>OY284494.1:2253102-4919098 GCA_958336395.1 Ctenicera cuprea | reverse complement strand
GTTACTTCGTAAATAAAAATAATTAAAGTCGATAATGAAAGTTTATTATTCTTGAATAATCTTTTCAAATACCACTCGCGACAAGAATTTTTTTAGAAAATGATTTGCCATATCCATACAAATTATTGCAAATTTCACTCAACAGAATCACCTTGAAATCCATCTCGCCTAACGCCTCGTTGTGTTTTGAGCTGATTTTGTTTTGTGAAATTTTGACGCAAGAGTTTTCATCGAAACGACAAATCTTTTCAAATACCACTCGCGACAAGAATTTTTTTAGAAAATGATTTGCCATATCCATACAAATTATTGCAAATTTCACTCAACAGAATCACCTTGAAATCCATCTCGCCTAACGCCTCGTTGTGTTTTGAGCTGATTTTGTTTTGTGAAATTTTGACGCAAGAGTTTTCATCGAAACGACAAATCCATACATATATAAAAGCACAAAGGGTTTTTTTCTCCGGTTCTTCCAGCGGCTACCGCTTCACCAATTTGGACCATTTTTTTTTAAATGAAAGGTCTCTATCCACAGATGGAACATGAAACATTTTTATATTTTTATTCTACGTCGATTTTTTAATAATAATTATTTTTATTTATAATATATATGAAGGTCGGCTAGACGCGCGTCACTTGGGGCGACATCTACAATAACGTCGCCTGTCATTATTGGAACTAATGCATCACGTGACTTGACATTTCACCGGTTCTGTCAACGCTGTCCGTCAGTGCATTGTGTGCTGGGGTAACACTAGTTATTCTAAAAACGTTCTCGACACTTGGGGTATTACCTGAAATAATAATATTCATGAAAATTAACTGTATTCTGTAAAACTCAAATTTTAAAGTTACAAGTATGTAGTTGAACATGTTTTTAATGAATGTAAATTTTATTCCAACTGTCTATGCTAAAGGAATAATTTTTTTAAAGTGATGTTACGAAAAATGAAAGATAGTAACTAGTATACGGATGTCAATGGTATAGCAATTGGTCTGCTAGTGCTTAATGACAAAACTAAGGTATAATACTTTGTCTTCATCGTATCACTTTATCTTAAAGCGTCGTGGCAGCATGATGTCTTCAACAAAATTACAAAGTTCAAACTACCTAGTCTTTATCTATCAGCTTGCCAAGTTCTGGATATCAAGGCAGATAGTGTCCCTTTCGTCAAAGCACCGCTGAGTTTCACAAGAGTACGGTGGTGGAGCAAGCATGCAGTCGGGAATGCCAAACGGCTTTGAGCAACTGAACCTTCAAAGTCCAACCTTCACGTGGAATCTTAATCTCAGTCCACAGAATTTCATTAACCGATTAATTTACACCGGCTATAGATAACACAATAGCTTTGAAAGGTGGTCAGTTATCACTTGAAGTATGCTCGAATGACTATTCAGTCAATCTAATGGCATGTATTCAATTCCGTCATTTGTTATCGTGTTTTGGTTTACAGGTATGGGTTTTTTGATAGTTTATAGGAACTAATTAAGTTTTAGAGGTTCTTAAGACTTGTTTACAGATAACATTTTATTGATTTTGCCGACTGAAACACCGACATGCATTGTCGGAGATAGTTATTAACATTAATGAGTTATGAAAATGGGTTATGTAAGTATAATAAATAGCCATAAAAATACTTACTTTTGAAACTATTGCTTTAATAAACATGCGAACAAATATATCTTTAAAATTAACACTTATACCTAATATTTAGAATATGAGAAATATCATTAAATTAAGTTCTATTGTAACCAATAAAAACATGATAATTTATTACTAGCTTAATCAATATTAACAGCTGTGTTTTTTCTATTTACTGATATGTTAAAAGTTAAAACTTTATGCATAGTTATAATTTGTTATGGTATGTGATTATCATTCATTCACAACAAAATGTATTTTATTTAAGTAAAATTACACAGTTAAACAAATCAAAATGAAACATTTAGGTTTTAAATGATCATTAGCTTAAGTAAGGCTAGGAAAGTTGTGCCTTAGGTTATTATTCTAACTTTATAAATTCTAGCTTTACCTTGTCGAAGTCCATATTTATTCATTATAGGTATATAAAATACCTAATTACTTCAACAATATTTATTTATTTTAACCTTATACTTATTTCGGTATTTTCACATGCCATTCTCAAAGGTTATAGAAAGTAAACAGTTGTTATAGCAATAGAACTTGGTGACTTGGTCTCGGTAATTATTAAGAAAATTGCACACAGTAATGGTTGTAATACTAAACATATTGATACATTAATTAAAGAAAAAGATTATAAATTAGCTATTTAAAAAAATTTATCCTACAATTAAATATGCCTCGATCTCATATTATGGTGACAAATCAAAAAAAATTGCTACAACTATAAACCAAACTAATAAGTATAGAGTAAAATTTAAAACAACTAGAAACATCTCAAACACTTTGTTTAATGCAAAATCAAAACCAGATGATTTACTTAAATCAGGCATTTACAAATTAAATTGTTTGCATTGTAATTCGGTTTATATAGCCAGACAATTAGAAATTTGGATATTAGGTATAAAGAACACGTACGTTGTTACAAATACAAACACCCACATAAATCCAATTACGCTAAACACTTACTAGAACACAATCATTCAATGACATCTAATAACACTATAAAATGTTTACACTTTTGTAATGATAAACGTAAATTAGATATACCAGAAGCTTTTGAAATTCACAAACATTTAAAAAATTGATCTCTTAAATTCTCCTCTATTGGACATTTTGGAATAAGAAGTCAAGTGATCTGCAGACGATTACCGAGATCAAGTCACCAAGTTCTATTGCTATAACAACACTAACTGTTTACTTTCTATAACCTTTGACAATGGCATGTAAACATGCCGCAATACGTATAAGGTTAAAATATATAAATATTGTTGAAGTAATTAAGTATTTTATATACCTATAATCAACATTATTTTAACCACTGTTGCACTAATAGTTGATTACACCTTATACAGATATCATAAAACATCTGAGCTAAGAAATGTTGTATATTGCAGTAAATAGTAGTAGTACTAACGAAGCTTTTGTTTACAAATGTAGTTAAATATTTTATTGTGCACTTTTACACACTTTTAAATACGCCAGATACGATTTTTTTTAACTACAGTTTCTTAGTCGCAATGCAAGCACAATATAGTACAGATCGACAAAGCACCGGCGTAAAAGCTTATATGTTAGTTAAACAAGAATTGAAATTGTATGTCATATGCACGCACAAACACTAAAATAGGCTAATTGATGATGAGGTATTAATAGCTTGTCAACGACAAGGTGGTTGCTAACGTCCTTGGGGGCAATCTGAGCTTACCTTCTAAGTGCTAGTAATGCATATGTTCTATCTAATACCCTAGACCTATGCAAGTAACTTGTGTACACAGCTTGACGTACTAATTTCCTTGAGCAAAAACAGTGGGCACTTAAATGTTTGTGTGTTCCACTTCTGTAAGCTATAAATACAAGCTTTTAAAGTTATTGCAGAATGTGTGTATTCAAAACTAATATTGTCTTAAAAGACCAACAAGAACAAAAAAGACTTTTAGATGTAGAATTAGTGTACAACCCTAGTAAATGTAAACAAACTTCGAAGATCAAGTCAAATATCAACAAGGTAATACAAATGGTAGTCAAATGTTTGCCTAAAGGCGCCACTCTTTTACTCGAAGATTTATCTACGTATCCTATATAAAACGACAGAAGGAAATGTTTGGAATTCACTACTAATTAGAAAAATTGTGTCAACGGAATTTTTTGGAATAGTATATTAACAATAGAAAATAGATAATTATTTTGCCAATTAGAAAATTTTCGACTGTGAAGCTTTCAAAACAAAAACATTTTAAACAAAACTAATAAAGGTTCAACATAAGAAAATAAAAATCAAAAAAAATGAATAACTGCTTATTGACTCATAAAATTTGTAAAATTATCTCTTGAACAAAAGCGAGAACTAAACATTAACATATTATGTTTTTTTACAGATCAGACTGCTGACACTTTAACGTACAACTGGCAGAACTCGTGCGCTACGCTCTTTGTTTTTTTTACTAACTCCGAATGTTTCCTTCCTTTAATCGGTTTTGGGATTGAGAGCTGCGCCACGAAAAAACCAAAAACCAAACCATATTAAAAATATTAAATACAAAAACCCCGGTAGAGTTTTCAGGAAAACATCCGCCGAAAAAAATTTTGTCTTAACCCCAGAAAATGAAAAGTTAATTTAACTTATCACTTTTCCTAATGGGACTGCCCTAACAAAAATTTTAAAATAGTAATCTTGTTGTTGGATATTTGCATATAATTCTTAGATGAAATTTGCCCTTATTCATATAAATTGATCAGCAAGGAAGAGAACACGCATATTTTTCAGGTAAAGGTTTTCCTTCCCTATTCACTGACCTACCACCAAGAAAATACACGTGCTTTTGCTTAGAGGATGTTGTTTGGTTGTTGTTTTCTGCGGGAAATAATTTAACCGTGTTTGTTTTTGCCTGGAAACGTATGTATTGGAGGTTGTTTTTACCAGAGAACTTTTTTAGGTGATGTTTATCGGGTGTGTTGTCTTGATGAATGTTTTTCCCAGCAAATGTGGTCTAAGCCTTTCTCCCTTTTCACTGTAAACCAAAAAAGTCCCCTGCAAGCTAAAACTCGTTTATATCGCTTGTTATTAGTTTAATGTTTGGGCTGTTTCGTGCCGCTCGCTGACGCGGCATTTGCAACAGGCCAAGATCTGTTACACAATGTTCTGCAATACAGTATATATTTTTGATAAAGTTGACGCCATTTATGAGTAAAATATAAATATTATTTTAAACTCACAGTGCGAGGTATTGTATCTTTAGCAACCAACAATTTATTGTCAAAATACGACCGATAAATTGTAAGAGCTCGTCGTCGTGTTATGGTGAGACAGTTAAGGATTTAGTATGCAGTTAGATATCGGTGAAAAATACGAAAATCTAAATACGATGCTGCTAGTTTTGATACAGTTTTCTTTTCTAGTCATTCCGAAATAATCGTGCTAAATGAGAGTGTAATGTGTATCTGTACTAAGCCCTTATACATATTTTTGTAACACTTCGCATTAAATGTTAATGAAAATTGTGAGTTTTCGGATCGCTGTCCAGGCTGTTATACAGAAGACGGCAACTACTACCGACTACACTGGTCACGTCACGATCTCTGCATTCCGGCTTGAACCGTCGTATGCATTCGGCTGTACACACATTCTACTAGTGAGTCAAGGCATCTGTTAATAGTAGATGCTAAAATATGGCACACGTCGACCCCCGTTCAAAATTACGCAGCACGTTAAACAATGCCGTTATACCGGCAGAATGTTGCCAACCGGCTCCGACCAGCTACCCACTGTGACAACGGTCTATACTATATTCTATAAATAAAATACAACTTCAATAACTTATATTTTAATGTTAATATATTTATATAAAGTTATTAAAACTATACCACTACATAAATAAATAACCAAATTTGGCTTTTTATAAATTATAAAACGCAATTAATATTGATAATTCGTACAGAGATGCATGTGCAAACAGAATAAACAGTTTGTGTACGTCAATTTTATATTTGCACCTCTAAATCAAAGATGCAAATTAAGATTGGTAGGTGGGATGTATTAGGAATAAAATATTTCTGTTATGAGTCAAAAATAGTATTACATACAAAAATTTAGATATTAGTTAGCTTTGCAAGAAAATGAAAGTTAGAGATGTGGTTTTCATACATTGTAGAATAGCGATCTCGCGAATACAAGAATTTATTGAGGTAGATTGAAAAAAAAACACTAATAAAATAACAAATAAGTTGTCGTCGTTATTTTTTGTCTATTTAATTATTTTCACATAATGTCAATTAACCCAATTTTTGGGTAACAAACTATTCGGTCTTAACAATTCGATTAGAAGAAATTAGTTACCTGTGGTTATCGGACCGTAGAAAAGCTTAACCAGATACTGCCAACAGTCCTAGTTTGCATGGTAAAAATTTAATTTTTACAAATTATTTAAAAAAATGTAATAGTATATAGGAAAGTACATCAAACACAATGTCATATAACATCCGGAGGAGGTGGAATTTGATGACAAGGTCAATATCGTTAGATTTTCGGACAAATTACCATTTCTATTAATGAAACATCAAATTGCGATCACCCTGCACCTTAACGGCCGTTGAGGTTGATCTGCGTATCTAATCTCTGCTACAATCAATCTCAACCCACCAAAGGCAAATGTACGAAAAAATATCCCTACACTGAACACATCTCTAAGCTGCTTCCTGCAAACTCTTTAGACATTGACATCAACCGTTTATGTACACAAACCACGACAAAAATAACAGACTCCGGATTAAATTACTGAACAAAAGGCTCACGGGAGACAAATCTGCTACGAAGATTAGTGGGAAGACGCCTCGGCGCCACTCGTTATAACAGGAAAACCAACTCATGAAGTTGTTACCTACTAAAAGTTGAGACAAAAGGTTTTATTTCTCTCATCTGCACAAAAGAAGTGAACAGATTTGGTGTCCCATGTTACAACTAGGAAAGAAATATTAAGCAAGCTACAGCGCGACGATAATAAAATCTGTTCATTTTGTTTTCGTTAGAAAAATTTGCATTATGGTTAGCACTATACTACACAAAAGCTTTTATTAAAACGCTTTAGATGAAAATGTTCAGCATCATATTAAATAACTAGAACGGGTAGTAAGTTGTTGTCTTATGTTATAATAACTATGCACCATTAGAGCATATAATGCCGATTGTAAGAAGAAGAATTAAAAGGTAATTCAAGCTCATGTGTTATCTTATCAATTACTAAAATGTCAATACAATTAATTTTTCAAGGTGATTTAGAGAATCATTAAAGAAGAAATTATGCTTCTAATTATAATTAGTTCCCTATTATCAGTGTTATACTGTAAAAGGTAAAAGTATTAGTGTTAGAAAAGTCAATTTAAGTATGTGATACTTACACCTTGCTTATGTAACAAAATAACTATTCAGTAGAGAATTAGAAACCAAAATTAAAGTGTAGATTTTATACAATTTTTCTAAACATAGTTTCCCTACAGGCATGATTAATATTTAATTTTTGTGTGGCTGCTGTAGAATTACGGTGTCTTATTATAGGTTCTTCTTTTATATTCAATTGCAGCAATTAAAAGTAATCCGTTTAATGATTTGATTAATTAAGGGTTTGGTTGTTTAAATTTCTTTGGTGATTTATTTACACCCTAGAAACGTTGCGGCTCTACAGAGATAAAATCATTTTAGTGTCTAAATGTGGCGGTAGAATGCATTCGGGTGTAAAGCACTTAGTGAAAACGCGTTACTAACGCTGGCTTAACATTACAGCTGCTAACTGCTTATATTCAGTCACTTCACTAATTTGATTATCGTAAGCTGTTTGATCTACTCTTGGTTTTGGAATATTTGAATAGTGTGCTATTTGAAGTTAGTATAGTAACAGGAAACTTCAAATACCTGCCTTGAGTTATACAACAATAAAACATTGTAGAATCAAATTTATTAACCATTATTTCAATTTATAAATTAAATTTATATTATATTAGAGAATATGTTTCAGTTAGGTACTGCAAAATAATTATGTTAGAAGAATGTCATATTACTTTATTAGTGGCTATGTTTTGGAATGTTATATAATATATTGTTGTTATTCTTAACGATTTAAACCACGATTAAAGAAAAAGAAGCAACGCAGTTCTACTTTAACTGTATGACAAAGCAAGTATAGAGTGAGATGACATGATGGTAATTAAACAAGCAAAGAAAGGGTTGTAGAAAATGTGATAATAATCATTACGATATAAGATTCCACTGTTTACAGTTGGGGCGAGGCATATACAAACACATTCATGTTGATGGCTTCACAACTGCGATAGAGTCTAATCTGGAATTCTGAATGCAGTTGAATGGAACACAATAGCATGGCACTTAACTAAGAAAAGAAGGCAGGCTGATGAGTGTCATAGATAAATAAATAAGAGTTCCATTTTCTTTAAGTTGAAACAGTTTCAGTACAATATATTGTTTCCTTTTATTAAAACAGCAACAATGCATAAATTAGTATTGCGGAAACAATTTTATAATCTTACAGTGTGTTAAAGTTAAAACGGTGCAATTAAAGAATACAATTCAGAATACGGTACTAATATTTTTGCATTGTTATTTTGCACATTTTAGTTAACGCTATAAAGTATTTTTTAATAATTCCGGAGCCACTACGACATACCAGATGATTCAGCCTAGACGTCTCATACTAATATTTTATTTATTTCATATTATAACAAAATAAACTTTTGCAAGCGTTCATGGTATTTAGAAACTTTCACAATCGGTTTATAAAAAGCATGTCACTACTTTTGGTTACACCGGAAGTATGGCCAACTTTTTTCTTAAATAGCATATTATATTTTTCTGATATACTGCGATAAAGCATTACATTTTTCATTCAGTGGTGTATAACAGAGACTAAAAACATAAACAGCTACCGCTACATTTCGCAAAAATCTAGGATGGCCATGAATTTCATATTTAAATGCTCCAAAACTTTTAAAAGCGGCTAGTGGTATTAAAAAATTAATTATTTAATAAGAATTTGTCTGGTTTAAACTTGGCTATTTTTACGGATTTACTTCAATTTTTCAGGACTCCTTTTCTTTGACCCAAAGAACGGTTTGTTTCTCATAAAAGGAAAGAAGAAGAAACAGAGTCTTTTTCCACACCGCCCAAGTTTGTTTTTTAACAGGTCATTTATTTATTATTGATTATCGGTATATAAAATGTATATATAATATTTATTTATTGTTTTGTTTCTCTCGTTTTATATCTGATGCAGAAATAGTCGATTTTCAAGTTAATTTATCAGTACAATCATCTCAAATATTCTTTTTATGACTTAAAATAAAAATTTAACAATTTTTTCCACAACAAAAAAAATCTTTGGTTAAAAATAAAGTGGTTGTGAAAAATAGACATTATAAGTTAACAGCCAAAAATCGATTGAAATTACATTTTTTAACAAAGTTGGCTACTAAACCGTCTGAAAAGTTTAAATAAAGACAATATTCCATTAAATAATCAGTTCTGCAATTACACTGACCGCTTTGAAATAGAGCAGACTTAAATATGAAATTCGTGAGCAACTAGAATTTATACTTCAACACCCTCTAGCGGGCAACCGTTTCACTTTGTAAGTAACTTTTATACATTATTAAATAGAGAGTTTAATGATCTATTAGAATCTATCACTAAAATATAATGTGCTATTCAAGATAAACAAAATTAAGCATACTTCCGGTGTAACCGGAAGTAGTGTAGTATGTTGTTTATACATATAGCGACTTTAAAGTCCATTGTTGTACTTGCGTATGTGTCATTTTGCGTGCATGACAAATTTTGTGCTAATTACGTACACAGAGTGTTCGGCTATATTCGGAATACGAATTGTTATAACTTATGAGCAGTGTCATTTGCGTACAAGCAGAAGTACGATTGCATCCCACGATGTATAATCTTTGTTCACCACTTTAACGATTGTTTTAGGAAGCACTACGTAGAAACCAATATTTATCTATCGGTCTATGCTTTTTGCTACTAAACAAAAATAGTTAAATATACAAGAAATTATTTGCAATTAAAAACATGAGCGTAGCATTTCGCCTGAACCTATACCTTAGAAATCGTTACTTATCACTTTTTTGTGTCAGCCATTACGTTCACGTCAAGATTATCCGTTTAAAAAAGGTAGTTTTGCAGAACATTTTCTTACAACCTTTTTACAAGTCGGCTTAAAACTGCGAATTGTATCCACGTAGATTCAATAGAAATTGTTAAAAGAAACAAATTTATTTTTTAGAGGTTAGCTTGCGTGAGTTATTTTAAACTTAAAATGCCTTTCTAAATGAAATCTGCAAGACTTGGTTATTTATTTTACCTGCGTTTAACACTTTCCTAGGCTTTAAACCTTTAACCAGATTGCCAGACACCCCCTGAGAGGTAATAAAGAAACAATCACAGCGGCCGCCATTTGGATGCTATAAAGTTGGGGATAAAATCGTTAGATTTGCCCCAAAGCTTTTAGGAGGTTATCGTTGGTGAAATAGATAATTCTTTTTGAAAAAAAAAAGCTGGAGAAGGAAACATGTCCAACTTCCGTTTTCTTTTTTGCAATCGTGATGTGCCAATTCGTTTTTGAGTAAGGAGACGTTCAAGTCATCATTTAAGAAAAACTGATAGCCAAAGGATGTGCTCACTGAAAAAAAATATTTGTCGAGGTAACCAAAAATTAGCTACCACAGCAAAAAATTTTAGTGAAAATAGCCCCAGTTAAAATATTTGCTGTCAAAGCTAATAATTTTTGCTGGTTTTATATTTGCTTTGATTACAAAAATATTAGCAAGTGCAACTAATTTGTTTATGCTTCAGCAGCAATTTTATTTGTTGGAACAACTAAAACATATTGTTTATAGTAAGCAATACATTGACTTTCTGAACAAATTTGTTTCATTTATGTAACTAATTTTTATTTTGTTGTAGCAAATATGATTTTGCTACAGAAAGTAAATACATTTGTTTTGATTACAAAAATATTAGCAAGTGTAACTGATTTGTTTATGCTTCAGCAGCAATTTTATTTGTTGGAACAACTAAAACATATTGTTTATAATAAGCAATACATTGCCTTTCTGAACAAATTTGTTTCGTTTATGTAACTAATTTTTATTTTGTTGTAGCAAATATGATTTCCTACAGGAAGTAAATACATTTGTTTCACACGCTAATATATTTGTTATAAATATACAGGGTGTTTTTTTAGAAATAAGAACCTAATATCGACATAAATTGTTTATTAAGTGAATAAACATACAATATAAAAAATATATATACAATACGCATTAACTGGGAACAGAAACAGAACATAAAAACATATAATAATGTTTAAAAATATAAAGTTTTACATTAATTTCTTTTTTAAACCATACCAAAGCAGAGAAAAATAAGCCATTAAAAAGGAAAACAATCACAGGTGGATTTCGAAAAAAAAATGTATGTCTAATAGTGCTAATAGTGCACACATTTAAATGTCACTTTACCAAGATACCAAAGTATGACTCAATCTAGGACGAACAATATTTTTAACAAAACCGCCCGCGATTGGATTACTTTTTGATCACTTGTAAAGGGGAATTAAATAGCATAATGTAAACAAACTTGCCAAATATAATAATAAATAGTAAACATTTATTTTAATGATATTTGAACTGGGTAAATTAAAAATTTTATAATTCTAAAAGTAAGGCATGATAAAGTTACCTTTAGATGAATAATAAAACCTTCTTGCACTTCTAGTTTCGAGGGTTTCCAATACCCACCGACTTTCTTCTTAATTGTCACAGGCTTCATCAAGTATGGAAGAAGAAATAATATTCTGTTGGTTTTCCCATCTATATTAAATTTTAAAAATGGGCTAAATCAATAAGATTAATACTAAATGCATTGTCATTACCCTCTCTAGTATCGTTTTGAATTTCAGCCACTTGTTGGCTGATCGTTTTATCTTTTAAAGTTTTCGCACATCTAGCTTTATTTTCGGAAAATGTTGGCCAATTAGAATATAATTTTAGATCGCTGTCCGGGTATAATTTGTTAAATCCTGTTCCAGCAAAGTATACCCCAGCCTGTGCTTCAGGGCCGGATACAAACCCATGTAAGATTGCACCGAACCTTCTTCATTTGTTAAATGCTTGTTACGCAAACAAAATGTAGCATTCCAAAATTTTTGGACTTGAGACCAGGGGTCAGTACTATTCCGTAGCCACCTGAGAGCATCGTTTTGTTCTTCATCTATAATCAAACTCGGCGCTTAAAATACAATACCTCCCTTATCATTAAACATAACATACCCCCATTATCACCACCATCAAAATTAACATCGGGGGATTCTTTATTAATGGCTAGTAATCCCGTTTTTTTAAACTGTCTGCGCATATTATAATACTTCCTGAACAATTTTCCTGTACCTGTTTTGTGAATTTTTCCTTGAATATTTTTTATATTTATAGCAAAATAGATTTCTTATAAAAATAAATATAATTTATTTGGAGAACTTCACTCATTTTTTGAAACAACCTTACCCTGATTTCTGTTGGGAACAATTGGACTATGCTACTTGAAATGTCTTGAAATGTTTCTACTGTTATCCTGAAACTATGCAATATAATTATCTGTTCACATAAGTCATAAATAACACAATTATTAACAAATCTGAGACAGCTAACAAAAATCAATGTTTCTTTAATGTGATTCTAATATTTTTACTGTTATTTGTTGTGAGTGTGAGCTATTTATGTAAGTAACATTAACTCTTCAGCTAAATAATTTGAGCAGGGGTCGGCAAGTAATTTTAAGTGAGGTCCGGATACTATTGAAAATTTTGATCGAGGTCCAGAAAACGAACTCATAATACTTACTAGTTTTAAATTTTTATTTTGACTCATTTAAGTAATTATATAAAACACAATAGGTAGGTATACTTAAAAATTAATGCGAGAAATTACACCTGCGGTCTTGAGCCAGTTTTTTATAGTTTGGTTCACGCGGGGAAGAGCTAATGCGAAGAGTGTCTTCAAGGTGGGCGTCCGTTAATCTCGAACGATATTTGTTCTTCAAAAAATTCATTTTTGAAAAAGATGATTCACATACATATGTGGAGCCAAACATAGTAACCAGGTTGATAGCTAGTTTTTTGCAATTTTCATACTTTTCTGAAACATGTTTACCCCAAAATTCTTCAGTTGATGCAGTTTTATACATTTGCAAGGAAATATCTTCTTGCAAGTCAATTATCTCCATTTCAAGTAAAGGCTTTGAAAGACTGAACAACTTCGCAGCCACGTTAGTCCATTCTCCCGCTGCAGCAACTTCATAAGGCGATTTAAGGAATTGAGACAGCTTCCCTATCTCTGCAAAGTCTTGGAATCTTGCAGCAAATTCCTTCCCAAGATCTGATATAAACCTTAAAAATTCTGCAATGTCTTCTTCACAGTTCTTCTTTTTATATTTAAGAATTGTTGGGAAATGAATAAATTCTTGACTTGCAATATCTTTTTCAAAGATATCCAGCTTGCGACGGAAAGCAGACACACTTTGTATCAGATCACATATTAATTTTCCATTTCCTTGTAACTCGGTGTTGAGCACATTTAAATATTTCAGAATGTCTTTCAGGAAAGCCACAGCTAGCGTATTGCGCTCGTTTGTTATGAACTCCAAGTGATTCCTTGCTTCCTGCGTATCCAAGTTTTGCAAGAAGAAGGTTACTTTTTCTTTTATTTGCCAGAAACGTTCAATAACTTGACCTTTACTTAGCCAACGAACATTGTTGTATTGCAGTAAGTTAGAATATGCCGAATCACATTCAGAAAGAAACTCCTTGAACTGTCGGTGCTGAAGAGCAGAATTAGGCCTGCATTCTTATCCCTGATTCTGTTTACTAATCCTTTGTCTTTGCCAATCATCGCTGGGGCCCCGTCACTTGAAAGGGACACCATTTTATCATGACTAATATTTGATTTTGTTATGAATTCATCAAAAGTCTTGAATAAATCTTCTCCGCGAGTCTGACCTTTAAACGGCAATATTGCTAGCAATTCTTCCCTGAACGCTTTACTTTCAATGTCAAAAAATCTCACGAAAATAGACATTTGTTCATAATCAACAATGTCACATGATTCATCAAGTGCTATGGCGTAGCAAGGTGCCTTCTGCAGAAGTTCGAGCAAACTACTTTTGTTGTCAGCAGCTAAAATTTCGGTTCTTCTTGTATTACTTCTTGCCGACAATGGAATACCTTGAATTGCGGCGACAATATCTTTTTCTCTTCAAAAAGTGCCGTGGCCACTTCTAACATGCATTCTTTTACTATCTCAGAGTCTGAAAATGGCTTCTGGTGTTTATTAAGCGTCCAGCACACACGCAATGCTGCTTCTGCGAATTTTTCTTGCTCGCTCATGCAGCGAACTAGTAAGGCCGTGCTTTTTTTGTAAGAAGTTAGATATGCTTGGAGTTTTTCTTTACGAGCTTTACTGCCAAGAGGAAAGTTTTTGTGGAACTGCTGATGAGTTGTTTCGTAGTGTCGCTTTAAATTGGCACTTTTAACAATAGCGACAGTTTTGTTGCATATGAGGCAAACTGGAACCGGTTTAGGCCTATCAGGCAGCGTAAAACAATATTGTTCAGTCCACGCAGCCAGAAACTTCCTATTTTCACTGTCAACTTTTCGCTTTTTAGGATCCATATTGATGTAGGTACGAAACGTTTTAGTACACGACAAATTATAACACAAATGAACGAATGCTCCTCACAAGATCGCAACGCAACTACCTAATTCTAATAACTGACGACGCGACGCTGACGTGTCGAAACATGCCGGCCAGTACGCTCCCTCCCGCCTGCACCCTCGCACTCCAACGCACTCTCTTGTGCTACACAGCACAGCATAGCAACAGCTATGTATCTACCTACTAAAACTTGGACCGCCAAATATTGTTAAATAACTTACCTACCTATTCAATTTAATTAATATTTTTATATAACTAGTTTTAGTAACTACAACTAGTTATATAAAAATATTAATTAAATTGAATAGGTAGGTAAGTTATTTACCAATATTTGGCGGTCCAAGTTTCGACCTCCCGCGGTCCGGATCCGGACCGCGGTCCGCCTGTTGCCGACCCCTGAATTTGAGGAATGCTTTCACGTCATACTTTACCTACTTGCACCTGTATTGAAAATTTAATACGTGAGTGGGTAATTGTTGAATTTCGCATTTTAATCAACTGTGGAAATAAATCATTATTAAAAGAAAATCGTGTGTTTTCTTTATAGGTTTAAGATGGCTTCAACGTGTAATCAGTTTTACACCATTTAATCAATATTAGTGCTGGTTGTTGAAATAAAATCTGTAACTACTGCGAATTTACTTGTACGTACCTTCAAAAACTGGTATCAAGTCCTCGAACTTTCATTCTTGCATTAAAGCACTAACACTCATGTTGAACTAAAAAAACTTAAATACGCACAAATCACCGACTAACTCTGTTCGCTTCTTACCTTGAAATGAAAAAGCCGAAAAAGAAATTGCAACCTTAGCAAATATATTTGCTACCTGCTATCAATATGGTTGTTTTTAGAACCCAATTATTCGCCTCGTCATTAACTTATGAATGTTAGTCAAAACACACTAATATACATGCAGGTCGAACTTGCGCAGTTAGTTATGCCGTCAGGCAGTCAGTGAATGCAACTTTTTTCTTTAAAAATACAACTGCTATTAACCTAAACCTTGCGTAAACAGTAAACAGCAACATTAAAAAAAACAGTATAAAATAAAAAAAAATGTTGGCCCCAACCTAGATTCGAACCTCAACTATTTATGCAGTAAAAAACAGTACAACCGTATACACCAGCATATACACCTGTGCCATTACGGCCGGGCTATTGTTAAAAAAGTGCTAACTGAATGCGTGCTCAATAGGAATGCACCGATAAGAAGTAGACACGGTTGTTAAAGACAATACTATTTTAAAAATATATATGTTTTTTTTAACATATATGTGTTATTTTGTACATAAATATATTTTTAAATGAATATGTATATGTTTGTAAAATACCGGGTGTGACAAAAAAAAAGTATTCTGTTTAAAAGCTTTCCATTGGCTGAATTTGAGATATTGATGTGGAATTGTATTGTAGATGGCCACAAAAAAAAAATTAAACATTATGAGTACCAAATTTCAAATTTTTGTTGCAAAAAATAAATGTATCGAAAGTTCACATGTGCTGTTCAGTTGTTTTATAAAATAATAAAATGGAATTTGGTTTACACCTAGTGTTTAACTCTTCTTTTATGATCGCCCAAAATTCTTATAATCTTGCAAACAGAATGCATTGTTTTGCCTCACCTGTTATAGTTTTGTTTTGAACGGCGCGCGTCTCATACCTCGTTGGTCTAAGCAAATTTATTTGTCGTATTAACAGAAATACCGTTGCAAATAATATTTGTCTGTGTAACTAATGCGAGTTTGCAGCTATTGGTTTTGGTTTGTAATAACAGCAAAAATGTATGCTTTTATTACAAAAAATTTTGCAACTGTTACAAATACAAGGTAGCAAAGTTATTTTTGTTGGAGAAACTAATACATTTTTTTAAAGTGTTGTCGTACAGTATGAAATTTTTTTTTGTGCAGGGCATGTGATTCAGTTGCGCTTCAGAACAGAATGTAATATTTTAAAAATGTTTAATAAGAACTGGCCGTATACGCATACGGCCGCCAAGCATTTCGAAGTGTCACTCCAGATATGTTACACAAAGTTAGCAATGCATTTTTACGGCGAATAAGAACTTGTAGACGTCAAAATGGAGAACAGTTTGAACATATAATAGGAATTTTATTCTTTTGTTCTTTAATTTTTTTTTTTCATTTTATTGTTTTCGTTACTTATTCATTGTACTTCTACATTTATATGAATAAAATGATTTATTTTTCCAAGATTCAATACTACTTTGATGAATCCCAAAGAAGAAATGCCTAATTTTTGGCCAACTTCATGAATATTTGGAAAAAAGTCAAATTATATCGAAAAGGGTAACATTTAGGTATAGGACATATTTTACAAAAATGAAAGGTAATTAACATCTGCAACTGATGACGTAAAAAAATACAGGGTGTTCTATTTGAAAAAAACAAGTTTTAACGCCCTCACTTTCGTCAAGTTCACCCGTCTGTCACAAACAGCGTATTCGATATTTTGAGCTAGTTTTGTAACAAGAGGTAGGGCATACTTTCACAACTACTCACATGAACTTGTTTTGCTCCATTTCCTAACCGCAGGTCACAATGATTTTTTGATAGGAACTCTGCAAAATCAGTAAATCTCAAGAAAAGTTAAATATCTTGGCAACCGTGCAGCCAAATTCCAAAAACAAAATATGGACTTGTAGCAATTTTGATGGTGCATTCGAATATGCAGTTGAATATAGGGTGTCCCATTTAAAAAAATTGATCAATAATCTGTGACGCAAAAATGAAACACCCTATAAATGTGAAAATAATTTTGAATGATAGATACTATAACACCCTAAAACTTTTGTATTTGAAAAATTATCGTATCTCTAACGGTTCACCCAATATCGAAGGAGAACGCACTATTGACTCACCCTGTATATTTATTTCACTTTAGTGGGCTCATAAAATTAAGGATAAGCTACATTTCGATTTTTCGCCAATGTTCTAATTTTCATGTGATGCCGTCTATGAATTTTTGAAATCTGGTTATTAATGGTTTAACGTAATAAATAGAAAACAATAAAAATCCCACGTTTAAGCTAAATTATCCATCAGTGACAACAAGAAACCGTAATTTAAAACTTAGTTTTTGGAAACTGTAAAATTTATGGGGGCTAATGCTCCTTCTTTCATTCTTTTTGCTGATGAATTCTATTTTCTATAAGTTATTTTTTTTTAATCCTTCGCAATTATTTTCCGAAACGAACACAAAGTTTAGTAATTTTTGCGATTATTTTCGGGAAGGAAAAGGCTTTTTAAGCCTCTAACTAGACTTCCATTTATTCAATTTTGTATACGTATATACAGATACATAGCAACAGTTAACAATTATAATTGTCAACATCAGTTAGTACCATGCATAAAATACGAATTGATACCAAACAAAATAGTAAATCAACACAAATATTATTTAACAAGTAACAAGTTATTTAACAGTTTATTAAAGTTAGGTATTAATAACAAGTTACATGACATTTGCCGCAGGAAATAAACGAACTGTTCAAAGTTAAGAAAATAATTGGTTAAAAATTACTGGTAATTTTATTTTTCAAGATTTGTCAGATCATCTTATTTATTATCAAATAACTCATTGCATGGCTACTATTGTATTCTATTTTAATTATAGAAATCATTGAACTGCTGAAACAAATTTACTAATACAATATTAAATTTATTTTATCCAACGAAACTGCATGACACCTACATCCTACACACTTTTACAACTGAATGTACGAATTCGGACGAGTCTCTTACAACAACAGCACGTACTAGTTATTTAAATGTAATTCTAAAATTTTCGTTTATATCTTGTAGAACATACAGTGCTCTTTTATGACTTCACCTACCAATTTGTACAAATAGTAAACACCCACTACAAAAACCTGACTGTTTTACACGACTTTTGGTTTCCTAATTACAATATTTAAGACATAAAATAAAACCTGATATAGCTTTGGTAATAGAATAAGTTTTAGAAAACCAGTATACGTCGATCTGATTGTTATTTTTACGTCTATGTATGTAGGTTCTACATCAGCTTGCTTTAATTTCGATTAGGCTATTCACACCTGACGTCGGAGTTTATACATTTTCAAGCAGCAGTTCTCAACAAGTAATGCATGTGCCTAAAACTTATTTTATTTATAAAATCGAAAACGCCGTAGTAGTTTTTTTTTCGTTATTATAGTTTTCAAAAAATATATTTACCAGCAACTGATAGAAAATACTCATAGTAATACGAAAACAAAGCTAATTGTTAGGTAAATCAAATACATTAGACAGGGACAATTAATTTAAATGAGTCGTTCTTGTATCTTTCTCTTTAACTATTTATAAACGTCAATGTTAAATTTGAAAAAAATCTTAGAGTCTATTTACCTCTGGTCTAATGACTATTGTACACAGCATCATTGTAAAAGGTAAGCGATTGTATCGCTTTGACTGATTGCGGTAGAAGTGAAATAATCAACACAAAGCGGAAAGTGGGTGTGTCAGCGTTACAAAATATTTAAGTATCCTTCAATTTTTTTATACAGATTATTGTTACCACCCGCACCCACACAGTAGTTGCTGCAGGTGCCTTACTGCTAAGAATTTTAGTTGTAATTAACAACCTATTATTCGTTCTAATTATGAACGATCGATGAAAAAAGAGGGTACACAACAATTGATGAAAGAAGCGAGTAGAATACTATCCCCTATTCAAAACAACAACAAATTTTTGTAAATATCAAATATGCATTTAGTATTTTTTTTTCGATGACAGGTCATAAAAGAGAACTAAGTTATGAGAAATTAATAGACAATTTACTTTGTGATATACCACAATTGCTTAGCAACATGTCTAACATTATAACTAGCCTCAACATAACTACACCATATTTTTGCAAAGACTTAGTTTTATATTTGCTTCCTCTAAAACTTGGTAATAGAGGCGAGAAATGTGCAGTTTCTCTATAACCAAATGATATCATTTAAGAAACTACAACATAAGACATACTTTGCATATCTCATTTTGTTAGTAGAAAATTATATCATCAACCATAGATTTTTGATGTTAATTTTTTAAAGTCCAGTCTCCAAATTTCCAAGGCTATATGGTGTTATACATATATCATCTATGTCACTCTTTAGTTAAGAAATTCACGTAACATTAATTGTCTACTTTATTAAAGCTTACATTACATTATGAAACTAAGTTTATGTAATTAACAACACTTTTATGTAACATAATAACTACGTTTAAAACTCTGTACAGAAGAGCATGAATAAAAAATTTGTTGAACAAAAGTCATTTTTTTACTTTACCTTCGGTATAGGACAGTATTGATTTCAAGAAAATTTTCGGAATCTAGATTTTAACGGAAATACACGTTATGGGGCTCAAGGAACCCAAAAAAGTGGTTAAAAAAAATGTCTGTCTGTGGGTCGGCGTGTGTGTGTGTGTGGGTAAATGGGTGGGTGGGTGGATGTGTGACGCCTCTACAGGCGAAAGTACTGGGACCGATTTTGATGAGATTTTAAATCAAGAGGTATGTCGAAAATTGAAGTTCTAGATTAGTTTTTCAAAAAATTTTGAACCCCAAAACGAAAGTTAGACATGTTTCTTTGGTAACGTATTTTTCCAAAACTAATCTCGATTTCAACGTCCATTTACTCAAAAAGTAGTTGTCTGATCGGGATCACCTACAACTTGTTTAAGAACTCTTTATATGTAGTATACGATGAAGTAAAACTAATTAAAAAAATCTAGAAAAGATCGCAATGCAACGCTTCAAAAATTTTGAAAATTATCAAAACAATATTTTTCAAAAACTGGCCAAACAATTTTTTTTTGTTTTCTAAGCTTGCAATAAACTATGAATTTATTTTCTACTTATTTCCCAAATTTTACTCTGAGGTCTTTCAGGAATTTTTGAAAGATATGAATATGATTAATTATTTATTCAAAAACGCCACCGCAGATCGTTATAAATTTTCATAAGTTCGATAGACTATTTGAAGTTATTAGGATCAGCATAAATTAATAAATATTTTAAAAATTAAGAAAAAAGAAAGAATACCTTTTATTACCAACAACGCGTTTTCCAGCAGTTACGTGATTTTAACTTCGCCTATCAATTACCTCTAGTTGAGAAATATATTTTTTATTCTCTGCATATTTTTGATAACCCATCAAATAAACCATTTATATCGATTTTTAGCCTGAAATCCCAAGCGCATCTAATCAGCTATAGGGTGGGCAGATCTGATTTTACTATTCTTATACGGCATGCGACATCGTAGGGTTGCCTATATAAATTGTTTTTCTAGAAATCTAACGTACGGTGAAATAAGAGAAAAGCTTAAGGCAAATCGAAAACATTTTTACCGAACTCTCTAGTTTGAAAATGGCGGCCGCTGCCCATTTCCTCAAAAAGTAGTAGTCTAAGCGGCATTAGCTACAACTTGTTTGAGAGTTCTTTGTGGGTGGTATACAATGAAACAAAATTACTTTCGAAAATCTGAAAACGATCGCAATGGCACTTTCTACGAAATTTTAAAAATTTTCGAAAACTTTGGATGGATGCTTTCTTAAAAATCTAAGAGTCGTTGAAATGTCAATGTTATAATTATAAAATTTACACTTTTACAAAAACGGTAAGTATTAATATCTAGTATGGGAAAGTCCACTCGAAGTCCACACTTCAGTTTTTTCTGCTTTGACACATTCAACTATGATAAATGCTATATACAATATTTTTTTCCGGGTTCCAGCACAGAATGACATACAAGAAGCAATACGAGCTAAACATAATAGTAATAATAATACTACGAAACTGTTTGCTTGAAATTGCTTAAAAGCTATTCGGAAAGTTAGATATTAAAAAAAAAACAATTTCTTTATTTTTATTTTCTGGTTTCTCAGAGTATAAGAAAAAACTGTTTTAAAAATTGCCTTTTGTTTCTTGTTTTTTTTTAATGCATTATTTACAATTTGAGTGAATTTGTTGTAGTATTTAAATTATGGGGCAAATAATTAATAATAAATTCTGGCATAATTTAATTTATTATATGATTTATTTATATAATTAATCGAAAAAGGGAATTAAATTTGGCAAACCTTTTTTCCTCTGTGCGGTTTGCACAGTGCGGTAGACCTAAAACAAGCATTTGACCATATATGACTACCTGACCTAATTAACATTTTGCGTTATCACGGGGTTAATAACAAATATATTAGAATTACAAAAACCTTAAACAAACACAGCTAATTGCAAATCAAAGCCAATCAAATCCTAACAAAGAAAATAAACGTTAGAGTCGAAATCCGACAAGGGGACACCCTAAGACCGATATTGTTCAACATAGTAATAAAGAAAATAATTAAAGAAGTTAAAAAAGTGGGTGCAGGTTATCAAATGGCAGACAAATCGCTAGAAATCCTATGTTACGCTGACGATGCTACAATAATAGCAGAGAACGAAGACGACCTACAACGTCTCCTATTTAAATTTAAAAAAAAAACCGCTTAAAAATTCAACATGATACATGATTATATCCACAGAGCAAACTAAGTCAATGGCAATTTCAAAAGATGTAAATCGATGGTTGGCGATAAGTCAATAGAACAAGTGATGAAATTCAACCACCTCGGATAGCACAAATCAAGCGACAGAAACTTAATAGAGAAGGTCAGAGCGAATTCCAACAAAGCATTAAGAATCCCCGAAAGCTTAAAATGAGTAATCTGGAGAAACAAATTTATGTCAAACGAGACTAAAGTTAGGAGTTTTAAAACACGTGTGAGACCGATTTTGATATACGCAGCTGAAACGCGCGTAGAAACGTCCAAAACCAAAAAACTAATGTGAAGCACAAAAATGAAAATACTGACAACAGTGAAGGGAGTAACCCTTCGAGATCAAATCAGAAGTAGCGACATAAGGAAAGAATTATAAATAGAAGATGTAGTCAGATGGACAAGATACAGAAGACGGCAATGGAGAGACCATTTAGACATGATCTACCCAGATGGAATTGCGATGTGGGCTAAAGATCGAAAACCACAAAGCAGAAGACCTCCAGGTCGACCCTCTAAAAGATGGGCAAACAGCTGGACATCGGAATTCCAAGAGAAGTGAAAAGCAGAAGCACAGGACAATTGAGTCCTAGAAAAAGAAGAAGAAGAAAATTTATTATTGCCAAGAAGTAAATAGACAACAGCTGGAACTTAAGTAGTATTTTAATTAATACTAGTATTACTGTTACTTTAATTTAAAAAATGTTTGTGTAATTATCGTATAATTTTAATTTATTGAATTTTCCTTTGTTTATTTTAGACGTTTTGTCAATGCAAAGGTTCCTTCATTTGATTTAGTATTAAAGTTGCTAGTTAACCGAACGCAAAAGATATTTCTAATTTTTGTGCGTTATTTGCTTTATGTAACCCCATACAAACTACAATTTTTATAAAGAAAAAATAAAAAAGCTTTCCAACAATGCGTGTTGCCATTTAAAAACAATACGCCAACAAAACTTTTTGTTAGAAATTTATTGTGACAATCAAATTCCGATTATTGAGTGTGTGTTTATATGAAACGACTTTAACTTAACTTCAGTTGGGCTAATGTAGATAAATAACGTATGCCGCGAGGAAGCATTCTGTATTTCACTTCCATTTTTTGCAGGCACACTTTCTAAAGCGCATACGAGTTTCACATTGTGAATATAATATTCCTAATAATAAACAGATTTTGATTATTTTAACATGAATTGTGTTTTTATTCAACTTTAGAATATGCGTAATAACTTCATATTAAAATATTTAAATTTGGAAATTTATATCTCAAACCGTTTTAGTGTGAGTGCTTTAGTTCCGTATTTAATAGCGACCCGTATTTGATTTACGTACACGGCTGCTGCTGTTCATTGACACATAGTAATTTGAAGAAATTTAATTTAGAGTGACGAAAACTTTTATTTGCGCTTTGAAATTTAAATCAACAAACATTCCTTGCTAAAATATAAACTAATTACCGTAATCCAAACAACAGAGCAAAGGGGAAATGAAGAACTTGGACTCTAAACTAAATTTTAATGTAGTACTTAATCTACCTGCACAAAGCAGATCGGTACATACAAAGGAAGTTAATGTTCAGATAAAGTGTTTAAGTTGCTGACTTGTAAAACACTTTGAAATATTGGTCTTAAGCTACAAATTCGTTTGAGATAATTAGAATTATTTTTAAATCGCGTCTTTTTAAATATTTCTAAATCTTCCACTCTTTGAGAATCTGTTCTAATTATAATCGACGCGACGAGTTTGCGGCTTGAGCGGCGACAAATTGTGTCATTAGTTAGAATGGTGTAAAAAAACGACCACAGAAGTCACACAGTTAGAGAACAGACGATCATCTCTGCCAACAAACCATAAACACGTGCGAAATAATTTACTAGAGATGCACCTGCTTAAAAATATGTGCCCTCCCGACGACATATAATTGAACATATTTTATACTGCACCTTTCTAGGATTTCTAAAAATATATCTATAAACTACGGCAACAGTGTAGGTGTGACATAAACAACAATTTTTCAAAGAAAACGTAATTTGCTGCGCTATTCTCAAAACACACAACTTCAACTACCCTCAATCAAATAAACTCGTGGCGTCTATTTTTAAACTATCATAAAAAGCGATACCAGCAATAAACCTCTGTTAATTAACTTTCCTGAAGACATAACAATAATCACAAAAAGAACAGCACACTCTATTTTTACAACTGAGTATTTTTTCAGTTATTTATGATGGACTGTACTTCTACAATTTTATAATTTTTTCTAATACAAGCTACTATTTTATTTAATAATTACCAATTAGTGTCAGTGAGTAAATAGAATTAGCTACCTACATCAAATCATCAAACGTTTTTCATCCAGAGTAATTAACCAGACAGGAAAAAATTATACGACATGTAATGTTGTTCAACATCTAATGCTTGTTTTAACTGCGAATTTTGCGATTTATTTCCATTATTAAATTGTTAATTAAAAATATATCCTCTAATTTATTAATCAACAGATCATACGTAACTACGTTACCTATATTAATAGTCCAAGAGCTAGCGAAATTTTAATTACCACATAAGAGAAATACAGTTTAAATATTAGAAATGTTAAAGACCACCCTGCCGATAAACAGCCGGCAATATGTGTCAATGTGCATTATTTAAACATAAGAAAATTTAGAGTGCTAACTTTAGTTATTCATCCTTTATGGAGTTAATGCCATGTAATACTTAACGATGCAGGTGGTATTTCATAACATCAAGCTTGCACTTTGGTTATACATTGCATGTTTTTTATTAACATAGTAAAGGCTTTTTTTTACAAAAGAATCATGAGGCCGTGCGTGAGCACGACTTCATGATTCCCATTCCACCCCCTTACCCGGACTCAGCGCACTTCAGCGCTATTCACCGGTCTAACATGCCCCACCCCTAAAAGACATGCACCCCAACATGAATACCACAACACAATCCATGGACCCACCGGATTTTTAACTTATTTAGAAAAATTTCCGACGGGCAGAGGACTCGAACCTACTGCCGTTGAGAGTCTAGTTTCAAAAGCTGGGACTTTAACCACTAGACCACCCGCTGGCCCAGTAAAGGATGTGTACTTATAAATCTAGGGCAATTTATACAGTTTAACTTCTACGTTTGCATAAGCTGCAATATTTAAAATGAACTTTGTTTATGAATTAAAATTTTACTGCAAGACAAGTAGTTTAGAAATGTATAAATAGGTTTTGATGTTTTTAATAAAGCACTTGTTTAAGAGTGGTATTAAAATTACCCACCTTGTAATGTTTTATTGAGTCTGGCGAAGCGCTCTTATAATAGTCAAAATCAACCCTTATTACTGTAACTTGACACAATAATAAAAACTACAATAAACAGCATTGACGCCTTGGTAATCACTGGATCATCTTCAAATTTTTCACAGCTTTGGGAGGAAACAAATAATAAAACCATTTTGCTTTTTAATTGTTTTGAACACATAGTATGTTCCAGAAAAGCATGTCATAAATTTAACATTACATTCTAGGACCCAAATCAAAACGATTGAGCTTAACTTACTTTGATCTAGGCCATTCGAAGATTCGGCGCGGTCGATTTGGCGACGCCGCCGCGCCGATTCGGCCAGAATGTTTCGGCATCGGGACATATCGGCGCGATGCTGTTTTGCGCAAGATCGTTTCGGCGCCAGACCGTAGCGGCGCGAGGCCGTTTCGGTGCAAGACCGTTTCGGCGCCGTCGATTCGAGGCCGCCAATTCAGCGCGCGGATATTTCGACGCGAATACGTTTAACGCAGTTAGTTTGACTTAGACAACTTTTAATAATACGTAGGTTAATGCAAGTTCGTAGTTCTATTTATCAAATTGTAATTTATCTAAGAGGAAATAATAAACTCAATGATATTAAACATTTTGGTTTTTTTTACAATTACTTTTTTATGTTCATTTTATTCTTATATCATACATTAAAATTTAATAAATAAAACTAATAATGTGTACAAATCTACGTACTAATTACTACTTTCAAATGTGTCTAAAAAATGGTATATAAATAATTTCTTTAAACCTAAATTGTTTTCGCGCCGAAACGGTCTCGCGCAAAGCGGTCACGCGCCGAAACGTCCTGATGACAAATCGGCGGCGCCGAAAAGTACCATTCCGAACTCTTCTATATGAAAGCGTTTCCCAGCAGAATTGTATCTAATCAGAATGCCGTAGCAAAAATACTTTCGTTTATCTACTGGGAAGTTTGAGAGAAGAGATTAAATTTGGTAGACGTTCTTAAATAGTGAACAGCAATCACTGAATGCACTCTGATAAAAATCTGTTTATGTTAAATTTTAATCTGAGACTGTCAAGGTTGTAACAGCGAAATATTTTTTAAGGTTTATTTGCCAGAAGTATCTTTCAGATTCGACGATAACGAATTTAGAAGTAAAACCGTTTTTAATCAAAAGCTGTAGTTTTCCAATAAAAATTGAATTAATTTCAAGATTATCACAAAACTATCTAAACAAAACGTCGCTGCGCCGTAACAACCCTGCGCTCAAACGTTGCTGCGCAAAAATAATAGCTGTGCCGTATAGCATGTTTTTATTATTGAAGACGCTATCATATTGAAGAAGTTATTAAATATTGTAGTTTACCTTAAAAGATTAGATGTTAAAAACGCCTTCTTTTACTTATCGCCACAATATTTTCGTGTGAATGTACTTAGATCAGGCCAAGATTAATACCTGCATTATTAACATATTTTCAACTTCTGCTTAAATTCTCAGAACGCCTTTCTTACTTCTTACATAAATGAATGACGTTGTTAGAAAATTAACGACACTTAACATTTACGGTTGAGTAACCTCGTACAATGCTTTTTAACGTCAGTATATTATTTTGAAGCTGATTGTGTTATATTTTGCAATTCATTTTCAACTTAAAACGTGTACCTTCTGCTTGGGTATCACTTTTCAACTTTTCAATTACCAGTACCTGTTTTATCTGATTATTATTGTTGTGTTGTATCTATCTTTAGCCTAACATACCTAGTTATTAATAGCAGTAATCTGTTTCAATCAGGACAAACAGCTGCGTCCAGTGAAATCCTAATGTTTATTGTATAATTTTTTCTTGTCTCTATCGTTTTTCTTGTTTAATAATTTACCTTTAAATGTGATGTTAAGTTTCACGGAACAGAAAAAAACATTTTCATCTTATAATGCGTATTGTATTAGTACTCTATTAAACCGGGAAACCGCAGCTTACCATGAGGATTTGTAGCACTTCCCTAATAAGTCTCTCCAAATTAATACCTAATTCCAGATAGTATTTCGCAATAAAGTAATTTCTTATTTTGGCCTTACGGAATGCCTCAATAATGACCACAATAAATTCCAATGAATCTGTTTTGTTAATTCACATGTTGTTGTATCTAGACACTACCTGTCATCGCAGATTTACTTTAGCTACACCCACATGCACACTGCTACAAATCGTTGAACAGTCCACGCACCGTCCCTGATTCCTATCTATATAAATACTAGATCCTTAATTATGTCAGAATAAATTATGGTCATATATATCCCACTGAAGCACTTATTGATCAACTTAAGTATTTAACAGTAAATTGTATAGACAATTTATTTTATGTGTCAAGAATATACAAACAATGGAAATTTCACCGAATTACAGCGACAATTTGCACAAGTGCTAACATTTCGACAATTTTTTTCTGTAGGGTCATATCAGTAAACGGACTGAACGTAACATTTCAGTTTTTAAAAAAACATTTCTTGTACTTATTTGGCTGTTATGTTCTACATGTTTTTAACGGCCATTTCTGTAAAATCCGAGCCATCACTTTAACAACTTTTACACTTTTACTACTACTACACTACACTTTTACCAAACTTCCCCATCAATTTAATCATCGGGTGTACACCCAAATCTCATTTTAAAGTGCACATTTAAGCACTTAACACTGCTAAACACCAAACTTTTTGAAAAAAACTTCAAAATATTTAGTTGCTAATAAACAACATTTATTTATTTCGTCGTCGTTGCCATGGAAGTTACTTCACATGTAATTCGATATAATTACATTAATATTTTATAAACATTAATTTTATTCAATAAATTATCCCCCGTATATCATTCGAGCTCAAATTTATTGTAGACAATTTTTGCGTCAGTGTTGCTCATGTCCATTTTGATTGAAAATAGCACTCATTCTTCGCTGCTTTACGCACTCGTGCTATTTCTAAGCAAAATAGACATTTGTGACACTGACGCAAAAATCGTACGCTCTTGTGGTATTATATACGAGAGTATAACTAAGAGCCTGATATTCAATAAGAGAAACAACAAATGCATCGGGGCATAGCTATCTATAATACAGGGTGTTTAGTTAGTAGAGTGTAACACGTTAGCAAGTTGTGGAAACTGAACAGAATAATAAAGTTAGAAGAATGGGAACCATCTGTAACGATAAAAAGAGCGATCAAATAAAAACTGACTATATAATAATAAAGTGCATGATAATTATCAGTTGTAAACTATGACTCATTTAACACATGTAATAGAAAATAATATTAAACGGTTGTTTGGTTTAGCGGTAAAGGCTAGGGCTTGTGATCAGGTAACCCAGTTACAAATATCGTGACAGGTCGTTTTTTTCCTTATTTTTTTTAAATTTATTTTTTAACATTTCTTACTGCTATCTTATTTTTCTCCACATCAATAAATAATTTTTTTTTATTTTTACCTATCAAGCTCGAAATTCGTGACTTCGCGCGTCCTTCCGAATGAGGCCCCTTCCACACAAACAGTTATTCTTCCGGCCGGCTATTTCGTCGGATGACAATAAACTCGAAATAACCTTCCACACATCGTGGAACTACCCCAGGATTTGTCTTCAGTACCGTACAGCGATAGTTTGCCCATTTATAATAATGTAACAACACAGCTTATTCATTATATTTTAAAAGGTAGTTACCAGAAACATCGTGGGGGCTAGACCACTGAATCCTATAGTATAAATTAAACGCCAACTTAACACCATTCGTGCTGCGAAACTAGCTTACATCGACAAGAGCATTGATTGAATATAATATTTGAACAAAAATTACTGAGTTTGACTGAGATTAAACTGAATACAAAAGAATGTCATTATTTGTTGGTTATTTGCAATCTGGATAGGACGTGTTAATAGTCACCTTCTTACAAATTTGAATCGCCCAAAAAAAAGAGAGGGGGTACTTCTACTTTTACTTCATTATAAGCACCATAAAAGGGATGCTTACATACGTATTCTAAATATTTCAAATAGCCGCTTTGCATAAGCACGCTTTTGTTACATTAGGCTACAAAAAACGATAATGGAAAAATCGATTTTGAGATTTTAACGTTTGCACATTGTTTCGTTGTTTGCTCGAACTATAGAATTCGATTATACCAGATAATAATAATAAAATAATAAAAGAAAATAAGTGCTTACTAAAGCAATTTCTAGTTTTTTAACATGTAAGACTTTGAAAAATTAGCGTGAATCATCTCCTTAATTAAAGTACACCAGGCAACCCACCACAGCGTGCCCCAAAAACCAAAATTTGTAAAAACATGAGAATCGTTCCTTTTTTTGAGACAACATTTTTAAACTAGCCCAAGGAGCAACCTCTACCATTAAAAATTGAAAACTCCTACAAATGATCCAATAATTATCGCCTTTATTAAAGCATTATTTATAAACTACCCTAAAGTGCATCTACAACCCCCAAATACCTAACATTTGAAACAATTTCGAGAATCATCCTCTCTATCAAAGCAAAGTTTTTAAACTACGGTAAAGTGCACTCCCATCCCGAATGATTGCAAATTTTGAAAAATGACTGAAGAAATTAATTTGCACAAGGGCAGTATCTCGATTTCTACTCGGCTTTTGTTTTTGTTTTTTACAGCAGCTGCGGACAAGCTCTAATTGAACATTTTCATGTTAAATTTAATCACAATTACCTAATAGTTTTGAAATATTATTTAAATTAGCTGTATTATTTTTATCTACTTACGTACCGGGTGTCCCAACTTTGCGATATTCTTTGATAACACCTTTGTTAATTAGGTTATCAAAAAGATATTGTACACGTGGGACATTTGACAAATATTGCACATTTTAAATTGAACACTATGTATATTTTTGCATAATCTTATTAACTGTTTAATTGCCTCTATAAATGTATTTTGTTTTTAAAATTCCGATGCGGCGTTGCCAAAGTATTCAACTTTTCCAAATAAATTTTATATTTGCAGACGTCACTGATAAAACCTGCACAAGCCATACTTCCACAGACTAAATAAAATCTTTTAACTAAGTTTCGGTAAATACTATGGACTATTTTATAGATATTTTAAAGTTGAATTTGGTGATACAGGATGTTTGTTGCAGTACTGCATGTCATAACTCAATTTTTTTTAATGGAACACTTTATATATTTATACATAGTTGGATGGAGTTTTTAGCGCTCTATAAATTTTATTAGGTAATAGTTTTACCTATATCTAACGGGTTTTGAGATAATTAGATTCCAACCAAATAATCAGAAAATTCATTACCTGATTCTGTTCTTGTGCTTGTGCGGGTTTTACCGATGACGTTTGCAAATGTGAAATTGGTTTTAAGAAAGTGGAATAACTTGACAACGCCGCAACGAAATTTCAAAAAAGATACATTCTAAACGGCAAGTAAACAGTCAATAGAAATATGCAAAAATATACAAAATGTTCAAATTAAAAAACATAAGTTTGGTATGTCCCTCCAACGTGGAACACTCTGTATAAACGAAAATAATTTTAAAATGTACAAAAATTGTCAATTGGGCCACGTGTCTTTTTGATAACTTAATTAACAAAGATGTTATCAAAGAATTTTGCAAAGTTGTGACACCCGGTATATGGTTACAAAAGCTAAACTATCTTTTAAAACTATTTCAAACTAGTATTTTAAAAATTAACTTTTAAGTGATGTGAAATTCTTATAGCTGATTTACGACCATATTTTCAGCGTTATTTCAAGCTGCATTATTATGTCGTGCTACTGCATTTACTTAAACTTATTCCTAATTTATATAATAATTTTATACTACTCAACTGCCGAAATGAAAGTTAAAATTTTATGAACTTTTCCAGATGGTAACGTATACCTCCGTTATTAACCACATGCATTCGTCAATCTAGAAAGAGTTACGTTTACTCCCTAGGCAGGAAATGTTTTAATCGCTGTTTAACAATCAACATTTAATTCACGCTCTGTACAATTTATTTCAATATTTTCTGTATAACTTTTACTCAAAGGCTAAAATTTTTGCCTAATTTAGCAACAAAAAGTGCACTTTGTTGCATCCCCACTGCGTGCCTCTACTGTATTGACCTTCGCGGGGCGAGTGCAGTGAAACGTATGTAGCGTGGGTTCTATATGCTTACGCGAGGACGTACGCAGCACTTTGCTAATAATTCAGTATCTACTTTATAGTTTTGATCCAATCAAATTGAGAAAAATAGCATATTAATCATAATGAAATCTTAAACAGCATTTGTTATTACATGCTTTTGTTTTATGTTGCTGGTTTACCCCTAATTGAGGTATATGTGAAACTAAAACTGCCGCAAAAATATTCCGAGATATATGCATTTAATTCTTTCCATATAAGCCCGTGTAATTGAAATCAGTAAAAGTGTTGTAACTTCTAAACTGTTTGGATTACTTTTATAACTCATAAATATATGAAAAGCTTATATTTTTGTCTACTGAAATCCGATAGTCAAAAATTTGGAAAATTTTGGTTTTGTCTTCTTAGGGGGGGAACGCACCCTTTTCTAGCTTGATAAATGCACGGGTTCATAACGGACGCATATGTTACCATCTGAGAAAGTCCATACATTTGTACCTTTGATGTACAGCGAAACTAATTTCTACGCGATTTTATCGCTTCCGATTCCTCTACTAATCTTACGGACTCGCTTTTTGAAAAGGGTATAAGTCTAACTAAGAGACCAGTCATATATTAAATACTGAATTGTTTTTATAGAGTTTGTTTTGTAAACAGTATTTAGAAGGAATATAACTAGTGGTCCCGATTCTCCTATAAATCTAGGTTGCTTGATCGAATGAATTAAAATTAATACTTCAACAAGAAAACGAAAATGACGAAAATTTCGAAATTTGTCTTATGTAATCCTAAAACAGTTTTATACTATTATATACAAAATGCCAAAAGATAAGATACCCAAAACCACCTTCAAAAATATAGTGTCATTTAAAAAAACTTGATGACGTCACTGCTTCAAAAGGAAAGGGGATTTTTTTTAATAACATAAGACATCATTTCCGAAAAAATCTCCGAATATATCTCACTAACAAACCTGTGCATGACACAAAACGCCTTCACATTTAATGGACAATTTTACCTTCTTTCACACGGCACTGCAATGGGAAACCCTTTGTCCGCTTTTTTGGCCAATATTTTTATGGACCACTTGGAAAAAACAGCCAAAGAAAATTTCTCTTATTTCCCCCGAATTTGGTACAGATATGTCGACGATATTTTTACTATTTTTGATAAATCCATAAATTTAAACGACTTCCTCGCGCAGTTAAACGATATGTACCCTTCAATAAAATTTACTATTGAAACCGAAAAATCTAATGAACTTCCATTCTTAGACCTGAAAGTTATTAGAACCACTGAGGGAAATATCGAGTTTGATATTTACAGAAAAAGCACACACACTGACAGATACATTATGCAAAATTCACATCATACACCCGCACATAAAGGGCAGCTTTTAATTCACTAATTCATAGATTAATCAATATACCTCTGACACAAATACGATACAACAAAGAATTAAATTATATTTTTGAAATAGCAAAATTCAATGGCTACTCCCCTTCATTGGTTAACAACATCCTACAAAAAGCTAATGCCAAGAAACAATTTTCTCTTAAAACTACACACACAAAAGACAGATCAGATTCTCAAAAACATTGGACCCCTTTAACATACTTCCCAACTACATCTAATAAAATTACTAGCATTTTCGAAAATGCAGGTTTTCGGCCCATCGTTTCTACGAAAAATAGTCTCAAAAATTTACTAGGTAACACCAAGGACCCTTTGTCGACAGAAGACCAGTCAGGTATTTATCAAATAAACTGTTCTACTTGTCCCATGCATTATATTGGACAAACCAAAAGGAAATTAGGCACACGTTTTAAAGAACACATATCGCACTTCCGTTTTAACAGACCCGAAAAATCTTGTGTAGCAGCACATATTTTAGATTCTGAACATCCTATTTTAATATCGGATTTAAAACTCTTAAAATCCGTAAAAAACAGCAGAGAACTCGATGCATGGGAAAGTAGATTTATTTACAAATTCAAAGACAACATTTTAAATCAAGATTCCGGCTTAATTCCAAATTCATCATTATTTAAGTTGAACGCACGCACGGTAAATAGAACCGAGGATCCACGAAACCATAAAAACAGACGCACTCATCAACAATGCGTGAGTTCTGACTTACCAAGCACAAGGGATGTTTCTGCACCGTAACTGTGATTTCAGTTTTCGCTGTAGTTCTTCTTTTTTGTTTTTTCTACCGATGATGACTGCTTAGCAGTCGAAATGTACATTTAGAGTACAAAAGTTCTTGGGAGAACTAAAGGGTTTTGAATTTTCTTTATCCATACTTTAGTAACATCCTATTAATTATAAATTAAATTACAAGTATAAATTGTTTTATTAAATTACTAAAATGAACTACACCAGAAAAACGCAAACATAAATTGGTAAGGGAGAGCATCAAGTAAAGTTTAGCTAAAAGTCACAACTCATTTTAACCTGTCGCAGCCTTTACACCCAAGACAAGCAATGACTTATTCGTTTAAAAGTAGACATAGGCCAACTGTGTTATTTTTTCTAGACAAATGCGTTGTAGCCAAAAGCAAAACATCCAAAATTTCAGTTTGTTTCAGTTCTCAAAAAATAACGCTACTTTCTGCACAGCAATTTTAGTATGAAGATATTTATGCTAAAACATAAGCAAATATTAGCTTGTTTTAGAGTAAATGACATCTTCTAACTTGTAACAAGATCACTTCAGCGCGACGCGGTTAGAAAGTGTAAACACATAATTAACTAAGTTTCTTAGGAGAATCTCAGCTAATGTCCCCTGGATGTCCTCGGACGTGACTCTGAAATCCCAATAGTATCGCTTGTATCACTTACCGCTTATTACCGAGTCAAAGTAGTTAACCGTCAAACCTGTATCCCACATTAGCACAGAAACTTCATAAAGAAGAGAATCCCGTTTAGTACTTTGTGGAGATCATAATTTTGCTGCAAAAAGCACTATTCTGCTTAAATTACTTTCCCCATTTACGCACATATTTTCTAGTTAGTAAAACCTCTAGCACGCAGTTAATATTGCAAACTATTTTTAAATTTATTAGAAATGCAGATGTTGCTGTTGACTGCAAACAGCTTGAACATACTGTACACCGGTGTGTTAAACTTTTTCGTGACACTAGAAGCATAGGTAGAAAACAGTGTAGCAGCGACTACCGAAACGTAGTAAAAAACCAACTGATGGTGCTAGTGAAGTTAGGGAAAATGAGCCTAAAACATATTTTTCTACTTCCGTGTTTCAAATTACTTATTAAGTGTGCGCTGCCTGTACTATAATGATACCCATTTGGATACAGATTTTCATTATGAAATGACCCAAACTAACCAATAGCAGCAAAGCATTGTTTTTGATAACCATGGTTACAAGAGTTGTTGACATTTCTCAGTTAACATCGCAAAACAGTTCGAAATTTTTAAGTATAATGTTTAAATAAATTTTCTTAATTGAACATTTTTTTAAATTAACTAGCCGTAGAAAAAAATAGTGTAGGAAACTCTTATATAATAACGTTACAAAATATTAAATAAAGATCTGCATTTATTTCCCTATCTACTGACTGTGGTTCATGAATTGCTTTTACCCACCGCAAAAAGTTCAATTTTAGAATAGGTTTTAAAAACACTAAGTAATAATGATGATGATACACTAAATAATAAGTAGTAAAGTATGAAAAAATCAACAACGCTCCACATATTCTAGAAAATGTTGAGATTAGTCTTAAACGCAAAATTTTAAGTTATTTTTTAACGCGGCTGGCATTTATGGCATCTCATATAATAAAATAAAGTTTGCTATGTTATATTGATTTAATATGCAGTAGCTAATAAGGAACTATTAATGAACACATTTAGGTAAATAACGGCTAATAATGTGCTTATATAGCATAAAGAGTCGCAACCAATTTATTTTGCGCGCTAAAAGTATTATGGTTAATTTCAGTGAATTTTTGATTTTAACGCAAATCGGTCTATTGACCTCTTCTCCCTCTATTCTATTCTGTGATTGAGCGCGCACCACAAGATTTAGGTAAAGCAAGAGTAGTTCCCTCTCCAGGCCTTTTTTTTTACAACAAAACGTTCTTCGCACTTAAAAAATCAAGAATTATTCACCCGAACTTCACAGAGCTCACTAGCTCTCCCGATTCAGTCTTGTTGCAACTTCGTTTGTAATAATTCCAGAAAACCCGTAAAAAACTCTTCCCCCGAACTTCAGAGAGCTCACTAGCTTTCCAATTCCGGTCTTATTACAAATTCGTTTGTAATAATTCTGGAGAACCCGCCAAAGCCTTTGAATTTCGAACGCATTCAGAAAGTTTTACTTTACTGTTGGCGTTTGATTTACATGCTTTCATATGTTTGTAATATTTTACAGAGTCCCGTCAACTCGTTGGATTTATATTCAATCCAAAAGTCAAAAACTATACCGTCCGCTCGTGATTTACAAATCTTTATACGTCTGTAATATTTTCTCCGACTACCTCCAACCTGTTGAATGTATATTGAATCCGAAAGTCAAAGACTTTACCATCGACTCCTGACTCCCACATTTTTTATCTGTTTGTGGTATTTACCCGAACCGCCCGTCAGAACCATTGAATTTATATTCAAGCTGAAAGTCAAAGACTTTCCCGTCCGCCCGTGACTTACAAACTTTTATAGGTTTGTAATAGTTTCCCCGATAGCCCGTTAACCTGTTGAATTTATATTCAATCCGAAAGTTAAAGACCTTACCGTTCGCCCGTGATTTACAAATTTTATACGTTTGTAATAATTTTCTCGGGCTCACTAGCTCTTCCGCTCCGGTCTTGTTGCGGGCAGGCGTAATTTGCGCCGAACTATACCTGCGTAAGCCTCTCATTAGTTCGCGAGCCCTAAGTATACCCGTAATTTGCGCCGACGCACAGTGGGGCAGAATGAACATTTTTTTGGTAAAAATTCTGAAACTTATGAAACTGGTCCAAATTAAGCTCGTGATTACAGGAAAAATAATAAAAAAAATCCCATTAATAAATTGGGGTAGTTTTTAGGGGATGGAAATAGAAATGGCCGAGTAAAATTCTGAAACTTATGGAACTGGTTCAAATTAAGCTCGTGATTACAGGAAAAATAATTTAAAAAATCCTATTGTTAAATTGGGCTGGTTTTTAGGGGATGGAAATAGAAATAGCCGAGTAAAATTCTGAAACTTCGGATTCGTATAGAATTCGACCTCCGAATTAACGGAAAAATAGTGAAAAAAATCTCTTGGATAAAATAGGGTGGTTTTTAGGGTGGCGAAAACCGAAAAACATAATTAAAATTCTGAAATAAACAAATAAAATTGAAGACGCAAACTTTCTCCGCTTCTTGAGTTCGTCTACCATGAAATTGTGTTGTTGATCTAAACCACTTGCTCCAGATCGTTTCATGATGTCTATGAGTTCTTTTCTAGAGATAAATAATGTGTTCGAACTCGTTCCTAAAATAAAACAATAAATAATGGAGATATGTGGGTAGAGTAAGAAACAGTAGCTAAGAAAACATAAGTGAATAACTATCAAAGGTGCAAAAAGTTGCAAACAATCGAAAGATTTCTACATTCCTGGTAAGTCAAACTAATAGAAAAAAAATTTCGGCACTCGATCTACCTTGGAACATAACTAAAAAGTTAAGTGTTTAAAGATTTCATCATAATGCAAAAAATATGCAACTACCATTTTGTTAAGCGTATTTAAATATATAGTAACAACGTCAAAAGCAAGTTAAAAGTTACTTAAATATAGCTACATGCCTGAAGTTGATGATTCCATAACCAAAAACTATTATTATTAATTAATTATAGCAGAAACTCAAAATGAAAATAACACTAAAAAATGCTCAAACTGTCACTTGTTACAACAGTAGATACAAAGCCACTTCGATAACAACTGCTAGTGACGATCGGGATACATTCCCAAACATTTGAATACCGTCAAAGTGTTTGTTATTAATTGGTCTACTAATGCCCTCTAAGTGGGTACTTCTAAAATGAATTTCATTTTTCTATTTAATGCCAGCTTTGTAGCTTATTCGCCCCAGAGTGCGACGTAACTTTCGAATGCGTAAATCCTACCTGTAAAATGCGCTGGATTGTTTGTTGTTAGCTTATAAATTATTTACCACCACATAATAAATATATTGATAATTTCAAATAAAACAAAGATTCAGAAAATAAAATATGGGTATTGCTATGATATTTAGAGGTGTTTGATTTGTCTGGAGTATTGTGATTCCTGGAGAGCAGTTTTTGAAATGCTTGCTGCAATTCTATTTGTGATTGGAGTTTTATGAACACTGTAAGGTTTTGATACTCTAACTTTTAAACTCAGGGTTGCGTATTTTTGCTATAATTCTTGTTATAAATTCTAATAATTGTTATTTTTCATATGGTTTGCTTTTACTGAAAGAAAAGAAAAACACGACAGATTGATACGAATTTTATTTATGTTAATTGTAATTATAATTTAGTTCAGAATTGTTCAAAAGGTTTAATTTATAAGAAGTTTTAAACTTACTTGATTGTGCGTCGATAAATGTCAGCCCGGATGTCAGTGTCAAAATGACAAACATATAAAAAGGAAACTCATGGGCAGGAGTGTTTGTTAAAAAAAATGGGAATCATAGAAGGAGGACAAAAGAAGAGAAAATTTGTTTTTGGATAGTTACGGCTGGTTTTTGTAAATAAATACAGAGAATTGAGATCCTCTGGAAGAAAAAAGAGGAAAAACGAGTCTAAAAGCTATATAAAAGTAATTACGAGTATATAAGAACAAAATACAACGAAGTAACAACGAATTGAAAAAAAATCCAGAAGTATTACAAGTAAAAGGTGATCGAGAAAGTTTCTTCGTTTGCGATGGTGGTAAGACCAAGTTGGAAATAATATAAAACAGAGCAGAAGAAGATTCAGATAAAAGGCGAGTATTTGTGGTTACTTGAGAAACCAGCAGAGCGAAATAGAAGTTGGACACTCAGCGTTTTGCTCGAGCGAAGAATATCCTAATAAGGAGACGCTAAGATAAGTGTTCTATTTTAAAAAAAAGACGATAGTAATTAGTAAAACTCATTTGCTTTTCCGGAAAACACATTTAGAAATTCATTTATTAAATAAAACCTTATTTTGTAAAGTTGATATCCTTGTGTGTGTTTATTTCTATTAGAAATTAATTTAAATAACTTATTTTACAAGCTAAATAACGACCCTGAGAAAGTTAGAAAAGTCTCATAGAAAGTTTAATTTAATTGCGTGAATTGCAGACAGTTTAGGGAATTGTTTTCTAGTAGTCACAAGACCACGCATATCATTGCAGTATATTAAAAACCAAAAAGTGAAAAGTAAGTTATAATTACAATTAAGAATATAAAATATTATAATATTACATGTTGTACACAAAATACATGCATTTGACATAATTAAATGTTTTTTGAGACAATTAATTTCAAAAGTAAGTTATAATTACAATTAAGAATAAAAAATATTACAATCTATACTTTGTACAAAAAAGAAATGCATTTGACAAAGTACATTCTGCTTATATCGCCATTCTTATACTCTGCAATTTTTGAATGCAATAAACTTTTACGGTTTCTTACATCTCTATTTTGTAATGATGAGGGTTCACCTAATTTCACACTTTGAATTTTAATGTATGTATCTGTTTGAAAATTATTTAAAATGTTAACAAATACATAAACAGAGGGGTGTGTAGCATAGAAGTTAGAGTTAAATCACGAATGAAACGATTCAAAAGCGTTCGTTGTTCTTTCCATACTATCGCTTGCTTCAGCCCAGATAGGTGGAAATGTAGCGCCTTCGGTTATATAATTATCAATTAAATAATCGGCCAACTAACTATTCTTGGATCATCTGGTTGGATGCTTGCAAAATCAAAGACAAAGCAATCGCCCACTTAGTCTGGTTTTAAAAATGGTATATCAAACAAATATCGAATCCATTTACCCATGTCGCTTTCTTTATCTTTATATTGTACCACAAGCCCAAGTTCTTGAACTTTTCTAAACCAGGCCTGGGCCAAGTGAAACCTGCAGCCAATAATTGTTGCTTCCGACCAAACAGCTGTTACTGTATTATGAATTCCTTTCTCATAATCGGATACTATAATTTTCTGATTTAAATTGAATCCTAGTTCCAACGTTTTGGTACACAAAAGCACAAATAATTTTTCGTAAGTAAGAGGAATCTATAACGAGCAATTGTACTCCACGGTTACTTGTGATAACTTCCATTTTTGTGCTAATGGGGCTGCCTACAAACACCTACTAAGTTTTGTTTTATAATAAACATTATGATTTGTTATCAGTTTTAACCCCCCTTTTCCACAGTTTCTAAAATTTTAAAAATGTGGATTGGTCTATGTCATTAAGGGTTGATAACGATGCTTATCGCTAATCTTCAGCAGTCGGCGCAAACTACGTTAGGGATTACTAGAGTTACAAAAGTCTTCGGCGCTACTTACGTATCAGATTAAAGAGCAAATAAAATTTCTGCGCAAATTACCATCGCCGCTTGTTGCAACTTCGTTTTAATAATACCAAAAGACCCGTGTTTTCCTCGACCGCCGGTCAGAACCATTGAATTAGTATTCAATCGTAGAGTTAACGACCATGCCCGTTCACCTGTGAATTTAGAGTTGCCAAGATATTCTAGATAAATTTTTATACAAACTTCGCTGCACTGACTTATTCTCTCAATCTAGTCATATTGCAAACTATAACAAGTTAGTAATATTTCCAGAGAATCCGTCAAATAGATTTGAAAGTTATTTAAAACCGACCACCTAGCTCTGCCGGTGCTGTATTATACTGCTAATTTCAATATTGCAGGGATCGAAGTTTGCTGGTTGCAAAATATAGAAATAAAAATCCTGAGATTTATTAAAACAATGCCTGGGGCATTATCTTAAGATACTTCAGTGAAATAATTAACTCTGAGACTTGAGAGACGTACCAGAAAACGCAAATAAATCACAAGTCCCCTATAAAGTAGTTGTATATCATTTTACGGTCCTCGAGTGACTTATTGCAAATTTAGAAGTTTTATTATATTTTCAATATAATTGGTAAAGCTTTGTTCACGCTAGCGGGTTTACCAATTTTTATTCAGGCTATGTGTTAAACGATGCGTATTTAATATTGGTAAATCTAAACAGTATTAATTGTTTTATGATACTTTGACAAGAATTGAATTTTTCAAAGTGACGATCAGTTTGATTAAAACATGAATACTTATATTAGTTGAACAAACCACACGCAAGCATTCTAAATGTAATGCTGTGATATTTAAATAAAGTTTCAAGATATGCTATTTGATTAGGTATTTGCAGTAACCAGATTGGGAGGTCGTTATATTTATTTGAAATTTTATTTACTTGAAATTCTTTTGTATTTAGTTCAAATCCTTGGAATTCGTAATTTTTATTACATGTTTATTTAATTGTATTTAGTTTTTTATAACTTAGCGTAATACCGCACCGTTTAGGCAATCCAACCAAGAGAGCATTTACTTTGGTATAACTTACTGTAATACAGACCGTTCCGTGAGCTATCCAGAAAAGCTATGCGTCGCCCGGCCGTTTTGTTATTTTGAAGCGGCTTATTATCTAAAACGTATACAGGGTATTACATTACGAATGGGTCGTAGTGCGCCTGTAGATACATGAACTTAAAATAAGACAATTCAGCAACACCTGCCTTAGTAAAATATTACTCTTTAATGGGGTGTTTAATGAAACAATTTTTTATTTTTGGCGATTACACAGAACGTATTAAACTCAAAATTTTAAATGTTCTATTTTTGAGGACGAGAACATACACATTGATAATTATTTTTTGATTACTCATAGAGAGCGCTAGTTACGTCGCATTAGCAAATTCGTTATGTCGCGGCATTTTCGTAAACACAACAGAGATACTAATATACAAAAGTGCAATAAGTCTTACATAAATAATTAGGATTTTTGTGTCACCCCAGCGCACAATGCACTGACAGACTGAGCGTTGACAGAACCGGCTAAATGATAAGTCACATGATGCATTAGTTCCATAAGGGAGACGCGACGTTAGTGTAGATGTCGCCTCAAGTGAAGCGCGTCTAGCAGACTTTCATATATATTATAAATTAAAATAATTATTATTGAAAAATCGACGTAGAATAAAAATGTAAAAATGTTTCATATTCCATCTGAGGATAGAGACCTTTCATTGAAAAACAAAATGGTCCAAATTGGTGAAGCGGTAGCCGCTGGAGGAACCGGAGAAAAAAAAACCTTTCAGTTTTTATATATGTATGGATGACAACTACTAGCCATTGTATTTGTGATCATGGCTACTTGATAATGGCACGTCATAACGACATCCTAAAACTTTGATAGGCATTTTTATGCAAACTGTTGATTTTACGCATATGGACTAGAAGTATCTTATTTTTGTGCTTTTTATTTTCTTTTAGAAAATAACCTTAAATTTCAAAATTTTCTACAAATAACAAAGTTAAAGCCAAAATAAGATAAAAGTACTGGGTCGTGCCTCTACAGTTAAGTCCGAGTTTATGAAAATTTTTATTATATTAATGTAGTATATAAAAGTAACTAATTTTAAATAAACTTCTTTACAAGTGTGGAAATTGCCATAAAATGAAAAATAAGATATTGATCTTTAAGGCCTTATAACTTCTTACGGTATAAACAACTTGGTTTAGAATACAAAAATAAAAAAGCCGTTAAGAAATATCTGTGAAAACATTGGTTTTTATTATTTAAAGTCAAGTCCACCTACTAGGTCGATTTAGTGCAAATTTTAGTCTTTCTTCATTACTTAGACGTCAATTATTCACTAGTTAAAAAAAACTGCGAAGTTTGTTAGCCATTACACTAATATTCGTACCTTTGTTTTTTTCCTTAAATTTTTCTTGTTAATTTAGTATAATAAGTAATACATAATAAATAAATAGTTCTTCATGTTTACGACCACCTAGATTAATATCGACAAACGCCTGTCGTGTCACGAGATATTTTTATTCCGCAAAAACTTCATATATTTTGCACGGAACATGACGTCATCTAGCAGTTTGCGGCGAAATCAACACATTAAATATTTAAATATTAAAGTCAGGCAGCCGCACTTTTCAGTTCACGTTGTTCATTTCTTTGTTCATAACAACTGGAATTGCAAAAAAAACTGCAATGCAATGTTTTGACAGATCCTTAAAATATAACATAAATTTGACAGTAGCTTTTTGCAAAGCAAAAAATATCATCTTAGCAGCTAATAAAACCAAGTCGGTTACTACGATAACAACTTTCCGGTTTCGATGGTAAGGAGAACGACGAGCTATCTTTTCGTAAAGATTTTTGAGCGCTAACACAATCAAATTTCAATAGTCATTTAAGAACCTAGAAAATCAAAGAAATATCGCAATAAAGATTTGCTAGTCTTATCCAAATTGCAGTTCATGCGGTGAACATAAACACTCAGTTGATTCGCAGACAAGGAAATTTAAGAACGCCGAAAATTGCATGTTTGCTAAGTCCCAGAGGTATGCTTTTGATCGTAATAAGACCTACACAAACGACCAATTTCCGTATGCATTTCTCGCTAGGGTTCGCCTCAGCGTGAAGTACAGAACTAAACACAACTTGAACGCTTGGGTTGGCCAAAGACTCTTTATAAGCAGCAGCTGTGAATTGCATTCTGTGGTTAGAGAAAATCACTTGAGAAAGTCCATGTTTAGGGAAATAATCATAAGTTACTAACTTTTTTAATAAATATAAGTTAAGGTGAATACACCATAGAAAGATAAGCTGCGCCTCCACGAGCAACGGGCAAAAAAACCATATAAATCGAAAGCTACAATGTTACGCGGGTTTGGTAATCTGGCAACAAAATTGCCAGACAAAGAGTCTGCAACAGTGTTAGCAGATACCGTAATATACTCAACAGAATCATCACAGCCTTGCAGCCAGAGATTCCACTCAGCAATTCTAGGACTCAACAGTCGGTATGTTCTAAGAAACTACAGACTACGGTAGTCTGTAGAAATTACACACTTGGTTTCTATACATAAATAAAATTCCCAATAGCTGCTTGCGTATAGTATAGCAATTCATTCTTCATTGACGATTTGGTATACCTGAGTTTCAGCACTATTACTTCTCTTGTATCTGTTTTGACTTAAAATGTTGCATCTAGGATAGAACAATTAAATAAATGAACGTTCTAGTTTATTTTAATGCTTAAAAAGCAAATTATTGAGGATATTTACATACCCATCTTCTCTTTTTTTTTGTTGTTAAAAAAGCAGAGCTAATGCACGTGCAGAAAAATTCGAACAAACAAAGGAATCAAAATCAAACAAATCCGGGAAAGCACTTAATTATTTTAAATTTCGAGGCGGAAGGTAGTCCCTAACCGTTTCGATGCGCAAATGATCTAGGCAAAATATAAGGTAATAGTTTTCATTAGCCAGCTACAGAGCCTTCGTTAATTACTGATACCCACGTGACCTTTGGTCGTCAGTGACTAAAGGTACCCATTCATTTATAGTTTGCCGGCCGGCCGAAAACTGAAGGCCCAGATCGTACGATCAATTTTCACCATTCACTTACAAGCGAACTGCAGGTCCAAATCTTCAGTTTGTTAATACTGTAGGTCCAAACCTGCAGTTTACTGAAACTGTGAATGAATGTTGAAATATCTTCAGTTCTCGTCGTTCGATCAAAACGTTCAACTGTTTGAAAGATTTCTATCCGGTCGTATTATTGTTAACCATATTTAGGGAGTTTTAGATTTAGATGATTAATGAAAGCCCTATACTAGCGGTTTACCATCTTTAAAAATAGTAACCAATTTCTAAACTTCATGGTAGGTAGATCTGGTTTCTGCAAGTCTAGAAAAAAGGCGATCAAGGTGCTCAACGTGCTCTTGAAACTTGGAAGATCAAAAGATCGTCAATGTATACCATATTATACAGTTTAAAAGTTGAACCCAACACCTTAGTAATACATTTGGTAAGAAAGGACAACGGCGCACATACCAAAAAAAAAGAACTTTGAATTAATAAAACTTGGTTCCATATAAAAACCTTGTATACCTTTGGGAAATGAGTTTCAACATGAAGATGGCGTTACTCGTCAAAACAGTTTTGGTAATGCAATTGTACATGCTTTGGAAGATACTTGTAAAAATTTCAGCCATTTTTGACGCTCAGTTGTTTTTTGACAGTCGTTTGTATCAGTCGATGTGTATGTTCTTGTAAAAATTGACAAAATCGAATATCGTGCCGTGATTGAGTTCTTGCATTTGAAAGGCAATACGCCTACGCAAGTTAAAGCCTGTATTTAAACGTGCTCCGAAAGAGGCGAAGAGGGTTTTATTGGCCGGGAAGGTGATAGCGACTGTTTTTTGGGATAGTCAGGGAATTCTGTTTATCGACTATCTTGCAAAAAGTAAAACAATAACAGAGCACTACTACGCATCGTTGTTGGACCAGTTGAAAACAGCAATTGCCAAAAAACGGCCCAATTTGGAGCGGAAGAAGGTGCTCTTCCACCAGGACGACGCATTGGTGCACACTTCAGCGGTTGCCATGGCCAAAATTCAAGAATTACAGTTTGAATTGACTGACCGCCTAGCGTATTCACCAGATCTGGCCCCAAGCGACTATTTCCTGTTTCCTTGTTTCAAAGTTTGGCTCGGGGGACAAAGATTTTCATCAAACGAGGAGGTTATCGCAACCGTAGACGCCTATTTTGCAGAGCAAAACGCCAACTACTATTTGGACGGGTTAAAGAAGTTAGAGCATCGCTGGAAAAAGTGTATCGACTTAGAAGGGAGACTATGTTGAAAAATAAAATTAAATTTTACAGAAAAAATACTTGTTTCTATGTTAGGCTTAAAACATTTCAGACCGCCCTCGTACAATCTCATTAATTACTCAAGCTTCTTGAAGAAATCCAAGAAGTGTAGCTAAACCTTACCCATCTTAAGAAAAACATTTAATATTTCTGTTGTGTACTTTTTGAAATAATAATCACAAAAATATTTACAAAATAGAAATTGATATTAGAAGTGGCGGCTCGTGGTGTGGCATAATGGGACAGCAATTTATGAAAGAATGAAGTGAAGAATGCGCTACAAGAAAATTTGTTTTCAAAAGTTGACGCAGCCTATTTGAACTTGTTTTAAGCGCACGTGAGGTTTTAGTGTATCCTTCAAAAACTCCAAGTTTGAACAGTAAAGTGAAAAATAATAACTATTTTGGTCATTTTAACCCTTTTTTAAGCTTTTGAGCTATGTATATAACTAGTTTGGCTAATTTCAGAAAGAAAATAACTACGCAAAACTGCATCAATAGAGTTTGCTCTGTATAGTTTTTGAAAGACCGTTGAAAACACTGTTGTTGGTTTTTTGAATGTGCTCTTTTAAGGTGCTGTCGGTATCTGCCATTAATAAAAATAACAATTTTATTTGTCAGAATGTACACCGTGGTGTTTTGACAAGTCAATATAATTTAAACATGGTAACACACACAATAAACGTTCTTCATTTAACACAAGCAATATATTGCAAAACAATCAATATCAATATAGTCACTACAAACAATTGGATAACATGGTCTAGCTTAATTTGTTCATAATTTTAAATCTTCTACTTTATAGTACGCTTAAGTTAAAATGTGTATTTTCATTTTACTTTTAAAAGTTTTAAGAGGCGCATCTTTCATACTTTTCGGAATAGAATTAAATAGACATATTTCAAAATTGTTGCTATTGATCGTAGCTAATCTTTGATTTGATATCGGTATATCGTTTATCTTGCTGGTACTGTATTTGTAATTGCCACCGTTTTTTGTATAATTATTTAATTGTTTTTTAATGTGTACCAAATTACAATATTTTATTGCGTATAGCAGTGCTAAACTTTTAAATTTTACATACCATGGGTTGCAACTATCTACTTGACTTAAACCCGCTAAGACCCTATTTGTTCTTTTCTGGATAAAAAAAATCTTATAAATGTGACTAGATAGATATACCCCAGTTTATCAAATCATAAGTTATTTCGTTGTGAAATAATGCGTGATAAGTCATAATAACATCATCCAAACCATTTCTATTTATTGTTTGCCGAATGCCATAAACGGTTTTTGTCAGTCTAGTTGGCAGAATGTCAATATGTGCATGTCATGTTCCCATGCTTTCTCAAGTAAGTCCTAACATTATACAGTTTTAGAGACAGCTTGCTAGGTAAAAAAAAACAAAGTTTTGTTCTATTCTTGTTGAAACATAACATTAAACCAATCTGATGCATTGCTGATTTGTAATCAGCAGCGTTTTCAACGGTTTCGTCTTTCAAATGTTTTGCTAGAGTCGTATCATTCTCGAATAAAATCTTAAATGCGGACATAGCACTTAGAAAATCGTTAAAGTATATTAAAAACAACAGAGGTCCCAATATACTACCCTGCGGAACTTCATGTTGTATTGGCGACGTATATATGTATCTTTACAAAGCACATATTGTGACCTCTCTGATAGGTAAGATGACATTAACTGCAGAGTTCATCATCATCATCATCTGCCTATTTCAGTCCGTTGTTGGACGTAGGCCTCTCCAAGCATCCTCCATTGGTCCCTGTTTTTCGCCTTCTGCATCCAGTTGTAATCTGCTACTCTCTTGATATCGTCAGTCCATCTGAGGGGAGGCCTGCCTCTATGCCTTTTACCTGTTCTTGGTCTCCACTGCAGCATGCTCTTCGTCCATCTCTTATCTGTCAATCTGGCAATATGCCCGGCCCACTGCCATTTCAATTTAAATATCTGTTCTATTACATCTTTTACTTTCGTTTTATTTCGAATCCATGTATTTGTCATCCTATCGCTTAAACTTATTCCCAGCATTGCCCGCTCCATTCCTCTTTGCGCTACCCTCAGTTTTTGCATATTTTTTGCCGTTAACGTCCACGTCTCTGCTGCGTAAGTTATAACAGGGAGTATATTCTGGTTGTATAACTTCGTCTTTAGTGTTTGGTCTATGTTACTTTTAAAGATTTCTCTCCATCTACCGAATGTGACCCAGCCGAGTTTTATTCGCCTTTCTATTTCTTTTGTTTGATTGTCCATCTGTAGTGAGATGTATTGTCCAAGGTATATATAGCTTTCTGCCTGCTCTATATTTTCCCCATCAATCTGTATATCAACTATCTCCTGTACTAGATCGTTTATCATTATTTTAGTCTTCCCTTTGTTCATTTTTAATCCTATGTCTTTGGCTTTTTCGTTTAGGTCTGTTATCATTTCTTTTAATTCTTCTAGGTTGTCCGATATAAGCACGACATCATCAGCAAATCTTAGATGGTTCAATCTTTCTCCATCTAGTCTTATTCCTTTATTTTCCCAAGCGCACTTTTTAAACACATCTTCTAAACACAGGGTAAATAATTTGGGAGAAATGGTGTCTCCCTGTCTTACTCCTCGTTCCATATTTATCGGATTGGTAGTACCTTGCAATTTGATTGTACAGGTAGCGTTCTTATATATATATTTTATTAGTTCCGTGTATCTATAATCTACTCGACTGTTCTGTAAAGATTGTATTATGGCCCAGTGTTCAATCGAATCGAACGCCTTCTCAAAATCAATAAAAGCAAGACATAATGGTAAGTTGTATTCTTTTGATTTTTCTATTAAATTTCGCATAACTTGTAGATGATCTTGGGTACTATAGCCGCTACGAAAACCTGCTTGTTCGGGTGGTTGGTAATTGTCCAATTTGTTCACCAATCTGTTATTAATGATCTTTGTCAGCAGTTTATATATTTGTGGTACAAGACTGATTGGTCTATAATTTTCTAGTCTTTGTTTATCGCCTTTTTTGAATAGTAATATTACAACCGCGTTGTCCCATTTTTTAGGTATTTTACCTTCTTGCAAGCATTGGTTTAATAATACTTTTAGTTCTTGTAATAGCGGCTGTCCCCCTTCTTTTAGCATTTCTGGGAGTATCTCATCTTCGTCTGGTGCCTTATTTCTTTTTGTCTGGCTTAAAGCTTTTTCTATTTCGTATATTTCAATTTCAGGGATATCTTCTGAATTTACATTTAGTATTTTCCTTTCTACATCTTTCATATTTGTACCAGTTTTTGTGCTGTATAGAATTTTGTAAAACTGTTCCGTTCGAACGGAACAAAGAACTGCAGAGTTACACCCCCTCAAACAATAAAAACACAATTTACTGATTAAAATATCTTAATAAACGCAATCAAACGCCTTCTTTGCGTTTAAAAAAAAGCTACCATTGAATTTCTATTTTCAAAATCTTCAGATATATGAGTAACGAGTTCTAGCAAGGCATTTGATGTAATTCGCCGTTTTCTAAAACCAAACTGCCTAATTGTAAATAAAATTTAATTCAAAAAAATTTATGTTTCTAACAGCAATGATTTTTTCAGAAATTTTAGCTAGAATGCGAAGCAATGCAATTGGCTTACAATTTCCTGAGCCTTCAATATCACCTGACTTGAAAAATGATATCATTTTTTTTTTAATTTTTGCTAGATATATGCTTTATGTTTAATGACGTACGTTATTGGCGCGGCTAAAGATGTGTGATTTCCTTTAAACTTATTAATCCTCAAAAAATGCTCGTATTTGCAGTTGCTTCTTTGTCATTATGACTTCGTAAAGCAGTTGCAAACATACCGCAAAATTGAATACAATCAATTATTTTACAAAGAATGTGTCGTTTTTTTCTTAAATGCTCATTACGCTGAATTACATTCAAACAATATGCGCTGTTTAATTGACACACTATATTTATTTTAACAAGAGTTGAGAACTCGAAAAAAATATTTAAATGTCTTACACTTACTTAGTGTCTTTTTACTTTATCGCCAAGATGGTTAAAGTCGGTTCTTCTTAAAATTCAGACAGGGTAGTTTTTCGGTACGTTTATTATTAAAAAGTGTACTACAAAAATACGTTACACGCGTAGAATCAATTCGCTTAATTAGACTACCTTTTATTAAATTTTCTTGTAACACCTTTAGTTGTCTTTTTATTCGTTTCGCACTGTAATATTAATAAATCTGGCTTTAGAGGTTCGCAGTAACTTCATAAGTCAAATTTTGTGACCGATTATCTCACACTGTATACCGAATTGTTTGTAGCTAGTTTTGTGACAATTCGGAATAAACTATTCCACTCGCATACATACAAACGGCGTTTTAATGGAATGCCCTGTCACTAACCACGTAACCGTATTGAAACGTTGTAGACTTCCTACTTCACAATGCCCGTGCAGTTCTGCTTATAATGTCACTTTTAACATATGTTCGGCTCCACATGCTGTTCTAAAAGCATTGGTATCATTTTGTGTAGATCCGAATTCGGCTAATTCAAACTAACTTCGTGCTACTAACGATCTCAAAAGAATTTGTTTTCTTGGATTTCAATGTTTTTCAATTATGTAAAATATTTAAACAGTAAAAATAGAAAACAAAAATATGGAATTGTAACAAATAGTTGAGAGAGCAGTGCCTTGTTGCTCTTTTTGTACCAGTCCGTAACATAAACTATATTTTGTGGTTTAGTATAGAATTTATCTCAAAGCAAACATTTCAAGAATACAAAAAATACAGTATGTACATTATTTAAACATTGATAAAAGTAAAGAAGCAATTACCTTCGTCAGGCATTTCTTCAAACTTCTTGTACAAAAATTTATTTTTTGTAATAAACACAAACGTTTAGGCCAACACACAAAACCGAATACAAACCAACTCATGTAAAGCAAAATCCGCTTTAAGACACTCCTTAAGGTATGTATAAGTAAAAGCAATGGTTGCACAAATAGATATTAAACAATTAAATTATAAACTCTAGCGATCATGCGGACAACATTACATAAACAAGCGAAGAATAATAATTAAATAAACAGAGCTGTACTTTCGTACGAAAGTGGTCAGAAATCAAACTTGATTGAGATATTGAAAGCTCGCACTACAGTAATAAAGGAGCTTGAAACAAACAATTTGTGGTTGGCGCGTTTACACTAAAATTATCTCATTTAAGAATATGATTAAAAGAATTAGAGCATTTGAAGAAAAATTAATAAAATTAGGACTTTGATCTGCGATCTGCTACACTAACCACTTAATTAGCTTATCGATTATTAAAACTAAAGTAGTCAAAAACACGTGGTGCGTAGACCACGGCTCCCGCTAGTATACTTTTAGACTAGTGATAAGATATTTCGAACTAAAATAATCGAATCTTTCGATTATCGTAATATCACGCGATATATCGAACGGTTGTAGAAAACCATTCCAATGATTATACGGTTTTAAAATTTTCGGATTTGTCCATTTTGGAAGTGGGTGTTGAAGAAGCAATACCCTCTTACAGTAGGCAACTGCAAATGCCTAATGCAGATACATGATACGATGACATTCGGAGTGGTCAAGGTTTGTATACATACAGAAATCATTTAGTGATGATAAGAATACTGATTCCACTAATAGAGACATAATTCCTGGAATGCAAACGCATAAAAATAAGGCGTCATGGCGGAAACCAAGAGTATAAAAATATTTTAATTTGAACATGCCGATAATGCTATTGTAACTTTTGAAAAAATAATTTGTTAGTATAAAACAGAAAAATGTATTTACTTTTGCGGTTTATAAAAATATTACTTAAAAAGAGGCCGAAATTATTGATGAATTGTGATAAAATACCATAAGAAATAAGTGTTGCTTTAAAGGAAACAATGACATTCAAACTGCCGTACGTGGCTAGCTTTCATTTATAAAAAGTAATCGTTTCATAAAACAGAAAAATGTGTTCACTTTCGCGCTTTATACTACTTCAAAAACAAGCCGGAATTAGCCATGGAATATGATGAATTTAAGAATTCGATTCGAAGCCGAAAGTTTACGCTGTTTTGCGGAGCGACCCAAAAAAAGACAATAGGAGCGCGAATTATTAATTTACACGAGCATTCGAGAAGCAAACGGAAAGCGTTTTTTACTATTTAACATCGCATAGGTATATCCGAATGATTTTATCCGAATTAATCATTGGGTTACAAAAACCACTTGAATGGCAATCATTCGATTAAAAAAATCTTTCGATTATGCTCATCACTATTTTGGATTAAAAGATTAGACACAGTATAAATAACATTGTTTATACTGTGGCTCAGATAGCTTATTCTGATTTCTGAATTTAGTATTTTTTAAGCATTAGTGGACAACCTGCAAAAAGATATATCTTTTGGGTTCGAAAGTTAAGTTTGTTTTACTTAAGTCTTTAAACTTAATAAATGCTTTATCCGTAATATCAGTATTCTGTTAATCATATTCATGGCGATCTACCCTGCACAGATGAAATCTAAATTTGTAGTTAGACAGTACAGGTAGTACCCCTACAACATTCAAAGTTGGGAATTTGTAATTCTGATTAATTTAGCCACATTTAAAGCCTCGAGGCACCAGTTTAGTGGACTCTGTGTAAACTAAGAGCTACTTTATCTCGTTATGCATATTAATCACCATTAGGTCTGGAATAACTTGGTTATTATATGCGTTCGAGCATGGAGAATGACCATTTTAGAACAATTACGTGTGCAATTAAGCAGAATATTAAACATTTGTTCAAGTAACTTAAATCTGAATGCGTGTTTGTAATAAAACAAGCTTCATTTACTTTCTCGTGGCCATATTCGGTCGCATTAATTTATTCTTACAGTGACTGACTGCTCACGAAGCCAATTGGACTGTTCACGCCCATTGTCTTCTTTTGCTTCCTTGCCACTCTCAGTTTCGTGTACAAGTACACTGACAGGTTTTAAATTGGCAACGTAACTTGTTTTCCAACTAAAAAAAAACGTTAAAGAATTTATATTTCACCGCAGTTATTGTTAGTGTAGTATATCATTCGCTTAAAACTTGTTTTGATAGTTTATTTAAGTTAATCAATGTATTTTTAATTATTATTAAGAGCTTTCACCCAAAAACAACATTTACACTAGAAATTGAACAAAATCGATCTATTAACTTGTTACAGGCCACTGCCATCTGAAAAAACACCTCCAAAAAATAGGTGTACACAGAGGAGACACATTCTGCAGACTATGTGAAGAAGAGGAGGAAACAGCCTCACACATAATCTTTGACTGTCCAGCGCTCTACCGCAAGAGACAGCAGCTTTTCGGGGGAGCTCCGGATGAACCAACCTTCACACACGAGCACCTTGTAAGAAACATCCTGCAACTCGTTGAGGGCACAGGACTACTTTAAACAAAGGATCAGAGGGGCACAAAAGACCACAGAGTCGAAGTGCAAATCGGGCTCATTAACCTAACTGCAACCCTGCTTAAAATCAATCAATCAATCAATCAAAGAGATAGTCGCAGTGTATACATTTACTAATTGATTGTAAATAAAACAATTTTTAACTTGTTTTGATAGTTTATTTAAGTTAATCAATGTATTTTTAATTATTATTAAGAGCTTTCACCCAAAAACAACAGTTACACTAGAAATTGAACAAAATCGATCTATTAACTTTAACTTTACCAGATAGAAAATGTAATACACACTGTGGGTTAAAAATATGAACAATCCTCTTAAGTGTCGTAAAATTAAAATTATTGTTACAGTGATCAGTACTTTAAAGTAAAAGCTGCCACTCAAAAAACACAGCACGGAAATGTTTCACAGCCTTTGGATAATCTAATAGTTAAAAAAATAGTTGACATATTACACATATTATATATTAGTTTAAACACACAGTGTGTATACTAACTAAAACATTTAGTAAAATACTTTAAAAGTTTTTTAGAAATATAGTAGATTATATTATTTGTACATATTAGAACCAAGTCGGCAGTCTGCGGAGAATTTGGCATCAGGTTGTCGCAATATATTAAACAAGTATAGCATCGCTATCCTGGTTACCCACAATTATTAGAAATTGCAAATATACTAAAGTGGACAAATAATTCAGTCAGTTGTTCACCGGCTAACTTTTACAGTTTTGCTCCGTTAACGAGCTGCGACGTTGAAAGATGATATTCAATGTTTAAAGGTATTTCTCCAGACAAAAAAACTAATATTTTGGATAACAATTTAGAATAAGTTGTTGCAATTCTTAAGTTTTTCATTCAAAAGTGGTTTTCCGTCCTTTATGAATGTTGATAATTCAAACTTCATTTTCGTAGATTTTTTTTTTGTATTATTGAACTTACACTTTAAAACTCATTCATACTTTACGCTTATATATCCCGTTTAATTTTATTTTACTATTACACAAGCATCAATTCCAGCTGACCAAATAAATAATAACTATCAACATAAGCTAGCATAAGGTCAAACATATGGATGTTACTATTCTGAGCTCGTATATAATTCGTTTAAAATTTTACATATGTGCCAACTATATACAGAAAGAAATTATTATTAATCGATTGCCTCATAATTTAAATACTAAACTAGAAATACGGACATTAGTTATGATTTAGTCTTTTTTAAGTTTTAATTAAATTATAAACTTGGTATTTATTGCTTTATTTTGTATTCCTAAAATAATTTTGTCAAATGCTATTCGAAATTTGTAATTTTTTTGGTTATTTTACTTAAACTTTTTGTGCAGTACTAGATGGCGTGAGTTTGACAAATAAACGCTCGTGCTTCTAGCTAGAGTCTCATTCGTCAAACTGGCACGCTTTTGTTACTATACAAGTATTCTCAATATAACCAGCAATTCCAAAGGTCTTATACGATTACTGCAAACAATAAAATACAACTAGTAGACAATAATAATATGTACTTCCGGGGAATACGCTAAAATGTAAAAATCCTTAGTATAATTATTAAAGAAAATAGAATTAAATTTAAATAACACATAATAATAAGCCATTTTTATCTTAAACAACTACATCAAGTTTAATAATATCTCACAATTACCACTGTATTGGATTGATCAGTGAATGATACTGGGTGAGAAAATCAAACTTGAAGTTAGATACTGGTGGATTTTTCATGTTATAGTAAATTTATTTATTGACGTAAGGGTCATTTTCAGTGATGATATCAAATGGGGATATTTTTATCTTATTTAATAAATCAAATGTCTATGTGGAAAAAGTGGTAAATAAGACACAAATTGAAATATAAATAGATTGTCTTCTTTCAAGGAACAGAATGTTATTAGAATAGATGGCATGGCGAAACTGAATTACTTTCGTATCACTGAAAGCGGCGTAGTTTATTTTTTTTCTCAGAATAAAATGCTTGTTTACTAATTTACAATCACTTATCTATGTATCTTGTCCAGTTATTTTGAATTGTTTAAATAAAAGTACATGAAATAATAGTGTTTGTGATATGCGAATACGTAATGTACTGTTAACACAATGGATGCAAGCAAACCTGCTGCAGCAAAAATAAATAAAATGTGTCAACTACGAATACAATATTTGAAGTTGTAACTACAATTTCGCTGAAACATCCAAGTACCTACAGGTACTCATATAAAACGGATACTTAAACTGTAAATCGTGTTAAAAAAGTTAGCTAGACATTATATTGCAGTCAAAAATACATAATTAGATATAATTAAAAAAGAAAACTTAATGAAAAATGAAAACGGAAAGTTCTGCTGAGTGTTCGCTTTAAATGTTTTTACTTTTCCATATTTCAACTGAAGTATGAAAAGTTATGGTACGATTCAAATAATCGCAATCAGATTTTAACGGCAATACATGTTTTGTGGTCCAAGTAACCCAGAAAAGTGTTTTTTAAAAAAGGCCTCTCTGTAGATGGATGCGTTAGTTTCTCTATAACTCCGGAACCCTTTACCAATTTTTATATAAGATTTGGTATGTGAAAGATTTTAGTTGCAAGTATTTTCTTGCAACGTTTTTAACCGGAACCGGAAATGGAAATTGGACATGTTTTTTGATATAGTTTTTTTCGCAAAAATCGTTTTTAAAATTTTGAAAGGTGGTAGTATATCTAAAGTCAAATCAGGTAGTTTTTTCCGAATGCTGTAGCTTCAAAACTAAGGCCGCTACAATTTTCTAAATATTTTGACTTAAATGCCCGATTGCACAAAAAGAAAATATTGTAAGGTTACAGACCCTGGGTGTGTGAAACGTTGTGGCCTTTCGTTGTACGTTGTGTCCTTTTATGTTGTTGCAAGTTTGAGATCACAGGAGCTAAAGTAGCTGAATTTGTTAATAAAACACAGAAGAGGTTTAATACAAGTATTAAAAATGTTCAATAACATTGCCTTACAGCTACAGCTAATTTACAATTAACCCCGGTATTCACCTGTTCAGACTAGGAAAACTGCAGAAAACCTAGACAGGGTAGGCTGCTTTAGTGTTCTCGAGATAGTCGTTTGTAATACAATAGTCATGAGAAGTTATTAAAGGTAGCACACAAGCGGTCAAAGGTAAAACCTCGGTAGCTGGGCAGAGTGAGGAAGCCAACGAGCAGTCAAAGGTAAAACTTTAAGCGCTGCGCGGAATGAGGAAGCCCACGAGCGGACAAAGGTAAAACATTAAGCGCTAGGCGGAATTAGGAAGCCCACGGGCAGCCAAAGGTACAACCTCAAGCGCCGGGCGGAATAGGGACAGGTAGATGTAAGAGGTGTTTATAAATTCGCGGTATGAACATAAGACTGTTGCATCAAGAGTGTGTCTTGATTGATGTATTAAGAGTGATTGCTTTAATAACGCTCCCTCTGTAAAAAAGCACGTTGCTTTTTTAAGGCAAAACGTGGGAAAGATGTGACGTAGCTTACAAAATTTTTAAAACACATAGCCCAAGAATAACGCAAATCCTTTAAATAATCATTATTCTTAGAAATGGGGGCGCCAGTTTGGCGTTAGCTTGAATTTAGTACCAATAGAATCTAGGTTATATAACAGAAGAATTTCCCTTTTAATTTGTCAGCAGAATTCGCAGACTAACAAGCCGTAAAATTCAATACACACTTACAAACATGTGGTATTAAACATGTCACAATATAACTTAAAAATAAGAACTTCCTTAAGATATCTTCAAGCCTACATAATAAACAGTATTGAATAATAAAATTACATACTCTGAATTCTAGATTGGGAGGGTGAGTTACCTCTAGCGCACTTAGGCCACAATAAGTAGGTCCATTTTGCTACCTTCCCAGCAGCTCTCCAAATTGGGCATTACCCAAGCCAACCGACCTTGTGGATGTACTTGAGCACATCCGCAATTGAAATCCTTTTTTTTATTTTTAATTACAGGCTCAAATCATGCAGACACAATAAGTGCTAAAATAATAAATAAAAATATGTAGTAACCTTGACCCACAAATACGACGTCGTGTAAAGCAAATACATCAAAATCCAAACAATGTGTCACCGCTGTGGTTAGAATCACAGCTGAATATTTTACAATACGGTGTACAGAATTAAAACATTAGTAAAATAATTAATAAAACTGGGTGTCCAAAGGCGGTACGCTACAACATCCAATCGATATGTAGTCAGAAACTCAAACGCCAATCGTTATAAACTTCAGGCAGTTTAACAGATAAAGTAGTTTATCAGAATAACAAAAATGTTTACACAATTTTAAACATTAAGAAAAGAAACGATTCTTTTTAATGTCGCGTCTTCCGAAAATTACGATGTTAAAAAATGTTTTTACTCTTGCATATTTTAGATAACTCTTCATGTAAAGTATTTATAGCGATTTTAATTAGCCGTAGGGCGGCACTTACCTGCCTTACTAAGTTTACAGGTACGGTACGACACCTCATTGCACAGGCAAGTTCAAATTAACGCTGGGGCGTTAGTTATTTTAATTCTTTCTTTCTCCTTTTTAATTTTTGTTAAAATATTATTATCAATATTTTGGCAATTGATACAATCCGTTAATTAATTTTTCTACCAATACGATATTTAATCAGAATTATCGATAACAATACGATATTTTCATGTTTACATTGTACCTTTACAGTTCGTGTTCTTTCAGTCACACTCGCAGCTGGCAGCCCGCAGATAAAACACAGCGTGACAGAGACGACCTCAGAAATGCGTCAAAGGTTTCGTTTCAGATCTCTTGGTACTATGTGTAGTTGTAGATTTCAATCACTTACTGACGCGGAAATATTTAAAAGGTAAAACGTATGGGACAGTACCAAGCAACGTCTTTTGCTCGTTATTGTTTGATCTACACTTTTAAGTGTGCAACGTACAAAGTTTTAATTTGTTAATAAAAGATATAGCGCTTTGTTCTTCAAAAAATACTTATGCAACAAAAACGATATTTACCGGAAAGTACAGGTGACGCAACGGAAACGTTACGTTAAATATTTAAGGTAACAAAGCCGAAAACGAAAACGATATTTTTAGTTGGCGCCATAACGAAAACGTAACGGAAACGATAATATTATCGGTACACATCGCTGATCGTAAGTATTAAATTATAGTAGGTGTAATCGTGTAACATACCTGCAGTGTTGTAACTGTAAAATTTGTAACATACTTTACTATTGTTTTAACATAAATAAGCATTTCTTGCAAAGGAACCCCTTGTATTAGTTGGAACAAACGTACAAGTGCATACATACCAGTGGCGGCTCGTGGTGTGGTGTACTGGGAGGCATTTTAAAGTATTTATTTGGAAAAAATTTGTTCTTACTCAAGTTTTAGGTAGCCTTATATTTAAAACCCATCCTTTACGTTGGCAAAATGATCTATTTTTACCAACATTTTCATTGATGTCTTTAATAGACTTTCGATAAGCACTCTCTAATAAAATTATTGTAAATTAATAGTCAATATCACACAATGAATTATCACAAAATAGCAGGCAGTGGAAACAAGTGAAAGCATTTTTTGACATAGCATTCACAATTCAAAATATTTGCGCTGACATCGTACAACACCACTGAATTATGATTACTCAACCATCAATTGTTTTCACCCTACTACGTCTTGTACGTGCAAATTCCGCAGATAAGCGACTATTGACATGCGCTTCTCACGGACAGCTGACAGCATAATTCTCGGAAGTTGTGGGTTCGTGACTTTGAAGTCTTTAATACGTAGGTAGTTCTATCCTCTTTTAGCTTGTGTAATATGAATTTTACCGCAATAAGCTTTCTATTTCACTCTTATTCATTTGAAGGCTTTTTAAGCCGGCGGCTTTATTCGGTGACGTATAGCTGAATTGGGGACTGACAGCCAAATGACCCTCGCATAGATTCGTTTAATGCGCGCAAAATACCCAAACATTCAAACGTTTTCGGATTCTGCGGCAGCTTTTTAATAAACGTTCTGGCATAGAAACCTGATACAAAAAAGTTAACTATACAGTATTTTTTAAATATTATAGTGTAATATGTTATCTACTCAAACTAAAAGTAATTATTTATTTTTTCTTATTTCATTAGGAGGTCAATGACCATTTGACCCAATGGATAAACCGCCACTGATACAAACTATTTTTTATTTGTTGTATCAATACGTTAGTAGATACAAATAATTCTTCATTTGGTTCTAATTAACACGATCTATTACAATTTAATCTAAAAACTATACTTGTTTCTGGTTAACAAACATTGTTTTCATGTATAAAAATATATATTTAGAATAAAATGAAATATTAGTGTGATCAAATACATGCATATATAGCTACAAGAGATACTGGGGTATAAGTTTCCATTAAATATGTATTGCTTTCCAGTAAACAAATAGTGTTTAAATTTTACAAATTTAGATGTCATGTCTTTTAAATATAACGTTTTCACGTGAAAAAGTATTCAATTCCATCTCACAAATACAGGATTATTTTAACCCAATATCGACCTGCAGCTCTTTTCTCGGTGTGCTTTAGATCTATTAGAAAAAATATATCAGTAATTAAACTATATTAATTAAATAATATTATTTATTTATTTTAACAGATAAACTTTAGAAACCTGGAATGCAAGAAATTTTTATAATTATCAAAAACTTTGCATCTGGACTGTAATCGTGTGCAATATTTGATCAAGGTTAATTTTTTAGTACACCCGATGTTCTTAAATAATTGAAAATCATTTCTTATTTCAAAAAATAAGCAAATTGCTAAACTTTTAAGATGCTGTATAGATTCACAGTAATCAAATAAGTATAAAGGTATTATAAAACAATTTCCTTCGAGTTATCGTGCTAAGTACGGCGATTTCCACAGTACTCGATTAATAGAGAACACCAGCTGCAAAGTAATTTCGTTTGCAAGATTCCACATTAGATAGCTTTTATTTAACGGACTCAACACTTTTAACTGTCTGCATTTAAATCTACATTTCCTATAAATTTAGTCTGTCATAGAAGCTTATCGGCGATCTGACTCTTGAGATGTCAGATGAGAAGTTTCGAGCTTTGCTTCGTAAGCAAATAAAATTATACTCAGTGCTTTTATTGGCCGTCAAGTTGTCTATCTGTTAATTCATTACCTGGAGTGTCTGCTTGTTCAATATGTGATCTGTAAGTTTGCCTTGATATGGTCATTTTTTTTAATATACGTTATGTATTACCTTTTTACTTAACCTTGACGAAGGTGACAAATTCTTCCATTGTACGAATCAACGATTTGGCAAATTGCAGAATAAAGTTGAATTCTTTTTTTATTTAATTTAATGTTTAATTAATGTAAGCAACAATTCTCACCCTTTTTTTAATGCACTGACTTCGTTTCGCAAAAAGGTTAATTATTGTGAAACAGCTCATTTTTTCTTTTATTCCTTCATTCAATATCAATCTTTTTGTATAGCCATGAAAAGTTTCATATTTATATTTTAAACTGAAGATATGAACTATCTAGCTATTTGTAGGATACACAGAAAAAACTATGCTAATTTTTAGCTTCTTTTTAAGCTAAACCCATTTTAATATGTGTAGCAGCTATTTATCTTGAATGTCTTACCTACGTTCTTTTAAAATTAAAAAATATTCACCATTCATGATTTGTTCCCCAACAATATCAAATTTGCTGTACAATTAGTTAATATATTTAGCTACGTTTTCTGATATGATTTGCTAAAACAGTAACAGAGACATAAAATATCCAGCAATGTTTAGATTATTCAGCAAAATTATGATTAAAGATGATCGATTGCAGCGATTTTGGCGATTTGGCGAAAATACTAATGGTTTTCAAAAGAAAATAAGAATGTAGACCTTTGGTATACGAATGCCACGGTGGCGTATTACCTAATATTTTCTAAAAATAACGTTTTTACCTTCCTCGCAATACGGAGTTAAGCTAGAGGAACATATTGTATCATATTTATCTTATGTAAATCGCTTCAAAATAGACAGTGCTATATAAATGTTGATGAATTGGAAATTGCCCAAGTTGGTTGCTGTATTCGAATGTAATTTTTAATTTTCTATGCGTATGAATTGGAGAAGAACCTGATATCTACACTATCATTTCAGTTTTAACCACTCAAACTGGCGACTGCCATTGTATTTATTTACAACGTGGCATTTAAAAATTACTCATATGTTTTCTTTTTTGGTAGTACCGTGCCAACAAGAAAAATATGAATTAGAGCAGGCTATGGCAAGCGTAGCGTATGTCGTGATGTGAACGTCAAAGAAAAAGGTTATACTTCTTCATCGCGTGTTTTGACGTACGAAAATTAAGAAAATGAACCAAGTTAAGCTTGAACAACATTTTTTTAATTTTTATTTGTCAAAATACATTATTGAGAACATGACTTCTTTCCTGTACGTTTATCTATTCGCGCATAATATAAAGCAGAACGTATGTGTGTGTGTTTATGTTCGAAAATTCTAACCCACATCTAGATGAGCTAGAAATTTAGAATTTTGAACGCTGATAGGTCTTAATGAACAATCAACCAGAAGATTCTAAAAACCTGAATTTTTGAATATACTTATCAAAAAACAAATTTAACCAAAATTGTGGCCTAAACACACGTTTTTTCGTAGATTTCTTGTAAACCAAGGCGGAAATTAAACAAAAAAAGGCGTATTATGAAGATAATTACATTTTTCTCTTCTAAAGAGTAGGGTAGTACAGAACCCTGCCAACGCTACAATGCCTCTGTTTGGTAGTAATTATATCAGAATTAAGAATATCACATATACAGGGTGCCACCGTGAACTTCTCTGCCATTGCCAAGTTTTTTATTCTTAAAGTTAGAAAGTTGATTAAATGCAAAATGGTTCAGTAGTTTTAACGGCCATTTTGAATAATAAAGCCAATCTTTTAGTTGAGCTTTTGGTTTTTAAATAGAACATTGTATATTATTTTTAATTTTTGTATAAGAAATAATTTTTTACTTTAGAAATTTTTTTCATATAAGTATGCTTAAAATCACTCATAACCAAGATATTTCATTTTTCATTTTTTTTAAATCAGCGGGTCACAATTGCCAGGAAACAAAACAATAAACGAAATTAAAAATGCAGCCAATTTTCTACCTTTAAAAATAAAAATAGTAGCAATGGTGATTAAGTTAAAGTTGACATAAAATCCGTTGCAATTGCAATGGCCTGCTCAAATCATTTTGTATGGTTATCTGTATATCTTTTTATGGGTCGCACGGTACTAGCTATGCATGCCTATATTGAATGTGCAAGAGAATATTGTTAATTTTTAATAGACAATCTACACTTCAAAACGATTTTTAAAAATTATTGATTGTATTTACGGACAACTACCATTATGCTAATTGGTTGTGAGATGTGAGAACTATTATTTGTGATTTAATTACTATTTTACTCGTGTAATACATTTTTTATTATACTTATCTGAAAACACCTTGTTTTTACCATGACGTAAAGGTGGCATTTTCAGAACAGCGCACGGAAAACTTTTCCCGATCTCCGATTTTTGTTCCGTGCGCTAAATAAAAAAATACAATTAGAGTTAATTATAAGCAAAAACAATATTTATATATTTAACTTTTTTGAGATCTCGCCATTCCATAAAAAGTTGATACTCGTGTTCATATCTCGACCTGGATTTTGCTAGTAACAAATCAGCACACTGGCTTGTGCGGCTTGCTCTAATATGTTCTTAGGAATATCTGGATTTTCTTCCGAGTACATTTTTTAAAACTGACATGAACTGAACTGACAGAAAATAAAACAATGCTGATAATAAATAAATCGTTGCTATGGAAATGTTAATCATGTTTGGTAGTATTACGATGTATTAATATTACTTTGAAAATAAAATGTTCTAAATTTCCTTCTTATCCTTTTTTGCGTTGTTTTCAGATAAGTATAATAAAAATTATCGTTTATTACACGTCCAGGAATGGATTTTCCGTTTTTACATGACTTCCCGTTGAGGCGAAGCCGAACACGAGAATTTGTAACGCGCGCACGGAGAAATCCTTATTACCAGACTCCTAATGAAATATACTATTGCTATAGTAGTATTGTTATTCAGTATTATGCCACAATTATTACATACCATATTTATACTTAAATAGTTTTAAGTTTAATATGCACCCAAAATATTAGTTATTACCATAGTTGGGTAAAGTAGTATATTCCTGTGGCAAAATTATTACATATACAATTTATACTTTTAAAAGATCTTTAAAGTTTAATAATTTAAAGATGTAGTAGATCAATGAAGTTATTCTGTAACATACAAAAAATGCGCGAATTGTAAATAGCTGTTGTATTTTTATTAGAAAAATCGATGTATATAAAAAAAGTCGATTTAAATAAAAACTCGACTCGCACAAATTTGAATTAGATACTTGAAATTCTACCGAAACATAATAGCTACTGTAACAGAACTTATTAGCAGTGGTAGCTAAAACAAATCTGCTAACAGCTATACCAAATTTTCTAAATTTTTGTTTTAAACTTCCGCATAAATTTACGCTTCCTCCTGACCGAAGCTGAAATATTTTCAACAATAACTTGTAAATCTTATTAGATTTAGTGCTAGGATTTTGCCTTTGAAAAATAGTAACACCGTAAGGTGTTCAACTTTTGCTTTCAGTTTCTTATACTTTCGTATTTTTTAAATTATTTTTGATATGTTTTATTTAAGTTTCTTTAAATCGAACCAGCTATTTGGAATACATGACGAGTCAATGTTGAAAAACGAAAATTTTTAACTATTCAATACTTTCCTAGGTTTGAAACATAGCTAAACAAAAATTTAATTTATTAGTTTGAGATAAGGGAATTCATTATAAAGGTATCTACTACAAGTAACTTGATAATTATTATTAACAAAAGCATTTCATAACGTAATTATACGAATTTTCATAATTTAGCAGGTAATTTAAACTGATTTTAATTTAGATGCCATAGTCCGCTATGTAAATTTATTGCATTTTAATAGTTTCTGACACCATAACTAATGTTTAAGTTTATTACTCGTTTGTGGTTGACCACACGGCCACACGTTAGTATAATACATGCAAAGTTATCAATAATTTAAAATACTTTGTTAGGCTTATGACAGTACGACACCGGACAGGTTCGTTAACTCTACTTTATTCATTTTTAAACATAAACGGCTTTTATTTGTACTACACTTTTAATAACTCATTCATAAAAAAATCATATTTTAAATGCTATGGAATACTTTTACAATAAATACCCACGGTACAACATTTAAGTATTTTATTTTGCTTTATTAAAATTATATGCTGTGAAGTTTATATAAAAGTCTTAAGAACGCTTTTGTTACATTAAAATTCTATAACTTTTTTCAAAAGTTGAAATTTATCAATTATGAAATACGTTATACGAGGATAGCTCAATATATTTACGGTCCCTCATACAGACGCATGTAATATGGAAAAAGTGAATTCTGTTTATTTTTCCACATAGTCTTATTGACCTCCAATACACTTGGTCAAGCAATATTCGAGCGCTGCGATTCCTTGCTAGAAAAATTCATTTAGTTAGCTTTCAAATCAGCTGTTTACTAGGATCGCGATCCTAATAAATGGTCCTTCCTGTGTCTCGTATACTTTAAAAAATTACATGTCTGGTACGTAAATCTCACATCAACAGAGAATTCAAAATAATGCTACGCACGCTATCTAGAATTTATAGCATGATACGATATATACAGACTGAGTCGCCCCTTACTGCCACAGCAATAATCTTCTAAACGAGGTTAGTTATAGGAGAATAGTGTCAGTGAAATGTTTTCACGATATGTTGCACAACTAGCAGTTGCTGAAATTGTAACATTGCGAAAACTTTGCAGTAGGTAGCTCAACTTTTAATTTAATAAATAAAGTGATACTAAACCAAACATATAATATTTAACAAACTAATCACACGTTAAACATTAATTTTGAATAAATGTCTGAACTACTGGTACGCCACTAAATACAGCCATTGGTTACCGGAATTTCTAGCCAGAGGGCGATTTTTGTATGTGCTGTCAACACAATAGCCTGGGCTGACTCTCCACTACTGAATTTATAAAAAATTCTCTTGGGTTACTTACCGTGTAATAAAAATCCTTCGAAGTAGTAAAATGTTTACTACACACAATATATAATAATAAGTGGCCAGTTCTTTCTGGCGGCTTTGAAAAATACTGTATCATTGTAAGAATTAAAAGTACTTCAGTTTTTGCGATCTCGCGGTATTCCCAATTATTTGAAGTCCAATGAATTACTGACGATTCCTCTGTTAAACAACTTTAAAGAATAATTATTATGATATTATGACTTCGTTTCACTCATTTACAGTTTACTGTTACCAAAGTAGTAAATTTGTTTTCTTCCAATAGAGAAATACCCATTCAACAAATATAGGTACTAGCTGTGTTCTATTTTCTTTCTGGTAGGTTGATTATAATATATAGGGGAGGTTTAGATTGGCACTTATTCTACCTAATAATTTTATTAAGTTTTTAGGTTATATAAAAAGAAAAGAATGAAGCTCTTATACCAGCTTATTATAAAATTGTCAGGTACTGGAAATTAGCGCAAATGAAGCCCCCCCCCATCCAGTTACTAACCAAAATGTTTAAGAAATCAAGAGAAGTGAAGTCTTCATGCCAGCCATTGCTTACAACATTTAGGAAACTATTATTAATATTCACTACATGGCTCTGAATTTTTCTGAACGGGTACGGTTACGAAGACGTCTTTCTAATCTTCTAAACTGATCTGAATCCTACTAAGTAAGACTAGCCTATTTGGTTTGGATGTGAAACATTAATTTCCTTAGCTGGAATTGTTGTCATTGGAGTGGCTCCACATTCACTTTGACTGAATTGGTTGTTTTTTCAGTTGCCTCTTCGCTAAACTGGGGTTGTTGTTGACTCACAATTTACCTAGCTGGACTTGTTAATGTTGAAGTCGACGCACATCTTCTTTGACTTAACTGGTTTACTTTTTCCGTGGCTTCTAAAGTCTTCCTGCCTGAACTGGTTGAGGTTGTAGTCGACACAATTTACCTTGCTTGACTTTTTGTTGTTGAAGTCAACTCAGATCCACCTTGACAGAACTGATTAACTTTTCCAGTAGCCTCTTAAATTTTTTTTGCCTAGACAGGTTGAGGTTTTAACCCGAAGGTGGGAACTAACCTCGATTATTTAAGTGGTGGCAGCTAGCATGAGCCTTATCCGTCACGGGCTTCTTCGGGCAGGATTGAGTTACGCTCAATCAGCTAACAACGGTTTAACGAGAGCAAGCTACAAGTCACGACATTAAAATGAGAGCCCTAAGTCCTCACTGGTGGGGGGAAACTACCTAAACCTCTAATGATTCTGCAGTTCAGAGCACGACCTGAAACGCAGCTCACCTGTCAATGCGCATTAAAAGACTCTTGCTACCACTAATACCACGAGTTCTACGCTGTGTCCAAGACGAAAATTTCTATTTCTGCACAAGCTCTGATTTGGTCCTCGTGGTACAAGTCAATATAGTCACTGGTTAGACATTACGGAACAGCCCAAGCTGCTCTTAATAATTGGACTACATGCAGTACCCACTACACTGTACTGGTCAACTTCGCACCGCCCAGATAGGTAAGTAGCCGGTCTGATTTGTAACCGGTACCTTAACAGCGTCAAGTGTGCAAACGCACAAACCTCTGAGTCACAGTTTGATAGTAGTCGTGAACAAGCGAAGTGCATCTTACTCCTAGGGCTCAAATCCCCAATAGCCAGCCACTGTTTCCTGGAGCTCATTTTCACCTGCCTAAAACGTCGGTTTGCAACTAGTTTATCGCCTGAGAAAATTTATATCCCGTAAAGTTCCCCAGACGTAGTGACGGGGACGCAGGCATATTTAAAGCCCCGTCCAGGAATCGAGGATCCCGTTTCAGAGGACGTTCTAAGGCTCTACAGTTAAGTACCCATACTGGAAACTAGTAATACTTCACTTTGTGAAATTAGTCACCCAGTTTTTTATGATCCCAATTAAGGTAAACCTTGAACCACTCTGAGGAGAGGTGGACGTACCAAGTTGAAATCATCAGAGTGAACGCCAACCCCTCGAAAGATATTTTTGTTTACACTTTTCACCTTAGTGAGCGTCTTTAATCGCCCCACCACAGGTTGAGGTTGTAGTTCACAATGCAATGACGTCATATACGCGTACGAAAAATACGTCGTGGGGTAGCTTTTGGGTGCGTAGATCTGCGCAATGCAGGTTTTCTCAATTTTAACTCTTGGTGCCACTGCGCTTAAAATTGTAAATAAATAAATGCTATTAAAAAACACCTATTTATTACCATTTATTTCCCTTTTCGACGCGGTTAAATAGGTATCTGTAGCACTTTCGAACGGCGACGTCATCTTGAATGTTTAACTTCTTGCTATAAAACTACCAATACCTATAGGAAGGTTACGTATTCGTTCAAGGTCTTCCAGTAAATTCCATGTTTTATCGAATTTGTTTTAGGCATACCTGCCGATAGATATATTATGCGTAAAACAAAAACAATTTCATAGCAAACATTTTCCACCTTAACATTTTGACCAATGAGCACGTGCAAGGACCTTAGGGGATCAATGCGCGGGCGCTCTAGTGGTGACTGTGTGAGTGTGCCCGTATGCGTTTGCGTACAGCAAGTGCCATTTAACCTTGCAAAAAAAATGACGATAAGTTTAAAAGGCGAGAAGCCGTTACACACTCTCAAGCAAAAGCAATCCCGTAGTTTGAAAGCTAGTATAATATCTAGTTGCTGTTAATTATTTATTTCATTATTATGTTAATCCTTCCTCAAAGCAAACTGTTTCTAACCTTATGGCGCACGGCCATTTAATTTGTCAAAAAATCCACAATTTTTCGTAAACCATAAATAAATTGACTTTCACTTTTTAGTAGAGTGTACCACACTGTCCAACAGCCAATTAGAGCTAGTTTAAGTTACGACTACCGACGAAACAAAGCGTAAGTAGCCGAATCAAAGCCAACTAAAATTTGCAAGGTTAGGTGGCACATGCTGTATGTGTCTGTACACACTTTAATGCACAGATGTTTTAACCCAAAGCAAGTAAATTTTATCCCCAAAAGATTAGTAATCACACTATGGTTATTCAGTAGAAAAAAGGGAGTAGAGAAGAGTTGTTTTACTTCACTCTTATAAGCCTACTGAAAAAAAACTCAAACTCCAACTTGCTGAATATAAGAGAAACGGTATTGTTATTCATACTTCTACAAATACCATACAGCTGATTTGCGCAAGCGCGATATCCCTCAAACCCCGAATAACCCACTTTATCTTTTTTTTTTTTAATTATTAGAAGTTTGACTTTAAACTGAGCACACGATATTTTATTCTGAGAATGATTGGTCACTTTTGTTTGAATAAATATTTTTAAAATGCCTGTAGCATTCCCCTTTTTCTTTATCAAAGCAATATATTTCTAAACTACCTTAAGGTTTACATTAGATTATAAAAACTGAAAATTTATTAAGGTGAAAAGAATTATTCCTTTTATTAAAACAGCACCTCTAACCTCTCCCCCTCCCCCACCCGTAAGTTGATATAAATTGCACAATGCAACTTTTTTAATAACCTTTTTTAGCAACTATTTTAATAACTTAAAAAATATTATAGATTTTAATTGTTTTCATTTACCCACTTGTTGATAACGAGTTTAACAGATTATAAAATGTTCTACGGGAACGTTGTCGTTTACCGGCAAATCGTTCAGCGTAAACGTGGGCGGCTTGCGGCTGCTACCGAATTTCTATTTTATACCTTTTATAAATTTGCATAATTTGTAAAGGGTTTGTTTTTAAATACTTTAAACGGAATTTTGCGGAAATACAAATACTCTTTATAGATATGCAATCGAGTAGTTTTTAAAATTTATTGGAAAAACTATCTACCCAGTGACTAAACGTCTTACATTTTCGTAAAAATACCAAAAATTCTAAATCCAAGAGAATAATTGCATACTATGAAAACTCTTAAGGCACCACACGGACGTCGCCGTTTGAAAGTGTTGTCCTATCCATATTTTAAATTCGTAACTGTCTCAGTATAATACGACGAAGGTCTCCTACATCTAGTCGCAGCTTAACTATGGTTCTGTACTACCACTAAGGCCGGCGCGACATCTCCGTGTTTCGGTAATAACCTTCAACAAAAATAAAAATGCAAGAATCCAACTAACCTTTAAACCAGCTAATTTTAACACGTATAACAAAAACAAAATATTATTTTTTCTATGAAATAACGTCCGTCTGTCAGTCTGCAGGTTTCCAATACCAATACTAAGCGGGTTCTTATAGTACTATTCATTATTGCATTATGAAAATTCTGTTAAAAATATTTGTCCTGTTACAAATAAACAGGTTGAGAAATTCCACACTTCATTGAGCTCACATTTACCATTACAAGAATTAAAGCAATCGCAAATTAATTTATAAAACTAGCTGAACCCGTGAACTGAGTTCCACGCTGTTCTCTTAAAAACAATGGTAGCAAACTTATTGAATGATATAATTATTAAAATCAGAACCCGCAAACATAATAAATAACCTGCGTCGATATGTAAGGCATGGCACTGCTTGGGCGGTCACTACATGGTGAGAAAGGGGGAAAGAGAATAGGATTTAATATATAGAAGATAAATTACCTGTGTCAAAATGTAATAGTATATTACGCAACAAGTTTAGAAAAGTGATGTTTTACTAAACGAGTATGGCTGGTTTGAGTACGAGCGAGCGAAGCGAGCGAGTAACTTAAAAAGCCATGCAAGATTAGTGAAAACACGGATTTAAAGTAGTACAATTACAGTGATAATTTACATGTAAAGTAAACGCCCATTGCCGTTTCTCCTTATGAATTCTCTTACAATTATTTGTATTTATTAGGCACTAGTGCTAGTGTTAGAATCGGTGAGGGAGGTCCAATGGTTTGAAGTATAGGCACTTGGTCACTGCTGTCGAGCAGAGTTAAAGCAAGAGGATTGGGATGCATTTCCAAACGCTGAAGATATTTGTCACTGCACTTCACTATTTGTTCTTTAACTGTTTTCACATTTAAGTCTTCCCGTATTTCTTTATTAGGGACGTAGTAGGGACCGTTACTGATTATACAAGAATCTTCGATTAGAAACGTTCGAGTATTTCAATGTTGGAGTTCGACGCGGTGCCCAAAAGCTGAATCCCATAGCTCCATATTGGTTTTATTACAGTTTTGTAAATCAGTAGTTTATTAGACAGCGATAACTTCGAGTTACGGTCTAATAACCAGTAATAAGTCTTTAGTTTTAAATTGGGGTGTTTTCTCTTCGTCCAGATATGGGTTCTCCATGTTAAGGTTTTGTCGAGGTGCATGCCTAAATACTTTACGCAGTCTGTCTGCGGCAGAGCTTTGTCATTTATCGTTACCACAGGAACGATACCTCTTCGTTTGGTGAAAGTAATTGGTGCCGACTTTTGGCTGTTTATTTTAAAGCGCCACTTTTTGAACCATCTGAAGATAGAATTTAGGTTCTGTTGTAGAGTTCGGGCGGCTTTGTCGGGATCATGATGGGTAACGAGGATTGCCGTATCGTCTGCATAAGTTGCAGTAGTTGTGGTGGAGCTAGTGGGTATGTCAGCCGTGTACAAGACATATAAGACCGGCCCCAGGACGCTTCCCTGGGGGACTTCAGATTTGATAGAATATAGTTCCGAGACCGCTTCTCCAAACTTAACTTAGAATGATCTTTCTTCTAGATAGGATTTCAGGATGCTGTAGTAAGAGTGTGGAATTGCCCGTTTTAATTTGAATAAAAGACCCCTATGCCAGACCTTATCAAAGGCCTGGCTGACGTCAAGAAAGACTGCAGAGCAGTACTTCTTATCTTTAAAGGCAGTATTGATGGTGTCTACTACTCTATGTATCTGCTCAATTGTGGAATGTGCACTCTATAATAATAAATTTCTATTAGTAAAAGTAGTTTTAATCTTCGGTCTTAATGGTGCCTGCAGACGAGCAGAATTTTGTTCACTGAAAGCTAAGGATATAGAAGACACGCCACGCGCTCAATTGTGGTTGTAACGCTGCATGGCAGAAAAACCAAGAAAAAACGCATTTTCAAATCTGAATGTAACGGAGTTGAATATTATAGAAAGTACGCCAGTTGAAAACCTAAAAAGGTTAGCCACGAGAGGTTTTATAAAAATAGGAAATGTTCGGTCCAGCCAGTAGGCATCAATAGTTTTGCTGGAATGCCGAAGAAAATCGCGGAACATTTGAAACTTCCTGACAGCGGCAGCTATACCAGCCATTTGTAACGTTTTCGTCGCTTCACAACGTTCGAATCACGTTAAATTATTTATATTTGTTTCGAGTAGCTGCAGGGAGTTGTCCAGGGTTCACCTGGGTTACCAGAACCTTTCAAATAATGTACACATCGGAAACGGGTTAAATTAATATCAATATAATATATATAACTATGTACAATTTATTTAAATATATATATTCCCCGGAAAATAAATTACGTATTTCAACCTGTTATAAATAAAATAAAATATTAATCCTGTAGACGTCGTTTTAGTGCTTCTTGTGGCACCTAATTTTCTGCCGCACTCGGTATGGCACGGTTCTTCGCCGGCCTTCAAATTTATTGCGGACGTCTGGGTAAATTCGCGCGTCAACGACCTTGTTGGTTCAAAACGCCAGTCTCTGCGCTTCTTATCGGGCGAACGGCTGGACGGGTATTTTAAGCTAAACAAAATTAGTGCGTGTTTTCGTCGTGCATTCTGTATCAATACAGGACGAATAAATTCGGGAACGGTTCATAAGTGCCGCTAAACGTTTTAACGGTAGTTTCTGACTTTAAAATCAACGGTTACCAATATAGGATAAAGTAGCGACTTCGCCTGCAATTTTCAAACAGTAAGTAAACAACAATTTGCTAGTTTTAAAATACTTTCCACTAAAATCACACCTGTTTGTTACGCTTTAAACAACCAGGCTGCGTTTGAGTATCAACTATTCGTTGTCTTATCTGTTTCAGGGATTATTATACTAATTGGTTTGATGAATCTTAACTTCTTTCGCCATGCGATGAAGTACTTTTACGGAGGGGTAAATTAACAGCAAACTACTGACATTTTCGCCTAGTGAGTTTGGAATTTCCCCAGAATAACACACCTCAAGATTCTTAGGATATTGCACCCCGTAATCTGAGATTAACATCGCTTTCTCTTGTGATTTTTCACCCAAGAAAAAGTCAACGGTTATTTAGCAAGATAGTGTACTACCAATACTTGAAGATCCTACGCCTCCAAATTTATCGATAATTCACTACGGAAGAGACAGTTGGCCTCTGAAGCATTGAACACCACGCTCCAAGAGTTGACTGTTAATAATTACTGTCCTCTGACATAAACAGGTTCGTATATCGACAGTGATCTCAAATCGTAACTGATAAGTTTTAACGAAACTTTTATTTTCAGGTAATAAATGATTTGTGAAATGCACCCTAATACTTGCCGGTACTTGGAACATGAATGCAAACAGGCTGGATCTCTTGGATGTCGGTATACTGGTAACTGGAACAGTAATAAAATAATTACAGCAATTATAATTCAATTGACTGCGTGCACGGCTGAACGGTTCGGGTTGTTTTCAGTAAAACAATTCGGAAACGGCTGGATTTTCTGGTACGAATTCTTTAACTACTTTTAAACTGTATTTATTTAAATGTGAACTCAAATACACAGGCTAAGTTCAAACTGTATATTCGCCAGCCAGGCTAGCGAATTGTTTGACCGGTCGGTTAGACCCCACGGGTCTGAGTCTCTGGAGGAGCTCAGTCGGAGTCTGACTCTCTGTCGGAGTCGGAGTCGGATTCTCTGGATTCGGCAGCTCCTTTCGCTCTAAACTTTGAATACAATTTTACCCTGTCACACATTGCTTACGACGGACATCCGCCACCCTCCTTGCTGATAGTGGAGCAGATATCCAGACTTCAAAAAGGCATAGGGGGTGGCATTCGACTAGCGTAGCGGAAGGCTACATAGAAGAAAGCGTCTCAAATAAGATCAGAATATCGAAAAAAAATTTTGGTGATACAGAACCATCATCTTCTTTATGTGAAGCTCAACGGTTTTTGTTTCCTGAAGCGCAATCAGCAGCTGCTCCAGTGAACTTCTAATCAAGTTCTGTTACATTTCCAAATTTAAATAATTGTACTTTTAATATTTATACAGATAAAAAATAAATAATTTCCTTTTGTCAACAGTGTTTTTATGCAAAATCCGTTGCTATGCTGTAATGGTTGCTATGCGGTAAAGTACCACTTTACAGAACGATATTGAGTATAGAAATATAGTCAGTTACAATATGAAATGCGAAAGAGCATATTACTAAATGGGAGGCCACTAAAAGAAAGGGACCAAGATTTAATATATAAAGTTCAACTAACTTCTGTCAAGATGTAAGACATGTTACTGAATGTGCTGTCGCTAAAGCTGAGACAGCGGAAAGGGATCTGGATTTAATATAAAGAATAATAATTAAGCCGTGTGGAGATGTAAGGCGCATAACTGAATTTTCGGTCTCTAAAATTTAAAAAAGGAGGAAGAATTTAATATAAAGAATATAAATTAAAACTTTGATCCAGAGCCCGCTAGGCGACCTATTTCATTGAATTATTTGTTGAAACAAAATAAACAAAAAGACGGGTGACATAGCTCATGGGTCTCACTACTACTTTATTGATTTCCCATGATTTCCACCTTAACACTTTTTCACGCAATTTATTTTGTTCTCTCGCTACGTGTCCTGTCCAGTACCATTTCAGAGATGCTACCCTCTGTGTTATATTTTGTATTTTTGTTTTTAGTAATTAAATAAAATTGTTTAATAAATAGATTATCGCTCATACTAAGAATACTAAGAATTAATTAATTCAGAACAAGTTGATTGGTAACGCTGGCTGTATTAAATGCATTTATTAAGTTTTATCTTTGATTCCTTGGTTAAATTAAACTTAATAAAGTTAGTGATGCCGCTAGACGAGATAAGTCTCGAGTCGAGAGATTGTCATATCGTCTCGACGAGAGAAGCTTTTCTGTCGCGAGAAAGCTTCTCTCGTCTCGTTTCCTACCATCTTAACTTTTGTTACACTTATTAGATGTTTATGAAGTTAAAAATACGTCGAGAGATGAAAACAGTTATACAGAGATTTTACATAGTTAATTTAATGCCACAAAACGAAACATACGATATCACTATAAATAATACTGATAAATCATAGAAGATTTTTATTAATGCTACTGTAACCTTAACTGACTATTTTATATTAATTTTGAAGCGTGTATTGACAACGCGGAAGTGTTATCCGATCAGTGGTTCTGCATATAAAAAAAAGAAACGTTCACATTGGACACTTACAAAATAGCTGTAGAATAAGGTGACAAACATAATACATCAAATTTACAGTATCGCATATCGCACCATTTGGTGTTCTCAGCAACACATTTCTCATACGCTTTCTGATAATTTATTTAAGCTGGTCCAGCTTATCGCATCTAGAATCAATAAGTCGCCAAGCCTTTAAAATTCCCGTGTCCCATCATTAGTCTTTCTAACGCGATAATATCAACCACTAAGTTTCAGGAGAACTATACAAAAAATCACTTGTCTGTCCTAGGTGAGTTCGAGATCTCTCAAGACACTTTAAAAGTATACATCATTAATTATATGGGCCTCTTGTGTTGAAAGGGTTCAGCCCTGCACATAAACTACGTTCCGATCACAGATAAACTGCTAATTCTCTATACCTGCCTTGTTAAAATTTTTCAAAACACCTTTAGATATACAATAGGAATAAATAAATTGAACAGGATTTAAATCCAAAACAAGAAAAAGCAGATGCGTTAAAAGTAATCGAGGACATCAAATACCCCTGACAATGAAAATGGGTCTTCCCATTTTATGTTAAAATAAAATAAATAGTTGAGTATTTGCGTAATTATTAAAATTCAGTATGTACATATGTTCTAAAGTAGTATGTAAAAAGTATAAAATACTTAAAACAAACATGTAAATAGAGGCTAATATAACTATCGACGACATTTAAATGGAAACAAAATATGTTACGACATTAAAAAGTAATATTTAATTGTGTTGTATAGTTTGATAAAATTTACCATTATTAACAAAATTTTAAAACAATCGGTCAATTGTAAGATAAAAATTATGCATTTCAAAAATCCTCCCCTTTTTTAGTATTACATAATAATTAGTTACATTATTCAGCAAGCGCCTGCAGGTTGTACAAAATTATTCCGATTATCAAGTTTAATTTACTTGTGTTGCAGATAAGACCCCACTATAGAAACAAACATTACAGAAACAGCAGACTTCATTTCAAGTGCCATTTCAGGAATCTGATTAAATGAGATGGGATGCAAAAGGTAATTTAAATAAAACTTGGTTTCTTTCCATCTGCAGAGTACATAACAATAACAATAGATGATTCTGTTTTGCGGTTTTATTCCTGCTATCCTAACAGGCCACTCCAGCAATGAACACTAAACTGCTCTCTTATAGCAGAACCGTTTTACACAACGACAATTTATTCTGGAGATCTTTAACAAAATCATTTTGCACCCTAATACACTAAAAACAAAGACTGTAATGTACAATACTTGTATTACCTACAACATAAAATTTGCTGTAGCGCTATTTGATTCTACAATTATATTTAACTAAGCCTAAAATTGGCTAAAAATAGTGATAACATATTAAACGTTTTTTGCCTGAGTATAATTTACACATAAAAATGCATATTACGACGTAAAACGGTGGTAATTTGGACTTTCGGTTTAACCGGAAGTGATGGCAATTTTTTTATTTTTAATGGAGCACCCTCTATAATTTTGCATATTTGGACAGACCTTTAAATTTCCGTTGCAGCCATGTATAATACTGACGCAATTACTTTTAATTTTGGCCGCCAAAGGGTTTCTAGCAATTTTTAATATCCGTTATTAATACAGGAATTTTATTTTTTCTTGCTTATTTAAAAAGTTATGTTATTGGTATTCAGTTACAGCAAATAAAATGGCAATTTAAAAAATGCTATAAAACTCAAGTGGGAGAATTTGAAAAATAAGTTATGCCCGATCAGAAAATGATTTTTTAAAATTTTCTTAATGTTTTCTTGCCACAGTAAAAACAAATGAATAACAAAACACTTAGAGTTCATTAATTTTTGTTTTTAAAAACAATTAAAGAAATTAGATAAGAATATCATTATTAGGCAATTAATTTTTTTAAGTCTCTAGCCGTCAAAATTAGGAGTTAATAAGTAATATTATACATAGCTGTAAAGGAAATTTAAAAATCTATCCAAATATGCAAAAATATTCTGAAGTTCCATTAAAAATAAAAAAATTGCTCACCTCCGATTAAACCAAAAGTCCAAACTAAGGCAGGTTTACGTCGTAATATGCATTTTTAAGTGTATAATATCAAAAAAAAGTAACAATTAATAATTTTAAAATGGAGAAAATTATATATTTAAAGTTCTCTATTTATAGTGAAAATAGAAAAAAATCGCAAAGAAAAAAGTTGTAGATCTATTGCAGCTTTATCAAGAAAACGATTGTGGTTTGTTTTGTTTATGACTATAATACAACACAAACATACAATATTAAAAACAACGAAACAAAACATTTTTTTTAAATACAGCTTCACTAGATATACAACTTTTTCCTTTACGATGTTTTCTATATTTACAATATAAACAGACGTGCATATCTTTTACGGTGAAGCAACTGTTATGGGTGAAGTTATAGCTATGCTAACAAAAATGTTAATAAAAGTTAAATTTGATGAAAGTAATGAATGTATTACATTAAAAGTTAATCTTGCGATGAAAAAAATTTTATTACATTGAAAATACAAAAACGTCTGTAAATTTTTAAATTAAAATAAGCTTGTCTTCGCTCGCGGTTTTATTTGCATGATTTGACCTACAACTCTCTTCGTAATCGTTATCATAAATACAAATCGAGCCTGATGGAATGAACCCGTAACTCGAATATCGAATATAATGTGTGCTCCCCGCGTAGCCCGTTGTGTGAAGGCCAGCTAACGGCAGACTTCAATAATACAAATAAAGCGTATAGATACAATTCTATTTATTCGCATCGAAAATTGTAGCTATCCCCCGTAAAAAGAAATATGCGCTTTATATAATAGACGCGCAAAGATGTGGCTTCTACTGCAGGGAGACTCACCAGTATAAGTTAAGATACGTGAAAAGAATTCGGATTTAATGTGTAGTTTACACAGTAGTTTCTTTGATCTTTGTTATGCTTGTAGATGCTTGACTGACGATGATCTACGTTTTCACTTCTTTCTCAATTAAATTCATTCACCAGCGGCGTAAATGTGTGGAGAGGGGGTTGACGTATCAGTTAAATTATTTTGTGTGTACTCAAAATTTTGCGCTTTTAACATGAAAATCGTATTTTGTCAGTCAAACTATGTAAAACGGGTAGTACTTTTGTCGAAAGTCACTAAATTTAACAATTTTAGAGATAATTAAATTATTACGAAAAATCGAGTTGCAATGAAAGTCTGGGTGTTTCCTAAGAAGGTGCAAGTAGTATGCAAAAAGTTCTTTAAGATAAACTATGCCTAAAGTGTGCATGATTTTTTTTAATAATTAAGTTTAAATGCATATCGTGATTAATTAGACCTAGTTTTGTTTTAACGCTGGTTGTAAATTGTTTTAAAATTAAGTAATGCAGCCCAGATGTTTTACATCCTAACATTTATCCAAAACAAAATTTCAACAATTTTGCTGAACCGTAAGCAGAAGCGTTATACTACCATTTTCGACATATAAGCGGATAGCGCCAAAAATAAAAAAAATTTTGCTCTAAACACACTTTATGAAAATTTGAAATTGCTACTTTTCTTTGAAAAATAAAATGGCGATACTAACACTGAGTGTAAACTGTAATTTAGAAATGGTTTTTGAATGCAGTACCATTCTCTATTTTTCAGACTTGCAAACTCAATTTAATGATGATAATTGATGTCCTTTAATACAATACTAGCAGAACCCGCGGACTACGCCCCCATCCAGATTTAATTATAAACTCCCACGCATTGCTACGAATGTTTCCTGTGCTTAGACGGACTTACAAGTGAGAGCTGCAGCGTCGCAGCGGGCTGCAGATTTGGTTCTCGTCATCACAGAAATTGAGACAGGCGAAAGAACTCGGAAATATTATGTAGTTTACTCAAGAGAGTTTGCTAAATAATCTTGTAGGTAGTTATTTTTTCTAATGACTACGTAGGTCTTAAAGCAACCAATGAAATAATAGTTATTTATGTTACTAGTGGGATAAAGGCGTTATTGTAACACGAGTATGAAAGGTGCACGAGGAGGTCGTAGACCTAGTCGTGTAATCAAACGAGTACTATAATAATGCATTATCTCACATGTGACATACAAAATTTTATCTACGGCTGCTCAAAATTGTTGAAAATCGAATTTTTTTGCATGAATTAATATTTCGCATTTATTTATTTGCGAATGTCAAATCACTTTTAAAATACTTTTGTTTTAAAATCATAGGAACAAGATAGATTCGATTTGTTTAATTCTATGGCAACCAGCCAGTTATCTTATAAACAAAGCTTCAGTTTTGTTTGTGTATATAAAATAAGTTAGGTAATGAGTCCATTATCTCACTAGTGAGATAATGAACTTCAGTACCTAACGCAATTGAATGACATAATAGGTTCTTATCCAAGCAATCGTAGATAAAATCGATTTTAACAAACTGTTTTGAAATTGGCGGTTATAAATATTAAAGCTGTTACACGCGTTAAAATGTAAAACTAGTACGCACTAATTCATAATCGTTTATTTAAATCAAATATTGAAATCGTTTTTTTTTAGAATCAGTTATTAGATTTGATTTTTATAATCGGTTCATGTAATAAGTACATGTAGTTGATGTGCTGTTTTTTCCGGCGTATGCTTGATTTTGTCGATGCCGGTGCATTATGAGCCCATTCACCCTATGTGATTTAAACGTAAATATCGTAACCCCCATCATTATAAATAGCTAAGTTGTCTCGAGATCTAAGATTTGTAGTAAACAATTCTGTAGTAAACACTTTTTAATAGTAATAAAACCTAGTCAAGCTCGCAATTTGTAAACAATGGGGCACCGTACGCATAATGCGATATAGTTATTTAATATATACCTGTGATATCTTGCTAACTAAAATCTTTTTCTCTATGCCCATAATATATGAATAGAAAACTATAAATATTGTAATGCATAAATAAAATCCAAAACCAAATGTTCTGTTCAAATAATATCCACTATCAGCACCTATTGTCGGTCATTTAAACATTGCTTCATCAATTTTCTAACTAATACCCCCCCCCCCCCGTTTCTTAATCATACAAATAGTTTAATAGGGTAGTTTTACTACATCACTGCTACATTATTTGAAAGAGGCAAAACGTACAATAATTAAATTCTGATGAATGTTATAAGAAACATACAGGAAGAATGGTAGTGTGCGAGAGAAGGTTAATACCTCCCACGTTCAAAACTTTGTTTGGGGGTTTGCGTACATAAAAAAAGAAAGAAACTGCTTGTGGCATGATTTGCACAGTTCTTATGCAAAATGGCCTTTATCCGCCGGACTAGTAAAAACAAACATTACAATATAAGATAATTTTAGAAATACCAAAAAGAAACAATTTTTGAAGTGTGGGTTAGTCGACGTGCATCACCGATTGTACTAATAGGCTTAGTGTTTTTGTTTTCTGAGAAAATACCCAGTTTTAAAAGTTTCAGGTTATTAGGTTAGGCTTGCCTTTTACATACTAAATAAATGACAACACACTACAATTTAAGACGTGTCTTTGATGGTATTATCTTTCTATGGGGTGCATAACTCAAGTTATCATTTTGGATTGTAATTAAAGTGACACATTTCAAAGCAGAAATAATTACTTGTTGTTTAATTAAATAAATCTATTCAACATGCCAATGTGATTCATTTAAAAACTTCTTGGGGGTTCTTAAAAGTTTATTAGTACTTTATGCAACAAATGTGCAACGAGGGTAAAAGCAGCATACTAAAAATTATTTAAGTTAAATTGACTTCGCTTTTAATTTATATGGTTGATAATTAAATTAATTATATCGGGACTCTTGAATAAGTATGTAACTGCAATGTGGCTGTAGTATCTCGATTGCTTCGCTAATGTGTTTAATTAAGCTGTCGAACCACTTGACGCCAGTGCTGTGTGTAAACCCATTCGAGTTCATCCATCGGCGAGATTTGCTCTCAATTCCCTACAACAATGATCACACAGTAATTAAATGAGTGTAGTCGCATTTTTGCACAAAGTTAATAGAATAAAGCCATTTGTCACGTGCGAACAAACATGCTATTCTAAAAATAGAAATGCAGTTTATTAAGCAGACCGTAAACATATATTACTGCATCAATATCATTTAAATGGTTGATCAATGTAACTCAAATTAAAAATTGCACTATCTGTATAGCGACTTGTATTATGCGCCTAAGGTAAATAGAGAATTGGCATAAAGGCAACATTAAAAATTAGATATTAGTGAGTGATGCTGATATTAGTGATATTACTAATATTTAATATCAATGCAAAACTATATTTATTTTAGCACTTTTTTAGCCTTGGTGCAGCGATCAAGTCTATGGACCCAAAAGCAATTGAATGTTTAATAAATTTTTAGATATTGTTGTTGTTGGCGTGAAATTACATGACATTGTTAGTTGTAGGGTGGGATTATGTTATATGTTCGTTTAAAGTATGCCAAGTGGTAAATGCTCCAATACGAAATGCAAGTCTTCGGACACTAACAATGAGATCCGCATCTACTGCTTCAAAAATTTGCGGTTTGGCATCCATTTGACGGGTTCGTGCCCTTCCTGTTGCACTTGGGGTATAAACAAACCATGGCCATGTAAACATTGAACCGCATTTGTAAAACACTAGCATTAGGTATTCTGCGATTGGAAAAACGTTTCACGTAAAGTCATCTAGTCGTGGCAGAAGTTCCGCTCACTTCAACATACATAAGGTCGATGTCAGTTAATTCATCATTGAAAAAATTGACTTTTTATTACTAAGTAACCAATTTATTGCATGCATCAAACACGTACAGTCGTACACATCAAACTAATTCACCAATAACTTACCTTAAGTGTCAAGTCGCAGTATCAATTATAAAATCATGTATGTACTTATTTTTTGCTGCTTTATAACCCGAAGTTTTTATTCTCCTCATTCTTCTTATTTTTTTAAGAATCATGAAGCCGTGCTTGAGCACGACCCCATGATTCCCATCCCATTCCCTTACCCGGGCTCAGCACACTAAGTGCTCTTCACCGGTCTAACATGCCCCACCCCTGAAAGACAAGCAACCCAACATACACACCTACATACACCATCCATGGACCCGCCGGATTGAACTTATTCAGAAAAATTACCGAGGGGCAGTGGACTCGAACCTACTGCCATTGGGAGTCTAGTTTCAAAGCCTGGGACTTTAACCACTAGACCACCCGCCGGCCCATTCTTATTATTAGGACGGTGTGCTGCATCAAATTAAAATGCAATTCTAGAGGTGGGTGCCCACATTGCGTAAAACGTTTTTGATTTTTAACTTAGTTTCGGGGGGAGGAGAAGTGTTTAGAAAAAATGATAAACAGAATAGTGGCTCAGCTTGGTGAGTTCTATTACAGGATAAAATATCGCAAACCATTTAATTTATACAGGGTGTTTACACCTGATTTGTATCATCTTAAATGTGTTATGAAAATGTGTTTGTAGTAGGTTTCATAGTTATAAAAACATGTAATCTGCGGCCAAAAAAGGTTTCTATAACAATAAAGTTTAATTGTTCGAATCAAACCAAATAACATAGAAGCTCATCGAAAAAATGTAAATATCTTGCTATTGATCTTGTGTTGAATAGTGTTACTGTTTCCACATCTAAAGAATATTGTCATTTTTCTAATTTGGCAGAAAACCAATTTCTTAGACATTTTCGTACCCGTTCTACAGATTGTACCAAATTAGATTATTCACTGGCGAAATCTATGGTACTTATGACTTTAAAGAAAACAGAAGTTTTAGACGTTATTAACTCCCTAAAAAATGATACATCTAGTAGAATGAATAAAAAGTTAAATTATTTAAATTATGAGATTGATATTATTTTGCTTTGTTTAACTCAGCTTATCAATCCATCGGTCAGCAGTGAGCTATTTCGAGATACTTTAAAATCTGCTCTTGTGTTGCCTTTATCTAAAAACACAAAAAACTTGCATAATATGTTTAACTTTAGACCTATCTCGGTATTTTCAATAATTTCAAAAATAATGGAAAAAATTATAGCCGACAAAATAGTTAATTTTCTTAAAAAACACAGCTCACTTTCCTCAAAGCAACACGGGTATCAGAAAGGGCGGTCTACTGAGACTGCACGTTGTAATTGTATTGAATTCATTACAAACTCTTAAGATAAGAATAAACTTGCAGTAGGTATTTTCCGTGATCTGTTGAGCGAATTTGATTCTTTAAATCACCAATTTATAAAAATAAAACTGTAAAAGTTAGGCTTAAGGAAAATCTTAAGTGGCCTGATCTGTTTTTTTTTAGAAAATAAAAAAATAATTGTAAACGTGTGGCGCTCTTATTCAACTGAATACCAGGCAGAACTTGGGGTTCTTCAGGGGTCGGTGCTGAAGTCTTTACTTTATGCAATATTTGTCAATGACCTAGAAAAATATATGAATGCGGAATGTTTAATAATGTATGCTGATAAGACAACGTTAGGCATCCCAGCACATACTTCTGGGGAACTTTAAGACAAAAGTTCAAATTCAAAGAATAGTGCAATAAAAACAACCTTATTATGAATATGGAAAAAACACCTGTCTTGATTGATAAACGTTGTGTTCTTGTAGTTTAATTTATAACAAATTACCTAAATATTTGCACAACATTACTAAGCTCAAAACATTTAAAAGTAAATTGAAAACGTTTTTGATTGAGAATGTGTTTTATAGCATTGAGAAGCATTTTTAGTCGCAACACTGATATGTATGTATCTACATCAGTAGTTCATTATTAGAAGCAGTTCTGTTTCTTGTTCATACTGACTGGCTCCATGTATGTATACCTATGTACATAATGGAATAAACTATTATTATTACTTGCACCACACGCAAGTAGAATGATACTGGGCTACTTACGAGGGGGTATTGATATCTAGTTAGCCTGGAAAGTTTCTAGTAAAGAAAAGTGAATGTGGTTGCTATGGTTACAACTATGATGTTTTATAAATAAGTTGTCAAAGTTTGACATCCATGAGTTGAACGGTGATCAAACTGTGAATTTTTGAAAACAGCATGTCTGAGAAAAAAATAGAATTTGAAAAAATCAAGTTTCGGTCAGTTATTAAGTATTTATTTTTGAAAGGGTTATCGGGCAAAGAAATTTTTGCTGATATGATAGAAACCTTAGGTGATCAGTGTCCTTCATCCGCCACTATTAAAAACTGGGTTGCGGGATATAAAAGAGGAAGATCAGATGTGAAAGATGAGCACCGCCCTGGAAGACCAATTTCTGTGACCACTCCGGAAAACATTGACTCTGTTCATGATATGATTTTAGAAAAGCATATTATACTGAGTTGCTAACTAAATTACGTACGAAAATTGTGGAAAAACGCCGCGGAAAAAAATTGATGAAATTGATTTTGAATTGGTTGACCACCCACCCGCCCTATTCTCCGAATTTAGCGCCGTCAGACTATTATTTGTTCCCAAAACTCAAAAAACATTTGAAAGGTAAAAGATTTTCCAGAAATGACGAAGCAATATGTGCCGTTGAGGAGTGGTTTGCAGACCAAGACAAAGATTTTTTTTAAATGGCTTAGAATTACTTTATGAACGTTCTGCTAAATGTATAAGTCTTAAAGGAAATTATGTTGAACAAATAAAATTTTGTTTTGAAATATTGTGGCGTTTTATATGGTAGGCTAAGTACTTATCAATACCCCCTCGTACAGTTTGCGTCTCGCAGCGGCCCAACTTCCATCTCGTTGCGTACGCATCGTGTCATCACGATCGCATTTGACCCTGTCGGCAAAGAAGTTTCACTGCAATAAAAATATCCAAAAAGTTTTATTAAGTTTTCTGTGGTTGTCGGTGATATTTCAGAAAATTGATTTGGTTGTTTGATTTCTGCTGGCAAAAAAAACAGGTAAGTTGTAATAATAGTTGTTGCCAATAAGCGGTCTGTACTACAAAAGAAGGATTAGTTTATGATCGACAAGTGCATAGTTATTTCAAAATAATTTTATTGAAACATCGCTTTTCATAAGATTTTTTACTGAATTCTCAGTGTGAGACGGATTATAGAACAAAATCTTACTATTTTAAGAATAGTGAAACGAAGCATTGGTACTCAATTGTTTTTTCCGATAATCTTGATGTTTCTGGTTATACTGAGCACTTCTGCTCTTCCTTTTTCAGTTGTGGATCAACCTCATTACTTTGTGGTCTCATTCCAGCGTGATTACCAATCGTTTGAACCTAAATTGTGTTTTCTGCGCTAATGACGTATGAACTGTAAAGTGTATATAGAAATAGGTGCACACACTGATAGACGTTCTCGTGGCGTCTGCTCGAGCGCAAAATTTGTTTATTTTTGTTACACAATATAATGTAATATGTTATTAACATTAATTTAATGCAGTACAAACACTTACAGACGAAGGTCAATCAAATATAGTTAATGTAGTTTATAACAGAATAATAGAATGCGGGATGTAAGTTAGTATTGTAAGAAAATTTCATTGTAATAGGTTTGAAATTGTTTAGTAGCGTGAATTAAAAACAAGCTCATATTAATAGCACTGCAGTCGAAAACACCCATATAGAGCAGTTGTTAACAAGTAGCTAATTGATTAAATTAAAATTTGTAGACGAACTTTAATGTGTTTGTGTATACTTCGTATTTATAGCACGATTTATTAAACAAACATAACTCTTCTTTTTAGTTAAGTTGTTAAAAAGTATTTGTTTTTAATTTGAAAACTATTGCTATAATAACACAAATTTAATATTTCAATTTTGAATATTGTGTTTATTTCATTTAACTTAGCAAACATGTTAAGACAAAGTCAAAAATCTGTTTCTTGCTCACCATAAACTTGCTTCCTGCTTTATTGTTACAACTACGAAAAACATTTTCTTAACTGGAATATTTCCCCACCCCTATCTTTACCTCGGTCACTATACGGAGTATAGCTATAGCAACGTATTTTAATCATCATGTAGGATTTGAATCAAATGCGATCATTCAGTGATGTTTTTTTCGATTTAAACTTGCTGATCGATATAAGGGTTATGCCTAAAAGAGAGGTACTTTTAGAGCTAAAACACACGGAGCGGTTTCTGGCGAGTCGGCGCCGACTCGGCAGAGAAGCGGCTCAAAACACACGAGGCGTCACCGCAGCTTACGACCGACACGTTTTTATCGAGACATCTTTCGCAGTTGTCTAGTTGCGTCTGAGTGGTTCGCATCGTTGGCATAAAGTATGACTTCTTCTGACAGTGATGATGATTTGCTTTTTCTAATAACTACAGGCTTATTATATAACAAAATTAAGAAAAAAAAGAAACGCAAATATTGGATACATCCCATAATAAATGAGAGGAAAAATACTGGTCTGACAACGCCGAGTCACTTATTAATAACAAAAACCGCCACAACACCGCTTACGTGTGTTTAGTCCCATAAGCAAACATGTACTGATGTTCCGACTACAGTCGTAAACCCGCGCGCGGTGCATGATGGCCAGCAGGGTACGCGCTGCCACCGCCATCACGAACCGCGCGTTGACGCACCGTCTGTTTCATTCAATAGAACTGCCATAAAGGATGCACCGCTTCGGCAGCCGAGTCGGCTGCCGACTCGCCAGAAACCGCTCCGTGTGTTTTAGCTCTTAGACCAAACATTGTCAACCTAAACATTTTGAATAATAAGCACAATTTAGGCTTTTGGGAGACCAATAACACGTTGCGTGCGTGTAGATGTGCGTCAGTGTGTATCTGTATTCACTTTACAGTCCAAACCTCTACAAAATGCGGTTGGTCCGCAAAAAAAGGGCGGAGGAGAGAAGTGCTCTTTTTCAATATAGACGCTTTCGAAAAGAACCGATTCGTATTCTACACATGTCAAATAGTCGATCTGCGTAAAGGCCATAACCAGAATTAAAAACGTAAAACGTGAAAATTATTACAATGTGTGGCGTGTGTTTTATCTAACTGGAAGATAATTTACAAGTAATCACAGTAGTTAAAACGAAATCTGGTTTGTCCACGGGAAGTGCTCCTTTTGCGATTGGTTAAGGTTTTCCATTTTTTTTGGTGAATTATGGATTTTCTTAAGATCATTTCACATCTCTATACCAAAATTAAAATAACAATTACAAAATTTTCGAAATACTGAATAATTAATGATCGGGATTACGAGAGATAATTAAAGTGCCGAGGACCCCAGTATTTAGAAATAATACTTCCTCATCCCTTTTATGTTATGGCTGTATTATTTTGCCTCCAGTTTGGTTTTGTTGCGTCAATTCGTGTAATGTACACAAACACACACTGACGCGAGCGCGCGCACACACACACACTGGTCTTTGGTATCACTGAAGCCTAAAACTTGCCGATCTACCAAAATCTTGCTATTCGATTTTTTCCGTTTAGGTATATTTGTATATGGAAGAGAAAGTTCACAATTTATATGTACAGCAGACACAATGGCGAAGTAACTCAATGTGCTAAATTAACATTAGTTGTACATATAGCGGTATATCAGTTTAATTCCACATCTATGATGAAGTAATATACATGAATTTTGATTTAATTTTAACAACTCTATACAATATTTATGCCCCTATAAAAGTAATGTGAGAGTGCACTCTGATATTAATTTAACATAATGACCATAAGGTTCATAACAGTAACTTGACTCTTTAAAATTTTGTAATATGAAAAATGTACGAATATCGTTTAGTTCCACTAGGCCACTATCAATATTAAAGTACCAGGAGTAATGACTAACAAACATTTTTTTACGTTTGGGTTTATTAGCAGTTTTAATTCTATAATTTGTAGTGTATTCTGAATGATCACGTTACATTTTATTTGTTATTGCATGCACCAACTCCAATTTCTTATAAAACTTGTGTTCAAAGTCATTACGTGTCTAAAGGCTTTTATCTTTAATGATAAAGAAAATTCTAATAATAATCAAACACTAGCAAGAGATATCACTAGTACCGTTGAGGTTAGATGCTAAAGGAAATTTCGTTGTTTTTTTTTAATTGTGGTGATTGTTTAGGTTTATTTAGGAGACAATAGTTTATTTAGTGGTTCAGATGTATAGAAAATCTACAAGAACTATTAGCATAAAAATTAAATAAATGCAAAATCAGTACGTTATTTAATGTGGCTTATGAAAATCATAATATCTCAAAAAATGTTACAATTCCTATAACAATGTTACCGCTATTTTATAGACTCCAATTCATACAATGGCGTGGATAAATTCAAGCTTTGAACTTGGCCAACGCAATTCAAGGAGAATTTGCGACCATCTGCGAAATTGAATTCTAATTTTAGTGCCCCAAGCTTTCCTTCTTTAAACTCTTTTGATGTAAGGAAATTAGGTTGTAAATTGGCCATTTGTGAAATATTTCAAACTATAAATATTTAAGCATTTCTGTTTCAAAGTATTTGTGTATATAGAGGCAAAACCTAACACAACTTTCAATTTAATTATCTACGCCAGAGCATGAAGTTTCATGTGCATTTAAATTTACTCTTCCAATAACCAAAATTATCTTTTAATTCTCCAGTAATTAAATAACTTTAACTAGTTTGCTATGTAAAAACATAGATATAGATAAGCAACATCGAATTTCTATAAATTCTACGAACGTTTGCTATACATACACATGGTACTTTCAAGTATACATAGAAGCACAATGGTGTATCATTTCTTTAGATTCATGAGCCAATTTAGTTGCAATGACAATAATGCTGGGTCGGGGTTAATTCACTGAGGAATGCTGAGACGCTGGTACGATTTGTTCAATACAAGCTCTGCTCCGAGTTCATTTAAAACTTTAACAAAACCTTTAATACTGCAGTTGTATTTAACTTTTACGTTTAATTTTTAGAGCGATCCCAGAGCGGTGACCGTTGCTTCCAGCGTTCCGTTACCCCGTTTTACCCCTATTAAAACTGAGTCCGGCTGGTCACATCTGCTGCACTAACCTACGACCCTCGAGGTCACTTTGCCAAATCTGGGCTATTACCCGACGACGGCCGGCTTTTAATTGACCAGTCCTTGGAGTAATTAGTCCTCTATGTTCTGTTCTGACTTTCCCACATTTGGCATTAAATGCGATTTTATACAGTGCTTGGCCGCTTATAATTGCTTTGCACGGGTTATTTTACATTTTATTGCCGAAATTCCAATACCCTTGTAAAACGATGAACTTTTAACTTGACGTTCCAATAAACTGTGTTTATTTGATAATTACAATGTACTTGTTTTGAGTCAAATTAGGAATATTTATATATTTAACCAACCCTAAGAATTGACAAGTATTTGTAAAAATATTATTTTGAAATATTCAAAGGTTACAACACAACAAATTCAAACAGTAAATTAGTTTTTTGTACATTTATATCACAATACTACAATTGTTGTAGTTTTGTGCAACATATTATAGAATTTCAGTTTAGGAATGTGATGATTTGAATTATAGAAATTAAAACTACTCCGACTTTCTATCTGTAAAGATATTGGTTAGAAATTTTATTATTTTCATTGTATTTATCTTACCTATTATACAAGTATTTACATATGTTTGCCGTTTCTACTGCTAAGGGTAAGTTATTATTCAGAAACACGCATACATATTACTTAAATTATAACACAGCTATGGTTGTATTCCGAACAAAAGCAAAACACTGAAATGCTACTGTAATGTTTGGTTTGTGGTTGTTAAATAAAACGCTATTTTGGAGGAGAAAGTTTTAATGATGTTTTCACGTTTACAAATAATCTTTTTTATTAATTGTTTTATATTATGTAAATAGTAACCAAGTCGCTAAGTTACCAAAATACGATTGCTGCTACATTAGTACCCCCCCCCCCCCAACTTTGCAGAAGAGAAAAACTACGCAGCAAACGTGAAGCGCATGCTATCTTAGCTACAAAAACTTCTGATCTTTTCAAAAACAATACAAGTAACTAATTGAACATCATAGAAAATAGAATTAAATTAGCTTGAAGTTGCTTCTAGTTCTTCCAGGTGTGTGTCCAATTCTTGAGGTTCGAAGAGCAGAATCGAAAAAGTTCAGTTCACTAAAAAAAAGCACAACAAAAAGGGAAAAAAATGTGCAAAAATAAAAAGAACATAATATCTAAACAAAAATACTTAAACAAAAAAAGCTGGTTTGAGGCGATCTAGAGAAACAATTCCATTTCTATCGAAGCCCTCCAATACCATATATTTTTCCGTTCGAGAGATCACTTTGAATGGACCCAAATAATTCTGTTTTAAGCCTAGCGTATGACTGTCGTTGCGTACATATACGTGTGAGCACGATTTTAATTGCTGATCCACGAAAGTATTGCTATTATTAAAAATCTTAGTGAAAAAGAACTTGGCGTTGTGCATGTGTTTGAGCGAGATGATTGAGAGATTGGTTGGATGTTTGATTGTGATGAAGTTGGTTGGAGTGATGGTTGTGATTTGTTTGTAAGTTGAGAAGAGTTGTTTAAATGTTGAGATGATTCGTTTAAATGTTTTATAATTGTTTGTGACTTGTATGAAGTAGGAGGGTTTGTTTTTTGAACAGGTGGATTACCACCAGTCTGTGGAAGAACGGATGACTCACGAATTTCCGGGTCGAACGTCATAGATCGATTAACAGAAATTCGTTCAAACACTTCCCACAGCACAGTCTATCATTAAATTATGATATTGTAAAAAATCTAGCCCCAAAATTGGAAATGCAATATCTGCCAAAATAAAGTTCCAAGTAATTGGTTGATTTGAAAAATCAAATTTTAAAGCTAGTGTTTTAGAACCATAAGTTTGTATTTGTGTTTGGTTCGCTGCCAATAAAGAAATCAAAGAGGCAGGATTGCGTGTTGTGTGGTTGTGGAAGAAAGCATTTGGTAACAAGCTGTAGTTTGAACCGCTGTCCACTAAAAAACTTATGTTTGAAAATACATCTTTAATAAAAATTAAATTGCACCCTTGAAAAGCCAAATTTTGCCAACTGGGTGATGTTAGCACGGCCGAATTAAGTTTTTTTTATAAGAACATGGGGGACCGGCACATCTAACGGCTCTATTACCGAATCTTTCATGGCAATAACACAAATTTGGAAAATTTTGGTAATTGTGCGTGTTATTATTGGGAAAATTAAGTTGCTGAGTGGAAGTAGGTTGTGTATTTTGATTGTAATACTGACGTTGATTAAAATTAAAATGTAATGTTTGGTTTGTGGTTGTTAAATAAAACGCTATTTTGGAGGAGAAAGTTTTAATGATGTTTTCACGTTTACAAATAATCTTTTTATTAATTGTTTTATATTATGTAAATAGCAACCGTCGCTAAGTTACCAAAATACGATTGCTGCTACACTACAACTTACGCTACCACATCAACAGCATTTACTGCTATTTTTTTAAATTTTTGTTTAATTTTTTATACTCGTAATTGAAGCAAAGTATAGCAATACTTTTTAACATGCATAAACTGAAAAATGAGCCGTTCCAGTTTGATACGCCAAATATTTTTTCGAAGTCAAATAGTTATCAATGTTTTTGTAATTATTGTTTTATTCACAAAAGTGACAACAATCAAATTTGTATCATAAAACAGCACATTTAAATAAATACACACTTAATCAGGTTTACCATATTTCAAACTTGTCACAGATTTTAATTTTCCAAAAAAATTTTGTTTGATCTATAACCCAGTTTTGTGCTAATACATCCGAATAAAAATTCTTCGTGCTGTCGACAAAAACCCGTTTGTATATCCAGTAAGGCTGTTGAATAAAGTATTGGGCACTTCTTGTGCCAATGTTTTTTTGAGAAACGGAAAGCTGTTGTGTTTCGTACCGTACTGAAGGCTATAATGCCTAAATTTGAAATAGGTAAGATACGTAATTACTAATTAAGCTTAATTGTATGAGTAACATACGATTATAATTCAACTTCAGATGCTTTCACTTCCACAGCTGATTTTCGATTATACCCAAAAAAATTTTGGGGCCTGGGGAGGAGGGCTGTTAAAACTTTGTTCAGTGCTTTCAGTGACTAAATCTTTATGTATAGGACAAAACTACTTAGAAAAGCGTACAGAAAAACGACTCTCATGAAAACCACAAAATTTGGTTTTTGAAGCGACTATTATACAGAGTGTTTCATTAATAATTCTCCATAGAATAACTGGAGAATGCTTGAACCAAAATATGACGATTTAACCTAAAACACTTAGATAAAATATTCCTCCTAACGGAGATACAGGGTGTTTTATTTAAAAATTTAACGATTAAAGATAAACGTATTTAGGTTGATTCCTCATTATTTTCTAAGTAAATTAATATTATCCTCTTGTCTATTGATAAAGGTGTAGTGGGCTGATGTTATTTGTTTATGTTTAACTGCCAGACAGTCAATTTTCAGTGAAAAGTGTAAGATTAGTTACTGTTATAATTCTATATAGCATTCTTTGTGAAAATGCCACGTCAATATAATTTTTCAAATGTGTTTATGCACAAGAAAATTATCGAGGGCGTCCTGCTGCTCAAAGATATTTGCAATTATATCCCAACAGACGACAACCTCATTACAGGACTTTTAAAAATATTTACGATCGATTAGGGGAAAATGGTCAATTTCATCCAAAGCGAGATGTAGGACGTCCAAAAACAGTTACAGGAGATCAGGAAGATGATATTTTAGCAAGAATTGCTGATAATCCCCAGTTAAGTACCAGACGCTTATCAGCAATAACTGGAATAAGCCATACTTCAGTTTTCAGAATACTAAAAAAAGAAAACATAAGACCTTACCATTTCACTCCAGTGGAGAATCTATTACTCGGAGATATCCCCCGACGAATGGAATTTGCACCATTTATTACGGATAAGACAAATGCAAATTACAATTTCGTTAGTGATGAAGCTACTTTCACGCGCAGAGGCGTTTTTAATTGGAGAAGTTGCCACTATTGGGATACTGAAAATCCACATGTCATTAGAGAGGCACACTTCCAGCACGAATTTAAGATAAATGTTTGGTGTGGACTTTTTAGAGATAGTTTAATAGGTCCCTTTGAATTACCTGCAAATTTAAATAGTAATTCATATTTACAATTTTTCCAAACTAAGCTTTTTGATGAGTTGGAACAGTTGCCATGAAACCAAAGAAGAGATATGTGGTTTATGCAAAATGGCGCCCCACCAAATTTGCTTAGTGGTGCGAAATTATTTATTATATATTTAAATAATCAGTTTCCTCATAGATGGATAGGGCGAGGATGTGAATTTCTTTGCCCTACTCGGAGTCCCGATTTTAACCCCCTAGATTTTTATTTGTAGGGACATATGAAGACACTAGTGTACGCTCAGGAGATTAATACCCGACAAGAATTATGGCAACAAATACAAAATGCTGCGAATTTTATTAGAAATCAACCAAACACATTTTTAAGGGCTAGGACAAATTTTAACAAAAGAATTCAAAAATGTGTTGAAGTCAATGAAGTCCATTTTGAAAATTTATTATAATATTGTTGATTATTTTTATTTTGTGTTACAAATAGTTCAAATACATTTTTTATGAAACCTAAATACGTTTATCTTTAATCGTTGTATTTTAAAATAAAACACCCTGTATCTCGGTTAGGAGGAATATTTTATCTAAGTGTTTTAGGTTAAATCGTCATATTTTGGGCCAATCATTCTCCAGTTACTCTATGGACAATTATTAATGAAACACCCTGTATATTATCGTATTGTTGTCATTATTTATCGACAGGAGTATTTCCGTATTATCAATAAAGCTACAATATGCAATTTTATTATAAAAGTAAGAGCTGACTTGTCATAAATGTTTACAATATAGATCATACAGATAGGCGAATCAACTCGCGGCTGTTTAAGGAGGCGTAGATGTTGCCTTTCTGGATGTTGTTCTGTTATATCGAACTTGCACAATTTTAGTTAAAAGAATGACATGCGCCTAACAAATCTTTTTGTTTTCTTCGCCTAGAAGCGACATTGGCTATATGTTTATTCGAAAAACTTTTATTGAAGATCTAAACTTCAAAGTAAATACTACCTTGTTCTATTTTCCATGATAGAGTATAGAAGATGGTATGCTGTTTCTTCAGCCAAATTTCTTCAAGTTCTGCGCAAGTGTAAAAACTGGTTGAAAAACTTTGTTTTACTTTAGTGCGCGCGCTCAATGTGTATTTCTGTCAATTTCAAATGTCATGTGCAATGAAATAGAAGTAAGGTGCTTACAATTAAGTGTTTAAAGTGAGTTTCATTAACTTTATATAGTATGTTATGAAGTGCTATGTAAAGAATTGCCTCAACTATGATAGTATGACAAAAAGTAAGTATTTAAATTATACATTCACATACATTCATTCTTGGTTTATTGCACATTATAATTTATATTATTTTGAGCATTGTGCCATATTTTAGTTTCCCAGAAGATTCTTATTTAAATTTCAGCATCGTGAGTAAATAATTATATTTATATTTTTAAAAACGACTAAAATCCACCCCTGCAGATTTGGCACGAATTAAGTTTTTAATTTGTCGTTATTTTTACACTTGATGACGTCACACAGTGGCTCTTAAACTGTGCGCTGTAGCATACCAGTCTTTGTACTATATCATGTTATTTTCAAAGTAACATTTTGTGAGTGCTAACTATAAATTTATAAAATAAATGGAATTTTTATGGCACTTTTATAAATTTTTTTTATATTTTTGTGAATGCTCAAAATTTAAACAAAATCCAAACTGTATCTAAATCATTATAATCGGAATGAAAAACTATATCTAACTAGAAAATTTTTAAATGTGGCACGTCCACAGTCTTAAATTAACAATGGAGGCGATTATAACTAGTTTGTTTAAAACTGTTGGAAACTCGCAGAAAACTCACGCTACAAGTTTTGTGAAGAAGACCTACTGTTAGTGCTAGTCTTGGATATTAATGGCCTGCAGACTAAGACATTTTGTAGTACTAGAACTGGAATCCGAAATGTTTTGACTGGGGGCACAATTATAGGCCTTTTATGCCGCGGTGCTAGAACAAGCAATTGATACCAACCCCGAGAAAAAAAGCATTTATTCAGAGTACATTGGATTATGGTATCCTCTACTGGGGCTCAAGTTTTAGCTTATAAATCAACAATCAAACTATTAGAAACCGCCCAAACTATAATAATCGGGGGTAATACCACAAGAGCTCAGATTTAGCCGGATATTTTTTGTGGTTCTTTTCGAATACTTACTTTCATTGGCAATTTAACGAGAGCTGTTGTCAGAACAGATCGAGTTAAATTACCTATATGAAAGTAAGTATGAGAAAACCACCGTAAAAAATATCCTGCTAAATCTGAGCTCGCGTGGTATTTGGTAAGACAATTCCATGAATAGAAAACTCAATTCAATTAAACTTTTTGACATTTACAATTGTCAAACTGATGCGACGCGCAACGCTTGGTAAACGAACAGTAAATGCTAGCGTTGCTACGGTAACGTAATTTATCCGATTTTTTTTATCCACTTGCGTTTCTGTTCCTTCCTATTTAGCCGATAGCAAACTACGATTTTTGTACTCACAAATGGGAATTATTATACATGAGTGGAATTGTCAAAATTATTTTGAAAAAACCAATGATTTATCCGACTTGTGTTTTGTATGGCGAATATCAAGTTTTGACTATTACGAAATTAAATGCTAAAACGTAATCATTTTTATTCAATCAAATGACGTTAAGTTTGCACAATTGCCTAACATTATTAATACTCAAACCGTAACAAACACTAGAACTCTTGTTCCTGTCATGAAAACAAAGAAAAGTCAACATCAACTATATTTTTTGTCCCTAAATTATACAAAATTCTTCTTGTGAGTCTGAAAAATATCAACTTTCTTCGAATAGTTAAATGAAAGATATCAGCTTAGCTTATTTAAAACGGGCGGCGATTGCGTAAATATTAAAACTTAAAATAGTTGAAATCTATGCACATATTCTTCTTAGTATATAAAACGCAGTCTAAATTAAATGGTTGCAAGTGAGTACGCCGTCTCTGTTAGAACTATGAAAAACTCTTTGTTTATTTTTTATGTTGTTCTTCTTTTGCCATTTGTATTTGTTTTATTTAGGTATATTATTTGCCAGGCACGCACAAGCCTATGCTTATGTGCCAATACAAGTGAATGTACTTTTTTAGGGCAATATACATACATACGTATTCTAACATTTATTAAATACATTCTGTTGTACGTTTAAAAACAAAATAGAAGTATTTTGTTACTTTACGTACATACATTTTTCAGCTGCATGGTTTACATTTAGTTTTGTTTTATTGTAAACAGTACAGATAACACATCTTCAAATGCTTCATGCAAATAATAAAATAATTCTGCTATAACTGTTTTATTCGCTACAACTTGTATTTTTATGTATATCGCCAACCTTGGCAGTATTTAAAAATTCACCTTCCTTACACTTAGGTATTGCAATCGCAATCAGTCTTTACGTCTTATTGCTAGGCTCCGGCACTCTTCTCTGCCGCGTACTATATAATATTTACTATATATACTAAGAATTAAAAAAAACATTGAAACTGCAAGGTACTAGGTCACTATTGTTGTTATGACTAATGTGGCTTTGAAACGCTTTTTGCGATTATGAATGTTTTAGAGCAATGCACTAGCATCGCTTTACTGACAAATTAGTCATCAAATAAACAGAGAGTCTGATACAGAAAAAATAACAGTTACAGCATTATGTGCATTTCGTCTTGTAATGAATATGATAATATATGTGAGTCATTAGTCATTACAATGTAAAAGGCATTCTTCGTGAATGAAACATTCTAAACGACAGATTGTCTAACAAGAATCAAATCAATGTAACTCACGTTTTAGAGTTAAATAGGTATATCACATCAGTTAACAACATAATAATACTCCGACAAATTGGATGCCTTTAAAATAATGGCTTATTTATATGCTCTATCTAAGCGCCGATTTACACGTAATGATAAAGTACCGCGCGGCACATGTTGCAGTAATATTAAAATAATAAAGGGGTAAATTTGTCCACAAATTGGCGTATTATACAAACAAGGCTATAAAGTAAAGGTGAGCATTATTATAAAATTGTAGTGCAACTAACAGCATGTATTGTAGTTTTGCAAAATACGATTAACAAAGTCGAAAAAAAAACATTTATCTCAATCTATTAGTTAAATTGTTAAACATAAGTATTTTTGAATGACCACAACGTTCTTTTTTTAAAGGTCATCTGTTTGTTTTAAATATATGTGTGTGCGCTTTAAAACTCGATAATTTGGTTACATTAGTCCAGCATTTTAAACGCCGCCGTTGAAACACATCAAAAATAACAATTATGGGCCTTCTTTCAAGGACGTAAACAAAAATTAATATAAATAAAGTTAATAATCTGGCCGCACATAAACAATCTGGCAATATCATAATTGTATATTTATCATTTTGTCACAATCGGCGACGTATTTTCGGAAGGAATCACTTTTTCGTGGGAACATAAATCTACTGCTTCTTTAATGTAAAACTTTGATCATATTCTAGGAAAGACATACTATAATATATTGTTTTAGTTTCTATTTGTTCAGTGCTTTTAGTTTATTTAGCCATTTTTTTATTGTTATCACATTTATGTGTTGATAGTAGAAGACAGCGTTAACGAACCACTATATCCAGACTTTTTAAACGTAACGTCGTCTGACATCGCCGTCGGCGCTGGCCGGCCGGCCGTCCAACCGGACCGGTTACTGTAGCCGCGGCCGTGTTGCGTCCTGTTTTCGTGCGAATTTATTGCCGCAATGAGGTGTTGATTGTGGTGCTATGAAACAAATAAACTTTCTACATTAAAAGAGCGTATTACTATGGATTATTATAACGGTCCACTGTACAAAAGTAAATGGTCTTTATATAAAGTCTGTGTAAATATGTGGGTTGCAGTAGTAGGGGCTCTACACCACTAAATCTTGCAACAGGCTGAAGGAATCAGAATTTATTTACATAGAAGCCTGTAGCGTGCCGAAATAAATAACAAAGATGAAGTAATATATAATGTTGAAAGCCATCAAATGTTAATTTATTTATATTTTCAGACCTTGTTGTGGTGTCGCTATCAGTACACGTCCAAACGCCACAGCGCAAAAGTCACCCCACTCCTTGCGAGATCCTACGATTTTAAGTACTTCAATTCTTAAAAACCTTCAACAATTTATTGGTAGAGTAAAGTGACTACAACTTCAACCAGTTCTGGTCGGTCTCAGAAGTACATATGAGTTTCCTGCGAAACCAACCAGTTCATCCAGGAAAATTATCCCATCCTCCAGCCTAGTCTTAACTAGTAACATACAAAACAATTCAAAAAATTATGAAAACATCTTCGTAACCTGTATTCGTCCAGATAAATGTCTAACTTCCGCTTCCGATTTCGAATTTTTAAAAAAGCTGAGTTTTTAAGTGAGTGTTTCAAAGTATAAGAAAAAATAAGTATGATCATAAGAGAACGTGAACAATTTTGAAATGAATTAAATAATATTAAATGTTACATAAATTTGTAAATACACATTTACAAGAAACAAAGAGCGGTAACAAGTACGCTAGGTCTTTTACGTTTAAAAATAATATAATTAATGCATTGCTATATGACCAGTTTACTATATTGCTACGATTTTTGTTTGAAGTTGGTCATATCTATGCATAATTATGCATAAGCATGTGTCCTACGCTACCAGCGTGTATTGTGAAGTAATTATGACTACAAACGAAATCACTTAATGTTAGTTTCTTAGAGACGACTGCTTTATATTAGCTTAGCTTCTCCTTTATATTTTATAATTATAGGTTATATACAAAAGGTCGTTGTCGTCGATTAAACTACCCTCACAGCCGGAAGGGCGAATTTTTAACATAATATGCTTAATACGTTTGTGGCTATAGCCGGTGCCGACAGGTATATATTAGTATATATTTTTTTTGTTCGTCTGACTGATTAATTAGATATTGTTAACTAAATTGTTTAGTCTACTTAGCAGGTCATTTCGAAGGTTTTTTTATGGGAAGGAAATAACTACTTGTTTAATATTTTAGGATTCTGGTAGTGCTTTCTTGTATTATTTTCTCAACAGTAGCAGAAATTTTTATAAATGAACGTGCTGTAGCTAATAATAACCCTTCGATAACAAACAAACTTACTCAATTTATTAAAAGAAACATTTTAATTAGATAATCATTTACAAATATTAGTCAAGAAGTTCATTTGAAGCACATTGCCTATATGAGTTAATATACAGCAATAGTTCATGCTCGGGTGCAAATTTTTAAAAGTAGTCGTATTTCTGGTCTATACAAATTTAGTACATTTTCAAATCGTAAAAATTGTTCTATATTTTAAATGCAGAGATCTAGAACCTGTTTACAAATATTTATATTTTCGTCAGCTAACTTCGCAGGATATTAATCTTCACTATAAATATAGTATGGGCACAAAAGTTATAAACCTTGGCCATGGAAAACAACACTCATATCGAAACCTAATTCATACAGTTGCAAATTGTCATTTAAAAATAATGTTTCAGATGTAAATTAAGTAAGACATTTGTTTTCCATGACCAAGCCTTATGACGTAATTTTTGCTCATAGGATAATACCACAGTATACTTATATATACAGTAGCGAAAGCGCCCATATAACGCCTGGTAAGCTATAACTAGTGGCGCTCCAAGCGGTCGACAAGTTAAACTATCGTTTAAATTATGGCGGGTTTTAAATTCTAATCCAGTTCGTTGTTGTTACCATATTTTTAATGAGCAAAACAGAAAAATTACGGGCTACATTATATAATGGTTTTTAAATAATACAAAGATAATGCCAGTAATATGATTTATTAACATTTATAAGAATATACAAGAATACAGAAAAGGTACATCTGATATCGGTATACGCACCAGACACCGGAAGACCAAAGAATGAAACAGTAGACTACTATAACCGACTTCAGTTAGAAATAGATAATATACCTGACTCGGAAAAAATAATAATATTGGTCGACATGAATGCCAGAATTGGTAATCAAGTTATAGAAGGTGTTAAGCAACGGTTCAACGAAGAACATCTAAATGAGAATGGCGAAGAACTTATAGAATTCTGCGCACATAATTCACTACGGATAAACAACACCTACTACAAACACAAGTGGCAACATAAATATACTTGGTCAAATTCAAGAGACCAAAAATCAGTGATTGACTACATCATCACAAATCGAGCAATACTCCCAAGTCAGATACTCGATATCCGCTCATTAACATCACCAAATGTCGAATCAGATCATAATTTGGTCCTAGGAAAGTTACGACTAGACTTAATTCCACAGAAGAGGAAGCAACCAATAATAGTTGAGAAAATTAATATCGAATCGTTAATGGATTACAGCACCCGACATCTGTACCAGAATAGGCTAATGGATAAAATTGATGCCAATTCCACAAACACAACAGATGACGTTGAAGAAGGCTGGAGCAAGATAAGAAACAATATAAGAGGAGCAGCAGAAGAGGCACTGGGAACAAGAACAACAAACATTAACGCCACCCATAACAAAAAACCGTGGTTCACAGAAGAGGTGAAACTATTAGCGGAAGAAAAGAAGAAAGCTTACCTGCGCTGGAGAAGTAGTAAGAACGAACGAGAACACCAGCAATACATAGAAATAAGAAACAGAACAGACGCAAGAATACATGAGATAAAAAAGGATTACTGGCAACGCTTCACAAAGGATATGGAGAATGATCTGTATGGAGCCCAGAGAAAAGTATGGAAAATGTTGAGAGGCATGAAGAAACCTGTGAGCGAATATAAAGAACTGAATGTAATAAATACAGAAGAATGGGTAGAGCATTTTAGGCGATTGTATAAGAGTAATGCGCCCAGATAGAAGATACAGATAACACGAGAATTAATGATGAAGTAGAACAAATAATAGTGGACAATAACTCAGTGAAAGAACTAGTAGGAAAATTAAAGAACAGAAAAACTCCTAGCGAGGATAATATACACAACGAACTACTTAAATATGGTGGTGATAAGATAGTAGAGGAGATGACTACACTCTTCCAGAAGATACTAGACGAAGGTACAATACCGGATGAATGGAGAAGTAGCGTGACAATTCCAGTCTTCAAAAAGGGAAATAAAAGAGATCCCGGAAATTATAGAGGCATAACACTGCTTGGTTCTGTATCAAAAATATTTACGAGTTATATAAGAACAGTAATATCCAAAAACATCTCCATACAAGAAGAACAGCAAGGATTTCGGCAAAATAGATCGACCACAGATGCAATATTTATAGTACGGCAAATCAAAGAGAAAGCAATAGAGTTCGAAAAACCTGCGTACATATGTTTTATTGACATGGTCAAAGCATTTGACAGAGTCAGATTAGAGGACGTATTGGATATACTGAAACACGAGCACATCCCAGAGAAGATAAGACGAATCATAAAACAACTAAACACAAACAACAGAACAAAGATACGAGTCAACAAACAGCTAACGCCGAAAATACAAATAAATGCTGGAATCAGGCAAGGAGATAGCCTAAGCCCCTTTTTGTTTAACCTTATAATGAACAAGATAATAGAAGAAGTGAAAAATACAAGTTCGGGCTATAGAATGGGTAATAAAGAGATCAAAATAATATGTTATGCTGATGATGCGGCAATAATATCAGAAAACGAGGATAACCTACAGCGCCTATTGCATCAATTCCAATCTACGGCGAAGAAGTACAATATGGAGATAAACACAGACAAAACTAAAACTCTCGTGGTATCTAAAGAACCCATTAGATGCAAACTCGTAGCTAACGGCAGGCCAATAGAACAGGTCAGAAAATTCAATTACTTGGGTGTTGAGATCACTAGCGAAGGAGATTTGAGGACAGAAGTATTTAAGCAGGTCAGTAAGGCAGCATCTATCTCCGGCTCCATTTAACAAGTCGTTTGGAAAAACAAATATATGGATATCGAGAGCAAGGTCAGAGTATACAAAACGTGCATAAGACCAATAATGACGTATGGTATCGAAACGCGTGCTGCCACGAAAAGAACGAAGACACTGCTACGAACGAATGAAATGAAAATTTTAAGAACGATTGCAGGTAAAACACTATGGGATAGGGAAAGGAATGAAACAATAAGAAATACATGCGCAACGCAGGATGTAGTCAGATGGGGTAGACAAAGGCGCAGAATGTGGAGAGAGCATGTCCAAAGAATGGAAAATGATCGAATTGCGAAAATATGCATGAATGGCAAACCATGTGGTTCCAGACCACCAGGACGACCACCAAAAAGGTGGAAAGACAGCTGGACATCTGAATCGCAAGAGAATATAGACTGAATCCTCAAATAAACAGGTCTGTGACCTACATGAAAGAAGAAGAAGAAGAAGAAGAACATTTATAAACTGCGAATCTTCAAAATGCAGCGTACTCAAAGTGCAGTTTTTATTCAAATATCCCACCTCCTTTTCACGTAAATCTTCACGTCTACAGTTTACAACCCACTGTTTTGATCTAGAACGATGAGAAAGTCAAACTTTAACGTATTAATATTTATTAGAATTTATTACCTTTTTGGATCTTTGGGAAATGTAAAAAAACTAAGGTTAGGATTCTTTCCTTTGTTGTTTTCGCAGTTTACGGCGGAACATGCGCTCTCTTTCGAGACTCTCATAATAGATTGGTATATCACTACTCACATTTTTATAAAAACACTGGCAAACAACTTGAAAATTGTTCTTATAACGTTCAAAAAGCAGAGAAACACTACTACCGTCAGCTGTCAGATTTTAGTGTAACTTGTTCGCCGCTTGGTGCTATAATTACCATAAATGACCTTTAATTTCGCTACTGTATATATAAGTATACTGTGATAATACCTTTTAGAATATTAGGTCGTGCTCAATACCCGAATTCGGGCAAAGGCCAAAATTTTTACTCATACTAGATATAAATTAAAAACTTCAAATGCAACGTTACGAAGCTATTGGTTTCTTTCTCAAGCATAAAATTAGCGCTACACACCACGGACACGCACACAAATCTCAAATTTTAAATTTTAAATACATACAGTGAGTCTTATGAGAAAACTGTTGACGCTGTTTCCAATTGAAATATTTAAAATATATTTTCACTCATCTGTATTTTTATAGAAAGGCAGTTTTAAATTAGACTGCTATTGTCAATATTACTTTTGGCTTAGACCGCGTCGTCATTTGGGGATTCCACCCAGCATAATCAGGTAAGGACAGTCCTGTAGCTTGTCTGCCTTTACAAGCATTTGCTCTGAAAGGTTGAGCCATACCTTTTAGAGCAAATGCTTGTAAAGGCAGACAAGCTACAGGTCGGTCCGTACCTGATTATGCTGAGTGTAATCCCCAAATGACGACGCGGTCTAAGCCGAAAGTAAATTTTAATATTGACATTTCTAGAAAACGCGAAAGCTTCAAAAAATATATAGACTACTGTTATATGGAATTTATCTGCATATGTAAATTTAATACCTAAAAATAAGCACGAGTTGAAGAAATAAACAGGAAGCACCCCATGCACTTTCTTATTACCAAACATGTAATTTGGTCGGCGGCGATTTCATTTCTTTAACGATAATTAAAGTATAATCAATCATTGTCCTAAATAATGCTAAACGAGGCGTGACGCATAAAATATAATTGAACACAGGTAACATTAAACATAACTAAGCATTGTTTGTCAAATTAAATGAGCTTGAAGTCTTCATTTAATAAGTTTAAGCTAGAATAGGCGATTGTTTGTAAGAGTTTATTTATGTTTTCTAATCAAAAATCCGCTCATGCATTCAGTGATATAATTATTTATTCCAGTTAAAACATGTTCGAGTCACTTGGGAATATCGAAGGACAGTTTTGAGTTTCTACTCACGTCGTTTCGAAGAACAACCGTGCTTGTGCATGCAAAACTAAGTACGTGTACTTTGTAGATTCAAATGCATTTTGACGATAAGAGGAAACCTATCGCTATGAAATTCTGTAATCTACTATATTGCGTCAATGTTTGCGATAGGAATATAATAACAGTTATAATATTATGAGTGATAACTTAATAACGTCCTTTATGCAGCGTCGAACGAAAGTATATAATACATTGTCTTAAAACGATCGGACGGATGTACAGCGAATTAAATTGAGGGAACATATTATGAGAGATGGTATATGAAATCTGATACATAACAATATGCAAAAAAAAGTTGCTGTAGAAAAATGCTTCCAAATTTTTAAAATTTTTGTTAATACGCAAGGTGGCGCCAAAAACACAAAAATCAACTGTTTTTTTCGATTTTTGCCAATATCTACAAAACAACAGCAGCTAGCTCAAATTTTTTTAGATTGTTAACTAACGTAAAATTCTGCTATTATGCTGACTTGCCAATTTAACCAAACCTCTATATCTTATAATAAGCGAAATCGTAATGGTGAGTGTCAAATTTGAATAACCCTGTAAACTAAATCCTTAACTGTGTCACAATAACACAACGAGGGAACTTTCATCTCAAAAAACTTTATCACCACAACACGACGACGAGATTTACATCTCTATTCAGTGTATTGATTGTTTTTGGCGAATGTTTATACTGCGGTCGCTACTGTTGCTATATTTTGGATGTGTATGGCTTACTTCCATTCTGGGGGTTGGTAATCTCGCAGAGCACATCTGATAAAATTTATTTTAATAACAGAGAATGAATATAATAAAAGCATTGCACACAAAACACTATTACAATTTTATTAGAAACAGCATTCTTGCTTATCGCTAGTTGTGCGAATACCAATATGAGTATGATTGAAATGATATGACAACTAAAGGCAATAATTTTATGAACAGTAACTCATGCGCACAAAATAAATAGGCACACAAATCAACAAAATAATAATAAACCCAACAAATTTTAACACTTATAAAAAAGAACAAAATACTAACTTTGCCTATGAAATAATGTCTGCCTGTCGGTTTGTTTCTAATGCTATAACTAAGCGAGTTCTTACAGTACACAAAACAACTTAAACATATTTTGCTTAGAACGTTGTAAACTTTGCCAGATACAAGAATGGACGATCATGTTTACAGATTCGACACTTTGTTGATCTAAATATTAGGAGCTCTAACTAAAATAAAAATTTACTAGTACAAAATCTGAAGCATCCGAAAATTAATTTATAATACTAGCTAAACTTGTAGATTACGCCCCACTACTTTCTCTTACAACATAGAACATAAATAACCTGTGTTGTGATGTATGACATGTTAAAGAAAGCGCGGTCACTAAAAGTTAAAACAGGGGGAAACCATTCAGATTTAGACTAAGACTTTTACCCACGGCTGAGTAGGCTACCAACAAAACAAAGATTCCAGTATTATATTGTTTTCTCAGTTTGGTGCGTACTGACTTGCATTTTTGTCCGCACAAACGGTGTGCGCGCAATAATGCTCCAGTACGTACGGTGTGAAATCCTTTATGCGTAAAGTCTGAGCATGCACGAACACGATTCGTAGCTTGTCAGTGTCCATGAATACATCAAAAGGTTTTACGCGTAAACACTGCTCAATTTGGATGATAGTTTGATGCGAAAAGTTGTGTGTAAGTGTTGTGCGCCCAAAAATAATACCTAATTTATAAATAACGTTAGAGTCATAATTAGCTGTATAATTTATCGATGAATACGAAAAATATCCCATTTTATGGAATTCCAAGCATAGGTCGCATTTTTTTACGAAACAAACAAGTGCTGCTTAAGATATAGTTAAATTTAAACAAAAATATGATGTTGCTGTTAAACATATAAATAATAGTAGTAGTAACTTGATAATAAGAAGTAGACGTTACTGGATGACGCAACTATATCAAAATAGAAGTCAGGATAGTGGTAGGTGATTGTTAACGACAATAAGTTGGGTCAGACTAGGACATTTTAGTGGAGTCAACTAGTGGACGCCACTAAAGTTGCTATTGAATGTCTGGGTGTGATCTAAAAATTGCCAGTTGTCTTCAAGTAGGCAAGTGAGAAATTTAGTGTCCACTAGGATCAAACTTTAGTGGCTAGTTGAAAGCAAGTTGTAAATTGCAGCAGCAGGTGTCCCAGTGTGACTGTTGTAGTTGCGTTTTCAATTTCAGAAAGTTTAAGTTTAATGACAAATTGTTATAATATTGTTACAATATATCAAAAGATCAAAAAAAACTGATCCTCAGTGAGCTGTGGAAGGAAAAGTCACGTCTTTGCTAGACTAAGGGAATGTTTATAATGTCAGATAATAATTAAAACCTAACCTGAAATTGACATTATAAACATTCCCTTAGTCTAGCAAAGACATGACTTGTCATTCCACAGCCAGCTGCGAATCAGTTTTTTTGGATGTCTTGATACATATTGCTAATATAATTTTTCTAATATCAATATAAAATGTCGAAGTGGAACAGTGAAGAAATTAGTAAATTGCTAGATATTTCTGAACAATACGAATTATTGTGGAATACGAGATTGGACGATTACATGAATAAACGCAGTTTACACCAGCTCGTACAACCGCTGCTGGTTTCGCCAGTTTTACAGCCAACTGGCTCGTCAAGTTGATTCAACAATTGACAAAAGTGTGACCAAAAACTTAAAGGCAATTTTAGTGGCGTCTACTAGTTGACTCCACTAAAATGTTCTAGTCTGACCCAGCCTATTATGCCTAATGACAAGTGATTAAAGAGCAAAACAATTTCCCAATTTTTTTCGTATGTCATCAGTGGACTTTGAAATTCCTATTAACTCGCACAGGTAGATTGCCAACACACAACGCACAGCATAATTTGAGTGTGGAAAAATAATATAACCAAATAAATTTGTTGTTAGAATACAACGCAAAAAGTAAATATTTATTTATGTGGACGCGGCCTAACATTAGAAAATTTAAAAAAACAAATGTGTTAGGTGTGGGTCCAAGCAAAGCGGATCTTGATACTGATTTTGTTCAAACTAAAAAAATATGGTGGTTGAAAATACACCTAATTTCATTAAATTAATAGCTACAGCTGTAGGCACAGATAAAATTGCTGCATACTTAAAAAAGCACTTGGAAAAAAAACTGTTAAATTATACAAGTGCCTTTTAAATTTATAATTTCGTTTAAAAAACAAAGAAAAAAAACTTTCAGTTCTTCTTAAATGTGATTTGTGGTTTTATAAACTATACTGTTTAGGTAATCCCATAAAAAGTAATCGAGTGACGTCTCGCCTACCAATCCATCTGCTTGACACTTGATACAGGTACCGACGCGATGCAGCAGCATGTTGTTGGTGATTGAGGGTAACTCAATCCGAGCAAGCTTAGGCTAGGTGCCACCACGTTAATTAAAAGAGGCAGCCTAATGCCTCTTAAAATGGTTGTGAAGCTGTATAAGCTACGGACTCTCACTTCTGTGAAAAGCGCTAACGGTTGTGCTTTCTTTTAGGCGCCACGGACCGGTACGAAGTCTTTTTAATTGGGACCATGATGGGCATCGGTTAATAATTTCACAAAGTGGAATGTTCAGTAGCTTTCAGAATAAGTCTTCACTCTAAAGCAACAATACGTTTGTCAAGTCAAAGTGTCATAGCAGTGGGCTGTAATTCCAGACTTCGTGCAGGTACCGGTTGTATGATCAGACCGAATATCGACTTATCTAGACAAAGTGTAGCCGGTAGGCTTCGCGCGAAGAGAGAAGTCCACGGCCTGCTTCTAGATAGCTAACTAGGGCAGAGCCAGCGTGGTTACGCGGAAATCGCATTTTCTGATCGATTTAAAGTGGGTGACTATTCTTTTAAATAATAAAATGCCAGATATCGTAAATCCAGATCACTTCAAAAATAAAGGGAGTGAGGAGGGTTGTTCTACCTTAAAATAGGGGCACTATTAACAAAAGCTCAAGTGTGTATTCTACGCACAACCTATAGCTTATCTAAGGGAATGCCATATTTCTACCATTCCGCAGTCAACCCCGCCATCGATAATTTCTTATTTCAAAATTAACGATTTTTTCTTCAACTTTTATTTTTATTAAACTATATTAATCTTTTCGATGTTCTTGATCATGAGCACGTGCCAAAACCATTTTCGTTAAATCAACAAACAACAGAGCTTGCCCACGTTTGATGACGCATCTTTGAAGTATCGTAACAGAAACTTCTACAATGGAAAGTAAGTTTACAGCAGAGCAGCAGTTGTATCTGAGGAAGGTTTCGTAACGAATGCTCGATAGTTTTTATATATACGAATTAAAAAGAAAAATCAAATGGAGTTTAAATGATAAAATTTACTATAAGTCATTTAGACCTAATTTCGGTTGCTACTTCAAATATAGCCCAACAATAAATGTAAAATCTTATAATGGGAATAGGCCTCAACATGTAAGCAGTATTTTAAAAACCAGACATAATTAAATGAGCCCTCAAAAAAGATTTTAAGTTTGCTTTGACTTCACTGTTAACAATATTGTCACGCAACAGATAAAACTACAAAACTGTCTTCTTATTAGCAGCTTAGAGGAATCCTGCACGAATATAGTCTACGGAAATTATAATTAGTATTCTAACCTTCTAAAAATGCTAGAAGTTAATTCAAATTTACAAAAAATTATATTCAAACCTCCAAATTTACAAACAAGCAATCTCCTGCATCGAAAAAGTATGCATTAATTCGGCCCATTTTTATTTTCTGTTGGCTATCGAGATGTATGTATAAAACTTAGATATTGGGAAAAATATTTTTTTTAAACATCTGGATACCCGATTTTGGAGACCCCAGAGGCGCTGTAATAGGGTTTTTAAATATGTATTCTAGACGTGTTTAAATGTTTTGTACTGTATTAGAAAATTAAGACATTTTTGATATTTGTATTCTAAGATAGAAGAAATGTGTGACAAAAGCATAATATGTACTGCACATATACGTTTCTTTGACATCAAAGCTTATCAATTACGAGCTTAATTTTTTTTATACGAAACATATTGTAGATCTAAATTGAAATGTTGTAGCAAGAACTTATTGTAAATAAGTTTTTTAATCCACAAATTGTAGTTAGATGTTATTTTTAAATATAATATTATAGGTCGTTATATCACAAGAATTATTCTAGGAATTGCTCTTCTCATGACGTAGTCAAGTCATGTTGCAACATTCATCAGACATCTACCTAAAAGTCTACTGGTTTGTTTCAGTTTCTGCAATTTTAAAATAAATTAGTGAAACCCGTGGGCTATCCCCCTTACTATTTTGTTTATTTTATTAAATAATACATAAGCGAGTAAAATAATCTACATAAACATTAGATTTGTATCCCTTTCTCCTGTCTTAACTTTTAGTGACCGCGCAGTTACCTGCCTTACATCTCGATACTTCTTCTTCTTCTAGTGCCATACCCTATTAAGAGCGTTGGCGACCTCTCTCCTATGTCTGTTTGGTGCGCGGCGATAGATAATTTGCACAGACAGACATAGGGGACCTACAGTATAACGTGGGCTTCGAACCACAGGAAGTGCATGCACTTCTTCTCCAGAGAGGTATTCCTGAAAAAAAATCACCTCGCTGGTTTCCAGTTGCCTTGCGAGGGAGAACGACCGGGACGGGAGTTGAACCAGGATCCGCTGCATTGATAGCCCGCGCACTTACCACTGAGCAACGGCCGCTCCCACATTTCGATACAGGCTATTTATTATGTTTGCGGGTTCCAATGTTATTAATTATATCGTTATATCATTTACAATAAATTTGCTACAATTGTGTTTAAAAAAATTCGTTCTATAAATGGTAACCATGAGAGTTGTTTTTTGAAAATAAACAATTTTTCTGGCGTCTTTGTCCCGTTCCTACATTTTTTGGACCAAAAAATTTATGAGCGTGACCAAAACGCTAGAAAAAATGTTCATTTACAAAAAAAAGTACAAGTCCAAACCAAACTACTTTGATAACATTTCTCATGGTTACGAAAAGTCAATGTGTAATTTCGTGTGGAGTAGTTTCAGCAGCTAACTCAACTTATACTGTTGCAGCGAGTATGCCTGATGTTACTTGGTAATTGTTTGGTTTACCAAAACCCGATTGTTTATTAAATTATTGAAAAATACAATTGTATATTTATAATTTATTGTTGAATTTGATAACGTCCAACAAAAACGGCTTTTGTAACGTGAATTAATGAATATCATTATTCACTCTTAAATATGTATCATACAATGTATTTGATTTTACGAATCCAAAACACAATCAGGACAGTAAAAATTCTGCACACGTATGGGGTTCAACTCTGCCTATACGGGCTGCATGCATACTACACAGACACCCTATCGAACCGGGAATCCTATAAGCCACATCTTTGTTTTCATGCTAAATAGGGCGGCGTATACCGCGTGCCGTTAGAATTTTCCGTAGGAAAATCTTTCTAGTGTACTATGTGGTAAGCTTAGACTTCGCAATGACGACGTAATGTTGCCTCATGTTTCGTCATTGCTACTTTTATGCCACATTGTCTGGGCCATGATCTCGTCTACGTGATGGGACTAGCAAGTAAAGGTACTTTTCTATATGTTCATTTTTTCAACATGACAAATCGTAATGCAACTAGTAGTTTTGCCGAGTAAAAATAACGTATAGTAGATATTATTTTAGGTGGACTAATATTATCAAATTTATCACAAAGAGAATCGAAATAGAGTTCAAAAAAAAAACGTAAAATAAATTGCCCTTTACCGGAATCGAAAAAAAAGTATAATAATAATATCAATGAATAATATCAATACAAAAATTAATGTGTGCCGAGCACGCAAGTTCTAAAGTGCAACGTCTTAAAGTGTTCTCACTGAAAGTGTTTTCTTGAATTCTATAATTTAACAGAAAACGAAAACGGTTAGAGCATGTTTTAGTTGGCTATAGAAATCGCTATAAAATCGTGCCACCGGATGTATAGATTTATAGTAATTTAACGAAGTCTGCGCGTAACAGCAGTAGGTAGTGTGTGCGTCGCAGCGTTTTTATTAAAAATTTATGCAATCAAAATCTAGGCCGTAATGATACATATTTTTTGGTGTAAAATAGTTCTCAAGCTTTATTCTTAATTTTGTTCGCTGCATGTATATTGTATATGTTAAAATCTAGAAAGATTTAAATATTTAACTGCTTTTAAACAAAAAAAAATAAAACCGATATGCCAAACAATTCCTAAGATATTACGTTGTCGTTAAAAAAACGTTTAATTTTAAAATTGGCGATCTGGGCGTTTTTATATTAATAGAAAGTCGTAAATGGCTATTTTGTACAGAAAATAACGTACTTAACAAGAATATGTGTCTAACGGTAAAGGTCTGGGGTTCGGTTCCCCGCCGAAGAAATGCAGCAATAAAAATCTATGCCGCAACCCACCACTCACATTCCCCAATTCATTGTAGGCAGCCGTGGAGTCTCAATGCCTGAAACCTTCTCTGTTATTTAGTCGTTCGGATTCGACGTTAAACTGTAGGTCACGTCCTGTACTCCACCTTAGCGCTAAGGGAGAGTACGTGGCAGAGAAGAGTGCCGGAGCTCAGCAGTGGGACGTAAATGCTAATTACGACGATTTATCACTATATATGCTTTTCGTAGGCTAGTTATATTAACAAAGCGACGTAATACACCTTTTTATAGTTGTGTGAGCCACGTGCAACCCACCGTGCAACACACTTTATGACCAATTCTATACTGAACTACTGACGCACCGATGCTAGAATCTAGAAGTTTGTTTGCGGGAAAGATGGTCGCGTATCCGTTAAATGTGTTTGGTTACGGCCGATCGCCACGATGTTTCACCCGCCGACAAAGAAGTTTCATTTCAATAATCTTATTTTTTAGCACTTCTCCTACTTTGGTATACGACTTGTAAAGTGTTACAATAGAGTAACCAAATTTTCTTCTTTTGGAAGGACAGTCAGTTTTTTAATGAAATGGTGACCCTCTTGTAAACATTGTCCTTCATTAGCCACATTTGATTTAATTTGTAATCTTCTATACTTCTAAATAACAATTAACTTCTGCACTGAATTTGATTTCTTTATAAATTTTAAAAATAAACATTTTTCTGCGTAGTGAAAATTGACATATGTTAAGAATATTACAAACAGAATTATTTAAATTTGGTGGAACTACCAAGCTGTGACAAAGCACCTGTCGCTTCATTGTTAATTTATGCTCATTCACTGTGAATTGTCATTGGTATATTCTAAAATCAGAATTACCGCATTTCACTGATGGATGTTTTGCCTTTTCACATTCAGTATAAGAATATAGTAATGATTCTAACTGTTCATCAATAATTATACCTAAATATTTAACTGTTTCAGTTTCTCTGTATATATTTCAAACAATTACTTGTATTTATTACCGCCCGGGAAATAAATTCCAACTGTTTTGGAATTTAATTGCAATTCCATGTTTGAAGCGAAAAACATAAAAAGTTTGTTTTATCTGCATTTATTGTAAGTCCATCACAGCTTTTGTTGTCTATGATTACAGCCAATACCTTTTCAGCTATATGCATTGCACTCTTCCATGTTTTCCCTTTAAACAAGACGACAGTATCGTCCGCATCCGGTACTATGTGTCCATTTATGTTTAACTTGAATAGGTCATTTATATATATTAAAAATAAAAGTAAACCTAATACTGCACCCTGTGGTACCCCGTTTATTATAGTTTGGGCTTCACTAACTATTACACCTACCATTAATAAGGTATATTTCTTACAAACTGAGTTTGAAAAAAAAGTATGTTGTTTACAACGGAACCTTAGTAAATATGCAATCTGCATTAACCAATATGACTAAAACGGTAATAAGTAGTAGTTGATTTTGATGTACCCGGTAATTAATAATAATAAATAGCAAGCGGGTACAAAAAATAACTTTTGATTTGCTTACACAATACTTCTACTATTATGTAAAGGCTTTTACTATAGAAAATGGTAAATTTAGGTTTGTTAATATAATACCGGGTAATACTTCTAGCATCTACATCACCTTCTTTGTTTTGAAATACCACGTTCACGTATTAGTACGAGTAACATAAAAGCTATACTCCTTACAGTGCTCGAAATAAAAAATTTTAGTTCTTAATTTTAAGTATCTTTTTCAAATAACATTCTCACGTAATTATGACTGCGCATTACACTGTAATTTGGAAAAAGAAAAAATTGAGCAATAAAAATTTAAAAGTTTTTGTAGAACTCTAAAAATGTAGCGTTTTCAAAGCCCACGTTAGATTTGCAAAAGATAAGCATGTTAACACACCCGTATATGATCTCATGCGTAGCAGCATGACTCGGCATTCTCTGTTCTTCCATATCAGAATACTAAGCAGTATGAATTTACAAACCGAGCAGCGTTTTATAGTTTTACGAAATTACCTTGGTTGAATACATAACTATAATTATTTAGTGCACACAAGCATAACCTGCGACTTTTAGACTATAAAAGTTGAAGTTAAATAACTTTAAATGATATTAAAATAAATGCGTCAAAAGATTAAAATGACACCGTTATTTTATGTTTGATGCCGCATCATCTCCGAACATCATTGCGCTCGTGTTACTTACTACACTTTTCATGCAATCCTTGTTGCAAATCTATAATTTTTTCATAACTGCCATATGCAACATACATAATTATTAACAAGTGTAACTTCTCGCAAATTAAACATTTCGTATAATAGTGAAGCATTTTTTTTTCAGATTCATAAAAGTCTTTGTTACTTCTGATGTAATGTTTCCGCTTGAGTAAACAAACTATTAAATGTCCCCAAGAATAAATTAATCGATGCATGTCTTGTACAACTGTATTACGGTTTTTATTCCCAAACACATAGAGTTGAATTTGGCTTACATCTAAAACACTTGTTTCGTAGAAACTGGGCAGTTTCGAGTAGAATCACATAAATGCATTAAGGGTGCTCGTTGGTTAGGTAAAGTTTTCTTTTTGTTCAGTTAGACGAAATTACACTTTACGAACAACAAGAATTATATGCTTTTCTTTATCGTGTAAATATAAAGTGTATATCGCAATCAGAGCAAAACGACTAACCCTAAAAATATAAAACTTAAATACTCACTGATATAACGAATTAAAGTTAACACAAAATTTTGACTAAGGTATTCGTTTTTGCAGTTACTTTATACTTTCCGCGCTGTGCGAAGTATAGCTATAGAGGTATTGTGATCGTCATGTTGGATTTAGAGCAAATGCGTTCATTCAGCGAAGTTTTTTTCGCTTTGGGTATACTAGTCAATATACGAATTAAGCCTAAAAAAAGGTAATTTTATAGCAAACATTTTTAACCAAAACATTTTGACTAATAAGCAGGTTTTAGGGCCTTGGCAGGTCAATAAAGCGGACGCCGCAGAAGTGTCTGTGTGCGTGTTTGTCTGTGGCTCAAATATTGGTAATTGCAATAGGATGACACCGCAAGAAAATAAGGTTGGTTAAATTCGTATTTTACGCATGCCGAATAGCAGATCAGAGCAACTGCGATCTCCCTATCGTCCCCACATTGCCCCCCACCATTGCCTTTTGTGTTTTCAAAACTTTAAGAATGTCGGCTTCAAAATCGGCATAAGCATGTTAAATAGAAACAGCTTTTCATTGAGAAAACATCACTGAGAGGTTTCCGTGAACAGATTAATTGAGTAATCATCACCAAATTATGAAATAGATTTTGAGATATCAAGGGATAAACAGTAGTTACAACTAGAAAACACAAAATATTATAAAACTGAGTGACTGCATCAAAAATGGAGGAAGGGGGTAGGTGATCTACTTCAAAACCCAGTGTTCCCCACCAACGATTTTTTGATGTTATGAAGGCACCTTCGGAGTTTTCCGGTTGGTCGTTTACGTGAACAGTGTAATTGGATAATCGACAATAAAAGACGACTATCATCAAATTATGTAATCGTTTGTAAATGTAAAAAAATATATACTGTTTATAATTACCGCAATTACTATAATATATCAAATTTCTAAATTTTCAAAAAAAGTTCAATTTTAAATTTTTTATAATATATTGCAATGATATGCGTGTGCATGTACTTACTAGAAAACAATTCCCTAAATGCCCGCAATTCACGCAATCACAAATTAGATTTCGTATGAGACTCTTATTAACTTTCTCAGGGTCGTTATTTAGTTTGTAAGATAAGTTATTAATAAATAAATAAGAAATAGAATAAAACACAAAACAATATCAACGTTACAAAAAAGAAAAGGTTTTATTTAATAAATCAATTTCTAAATGAAGTTTTCGAAAATCAAATAAATTTTACTAAATACTATCGTCTTTCTAATAGAGATCACTTATCTTAATGTCTCCTTACTGGGATATTCTTCACTCGAGCAAACGATGAATGTCGAAACTTTTACTTCACTAGTCTGCTGGTTCCTCAAGTAACCACAAACACTCGACTTTATATTGAATCCTGCTCTGGACTGCTTTTATGTTATTTTGGACTTGGTTTTAACACCACCACAACTGGAGAAACTTTCTGGATCGCTTTATACTTGTAATTCTTTTGGATTTTTTTACAATTCGTTGATAATTCGTTGTATTTTCTTCTTTTATATTCGTAATCACTTTTATATTACTATTAAACTCGTTTTACCTCTTTATTCATCCAGAGGATATAAATTTCTGTCTTTGTTTACAAAGACGAGTCGTATGTAACTAAAATAAATTTCCATTTCTTTTGTCTTCTTCCTTGATTCCCATTTTTTTTAAACAAATAAATCTCATGATCAATGAGTTTTTCAAATTGTCAAATGACACTGACATCCATAATGACATTTCACGATGCACAAGCAAGTAAGTCTAAAACTTCTTATAAATTAAACCTTTTAAACAATTCTGAACTAAATTATAATTAAAATTAACATACATACAAATCGTATCAATCTGATTGTGTTTTTCTTTTCTTTCAGTACACACAAACCTCACAAATATGAAAAATATAAATTATTAGAATTTATAACAAGAAATTATAGCAGAAAATACGCAACCCTGAGTTTAAAAGTTAGAATATCAAAACCTTACAGTCTTAACAAACCTCCAATCAATTGTAGCAAGCATCCCAAAAATTGCCTTCCAGGCACTACAATACCCCAGTAAAAACATACACCTCCAAATATCATAGCGATATTTATTATTTTCCTAAATTTTTAAAATTTCTTATAACTTTAAAATATTTTCAGAATTATTCAAATTTAAAATTTATTTTAAATTAGCGTAATTTTTCAAAATTTTCAAATACCAATATTATTTAAATTTTGAATTTTTTCAATTTTTGAAAATATTAAAATTTGTAAAATTAGTAATATTTAAAAAATTTTAAAATGTTCGAACATTTCAAAACAATGTTTAAACGTATAAACATTTTCAAAAAATTACAAGATATCCAAAAATTTTCTAAATTTCAAAATTATTTGAAATATTTATAAATATTCAAAATTTCTTAAACTGCTAAAATTTTCAACATTTTGAATTTAAAAAATTTTTTTTAATAATAATTTCTAAAGTTCATAATTTTCAAAATTCAAAAATTTTTTAAATATTAAAATTTTTCAACATTTTCAGTAATTTTTAAAATTTGTTTTCCAAATATTTTCACAACTTGTAAAATTTTCAAATTATCAAAATCTTTAACATTTTCAAATGTTCAAAATTAAAAAAAAAATTTTAATTTTCAAAATTTTCTATGCGAAGAAAGTCGCTTGGCGGTTGCTTGACAGCTGTTTATTTTATACTATACTGTCCTCGAATGAGAAGTTTTACTACTTTTAAAGTAAAAAGACCCACGTGCTTCATTTAGCAAATTGCGAGTATTTTGTTACTTGTTCTTCTTTACCTACAATGCATATTATTACGAAATTGACAATGTTAAGCCAAACAAGTTTACATTACTTTAAAGAACGTCAAACGATGCTGTTAATTAAATGTACAAAATCGTGGCGTCACCTGCACGATGCACGTGACTGGACGCTACAGATCAATAACATGATTTCTTAATTGGAAGTATTGTTTCTTTCACAAGCCTTAAATAATGGCTCGGACGTAGTTGGCATTTAAACTAAAAAACTACAACAAATGAAGATCTTCTTAGCATACCAATGCGCTTTACTATTCCCAAACAAAACCTGTAATTGTAGTGAAACTTGAGAAAATTGAGCTTTTTTATAAGGGAAACTAATTATATTCAGTACGTAGTCTTTCAATTAAAACTAACACAAGAAACGTCTTTAATTCGTTTTCATTTTCCTAGGTTTTGGTTTGTATTTTAGAAAAATTAATGAAATAGTAAAGATTTTTGAAATAAAATTTAGTCTGTTATGTGATGCACAAAAGACCACCAAAGCGGTAGATTAAGAAGCATTTTTGAAATAAATAAACCTACTTAGATTTCTAATGTTAGCGACTGTCCGACTGTAATACAGCTGCTGTAATTGAACTATGTTACACTGGATATAATGTCGTTCTTTTGCAAGGTCAATATATTTTTTAAATATTTAAAAAAATATATAAAAGTAGTTACGTTTTGGCATCCCGTTGGACCAGAAGTGACGAAAACATTTATTTTTAATAATTTTTTAAGGATTTGGGGGTTTACAATTTTCTTCACAATAATGTTTATTTATCTAAAGTTTGATCTACTAATTGGTACGAAAATCGAAATACCATAAACTGATCAAGTTAATATCGCCATCGCCCCAAACGGTAAACTGATCATAAACAATGTTGAATATGCATGTTCAATTATATTCTACGGAAAATTATACACACAACTCTGAACAAAATACGAAGAGTGTGGAGCAGAAGATCTTGACCTACCTGACTAAGGTCGGCAGAAAGCGCTTAGTAATTGTGCGTGTGAGGTCTACAAAGGCAGAAGCACCGTAAAAATTGTATGATTAATTGTGCCGTCACAATACGTTTAATAAATTTAACCTTGTATAAGCACTACTGCCAGTTGATTGGTGAATATTTTATAGCTTGTGACTTACTCGAGATATTTAACAAGTATTTAAATTGAAATACTCTAACAAATCATTATTGTTTGTGGATTTTAACAAGTAATTAAGTTTGGGTATTGTATTAAGTTATTATTACCTTTATTATATCCAAACAGTCTACAATGTTGTGGTACTTTTTAACAGCTGGAGCCAAGTATTCTTGAAATATTTGGTTTAAATTTTACATATATGGAAAACGTTTTAGGACTAAAGTATACCGTGATCAGTCCATCAATCTATTAGTCTGCATGGCATTTTTACTTCCATACTTTTTTATATGATGTAAATTCCCATAGCGCAACAATTTAATGGAAGAAGTTCTAATCCGAAAAACGAAATGTTTTGGTCTTCAGGAGGAGTGCCATATTGAAACGTTATTTGTAGCTATTAATGCTAGATTATCAGGTTTGGAATGTAAATCAGGGTTGTTTGTAAGTATTGCTTTTACAAAGGATTGATTATCGCCTTGTTTAAAAATTCTAGTTTTTACTTTCCTCACTATACGGAATGTAGCTATAGGAGGGTACTGTGATCCTCATGTAGGATTTGGAGCAAATGCAATAGTCCAACAATGCATAAATAGCTTGGGCGAATTGCTGTCGCCCTGACGTGCTCCCCTCCTCAATGCTATTGGGTTCGTTTTATCGAAGATTTGTACGTACATTTTTGTTGTTGCATATGTATTACAGGGTGTACCAAAAATCGGCACGAATATTCAAACCAATCATAGATTGGCCCAAGTAGAATCCAATAGTACCGTTCATTTTGCAAACTTTATTTAAATTTCTTTTAATTAAAAAAAAGAAAACATGTAAATCAACATAAAATTATGTTTGTGAATTGCTGAGATCCATATAAAATGCATGTAGACTCTACAAGGTTATTTATTATATAATATGCAGTGTCCGGATTTCTAGTCTAGTATATAGTCAGTATTTAAACTCTGGGCCAATCAATTAATAATAAATTATGACATAATTAGTTGGCGCATATATTCATTTTTTAACGAGTTATTTACGGGCTTAAAATAGCAACACACTCAAATGTTTGTCTTTAGGAGCTTGTTTAGATAAGTGTTATTCATCTGGCCAGCTGGTTTATTATCTCGAGCTATTTTATAACGGAGTTGAGAAGCGTAGAATATGCATGGCCAAGGGTTTTAAACATAACACACGAAACAATTTTATGAATTAATACAAAAATATTTTTGAGTGCAGAACCTCTGGCTTAGCTCAAAAATAAAGTAACATTGAACGAAACGATGAATCTCAAATATTGCAGTTGTAGCGCCAATTCGTTTTGTTTACTTATTGAATTTTAACGAAATTCGCTGTTGTGGAACTAAAAGTCCGGTCTTTGAATTAATATGTAATAATGTCCAATTTGGCGAAAACGTAAAAACTTACCTTTGCTGTGGTAAGCTACGGGATTGGGAGGGGTAAAAGCTTAATTAAAGTATTTTAGCATTTTTGTAATTGGGAAAAGAAATTAGCAATTTTATTTTGCATCATTTAACTTTATTTTTGTGCATGATGTATAAAAAGTTTGATATTGATGATGATGATGATTTATGGTGGGTCGGAGGACTTACGTCCTCCCGCACTTAGGCTACTAGTGCCCATTGTGCCCCTTAAATGATCTAGTATTCATTGAACAGGTTGGTCGCTTCAGCAAAGGACCAGATCCTGTTCAATGATATATCCTGTATTTCCCTTGGCTCTAGGGAGGGGGAGCCAAAGTGTTTGTACCTGAGGGCCGCAAAAGCGGCACACTCACAGAGTATTTGCTCGGAAGTTTCCTCCCTCGCTTGGCATCTTCTACACTGCGGGTTATTGACAACCCCGATGGTGTGGAGATGTTTTTGCAGGTGACCGTGGCCTGTTAGTAGGCCTGTCACAATTCTGATTTGTCTTCTGTTTAGGCCCAGAAGAATTTTTGTCATTTTAGGCGTAGGACCCTTAATAAAGAGTCTAGCCTGTCTTGGTGTGTGGCGAGAGGTCCAGGATTATTGGAGCTGTGACAACGTCCAGCTGCATATCTCGTGCCTCACCCATTTGGGGAAAATTCCGAAGGCCGGTTCTGGACCCATTAGAGGTTCCCTGGCCCCCGCAACAGCCAGGGCATCAGCCTCTTCTTTTCCCTCAATTTCACTATGGCCAGGGACCCATATGATTTTCACATAGTTCTTTGCAGAGAGCTTTGTGAGAGTTTGCCGACACTCTTGGATCAAACTTGACCCGATCTTAGGGGAGATCAGGGTTTTGATGGCCGCTTGACTGTCGGTGCAAATGTAGATGTGACTACTAGTGTACCCTCTTCTGAGGTTTTCATTTGCACATGCCAAAATAGCAAAGATTTCGGCCTGGAAAACGGTTGGATATTTCCCCAGAGCAAATTTCATTTTGACTCGGGGTTGTTCTCCATACACACCTGCTCCTGATCCCTCCTTAGTCCTTGACCCATCCGTAAACCATACGAGGCCACAGGGCTGAAGGAAGGATCGGTCTCCCGAAAGCCATTCATCCCGGCTAGGGATGAGGGTATCGTAAGATTTGCCAAAGGAGAAGTAGGGGACCATACCATCACCTCCCATCCGAGAGATGGGATTGGTCGACCTCAAACGCGAGGCAACCTTGGTATGTCCTATAGATATTGCCACCCCAGTCTATTACTACATGTAGATTAGTCCGCAAGCGCGTTACGCTGCGGGCCGATTGCGATGGTATAATGCAGGACGGCTTATCTCTCTCTTACTGGTAGTAGTTTCGTGTTGTAGTATACGAATTAGCGAAGTCAGCCGGTTTTTTTGTTTGTCTACAATTTTAGCTGGAGGAGTCGGTAGTGTTGCAACAAAGAAAACGTTTTGTTATTTAAAATCGCCACTAACTCGATCATTATTACATGTTCCTTTATTATAAATTTTGATAAAGAAAATTTCGAGGCGACAATGTATATTTTAAATTTTTGTTTACTGTTTTATACCTTAAACACTTAACGGAGTCGAATTCGAATAGTGGCCCGGTGCACATGTGTAATGACGCCACTCCAGCTTTTAAATGTAAAACTGAGATTTTCACCGTTTAAAAAAACATTTTTAGTGTAAATCACTCTTAAAGTAACCATCAAAGGTAGTGTTAGTAAATTAGTACCTTCGGGTTAGCATATCAGGTAAAACAGGTAACAACGTAGCGCGCACATCCGGAGATTGTTTGTTTGGTCAGCGCCAAGCAGGTGCATTAGTGACTTACATGCAGCAGTTCTCAAAAACAATCAAACAAAGGAGCAAGAATTACCTGCAAGCTTGAGTGTAACACCTAGATTACTTGCTGATCTAACAACAGATCAAAGGAAACCGGTTAATCAGCAAATCGTTACAGCTAAGTAATAGATCTAAGTAGTAGATATTAAATTATTGTAAGTAAATATTAAACAAAATAAATAATTCAAAAAGTAGATATCGTTATTCTATTAGGGCAGTCTGTTATGCAATAGGGTTTACTTTCGTTCAAACTCGACGATAGGCAACTGCAACAGACGAATTCCTGGAACTCGACGCCAAAGGTCTTGAAGCAGGTATATTTCTAAGAGTCCCTTAGGCGGAAAAAGACAGACTGGATTGGTTACAATTTAACAGTTATTTTAAGCAGATAACTAAAATACATATTCACACTCAACATGCGGAAAAAGTCAAGTAAACGAATTGTTTTACGTGCACCGAGATACTCATTAAATTTCAAAGCGAGAGTTAAATGCCAACACAAGAACGAAAGCAGGTCCCCAATACACTAAAATAATTTTCCATAAGCTTAGTTGATTTAATTGTCAATATTTGTATTGAAAATATTTTTTTTGTATTATTTTTGAATAAATGGTTATTTATTATATAAATTGGGATGGTTTAGGCCTACATACATGGTCATATTGAATAATAAAAACTTGACACGCACTTTACATGTATTTACTAATCTAATCTTAAATACGACTAATTTCGAGTCTATTGACTCATCTTCATAGTGTTTTACAGCAATTTTTTTCCTGTAGAACACCATGAAGATGCGTCAATAGACTCGAAACTAGTCGTGTTGAAAATTATATTAATAAATATATGTAAAGTATGTGTCAAGTTTTTATTATTTATTTATTATATAATTTAAAGTAGTGATATAAGCGTAGCATAAGGAAATCTTATACATTAAGTTGTAGAACAGAGTATCGGGGGGGGGGGGTATATTTATGTAATATTAAATAAGGTTTAGAGCGTAATATGATTAATTTAAGGCTCAGAACCGGGTAAGTCAAATTAGATTGGTTCTAGTATCTAACATTAACGTCTGATGTCAATCAGAACGACTAGTAGTATTAAAAGTTGCGTAAACATTTACACGAAAGTGTATACACCAGAAAACAACGCAAATTACCAGAAGCAGGAAACATAATACATACCATGGAACAGGGAATAGCATTCACGGACAGACGCAGACTGACAGCGCGGAAAAGCAAAACAGATATGGAAACAATGGGTAAGAAGAAAAAGGGATAAACGAAGAGAGACGAGAAGAATATATACACTGATTAAAGAATCGTATTCAAAATCGATTGGAGAATAAAAACAGGCTAACAGGAAAAGGGAGGTAGAAAGACCGTGAGTAAAGGTGAGAAAACAAGAAAGAAATAACGAAAACCGTACTAGTGGAATGTAAAACGATGAATATACGTGTCATCTGCAAGAGGGGAAATTTAAAACAGATGGAAGTAAAATCAAACTGCTGGAACCTTACAATTAAATTGTAGTAACGTTTAAACAAGTTTTGGGGGTAGACTTTCAGTCGTTTATTAGCTCTTAGAAAATTAAAAAATTTGCAATGTGTAATCGTAGACAAATAGATATGTGTGATATGAGAATTATGTGCAACTTTGACATCAAAGTTTATTAGGTTAAATTGCATAACTGTGTAACGGTCTTGGTTACGTATTCAAAACACCTATTGATGCGTAGCTTACTGACTACCCGGTGTTGCAGCAGAAGTGGTATGGATTACAGACATACTAACGCTGTTCAACAGGCAACCCTATCCCAACCTATCACATAAACTCCTACTTACCTACTAGCATGGGCTGGGGCTGGCGTAATCCAGAATCAACCTTCGAGTCAGCTCCATAGGTAAGTAATTGTCTAGTTTACAATTTTCTTCTATTTACGAATAAAACTAACTTCTGCGTCGGGATCTAATTTTCTTCCAGACATCTGTTATAAAGGTTTTTTACTTGTCTTGTTAGCGTGCTTCCACCCACTTTTAACATTTCAGATAATTTTTTGTCAGGACAAGCTACTTTGTTTCTCCTTGTAGCACAAATGGCACAATCATTTTTTTAATTTCCCATACTCTTTTAGATGAACTCTACTACGCTGTTCAGGTGAGCGACCAAAAGGAAACCTCCTAGAGGTTTAAAGCCAACATCCTGACAGCGGTAAAAAAATAAATAATCGACAGGGATGATAGGAATTAACTACTATTAAAATTAAAAAATTAAAAGCTATCTCAGTGTTGAACCGTTTAAATCTCAAAATCAATATTTTGTATTGGGATTTTCTAGTTTTTTTTGCCAACTACTGAATTAAACTGTTCTAGTAAGGTACAAACCTTTATTTTAACACAAAAACACAAATCTACAGTCAACCAGTAAATAGAGATTAATAAGTCTAAAAAGTCAAGTCCTGAACGTGCTCCTAAAAGTAATTCAAAATAGAACACGTAACAAATGTGAAGAAATACTGTCAGACACGCAGTTTGGCTGTAGAAATGATGTGGGCATAAAGAAGCCTTTATTTTGCATAAACGTATTAACATAGAAATATAGGCATCAGGAAACGGGTATGTACATGTGCTTTATTGACCATCAAAAAGCTTTCGATAGATTGAGACACAAGAATTTGATAGAACCGTTACACAAAATTGGACTGGATCAAAGAGATATCAATCTTATCAAGAACCCATACTGGAATCAAAAAGAAAGAATATTGACACAAAGGAAGTAGACATTAAGAGACGAGTGAGAAAAGGATGCTTACTGTTCCAAATAGTATTCAACGTTCATTCTTTCATTGAAGCTTCTACACTTTGAGCTTACTCGCTGACATACGATATACCCCAATAAAAGGTACCTTTATGGAAAACCTTTTCCAGATAAATATTTTAACTAATAAGCACGGGACGTCGATAAAGCAGGTACTGCGGTGGTGTGTACGCATCTGTTTGTGTGTCTGTCGGAAGGTCTATACAGGTTGATTATAAATTCAAAGCCAGTTGGTTTGCTCATTTATTATTGGCAATGTAAAAAAATGTATAAAGAAAAGTTATACAGTTTATAGTGTCAAGTAGCTAATGTGGGCATACAAAACAAAGTGGCCGACTTTTGGTTAGGGTAGAAGCGACTAAATTTATACAAATAATAGGCCCTGTTTTTAAAGCTAATTCGATTGTAAAATAAATTTTGTTTAAGAAACTATGATGCAACTACTGGTCTAAAGCTAATAATAAGCAAAATATTTTAATTTAAAGCAGCGTATGTAACCAATGGTAAATTGGTGATTATAAAGCAAGTAATCTTGGGAGGCTGTTTATAAGAAAATGATATAAGCAATAAACAAACGTGCAATTCATGTTGATTAAACATCAGTGTTATAATATATTTCAAGAATCTCCAAACAAAAATCAATAGGAGTTAGGTCAGGTGACGTAGTTTCACAGCTAAAAGCGCATTGATTAGCAAATTAAAAAAAGATGTATACCACCGTTGCACATAAAATTGGGTTTGATGAAAAACTGTGTCAAAGCCATGAACAAAGAAGGACACGGATTTCAATATTTCAAACAAAAATTTCCCAATATCACCGATACAAAAATTAAAGAAGGTAATTTTGTAGGACCCCAAATTAATCTATTAATGCGAGATACAGAATTGGAAGAAGCTTTAAGCGACCTAGAACGTTCTGCTTGGAATGCTTTTAAAGCGGAAAAACAGAAGAACTTTTTGGGAAATACAAAATCTGAAAACTACAAAGAAATTGTCGGTGAATTTCTTAGAAGTTATCAAGCATTAGGTTGTACACTTCTTAGATTCCCACTTGGATTTTTTCTTCCGAATCATGGTGGCATTAGTGATGAACACTGAGATCGGCTTCATCACGACATTGCCACTATCGAAAAACGTTACCAAGGTAAGTGGAACAGCAAAATGCTTGCTGATTACTGCTGAACACTGATAACAGAAAGTTTCGCAGCTTCATACAAATGGAAAGTGAAGAGAAAAACATTCTAATGTAATGCAGTGTACCTATTGGTTATTATGCGTCATATCTTTTATTTATTCTTTAAGTCAATTTTTCCAAAACCTGACCTGCTAGAAGTAATTTCTTTTTAAGATTGTAAGTAGAACTAGAAAACAAAAACAAATTGTATATAGATAGTAAAGAAAAAATAAAAAGTTAAATATTTGTTGATCAGTGTTATTAAAGTAACATTTCAAAGTGTCTTGTACTGTAGCCCAACTCAATTTCTGTTTCACGTTTGACACACAGTTATTGTATAATAACAGGAACATGCTTTCTTTAAGCAAATGCTTCTGGAAAGTTTGGTTTAAGTTGATTTTATGAACTAGTTTTCATCAATTTTAATTGAATGTAATACACTGAATCAGAGAGTAACAAAATAAGCAGAGGGCATATGCGAAGAAAGTGTCGTTGCAGTTGCCGACCGCGTATTATTTTGGAAATTAATAAGAAGTGCGTGTATTGGTTTTAAATTTGAAGTAAGTAGTAATAACACCCCGAAGGTGAAATTTTGTACCCAAATCGATTTTGAAATACACCAATAGTCAAATCGAGATTATTGACGTTGACATCGTAGACGAACCAAGTATTTCTGAAGTTGCATTTTAGTGCTACCTCCAAGACGAGAGGTTTTTCGATATTGCCACGTCTTAAAAAGTCGTAAGGCGAACACCACTTTTAGTTAAAAAATTCAAGAATTGGATTCTTATAATTTCAACAAGATGAAATGAAGAAAATTTTCATTTTGATAACGTTAAATATATTTTAACTATATTGCGAACTAAATTATTTATGTTGTTTTTATTTTACTTTATTACCTACCGAGAAACTAGCATATAGAAATTAATTTTGGTTCATTTTCGAATTTTGTTTTTAAATAAAGTTAACTGTTTCAATTATGATTGAACTTTTTAACTTAGACTAAAATAATAATCGAGCAATTTACATTTATTATTAATTTTTTAAGTAAGTATAACCATAATTTAAAAAAGCTGTCAATATCCATATTATATATGGTTTCCTATATATAGCACTCATTTATTTATCTTTTCCTATGTTTTTAGAATCAGCCTGCGTATTCGACTATAAACCGTTTACTTGGGGCCGGCGGGTGGTCTAGTGGTTAAAGTCCCAGGCTTTGAAACTAGACTCCCAATGGCAATTGGTTCGAGTCCACTGCTCATCGGTAATTTTTCTGAATAAGTTAAATCCGACGGGTTCATGGATGGTGTATGTAGATGTGTATGTTGGGTTGCATGTCTTTCAGGGGTGGGGCATGTTAGATCGGTGAAGAGCACTTAGTGTGCTGAGCCAGGGTAAGGGGGTGGGATGGGAATCATGGGGTCGTGCTCACGCACGGCTTCCTGATTTAAAAAAAAGAAGTTTACTTGAAAGACATTACATTATTATTTACAATAGATAACATGTTCAAAGTTGTTGTTTTAAAACCAGTATGTGTATTCTTAAAGAATCTGCTCTATATTAAACGTGCAATATGACAATATCGAAGTTTTATCTCCCTCCTAGGTAAGCGCCAACGTAAATAATTGCCAGTATCTAAAACAACCAGAACATTTATAAATAGGTAATATGTTGAAATCGATTTAACTTAAAATATATACACTGCAGAAAGAAAAATGAATAATTCCAGGTCGTTATTTTACATTTTATTCTTTGATTTTTAAATTTAGAGATAGAATTCCAAAATCGACCTTACTCTTAGATTTCTGTTTTTTGATTTGCGTATACGCTTTTTAGAACTACGGGAATTTTTAAATTGAGACCAACGAAATTAACCTAACTACCTTAAGGAAGAAGAAAGAACACGATTTTTGCAGTTATTTGTTATAAATGCTGCTTGTTGTAGATCTTCCGAATGCAATGTAAAGCATCGGCTGACAAAACAACATCGGTTTTAATTGTGACTTGTTATGAAATTTATAACGTCTACTGCACTCGTTTATGCAAATGAAAGTAAAATACAACCATTCATAATTAAGATTCATTGTAGAAGTTATTCAGTTGCAATTATTTATGATCGCTTTTGGTATACAAATTTTCTTAAGTAATTTCTTGATAGTGGTTTATGGAGACATTGTTTTATAAAACACCAGTTAATATAAATTATGTTTAATGTAGGCAAATAAACAACAATATCTACTAATTACGGCTCTTGCTGACGTTTATCAAATAATATATCAATTAGCCGGCGTAACAATGCCATGTGAGTGTCTATAGGTACCTAATAGAAATTACTTGACAGAGATTGTGTTTAATAGGCAGATGAACATGAATTTGAGTGACTAGCCTATTATCTCTGCATTAAGCTATTGCTTTCATTTTAAAGGCGATATACTGCAATCAATATGAACACTGTAGAAGTCGCTTCAATTAAGTATATACGCAATCAGTCATTTTAATTTTTTAAATAGATTGCTTCTACATATAATACGTATTATTAATCATTTAATTACCATTGCTAAACTCTATTCATCAAATATTAATAGAAACGCTACTAAAGAAATGGGCACCGATTTCATACCTCGGAACTAATTTGGTTTTGCGTTTTTAAACAATATATAACATTAAGGTTTTGGTCCCAACAGTTACTACATGAGGTCAGAATACGCCTGACACGTTTGGCTACTTTATTTTCCCACTCGTTGCCGCAGTCGTACGTAAGGGCCGAAAAAAATTAGGAATAATAATTTTAGAATTATTGCAATGCAAAAATAAATTTTATACATTTTCTTTTGGTAAATTATAATTATTCACGCCCATTTTAGCAAATACTCATAGTTGGTGTATGACATTATTCAAATTCAGAAAAATATCACAAGGAAAATTTTGCGATTTACTAGTGAAATCTAAGCGCAAGTACATACATAATATGTGACATGAAAGTGCCATGAACGACTGAACATTAATATGTAGAGATAAAAGTATATAATTATGTATTCCCTCAACAATGTTTGATGCTCCAGGATACGGCAACGTTACATTAATACAGCTTCATTTTTACATCCGGAATTTTTAATTTTACTTTTCTAAAACATATCTCCTTGCATTTAGAAGAGAATTCATTAATAATTTTGACGTTCGCATTACTCATTATGGAAAAAAGTTAATTATCAAAGTAACTGTAACGAACGTTCTTCCGTTGTCAACACTTCATAAATCCTCTGTAACAGCATGCTTTATAATTCCATACCTCTATAAATATAAAGTGATTGATCGCTCGCTCTCCATGTACGTTTTAGTTACGGTTATCATTGCCGAAAATTGCCCTCGACACCTGTCATACTAAACTGCATTCTAATTGAATCGATTACATACATCTATCTCAATATATTTTCATAATTGTTTTGGGGTTTTCATTAACTCGAGTAAATTTGGATTTGAAATTTTCCGAATTAAAGGGACGATATACTCAATAAAGGCTTTACAGGCCGACGTCATAAATCTTGAATAGCTAATAAACATGTCAAAATAACAATTAATATAGCTGTCTTATTAAATTACAAACACCACTCTACGCTGCAATTTTGTTGTACTTTATTTTCTTACGAGAAAATGAACACGTATAAGGACGTGTAACATAAATATTTGAATGCTTTATACTTGTCTGCCCCAAGCAGTGCATTTTATGTGTTTATGCAAAACGTGATTGCAAATACTATTAGAGTAGCTTATAGTAGTGGAATATTTACTAGAATTAAACTATTCAACGAAACTGTTGCAATTTCTACATACTTTCCACATATATTTAATTACTTGAATAGCTAGAATTGCGGTTTTGTTACATTAATATCCTTAGAATGCGCGGAACTGAAACAGTTTAATGTATACAATAGAAAGTTTTACATTTCCTAGTACCTACTAAGCGCATAATGTTCTAAAATATAATAGCAAACTTATATTACGCTAACGTTGACGGTATACGGATTGCATATCGGTATCAAATGTGGTATTGTAAAACAAATAATATTTATTCACAATAACAAGCAGGCTTTGCCTAATTACTTGTTTTTTACATAAGCAGCTCCAATAATATAAAAAAGCTGTCGGGTAACCGTCACGAGATCTTCCTCGCAAAAGCCAGCCGCTTCAAATTTAAAAAAAACTTCCTGTTTGATTTAGATAGGATTGTGTAAGATATGGAAGAATTTATTAAAGCAGAGAATTATTGTAAATTTTATTAATGTAACTTTATGTTCCAAATTACTGAATATGCGAAGATTGTTATTTGTCAACATCTAAACAACTACCTACAAGGACCAAAGCCAACATTTTATTACAGTTACATAATCAGCGTGTTCATTATCATTTTCACGGCATAATTGTTTTACTAGATTATTATTTTCCTACAACTATTATTAAAATTTTAATTTGTGGAAGTTTAGGCTACAATTTAGGGTCGTTTGGGTCACAGCAATGATGACCTTTCTCATTTTTCAAGATCTTTAGTTTTTATGGGTTAGGTGCAATGTAGGCTGGTATAGAGGTGTTACTTTAATAAATACACAAAAGCCAAAAGTAGCAAATTTTAAAAAGAAACAAAAACTTAATGGTAGAGGTGACTGTGGGGGGCATAGGAAGGTCGCGCTTGCTCATATCGGCTATTAGACATGCGTAGAATACGAATTTTGGCTTATTGTTTTCTCCACCACCTTTATTTTTGCAGCAGTTATTTGGTTTTATGATATATGGTAGTTTGTACTTGCAAAAAATGTTTTTCGGCTGAACGCCGAAGATCGGTTATGGAAAACGGAAAAAATATTTTATTAAACTGTCCAGGCAAACGACCAAAATGAAACAGCGTACAAGTCTTTTCTCAGTGATTGTTCCTATGGTTATTTAACATGTGCAAACCCTGATTTTTAAGTCAAAATTTCAAAAAAAAAAAGGTGCGAAGTGGTAGGAAGATCACGATTGCATAGTTTGGTTGTTTGACATGCGTGTTTCCTTTTAGAGCATGTAAGTAACTGCAAAAAATGAGTAAAACAGATCGATGTTACTTTCCCATACTTTTTACGTTTTAACTATTCTCGCGTCAATAAATAACTGAATAACATTGTTTCAACAAAAATTAAAGCGAAAAATAAGAATTAAAAAAGGTAACGCTCCAGTGGTGATTTCAACTTGCGACAGCCTGTGCAATAAACGCACTAACCCACCCAGGCACCCATTCACGTACCCACCCAAGCCCTACTCCCGCACCCATACTCGCACCCATCCACGTATACACGCACCCACCTTTAGACAACTTTCTTAAACCATGGTTCCTTGGACCCCAAAACGCGTATTTCCGTTAAAATTTGAAATTCTAAAATTTGCATATCATAACATTCCATAACTATGGAAAAGTAAAAATTAACTAAAGCGTTATTAACTTAAACATCAGGTTCAGCCTATCTGTGCTAGCCTGATTTTCCTACCACCCTCCAGTGTCCCCTTCCCCCCGACAATGATAAAGTGAATTCAGCTTCTTACAGGGAAACATAGATACATAATTGTGCTTAAAACTGCTTCTAAGCAGCTCGACCAACCAAAATAAGTATCTACAGCTAACTTATGTAAAAGCTTGTACATTATACATAATAACTAAATAGTTCATCATATACTTCCGTTGGGTAACTATATAGAACTCTAAAAACCAGTGGATTTCGTCCCCATTTTTATTTGGTGTAACTTCTTTTAAAAAAATAAAGTATTTTTGCATAATCTTGACTAATTCTGTTTTTATGTCTACCGTTTAGATTCTTATGCTGAATTTTTCGTTTTATGTCTATTTTGGTAGTATTTTTATTAAATTTATTAACAAAGTAAGAAATCAATTTTGCCGCCTTCCGCAATACAAATTAAATACATTTTTGCGTATAAATTCGTGTTCTCGAGGTCGGTAAAGTAAGTTTTTAATTTTATAAGAGTAACATTTCTGTTAACAACGTAGAATATAATAGTTATTCATGTATTAAGGGCGTAAAGAGGCTCTTATGGCGTAAGACGTAATTTTGAGACCGAGGCGGCAGCCGACGGATAAGAATACGTCGAAAGCCATAAAAGCAAGTTCCGCCCGTGGTACATACACAACCTTATACACGGATGAAGATTTTTTTAATTTAAAAATATTTCTAAAACGATTTGAAAATATTTATAAAATAAATTGAATTTTCCACCCACATCTAGCGTTGCTTTGTTTAAATTTGAGATTTGAAACGTAACTATGGTAGCGGGTAAACAACGGTAGCCATATTGCCTAAAATCTCAGTTTCATTTTGTGTCCGGTAATTGTGCAGTTGTTTGCCGTTTCATTATAGCCCATGGGCAATAAAGAGGTCCATGGGCTGTTTAAAAGGACGTTTATGACAAAGAAATTCGTGTATAATTATCAATTTATGATACATCCGTGCATAAAACATATTTTATTCAACATTACTGCTAGTGGATTACCAACTGTTAAATACATTCCAGTTGCTTCCTTTGGCGTGGAAAGATTTTTTTCACTTTTACAATATTATTAACTGGCAATGGTCACAGCTTACCCTTAGAGAATTATATTGAGAAACTCATTGTTTGCTATAACTGCAGTAAACATTTTAAACATTTAAACAATTATTGGCACTACAGCTTTTTTTTTATTATTGTATTTGTAGTTGCAATTTTGGTTTTGGTTATTTCTATTTGATGACACTTTCTGTTTATTTGGTTTCATAACTTTTGGTTCCAAAAATTGAATTTTTTTCTACTTTCTTGTTTCTTTATTTTTAATACATGTAGTGTCTAAAAATCCTAGCCCTAGTTATAAATGATCTTTCTAATAAAATTTAAATAGTGTTTTCTGTGCAGTGTCGTTTTGGTACCTGTATATGAAATCCGGATCCCATGCATCTGTCTCAACTTTTAGTGACCACGCATTCAGTAACGTGGTTAGATTTTGACACACGTTATTTTTAATGTTTACGGATTCTGATGTTTATGTAAAAATTACCTAGGGTGGTTGCGGACATAAAGCTGCGAAACGTATTAATTATATCATTATATATCTTTTGATAAGTTTGCTACAATATTTTTAAAAGAAAAGCGTGAAGCGTAGTACGAGTTCAGCTAGCAATCCTGTGTGATCGACATCAAAAAATCTTTAAAAGAAGTACTTTTTCTTGCAAGTGGCCCCATTCGTTACTGTTCTAAATGGTAATTTTCACATTTCCACTTTCATAAGCAAAAATGAATGTATGTCTCTGATCCCTGTTATTGGTGATTGTGTGAAATTTTTTTTCTAAGTGTCAGTTCGTTGCATGTTAGACGTACGTCCTTCTTCTACGCCGCACCGTGTTCAATACCGCTCTGTGCTACAACCGAGGTTGAAGTAATCCGTCAGCCCAACATATGTTCTCCCCGCTGAGTGTGGTGTGCGAATGCCAGCTCGCAGATCGCTCGTACACATAATCATCAGATTATGTTCAATGATACATACAACAGAGAGAGGTGGTTCCGCGGGTAACGCGTCGGCTTTTCATTCGAAAGGCCCTAGGTTTAATTTTTGGCTCGGCCGACTGTCTTGGCTCAGGTTTTTTTCCGCGGGTTTCTTGAGCCAAACGGTGAATACTTGGACAACACTATCCGCGAATAACATACTTTATCTAAACTCCTTTTTCTAATCCATCCTTGTCATCCTTTGTCGGCTAAAGAATAGCTTAGGACTTCGGTGCGGAGTCCGAAAGACGCCTATAGCGGCCCGCCTCTTTACGGGAAATAAACTGACACCAATTTTCCTTTTTTTCTTTCACACATGCAAACCGTCAAAATTTACAAGATGGCAAATTTATATCGAGTGCAGTATCGGATTGCTGTACAAACAAATTTAAATCATATGCAGTTTACGCCTAAATACGTGGTGTGGTGTCTACCAGTGGGAACCTGCGTCCACTAAAAGCCGAGGCAGACGGAAGGGCTCTGGGTTTGATATATAGATTGTGGATTAGTATTAATACTATACTGTATTTTGTATAACCCTTAATTAGAAAAATTTTAAGGCAACACATATCAGTAAGAGTTAGAAAATCTGCATTAAATTTTGTTAATTTTGATTCTTAATTTACGTGCTTTAAATGATTTATCAAACCAGATTTTAAAAAGGAAGCCATAAATAAAAATAATTATCCGTACTAACGTAGTATTATAAGATAGATAATACTCGAATAAATCTATATAAATACTAAGATAAAAACTTTAATTCCTTAAATTAAGACATTAAACTTAATAAAGATAATGTGTTTGTAATTTTATCAAAACATTTTGTGTAATTATTTTAATTGTCTTTAATTATTTTCATTAAGTTTTATTACGTCTCGTCTTCACAGAAATCGACCAAAATTATGTTAAGACTTTAGGGACATAAACTCTGTAACTATAAAGGCTGTTCCAGCAACTAAATGTGATCTAGAAATAACCACTGTAAAAATATTTGAGCTTCGCCAAGACATTCGACTGACAAATAGGCAGCCGTTATTCTAAAACATCGTTATCGAGCCTCCGGTTTATGAGACGACAACACTTTCACACTCGGCGTGCCGGATAATCGCAGTTATTTCGGTGATACGTTATAAAACTGCACTTATCTCTGTATTGATCCAGTTTTTGCGTAAACACTAAATGTCTATTGCAATTTCATATTATCTTGAAGAAACGTGTACCTACGTTATGCAGATATTATCTGTGTATGCAAACACCGTAACCCCAAGTAACAGCAGAGAAAACTTAGTTTATAATGTCGGCCAGTAGTATTGTGCTCATGCAAAAAATATTGATGACTTTCAAACGATTCAGATCTGAAACGATTTTGTGATCGAATTGTATCAAAGCAAAAACTAGGTAGTGTACCAGTAATATACGTATAGTCGTATATGTTAACTGTTTCTCGCACATGAGCGCCTATGTTCGTTCTCTCATATCTCGGAAATAATAAAACATTTCTCTTTAACCTAAATTACTTATAAGTTATAGTAGAACAAAATTTTAAGTTCAATTTTAGATGCGGTATTATTTTAGGGGGTTACTCATTTCCTTCCTAAGTTTTAGCTGACGGCTTTTATTCGGCCTGCGTATTCTATACTTCCACGAGAACCTGCTTCCTTGAAAATAAAAAAAGTCTATTGTTCTCATTAAAAAATTTCGGTGTTGAGAATTGCGATGGTAGTAACTCTTTGAGAGTAGTGCCTTTATAGGCTTCTAGGCGGTATGTGATTTTGCGGCATCTGCTGTTAGAAAAGTTTGTGACTTGACGAACATTCATTTGCTGCGACTAATATGTTATACTGATATATATTTTAACTATTGTTTTAAATTTTAGTAGCCTATCAAGATGTATATGTACAACATTTTGAAATGGCGAACCAACATTGTTTTTTTTTAACTTTTATGAGCTTCTAAATATTGGTGTAGATAGGCGTGCGCCCATGTCTAAATAAGCTGCAGTGACCAGATCTTTATACAACAAACGCGTTTAAAATATAGAAAAAGTATGGGAAGGTTCAGACGAAGCACTCTTTCATTTTCACCTTTCACGATAGAAGTGATGATTATTAATCCAACTCCACCCCATATTTCTCCTAGATCAACTTTCTATTCGGATTTAATTTGAAATACTGTTTCTGCATTAAAATTTTACAATTGGTTTTTGTTCCTTCTAGATTTGTCATTTTTTGACGATTAGTCGGTAATCTGTTCAGGCAATCAACCAAAATTGAAACTCCCAGTTTTATTGTTTTGTAATAAAAAGTCGTTCCTGTGGGTATTTTACACCATTATGTTAAATTTGAAATTAAAAGTCATTATTGCTTCTAATTTAGTTTCTCTTAAATAGCACCAAAACAGGTTTTAAAAATTTAGACTTTAAACAACTTTAAAGGAGAAGTTTGAAAATGTGACGATGCTTCAACTTTCATAGTTCTTCTTTCAAAAAGTTTTCGCTTTACATCAAGTTGTCGTCGAAATGGTATCATTTCAACGCGCAATATAATAGTATATTATAATACAAGTGTATAAGCAAGCATTTAAAGCACGCGCGACGGGTTTAAAAGCACGAGGCGAAGCCGAGTACCTTTTAACGAAGCAGTGCTTTAAAGGCTCTTATACACGTGTATTATACGCTATTTTTTATTATACCTGCATCATAATCTAGAAAATAAGAAGAATATAGCTAGGAAGCAGCATTTTGATTTTGATTCATCTTACATAGTAGTCTATGTGACGTCATATCATTTACCTGGAGATTGGTTAGCATTTTTTGTTGTTTATGTTGCTATGTGAATTCGAATTATTTTCTTTCGCGTGTTTGTAATTTGTTGCTTCACAATTGATGACGTCATTGTTGCTTAGCAAATTTAAAATACCGGGGTGTTTTAATGTTGGGTTTACGCACGCTTTTTGGTTGGTTTTACAAGGATTATGATGCAGGTATAATAAACAATAATATAAAGAATACATGAGAAAACTAAATTGTTTTTTGCCAAGGCATATTCTTCTGGTTTCTTCGTCGGTTGCCAAGCACTTGCTCACATGTGTACGTGATGGGTGACTCTCACACTTTTTCGATCCTCGACTACGGTAAAGATGGGAAGGTCTCGTTAAAGATAGATTAAGCAAGTTTTTCTATTTCAAAATACAGCCGACCAATGCTCGAGATATGGCGACATATTTTTTTATTTTTATACACTAACAGAGCTCTAAAGATAAGCTACAATTTTATTCATGTCGCACTCAGCTAATTTCTATATGACGCCTTTAATGATTTTCTGAGAATTGAAAATTTATGCATCATTTTTAATAAACGGGGGATGGTTAAAAATTTATGTTTAAGCTAAATCTCTCATTGGTGGTAGTAGAATAAGATTTACAACTTAATTTTTATGTGAAGTATTATTTAGAGAAGTGGAGTAGAGTAATTTTCTGTTTACAAACAAATGTTTGGAGGCGAATTTGTTCTTCCGTTTATTTTTTTATTCTATCCCAAAAACAAGTGCGACAGACGCCCACGAACACGCACAAGCATGCACGCACACGAAGGCGCGCGCGCGCTCACACACACACAACCCAGACACAACGCCCGTGCCGACACATTACATTATATTATATTTAACAAACAGTACGTTGTAGAAACGGAAGATAATTATTAAGTACAGTTAATAAATCACAAAGTATTTAACTATTTCGCACAACGAAACACACCTTCTCTAAAAGATCAACGCACGTACACTACGTAACTCGCTAAGCAGTAGCGTTCTATGTCGTATGTATAGGGGTCGTTGGGCAAGTTTTATGGCTACTAATTGCGGCCGCAGTGTGCTGGTAAGAGCTTGAGGTGTTGCGGATCCGGAGAAAGAGCAAGGGGCTTCAGACTCACGAGGTTCTTGAGACTCCATTGTGTGTAATGCTTTTCACCATCCAAATCTTTTTCGTTTTGACACGTGTTTGTTTTTTTGTAAAAGAAATGTTAATTTGTTTGGGTCCCCGGTAAGATAGCAAAACAGGTATGTTTGGTAACTTACTTGGTCGAATGCGGAGGTCAGATTAGGTAAGTTCCATTAGAAGACTTAAAAGCTCGACTAGATTATTAGATAATTCTCAAATAACTGATGTAAACACTCTAATAGTTTGAAAACTTTCTGTGCAAAACGAAAAGATTTGGATGCTGAAATAGCATTACACCCAATAGGTTTCTTAATCCCAGTTTTTTGTATAAAACTATTTTTCAAGAACTATTTGCTATTACATAGAACTTATGTATATAAATACATAACAGATGTCCCTGCTGAATGGGATTGCCTTTCAATAACAGCCTTGGACGAATAAAAAAGAGTCGCAACGGAGTTGATTAGCGCAGCTACTGCTTCGATTTCAGTTTTTACTACGCCGCAGGAAAGAGATTCATCGGCCGTACTTATGGTTGTGTACTGGATGGACGCAATCAGCTTTTACGTCCCACTGCTGGGCACCGGCACTCTTCTCTGCCACGTACTCGCCATAGCGCTAAAGTGGAGTACAGGGGACCTACAGTTTAACGTCGAATCCGGACGATTAAATCCCAGAGAAGGTTTCAGACCACACGGCTGCCTACAAAGGATTGGGGAATGTGAGTGGGAGGTTGCGGAATAGATTTTTATTGCTGCGTGGCTTCAGCGGGGAATCTAACCCTAGTCCTTTAGCGTTAGAGGCTAAGCGCTTATCCTCTGAGCTACCAACACTCACTAGTAAAGGCTGATTGCGACACTGGATGGACGGATCCACATGGCGGCTAGCGCGACTCGGTTAGATCGTACCTGGGCAGTTTCCAGTTTTCCATCTGGTTAGTGGATGAAGTTGATGGCAAGGGTTCGCTAATAGAGCGGGGCTTTGATCATTGTTGGAGTGTTGTTCTCTTTTAACGAGGTTTTGCTTGTCTCAGGAAGCAGAGACAATACCGTTCTCCAAATGTCTTTTGTTGTAGTCACCAGTTCGTAGGTGGCGGTGGGAACATTTATTCTAGGATATTTTGTTTTGGTCCATCTATCAAAACACGAACTTCTGCAAGGTGCGGTATCGTTATTTGTTCTAGAATATGGGCAGATCTCAATAATCCTTCCACCACGAAACATGGTGCTCTGAACAGCTTTAGCTGGCAACTTTCAACAACTCGACCTCTGTGCATTGAGCTTGTTTGTAGTATTTTCTTCAGCTGTCTAGCAAGTCTTAAGGAATTTCGCCTGCTTCTCCTTGGAAGGTAAGAAGCTGCTGGATAGCTTTCGACAAAGCTACTCGTTTAAAAATGGCATCAAAATGTTCAGACAACAGAGTGATAGTAGACTAATTTTCTGGGCGCCTTTGGTGGTTGTTTTCCACTTCAAAAACTGGATGGAGGGTTAAGGGCAGAATTTATAGATTTATAAATTAGCAGTCTGTCGCTAAATATTAGACAAGAAAGGATTTTACACATACTGTATGAATTTTATGCAATTGTAAAAAAAGTTTACTTTAAACGAATAATCAAGTTTATTTTATAGTTGGAGCAATATTGAAGAGCTATTTTTCCAATATTTGGCTGACGCATCTTCCTTTTGGTGCGACGTTTTTTAATTCCGAAATCACAAGCGGAAGCGAAAGCTATTGTTTTAATGGTAACATTTTTTTTAGAAACTAAGTTTGCTAAACTTATAAGCACAATCTGAGAGAAGACATAAGAGTTAATCGAGCTCCTCTATTTTCTAATTTCAAAATTTCGGCCGCAAACTCGACTCATTATTCAAAAACCAGTTGCCATATTGACTCACACTTTAAACATTGTAATAGCCTTAAGGAAATATAATGATACTATCTGCTGTTTGAAAAAACAGATAACAAAGAAACAAGCTTATTACAAAAAATTGTTTGTAAGTACATAGTAGCAAAAGTTCTCCCACGCTAATGACTTTCGGCATTATAAACAATACGTGACCATAATAATCAAAACCTGATATATTCTGTAGAAAGAAACCCCTTTTACAAATACTGTTTACAATGTTCATAAAGAAAGGAAGAAGCTCTATTGCACATAATAATATTTTATGATAATAAATGTAAAAGTAAGAATACTGATAGCGATTTAATAGAGCTGGGCTGAGGCAGTTGCGAAGGCGCTAAAGAATCACGTCGAAATCTTGCAAAATATACTGTCCGACTATTCGGTCGTGTTCCATAAACCTAGCTCTTTCATTCGCTTCGCCGTACGAGCAATAGATAATTGTTATCATGAAGAGACTAACATTTTTGGTCTGCAAGAAAGCCACAACACTTTCATGGTTTTATATCAGGAAGCTCCAAGTAAACTAATGCCATTTTGCTTCCTTTGTTCTGTAAACCTTGGGAAGTACACTTCGAGACAAAGCTTGTGGTAATATACATCTGCACTAAAAACAGCAGATTCATATTCAAGATCTCATGTCCTGACGTATACATGTGTGATGAAAAACGATATCACGGCAAGAAACGTTTCCGATCAATTCGTCTTACATATTCGACCATTGTCTTTAATGTTGGCATGCTTTTGTTTGCCACATATCAAACATTGTAACTTTGTAGGGTCTACTTTAGGTGATAGTAAGTTACGTAAATTAAATCCAGTTCTTAGCCTTTTAAGGGAATTTGAACTGGATTCTAGAAATGGGTCTTTATTTGATTCCTCTTGAAGGAGAGCTTCATTTCTTTCTGGTTTTATAGAAACGCGTTCTTCAGTAGGTAGGATTTGTAATAGTTATTCGTAGAATGGTACACGAATTAAATAAAATAGATAATTATATTTTTCTAAAACATGTGTTTCATATTCCAGCTGCTTCTAAAGTATGTAGTTGCCTTTTCTCACGATTTTTGTTTTTGGCATATGATGCACTTCGAGGTATTTGTCTCTGCAGTAGTTTCTCTATCTCGACATAGTTGCAGGCCAAGAAGTAGACTGTTGTCTGTCATTATCAGATATTACTTGAAGTGAAACCCGCACAATAAATGCATTTAGTCATAAAAAATTAAGGGTGACTCTAGAAGGATCAAATAGTCTCATTTTACAGGATATTTTATGAAGAATACAAAGAACATATTATCACATTTGACACAACTGCAATTACAAATAGAGAAAAATTACAGAAGCCAAGAGAGGGTTATTCTCAAAACAATATAGCGTCATAAAAACGATCGGCCCGGAATGCCAGATATCTACCCCAAAAATTCTTTCTTCTTTTAGGTATCTTCTCATAGTATCGGAAAAGTAAACTCTTCCTTAACTAACCTTGAACTCTTTCACCTAAAAATCCCTACAGGTCTTATGGTCGGGCACTGCACTATCAAGTAAAGACTCAATTTTGCGAACGGTTAAACGGGTGATAGGAGGTTTCCTTTTTGCTAACGCGCATTATATAACAATATTGATTTAACAAATTTTTCGTACATTCTAACTGTCTAATTGTAACCAGTTCAATTCACAGGGTGTGACTTTTTTAGCAGAAGTAAATAGAACTTTAATTGTTTTTTCCTAGATCCGTTTCTTAAAAAAACGAGACTAAACTTTCGCATGACAATTTGATATGAATGGACTCTGGAGAACGGCCGTAGCTCAGTGGTAAGAGCGCGGGATACCAATGCAGCGGATCCGGGTTCGATCTCTGTCCAGGTCGTTCTCCCTCGTAAGGCAACGGAAAACCTCTCTGGAGAAGAAGTGGTTCGTAGCCCACGTTAAACTGTAGGTCCTCTATGTCTGTCTGTGCAAAACTATCTATCGCCGCGCACCAAACACAGACATAGGAGAGAGGTAGCCAACACCCTGAATAGGGTATGGCACTATAAGAAGAAGGACTCTGGAGAAAATTACAGTTTTAGTAAAATTATATAAAACATTATCAATTTTTAGTAACACTCAAGCGGTTATGATGCCTAAGATCGCTGTGTATGTTTTTAAAAACTGAACCTGAAAGCGCAAAATGATGTCAAAGCTTTGACTTATTTTTTACTGGAAAATAACGCAGAGCAGAGCAGGTTTCGTGGCAGAAAGCTTACACTCTGTACGTCGCATCAAAACTGACAAATAAACGACCTCAGAATGAAGTTATCAACTTATTGTTATTATTTATTAATGCGGTACATTATCTTTATAAACGTATTGTATGCAAAATACGTATAAGCGGCAGTTCAAACGAGGGTATTAAAGGTAATAATTAGCACTCGTAATAAAGACAGCGATAACCATTAAACATTAAAGAATTCATAAAGAAGATAATACTAACTGATGAACTATCTAAGTTTGTAATACCGATATTGAATTACAATTACCTTATAAGTTTACCAGCTGAGTTACACGGCATAGCCCGTGTACAGTTGAAATGCTGCAATAAGTCAGTTCGCGTGTGGGCCAGCTCATAAGCCACCCAACACACGTGGCGCATACGTCACGTAACCCTGTTAGCCACCACTCTCCATCTGTCTCGTTTAATCTTTGATATTCGATCACATGGAAAACGGTTTTCAATCGGATAACACTGAACTGCCATTAGAAAGTTGCCAAATAAACCTGTACATTTACGCAGAGAGCCCGCAGTAGATCTGAAGGTAGGAGGAAACACGGACTGAAACTAAAAGCATTATAATTCTATAATATGTATCACTTTTATTACATACTACAAGAGGTTGGAAAAGAGCTTTGGTGGAAATAAATCACTTTTATTAAAAAAATAAGTTTCACCTACCCAAAATATTTCCTTGGAAATTTCATGTGAAATAACAAGATATAGTACAAAATCATTTTATTCTGTAACAAATTATTTCCACTCAATTTAAAAATGGTACATCAATCATTTATGATTACAACATATTAGTTTAATTCCTGGAATAAATATAAATTTGTTTTAAAGGCTTTAATTTCGTACTGTCCACCGTACACTACTTTACGTCATTAATTTGAGTCCGGGAAATGACACATTACAGTACTAGGCCGGGAAGTGTTGCCTAGCAACCTTTCGCCAATCACAAAATAAGAAAAATTAACAAACATTTGGTTGCCATCCTTACTCTAAATAAGGCAACCAGATTATCCTTAATAATTTGTTTGATTAAAATATCATCCTTTATTTAAAAATTTAAAAAAGCGAAACAGTATGAATTAAAATGTTGTACGTCACACGGCCGTCGGATGATCTTACAATACTCGTCTCGAAATCGAAACATCTAGACTCGTTACTGCAATACGTCATCTCCCGGCTTTATAACGTAAATAATTATTAATGCTCTTGAAATCAGTTGCAGGTTAGAAATTCAGAAAACAAACCTGATTAGATGAAACTGTTCTGAAATTGAATCTTAAAACATTTTAAAAAGGTACATGTATCAGATATAGAATAAAATTATTTCAGATAACGTGTAAACTAAAATTAACTATTTATTCATTCGAAGAGAAATAAAACATTAGAATGTAAAAACATATTTTCTGTGCAATTAACGACTTCATATTATAATATTCTGTAATTGTGAAAAATAAATACGAGTCACATTATCCCTTTATTCAAATTTTAGAAAAAGTGTTGCAATTAGAGTTTTTGTGACAGTAATCGATAATCGCTTGTACAGAATTATCTATCTATATATTAAAATCACTGATCTTCGGCTGTCTCAGCTTTCGGGGGCCTGCGTGCGCGGCCCATCTTTCTTCAGTAATTCTCTTCCCCTCCGTCTGAGCTCAGACCAGTGTTGTTTTACTTAGTACCATTGGTATTTGTTTTAGTACGCTAGTACTTCTATTTAAATGCATGCTTTTTTTATGCGCATTGAAATATTTTATAAATGTACTAGTTCATATTTAGCGGGTTTTTCAAAATTTAGTACTGTATAGGGATTTTTAGTACTATTTTAACACACCATTTAGTACAAGAAATTTGACTCCAGGAACAACACTGGCTCAGACTCAATCACTCTAACAATGTTGTGGGAGATAAACAGTGGCGCAGCGCTTCAGCGCCGCCGCCGCTAGGCGTCAAATTAATGCAGCAGTAGAAGTCGTCCGTCATATTGGGTTTTTTTTAAACATATGATTCTAAAACTCTTAATTTAAGGTTTCAATTGGATTGATATTAGTTACATCCTAATAAGTATTTAAATATTTAAACTGATGCAAAATGTATCTTCTGTATTGTTTGAATTGTGTGCAAATCTAAACCGATTAATGCAGAAAAAAATTTAATATGTATGAATTTATTAACTTAAAATTTCCTTTTAAGTTTAAACTGCAAGTTTTAAAATCGGACTGAAATTAATTATAGTTGGATTGGAGTGCAGCAGGAAATTTTTTTTCTCGTATAGGGATATATTGACTTGAAACTTAATTTAAAACTTGAACTTTATGTTTTAAATCTGACTGAAATTAATTACTTTTACATATGGGAACATTTGCAATATTTGTATTTATTGACTTAAAATTTCAATCTCAAACTGCAAGTTTAGATCGACTAATAATTATATTTAGGTTGGGGTTTGGGAAAACCAAATTGGTGCAGCAGAAAAAAATTTTTCTTTAGGATTTTATGATTAAAAATTTACTGTCAACCTCAAACTGCAAGTTTAAAATTGGACTGAAATTAAACACATTTAGATAAGGGTTTGAAAAAACTTAATTGATGCAAAAGAAAAAATCTTTTGCATATTGCAATTTAATTCAAAGCTTAAACTTTACGTTTTAAATCAGACTAAAATTAATTACATATGGATGTGAGATTGAAAATCTAAATCCATGCAGTAGAAGAAGGCAAGGCTAAGCTGTCACATATCTAAATCGATATAACGGAAACATTTCTTTTGTTTATTTTTTAAACTGATTGTTTTGGGTTTTGGATCTAGAGTTTAAACGTTTCGTTTTTAATCGGTCTGAAGTTTATTATATTTAAATGCAGCTGTGTAAATGTAAGCCGATGCAGCATATACAACTGTTGCCATATTTGGATTTATTGAGTTGAAATTTTATTTAAAACTCAAACTTTAAGAATAAAAGCGGACTGAAATTAAATTGTATTAGAATTGGGATTTGAAAATCTAAATGGATGTAAAAAACCACATTTACCATGTTTGAATTTATTGACATGTAATCCGCCTATATATTAAATCCGGACCCCTTCCACTTGTTACAACTTTTATTAGCAAGGAGCCTCTGCTACGAAAACCCACATTTTACGTGTTTATTATATAAGGCGCATATTTCTTTGTACCGCACACCGCTACAGTTTTCGGTAAAGATAAGCGAACTTTGAATTCTACTATTTGTGTGTATTATAAAACATACTCCGAGAACATTACGTCAGAGCCGTTAACGGCAGGAACTCAAGCTCCTTAATCTCGGATTCCAATGCAACTGCATTACGAATTAACGTTGTGCTGCGAAGAACGGTAAGCTATATTTTAAATCCAGAAAGTAAAAGCAGTAATTGGAAAAATAGATATTGAACAATTACTTTACAAGAGATCTTTGCTCTTACATTTGTAAAATATACACAACGCCTCAGTTTCAGCTATGAGACAGAATGAACCGATTTGATTTTTTTTTATAGTGTGCGGACAAGGTTATGTTCATGTTTAAAAATATTTAGGATAAGGATTAACGAGCAGAAACTAAACTTGGTCCAAATCTTGGGAGCTTGAGTTAAAGTAAAAGACGCGCAGGAACAAACCGCTCCGTTTACACTACCTGCTCACAATTAGGGAAGAACTAACTGTACCCGTGAGGTATTCTCCACGTTTTTTTTTTGGTAAGTTTGAAAAGCATAAGACCCGTCGCACTCCGTTGGGTTGTATAATCTTATCAGTAGCAGCATTTCTCTCAAGTTGAGACAGGTCAAAGAATCCGGATTTAATATATAGAATTACAGCATTCTCCATAGAATTAATAAAACTAGGACATCGATCTGCTGTCCGCAACACTAACTAATTAATTGGGTTTTTTATTAATCAGAAAAGGAAATAAAAATGCGTGAGTCATAGTCCACGGGTTCCGCTAGTACCGGGTAATCGTAAAAACATTATTCAAAGCAGGCCATGACCGAAGTGTTAAAGTTGGCAATACTTAATATAAGCCAATTGTCAAATGTTGACAGCTGTAAAAATTTTTGGTTAGATACATTAAGTTAAAGCTGTAAAAATTTTTGGTTAGATACATTAAGTTAAATGTATCTAACCAAAAATTTTTACAGCTGTCAACATTTGACAATTGGCTTATATTAAGTATTGCCAACTTTAACACTTCGGTCATGGCCTGCTCTGAATCATTTTTTTACGAGCACCCGGTACTATTAATGTAGGTACGATGTTTGTAATATATTCTATATTATTGTAATAAAAGTGTTTGACAATTGCAATTAATGATACACTAACAATAAAATATTTAATTTTTTACGTTTCTAAATATTGGTTGTACGTGAAAGTCTTCCTTCAAACTTACGTCTAATTACGTTTAATTATTACATTATTACATGCATTGTTACATATGTGTCATAATCAAATAATCGATTAACTGAGTTATCGATTAATCGGATGATCGATTGATCAAATAATCGTCCAAATGATTTGTGAAATATTAGATAATAAAGTAATCAAAGTATCAATTAACCAATAACCGATTGAGTGATTAATTAAACCATCATTTAGAAAATTTAATAGTGATTGATTATTTCACAGAGGCTTAGTTGCAATTAAAATATTTAGTCACTTACCATGCTATTTTTCCAATATTAGGAAAATTACCACTACTGCTACTTAAATTACTGAATATCTAATTTAATATCATGTACTTCACTGCAATGTAATGTAAGCATTAGATTTTGTTCAGCTCTTTGAAGTAAATTACAAATGCTGTCTAAAACCAATACAATAAAAAACTGTTTATGCATTTTTAGTTGGACCAAGTTAAAATGAGACCGAAAATTTTCTTAAAATGTGGGTTAAGCGTAGTTCAATAAATCTTAATTCATACATATTACAGCAAGAAATTTAATCCAAACGAGTATCCCGACTCCCAGCGGAATTATCGGTTTAAACGTCCTTTTTCCAGAGTTATTGGTTCAAGATTCAAGCATCGGTCAAGCATTCAATCCCATCAATTTCCTTAATTAAAAGGCAATTATAAATTCTTCCCTATCTTGAAATCTGATCGAGCTTCTAAACTTTAAGTAGCTGAAATATTTTACCCTATAAAATGGTCATTAAAGCTAAATTACCAATTAGGGCGCTAAAAGATCTAGGAAACAACCCTTTTATTGTAGAGAAACTTGAAAAATTCTAGAGGTAAATCTCGTGTTAAATGTAGAACACTGCTTCCAAGCCAATTTAAATAAGTAATTTGATCGAGAGCGGCTATACGATACTTACTTCAAAAATCTGTCGCCTACTTCACCTGCTTCGCGTGTCGGACGTACAGTTTCGATCTTAAATTACTTGAATTTAAGAACCAGTTTGGCAAATTTGTCTCTAGATTTGCCATATGCCAGAGTGAAGTGAAATCAAGTTTTTGTCTTTAATAAAACATCACGAAGTAAATGTTAATGTTTGTGACGGTTTGGTTTACTTTTAAAAGCTTTATGTAATTTGATCAAGTAATTAAGGTACTTAGACGCACGTAGTGTAGCTATGATAAATAGATTAAAATTTTTTAATAAATTATAGCTAAAGCTCAATTTTCTACAACATAATCTTTAATTAGATACCAGATAATGTGAATACGTCCTCTGTGCAATGTCGTCCACACAATACTGGTAGAATTATGACAAATTCTGCTTTGCCGGTGGTCGTGAATGAATGCGCAGTACATGCTAAATATACCCTTATGTAAAGCATTATAAGGTTTGTGTAAAACAGCTCTTCGTTTAGTTTAACTACTATAGAAATATGAGTTTCAATGATATTAATATTAGTTACGGCAGCTTTAACTTCAGAAGTCGCATAAGAGACGGTAGAGGATGGAACTACGATACAGCGTAATGACAAACAGTTGAATGCTACCGTACAATGATGTAAAATATGGATTCCAACTGAGAGATATATGCTACCAGTAAGCAAGCAAAAATCGTAGGTAGTCTTTTAGTAATAAATAATGTATGGTGTGGGCGCGGTCGGTATAGCAGATATCTACCCATTATAAAGTCCTTTTCTCGAATTCATTGCTGTGAGCTGTATTTGGGAATTATTATTAAAGATAAACTATACGGCTGTACAGCGTACAGCAGGATATTACTTTTTAAATTTTCAGATATTTTTCCGCCCTTCCCAAACCCATTCCAACGCAAAATAATTACCTAACAGACCACAGGCTACGCTCATATATTAAATGAATTGCGACAAAGACGAACAGTAATGAAAATGCAAATATTTATAATTTACAACGGGTTGTTATTTGTCCAGGTTGGCGTAGTTTTTTTGTAGAAAGCAATTGTTTGTTTTCTACTGTCTGGAGTGAATTATTCGTTCAACATTCATATTTAAATTGAGTTCCAGATGACTAACTATGTTATACATACCCAATCTATACTTAATTCGCGTAACATGAAATTGTTATAATCACCTACCTCTAGAATAGTTGTTCTGATTTTGTGAAGTATTTCAGTGAACTCCAGCGTAATGTATTTAATTTTGAGCTCGACTGCACAGAAAAAAGCAAATCAACTAAATGGAAATAGACCGTACATACCCTACTAAACAACCCTAACCAAGCTATTCGTCAAAAACAGGCAGAGAAGATGGATGACCATCATCACCCCATATTGGCTCCTTTCTTTTTCGTTTCCCTTTATACATATTAAATACGGTGCGTTAAAAATAAACTGCAATCAGTAATACTTCGAGTCTCAAACAACTTTTAATGTTTTTTCTAATTATGTAAAATTAGATAATAAGTTATCTTTATACGACTTTGAATTCTTATTATTTTGATTCTGTATCTGAATTAAAAGATTTCACAATGTAAAATCAAACGATTGAAATTATTATTCTATCACACTAAAATGTTAACCTTTTCGACATAATTCGATGGATTTTCAAAAATTACTAGTTAGTGAGAATTATTTTTTACAAAAGTAGGGCTTCGTAGTTGCCTTTAAACAAGGCGATTTAATAAAATTAATTTAAACGATAATTGTTGCACAGCATGTGGTTTGGTTTGAGGACCACTGTAAATACATCTTTGATTTTTAAAATGGTAACTAGTAACTAGCAGAACCGATGGGCTACGCGCACGCTAATTTTTTTGATACAGGGTGCGCGCGTCTCGGAAATGAGTGCTACTCCGGAAAGAAAAGTCCGTGGAGTTACCAAAGGAAAATCGTACAACTATGTAAAGCAATTTTAAGAAAGAACAATAAATAGAAACTTCTGCCAAATTAAAAAAAAACGATGAAAAGGATATGAACTTTTCCCCATTTCCAGATATGTTTATAAAATGCTTTAGAAGTAACAAATACGCAGTAAAAATATTGTTGACATTTCCATATAATTCCGAAATGAAATTCGCTCTTATTCATATATCTTTTTCAGGGAAAGTTCTCCTTTATTATACGGTGATCCAACAGTCACTAGCATGAAAATATACGTGCTTTTGTTAATGGGATGTTTTTGAAAGTTTTGTTTGTCCGGAAATTTTTTACCGGGTGGTTTCTTCTGGAGAATAGTTCTACTGCATGATCTTTTTACCGGATTTTTATTTGCGAACGATTTTCTGTCGGCTGGTTTTTTTCATGTAAGTTTTGCCCAGGAAGGTTGTTCTCGGACGGCTCTCGGGGACGTTTTCTCTGTGAACCGAAATTGACCGTACAAGAAAAGAAACTTTAGGGGCCACCAATAGTATGAATCAAGTTAATGATCTGGCCGCACATCAAAAATCTGCCAATGATATCATAACTGAGTATTTATCGTATTGTCGCGTTCGGCGATGTATTTTCGGAAGAAACCAAGATGTTACGTTACGCAAGACTACTTTTTTGTAGAACCCTAAATCTACTGCGTTTTAAGAGTACAGCTTTGATTGATGTGTCAGCAGATTGTGCTGCAATAATACAGAATATTATAAATAAACGGAGTGTATTTCTGTGGATTATTGTAGCGGTCCACTGTACAAAGAAAAAGAGCCTTTATATAAGTGCCGCGTAAATATGTGAGTTGTAGTAGTAGGATCCAATAAAAGATATAATATATTTATAGTTTTGCATGTTTATTTGTTTTTTTAACAGAATAATAGACGGCTACACCGATACAGTTTTCATTACATAGTTATAAGCTGTATTTTTCAAATTTGAGACGCAAACCTACATCGTAGACATTATTTTTCATTATTGACATAAATATGCGTAATTAATAATAATATATAATTTAAAGAAGAGTCCGGGTGGTCCAGTTGTAGAGGATCAGGCTCACAATGCGTGAGTTCTCGGTTCGAATTATGGAAGAAGCAGAAATTTTTTCTGTAATTCTGTGGATCGGTATCGAGCTCGGTAACCATTCGACGTTGGGTTACAATTAACGGCGCTTGCCTTGATTACTGACTGACAAGGACAAGTAACAAAGTCATAAAACAACATAAAACATACAATTAAACACAGGTGTGTGAATGACATTGAATATGTGCATGAAGGGTGGCATAAGCTTCAGGAGCGTAGCGGTCTGAAGACCGAAAAACCCCACTACCTCCTATTACACAAGCGAAGAGCATACCCGGAGTGAAAGTCCTCGACACCTTCGGGTATAAGAGGTGAAAGATTAAACATAATTCAAAGAACGTGTTAAACACAAGATTGCTGTGTATTTCGCAAAACACGATAATAATGTAAACATATTTAAATCTTAGATTGGTTAGTGAACTACATATCATGAATAGTTCTAATGCTGCCTTTAGCTGTATGTGAATAATATCGTAACTGTTCATATTTATTTGTTAAGCAACAGTCCAAGTAATATGTTCTCAAAAATGAGCCAAGCGATGCGTCCGGACTTTCCTATACATTAAAAACTTATTGTCTTATTGTATTTTAAAAAGTATGTTTGTATAAACATTTGTCCGAAAACAGTGACTTGTAAGATCGGACCAAAATGCCGCAACTATGCCGGCTCGGCTAGTGTGAGATCATACGCCAGTAACCTGAACTATAAGCTCTTGGAACAGTAAAAATAAATTATTTTAAATTATGTAATACATAATTATGGGAGTGCAACTGGGAACGCAACTTATAAAGCAATTGACGTAATAAATAACAAAAGTTATTTATTGGTATACTACAAGCGAATAGAACTAGCCTTCTCATTCTTTCCCCACACCGGAGAGAACCGCTACCATGCATAAATGCAGTGTCGACTCACTTACGCTTATGCATTTTGCCTGCGAGTATGTCTCATGTATTTATAAAACTGAAATTTTTTAAGTTCTTTTGTTACATAAAATCGATGTTTAATTTCTTTGAAAATGATTCCTTGGGATTAAAGGAAACCAGAAACGGAAGTACAAATTAGTCCGTCAGAATTTGGGTGGGAGGGGGATATTAACTCCCCTAGTTTTTTCTGCACCTAAAAATTAGTTTTGCTTAAACAGAAACTTTTTAATCGTCCCCTGTTTGTTAAATAAGGGTACATTAATTTTCGATTTCCAAGAATGCATAGAAGTAGCCGTCGGATCGTAGGTCATCCCTCGCTCGATTGGCCTAAAGAATTTTAAAGATCGTATAGCCATTAGCCAGGCTTTTAAGCAATATGTTTTTAAAAATGTAAAAACTTTAAACGTTTTTTCACTTCACAATTTCAGTAGTTTTAAAAATTTTCGTAGTATATAACATTGTGTATTTGTGAGGCACTTAAAATATAGAATATCTTTCCAATCTGAACTTCAAAAATGTATGGCATGCGTCACAAGGTAATGATCAGGCTGGGACACGAAGCAAATTGTAACTCAACTCCAGCTCCCTAATGCAAAAAATCGTGCTGCCAGTTTTTTAGCAATATTGGTTGTAAATTTCGACAGTTAGCAATACATTTGCAACCATTACTGCCGAGTACTAGTAGAAACTAGTAATTAAATAGTACATAGGAATACTAATTACTTAAGCCAGCATACATAGTTCACGAAAGAAACTTAATTATGTGTAATTAAATAATCGCTGTATATATTAAAACTTCTTTTTATTTAACCGGGGTTTTTGTTTCTATCTTGACATGTTTTCAGTACCTATCTTAAAAACGACGAATCTATAATCGTTTCTTCAATTTTGATTGTCCGAACTCTACTAAGTAAAGGTTTTTTTAACATTGATTGGCCAAATACTTCACGCTCTACAAAAAAAGACAATTGCAACCACGCGCGTATATCAGAAAACTTTGCACATTCGAGTTTGAGTTTTCTGAGTTAACTAGAGACACATTAAATGCATACAATATTTTTGTCAGACTTTATAAAGATAACTAAACCACATTGATTTTGTTATGCAAAATTAATTAATCGTAATTAGGCTAGTGTTCTAGTAACGATACATAAGAATAGGTAACATCCACTAACTTTATTGTATACTGTAATTATATATCGACGGTTTTTTTCTGAATTAAAAAACAAGCCTTAATACTTTATCTCCGAAAGCGGCTATGCTTTGAAGACAGTGTACATGCTCCTTGCAACAATGGAATTTTAAATTGGTGTAAAATTGGACTAAATGGCCGGTTTAACACGCCGTTAGATACTTTGCTAACATTTTGTTTCTAATGAAAAACTGTTAGACATGTAGGCACGTGAATTAACAAAAAAAACTTTAGAAATTGTGTATTTGTTATAAATAGTAAACCTTAAATTAAAAATGTAGTTGTTCGGTTTAAAAGCAAAGAAGAGAAATCAAAATCGAAGGAAACATTGCATAAGATACATTGAATGTATGTGTTCTGTTGGCTCACTGTTAATAATCGTAATTTTTCTTTAATGTTTAGTTGTAAACTGAGAAGTAATTGTCGATAAAAGTTAGGTACGTACACCAACGATAGGTCCAGCAAATATACCGCACCTGGGCTTTTCGGCTCCTGGGGCCCCGACGGTTAAACATTTTTTTTTTATATAAACATAAATACTAAATTCCCGCACATTTGTACCCGTTCATTCAACAATTCGGAGACGGCTTGGTTGTATCGCTCAAAGACAGCAATATGCGGATGTATTACAGAAATAATGTGTATTAGAGTACATGATATTTACTTTTATGACCTATGCCACCGGAAATAAGTAAGTTTGTCAGGTCTTTTCTTTACTTTTCTTTCCCCATGCACAACCTACAACTTTAACACAGTCTTTACCTACAATGTATTTTGCCACCGCAATAATGTAGTTATTAGTATTGGTATTTATTGTCGTTTTATATCTTGCGAACCTCTCGAGCTATTTAGAACAGACCAGCACGGAGAAATAAACATGTAAATAATTTCTAATTTTGCAATTAAAGTATATATGAAGCAAAATTAAATATTACATTTCATCAATTTCTTATAACCCATTATTTTAATAAATGTCAATTACTTTTAATAATTATCTTGTATGTTAAAGTTAATACACAGTGTTGGGCATAAGTGGGGAATAGTTGCTACAATTCCGTAATTATTATTTTATTTAAAACAAATCTTCCAAAAGAGAATAACCATTTTTAATTCTTGCAGCGTTTTGCGTAATTACATTTTTTTAAATTGTTTGTTACTCTAACATCATCGCCTTCTTTTTTAAATGTGAACATAAAAAATGTTTGAGGCTGTTAGATAGAAGATTATCTTCTCGTTTCAACTGTCTAAAGTTTTGAAAAAATTACAAAATGTTTATTTAGAAGTAGGTTAGCACAGCAATGCAACATGCGTAAAACAAAAAACAGAAACACATATTAAAATACAGAACCAACTGACCCAATTACCATAAACCAGGGTCTCAAACAAAGAGATGGACTGGTTTCAATGTTATTTACGTAACTCTGAAATATGCAACAAGGAAGATGTCAATTGGCAAATTTAACCTACTATTCAACAAGTCAACACAACTCGTACCGTATGCGGATGACATAAACATAATGGCTAGACCTATTTCAAATGCAAAAGAAGCATACATTCAAGAAGACAAAGCAAAAGAAGTGTCTCTCCATCAATGCATACAACACAAAAATGTTAAAACAAATTAGGTCCAATAGGGTAAGACAGAATACTACCATAAGTGACGACAACATACTTGGAAATTAACATCTCAAATGATAGAAACGAAGATGCGGAAATACGTAGGAGAATCATCCTACTCAACAAAACGTACTTCTGTATATTATCCACGTGCAGATCAAAAGACGTACATAGAAGCACAAAGATCAGGATATATAAAACAATTATACGCCCCATTCTAAGCGAGACATAGACGCTTACCCAAAAGACAACGAATGTAGTAAACGCTTTCGAAAGGAAAGCTTAAGACACATAAACGAAAATGAGTCGTGGATAATAAGACTACTGTGACATATATTAAACATTTGAAGAACCACAAGCTGAAATGTTCATAAATTTCCGAACTCTACAGTGGACAGAGCATGCTATAAGAATGGATAAAACGAGGAGCCCCAAAAGAGCGCTTAAAGGAGCAATGAAAAACAAAATACCAATTGGCAAGCCCAGGAAAAGATGGAAGGATGACGTTGCCGAAGATGCAAGAACCATCATAACAGTGCGGAACTGGAGAACATGCACCATGGACAAGGGAAGATGAAAGCAAAAAATAAGGGAGGCCGAGGCTCCAACTTCAGCTGTAACGCCATAGGAGGAAAGGAGGAGGAGTGTTGACTGGAGATAAATACTTGGATTTGCCTTAAAGGAATATTGTAATCGAAACAATATGTGGTTTTATCAGGAAGGTGCTTCTTCACCCCATTACGCCATTTGTTATTATTTTTAGGTTAGAGAGTATGTTTACACCGAACGTTTGGGTCACGATGTGTGCATCAACTGTTATCTAAATTTTTTAAGTCATCTGGTGTAAACAGGCGGAATATGATAAGTTCTTCACTTAGGTCGGGTCACTTTTTTACGTGACCTGACATAAATTCGAACCGACCTAAACACGACAAAGAAACACACGGTTTTCAAATTTTTCAAGAAAATTCAGACAACAAAACCAACACGTAATCAAACCTTGTCAAGATGAAGTTGGTGAATTTGGGTCAAGGTATAAGTTAGTCCACCAAACATTACTGGGTATAAACGTGCTCACAAAATTAGAGATCGCGGTCCTACTTTCGTTTCACGCGCGTTGCATGGGCTACATCGAAACAAAACATTTTTTGCGTTTTTCTTTTAAAAATTTTGTAAAACTGAACATTTTAGATAGTTGAAAAGAGAAAATAAATTTTCTGCATAAGAATGTCAAACTCTGTATAATAAAAATTGTAGACAGTAACACTAAGGAATATAACTTTTGAATGTGTAGGGGGTGTTCTTCGGGAACCGAAAACATATTGTACGATACCCTTGTCGCGTTCTTATTCTTTATATTTAAGTATACAACACCACGGTACAAAATTTGATTTTTTTAATATCCGAGTGTGTGTATAGAGCGTTTCAAAAATAACTACAAATATTAAAACCCATAGCAGATTATAGTATATACAAACCAGACACAAAATTTATGTGTTAAAGCCGTTAAGATACGAGAAAATAATTATTAAAAACCTGCCCCAACATTTCTTGAGCACTGCAAGATAATAATAAAACGTTGTGTTCAAAGACATGCTATTTTTTTATTATATTATTATTATATATTTTAATTACATTTCATTTTAAGATTTTTTTAAATTAAAAAAACTCAAATTATTTCTGAAAAATTAATGGTACTATTGTATTCTGCTTGAGCGAAAATATTATTAATTTTAACATTTGTACCTATTTTTGATATACCCTGTATAGGCGCTACAGAGATCTCAAGGGTTTATTTATGCAGTTTCATTACTACTAGTGTATATTTTAATATTCCCGCTTAATTTCTTACTTTTTTTACAAACTTTCCATTTATAGTACTATGCTGCTTTACTCGTACTTCAAAGGACATATAAAGGTATTCACACAAACATGTATAGGTTTTACTAACACTGCATTGAGTCAAATATAAACTTATCGTAAAAGCGCTGTGTTTGACCAACTGAAAAATATAGCTATCTTAGAATCTCCCCTACCGACGTCCCTGTCACATGCCAATTCTGAAAGATTCTAATCAATTAATCAGAAAAGTTAATATCATAATCCTGTCTGCGACGTTTTCATAATAATCTAGAATTACTGATATAGTTACTACAACTACAGAAAATTTAGTATCAATTTCTAAAGCAACAAAATGACAAAAATAATAAATAACAAACTGTAATGTTTTTTTATATACCTATACAGAAAATAGAAACTTATTTTACCTATGCTAAATTTGATTTAGTTGGTAAGAAGAATTCTATAAATAATAGTTTTGCTCTGACATGCACAGGCGTATGGATCGTATGGATTTAGCAAAATCGCTTTATAGTATATCCTTGGGGGAGTGACTGATTGACAAGTTGACAAGAGCTGGCAATGGACAATAGCTTTGTTATTTGACTTCAGAAGTTACTTGATTGGAGGGTCAAACTGAAACCTAATTGCGATATATATAATAAATTACTGATGTTATGCGATTGCAGTTTATAAATAATAAAATAAGCAATATAAAATAGGAATATTATATTGAATGTGGTAATATAACTGAAGTAAAATTTAAAAAAAACACATGTTCAATGTACATACTCGTAAAAGCGGCATTTGTATGTTGACTTGCTTAACAAAAGAACGCATTCTTCTCTTTTTTCTTCTCTTGAGATGCTTAAAATAACATGAGCTTATCATACAAAAAGGATTATACCTTTAATAATTAACACAACGTCGGAGCTTTTTTTGCGGTAGAAGTGGAAGTATACAACTTAACTACACATTCAGAAACTTCGCACAAAGTCAGATTATTTTTTATTGAATTTGGAAGGATATGTCAATCAACACCAGCTGCTGACAGGAGGAAACCGGCTTATTGAAAATACAAAGTGTTTCATTTAACTTCTCATTGTAGGAGTAAACGCAGAATTTGTAGCCATCCTTAGCAAGCATTTAACAATAGCCAGGCGTGATTAACTTTTCTGATACTCTCAGATACTAAACCACTAAATAACGAACACAGGTAAAAATTTATAAACCACAAAGTTTACTTTTGAGTGATTTCATGTTAAACCTGGAGGGAAAAGAACGTTCTTTGTATAACAGTTTCATAAAACGTAATTTTAAAAATGGTTGAAAAACATCGCTTGTTTCAATTAATTTACCTTTTGCAATTTCAAATATTTTAATTTTCTACCCCCAACGGCTATTACAAGATCTTAAATTAACGGCTGTGATATAAAACTTCCATATACAAAATGTATTCTCACGACGTTATCGCACATAACGTTGTTTCATTAAGTAATATAAAATCAGCCCACCCATCAGTCAAACATGCAGCTTTTGATTTAAAATTTTAATTTAATTTTGGCACTTGGCACTTCTAGAATATCTTATTTATATGCAGACGTGTTTTGATTGCGGCGAATAAATTACAGTCCTAAGCGTTCGCTTTTAAAGTAGGTAGATAAATGGGCGTCTTTTCCTATTTTCACTATAAGCGGTATGATTCTACGATAGTGTTTTGTAACAAAATGTCTAGAACCACCATCAAATTGTTAAATTTCACATTACTGGCATGCGAAGTAAGCTATTCTCGATGTAGTTGGTAATTGGTTATACTGCGGACTACTATGTTGTATGTTCATGTTTCAAATTTTTGCATTTGCGGTGAACAGACGTGATGGCGCAGTTGCAGAATGCGTTTTTAGCCTTTTGGGACGTAGATGACCAAGGTCTTGAATTTCCGTAAAAGAAACCTGTCTTGCGCTGCTTATTATACCTACATGGTGAAACATTACTGGCTATATTTCGGATGAAATAGCAGGGCCTGGCACGAAACGAAAAACTACAGCTTTTGGCGCGCAACCACGTACATACGGTGTGACAACGTTTTGTAAATTTATTACCGCAGCAGATGTTTTCGTTAACGTGTTATATTATACAGAGTGATCATTTTATTGTGTAACTTACTGACTCTTCAGAGTAGGCAACATACGTTGCATGTCATAGGCAGCTTTACTATCAGAATATAATTTTGAAAAAGAGAAAAACCGTTTGCTGTGAATAAAAGAAGCACGCTCCTTTGATATTTGACTATTAAAAGATGCTCAGTAAGTCCAGAAAACTGTTGTTCTTATTTATAAAATGATATTTTAATAGTATAGCTAGCTATCTATAACACGCAACGTGTGTTACCTACTTTAAAGATTCAAGGGATTACAGAATAAAATAGCGTACTTTGCTACACGTTGTTATTATAAATTATTATTGTCGTATTAACTTTAGCTTATAGCTCTTTTGTAGCTATTATGATTTTCTCTTCTTGTCTGAGATTACCTAGATTTTACTGTAGTTCTACTTAGAGAGGGTAATTCTTCCCCCACCTATTTAGCTGGCGAATCTCTAACGTTTTTTAATTCTACGCTTAATTTTCATGATAAAATAAAACAATATTATTTTCTTTGCCTTTATTAAGATTCTCTAAGTACACTTATATTCGTAAAAGCTGCTTTAATCTAAAATAAAGCAAAGGCTTAGCTTTTTTACCTTACAGTAAAGGCATTACTGATAAGATTGGGCATGTTCTTAGAAGGTACAGCATAAAGACAGTCTTTAGGACTAATGAAACTTTGGGAAACGGTTTCAGATCCGCAAAGGTTCGAATGTCAAATTTAAAATTAGCCGGGATCTACAACATCCCTTGCTCTTGTGGCTCAAACTACATCAGACAAACTGGTCGTTCCATTGAGTTACGATTGCGAGAGCACAAAAGTGATTGCAAACACAAACGCATCACAAAATCTGCGCTGGCTGAACCTACTGGTTTAACTGGGCATAAGATCGACTTTGACAATGCTCGGGTACTCGCTAGAGAACCTCACTACTTCCCTCGTATCATACGTGAAGCAATTTAAATTGAGAAACAACCTAACAACATAAACAGGGAGAATGGTTTTAGACTCAGTAAAGCTGGGACTCTAGTAGTTTATCCTCGAAGGACATCATCGATCTCACGATCACGCTCCACCGAATCCGTCTTTGTCCAACGGTGACAGCCAACCAGAACTGCACCGTTCTGCCCGACTGGCTCAAAGGGGTTCAAATCTTCCGCTTTAATTCAGTGTTCTATTCACTCTGAAGTAGTTACAAGTCTTGCGAAACGTTAGTTTTTATTGGTTCACAAACAGCTAACAGGCATAAGCCGATTAAGTGATATTGTCCTGGCAAACAAAATACATTAAGATCAAATTCTTATTCTTGTCCGCCCCTAGGTTTAAATAATCTAAGCACACGGCCCTGTTTAAGCAGGCAGAGACTACAAACAATTATTGCTCAGACTTTTAGAGCAATAATGCTTGTAAAGGCAGACAAGCTGCAGGTCGGTCCTTACCTGATTATGCTGGGCGTAGTTCCCAAATGACGACGCGGTCTAAGCTGAAAGTAAATTGTTTGATTAAGTTGTCTTTTGAAAGATCTAAGCTATATATTATATCTGGAAGTATATACAAGTGAAAACGGTAATTGGACAAACAGATACTGAACAAATTACATTACAGGCGATTTTTGCTTTTGCATTTGTAAAATAAATACTGCTACCATAAGATGAGCTATGAGATGGAATAAACCGATTTGATTTTGTTTATCGTGTACGGACGAGGTTATCCTCATTTTTAAAGGTACATAGACTAAGAATTAACAAACAGAATTTAAACTTTACCCAAATATTGGGAGCTAGACGTACAGTAACAAACTGCGGCGTTTACACTAACAACTTTAATTTAGAGAAGATGTAACTGTACCCTTAGGCTACGCCCTACGTTTGTTTTGTTTTGTAACTGAAAAACATAAAAACCATCGCACGCTTGAGCTGGTATAATCTTAGCAGCAGCAACATTCCTCTCAAGTTGAGACAGGTTGAAGGGATCGGGATTTATTACGTAGAATTACAGCTACATTAGCTACTTACCTAGCTAATTTATTAATCACAAAAGAGACAAGAAATCGTGACGCATAGCCCACGGGTTCCGCTGGTTTTATATTTAAATTGTTGGATATTACATAAATTACCTATAATGTTTGTTGGTAATGTTATTCTTATTACTTATTAGATATTTTCAAGTTTTGCGTTTGACATTTTATTATTTAGAAAACCTGTGTCTTTTAAAGGTTTATAACTTTAAATGAATTTCTATTCCTGATGTATTTTTTAAATTGAATATATGAAGCTTTAACAATTTACTTTAATTTTTGGTCGTTATTTATTTACATTAATTATTATAGGATATTGTTTCTATTGTGCGCTATATTTTGTATTCTCTAATTCCTATACAGTAAATAAAGCAATACTTGTACAACTATTACAACATACTACCAAATATTGTAAACCGTTTCATATGCACTTACAATATTGTAGGCTTAGACTCATGTTAAAGAATTGTCTTTTTTACTTTTGATAATAAATTTACTTCTGTCCAATATACGCGTACGCAGGGACAGTAATAACTTGCGGCTTTCAAGTTTAAGCACCAGCGAGGTACACAGTAATACAACTGTTATTTAGCGTGTCTAAGTGTACCCTCTAAGAAATAAACCCTTACTAAAAACCAAATGTTCAGGGTAAGTTCAGCGATCTGTTAATGTTTTTATATTACCACAAGTGTCACCACACAAAGCAGGGAGACTATCATAAACCAATAAAACCGTAAAACTCAGTTGAATTTCAAGGAAGCTGTCATAACTCGTAAATCTCGGTTCAAAAACCGCCACGGCATTTTGCTTCGTCACTCTTTGTAAAAATATTCGATTTTTCACGTCAATTCGTTCAAGCATCTGCGTTTTCAAATTATATTTCTTGACCACTTTGGGTAAGGACTTCAAGGGAGGCCTTTGTTGCAAAGTTGACGGTTTTACCTTTTTCAAATTGGGGTAGGTGCGGTTGTTTTCGCAGTTGGATACTTCCAAATTGTTCTGCAAGTCACAAATACTCTACATAGTCGTTTTTGTAGAGTGAAATCTTTCTCTATTCTTCCTTCGTTCTGATATTTGACGGTAGAAGAATTTATGCGGCATGTGCTTTTTTATTTCTGAGCTTATGCATATTTGAGGAAATAATCAGAAAAAATTAAGCAGTTTTATGTTTCGTTGTTTAAAATTGCACAAATGTGTCTTTTACCGTCAGTTTAATTACAATTAATATTTTTACCCGAGGAATATTTATTGTCGAAAGCTTCATTCTTTCTAACAGAGCTGGTGAGCCTATTGCTAGTAAACGAATTAAGATCCACCGATGCATGAAATGTTCTAATTACGCAATTTGTAAGAAAATTTATTGCTGATATTTGCTTTATTAAATGGAAACAAATTAGAAGTTTGAGTAATCTTCTATCTCTGCATTCCTGCTTCAAAGAAAATTATGTTGTGAATAAACGTATTGCAAATATTTATTTATTTGCAACAATTGTTACATGAAAAATAAAAACTTTACTTTACTAAAAACTGCTTTCTATTAGGAATTACTTCTGGTTTGTTACAAAAATCCACACTCCCTTACTATGTTACATATGATGCAATTTCCATAACAGCGTATTTAATTGTCATAAAATAACCGTAGTTATGTTAGCAGCAGATAAAAAGCTAATTGTATCTGAACAGTTTTGTTGTTTTTGCCTCCTGTGTTCTAGCATCAACTTCTTGTGTTTTAACGCACATCTTGCGTTTATCGGTTTGTGGATCCGTTACACTGTTTTTAACTGTGGATCGTGAGATATTAAATATCGATTAACCTAAAATGCTTTTTATTGCAACTTATGACGTCGGTAGTGATTTTTAATGGACAAGAAAAGAATTACCACATATTTGGGCAATTCATCTTTAGTAGTTTCCTGAAGTCTTGGCGACGTGTGTGGTACTCGTATTAGAAAGTATGTTTGTTATCAGTTACCAGTATCACACAACAATAATACAGAGTGTTTGGAAACTCGCGGACACTACCACTTCACTGAGACAGTATTATCCAGTAGAAACCGAACAAAAAGTTTCTCTGCGAGTTTTTGATTCGACCAATATTTTTGGAGTTATTAAAGTTTTGAAAAAACTGAAAATAATAGGAAAAAAACAGTCGAATTCCAACATAAATGCTTGATCATTTCACGATGTGAAATTAAGAACTAAATTCAAATACATGACGAACTATGATAAAGGAAATAATGACATGCCGTTTTCAACATCCAGTAGCGTACCACTGCTTAATTAAACACCAAAATGTTAATTTTTTGGACGTTTCGAACAACATTTGTAATTTTTCTTCTCAATATAATTTTAAACTATCTCTTGTTTTTTGTAATTTATTATGAATTATATTTCAGTATTTGATTGACAAGACAAGACAAGTTTCATATGCAGTGTAAAATTAATTAATGTTTGCACTTATCGTTGCATTGCGTTGGTGAAATAAACGGACTGTGAAGAATGGGATATTTTGAATACATAAAAAATATGAAATTGTAAAACAATTATCATAATTACTGGGAATGTGGATTTAGACAAACAAAGAGGCAACTCGTAGATCCATGTCGATGAATCATATCACAGAAGTCTTAATATTAACAAGCCGGAACATCGACCTGACAACACTGCATTTAACTGTAAAGCGGAGGATGACTTGGCATTGAATTTAAACATCACATGTGATTAACCATTATTAGGTGATGATAACTCTAACGTATTTAATTATAAAGAAACTGATAAACTATTCCTGTTGTATTACTACAAAATAACAGATTTAATTGGACCATCTATAATTTCCCATATATTATTTCAATGTTTCGGTAGTAAGTTATTTCTACCATTCTTTTACCATCAAATATTATAGGAAACTATTGATTTCATGCAAATTTTTAATCCATGAACTCAAAAAAGTGATTTTTAAAAAATCTCTGTGTGTGGGTGTGGGTGGGTGGGTGTATGAATTCCATGACCCCCAAAAAGATAGCACGATTTCAATAAGCTTTGAAATGTGGAGGTGTATCAAAAATCTATGGAAGTATTAAGCTTTAAAAAAAATTAGAAACCGGAAGCAGAAGTTACTGTGTTTTTGGTAGCACTTTTTCCGAAACAAACTTTTTTACATCTAATCTTAGCCGAAAATACTAGTTTTGGACATCCATGAACTCAAAAAAGTGATTTTAAAACAATCTCTGTGTGGGTGGGTGGGTGTATGGTTTCCATAACCCCTAAAAAGATGGCACGATTTCAATGAGCTCTGAAATGTGGAAGTGTATCAAAAATCCATCGAAATATTAAGCTTTAAAAAAATTAGAAACCGGAAGCAAAAGTTACTGTGTTTTTGGTAGCATTCTTTCCGAAACAAAATTTTTTAAATCTAAAAACGAAATCTTATAGTGAAAACCTTAGGGCAAACTAAATAGTTCGTTTCCGAATTTTCTAGCTTCAAAATTGAGGCCGCCACGATGTTTTGAAAAAGTTATATTTGGTGCTTTATTACTCAAAAACAAGTTGAAAGATCGGGTTTAAATTTTTATCGTAGTTTCTGTGCACAAATTTTCGAAAAGATGAAAACTATGAAGTGAAACATATTTCCAAAGTTTTGGAAGTTTTCAAAAAAGCATTACTCGAAAACGGGGCACACGATTTATTTTAATTTTTTTTTAATCTCATAGAGTTGAAAATGCGTTAAAAATTTTTAAAAATTTAATTACTCATACTGCAACTACGGCTTATTGCAGTGATACGAAGTGCAGCTGATTATACCGCTACGATATACCTGATGTAAGATGTACGAAAGGTTGGCATGAATGTTTGTTGTTTGTTCTAATAGCCTGCACGAGAAAATTCTTGATGGTGTCTCGGAAGGTTGTCTGGTATTCCCTGGATAAGGGCTTGCAGCTCAGGAAGGTGTCAAACGCAGGTACAATGATTAGCCAAGTTGGGCTTATTTCGTTTAAAATGAGCTTTTTAGGATTAAAATAACTTTTAACTCTTGCAAGCTAACCTTTAACACGTAAATTGTTTTTTAGATTAGATATTTCTATTAAATCTACGTGGCTACAGTCCGTATTCTTAAAACTATTTAAACAGGTGTTAAAAACATGTTCTGCAATTACCTTTCTTAGTCGGATAATTCTGACGCCTACTGTACGATAGCAGCTGCGCCCCTGAGAGGTAGTTCGATCCATAGTAACTCTTGGTGCGTAAAAAATTGATACAAAACTACGTTTGAAAATTTGATGAATAACAATCTCTGAAGAATAGGAAAGTCCAGGCGAGGTTTTGTTCATTTTTCACATTCTTGTGGTCGTTCGAAAAAGGTCAAAAGTTATCGAACGAGTGTATTTTGCAACTATTTATAAACAGGGTGTTTTTGAAATGCTTGGCATATTTTGAGGGTCAAATTTTATTTTCCGCAACAGTCCGCTAAACATGGATCTAGGTCAAAATCACTTCGAAATAATCAATCATGTCAAAATCACTCCGGCCAAAATCACGCCAACAAAAACCACTCCAATCAGTAATCACTCCAAAGGAAAACCACTCGGACAAAAATCACTTTTGTAATAATTACTACCGTAAATAATCACTCGCATAGTAAATCTGACAAAAAACATAATTATGTTATAAAGGTGCATTATTTAAAAATATAAATGATATCAAAATATACACATATAGCTACATACTAAACGTTTAAATTTAAGTTATAAGTAAGAAGGCGGTTTTGTCAGCTGAGTTATATCTCTGTACTATATTTCGGAGCCTAGTGGTAACATCTCGAAACACTTTCTTTTGTGCAGCTGGATTTCTCCGTTGTATATAATGCAGACCTTATCTTAACTCACAATTGTAACTTTGGTGGTATTAATTATTCTTAATATTATATTGTACATTGCAATAATAAATATGTATAATATATGACTATAAAACCAACAATTGACCTTTTATTGACTCTGTATTTATTCTTTTTGCTTGATTTATTCTGCGAATGAATGAAGGAGTAATTACTTGCAGGAGTAATTCTTGTCGAAGGGATTTTCGTTTGAAATGATTATTGATTGGAGTGGTTTTAATCGGCGTGATTTTAGCCGGAGTGGTTTTGACTGGAGTTATTATTACGGACTGATTTTAGCCGCATATTGCTAAACATGTACCTGAAAATGCTTTTTTCCACTACTAGCATTAAACGATATCATTATTTACTTTGTTTTAGAGCCAAGAAGATGAATTTCTTTCCTAGTGGTTAATAATATTTTATTTTTAACTACTGGTTAATAATGAAAACAATTGCTATCTAGTATTCACATGCCTATTTAAAATTATAATAAACTTTCATGTAAAAATCTTTTGATTTTACTGGTAATAACTGTTCACCAACACTTTCTGCACCTTCCCTAATTTGAGGAGGAGTGCAGTTTTCACTCAAATCATCAAAATTGGACATTTTATAACCACTATTATAAAATATATATTTTACATAAATGTCAATTGAAATTAACTATTCTCTTGTTTTCAAGCAAGGCTACTTTATTTTTGTGCATATTTGCATTTGTAATTTTATTTTTTATTATTGTAAAATCAATTAATTATAAAAGGAATAAGGGTGCTAGTAGTGGAAAAAATAATATATAAATCACGGTAGAGAAGACTTATCAGCCTCGAAACTTATTTCCCTCGATGCTTCGCATCTCGGGAAATAATTCTGCTCGGCTGAGAAAAATGTCTTCTCTACCTTGGTCTATAATAATTATACTATTCTACCGAATTACACTCTGCGGAAGAGGGCGATAATTTTGGCAGAAGTTGCATTATAATGTTGAAGTTTTATGCAGAGAATACGTTTAGTTTCTATTTATTTATGTTTAATAAGTGCACCAAGCTTACAGGGGAAGGCAAAACAATATTTTTTGTAAATCAGAACAATTATTTATGTATTCCACGTTTTTTTTTGGAATTCTGCCAAAGTTACTAACAAAAAGTTATCCAACTCTTCTCTTTTAAAGTGAAGGGAAATAAAATAACGTGACGCATCACAGTGCGCCACTGTTGTATATGTGTACACATAATGGATATAATGACTGATCTAACCGAATACTAACTTTTAACAAAGCGCGTATAGAAAACCAATTCAGTTTAATAATTTTGACCTATTTTCAGAGCATGTTTAATTCAAACCTCTTCAATTAAATCACTAATTTAAATCGCGATTAAAAAAACTTATTTAATTTAAAAAGTCATGTTCTAAATCAAGATTTTACAATTGGTAAAGAAACAAAATTGCTTTAGACACACCTAGAAATTTATAGTCTGCGGGTACTCCAAGACTCCGAAAAAAAAAAGATTAAGATTAAAATAAGTTGCAGTACTCTTGGTTAACTAGTTTGGAATAACCAACCTTGCTAATTTGCTATTGGTCAATAAACAAAACGTTTTTAGTTTAAAAATGTAGCAGTACTATGTCGATTTAAAGCCTTCAAATTGAATAACGGGAATCTATAAATTATTAGAAATTTCTCTTATATTATATAAAAATCACCCAAATTGAAAATAATAAATTTTAATTAATAATAATTTTAAAATTCGATACAAATATAAGGAAATGAAATAAACTGAAAAAATCGATTATTTGATTAAAATGGAAATGTTTTCATACCCTGATTATCTCACTTTAAACTAAAACTGAAAAATGCATTAATAATAAATTACAAAACCACTTAACAAAACAAGCAATTACTTTTCGTATTAGATCTATAAACATACGACAAAGGCAGCTTTAAATTACTAAATACTTTAAGTCCCTGCTTCCATTCAAATGATTCAGGCACCCGTGTTGTTTTATCAAAGTCATTTATAATCTGACCTAAACTACGGGCATACTTCACAATAGTCCAGTATAAATAATTTAAACGCTTGACTAGAACGTTGTAGAGTACATCTGAAAGATACTGGGAAACAAGAGTATTAAAGGAAAAGATTAGCGCTGACGAGTCTCACTTCTAAGTGCGAATACCTGTTAATTGTAGGTAGTTTAGATACCGTGCTACAAGAACTCTTAAAACTTGTAAACAAGTCGATATCTTATCGTAATTGTACTACAGCAGAACTTTAAATGCCAGTAGTCCTGATAATTCAATTACTTATATTTTATATATCTACCGGTAGGCGTAACACTGGCACCATTAATTTTATATTCTATCTTAGTAATATTCAAATACTTCTACTTGCAAATTCTAGAAAGAGGTTTCCAGTTCCGGCAGTGAATTATAGTAATAGTAGAACAATAACAATCTCTACGTAAATCAGATCAGACGTTTCTTTATAAAAGCTGCTGCTTTTAAAAAGAACTTAATTTCTTCAGCGTTTTAACATTAGCGTCTCGTTAGCTAAAAGCGAGGTGTTTTATCTTACTTCGTGAATAAATTATTACATTAGTAGCATAAAAGATGTGTGCGTGTATGTATGTGTATGCAGTTCTCAAAAATAATTCGCAAGCGAAACTGAGATGTAATTTTTGGGATCACTTTTTTTATATACATAATATGGTAAATACAAGAGTGGCTATTAAAAAAAGGAAAAACGAACAAAAAATCAAATGCTCTTTCCGATTTTATGAACTTCGTATAGCTTCAAAATGAGGTGGCAGAATCGTCACACTATTTTATATCAACGTAGCTCTAAGAAGCTCTAAAAGAGCACAATGTCAAAAAGCATTCGTTTCAAATTTTATGAAAACACAGTCTTTTAACTTCTATTTTTAATTGTGTGAGATAATAGACCTAGAATTGAGTTACCGAATCGGTTTTAACTACCGTGTGTTCAAAAAGTAATTACATAAGGGTTTTCCATGGAAAATAAAATTTCTGTTTTTGCATGCTTTAGAATTTACCTGTCATCACTCCTTCAGTATCACTACAAATAACAAACTACAAGCTTAACCAAAAAATTTTAAGCGACATTATATTTTTCTGTTTAAATTCTAAAACATGCAAAGACAGAAATTTTATTAGCCATGGCCAAACCCTTATGTAATTACTTTTTGAACACACGGTGCAATGCTTTATTTTTTCTATTAAGCCCCCTATAAATATTTGAAGTATGTAAATTAATTCATTATTGTCAATCAACGATGTATGATGAAAAACTCCTTAAAACTAAATGACTTACCAGAAGTAGTAATATGCAGGATGTCTCGGCTAAAACTCGCTAGCTTTATAACTTTTTTATTTGAAGAGATGCTGTTTTAACTGTTATTACAAACTATTTTATAAATGTTCCACGTCTAATTTAAATTAAAAATAAAATTCTTAAATGTCATTACTGTTTCAATTTACGCCAATTCGAAATTGTATTATTTAATTTCTTTTTTTTAATAATTTTTAAACATGCCGTTGAAAAGGGAATTTGTGTCTTTTTTTATATGATGCATCATTTTCATATTCTTGCATAATAAATTTTTCGAAAAATAGAAACTTTTGTGAAAATCGGTAAAAAATTACTAAATAAAAGCTAAGAAAATAACAATCTTTAATATTATTATCAGTAGTAATCTGTTGTAATTATTTTGGTTAAAATTTATTCATTCAAATAATTTTTAAGGGCAGTATTATGCTATAAATAGTTTACAATGCTTTTAAACATAATTATAATGCATAATATGGTAGCCTAGGACCACCTGTCATAGGCTTTTCAATTGGCATGGGGTCTTTAGTGGTACCTAGGAGATTATTTTTTTGTAGAAACAACAAAACTGCATTTTGGAATAAATAAACCTGTAATTTTATTGTGGATATATGTGCCAAAAGGGCCCAGTATTTTTACGATTCTGATCTGTCATTTGTGCATAATTTTAAGAGAAACTTGTTTTCCGGCGATGCGTTTTCTAATGTAGTTAAACGTTATATATTTTTTTCAAATTAAAGGTACACTAGCAAAACTCGTGGTTTACGTTCCACGCTTTTTAAATTTGTTTTTAGATGTAATAAATAAGCTGTGTAGAGTTGCATTCGTTTACGGAATGCGTCCCGCAGTATTGTATATTATCAAATATGGAAAGTCGGCGACTGAGCTGAACGTAACTATTCAGTAATGATTTGAATGTTTATTATTTTGTATTTATATCTATATCTAGCGTGATCGACATCAAATAATTTGTAAAATAAAAGTACCCAATTTTCCTTTAAACTAGCGCCGTTCATTAGTGTTTTTAATTTAAATTTTCACATTATAAACTCTTCTAACTGTAGAAATAAATGTTCGTCTTTGATTCCTGTTAATGGTGATTGTGTATGACAGGTTCGGTTATATAAGGTTAGTTTCATCTGAAATGTGTTTTTAAACTGTAAATGGTAATGCAGTACCCGAGGGCCATACAATAATTGTAGGTAATAAATAAACATTTCCAGATATCTGATGATATTAGGTGAATTCTTAGCTGCAAATTTCTAAATCTGATATGAGTTATTTATGTTTATCTTCCCGCACGGCCTCGTTTGCATGAGCTGACCTGAACCTCTCTCCATAGTCGTTTTTAGTACAGATCTGTCGCAAATAAAAAACCAGCCCAATGGAAGGGATCTGTAACCTAACATGGATGTTCTTCGAGGAGTCTTATGTGAAATTGCCAGCTAGCGACAAATTATGTCTCAATCATATACAGAAACCGTATATATTAAATGTTGCTTTTCTTTATTGAAAACTGTAGCACTCTATGGTATTAACGAACATTCGCCTTATGTAATGAACGCATAAATATGTGGCTTCTGGTAGTGAAGGCTTCTCGCCACTAAAAGTTGAGTTAGGAGTTCATTTGTAGTTGAAGCCATGAAGCTGGAATACCGGCGGAATCTATGAGTTACATCTGTACCCCTTCTAATAACGTTGCTAGCAATTTTTTGTAAAGCGTGTGGCGAAATTACATATTCCAGGAAATTACATATTCGCAATAAAAACACCTGCAGTTAGCATTATCAATAAATATCAAAAAAATATCATATTGGCAATAAAATCAGCCGCAGTTAGCAAATATTTGTAAAGAAAAGCTTGTGGCACAGTCCATTGGTTCTGTAAAGTTGAAAATACGTTAAAAAATTTAAATAGCTGCAGTTAGCAATGGTTTGTGAAGAACAGCGTATGGCGTGGTGTTGTGGCATAGTGTTTATGAATTTCTAGCTTATAGATGATTTTAAACATAACCATAATATATAATTGCAGTCGAAAGAATTGATTGTATATTTGAATTTGCATCAGTAAATGTTAATTTTTGTGATACTGTTTTTAATGTTTCATGTTTTTACAGAGTCCCTAATGGGAATTTGGAGATTTTTAAACGCAATGTTGATTTGTTTTTATTAAAAATAAATAATTTTGACACCACCACTTTTTTATGTGGTGATTTTAATGTAAATTTCGACGATTGTGTCGATGACTCAGGTGCTAGAGACATTGAAAATATTTTGTTATCGTATGGTTTTATCAAATGTATTAAAGACTTTACACGTGTTCAAGGGAAATCGAAAACAATTGTTGATAACATTTTTACCAATCATAACAGCGCACATTTAAATGCGGGTATAGTGTATGCGAATTTATCTGACCACTACATGCAGTATGTCGAATTTATATTTGGTAAACGTTCAAATTTGGGCAGAGATAAAGGCACTTATAAAAATTTTTTTAAAAACGAAATGAATTTATTCCATTTTAAATATTTACTCTCTACTGAATGTTGGCAAACAACTTATTTGGTGGAAAATGCAGACGATAAATTTACGATCTTCTTTAATACATTTAATAAATGGATTGATACTGCTTTCCCAAATCAATTTGTAAAATGTAAAAGTAATTTAGTTGTAAAAAAATCTTGGATCTCCCCAAACATAATAAATCAAGGACGGTTATTAAGAGACCTTTTCCAAATTTGCAAAAGTTCAAACGATGATGGGCTGCTAGCTTATTATAATCAGTTAATGAAAAATCATAAAAAACAAATTATTCAGGCAAAGAAGGCATTTAATGATAATACATATAATAGAGCCACTAATAAATCTAAAGCTGCGTGGAACATGATTAAGAATGAAATTAATATTAAACCTAATTCTACATATCCCCACGAATTCACCGATATCTACAATAATAAAATTACCGATCTGAGTAGTGCTGCGCAGGTATTTAATAATTATTTCTCAAATTCTATAAAAGAACTTGTGAACACCACAAAAATAGCTAAAACCAGTATTAGCAATGTTGTTATTCGTGAGTCAATGTTTTTACTACCCGTGGAAGAACGAGAAGTAGAAAATATTGTTAAAAAAGTATCCAATAAAGACTCGGCAGGATATGATGGCATTCCATGCTCGTTATTGGGGCATGTTGTTGAGTACATTGTTCCTGTACTTACACATCTTATAAATTGCTCATTCGAACAGGGTATTTTCCCTTCAAAATTGAAACCTTCAATTATTATTCCAATTTTTAAAAAAGGTGATAATTCAAAAATTGAAAATTACAGAGCTGTTTCGGTATTATCGGTTTTTTCCAAAATTTACGAGAAAGCATTTTACACTAGAATTTTTAATTTTATAAATACAAAACATTTATTAAGTAATAGACAATTTGGATTTCGAAAAGGTTTATCAACAAATGACGCAATAGTGTCATTAGTTGATCATATTTTGCACAATTTAGACAACAAAACTAAAGTCGCGGGTATATTTTACGATTTTTCACGAGCTTTTGAAACAGTAAGTCATGACTTATTAGTAACCAAATTAAATCAATATGGAGTAAGAGGGGTGGCAAGTAACTGGTTAGTATCATATTTAACTAATCGCACACAAAAAGTGGTATTAAGAAAGTCTGGTGAAACTTATACTTCTAACCCTGAAAGCATTAATGTCGGCGTGCCCCAGGGCAGCATACTGGGGCCATTATTATTCATAATTTTTCTTAATGACGTCGTCAATAATAATAACTTTCAATTTATATCATTATTTGCTGATGATTCTTCATCGTTGGTTTCTGCGGCAAACTTGGATGAACTAAGTAGGAAAGCAAACAATAGTACAAAAGCCATGCAAAAATATTGTCTAGATAACGGACTAATTCTGAATTCTCAGAAAACTGAATTAATTTTCTTCTGCACCACAGAAATTGATCAGAGTCTCTTGGTTAAAGTAAGGGAGAATAGCTTGCGTCAAAGTAAAGCTACAAAATTTTTAGGTGTTCACATAGACATGAATTTAAACTGGGACGTGCATACAAATAGTGTTATAAAAAAGTTATCGACATATAACTATTTGCTTTGGCAATTAAGGAATTTTGTTAGCACTAAAATATTAATTTCATTCTATCATGCCTACGTTAATGCTACCCTTAACTACGGTGTTATTTGTTGGGGAAACTCAACTGGAGTTAATCATGTCCTAATTATGCAAAAGAAAATTTTGAGAACGATATGTTTCAAGCCTAGGCAGCATTCATGTAGAGAACTGTTTAAGAATTTTAAAATTTTGACTGTGGTGTCTAACTTTATCTTAAATTGTGTAGTATTTATTAAAAAAAATCTGCATCATTACAAAAAAGTGGGGGACATTGAAATATATAACTTAAGAAATAAACATGATCTAATTTTACCAACCCATAGACTCAGTCTTACAGCCAACGGGCCTCACATTATGTCAATAAAATGTTATAATCATTTGCCTACTAATATCAGGGAAATTCAACGTACAGCTCCCTTTAAAAAGAAGGTCAAAGATTTATTGATTCTAAATCCAATCTATGAAGTAGATGAATTTTTTTCGCTTAATTTTGAATAAACTGGGTCGGTGATATATTTTGTATTTAGTGTGATATGGACTACTGTGATATACTTTGTGATATATTACATTATTGTTACTATTATTATTATTTACATTATTATTTTATTTTTATTATATTTATTAGTGCCGTTAAAACTTGTTGTATTGCATATATCTCTTTAATCATGTTTTAATTTGTGTATGAAATTATTAATGTAATGACGCCTCCAATGCTTGTATTATAAAGCCATATGGAATAAAGCATATTCTATTCTATTCTATTCTATTCTAATAAAACCTACCGGAGATCACAGGCAGGCGGACCTTGTTATTTCATATATGCTCGGTATCTCTTTTATCAATGAAATGCACAGTTTAAAGTGTAAACGTTAGACACTCAACGCGTTTAATTTATAGGTAGATGTGATTTTGATGAACAGATTCATACATCTGCAACATGCAAATGTAGATAAAAGCTTTTCTAAAGTTTTAGATGAGAGTAAATGAATTATATGAAACTGTACATGTATATTTTAATATTTTTAAGCATAAAACTGGTTATCGAAGACTTGGGGCTCGTAGGGGTCCCAAAAGGTATAAACGCGCCACTGGTGAATCTTGAAGTAGATTATTAAATGTTTTTTAAACAAATTCTGTATAATTCTCCAGGAGTTCGTCACCTCTTTTAATTTATTGTTCTTTTATTTACAACAATTTTCGCCAATATATAATAAGTTAACAACAATAATAGCAGTCAAAGCAGAAGGACACGAAAGTTTTCACCGAGAAAGAAGATATAATTTACTGTAATCAGCAAGTCAAGTGCCTATTGTTTACAGTTATCTCTAATATAAGATGCTTTGGGTGTAACAGATTGAGCAATTACAAACGGTTTCCTGTTGAAGTACACGAGCTCTTTTAAATAGTTGTGGGAAAATAGTTTTAAGTAAAGTAGGCCTTACAATGCACAATCAGAAATTGTAAATCCTCTTATAAAACTAGCTTTACTGTTAGCAAATAGAATTCTTAGGAATGACTATTTAAAATGGATGTTGTTATACCTGCAAATTTAAAAATGGAAAAAGCAGCTTGTCAGAATTGTCCTATATTTTAATTATTGTTGCTTATGATATGTATTTTCATAAGTATTTTAGCATCATTGTTTTACTCGCCAACGGTAAATTCTCGTATTTATTTATATAATTTTTTTTTTCTAAAAGTGACGTTATGTAATAATGCCATAGTACTCTTACCCCACTGTCTAAATATTTTGTAATAATTGTTAGAAGTGTTGCATAAGTGGCATGTACGAATTAACTTGACCAATACTACTTAATCATAAAACCTTCCCTCACAGCAACGTTAACGCGCACGCTTCGATCAACAAGCAATCAAAACGCCCGCCACTTGCATCAACATAAATACAGACATGCTAATTTTGTAAAATTTTTTGAGGTGATAACGTGACGTCACATAAATACTGTCCGTCAAAATATTTTTTAGATTCCATAAAAATAACATCACAAAATCGTTTTTATAAATTTTTTTATATAAATAAATGCGAACATTTTTACAGCAGTTAAATAGTTAAAATAGACACGTATTTATTTATGTTGATGCAAGTCGGGTTTTGGTCGGTTATTGATAAAAGCGTGCTTGTTAAATTTGTGGGTAAAGCGTTTGTGCATGGTTTGTGGTTAGGTTATTTTAGTCAAATTCGTTCGTACAGACCAATTATGCAACACATTTAAAAATTATTATAAATTGTTTGTAAAAATATTTTTACAGTGGGTGAGGTACTATGCCCAATTTACATGACGTCATTTCTAGAAAAAAAAAGTTTCTAAAACTGAATACTACAATATTTACAGTGTAAGGGAGCAGTCAACACCCCTAAATATTTCTGCACCTAAGAAAGTTGTGAATGTTATTCTACTATTACTTGTAAGCAATGTAGTTCAAACAATAATGTTCTATCACCCTCCCCCCCTTTTATTGAACAAAAAGAAGTACCTACACATCTTCGATTTAAAAAAAACTTAAATGGCGTAATCCCAATTCTACGACCGTAGAAAGTTTTAAATGAATCATGTAGCCAGTTTTTGAGCAATGCATTTTTTAAGAATTGCAAAATTTGAAAATGTTTTTGACTTCACCTTCTTCTCTATTGCGGTTTTACTTTATGCTTCCGTATAGCAATTACAATAACTAAAATTTATGCCAAACTGGCAACTAGTTTTTGAGTAATAAGGTGTTAAGATCAAAAACTGGTAGCAGTCGTTAATTTTAAACTAGAAAATTTGAAAAAATAGCTTTAAATTTACTCCAAGCTTTTCTATCAGAATCCGCTTATAATTTTATCAGTGTCAGTTTTTGAAAAAAAAATGGTATCAAAGACACATGGTTAGCTTTCGCTTCCACTTTCGTATTCCAAAAGATCATCGATTTCTGCACAACCGTTTGGAAAATATGAGCCGTACATACATGCCCAACCACAAGACATTAAAAATAACACTTTTTGGGTTTTTGGAGGTCCAAAACATTTATTTATGTCAAATTATCGAAATCGAAATTTTTCATGAAATTAGTACTGCTCAAAGTAATAACCTAAGTGTGAATCGTCTCATATATTCGTGAAATATTTTACTAAACTGTATGTTAATACGATATTATAGTACCTACTATCGCGTTTGAGTAATTTACTGCTAAACATTCTTCGTTACAACTCCACGTTTAGTAAAATTGTAGCTTATAATTCGTAGTTTTATGAAATATATTCCTATGCAGAATTTGGGGGGCACAAAAGACGCCTGTTGCAAGACGGTGTATTGTTTCGTGATTATGGGTTAAGACGTTGGCTCAGGCAACAAGCCTTTAATAATACACAATGCACAATGTCAATATCATTATCCAATCAGAGATGTCTCTGCAGACAACATAATTACGTTACGTCTGTAATTTATATCGTATTAGTCAGGCAAGCCAGTTTTTCAGCTTCTTCGACTATACGGGTGTCCTCTTGAGTAGTAATTATTACCGCTAACAGATAATTTAATAAGAATTTGTTGCATGGCCGTTGCCTTTTCAGATTAACAAGGCAAGTTGATGAGTTATATTTTACGCATCCGCAGTTAATCCAATGTTGTAAGTATCTACTACTGATTTATTTAATAACGCTCAAAGGAACACAATAATGAAAGCTTTGGCAAGGTACAGTTTGTCTCTAGCAGCAGCAACAACAACAACTTGGTTTCTAGTTATATGTATACTATTGTTTAGAATTTTTAATTTAAAAAAAAAAAAAACCCTTGAACATACTTCGCTTAGCCAAGACTTGGCAAAATAATAAACCAGAAAATGAATGCTTTGTGCAGTTATTGATTTATATCTTATTTATACTGTTCTACAGAATACAATGATGTACTTTTATTTTATTTACAGTTGTGTAATGTTTTTTAGGTAATTAGTGTAAGCAAAATTTTTTTGGTCCAGTTTTCCGTTACCTCGTTGTACATACGCGTAAACGCACGCGATTACTTCCGTTCCGTGTGCTCTTACTGCCCTGTCCAATGTATAATTAGAAATGAAAATTGGAACTTATACATAATTTTTTATAACATACATTATTCGAGCTGCTTTGATTTGGTGTGACGACAAATCGAACTGTAAACAATTTCCTTACACTGCTGTGTTTTTATTATTGAATAAAAAAATCGACAAAACGTTAAAAGTTAATTTTCCTGAAATTTCAACAAAGTATAAGTCTACGGCTAATATAATAGTAGGGGAAGGCAGACGGTTATTAACGATAAATTTACTTACAAAATTTGGTAGTTTTGAGCAGCCGCTTAATCTATCTATAATAACCTTTTTTTAAAACTTCTATGACAGCAACTTGTTTACTCCCTAGAAATTAACGTCGTTCTATAAGTATATACTGGAGTTCGTATGTCTTTTATCTCTTAGTTTGTTATTTTTTAAAGTTTATTTGCTACTGTTTCCTGCGAAATCTAAAAATATGATTACTCTAATTACTCTTAATATACCGCACGGTCCAAATGGCTTATTTTTTGCAGTTACGCAAAAAATCAATTGTTACAATTTTAATGATCGAAACTATGTCGCGTAGGTTAAATTCTATTGTAGTGCAACTAATGGCCAGTCTAATGTAAAATAATGGTTAATCAATTTAAGTTCCTAATAACTAGTTAGAATGTTTATAACATACAGTGATTTCATTTTAAAACCTTTCATCCGTTATATCTTGCAAACCAGAAACAATGCAAATAAATCCAACGCCACATTTTCGTAATGAAGGGGCTACTTTCAGCAATCTTAACTTTAAAATTTTAAATACCACTCTGCCCTTTGTGATACATTAGATTGAAGGTTTTAAAAAACGTAATCGTTTGGCTTATAAGAAATGAATGCCACAAATTTGATAAATTCAAAAAATCGCAGATTGGGCGTTCACAATTTTCACAGTTGGGCTAGCCTTAAGATTATTTGCAAATCAACCGTATTGTTGCAATATATTTTTGAACAGTTCGTCTACTTCGTCATTTTCAAATTCTGGTAGAATATCAAAAATGGTTTACATTTTAGCTGAAAAAATAATAGCAGGTTTTATTTATGGAGCCGAAAATCAGTGTACTTAAAAACGGCTGTTGCTTTTAATGAAAGGCATACAGACAAAAATGTGTTACAGCTGTTACACAGGTATTTATTAGATTTGGTTGCGAAATTTAAAGAATCTTGATCTTTCGCGGTTGAAGAAAGTATTCAATCAAGAATTTTAAATGAAATCACTTTAGTTAATGTTTTAGAGCACTTTGCTATGAACCCTATAAGTTCACTTCGCCAACTTCCCACCATAACTGGCATTTTATTAGGTACAGTTCATAAAGTGTTAAAACTTAATAAGTTTAATCTCTAAAGAATCGACCACCACCTTGAGCCAAGTAAAGACGATTTTGACAGAAGAAGTGAATTTTTTTAAGGATATAATGGGGACAGAATGGGACGCTTCAGTGCCGCCGATTCGGCACCAAGAAGTTTTAGCGCCGGAACGTTTCGGAACGAGGCGCAAATACATTTCTATTTTGACAACTTGTTTTTATACCATGGTTTTAACACATTTGAATAGTAGTACTTAATATGTACATTATTATATATTATTAGTGTTATTTATTAAATTTAAAAGTTTTATATTATTATAAAGGAAAATACAATATATCAAAATTTCAAACATTTACGAATCTTGAAAATTTAAAATTTCTTGAAAATTATGAAAAAGTTTGACTATTCTTTAAAATTAGGAAATATTTGAACAAAATTGGTATGAACCAATTTTGAAGCTAAAATTTGTACATTTTAAAATACTAATACTATTGATGGGGGGCACTGGGGGTGGTAGGAAAACGTGGCTTGCGCAGATCGGCTATACGACATATGTAGAATACTAATCTAATTTTTTTTTTCAAACTTGTTTCTATGGAAATAAAGCTGCCCCCATCCCCCCATGTTTTGAAGCAGCCGCCCAATTTTTTGATGTTTTGTGTTCTCTAGCAGCAACCAATGTTTAGCTTCCCTTGAAATCTCAAAATCAAGTTTTCACGTACTGCTCACCTTTGGGAGTTTTTTGGCCATTACACAATTTTACCGTTCAGGTAAACGACCAAAACTTTGCAGGAGTAACTATTAATAGGAAGGTGTTCTGCTTGCAATTTACCATGCTTATAGCAGTTTTCAAATCAAAATTAATAATGTGCAAATAGACTATTCAATATTTGCAGGATACGAATCTAAGGTTTTTTTTATCTATTGAAGCAGAGCAGAGTCGTCTGGTTTAATGATATTTTGTGTTTTCTAGCTTGCAACAACCAACGTTTATTTGTTGAAATCCTAAAATCAATATTGCATTTTCTATATATCTGGGCCGTCGTTTTTCGGCCAAATACTCAAATAAACTCTTGAAGTAAACGACCAAAAAGAAAACTACCCAGAAGTGTTTTCTCGATGGAAAGGTGTTCCTATTGTCATTTAACATGTTTATACTGACTTTGAAGCAGAAATTAATATATTTTGTAAGAAACAAACAACAATGGTAGGAGTGACCAGGGGTGGCAGGAAGATCGCGTTTGCTGAGATACGTTATTATTGGTCTTTCATTCACTGAGAAAAATTTAATAGGCGAAATTAATTTGCATCTTTTAGAAAATGCCATCGATACTTCAAATCAAATTCATTGAAAAAAAATGCTTTTCGATGAGAACGAACTTTATATTCAGCAAGATGGAGTCATTCCTCATTATGTTTTACCAGTTCGGCGGTGTTTAGGCGATAGATTTTCATAGAGGTAAATAGGTACATGAGGAGCGATAGAGTGACCATAAAGGTCCCCTGATTTAACGCCTCTGGATATTTTTCTGTAGAAGATTTAAAATCGCCTCTTCTATAATAACTCAACCAGAAAGCATTATGACCTGCGGTAAGTAATAAGTAACGAATGCTGGTACATTCAGCGGTAAGTTTTCCAAAATGCTAGAGCAGCAGCGGAGCAAGAAGAAATAAAATAATACCAACATGATGTCAAAAACTGTAGTAGCATTACCCACGATTTTGATGTGGAGACCGGGTAAAAGATGAATTATTGATAAAAAAATTATAAACTGTTTCATTATCTCCTTATCCTATAACGCGCTTTTCGATTGCGAAAGCACCATCTATCGTTTACGAAATAATATTTTTTTTTTTCTAAAAAACGTAACAATCGTTTGCGTTAGATTTATTTCGTTATCGTTTTTGGTTCACCAGATATTATAACTGTAAACCTTTGCAATGAACACACTGTATACTATTCCTGCTTAAACATATTCCTCAAGACACGCTATAGCACAACTATCTTAAAAGACATTAAAAGCATTAATTTATTTTAGAACGGAGAGTAGCAATAGAATCAGATAATAGTAAACAAGTTCTTATTGGACATATAAAGCAGTCTGTAAAAAACTGTTAACTGCTTATTAAGCCTAGTTAATACTAGTCTATAACCATTGCAATTACTGATTAATTTTAGAGATTGTACCACATGTTCATATGACCCGTCCGGCTCCATCACGTCTGAAGAACTCTTATTGAAGTTATTGTGTTTTACAGCAAATTAAATGGCAGACCGAGGATTTAAATAAAGCGACTATATATCTACAACTGGATTATTATGTCAATACAGCTGGAACTTATCCGTATAGGAAAATAGAAGATAAGCAAGATTCAGGTTTATTTATTTGCAATACTATTTGCATTATAATGACGATAGTGTTGATGTTAAATATTTATTAATTCTTCAACAAGGGTTTATATTGAATAAGCATGTGAACTAAAATGCACTACAAATAACGTGAATAATTTTGCTGTAAACAACAAAACATTAAAAAAATAATTAGCAGTTTGCAAATAAAGTTTAATAGATATTCGGAAGTTGATGTATGAAACTCAGCTACTGCCATAACAAGAAACATTATTTAATAATAGTGTTTCAGTTAAAATTAGTTTCTGACGAACAACTCGATGTTGAACAAGAGTAGGGTATTCTCAAAATAGTGCAGAATTAAATCGGGTTGTGGTTTTTAAATAGGTAAAACACATAAAAGTAACTTAAATTTGAATGATAAATAAAAAAGACAATTATTATTTATAACATAAAAGAGTTTGCCACCACTAACCTAAGAGGTTATTTTCCTTTTTGTTTCAACATCATGTTTTTAAAATGTGGGTAAGCTGCGATGCAGTGGTGAGGAAAATAAATAAACCGCACATAATATGTACAAGATATGGGAGTAAATGCCTCATTTTAAATAAAGCCGCGCTAAGGTACTTTCACGACCTATAGGCATAAATCTGGTATCGCCCGTAAAGCGACGCACGATTTTTTTTATTTCACGGCCAGTGATTGTTATAGCTAATCTCAGCTTTAGATACAGAATTATTCATAGTTGTAATCACTAATATTTAGAAAATTTAGTTTAATCGTTAATAATATACACCGGGCGTTCATTAACATTAATTAATTTGTCGTTTTAACAACTATTTAACCAAAATCTATTTGTTAAAATGGTTTTCACACAAAAGCACATGATTTTTTTTAATTGAATCATGTTTTCGCAATGGGGTTTAAGAGAATAGTGAGTAAAGATACAGTATTCAGTCTTGCATTAATGAATTACGGAAATAATTTCTTTAATAAAATTTGATAACTTCTAAAACTCATAACCTTGAAACTTAAGCAATATGGTTTGCATCTTTACTAACGAGTAATAAATTATAAACGATGTAAAATTTCTGCAACCAACCTCCATTCGTTTCCTTATACCCCCGGAACCCCTTATCTGATTTTGATAAGATTTGGTATGTGGAAGTTTTGTAGTTGCATGTAGTTTTTTGTAAGGTCGTTAATCGGAACCGGAATTGGAAACGGAAATTAGACCATTTTGTTTTTTCCCAAATGCTGTATCTTCAAAATGTAGATTACTACAAATTTTTGAAAATTTAAAAGTTAGTGCCCGATTACTAAAAAATAAAATATTTGTTCCTATAAATTTTATATTATTTGATAGTGTCATCAAGTGATGTAAAAATATTTTCAGAAATATAAAAATATTAAATATGCTAACGGCTCAAAGTTTTGGACATCTTAAAAAAATTTTTTAAACTTCTGCAGCTAATAGAGGTTGTAATGAACTACAAATTTGTTTTTTACTTTTTACCCAAATTTCACTATGGCGCTTTTCAAGAATTTTTGAATACTTTGAAATTGATTAATTATTTAATAAAAAACGCAAACTTGAATTGTTATAAACTTTAAATCGTTTGACAGCTTCCTCGAAGTAGTTTATTAAGATTGGCAAGAATTTTCAACCATATTATAAATTAGGAAATAAATATTTTTCATTTTTTGCATATTTTTGATAACTCTATAAGTAAAGTTGTTATAACCATCTAGCTGGCGTGCGTGCCGTACGTAACCAACGCAACGCCTTGAATCTGAAGCGGGTGACTTGTGCCACTGGTGATGACTAGATGTAAATTTCAATAACTTCTTGACGCGATAATATTTGAAATGTAAACAGTATGGGAAAGTACCAGCGACCTGTTTCACCCATTTTTTGCTAAAATTATCTAGTTTTATGAAATCTGGCAATTTGTAATTCTAAACAATGTTCATCTGCTGAAAACTGTGAATCAATTTCTGTGTGAATTTGTGAATGAATGAATTATGAATTGGTTTTTTTTTTCAATTAATGAATTTTGCTGTTTAGGTAAACGACTAAATTAAAAACCCTATTTCTATTAACATGTTCATACCAATGTTGAAGTCATCATATTCCAAAAATTTAAAAAAACAACCAAAAATTGATAGCGGGAGTGACCGAGGGGTAGTATAGAGATCGCGCTTGGGCTCAACATGAGTGGAATATGAATCTGAGCTTCTTTATTGAGCGCGTTTATAATGAAGTTTAACAGCCTTCCTCGCCGCCTCTTTGTTTAGGCAGATCACTCTTTCTGTTTTGTGATTACATCCCAGGTTAATTGCCAATATTTTAAACCTAAATAAAGTTTTCTGGGTTACGGCGACTGGGCTATAAAGTGTGTACGGACGCATACAAAGACACCGTGTTGAAAATTATTTTTCGGTAGCGCCAGACCCTAAAAATACATTTCCGTCAAAATCTCAAGGTCCCAAATTTCTACGATAACGGTACATTTCACTAGCAAAGAACGCAGAAGTGGAGAAGCATACTGTTATGCTTTTAACCGGTCAGCATGTTTCCAAAGGTGGCATCGATGGTTGGAAGTTTTAGTCCGGCGGCTTAATGCAATATTCTGGATGAATTATGCACTTCGGGTAAAAAGTGGGGTTAAGATATATTTGTGGATTATGATTATTGAGAAAATTGTTAATGGGTAAAGACACTTCCCATTTCTACCAATGGCACCACAGGCGCTAGTTATAAAAATGAATCAAAAATACGCTATAACTTCACAAAAATCACTATTGTTGGAAATATTCTTTGACCTACCACGAATACATCGACTCCGAGGAGTTCAAATCTGAGCACAGTGCTCACACATCGGCACTGCGTAGGCGGAAATTGCAAAATTTTGTGTACCTCACAAATACACATCAGAAATATAATAAATTCCCGCTTTACATCCGTTGTCTGATACGACACACAATCCATTGCAGTCACGTACGAACGATAAAAGACTTTCGAAAGCCAGTGGCTATTCCTTGTTTTGCTGTTTTTCTTTTCATAATTTAGGCGTTGAGAAGTATTAGCGGGCTGCGGAGTATTTTCGCAATACGTTAGTGGAACGGTTCGGCATTTACCGAAATTAGTCAAAACAGTACCGCTGCAGTGAATTTTGTTGGGCCTTACCCAGCAGATACTTTTGGCAAGTATGCTCAAAAAATAGTGATACATTAAAAATCCATTTTGGGACGATACCGTGCGATTTGACGTCGTTTTTGACGTGTTTAGAGCAGCGTTCCCGAAGGAAATCCTGCGGAAAAATACAGAAACGGGTTGCACGACGAAGAGTAAAAACTGGCAAACTAGTTCTTCGTAATTGGGCTGAATTCTTAAGAAAAGAAGCAAATAAGCAGGAATTTTGAATTTATTAGCTCTGTTGTTTTATTAAACACCAGATACTCCGAAAGAGTTAGTTTTGGCCACGCATCAGATATTCACATCTAGACTATAGCCCATAATTTGGGACCAGAGAATTGTGGAGAGTAATTTGCCTTCCATGCTCTCATAAGGTTGCGACCACATCGTGTTTTAAAAGAAAGAGAAAACGTAAAGCATGGGCGGCTTTGAAAGACTGCTGATAACGCAGATTCTGTGCCAGTTATCAAAAACTCCATCCATCTAGCAGAACGCTACATATCGAGAGGTGGGTGGTTATAATGTACGATAGGTTCTGTAAAGAGGAACAAGTGAATGCAGCAAGGCAAAACTTCTTAGACGCAAGGAAAGAGAGGAGCATAGAAGACATCCCTTTAACAAAAAAATGCGCTGCATCTGCATGTTCTGCAGGCAGCTCTCCAGGCAGGCTACGTATGGAGCTAGAGCTTAGAGAAGCCACTAACGTTTCTCGATCCCTCGCTTTTTAAGTGGCTTAGGTCCTGGATAGCATCTGATCCTCTTTGGCAGGTAAGGTACATTTCACCATCGGTGAATTAAGCTTTAAGATCTGTGCCTTAACAGCAAATATTTTTCTATCAGTAAAATGGACCACATCACCTCCTGTAGTAAAGGTCTGCCGGAAAATCATAAAATGTAGCTGCCAAAAAGCTGGTAGATGCAGTTGCCTGAAAGCAGGTCTGCCATGCACTGCACTTTGCAAATGCGGAAGATTTTAGTGTGACGACTAAAGGTGAGTGAACAGTCCTGTAGTTTGCAATATTTTCCCAAACTCAAGTAACACTGCAAAAAAATTAAATACTGTACATACTTTTCCAGTTCTATCAACGCCTGCTGTGAGCCTGACTGCATGGTCTGTTTTTTTTTTCAAAAGCTCTATGTTGAAGATGGTGGGAGTACACGGTGGCAAAGTGGAAAATGTGCTTTTGAATTCATAAAAATAACCTTTTATTATAAGATTCTGTAAATTTTCGTGGTGGGCAAAACTTGGCAATTCCTGGCTACAGTGGCGACTTGTGAGTTCTGAGGTTAGATTTGAACTCCTCGGGGTTAATTGACCGGGAGGAAATCACAGCATATTTCAAGAAATAGAGATTGTTGTAAAGTTACAGCGTATTTTTTGAGCCATTTTTAAAAATGTCGCTCATGCTATTTTATCCTAATTTTTACACGCAGTGCATAATTCATCAGCTACTCCGAAGGATTATCTTTAACCGAACCGGACAGCATAGAAGATCACGATGATATTGATTATTTTATTTAACATTGTTCATAAGTTTTTCATTTCTTGTTTTGTGTTTGTTTCCGTATTTATGAGGGAGAAGGAGAAAACTCCAAAAAAGTTCAGTCCCTCTCCACCTTGAAATTTTGCTTTCAAAATTTGGTACTTTTTCACCCTTCAAAGGTTATACAAACAAAAGCTGAAAATACGAACCTAATATTTTAATTAACAAAGAACTGCAACACTTTTTTTTTAATTTCTCATAAATTTTATTGTTTGGAACTAATTTTTGTTTCCAGAAATATCCCCAATTACAGCTTACATATATTCATTTTTTCCATGCTTATAAAAATATCTTCAAAAATGTTTGAACCCCTTAGTGAAACGCAGTAGCATCAGTTTATGTAGAGAGACGATGATAACGTATTCAAAGTTGTTTTTTTTTCAAGCTAAAGTGTTCCAAGAATGCAATTCTATTTTTTCTTCGAAAAGAAAAAATCTTATTGCTAGTAAACTTACTAAAATAATTAATAATAAATCTACTAGTATACTTCCTAAAAGTATTTCACTAATTTTCTATTCACGTAGACTTCTGTTCCTCAATAACTTTGAATTTTGAACTTACGGCAAGCAGGCGAGAAATTGCGTGAAAAAATAAAGGCATATACGAAATTGCTTTGCTGGCCATAAATATTGTCAAGTAGAAAGCAAACGAAATAAGAAATAAGCATGAAACAAACGCCTTTTATTTAATATACTACCTTTACAGCAATGTAATATTCTTATTTTCCGAATAATTAAAATTATTTATGCATATACAGATTCTGCAACAGTTTGTCACAGGATTGCGTTTTCTGATTTAAAAATGAGTTTTTTTAACATGTAAAATAACAAAGTTACTTTGATTAGTAGATTTTTTTACATTTATTTTAAAAGAACTAAATTAGTATGCAAGCAGTCACAGAAACGTTGATTTTTACTGCAAATTTAATAGTAATAAACGTATATTCTATAAATGTATGCTCGCGGGTGTTGTGTGTGTGTTTCTGTATATGCACGTATCTAAAGTTGATATAGGATTCACATTCTTCTTCTTCTTCTTCCTCAGCCTTGGTCCGTCCACTGCTGGACGTAGGCTTCCCCTAGATTTCTCCAAGTTATTTTAGTATAGTGCAGTTTGATGCCATCGCCTTCCTGCAAATGCCTTTATGTCATCGGTCCATCTTTTCTGTGGCCTTCCAACGCTTCTCCTGTAAGTCCTAGGTCGCCATTGCATTACTCGATTTGACCATTGTTCAGAGTCCTTTCTTGCCACATGTCCTATTCAACTCCATTTTAGTTTTGCGACTCGTTGCATAATGTCTTGGTTTGGTTTCTAATTTCTACATTTCTGACCCTGTCTCTACGACTTATGCCAAGCATAGATCTCTCCATGGCACGCTGCGTTATTCTCAGCTTTTCAGCGCTTTTTTCCATTAGGGTCATAGTCTTTAATGCATATGTCATACCCGGCAATATGCAAGAATCAAATACTTTTCTCTGCATACAATTTGGCACTTCTTTGTTTTTTAGGATCTCTTTAAGTTTAGAAAATGCAGCCCAACTCAATCTGACTCTTCTATTTATTTCCGCAATCTGATTTTGCTTTCCTAACTTTATGAAATGTCCGAGGTATACGTATTCTTCCACTGTCTCGATATATTCTGATTCTATTGTGAACTGTTTTGTGCTATTAGACATGCCTTTGGTTTTATTTAAGTTCATTTGTAGGCCAACGTTTTTCTTTAACATTAGCGTAAAAAATTTATAATCTTAAGAAATTTGATAGATTTAAAAATGTCTAAATGAAAAACTCAAGTACCTAAGCAAGCTAGTTGAACTATTTCGAAATTGACAACTCCCATAGAGAACATTATCAAAAGAGAAAAAAATGAACGATTTAGAGATTTGCATAAAAATGTAAGTACAGATTAGGAAACGACAAAAACCGACAACAAGGTCGAATATTTAAAACGCTTGAGATCTACCTAGGCTTGACACCGATTTTGCACTAATGGATAGAATAAGATGCAGTATTCAGAGGTCCTATGGGAATACATGCACAGAAAGTGTATCTTTCTAGCCCGTATACGCAGTATAACTTAAGAGGCAAGAAATGTATTTTACAAAATTATGGAGATCTATTTTTTGATGAATAAACATGTAGACGTGCGCGAGCTTGGGCGTAAGATGTATAAAATTCACAGCTCAGATACCTTAACGCAAAAAAATTGATTTTGAAGGTTATTGTCCGAAAATAGGATATACCAGGTATTAAACAATCAAAATATTCTTAAAAATAGTCGATTTCTAACCACTGTTTGCCTTCAAAATCAATATTTCGTTACTTCACAAATTTTTGAAGTTTCACCAAGAAGTAAAATGACTGCAGAAATACGTTTTTATTACTAACAGCTTCTGGGAGGTTTGATTTTAAGTGAATACCTGAACAGGTTAACATCACCTCTAGCGTAGTTAGCCTACACGACAAACGTTTAGTGGCGTTCGTCTGGCAGCTTATTTGAAAGTTTTAAACTTTAAGAGAGATGTTGAACAAACATCATTATTAAATAAGTCAATTGCGAAATTATTTTTGCAATTGTGAATTAAAAATCTTTGCTTCTAATGTACATAATGATAATGTAATAAAACTCACCAGAAAAAGAAGGAGAAAGAGAGATGAGCAAGAAAGCCCAAAATTAATATTAGTGGATAAATCGAGGAAGTCGCATTGCGTTGTTTGGACATTTAATTACAGCATAATATTTTGTTTCGAAATTTGCAACGTTCAAAACCATTACGAAGAAATTTAAAGGTCAGTCTGGTGTTGTTTCAACAATCAAAACCAAAACAAAATGTGTTAAGCACAAGAATCCAAATAATCTTCTCGAATCTTCACGGATGTTCATATAGTCAGTTTAGCGTATAATATTTGTTACAATTTTATAAAACATTATTTTAAAGTAGTCCACATTCGACAAGTTATTTCGTGGTAATGAAATTTTTTTTTATACTTACTTATCTTTTTTTGCTATTATCAATATAATCATCTTATAAATATGATAGTGATTTTTGTTGAACCTCGCATTTAATTGGAATTTCATCGTTGTATATAGACACTGAACTATTTCTACCAAAATAGGTGATAATTAACAAATGATTATTGCATTGGCAAAGTGTAACTTAAGATGCACTCGAAGCACATTTCCTTATAATGAAACGATTTAGAATACGTTTAAATAGCAGCTTAAATGAAAACAAATTTAGCTCCAACAGATTGTTATTTTATCGGAATTTGGTTAAGCATATCGAGCGATGGTCAAGCAAGTCTGATAAAATTCAGTTTGATGGGAACGCGAATATTCTAGAAACCAATATTTTTAAAGTTAAATTATTTTGGAATGCGGATAATTAATCGAAGCTATTAAAAATATTTTCCAAGTTGGTTCAAATCTGAGTTGATTTCTTGTTGCGAATTGTGAAGAATTTTGAAGTTTTCAATGTTGCGAATTCCTCAAGAAATTATTGCAGTTATTTAATCAAATTTGGCATCTACAAATGGCGTAGGTATTTAAAAACGTAAACGAGTTGTTTATAAAAATTTAATAATATTGTTTTTATATTTAAGAAAGTTTCGTATTTAAATTAATTTATAATGATTGAAAACAAAATTAAAAATTTCTTAATTTTTGTACCTAAGTTTTTCTATTCTGTACACCGTCTCTTGCAATATTTATTGAAAAAGTATTCTGAGAATTTTCAGAATATATAAAACTATATAGGGTTTTACATTTACAGAATAAATTTAAATGTAGGTACATAATTAACACCTTTATGATTGAAGTATATTTTGTTAAAATCAAATTTATATTTAAAATTATAACATCAAACGTGAACAAATAATTAGTACGTGAAAATACCAAGGTTTGCGTAAAAAAATATGTAAAAAACAAAGACCAAGGAGCTCGAGCTGAAGCTTTAGAGGGTCCCCGTAGAGATCGAGCTGGAAACTTGTATGTTCTGCTGATAGTCCTAGGGAAGCTATTGGCTTGTTCCGAGACTTGGTGTAGCCGCTGCGACGCTCTTGGAAAAACTCGCAGTGCTGGGGGATTTGACTGAGACCTGGTGTAGTCGTTCAAGTTACGGAAAAATATTAATTGTTGCAATTGTGTTTATCTCCTGCAAGTCGGAGGTCGGAAAATGTATTAACAATAATCAACAAAAATATACTGATGTACATTGAGCATACTTTAAGGCACATTTCAGATAAACTAGAGAAATTAATGAAGGAATTGCAGAAGGCCGTCGCCCAAGAAGGTGAAAATATCAGATCAACGCCAATGATCAGGATCACTATGCCTCTACATGAGAAGCAGGAAATGTATACATCTCAGTCATGATTTCCTGATTCATGTACTTTTATGCTATTTATATTGTATTTATTAGATGTAATTACAACATCGATATGCTTTGTAGTAGATACAAGAAAAGCGCGATTAAATAGAAAACGTGTGTAAGGCGCCGAACATAAACCACGATTTTTTTACCGCTAAAAAAATAATTGAAATATAGAAATAATGCTAAGCTGGAAAAATAAACGAGAAAACTATTAGTACATAAAACGAATACAAAATACAAAATAAAGAGAAGAAGACGAACAGAACAAGAAAAGGTGATAGAAAGAGAAGAAGAATACAGCAAGATGTATGACATTGCAAAGAATAAGACATACAGAAACATACTGAAAATTAAAATATTAAATTATCCCACAGAGCAAAAGATAAGCAAAAAAAACAAAAATTCGAGAAGTAATTGCGGTCACAAGAACAATAGGAGGTAACCGGGAAAGAAATGTACGCTATCTGTAAAAGGGGTGAGTTATCTACATATAAATTCTGTTTATAACGTCTGCCGACGTCTTGCGATTCCTTTACTCTACATGTCACGATCGTTCTATAGTCTGTCTTCTAATTGCCTTTCTTGTATTGCCCCCTCAATTCCTTCTCTCCAGCTATATCTAAGGCTTTCCTTTTTCCATCTACCGGCAGGTCGCTATTCTATCATTTTCTTTGGAAGTCTTTCCTCGTTCATACATGTCCAAATATATTAATTATTTTTTATGTCGTCAATTGGCGTATGCGTAACATTTATTATCTTCCTTACTCCTTCGTTGCGAATGTATTCTAAACGAAATATTCTTGCAGATCTACGTTAGAAGTTTATCTCAGTAGCTAATGATTCCCTCTTTTCCTTTCATTAATTTGCTTAAATTTGGAACTATATGTAACAATCGTTTTCGTTATCGTGTTGCATATGTAGAATTTACTTTTATCTGTAATGCTTGTGTCCCAGTGTAGCGAAGTCATTATTGCCGTTATTTGTCCTTTTTAAGTGATCCTTTGTTTTATTTCTTGGTCTCATTTTTCATCTTTCTTTATTATTATGCCATGTTATTTATATTATTTACATTAACCTATCACCTGATTGTTTTCTAATTCTTTTCTATTTCTTGATATACCCCTAATATTTAAATATTTAGTTTTAGTAGGGTTAAATTTAAGTCTCCATATTCTGTACTCAACTACAAGTTTTCGGGTGATGTATTGCAAATTATTATAGACTTGGGCACTTGGTCGTCTGCAAACTGAAATTAGTATATGATGTTGCCTTCTGTAAGTAAAACCATTTCTGCATATTTTCGTTTCTAAGTTTTGAGTGTTTGTTGAATGTAAATGTTAAACAGGATTGGTAATATACAGCAGCCTTGTCTTAACCCCGTTGTCACCTCAATTCCTTTTGCTAGTTTTATGTCATCTATTGTTCAAATAAAGAAAGTTGAGATAAGTTACGAAAAACATTGTCGAAAGTACTGAGCAAAAAAAAAGCAGGCAACAAAGAATGAATAAAGTACAGGCAAGGGGAAAATCGCTGACAAGAAACAGCGAAAGAAAAAAGTAGCGAAGAGACGAGATTATAACAACCAATTTAAGTTGTAAGAATAAATATCATTTGTTATGTAATTTAATGCCGAAAGGCAGAAACCAAAAATATATGCAGAAAAGAAGTAAAACCAGATAAATCAACGTACAACATCATAAAGGTTGTTTATTAATTAATCAGATATATAACAGTGAAAGTCCAGAACTAAACAAATGTATTATTTTATTTTCAAATAATAAATATAGTTGTGTTCTTTGCATAGTTAGTGCAATTAGTACAAATTGTATAGATTTATAAAAACAAGTAAAGTAAAAATTGAAAGCTGTAGTGTTAACACATTTTCCATCAATTTACGTGTACGTGCTTTGGTTATTTGACATAAATCACCATTTACCGAAAGCCAGGAGTACATTTAACTAGACTAAAATGAGTTTCAACACTGTAGAAGTTAATGACGTTTGTTTTACGTATGTGTAGGGTGCAATCAATTACCGGTTGCGATTTGTTGTAATCGATACAGGCGTATAGTGGCGGTTAAACGCTCCACACGCCGGCATCGAACACTTGTTCATATATTACAAACCAAAACGGGATCTCGTTTGCAACATCCAATGGTAGGTGTATACAAATTATTTGGACAAATTGCATAATGCAAATAAAAGTATTATACTTGCAGTTATTTTCTGCTATTAATGTGTACTTACCAAAATTATACTTTGAAATTACGAAGATGCTAACTGTAAGGTGATATGTTTAGTTATACTGCGTAATAAAGAAAGGTTTCGATAAACGATATTTTTTATTATGAAACCAATTCGGAGTGTTTTTTATCATTCTTTAATCGTTAGCATTTAAAAAATGATGACAAACGAGGAATTAAAATAATTATTTATAATTGTACAAATGAAGCTAAGCTTTTCTAAGATTTTCTTGATCGTACTGAACATCAGTTAAAATTGTGAGCACTGACATCTGGCTTTAGTACTCTAATTAGAAATGTTTCTCTTTTAGTGTTTCAACAAGTTTACCTAGTTTCCATTTATTTAATATCGTTGCTTTTCTGTTATTTTTAACAGGACTTCTTGACTAAAAAATCGCAAAATAACTAAAAATAATGTTAGTTGATCAATTTGCGTTATTTGAACCTTGTAAGGTGCGTTCTACTTTACTTCAGGTAAAACCATATTAGCATTCAAGTATGTGCTACACAGTCAGCTCTAAAGTGCTTGCAGTGGTAATAAATTTCAGTACAATTATTACATTAACGTTTCTATGATAATTGTTCCTTTTTACGGAACCTAGCCAGAAACATGACATACTTCAACTTGAAGGTATCCTTAAACTACTATGTTTTGGTAAGAGTTTTTGCTAATGTGGGAAGTTTTTCGTTTGGATATGTAGATCGTAATTATGCTACATACAAATACATAGCTTTAGATTGTAAGTGTATGAAATCTACTTCTTTATTATTTAGACACCTACGTATATTGTCGTTTTATGTTTATAAACATTTTTATTTACACAACAGGTTTATTAAACAATTTGGTTTAAATTAATATTGTAATAGTTGAGCGTTTTGAAATACTTTTTTTGAATATTGTTTGGTGGTTGACTATATCTACTATTTAAAAAGTCTAAATATTATCTGAACTAAAGTAATCATCTAAGTTGCAGGCTTCCGCGGCCGTTGTTAATGGCATATAGGCTTCCGGGTTGGAGCCACGTCATTGCTGAATAAACTGCCGACGTTTCGTCCTCGGTTGCACGGGAGATCTTAGTGGCTGTGGTCACTTTGGAATCTGGAACACACAGTTGTGTGACCACAGTTTTGAAGATGTCTCGTGCAATCGAGGACGAAACGTCGGCAGTTTACGCCTAGATGAAATAATCATGTTCGAAATTAAAACAGAAAATCACCGAGTCTCGTACATGCTTATTTTGAAAAATGTTGTGGTATTTTTTTATATAAAAATTATGATTACAGGAAGTTTAATAAGTATGATTATTATTTATACATTAATTATATTTTAAAAGCAACAAAACTCGCACTGGTGTTATACATTCTATGCACATTAAAAAAACCTACTCATTTACCATTAGTAAAGGTTACTTTGCTAAAGCAAGCATTTACTATATTGTTGTGCTAGATCGATTGTTAACGTATTCATTAGTAGCATGGTCGTGTAAGCCGCTGTCTTAAACGTGTGTTTATTTTATGAGCTACAAAAGAATTTAATCAAAAATGCTTAATCAATATGTACACTTCCATGACACTACCGCATTGTTTCGCAATAAAGAATGTTTTTTTTCTACGACTATCAAGATATCTATTTATTATATGCATGTTATTGATTAGTAAGTGTAGTGTATTGTATATGCATTTTCATATCGCACGGATAGTAATGGCGACTCGTGGGATATGAGTTTCAGGAAGCGGTATCATAGCAACGCAACAAAAGTTATAAAATTTTTTTTAATCAGAAAGTGCCAACGCCTTTTTAAGTTATTTTTAAAATATACTCTAAAAGGCCGACAAAGTCATAATTGTAGAAAAAGTATAGTGTACAACCCGCAGGGAATCTCCATTTCTCACTCCTATGAACTTTTCATACTCGTACCAAATAAGTAAATTCCATGCTTGTTGTACAATGTATTATTTATCAACTGTCCAGAAATGAGCGGACGTCGGATGATTTTTTGTAATTACAAAATCTGTACTATGTTAAAAACAAGCTTTCATTATACACATTTCAATTGCTTTTAGCAGACACTTTAGTTACTGTACAATACAAAATTAACTTTATATATGTGGTAGAGATCCAATCCCTAAGATTAATGTCATGTTATATTTACATAGCCAAGGTAGTCGGGATATGTTTCCTTTGAGCCGTAACTCATCTAGTCTATATGAATAATTCGCTTCTAATTTACTTAAAAGCTATTTTAGTTCACTGCATTGTTGCACTTCCTCAGCCGGTTACGTTTACACTTGACCAGATTTATGAATAAAATACGTTTACTGTTTGCTGCACATGCTTTATTATTCACGGATAACGCAAGAAGAGTAAAGCATGACCAAAATACAATAAGAAGTTATTGCATGTACAGCAACTGCACGGCTGAAAGCCTGTGACTAGTGATTTATTGGGGTACATTGCGGGCATGCGTCAGTTGACGGTTCTCATGTCACCCTCGATAAAAGGAATCGCTGTTCGTGTCACATTCCTTTCTTTATATGTACAAACACAGGCATTTTATCTTAAATGACCGAACGTACATACTATAGATGGGGTGTGAAGAGTAACAACTATGTATACTGTCACGTTGATACTAAATAGTAGAAAGAGGTGAATAACAATTATTTGTAGCATAAATTGTAGGCCGATACAACAAAAATACGGTAATCGAGAAACGATAACATTTTCAAATAAACAGATTTGATAACTTCTCTAAAGACATGTTATAGTTTAGCTTGTTCTTTATTTTTTAGATATCCTAATAATTGTTGCAGTTGCAAGTATTGTTGTGCATATCTTTTATAATAAAAGCTGATATTGAAAATATAAGGATTAACTGCAAATTGAGATCGTTTCTGTAATATCAATTTAAGCAAAATGAAAATTCAATCTTAGGTCAGATGGATGGATTGGAATGCGTAAGGACGTAATTGGCAAGAACCTAAAAATTCCCGTAGCTCTAGAACGCAATACAGTTTCAGACTGGACATTATATACGTGTTCACAGTTTTTGCAAAAATATATTTGTGCAGTGTGTGAAAATACATAATGGATTGGATAACATCAAATAGTTGACATAATTTTAATATTTAAATGAAACGATAACTATTTATGAGTTTGCCATTGTTCACTGTCGATAGCAAAAAAGCTCCCCAGTAATAAAATTAATTTTAATGCCACGATAATAATAACGTTTGCCAAGCACGTAAACTTCGTAAAATAAATTGTGTGCATAGTAACTGCGAGTTTACCGTTGACTCGAGCAAAAATAGTTATAATTAGGAAGTGTACAGTTTAAGCTGTTCACCAAATTGTTATTACATACAATTATTGCACAAATTACAAATTAAGAATAACTTCAAATAGCTGAAGTCGGCGATTTTTTGGAATCAGTTCAAAGTTATGACACACCTACGAGTTTAAGATTAAATTCAAAACATTTGGCTTCTTTGATGTGGAACTGATTTATTGCGCTTCCTGTGGCTACGACAGATGTAAATTAGTGTTGATAAAATGTGAGAAGTCTGGAGCGTTGCATTGAATTTTTTCATAATTTTTCAAAGTAGCTGTGATACCTTTTTGTGAAAATTTGCGCAACGCCTAAAAAGTTGCGTAAATTTGAACTTTTATGGCGACAACGATATTTTAATTTCTTGTAAGAGCTTAATTACTTACGCTCACGCATTTAAAGTTTTATAGGCAAGAACAAATGTTTTTGTCTCTGGCCTATAACAGCTGCCTGACATCCGAGAACCTATCAGCGCACTTAAAGTTGCCGTAGTTAAGACAATAACTTTGATAGCGTTTTATTCATGTGCATATCCATTAAAAAAACAATTTTTAACTGTTCACACGCTTCGATTGCCGTTTTCTTAAAACGAAAAATAATACATTTGATGCATAGCAGCTATTTATAGCTACAATAACAGGAAGTAAAATTTCGTCAATGTTATTAGCAATTTAGGTAAGCGTGGAACATTGTTTGGTACCATTTGAATCAAAACCAAAAACCCAATGTAATCTCTGAAGAAATAACAAAATTCAGTTTCCTGCTAATTTTCCTTGTGGCACTAGAAAAATTTTAAATATCCTTAAATTAGCATTCTTACTGTTTCATACAGTCTGATGTAATTGTGATCGCGAAAAAACGGATGTTAAGTTTTGAATAATTATATACAATCTGTACTTCTAAAAGAGAAGTTTTCGAAAGTGTACTGTATCTGTAAGTGTGTTACTGTCGATATCTAGTATTGACTGACACGTTATGTTTTTAATAACTATCTGAAACTGAAAACCCAAGTTTTGACCAAAGTTGCCATGGTATAAACACAGCATTGTGCTTTAAATTCTAATTTATAATTTCTAAAATACCAGTTCTTGCTTTTGTTCGTTAATTTATTTTAAAAGACAATTGCAGATGTACACAACCTTACGATTTATGTGGCACAGAAAAGACAATTCAATTATTGACATCATCTATTATAATAATAAAGGCAGGAGAAAATAATAGAACATATTATAATAAATTAAGTATACATACAACACTCATCAATAAAATAAAAAATATTGGGACTGCATTAAATTTATTACTCAAAATTAAACATACTCCATGTTGCACTATAATTTTATAATTATTTTGTAATAATACTAATAAAGAAAGATTAAATTCAAACTATACACGTTTATTCACTGAATCAAACACATGCCTCGCTAACTAGATTCTCGTTTCTGACTATCATTTACTAAACGTAGGTTCTCATGATTTACTTCTCGAATACCGATGCTATTATTTCTGAAACCAGTAATTACGGAGACCACCGCGAAGTCTTTAACAAGAACAAAAATGTATACCTTTTACTGCATACCTCACCTGCAACACTGTCTAGATACCCTTTAGTAATTTGAAATTTTATAAATTTCGTATTTTTATTTTTATTAAAAATGCTTTACTGTACTTTACTTACAACAGCAAAATCTTTCTAAATAAAGCAGCAGTAGTAATTTATTATGAGAGTTATTTAAAATAAAATATTAGTATTTCCTCTAACAAAAGTGAAGGCTAACAACTGAAAATCGTCGTTCTGGGTAGAAATTTTAGTAATTTTCTTTATTTGCACGCAACAGTCTCTTAACCATACTACCTAGTTTCTTTTACCGCTCCATAATAAGTGCACACCAAGCTAAACGTTTTTATGGGCCATAGTGAAAGTAGTAATTACTAGTATAATTTATTGTAGGGAACATTATGCTATTTAACTATCTGCATAGACCAAATTGCACTATCATGTACTTCATAAATTGTTACCTAACTCATTTTAAAGTGTTTTTGCATTAAAGAGAAGCTTTCCTAAGTATTGTTGAATCACCTATGACTCATAAATGAGCACTTTAATTTCAACAGCAATCTTTTATTTTCATTTGCCTATTAAATAAAGCACATGAACTGTAAAATTCCAAAAAATTGTAGAAGGTATATTGGAACCAAAACTAAATTGTAGCGAACCAGCTCTTGCTTCATGAGCCTTAGCAGTTTTCATAGTTCTCAAAACTTCCGATTTTGTTAGGATACAGCTAATAATACAACAAAAAAATATAAAAAATTAAATAATTTCCTTTAAAAGGCTATGTTTAAAATGGATAAGGAACTTCTCCTGAACTCGAAAGCTATAATATACAGGTGTTTTACATAGTACGAGCCATAGCATATTTACAATGTTAAAATTTGGTTAGAATCAAATTGGGTTATTTACAAAATTTTATCACATTACATACTTGTTCATATCCATGAAATAAGAGCAGATCATATGTTTAATGGGAATAATCATAATGCAGTAGAGTACTCGCTCGTCAATAGGAGGATTCCAGGTTTAATTCTCATAAAATTTCTTTTTTTTAAAATTTTTTTGTGATTTATTTATGCTCTTATAGTATTTTTATTTTTATTTAATGCAAAATAATGAAAGTATTACTGTAATAAGGTTTTTAAATAATTTATTATTACTTATTTTAAATTAATTTAAACGCCGTTAATACCTAATAAATTTAGAAATTGTATGTAATAAAAATAAATAAAAAATAAAAAAAGAATAATAATTTTGTGGGAATTGAACCCAGAGTCCTGGCATTGGCGAGTAAGTACTTTACCTTAAAATCCCACCAAACAAGTCATTTTCTGCTAGTTTCTGAATATTAAAACAAGCATGTATTGTGTTAAATTCTGTATCAAACCTACTTTATAACTTTATAAAAAAATAAATACACAAATTTCAAAACACATGCATAATTTCAAGTTTTGGATCATTTTGAGAAACTTCTTTTTCCACAAATAGTCAATTGTACTTCGATATTCTAAATTCTATTAAATACAGCTAAGCAGTTTCTTAAATTTAGAGCTTAGAGGTTTAGAACATATACGATATTGCCTCCAAAATTGTAGAAATGGTTTATTTCACGGTCCCAATGTCATGGTATAAAGTAAACATTTAAAGTGTACACTGCTATTTTTGTTCAAGTTGTAGAAATTTCTTCCACAATTGTTTAAAAATCATGCTTGATAATTAGTTGATATTTAATTAGTATAGTAATATACTTAACAGGAACGTTTTTTACCTACCTCGCTATACGGAGTAGCTACTTGAGATTTTCACGGAAATGTCTGTGTGTGCGCGTGTGGCTGAGTGTATGTCTGCATACGCTTTAAAAGTCCAGAGCTCTTAACCTTTAAAACCCAATTTATTTTCAACAGTTTTAGTTGCAAATACATCCAACCGCTTTTGCGTTAAACGAAATAGTATTTCGCTCTACAAATCATTTTTAAACAGTTACTTTTTAACAGGAGAACTTTATTACACTATAAAATTTAGTACTTCATAATTGAAGTCATTACCTACTGCACGACTTAATTACTTCATTTCAATATGAACGGAGCTTTGAAAAATAGAACCAGATTAAAAAATGGTAGGCCAATTTATATTTAATTTAAAAATTTACATTGAATCTTAAAAACACAAGTTGTACGGTAAGACATTGGATGAAAATGATTTAGTAGGAGCAATAGCCTTAGTTAACGTTTATTTTTAGTAATAATAATTAGTTAATTAATGAAGACTACATGAATGTAGACATTATTTATGGGTAGTTTGTTAGCATTTTAATCATCCTATCTATCAACCTTTTTAATTAGATTTTGATTTGCTACTGTTTCGTTAATTAACAGCGGTTCCAAAATTTTATTTTCATTACTAATTAATAGTCAAATTTACATAGGTATTTGTTTTTTAGGACCTCTGCATAAATATACGGAAAACTCCACAACATTTTAAACGTCACGAAATAGCCATTCGTCTCGAAACTGTGATACTATCTAATAAAACCTGGTTCACACGCAACCACATATACATTCTAATGTAACTTTATGTGAGCGTGCTCTTGTGATAAGATAGAAGCTGCGTAAAAATGGCTCATGCTTCAGGCACTCGATGATTGCCCTATATCTACAATTATGATTTAATGAACAAATCAGGCATTTGCATAAGTTGATGATGTAAAATTTTATATTTAATAAGATCTATTATAGTTTCGTAACTAATTTTGACATGCTGTTGTGTATAACTATGTATTATTATATATTGTTAGGCAAACTACAGCATGATCATCTGCTCTAAAACAAATGTTAGAAATAAACGCATTCCAACAGATTTTTATCTCGGCCTACAAGGTACCTACACCTTGTATAAGAATAATACCTTATGCATTTCAGCGACTATTTGACTATTTGTAAACCCGACTCATAATTTATTTCAGATTGTGATGATTGGTATTGATTCATCGACTTCTAGTACTTTGATTTATTTAATTATTTCTGCCATTTATACCCTGAATTGAATAATAAGGAAAACTACAAATTTGAGTTATCTAAAACCACATTTAAATAATAAATTAAGCTCACGTCAAAAGTGAAACCTGCAGTCACCTAATAAAAATGAATGTCTACAGTTACACGAAATTATCTGTAAAAGTAAATTTGTTCGAATTAAATTTGTCATCTGGCCAGTTATGTACTATAATATTAAATGAAAGAAGCGTCACAAAATGTTTGCGTAAAGTCGCAAACCACCTTTAAAATTAATTAAGCAATTATTTTCAACAAAAAGCTCTCTGGTAGTAAACTGAAGATTAAACTTCCTGATAAGCTAAAGTAGTGAGGGAGCTTAACCCGTTTAATATTGTTGTGCAAAGGAAATAATTACATAAAGGTTAGGGATTAACTGGGCATTTTGGCCGGATATGTGGTGGTACTGGACGTTCCAACTTATACAATATTCCACCAACTCCATGTTACAGCAACTGTCACGTTCAGTTATTACAAACATTTACTATAGCTATGCACTGTCTGATGTGTTAGCAAAGTAGTAGTTACCGTTAAACCTCACAAAAAACTCCGTACTTTTTATTTTCCGTATGGCTTTTAGCGTTCAGCAGAAGTCAAGGTCAAACACATACAGACCACGCAAATATACAAGATATCATTAATGTGGAATTTATTCTCCTTTTAGTTAGAGTACGGCTGCTTAAAATATACCGTAAAACTTTTTATTTAGAGTTCAAGTTGTACTCCGCTATTATATGCAAATTTATATAGAATAAGATTAAGAATTAAAAGTGCGATTGTTCATCAGTTTCATAAATTCTCGGATATGTGAACAATAATAATAAAAACAGTATATTGCAATTAACACAACTATTATTTTATTCCCAGTTTCTGATTTTTACGAAATTTTTGCAATCGTCGCTAGTACTGCTTTATATATGAGTGGATTAAATTTTACAAATCCTTTTTGTTGACTGTTACTGCACAGGAAAGAATTCAACGCCGATGCCGGTATCAAAATTTTGAAAGTGAACTAATTGGGGTGGGTTTTTCTGATTGTGGTGAAATGTTCGCACATAAACGTCAGATTTTGGGTCGTGAGAGTGGGTTTCCAAACAGTAGAAAACGCCCTTGTTGCTGCATCTTTCTTTAAATAATAACAATAATTCATATGTTAAAGGTTTCTTAGACGGTTGGAAACGGTGAGTTTGCTTATGAATGCAGCCAGCCTTCAATGTAGGTCCATGTTTCCATACTAAAAATGTTACGTTGCTCAATACTGTTTAATTTATAATAATATAATTTAAGCATCAAGTTTCGAAGATTGAAGAGCAAGCTTAACATATTTTTACCAAACTGTTTTACGTTTACAACTTTGTATGGATTATAACAAACTTAACTTAACTTACTTAACTTAATCCTGATGCCCGTTGTACCTTTCGGTGTAGGCGTATTTGGCTAGACTGGCTCATAGTTCTTTCCATACCCTTCTGTCGTTTGCTAGCTGCGTTACTTCGGTCCAGTTTGCCCCTCTACTTTGAATTGCTTCTTTTACTTCTTCCTGCCACTCTTTTGTCGGTCTTCCTATTTTTCTCTTGTCTATTCTTGTCTCGTGTACCCTTTTCGGTAGGCTTGAGCTCTTCATCCTTACGACATGTCCCAACCATCTCAATTGAATTTGTTGTATTATGTGTTTCATCGGTTTTACTTTGAGGTTTTGCCTGTGTACTGCGTTCCTGATTCTGTCTAGTCTGGTGTTGTTTTCTATTTTTTTCCAAGAAACGCATCTCCATGCTTGCTATCTTACTTTGATGCTTCTCTGTTGTTGTCCACTACTCGCTCGAGTACGTTAGCACCGGCACTGCAACCTTCTTATATACCTCCACCTTTGTCTGCTTAGGGATTTCTTTCTTTTCTGAAAAGGTTTTTCTTATCGCGTTGTATAGTATTCCTGTTGCCCCTATTCTTTGGTCTATCTTGCTGTCAATTTTACCATCTTCTTGTATTACTACACCTAGGTACTTGTACTTTTCTACTTGTTCCAGTTTTGAGCCTCCTATCGTTATGCTGTGTTGCGTTTGTTTTGTACTTATCACCATCGTTTTACTTTTCTCTTTGGTTGTTATCATGCCCATCCGTTTTAGTTCCGTTGCATACGTTCACGTTATGTTGTACCTCTCTCTTGCTCCCCCAAGTATGGCCATGTCGTCGGCAAATGCTAGTTCTGCTACTTGTATCTGCTGCATTTCCAGTGCTCTATTGTGAAAGGTCTTATTGTCTTCTTATATTGTTTAATTACTCCGTAGTGGGCTCAGTACACATCCTTGTCTTAGTCCTGTTTTAGTCTCGAAATCCTCCGACTCTTGATTGTTGCACCTTACATAACTTTTACAGCATTGGTAAAGAGCCTTGACTGCGTGAATCATATCTTTCTCTACTTCTTTCTTTTCTAAGCATCTCCAAACGTCCTCCCTTTCCAATTTATCGAAGGCTTTTCTAGGTCTATGTAGTATATGTGTAATTGCTTGTTTGTACCGCTATCGCTTTTTCGTTTATGTGTCTCAGGGAAAATATTAGGCCTTGTGTGCTTTTTCCCTTCCTGAATCCGCACTGCGCTTCTTCCAGCGTTGCTTCTAATTTTTCTCTTAGCTTTTGTTGCTTGAGACCCAAGACCCTTGCATATAGTTTGCCAGGTACACTCAAGAGGAAGATGCCTCTAAAATTTCCGCACTCTCTAACGTCTTCTTATGAATGTCCATCGGTGTACGCCCTTCCTTTAAACACATTTTCATTACTTTCAGTAACTCTTCTTAAGTTGTTTCTCCTGCTTGTTTGATCATTTCTGGTGAGACCATGTCGTGTCCTGCTGCCTTGCCGAGCTTCATTTTTAATATTGCTTTGTCTAGTTCTTCCTTCGTCACATTTGTTGCTTCATTTCTTGTATTATCTTGGTCTTTTGTTTTGTTTTCGTTTTTCTTATCTTGTTTTATATTCTCTTTTTCTTTCAGGAGTGTCATGAAGTATCTTCTCCATCTTTCCATTATTTCTGTTCATCATTCAATACTCTCTTTTGTTCGCCCTTTATATTCCTAATTGACACTTCATTTTTTGTCTCATCTGTTTAATTACTCCATAAAATACTTTTGATTCACTGAATATGCGTTTTTCATTGAGTTTCCAAATTTTACCCATGAATTTTCTTTTGTTTCCTTCATGCTTTCTTTGACTATTGTTCTTATGTTTTTATATTCTTTATAGTCTTCGGGGTTTCTTGTCTGGAGGTATTTTCTCCATTTATTTTTCTCTTCCTTTACTATATTTTTAATATCTTCTGCCCACCATGGTGTTTTCTTAACGTATTTGTTGCTCACTCTCGATGTGCCGCAGGCTTCTTTTGCTGAATCAGTTATACTCCTTTTAAGGCTTTCCCATCTTTCTTATACTGTAGTTCCTTGTATTGCTATTGTTTCCAGTATTTCTTTATATTTTTCGCTTGCTTTTCTAAAATTAACAAATTGTGGTGGCTGCCTCGGTCTCTCGGCTTTACTCTTACATCTTTTATTGCTCTCGATAGTCTTCTGTGGATCAAAAAGTAGTCTATTATTGATTTTTTTTCATTGTTGTGGTCTTCTCGTGTATACTTATACTTATCGTCGTGTGTAAATTTGGAGTTTGCTACCACTAGGTCGTTTGTTTGACAAAATTCTAGTATTCTTTTCTCGTTTGTGTTCAACGCTTCTTCGCCTTGTTTTCCTAGGTATCGTTTTATTCCCTTATTATTTTCCCTACTTTTCCATTGAGGTATTCCATAATTAATGTTTCATGTGGCGCGTTATCTACCTTCTCTTGTAGTTCTTCATAGAACATGTTTTTGGTGTGAATGTTATCATCTTCGTTTGGACCGTATGCAACTATTATTGATATTGGTTGTCTTCCAAACTTTATGTCTAATTTCATAATCCGTTCGTTCTTATAGTTCACCTCGACTACGTTCCATATTTTGTCCTCGCTGATTATGACTCCGACCCTTGCTTGTGTGTGTACTTCCTGTTCTCCCCGACTGTGTATATCCAGTACCCTCTGTGTATTCTTTTCAGTTTTTTTCCTTTCATTTTTGTCTCCGTTATTCCTAGGTAATCTATGTTTGGTCTTATCAGTTCTTCCACTATCTTTGTTTCTTTCCCTCTGCTTCCCCTTACGTTTTATGTTCCTATATTCATTTTTGTTTTGTCTTGTGTTACTAACGTTTCCGTTTTCTTTGTCGTTTTCATCGCCATGTTTGTCGTCTTTGACGTCTGCCATTTGTATTCTTAGTTGTTCCACCTCCTCTACTCCGTTCTCCTCTGGGATCCATTTGAGCTTCTTGCCATTTAAGTAGATCTTGTGGTAGCTTACTCTTGTTTTATTTCCTTTCTCGGACTCTCTTCTCTTATAACAAACGATACTCAAAAATAATTGTAATTTAATGCCACACTCTGCCATATCCATCTATTTTTGTTTACTAGTGCACCAGAGGAGTCTCATAATGTAACGTGACATAATATTTTTTTCTAAATATTTTAGATCTTCACAGTCTGAATAGTTTTACTTACCGAAATCTTTTGTGCTCAGTGATATTAATAATCAAACAACTGTAACAATAGCTAAATCATATATTGTTAAATAAAGCAAGACCTTCCGCGTAGCAGCCAAATGCTCTTACCACTCGACCACTCTGACACGTGCATAGTAGAGGACTGAAATATTTGTAATGCACTCTAGTCAATGCTCCCTTTATACTCATTTTATGAGCAGGAAACTTGCTCGCTTAAAACTGAATTATATGTACTGGTAAAATTCATTTCGATGCTAAAATAAAATATATTTCAAAAAATAAATAATGCATCTTCAAAATAAATGCTGCGGTAAAATTCATTTTAACCTAAAATGTATTTCAGTAAAACAAATCCTAACATAAATAATGAAACATTAAATTATATGGTGCGGTAAAATTTATTTCAATACTTAAATAAAGTACCTTTTAGTAAAATAAATCCTAAAATAAATCCTAAAATAAATAATGCATCACTACACGCTTTACGCGGGCTCCGAACCACGGAAGTGCATGCACTTCATCTCCAGAGAATATTCTATTAGACAATGTCTGATGTGAATGGATGGAATGGATAAATCCGGCTAACCCTCAAAGAGAGTTCTTCAAGATATAGCCAACACAACCCACATTCGAGTACGTTGGTGGTTGTCCAGTGTTCACGGCTTTCCACCATAGCACGCCGATTTTTTTAAATCCGATGTTGTATGGTCCGAGAATTAAATCCTAGACGGCTTAGTGAAAATGTGGCACCTAAACCGCTATACCAATCGGCTGCTCTGAATAATTTTTAATAATTATACAAAAGTTAAAAACATCAATGTGGCAACGGCGGCTGTTGCTGCTAATCTGGTTTGGCTGTCTTGTTGATAAACGGCCATGTTTGAAAGTTCATCAAAATGAAAATAACCTGGTGGAAGATATGAGAAAGAACGGCCAAAAAACACTAGAAATATATGAAAGCAAAAATATTCAAACAATGCCAGTAAGTTTTACCTACTGATCCCAAGTCGATCCTCTATCAGCAATTTTGAAAAACAGTACTGTTAAAACTAGAGAGCAAAATATACTGATACGTCCTTCGTGGAATTATAACTAAATTTGGTTATTTGATGTTTTAAACAAACGATTAGAGTGCATCTGGAAAAGAAATCAGTAACTTAATTATTACAATTTTTAGTTTTCGGGTTTTAACAAGACGGCAAAAATTCTTAATTACAAACACATAGGTATTTAGCGGCTAAGTAGACGCAATTCAAAATCTGTTAAAACGCAAACATTATCAGCGATTATAATTTATTACGAAAACAAGACATTAAACACATCCTAATTAGATATTTAAGTTTTGTGAAAGATCGAGCAGATAGTGCAAACGAGTCAAGTCCATGAGCAAAAAAATTGTTTTGTTATCTGTTTAAGTTGAAAACGAAATTCGTGTTGCTATCTCGGCGTGCAGACTCTGTAATCATACCCTCCTTGATTATGATTCAGAGCCTAATTTGGGTCCAATGCAAACATAGCTTTTCCTTAAGCCAACAGAGACCCGCCTTAAGGCTAGCATTAGATAGATGCACCTGTCTGCCCGTAAATTTACAGCAAATCAGCTGTCGTATTCTTAGTTTTCTAATTTTTACTTTTATTGGGCGTTTTTGTTAAATACGTTACTGTTTGATGAGCATCGTCTAGATTTTTATTGTCAGGTAGGAATTTATGAGAACTTTTATGGTCGTATATAACTTGGACAAGGCCATTACTAATTAAAATTATTATAACCTTGTATAATATAGTTTTTTATGTATGTGCGGCAAATCTATTTCTTTGAACTTAAAACAAAGAGAATTAACTGCCGTTTAGGAAGGACTCGCAAAATGTATAATTGAAGATAATAATTAATATTTTGTATAATAAGAAGGGCCCAGGTATCCAATTACATATTAAGTTTTGGTATACTGCAAGTTTCATAAACTAGTCAGCTGAAAGTTTACCAGAAGTTTATTATCTACTACATATAATAAATTAGTTATACTGCAGATAATAATAACATGGAATATCTTTGATGTCTTGAACAATAAACAACTTTGAATTTCACAGTTTCACCTACATGTAAATTGCTCACCAATTTTACTTTTTATATTCTTAAACAAAATAATACTTAGTTTTCAGAGATTTAAATTGGTCTGTAAAAATTTATCTATAAATTTACGATGAGAATGTTAAATAAAGGCAATTTTAACGTTCTTACACAGTGTGGGTATTAAATGCAATATATTACTGTCTCTCCAAATAAGATTTCTTTATCGTTGTAGATTAAATAAATTATATTCATATAGTCACTATTTTAAAAACCCAATCAAACAAAAGCAAATTGAACGTCAAACTTATTTAAACTGTTAAAATATATAGCGGCCAGTTCAAATATGCCATTAAACATGCAATGCCTACGCATGTGTGCTTATAGTTCTGTTACGTTAAGATACACACATTTATAGCTTTTCAATATCTCATATATCGATACAGAGTGTCCAACCCAAAACTGACACCAAATTCAAATAAAGTACAAAGCTTTTAAAATGTGCTGTCGTTTTGAAGTACCTAGGCTATTTTAACTTTTTGCTTTTTCAGATAGAAACCTATATTTTTAAGCAATGTAAAACGATGCACAATTTTCTTAATTTTGCTTTCCAGGCAACAGAGATTTTAGTGAAAACTGTAAAATAACATAAAATAAAAATAAGTAGGTAAATCAATTAACCTGTTGTTTTCCACACCATACTTGTAAATAAAACAATTGTTAATTCAATAAATTTTTAATTTAGCCTTTTACGTATTTCGACATGTTAACATGTCATTATCAAAGCATTTATATAATAAGCAGTTGGTGTTGCTATAGAAACAAAAGAAATTTATGACTTGATCTTGGTTATCTGTGTCTGCAGATGACTTGGTTTTTTATTCCAAAAGTTCGATAATGGTGAATTTACGAGGCAATTTGCTCATTGATTAAAGTTACAGTTTTTTAAATGTTTGTGAATTTTAAGTGCTTCAAGTACATCTAGTTTACGTTTACCGTCACTAAAGTGTAAACATTTTATAGATACCTATTACATGTCATTAAAAGATTGTGTTCTAATAAATGTTTAGCCTAATTGAATTTATGTGGGTTAATTGTCTGACTTATATAAACCGAATTGCAGTGAGAGCAATTTAATTTGTAAATGCTTGATTTTAGAAAATTCTCCGTTTTTTTCTGTAGTATTAGGCAAAGTGGTAAAAATACTTTACATTGCTTTGTTTTGTTTAAAATTTTAGCAACTTTTACCGATTTCTAGATTAATTAATTGTATGTGATGATGTGTATTGAATAGCCGATTTATAATTGTTCTCTTTAATTGCTACATCATCAATTTAAATATTATAACTAAAACTGTATGGCTGCTTAGCAGCGGAAACGTACATCTGAACATTCTGAGCGTACTAATAATTGTTCTTGTGGGAATTAAAGGAAGTTTCCTCATTATTGTAAAACTGTATGCAATTTGTCGCTGAAATTGAAATTTCTCTATGTAAGATAATTTTATCTAAAAGAACCGTTCAAACCCAATGTACCATGGATATGTATGGTGCCAATTTATGTATTCGTGTGTTATTGTAATACCTGTTTGTGTGAGTGTTATTTAAACAGAATATTCAAGTTTATTATTTGAATTAATTTTTATGTATAAATCTATAAACCTATTTTGTTGAGTTTCTATTGTAAATTTTTTGTTTAGACATGAACCGGTAATAAAAAAATAAAAATTTAATAAATAGATCAAATAAACTATCAAAACATGTTGCACACGTTAGTTATATTACCGAATGATTCTTTTTTACAAAAAATTTATGGTTTCGTAACAATATCAGATAGCTTATGAAAACCTGTAGAAGCCGTGGTCTACTTACGTGTAACCTATATTAGTCAGTTTACACTTTTATTAATCAATTTTCTACTTTATCGTTGTTGGTTATTAAATCTGCTAACAAGGTACAGTTTGAAAATGCTGAGAAACCGTAGATGTGCTTTTATACAAGGAATATTAACCAAAAACAAAATGCACAATTTTAAAATACCTTTGATGCATATAAGTTCAACTGAGTTGATTAAATTTCATAGCAAAAATGTTGTTTGGGCATACTCGATCATAAAACGTTTTCACAAACGCCGAGTTGATTTCATAATAGTAGAGCAATAAACCGACATACAAATTTAATGATTACGAGCTAAAGGAAACATGTTTCTGTTAATTCGTTTTAAATTAATTCTCATTAACATTCAAAGGTTTCTATAATAGGAAATTTTATTGAAAGGGATAGTAAAAATGAAATTAACAAATCGGGTTACTTTACAATTAACGCAATACATATCAAAAAGGGTTATTGAATGGTATAATAAATTTTAAAAGAAAGACATGTGTAATACATAATAAAAAATCAAAAAAATTAAGGTGGAAGAAACAACATAAACATAAAATCAAAAGAAATTAAAAAGTTAAGCTAATACAGGATCGATAAAGATTTTCATAAAGCAAAACCAAGGATAAAATAAGTAAGTGTCCGAGATGAATTCACTCTATATAATTAAAAGATTATTAATCTTGCTTAATCTGTCTGTAAATAAATTGCTATAAAAGAAGGAAATTGCAAAAGTACTTTATACAAAACTAATTTTAAGTTTACAGCGTTAATTTATAAGCACATTAACCACAAAGCGAGATTCAGTTTCAGGTAACTCTACTCCTGATCAATGATCTAAACCTTGGATTCATACTTTAAACATACTTAAATAAATTACCTTAATCTAAAATTACATTTAAACTTAAAATAAAGTTGTCTGTGATGGCACGATCAACAAAAAAACTGTACTGCCACCTGAACATATCAAAGTAGGTCGACTAATAGAAGTAAACAAAACAATATGTGCAAGCTACTGATTCTGCAAAAAAATATATTTGCATGTATTTAGATATCTCTACACATATTTATAAATATTTACATATATTTACATACATTTTCATCTATTTACATATATTTAGATGTATTTAAATAATTTTCATATATTTACATATATTTACATATATTTACATATATTTACATATATTTACATATATTTACATATATTTACATATATTTACATATATTTACATATATTTACATATATTTACATATATTTACATATATTTACATATATTTACATATATTTACATATATTTACATATATTTACATATATTTACATATATTTACATATATTTACATATATTTACATATATTTACATATATTTACATATATTTACATATATTTACATATATTTACATATATTTACATATATTTACATATATTTACACATATTTACATATATTTACATATATTTACGTATATTCACATGATGTATTCGCATATATTGACATTACTATATTCACACATACGCACGTATCTGCACATATTACTAACAAACACTCACATATCTGTAACATATTCAGAAATTTATTTATAAGTTCGAGCTTTACTTCGCTGAAGTTCATTTTTTAATTATTGTAAATAAAACAATTCTTAACTTCAACATATTTTGTATTTGAGCCTTATACGTATTTCAACGTGTTTACACGTTATTATCAAAGACAGGATTAAAGGTAATCAGTTGGTGTTGGTATAGGAACAATAAATCTTGATAACTTGATCTTGGTTTTCTATATCTGCGTCCAGATGACTTGATTTCTCATTCCAAAACGTCAAATAACGGTGAATTTAAAAGATCATTCATTAAAGGTACAGATTTTAAATGTTTGTTAATTTCAACTGCTTCTAGTATAAACAACGTTTATTATCACAAAAATGTAAAACATTTATAGAGTTATTAGATATCATTGAATTATTGAGTTCTAATAAGTATTTAGCGCAATTGGATTTATGGGGGTGTTTAGGCTTGTAACAACATACGTTTTCATTGTACCTAGTATCAAAATTTCTAATTGTTTGTTCCATATAAACCGAATTACAGTGCGAGCAATTTTATTTGTGAATACCTGATTTCAGTAAATTGTCTGTGTTTTCTTTAGCATTAAACAAAGTGTTTAAAATGTTTCTTGTTGTTTTAAAAGTTATTTTTCATTTATTTTACATGTTAACATGTCGAAATACGCATAAGGCTAAAATAAAGACCTGTTGAAGTTAAGAATTGTTTTACTTGCAATAAATGAAAGTGAACTTCAACGAAGTAAAACCCGGACTTATAAGTAAAATATACCTATGATGTGTTTATCTAGTCTTTGCAACCTTTAACAGCATACTTTTTTCACAATAAATATAATAGAAGTGGCGAATTTCATCAATATTTTAAAGAAGTTTGTCCAAATTTTATTCAAAATCGACATTTACAATAATTGTGGAACATATTGAGAAAGGTTAATTACAATCTTATTTACAATATTAATGCTACCTTGTCAATACAAACAAAATTAAAAAATTGAACTCAAAAATAGACAGGTGTAGGTGGTGGTGAATTTAACTGAACCCATTAAATTGTCAGGTTATAAATTGTTTCCATGTAGTAATTTCTTCTACCACAATTATATACTTTGTCTTATTTGAAATTTCACCCACGGAAACATTGAATATTGTCTTTCACTTTCAATAAAATGATAACTACCGAGTAAATATATGGTACTGTATATACAAAGATAATCTTTTCGGTTGCTTTTGTCTATATAACCAAATGAGAAAAAGGCATACCAAAGAAGGTTGTAGAAATGTATCAATATTAATCCAACAAACATAGTTTAAGTATTTAAAAGAAAACAACTCTGCACTAAATAAATAATTTTACAGGTAATCAGATAGTTGGCACAAATGCTTGAAAGAAGCAATATATTAAATGTTTTATAACTTTAACTAAATGATAAACTGATGAATGCTATGTAAATCAAATGCAGAAGCTAAGAAACACCTGGGGTGTGTTACTTATTTATTAGTTTCTTTTTTACTTGGCCCGCCTCCCATTTTATATACGTTAAGTGTACAGCTTTCGTTTGTTTTCAAATTCCATTAGTAAATATTGATGTTAGTGTGAGTGGCTCTACCCTTATCACTTCAAATCTTATTTTAATATATACTTATCAGACTGCATCCAATCAATGATTCAGCAAATATGTTACTCACTTTTAATATACCAACAATATAAATAAGCAAATAAATTTACTAACACATTAATAATACATGAAATTTATAAATACATCTGTTTTAAATATTAATATTGAAACTGTCTGTCTAAGGCCAGACCCCTTTGCCCCTACGCAACTATGATGCACGCGATTTAAAAATGATGATGAAGATTGAAGTTGCTCGATTTACCTATACTTATTACAGTATTGATTCTACTGTTGTGTATAATTAGTCTGCTATTTTAAAATATTATAGTTGCAAACGTGAGTAGAAAAATTTAATAAAGCGAGAGTATGTTGATGTACCGGTACGTTAACTAGCGGCGACTGAAACAAACTTACTCCAAACTTAATTTGGTTCCAGGCCTCGAAAATAAATGGGAAACAATTTACACATTAGGCAGGGGTACAGTGGCCCTGATAAACACTCAGGTGTTCCGAATCACGTACGGGCTATTTATAAACTCGCACTTAAAATTCCTTACGCCGGTTCAATATTTAATCAACAACTTGAAACGAACACACAAATGTCGTTAAATAAAATTTAAATTTACAAATATATTTGAAGCACCTAAAGAACTAACGGACTGGTTTGTGTGCTTCTGTAATTGTTATTAGAGACGAGGTACCATGATAGTAATTTACCAGTTAGCAGTTTTTATTTATAACTTATGTTTCATATCTACACTGTCATACAATGACAGAAGTTAAGTATTGTTAATAGATAGTATTCGATGGGAATTAGTAAATTTTCCAAAAATTACGTTATATTTAACATTGTGAACTCACCCAAGGTAAATTATTAGTGGTCTGGAGCATGAAATGTTGGGAAGCATCCGCTGTACTGCAGCATTGATGGAATGGTTATAAGTTCAGTACTATACTAATAGAAAAATTGCAGCTCATAGCGGCACTAGTAATTATATAACAAATATATGTTTAATTGGACTGTCATTGTAATAATGCTAATACTTCAACAGTTTTATTTTCTTATGTAATCCCCCAAACAATCAAAATTTAAAAATAACATTTCAAGAGCAGCATACAATTGTATTTTATATTTCGTATTAATAGGTACCACAATAAACCCTTTCCCTTTTCCCTACATTTCATAAATCAAACAAACCAGTAGTCAAACTTTATTTGTGTAATTTAAAAATATCTAAAAACATCAAAAATCGTTTCCTTTTAATAAATAACACCCCGAAACGATGCTCAATAAATATTTCAAATAATATTTTACCTTCAAGCCACTACCTACTGCAACCGTATTTCCAAGGATGTCTAAAAAAATCAGAAATTATCGCCTGTATGTACTCCACGACCCTACATGCAATATTACCAACAAAATGTCAAGAATGGTCCCTCTTTCGCAATTGTTACCCCCACGCTATCCCCCCCATGACCTAACAAAAAATATTTCTAAGATTCTGTTGGTTGCAACAATTTAACATCTCAGTTTTATATTGACTACCTGCAAGCTACTACTACTCCGCTTCGCCGCTCAAATAAGCTTTTCTTGAAGCCCATATCATATAGACAGACGTTCGTCACAAAACGTGACCTGTAATTGAATGATACTAATTGCTATTAAATATACGTACAGGTAGTTACTTTATTGCCAACAATCATATATTTGTATACTTTGTCCAATATGCATACTAGTAAAGTATGAAATGACTACTAGCCGCAAACAGCATCATCACTAGGGATAGGCTATCTATGCATTTGCATGTTTTTTTTGCAGGTAGTAGACGTAAGCAAAGTTAAATTTATTCATGTTTCATTTACATGTGAACCACATATGTGAATTTAAAAGTGCATGTAAATGTATGTTTTAGAGGTGGTTATAAATGCATGCAGATCTTGAAAATGGGGTTTTAATGCATATTTTACTCTATTTCTACAACATTTTATAATATGTAGGTGTTTGTTTATACCGCAATGCTCTATAAGAAAACTTGTTGCTTGCATTATTTTCTCCCTACCAAAGTTAAGAAAGTTTTCTGCTGTTGTCTCAGGTGTTCCCCCGATAAGAGGTTTTGATGCCTCATACCCAGGTGTTCTAAGCAGTACTTGCGGTGATTGTTTCGTACCCAGCTTCTGGTCTTCTTTTTTATTGCCATGTACTTCATGGTGTTCTGGTATTCACATCAGGCATAGCTATAACTCGAAGAAAGTTTTTGTTTTATCTAACTGCATCTGTAGGAGAAAGTTTGTCTATAAGTTTAAAGATTTCGGTATGATCTACGGTGTAACATGAGTATCTCCTATAACCATTTGTTTTCAACCCGTACGTTCCCAGTCTGGCCTCTGCCTCCACCCAAAAATGTAAGTGAGAATTATCTAAACGAATTTCTTAGGACCTCACCGGAGTACTCGACATTGCCTCCGTTATACCTACACAGACCTGTTTTTGTACCTTGCTTAGCTTGTTTTTATTTTCAAAGTGTTTCGCTTTGTGCCTCCATATTAGGGATACATATGTGAGTACAATCACTTTCGTGTAGAGCCAATACACCATTTTTGATTTCAGCCTTCATGTTTTGCCAAACATCTGCCTACAGGTCTAAAAGGGACTGGTGACTTTGTTAATATCATGTACCAAAAGGTGTTTAAAGGTCAGTCTGCTGTCTATAATGACTTCCAGATACTTGACCTTCTCTGTTATCTGTAGTTTTTCCCCAAATAATTGTAACTCATTGATGTTGAGCTTGCTTCTTCGCGTCACTGCCAGAAACGAGTTTTTCCCGGCTTTGCTGAAAGTCTCTCTGCTTCACACCACTGTCCCCTACTTAACATTTAAAAATTTGTTTTTTTGACTGAATAGTTCAACGATTTTAATACAAATATAAAATTGTCTATATAATAACCTACAATAGATTATGCTTGCGTCCAAACTACTCTGCGCCCAAACTACTCTGCGCCCAAACGGCTCGCGTCACAACGGCCTTGCGACTAAACGTTCCTACATCTAAACGTTTCTGCACCAAAATGTCCCTGCAACCAAACGTTCCTGCACCCAAACTTTCTGCGGCGCGTAATTGGCCGCGAGCAATCGGCCTTGCCTAAACGTCTGATTGCGTCACCGCTTGCATTTTGTAATTGACGCCATTGGCGGAGATAGAAAAAAATAATTTACCTCCGCCAAGATTAACCGCCGGGGGCTATATAGTTCAAAGCTCCCCCCCCCCCCCACCGCTCCTAAATCCGACACCGTATAAGGCCATCACTCCATCATGTTAGGGGGACAAAGGAAATAGCTGTAAAACGGAAAAATGAATACGTTACAGCCAAAACAATCGGTTTTATTCTAAATAAAAGCATACACAACGCATTAGGTGGTCAAAGCAATATCATTGACCAGCTTAAACATTATACTTTAGTAAACCTGATTATTTAAAGATAATTATTTTGGCAGGGAATGCGTTTCTAAAGCTAATGAAATTTTGGCTGACTCAAGTCACTACAACTCTACCTCTCCTCACCCGCTTAAAAGTATTTTTTTTTTAAATTTTGGAAATGCAATTGTAGAGCATGCGAAATTACGCTTTGGTGAAGTTCGAGTTTGAGAAATTCAGAGCTGCTTAAAATATAAATAAACCGCGATCCATGCAATTATAATACGTCTCACGTATTAGAATTCCATTTTATTTTGTATGAAAAGATTTAAAAAAAACGTTTCTGAATTTGACGGAAGATCTGATTCATAGATTTTCCAGTGTTTTGTGTAAGACTTAAAAGTCACTAATTGTGCTGAATCAAATTCAGTTAAACTTTTGTACCAAATCTACCCTCCTTTCGAGTCCAGTTACCGAGTTAACGAAGGGCCACAGAAACGGATATAGAAACAAGCCCATATTAATACAAACTTTTCTAACTACTAATGAGATTAACATAAATTCAGATTCAGAAACCTTGTACTGTATCTTGGTGTTACTACGAACTTGTTATTTTTAATAAGAATTCTGTGTGACGAAAATACATACTCCTTTCAACTTTATTAACGAGTGACTACTAAGTCATGTGTGTATTTTGAGAACTATAAAATAGTCTAATTACCAATAATTCTAAGGATTTTATTAATGGCGACGCGGTGAAATATTTCAAATATACAAAGCGATCAATATTTTTACTAATTATTTCAATATTAGTTTAAAAAATTCAACTTATCTATTACGTATTCTCGATGTTATTTACAATACGTAATAGAGAATGTTTTGCGACCATTTTTGAGTCATTTACAAAATACTTCCATGACCTCATACTCAATAAAAATGAAAAACAGCCTTGATTCAGATTTCGGTATCAATAATAATAAAATAAATTTGTTTATGTTAACTTAAACTTTATACACATTTTGAACTGGAATTATTATAAAGTATCTGACTTTACCGTCCTCGCTATACAAAGTACAGCTATATTGGAAGGGACTGTGATCTTCATGTAGGATTTGGAGCGCATGGAATCATTCAGTTTTTGACTTTCCTATAGGTAGGTACCTTTGGTATAGAGGTATTTTGAAAATAGTAGTTCTAGTTAAGCTTCTCAAAAAAATCCGAAACCGGACACGGAATGTGAGACATGTTTTTTCGTAGCTATTTTTCCAAAATTAAATTTAAAAAATTTAAGCACGGGATCTGAGAGAAAAACTTAAGGCAAATTAAAAAATTTTATATTGAATTCTCTAGTTTTAATAATTCGGCCGCTGCAATTTTTTGAAAGACTAGACTTTAAAGCCCAATTACTCAAAACGTAGTTGTCTGATTGGGTTCCGCTACAACACGTTTGAGAGTCCTTTGTGAGTTGTATACGATGAAATAAAATTAACTTTAAAAATTTGAAAACAATCGCAATGGCGCTGCTTCAAATGTTCGAAAATTTTCATAAATATATTTTTCAGACACTGTTTACACGATTTTTTAATACTTTTTGAGCTGATAGAGCTTACAGTGGACTGCAAATTTATTTATTACTAATCTCAAAAATTTACCGCTGACGCCTTCCAGAAATGTTTGAATAATTTTAAATTGAATAATTATTTATTTAAAACGCAAACGTCGATCGTTATAAACTTTTATCAGTTCGATTGACTATTTGAAGTACTTCATTAGGATCCTCAAAATTTTTCAACTATTACAAAATTAAATAAAAACGATGCAACGCGTTTCCGGCATTTACGTTATTTTAACTATGCCTATAGATTAGCTCTAGTTAAAGAATATATTTTTCATTTTTTGTATATATTTGATAACTATTTAAATAAACAATTTATATTGACTTTTAGTCCGATATCCGAAGCGCATTTAATTAGCTGTAGGGCGCGGTTCCGTTTTACTATTATTATGTGGTATGCGACGTCGTAGTGTTTTCTTAGAAGTCTAACACACGGTGAAATGAGAGAAGAGCTTAACGCAAATCGAAAACGTTTTTATCGAATTCTCTAACTTCAAAATGGCGGCCGCCACAACTTTTTGAAAATCTAGAATTTAACGCCCACTTACTCGAAACGTAGTCGTCTGACCGGCATCAGCTACAACTTGTTTGAGAGCCCTTTGTGCGTGGTATGCGATGAACAAAACTAGTTTTGACAATCTGAAAACGATCGCGATGGCGTTTTTTTTAAATTTTAAATACTATCAAAAAAATATTCAAAAACGGCCACACGATTTTCTTAACCTTTAAATGCAGTTAGATTTGATTTTTTTCTGAAAACTATACCTAATTTCACTGCGGCGCTTTATATGAATTTGGATAGATAGAGTGGAAGGTTGCCTATATAGCTTAGCTTGCTTTCTTAGAAATCTAACAGTCGGTGAAATGCACAACGTTACAATTATAAAATTTACACGTTTGCAAATACGGTAAGTAAGTAAATCCTTATGAGCACTGACAATGAAAACAACTTCCCATTGAGAACACACCACTGAGAAATTTATTTTTGGTCGTTTACTTGAACAGGTTAAGTAAGTAACCGCTCAAAATACGGCTATCGCCCAAAGGTGTATGTATAGAACGTGAATAATTCGATTTTGAGGTTTCAATGGACAAACGTTAGTTGCAACTAGAAAACACAAAATATCATATAACCGGGCGACTGCATCAAAGAATGGGGGAGACGGGATGGGTGTCCTACATTAAAATAGACGCGCTCGGAAGGAAACTTTAGATTCGTGTAATACACATGTCGAATAGCCGATCTGCGCACGCACGACCTTCCTACTTTCCCCCTCCCCCCCGGGACCCCACGGACGATATTTCAAAAATGTACCAACCCCAGCCTCAAAATCGGTATGAACATGTTAAATGTCAAATATAGGAACGACCTTCCATTGAGAAAGCATATCTGGGAGATTTCCTTTTGGTCGTTTCTCTGAACAGTTTAATGAGAAAATTCCCAAAAAAACTTACTATCATCAAACTATGAAATCGATTTTAGTTTTCAACGAAAAAATATGTATTGTTTGTAATTAACGCAATTGCAAAGAGCCAAAAAAACTTTAAAAAATTTTCAAACTTTCTAGTACCTATTTCATAAATATTTAAAACTTCTCAACCTTTTTAAAACTGAAAAGTTTTCATAATTTGAGAAATGTTATTAGTTTTCAAAATTTTCATGAATTTTCAAAAAATTTTAAAACTTCTCAAAATTCTCATTATTTCAAAAACTTTCAATTTTCAAGATTTTTTATAATTTTCATGTATTATCAATATTTCCCATGGCGGTTGTCCGACAGCTTGTTTAGTATAGTATAGTTTGAAATAATTTCATTTAAATTTGGTTACAAAGTTCATATTTGATTCACAGTATTGATATTGACTCTGTCAGAAATATCACTTTTAGGCTTCTACTTCCATATGTATGTATTACTTACTTCAGTGATGTAAAATTACTAGCTTAAAAAAACGAAAACAAAATCTATATCTTTAGTTCCACCCAGCTCATTATTTCTTGTATCCCACAGAAAAGAATTTTACCAATTCAATCTTCACAATAAGTGTAGATCTTTTATAAACGCCAGTCGAAATTGGAGCGCCTTATAAATAATTTTTTTAAACATTACTTAATAGACATGAAATATTTCATTACTCAATTATATCCAAATAAAAAAATAATAAATGATCTCGCTTTGCTGCTAACCACTTAGAAACTTTATGGACAATTTCAATAAGCAATGTTTATAATGTTTTAGGCAGTCAGAACGTTTTGTCAACGAACGGCGGCGGCGTTGTGGTTGAATGAATTTATGAGGTGGGTCACGCGAGGTGAAGCAATAATGAAATCCTATCCGCGCGTCCATCTAATTAAAATATAAATAATTACTAACTAAAGAAATCTGTTCACGTCTGCTGTTCAATTACTAGTTAAATTGCTAGCCGAATGCGACTACTGTATTTAAAGTAATTTAGTTAATTCCACATACCCAAGGAAATATAAAATCTAATTATTTCCGGCATAAAATAGTACGCACTCTCGTAAAAACATGCCGATTTTGTCACATAAAAACAATTTTTATTTGAACCAGTAAGTCAAGATTTACGTTAATTAGACTTTGAAATTTTAACGTAATAGCACTGTAGTAGTTGTATGATTTAGTAAAATGTTAATCAAACACTGACAGTTAACGTCAATTTTTAAAAGTACCTACCTTAGGATGAAGCTAAATTGGATCTTGAAGTAGTCAATTACAGCTTCTATTTGAAGTGAAGTTGGTTTAGCTATAACAGTAATTTACTTTTAATTGATTTAAACTTGACATAACCCAAAATTCACTTATTTTGTATAGGTAAGTGTAAAATAAGCGACGAAGAGCAAATTCAAAAAATAGGTCATTTTCACATTGATTTTCTAATATTTAAACATATTATAATATACGTTTCATGTTTATTAAAAAACGCTTTATAGAACATCTACCTCTAGCAGTTACGACATGAGATTAGAATGTTTATAACATATTCGGCTCGTTGCTGTGCTCGAGTAATCTAGTAATTGAGGGTCCGGAAACAGTGTTTAATTAAAGAAAAATGATTTCTTGTGGAAAAAATTGCTTTAGATTAAAGAACATCAGAGACCAGCAACTAGTTAATATACGTCAGCAAAAAGGGGGGAGGGGCTGTTAGCTTCTTTAAATATTACTGTATTTGAATAGAAGCTTGTTCCACAATATGAAATTTTAAATGAAGGGTGGCATGGAAAATAAAAATCCTGTCTTAGTTTCTTTTGTCCAATTTACTACCTCCCATCAGAATTAAATATCTCCCTATCGGCAATGACAAAAAGATAAATTTTCGTTATTTGACCTATTTTTACCTTGCTCGCTATACGAAGTATAGCTATAGAGGAAGGAATTGTGATCGTCAGGTTGGATTTGGAGCAAATGCGTTTGATCAGCAAAGTGTTTTTCGCTATAAGTTTACTGACCGATGCTATGTACAAGTTATTACTAAAAGAAAGATACTTTTATGCCAAACATTTTTAACCTAAACATTTTGACTGATAAGCAGGTTTTAGGGCTTTGGGAAACTAAAATGGAAAATAATTTGTTTATTAAATGAATGCCTGTCTGAAGCAACAATACCAGAAGACTGGAATGACTCTACAGTAATTCTATTATATAAAAAACGAGACCACACACGACTTAAGAATTATAGACCAATAAGTCTACTGGATAAACAAAGCACAAGACAAAAAAAAAGTGGAAGGATCTAGAGGAGGCCTATATCCTACAGTGGATGCAAGTGGCTGAGGGATGAAGTCTACTCTCAGTGCTATACAAATTAATGACAAAAATACTAACAAATAGATTATCCGCTAAACTAGATGAATATCAATCGGAAACTCAGGCAGGATTCAGAAAGGGATATGGAACAAGAGATCATTTATTCACAGTGAAATTGCTAATAGAAAAATTTAACGAATATAAAATTCCTCTCCATTTGGCTTTTATCGACTTTGAAAAAGCCTTTGATTCGGTAGAGATATATGGGCCGTTATAGAATCTCTCAAAAACTGTAGAATAGATCAAAGATATATCGATCTACTAAAAAACATCAGCAGCAAAGCTACAGCTACGTACAAATTACATGAAGATACAAAACCAGTCCCACTACACCGCGGAGTCCGCCAAGGCGACTGTTTATCACCCAAAGTCTTTACTTTGGTATTAGAAGATTTATTTAAAAAGTTCAATTGGGAAAATATAGGAATTAATGTAAATGGTACAAATCTAAACCACCTAAGGTACGCGGATGACCTCGTTCTTATCGCTAATAACAAAAATGACTTGGACCACATGCTAAAGGATTTAAATAAAAAAGCAGCAAAAATTGGTCTGAAAACGAACGTAGACAAGACTAAGACGATGATACCAATGGAAGAAGGTGACGATAGAAACATTAAAGTAGGAGATAAAAATATAGAAAATGTAAATGAATATATATATATCTAGGACAAACAGTTCGTCTGACCGAGACAGTCAAGTAACAGAAATAAAACGAAGATGCCGCTTGTCGTGGGTAGCTTTCGGAAAACTTAGCTTTATTTTGAACTCCAGAAATATAGCACAGCATCTTAAAACGAAGGTTTTCAATAAATGTGTACTACCCATTATGACTTATGGAAGTGAAAACTGGTCCTTCACGAAGATCCACTTACAAAAACTAGTTACCACACAACGAGCAATGGAAAGGAAAATGCTACGAATCTCCTTAGCTGACAGGAAAACCAATGTATGGATTAGACAGAAAACGAAAGTTACAGACATACTGGAAAATATTGCAACACTAAAGTGGAGCTGGGCAGGTCACTTAGCCCGAGCAGAAGAAAACAGATGAACCAAAAGAATACTTCAATGGCGACCTTGGAATCATAAGCGAGACAGAGAAAGACCGCCGAATAGATGGTACAACGATATAAAGAAAATAGCAGGACTAAACTGGATAAAGGAAGCACAGAACCGAAACAAATGGAAGTCAATGAAGGAGGCCTTCGTCCAATCATGGACAGAAATATGGGCTAAGAAGAAGAAGAAGAAGAAGAAGGGCTTTGGGAGACCGATAAAGCGAACGCTGCAAAGGTGTCCGTGTGTGTCTGTACACACTTTACAGTCCAGATACCTTAACGCAGAAAAATCAAATTTGGCTCAAAGATTGCTAATTGTAATAGAATGACACCGCAAGAAAATCTGCGAAAACGTGATTTCCCTATTACCCCCATTGCGCTCCAATCGATTTTTTGTTTTTTCAAAAAATTACGAATTTCGGCTTCAAAATCGGCATGACCATGTTGAATGACAATAGGAACAATTTTGAATTGAAAAAACATCACTAAGAGGTATCATTTTGGTCGTTTACCTGGGCAGTTAAATTCGGTGATTGTAAAAATACGGCTATCAGCCAAAAATCTCTAAACATGTCGAATGGCCGATCTGCGCAAACGCAATTTCCCTATCAGCCCCGACTACCCCGCACCATCATTTTTTGATTTAAATTACGAATTCTGTCTTCAAAATTGGCATAGGCATTTTAAATAATATTAGAAACTACTTTCCATTGGGAAAACACCACTGACACATTTCCTTTTGGTCGTTTACCTGAACAGATCAATTAAGTAATCGCCAAAAAAATCACTAGAGTATAAAATCGATTTTGAAATTTCAAAGAATAAACAATAGTTGCAACTAGAAAACACAAAATATCATAAAACCATTCTACTGCTTCAAAACATGGCGAGAGCGGGAGGGGCGACTGCTTCAAAATAGATGCGCTCGAAAAAGAACCTTAAATTCTTATTCTACTCATGTCGAATTTCTGATCTGCGCAATATCGATCTTCCTACCATCACCCCAGTGCCACCCCTCACTAACCAATTTTTGATATTAAAAAAATGTAGGAATTTTGGCTTCAAAATCGGTATGAACATGTTAAATGACAGGAACAATCTTCCATTGACAAAGCACATCTGGGATGTTTCCTTTTGTTCATTTACGTGAACTGTTTAATTAGATCATCGCCAAAATAAAGACACTAACCAAATAATGAAACCGATTATAGATTTCAACGAATAAACATTGTTTACAATTAACAAATACTAAAAAAATATCCAAATGTTTAAAGAATTTTCCTTATATCAGAAGTTTTTCAAATTTTCAGAAATTTTCATAATTTCTCAAAATTTTTAAAATCTCAAGTTATTTCAAAATTTTCTAAACTTATCACAATTTTTTGAAGTTTTCAAAAAATATCCGTTGAAAAATATATTTTTAAAACATTCTAATTTCCATATAATTGGCAAAATTTTTGAAATACATATATAAAAAATTTCAAAAATGTTTATAAATGTGAGGAAAATCCCGTGACGGTTGCCCAACAGCTTTTTTTATTATAAAGCTATTCTTTCTCATCGTTTTATTTATTAGCCCAACGACAACAAATTTAACCGTGACAAATTTAAATAATTATTTAGTTTGAATGCGAATAAAATAAAATACACGACTTTTAATTAGCAATCCTTCTATCTGAAATTTTCTCAATCACACTGTACTATCACTGATAAGCAACTCAGCTTAAGCACAAGCAATTTATAGTCTTTCTTTTATAGAGGAAAACATTAATTTGCCGATTTTCAAATATTCGTCCACATAATAAAAAAATTCCGGATAAAATTTTTAAAAAGTTCAAAAACTTTTAATTTAAATTTATCATTATTAGTTTTTATACATTCGAAACTTCCCATACTTTATAACGTTTTTCCCTCTCGGGTTATTACCATACCTACTTTTATGTAGTTTTTTTTATTTTCTGAATCAAAATATTTTGAAAACAGCAGCAGTCGCGATTTTGAAGATAGAAAGCATCGAAAGGTTTTTCAAATTTTCTTATATCGAATATAGGAAATCCAATTCTATTTTCATATTTATAAAACTTTGGTTTTGATTCCAATGAGTTTTTGATACACACCAATAAGTCACCAAAATCATTCTATCGACCCGCGAGATACAACGCAACGAATTAAGGAACTATCCTCATACTGGCATAAAAAAACTGTTTTTGGAAAATGTTCACGATATCTGTACTTTTCTATATTAACGCAAGTATGAAAAAGTAAAAAAGAGCATTCAATAATATATACCTAACATTGTTTGTTAAAGTAGCGGCATACTGTGTTATAGGAAGGGCCCACTGAAGGATCTTAAAGCACCTTTACTAAAATACGCGATGTAGGGCTTCCTCTGCAATTGTCTTTTACACAACATCTTCTGAACATCTGAACATCATATTATGTTTATAGTAATAACCTACATTTTGTTAGAAAACTAGTTTTCAAAAGTTTTCTGTATTGTCGATACACACCGTTCTCACTAAAAACCTAAATAATGTTTATACCGCTTTGTATCCTAACAGCGGGCTAAAATAACATGATATCTACAAATAACGTAAAAACACGAGTCATAAACATTCAATAGAGTGCATTAAACGTAATACCGATCAGATCTGTATACAAGCTGAGGTTTATTACGAGCTGGAGTATAATCAGGTAATTTGTATGACCCAAGGGACTAGTCGACTAAACTTAAATACGACGGAATGTTCTAAGTTTGCCCGTTCATTTATTCAAATTGCTGACCGTACACATCGAAACTCAATAAAGAGGATCTAGACATGCATGCCTCACTCTCTTTGCATATTGAATAGCTGGGACCACATCCAAATACAGGACAAATCTTTATCCATTCTTCCTATAAAAACTATTCGGTTATCAAATTGTTCATGTAGCTCCTAACATTACTCGCGCGTAGGCAGGTGTTATTTTAAATACCCAGGTTTGAATCACTTTTTGAAGATAATAAGGAGCTCGTCCCTGCTTAGAATTAATTTAAACAAGTAGTATCAGTTTACTAGCGTAACAGAATGACTTTTATCACTTTTATGATGGTTAACATTTAATTGAATATGTTTATTTGTCATTTCAATGGCGTCGTCAGAGGTTTACCTTTACATTTAGTTGGTCTGAATTTATAAACGATCCTAACAATGACCCTTCTTCGAGGTATGTGAGTAAATAGCAGCAAACAGTTACGTTAATGAGTTCCGACCAAAATTTTAAGAACTAGGTGAGTATTTTATACACTGCGTCCATAAAGCACCCCCCCCCCCCTCAACTAACTTTTGAACGACCTGATATTTTTCAACAAAATTTGCTGTAATGGGAAATTAAATACTATTTTTCAGACCATATTAAAATTTTGTAGCATCCAAAATGGCGACTCGGCGCCATTTTGAAATTTTTTTATAAATAGAAAGAGGGGTCGAGTGACACCTCATTTGAAAGGTCTTTTAATTCTGCGTCTGATCCTAGAGTTTCAAAGAAAAATATTTAGCCATAACAAAATGGCGGATTTTAAACAAATGGACTCCCTCAATTCAAAATTGTTTTGAATTTTTTATCCAGGGTCGAGTGACACCTCATTTGAAAGGTCTTTTAGTTCTGCGTTTGATCCTAGAATTTCAAAGAAAAATATTAAGCCATAACAAAATGGCGGATTGTAAACCAATGGACTCACTCAGTTCAAAATTGTTTTGATTTTCTTATCTAGTAGTCCACTTTTTCATTTGCAGGACTAAATTTTCCTAGAAATATCTCAGGTGGATTGAAATAATATTGAAAACGTTATGTTCTAACAAGACGGTGCGCCGCCTCATTATTATAGGCCTGTTTCTGACTTTTTCAACGGACATTTTCTTGGAAGATGGATTGGTAGGCGGGGGCCTGTAGAATAGCCGGCTCACTCCCCAGATTTAACTTTCTTAGATTTTTTTCTATGGGAATATCTGAAATCGAAAGTGTACAGAAACCGTTCAGAAACAATTGAACTGGAGCAACGCATTACAGAAGTTTGCAGAATTATCACTCCAGAAACTTATGAAAATGTAAGGCAGGAATTTTATAACCGACCTTTTATGTGCCAAGAAGTGAATGATAAACATTTCTAACACTTATCTTAATTAATTTAAGCTTTAATTCTTAGTTTTTCTAAATAGACTTCATTACCTTCAAACATTGTCATTTTGTTATGGCTGAATATTTTTCTTTGAAGCTCTAGGATTAGACGCAGAACTAAAAGACCTTTCCAATGAGGTGTCACTCAAGCCCTCTTTCCATTTAAAAAAAATTCAAAATGGCGCGCAGTCGCCATTTTGGATGATACAGAATTTTAATATGGTCTGAAAAATAGTATTTAATTTGCCATTACAGCACACCAAATTTTGTAAAAAAATATGAAGTCGTTCAAAAGTTAGTTGGGGGGAGGGTGTTACTTTATGGACACAGTGTATTTTGTAATATTTGTATGCAGAAAATCACATTATTATTTCTTTAAAAGTTAGGTGACCTATGGGCGAGCTATAAAATAGACGGCGCCAGCGAGCCAGTTTTATTTTGATTATGATAAGACCTGTGGTAATGTATCTATGCCGAGATTACAATCAACATGTTGAGATAAAGACAACATTCTCAAATTGTTCGATTTTTAAGGAAAACATAGTTGCTAGAATTATCATTCATCACTGGTTAACGTAGACCACGAACTCATGGCGCTAAAGAATCGTTCAATAGATAGTATTTACAGTACTGAATCTTTATTTCATAGCAGCGGACACAACATTGTTTGATTTATTATATACATATTATAAATTTATAAATAATTGCAACCTCAGTAGTATCAGTCGAGATAAGTATGTAATTTTTAACATTAATTAGACAGAGAAAATATTTTTAAGTTAATTGTGACTAGTTGTATATACATGTGTAATAATAGAAAACCCTACCTAGTTATCAATTAGTTAAATTAAATCAATTGTTACATTAAATTTAATCACAGAGCAATATCATACAATTCAGATGTTCGAGCACCTGAATGAAACTCACGAAACAGTCTGCTAAAGTCGGACCGGGAAATTACTTTCGGGATCCAATGTACTACGAGCAGATACAATAAGACCCAACTAAGACTTATACAAGATTACGCGGAAGTTAAGTATTGTTCCGTTAATTTCTGCTTAATAATGTATACAACTAAAGTTACAAATAAACTGTATATAGGACTTAATATTATAGGAAATATATTTATCTCAACACTTTAATATTTGGGGATTGTTTATCTGTTCAGATTTTATTGTGATGCTTGTTCTCATACAGGTGTAATTTATTAACACTGAAGATGGCCGTATTTATTTTGGAGTTTCGGCCGAAACAATTATGGTACAATACTGCTATCTACTAATTAATACTAGCATAGACCTACATTGTTTAGAGAATGGATAGATTCTTTCTATTATATTTTGAATTGATTGTGTGGTAGGCACTTGATGAAACATTATTAATAAATATTCAACTATTTAAAATTAATAGTATATTAATAAAATAAAACACTTGGTAAATTGTTTCACAATTCGTTGGTATTTATTTACTCGACTCGAGTTTCAACCATCTCGGTTATCTTCAGGAGTTTACAATACTAACTGAAGTAACTTAGTATTGTAAACTCCTGAAGATAACCGAGATGGTTGAAACTCGAGTCGAGTAAATAAATACCAACGAATTGTGAAACAATTTACCAAGTGTTTTATTTTATTAATATACTATTAACTTTCTATTATATTTTCATCTTAGTTTTAAGATGTACTCTTATTAATTCAAGGAGACTAATTCACCCCCTCGCCTTATTTTTTGACTAACAAATTTTTTTATCTTGTTTCTGTTGTATTCTTAGCCGAAGCAAATTTTCTGAAAAAATCAAAACATTTATATTTTCCTTAAAGTTGTGGTTCAGATTATAAAGACACTATACGCATATAACGCATATAGTTTTGAAGAATGGAAAAGTTCAAACGAAGTGTTTCCTTAAACTTTCATTATAAGAAAGTATTGATTTCTCAAAACCTATTAATTTCGAAAATTAATAAAAACAGGTTTTGAGGCTCAAAGAACCCAACAAACCGTTGCCTAAAAACAGTTTGTAAGCGAGCGAGTGGGTAGATGAGTGTTTTTATATCTTCCGAAGAGATGGTCTGGTTTCAATGAAATATCAAAAATCCATAGCCAAAACAAGCTTTAAAATAAATTTGAAACCGGAAGCGGAAATTAAACATGGTTTTAATGTAGGAAGTACTGCAATAATGTATATTGCAGATTTCAAGATTTTCACGGAAATACTTGTACATGTTTTAGACCAATAGAAAACTTGAAAAAGTTGTTGCTGATTCAATGCGCTAACTTCTCTGTGACTAGGGCACTAGGGCTATTGTAACACCAGATTTATTCCCGACTGTCAACTACTTTTGTTAAAGCAAAAATTGTGGAAGCATCGCAGCGGTAACCATTTTAAAGCTAGAGTGCTCGAAAAAGCTTCCAGTTTGTCTCCTCTGTCATATTCTCTTTATACATTTCTGAAATTCGGTGTGTGAAAAAAGCTACCAAAAGAAACATTGCTAACTTTTATTTCCGGTTCAGGTGCGTAAATTAAAACTAAATACACAACGTTGTACTTAGGTACACATACACCATCAAATTTTAAAATCCACTTTTTGCGTTTCTCGAGGTCCAAATGATGTATTTCTTTCCGTCAAAATCTCAAAATCGAAAATTTCGAAAATACAATCCCATATTGAAAGTATGAGAAAGTAAAAAAGCGTACAGATTCACTGAAATGTGAGGAAGTACTAATCAGCTTTTTATTTGCTATTCTTATTCCGCCTTGCAATATTTGTTGTTTATATTAAACAAAGTAACCGATTCGTTCTACGTCGGAGCTGCCCGTAAAAACGAAGTTTTACAAATGTATGAGCAATAATAATGGTACAGCATATATTTATCGAATAACGGGTTTGAGGTATGTCTTAATGTTGCAGTAATATTGTATGCCATTTTGTAACACATTTTTATAAGTTCCTGACCATTTTCTTTGTAGACGGTGTTTAAATTTTTACAAAGAACGTTTTGCTGCTGGCCGACCGCGTGCTCTACTCTCTGTGTCTGCGTCGCAAATGTATGCGAGCTAAGAGTGAACAGAAAAGCGAGGAGCTTTTGCTACGAAAACCTAACACTCAACGCCTTTAATATATACAAGATATGCGATAGAGACACTACATCGACCGTGACTCTAACGTCGACATATTTTAAGGAATACTGCGTCGACAACCAACAATGGCCACGTTGTCGACCAGTTTATAATAAATTACTGTGCAGGTCCCAGAAGGTTGCAATTTTGCGCAAATTAATTAAAGCATTTTGAATTCTCTGTTAATTCATATTGCGGATTTTTTGGTTTTATCTGCTTGGCCGGATTTCGATCCGATTATCCGAAGCATATTTTATTTTCTATTTTCAAGTACCCACACAAAACCTCACTTGCGCAGATTTGAATTTTAAAAATTTTAAAAATTCGAATTATACGGCAGTACGACTTTGATTTTTGCAGTTTTTTGTACGGTATTGGAAATAGAGATGTACATATAGGTATATATTAATAATGTATAAATAAAATACCCAGCAACTTTCAACAATATTTATTTATTATAACTTTATACGTATATCGACATGTTTGCATTTCATTATTATAGGTAACATTAGAACTAAATAGTTTATGATGCTGCAGGACCAATAGCATTTGATGACTTGATCTTGGTTGTCTATGCCTGCAGACAATTTGATTTATTACTGCAAAACGTCCAATAATGGTGAATTTAAGAGATCAATTTGCGCATTTACTAAAGTTACGGTTTTTTAAATGTTTGTGAACTGAAACCTAGTAATTAATTAACTTATTAAATTTATGTTCTAGGGATAATTCTAATAACTTTAACCTGTGAAAAGACGATAACCGGTACAACACGGATAAAAATGTATAGGTACGTATTCAAAATAACTTCAATACCCAATAAGTTCTGTAAAAATGTTTGATTGTATGCAAAGTTGATTTTAATTATTTAAAACAAAATTCTGCGATTTAATTACAATACCTTTATATTATAATATTGTAATAAAACATAGAGATTCGAAGATAATATATAAAAAGTTGTCATACTGATCTATTGATTACAACTACAGTGTGTCCCACTGTGTTTGAAACTACCCTTACACAAAATTAATGTTTAGCCCAATTCTGAAATGCCAGTAAATAGAATTTAAAAATACTGCTTTTTAATAATGTTATAGAAAAACAATCATTTGGGGTTGTTGGCCAAAGAAGCATTGCTTACAACGTATTAAGTGAATCTAGCGTAAAACATCTCTAGTAAAAAATCGACCCGAAAAAGAATTTCCGAAAAAATATCTTTGAAAAAAGACCCTAGAAATAAAAACCCGCGAAAAAAGACCCAGTAAGAACATCCTTAGAAAAAAGGCCACTGTAAAAAAGTCTCGGGAAATAAGATCACGGTCAACGTAGTGTCCCTATTGCATGCCACCGCTAAAAGTTTGAATTAGTCGACGATGTGGTCGCGATCGACGTGTTCATTGCTGGACAGTCGACGTTGTAGGCAAGGTCGCGCCACGGTCGCGATCTATTGAACGTCGGCGATGTGGACCTTGTCGACATTATGTCTATTGTACGGTGGTCGACGATTAGGCCTTAGTCGACGTAGTGTCAAATAAAACTCATTCAACGTTATGGGCCCGAGTCGACGATGTGGTCCTTCGAACACCGCGTCGACGATGTACCCAGTACCCAGTTGCCAGTAACGTTTATTGTGACGGCTGCTCGAACATTTTGTGTGTTTAATATTTTTTCAGTGTTGGAATTGTATTTTTTAATATAACTTAAATGACGTAGTCTTTTAATAGCACTTTTATTTAATGTTTATTTCTTAAATACAATACATAAAACTTAAACAAAATGCAAAGTTTGATACATTGTTAAAATCGGTGTAAAACACGTTAACCAAATGTAAAAATTGAAAAAGTCGACTATAAGGTAAACAAAGCTGAAATTCAGACATTAACAATGTCAGCAGTTATATCAAATCTGATACAAGAATTAGGACTTGCCATAAGAAAGTATCTTAAAAATACCCTTACAAAGAAACATGTAAAATAAATAACAAACGCGTTATAGTCAACATCAAAATTTCAGATTTTTTTCTTAAAAACTTAGAGAAGCATGTAAAATTTATTTTGAAAATGTTAGACAACATACAATTTTGAAACTGAATGCCAATTTAACCGTCCTTGTATATCTTCCATAAAGCGTATATTGCAATGGTCAGTTTCGAAAATCTAGCGACCTGTATATGCAGACAAACAGACGGACTATGTAAAATAATTTTCTTATTAATCAGCTTCTCCAAATTCACAGCAGTACTAGAAACTATTTATATTTGACCGTTTTACTTTTCCATACTTCTACTAAAGTAGGGAAAGTTTTGATTTCATGTAAGTTTTCGAATTTAAGATTTTAACGAAAAAAGCGTTTTTGAGAGTTTGTGGGTGGGTAGGTGTGTGCGTTCGTTTCCCTATATCTCCGAAACCCCTTAATTAATTTTTATAGGATTTGATGTGTGGAAGTTTTTTATTTTCAAGTAGTTCTTTGTAAGGTCTTTAACCGAAATTAGACACATTTTTTGGTAGAGGTATTTGTATGAAAGCGTTTTTGGAATTTTGAATAAATAGGATTGTAAAGGATTTTGAGGCATATCAAATGGTTTTTCTCTGAATGCTGTATATTCAAAACTAACGCCGTTACGATTTTTTGAAAATTTGTCTTTGATGCCCCATTACTCAAAAACAAAATATTCAATTAATACAAATTGTAATATTATTTAATAGTTTTTAATAAGTATAAACAAATAATGCAAAAGTATTTTTCGAAATATAAAACATGTAAAAATTCCAGCCGCTCAAAGATATGGACAATTTCAAAAAATTATTCCGCATAAACTGCCCACGCCTATTTTAAAAACATTCTAATCCGATGGATCTTGCAGTGAACTACTTATTTATTTTTTACTAACCTCCCAAATTTTACTTTAACGACGTCCTCCGGGAATTAACAAAAAATTGAAATTAATTAATTATTAATTCGAAATTATTATAAAATTTTAACAGTTCATTAGCCTGTTGCAAGCAGTTTATTATGATTTACAAGAATTATCAACCACTTTACAAATTAAGAAAGAAAACAATCCATACATATATAGCAGCACTAAGGGTTTTCTTCTCCGGTTCCTCCAGCGGCTACCGCTTCACCAATTTGGACCATTTTTTTTTCAATGAAAGGTCTCTATCCTCAGATGGAACATGAAACGTTTTTATATTTTTATTCTACGCCGATTTTTTAATAATAATTATTTTAATTTATAATATATATGGAGGTCGGCTAGACGCGCGTCACTTGGGGCGCCATCTACAAAACCGCCGCGTCTTATTATTGGAACTAATGCATCACGTGACGCATTTAGACGGGTCGGCCAACGCGAGTCTGTCAGTGCATTGTGCGCTGGGGTCTCACTAGTACATATATAAAAGCTCAAAGGGTATTTTTCTCCGGTTCCTCAAGCGGCTACCGCTTCACCAATTTGGACCATTTTTTTTTCAATGAAAGGTGTCTATCCTCAGATGGAACATGAAACATTTTTATATTTTTATTCTACGTCGATTTTTCAATAATAATTATTTTACTTTATAATATATATGAAAGTCTGCTAAATGCGCTTTACTTGAGGCGAAATCTACACCCTTATGAAACTAATGCATCACGTGACTTATCATTTAGCCGGTTCTGTCAACGTTCAGTCTGTCAGTGCATTGTGCGCTGGGGTAACACTAGTACTTTTACTTATCAACAACGCGTTTTCCGGCAGTTACGTGATTTTAGTTGGGCACATCGATTAGCTCTAGTTAAAAAATATATTTTTCTTTTTTGCGTATATTTGATGACTCTTCATATAATGAATTTATAGCGATGTATGGTCCGAAATTGAAATCTCAACTTGTTTCCGCCCGATTGTAGCCGGTTACTATGTTAACGTTTAATATCTTAGCGTTTGCTGTTGCGTTGTAGGCACTACTGGTACGGCATTTCTTGCAAAGGCTATATTGCAAGTTCAAATTGCCGCCGAGGCACACTTTTTCTTTTAAATTCTATTTTTTTTAAATTTTAGTTGAAACAATATTGTTCAGTCATTTACCTGCGCCAGAATATTTAAAACCTAAAAAGTGTGGAAAAGTACCAGCGACCTGTTTTGTCCATTTTTTTTGATACCGTATTAATTTAATCTAATGATACCATAACATCAGATTGGTACGTGAAACAACTACTTCAGCAAGATATTTAAACTTTTATTCATATCACAGCTACAAACAGAAGATGAATTTAATTGTAGCTTTAGAAACAGTTCCAATAAATTTGCCCTGAAAATCATAACAAGAATAATTTACCGAAGTTTTAAGATATACAGGAAATAACTACATCTTATCACAACTTAAAAAGCTTTTGTTTACAACACTTTTACTCCGTCCTAATCAACCAAACCTACTGAATAAAATATTCCAAATTTACCTTACGTAGAAAACTTAACACTCAATTTAATTAAAATTCATATATAAAAAATATGGTTCTGAAAAATAATAAGCCTAAAAGAATTAATCAATTACACAGCACAGTAGAAAATAAAATTCCGAACTCTCAACAATGCTGTAACGTAGTTTATAAATCACATGAGACTATTGTAACCAAAATTACGTCAGACAAATTTCAAAAAAATTACAATCTAGTATTTTAAAACATCAAAGTAACTGTAAAAATAAACCAAACTATACGTGCTAATCTAGCATTACAAAAAATGAACAATGACTAAATCAAAATATTAACGCCAATTTAAAAAAACTATTATTAGACATGTGTCACGTGCAAACAACACTATAATCAATCGATTTATTTTAAAAATGACATCAATTTTTTAAGCAGTATTTGTGCTTACCTTCTCGCAACCTGAAATTTTGACATACATTACTACTTCAATACTCGTTATTAATGTCTCGAGTTTGCTCGAAGCATATGCGGGTGTAGACAAAACTAGTTACACCCCTTTTTTCCACATTCACTTAATAAAGTTAAACGTAAGGATGTTTAATTATTCATATAAACCAATTATAATATGACGTATAGATTACTAACGTATCACTTCCGGTTTAATTGGAGTAGACCCCAACTTTATATTTTCAAGTAACATCCTGTACTCCAGTCACATTTTTAATAGGTTTTTTTTGCATAGTATACAATTTGCTTTTTAACTGTTTTTTTTTTACTTTAAAATTGGTAAATAAATGAAGTAGACGAAAGCAATAATACCCATAAACTGTATACCAACGTTAGCAATTTTTAACAGGTAGGCGTTGCAAATTATTGAAAACATGTTATAGTAAATTTATAGTTATATTTATAGTTTATATCTAAATTATTTTAGACCAATAGTCATGATATGTACTAAATTTTAATCAAAAATACTATAAAATGAAATTTTATTATGAAAAGACTGGCTATAACACGATTGTTTTAATACTGCCACATTTTTGTTTTTTTTAATAAGGCATTAAATCATAATGGTAAACAAAAAAAATGAGCAAAGCTCTTTGCCTAGACTCTTCCTTGTTTTTCTATCCCTCATGAGCAATTTGACTTAAATAGAAATTGTTTGCCGTCCTGCGATTGTTAAATAAAAGGTTATCAATATTCGATTATCAAAAATTCATAGAAGGCGTCACAACGAAATTAGCGATCTGAGGCTTAAACTAAATTGTAGTTTATCTCTAGCTCTATGAGCACATAAATAAAAATACCGTGTGGCTAGCTTTGATCACTATTTTTTTTGTATATTTTCAAAATTATGAGATAATAACACTTAACAGTTTTCATTCGCAATTTTCATACACAGTAACATTGTGTCTTCCTTAAGCTACTACAATGCTAAATTTAATCCCGAACTGTCGACTGGTTGTTGAGTAATAAGTCAAAATTTGCAATAAAATAATGGGGCCGCCGTTTTAAAGCTATAAAGTTCGACAAAAACTGTTGAATTTGCCCTGAGGTGTTTGGATTTATAAATTTCAATTACTTAAAAAATGCACTACTAAAAAAACATGGCCAACTTCAGCTTCTGGCTTCTAACTGTTTTAAAAGCTTATTTTTACAAAAAAAATTTGATGTACACCTACATTCCGAAGCTTATCGAAATGAAACCATTTGAGAGTTATAGAGCGCACATACCCACTTTTTTGGTTCCTGGAGGTCTAAAACCTGTATTTTCGTCAAAGTCTCGATTTCGAAAATTTTCATTAAATCAATACTAAAAGCCTAGAACAGTAAAGATGCAAGATGAATTCGTTTCTGTTTTCTTATTGTTACTGTGTGTTGAAATAATCGAATAGAAACATTCTGTAATAAAAATCGGAATTGCTAGATTCCTAATTACAATTAGAAGAAAACAAACTACTGAAAAGTAGTGCATCATATTTTTCAACAAACTATTAGACAGCAATTACTAATCAACTTGATTTATTTCTCTTCAACATTTTACTGTTTTTTTTAATTTATGGCATTTAATCAGAAAAACAGTAACAGTTAAACAACCATATTTAAAGTAGATCTACCATTGGTTTTAAATAAAATATGGCAAATAGAAGCAATGATAAATTAAGAAAAAAAATAACGTTTCTTCTGAGATCCTTTTTTTCAATTAAAAGAGTATTGGGTAAACATAGGACTTACAACAAATGTATCATATTAAATAAGGACCAAAACGCAAGCAGCTAATACATTTGTGTACAATAATGATTTAAAAAATAAGTTTAATTCAAAAGATAAAAATGGAATACTTGACTACCACAAAATTCTTGATTTTAAGATTAACAGCCTACTTCTATTTGCTAGGAAAGCCCGAGAATTAAAAGAAAGAAACAGACGTAAGAGAAAGCCTTATGAATAAATCAAAGGCAGGCAGACAGTAACTGTTTAATATGAAACAAGTGTAAAATCGTTTAGTACGCATATGTGACTTCTTCACGATAGACAGTCAGTGACATCGTAATTATCGCCTTTTCAGCGAGGCAAGGCATTGAAATTTTGTCACATAGCTGCTCGTAAGTTACTTTCGCACATACGTAATACTAGCATAGAACGTCGGGCTGATTTTGAGGGTTTGGCTTTTTGCTATTGTTCGTAAGGTACCAACTTTCAAAATTATAATCGTCAACAATGATCTAAAAAAAGTACCTTAATCCTTTACACTACAAAACACCAATTTACACAATAATGAAACATTTTTCACGCGGTCGTCTAATTTTAATGTTATACCGCTTCTAAGGTGCCAATGTCATTATAAAATGTTAAGCATGTTTTTTATCATACTTTATCTAAATTTTACGAGTTTAAATGAAAAAATTACTTGACACCGTGCTTAAACAATATTTAAAACTTTTTACCATGATTTTCTTTTGTTTTAGTTTTATGAATCAAACAAAATGTCAACTTTACTTTATTTGATATATCATCGTTTGTCCTATGTAGTCTTAAAGAGTGGAAATTTCTTATACAACTGGTAAGTAGAATGAAAGTTTGAAACTAACATTTTAACGAAAGTGTACATATACAGTGTAACCTGCGTTTAACTTACACTGATATAGTGATAATTCTAATATAGCGTACACATTCTGCCTAAATTCCATGCTACATTACTAATTACTAGCAGAATCCGTTAGCTACGACTTCGTTTTTGTTTAGTAACTGCTAATGTTTCTTCCGCTGAGTTGGTAAAAACACAATAAAAATCCAGCAAAAATAACTTCAAAAAAAGAGGTTAATTCAAAAAAATTCGCGTAAAACCTGCATAAAAATACACGTGGCTTTGTTCAGTAGTTCTTTTTCTGATGGTTGTTTTTTTCTGGTGGATGTATATACTGGAGGCTATTTCTACCAGAGTTTTTTTCTGCAAGTGGTTTTATGTAATAAAGAAAGGGAAGGGGAGTATGATGATAGGCTATGGCAATCTATTGATCTACGTGGGAGTTGAAGAACTACAGCTGGCAAAAGCAGCGGTAAGAAGCATAATTAAGAATAAAAATGTTTCTATGGTAAACAACTGGGAATTTATATCAGAGGGGTTAAGGAAGGGTGAGTTTATAACTTTGGTAATTGAGTATGAACCAAATGAGGATGCAAGAGTAATAGAAAAAAAAATTGTCTGGGGTGAATTGCAGAGGACAGTGAAAGATTATAAATGTAAATTTTTCGTGATAGATGATTTAAATGCTAGAGTTGGAAAAGAAGCTAGAACATGGGAAAGAACAATTGGGCCTTTGGTGAAGAAGTGTGTAATAACAATAGTGTAAGACTAATTGAATTTTGTATTAATAATAATATAATAATGACGAAAGCTCTTTATGGACCTAAAAACCATCCATAAGATAACCAGAGAAGTACCTACCAGAAGCAAAAAATCCATTATCGACTAGGTGCTGGCAGAAGTAATAAATAGGAACGACATTAAAGACGTAAAAAGCAAGAAAAGTTTTGAAATAGGAAGTGATTACTACCCGTTTAGAGATCACTATAATAAAAAGGCGAAATGAAAACAATGGAAATCAAAAGAAACAAAATAAAGAAGTAATAAAAGTATATAAAATAAGAAAACACTTTGTACAGGAAAAATACAGCAAACTACTTGAAAAAGAATTTGACAAACGAGAGGAGCCAAGGAAAGATGATAATCTAGAAATAGAGTAGAATAATTTTAAAAGTGGATTTAGGAAAGTGGCTACAAATGGGTGTAGAATTAGTAATTTCGGCGATAGTGAAAAACGAACAGCGTGGCGAAACAATAATATTCAACAAAAGGTGAAACAAAACTACAAAAGCTGCTTATTCAGAAAACAACATTGATTCATATGAAGCATATTGGGAGAAAAGAAAAAAGACAAAAAAGATAGCGATTGAAGCAAAGAGGAGATCGTGAGAAAAACTCGGAACGAGACTAAAAGAAAACAGTAAGACAAATATAAAGCTGTTCTACAAGGTACTGAAAAACTTTAGACGTAGCAAGACAGTAATATTAAAACAAATTAAAGACAAGAAGAGAGAAATTCCAGTGGACCACAGAGATGTAATGAATAGGTGGAGTGAATATTTTCAGCATTCACTAAGTTCAAAGAAAAGTGAGGAAGAATTAAGTAACTTTGTAGAGTCAGTTGATAAATAACACGGAAAGGCTAATTGGACTTCCAGAGACTGCAGATGCGTAGGTGGAAAGAATAAGCCTTGGAGTGGCGAAAGAAGCAGTTAAAAAACTTAAAATAGGGAAAGCGGAAGGGTGCGTCTAGGTAGCTCTGGATATTATTAAGTATATGGAGAAAGAGAAATTAGAGAACTGCATTGCATCTTCAATAGAGCATGAAAGTTTAGAAAAATTGGAGTGGCTGTGGAACATTAATTATATTAATTATAATGTCACTGTTAAAAAAGGTGATCCAGAGGTTTGCTCAAATTACAGGGGGGAAATGTATGAAAGAATTTTAAAGAGGAAACCCCTAAAAAAATTGAAGCACAACTTCAGGCTGTTCAAAGTGGTTTCAGAGAAGAATGTCTTTACACTAAGAAAGTTAGCGGAAAAAAATTTAATGAAAAATAAAAAAGCTTTTTGTGATTCGTTGCCCTAAGGAAATTTTCGATAGCATATAAGGAAAAGATATCTAGACCAATTTGGCTAAAAGAGGTGTACACGCTGATCTACTGAATGCTATTAAAAGTGCATATATGCTAAAACTAGGCTATCTATCCCATTCGTAACTATAGAAAGAGTTAGTCAAGGAGGGGTATTGAGCCTGTTTCTGTTTAGATGTGTAATGGACTATATAATTAATGACCGCAAAACAAAGACGAAAACATTTCATATAAGTTATAAGAACCTTCAAAGTGTAAACCTTAAACTGTTGCTCTTTGCTGATGACGTAGCATTATGTGCGGAATCTGGAGTAGATTTACAAGAAACCGACTTAATATAAAAGCAAATCCTAGCTAAGTATAACTTAAAAATAAATGTTGAAAAAACAAAGTTATCTGTGGTGGGTAATAGTGATACCCAAGCGGTGATAATGCTAAACGCTAAAAGTATGGGCCAAGTAAGAAGTTTCAAATACTTGGGGGCTACTATAAACAGTAGGGGAACGATGGAAGAGCATTTGAATAATAGAATAAGTGCTGCGTCTAGAGCGTTTTACGCGCTGCATAGAAACTTTTTAAGCAAAAAAGAAGTTTTGATGAAAACTAAATTTTAATACCAACATTGATTTACGCAACTGAAAATTGGGTAATAAATGAAAGTCATAAAAAAGGAATGCAAGCAGCTGAGATGAAGGTTTTAGGAAACATATTAAAAGTACAAAGAGTAGACAGAACAAGAAGTGAAGCAAACAGGAAAATGTTACAAGTCAAATCCCCCAACGGCATTATAGAATAGCAAAAGCTAAGATGGTTGGGACCCCTATTAAGAATGAGCTCTGACAGACAGATAAAGAAAATTTGGGAAACCAAGGTTATAGGAAAAAAAAACGAAGAGGGAAGCTGAGAAAAACGTAGAACAACGGTGTTATGAAAATTATTGAAAAAAGGGGAAAACATGAGCTGAAGTAAAAGAACGAGAAAACGATCCATAACAATGGTGCAACTCTGAGAAAGCAGAACCACGAAGCAAGTTACCTGCGGGCAAAAGAGGATCTGATTATGTTCATAATGTTTTTATTTTTATTTAAAACCAATTGTTCCTATGTTACGTATATTATTACAAATTAATCAAATCTTTAAACATTTATTTAAAATCTATTAGTACTGAACAAATCTTCATCTATTGAGATAAAACCTTAAAACATGTAATTAAAGTAATTCAGTATTTAATAAATTAGTATAAATGTTTGTAAATTCAGAAATAATTACCTTATATCTTCGAATACGTAACCATTCATCTTAAGTTATTTACATAAATATCATAGTTGGGGTCCCGTATCATCTTGGTTTGTTACATAATATATGACAACTAAAGACAAAATGTATTAGTAACTGTGTATATACATGTAATAAATTAATGAAAGTACTTACGCAATTGTTAATTTTGTTTAATGAAAGGTAAATACCTTTGTAGGTGAATAATATTATGATTATTATAATAGTAGCATATTATTAATAAAATACGTATGTTAGTTAAAACATCGGCATCGAGCGCCAGCGTATATGGTGAGAAACAAACAGAGAGACCGGGTTATTTTATAGGAAAAATTAATATACTGTTCCCGCTATAAGTGTTAACATTGGTTAGACTAAAGGTTAGTGAAATTCGTGCAATTATATCCTCTTCTAAAATGTATGAGCAAATGTAACTATAGCCCCCAATTAGCTGGGGAATGAAGTGTGGAATTTGGTGTTTTTATTTGTTTATTTTATACATGTATAAGCAGTACCATCCTAACCATTGAGCTAATTGGGCTATAGCCATAGGGCGTCGGCCGCAGAGAAGCGCCGGGCCATGTCTTATTAAATATATCGTTTTAAATAGTTATTTTTTACGGTACTACATTAAATAAGAATGTGTTTTTTAGCTATATACTTGTTCTTATTTCAATTTTTTACAATAGCTCCCTTAGTTAATGACAAATATGTTGGGGCGCTCACTAGTGGAAGCTAAGCATATACCACTAGTATTGCTATCAATCTACCAAGTAGATAAAACACATCTGGTCTGGTTATAAGACAGTGTGACTTCGCTTGCGCCGAGTCAACATTTGTAGAAAATGTCCGCTAGTGTTCGAGAAGGATACGAGACGGCGCCTTTTGTTTCACTTCAGGCTCATGTATGAACCTGTGCTGTAGCAGCTGTTTCGTTGTTCGGAAAAATATTCCTGCAAAAACTGATTCCAGAAAAATAACCGAAAAAAAAACGGAAAAATAATCTGCGGAAAAAATCCCCTGGATAAACTAACCCCGATAAAAACAGCCCCTTCACAGTTTTATTTGTAGAAAAATTCTCTTAGATGGTGACGTTGTGTGTATTTTACGGTTATTTTAATACTTTTTTCTACACCTATTTAATTATATGACCATTATTAGCATCTTTTTCGTGAAAAATCGTACCTATAATTCACTGTAGTGAATTATGGATTCATAATTCACTGTATCCGACCAATCACAAATACAAATTCAAAAATCACTGTTTCGCTGATTCGATGATATTTTAAATCGCCCGCGATCAACTGTTTCTGCGGCTGACAATCGACTCGCGTGACAGCCAAGTGTATCGCCATATTGCTTGTTTACGTATTACAATATGTGCAAAACTAATAATTCAACCACTAAAACGAGTCTAATTTATTTGTTTAATAGGTGTAGAAAAAGCATAGTATCACATTCGCCATTATGGCCATTATTCACTCGGATGATTTGCGCCACTCGCCTGCGGCTCGTGAGCTCAAACATCATCTTCGTGAATAATGGCTGTCATAATCGCTCATATAATAATATACTATTAACTTCTTTCTTATCTCTGAACTCATTTTTGAGTAATAATGCGTGAAAGTGAAAATTTTGAAAAAGTCGTATCGACCGCTATTATAAAGCTAGAAATTTAGGAAGAAAAGAATTGAATATGTCCTAACGTCTTTTATCAAATTCCATTTTCAGTTTTAGAAAATTAGTTTTCCGAAAAAAAATTGTATCCAAAAAACATGTCTAACTTCAGCATCCGATTTCGTTTTTTTTTTAATTTATTTTGTCGGCGAAATTTTGATATACTCTCACGTTCCAAAGCTCATCGAAATCGGACCATTCGTTCGGGAGTTATAACGCGTAGTTAACGGCTTTGTTTTCCTGAGAATTATTTTTAAGGGTTTTTCCTTTAAGAGGTATTTTTTCGGAGACTTTTTCTGGAGCTGTTTTTTCCAGAGATGTTTTATACTCGATTGGAATGTTACACCTGCTGTTAGGGCGCTACAAATTCTTAGCCAAGAGGCTTCAAACTTCTTGGGACGGCAGTGTGTATGAGCACAGATCCTACTCGTCGCGGTTATGCCACAGCTTCTTTTTAAATTAAAGTAAGCCGTAAAGAACCAAATTATAGCAGTAGTGACTGCAACATAAATATTTGCAGAAAACAATCAATAAACTGAGAGGAGATGTAAGGGTTCGTCGTGGTGTTATGGTGATAAATCTTGTGGAGATGCAAGACTCTGTCGGCGTGTTATGTTGAAACAATTAAAAATTTAATATAAAGATTGTTAATAATGAATCAAATTTCAAATTCCACAGAGGTGTATTATAGCCTGCAACATCGTATGCATGTTTCAATAGCTATCTTAATACCAAACTTTTGTAGTATTCTCACAAATAAGTTCGCATCTTCTATTTTTTGCCTTTGCCATTTAAAATTAATTTCAACTCCTAGTGTACGGTGCTTGGCAATCGGGTGGTGCAGTTAAAAAGATGCGATTAAAAAGTTAGGCACTTTTAACGACAGGTCTTGTGAATTTTCATTTCGGCTGTTTGCATTGTAATTGTTTTTGGATGTGGTGTGTTGCGTAAGCTGCTTCAAAACCTTATAGTACTTTATTTTGTATTTATTAAAAGTATAGAATTTTAGTACCACTCCCCCTCTTTTGAGGACCTGTCAGCAACTGCTTTATGTTTAATAAAAATATTATAAGGCGTCGTAATTGCACTTAATATAATCATTCGACACCCATATTGCTGATGTAAATAGGTGTAGAACTGTAGATGTAGCGGTCAGTATGGTAATTCGCCACCAAGGGCGCGCTTAACCGCTTGATTTATAATCCGGAATACATACATACACGTCTCAAGTTAGGTATGCGACAATTTATGTTCTGAGGATGCACCAAACTTCACGCAGCTGTTATAAAAATATCAAAACAATAGACAATGCAATAAACACAAACGCTTTGTTTAAAGAAAGGACTTATAAGTGGTGCGTAGGATGAAGATTTATCTGAGTTTATCACGTTGCAACACACTGAGAAATTAATTTTATTCGAATTTTTTTAATTAACATATTAATTCAAATTATATAAACATGAGTGAAGGGATGATTAAGGAAATGATGTTAATTTATCGTTAAAGAAAGTGTGAAACATTCTGCGCGGCGCTGAGTTCCCTGCAGGATTCCATGTAACAATCACCTTTATCTCTCCAACTCGACTACCAAGAGTGGCAATGTAAATTTTAAACCTGCTCATAATTTTCGAAGCTATCACATAAAAATCTGCATAACGCTTTTAGCCACCCAAACGTTAAGGATTTTTATTGATCAACTTTCGGAAAATGAAAATGGTACCACTAAATGAAAATAAACGGTATGCTATAGTTATAAACACTCGGAAAGTGATCACTTTGACATAATTTACGCATGTGGGGTCATTCCGTGATAAATTTACATATATTCAAAGTGCCTCAACATTCATTTCAATGGCTCATTTAAATAAGTCTAAAAACCGGATTCGGTAACTCATTAGACGACTGTTTTAGTTAAAAGACCGATATTAATTATACTGAATGGGATATATTATGGTATTTCTATGTTTCAGTCTGACTGCCAAACTTTGTAGTAACTAACATTCCTGCTTTTTTATGCACCTATAATGATAATTTAAAACATAGTTTAATGTATTTCAAACTACAACTGCCTGTAAATTTATATATAAGCAAAAACCTTTCACAATATTAGTATTTTATGGATCTTTAATTATATTTATAACAAATAATTGCAACGATAGTAAAAAGACTATAAATACTGGAAATGAGTAGACAGATTCTGAATTTTTTTATATTGGATTTTAACACGGAATATAATAAGTATTGTATATGGTAGACGGTGGCTCATTTTTGGTTTAAGAATTTGTTTTGTGGGATAATTAACATTGCCGATAACAACTGTAAGTAAACGGTATTCTCTGTCTGACTCTCCGTAATTGTAGGGTACTGTGTTTATTTAGACAACTAAACAGTGATAAGGTGGCCAAAATAGTATTATAAAACAGCGTTTCATTACGTAAACAAATATCTACCAGTAGAACCCAAAAATTACGTTTATAAAATTGAATGTAGTAAAATAAATTAGGCATTCAAATCAAGAAACGCAATATTAATATTTTCTTTAACGTTCAACCGGTGCCGCTTATTTTGAAATTGAAATTCTTAACGGAAAGGCCAATAACTATAAACTAAGTTGTGTCTACATTCTTAAATAAACATGACGGGCGGCGGCAATACACAAGTAGAAAAAATAATAATAATTCCGGCTTTATTTTTTATAATTACCACTTTACTGGACAGACGGGCATCATATCTCATAACTCTCAGCCCATTGTCATGGTAAATGGGGATATGAAATATGCAGGAAACCGTCGGTTTTGGTCGGCTAGGCCGCTGTACAATACCTGTCTTACATTCGGACGCGCGAGTTAGCAGCCTCCTACTAAAAGGTTTTTATTCTAGAGCTGTTTTAGTATGGCTTTTAAAAGGTAGGATAACGACTAAAACTACTAAGTAAAAGCAAATAATAAGTAGTTGAGGGAGTTCATCTAGGAATGCAAATGACGGTCACTACACCACAGAACGTACTCATGGCCAACCGCTGCTTTGAATTGTAAATGATAGACACGACACCCACGCTTCGTGTAGACACAGTCAGCCACGCTGTATTGTTGTCAAGTAATTGTTACTTGCTGTTGTTTGTTTATTTATTTCGTTGTAAGTCAGGAACGGCAAGAAATTAAAGTTATAGTGGGTTGAATTGAACTAACTCTGTTACTTTCCCATATTTCCAGTATGGGAATGTATTGTGATCATGAAAAAAATCAATTCTGAAATTTTTATGGAAATACATTGTCTATAAACTTTTCGAAAAATTATTTCTTAGAAACTGACCACGCGATTGTTTTTTATTAATTTGTCTGTTAATAAAGATATGAGGGAAATATTGTTGGTTTTTCTTCCGGTTGCTCTGTGACGCTATCAACGAATTGTTTGAAGGTGGTGGTAAGTAATGTCTTATAATTCAATAAACAAGGATGATGAATAACATCAGGCCAGGGACAGTAAAACGATTTTTTAATTAGACAATGGATCAGATCCTAGCAGCCGGAATGTATATATTTATATTTAAAATCCCGGCAGCCGGAATTCGTTTCGTTCGAACAAAAAATCTAGAAGTGGGGATAAAGAGAGTAGCAGGCACATGCAAAAATGAGATTAAGAATTTAGTCACTGTGAGAGTGTGCAAACTGCAGTAAATAGTGGTGGTAGTAAGTGCAGTGACAACAAAGCTCGAAAATAAATTTTATTCTTTTGAAGAGTTTGGGACATAATTAGAAGAGCATAAAAGGAATATTGGATGAGAGATAATAAAACTTTCGCTTCTGCTAAAAAAGGAGTTCCCCATATAATAGGCAAAGCTAATATGAATTAAAAAAGACTGCTGCATTAAATATTGTTGCATCCACTACATTTATAAAAAAACGCTGTGTATGATATTTTTTAATATAAAAATGCGCAATAAAAAATAAAAAGTGAATCATATATTCTAGTTTCCAGAAGTTTCCGTATATAAAGCGTTCAACGCTCAGTTATGTAGATTAATTTAAACAAATCAAAAACCTACAATTGTAAATTATGGTGTTATTTAAACCGTTATTTACATAAACACAATTTTTTTCAACTTGTCTATAAAAGTAACCAATAAAATACCAATTGTGCTTTAAAAATTGAATATTACTAAACAATTATTATTAAAGGCTAGATTAAAGCTCAAATGCGCGTTTAAAAAGTATAAGTATTCAGTTAAACACATCGCTATGCAGGGAAAGAACTACATTTACTTTTTTGCAAAAGAGCCAATTAGCTAAAATATACGCTACAAATTAAACTAGAATTTTCTCAGTGAACTGATGAAAAATTTTGCTTCTGTCGATCGAAATGTGTTTGTATTTGGAGAAGCATCATTCAATGACACAGGTAGGGCTGGGCGATACCGCAGAGTGAGAACCGATTATCGCGATTATCGATAGCAATTTGGAAAGCATCAAAGTATTGAGAGTATCAAAATATTCTAAAGAATCAAATTATGAAAATACCGAAAGTATCGTCGTTATGAAAAGTATTGTAAGTAACGAAGTATCTCGAAATATCGAAAGTTACAACTCCTCGATTTCGTTTTTTCGTTCAAAAGGCAGAAAGAAGATAAGTATCAATACTTTTGATTAGTAAGTATAAATATTTTGCCCAGCCCTAGTAACAGGATGCTACTAGTGCATACTTCTACCATGGTAACTCTTCTACGCTTATTTTACAAGCACTTGGTGCAAGGAGGTACACAACTTTCGCTATTTCGCGTATCACGGAAAATCCAGGGTTCTGTAGTAACCCCACCCCGTGCATTTTCGAAAAATTCTTCGATGTTTTAGAAAAACTTAGGTGTCGTACAGTGAGCTTTCTTGAGAATCTCAGAAGTCGACATTTATAGAAAAATTCTTAACAACCTCTTAAAGAATGAAAATATCTCTATAATGAAAATGTGGCGGTAAAGAAAATAAAGAAATGTGCAGTAGAATATGCATTTAGTGTAAAATATGAAATTGTTGTTAACATATGCATCCGTAGGCAGAATATTTAAAATTCCGTGCAAGTGCAGAAAACCCTAAATTAGCTAGCAAAGAAATTCGTTTTTTATTTATTATTCAAGATGGTTTTTTCCAATAGAACCTGGAGACACTCAAGTGGGTAATGTACAGTATCCGGACTTTTAGTCTAGTATTTAGTCAGTATTGAAAGTATGGGGCACTAAATTAACACCGAATTTCCGCATAATTCCTGTAAATATGTAGTTGTCGCTTCTATGTAATTTCAAACAAATTATCTACGTGATTATCACAGAAACACGACTATATATTCGACCTTAACGAGATCGTTTATGTACTTATCATTTATTTGTTCAGTTAATTTATTATTTTGATGCTCTGATTATTCAGTTCGTACGCGTAGAATATGCATGGTCACGTTTTTTTAAAGTTTTACACCAAACAATATCATGAATATGTCATTTTAATCTATATATTTTATTTATCTAATACCATTTCTTCTTCCATTTCACGATACTTTATTTCTTCTTCCATCTCAATGCACGGAGTGCAAAACCTCTCTGGCCTAGTTCAATAATAAAGTAATACTGAACGAATGGATATATCTCAAATATTGCAGTTGTAGTTGTATCAATACTATGCAAAATCGTGCAACATGTTTCACGTATAGCTTAATGCATTTGAGTACGCCCATCTTTACTTGTTTAATTTTTAAGCAATATTTTGCAGTTTTGGGACTAAAAGTCCGGACTTTAACCTAATTTATATCTGCTGAACTGCCTACAAAATGCATCAACCGGATGCATTACATTAGCCTCGCGATTCGAACCCGAATAATTTACACCGCGGATATAAGAACTTGTTTTTTAAATTAAAAACCAAAATATAATTACCTTGCTCTCTTCACTCCTAAATAGACAACTTTTGTCGAATCAAACCTACCTTGTATCCTGAACATTTTCGAGATTTCTGTAGTGTCCCGGTTAAAATAGAAAACACTCTTACGAATTGGGTCTAATGCATTTTTGTTTTTTTTTTAAAACTAGTTTTGAGAAATAATAAAGAACGTTTTAAGAAATGAATGTTATATGGCACGAAAAATTAAAAAAAAAGCTCACATATTTCCAGATACTTTTTACAAGTTTAAATAAAAATTGCGTTTTAAACCCCGAGGAGCATTTCCTCGACTACAAAGTTTTAGCCTTTTTAGGAAGTCCATTAGCAATATTGGTTGACGTTGAGGCTAACTGCAAAGCTAAAGCTCTATCTTACTCCTACAAACAGTTTTGATGCACAAGATAAAACGAGCGAAAACCTTGATGTTGATTTAAATATAATTTAAAAATTCAGTCTCTTTCAAGCGCTTCTTTGTATTATTGCTTCTTTTAGCAGATTCTTTCATAATATTGTTTAGTTATCTCTTAATGTACCTATTCAATTTGCGAAATTTCAATTAAATTATGCTTATGCTTCTTTCCTAATAGGGGTTTTAAGTTATTCTTTGATATCTCGCTTTTGGTAACATTAAAATTTTCTCACTTTAAAAATGTTTACTTTTTCAGTGGTTTTTACTTCAATATAAAGAGAACCTTCAAATAAAGTAATTTATTTAAACTGTTATATATTCGTATTATTGTACGGTAACGTTTTATTTTACTAAGTAATGTGCTTAATAATACTTGGTAATAAAATATTTAAAAGATGAATATCTACTCCCTGCCCACTCCAGTTTTTGACAGCAACTTCATCTCAAACATTATTAATGAATTAATATACATGTGAAAAGGTATAATTTTATTTACTTAGCTGACATTTCTCGTTTGAGAGGGAACGCCTTTAAAAACAAAAATCTCTTTATAATAGATGTTTCGGCGCCTATTCACTCTAGTCGGCCAATGAAGCTAAAAAAACAGGGTCTGGTGAATTTAAAATATACAAACCGAATTCATTTTACTGCTCCACCTTTCTACCGACCACTCTTGAGATGCGACTATAAGGTATTGTTTTGTTTTTGGCATGCCTACCTGCGGTAAATATTAAAAGTAAAACTCATTCATGGAAAGAATCGTAAATTGTAACACAAGTTTCTCTGATAATAAAGCATTGTCTGTGTAAATTATATACTGTTAAAATGAAAAAGCTAATTAAAAATCCTTTATGAAACCTGTGTCTAAAAATGTGTAGCTACTTTAAAAATTTCTTAATTGAAAATTTTCTATTGGTACAAAATGGTTGGACAGAAATGTTTTAATCTAGTTAACCGACAATATCCACATGTGTGCCTTATAGGTTTAATATTGAATGACTTTTTAAGGCACATTAAAGCTAAAAAAAGTTTCTAAATTTTTCGCTAACAATTTGTGAAATTGAATTCTAGGAAACCGCTGTTTATTAGGTATTTCTAGCTACAGTTTTTCCCTATTTTTTAATTGAAATACAAACTAGTTCATGACGATAGTGTTTCAATAGTTTTAGAAAAGTCTATTATCTACCGAATTTATCATAAAACTGATTTTACTATGCGTTAGCGTTGCCGATTTTTTTCTCTGACAGAATTTAATTTAAAAAATGAGATTAAATACAGCGCTTCTTTCAAAACCAATAATATAAATTTACTACACTCAAATGACTTAATTACCCATGTAGCAGTTAGATAAGATTACTTTTACTGCATTCCCAAATCGATGGACAAGTTTAAAATAATATTTTATTTTACGTTACTTCATCTCTAACAATTTTTAGAAAAATCGAAACCGCTCGTAACATTTTTCTATTTTCCTATAATTTCAGTATAGGGAAGTATTATTTTCATGAAAGTTTTCGAATTTGAGTATTTGACAGAAATACACGTTTAGATTTCTACGAACTTAAAAAATGTCTGTCCGTGGGTAACTCCCAAATAAACGGTCCGATTATTGCGTTTTGTAATGGATGGGTATGTCAAAAAATCACCAACAAAATAATGTTTTAAAAAATCTGAAACTTCGGAAAGTCAATTTTCTTAATATGACAGCAGACCGTGGCGGAAAGCAAATACTATGTTTTCGCAACTTATAGCTTTAAAATGCTACACATTTTCCAAACAATATTGTTTAAAAACTGGCAACAAGCCGTTTATTTAATTTTGTAGGCTCATCGAATTAAAAATGAACTGCAATTTGGTTCAGTCCTTATATGAATTTTTGAAAATGTTTGCTCTAAACCCTATTGACTTAAAAACGAGTCATCAGATCGTAGTAAAATTTAATATTGTAAACTCCGTCGGGGTACACAATGTTACAAACTGCGAGAACTTCTGGAACTACTAAAACTGTATGTTGAAAAATTTAACAATTTTGAAGTTTCCAAAATATATTGCTTACAATTGGGATTTTATTTTCAATGTTATACGCTAATATAGCTAGGGATAAGCTACGATTTGGTTCGTGACCCAGTCCGCTAATTTCTCTGTGACGCCATCTATAAAATTTTGAAAATAGAAAATTCACGCTTCTTTAATTAATAAACGGTAGACGATGAAATAATTCTGTTTAAGTTAAATTGCTTGTGAGTGGTAGATGAATAAGATTCATAACTGAAATTATAGGTGCGGCAATATTAAGAGAGGTTAATTTTCCGCTTCCCATCAACTTTTCGTGGACGAATTTGTATTTCCGTTATTGTTTTTTTAATCACATCATCATCATCATCATCATAATCTATCCTCATATACCTGAAGGTGTCGAGGTCTTTCACTCCGGGTAGGCTCTTCGCTTGTGTAGTAGGAGGTAGTGGGGCCTTTGGCCTTTAAACCACCACGCTCCTGAAGCTTATGCCACCCTTCATGCACATTCATTCAAGCCATACGCACATGTGTTTTATTTGTATGTTAATGTTGTGTGTGGCTTTGTTACTTGTCCTGGTCAGCCAGTAATCAAGGCAAGCGTCGTTAATTGTAACCCAACGTCGAATGATTGCCGAGCTCGATACCGAACAACATAATTACAGAAAAATTTTCTGCTTCTTCCGGGATTCGAGCCGAGGACTCACGCATTGTGAGCCACATCCTCTTACCACTGGACCACTTCCGCTTTCCATCAACTTTTCCGTGGACGAATTTGTATTTCCGTTTTTGTTTTTTTTTAATTTTAAGGAATTTTATTCTCAAAAATCATATCGCTTTTGTTTTTCATTAAAACCAGAATCGTTGGTTTGTAATAATAATATGATAAGACGGCAGCCGGCAGGCCGGACTCAAGCCGTACCAACCACATTATGCTGAAGCAGGTGTAGTTGTCAGTCAAGTGGTTCTTATGGCTTCTTTAATTGTGTAGGCAAACAGCACTACTACTTCTTTACTTCATCGCTGATTTTTGTTAAAAAGAAAGCCATAGGGTAATATACCGTAATTCAATTTCATTGTCCACCCCTTCTAAATAACCTATATTAGGCGATACTGCAAAAATACCTATAATAATGTTTAACAACTGTTGAGGTACTTTAAAAATCTGTTGGTTTTTTTCATAAAAATTTTGAGTTTTTAAGTTATATTGCAATTTCTACTACATACTTTTTATCTTCTAACAGATATACTACTAGCAGATAAATATGTTATTGATATAGTGACCGCCTTGATCACTGACTGTATGTGTGTGTGCGTACGTGTATCTGTATACATTTTAAAACTCCTACGCTTTAATCCAGAAATCCCAATTTAGGTTTAAAGGATTGGTATTCACACTAGGATGAACAATAAATAAATTTGTGCGTCTGTATTTACATAAAATAAAGAAAAACAAAAATACAATTTATTATTAACTGATTTAAAAATGGCGTAACCTAATATAAAAATAAACAATTTACAACAATATTATTACGAGTACAACAAAATAAAGCTTTATTTGAACTGGTGTCAAACAATCATTCCTTCATGCATGCGCAAATTGATCTCTTAAATTTACCATTATTGGACGTTTTTGAATGAGAAATCAAGTCATCTAAACGCAGATATAAAAAAGCAAGATCAAGTTATGAAGCCTTATTGTGCTTATAGCAACACCAACTGTTTACTTTTAATCTTGCCTCTGAAAATGACATGTCAACATGGTACGTATAACGTTAAAATAAAAATCCTGTTGAATTTAAGAATTGGTATTATAAGACAGGTATTTAAATGCAAATTCGCATCACCACCTGATGCAAAAGGCCACTGTGCTAAAAACTCTAACAAACAGAGCAGTCCGAGTTTCAAATGCAGAACACTCACAACCAGAAAAAACTCATCTCTTGATGTCGTTACAACAAAACGGTTATACAGCCACAGCAATTCACCGAGCAATCAGCAATGCGGAACAGACCAAGGCTAAGAAGGAACTGGCACCTCCAAAAGGTTTAGCTTTTCTACCTTACAGTAGGGGCATTACTGATAACGTAGAGTCGTAGAGCATGTTCTTAGAAGGTACAGCATAAAGACATTCTTTATGACTCATGAAACTCTGGAAAACGGTTTCAGATCCGCAAAAGACCAAATATTAAACTTAAAATCAGCCGGGATACTACAACATTTATTGCTCTTGTGGTTAAATTACATCGAACAAACTGGTCGCTCCATTGAGATTTTGAAAACGCTCGAGTAATCGCTAGAGTACCTCATTACTTTCCTCGTATCATACGTGAAGCAATTGAAATTGAGATACAGCCTAACAATACAAGCAGAAAGGGTGGTTTTAGACTCAGTAAAACTTGGACTCTAGTAGTTTATTAAGGACTCGTAAGCATTATGGATCTCACGATCACGCATCACCGGATCCGGCTCCGCCCAACGGTGGTAGCCAACCAAGACTCCGCCGTTCTGCCCGACTGGCTCAAAGGGGTTTAAATAGCTCTGCATCCCGGATTTAAATTCAGTACTCTAATCAACCTGAAGATGCAAGCTCCAATGTCTTACGAAACGTTAGTTTGTATGGGTTCACAAACAGCGAACACGCATAAACCGATTAAGTATTTTTGTCCTAACAAACAAGATACCTACATTACGATCAAATTTTTGTCCTCCCCAAATTTTCAAGTAGACGGCCCTGCTTAGGCATGCAGAACCCACAATTAACTATCGCCAAACTTTTAGAGCAAATTCGTGTAAAAGCAGACAAGCTGCAGGTCAGTCATTACCTGATTATGCTGAGTGTAATTCCCAAATAATGACGCCGCCGTCTAAACCTAGAGTAAATTGTAATATTGACAAACCATTTTTAGTTTTTAACTATATCTATTCACTTTTCGGCATGCAGCAACAGTTTCTCTTTCTAGTACAATATTTTCTTTAAGATAACATAAGAAAAGCCTAAGTGTGGACTTCGAGTAGACGTTCCCATATACTAGGAATTAATACTTGCTGTATTAACAAAAGTCTAACTTTTAATAATTATAAAGTTGTACATTTCACCGAGTATAAGATTTCTAAGAAAACAAGCAGCGGGAATTTGAATTTGCGATAGCCTGTTCGATTTGTTTCCGTACCGTAACTCTACCCATAAAAGCAGCGACTAACTGCACGAAAGCAAGGTAAGCGTAAAGGTAAGGCGCAAGGTAAGTGTCGAACAGAAATGGCTATAATAGCTTTATTTAAGAAGTTATCAAAAATATGCAAAGAATGAAAAATATATTTTTTAACTAGAGCTAATTGATATGCGTAATTAAAATCACGTAACTGCCGAAAAAGCGAATTAAAAAGTATGTTTGTTCCCTAATTTTTAAAATATTTGAACATTCTTGCTGATCCTAATACACCGCTTCAACTAGTGTATTGAACTGACTAAGTTTATAACGATTGGCGTATGCGATTTTGAATAAATAATTGACCAATTTAAAATTTTTAAAATTTGTTAGGCGTCACAATAAAATTTGGGAGATTAATAAAAAGTAGATTGGTAATTCACTGCGAGCCCTATTGGCTCAGAAAGTTAAAAAAAATCGTGTGGCCCCATTGCGGTCGTTTCGGATTTTTAAAATTAATTTTATTTCATCGTATACTACTACTAAAGGGCTCTTAAACAAGTTGTAGCTGATCCTGATCAGACAACTACTTTTTGAGTTAATGAGCGTTGAAGTCGAGATTTTCAAGAAAATGTAGCGCACGCCATTTTAAAGCTAGAGAGTTTGGTAAACAAATTTTCGATTTGTCTTAAGTTCTTCTCTCAGACCCCGTGCTCAAATTTTCAGAATTCAATTTTGAAAAAAAAAACGCTACTAAGAAACATGTCTAACTTCCGTTTCTAGTTTCGGATTATTTTGAAAAGCTTAACTAAAACTACATTTTTTGACAGACCTCTTGATTTAAAATTTCGTCAAAATTGGTCCAGTACTTTCTCCTGTAGAGGCGTCATCCACATATCCGTACACCCACCCACAGACATTTTTTAAAAACCATTTTTTGGGTTTCTTGAGCCCCAAAACGTGTATTTCAGCTAAAACATAGATTTCGAAAATTTTAATGAAATCGATACTTCCCTATGCCGATGTAAAAAATTGAATAAAATATATCTTTAAAATTCTAATATTTCATAGTTGCCATAGCAACCAATTGACGAACCGTAGATAAATTAAACATCAACAAAGTGTTACATACATTATCCTTTACTTTCTACTCACTCTGTATATCTATTAGGTAATAACATCGTTTTCGCTTATTAAAATGTAAAGTGGACATGATACCTAATAAGGAACTTATGGAGAAGTTGTCATATTCATTATTATACATGTTTTATAACCAATTAAGCTGTGTAGGTGAAAACCTATATCAGATTTCACTTAAATCTAACGGCTTAATCTTTATGGACTATTTAACAATCGCCACTACTTGCGGTTTCACATGAGAACACCTATATCAGTTTACAAAATACGCTTTAATGGTATTGTTCTTAACAATCACAGGTTTTGCATTCCTTCGGCTTAAGTTTCATTTCGTTATCTTTGTAGCAATAAATTGTAGAATAAATTTGTAGCTGTTAGGTTTTTGTTATGAAGATAGCTTTTCTGCATAATTATTTTTATTACCTAGCATCCAAATCAAAATATTCACCAAGATGAAAATACTATTTTTGAAGTAGCACCTTGATTTTAAGTGTAGCAGGTTCAATACCTGTTACAAAAAGAAGTTTTAAAAGTAAGTTTTAAGATTGAAATTCAATAACAACTGTTTGACTGACATATTCTACAAGCGAAATGCTGAATGAATGTATGAGTTCATGATCAAGTTCACGGTTTAAGCTTGACAAATGCCAAAAGAACGATCAATCATGCATGCAGAGTAAAAGTGAGTTGGTATTAAATTGATCCTCCAAGGATTAGTCGGTGACTGTTTTGATTTTTTGAGCTCTTCCGATTTGTCTCTTTTTTGTTCCCCAGAGCAAAACCAAATTCTTCTGTTAGCTGCAAGTCATTCAAGACGTTTTCTTTGTTCATTTCGATTCACCATTTCCTAAGAATTTAACTTTTGTGGTTTTTAAAATCAACGATTTAGCAAATTAAAGCTCATTCAGAAAATTGTTAAGTATATACTTTTTATAAAAAAAACAAAAGGAATGTTTATAAGTGGCAGGTTAAGGTTTACAATCATAACAAATTACCAACGGAGTACACGTCCTACTATTTTCTTTTCTGTTCTGCTCCCACTACTCATATTTAGAAGTAGGTGAGTTCTGTTTACAACGAGCAGGTAGTAAAAGTTAATCTTCTAAAGCTTAGGAACATAATACAAAATACATCCACGAGAGAATATATGAGTTCTTGTGTGATACTGCCTTACCTACCTCACAAGTAGGTAAACTTAGTGCTGTTTTCTAATATCCCAAAGGTATTTACTCATTCTCGTGGCACTTCTTTTAGCAAGTTGAAATATTGTAGATTAAAATGCAGAAAGAATTTTTCTTTGACCTAGTTTATTCTTCTTGGTAGTACTGAAATGTACAATATACAAGCTTATTACATACATGTTGATGAGGTATTGAATTCAGTATTTTTAAATTGCTATGAATTGGTATATACACTGTAGGCCAAAAGTTTCTATAACTAAACAAAAATGGAGAAAATTGTTAAACTGTACATGATATTGCATTGCGTTTTTTTTATTAAATACGGTTCTAGCTCTATATTATTTTCTAAATTGTTGAATTCGGTCAAAAATTAAAGATCTTGCTAAGCTTCTAGTAAGTCGTAATCGGCCTTTACGTCCCACTGCTGGGCTTCGGCAGCCTTCTCTGACACGTACTCTCCTTAGCGCTAAGGTGGAGTACGGGGGACCTACGGTTTAACGTCGAATCCGAACGACTAAATGCTAGCGCACGGCTGCCTACACCGGATTGGGGAATACGAGTGGCGGGTTGCGGCATAGATTTTTATTGCTGCGTGGCTTCGGCGCGGAATTGAACCCCAGACTTTCAGCGTTAGAGGCTAAGCACCCAATCATAAGCTACCGTCACAGTAAGGCATAGTGTAAAATATCACTTACAAAACAATTAACACCGTTTTGAATCAAGTAGTAAATCTAAAACAAATGGAACAGTGCAGATCATAAGCAAGATTATAAGCAGTGTTCGGATTTCTAGTCTAGTATTTAGTCAGTATTAAAATTATGGGACAATCAGTTAATAATAACTTTTAGTATGCTTTCTTCAAATATATAGTTGACGCGTATATGCAATTTTAAACGAATTATTTACGGGCTTAAAAGAGCAACACACCCACATGTTTGACTTACGAGCTTGTTTAGATACGCATTATTCATCTGGCCACCTGGTTTATTATCTCGAGCAATTTTATAACAGAGTTGATAAGCGTAGAATATGCATAGTCGGAGGTCTTAAAAGTAATACACGCAACAATTTTATGAAACTTTGAATACAAATTTTTGAGTGGCTAGCTCAACGATAAAGTAACACACAACAAAACGATGTATCTCAAATATTGCAGTTAAAACCTTGCAAAATCGTGCAAAATGTTTCACATGTAACTCAAAGGATTAGAGTACGCCTATTCTTTTTGTTTACTTATTAAATTTTAACAACATTTTTTGCTATTCTGGGACTAAAATTCGGGTCTTTGATTATAAGTAAACGCCGAATTGCGTCACCTGAAACATGTTAATAATTTTTATCGCTTTATATTGTTTTGCTCGATAAAATAATATCTGCAATTATGAATCTGTCGTCAACACCAAGTTTACGTATTGGAACACTGCGAGTAAAAGTTTGTTTTGGGTGAATTCGGCGCTTTAAAATAGCAGCAACTACGAATTTTTGAAAATTTCTTACTCAAAACCAAGTTGTCTGATAAGGTTAAAATATTTTATCGTAATAGTCTTATAAAGGTGCTATTAACTGTGTACGAACATTTTCGAAAAGTTAATAGCTATGAAGTGAAAAAGTTTTCAAAATTTCGAAAATTTTCAAAAAAAAATATTTCTCAAAAACTGAGAACACGATTTTTTTTCTAATTTTGTATGCTTATAAAGCTAAAAACCAAAATAACTAAAAATGAAATGAGAAAAAGTTACTTTCTCGGTTCTATTGTCACTGCATCTAGAAAAAAACTATATATTTTTAAGTTCCCGTTGCTGGTATGTCATTTAACTTAAAGATGGCTATAAATTAATGTCGCACGGTCTCATAGAGAGTATCACAGGAAACTTAGGGAAAGCCAAACATTATAGTTTATTTTTAGTTCTATGGTTCATAATACTGTAATCAAGGTTCCATCACCTGATAAAAAATATTTTTAGGATATTTTAAAAATTTGACAAAATTGTAATATGGGCAGTTTTAAATATATGAAAATATCTTTATATGACGAATAAAAACGTTTCTAAGCCTGCTTTTGAATCTATAGCTTTCTTCAAATAAGAAAATTGCAATTTAAACCTCCGCTTCGTATACTTCGATTATTATCATAAAGATGGTTTTGCAGAAATGAGAAATTGCCATGTTACGAAATAATGCTGTTGATTTCAGTAATCAAATGTTATAATAGGGAATTAGCATTTTAGAATAAAGTTAACAGTAACAATTAATATAAATAAACAAATAAAATCTAATGCATACGGAAAATTCTAACAACTTAAACAAGTTTAATAGCTATTCATCAAACAATTGCTATACTTCATTATTTGATTACAATGATTAAAAATTTTAATTATTATTTATTTACCAAATAATAATTGATAGTTGGAGAAAGACCATTGTTGAAACTAATAGAAAGATAGTATTCACTGTTACCTACCGCTAACACACAACAAACTTGCATCTTGCTAATACATCAGGCATCAGTCAGCAACGTGGGTCAGCAGAAGTTAATGAAGAATTTTTTGTAACAAGATGTTTTGCTTCTAGTTGCATTTCTTTTTCCATTATTAATTTTTAAGACGTTAACATACACAATTAATTAATTTTTAAGTGGCTAAATTTAAGAAAACGGTATTTACTGTAAATAAATACATACGCAAACCAGTCCTATTGAACCTACACATGACACCAACAACCATGCTGCGAAAATACTTAAAAAAAACGAATTTGTAAAACTTTAATTTAAAGCTATCGTTTTAAAACGGGTGAAATTCCAGTTACTGGCCGGTTAAATACAGTAAGTGCTTGTAAGTGCAAATGAAGTAAACGAAATAATACTCTGCAAACCGCATTATTCTAGCACTGTTTTATATAATTTTTCTTTTAAATACTACCGAGGACGCAATTTGTTGATACGAAAAGGTGCGGTGTAATTATTTATTACAACCTTAAAGACCACAAAACGAATCTATGATAAAGGGTATGAACCGTGAAGGTCCACCTTAGCTCAAGAGTCTTAAATTTCTCTTTCTTCTGCTAATTTTCCAAAACTATACTCTCTACTTATTTATTCGTTTAAATTTAACTTCCATGCAAGGCACATTTTCTTAGGCAAGTGTAAGTTCCTAACACTAATTTCTTTGAAATGTAGATACCATCTAAAGAAGACTAAATATGTGAGATGATAAACAACTAACAGCTCTGGGTGATTAATAATGACCGACTGATTGCTAAAACTGATTGGTTTGTGTCGGATTTGAATACAGACAGTTGATGGATCGGGAATAGAATTAGTTCTTTTGACCTCCCGCGGAGAACCGCTTTGAGACCTCGATCAGAAAAATTAGAAACCTGTTGATGCAGAATTAAGTCTGAATAAAACTTGAGATGTGGTAAAGTGTAAAATGTGCCATCAAATACGGGACAGGGCAGCGAGACAAGAATTATAATGTGCCATTTACTGTTTTGCACATTCTAAAAAAAGTGCTTGATACAATAAAAAGAACCCTTAAAAGTTAGCTTCTTCAAAAAAGGTGTCTGGAATTTGAGAAGGCCTATAAAGGGCATAAATGGATCAGTTTTATATGTAATGGTCACTTTGCCGAGCGAGCGTGACCAACATTTAGATTAGTAGAAGTTCGTTTCGTTTCTTTTAGTAAAAACTTTTTAGTGGCGAACAGAAGCATTTGTATGCAGTTGTAAGTTTACAGCGGTTATATCAGTTTTGCATACGTAATAAACAGTGTGATATGTAAAAGACATTACAAAACAATTGTATATACAATCAAAATGAAGCAGAAATTAGTTGTAGTTACTACAACTTAAAAAAGTTATAGAAAAAGTATTTTACAAAATTGAAAACGAATCCGTGACATTCGTATGCTTGAGTTACAAATGATTAAATACGATCGAATTAACAAATAGATTGTTTTTTAACATTGCTTTGTGTTTTACCTCGTTTATTCTTATCCTTATAGAACTTAGATACTTAATATCAAGTCTCAAATATATTTTTTTAGTATCGATTTATCGAATACATTCTTATGATGTTTGATATACTTTTTAAAGTGTGGATCTTGTTTAGTTTCATTTTTATTGAGGTTAACAAAATAATAATATCATTCATGTTTTTGTAGCAGTGCAATTTTATACATTATGATTTTTAGTTTTAAAATATCAAAACATTCTTTCTCTATCCTATGCTCCCTTTCTTTCAGTCTTTTCTAATTTAATGAGTATCTGTATATAAAATACTTAATTACTTTAACAATATTTATCTATTTTAACCTTATATCGTAATCGTCTGCAGATGACTTGATTTCTTATTCCAAAATGTCCAGTAGAGGAGAATTTAAGAGATAAATTTGCTCATTCATTATTCGTGAATTTCAAAAGCTTCTAGTATATCTAATTTACGTTTATCATCACAAAAGTGTAAACATTTTATAGTGTTATTAGATGTCATTGAATGATTGTGTTCTAGTAAGTGTTTAGCGTAATTGGATTTATGTGGGTGTTTGTATTTGTAACAACGTACGTGTTCTTTATACCTAATATCAAAATTTCTAATTGTCTGGCCTATATAAACTGAATTACAATGCGAACAATTTAATTTGTAAATGGCTGATTTTAGCAAATCGTCTGTTTTTGATTTTGCATTAAACAAAGTGCTTCAGATTTTTCTAGTTGTTTTAAAGCTTACTTTATATTTATTTGTTTTGTTTATAATTTTAGCAATTTTTTTCTGATTTGTCACCAAATATGGGATCGAAGCATATTTAATTGTATCGACGGAAGTTGGGATATTCGGATAAATTTTTTGAATGGCTAATTTATAATCTTTTTCTTTAATTAATGTATCAATAAGTTTAGTATTATAACCATTACTGTATGCAATTTGTTTAATAATTGAAATTTCTCTATTATAATTAATTTCATCTAAGGGGACCGTCAAAGCCCTATATATCGGGGACCTGCATGCTGCTAATTTATGTTTTAAAATACGATTTAGTTATCAATTTTTAGCAGACTCGTTTTATTTTATTGTTTTTTAAGTCCAGACATTCTTAACATCTTGAAATAAAACGTTTGCGTCTTTAAGTACATTCACTAATAGCTAATGCTATAATCATTTTTTGCTACTCATGTAGTTAATCCAAACAATAGTTTTTATACATAGAATCGTTCTTTTCAACATTTAATGTTATACTCAATTTGACAGTGAAACATCAACAGTTTAAAAAAAACTGAAACCGGGACTGTTGGCTATTTCTAGAATAAGACTATGGACTTCTTTTATTCGTTAAATATGCATATCCTATCTATTTTAATTAATTTAATTGGCATCTACTTACGGTCGTTACAACAAATTATATCACATACAGTAGTTTATATCTTTTTAGTAAATTTGCTATTCAGTGTTATTTATCAAACACTGTTTTCTACATAACCAAAAAGCAGTACATATTCTTTACTGTTCTTCTATCACTTCTTTTCCCTATAGTTTTTAGAATTTTTTAAATTTTATTGGAGAAATGAAAATTGCAATAATTTTTCTAAAATTTACTAAACACTACTAAGCAAAAAAAGTTATTACACCATAGTTTTAAAACGTATAGGTGCTTAACTACTTGCCCCAAATTTACATAAATGTTATGTTCCTTTTTGTATAAGTATCTATTTGAAAGTACATATTGATTCGCACGAATTCATAGTATTATCGGTGGTCAAATTTGATGCCCAAATGTATGGAGGAAACTTACCATCTTTCTCCGATATGTAATTTTCAATTAAATAATTTAAAAAAAAATTTTAAGTTTTTTATTTGCTGTTGGTATAGATACAAAATCATCAACAAAACAATCACTTGCTTAATCGGGGTTTAACGTAGGGCGACTAAATATATAATTCAACCATTTTCCTGTTTCAGTTGCGGAAGTATACTTTTTGGCCAACTCTAATGCTTCGATTTTTCTATACCAAAATTGTCCCAAATAAACTTTAACATCCCACTATTTTAGCGGATGGCCATGCTACTACTTTGGCGGCGATATGCATAGCCAATTCAAAACCTTCTATTTTATTCGGGTCGAATGTAAGCCCAAGCTGGGTACATCTACTCACAATTAATCTAATAGCCTTTGAAAACGTTTGAATATTCTTGTTGGGTAATAATACACAATAAATTAGGTGTATATAACATTTATTTTTAAGGTAAGTAATTAGCAAAAATATTTGGCTACATGAAAATGTTCCGTCTACTAAAATTTCATGACTTATAGACAATAAATGTAAGTTTTTAATTCCTGGCGAAATTATTTATTGTTTTTTTTTTGTTCAGATCTTCTACTTGCTTTGATTTTGCAGCCATTGTCATCAGCCTGTCGTGCAATGTTATTACAAGATATGTGGTTGTCTACCCTATCTTCACAAAGTAAGATATTTTTAACAGCATTATTAACAGCAATTTTGGCACTGCACTTTTTGACGGCACAACGCCAAATTTCAATGTTTTCTTTTGATTTTCTAACCAAAACAGAATATGTAATCTTTTTCTAGAAGTAAATCACACCCTCGTTGACTTTTTACGAACTCCATAATGCGTTTACTGCACGACAGACTAGGATAAACTAAAGTCGCAAAATATTTTTGATAAAGTAATAAGAGAGAAGTAGGTAGGTGCCAATATTTCCAGTTATTGTGCAAATGTAATAAGTAAGAAATGCAGCATTGGAATAAAATAATTTAAGATAGATTAGAAGATTACCGAATTTTAAGAAAGATGCATTTTCTTTCGTTTTGCCGTGTTGAGCTATCAATACCGAGCTACCTAATTAAGCAGCGAATTAAAAGATTGACCATTACCCAGTTGTACTGAGGCGCTTATCATTTTTGAGCAAGTTGTAAAGCCCAGTTTAAACGCTTATTGATATTACTCCGAACGGCGCAAATGCACCACGTCGCTTCGTACAGATAGCGGAAGATACAGGCCATGCAACGAAAAAGACATAATATGAGGTGTAGCATTGACTATTAAAGGTATATAATCAAAGGGTGTAGTCAAAACGCTATAGCTAGCTATAACTACCACCTGACTGATGACCGTCTGGTTTTCCGGTTGCCGTCTTATGGTATATTTATGGGATTAATAGAAAGCTGCGTCCAACCAGTCAGCAGACATAACTTAAGAGAGAAATGGAAATAAACTGCTTGTTAATTTTTGGGTAGAGGTTTTTTAAGATTAAAAAACCAAAAAACGAAAATTGGGAAGGTAAAATTATAACCCCCTTAAATTCTGCCAAATAAAAAAATTATGTTGTGATTTTTTTTAACTAATTTTATTTAATTTTATTTAACGTCTCCCATTTATATTAAATAAAAAGACATGATTTTTTTATTTTCTTAAATTGATGAGAAGTCCCACAAAGAAATTAGCGGATTGGGATCGAACAGAGTTGTAGCTTATCTCTAGCTCTATAAGCCTACAAAATTGAAAAATAACCGGTTGGTCTGTTTTATCGCATATTTTTTAACTGTATTGTTGTGGCATTATAAACTTCTAGTGCATTTTCAATATCAAATTTCATACCAATTTAATAACTCATTTTTAAACAAACAAGCGTTAAATACAAATTTTCTAAAATGTATAGGAGACGCCACAGAAAAATTTACGAGCCGCGACACGAACTAACTTGTAGCTCATCTTTAGGTCTATTAGCGTACACATTTAAAAAAAACCTACGGCTAGTTTTTTAGCAATATTCTTTGAAAATTTCAAAACCTTTTAAAACGTTATTTACTTTATAGTTTTAATGTTTCAATCTTTTTACATAGTAATATTGTGTCTTACTGGGGTTATTTCAATACCACATTTAATCCCACATGCCAACATGTTTTTGAGTAATAAGGCGTTAAAGTCAAAATTTTCTAAAACTCGTAGCTTCCGCCATTTGAAAGCTAAAATGTTCGCAAAACATGTACCTCCGTTAAAATCTCAAATTCTAACAGTTTCATAAAATCAGTACTTCCTTATACTGAAAGTATAGGTATAGGAAAATAAAAATAAAAATAATGCATTTTCTAGCATCTAATAAGCAACTAAATGTTAATAGGAGTTAACAGTAGTTAAGTTTTATGAACAACGTTGTGTCGGATACATGACCTCTAGTCTTATCAGTAAATTACTGCAGTTTAGATCAAGAATTGTTAATAACCCATTGAAGTACAAGAAAAATATTTCAATTCCTTCTGTAATTGCTAATTTAAAATTGGCGCCTGAAAAACACCTTAATTTTTTGAATAGAACAGGATGGCCACGGTATGTTCCAAAACGTGAAATTAGTTAGCCTGGAACTGTTTCTCAAATAAATGTCGTATATTGTTTGAAAGTGCGTGGTGCTGCATAGATTATTTTTATTGGAACCAAATATTATGCTATAAATGCGGCAGCAGTAGAAGAACAACAGTATAAATTATTTGTCTGGTATATATACAATTAAATCTGATATAACAATAAAGCAAACTAATATTTTCTAATCCTGTTTGTTTCTTGAACCGCAGTTATGCCTCTGGTGATCAGCTGTTATTTAATTCGAAATTCACGGTCAAAACATGTGCTCTCAATTTCGCGACATTGTAAAGGCGCTGATCCAATTCACCGCTGTTTGTTTGTGTTTTCTAGATCGATTAATATACGCTCCAATATTGGCGCTAGCATTCGAAAAGATTCTTGATGCATATCTTCGTTATTTATCATCAAATTTAGATTTTTTTAGTTGCATCCAGAATAAAAAATGATTTAAAACAAGGTGTCACAAAGGGTATCTTCTTATTTGAAATTTTAAAGTGCATGAATTAAAGTTAAGCAGGACAGTAAGCATTACAGTTTAATAGATAAATAGCATAAATGTATATAGTTTATATGGTTTAATATAAAATATTTTTACTACAACATTTAAATTAACTATATGCGCATTTGTATTAAACTCAAAGGAAATCTGGTCAGCGCACAACGGTTTTAAATGTATCACTAATAAAGAAACATTATAGAGCTCTGTTTGGCAGGCTAGAGCTACCTTCTAAACTGACATACAGCAAAACGGAAAAACAAGCGTCACTACATTTTCAGTGCTCTACATGTGGGTAAGATTCTGCATCATAATTCTGAATAACCTTATGTAAGTAAGCTCATCTTTTCTACTGGTCGGGTTACACTTTTCACTGACTTGCATGTGCGGCAGCAATAGCCGGCCGCAGCTGGTACAGCACATACAGTGACTGTCGGTCAAAGTCTGTATGACGAGTGCTCTTCATTCGTGAAAAGTGAAATTCTTTTGCGAACGGGAGTAACCTCGCGAATGCGAGACGGAAGTAATGATACAGGACTAATTCCGGAAGTTGTGACAAAAGTGAGGTCGCTTAGATACAAATTGAATCGATCAATGTTCAGTTGTGTCATCACAGACACAATTATAAACGAGTGTATTTTGTTGGTTTGCTTATAGATCCATCCTACGAACAGCACATCTAGTGATGTATCAGCGCTGTCTACAATCTTATATTAATTTCCAAAAACAGTTATTTTTTCCCAAAGGAATTACGAATATGCCATAGCTTTCGATGAAGTGAACTTTTTACTAAGCAAAAAACTTTTTTATTTGTAGATTTTCACATATACATGGAGCAACCAAAATTAAACATAGGCCCTGAGAAATATTTTAAAGCATAACTTAGATATCATATGGCCATGATTTTGATGATATGAGTTTATAATCGAAACGTTGCGACGCACACTAGGTACCCACTGCTATTACGCTCAGACTGTGTTGAACTACTATGAGTCTATACATCTAGTGGCAAATTGTTATAGCGATTTCTACAGCCAACTAAATGCCATAACCGTTTTCGTTTTCTGTTAAATTATAGAATTTAAAAAACTTTTACAGTGAGAACATTTTAAAAACTTTCACTTATTTAAGTCAAACTTGAACAAAATATTTGAATCTACAAAATACCTTGCTGGCTGTTCGAGAATTTCCCGGACTCCCGACATTAAAATCTGTGTGTGAGAAATAATATCAATATTTGATTTTTTTTGATAATGATAGTTAGGAATTAAAAAACACCAAAGACCAATGACGAAATACGAAGCATTTCCCTGTCAAGTCCATCACGCACTCTTAGTTTGTTTGTTAAATATAACGACTTAAATATTATTACACTACTGATATACCGGGTGGGGCACTAGTGCGTGGGAGTTCGATAGCTCGTACACCGTAACAGATAAAAAATCTTTCTAATGCAGATGTAAACTGTGGGTAAACGCGCATACATGGAAATTATTTTCAAATATACAGGGTGTTACAAAAAAGTGTGGCACGCTTGGTTATTTTTTTTAAATGAAATGCCCCGAATATTTTTGCACATTTAACACTTCTCTTGGGATGTTTATTCATATCTAAAATATTAGCGCCATCTAATGTCCGGCTTAGAAGTAATAATATTTGTTTCAAAAAAATTGATTTTTACATTACTCCACTTAACAATTCACCACTTCCGCGGCCGCAGCTTTGAAGACGAAATTAAGTAAGGACCTTATTGTAGGAAATTGTAAGGTGCTCTTGTTTAAATATCGTAGAATCACCATGTACAGGGTGTTCAAAATTAATTTTCAAATTTTTGAGAAATTCAAAGTTATTCTTCTCAACATTTTCAAATGGAACACCCTGTATATTTTTTAACAATGTTATGTAGAATTAAATAGCGAACATTTTTTGTATGTACATCCTTATGGCTAATTGTAACCACTTTTGATTTATTGAGCAAAAAGTACAAAATTCAACAATATTTATTAAAAAAATTAAGGTTTTTTTCAAATAAAACAAAAGATAAAAATTATATTAAGTGCTCCACATGTTGCCCATTTTGATTGACACACATTTCTATGCGTCTTTGAAATAAGGTTTCTACTTTTTTTAAATTTCCGGTGTGATACTTCTAAAAGCATATATTATCCTATCCTTCATATTGTGGATTGTTGTTGGTGTATCTGTATAAACAATTTCTTTCACGTATCCCCATAAAAAGAAATCCATTTTTGTAAGATCGGGAGATCTAACAGGCCATTTAGTGGGTCCATTCCTTCCAATCCATTGATGTGGATAGATATTATTTAGGTGGTCTCTTACTGCATTTAAATAATGTGGTGGAGCACCATCTTGCTGAAGCCACATCCTATTTCGGATTCTTTGACGAAGATTCACCAATAATTGTGGCAGATAGTTCTCCAAAAAATTAAGATAAAGAGCTCCAGTTAATGTACCATCAAAAAAATGTGGCCCTATTACATGTTCCCCAATAATTCCCCCGCAAACGTTTATGAACCATCTGCGCTGGTTATCAAGTTGTCTGAAAAAGTGAGGATTTTCCGCAGCATAATAATGGAAATTGTGCCTGTTAACAAATCCATTTTTATGATAAGTTGCCTCATCAGTGAACAAAATTATGTTGAAGAAAGTAACATCTTCTTGCATTTTACCTCTGGCTCAATTACAAAACTGTAACGCTTTAGAAAATCGTCATCAGTTAATTCCTGGTGCATTTGAATGTGATATGCATGAACCTTATTTTCTTTTAAGATTCGACCAACAGAACGTCTACTTATTCCTACTAATGAGCTCACTTCTCTCTGACTAATATGGGGATCCTCAATCGTTGCCAGCACAACAGATAACTCATTTTCTTTGTTCACAACATTTTTAATTCGTTCACGTTTTTCATATTGTACATTGCCGGTTTCTACAAATCTATCAAGCAGGTTTTGGAAGCTATCAACTTTAGGGAGCCTTCGTTCAGGATACCGTTGCGTTGGTGGTAAATTCTATTGGCAAGCAAACAATTTTTTCCTACTCGCCCAAAACAAAAATCATGACTACAAGTTCTTCTTTACTAAAATTAATTTTGGAAAACTCAAACACTACAAATAAAAACTGATGGTCGATAACTGCGAGAAATGTACGTTTGACGTTTGTGCAAAACAATTGCTAGCGAACAGATGCTTTATTGTTTTGTGGAACACAAACAACCAAAATAATTTACAACCAATAATAATTAATAAATATTATTGAATTTTGTACTTTTTGCTCAATAAATCAAAAGTGGTTACAAATAGCCATAAATATGTACATACAAAAAATGTTTGCTATTTAATTCTACATAACATCGTTAAAAAATATACAGAGTGTTCCATTTGAAAAAGTTTAGAAGAATAACTTTGAAGTTCTCAAAACTTGAAAATTAATTTTGAACACCCTGTACATGGTGGCTCTACGATATTTAAACAAGAGCACCCTACAACATATTACAATAACGTCCTTACTTAATTTCGTCTTCAAAGCTGCGGTCGCGGAAGTGGTGAATTGTTAAGTGAAGTAATGTAAAAATCAATTTTTTTGAAAAAAATATTATTACTTCTAAGCCGGACATTAGATGGCGCTAATATTTTAGATATGAATAAACATCCCAAGAAAAGTGTTAAATATGCAAAAATATCCAAAGCATTCTATTTAAAAAAAATTACCTTAAGCGGGTCACACTTTTTTGTAACACCCTGTATATTTGAATATAATTTTTATATATGCGCATTTACCTACAGTTTACATCTGCATTAGAAAAATTTTTTATCTGTTACGGTGTACGAGCTATCGAACTCCCACGCACTATTGTCCCACCCGGTACCTATAATGGAACTTTTCATGTAAAACATGAAAAAGCAGCTATCGATGCCCCATACAAAATACTAATTTAAAAAACGATGTGGTTTGTTTGTTTTAGGCAACTCGGTTACCAACATATTTACTTTTTATCAAAATAATTTTGTTCGGAGAAAAGTTTTATTCCATTGTGTCTTGACTCAGAATTTTTGAGCATAATCCGCACAGAGTTAAAATCAAATGTTACAAAAGTGAATTACAAACAATTTTCTATTTGACATTCAATTATATAATTTATTCTTTTATCAAAACATAGATTAATACTTTTCAGAAAAGAAATCAACCTAAATTTTTTTATAATAAACATCTCTATGGCTATCTAGTTGATAACTACACTACAAGTTTTGGATAACTAAAATTATTGGAACGTAAGTCACTTAATAAAATTAAGCGGAAAATCCACAATCATAATCTCTTCAACTATAACATCTTCTGACAGAGCCCGATGAGATTCATCTACCTACCTGCCGCGGTTCGATTTGGATTTTGGACTTTTTATTATGGACCCCCTCCGGAGACATTAAACAATAACCACTTTGGTGTTTCATCTATCATACCAGCTGACCTTGACTTCACAGATGTGAGATTAGGTGCGAGACCCGCTGAGCCAGTCAAAGTGAGCGCTGGAATCACATGTAGTGACATTTAATTTGTTCGGGAGGTGCTTCTCACTTGTTTTTTTTTTCTTTTCGTTTTATTTGCATTCCATACATTCATATCTTTTGATTATATGTGATATATGTGTTTAAAAATTCAATATTCGCGACTGCAAAATAGTTTCATAAAATTATTGGTCAGATAATAAAATTACTTTCATGTGCCGAAGAATTTCGTTCATTGAAAGTAATTTGATACTTTATTAGTGTATCATAGTCACGATTCAACTGTTACTGAAAAACAACGTACCTTCAATTACCTACAATTCAGCGGGAATTAACTTCTGCTAAAGTTTCAATTCATAGAGATATTTCCAACTGAAAACGAAGAAAACGACTTTGTTTATGTTATGGTGTTTGTTTCAAAATCAGAATTCACTATAAAGTCAAGTCGCTTAGATTAATTTTGAAAAATAAACCAGGTAAAATAATCAAAGGCTTCTTCCTCCAAAAATTACTAATAAAATTAAAACAAATATTCCCTACTACTGTAAAATAGCTCAGATATGCAATAAAAGGTTTAAAGAAGATATTTCACGTAAAAATAATTTAAAATGTATGTTATATTTATTTGAAGATGGCCAAATCTCTAGAAGAAGTTGTTTGAATAAAGTAGGTTTAAACAGGGCGTAACCATTCTGCAGATGCGATATCTTCCGTTACAAAATAAAGAAAAATGTCTTAATCGTTTTGTGACTACTAATTAGGGGTTTACTTTTCAACACATAAAACAGTTAAAAATATACAACATTGACAACATTGCTTTTTTTTGTTTACAGTTTTTAGTTCTAGTGTAGCATCTAACAATGCGATAGTTACCAATATAATCAGTGACTTTATGTTTACCAAAAGCATACCTTGCTCTCGTCATATTAAAATACCTAATCATGGATAACCCGCTGTTGTCACGTTTTCAAAAACTAGTAAGCCGGGAGATTGGCGCAGTGGTCTCTCGGACACGCGTTCGAAAATAGAGCGGTGATAGTAAAAATCATAGAGTTTGTCGATGTGACTCTATGGCATTTTCTTAACAACGGCTTCCTTCGATCAATTGCAGTGTATTTATAATCATTACCATTGTTTACATCCATTACTTCAAATCAAAATATCTCGCTTATTATTAGCTTTAGGCCTACAGTTGCATTATAGTTTTTTAAACAGAATTTATCTTACAATCAAATAAGCTTTAAAATAGTAAGTATTTTATTTAAAAAAAAAAGATATAGTCGGTTACACTTAAACCGGAAGTCAACCAATTTGTTTTGTATGGGCAAAATACTCGTCACCATAAACTGTATAACTGTAATTTACACATTTTTTTCTATGGCCAATAATAAATGAGCAAATCAACTGATCCCAAACACACAATCAACTTGTATACAAAAAGGCTTGGTTACAGAGCTACAGCCAACCAGTCCAATCACTCTTTTGTGGATAGTTTTGGCAGCTGTTGCATTAAAAGTTTAATATTTTATTTGTAAGCACTCTCAATTTAGTTTTGTTTTTATACTTATTTTTAGTTAAATAAGTGCACTAAAAGTGTTTCATTATTTTATTCTATATATTTCAATTTATTAACAATTCTTCAATTTTTCTCCATCAAATCCTATTCTTCATACAAAAATACACAAAAATGTACTGTTGCCTGTTGACTGTCAACAACAGTCCCTAAGCCTAACGGTCTTCGAGATAATTCAATTTTTGGGGAAAAATCAAGTTGCCAGGCAGGTCTGAGTGTCTTCTTAAGATGCGAAAATAGTTGGCACAAACTTTAAGGGTATGTAAGAAGAGTTCATTTTTTCCCCTTCTAGCAAAGTAATTTTATTCCCAAACATGAAATAGCCCCTTTTTCTCATTAAACAATTTGGTGATGCGAACCAGGGCCAACGACGGAGGGATATACCGTATGTTCAAATAAAAAAATACATAAGGGTTGGCCATGGAAATTAAAATTACTTGCATGCTTTACAATTTAACTGTCATCACTCTGTCACTATCACTAAAAATGACAAATGACAAACTTAACCTACAAATGTAAAGTGACATTATGTTGTGTTTGTTTAAATTCTAAAGCATGCAAAGACATTAATTTTATTTTCCATGGCCAACCTTTAAGTATTTTTATTGAAACATATGGTAGAAGCATTGTCTACGACTTAGTTTGCTTTGACCGTACGTCATATTATGTCTTGTTCGTTGCACGTTCGATATCATTCCATTCTTTTGTAGTGCAGTGATTAAATGGAATATATTTGTATGGCGTGTTCCACGTGCCCTTTGTAGAATGATCAATATATGTGCAGTTGATACGGGTATATAACGACCGTTGGTGCTATAAGAATTTAGGGCCCCTACGGCCTAAAATTTTAGTGCATGGCTTTCACTGTTCTTCCAATGTTAGTATTCTGTTTGCTGCAACTAATATGAGTTATTATTTTATTTGTTGTTGTAAAAAATTTTTTTTTTAATTTTTGGAGACCCCCAACAATGGGAAACCTAGACACGCTACTGGTACGCTTATGCATAAACACGCCTATGTCTACTTTATAAATGTGTTTTTTTCTTACATTTAATATATTTGTTTGTTTCTTCGTAAAACTTATAACTAAAAAACTGACTTTGATTAAAGTAGCAATACAAAAAAGGTGCAAGCATTTCAGTGATGTAACACTTTACGAACCTAGGCTATATATTTAATATGTGCTAATTAACGAAATACTATTGTAGATCAGTAAAAATAAATCATCCGTGGCTGGAAGTTTTAAACAAAAGCACATATAAAATAGCATTCTATGATGGTAAATTTGAAGTAGTAGATGGTAAATTTTAAAATGTAACTAAATATGTAAAAATAAATTTCTGAAGAAGTAACAGAATGTAGCAAAACGTTAAATGAAAAATTAAAGTAGATTTTGAATTTGAAGGTTTTTTTTTTAGTTTCTAAAACCCACAAACAAAGTTACGAAAAGTTATTTCACTGTTATCAAATAGTCGTTCAAAAAACTACAAGTTCGGATATGATTTGGTTTGCAGTCTATTTTTAGCTATATCACTTGAGAAAATTAAAGAACTTTTTAATAAGTTCTACATTTTCAAAAACACTTTTTGGGAAAGGAAAATCTGTAAATCACAATTAGGCTACATTCTTTAAAAAAATAAAAGTGCGATGTTCTCGCATAATACGAGCAGATTGTCATCTTATATAGTAATTTTGTTTTAACTGAACTGAAACTGGAATGTATTAAATTGTATAACATTTGAATTTAAAACTCACAAAATTACTTTTTTTTTCAAGTGCATTGATCCAGTATGTTGACACAACCCTTCGGTAACGCCGAACTGAGCTTCGTTTAATGCCTCTGGTTCAACTGCAGCAGACGTTTCATGTAAATTAGCATTTTATATACCACAACTCGTCCAGGCAGTCATTGTAAAACTGGCGGGTTACATTTAATCCCCTCATTTGATGCCGCACCCGCCCTTGGTACTGCAGTAGGGCTCATCCCTCGGTTCTGGCCTATTCTCTAGCTCTTTGGATTACGCTTTTGTATTCTTTTGCGGCTGTATTTTTTTATTGGATTTGTTGGTATTTTGTATCATTGTATTAACTTTTAATATGGATTTATTGCATGTTTTGACACTAATGCACGGGATTTGTTCTTGTTCAACGATTTTATGTATGCCTTACACGGGAGATAAAATTGTTACTTAAATATTTGCTGTTAATTAGGGGCATGATTCATTTTTTAAAGTAAAGATATTTTATCCGTTTACAAATTTTTTAAGTAAAATATATACGTTTCCAATTTAACTATTTGTACATGAAATACTAAATATATAATAAATAAATGAAATACAATCCTACAAGGCTAATTCTGGTTGATACAATAAATGTTAACAAAATAAGGTATGATATAGTATTGTTATCATACATAGTATTATAACAAATTATGCAATTAATAATTTTTAATGGACCTAAAATTTAAATTATTGATTTTAGTAAGGTATAACAAAATAGTAATGTTATTTTAGTATAAATAATACAAATCCAATTATATCATATTATTTCAATATCAATTATCATAGTTTTTTCATCATATTCAAAAAGTTTACACCAAAAAACAACCCTTCCTAACATTGACAATAACGATGTAAAACTCGTTATAAACCCTTATACACGCAATATTGCTCACAGTACGATAAAATAGAGTAGGTACAATTGTGTAATCCAAACAGATGCATTCACAAGGGTTGGCTTGAATACATCTGTAACATGAAGATACCAAGCCGACATTTCACAAAATTGCTACTTTGTAAATGATAACATCGGTTATTTATTTCAAATGGATCAGGTATTCTTTACCATTCTTTTTGAACGAATGAATAAACGGATACAATCATAGAAACTAATCTGTAATCTCACTCCAATGTTCCTTCCTGAGTTTTTGAACCTTCACAAAAGGAATATAATGTTACTTGAAGATGTTGCTTTCAAATAGATCTAACTATAAAGTGATCTAAAGATTTAGTTTTTCAAGCATTTTAGTAGCTATAAAGAGAAAATTACTAAAGTAGTTTGTTATATACACATCGTAAAGCGCAACGTTTCAAGTAATTAAAATAAATAAATATTACAATTATTTTATTTATATTTAGCATTTTCATTAGCATAAGCATGTTGAATTTAAATACATTTTGCAAAAATAAGCTTGTATGGAATATTACTTATAGTTATATCATACGTATGTATTGATGTAAATTGTAACAATGTTTCTAAAATTATAGAAGCATTTATTTTTTAGGATATATTTCCATTATTAGGTTTTTAAATAAACCTTAGCATTACAAATTGACTTATACATATTATACATAATCAAAACACCTCATTACTTTATGATTTATAAAAGTACTTTAAATATTTAACTTTTATTTCACTCACAAACTAGTTAATACAACGCAAAATAAGATAAAAATAAACGATATTGCAAAATTTCTTATATAGTATAATTTTCTGATAATTTGTTTCAAATTTTTGATACAGCATTGTATTGGCAATTTTATTAAAATTGGTTATTTTTTTTTGAATTTTTAAGAAAAATTCTGAATCGGGTTACTCACCAACAGATCTTAGCAACGAACGACTGTTTTGGGTTCCGTAAGCACCTAACATAATTTTTTGTTAAAGTCTTGAGCTCAATTTTTCAAGAAATCGCGATTTTCTTTTTATAGAAATATCGGCCAATAATGCGAAATTTTATTATTTCTATTTTAATTCCGAATAACTTGTTTAAACGAAATATCGGCACAGTAAAATTTTGCCGAATATGCAAGAAAAAAATGTATGCCTTTAAGTGGAAATGGGTGACGAGATAATAAATTCTGAACATTCCATTTCAGAAATTCCCTTAATGCGAGAAATAAATTTGAAATAGAAAAATGTTAAATTACAATAATGAGCAGAAAGCTGAACAGTAATTAGAATTCTAAGTGCATTCTTTGCGTTGTTCAGAAACGAACTGGAATGTTAGTAAGTTTTGAGAATCGAACTTAAAACGTTTTACATTTCTCACGGTTTTAAACTACTCATTAACAAAACTTTAATGGAGTGTAATTTTTATTTATTGGTATTTTCAAAAAAAGGGCTTATGTAGCCAATAAATAGTATTGGTAGATCTAATAAATGACACTACGTTAAATTCCTCCTCCTAGATACTAGCAAACTATTTATAAAAAAGACCAGTTACATTTAATAAATTTAGAAAAGCTAGGCAATATTTAAAAACTAAGTTTCCTAAATTTTAAACGATCAAGTTAATGTCCGCCTTTAAGAGTAACTAATAAAAAAAGCACCCAAAGACAAGTTATTAATTAACATTATTAAAAAATACTAATTTTGACAAAATTAAAATTAACTCAAAGTGCAAAGAAAGGAAATAACATTTAACAGCTGAAAAACAATAGAATAAATAAAGCTAAATGTTAATCATAATTTATTTGATATTTAGTGCGTTTAAAATTTAAATACATAAACGGATTCATTCTCGTATTTTGTATAAAACTGTAAAGATCATGTCAGAGTGCTGAGGCTTTCACTTTAAGTTCTTTGTACATTAATTGTACAATATTTGGTAATGATGTGTTATAAAACGAGCAAATTAGATGCAGCAATGCATAATCACGCCTTTCATTACTAAAATTAGCGTTTATAAAAATTAAAGGTTATGGCTGCTGATTTAATTTCTCCCCTAAAAATTCCATATCTAAATGAATATCTGGCGTGACCTTAAAAGTGGCGCTGCAAATGAGCTGTTCCCTCTTATTCTTTTGGTTTTGGCTTTACAGCCGTAGACGGTTCAGTGGTAATGAACTGCGAACTCCGACTGATGTTTATAAAACACACAATACCCTCCTACTAAGAGAGTATATGATGCCAAAATATATAAAATTTATTTACATAATTACATGAACTTTAGAGTAAGCACTATGTTAGTTAATGTTATTAGTGTATCTTTGCAAGTATGTAACCTTGTCAGCCAAGATTAAAAGAAGCAGAGAAGCATTTTCGTTATTTCTACCTGTTTGCTGGCCATTAATTACCTAGATCACAGCGTGAACCAAACTTCAAGAGTTCCTGAAATGACATAATTAACTAAATTAGTATTCCACGCGAAATTCCAGCTAAGTGGTTTTAAATACAAAGCTTTCTAACCCCAAACGACTGCAGCAGTAAATGAAAAAGCGGTCAATTAAGTGCTCAGAATTATAATATTTTTGAATAATTGTCTGAAGTGCTACGTTTATTACAGAAATATAAGATACGTGAGAATTTTTAAAAGCATCTATTATTTTGAAGTAAAACTTCATTTAGATGCAGATGATCTGTATGAAGATACTAATTTACTTTTGTTAATTAGAACCGAAAAGCAGCTGCCTAATTAAATTAACGAACAACGAATAATTATATAATTAAAGCCGTAAATTAGAGTACTAATTATGAGCACATAAAATTCCAATACTAACGTTCAATTAGGTAACTTAGAATAATAATTCAGCCATTTTAAATAAAAACCGGATGTGAAAACCAGCCATGATGAATTTTTAGATGTGTAGATTAGGTGTTGGACAGCCCGACTCTTTAAAAGTAACCAATCCGTGTGCAGTTCTACAGGAAGTTAACTATTATAGCTCTACATTACCTTACTTCCTCTAGGTACTTAACCCTTGCTTTGCGTTTCGCTGTGTTTGCTTCGCGGTAGGTCATGAAAACAAACCGTGACGTGATTGTGGAGTTCTGGTTCGCTAGGCTGCATAATAGAAATGATAAAAAAAGTACGTCACAAAATACAAAGAAAAATTGTTCAGTGAATAAACTAATAAATGTGACACATTTTTGAGTACTGTCGGAAATAAGTTTCATTTGTTCATTACCTCGTTCTCAAAAAATGTATTGAAAAAAAGAGATTTAAAAACTCTCAATTCAAAACCAGAAGTTGGATGTGATTTTTTGTAGTAATTTTATTACCTGGGTTTTAAAATATGAGTTGCCAGTTACATTTCAAACCGACGATAAAAGCCAAAAAATACGTATTACAAAATTGTGAAAATAGAAGAATTTCAGTGTTATTTTCAATTTAAAAGCGATGTATAATAGATGATTATATCACGAATAAACTAGCGTATTGTCAAATCAATTTGATTTTTTAAACTAAGATATAAAACAATTGAGTAGTTTGCTTAAATTCTTCGGAATCAAATTTTGCGCGTCAAAACATGTTCATCAGCAAAACACTAATCAAGACTTGCTATGCAGGAAGTTTGAGCATCTTACTCCAATTGTTTTTTGTTTAATTCACGAGTGGTATATGAGTTAATTATTTTTGGCATATTATATCAAATTGACAAATTAATTATATTTTCAAAAATAACAAATAAAACAAAGAAGTAGTTTAAAATTTTGGTTTTGTTTAAACAATAATGTGGTACTATTATCGAATTCCAAAATTGTCGAAAATTAAAGTTGGCGTATTTTATTATGTACATAAGTTTTTTTCTGTTTCTTCTTGCGGGGGCGGTGTGGTAAATCTTAATGTTCGTGCCTATAGAGTCATTGAGCAATCGACCTCTAGTTGAAAGATTGTTTTCAAACGGGCCAGAAAGTCGAAGTTTAGGAACTTCGCGTCAGTGCTATTAGTCTAGGGCAATAAGTGAAAAGATAGAGGGACGATCTCTCCTCTTCTCTAAAGAACGTACACATGGTGTGGTTGACTACTTCCATGGTGTTAGACTGCTTATCGAAAGGATCATGATCAGTCAGAAAACTTACCATGATCCTGATGTGTTCTGCTTGAGCATATAAACTGTTTGAAACGTTTCGTTGACAATTCTCAAACGACTAACGCAGCTCTGGATTCAAGATCCAGCTGATTTTGAAGTGAAAAAATCCAGTTTTTAATCTTCTACCTTGTGGTAGTCTTGGGTAGTCCGAGAACCGGTTTTGGGCCGAGGAGGGACTTCTGAAAGCCTAGCCAAGGTATCAAAAGAGCTTTACCTAATTATCTAAACCAAGTCTGCTTAGAACTTTTTGACAATCTTCGACCGGCATTGATTTGGTCATAACACAACCAAGAGCAATAAAAGCCGATTGGATATCGCTACATATATAGATATACTTATTAGAGCTACCTCTACCTAGGTTCTTCTGAACACAGATTAAGGTAGCAAAAATCTCTGCATGAAACATTGTGTTGAACTTCCAAAGGGCAAAAAAAGGTTTTGCCCTAGTATCCGCTGACTTAAGAAGGCGTTCAGTTCGGAAACTCTCAAATAAGCCAGTCTTTGAAGTTAAACTAAGCGTAGTTAATGCATGACTGTTGGACTACGGGTCACGACAGCATACTATAGCGGAGTAGATCCACCTGGTAATTTTGGAGTTTAGTTTCCAAGTTTTTCTAAACGTTCGTCTACAAACCCAGAGACTTGCGGTGGCTCTCGTGGCTCTTTGTATTTGTTTATTGACATGCTTCTGCTCCTTTCAGGATAGATCAGCGGTCAGAGTGACTTCTAGATACTTGACTACTCCGGAGGGACGGAGGCTGGTTACGAAAATCTGGTTCGATAAAGCCTTTTACTCGTTTTCTTTTAGTAAAATGACTAAGTCCGCGTTGGAGGGGTTACTTTGAAGCTTAAGTGTATACACTATCCTTGTACAATCCGCACGACTCTTTATAGGAGCCTGCTGACAGTACTTGTAAATTTACCTAAAATTAAAATTGCAATGTCATCTATATAGCCTTGCGTATATAGACCAGCATCGAGTTCTGCGAGTAAGCCGTCAAGTACAAGGCAACACAGTAAAGGTAAGAGAAGTCCTTTATAGGGGCATCTTCTCCTGGCTGACGCCCTAATCGCAGTCACATCGAGCGCGGCTATTACTGTCCATCCCGCCAACATGGCCTTAATCCATCTATTAATGGTGTTGTTGTAGCCATATCTGGTAGCAGCCGCATAAATAGAAGCAAAGCAAATGTTATCAACGGTTTCTTGGGTGTAAAAAACGCTTTTAAGACAAGCTAAGTTTTATACAGCTCAATTTTAAAAACAATCAAATAAAGTGCCATCTCCACGGATTTGCCTGGCTAGTAGTTGTTGCCGTGGGTGCAAAGAAGAAGTGATCAATGCGCCCTTTTTCACAAACCTGTCAACTAGCAGGAAAGGGGGCATGCAGATAGGTCTAAAAGATTTAGCAATATCGTATTTTGTGCACCCTGTTCTGCTTTTGAAATATAGACTATCTTTACGGCTTTCCAAGATACAATGATGTACCCAAGAGCGAGAGCCGTACGCAGAAGGTAGTACAGTTGACATCTTTAATACTTTTGCAGAAGTCTTTCAGCCAGTTTTTGTACACACGCTGTAACTGTTTATAACTGTCACAGCCTGTTGGTTGTTGAGTAAGAATTGACCTATTAAAAACCCTGCACCTTTCTTTGAAAAATGTTTGGAGATTTTATAATCAGGATATATTCCTCTTTCTGGTGCTTTCTAGTGGGGGCAGCTGCTTTGATAGTAGGCCATGATAAACACTTGCAAGAGTTCCGTTAAAAATTCCACTTATTCGATGTTACAAGGCCTTGGTGTATTTGTTAATCCACCTTCAAGAACCTGTTTATCTTTAACGGGAGCTACGTCTAGGATGAAGATGATGTGACTTGCAAACTGCCGGTCCAAGGATTGACATCCGAAATGTCTCAAGAAATACAGTGCGCGTTGGCGTCACATCCAGTAATCAGAGGCGGTCTTTCAATACAGATGTACTTAACTAGCTCTTGCAGCTTAGTTGAGGGTGAGGGTCTTGCATAGTTGCAACGGAGCACTACCTTACAGATGAATTTGGAGAATGTTCATTTTTATAAGTTTTTTTTTCTTTTCTTGTCTTCTTACTACTACTACTACTACTACTACTACTACTAGAGGCTGCTTGGATTGTCTGCCATTGCATTTTTCAAGGCAACCTGGGTAGGTACTTGCTAGGCTACCTCTAAAGGAGCATCTGGAACACCAACTTCGCTGGTTTTCTTAGGGTCCCAATTAGGACACCTTGACAATGCTCGCTTGAGCTTTAAATTCTTGATTCTCTAGCTTCACAGAAGTCTCATTGACTATCACTTAGTATAAGTCTTGACTTCTTGGTGTCGATTAACCGAACATCGCAGCCCCTCCAAAGTCGAAATAAGGTCCGCGAATTATTCGAACCGAGAGTATTATGATATGCTAATGAGTAATGACACTTTGGGCTTCTAATAATTAAGCAAGAAGAGCGGTACGTTTTTGCGCCGCCATTTTTCGCACTTTGATCCGATTCAATATAATAGTATATGGTATTGCGCGATACTAAATTACGAACTACATTCAAACAAATGACAAACTATGAAACGAATAAATAATGATATGCCGCTTTCAACAGCCAATAGCGTGCTACTGCTTAATTAAATAAGTAAAATTGATTTTTTAGGCATTTTGAACCAGATTTGTAATTTTTCTTCTCAATTATCAGTTTAAACTGTATCTCGTTTTTTTGTAATTTATCATGGATTAATTTTCAGTACTTGATTCAACACTTAAATTTAAGTTTGAATATGTTTTTCTCTTTTAATATTTTTAATAACTTAACATCAAAAATAGTGGTCAAATCAAAAAACCGTAGAATAACTTTTGTTCAGCTTTATTCGTAGAATACCGTTCCACATTTATGACTGCGAGTTTCGGAACACCTTGTATATCATATCAACAATAAATAATGACACTGCATGTAACAAGTAATTGATTTTCGTTTTGTATTCTATAAATTATAGATATCACAGGAAATTCATATTGTACGTTACTCTGATGGTTCGTTATAAAACAATAATACCGTTTAGCAATTTAAAGAGTACAGAACTTCAGTGGCTGAACATTATTTCGTTTTATCACAAAGATAACAGACTGCGGTCTACGATTAAACCCTCTCATTGTTGTTAACTTCGGTGTGTACCTCTCACTCTGCATCACCTTTTAACGCGAGACAAGAATGCGGATAGAACGAAGATCTAATGGGTTAGACTTTTGACACAATTAAATACCAAGGAGTTTTGAAATAATATCCAATGTAACTGTGTACGATAAATGCGTATTTTAGCAGCTTACGTATCTTGTAATAAATAAAAATGAAAGTGTACTTACTCGTACGACTTTTACATTTTAATCGCTAATAACTACTTTTATATGCATTTTTCCGTTGGCTTGCTTCTGCTGCTAAGGCTGATGCCCAAACACAGATCCAGTACACCTGGGACTTTTACTTTTACTTTAACGATCAAACACGAATACCGCCAGTTTTACAGCTCTTCCGAATGGGTTTCACCAGCTTTGGGATTCGAATCCCAACCAAACCAAAAGCAAACGTGCCTAGCACTCGACCACCGATGCTGCCACTTAGTAGCAGCAGTTAAGGGTGGAATACTATGGTCCATTTTAATTCTTTAAATACCAGTTGCGTATTTTTTCATCATATTTTTTGTTACCTATATTACCTACAAAAGAAAACTTGGTATTCTATAACTAGGCGTTTATAACTAATGATTTAGATGTAGAGTAGTGTGTATAATTCGTTGTATAAGCATAAAGAAACGCGAAAGGGCTGACAGTTATTATACTCAGTTAATGAGCAGCCTTCCAGGTAATTTTAATTTACGGAAACGGTATATTTCTACATGAATTAAATAGTAATGCTGTTTTGTGCGTAACAGCTGCGAACTTTATATGCATGTAAAAGTCCGATACATTTTGCTTTTTAATATTTAAGAATTCCATATATGAATATTCATTTAGACGCAGATTTTTAATTAAAATGAACCCGGTTTTCTATTAAGGTTTACCAATTTCCTTTATATACATGTATTCACCCACGCTATACTTCAAAGTTTTAAAAGTAGTAACCTAAGCTATATTATTTTAGTTAAATAAATCTGCTCGTGCTCCATTTAGACGAAGATCTTGCTGGTGGCTTTATGTATAGGATGTTCGGAAACTGCTGTCGTTTAACAAAGCGGCATGTTACATTTATTTAATAATAAGACGAAAAAGTCCTATAACGATGCTTCCACAAATGTTCTCCTGAAAATATGATCTCTACGACGCATTGTTGATAGCTTTGAGCTAGGTCCTTCAAATTTCATCTGCAATCACCCTTAATAGGTAGTACATACTGTGTAATTTTGGTTTCAAAATTGTTATCATACTGCGAAATTACAATTGGAACAACTTCCTATTGAGAAAACGCCTCTGGGAAGTTTTCTCTAGGTTGTTTACCTAAACAATTTAACTGAATAACCGCCAAAAAAACATTCTTTAAATTAAAAAATAGGTTTTGAGATTTCAACGGGGCGAGAACTATCTCCTTTATTTGAAAAAGCTTTCCAATCTTCAAAACCTTACAATCTCTAAAAATTGACCATTTAAATAAAAATTTATAAAATCATCCCATTTATTACACCAACCCCTAAAATGTGAGCATTTTTAAAAATAATGAGAATTATTAAAATAAATAATTTAATTCGCCTTTTGTGCACCCCAACCCCTAAAAATTGAAAATTTGTATAAATGACGAGAATTATTCCATTTATTAAAGCAACATCTCTAAACCACCATCCAGTGCATACCCAACCCTCAATATTACGAATTTGTAAAATTGGCTTGTTAAATTGAATCATCTGATTCACCCTACAATGCAGCTCCAAACCTTAAAAATTTAAAATATGTAATACAACCCCTATAAATAATTTGAAATATAGAGAAACAACGACAATTATTTCCTGTATTAAGCCGTTACCTTCATACCACTTTGAAATGCACAGCCAACTCCAGAAAATTAAAAATTTATGAAAATGAGACCAGCCAGGAAGGTTTTGCGGCTTTTTTAACAGACATGCACTGCGATTGTGAAAGTCTGAGAGATCAGAGAATTCTACCAAAATACATGTTTTGCCCGCCCATGTCCCCAAAAGAAACGCTTTTAAAAAATGTCGGTTTCTGTGTGTAGGGGGGGGGGGCGTAGTGCAAGCGTCCCTGTGTACGTGAATGAGTGCGTGTGTGTATGTACGTGCGCAAGTGCGTGGGTGTGTAAGTGCGATTAATTAAAGATTGTGACTTTAACGACTTCCTACTGAAAAACGAGTTGATAGTTTGGAATGAAATTTGGTATTCTAATAACCCTATGAAAGCAAATAGAATTGAAAATAATTTCTAAAGTTTTAGACATTTAAAAAATAGTATTCCTAAAAACTCAAGATATCATTTTTTTTAATTTTGTAAGCGTAGACTTGGAGATAAGCTACAATTTGGTTCGTGTGCCAGTCCACTAATTTCGGTGCGGCACCGACGCCTACCATGAATTTTTGTAAATCGAAAATACATGCATCTTGATTTAATAAACAGGGGATTATAAAACATTTCTGTTCAAGCTAAATTGCTCACTAGTGATAGTAGAATAAGATCCGCAAGTTAATTTTAAAATGCAGCAATATTTTAGAAGTTAATTTGTCGCCTTCTGCCGATTTTTTGGATCAGAAATTTGCTGTATTGTCTCCGTTTTTTTTTAATACCAGCAGTTTCCTTTTTACTAGTGCGCTCTGCACCCTCTTTGCAGTACGACCTTAACCGCCGTTGTGGGTTCACAGAGAAAAGAGAAAATTCGGGATTTATAGCTTTCTCTTTTGTGGCACGGTACAATGTTTTACAAATTCAAATATGCTATTGCAAATATGTAAACAATATCTAAAGTTCAGGCGAACTACTTTGCACATTGCTGTTATTCAAAGTTAGTGATTGTGTTTGATAGCAATTTCAACCTGCTAAATCACTTTAGCGGGTTTATAAAAATACAAAATTAAATTACAATTATGTTTGTAAAAGAAGTTTCAAGTTAGCTCCGAGCCCTTCTGTAAGATGAAAAATCAACTCGGCACTTAGTACATGTTATGGGTTATACATGAGCGATGCCACGTAGAACAAATTTTAATACAAAAATAACTAATTAAGCTGTAGAATGTAGATTTCAAACCTCTTATATATCGTATAATGGTTTGCGTTCAGTGAATGAAATAAAAAACAAGCATAAATAGGTATTATGCAGATATAATCTTAAGTCCAGTAACTTTTATGCTAAATGTTTATTACCATAATAACATATTAGCGGCATTTTATAATTTGCAGGTAACTGCAGGCTTTACAATCCACTAACATCTCTTTCCGTGGCGAACGTATGTCTGTACTACAGCCGTGAACATTATAATGATAGTTAATGTCTGTCATTAATTCGTCTTAAACAAACTGTTTTGAGTAACATCTACAGGTAGTAAGTGGGGTAAGAAGGTTTGGTATTTGTACTTTACTATGTGTGTTGAAAATTTGTCAAAACTAACATCCATTGCTGCTGTCTGTCTAACGATCTTATAAACATGTTATTAACTGCCATACACGTCCAGATTCACCTGCATTGTTATCGTAGTACATACAAAAGCAGAGTTGCATTACGATTCTTATGTGTGTTTAAATTTAATAAGTATGCTCTGCTACGATTGCAATGATCATTATTTATTATGAAAGCATTTATTAAACAAAAACGCACTTGACATGCACATGCTACTAAAACACTTCAAATTTAATAATCTTTTGATACGTCACATCACACTGTTGCAAGTTTAAATAAAAATGCCTAGACAATATTTTTAGCCATAGTATTGTTAGCTATCGTACTTGCACTAAAATTAAGGAAAACCAATAGCCGTAATCAGACAGCAACTGTGCTGAAATAAAGTAACTACCATTAAAGTTGAACCATTTACTTGCATTGAATACCTGAAGTTTACAAATTTATAATAATTATAGATTCTTTCTGCCAAAATATTTGCCAATGGTTACTCTACTATACAATAAGCTTATTTCGCCAAACATTTTACCTGACAAGCGTCTATTGAACTCAATGTTATGTAAGTAACACTTCAATAATTTGACAACTTCTTTTGCTTAAAAATAAGAAAGGAACACACAATCGATTTTGCTTCTACGTAAAAAAACTATTTTTTTAATATAAAAAAATAATTTAGAATAGTAATACATTATGTGAAGCCATGATTTAAGCCCTAAGGTTGAGTAGATCAAATAACAGGCAATTATGGCAATCACGTATGCAAATTTTAGTAGGAAACTTGAAATTTCGAATACTCTAAATACGATAATTTCAAACACAAGAAATAAATTATTTTTATTTAAAGAAATTGTACAGGCGTCTTAATAATTTATAGTAAATGCATAATACGAAACACATTAAAAATTTCTAGTTTAATTTTATGTAACATACACGGTGTTCATACGGAGATGTCCACTATTACTAGATTCGTTGTTATTGGAACTACTACAAGGCTGCTTGAATAAGAAAGTATTTCTATTTGTTCTACTAGTTTTAATGGCGTTTATTGAATGACAGTCTTGAACATCTACTTTAAGTGTTATTCAACACAACACGTTTTTTTTAAATAAAATACCCTCTACATAAATATTTTAAATGTGTGATATTGGCGAAACAAATAAAAAAGTTTGCATTAACCATATCTCCAAAATCGAAACTAAAAGATTTCGAAGTCTTTAAAGTTTCATATATCGAAAATTCCAACATAATTGTTCTGGCAGTGTATTAGCGAAAATAAAGCAAAAGGTTATTTACAAAACTTTTACAGCTGTATGCTCGAGCGTATACTTCTAAATACGGTTGGAGGTATTTTAGAAACATAACATTTTTCATAGTATGGTTAATAAATTGCCAAAGCAACCGAGTTTAACTTTGGATACATGAAAACTTTAAAGGCATGCAGAAAAGTACATGTTTTATTTTTGTTTCAGAAAGTAGAAACTCTTTTATTCGGTTAGACGCTAAACAATAAAAAAGCTTACATCAACCAAATGCCTAAAATTAAAAATTGTTAGATGATTGGCTTTCATTCAAAATTCAAACTTGATTTTTTGGAAATGTATTAGCTAGCGACAATAAGAAGAAATGTTAGTAACAAAAGCGTATAAATTATTTTTTTTTAATTTTGGAGATTAATTTGGAGGTTAATAAAATTTTTAAATTTTGTTTCTATACGTTATCTTTCTAGATATGCTGAGGGTTTTTTTGAAAAAAAAAATACTTGTTGTTCAATCTTCTTTAAACGATGTTTTTCTGCAAACGCCATTAAAACGAACAAAACAATTTCTTTCTCAGTTTAACGATGTTATAGCTTGAAACATAACTAAGACAGCAATAGTGAACTCAGGATGAACAATAAACATGCTGTGTATTGTATATAAGGTGTCCAAAACCTTTACCAACTTTTTTTACTTAACTGGTGTAAATCAAGTTTTATTGGTTATATACCGTCTGTCTATAAAGTAACAACCCCCCCTAACTAACTTTTGAACGACTTGATATTTTACCACAACATTTGGTGTGCTTTAATGGGAAATGAAATACCATTTTTTAGTGGGAAGTTGCAGAAATATCACTCCAGAAACTTATGAAAATGTAAGGCAGGAATTTTATAACCGACTTTTTATGTGCCAAGAAGTGAATGGTAAACATTTCGAACACTTAATTTAATTTTTTTTTGCTTTAATTCTTAGTTTTTTCTAAATAGACTTCTTTAACTTCAACATTGTCATTTTGTTATGGCTAAATATTTTGCTTTGAAACTCTAGGATCAGACGCAGAACTAAAAGACCTTTCCAATGAAGTGTCACTCGACCCCTTTCCATTAAAAAAAAATTTTAAATGGCGCTCAGTTCTCATTTTAGATGATACAAAATTTTAGTATGGTCCGAAAAATAGTATTTAATTTCCCATTACAGCACACCAAATTTTGTAGTAAAATATCAAGTCGTTCAAAAGTTAGTTGGGGGGGGGGGGGTACTTATAGACACAGTGTATACATTTTCAAGTATTTGATAACAATGATTACTTAAGTTTTTAACGAAAATGATCTTAACTATTTTATCTTAAATTAAACATCCTGTATATTTTATAAATTTGTCTTGGTAATAAATTATGAGTGCTATGGTATCAGAAATTGCATTTTGAGAAATTGTAAAATAAATTTTGTCCTAGAGTGCCATGAGCAAATAACTCATCCAAATTTGTTCCCACGAAATCAAATTATATTTCTAACGTCAGATTTATAAAAAATTACCTTTGTGACTAAATACCAACAACAAATTGATTGTAAAAGTCCCAAACACATTTTTGGTTTTATATGTCAATATGTGGAACTTATTTACCACTGGTTATATTTGACTTTGATTGCAGTTTCGTGCAATAAATGAAGTTACATAAAAATAATGTTCGATGAAACGCAAATGTGACTTTCCCAAATTTCCAGCACACTATCATTGCTTCTTTGAATTAAAACATTTTGAGATATTAGCATGTGAACATGTGTTTTTTTTTCAAACACTGAGAAATAATGCACCTCTGCCTAAATTTTATTCGAATAGTTGTAGCACTAAATTTAAGGTTATGGATACCATGGTAATTAGCAAGAATTCGTTATTTACATAAATCGATAGGGTGTACCTGAACCGTCCCATTTGAAAAAATTAGTTATTTCAGATTAAGAGATTGTTTCAAGTATGAGAGTCTCTGTACCAATAAGTATTGGCTTTTCGTAACACTAAACAATTAAAAAAGTGTAACACACTTACTGAAAACATTTTATTTATAATTTCCAGCTTTACTTCGTAAAATCCATATTTATACAAATAATCATTACTGAAAACATGATTTCGATGAATCAAGGCACTCTAGGATAAAAAGCTATTTTTGTAATTAAAGCTTTATGAGTTCTAAAAAAATGCAGTTTTATAATACCATCGCATTCAGAATTTAATATGTAGTCAAAAATGTTCAAATCACTTTGCTTAGATTTTCTGATACTTTAGACATTTTTACTTACCGTATTTGCAAAAGTATATTAAGTATAACATTCTAGCATCCACCGACAGTTAAGGTAGCTCTGCAAAGAGAGCGCAGGCCGCCGAACATATGAGTAAACAACCGAAAAGCTTTTTTTTGAGAAACAAAAGTAATATATTTGATTTTTTCATAAAATATTTCAGAGTATTAAAAATTAAATGAATTATATATTACCATGACTCATGAACAATAATTAGGTTAAAATCTTTATTGTTCCCGTTGATCACAGAATGAATTTTCGATTTTAAGAATTTACTATAAGGCGTCATAGAGATATTAGCAGACTAAGACATAAACCAAATTGTAACTCATCTTTACTTCTACAAGCCTACAAAGTTGAAAAACTCGTGTGTCTAGTTTTTGAGCCATATTGTTTTGAAAATGTTTTAACTTCATAGTTTTTAAAAATTTGTTTAAATAGTTACAGTGTGTGTCTAGGGCTATTGTAATACCAAATTTAATACCGATCTGTTGCCGAAATTTCCAAAAAATCGTAGCAGTTGCTATGTTAAAGCTAAAGTGTTTGGAAAAAATTTTCCGATTTCGAACCCTCTCTATCGTACGCCAAATTTATTGAAGATCGGTTCAGTAGTTACATAGATTTCGCGTTACACACACAGACACACAAACATAGGTACTGATATGTTTTCTAAACCATTTTTAGATTGCTAGAACTCCAAAACATGTATTTCTAAAAATTTCAGATTCGAAAATTTTCGCGATCGCTATGTTGAATGTATGCGAAAGTAAAAATGCGAAGTTTTAAATTGAAATAATAACATGGATCATTTCTATTGAAAGCGAAAAAAATTATAAACAAATATCCTAAACAGTTTAAAGGTTCGCGGTCACCGTGTGTATGACGAATACATTCGCATGCGTATAAGTGCACCATTTGAAAATTAAAGAGTACGTCCGATATTAAAGAGCATTATTTCTCTGCAAATGTAACATAGGACTCAGGTAACGCAATGGATAAGGCCTCCTAAATGTATTTCGACCACACTTTACAATTTTTGGCCGAGGTATACGTTAAGAATTATTGCAATGAACCAGATTTTGTGTAATGAAACTGTAAAAAATAAATTTCAGTGGTATTTCTATTCTGTGAAGTAACATTAGGGTTATTCCACCTAATGAGACAGAAAAAGTAGAAGGCTGCATCCGTCTCATTTGCGGTTAAAATTATATAGTACAAATTGGCATGTTTTACCATTGTACAGCATAGAGAATAATAATAGCGACGGTATCAACTAATTAGCAAGTACTTTTTGTTTTAATTTCTAATATAGACTACTTCGCATTATTAAGACACATTTGATTTAGAAAATTATGAAAACCTCTTTCAACACAACTATATTAGAATACTGAATACCTGCAATAACCTATAGTACAGTAATTAGAAAAAACACTTTTTATGTTCTCAGTAGTTAAGTACTGCAAAATCAGAACACCCGTAACACTTGGCGGCGCACCATGCTATGGAAAATTGAACTAATACAGTAACTCGCCTACCAACAAAACTACGGTATTTTCGAAAATACAAGCTTGGTTAGAAGCCAAAACATTCCTCACTTACAAAATAAAGACGTTTTCTTTTAATTTTCCCGAATACAGCTTTGGAATTAAAGATTACAGAACACCAGAGGCCATAAAATGCAATTCGTCACTCAAAATGTTGGAATAAGAGGAAGTAATCGTTACTCTCTAAAATAACTGTACAAAACACATTTGAGTTCGGCTACTATTTTAAAGTTAGGAAGTTCGGAAAAAAAACATTCGATATGTTTGAATATCTTATATCAGATCTTTTACTTTCAAATTTACGTTATTCTCAAAAAGGAAGAATTTTGAATTTCCGATTTCGGATTTTTACCTTCTTCGCTATGCGGAGTATATGTAGAGGAGGGTAATGTGATCGGTTTCAAGGACATGAAGCACATCCGATATTTCATCAAATATTTTTCCGCTTTGGGGTGATTCGCTAATATAGGAGTTATACCCAAAAGAAAGGTAGTTTCATGGCAAACCCTTTCACTCTATTTTTTTTCCTAATATGCACCTTTTAGGATTTTCAGCGACCAATAAAGCTGACGCTACAGTACTGTGCAGTGGTGGAAATATGATAAATAAACTGGCGGAAACCGTGGGCTATGCCACATGCTTTTCAGTTTTTTTTTTACTAATGAACTGAATTAAGTAGGTATTGCAGCGGTTCCTATTAATTATACAGCAATTGCTGCAATTCTACATATTAAATTCGGATCCCATCGATCTATCTCAACGTGGTCGTATTTATTTTCTAAATTTATGAGCAAACATCGTATGTAATGTAATTAGTTAATAACTGCTTGTCTAATTACTGCTTTCTTTTCTACATAATTCTGCTGTTAGTATGTAAATTTGCGTTCTTTGCATCATAACTGATTAAAATGCAACGCGAATTCGTAATACAGCTGCATTGTAAATTTTGTTGCGACATCAAATACTTAACCATTAAAATAAATGTATCGAAATTATCATTCTATTATTTCATGATACCGGGTGTCAACGGAATCATTAGACAAGTCGTATTTTTTCGAGTTTTTTAGATATGGCAATGAAAATTAGCATAGGTAATATATAACTAAAAAGAAACATTTTGACATATTTGATAAATGTTTTGTTTTCCGGTTGCAACGGAAATGACCCCAATTTTTGAATGTCAAATAAGATACCTTGTATATTTTGACATACTTGAAATCCCCAGACAATTCTCAGCACAGCTGCACTATTTTTGAAACATTTTAATCCTACTTGGTTATTTAGAGTACATTTTTATTTTAAATCCAAGTGTTATGACTCATTTCATTCTAAAGGACAAAAACGATAATAAAAAATACAAACATGGTCTTTATGGGTATGCTGGTAGGTACAGGTATGTAAAGAAACCACTGTTTTGTAGATTTATCATTTCTTTCAAATCGCTCTATTCTTTAGACACTAGGTATCTAAATGCAGATTATCACCATAAATTTAATGATGTCCTTAAAATTTTAGTTTATTATCAATCCGATTTTAGATTTCAGGATATCATTGACTTTATGGTGACAATCTGCATTAAGGTACCTAGTGTTTAAAGAATAGCGTCATTGTTATGTTATTTCTTCAAATATGAATGAACCGACCATAACACTTTCAGAATTGTTTTAGGATTCCAAAAATGTCAAAATATACAGAGCATCCCATTTCTGCCGAAACCTGAAGTTAAAAAAAGTGTCAAATATGTCCAAATGTGCCTTTTTGGGTACATATTACTTGTGTTAAGTTTAGTTGCCATATCCTAAAAACCCTAGAAATGTGTAATTATTCTGTTGACACCGAATATACATATTGTTAGTAGATGTACCCACATTTCCTTAATTGTACTGAAGAAAATGCTTCTTGTTCTTCTCCATTAATTTCCTAGTTTATGAAATGTACATAAAAACACTGCATCTTTTTCTTTCTCAAATCGTTTGCTCTGTAACAGATAGATATATGGATTGTTGGATGTTCAACTGAATTCGTAATATATTCGTAATGAATTGCTAAATGTACTGTAACTGAAAACTTATCTTAGATAAATCGTCTAGAAATCGTAAACTAATTTTATAAGTACGATAAAATAAATTTAAAAGAACACTACAACTATTTCTACCAATATCGTATTTGGCTGTTCCATGCTTAGCACTACTAATTTCTAATGTATTATTCTAGACGTGCACATCAATCACTTTACAGTTTCTTTAAATGCAAACAAAATACGTATTAAAAACCGAATCACGAGCAAATGTCAGGCACATTGAAGTTACATCGGCAGAATTACAGCGTCATAATTCAAAAATAAGAAAAGCGCGCAATGCTTGGACTTCTCCATAACCTACTACGGAACCACAATACAAAGGTGTATTAGAAGACGAATGTTACCACGTTCCTGTTATATTTAGGCGCGGATCTAGAAAGCTCCCTCCGATAATGCTTTAAAAAAATAATTTTTATAAAAAAACATTAAAAGTGGCCGGCTAATCATGAACATTTTTCAAAAGTTTTGTTACTGAGATAATCCAGATGACTTCAACACGTTTTACTTAGTAGGTGATAAAAAATTTTCAAAGTTATTTTCGAATTCAAGAGTAGAAATAGTATCAGAATCACGTATGGTTACTTTAAGAAGGAATAAATAGTTTCATTTTGTGCCCCTGTGTAATTTAAGGTTGTATTACCTCATATACGCCCGGCAGGATTTGTATTGGTCTAAATTCTGTACATTTTTTTTATACAAAACTGCCTATTAGTTCTTGCAAATCATGTGCAGACGTTTTACAAAAATACGTGTTTGAATATTTCTAAAATTATGGGGATTTCTATTTTCACATGTTTTCACTGTTTCGTAATAACTTTCTTTTCAATTAATAGGCTTTAAATTTCAAGTGTTTAAAAAATCGCAACGGCCACACTTTTGCGAATTCTTAAATGTAACGGCCAAGAAATATTGGAGGCGCTGCAAATTTGTTATCATGGGCTCTTTACTATGTTGATTAACTGAACCGCTGTAAAAAAACGATAGTTCACAATTCATTTAAGTATTTAATAATAATAGTGCAAAACGGTAATTTACAGATGTTTGCCAACAATAACGTTTCTCTCACGTTGAAATACATTACGGAATATATACAACTACCATGGTGTGCGAAAACGGTATAACATACAACATTGCATATGCAGCGCTAATCCTTTAAGACAAAGTAAATTCAGAGATTATTAGCATATATTTGTTTTTGAATAAATATTGTTAATTTTGAAGTCATTTTTTATTATTAAATAATTTTAATTTGAAATTATGTCTAAAAACATGTACTTGCTATTAACTTGAAAAGAAGTCAAACTAGTAGAACATTAAATTTGTTAATTAGCAGCTTACAAGCTACATACTACTTAATATTAAAATTCCTTTAATAACATTTTCCTCGTAAATTATGTTCAGGTAATAAAGTAACTTAATATAACTTTGATAGGTTATAAATAACGCTTCGGTATGGATTCACACTCTGGTTTAAAGCTGATATGCATAAGCAGAGCTAAAAGTAGAAGCGAGTATGTACTAAATTAATTTTGTGATTGCAACAAGGTTGTTCAGATTTCATTTATTGGTATGGTAATTAATGTAATTATACTTGCCTATAATCAAGGTACTCTTTCTTACATGTGATGACAGTTTTTACTGACTGCTGTTATTCTCCAAATTTTGCGTACCGTACACATACCGCGACGGATATATAAAGTTTTTTAAAAAACTTTTTGCGAAAAAATTACTATAACGTTCAGAACTACAATTGCACGCCATTCAATATTATTTGCAATCAATTAAAAAAAAACAGATTGAAAATTGCAACGAATGTTTAAATAAATCTCTGTTCATCAAAATTATTTTAAAAAGCAACAATTCTTTTTTGCGAAAGTCAAAAGTTCAAGTCCATTACAAATAATATAGCTACGCGATGAACATATAAACCAGTTCGCTACCTATTAGTTTCATACAAGTGCTATTTATTCAGTATGAGAAGGGGATTTCTTGTTATTTCTATTGAACATTCATCAACCTAAAAGCTTTCATTGTGTTTCTGAACCTCCATTCCATCAGCCTTAATACCAATGTTTGATTAAACTATATGAACTTTCTCATTAATTTCAGTGAATTTGAATATTTCAAAATACAGAAAATAAAATAATTTTAAGCGTAATTTTGGAAGTGAAATATATTAACGCATATCCTCACTTCACACTGGAATTTTTCTCGTGCTATCGTATTACATACAATGGGTTTTCCATGGCATTGTAAATTCCGGTTTAGGAAGATTTTCTGGTAGATCCCGATAGAGAAGTATAATGAGATATATCTTACACATGGTGTTAGGCATATCACTGGGCATATAAAATGGTCCATGACGACTTGTTTGTCAGTACCGAAGAAAAAAATATAGTGAAACAACTATAAAAATAGCCCGTTCGTGTACTGTGGCACTCTGAAAGCTGTAGGTCGATAATTAAAATACCTACTTGCTAATTTTTTCAACATGTAGCTCATCAATTGTTCTATATTTTGGTATATAATTTATAAGGTATAAGCAAATCATTGTACATTAAAATCCATTATTTTAAAATGTTAGGAAATTTTAACTAATTCACCTTACTATAGATATCGATATTTTTTTTTCCACGATATTAAGTTTATTTCACATTATTAGATACATATTGCAATAGAAAATCTAGTTTTCAAATAGTCTGGCTGTTATACAAGAAAATTATCGCTATCAGTTAGCAGAAAATTAGCAGTGGGGTTCAGTTCGTTCAAGACAGGACCCCATTCCTTTAAACTTAAGACATTTATTAGCTCTTTACTGCAAAGGCGGTACCTGTACTAGCAAATATTATTTGTGTTGAAGAAGTTGTAAAATGTTGCAGGGAATGTAGGTGTAAATTTTGTAAAAAAAAAACGTGGCAGTAGACGAGGACGCTAAATTGACAGAAAATTTTGAATCTTGATTTATGTGGCAGGATGATGTTTGTTTTTAGTTCTCAAATTACTAATCTGCAATATTTTATTTTGTAAAATCGTTAGTATTTTTTACGCCTGAATGTTTATTTCGATATTAAATAGTTGCGGTTCTATACGATTAAATTTATTAAAGCAAATATTCTATCATATAATTTCATAATGTTACCATAAGATTATACGAAAAATTTTTTTAATACTTTTTTTAACGCTTTGCCATCTGCAATTATACATCCTTCCCGCAGTAGTACTAACCGCCAATTGTATTTTCACATCAACGGCACAAGGTTTTCGGCGTTCTGTCGAGTTTATTTTTGAAATGCGACTATACACTGTGTCCATAAAGTAACCCCTCCCTCTCAACTAACTTTTGAACGACTTGATATTTTTCTACAAAATTTGGTGAGCTGTAATGAGGCCACGGCGCACCGTCTTGTTGGAACATAACATTTTCAATATTATTTCAAGCCACCGGAGATATTTCTGGGAAAATTTAGTCCTGCAATTGAAAAAGTGGACTACTGGATAAGAAAATCAAAACAATTTTGAACTGAGTGAGTCCATTGGTTTACAATCCGCCATTTTGTTATGGTTCAATATTTTTCTTTGAAATTCTAGGACCAAACGCAGAATTAAAAGACCTTTCGATCCCCCTTTCTATTTAAAGAAAAATTTCAAAATGGCGCCCAGTCGCCATTTTGGATGATACAAAATTTTAATATGGTTTGAAAAATAGTATTTAATTTCCCATTAGAGCACACAAAATTTTGTAGAAAAATATGAAGTAGTTCAAAAGTTAGTTGGGGGGAGGGATTACTTTATGGACACAGTGTATAATAATGTATGCGACGACAACTCCTTAGACTGTACCAATGTTTCGCCTGTGAGAAAAAACAAATATGCTATCGTAAAAAACGACATCGGTATGTAAAATTGAAATTTTAACATTTTATGAAATCTTAACTAAACATTTTTTTTAGAAACATCCTTAATTTATACCTTATTTATTATACAAGAAACTAAAGACCAATGAATAGGCTACATGTCAAAAAAGTCGGGGTTAGTAAGTTTTGTAATTATCGACTTATCGAGTCAAGAGTACCGCAGTACACGAAGGTGCCATTTTTATAGTTTTCCCGCCATATTCTTATTGGTACTGCCAAAAAATGAAAAAAGTCGTGATTGCCCATCTTTAGAGCATATTACCTGCAAAGCCGTTTTGCATATTCGAGTCGATTATACCCCACCAATTGTTTTTAAGAACACCTCTTCATATATAGGCGAAATTAAATAAAGAAAAACATAATTTCGCATAACTATCTCGCAAAATAGTTTTACGGTAATTTAATTTAGCAGCATTTACATATATATTTCATCGATAGACAAGCAGTAAAAACACACGGTTAAAAAACGCTTAACAAACATCTGAAGCTCTACACCTGCCATAAGCTGAAAAGTCAGGCAAATTTTAAAGTCAGTGAACTTAAACATCTTATAAACCTTTATTGGCGTTGACAAATAATGCCGCCAACCAAGCGGTGCAATCATCTGTAATCCTCCCTTAGCTACCATAAAACCGTTACAAGTGGTCGGCTTTTAGGTAAAACCAAATTGCCGTTCTAAATCAAAAACATCAGAAATTTTTACTGCACTATTTAGAAATAAACCTTATTCTAGTTCAAGCAAACATTCTACATTTATTAGACAAATACAAAACGAATGCCTTCGTTTTAAGTTAAAGACAACTAATAGAAATGAAATATTTTAATTGGTAATAATACATAGTAGCTCTCCCTCTCTCTAAATTATTTATGTCAAAAATACGTTTAGAAATGTATTATTATTTAAAGGAACCGTAGTAGTTAATATCTATGACTCATCTGCAAGTAATTCAATGAATCTACAGTGTACCACGGAGAAGAATAACAGAAAACCTTTTATAAACGCCACAATACAGTGCATAGAAGTGACAGCTTGGCAGGCGTTAAATGTATTGTATTTTAAGTCATTTTTAACTCTGCGTAGACTACTGTTATGTAATAATTCGTGAAAAAGTGTAATCAATGAACTACAATAAGTTGGCAATAATAGTGTAGAATTTTATTCATCTTTATGGAAACATTTAATAAACTGTGTACCGTTTGATTCTACCTAAAAACAGAAAATTTAGTAGGTACGATACAGCTAGACAATATCTTTAGAAATATTCAGTTATCGAAAACTGCACTAATTTATTCAGTTAGTGCAGAAAAGTTAAAAGCAGTGCGAACAAGTAAATAAATAGACTAACTGTATTTAAAAACAAACTATGTATTTATTTAGTTTTTTAGAATGTTACCGTTAGTATTAAATTATCCTCAGTTAAATGCTGTTTATTTATAATTAGTTGTCGATCTCCACAGCTTTTCCTTTCGTTTTTATGGTTTCAATTTCAGCAGACCTAGTTTAATTAAGATTTTGAACCAAGTCATTATTAGTTCATTTCCTTTTCATTCTATACGCTCGCTGCCAGTAAATTGCACGTTACACAGTATTTCATACTTTTCACCGCTTTTTCCTTCAAAATATACTCATCGGCATCTAAAACTAATTTTTCTTTATTATGTAACGGGCAGTTCTTTTTAAAATTGCCCAAATTAAGGGGCACTAACCTTCGAAAACGCAACTAAGTTATTACGGCAAGGAAGCGGAACGTTGCGACAGTGGAATTGGTTTGTAAAAGCAATGGACGAAACCAATCGCTACCTTTAGATTGTATAAAAACTATCCTACCATTCAATATTGTTATTTCACTCCAACTAAGTATTTTATGGTGCAAACCGAACAACCACGTACACCATTTCTGTCAGTTAACTTGGATTGCAGTTGGCTACGCCGAATTGCCCCTCATAAATCCTCTTATTCACTTGCACCATTATCTATTTATGTTTATTGCAGGTTACTTCAGGGCACTTTGTCAGTGCCTAACTTGATCCGTGATATCTACTTTCTTCGACTAAGTTATGAGGGGCAAATTCCGTACACTGCTTCCGAGAAAATATATGGGGAAAATTTTATTCACAAATCTAGAAAAACTTGCGTGTTTGGTATACTTCCCGTTAAACACGCATTTCCCAACGGTCAATAAAAACTCGTAAATAAACTTAATGCCATCTTATGCATACCTATAAACCGTCAATTAGTATAATGGAAAACGCTTTTGTATTAGAAAGTTTTATTATCTGTAGTGAAAATGCTTCAACTGTAGTTACTCATACTTCAACGATTCAAATTCTTTATATTTGTTGAAAATGTTATATGGTTACAATTTCAGTACAACATCAAAATACAACTAACATCAACCGCATGACTACTGATCATGATCATTGTTGGTGGTTTAAACCAAGCAAAGAAGTTGAAGACAAAAATTAGAGAGACAAATGCCAGCTTTCCGCTTTCTGGTACGACATATACCGGGTGACTACGAGAACATGTAGCAACCGGCAATTGTCTCAATTTTTAAATTATTAGTTTTACTTTTTTTTTAATAATATACACATAAAGACGTATATTACGACGTAAAACGGTATTAATTTAGACTTTCGGTTTAACCGGAAGTGATAGAAATTTTTTTCTCTTTAATGGAACACTGTGTATTTTTGCATATTTTGATAGAGCTTTAAACTTCCTTTACAGTCATGTATAACACTTACCCATTAACTTTTAACATTGGCCGCCTCGGAGGGACTTTTAAAAAAATAAAATTGATGTTATTATTAATAACAGATATTAAAAATAGCTACGTTTTTGCAACTAAGTAGGCTTTGAACAAAATACCAATAAGGTATGTTATTGGTATTAAATTACAGCAAATAAAATGGCAATTTAAAAAGTGCAGTAAAACTCAAGTAGGGAAAAAACAAGTGATCGTTTAAAAATTGAGAATATTTATTACATTTTTTTAGAATCTGCTTGCTACAATAAAATGTTTAAACAAATTAATAAAAAGAACACTTAAAGTTCAATATTATTGGGTTTTCAAAGCCAACTTAAAAAAAAATAATTATAAATATAATTATTAGGCATTTAAATTTTTTTAAACGCCCTCTGGCGGCCAAAATTAAATGTTAATGGATAAGTATTTATACATGGCTGTAAGGGAAATTTAAAGGTCTATCCAAATATGGGTGTTCCATTAAAAACGAAGAAAACTTCTATCACTTCCGGCTAAACCGGAAGTCCAAATAACACCGTTTTTCGTCGTAGTATGCATTTCTATGTGTATATTACCCAAAAAAATTGAAGTTATTAACTTAAAAATTGAGAAAATTGCCGGTTGTTACATGTTCTCGTGGTCACCCTCTCACCCTATTGCTATTACAACTTTAGAGCGGAAGTGATTCTGCATTACTGTCTTTAGAATCTGAAAATGTGTCCTAGTTTTTCTAGCAGAAAAATAATAAAGTTTTATTTTTTTAACAAATTCCTAAGCAATAAAGAAAATCAACAATCCTGGAGGTTGTCCCTTGGTCATAAATTAGATGGGAGAGCAAACTTACTCATTCTAAATATTTCTGCACAAACATAATTGTCGTTTAATAAATAAAAATACATTAATTTTTGATTGTGTGTATATTACGATATAAAATTGGATATGTTATGTCGCTTTTACATTCTTCTGCGTCCAGAATGGGAATGTATTATGATTGTAGAATTTTATTTTAAGATTTTGACGGAAATACATGTTTTGAGCCTCTAGGAACTTAAATAAGTGTTTTTTTTTAAATTGCCACATAGGAAAAAAAAATACTAACCAATAGTGACCTCTTCTGTGCGGAATTTAGTTGTTTTTCAATAGGGAATGTTTAATAATAAGTAATCCTAAACCTAAAGTATATATTTTTTAAAGTTAATTGACCGTGAGTCTGGATAAATGTGTTAAAAAGGGTTGTCAATAATACCTGCAAAGATAATTCTGAAACTGGGAAACCATTGCCGTGAATCATACATATCCGTAGACAGACGTAGTTAATAATATAAATTAGCTAATATTTTACTTTGAAAAAGCTTTTATTTTTTATTAACATTAATTAAAATCATTTGCCTGCTTCTTTCTATTTCGGTTGTTTTCAAAGTGTCTAAAAAAAAGCTTTGCTGCTTAAATCAAGATCCACGGCGCGATTATTAAGTTTTTTGGGCAACTCTTGTTATGAAATATGAACTGCATGTCTTACCTTATACCAGAAATTAACCAATCAGCTGTACCAATTTAACGTTGATATTTAGGTATTTAAAATTTATGTTTAACAGATAGGAAGGAGTATTGTTAGTTGCAGAGTTTTTCATCATTCATTATTTATTTTTCGTTAGTAATTCAATTAAAAAATCGTGTGCTATTGTGTGAAAACCATTTTAACAAACAGATTTTGATCAAATAGTTATTATATTAATTAATTATTTGCAGGTGTGTAAAGTAAACAAAAACTTTGGTTTTTCATGGCAAAAGTCGACTACAAATTTTATTGATCACCCCGTGCAATATTCTATTTGCGAAAAAGATATCTGGCAACCGCCAAGCATTTATTGAAATTTTGGAAAAGTACATTAAAACCCTACATGAGGCGCGCCCGGTCCCACAGACCGACGCGATATCTATTTGCAATTATTTTAATAATCTATGGCTGTATAGGCCCCCACCCCTCAGTAGCTGCCTGATTTGTTGGTCCGAGCTTCATTATGCAGCAGAAAGTCAGTACGAGTGCACATATTCATTTTTTTTGTGTTTTCGGTGCCACAGACCGACGCGCCCTTTCAAGTTACAGTTTTTTTTATATCACCGTTTTCTCGAAATACAAAAAAGGTTGGTTTTTATGAGTCTCTTTATTGTTTGCAATTATTTAACATATAGATATCATGCTTTTAGAAGACATGTCAGATTAGGAAACAGAGCAGGCTCGACTTCATCGTCTAATGGAAGAAGTTCTAACTGACGACACACATTAGTTTGTGTGATTCAAGGCTCTTATTTAAATACAGTTTTAATTTAATTTAAACATGTTTATGAGTAGTTATTATTACTTATCATGTTTATTTTCAAATTGTTATTACAAAAATGTTTACTATTTTTCGAAAAATGAGGCTATTTTTAAGACTACTTTTTACAACTTTTGTCAATAACAAATATTATGGTTAATACAAATTATATTTCTACACTGTGTTCATGGATAATTAAGTACATAATAGAAAAATTGTGACGAATTGATATTGATTTTGATGATATTTCTAAATTGGTGTCTCAGACCGACGCGCCCTCTAATGTTCAAAAATTTCACGCGCCTCCTGTAGGGTTAATATTTCGAAAATGTTGTAAATATTTTAAAATCCAAAAACTTCAATTCTTTGACATTTTGTGACAACTTTTATAAATCTTTAAAGAACTTAAATTTTTTTAAAAATTACATTATGAAAATTATAAATTTTTCAAAAAATTGTTTGGAAACAGAATTTTCTTAAAATTTTCACAACTTTAAATTGTTGAAATTTGTCTAAAATTTAGAAATTATCAATAACTTGGAAAAATTAAGTTTTGTAAAATAAATTAAAATAATCAAAAGTTTCAAATTTCCAGAAATATTTTTGATTTTTAGTATTTTTTAATTGCGAAAAATATTTATTCGTTGAAACCTAGAGTAGATTTTATAATTTTGTGATAGACGTCTTTCTGTTGATTATTTAATTACATTGTATAGGTAAATGACTATAAAGAAACCCCCTGAGGGTCTTTCCCAATGGTAAGTTTGTCGTTTAACAAGTTTAACGAAAATCGTGATTGGTAGCACTGGGGATGGTGAGAAGATCGAGCTTGCGCAGATCGGCTATTCGACATGCGCAGAATATGAATCTGAGCTTATTTTTCGAGCGCGTCTATATTGAAGAAGAGCAACCCTCCCCTCCACCCTTATTTCTTGAAGAAGGAAACCTTTTATAGAACTTTTCTCAGCCGGAGGTTATTCCTATTGTCAGTTAACATGTTCCTACGGATTTTGAAGTTTAAAATTCATAAATTAAAAAAAAACAAAAAATTAATTGTGGTGGTAACCGAGGGCTGGGAGGAAGAATGCGCTTCCGTAATTCAGCTACTCCACGTGCGCCCTGAATGCGAATCTAAGTTTCTTTTTCGGACACGTCTATACTGACATAAAGCACCCCTCCCCACCCCCTTATTTTTTGAAGTACTTATCTGGTTTTGTGACATCTGGAGTTTTCACAATTTAAAAAATGCTTATTTGTTGAAAACCGAAGATTGATTAACCAAAACAATGATGGTCGATTTTTAGGCAATTTCTCAATTAAACTATTCAGGTAAAGAACCAAAACGAAACCTCGTACAGATGTGTTTTTAAAAGAGGTTGTTCCTATTGTCATTTAACACGTTCATGCCGATTTTGAAAACAAAATCCAAAATTTTTGTATTACGGAAAATCGATGAGGGTGGTAGGATGATCGAGCTTGCGCAGATCGGCTATACGACATGCTTAGAATACTCATCTAACTTTCTCTTTTTGGTTGCATTTATACTAAAGCGTAGTATAACCCCCCCCCCTGTTTTTGGTGGACCAATCTCGGTACTTTGTGATTTCATCCTACTGTAATTCCCAATCTTTTAAACCTAAATTGAGTTTTTTCGGTTAAAGCGTCTGGGCTGTAAGGTGTAACAGAGGGATACACAGACACACACACGGATACCATGGCGGAACCTGTATTCTCGGGCCCTAAAACGTGCATAGCCGTCAAAATCTCAACTTCTGAAATTTTGACGATAACAATACCTTCCTATAGCTATACTCCGTTTAGCGAATAAGGTAAAGAAGCAATTTCTTGTTAGTGTATTAGTACACTGAAAAAAATGTATTAGTTTCTCCAACAAAAATAACTTTGCTACCTTGTATTTGTAACAGTTGCAATATTTTTTGTAATAAAAGCATACATTTTTGCTGTTATTACAAATCAAAACCAATAGCTGCAAACTCGCATTAGTTACATAGACAAATATTATTTGCAACGGTATTTCTGTTAATACAACAAATAAATTTGCTCAGACCAACAAGGTATGAGGCGCGCGCCGTTCAAAACAAAACTATAACAGGTGGGGCAAAACAATGCATTCCGTTTGCAAGATTATAAGAATTTTGGGCGATCATAAAAGAAGAGTTAAACACTAGGTGTAAACCAAATTCCATTTTTTTATTTTATAAAACAACTGAACAGCACATGTGAACTTTCGATACATTTATTTTTTGCAACAAAAATTTGAAATTTGGTACTCATAATGTTTTTTTTTGTGGCCATCTGTAATACAATTCCACATCGATATCTCAAATTCAGCCAATGGAAAGCTTTTAAACAGAATACTTTTTTTTGTCACACTCGGTATTTTACAAACATATAAATATTCATTTAAAAATATATTTATGTACAAAATAACACATATATGTTAAAAAAACATATATATTTTTAAAATAGTATTGTCTTTAACAACCGTGTTTACTTCTTATCGGTGCATTCCTATTGAGCACGCATTCAGTTAGCACTGTTTTAACAATAGACCGTAATGGCACAGGTGGATATGCGGGTGTATACGGTTGTATCGCTTTTTACTGCATAAATAGTTGAGGTTCGAATCTAGGTTGGGGCCAAAATTTTTTTTTAATTTTATACTGCTTTTTTTTTAAAAAATTTTAGTGTTATCGCAAGGTTTAGGGTAATAGCAGTTATACTTTTAAAGAAAAAATACGAAAAAGTTGCATTCACTCACTGCTTGACGGCATACTAACTGCGCAAGTTCGACCGTTCATGTATATTAGTGTGTTTTGACTAACATGCATAAGTTAATGACTAAGCGAATAATTGGGTTCTAAAAACAACCATATTGATAGCAGGTAGCAAATATATTTGCTAAGGTTGCAATTTCTTAACGGCTTTTTCATTTCATGGTAAGAAGCGAACAGAGTTAGTCGGTGATTTGTGCGTATTTAAGTTTTTTTAGTTCAACATGAATGTTAGTGATTAATTGCAAGAATGGAAGTTCGAGGACTTGATCCCAGTTTTTGAAGGTACGTACGAGTAAATTCGCAGTAGTTACAGAATTTATTTCAACAACCAGCACTAATATTGATTAAATGGTGTAAAACTGATTACACGTTGAAGCCATCATTAATCTATAAAGAAAACACACGATTATCTTTTAATGATGATTTATTTCCACAGTTGATCAAAATGCGAAATTTAACAATTACCCACTCACGTATTAAATTTTCAATACAGGTGCAAGTAGGTAAAGTATGACGTGAAAGCATTCCTCAAATTATTTACCTGAAGAGTTAATGTTACATAATAGCTCACACAAATAACAGTAAAAATATTTGAATCACATTAAAGAAACATTGATTTTTGTTAGCTGTCTCAGATTTGTTATTAATTGTGTTATTTTTGACTTATGTGAACAGATAATTATATTGCATGGTTTCAGGATAGCAGTAGAAACATTTCAAGACATTTCAAGTAGCATAGTCCAAATGTTCCCAACAGAAATCAGGGTAAGGTTGTTTCATAAAATGAGTAAAGTTCTCCAAATAAATTATATTTATTTTTATAGGAGATCTATTTTGCTATAAATATAAAAAATATTCAAGGAAAAATTCACAAAACAGGTACAGGAAAATTGTTCAGGAAGTATTATAATATGCGCAGACAGTTTAAAAAGAACGGGATTACTCGCCATTAATAAAGAATCCCCTGATGTTAATTTTGATGGTGGTGATAATGGGGGTATGTTATGTTTAATGATAAGGGAGGTATTGAATTTTAAGCGCCGACTTTGATTGTAGATGAAGAACAAAACGATGCTCTCACGTGGCTACGGAATAGTACTGACCCCTGGTCTCAAGTCCAAAAATTTTGGAATGCTACATTTTGTTTGCGTAACAAGCATTTAACAAATGAAGAAGGTTCGGTGCAATCTTACATGGGTTTGTTTGTATCCGGCCCTGAAGCACAGGCTGGGGTATACTTTGCTGGAACAGGATTTTAACAAATTATACCCGGACAGCGAACTAAAATTATATTCCAATTGGCCAACATTTTCCGAAAATATAGTTAGATGTGCGAAAACCTTAAAGATGAAACGATCAGCCAAAAACTGGCTGAAATTCAAAACGATACTAGAGAGGGTAATGTAAATGCATTTAGTATTAATCTTATTGATTTAGCCCATTTTTAAAATTTAATATAGATGGGAAACCAACACAATATTATTTCTTCTTCCATACTTGATGAAGCCTGTGACAATTAAGAAGAAAGTCGGTGGGTATTGGAAACCCTCGAAACTAGAAGTGCAAGAAGGTTTTATCATTCATCTAAAGGTAACTTTATCATGCCTTACTTTTAGAATTATAAAATTTTTAATTTACCCAGTTCAAAAATCATTAAAATAAATGTTTACTATTTATTATTATATTTGGCAAGTTTGTTTACGTTATGCTATTTAATTCCCCTTTACGAGTGATCAAAAAGTAATCCAAACGCGGGCGGTTTTGTTAAAAATATTGTTGTCCTAGATTGAGTCATACTTTGGTATCTTGGTAAAGTGACATTTAAATGTGTATGCACTATTACCACTATTAGACATACTTTTTTTTTGGAAGTCTACCTGTGATTGGATTTCTTTTTAATGTCTTATTTTTCTCTCCTTTGGTATGGTTTAAAAAAGAAATTAATGTAAAACTTTATATTTTTAAACATTTTTATATGTTTTTATGTTCTGTTTCTGTTCCCAGTTAATGCGTATTGTATATATATATATTTTATATTGTATGTTTATTCTCACTTAATAAAATATTTATGTCGATATTAGGTTCTTATTTCTAAAAACAACATCCTGTATTTTTATAACAAATATATTAGCTTGTGAAACAAATGTATTTACTTCCTGTAGCGAAATCATATTTGCTACAACAAAATAAAAATTAGTTACATAAACGAAACAAATTTGTTCAGAAAGGCAATGTATTGCTTATTATAAACAATATGTTTTAGTTGTTCCAACAAATAAAGTTGCTGCTGAAGCATAAACAAATTAGTTGCACTTGCTAATATTTTTGTAATCAAAACAAACGTATTTACTTCCTGTAGCAAAATCATATTTGCTACAACAAAATAAAAATTAGTTACATAAACCAAACAAATTTGTTCAGAAAGTCAATGTATTGCTTACTATAAGCAATATGTTTTAGTTGTTCCAGCAAATAAAATTGCTGCTGAAGCATAAACAAATTAGTTGCACTTGCTAATATTTTTGTAATCAAAGCAAATATAAAACCAGCAAAAATTATTAGCTTTGACAGCAAATATTTTAACTGGGGCTATTTTCACTAAAATTTTTTGCTGTGGTAGCTAATTTTTGGTTACCTCGACAAATATTTTTTTTCGGTGTAATTATATCGCAAGGGTATGAAAAGTATTTAAAATTATTGCTTCATAATTTGAAAAAATTGTGTTTTAGGCCAATTTCAAAAAAATACACGTAGATGTGTAGCTCTATTCTCTGCACAACGTTTCGACTCTTATAGAATCTTCTTTGGGTGTCTTATTCTTACTATCACCGCATATTGCAATAAATTGATATAAGTAATTGATATAAATATAAAACATTATTACACTACCACGCTTAAACTGCACCTACTTCACATTTGAAAAGAGTATAATTTTAACTTTTTAAATGTGATGTACACTTTTAACATGTTAATTTTATAATGGTTTATATTTGCAACAATTAATAAAATAAGTGGTGAAAGTAAAAATAAAACATCTGAAGAAGACTAGAGTGTCGAAACATTGTGGAGAGAATAAAGATTCACATTCACTAGCAATTTTTGTTAATTTAGCTCATAACCCATTTTTTTCAACTTTTGAAGCAATAATTAAATTTAAGGGCCAACGAAAATACAATCATAAGAAATATTTATTTATAAATATTTGAATTTTATTTTTACCAAAGCTAGTCGGCGCTTATTACTGGAAACTCGAAAATTCATAACAAATTTTAACTCCTTATTCTATAAAAATAAAAAAAATCGAAAATTTTAGAAAAAAATTTCCGAGGTCTGTAAACATCCCAGGAAGTATAAACAGTAGTAGCAAACCACCGCACAATAAGAAATGCACAATAAGCAAACAAGTAATGACAGCTCAATATTAAAAAACTTAAGGTCTAATTAAAATACTCAGCGTTTTATTAAATTTATTAAATATTTAGCATTTCCGTATAGTAACTTGGAATAGCCTACAAGGAAATGTAGCAAAAACTATAAAACACTTAGCGTAAAATTCGTACCTCTCTTGTTGGATAATACCATCAAAACATATCAGTAATTTTTCAATTTTAATGAAATGACATTATCACCATAGACTGGAAAGCAGTGACGTCTTCTAGGATGGACAAACGGGTCAATTACCCGGGCCCCCTAACTCCAGGGGCCCCAGTGCTGACGAAGTGAAGAGTATTTTTGCTATGAATGGAGCTTTTAACCTTTCTTGTTATACGGAGTATAGCTAGAGAAAGGTTTTTTTTTTATCTCATGAACGAATTTTGACGTGTTCGGGGCCGAAATAATGATAGAAAAAAATACCACAAGGCCGTACATGTAGTTTTATAACTCCATTTTCATATTTTAATTATAATACAGTAGTTTGTTGTATCCAAACATATGTGGTATTACCCTTAGAGTCGAAATTACTCATTTAAGAAACATAATGAAAAGAAATGCTTAATAGCTTGTCACTAGTGAGTATTACGTCAGAGCTACACAATTTTTATTTATTATATAACAAATTTCTTAGAATTAAATCAAGAAGAAAGGTTTTCTAAATTATGAAAAGTATATGATTAGAGATAATAAGTGATTTCAATAACACTTTGATTTATTTTTTTTCACTTACTTATCATTATATTATATTCAATTAATGTTTTACTTTTTTAATATTTGTTATCATATTTATATCATAATATATATTTGCTAAATTTAAATGGATATACCTATATTCATATAGGAAAGTGTGAATCTTGTAAAATGTTCGATTTCTTTCGCGATTTTGCCGTAAATACATGTTCTGGACATTCAAGAACTCTCGAACGAACGGGCCAATTTTGATGTGCTTTGCAACGTACATAAAAAAATTATTAACAAAATAAGCTTCAAAAAATATATGAAACCGGAAGTTAGACATGTTCTTGAACATCATTTTTTCAGAAATTGAATTTTGTAAATTTACTAGAAGACGTTAGGAGACAAATATTTTTCTTTTTTCCAATTTTTTAGATTCAAAATGGCGGCCTCCAAGAGTTTTGGAACATTTTTGACTTTAATGGCTTATTACTCAAGAATTGCGAGATCGGCATAGTAGCTGTAGGGGGCTCAATATTACCACATACAGCAGTTTTCAAAACGATAAAAACTGAAATAAAACAGTTGTCATTGAGAATTTTTCAAAAAAATATTTCCCAAAAACTTGTGACCCAATTTTTGTGGCTCTTAAGCGAGAGATGAGCCAAAAGTTGGTTTGTGCTCGATTCCGCTAATTTCTCTGTGACGCCTTCTGCGAATTTTGGAAAATCGACCATTCATGCTTGTTTAATTAATACTCAAAGAACAATAAAAACTTAATAAGTTTCTATTCAACTTGAATTACAAATGAAGTAGTGAGCTGCACTGCAATACAAATCTAAACTTAATTTTTAGGTGCAACAATATTTAGCTGACCAATTTCCTCTTTTTAATTTTAATAGAGAATTTGCCATTTGGTCTCTGTCTTTGATTACCAAGAAATCTTTTCCCCAAAAATCGGAAAAAATTTCGTTAGTAAGTGAGCTATGTGACCGTTCGATTGAAATTTTTTTAGAAGTTAATATAGCACAGGACCCAAGTAGTTGCGGTGCCTCGGACCCCCAAAACTACATAGACAGCACTTTGTGGAACCTTATTGGTAATAAAGTATATGAGTTTGATTTATTTAACACACTGCTTATCGACCTTTATTCTTCAGAAGGACGCTCTACCTACCTGTATAAAAATCTTTGACGTAATGGTTTGGTCTCATAACTAATTTTCGACATATAAATCTTAAACTCTCCTTAATTTTAAACTTGTCAATAAACTGATTTTGTTTGACTGCTCAGTTTTTATACAATTAACAAAAAATATACTGTACAAAATTGCGTATCTACATGTAATCAATCTTTAGAGTTATCGAATTTTTTATATTAATAATAAGAATGTTTTGTATTGGGAATACAGCAAAATATTTGAACAGTTATCGTCATAGCATCTTTTAGTAGAGATAAATATTTGCAGACAAAATTTTGTTTATGGCCGTTTTAAGAAAATAAAACAGGAAATTCAATTTTAATTTGCATAATTAAGTATTTTTCATTCTGCGAACTTGCAAAATCAAAGCCACAAGACTTCACATTAGTCATCTCCAACCAGCGTTTTGTTTATAAAACTCAATATAAATTAATAAAAAAAGCATTTCCACCTGTTAGTGTTAAATTTCAGTAATATATATTTGTTTTTTATATTATATTTTTTGTTAAACAGTACTGCAATAACACAACTTCAAACAAGTGAAAACAATTAAGTCAATTAACAGCAAAGGAAAAGCTTTTCTATTTATTTGTAATTAAAATACCTTTAGATAGTTTTGTGATCATTGAGTGTATCTATTTAATAAAAATTACTATTCTGATATTTTAATTTTGTTTAAAAACCATTGTCCGTAAATGAATAATTATTTTTCTTTGCCGGTTAGGAAGTATTTTGCCAATGCATCAACCGTTTAATTTTTTTATGACAACTATAATAAAATTTAAGTAGGAATTTCTAAATTAGCTTGAAAAAGGTATCTCAAGGTTAGGTTCTTTTCTGCCTTTTGTTTTAACTACCTACCTGTTTTATGCTCTATGATACGAACGCCAAGTTTTTGCTTCGCTTCTCACTGTTTATGTTTATTGTAATAAACATGTGTAGTATTATAAAACATTTATGAAGGATTAATTATTTAAGAATTTTTTTTAATCAATTACAAAAAAATCAAGATGGCAAGGAAAAAGCAAAATTCCATTTAATATCTTCAAATCAAAAGATTGAGTCAACAATTAGAGAATGTGAACTAAACAAAATTTAGCTTCTTTGGGCACTGGTGCTGCATATTTGATTTCATTGCTTTATACAAGCAAAATCTACCAACAATAGGAAATGACGTAATAAATTCCAGTAGTACCTATCTATTAAAAACAGACACATCTACAAAATTCAAAGGTTTGTGATTTACTTGTTAAATAACATTTATTTTAAATGCATAGAAATAAAAATTTGAATTTTATTACTGCAACTCGAAAATTTTATTTTCTGGTAGAATTTCCTCCAAAGCTTTGTTTTGATATACGTTTCGACACTGCAATTTCCTTTACAATAAAACAACACATAAATATAAAGTTGTTTATTTGCCGCAGTTTTCGAAGTCTTTATGTATATTATATTAAACAGTCTCGACTTACACAATTAATTAAGTAAAGAAAAGTGTATTTACATTCCTAAAAATAATGACTAATAAGCGTCTTGTATCTACAACTTGTAGTAATTAATAAATAAATTTGATTAATTGGATATATATACAAAATATACACATGCATTATATTTCGAAGATGAGCCATTAAATTTGTTAGCTAATAAATTTCATATAATGAAATTGTTTCAATATAAATTATGTAATTAGTTAAGTAAAATAGATTTGCTTCTAAAACACTTACACAAAGTAAGTCCTAGGTTGTGCTTGAGTATCTGGTATAGTAGAATACACATGATGAGATTCTTTATATTGTGGAAACTGGGAATACTGTGGAGGTCGTCCGTCAATGGACACATAACTATGATTAAGTTGCTCAGAACCATAATGCTGGCTGCTGGTGCTTGAACCGGCTTCATCTTCAGTACTTCTGGCAGATTCACCGGATACATACGTACTCTGAGTAGGCGTCGGAGTCAAAGCTGCTCCGTGAACTCTTGGCATCGTCGAATACTTGTACCACGAATCAGGGGCAGTCGGAGCTGCTGTATATCTGGCGTTGATTTTACATCTAATATCTGTAGGTTTCTTAGTTCTTGATGACCTGTTATTTATAACATCTGGCATGGCATATCGCAATTTCTCCCAGAAACGACGCTCCCCCCATCTGGCAACAGCACAAGAACGAAGAAGAGATCGAAGTTCTGTATCCATCGGCTCAAGAGGGTCCCCATTAAGTACGCACACTAACTTATGCCTATGCGTATTGCGGAGAGCAGTCTGAAGCGCCGCTCTAAATTCTGGTCGTACCCATTCCGTTCCTAGCAAACTTGGAGATATAACCAGAACTACACGACGGGAAGCATCAGCTGCACCAACCATTGCATCAGTTAAGTAGGAAGCGCTATTGAGGAGATGCAAATCACGATAATGCAGGCAAAGGGAGAATCCCGACTGTTCCAGGTCAGGTGCGATTGTGCGAGACACCAAATCGTCGTCTCTATGACTATAAACCATGTAACAATCGTACAATCGATCTCGGTCGTCAGTTGAACCAATAGAAGAGCTCTCTTGAAAAATTCGAATGCCGTACTTCGAGTGAGCCCACAGTCGAACATCTTGACGAAATATGAATACTACAGCTGCCAAAAGACATACTATTATTATAGCTACTAAAGTAGCAGCTAGTAACGGTACGTAATTTCCACCGAGGAGGGGGTTGTTAGTTACAATTTCCCTTTGAATCACGGATGTGGCGATGGCGTTGTCTGCATTGTCACAAAGATGAATTGCATCAGCGACTGTCTGCTGGTTGTCGCTGTCAGCGCAGAACATCTTGGATAGATCACCACCCGTCTCGCGAAGCCATGATTCCAGACGCCCGAGAGAGGTGCAGTCACACGACCACTTGTTGCCGTCTAAAGTCACGCGCGGGCTCACAGCCGATTCTCCCGCCGGAACCAGTTGTTGCCACGGCGAAAAGTCCACAATTTCATTGTCATTTAATTTTAACACCTCTAACTTCCGCATATTTAAAAAAGTCTTATTCCCAACATACGCAATTTTGTTATGATCTAAATACAACTCGTTTAATTTTTCTAGCTGATCAAATTCAAACCCGCGAAGTTCTTCCAGTTTATTATTTTCCATATGTAACACTTTAAGGGATTTTACACCATTGAATGTTCGATTATGCACTGCCTCGATGTTACTATTATTTAAAAACAAAACTTCCAGTTTTTTCTTTCCGATGAATACGTGACTACCAAGCTCACCCAAGTTATTACCATCCAGGTAGATTTCAGTGGCGTCCATTGGAATTTTACTAGGAACACTAGTGTAACCCGCATTACTGCAGTCTACTACGTTAGATGTCCACGTGTGATCGTGAAAGCATGTACAATTTGTAGGACACGTCATCTCGCAGTCACAAGCATCAAAATCGCAGCAATGACATAATGCAAAACAATGAGTTTCGTAAGGACAAAGAAACTGCGATGCTTTCAGATCTAAAAGCGGCCGAGGTGAAACCCCTCTTGAATGGGGTAATTCACAATTAATGGCATCTAAATCTAAAACTTGAGGGTATTGACGCGAATTACTCATATGATTGATGCGAAGTAACCACTCCATCGTACAGTCACAGTAAAATGGATTTCCGCCGATATAAAATTGGGGCAAATCTTTATCATCATCTATTTCACTTAAACTGAATGCTGCAAGGTCAAGATATCTTATGTCATTACCGTACAGGACCACTTTTTGAAGAGCTTGCTTTTTGTAAAACGTACCAGGTTGGACGCTGGTTATTCTGTTATTATTTAGAAACAGCGTTTCAACACTGTTAGGTACAGAATTTTCTTGAACTTCTGCGATTAAATTAAAGCTAACATCCAGCATTTTTATTTTAAGCGAATTCCTTACATCGTAATAATTTCCCAATTCCGTTATCTGGTTATCGTGCATATCCAACCATTCCAAACTGGTAGGTAAGTGGCTGTAATCGAACCACAGCAATTTGTTGCTTGATACGTTTAACCACACTAAGCTTTGTAGGTTGGTGAACACCCCACTAATGTCCGTTAACTCGTTACTGTCAAGTCGGATGGCTTTAAGTGTCGGATTACTCGCGAACGCACTCTGTTCCACAAACTGAATACGGTTAGAAGCTAAATTCAACACTTGCAATGAAGGAAGTGTAGAAAATGTGTCTCTCGAGATGTTAACAATATGATTATCCACAAGCCTGAGACCATAAAGTAACTCGAGACCTTCAAATGATGCGTTATTAAGCGATTCGATTCGGTTCTTCCCCAAATCAAGTGTCTTGAGAAATCGTAGTTTCCCCAAACCAACAGGAACACCGCCCAGAGCGTTTCCGTTTAGTCCTAAATCTTGTAAATTAGTCACATTTTCGAAAGCTTGGGAATGAATATATTCAATTTTATTTGAATCTATTAATAATTGATGTAATGCGTACATTCCTGCAAAATTATAAACCTCAATCCGCGCGATGTTATTGTACGATAAAGTCAACGCATGAAGATTTTTTAATTCCGAAAAAGCACCCTCTGCTATAAAATCGATATTATTACGGTCCAAATTTAGAATTTGCAAGCTGTAGAGATCATGAAACACGTTTGAGTCTATACGTGTTAGAGCATTGTGGGCTAAATTTAACACAACAAGTCGAACAAGACCCGAAAATGTGTCTCTGTTAACCCAACGAGTTGACAGTTCGTTACGCGACAAATCGAGCACTTCTAATTGATCTAGTCCCTCCAGTAAACCGGGTGCAAGTACACTAAGAGAATTATTATGAAGATATAAACGTCTTAATTCTCTGGAAGATAAAAAAAGTTCTGGAGGTAACGCTACTAAACAGTTACTAGATAAATTAAGCATATGCAAAGCATTTAGGCCTACGAATGCGCGGTCTGCAACAGTGGATATGGCGTTATCTTGTAGATGGAGGTCTTCTAATGATCGTAATCCAGATAATCCGTTGTCGGGTACAACTATAATATCATTATACGACAGATCCAATATTTTCAGGCCGTTTACACACGCGTGACCTGGTGCTAACGGCCCTTTACCCCAATCGGAGAAACTTAAAGCTGACATATCTTGAAGTTTATTTCGCGTAAGATTTAAACGCGTCAAACTGTAAAGTGCACAAAATAGTTCAGCTGGTGTACTCCATATGTTGTTATCCGCAAGATCGAGAGTTCGCAACTCCCCCATCCCTCTGAAACTTTCAGGATGAAGTTCTAACGTCATAGCTGACCAGTCGGAATTATGTGACCGTAGAGAGAAGCGTCGAAGATCTCGTAATGAAGCAAGAACTGCTGCAGGAATATTACGAATTTTGCAATACTCTATTCGTAAATCTCTAAGCCGACGTAACGATGATAAAAAACTACCGTGATGTTTACTCGGATCCAAAGTGCTTTCGAAAAATAGCACGTCGCTGCATTCTAATCGTAAAGCTGTTACACGTTCGGCTTGCGTTTGACTTAAATTTGCTAACAGAGTGTCTGCACCAGCAATAGTTCTTAATTGACACGAAAGCACGGGTTCTTCGTCGCTAAGGGGATCGTCTACCGGTTGCATTTGCCACTCACATCCTCTAGGAGCTTCGTCGATACTGTTTAAGGTCCGACCACACACTAACACTAAACTTACACTTAGGAATAGCCAAATCATGGCAATAACTTAAATTCGCAGAGAAAATAATTTAAACTACGTTAAAACGGTACCGTATAACAACACTATGACCACGATGGCATCGCAACTCAGACGTTACCGAGAGCTGTACATCCACCACGTTACATTCTCCGAGCGAAACTAAAAGATGAACACACTGTTGCTCTTTGCAGGAGTTGCGAGGGTCATGGCTCCGCCTTCTTTGCTCCCCACCAGCAGTTATCAGGAGCACAGCTGCCTGACAGCTGCCGAATTGGCGAATGGCGTACATGCATAGAAAAAGATCATGTATGTGCCATGAATTTTCAAACTATTTTTGCCGAAGCCATGTCCGTTCTGGTAGAAGTACCTACCCACTAATATACCTAATACAAAAATTGACAAAGCTTAATTACTTTTTGGTTTAGAATTATATTTGTAATAAAAGATACAGTTAAAAACAAAAAAAATATAATTGAAGGTACAACATTTTTTTCTTAGCACTACTTCAAATATGAAAGTAAAATAGATTATTTTGAAAACGTGGTTTGCAACGTGTTAAAAGAATTCTTATAAAAGTAGCTACTTTTAATGTTCCTACTACCAATAATTTTCCGTTTTTGTATCGCTAAAAAGGTGATTCCAAATTTCACCTTAGTTGTCGAGAAATATGACATTATAAAACACCTTCCTGAATTTTTAAAACTTAAGTCGATTTGTTAATCTGCAAAGTTTAAATGAAAGTTCACTTCAACAAATTTAATTTTCCGAAACTTATTTGAGGTTTTTAAATTATATTAAGACGCACAATTTCTATTTTAAAAACGCGCTAACGACTTAAGGTCCTTGTTTGAAAATCTTTAAACTACTGAAATAAATTCGCAACTCTTAAACGTAATCAAATTAATCAATATACCCATAGTTCAAATCAGTACTGAACAGAATTTATCAAAAGATTCAATGTTTTGTAATTTATGTACCCTGCATTTACTATACAGAAAAATGCGGATAATTATATTTTTTTTCCTACATGAACCTAAAAAATTGAATTCTGAACTTAAATATTTCATCACAAATATTTATTCAGTTACATCTTTTTTGTAACGAAGTAATTTATATACAGTTTACTGTGTGCTGTCAAGAAGATTTTTTTACGTTTAATTTAATTTAATTTATTTAACATTTTGTAAAAAAAATTTTAATACCTACACTGCACATAAGTTTTTTTAAGATGAACTTTTTATTTTATAGGTACTATACTTTGGGATGATTAAGAAGGCTTTTGCACACAAAATCATTTTACTAATCTATGCTATACCTAAAACCAACTCTTTTTATAGACCAGTAGTAATCTGCTTTAAAACTTAACGAAATGCAAGCAGCTATAACAGTTAAAATCTTACAAAAATACAACAATATTTACTTTATTACATAAATATGGTGCACCATAAAACTATCCATGTTATAACTATTTAATTTTTAAGTCTCCTTTATTCAAAAGCTTTGATATTCAACTATGTTATTAATACATTAGTAAAATAGTGATTAATTTAATGCACTGTATTCCTAGTTTGAAAACTACAATCACTGGCATATGCCAAATATTGACTTTACTAACTAGCACCAAATATCTATTAATGCTTATGTTAATATATCAGCATTAAACTTTAAAATTTTAAATATACAATCAACCCAAACAAACATTAAAGTAGTACTTAATTTATTGTAAATAAAACTTGAAATACGTATATAGCTAAAGTAAAAAACCTGTTGAAGTTAAGAGTTGTTTTATTTACAATAAATTAAAATGAACTTTAACAAAGTAAAGCTCGAACTTATAAATAAATTAAAGTAGTATCTAGTATTACAAATATTTTGCACAATAAGTACATACCTTTACAATTAAGAAATATATTTTGAACGATTTTAAATTTTGGCACAAAATTTTGTGTGCTTTAATGGGAGGTCAAATACTAATTTTTAGCATAAATTTAAATTTTGTATTTTGCAAAATGGCGGTTGGGCGCCATTTTGAAGAAAAGTAAATAGCAAAGGAGTCGAGTGACATCTCTTTAAAAGGTCTTTCAATTGTGCGCCTAATCCTAATGTTTCAGAAAAAAATATTTATCCTGAACAACATGACAAGTAAATATAATATAAAAAAATAAGAAAGTTTATTTAAAAACTAAGAAGTAAAACAAACAAAAATTAAATCAAGTGATCGAAATGTTCACCATTGACTTCTTGGTACATTAAAAGTCTGTTATGAAATTCTTCCTTTACTCTTTTATAAGTTTCTGCAGTGTTAGCGCTGCCCCAGTTCTTCAATTGTTTCTGGAGAGATTCTGTACACTCGAGATTTTAGATTTTCCCTAAGGAAAAAAATCTAGTTAAATCCGGCAACGTGCCGGCCATTCCACGGGACCCTTCCCACTAATCCATCTTCCCAAAAAATGTTCCTTAAAACAGTAACAGCTCAATAAAAATAAGGCGGTGCTGTTCCTGTTAGAACATATCGTTTTCAAAAGTGTTTCCAGCTATCCGAATTAATACTAGCTTCTTAATGGCAGCAAACAGCAAGCAAACAATTGAAAAAATAGCCTGCTAGATTAAAAACCAAAATATTTTTGAGTTAAGATATTCCGTTAGTTTAAGGCAGTTTGTTCTGAATTAATATTTCTCTGTGAAAAAAATCAGACGCAGAATTAAATAAACTTTTTAAATGAGGTATCACTCGACCCCCGTTGGTATTCAATCTTGTTGACACAAAATTGAAATATAAGCAGAAAAGTAGTATTTAGCCTTCCGTTAAAGAACACCAAATTTTGTACGTTATCAAGTGGTTCAAAAGTTAGCAGGGAGGGGCATTACTTTATAGACAGACGGTTTAGAGTGTTGGCTTTAATTTCATTCGCCATTGATATCACGTTACTGATAGGAGATTTATTTTCTTTAGTTCCAATTTTTAAGAATTTTTTTAGTGTACTAATAGACCAAGGTCTGTTGAAATCAACTCAGCTGAGCGAAGTTGATTTCTACCGACCTTGCCTATAGATATCACGGAAATGATAAAAGAGTGTGGTTTTTCACACCCCATTTCCAAGAATTTTCTTTAGTAAGGTACTAATCAAGATATCTGCACAAATTTGCCATAAATTAACTCGTTCCTAAAAAGTTCTGAAAAAACTGACTAGTATCTAACATGTTACCATTGTCATTTGTAACACAAGATAAATAGTTGTTTTCTGAATTAAACAAATATCTGTTTTCAGAAATCAGATATGCTACGAAACATGTTTGTTGTGACCACCTCATCAAAAGCCCACGCCTTTACCGCTACACCAAGCCACCGTCGAATATGTTTCCGTTATTTAAGTTAAATAGATCACGTTGCCAACTGACATTCATAATGCACGTTTTTAAAATAAAAATAATGAATACTAAACATAATTTACAATGCTCACTTGTTAATTTAAAAATGTTAAATGTGAAGAATTGCGGTAAAATAACAAACTGCGTAACTAACTATGATAATAACTACGATTTACAAATAATCATCGACATGACGTGCTTGTTTTATAGGGGACTGCGATTAAGTTTTTATTTGATCGCTCTGTACTTGCGTGTGTCCTCGAAAAGAAAATTATAATGCGAATTATACTACTTCTATGACTTTAGATAAAGGTATTTTTTTGTAGATGTATACAATTATGAATTCATACTACACGCATTTAACATGTATTTATTTGTAATTCATGTAATCGAAACAGTTCAGTAATGCGAACAATGCCCACTATATACAGGGCGATATGTAAAAGTACGATCCTGACAGTTAAACAATATATGCAATTCTACATACAAATCAACGACATCCTTGATATATACCTAGGTATATCTAAGATAATATAATAGTTATTCCAAGGTGTTCTTAGTTACTTTATTTAAGTCTAAACAATTATGAAAAACAAATTACCAAATAAATTGTAAATAATTGATAATTTCATTTAATGACATGCATTGCTTTTGACCATGTAGTCAGGCAGCTACGATTCTCGATAATTGTATTATCAAATTAGATAGCTAGAAAGTCGTTGATAAGTACGTTGGGTTATACAGGCTGAGTCAAGCTATACGCCTTTTTCTTTGGTGAGTTTATTATTAGGAATTTATTAAAAATTTTTGGTATGCATATGTTTCGAAGGGTGCTCTACAACTTGGCCCAGTCAGTTTTTTGATTGGACGTCAAATGTCAAAATAGCGATTTTCAACTGTTTATTTTTAAATGGAATGGTACCACTTTTTTTGGCTTAAACGATGCTGTATGATGTTTACAATATGATCCTTACTGAATTTTTCATAATTTTTACGATTCGGCTGTAAAATAAGCATTCATTATGTTAGTCTAGTAGGCCGGTACGTACGCACGCGTCACCATGTTTTTGCGTAAATAAGTAAACTTTTGATGAAACAATTGCTTGTAAGTAAACATTTCCACTTCTTCGAGTTTCTTGTTGAATAAAAACTAATTAGTTTTTTATTTAAATTTTGTTTAGTTTATAATCTTATAGTTTTCATTTGAAGTTATCCTATTAGTGAAGTAACTATTATTTAATGTACTCTAAATACCCGAGTTTCTGTTTTTTATGTTTATTAAAATAATGATTTCACTATGCATACTGACAACCATTAAATCGTTTTGTGTTTACATCAAAGTACGTTCCACAGGTCCCGGCCTACTAGACTAACATAATGAATGTATATTTTAAGGCTGAATCTTAAAAATTGTGAAAAAAATTCAGTAAGGATCATATTGTAAACATCATACAGCATCGTTTAAGCCAAAAAAAGTCGTACCGTTCCATTTAAAAATAAACAGTTGAAAATCGCTATTTTGACATTTGACGTCCAATCAAAAAACTGACTGCGCCAGGTTGTAGAGCACCCTTCGAAACATATGCACACCAAAAATTTTTAATAAATTCCTAATAATAAACTCACTAAAAAAAAGGCGTATAGCTTGACTCAGCCTGTATATTGTTTAATTTTCAGGCTCGTACTCTATATTTAATACTCTTTAAACTGATAAAACACTGTAATTAAAGTATTTCCTTCAGTGCTGGAAACGGGAATTTCTTGTTATCTATTTTTTTGTAATTTCTGATATCGAATTTTAATGTATTTTGTCCTATGTACATACAAAAACAATTAGTGTAAAGAAGCAGTTTTCTTGATTATTGTATTGAAAAATATTGAGAAACAATTCTTATAGTTATTATACATACTTTAGGTAGTATGTAAAATAAATGGGCTGAACACGTCGCTGTTACTTTTCCATCCTTTTTAATTTTAAAATATTCTTGCTCCAATAAACAACTAATTAACATTGTTTCAACAAAACAGAGAAAAAAAATATTATTTAAAAAAAGAGGAGAATTGAATTTGCTAAAGCCTGTGCAATAGAACGTAGTAACGTAGCTGTAAGTACAGTAGACAGCGAACTAAGCCGCACGAAACAGAGAAGTAAGGTAACCGCCCTATGGCTAGTTACATATATTGCCTTTTAGACATCGAATCAAAAACCGCTGTAAACAGTTTACTTGAAAATTTATCAAAAATATGCAAAACAAAACATATTTTTTAAGTGAAGCTAATTGACAGGAATAGTTAATATAAGGCAACTTCCGAAAAACGCGTTTTCTGGTATTAAAAAGTATCGTTTCGTTCTTAATTTTTAATATATGGTCAACATTATTATTTGTTTTAATAAACTACTTCAAACACTCTATTGAACTGTTTTAAAACGATTGGCGTTTGCGTTTTTGAATGAAGAATTGATCGACTTCAAATATATCAAAAATGCAAAAAGTGCATCAGAGTAAAATTTGGGAGATTATCAGAAAAGAAATTTGTAGTTTACTGCAAGCTCTATCGGTTCAAAACTTTAAAAATATGAGGTGGGCAGTTTTTGATGAATATTTTTTGAAAATATTCAAAACATTAAAAACCTGTAATTTTTAAAATTTTTATATTTTCAGAAATTATTTCTGCACCACATGATTCTACTTATTAATGGCTATTAAATAATTTGATAATTTGTATTGATTGAAGTTTTTGAGTAATCGGGCATTAAAGTCACCATTTTCAAAAATTCGTAGCGGCCTTCGCTTTGAAGATGCAGCATTCGGAAAACATTCATTTGATTTGTCTCAAAATGCCATAAAAATCTATACCAAAAAATGTCTAATATCCGTTTGCGGTTTTGCTTCAGCTTAAAAGGCGTACTAGGAACTACCTGCTGCTTAAAACTTTCATATACCAAATTTTATAAATACTAGTGTTACCCCAGCACACAATGCACTGATAGACAGCGTTGACAGAACCGGCGAAATGTCAAGTCACGTGATGCATTAGTTCAAATAATGACACGCGACGTTATTGTAGATGGCGCCCCAAGTGACGCGCGTCTAGCCGACCTCCATATATATTATAAATTAAAATAATTATTAATAAAAAATCGACGTAGAATAAAAATATAAAAATGTTTCATGTTCCATCTGTGGATAGAGACCTTTCATTTAAAAAAAAATGGTCCAAATTGGTGAAGCGCTAGCCGCTGGAGGAAGGGGAGAAAAAACCCTTTGTGCTTTTATATATGTATGGATTGGTGAAGGAGTTCCGCAGATATAGAGAAATCTGAAATTCGTATAGTTGCTTGGTATTAATGAATAAATTAATCAACATCAACTTTTCAAAAACTCTTGAAGAGTATCAGAATAAAATTTAGGAAATTATTAAAAAGAAATTTGTAGCTCACTGCAGGCTCTGTCGGCTCACCACAAAAAAAAATGGTGTGGACTGATTTTGAGGAACAGGTAATTGTTTTTTTTTAAATTCGGGCATTTAAAGTCAACATGTGGAAAAAACATTTAATTTGTCTTCGGATGCCACAAAAATCTATACCAAGAATGCATGTTTAGTTTCCGTTTCCGTTTCGGTTACAAACCGTAAAAAGAACTACCTGCAAATAAACAACTTTCACATACAAAATTGGATAAAAATCGGTAAAGGGGTTTTGGAGATATAAGAAAACGTACGCGCCCACCTACAAACGCACCCACCCGCACACCCACGCGCAGACAGACATTTTTTGAAAACCACCTTTTAGTGTTCTTTCGCCCCCAAAACGTGTATTTCCGTTTTGAAATCTGAAAATTAAAAACTGGTTTGATATATACCTAAGTTTCTAAACTTGAAAGAAGTATGAGAAAGTAATAATGTAGCGCCTCCGCGGGAATTTGAACTTGCGATATCCTGTGAAATAGTATGTCGTAATGTAGCTGTAAGCATAGTAAGCAGCGATAACGTCGATTGCCCTACGACTATTTAGATATACTGCGCTTCGGACATCAGACAATAAATCGCTGTAAATAGTTAACTTGAAACGTTATGAAAAATACACAAAGAATGAAAAATATTTTTTAGGTAGAGCTAATTGATAGGCATAGTTAAAACAACGGAAAACGCGTTGTTAATATTAAAAAGTAGTATTTTTAAAATAATTTAAAATTCTTTCCTATCCGAATAAACTACTTCAAATAGTCTATTGAGTTGTTTAAAGTAGGTATATTATGATCGTCGTTTGCGTTTTTAAATAAATAATGATTTAACTTCAAATTTGTAGTTCATTGCAAACTCCATCGGCTCACAAAGTTATAAAAAAATGGCGTAGACAGTTTTTGAGGAAAAATTTTTGATAATTTTCAAAATTTTGACCACCTAATATTTTTACAATTTTTATATTTCCAAAAATATTTGGATCACATGATTATACGTATTAAGGGCTATTAAAGATAATATTTTCCGAAATTCGCAGCGGTCTTCGTTTTAAAGATACAACATTCTGAGAAAAAACTATATTAGCCTTTGGATGAACCACAGGTCTCCTTTTAAAATGGAGAAGTTTTTACAAAGACATTAAACCGAAAAATCGTATATAATTTTTGTTTCTGATGTAAAACCACACAAACAGCTACGTAACTAAAAAACTTCCACATACTAAATTTGGTAAAAATCGGGCACGGGGTTCCGGAGGTAGGGAAACGAACGCACTCACGCACGCACGTACCTACCTTATTTAGTTCATATTAATAATTGCATTTTTAACCCTCAAAAGAGAATTTATTTCGATAAAGTTGTGAAATATAGTAAGAAACAAGCGGGAGATTACTTAGGGACGGTCATATTCATTGTTTCTGGGAGAGGAAGGGGGTCAAATTTGAAATAAGTGAAAATGCACCGCACACATTTTCTTTAATTGAAGGTGGTGTGGAATTTTGCAAACCAGTGCGAACAACACTATTTAAATTTAGAAACATTTTTTATTTGCTAACAAACCTTGCCTACAAAATTTCAAAGAAAAAGTATACACTGTGTCTATAAAGCACCCCCCCCCCGCAAGTAACTTTTGAACGACTTGATATTTTACTACAAAATTTGGTGTCCTGTAATGGGAAATTAAATACTATTTTCAGCCCATAATTGCCCACCGTCTTGTTGGAACAACGTTTTCAATATTATTTCCAGCCACCTGAAATATTTCTGGGACAATTTTGTCCTGCAAATGAAAAAGTGGACTACTGAATTAAAAAGTCAAAACAGTTTTGAATTGAGTGAGTGCATTTGTTTAAAATCCGCCATTTTGTTATGACTGAATATTTTTCGTTGAAACTCTAGTCAGACGCAGAACTAAAAGACCTTTCAAATGAGGTGTCACTCGACCCCCCTTTCAACTTAAAAAAAAATTTTAAATGGCGCTTAGCCGCCATTTTGAATGATAGAAACTTTAATTATTGGCTAAACAATAGTATTTAATTTCCCATTAAATCATACTAAATGTTGCAGTAAAATATCAAATCGTTCAAAAGTTTGTGGGGGGGGGGGGGGGGTTACTTTATAGACAGATGGTATTAAATACGATTTACTAATAAGTTACAGCTTGACTACGATGTCGTTTTGAACTTCATAGGTCCAACATAATCTTGCTTAAGTGCCCAATCAAGTGGGGTGCAAATGCACCCCAATTATAAAATTTGGTAATAGTATTATAATTGCACAAACGGTCAACAATTTTGTTTATTTGTTACATTGAAATTATTTCATTACAAAAGCAGAAAAACATGCATATTTACAGAACAAAAGCTTTAGTTCTCGATTATTAAGGTTTTGTGGAATCTTTCTTTTGTGCATCTTTCACAAACTGTGTTTTACAACGTTGTACTTAACCAAATTTGTTCACTGACTTTAATATTTTTCTGATTTTTTTACTGTTACGAAAGTAGCACACCAACCCTGACATCTTGCAGTAGGTTGTTGAGCTAGGGTGCAAATACAGCTCAGGACCAAAGAAATTTATAAAAAATAAAACAACGTAATGGTCACCATTTTTAAGCTGTTGTATTCAGAAAGAAACGACGAGAAAAGTATGACATTTCCATCATTAAATTTTTTTTCTTCTAGCAAGTTTTACCAGAAAAATAGTTATTAATCTACTTTATACAGGTGTGACAGTGAATGAAAATTAATGAGAACTAAACAGTTTTTATTTTTAAATATCTGCGTAAGTAATTTTTTAAATTTCATTCATACAAATTACATTACTATTTACTGAAATCAGCCCATAAAGATAAAATTAAAAATTACCTACCTGAATTAGTTTTGTTTTTGTTAAAAATTTAATGAACCTAATCCAATCAATTATTTATTTGAAATTGCTGTAAATTAAGGTGCGTAATTAACAACTGTACTTGTTGTTATTTCACTTTTTTACCAGATAAGTTAGAAATAATATTAATTCCACACGATTTCGTTATTTTGTAGACATCTACCGGGTAGATAAAGTAGTAACTCGCAAGCAACCGTTACAGAAATCGACGTTGGCACAAAGATAGTTCAAATATTTTGTACATAGATGCAAGCGACATCTGCATTTGAGAAGCTTAATATAAAATGTTTAAAAGTTGTTTATGTACATTTCGTATAATTTCCTGTATCATATTCGGAAGATAAATAAGAAAACTAAGACACATTGTGTGTTTTTATTTAGGCAAGAGATTATTTATTTAAGTTTATAAAGTACCACGCTTTACAAATATACGATGTCAATTCATAAGAATCTACTCCCCAGCGTTGTCAAAGTTGAGTGAATAAAATACAACTGATTACTTGCAAAATTGTTAGTTACTAAATAAGTATAAGCACACAAATATGTTTATAGTAATTAGCAAGTACACTCATCTGAAGAGTGAAAACGTATATTTTAAATCAATTGCTCCTTAAAAGACCGTTTGTCTTTTAAGAAGCCTCTATTTAATCATAAAAACAGATATTATTCCGTTTCTTAGATTACTACTTGGTATACTATTTTTACATAACTTATTTCGAACTATTTTGAGGCAATTCTAATGTAGGTGGCGCTTGCAGCAACAAAAAAAGGAAAACTGCTGAAAAGATAATTTCGTTGAAAAATTGTGGATTTTTGTATAGCTTGGAAATTTTGTGTCGGTGTTCTTAATAACATACTCAATTTCCTACCTTGTAGCTATGCCGCTCGCGCCACTATTTAAGAAAATGGTGCCGAAGAACAGTTTTTTTCCACTATCTACTTTCCAGCTGCTTCTAGAGTAAAAATAGTTCTTATCCAAATAAAATAGAATTAAATTCTCTAGTAATTATGGCTTACATATGTTTTTTTGTGAAATCGATAGTGTCGATGTAGTAAAATAAGGCATATATTCCCACTTGCTGAAACTCTCGTTTTACTTTGAAATTCCGCAATAATCTGTTTCAATTAACCGTTATTGCCGTAAGATATTCTAGTATTTGTTTTTGAACGTAGGTCCTTTAGTAATGTGAGCTTTCTATAATTGTACACTTCACCAATTGAGTTTAACTACTCTGCATGTTGCAACGGCAGGTATAGCAAACGGCGCGTTTCTTGTGGGCGTAAAACGGGAGAGTAATTTTGCAAAAACCTAGTTCACTATGTAATATAACTTTTAATCACTGTAAAAGAGTCAACACTCCTTTTTTACTTTTATTCATACGAGGAGGGTCATTCTTAATGTATAGTGATACAATAAAAATCTTAATTAAGTAGTTGAAAACTTTAATTAAAATAATAAAAAATGTACAGCACCAAAAGAAAAAATTCAACATGACTTTGCTTAAGTTGCCATTTACTGTAAAAGTGTTACGCAAAACGCCGTAATCATCCACTAATGGTGTGCGGAACCAAGATTACTGAATCGATACATATCGACTTTTTTGTATCGATATATCGACGAATCGGTACGTACCGCAGTATCGATACATATCGCCAAATCAATATGTATTCTAATATCGATAGTTGTATCAATACAGATATTTTTGTATGACACATTCATATTTATATCAATACTTTATTGAATTTTTACCTTCCATACTCAGCATCGATTTTATGAAAATTTTCCTACTCAAGATTTTGACGAAAGTACATGTCTTGGGTCTCCAGGACCACAAAAGAGTTTTTTAAACGTCCGTTTGTGGATGGGTGGGAGGGTATGTGTGGTCCAACACAACTCCCGAACGGATGGTCCGATTTTGATGTACTTTGACATGTAGAGGTATATAATAAAATGCTCATTAAAATAAGCGTTAAAAAGAATTTCCTCGGAAACCGAATATTTTAAATCTAAGGCAAATTTAACCACTTTTTTTTCGAACTTTCTAGCAATACAATGGCTACTATTTTTTGAAAATTTTGGTTTTAACGCCTTATTACTCATAAACAAATTGGCAAATGAAGATTAAATTTGCTATTGTATTAGCTGTAGATAGACACAATGGTACTATGTACAAAAGCTGTCGAAATTTTTACAATTTTGGTTTTTACAAATTTTTGAAGATTATGAAAGTTTTTAGTCATATTGAAATTTTGAAAACATTTGAAAATTAAAAAATGTGTTAAAATTATTTTAAAACAAAAAAAAATTGTTTATCTATATGAAATTTTTGAAATTTTGAAAAGTTGAAAAAGTGTAAGATATTTGAAACCTGAAAATTTTAGATATTCCTAGAAATTTAAAATTTTTTAAAAATTTTGGAAACTTTTGAAAACTTTAAAATTTACCCAGTTTTAAAAAACATCAAACTTTATGGATAAAACTTTTGAACATAGGAAAAGTAAAACTTTCTCAAGTATAGAACGGTTCAGTTGAAGTGCTTCTCATTTTAACTGTTTGTGCAAAAGTCGGCGTCTCGACGTGGCTAATGCTTTTGATGTGTTTTGACTGGTATATATAGTACAATGTCGCTCACTACCAGGGGAGTGCTAAACGAAAATTTATCATCAATACCTATGGATTATTTTTGCATTGATACGTATCGATGTATCAATATTACAGTACGTATCGATATATCAACGTATCGATTTACACAGCATCGATACATATCGCCATATCAATATACAGAATGTTTTAAATTGCGTGTTGGGATCTTGCTTGTTTCAAGAAATACCACGACGGTCATTACAGAAAAATTGTAAAATTAAGTGTTCGCTAATAATCTAAAAATAAATTAGAGCTATCCTGCTTAGCTTCTGAAAGAACTAAAAAGAAAACTGAAATTTTGGAATTTTTGTTTTCGGTTATAACTCATTTGTCACATAATTCTAGTTAAGGCATTATTAAGACACGTTTTCATGCTGAATCTAGTGCGTTTTTTTATCAGATTTGGTATAACTACTACCATTGTTCATTTTCAACTGTCAACTTTTTTACTTTCCTTACTAGAGAAAGCTATTGTTATGGACAGCATTTTAATTCTTTTTACTTTCCTATACTTTCAGTATAGGGAAGTATTGATTTCATGCAAATTTTCAAAATCGAGATTTTGACGGAAATACATGTTTTGGGCTTCCAGGATCCTAAAAAAGTGGTTTTTAAAAAATGTCTGTCTGTGGGTGTGTGTGTGTGTGTGTGTGTCTGTGTGTGGGTGGGTAACGCTCATATCTCCGGAACGGCTGGACCGATTTTGATGTGCTTGGGAATGAGGAGGTATATCAAAAATTCATCGACAAAATAAGCTTTTAAAAAGAATCCGAAACCGGAAGCGGAAGTTAGACATGTTTTTTTGGTAGCATTTTTTTCAGAAACCGAATTTTGGAAATTTTAATAGTGGAGATTAAAGAAGGCCTTAGGACAAATCAAACGATTTTTTACCGAACTCTCTAGCTTCAACATGGCGGCCGCTACGAATTTTTGAAAATTTCGACTTTAACGCCCATTTACTCAAAAACCAGTTATCTGATTGGAATCAACTACATCTTGTTTGGTAGCCCTTCAAGGGTACTATACCATGAAATATCATTAATTGTGAAAATATAAAAACGATCGCAATGACATCACTCCAAAATTTTGGAATTTTTCAAAAAAAAATTTCTCAAAAACTGCCCACACGTTTTTGTTTAAACTTTTTAAGCTGATAGAGATAGGCATATGCTACAATTTTGTTTTTTGCTCATTGCTATAATTTCACTGTGACGCACTCTGTGAATTTTTGAAAATTGAAAATTGGTACCTTTTTATTTATTTAACGGGGGGCAATAAAATGTTTCTGTTAAAGCAAAATAGCTCATCATTGACAGCAAAATCCGAATATCATAATATTTTTTCGATAATTTCATATTTAGGGGGGCTACTGTTTCCCCTCCCCCCAAATTTTTTCAATAAAAAATTAAAAATCTGGTTTTTTGTTTTGTTTGCTCTGGGAGAATCTTTTTACAAAAAATCAAAAAATCGAATTTTTTGCCCCTAAATAATCTTTTTGTCCTTAGAAGAATTTCACATAGTTTCTACAGCAGTTGGAAGTGACTAGAGTTTTGAACGTTCTATGCATTTCTATTGCGCACGCATTCAATAGCCACTTATTTAACAGTAACGGATAGGTCAGGAATAGCGTAGTTGGATATGCGGGTGTGTTCGAGTGTACTACCGTTTTACTGCATAAGTAGTTGTGGGGCGAGCCTCGGTTGGGGCCAAAAATCTTTTTTTATTTTATAGTATTTTTTAAAACACTGCTTTTGCGTTTCTAGACAGGTGTATATCAAAAGTGTTGGAAAATATTAAACAATGTTAATTTATAAGTATAGGAAAGTCCAGGCGAAGTGTTTCGCTCATTTTTACTTTCCTATACTTTCAGTATAGGGAAGTATTGATTTCATGCAAATTTTCAAAATCGAGATTTTGACAGAAATACATGTTTTGGGCTTCCAGGATCCTAAAAAAGTGGTTTTTAAAAAATGTCTGTCTGTGGGTGTGTCTGTCTGTGTGTGGGTAACGCTCATATCTCCGGAACGGCTGGACCGATTTCGATGTGCTTTGGAATGAGGAGGGATATCAAAAATTCATCGACAAAATAAGCTTTTAAAAGGAATCCGAAACCGGAAGCGGAAGTTAGACATGTTTTTTTGGTAGCATTTTTTTCAGAAACTGAATTTTGGAAATTGGAATAGTGGAAATTATAGAAAGCCGTAGAACAAATCAAACGTTTTTTTACCGAACTCTCTATCTTCAACATGGCGGCCGCTACGAATTTTTGAAAATTTCGACTTTAACGCCCATTTACTCAAAAACCAGTTGTTTGATTGGGATCAACTACATCTTGTTTCGTAGGCCCTTAAGGTTACTATACCATGAAATATCATTAATTTTGAAAATCGAATAACGATCTCAATGGCACCACTCCAAAATTTTTGAAATTTTCAAAAAAAAAGATCTCAAAAACTGCCCACACGTTTTTGTTTAAACTATTTAAGCTGATAGAGCTGAGAATCTTCTACAATTTATTTTTTTGCGCATTGCTATAATTTCACTGTGACGCCCTCTGTGATTTTTTGAAAATTGAAAATTGGTACCCTTTTATTTATTTAAGGGGGAGCAATAAAATATTTCTGTTAAAGCAATATAGCTCATCATTGATAGCAAAATCCGAATATTATAATATTTTTTTGATAATACAATATTTAGGGGGGCTACTGTTCCCCCTCCCCCCCAAAATTTTCGCTACAAAATTAAAAAATTGATTTCTTCTTTTGTTTGCTCTAGGAGAATCTTTTTACAAAAAATCAAAAAATCGAATTTTTTGCCCCTTAATAATCTTTTTGTCCTTAGAAGAATTTCACATACTTTCTACAGCAGTTGTATTCTTGTACTAGTCGTTTAATGTTTCGTGTAGGCTAACTTTTTTATTTTAATAGATAGTCTCGCAAACCCAAGAGCAAAGTTGTAGGGCAAATTCTTCTCGATTGTATTTAAGAAAAAAACTTGAGTTTCCAATTTTAATATGGCGGCCACGGTAAAAAATAACTTTTTTTTAAATGGAAACGTGGCATTTTGGCTTTAAAATCAGAAAGGTTTTGAAATTCTAAATACAAATTAATAAGAGTAATTTCTTGCTAAAAATAATACTTCTCGAGTTATTAATACATTTTCAAATATCAATTTCCGCCCTTCCGTTGATTCACTCCGAATATTTTACCAAACCTTATGCTTGCAGAGCGCAGCGGTCGGTCTTTCTTCAACCGCTTCAAGATGTTACAACTTATAAGAACTATTTACTTTTACTAGCCGGGTCTAGACAGGTGTACATCAAAAGTGTTGGAAAATATAAAACAATGTTAATTTATAAGTATAGGAAAGTCCAGGCGAAGTGTTTCGCTCATTTTTACTTTCCTATACATTCAGTATAGGGAAGTATTGATTTCATGCAAATTTTCAAAATCGAGATTTTGACGGAAATACATGTTTTGGGCCTCCAGGATCCTAAAAAAGTGGTTTTTAAAAAATGTCTGTCTGTGGGTGGGTGGGTGGGTGGGTCTGTGGGTGGGTTACGCTCCATATCTCCGGAACGGCTGGACCGATTTTGATGTGCTTTGGAATGAGGGGGTATATCAAAAATTCACCGACAAAATAAGCTTTTAAAAAAAAACCGAAACCGGAAGCGGAAGTTAGACATGTTTTTTTGGTAGCATTTTTTTCAGAAACTGAATTTTGGAAATTTTAATAGTGGAGATTAAAGAAGGCCTTAGGACAAATCAAACGATTTTTTACCGAACTCTCTAGCTTTAAAATGGCGCCCGCTACGAATTTTTGAAAATTTCGACTTTAACGCCCATTTACTCAAAAACCAGTTATCTGATTGGAATCAACTACATCTTGTTTGGTAGCCCTTCAAGGGTACTATACCATGAAATATAATTAATTTTGAAAATATAAAAACGATCTCAATGGCACCACTCCAAAATTTTAGAAATTTTCAAAAAAAGATTTCTCCAAAACTGCCCACACGGTTTTGTTTAAACTTTTTAAGCTGATAGAGATAGGCATCTGCTACAATTTTGTTTTTCGCTCATTGTTATAATTTCACTGTGACGCCCTCTATGAATTTTTGAAAATTGAAAATTGGTACGCTTTTATTTATTTAACGGGGGGCAATAAAATATTTCTGTTAATGTGAAAGACCTCACCATTAATAGCAAAATCCGAATATCATAATATTTTTTTGATAATTTAGTATTTAGGGGGGCCACTATTCCCCCTTCCCCCAAATTTTTTCGATAAAAAATTAAAAATTTGGTTTCTTGTTTTGTTTGCTCTAGGAGAATCTTTTTACAAAAAATCAAAAAATCGAATTTTTTGTCCCTTAATAATCTTTTTGTCCTTAGAAGAATTTCACATACTTTCTACAGCAGTTGTATTCTTGTACTAGTCGTTTAATGTTCAGTGTAGGCTAACTTTTTTATTTTAATAGATAGACTCTCAAACCCAAGAGCAAAGGTGTAGGGCAAATTCTTCTCGATTGTATTTAAGAAAAAAACTTGAGTTTCCAATTTTAATATGGCGGCCACGGTAAAAAATAACTTTTTTTTAAATGGAAACGTGGCATTTTGGCTTTAAAATCAGAAAGGTTTTGAAATTCTAAATACAAATTAATAAGAGTAATTTCTTGCTCAAAATAATACTTCTCGAGTTATTAATACATTTTCAAACATCAACACGCTTTCTTACACGTGCCGGCGGTTCATTTCAGTTCGGTCGTTTTACATGTACTCAGTTGCAGGCAGAGCCAGCGTGGTAATGGTAGGTTTAAGTTACGCTATTCAGGCTTGAAGTTTTTATAAACGCTGTTTACTTTTACTAGCCGGGTCTAGACAGGTGTACATCAAAAGTGTTGGAAAATATAAAACAATGTTAATTTATAAGTATAGGAAAGTCCAGGCGAAGTGTTTCGCTCATTTTTACTTTCCTATACTTTCAGTATAGGGAAGTATTGATTTCATGCAAATTTTCAAAATCGAGATTTTGACGGAAATACATGTTTTGGGCTTCCAGGATCCTAAAAAAGTGGTTTTTAAAAAATGTCTGTCTGTGGGTGTGTCTGTCTGTCTGTCTGTCTGTGTGTGGGTAACGCTCATATCTCCGGAACGGCTGGACCGATTTCGATGTGCTTTGGAATGAGGAGGTATATCAAAAATTCATCGACAAAATAAGCTTTTAAAAAGAATCCGAAACCGGAAGCGGAAGTTAGACATGTTTTTTTGGTAGCATTTTTTTCAGAAACGGAATTTTGGAAATTTTAATAGTGGAGATTAAGGAAGGCCTTAGGACAAATCAAACGATTTTTTACCGAACTCTCTAGCTTCAATATGGCGGCCGCTACGAATTTTTGAAAATTTCGACTTTAACGCCCATTTACTCAAAAACCAGTTATCTGATTGGAATCAACTACATCTTGTTTGGTAGCCCTTCAAGGGTACTATACCATGAAATATCATTAATTTTGAAAATATAAAAACGATCGCAATGACATCACTCCAAAATTTTGGAATTTTTCAAAAAAAAATTTCTCAAAAACTGCCCACACGTTTTTGTTTAAACTTTTTAAGCTGATAGAGCTGAGAATCTTCTACAATTTATTTTTTTGCGCATTGCTATAATTTCACTGTGACGCCCTCTGTGATTTTTTGAAAATTGAAAATTGGTACCCTTTTATTTATTTAACGGGGGGCAATAAAATATTTCTGTTAAAGCAAAATAGCTCATCATTGATAGCAAAATCCGAATATCATAATATTTTTTCGATAATTTCATATTTAGGGGGGCTACTGTTCCCCCTCCCCCCCAAAATTTTCGCTACAAAATTAAAAAATTGATTTCTTCTTTTGTTTGCTCTAGGAGAATCTTTTTACAAAAAATCAAAAAATCGAATTTTTTGCCCCTTAATAATCTTTTTGTCCTTAGAAGAATTTCACATACTTTCTACAGCAGTTGTATTCTTGTACGGAAGTGACTAGAGTTTTGAACGTTCTATGCATTTCTATTGCGCACGCATTCAATAGGCACTTATTTAACGATAACGAGCAGATTCGGAATAGCATGGATGGATATGCGGGTGTGTTCGAATGCACTGCCGTTTTACTGCATAAGTAGTTGTGGGGCGAGCCTCGGTTGGGGCCAAAATTTTTTTTTTATTTTATAGTTTTTTTTAAAACACTGCTTTTGCGTTTCTAGACAGGTGTATATCAAAAGTGTTGGAAAATATTAAACAATGTTAATTTATAAGTATAGGAAAGTCCAGGCGAAGTGTTTCGCTCATTTTTACGAATGCGTTCGTGAACGCTACGTCATTTCGCTGATATCTCTCGAACCCGTACTTCGATTTTGATGAAGATTGGAATGCAGAGCTATATCAAAAATTCATCGAGAAAATAAGCTTTTAAAAAAAATCCAAAACCGGAAGCAGAAGTTAGACATGTTTTTTTGGTAGCACTTTTTTCAGAAACCGAATTTTGGAAATTTTAATAGTGGAGATTAAAGAAGGCCTTAGGACAAATCAAAGGATTTTTTACCGAACTCTCTAGCTTTAAAATGGCGGCCGCTACGAATTTTTGAACATTTCGACTTTAACGCCCATTTTCTCAAAAACAAGTTATCTGATTTGAATCAACTACATCTTGTTTGGTAGCCCTTCAAGGGTCCTATACCATGAAATATAATTAATTTTGAAAATATGAAAATGATCGCAATGACATCACTCCAAAATTTTGGAATTTTTGAAAAAAATATTTCTCAAAAACTGGCCACACGTTTTTGTTTAAACTTTTTAAGCTGATAAAGCTGGGAATCTTGTACAATTTGTTTCTTTGCTCATTGCTATAATTTCACTGTGACGCCCTCTGTGAATTTTTGAAAATTGAAAATTGGGACCCTTTTATTTATTTAACGGGAATCAATAAAATATTTCTGTTAATGTGAAATAGCTCACCATTGATAGCAAAATCCGAATATAATAATATTTTTTCGATAATTTCATATTTAGGGGGGCTACTGTTTCCCCTCCCCCCAAATTTTTTCGATAAAAAATTAAAAATCTGGTTTCTTGTTTTGTTTGCTCTAGGAGAATCTTTTTACAAAAAATCAAAAAATCTAATTTTTTGCCCCTTAATAATCTTTTTGTCCTTTGAATAATTTCACATACTTCCTACAGCAGTTGTATTCTTGTACTAGTCGTTTAATGTTCAGTGTAGGCTAACTTTTTTATTTTAATAGATAGACTCGCAAACCCAAGAGCAAAGTTGTAGGGCAAATTCTTCTCGATTGTATTTAAGAAAAAAACTTGAGTTTCCAATTTTAATATGGCGGCCACGGTGAAAAATAACTTTTTTAAAATGGAAACGTGGCATTTTGGCTTTAAAATCAGAAAGGTTTTGAAATTCTAAATACAAATTAATAATATATTATATTAATAATATTTTACCCCACCTTATGCTTGCAGCGCAGCGGTCGGTCTTTCTTCAACCGCTTCAAGATGTTACAACTTCTAAGAACTATTTACTTTAACTAGTCGTGTCTAGACAGGTGCATATCGAATGTGTTGGAAAATATAAAACAATGTTATTTTATAAGTATAGGAAAGTCCAGGCGAAGTGTTTCGCTCATTTTTTTACTTTCCTATACTTTCAGTATAGGGAAGTATTGATTTCATGCAAATTTTCAAAATCGAGATTTTGACGGAAATACATGTTTTGGGCTTCCAGGATCCTAAAAAAGTGGTTTTTAAAAAATGTCTGTCTGTGGGTGGGTGGGTGTGTGGGTGTGTGGGTGTGTGGGTAACGCTCATATCTCCGGAACGGCTGGACCGATTTCGATGTGCTTTGGAATGAGGAGGTATATCAAAAATTCATCGACAAAATAAGCTTTTAAAAAGAATCCGAAACCGGAAGCGGAAGTTAGACATGTTTTTTTGGTAGCATTTTTTTCAGAAACGGAATTTTGGAAATTGGAATAGTGAAAATTATAGAAGGCCTTAGAACAAATCAAACGTTTTTTTACCGAACTCTCTAGCTTTAACATGGCGGCCGCTACGAATTTTTGAAAATTTCGACTTTAACGCCCATTTATTCAAAAACCAGTTATCTGATTGGAATCAACTACATCTTGTTTGGTAGCCCTTCAAGGGTACTATACCATGAAATATCATTAATTTTGAAAATATAAAAACGATCGCAATGACATCACTCCAAAATTTTGAAATTTTTCAAAAAAAAATTTCTCAAAAACTGCCCACACGTTTTTGTTTAAACTTTTTAAGCTGATAGAGCTGAGAATCTTCTACAATTCATTTTTTTGCGCATTGCTATAATTTCACTGTGACGCCCTCTGTGATTTTTTGAAAATTGAAAATTGGTACCCTTTTATTTATTTAACGGGGGGCAATAAAATATTTCTGTTAAAGCAAAATAGCTCATCATTGATAGCAAAATCCGAATATCATAATATTTTTTCGATAATTTAATATTTAGGGGGGCTACTGTTCCCCCTCCCCCCCCAAAATTTTCGCAACAAAATTAAAAAATTGATTTCTTCTTTTGTTTGCTCTAGGAGAATCTTTTTACAAAAAATCAAAAAATCGAATTTTTTGCCCCTAAATAATCTTTTTGTCCTTAGAAGAATTTCACATACTTTCTACAGCAGTTGGAAGTGACTAGAGTTCTAAACGTTCTATGCATTTCTATTGCGCACGCATTCAATAGCCACTTATTTAACAATAACGGGTAGGTCCGGAATAGCATGGTTGGATATGCGGGTGTGTTCGAGTGTACTGCCGTTTTACTGCATAAGTAGTTGTGGGGCGAGCCTCGGTAGGGGCCAAAATTTTTTTTTTATTTTATTGTTTTTTTTAAAACACTGCTTTTGCGTTTCTAGACAGGTGTATATCAAAAGTGTTGGAAAATATTAAACAATGTTAATTTATAAGTATAGGAAAGTCCAGGCGAAGTGTTTCGCTCATTTTTACTTTCCTATACTTTCAGTATAGGGAAGTATTGATTTCATGAAAAATTTCAAAGTTGAGATTTTAACGGAAATAGTCGAGGGGGGGTCCATGGACCCCAAAAAAGTAATTTTTAAAAAATGTCTGTCTGTGGGTGGGTGGGTGGGTGGGTGGGTGGGTGGGTGGGTGGGTGTGTTACGCTCCATATCTCCGGAACGGCTGGACCGATTTTGATGTGCTTTGGAATGAGGGGGTATATCAAAAATTCACCGACAAAATAAGCTTTTAAAAAAAAACCGAAACCGGAAGCGGAAGTTAGACATGTTTTTTTGGTAGCATTTTTTTCAGAAACTGAATTTTGGAAATTTTAATAGTGGAGATTAAAGAAGGCCTTAGGACAAATCAAACGATTTTTTACCGAACTCTCTAGCTTCAACATGGCGGCCGCTACGAATTTTTGAAAATTTCGACTTTAACGCCCATTTATTCAAAAACCAGTTATCTGATTGGAATCAACTACATCTTGTTTGGTAGCCCTTCAAGGGTACTATACCATGAAATATCATTAATTTTGAAAATATAAAAACGATCGCAATGACATCACTCCAAAATTTTAGAATTTTTCAAAAAAAAATTTCTCAAAAACTGCCCACACGTTTTTGTTTAAACTTTTTAAGCTGATAGAGCTGAGAATCTTCTACAATTTATTTTTTTGCGCATTGCTATAATTTCACTGTGACGCCCTCTGTGATTTTTTGAAAATTGAAAATTGGTACCCTTTTACTTATTTAACGGGGGGCAATAAAATATTTCTGTTAAAGCAAAATAGCTCATCATTGATAGCAAAATCCGAATATCATAATATTTTTTCGATAATTTAATATTTAGGGGGGCTACTGTTCCCCCTCCCCCCCAAAATTTTCGCTACAAAATTAAAAAATTGATTTTTTCTTTTGTTTGCTCTAGGAGAATCTTTTTACAAAAAATCAAAAAATCGAATTTTTTGCCCCTAAATAATCTTTTTGTCCTTAGAAGAATTTCACATACTTTCTACAGCAGTTGTATTCTTGTACGGAAGTGGCTAGAGTTCTGAACGTTCTATGCATTTCTATTGCGATCGCATTCAATACGCACTTATTTAACGATAACGAGCAGGTTCAGAATAGCATGGATGGATATGCGGGTGTGTTCGGGTGTACTGCCGTTTTACTGCATAAGTAGTTGTGGGGCGAGCCTCGGTTGGGGCCAAAAATCTTTTTTTATTTTATAGTTTTTTTTAAAACACTGCTTTTGCGTTTCTAGACAGGTGTATATCAAAAGTGTTGGAAAATATTAAACAATGTTAATTTATAAGTATAGGAAAGTCCAGGCGAAGTGTTTCGCTCATTTTTACTTTCCTATACTTCCAGTATAGGGAAGTATTGATTTCATGCAAATTTTCAAAATCGAGATTTTGACGGAAATACATGTTTTGGGCTTCCAGGATCCTAAAAAAGTTGTTTTTAAAAAATGTCTGTCTGTGGGTGTGTGTGTCTGTGTGTCTGTGTGTCTGTCTGTCTGTCTGTGTGTGGGTAACGCTCATATCTCCGGAACGGCTGGACCGATTTCGATGTGCTTTGGAATGAGGAGGTATATCAAAAATTCATCGACAAAATAAGCTTTTAAAAAGAATCCGAAACCGGAAGCGGAAGTTAGACATGTTTTTTTGGTAGCATTTTTTTCAGAAACGGAATTTTGGAAATTTTAATAGTGGAGATTAAAGAAGGCCTTAGGACAAATCAAACGATTTTTTACCGAACTCTCTAGCTTCAACATGGCGGCCGCTACGAATTTTTGAAAATTTCGACTTTAACGCCCATTTACTCAAAAACCAGTTATCTGATTGGAATCAACTACATCTTGTTTGGTAGCCCTTCAAGGGTACTATACCATGAAATATCATTAATTTTGAAAATATAAAAACGATCGCAATGACATCACTCCAAAATTTTGGAATTTTTCAAAAAAAAATTTCTCAAAAACTGCCCACACGTTTTTGTTTAAACTTTTTAAGCTGATAGAGATAGGCACCTGCTACAATTTTGTTTTTTGCTCATTGCTATAATTTCACTGTGACGCACTCTGTGAATTTTTGAAAATTGAAAATTGGTACCTTTTTATTTATTTAACGGGGGGCAATAAAATGTTTCTGTTAAAGCAAAATAGCTCATCATTGACAGCAAAATCCGAATATCATAATATTTTTTCGATAATTTCATATTTAGGGGGGCTACTGTTTCCCCTCCCCCCAAATTTTTTCAATAAAAAATTAAAAATCTGGTTTTTTGTTTTGTTTGCTCTAGGAGAATCTTTTTACAAAAAATCAAAAAATCGAATTTTTTGCCCCTTAATAATCTTTTTGTCCTTAGAAGAATTTCACATACTTTCTACAGCAGTTGTATTCTTGTACTAGTCGTTTAATGTTCAGTGTAGGCTAACTTTTTTATTTTAATAGATAGACTCGCAAACCCAAGAGCAAAGTTGTAGGGAAAATTCTTCTCGATTGTATTTAAGAAAAAAACTTGAGTTTCCAATTTTAATATGGCGACCACGGTAAAAAAAAATAACTTTTTACTTTCCTATATTCCAAGCCCCTTTACCTGGAAATATTTTAACTACGGGTAAATTTGGGAGTACAGCTTTAAATTTATAAGCAGCTTAGTGCTAACAAAGAATTATTTTAACTAAGTGAACCTTCTCGAGTGCATTTGCATGTTGAACCACAGATAATTACTTAAGATTTTCTTTATCAGTTAAGCCTGAAGGTAATCGTCAAATATAAGTTACATTCTTACAGTGTCACTCACTTACAATTGTATTTCATCTTCAACAAATAATTTGTCTTCGTCTGGAAGTTCTTGCAATTTCATTGGTTACAATTTTGCTAAAACATAGTGGGGGGTTAGGTTTGCAAAAATAGTGTACACTTGTCGAATACATTACGTTTAATTTGATTTTGAATTTTGAAGCGTTCGGAAGTTTCGAAAGAAAGTCTTTAGTTTCAAAGTGAATATTGTATTTATTCGGTTTCTGTTTTCGTAACAAGTTCCTTAGGTTCTGGTAAGTTGTATTATATAATATTTTGTGTTTTTATTGGTATTATTATTGTAACATTTTTCTCAGGTTACCGCTGGTACTTATAACTATAAGTATTATTATAGCTATTCTTATTAAATTAAGTTGCATTAGGTTTGACTAGTATTGTATCTTGTGACTAACAGTTTTAATAAGCCAGCAAGGAACCTTATATTTTTATATATAAAATAATTTTCTTTTTAGCATACTTTTTTTTTTATTTGCTTTCGTGAAAATAGTGCGTCTTACTAACAATTTTTTGTACTATTATTTTTTGTCGTTTTTTTTTTAAGTTTTCGTTTTCGTTAACCAATATATTGCATTTAGTTTATTCACGTTTTGGTACTATTTTCTTTTCCATTTTAACTTAATTCATTTTATAATATTTATTCCTACATTGCTTTTTAGTTTATTTGTACACGTTTAGCTTAAATTGAGAAAATTATCCATGAGTACAGGTATATTATTATACTGATTGCGAAAAAGAAAAGTTTGTGATTAAATTTCTTTAAACCATTCTAAAAAGATGAAACCAAAACGTCTAAATTTTAGGGTTAATTCTAATTTCAAAAATCCGAAGCATATATTAGCAGGAACTACTAATGATGGAAAGAAAGCTTTTCTTGAGACTACTCATACAAATCTCGGATCGGCTGTTATTGCTTCATGCTATAGAATTTTCAAATCTCCGTATTTATGGACTGCCGACGATATTAATAACATTTTGTATTTAGGGCGGGACACAAAATTTCAAACGACAGATTTCGTTTGTGAAAATTCAAATAGTTTATTGATTCAATATGAAATGATAAAAATTAAAAATATGCGTTACAAGGTAAATGCAAATCACTTAGACATATACGAAGGGCAATTTTTGGGGAATATTAGCGTAACATTTAGGAATTTTTTTGATAAATTTCAGGGTGGTATATTATCATGCAATAATAAATCCGTAGCTTTGTTTAAAGAGATAGCGAATGACACTAATGAGTACTGGATGTTTAGTTCTCAAAGCAGCTCTTCCGTTACCGGCAAAAATGTAAGTAATGGGGTTGCGGTAAGCTGCAGTTTTGAATCGTTAGATGATTTAATGCTTTTGTTAAAATATAATTTCATTGAACGTTTACATGTTCCTGAAAATACCGCTTTCAAATTATGTCCATATACAATAATTCAGACAACCGGTAATAAAAGAAAACATGCACATACCGTGCTAAAAAATGAAGCAACAAATATACGACGGCGAGTGCAAAGTTTCAGAAATAATTCCCAAAATAAAATGAAAGAGTTAATTAAGAGGAAAACATGTATGAAAAAATTGAGGGAAAATGTAGAGTATAGGAAAACAGAAATGATCAGGAATAAAGTAGGTATGAGAAACTTGAGGGAAAATATAGAGTATAGGAAAACAGAAATGATCAGGAATAAAGTAGGTAAGAAAAAATTGAGGGAAAATGTAGAGTATAGGAAAACAGAAATGATCAGGAATAAAGTAGGTAAGAAAAAATTGAGGGAAAATGTAGAGTATAGGAAAACAGAAATGATCAGGAATAAAGTAGGTAAGAAAAAATTGAGGGAAAATGTAGAGTATAGGAAAACAGAAATGATCAGGAATAAAGTAGGTAAGAAAAAATTGAGGGAAAATGTAGAGTATAGGAAAGCAGAAATGATCAGGAGTAAAGTAGGTATGAAAAAATTGAGGGAAAATGTAGAGTATAGGAAAACAGAAATGATCAGGAATAAAGTAGGTAAGAAAAAATTGAGGGAAAATGTAGAGTATAGGAAAGCAGAAATGATCAGGAGTAAAGTAGGTATGAAAAAATTGAGGGAAAATGTAGAGTATAGGAAAACAGAAATGATCAGGAATAAAGTAGGTAAGAAAAAATTGAGGGAAAATGTAGAGTATAGGAAAGCAGAAATGATCAGGAGTAAAGTAGGTATGAAAAAATTGAGGGAAAATGTAGAGTATAGGAAAACAGAAATGATCAGGAATAAAGTAGGTATGAAAAAATTGAGGGAAAATGTAAAGTATAGTCAAAAAGAATTAATCAGTAGGAAAACATGTATGAAAAAATTGAGAAATAATCCTGCCTATAGAAATGCGGAAAAAACAAAAGAAAAGAATCGCAAACGGGGAATTAGGGAGAACAGGGAAGAAGTTAGATTATTGGAACAACAATGTGATATACAAAGTAAACGAAAAAAGCGCGATATTATTATATTACGGTTTAGGGAACAATTTTACAATTCTTTGATAAGGGAAGATACGGATTCTGCAAAACTAATGTTAGAATTTATAAAGGCTCGGAAATCAACTCCAAATTATGTATGTTGCTGTTGTGAAGGACTATTCTTTCAACACTCTGTTATCAACTTCAAAATTGAAAAATTGGAAAAATTTACCGGCTATCCACTAGATACTTTAGTTAGTTTAATAGTTAATTTTGATTCGCCTTATATTTGCAGAACTTGTGATAGATACATAGGTATGTCAAAAATACCAAAGCTAGCGACCAGTAACGACTTAAAGTTTGTAAATTTGCCAGATTGTGTCAAAGAAATGTCACCATTAGAAGAACGAATGACTGCCCCTTATATAAATTTTATGCAAATTCGTTCCTTAAAACCGTTTGCTTTAAATCCGCAATTAGGTCTTAAAGGCAGCGTTGTCAATATTTCCGTTGAAATCGCTGATATGCTACAAATTCTTCCGCGATCTTTTGACAATATGGCTACTGTCCAGGTCAAATTAAAAAGGCATATTGAGCATAAATCAGATTACATGTATGAAACTATTAGACCAGCAATAGTTTGCGATGCGCTCTATTATTTGAAAAACGCCCCTTTATACAAGAAGTATAACATTCAAGTAGATGCCGAGTTTTTTGCGCGCCACGATCGTCAATATAGCGAAAATGTAGATTTTGTTGTTGACAATAGCGATTTAATTGAAGATAATTTTATGTCGATCGAGGAATCATCTATAAGCAAAAGTACTTCTGGAGAGACCTTTTTAACCAATTTTCCGGAAGATGAAGTGGGAAATGATGAGGTATTAGTAATGGATAGAAACCAAGAAATTGTAAATAACGTTCAAGTTATAGCGCCCGGACAATGTAAGAAACCAGTACCTTGGCATATGATACCACACATTGACGAATTGTGTTTTCCTAAAATTTTCGCGGGTCACGCTTTTAACGGCAGTTTAAAAGTTTCTTACTCCGATCGCGTCAAATCGGAAATTCGGCGTCGAGATCGCAGATCGTGCGTTCCTACTCGGTTACTGTTTATGGCGAAAAAAAAATTAGAATTGGCTTGTTTATCAAAAATTAATATTTGCATGCGGAAAACGAAAAACACTAAAACCGTTAGAGTCGAAAATGTATTAAATACCGAGTTTGTAGAAAATATGATAAAATTTGATGACGGCTACAGGTTTTTAAAGCAAATTAGGTCTTCCCCTTCCTATTGGGAAACAAGAAAAAAAGAACTGTTGGCTACTATTCGGCAATTAGGTAAGCCTACCATATTTTTAACATTATCTGCGGGGGAAACTGTTTGGCCCGAACTACTTCAAACTTTAGCAAAACTTATTTATTCTAAAAATTTGTCAATTGCCGAAGCAATGAGCCTTACGGACTACCAAAAATCTGATTTAATAAAAAGCGATCCTGTTACGTGTGCGCGATATTTTGATTTCAAAATTTCCAAATTTATGTGTTACTTAAGGCAAAAGGATGGCCCTTTCGAGGAGTATCACGTTGAAGACAGTTCGGAACGGGTAGAATTTCAGAACAGAGGGTCACCCCACGAACATATTTTGTTATGGTTAAAAGGCGCTCCAGAGTACAATCCTGAAATTCCGAACAGCGTGGAAAATTGCATTAACTTTATAGATAGGTTTATTACATGTGAATATAACGAAAACGATCCCTATATTTTGCTGCAAAAACATAGACACACACATACCTGCAATAAAGGTAAACGGAACAAATTCAAATGCCGTTTTAATTTTCCAGCGTTCGTTATGCCTGCAACAAAAATTTTGGAACCTCTTCCGGAAGAAGAACAAAACGATAATTTGAAAAATATTTTAAAAGAAATTAAAAAGCTAATGAATATTTATTATAAACAACCGGAACTAGTACAATTTAATGATATTTTATCAAAATTGTCAATATCTGAAGAGCAATATTATCTCGCGATTCGAAGCCCATTAAAAAAAACTCAAATATTTTTGAAACGCAATAGTTTGGAAGTCGGAATCAACAATTACAATAAAGATATTTTGCATTTATTTGAGTCGAATATGGACATTCAATTTGTTTTGGAGGAATACGGGTTGGCTTCTTATATTATTAATTACATTAGTAAAACTGATGCTGGACTTTCAAAATTGTTACGGGAAACGGCATCAGACATAAATAACGGATACACAAGTGTTAGGGAAAAATTTAGAAAAATATCTAACGTATTTTTAAATAGTAATTTAATGTCCGCGCAGGAAGCCGTATATCATGCTTTGTCTTTACCTTTGTGGAAAAATTCACGTAAAAGCATTTTTATTAACACTCACCCGCAACAGGAGAGAGTGCTAATGTTAAAGTCAAAAAAAGAATTAAATACTTTAAATTTAGAATCAGATGAGGTATTTATGGAGGATATATTCCGTAAATACAGTAAAAGACCTTTATCGCTCGAAATGGTGTGTCTAGCCGATTTTGCTTCAAATTATACTAAATTTTATATAAATGATAATGACAACGAAGACGACGACGACGTTGATGAAGATAGTAAAAATTATAGACGACGACAAAAACCGGCTATTATTAGATATAGGCGCTATAAACTTATTCAAGATCCGCTGAACTATTATAGAGAAAACGTACTTTTATTTTTACCGTGGAGAAACGAATATTCAGAGGTGGAAAATTCTAACTGCGAAGAAATTTTTAAAAAAAATCAAAATACTATTAATTGCAATCGCGAAAAGTTTCAAATTTTGGGGGATGATGCTTTAGACGAAGCAATAGAAGCTGCACAAAATAATGTGCTAGAAATCGAAGAAGACGATATTGATGAATTCTCAAAGAGTGAATTACCTGCCCACCAACAAATAGATATATTACAGCAAGGGGGTTCAGAAATTATTAAAGATCGCAGTGTTAATCAATTTAGTAGTTGCCCTCCCAGAGTATCTTCACAAGACATTTTTCAATTAATGCAAAAATTAAATTCGCTTCAAAGGAAGTTTATAATGCATATATTACATTGTTTCAAAACGAACCGGTTACCTTTAAGAATATTTTTAAGCGGATCTGCCGGCGTAGGTAAAAGTACGGTTATAAACACTATTTATCAATTAATTACAAATTATTTTGATAAACTCCCGGGTTCAAACAAAGAAGAAATTGCTGTATTATTGTGTGCACCGTCCGGCAAAGCAGCATTTTTAATAAACGGTCTTACTTTGCATACCGCGTTTGCTTTACCTGTAACACAGTTTGGTGGACAAATGCCAGCGCTATCTAGTGACCTAGCAAATAAAATTCGCGCAAAATTAGTCAATTTAAAGCTGCTTGTTATTGATGAAATTTCGATGGTCGGAAGCCGTTTGTTATCGCGGGTCGACAGTCGGCTTCGCCAAATCATGGGTAATCACGAATCATTTGGAGGAATATCGGTTTTAGTTGTAGGGGATTTGAATCAGTTGCCTCCTGTAATGGATCGCCCTGTATTTTGTTCACCAAATAGTACAAATTTAAGTATTTTTCACGTAGATTCAAATCCACTGTGGGACGAGTTTCAGTATTTCGAACTAACAGAAATAATGCGGCAACGGGACGAAATAAAATTTATTAACTGTTTAAACAATTTAGCAAAAGGCATTATGAGCGATGAGGATATAAAATTAATTAGATCGAGAGAGGTGGCAGAAACTGAAATCCCCGAAACTGCGATTCGGTTGTATGCAACAAACGCTAACGTGGATACGTATAATGAAACTCGTATAAACAATACACCAGGGCATGAATATGCATCTATTGCGGACGATAGGATTTTAGGCAAAGTCTCTGAATTCACAAAAAATAAGGTATTAAGCGCATTAAAGAAGAAAAAAACGTCAGAACTTGGAGGTTTGCCAACACATTTACGAATAAAATTAGGCATTAAATACATGGTTACTTCGAATATTGATGTCGAAGATGGACTAGTAAATGGCTCTTGCGGTATACTACGACATATTTCATTTGAACCAAATTCAAAATCTCCAAGCAAACTTTGGATCGACTTTCATTCAGGCATAGTAGGTAACAAAGTGCGAAAATCATTTGCTGGGTTAATGAATGCGGAAAGTATCGATACAAAATTAACTCCAATAACTAAAAACGCGTATCCTTTAAGCGTATCTAAAGATTTGCAATATCAAATCATCAGGCGACAGTTTCCAGTGACACCTGCAGAGGCCTTAACGATACACAAAAGTCAAGGACAGACGTACGAGGAGGCTTGTATTGATTTTAGAAAATCCCAAAAAATTACTAGACAAATGATGTATGTAGCTTTGAGTAGAGTTAAAGCACTTTTCGGACTTTATATTTTGGGTACTTTTCGACCCCCAAAGCCACCAAGGGAAAATGACCAAATTTTGAACGAAATTTTGCGACTAAAACACAATAAAAATATCACTTTTTTTTATGACGATTTTACTGATAAAGACAAAATTAAAATTGTATATCATAATGTTAGGTCTTTGCGAAAACATATATCAAACATCATCAGCGATGTTTGGTACACTAGCGCCGATATATTAATATTTTCAGAAACATTGACACAAACTAATAACACTATAGGTATTCCTGGTTTCAATACAATTTTCCACTCAAATTCTGTTAATACGCGAGGAATTATTTGTTTTGTTAAAAACGCTATTAATTGTTGTAACATTCAGCACGCGTTAAAATATGTAGGGAAAAGTCATGTTGATTTGTTTTGTTTGAAAGTAAAAAATATTCACATTATTAGCGGTTACAAGTCTCCTACCGTTACACATGCGATGTTTGAAAGTTGTTTTAACGAAATAATCAGTAAGTTACCCTTAAATTGCAAAATCATTGTATTAGGAGATTTTAATTTCGATATGCTTAATTTTGATACAAGTTTCTATTTTTCAAAATTTATGTCAAACTATCACCTTAACACTGTCTTAAATTGTAAAACATCTACAACGGATAATAACACGCAAATAGATGTCGTATTTAGCAACGATAAAGCATTAACAGCAGGTGTTTATGAGAGTTATTTTTCAGATCATAAACCTGTGTACGCTATCCTATGTAATTCGTCAGGACAATCGGTTGTAAATGCTAGGGATTCGTGCGTAACAACTTTTTCGGGAGAGTCTACTACTAATCGTACTATTCCAAATTACGGGAATCATTATATAGGGTTTGTTAATCGCGATGGCGTTTCTTGTTATGCAAATAGCGTAATTCAGTTTATAATAGCGTTAAACGATTTCAAGTATGATTTATTACAAAATTTAAAAAGTGAAAATTGTCTCAGTAACACAATTATAGACATAATTAATCAGGTAAATGACAAGTGTAATAGTGTTTCCACTAACCGTGTTAGACATATTTTAGCTCAAAAATGCGACGTTAATTTCAATAACACTGTACAACAAGATGCTCATGAATTTTTACTAAAACTGTTACAACACTTAGAACTAGAAAATAAACTATTATGTACAAGATTTTATCACGAAAGAACTTTATTAAAAAAGTGTTTCAGCTGCGATTATGCCAGGGAACAATCGGAATTGGATACTTGTTACTTTCTTCGGTTCCAAAATAATACCCCTTTAGATTTTTCTAAACTTGCTCGGCCTTATTGGTTTGAGACCGATATCGCCTGCCCTAATTGTTCGATTTCCAATTTGTTAGAGAAATGTACAATATCTTCTGTTAATGAGTACATTATAGTAGTTTTGACGCGATTTGATAACAATGCAAAGTTAATGAATCCAGTATTGAATTTTAAAGAAACAGACGTTTGTATTGATGGAATGTCTTTTAAAGTTAAAGGGGCAATTTTACATCATGGGCACTCTATACACGAAGGTCATTACACTTGTATAATAAATGTCGATGGTTGTTGGGTTAGTTATAATGATTTGGAAACGAAACGAGTCGAGTTTCCAACAAATTTAGAAAACGTTTATTTGTTATTGTTACAAAAACAAATCAGTAATTAAGACACAGTTCTGTATATGTCTAGCTATTTTTTTTATTATGGTGGCTTTTATCTGTTTTTCGTGATATTTCAAGCTTCCTTATATGTCTGATATCTTTTGATTTCTTCATACTCCTCTGCAGAAATTAATTATTAGTTTATAAAAATACAGACCCTTTTCGTTTATGATCTTTATACCAGTGATATTTAAATTGCGATAATTTTATTTATGTAGTTAAATACGAACCTTTTTACAGTTCTATTGTAGGTACTAGTGATATTAAATCTGTGGTAGTTTTAGTTAGGTAATATGTAATATAATTTTGCGCCCTATGTATACTGGAACGTGCCAGTACTGTACAATCTTTATCGGTGTTTGTCGTCGCTCGTAGCGTACTTCGCTTTATTAAGCCATGAGATGATAATAAACTTTGCTGGTCAAACTCAATATGCCTTTAACAATTACAATATATTATTTCTATAAACGTTTATACAATACGTCAGGGTACATTTTCTTATTGCTCTATATTTTCAAAACTGCTATTATTTTTCATTTCAACAGTGCCGACTCTCTGCCAATTTATATGGTGGGTGCTGTTTGAAATTCTATTCTTACTTTTTGTTTTATTATTCTTCCTTACACAGTTTTAATATTTTTGCTCTACAAAATATTATTTTTCATTTCAACAGTGCCGACTCTCTGCCAATTTATATGGTGGGTGCTGTTTGAAATTCTATTCTTACTTTTTGTTTTATTATTCTTCCTTACACAGTTTTAATATTTTTGCTCTATAAAATATTATTTTTCATTTCAACAGTGCCGACTCTCTGCCAATTTATATGGTGGGTGCTGTTTGAAATTCTATTCTTACTTTTTGTTTTATTATTCTTCCTTACACAGTTTTAATATTTTTGCTCTACAAAATATTATTTTTCATTTCAACAGTGCCGACTCTCTGCCAATTTATATGGTGGGTGCTGTTTGAAATTCTATTCTTACTTTTTGTTTTATTATTCTTCCTTACACAGTTTTAATATTTTTGCTCTACAAAATATTATTTTTCATTTCAACAGTGCCGACTCTCTGCCAATTTATATGGTGGGTGCTGTTTGAAATTCTATTCTTACTTTTTGTTTTATTATTCTTCCTTACACAGTTTTAATATTTTTGCTCTACAAAATATTATTTTTCATTTCAACAGTGCCGACTCTCTGCCAATTTATATGGTGGGTGCTGTTTGAAATTCTATTCTTACTTTTTGTTTTATTATTCTTCCTTACACAGTTTTAATATTTTTGCTCTACAAAATATTATTTTTCATTTCAACAGTGCCGACTCTCTGCCAATTTATATGGTGGGTGCTGTTTGAAATTCTATTCTTACTTTTTGTTTTATTATTCTTCCTTACACAGTTTCAATATTTTTGCTCTACAAAATATTATTTTTCATTTCAACAGTGCCGACTCTCTGCCAATTTATATGGTGGGTGCTGTTTGAAATTCTATTCTTACTTTTTTTTCTACCTTACACATTTTTAACATTTTTGATCTTACAAACTATAATTTTTCATTTTAACAGTGTTGACTCTGCCAATTTATTGCTATTGGAAATTGTATTCTTACTTTTTGTTTAATTTTTTTCTTACCCATTTTTGATGCACTTATATAATTGCGGTAATAATAGTAACAAAACACAAAAAACATAATTTGACTTGGATAAATAGCATTGTAAAACGGAAAATACATAATTTTTATTGATCCGAAGTGTTTTCGAATCAGAAATGACTGTCAATAAAACAATTACCGTCGTCTATATTTCGATTTTCTTATTTATTGACATGTTTTGGTTTCATTGCTTCTGTTCTACTGTAAAACAGTGACAATTTGTATATAGCTGGTAGTAAAAAGGTTAAGTCACAAGAGAATTTTAGATCTTTATTATGATTTATGTATATTTAATTCAGTTACACTTCAGTTAGTTAACAAAAAAAAACTTTAAAAAAATAATGGAAAATATAGATTTAAAATACATCTTTGTATGATTGGATATTTAAATATGTAAGTAATTGTAGGTAAAGAAGAACATTAAGTAAGGTCAATTTAATAATTAGCAATTAGCAATTACTTAATAGGGAATTTGCGACAGGGTAGTTTTCCGTTACAGTTTTAAACAATTGTGCCTTATAAGTAGTGTACGGCATAAATAAATAAAATTTATTTCGCTTGTATATTAATGTTAAATTTGTAGTTATCACAAACTCGCAGCTGTCAACCTTTGACAATATTAAGTAACTCATTGAAAGCTATAATCCTTATTCATTTCAAAAATATAAATCTTGTAAAATTATTCGTATACTATTACTAACACTAGCTCGCTAAGATACGAACTGCCAATTTCTACGAAATATAATGTAGTAACTTCCAACGCATAATGAGTTCTTTTTTGGCTCCGCGTTCTTATAAAAATAGCGAAAGTAGTAAATACCCATACTGCACTTATAGCAACCGCATTATAATTATAACTATAACGGAGCTTTTTAAACAACGAAAAACTACCCCATCAAAAACTCTATTAAGTAAAACACGTTATATAGTATTTTTTAAATATAAGAATAACTACTACTACAGTGTGATCAACAAAATACATAATCATAAGTGCTTTGAGAAGAATTCCGTGTGTCTTTCATTGAAACACAATGGCGGTTGTATGCTGTGACTGCATTGTTTTAAAAAACAACCCTCGACAAAGTAAAAAAAAAACCTAGGTACTTGCGATTAAGTTTGTTGTTGATTACACACTATAAGTATATGTTAAGGTAGAAAGTATTAGTTACCTATGGTTAGTTTACTTTTACGCAGGCAGGGTTTCCACACATTTTTACGTTTTTAATAATGACTATTTAAATTTGTTTGGAAAAATTCCAGTAACTAACTACCTACTACACTCTCTTTATACGATGTATGCCAATCAAAGAGGCATTTAAAAATGTTTGGAAGGTTTGCATTTTCCAACATATAATTTAAAACTTTAAACTCCAAGATTTACACCTAATCCTTTTCCTTAATCCTTCCCCTCCCGGTAAGGGCTGCTCAACACGTTCTCGCCGTCCTTACTGAGCGATAAGCGTGTGTATTTCAAATCACGTTTTTCGGCGAAGTTTGAGCGAATGCATATTATGACTAACTTTCTGCAGTTTTTGTGATTCGTTAAGCAATAACTACATATAAGTATAGTTTCAATTATTCTGTATGATCTTAAATACAGTTCTATTTGTGTACTTAATATGGTTTACTATGAATAACAATTGTTTTATATTTTGATAGACATGCTAATTATTAACGGCGTCGTTACATTCCTTGGAGACTCCATTATGAGGAGATACCAACAAAGCATATTAAAGAAACATAGCTCCGTCACATGTAAGTGATTCCGAATTGCGATGTAGCTAGATATTCGTAATGTGTCTTACATTTCAGGTCTTAATGGACGAAATGCAAAATATTGCGAACTGGCTATCGGAGGCCAAAATATTAGCCAATTAAAGAAAAGGATTGCTCGATGTATTTTTTCATACTTTCTACAGCAGTTGTATTCTTGTACTAGTCGTTTAATGTGCAAAGTTGTAGGCCAAATTCTTCTCGATTGTATTTAAGAAAAAAACTTGAGTTTCCAATTTTAATATGGCGGCCACGGTAAAAAATAACTTTTTTTTAAATGGAAACGTGGCATTTTGGCTTTAAAATCAGAAAGGTTTTGAAATTCTAAATACAAATTAATAAGAGTATTTTCTTGCTAAAAATAATACTTCTCGAGTTATTAATATATTTTCAAATATCAATTTCCGCCCTTCCGTTCATTGAGTCCGAATATTTTACCCAACCTTATGCTTGCAGAGCGCAGCGGTCGGTCTTTCTTCAACAGCTTCAAGATGTTACAACTTATAAGAACTATTTACTTTAACTAGTCGTGTCCTAGACAGGTGCATATCGAAAGTGTTGGAAAATATAAAACAATGTTATTTTATAAGTATAGGAAAGTCCAGGCGAAGTGTTTCGCTCATTTTTACGAATGCGTTCGTGTACGGTACGTCATTTCGCTGATATCTCTCGAACCCGTGCTTCGATTTTGATGTGCTTTGGAATGAGGGGGTATATCAAAATATCATCGACAAAATAAGATTTTAAAAAGAATCCGAAACCGGAAGCGGAAGTTAGACATGTTTTTTTGGTAGCATTTTTTTCAGAAACTGAATTTTGGAAATTGGAATAGTGGAAATTATAGAAGGCCTTAGAACAAATCAAACGTTTTTTTACCGAACTCTCTAGCTTCAACATGGCGGCCGCTACGAATTTTTGAAAATTTCGACTTTAACGCCCATTTACTCAAAAACCAGTTATCTGATTGGAATCAACTACATCTTGTTTGGTAGCCCTTCAAGGGTACTATACTATGAAATATAATTAATTTTGAAAATATAAAAACGATCGCAATGACATCACTCCAAAATTTTGGAATTTTTCAAAAAAATATTTCTCAAAAACTGCCCACACGTTTTTGTTTAAACTTTTTAAGCTGATAAAGATAGGCATTTGCTACAATTTTATTTTTTGCTCATTGCTAGAATTTCCCTGTGACGCCCTCTGTGAATTTTTGACTACTGTAAATTGGTACCCTTTTATTTATTTAACGGGGGGCAATAAAATATTTCTGCTAAACCAATATAGCTCATCATTGATAGCAAAATCCGAATATCATAATATTTTTTCGATAATTTCATATTTAGGGGGGCTACTGTTCCCCCTCTCCCCAAATTTTTTTGTTAAAAAATTAAAAAATTTGGTTTTTTGTTTTGTTTGCTCTAGGAGAATCTTTTTACAAAAAATCAAAAAATCGAATTTTTTGCCCCTTAATAATCTTTTTGTCCTTGGAAGAATTTCACATACTTTCTACAGCAGTTGTATTCTTGTACTAGTCGTTTAATGTTCAGTGTAGGCTAACTTTTTTATTTTAATAGATAGACTCGCAAACCCAAGAGCAAAGTTGTAGACAGGTGTATATCGAAAGTGTTGGGAAATATAAAACAATGTCAATTTATAAGTATAGGAAAGTCCAGGCGAAGTGTTTCGCTCATTTTTACGAATGCGTTCGTGAACGGTACGTCAATTCGCTGATATCTCTCGAACTTGTAATTCGATTTTGATGAAAATTGGAATGCAGAGCTATATCAAAAATTCATCGACAAAATAAGGTTTTAAAAAGAATCCGAAACCGGAAGCGGAAGTTAGACATGTTTTTTTGGTAGCATTTTTTTCAGAAACGGAATTTTGGAAATTGGAATAGTGGAAATTATAGAAGGCCGTAGAACAAATCAAACGTTTTTTTACCGAACTCTCTAGCTTCAACATGGCGACCGCTACGAATTTTTGAAAATTTCGATTTTAACGCCCATTTACTCAAAAACCAGCTGTTTGACTGGGATCAACTACATCTTGTTTGGTAGCTCTTTAAGGGTACTATACCATGAAATATCATTAATTTTGAAAATATAAAAACGATCGCAATGACATCACTCCAAAATTTTGGAATTATTCAAAAAAATATTTCTCAAAAACTGCCCACACGTTTTTGTTTAAAGTTTGTAAGCTGATAGAGCTGAGAATCTTCTACAATTTGTTATTTTGCGCATTGCTATAATTTCACTGTGACGCCCTCTGTGAATTTTTGAAAATTTAAAGTTGGTACCATTTTATTTATTTAATGGGGGGCAATAAAATATTTCTCTTAAAGCAGTATAGCTCATCATTGATAGCAAAATCCGAATATCATAATATTTTTTCGATAATTTCATATTTAGGGGGTCTACTGTTCCCCCTCCCCCCAAATTTTTTCGATAAAAAATTAAAAATCTGGTTTTTTGTTTTGTTTGCTCTAGGAGAATCTTTTTACAAAAAATCAAAAAATCGAATTTTTTGCCCCTTAATAATCTTTTGAAGAATTTCACATACTCTCTACAGCAGTTGTATTCTTGTACTAGTCGTTTAATGTTCAGTGTAGGTTAACTTTTTTATTTTAATAGATAGACTCGCAAACCCAAGCGCAAAGTTGTAGACAGGTGTATATCGAAAGTGTTGGGAAATATAAAACAATGTCAATTTATAAGTATAGGAAAGTCCAGGCGAAGTGTTTCGCTCATTTTCATTATCAAAAATTCATCGACAAAATAAGGTTTTAAAAAGAATCCGAAACCGGAAGCGGAAGTTAGACATGTTTTTTTGGTAGCATTTTTTTCAGAAACGGAATTTTGGAAATTGGAATAGTGGAAATTATAGAAAGCCTTAGAACAAATCAAACGTTTTTTTATCGAACTCTCTAGCTTCAACATGGCGACCGCTACGAATTTTTGAAAATTTCGACTTTAACGCCCATTTACTCAAAAACCAGTTATCTGATTGGAATCAACTACATCTTGTTTGGTAGCCCTTCAAGGGTACTATACCATGAAATATCATTAATTTTGAAAATATAAAAACGATCGCAATGACATCACTCCAAAATTTTGGAATTTTTCAAAAAAAAATTTCTCAAAAACTGCCCACACGTTTTTGTTTAAACTTTTTATGCTGATAGAGCTGAGAATCTTCTACAATTTATTTTTTTGCGTATTGCTATAATTTCACTGTGACGCCCTCTGTGATTTTTTGAAAATTGAAAATTGGTACCCTTTTATTTATTTAACGGGGGGCAATAAAATATTTCTGTTAAAGCAAAATAGCTCATCATTGATAGCAAAATCCGAATATCATAATATTTTTTCGATAATTTCATATTTAGGGGGGCTACTGTTCCCCCTCCCCCCCAAAATTTTCGCTACAAAGTTAAAAAATTGATTTCTTCTTTTGTTTGCCCTAGGAGAATCTGTTTACAAAAAATCAAAAAAATCGAATTTTTTGCCCCTTAATAATCTTTTTGTCCTTAGAAGAATTTCACATACTTTCTACAGCAGTTGTATTCTTGTACGGAAGTGACTAGATTTGTGAACGTTCTATGCATGTTTATTGCGCACGCATTCAATAGGCACTTATTTAACGATAACGAGCAGATTCGGAATAGCATGGATGGATATGCGGGTGTGTTCGAGTGCACTGCCGTTTTACTGCATAAGTAGTTGTAGGGTCGAGCCTCGGTTGGGGCCAAAAAATTTTTTTATTTTATAGTTTTTTTTAAAACACTGCTTTTGCGTTTCTAGACAGGTGTATATCAAAAGTGTTGGAAAATATTAAACAATGTTAATTTATAAGTATAGGAAAGTCCAGGCGAAGTGTTTCGCTCATTTTTACTTTCCTATACTTCCAGTATAGGGAAGTATTGATTTCATGCAAATTTTCAAAATCGAGATTTTGACGGAAATACATGTTTTGGGCTTCCAGGATCCTAAAAAAGTGGTTTTTAAAAAATGTCTGTCTGTGGGTGTGTGTGTCTGTGTGTCTGTGTGTCTGTCTGTCTGTCTGTGTGTGGGTAACGCTCATATCTCCGGAACGGCTGGACCGATTTCGATGTGCTTTGGAATGAGGAGGTATATCAAAAATTCATCGACAAAATAAGCTTTTAAAAAGAATCCGAAACCGGAAGCGGAAGTTAGACATGTTTTTTTGGTAGCATTTTTTTCAGAAACGGAATTTTGGAAATTTTAATAGTGGAGATTAAAGAAGGCCTTAGGACAAATCAAACGATTTTTTACCGAACTCTCTAGCTTCAACATGGCGGCCGCTACGAATTTTTGAAAATTTCGACTTTAACGCCCATTTACTCAAAAACCAGTTATCTGATTGGAATCAACTACATCTTGTTTGGTAGCCCTTCAAGGGTACTATACCATGAAATATCATTAATTTTGAAAATATAAAAACGATCGCAATGACATCACTCCAAAATTTTGGAATTTTTCAAAAAAAAATTTCTCAAAAACTGCCCACACGTTTTTGTTTAAACTTTTTAAGCTGATAGAGATAGGCACCTGCTACAATTTTGTTTTTTGCTCATTGCTATAATTTCACTGTGACGCACTCTGTGAATTTTTGAAAATTGAAAATTGGTACCTTTTTATTTATTTAACGGGGGGCAATAAAATGTTTCTGTTAAAGCAAAATAGCTCATCATTGACAGCAAAATCCGAATATCATAATATTTTTTCGATAATTTCATATTTAGGGGGGCTACTGTTTCCCCTCCCCCCAAATTTTTTCAATAAAAAATTAAAAATCTGGTTTTTTGTTTTGTTTGCTCTAGGAGAATCTTTTTACAAAAAATCAAAAAATCGAATTTTTTGCCCCTTAATAATCTTTTTGTCAGAAGAATTTCACATACTTTCTACAGCAGTTGTATTCTTGTACTAGTCGTTTAATGTTCAGTGTAGGCTAACTTTTTTATTTTAATAGATAGACTCGCAAACCCAAGAGCAAAGTTGTAGGGAAAATTCTTCTCGATTGTATTTAAGAAAAAAACTTGAGTTTCCAATTTTAATATGGCGACCACGGTAAAAAAAAATAACTTTTTACTTTCCTATATTCCAAGCCCCTTTACCTGGAAATATTTTAACTACGGGTAAATTTGGGAGTACAGCTTTAAATTTATAAGCAGCTTAGTGCTAACAAAGAATTATTTTAACTAAGTGAACCTTCTCGAGTGCATTTGCATGTTGAACCACAGATAATTACTTAAGATTTTCTTTATCAGTTAAGCCTGAAGGTAATCGTCAAATATAAGTTACATTCTTACAGTGTCACTCACTTACAATTGTATTTCATCTTCAACAAATAATTTGTCTTCGTCTGGAAGTTCTTGCAATTTCATTGGTTACAATTTTGCTAAAACATAGTGGGGGGTTAGGTTTGCAAAAATAGTGTACACTTGTCGAATACATTACGTTTAATTTGATTTTGAATTTTGAAGCGTTCGGAAGTTTCGAAAGAAAGTCTTTAGTTTCAAAGTGAATATTGTATTTATTCGGTTTCTGTTTTCGTAACAAGTTCCTTAGGTTCTGGTAAGTTGTATTATATAATATTTTGTGTTTTTATTGGTATTATTATTGTAACATTTTTCTCAGGTTACCGCTGGTACTTATAACTATAAGTATTATTATAGCTATTCTTATTAAATTAAGTTGCATTAGGTTTGACTAGTATTGTATCTTGTGACTAACAGTTTTAATAAGCCAGCAAGGAACCTTATATTTTTATATATAAAATAATTTTCTTTTTAGCATACTTTTTTTTTATTTGCTTTCGTGAAAATAGTGCGTCTTACTAACAATTTTTTGTACTATTATTTTTTGTCGTTTTTTTTTTAAGTTTTCGTTTTCGTTAACCAATATATTGCATTTAGTTTATTCACGTTTTGGTACTATTTTCTTTTCCATTTTAACTTAATTCATTTTATAATATTTATTCCTACATTGCTTTTTAGTTTATTTGTACACGTTTAGCTTAAATTGAGAAAATTATCCATGAGTACAGGTATATTATTATACTGATTGCGAAAAAGAAAAGTTTGTGATTAAATTTCTTTAAACCATTCTAAAAAGATGAAACCAAAACGTCTAAATTTTAGGGTTAATTCTAATTTCAAAAATCCGAAGCATATATTAGCAGGAACTACTAATGATGGAAAGAAAGCTTTTCTTGAGACTACTCATACAAATCTCGGATCGGCTGTTATTGCTTCATGCTATAGAATTTTCAAATCTCCGTATTTATGGACTGCCGACGATATTAATAACATTTTGTATTTAGGGCGGGACACAAAATTTCAAACGACAGATTTCGTTTGTGAAAATTCAAATAGTTTATTGATTCAATATGAAATGATAAAAATTAAAAATATGCGTTACAAGGTAAATGCAAATCACTTAGACATATACGAAGGGCAATTTTTGGGGAATATTAGCGTAACATTTAGGAATTTTTTTGATAAATTTCAGGGTGGTATATTATCATGCAATAATAAATCCGTAGCTTTGTTTAAAGAGATAGCGAATGACACTAATGAGTACTGGATGTTTAGTTCTCAAAGCAGCTCTTCCGTTACCGGCAAAAATGTAAGTAATGGGGTTGCGGTAAGCTGCAGTTTTGAATCGTTAGATGATTTAATGCTTTTGTTAAAATATAATTTCATTGAACGTTTACATGTTCCTGAAAATACCGCTTTCAAATTATGTCCATATACAATAATTCAGACAACCGGTAATAAAAGAAAACATGCACATACCGTGCTAAAAAATGAAGCAACAAATATACGACGGCGAGTGCAAAGTTTCAGAAATAATTCCCAAAATAAAATGAAAGAGTTAATTAAGAGGAAAACATGTATGAAAAAATTGAGGGAAAATGTAGAGTATAGGAAAACAGAAATGATCAGGAATAAAGTAGGTATGAGAAACTTGAGGGAAAATATAGAGTATAGGAAAACAGAAATGATCAGGAATAAAGTAGGTAAGAAAAAATTGAGGGAAAATGTAGAGTATAGGAAAACAGAAATGATCAGGAATAAAGTAGGTAAGAAAAAATTGAGGGAAAATGTAGAGTATAGGAAAACAGAAATGATCAGGAATAAAGTAGGTAAGAAAAAATTGAGGGAAAATGTAGAGTATAGGAAAACAGAAATGATCAGGAATAAAGTAGGTAAGAAAAAATTGAGGGAAAATGTAGAGTATAGGAAAGCAGAAATGATCAGGAGTAAAGTAGGTATGAAAAAATTGAGGGAAAATGTAGAGTGTAGGAAAACAGAAATGATCAGGAATAAAGTAGGTAAGAAAAAATTGAGGGAAAATGTAGAGTATAGGAAAGCAGAAATGATCAGGAGTAAAGTAGGTATGAAAAAATTGAGGGAAAATGTAGAGTATAGGAAAACAGAAATGATCAGGAATAAAGTAGGTAAGAAAAAATTGAGGGAAAATGTAGAGTATAGGAAAGCAGAAATGATCAGGAGTAAAGTAGGTATGAAAAAATTGAGGGAAAATGTAGAGTATAGGAAAACAGAAATGATCAGGAATAAAGTAGGTATGAAAAAATTGAGGGAAAATGTAAAGTATAGTCAAAAAGAATTAATCAGTAGGAAAACATGTATGAAAAAATTGAGAAATAATCCTGCCTATAGAAATGCGGAAAAAACAAAAGAAAAGAATCGCAAACGGGGAATTAGGGAGAACAGGGAAGAAGTTAGATTATTGGAACAACAATGTGATATACAAAGTAAACGAAAAAAGCGCGATATTATTATATTACGGTTTAGGGAACAATTTTACAATTCTTTGATAAGGGAAGATACGGATTCTGCAAAACTAATGTTAGAATTTATAAAGGCTCGGAAATCAACTCCAAATTATGTATGTTGCTGTTGTGAAGGACTATTCTTTCAACACTCTGTTATCAACTTCAAAATTGAAAAATTGGAAAAATTTACCGGCTATCCACTAGATACTTTAGTTAGTTTAATAGTTAATTTTGATTCGCCTTATATTTGCAGAACTTGTGATAGATACATAGGTATGTCAAAAATACCAAAGCTAGCGACCAGTAACGACTTAAAGTTTGTAAATTTGCCAGATTGTGTCAAAGAAATGTCACCATTAGAAGAACGAATGACTGCCCCTTATATAAATTTTATGCAAATTCGTTCCTTAAAACCGTTTGCTTTAAATCCGCAATTAGGTCTTAAAGGCAGCGTTGTCAATATTTCCGTTGAAATCGCTGATATGCTACAAATTCTTCCGCGATCTTTTGACAATATGGCTACTGTCCAGGTCAAATTAAAAAGGCATATTGAGCATAAATCAGATTACATGTATGAAACTATTAGACCAGCAATAGTTTGCGATGCGCTCTATTATTTGAAAAACGCCCCTTTATACAAGAAGTATAACATTCAAGTAGATGCCGAGTTTTTTGCGCGCCACGATCGTCAATATAGCGAAAATGTAGATTTTGTTGTTGACAATAGCGATTTAATTGAAGATAATTTTATGTCGATCGAGGAATCATCTATAAGCAAAAGTACTTCTGGAGAGACCTTTTTAACCAATTTTCCGGAAGATGAAGTGGGAAATGATGAGGTATTAGTAATGGATAGAAACCAAGAAATTGTAAATAACGTTCAAGTTATAGCGCCCGGACAATGTAAGAAACCAGTACCTTGGCATATGATACCACACATTGACGAATTGTGTTTTCCTAAAATTTTCGCGGGTCACGCTTTTAACGGCAGTTTAAAAGTTTCTTACTCCGATCGCGTCAAATCGGAAATTCGGCGTCGAGATCGCAGATCGTGCGTTCCTACTCGGTTACTGTTTATGGCGAAAAAAAAATTAGAATTGGCTTGTTTATCAAAAATTAATATTTGCATGCGGAAAACGAAAAACACTAAAACCGTTAGAGTCGAAAATGTATTAAATACCGAGTTTGTAGAAAATATGATAAAATTTGATGACGGCTACAGGTTTTTAAAGCAAATTAGGTCTTCCCCTTCCTATTGGGAAACAAGAAAAAAAGAACTGTTGGCTACTATTCGGCAATTAGGTAAGCCTACCATATTTTTAACATTATCTGCGGGGGAAACTGTTTGGCCCGAACTACTTCAAACTTTAGCAAAACTTATTTATTCTAAAAATTTGTCAATTGCCGAAGCAATGAGCCTTACGGACTACCAAAAATCTGATTTAATAAAAAGCGATCCTGTTACGTGTGCGCGATATTTTGATTTCAAAATTTCCAAATTTATGTGTTACTTAAGGCAAAAGGATGGCCCTTTCGAGGAGTATCACGTTGAAGACAGTTCGGAACGGGTAGAATTTCAGAACAGAGGGTCACCCCACGAACATATTTTGTTATGGTTAAAAGGCGCTCCAGAGTACAATCCTGAAATTCCGAACAGCGTGGAAAATTGCATTAACTTTATAGATAGGTTTATTACATGTGAATATAACGAAAACGATCCCTATATTTTGCTGCAAAAACATAGACACACACATACCTGCAATAAAGGTAAACGGAACAAATTCAAATGCCGTTTTAATTTTCCAGCGTTCGTTATGCCTGCAACAAAAATTTTGGAACCTCTTCCGGAAGAAGAACAAAACGATAATTTGAAAAATATTTTAAAAGAAATTAAAAAGCTAATGAATATTTATTATAAACAACCGGAACTAGTACAATTTAATGATATTTTATCAAAATTGTCAATATCTGAAGAGCAATATTATCTCGCGATTCGAAGCCCATTAAAAAAAACTCAAATATTTTTGAAACGCAATAGTTTGGAAGTCGGAATCAACAATTACAATAAAGATATTTTGCATTTATTTGAGTCGAATATGGACATTCAATTTGTTTTGGAGGAATACGGGTTGGCTTCTTATATTATTAATTACATTAGTAAAACTGATGCTGGACTTTCAAAATTGTTACGGGAAACGGCATCAGACATAAATAACGGATACACAAGTGTTAGGGAAAAATTTAGAAAAATATCTAACGTATTTTTAAATAGTAATTTAATGTCCGCGCAGGAAGCCGTATATCATGCTTTGTCTTTACCTTTGTGGAAAAATTCACGTAAAAGCATTTTTATTAACACTCACCCGCAACAGGAGAGAGTGCTAATGTTAAAGTCAAAAAAAGAATTAAATACTTTAAATTTAGAATCAGATGAGGTATTTATGGAGGATATATTCCGTAAATACAGTAAAAGACCTTTATCGCTCGAAATGGTGTGTCTAGCCGATTTTGCTTCAAATTATACTAAATTTTATATAAATGATAATGACAACGAAGACGACGACGACGTTGATGAAGATAGTAAAAATTATAGACGACGACAAAAACCGGCTATTATTAGATATAGGCGCTATAAACTTATTCAAGATCCGCTGAACTATTATAGAGAAAACGTACTTTTATTTTTACCGTGGAGAAACGAATATTCAGAGGTGGAAAATTCTAACTGCGAAGAAATTTTTAAAAAAAATCAAAATACTATTAATTGCAATCGCGAAAAGTTTCAAATTTTGGGGGATGATGCTTTAGACGAAGCAATAGAAGCTGCACAAAATAATGTGCTAGAAATCGAAGAAGACGATATTGATGAATTCTCAAAGAGTGAATTACCTGCCCACCAACAAATAGATATATTACAGCAAGGGGGTTCAGAAATTATTAAAGATCGCAGTGTTAATCAATTTAGTAGTTGCCCTCCCAGAGTATCTTCACAAGACATTTTTCAATTAATGCAAAAATTAAATTCGCTTCAAAGGAAGTTTATAATGCATATATTACATTGTTTCAAAACGAACCGGTTACCTTTAAGAATATTTTTAAGCGGATCTGCCGGCGTAGGTAAAAGTACGGTTATAAACACTATTTATCAATTAATTACAAATTATTTTGATAAACTCCCGGGTTCAAACAAAGAAGAAATTGCTGTATTATTGTGTGCACCGTCCGGCAAAGCAGCATTTTTAATAAACGGTCTTACTTTGCATACCGCGTTTGCTTTACCTGTAACACAGTTTGGTGGACAAATGCCAGCGCTATCTAGTGACCTAGCAAATAAAATTCGCGCAAAATTAGTCAATTTAAAGCTGCTTGTTATTGATGAAATTTCGATGGTCGGAAGCCGTTTGTTATCGCGGGTCGACAGTCGGCTTCGCCAAATCATGGGTAATCACGAATCATTTGGAGGAATATCGGTTTTAGTTGTAGGGGATTTGAATCAGTTGCCTCCTGTAATGGATCGCCCTGTATTTTGTTCACCAAATAGTACAAATTTAAGTATTTTTCACGTAGATTCAAATCCACTGTGGGACGAGTTTCAGTATTTCGAACTAACAGAAATAATGCGGCAACGGGACGAAATAAAATTTATTAACTGTTTAAACAATTTAGCAAAAGGCATTATGAGCGATGAGGATATAAAATTAATTAGATCGAGAGAGGTGGCAGAAACTGAAATCCCCGAAACTGCGATTCGGTTGTATGCAACAAACGCTAACGTGGATACGTATAATGAAACTCGTATAAACAATACACCAGGGCATGAATATGCATCTATTGCGGACGATAGGATTTTAGGCAAAGTCTCTGAATTCACAAAAAATAAGGTATTAAGCGCATTAAAGAAGAAAAAAACGTCAGAACTTGGAGGTTTGCCAACACATTTACGAATAAAATTAGGCATTAAATACATGGTTACTTCGAATATTGATGTCGAAGATGGACTAGTAAATGGCTCTTGCGGTATACTACGACATATTTCATTTGAACCAAATTCAAAATCTCCAAGCAAACTTTGGATCGACTTTCATTCAGGCATAGTAGGTAACAAAGTGCGAAAATCATTTGCTGGGTTAATGAATGCGGAAAGTATCGATACAAAATTAACTCCAATAACTAAAAACGCGTATCCTTTAAGCGTATCTAAAGATTTGCAATATCAAATCATCAGGCGACAGTTTCCAGTGACACCTGCAGAGGCCTTAACGATACACAAAAGTCAAGGACAGACGTACGAGGAGGCTTGTATTGATTTTAGAAAATCCCAAAAAATTACTAGACAAATGATGTATGTAGCTTTGAGTAGAGTTAAAGCACTTTTCGGACTTTATATTTTGGGTACTTTTCGACCCCCAAAGCCACCAAGGGAAAATGACCAAATTTTGAACGAAATTTTGCGACTAAAACACAATAAAAATATCACTTTTTTTTATGACGATTTTACTGATAAAGACAAAATTAAAATTGTATATCATAATGTTAGGTCTTTGCGAAAACATATATCAAACATCATCAGCGATGTTTGGTACACTAGCGCCGATATATTAATATTTTCAGAAACATTGACACAAACTAATAACACTATAGGTATTCCTGGTTTCAATACAATTTTCCACTCAAATTCTGTTAATACGCGAGGAATTATTTGTTTTGTTAAAAACGCTATTAATTGTTGTAACATTCAGCACGCGTTAAAATATGTAGGGAAAAGTCATGTTGATTTGTTTTGTTTGAAAGTAAAAAATATTCACATTATTAGCGGTTACAAGTCTCCTACCGTTACACATGCGATGTTTGAAAGTTGTTTTAACGAAATAATCAGTAAGTTACCCTTAAATTGCAAAATCATTGTATTAGGAGATTTTAATTTCGATATGCTTAATTTTGATACAAGTTTCTATTTTTCAAAATTTATGTCAAACTATCACCTTAACACTGTCTTAAATTGTAAAACATCTACAACGGATAATAACACGCAAATAGATGTCGTATTTAGCAACGATAAAGCATTAACAGCAGGTGTTTATGAGAGTTATTTTTCAGATCATAAACCTGTGTACGCTATCCTATGTAATTCGTCAGGACAATCGGTTGTAAATGCTAGGGATTCGTGCGTAACAACTTTTTCGGGAGAGTCTACTACTAATCGTACTATTCCAAATTACGGGAATCATTATATAGGGTTTGTTAATCGCGATGGCGTTTCTTGTTATGCAAATAGCGTAATTCAGTTTATAATAGCGTTAAACGATTTCAAGTATGATTTATTACAAAATTTAAAAAGTGAAAATTGTCTCAGTAACACAATTATAGACATAATTAATCAGGTAAATGACAAGTGTAATAGTGTTTCCACTAACCGTGTTAGACATATTTTAGCTCAAAAATGCGACGTTAATTTCAATAACACTGTACAACAAGATGCTCATGAATTTTTACTAAAACTGTTACAACACTTAGAACTAGAAAATAAACTATTATGTACAAGATTTTATCACGAAAGAACTTTATTAAAAAAGTGTTTCAGCTGCGATTATGCCAGGGAACAATCGGAATTGGATACTTGTTACTTTCTTCGGTTCCAAAATAATACCCCTTTAGATTTTTCTAAACTTGCTCGGCCTTATTGGTTTGAGACCGATATCGCCTGCCCTAATTGTTCGATTTCCAATTTGTTAGAGAAATGTACAATATCTTCTGTTAATGAGTACATTATAGTAGTTTTGACGCGATTTGATAACAATGCAAAGTTAATGAATCCAGTATTGAATTTTAAAGAAACAGACGTTTGTATTGATGGAATGTCTTTTAAAGTTAAAGGGGCAATTTTACATCATGGGCACTCTATACACGAAGGTCATTACACTTGTATAATAAATGTCGATGGTTGTTGGGTTAGTTATAATGATTTGGAAACGAAACGAGTCGAGTTTCCAACAAATTTAGAAAACGTTTATTTGTTATTGTTACAAAAACAAATCAGTAATTAAGACACAGTTCTGTATATGTCTAGCTATTTTTTTTATTATGGTGGCTTTTATCTGTTTTTCGTGATATTTCAAGCTTCCTTATATGTCTGATATCTTTTGATTTCTTCATACTCCTCTGCAGAAATTAATTATTAGTTTATAAAAATACAGACCCTTTTCGTTTATGATCTTTATACCAGTGATATTTAAATTGCGATAATTTTATTTATGTAGTTAAATACGAACCTTTTTACAGTTCTATTGTAGGTACTAGTGATATTAAATCTGTGGTAGTTTTAGTTAGGTAATATGTAATATAATTTTGCGCCCTATGTATACTGGAACGTGCCAGTACTGTACAATCTTTATCGGTGTTTGTCGTCGCTCGTAGCGTACTTCGCTTTATTAAGCCATGAGATGATAATAAACTTTGCTGGTCAAACTCAATATGCCTTTAACAATTACAATATATTATTTCTATAAACGTTTATACAATACGTCAGGGTACATTTTCTTATTGCTCTATATTTTCAAAACTGCTATTATTTTTCATTTCAACAGTGCCGACTCTCTGCCAATTTATATGGTGGGTGCTGTTTGAAATTCTATTCTTACTTTTTGTTTTATTATTCTTCCTTACACAGTTTTAATATTTTTGCTCTACAAAATATTATTTTTCATTTCAACAGTGCCGACTCTCTGCCAATTTATATGGTGGGTGCTGTTTGAAATTCTATTCTTACTTTTTGTTTTATTATTCTTCCTTACACAGTTTTAATATTTTTGCTCTATAAAATATTATTTTTCATTTCAACAGTGCCGACTCTCTGCCAATTTATATGGTGGGTGCTGTTTGAAATTCTATTCTTACTTTTTGTTTTATTATTCTTCCTTACACAGTTTTAATATTTTTGCTCTACAAAATATTATTTTTCATTTCAACAGTGCCGACTCTCTGCCAATTTATATGGTGGGTGCTGTTTGAAATTCTATTCTTACTTTTTGTTTTATTATTCTTCCTTACACAGTTTTAATATTTTTGCTCTACAAAATATTATTTTTCATTTCAACAGTGCCGACTCTCTGCCAATTTATATGGTGGGTGCTGTTTGAAATTCTATTCTTACTTTTTGTTTTATTATTCTTCCTTACACAGTTTTAATATTTTTGCTCTACAAAATATTATTTTTCATTTCAACAGTGCCGACTCTCTGCCAATTTATATGGTGGGTGCTGTTTGAAATTCTATTCTTACTTTTTGTTTTATTATTCTTCCTTACACAGTTTTAATATTTTTGCTCTACAAAATATTATTTTTCATTTCAACAGTGCCGACTCTCTGCCAATTTATATGGTGGGTGCTGTTTGAAATTCTATTCTTACTTTTTGTTTTATTATTCTTCCTTACACAGTTTCAATATTTTTGCTCTACAAAATATTATTTTTCATTTCAACAGTGCCGACTCTCTGCCAATTTATATGGTGGGTGCTGTTTGAAATTCTATTCTTACTTTTTTTTCTACCTTACACATTTTTAACATTTTTGATCTTACAAACTATAATTTTTCATTTTAACAGTGTTGACTCTGCCAATTTATTGCTATTGGAAATTGTATTCTTACTTTTTGTTTAATTTTTTTCTTACCCATTTTTGATGCACTTATATAATTGCGGTAATAATAGTAACAAAACACAAAAAACATAATTTGACTTGGATAAATAGCATTGTAAAACGGAAAATACATAATTTTTATTGATCCGAAGTGTTTTCGAATCAGAAATGACTGTCAATAAAACAATTACCGTCGTCTATATTTCGATTTTCTTATTTATTGACATGTTTTGGTTTCATTGCTTCTGTTCTACTGTAAAACAGTGACAATTTGTATATAGCTGGTAGTAAAAAGGTTAAGTCACAAGAGAATTTTAGATCTTTATTATGATTTATGTATATTTAATTCAGTTACACTTCAGTTAGTTAACAAAAAAAAACTTTAAAAAAATAATGGAAAATATAGATTTAAAATACATCTTTGTATGATTGGATATTTAAATATGTAAGTAATTGTAGGTAAAGAAGAACATTAAGTAAGGTCAATTTAATAATTAGCAATTAGCAATTACTTAATAGGGAATTTGCGACAGGGTAGTTTTCCGTTACAGTTTTAAACAATTGTGCCTTATAAGTAGTGTACGGCATAAATAAATAAAATTTATTTCGCTTGTATATTAATGTTAAATTTGTAGTTATCACAAACTCGCAGCTGTCAACCTTTGACAATATTAAGTAACTCATTGAAAGCTATAATCCTTATTCATTTCAAAAATATAAATCTTGTAAAATTATTCGTATACTATTACTAACACTAGCTCGCTAAGATACGAACTGCCAATTTCTACGAAATATAATGTAGTAACTTCCAACGCATAATGAGTTCTTTTTTGGCTCCGCGTTCTTATAAAAATAGCGAAAGTAGTAAATACCCATACTGCACTTATAGCAACCTCATTATAATTATAACTATAACGGAGCTTTTTAAACAACGAAAAACTACCCCATCAAAAACTCTATTAAGTAAAACACGTTATATAGTATTTTTTAAATATAAGAATAACTACTACTACAGTGTGATCAACAAAATACATAATCATAAGTGCTTTGAGAAGAATTCCGTGTGTCTTTCATTGAAACACAATGGCGGTTGTATGCTGTGACTGCATTGTTTTAAAAAACAACCCTCGACAAAGTAAAAAAAAAACCTAGGTACTTGCGATTAAGTTTGTTGTTGATTACACACTATAAGTATATGTTAAGGTAGAAAGTATTAGTTACCTATGGTTAGTTTACTTTTACGCAGGCAGGGTTTCCACACATTTTTACGTTTTTAATAATGACTATTTAAATTTGTTTGGAAAAATTCCAGTAACTAACTACCTACTACACTCTCTTTATACGATGTATGCCAATCAAAGAGGCATTTAAAAATGTTTGGAAGGTTTGCATTTTCCAACATATAATTTAAAACTTTAAACTCCAAGATTTACACCTAATCCTTTTCCTTAATCCTTCCCCTCCCGGTAAGGGCTGCTCAACACGTTCTCGCCGTCCTTACTGAGCGATAAGCGTGTGTATTTCAAATCACGTTTTTCGGCGAAGTTTGAGCGAATGCATATTATGACTAACTTTCTGCAGTTTTTGTGATTCGTTAAGCAATAACTACATATAAGTATAGTTTCAATTATTCTGTATGATCTTAAATACAGTTCTATTTGTGTACTTAATATGGTTTACTATGAATAACAATTGTTTTATATTTTGATAGACATGCTAATTATTAACGGCGTCGTTACATTCCTTGGAGACTCCATTATGAGGAGATACCAACAAAGCATATTAAAGAAACATAGCTCCGTCACATGTAAGTGATTCCGAATTGCGATGTAGCTAGATATTCGTAATGTGTCTTACATTTCAGGTCTTAATGGACGAAATGCAAAATATTGCGAACTGGCTATCGGAGGCCAAAATATTAGCCAATTAAAGAAAAGGATTGCTCGATGTATTTTTTCATACTTTCTACAGCAGTTGTATTCTTGTACTAGTCGTTTAATGTGCAAAGTTGTAGGCCAAATTCTTCTCGATTGTATTTAAGAAAAAAACTTGAGTTTCCAATTTTAATATGGCGGCCACGGTAAAAAATAACTTTTTTTTAAATGGAAACGTGGCATTTTGGCTTTAAAATCAGAAAGGTTTTGAAATTCTAAATACAAATTAATAAGAGTATTTTCTTGCTAAAAATAATACTTCTCGAGTTATTAATATATTTTCAAATATCAATTTCCGCCCTTCCGTTCATTGAGTCCGAATATTTTACCCAACCTTATGCTTGCAGAGCGCAGCGGTCGGTCTTTCTTCAACAGCTTCAAGATGTTACAACTTATAAGAACTATTTACTTTAACTAGTCGTGTCCTAGACAGGTGCATATCGAAAGTGTTGGAAAATATAAAACAATGTTATTTTATAAGTATAGGAAAGTCCAGGCGAAGTGTTTCGCTCATTTTTACGAATGCGTTCGTGAACGGTACGTCAATTCGCTGATATCTCTCGAACCCGTAATTCGATTTTGACGAAAATTGGAATGCAGAGCTATATCAAAAATTCATCGACAAAATAAGCTTTTAAAAAGAATCCGAAACCGGAAGCGGAAGTTAGACATGTTTTTTTGGTAGCATTTTATTCAAAAACTGAATTTTGGAAATTTGAATAGTGGAGATTATAGAAGGCTTTAGGACAAATCAAACGCTTTTTTACCGAACTCTCTATCGTCAAAATGGCGGCCGCTACGAATTTTTGAACATTTCGACTTTAACGCCCATTTACTCAAAAACCAGTTGTCTGATTGGGATCAACTACATCTTGTTTGGTAGCCGTTTGAGAGTACTATACCATGAAATATAATTAATTTTGAAAATCTAAAAGCGATCGCAATGGCACCACTCCAAAATTTTGGAAATTTTCAAAAAAATATTTCTCAAAAACTGGCCACACGTTTTTGTTTAAACTTTTTAAGCTGATAGAGATAGGCATCTGCTACAATTTTGTATTTTGCTCATTGCTATAATTTTACTGTGACCCCCTCTATGAATTTTTGAAAATTGGAAATTGGTACCCTTTTATTTATTTAACGGGGGGCAATAAAATATTTCTGTTAAAACAATATAGCTCATCATTGATAGCAAAATCCGAATATCGTGTTATTTGTTTGATAATTTAATATTTAGGGGGGCTACTGTTCCCCCTCCCCCCAAATTTTTTTGATGAAAAATTAATAATTTGGTTTTTTGTTTTGTTTGCTCTAGGAGAATCTTTTTACAAAAAATCAAAAAATCGAATTTTTTGCCCCTTAATAATCTTTTTGTCCTTAGAAGAATTTCACATACTTTCTACAGATGTTGTATTCTTGTACTAGTCGTTTAATGTTCAGTGTAGGCTAACTTTTTTACTTTAATAGATAGACTCGCAAACCCAAGAGCAAAGTTGTAGGGCAAATTCTTCTCGATTGTATTTAAGAAAAAAACTTGAGTTTCCAATTTTAATATGGCGGCCACGGTAAAAAATAACTTTTTTTTAAATGGAAACGTGGCATTTTGGCTTTAAAATCAGAAAGGTTTTGAAATTCTAAATGCAAATTAATAAGAGTAATTTCTTGCTAAAAATAATACTTCTCGAGTTATTAATATATTTTCAAATATCAATTTCCGCCCTTCCGTTGATTCAGTCCGAATATTTTACCCTACCTTGCTTCCAGGGCAGCGGTCGGTCTTTGTTCAACCGCTTCAAGATGTTACAACTTATAAGAACTATTTACTTTAACTAGTCGTGTCTAGACAGGTGCATATCGAAAGTGTTGCAAAATATAAAGCAATGTTATTTTATAAGTATAGGAAAGTCCAGGCGAAGTGTTTCGCTCATTTTTACGAATGCGTTCGTTCACGGTACGTCATTTCGCTGATATCTCTCGAACCCGTACTTCGATTTTGATGAAAATTGGAATGCAGAGCTATATCAAAAATTCATCGACAAAATAAGCTTTTAAAAAGAATCCGAAACCGGAAGCGGAAGTTAGACATGTTTTTTTGGTAGAATTTTTTTCAGAAACGGAATTTTGGAAATTGGAATAGTGGAAATTATAGAAAGCCTTAGAACAAATCAAACACTTTTTTACCGAACCCTCTAGCTTCAACATGGCGGCCGCTATGAATTTTTGAAAATTTCGACTTTAACGCCCATTTACTCAAAAACCAGTTATCTGATTGGAATCAACTACATCTTGTTTGGTAGTCCTTCAAGGGTACTATACCATGAAATATAATTAATTTTGAAAATATAAAAACGATCACAATGACATCACTCCAAAATTTTGGAATTTTTCAAAAAACAATTTCTCAAAAACTGCCCACACGTTTTTGTTTAAACTTTTTAAGCTGATAGAGATAGGCATCTGCTACAATTTTGTTTTTTGCTCATTGCTATAATTTCACTGTGACGCCCTCTATGATTTTTTGAAAATTGAAAATTTTTACCCTTTTATTTGTTTAACGGGGGGCAATAAAATATTTCTGTTAAAGCAATATAGCTCATCATTGACAGCAAAATCCGAATATCATAATATTTTTTCGATAATTTCATATTTAGGGGGGCTACTGTTCCCCCTCCCCCCAAATTTTTACGATAAAAAATTAAAAATTTGGTTTTTTGTTTTGTTTGCTCTAGGAGAATCTTTTTACAAAAAATCAAAAATCGAGTTTTTTTCCCATTAATAATCTTTCTGTCCTTAGAATAATTTCACATACTTTCTACAGCAGTTGTATTCTTGTACTAGTCGTTTAACGTTCAGTGTAGGCTAACTTTTTTATTTTAATAGATAGACTCGCAAACCCAAAGTAAAGTTGTAGGGCAAATTCTTCTCGATTGTATTTAAGAAGAAAACTTGAGTTTCCAATTTTAATATGGCGGCCACGGTAAAAAATAACTTTTTTTAAATGGAAACGTGGCATTTTGGCTTTAAAATCAGAAAAGTTTTTAAATTCTAAATACAAATTAATAAAAGTAATTTCTTGCTAAAACTAATACTTCTCGAGTTATTAATATATTTTCAAATATAGATTTCCGCGCTTCCGTAGATTTCAGTCCGAATATTTTACCCAACCATATGCTTGCAGCGCAGCGGTCGGTCTTTCTTCAACCGCTTTAAGGTATTACAACTTATAAGAATTATTTACTTTAACTAGTCGTGTCTAGACAGGTGTATATCGAAAGTGTTGGAAAATATAAAACAATCTTATTTTATAAGTATAGGAAAGTCCAGGCGAAGTGTTTCGCTCATTTTTCAACTCCGTTTTATCGAAGTTTGCCCTTACGCTCCATATCTCCGGAACCGCTGGACCGATTTGGATGTGCTTTGGAATGAGGGGGTATATCAAAAATTCACCGACAAAATAAGCTTTTAAAAAGAATCCGAAACCGGAAGCGGAAGTTAGACATGTTTTTTTGGTAGCATTTTTTTCATAAACGGAATTTTGGAAATTTTAATAGTGGAGATTAAAGAAGGCCTTAGGACAAATCAAACGATTTTTTACCGAACTCTATAGCTTCAACATGGCGGCCGCTACGAATTTTTGAAAATTTCGACTTTAACGCCCATTTACTCAAAAACCAGTTATCTGATTGGAATCAACTACATCTTGTTTGGTAGCCCTTTAAGGGTACTATACTATGAAATATCATTAATTTTGAAAATCGAAAAACGATCTCAATGGCACCACTACAAAATTTTTGAAATCTTCAAAAAAAAAATTCTCAAAAACTGCCCACACGTTTTTGTTTAAACTTTTTAAGCTGATAAAGATAGGCATTTGCTACAATTTTGTTTTTTGTTCATTGCTATAATTTCACTGTGACGCCCTCTGTAAATTTTTGAAAATTGAAAATTGGTACCATTTTATTTATTTAACGGGGGGCAATAAAATATTTCTGTTAAAGCAATATAGCTCATCATTGATAGCAAAATCCGAATATCATAATATTTTTTCGATAATTTCATATTTAGGGGGGCTACTGTTCCCCCTCCCCCCAAATTTTTTCCTGAAAAAATTAAAAATTTGGTTTTTTGTTTTGTTTGCTCTACGAGAATCTTTTTACAAAAAATCAAAAAATCGAATTTTTAGCCCCTTAATAATCTTTTTGTCCTTAGAAGAATTTCACATACTTTTTACAGCAGTTGTATTCTTGTACTAGTCGTTTAATGTTCAGTGTAGGCTAACTTTTCCATTTTAATAGATAGACTCGCAAACCCAAGAGCAAAGTTGTAGGGCAAATTCTTCTCGATTGTATTTAAGAAAAAAACTTGAGTTTCCAATTTTTATATGGCGGCCACGGTAAAAAATAACTTTTTTTAAATGGAAACGTGACATTTTGGCTTTAAAATCAGAAAGGTTTCTAAATTCTAAACACAAATTAATAAGGGTAATTTCTTGCAAAAAATAATACTTCTCGAGTTATTAATACATTTTCAAACATCAACACGCTTCCTTACTCGTGCCTCCGGTTCATTTCAGTTCGGTGGTTTTACATGTACTCAGTTGCAGGCATAGCCAACGTAGTAAAGGTAGGTTTAAGTTACGCTATTCAGGCTTGAAGTTTTTATAAAGGCTGTTTACTTTTACTAGCCAGGTCTAGACAGGTGTACGTCAAAAGTGTTGGAAAATATAAAACAATGTTAATTTATAAGTATAGGAAAGTCCAGGCGAAGTGTTTCGCTCATTTTTACGAATGCGTTCGTGAACCGTACGTCAATTCGCTGATATCTCTCGAACCCGTACTTCGATTTTGATGTGCTTTGGAATGAGGGGGTATATCAAAATATCATCGACAAAATAAGATTTTAAAAAGAATCCGAAACCGGAAGCGGAAGTTAGACATGTTTTTTTGGTAGCATTTTTTTCAGAAACTGAATTTTGGAAATTGGAATAGTGGAAATTATAGAAGGCCTTAGAACAAATCAAACGTTTTTATACCGAACTCTCTAGCTTCAACATGGCGGCCGCTACGAATTTTTGAAAATTTCGACTTTAACGCCCATTTACTCAAAAACCAGTTATCTGATTGGAATCAACTACATCTTGTTTGGTAGCCCTTCAAGGGTACTATACTATGAAATATAATTAATTTTGAAAATATAAAAACGATCGCAATGACATCACTCCAAAATTTTGGAATTTTTCAAAAAAATATTTCTTTAAAACTGCCCACACGTTTTTGTTTAAACTTTTTAAGCTGATAAAGATAGGCATTTGCTACAATTTTATTTTTTGCTCATTGCTAGAATTTCCCTGTGACGCCCTCTGTGAATTTTTGACTACTGTAAATTGGTACCCTTTTATTTATTTAACGGGGGTCAATAAAATATTTCTGCTAAACCAATATAGCTCATCATTGATAGCAAAATCCGAATATCATAATATTTTTTCGATAATTTCATATTTAGGGGGGCTACTGTTCCCCCTCCCCCCAAATTTTTTTGTTAAAAAATTAAAAAATTTGGTTTTTTGTTTTGTTTGCTCTAGGAGAATCTTTTTACAAAAAATCAAAAAATCGAATTTTTTGCCCCTTAATAATCTTTTTGTCCTTAGAAGAATTTCACATACTTTCTACAGCAGTTGTATTCTTGTACTAGTCGTTTAATGTTCAGTGTAGGCTAACTTTTTTATTTTAATAGATAGACTCGCAAACCCAAGAGCAAAGTTGTAGACAGGTGTATATCGAAAGTGTTGGGAAATATAAAACAATGTCAATTTATAAGTATAGGAAAGTCCAGGCGAAGTGTTTCGCTCATTTTTACGAATGCGTTCGTGTACGGTACGTCATTTCGCTGATATCTCTCGAACCCGTACTTCGATTTTGATGAAAATTGGAATACAGAGCTATATCAAAAATTCATCGACAAAATAAGCTTTAAAAAAAAATCCGAAACCGGAAGCAGAAGTTAGACATGTTTTTTTGGTAGCATTTTTTTCAGAAACTGAATTTTGAAAATTTGAATAGTAGACATTATAGAAGGCCGTACGACAAATTAAACAATTTTTTACCGAACTCTCTATCTTCAAAATGGCGGCCGCTACAAATTTTTGAAGATTTCGACTTTAACGCCCATTTACTCAAAAACCAGTTGTCTGATTGGGATCAACTACATCTTGTTTGGTAGCCCTTTGAGGGTACTATACCATGAAATATAATTAATTTTGAAAATCTAAAAACGATCGCAATGGCACCACTTCTAAATTTTGGAAATTTTCAAAAAAATTATTCTCAAAAACTGCCCACACGTTTTTGTTTAAACTTTTTAAGCTGATAGAGATAAGCATCTGCTACAATTTTATTTTTTGCTCATTGCTATAATTTCACTGTGACGCCCTCTATGAATTTTTGAAAATTGAAAATTGGTACCCTTTTATTTATTTAACGGGGTGCAATAAAATATCTCTGTTAATGTGAAAAGCTCACCATTGATAGCAAAACCCGAATATAATAATATTTTTTCGATAATTTCATATTTAGGGGGGCTACTGTTTCCCCTCCCCCCAAATTTTTTCGATAAAAAATTAAAAATCTGGTTTTTTGTTTTGTTTGCTCTAGGAGAATCTTTTTACAAAAAATCAAAAAATCGAATTTTTTGCCCCTTAATAATCTTTTTGTCCTTAGAAGAATTTCACATACTTTCTACAGCAGTTGTATTCTTGTACTAGTCGTTTAATGTTCAGTGTAGGCTAACTTTTTTATTTTAATAGATAGACTCGCAAACCCAAGAGCTAAGTTGTAGGGCAAATTCTTCTCGATTGTATTTAAGAAAAAAACTTGAGTTTCCAATTTTAATATGGTGGTCACGATAAAAAATAACTTTTTTTTAAATGGAAACGTGGCATTTTGGCTTTAAAATCAGAAAGGTTTTGAAATTCTAAATGCAAATTAATAAGAGTAATTTCTTGCTAAAAAGAATACTTCTCGAGTTATTAATATATTTTCAAATATCAATTTCCGCCCTTCCGTTGATTCATTCCGAATATTTTACCCAACCTTATGCTTGCAGAGCGCAGCGGTCGGTCTTTCTTCAACCGCTTCAAGATGTTACAACTTATAAGAACTATTTACTTTAACTAGTCGCGTCTAGACAGGTGCATATCGAAAGTGTTGCAAAATATAAAACGATGTTATTTTATAAGTATAGGAAAGTCCAGGCGAAGTGTTTCGCTCATTTTTTATATTCGCATCGAGTTTTTATTCTGATTTCAATGATGTGCCACAGTTTGCATTCTGTTTAAGTTTTGAGAGATTTATTACAAAACATAAACATTTCATAAGAGTGCCATGGAAACACCACGTCATTTAAATTCTTTTAAAAAACTTTTAGTAGGCTATGAACTGATGGAATTAAAACAAAACAGTGCTTTTATTTACATTGACGTTTAGATACATCAAACGTATGTGCAAATTTCAGGAAATTTTGATTTGAGCGTAGGCAGCAGGATAAGTTATTTTTTACAAAGCCACTTCCCAGAGTGAAAGACCTCGACACCTTCGGGTATAAGAGGTGAAAGATTATGATGATGATGACAAATAAATAACAAAATTTGTAACATACACAATTTACTGAAAATTCCGCTTGCAGTTTTTATGTTTGCAACCGACATAACTAATTTGAGTAACAAGTTAAATAAATACAACAGATATACACGAACTGCACTAATGCAAACAATTAATAAATAAATGTTCAAATTGCAACCCTTATTGCGAGACACATTTGCCACCTTTGTAAAACATGCTCAGAATCTCGTCTAAAATAAATTCTTGGGACTTCTGGAAATGTTTGTGATTTCTGTTAGAAACTTTGTCATTCACTTGCTTTTATAAAAAAATAACCTAACCTGCTGCCTATGCTCAAAAGGAAATTCCCCGAAATATTCACATACCTACTGTATCCAAACATCAAAGTAAATAAAAAGTAGTGTTTTTTTTTATTTCTGTAATAATGTTCAGTTCATGACCTACTATATATTTATATACAAATTAAATGATGTTGTCTTTCCATGGCACTCTTATGAAATATTTAATTTCTGTAATAAAATGCTCAAAACTTAAACAAAAAGAAACTGTGGCATATCGTTGTAATCAGAATAAAAACCTATTCAAATATCAAAAATTTATACTGCCGCCCATAAGAAAAAAAAAAAGATGACAGTCGAAAAAGAACAGTGGTAGCGGTTATACTAAATCCGATAACAAATTTAGATTCAGCATAAAAAAGGTATTTTTATTAATTCGTTAACTAAAAGTATATAATATAAATGACAAATGACTTATAAACAAAAACAAAAAATCTAAAATTTCAGTTTTTTGCAGTTCTTTCAGAAAGTAAGCAAGATAGCTGCAATTTCGTTTTAGAATATTTGTGAGCATAAAATTACACAATTTTCTTCTAATTTAACCCACGTCGTACCTCTTCAAATAAGCGAAATCCCGATAGTTAACCCGCAATTTGGTACATACTGTATATCCAAATATCAGTACATATCGATACCATATCGGTTTGTCCATATGCCAACCCAGACCTAATTATCACCTTGTCGGTATACAAACTGGCAACAATGAGCTGAAGAACTTGATACTTGATAGTGACTATCGATAGTATACATTTTCATCTTACTACCGATCCACCAAAAACTATCGACGTGTTAAAGTTGCTTAATAATTACGGATATAAAATAACCTAGAACAAAAACACAAAACAAAAATCTACCGAGCACGTGACGCTATAGTTTTTAAGTAGTTGACACAATACTTACACCCTAGCCAGATCTATCTTAAAAATTCTTAATTCATTAATCTATTTTTGTCTTGTTCTAGATTATCTAGTCGTTATATTTTTCTTTATAGCTAATATCTGAAACCCCGAAATGGTTTTTATTCAGTAAATTTTAATTCTATTTTCTATTTGTATTGCTGTAAACAGATGATACTAAAACATAAAGCGTTCAAATCAGTGATTTTGTTTAGTCTAATAATTGTAATAGTTAAAAAATCAGTATTATCATCGTTGGTTACAATAGTTTCGAAGAATCGATAGTACCATCAATACTAATCGGAATCGAGCTACTATTGATATATTCACCACTGAACAGTATTTGAAATACTGTACATATAAAGCACGTATTTTGTATTTTAAACACACACTGCAGACGCATTTCCCAATTTGTCTTTTAAATACATTTAGGCAAAGTATTTTGTATTTTTCAAAAGTTAAAATATATTTTATTTTGGTTTATGTTATGAATATAAGTACATATCTTTTATAGGTATTTTCAAATATTCAATTTACAAAAATGTATGGTAAGTTTAACACAATTTTTTAGTTTTTGATTGCAACGGAAATAGTTCTAAGTTTCGTCTCAACGGTTTACTCAATCATCCACTAGAAAGATTTTTATCTAATGCAGGAACAGGAATAATCCTGGAAAACTGCCGTAAAAAAAAACCTTGGAAAAACCCTCTATGGGTTTTCTTCTACGGAAAATTGAGGTAATTAGAAATTGTTTTACAGTGTTTCGTTGTAACGTTGCTATAAAATAATAACCGATACCTCAGCCAAATATTTTACGTGTCTAGATATTAATTAACCGTATTCTTGTAATTCAATATTAAATTAACTTAAATCAACCTTGCTTTATTTGTACGAATAGAACTGCACAAGTATGTTTCAAATTCCTATTTATTAATTCTAGATTTACTTTCTTTCATTTATTATAAATACCTTTATTATTCGTATTACTTACTTTAGATAATAATTTACAACGAAAGGATTTAAACATTTTCTACATCTGTACTGTAATTTAAACTCTGTTAGTGATGATATTAGATTTAAGCACCAGTTTTGAAATATGTTATATGTTAGAATACACAGGGTGTAAAATTTAATTCTGCTCGAGATAGAAATTGCATTAATTGAGGAAAAAGTTGCCTAAATTTAGGAAACCAGTTTATTACCATTTTGTAAAGTTTTCATAATTTCATAACTTACTAGATACAGGTAGAAACTAAAATTTGACATTTTCTTCTTTTGTCCATAGCTTCTTTCCTTATCAACTTTAACAATTGATTTTTTCAGTGCTTGTGTAACACATACGAAGTGTCTCCATTAACGGGAAATTAGTAAGAATTCAAATTAAAAGATCAATTAATAATAGGAATGAAAGAATGCTACCCATATTTAAAATAAACAAAAACTCAAACAGCTTCAACACAATTAATTATAGAACTAACCAAACTAAGAGAATGAAAAACTATACAAAAATGTTTAACAAAAAAGCTTTAAATCAAATGTTCCAAATAAGTGCTATTTTTTTTATTTTTGAGGTATTCATAACTCACTGTGTATTGTAATGATAACGATAAGGCAGGATGACTAAATGATTTTTTGTTTTTGTGAGAAAAAAACACTCTAGGGTAAATGTTACTTAACCAACTTTAGGGAATAAGGACTTTTAATTATTCTTATCTACGACTGCTTGCATAAGGACTTATTATGTCATTAACTTGCGTTAGGTAATGAAGTTTATTATCTCACCAGTGAGATTACCCAACTCATTTTATTTACACAAACGAAACTGAAGCTTTGTTTATAAGAAAAGTGGATGGTTGCCATAGTATTGAACAAATCAAATCTATCTCGTTCCTTTGATTTTAAAACAAACGTATTTTAAAAGTGAATGGACATTTGCAAGTAAATTAATGCAAAATGTCAAATATCATTTCAAGCCGAAAAATTCGATTTTTAACAAATTTTAAGCAGTCGTAGATAAAATTGTGTATGTCACACGTGGGATAATGCATAATTGTGGCGCTCATTTGATTACACGACTCTGTCGACGACCTCGGTTATAATAACGCCTTTATCTAACTTGTAACATAAATAACTATAAACATTAGTTTCAGTTACTTTACGGGAGTATTAAACATCATTGTAAAGAGTACATAAAACTGCATTTAAAAAAATGTAAATAGTATATTATAATACCAGTGTATAAGCAAACCTTTAGAGCACGCGCGACGGGTTTAAAAGCACGAGGCAAAGCCGAGTGCCTTTTCACTTAGCAGTGCTTTAAAGGCTCTTACACACGTGTATTATACGCTATTTTTTATTATACCTGCACCATAATCTAGAAAATAAGAAGAATATAGCTAGGAAGCAGCATTTTGATTTTGATTCATCTTACATAGTAGTCTATGATGTGACGTCATATCATTTACCTGAAGATTGGTTAGCATTTTTTGTTGTTTATGTTGCTATGTGAATTCGAATTATTTTTTTTCGCGTGTTTGTAATTTGTTGCTTCAAAATTGATGACGTCATTGTTGCTTAGCTGCTTTAAAACACCGGGGTGTTTTAATGTTGGATTTACGCACGCTTTTTGGTTTGTTTTATAAGGATTATGATGCAGGTATAATAAAAAATCTGATAAAGCGACCATAAGAAAAACCAAGTTGGCCATCGCCGCTTGAAAATTTACGTCATAAAAAAATTTTATTTATACAGTAAATTCCTCTTTGTATGTTACATTATCATTGCGAAACTGAATTATTACAGCTTATAAATAAAAAAGCTACAAGGAAAACAATCGTCAAATTTGTTGTTTTGCCTGCATATTAAACTATGAATTTTTTTAAATCCCTTACCATCTTAAATTTCTAAATTAAAGCTATATACTTTTTTCTTAAATAATAAAATTAATCTCCAAGGTATTTCGGGTTTTCCTTGGCGGTTTTTTTTTGGGAGGTTTGTCTTTGAGTTTTTTCCGAAGATTTTTTTCACGGTTTTTATTGTCTTTTTCCCGCAGAGATTCTTTCCTGGATTCATCTGACGCTTTATTTAATAAAATACTTATTCCAAAAGAAAATAATGAATTTTTAAAAATGATAGTTATTTGCTTTCGTATTTTATTTTATAATCATTAGATGTATTTTTTATAGCAGAAATAAAACATTTATAAAACTGTTTTATGTATTTTGTCTTTTCAAAAGTGTTTTAAGTAAATGTTGCCTATGCATTTTGTATTCTAAATATATTTAAAAGATTTTTGCTTTGCTCTGGATATGTAGAAAGAGGACGCTATCAATAGTTCTTCACGTTTGTCTAATGGCAAATATCACGTTTGCGGTAACCAATATTTCAAATATTCATGTAATGCGCACACGCGTTGGGGCGTTGGTGTACATTATTTAGATAGTCTGCATTTTATTTTGTCTTAGTACTTACCTAATACGAAATTATCGGTAAACTGTTTGACAGAAATTGTTGGAAAAACAATTTTTCGTTAGCAATTGTTAGAAAAATAGTTTTTCGAGGCAGCAATCGTTCGCAACGACAATATGCTGTACTACAGACACTACTGCGGGAGTTCGTGCGTGCGTTATGACGTATTGTAAGTGCAAGAGTGTAAATAAAAAATAAAAACAGATGATTTGCTAAAATCAAGCATTTACAAAATAAATTGTTTGCATTGTGTTTTGGTTTATATAAGCCAGACAATTAGAAATTTTGACATAAGGTATAAAGAACACATATGTTGTTACAAATATAAACACCTACATAAATTGAATTACGCTAAACACTCACTAAAACACAATTATTTAATGACATCTAATAACGCTATCAAATGTTTACACTTTTGTGACGACAAACGTAAGTTAGATACACTAGAAGCTTTTGAAATTCACAAACATTTAAAAACTGTACCGTTAATCAATGGGCAAATTGATTTCTTAAATTCTCCTCTATTGGACGTTTTGGAATAAGAAATGTCATCTGCAGACGATTACCGAGATCAAGTCACCAAGTTCTATTGTTGCTTTAACAACATTTAGTGTTTAGTTGTCAATATAACTTTTGCTAATGGCATGTAAACATGTTGAAAAACGTATAAGGTTAAAATAAGTAAATATTGTTGAAGTAATAAAGTATTTTGTGTATACTCAATAATGACTATAAGAGTCAAAAAAGTGTCTATTGTTTCTGGGCCACACGGTACAGATGAAGAACGTAAATTTCATCATGGCGCGTTATTTTTATGTTGTTATTGAATCAGCTTCATATTTCATTTCTCGAAAATTTTTGGTTGAAAAATGAATTTTTTACAAAACAGCTGTTTCGGAGGAACGACAACTGTAAACTTAATAAATGTAATGTATTTTGAAACAGTATTTTCAGAATTGCTTTCGTATTCCTGTACCCGGATGAATGATTGTATGTGTGGGCAACAATTGCGTTCCGCTTTTAGCGTATATGCATGTATTGAGCTTTTAAATGATTAAAAAAGCTATGTCATTTAAGAATCTCTGTATCCGAATACATGCCAATTGAATGAATAAATTTGAATATGAGTGTTCCTGCGCGCGCTTGTGGATGTGATGTTTAAAATCCCAACAAATAAAAATACAATTTTAAATAACAAATTATCACAAAAATGAATAGACGACAAAATTTTGGATTTAGGAATAGGAAACAGAAAATAATGAACATGATTTTTCAAATATAGGAACATTTAAGGTGGAACAGGAACTCCATACAAAATTGTAACCCTCTTACGAGTATAAATAATAATTTAGACATTTCAATAATTATTAATTGTATTGAATTCTGAGCCACACATATACATAACTAATAATACTTAATATCTACCTAAATTTATAAGATATGCATTTCACAAAATCCTTCCAGCTAATTTGCTTATGCCTAAATTGTGCAGTCTTTTGTTGTATAAATTACTGCCATTTAATTACCCTAGTATTACGTTGGCGACTTGGCAGATTTACAATAACTGCAGAATTGAATTTTATATATATTTTTATATTTGTATGCTTTTAATTACCTCCCCAAAAATATTATTATTCGGATGAGGATATATGTACAATATTGTGTCTATATATTTAAGGCGCGAATTTTCGACTTGACGGCGGCGTGCCCGACTTCTTCTTGATTGTTTTTTTACTTTTAGACTAAATCCAGCAAAAAATAGTTGTAACATAATAATATAAGCTAGGATAATAGGACTTATCAAGACTTCCTTCAATTAAATCGGCATGCTATGTTACCAGTAGGAAATATCTTGTTCACACCCCTATGTATGGAGTTTCAAAATCGATGAGTACGTTTTTAGTATATAAAAGACATCTTAATTTACTACACTGATTACAAAGAGATTTTCCACGTTCATTCAACATTTTACAAAATCCCATTTTCAGAACGCGTCGTAATTTTTTAAAAAATGGGCGAAACACGTCGTTGGTACTTTCCCACACTTTTCACGTTTTAAATATTCTCGCGTTAAGAAGTGATGAAAATTTACATCTAGTCATCTCCAGCCGGTACAAGCCTGCTGCAAACTCAAAGCGTTGGTCACGTACGGGCGGCGCGCGCGCCTGCTACGTAAAAAGCGCTAAGATAGTTCATGTGTTCACGAAAATGGTTATAACCATTTTATTTATAGCGTTATCAAAAATCTGCAAAAAATGAAAAATATTTTCTTTAGTAGAGAAAATTGATAGGTGTAGGTAAAATTACGCAACAGCCGAAAAACACGTAGTTGATATTTAATAGTAAATTTTTTTTTCTAAATTGATTATAATAGTTGAATGTTCTCGCTGATCCCAATAAAGTACTTTATATTAGTTATCAAATTGATAAAAGTTGATACCGATCGGCGGCGTTTGCCTTTATGAATAAAAGTTGATAATTTAAAAAAATTCGTGGAGGGCGTCAGAGTAAAATTTGGAACATTAGTAAAATATAAATTTGTAGTTCATTGCAAGATTTATCGGCTAAACAGGTTTAAAAAATGGTGTGGGCAGTTTTTGAAGAATAATTTTTTGAAAATGTACAAAACTTTGTTTGAGCCGCTAGTATATTTATAATTTTAATATTTCTAAAAATATTTTTGCATCACTTCATTGTACTTATTAAAGACTATCAAATAATATGACAAGGTGTATTCATTGCATATTTTGTTTTTGAGTAAATAATCGGTCATAAAAATTGAAATTTTCAAAAAATCGTAGCGGCCTTTATTTTAAAGATACAAGATTTGGAAAAAAGCATTTTATTTGTCTGTAAGGTCACTACAACCACAGATAAGGTTAACACTACAGATATACGGTAAATATGGGAGCTATTGGCAGCTTGTTTTATATGATTAATAATCTGCAAATAGATGGCGCTACAATGACAATTTATAATTAAGTCACAGATGACTGTAATTTAGCAGATTACTTAGCACATATTCAAACCAAAAAACATCTGTCATGCTTAAATAATTAATATTGACGCCAATTCTACTTAAACTATATTCATGATGTGTACCTAGTTTTTTAATTTATTGCAAATAAATTAATTTATCAAGCATTAATCAGACACATTTATTGCACAGTCTAATTTTAAAACTTTATTTTCTGTTTGTGGTGAATTAAATTTAATAATAATTCCAAAATCATCTACATATTTTTATAGGACTCATATAAATCATAATAATCGAGCACTTGCCACTAACAACAGTCGACATGTTGAATATTTATTATTTATCAGGAAAATATAAAATACGCGCTTTAACCAGATCCCAGACAAGGTCAGGTTTTTAACGTCATCTGTGACAGATACATTCAAATTCGCGATAAAACAGTTTCCAACACATTTCAACAGTAATAAACAAATAGCTATAGCAGCGCCCTAAAATTGGTCTGGTGCGTTGTATCCACACTAACGCTAATTTCGTTTCCAAATCTGAGCGGACATTTTTTATAAGGGGTCGTATATCTGTAGTGTTAACCTTATCTGTGCTACAACGCTATATATTTAAAATTTCAAAATAATGTTTAGAAAAAGATCTATACCAAATAAACAGGTGTAATTTCCGTTTCCGGTTCCGGTTTCTATTAACGACCTTACTAAGAATTACCTTTAACTAAAGAACTTCCACACACCAAATCTTATAAAAATCGGTAAAAGGTTTTCGAACATATAGGGAAACGAACGCACCTACCCACGCACGCACCCACGCTCCCACGCGCGCACCCATGCAACCACTTACACACAGACATTTTTTAAAAACAACTTTTTTGGGTTCCTTGCACCCCAAAACACGTATTTCCGTTAAAATTTGAAATTTGCATGAAATCATTACTTTCCTTACTTCAGAGAGTTACTAGAAGTATGGGAAAGTTAAAATAACAATTACATGTTCTCTTTTAAATAAAGTGAGAAGGTATTTGTATTCTAATGTTAAGTTTGCAAAGTATACTATTGAAAAAGTATAATATTTATTAAACATAATAATTTGCTTAGGATTTATAGTTGAGACTAAATTTAAAAGGAACCTTGTAGGCTTGTAGGGAATTCAGGTAAAGGATTAAGAAAACCCAAGCATGCGAGCTCCTGCACTCCGACATTTACTAACAAATGTTTACGATTAAATTACTTTAACTTTAATACAAATATAGTCAGTTTTAATACTTGCAACTATACGTTATAGCCATCACATTTTATAAGTATATAAAAATTATTCCTTATTGAAAACGTGACAAATTTATCTTATAATTAGTTGATGTATTATTTTAGGTACGTAATAAAATGCATTATTTAGGTGCATGTAGAAATTAGAGAATAGCTACTAAACTATCTGAATATCACATAATAACTACTATTTCATCAGTATTAGAAAACATGTAACACTTGATTAACAGTCATATAAGGGTTGCAATTCTAATTTTCCTATGTGGGAAATGGTTTGAGTTTGAGGAAGTTCACGTATACGAGCGAGGAAAACATGTTGTGCACTAGGGACGAGACGGGGATGTAACTTTCTGAGATAAATTTTATTGTTCCTCAAGGATCCAAGTTACGGACCTTTTTCGGTAACTAACAAATTTAAATTTAACCTCCTAAAGTTAAAGAAGCAAAGGGATCTTTAAAAAGAACAATAAATTTGAAACAACATCTAAGTTAGAAATTTCTTACAAATCTATCTTTGTTGCGGATTTTCTCAGGAAAATCTGATACATTCTTTTAAATTTCAAAACCTTTTACTACTTACTTAATTTACAAAATAAGTTGGTTTGAAAGCAACTTCAAATTGCGGTGTTTTATATAAGGAACTTATATTTGGTAAATGATACGTAATGTTTTCAAATCATAATTGCTAAATTGTGATATCCTAAACGTTGTGAAATTTTGTTGGATAAACATGTTATTATTTAATAAAATAGTAAATCTGTAGATCTAGGTTTGTGATTCAACTTTTATCAACGAAACCTGTTGGTTACGCCCAACGCTTTCTTTGGTAATTTATATTTAAAAATAAAGCTGTGTCAAGATGCAAGAAATGTACCGAATGCTTTACTCAGCATTGAATCTTCTGAAATCGCCAGAGTCAGCGACTGAACTGAACGTGCATAATCACTATTACTTTAAAATAAATGATCCTACTTTTTCTTCAAATTGGCCCCGTTCATTTGAGTTTTAAATTATAATTGACACATGTGAAATTCTTCAAACTTTTGAAATAAATGTCTGCTCTTGATCCCTGTTATTGGTAATTGTATTATGTGGTTGGTTAGCTTTATCTGAAAATATTGTGAGTGTACCAGCTCGCGCGCGATGTGTGTATGCGCGCGTGTGTGTGTACACGCGGTTTTCTTACCACTCCCAAGCCACCCTTATCCATAGATTTCATGTTTTTTTAAACAATTACTAGACTTTTAAATTGGTATGGGCATGTTAAATGACGATAAAGACAACATTTTGCCGAGAAAGACATATAGCATGTTTCCTATTGGTTGTTTATGTGAACAGTTTAATTGGATAATTTCCAAAATAGATTATCGTCTTTCAGCGAATAAACATTGTTTGCTGTTACAAAATACTAAATGTTATAAATAAAGATTATTCCAAAAATAAGAGGAGTGGGAAAGGGTGCTCTATATATAGTCTTAGCATATAGTTTTATTACTAATGCAAGCCCCCAAACCATCTTAAATTGCAGTCAAAACACCACCAAAATAAAATTATAAATTATGCCGAAATTGACGTTTCGTCTATATAGTAAAAACATTATGACGTGAAAAAGATAACAGATACGCAGATTATGCAATTATTAGTTGGCAGGGCTATAAGCAGTGTTTAGATGTTTACAAATAACAAGAGGGAGTACGCGTAAACGTGAAGCGCCAGTTAATGGTAAATAGGTGAGATAGTAAATGACTATAGCGCCTCTTTGAACGAACTACTACAGCCAATAGCAGCAGCAACAAGTTCAAAATACAGTAAGTAGTAGTAAATTATAAATGGTAATGGCTTATTTCAAAGTTATTTTGAGAATCGAAAAGAATTTAATTAGATAAAAAATATTTTGTTTTTAAGGAAAAGTAACAATAACATATTTAAAAAAAATCGAAGTAGGTACCTACTTATTTCAGCATTTAAAAATTGAACGCATAACATTAGTTTTGCACGTAAGTAGGAATAAATATTAACGTAAATAAGTACATTCTAAATCAATTTTTTTTAATGAACAGTTATTAAATCGCAGTAGCGCTCCGCTTTATTATATATATAGAAGCTCTACAGGCCGTGTAGGCCCAAGGCTTGTTGTAGGATGGCTCTCCATCTCCCTCTATCTTGTGCCGCTTCTTTCCATCTTCCTATGCCCAAGGTTCTTAAATCATCCTCAACTGCATCTAGCCATCTGTTCTTAGGCCGCCCTCTTCTTTTTACACCCACGAGTCTTCCTTCCATCACCTTCCTTGTGGTCCTGTTCACTGGGAGCCTCGCCACGTGTCCTAACCATCTAATACGTTGGGATTTGGCTACATCGCTTATCAGTGGTTCTCCATACAATTCGTAAATCTCCGCATTTGTTCTTCTTATCCACTCGTCCCCTATTTTCTTTCCCCCGTAAATCGCTCGTAACACCTTCCTTTCCCACACCTCTAAATTTTCTCTGTCTTTTTTACAAATTGTCCACACCTCACTAGCATAGGTTACTACCGGCCGAATAACCGTTTTATACACTTTCAGTTTAACTTCACGTGACACACTTTTGCACCTCATTAAACCACTCAGGGCACCCATACTTTTATTCCCCGCTGCTATTCTGGCATTTATTTCTTTGCTGTAGTCGTTATTTCTGGTTATTATCGTTCCCAGGAAACAAAACTGCTCTACTTCTTCGAATTCATACTGTTTATCTTCCTGCCCTACAATATTCAAATATGTATTAGGTCTGAAATCCGTTTCCCCGCTCATCTCCATGTATTTCGTTTTATTTTCATTTATTTTTAGCCCTAAAATCTTTGACGTTGCCTCTATCTTTACCAGGATCTCCTTCAGCTCTAGCTTCGTTCGTGTTAGGATGGTCAAATCATCTGCATAGGCGATAATTTGGTGCCCTTTATTATATACAGTTCCCTCCCTGTTTATTCCACTCTTTCTTATCATCCATTCTTCTGCTAAGATGAAAAGCATCGCCGATAGGGGATCCCCTTGACGTAGTCCTTTATTTACATTAAACGATCTCGATAAGTTTCCGTTTGCTGTAATTTTATTGCATGTGTTTGTCAGCGTCATCTTAGTTAGCTTAATGAGCTTTGTTGGGATTCCTAACTCGAGCATTATTTTGTACAGTTGGTTTCTATTGATAGAGTCGTACGCCTGTTTGAAATCCACAAATGCCACATAAATTGCAATCTTATATTCGTGGCATTTTTCTTGCACTTGCCTAAGGGTAAAAATTTGATCCGTTACCGATCTATTGGGTCTGAAGCCGCATTGATACTCTCCTATAAACTGTTCTACGTACATTATCATCTTATCCTTGATATGACTCGCTAGAATCTTGTAAACTACGTTTAAAAGTGCTATACCCCGATAATTTTCACACTTTGTTTTGTCCCCCTTCTTAAAAATTGGACATATTACTGCATTTGACCATGCCTTAGGCATTTCTTCCTCCTGCCAAATTTTCTTGATTAGCCTATATATCTCTTCCTCTATCGCCTCACCACCATATTTTATTAGCTCTGCATTGATACCTTCCTCACCTGGACTTTTGTTGTTTTTTAATTCCTCAATTATTGATTTAACTTCGTTTTTGGTCGGCGGAGCTATCGTTTCTCTTCCATCATCATCAGGAATTTCAAACTGTTCTTCTAGTTCACTCTCCACTTCTTCCATGTCGTTCAGTGTATCTTCGAAATATTCCGCCCATCTTGTCAAACCCCTTTCCTCGTCCACTATTAGATTACCTTCTTTGTCTCTACAGTAGATTCGTTTTGTCTGGAAACCACTCTTTTTCTTTTTCACTCCTTGGTAAAATTGCCTAACTTCTTTGGTTCTATAGTTTTCTTCCAAATTTTCCAACTCTTTTTCTTTATATTGCCTTTTCTTTGATCTGCATATCTGCTTTGCTATTCTTCTTTTATTTCTGAACTCCCGTTTTGCTTCTTCCGTCCCCTTATTTATCATTTTTATTCTAGCCTGCGTTCTCTCCTCCACTGCTTTCTTGCATTCTTCATCATACCAGTGCTCTTTTCTGCCTCCGCATTTTCTTCCAAGTACGTGTTTTGCTGTTTCTGCTACGGCATTTCTTATTTTCTCCCATTTCCCTTCTACACTGTCTCTTTCTCCGTTTACACGTATACTTTCACTTAGCTCCTCTACATACTTATCTCTGTTATTATCGCTTTGTAGTTTGCTAATGTCGTATCTTTCTATCCTCGTCTGTTTTTTGTTGTTATTATCTGGTATTTTTTGTTTAATTTTTATTTTCACTAGGTAGTGGTCGGAATCGGCGTCCGCTCCTCTGCAACTTGTAACATTAGTTATTGTACTCACATGTTTTTCCTCTACTAGAATGTGATCTATTTGGTTAATAGTATTACCATCAGGGGACGTCCATGTCCCTTTGTAAATGTCTTTCCGTTGAAAGTTTGTACTCATTATTCTCATATTTCTTTCTATTGCAAATCCTATCAATTTCAGCCCGTTACCATTGCTCACTGCATGCTTACTGAACCTACCGTTGGTTGGCATAAATTCCTCCTCTCTCCCCACTTTCGCGTTGCAGTCGCCTACTATAATTTTCAAATCGTATTTAGGTATTTTTTGAAACACTTCGCCTAACTTATCATAATATTCTTCCTTCTCCTCTAGTGTCTTTTCCTCTGTTGGGGCATGTATGTTTATAATGGTTATCTTTTGGTATTTTCCCCGGAGTCTTATGCTACACATTCTATCCGTTATCGGTTCAAAGTTTATCACTGCGTGTTGCCAATCTCTACTTATTAGAAACCCAGTACCAAATCTTCTGTTTATCCCGCCACTATGGAATAGTAGATATTCTGCTATTTCCATAATTTCATTGTTTTTCTGTTTAGTTTCTTGCACTGCAACTATATCTAACTTGTATTTCTTTACTTCCGCTACCAAATTTCTTAATGCTCCCTCTTCGAACGTTCCTCTCACATTCCAAGTTCCTATAGTAAGTTCTTTACTTTTACTCCTTTTTTTTGATAATTTGTCTTTTTCTTCCTTATTTTTACCCATTGCTCCCATATTCATTTTTCCATGTCTCGCCTTGGTCGTCTTATGTGATTCGTTGTTATTTTTTGATCCAATTTTACTTAACCCTTTACTGCTATCCATTTCCATCGCTTGACCCACTACTTTATCCTTTTTCGCGCCTTTGTTGTCGTTATCCTTTGTTTCCGTCCTATTTTGTTGCTTTATCAGTTTTTTGAGCTCCGGTCAGTACTTGTGATCTTTCTCATTATTTTCCTCATTTCCTCATTTGCATCATTTCCAGGTGACCTCTCACTCGTCGTTCTCGTTTTGGGTTTTTTTCCTTCCACATCCTCTCCACTTTCCTCCTTCCCATAGTTTTTAAGTTGCTCAATCGTGTAGGTCTCTCCATTTACCTTTAGCTTATTGTAGGTTATATGCGCTCTATATCCTTTGTCCCTAGCCTCCCTCATATAATTTATTAAGGCTTTCCGTTGTTCCCGTACTTGTTTTGTATAATCCTCCTGAATCCAAATTTTCTTCCCTCTAAGGTTCTTTGTTGCTTGTAAAATCTCCATTTTTCTTTGCCACGTAACCATCTCCACTAGTATAGGTCGTATTTTTCCCATCTGTACATCCTGCTTTCCTAGTCTTGTTATTTCTTGTGTATCCTTTTCTATGTCTATTTTAATTCCCATATCTCTTAGTAATAACCTTATCTTCTCCTTTAATTCTAAATCTGATTCACTTTTGCTTTCCTCTACCCCTTGCACCACTATTCTCCTTTTCCTTATTTCCCTCTCCATTAGTTCAATTCTCTCCTCTTGGTTTCTCAGTTCGTCTCTTAGTTCCTTATTTTCCTCTCTCAGTTCTTTATTTTCCCCCTTAACCAATTCCAGTTCCCTCTGAATACTATCAATTTTATTTTCCATTCTTTCTGATCTTGCGTCCATCACCTCCAACTTATTTAATTTTTCATTAATTTCACTTAGTATCTTTTCCATTACGCCAATTACTTTTTCCCCCTTTTCTCGTTATACTTATTATTGTTGTAGCCTTGCAAACTGCTCCTTCGGGAACGTCTGCAACCCTTCTTGCCGCTTGCTGCTCCGTGTGTTGCCTACCCGCCAATTTTGCGCGACGGCCTCCTGCCAGCTGCACTTATTTATCTTATCCTGCGGCGTTTAAGGTTATAACTAATTTCCGCTATTATCTATCCGCTTTATTAGGTAGGGTAAACAACGCGTAGCCATAATTTTTCAAATAAAAATATTTCCAATTCTAAGTATCAATAAAAAAAAGTTACTTTTACATACGGTGTTTACTTTTCAACGCCACCGTGTAACATTAAAAATTGGACGCTAAATAAATAAACCGCTGCTGCGTTTAAACACTGTTTTGCACACGGAGAGGCAAGACTTAACGCTACCAGCTACCAAACAATCAACCAATCTGTTATTCGTATTATCTCTGCATGCTTATTGGTAAAGAGTACAATGGTCAGATGCAAAGAAATAGTACGAATATCATGCCGCAGAAACTACCAAATAGGCGCTCCTGTTTCCGACTTCCCGTAGTTTTTATTTGGATCAGGATGAGAACGGTCAGTCAGCGGCAATCATATGCAGCTTGCAGGATACGTTATACTACACCAAGCAAGTTTCTATTTATTTTAGACATGGTTTGCAGTGACAATGGAAAATCTCGTAAACCAACTTTTAAAAGACAAATCTAATAGACACTCTTTCGAAAAACAAATAGAAATAGTTTTTAAACTTTCAAAAAGTAATATGTGGCACGGCAATGTAATCGACTATTTGCACTGATTTCACAGTTATCAAAGAAAGTAGAATCGACTTTGTATACAGAAAATTGAGTAAGTAATTTTTTCCTATATATTGTATAGGTCAATTCGTCGATCATTATATTATGCTCTAAATATTTATTTATATGTTTTGTTTGTTGATATTTGATAAGGATAAAGAGCTAAAGTTTCAAGATAAAGGTTTTTTAGTTTTTTTTTTAATTTAAGTGTTAAATTATTTAATGTTTTTGCATTTGTCATTGCCTACCCAAATTTTGAACCCACGAAACGCCGCTGATTAAATGCTTATTTCATAAAGTTAATAATCTACCAGAAGTACTTTAGAAAAATATCTTAACTCACTACGCGCACATTTTAAAACGAAATTCATATTTAAAAAAAATTACAATTAAAGACTGCTTGATTTTACAAATATAATTTAAAATTGAAAAGTTTTACAACCAACGGTTGCGCAGTCTATTAAAAAAATTCTTACATAAAATCAAATACATTATAATGCTCTCTTCTTTATCGGCAAACTGCGTTTACTGCCACCTTCGAATGAACTATTACAAGTACAGGCTTAACTCCAGTATCTTCATTTATCTGTCTTATCTGCTTTATGTTATTATCTCTGCAAATAACAATTTTGGATCGCTGTCGCGGTCTGCATGAATGAGATCAGTGCACAGTCAGTAAGTCAGAATGTATAATTAAATTGATAAACTGGAAAAATCATTTCAGCTAGTAAAGTAACAGCGGTTACTGTTGTTTGTCTGCTTAAATAAATTCTTACTTATCTTAAACTGGCCTATTTAAAATTTATCGGTAAAAATTTGAACGAATTTCAAGCAGGGAGTTTATGTGAGGAAAAGTTTTTTCAAAATAAAATTAACAATTTTTTAAAATTTTAAAATCTTTTACTTTTTTAAAGCGCGAACTAATAGATTTGTAAAATTTTTGTTAATATAGTGGATTATAAATTTCTATATTAATTAATTATTCAAATTTTTTTCAGAAATATTATAAATTTATTAATAATTTCAGTATGAAAAGTAATATTTATGAAATTGTGTAAATTGTAATATAGAAATTTTAAAAATTATGAATAAATGCTTCAGAAAACTATATCTAAATATTTTCGTTTATTTCCTAGGCGGCCGAACATCCACCCTTAAAAGCCTTGGAGATACCGCGATTCCCTAGTAATAATAAAAACATTACTCATAATAAACAATATATTTTTTCTATTTCGGTTTTTTAAGGTTATTCTTAAAGCACTGTTTTAGCTAAAAAAACAGTGTTTTAAGAGAGTCTTTTAAAGCATTGTTTTTAGTAAAATTTCACCAACAAAGATTGGTATTCATGATATATTCATGATCAAATTTGGTAAATTTAGTATGTATGCCAACATACAGGGTGTCTCAGACATGACTCCCCAGGCCTATAACTTTGTTATTTTTAAAAATAACTATAATAAACTATATATATTCGTAAATGGGAGCAAATTCTCTATAAGATGGGGAAAAAAATTTTAGAAAATCTGTACTCATATTATGGCAGCGATATTCAACTTTTTTTTTTCAAATTGCACACTATGCTTTTTTTCGGTCATTCTGATAGTACTCTTTATTCTCTTTACAACCATGTAAACCAATATGGGTCTTACATAAGGAAATTCTCGAAAAAAATACGATTGAAAGTTGAAGTCTAGGTTTGCCATGGAAACAACTGATTTTTGTAGTTTGTACTCGTCGGCGATGAAAACAATAGCGTATAGCTGTAAAACAATTGCAATTTACGTTGCAAAGAACGACAGTTATTCTTTCTGTATTTGTATGTTCTTGTTTAAAATCATATTAGAAATGAATTACACTAATTCTGAGAAGCTTGATATGATCCTTATTTATGGTTTATGCGAGAAGAATGCAAGAAGAGCAGCAAGGTTGTATGCAGAAAGGTATCCGGAAAGAATACATCCTGATCATAAAACGTTTATTAACTTGGCATCGAACCTTCTTGAGCATGGGTCATTTAAAAAGAACAAGAAAATTCCAAATATAAATAAACGAACCGCTACAGATGATGCTCATGCAGTGGCAGTTTTGGGGTATGTTCAATTACATCCTAATTCTTCGCTTAGCACCGTTGCATCTCAGTGTGACATATCAAGGGCTTCTGTGGGTAGGATTTTGAAAAAGAATGCATACCGACCTTACAAATTTATGCGAGTACATGCACTGCACCAAGGGGATAGTAACCGCCGAATGGAGTTTATCAGTTGGGTTATGGCGAATTATTCAGAAGAACCTGACATTCTTAAAAGGATACTGTGGACGGATGAAAGTAGATTCCACAATAATGGACTGGTGACTACACAGAATTCAAGATACTGGTCAACAGAGCAGCCGTACTGGATCAGACAAAGAAATTTTCAGCACATGTGGGGGATTAACGTTTGGTGTGGCATAATAGGAGAACACTTAATAGGGCCCTATTTCTATGAAGGCACTTTGACCGGTGATCGTTACTTGTTATTTCTTCAAAATACGCTTCCAACACTGCTGGAAAATGTGCCGCTTAATATCAGAAGAAGGTTGCTTTTACAACAAGATGGTGCTCCACCTCACAATAGTCTTGCAGTTCGAGATCACTTAAATTACGTTTATAGAGATCGTTGGTTCGGAACAAACGGACCAGTGCGCTGGCCAGCTCGCTCACCCGATATTACACCATTAGATTATTTCTTGTGGGGATATGTAAAATCTCACGTCTATTCAAGTCCATTTGAAAATTTGGATGAACTGAAAGATAATATTACTACAGTCTGCAGTAATATTCCTCCAGAATTATTAATAAAAGTTACAAGTAGAGAATTTCTACATAGACTTGAATGTTGCGCAACTGAAAACGGAGAGAATTTTGAACAATTTTTGTAATTATAATTAATTTGTCATTAGCATTCAGTTAATTAAGGTAATATTGTATAAAAATAATGAATGGGCATTTTTTTTTACACTACGCTATTGTTTTCATCGCCCGACGAGTACAAATTACAAAAATCAGTTGTTTCCATGGCAAACCTAGACTTCAACTTTCAATCGTATTTTTTTCGAGAATTTCCTTATGTAAGACCCATATTGGTTTACATGGTTGTAAAGAGAATAAAGAGTACTATCAGAATGACCGAAAAAAAGCATAGTGTGCAATTTGAAAAAAAACAGTTGAATATCGCTGCCATAATATGAGTACAGATTTTCTAAAATTTTTTTCTCCATCTTATAGAGAATTTGCTCCCATTTACGAATATATATAGTTTATTATAGTTATTTTTAAAAATAACAAAGTTATAGGCCTGGGGAGTCATGTCTGAGACACCCTGTATATATATATACTAAATTTACCAAATTTGATGGCAGCAATTTGAAACTTGCTGCCAACATATATATTGCTGTGGAATTAGATATAATAAAATCTAATTCCTTTTATAAGATTTAAAAAAATTATTTTTTTAGAATTTTGGAATACATAAAAGCCCCACGTTGGTAAGCTCATAAATTATGCTGTGGAATTAGATATAATAAAATCTAATTCCTATTACAAGATTTAAAAAAAATTATTTTTTTTAGAATTTTGGAATACATAAAAGCCCCACGTTGGTAAGCTCATAAATTATGCTGTGTATCTGGGTATTTGAAAATATCCAGACATTTTCATAATTTTAAAATAATTATTTAATTTAAAGTTTTTAATAGAAAAATAAATATAAATAGCCCCACGTTGATGAGCCATAAATTATGCTGTGTATCATGAATTATAAAAATTCATAATTAATTTAAAGTTTTGAAAATTTCTTTTTATAATTTTTAAAAATTCCAAACATTTGAAAAAATCATAAATTTTGTAAACTTTGAATTATTATTTATTTTTGACCCACTTTTGCTAGCTCAGTAATAAAATTAATATAATTAAATGCTGTGTGTTTTAATTTAGTTTGAAGCATTTTCATAAAAAAAATAAAATTTCAAATAAATTTATAAGCATGGGAATTTTATTTTAAAGCAAGAGACTCTTATTAAATTTTTGACATGTAAATAATTGATTGAAATAAATTCATCTTGTACTCAATCTCAGGGATAATTTTAAATTCTTGAACATCATGTAGCTTCACTATTTTCGATGGGTTATTTTTAAAAAAAATGAATGGCAGGTTTCCAGAATACCACCCACTACATTTATACATAAATACATCACCATAAAATAATATTTAAAACATCTCTGTACATTTATAATAAATAAAACAAATTTCTTTATTGAAACACAACGAAAATTATTACTTAACTTTTGACAATGTTCTTCTTTGAAGTTCGGAATATTTGATGCGTGCGCTTCCACGTATCTGAATGGTAGCTAACTCATACAACCAATTTTTCTTTCCTGTCTGTGATGTGCTTGTGCACGGTATGATGTGTGCTGTCCTAACGCTGCCTGTCCAATAATACAAAACCATGTGTTCTCCAGCAAAATCTTCAATAACAGTTTTTCTCAGGTACGTAATTCTTTTTTTTATTAGAAATTATATTTTTCAATTGATAATTATTTTAATTTTTTATTTATTGTTAGCATTTTTTTTTATTTTTAATTATAACTGATCAACTTTAATTATTACAGATTTATTATTATATCACACGAAGAAAATTAATTCAATATTATCCGTCAAATACAAATCTGCACCACTGACAACAAGATGTATTACTCCACCTCAAAAACCGGAAATTCGCAGAACTACCTCTTTATCATAAAATGGTGCTCAGGTACGCCATTTTTATCACTTTATAATTTATTGAATTTATTTGTTGAAGAATCTTTCAAATTGTTCTTTAATTACTTGGATCACTGGTTATTATATTTAAATTTTAATTTAGTTTCCCATTGGAATATTTAATACTTGCACAAATTAATATTTTTACAATAAAGAAAGGACGTTTCACAATTCTACTTTTTAATCTTCCAATAACTTTTATATTATTCAACGGATTTTTCTCAATTTTCTTTAAATAATAAAACACCTTGTTACTTTCACTTATAACAACAATTTATTTTGTTCACATTAAAATTTCTAATTACATTATCAAAAATTTGGGAGCTAATCATTAACGCACCCACGCTATACAAATTCTTACCGGAAGCTCTTTTTACAAATCTGGCTGATAGCCTCGTCACCTCAGACAAAATTACCAATTATTCAATTATCACCCTTAAGTATACTTTACATAACGATAACACCGGAAACAATTAAAATTCTATTGTTTTTACAATATAGCTACGAAACCCTACAACTATAATCTAAATTTCACCCTTATTCAACTTATTACATAAATGTCATTATCCCAGAATAACTGGAATACATCTATTTTAAATACGCGATTCAAACATAAATCAACGTATGACAGGTACATTCAATGAAGAAAATTTTCCTTAAAATTTTAAAATTAACATATTTTTTTCATATTTACAAAGGCACATAAATTAAACAATACCAGCTTATTAGCATTAATAATTATCAATTAATTATTCATTAATTTAAAACCATAGTTACATTCCTTAATTAACATGAACCCTAGGTTTACAAGTAATTTATATGAGGTCATTGACTTCTTAGCACTTTTATCTGTGACTATATTTTATACAAAAACCGTCTGGCAATTTCTTACAACCTTGACCTAAAATACAGAAAACTATTTACATTACGATATTTTATATACCGACATACTCAAAAGTAAGGTATACGGTTTGTTTTAAATCTAAATAAACAATTAGGTTATCTAATCAAACTAAATTAAATTAACCCAACAAACACATTAATTAAATTAATTCTAAATTAAAATTATACAAGGTGCGTCAAAATAATTTTCTAAAATATTTTTTTTTTTTTATAAATCACTTATTCATTTAAAGACACACTTTTCAACAAATAACATCTCAAATAAGGATTACCCTTTAATATTATACACAGTTCGACTCATATTTTTACATAAACGATTTTATTATTGATAAATAAATTAATTCAAGTTAAATTATTTATAGTTTGCGTCAATATTAAATTGCCTTAGCATGTTTTATATATGCTATAATTTTTTATAGTCAAGTTTTACTAATATAAACAATTCTATTCTAGGAATAGTATCCTGGAAAAATCTCAATGCCACTTAAAATGCAATTAACCAATAAGAAATACAAGAAATCAAGATTACCACTGCATTACCGTCGATATAATTAAACTTCAATGAATTACAAGACCACGAAGAATCCTCTTACCTCAACAAAATTTCATACTTTTCTTAGTAATAAAAAAAATTATCAATAATTTTTAATTTTAACTTTAAAAAATAAATTTTTGAATTAGAACACACAGCATAAATCCCCCTTTAATTTTTCAAAATTTGAAAACCCCTAATTATAAATTGCAAATTTTGCAAAAATTAACCACAAAAAAAATCACTCTCCCCCTTCTAACAATTTCAGTCAAATTAATATTTTATCTGCTAATCCTGGAGTAAATTTCCGATAATAATTTAAAATCCCCAAAAATCCTCTTAGCATTCTTAAATAAAATAAAAAAATTATCCCCCTCTAATTCCTATCCTGCCTTTATCTAAAATTTCTTTCATTTTCACCCTCTTCTTAATTTTAAATTGCGCAGGCTCTTTCATATAATTTATAAATTTCATCTTGACCTTCTTTTTATTTTCTAAGGCCTTCGCATTAATTTTATTATTTGAAATTTTCATTTTAACTTTCTTTTTATTTTCCAAGGTATCCGAATATTTTCTATAGTTTATTAATTTCATTTTCACTTTCTTCTTGGTTCTACAGGTATCCGGATATTTTTCATTAATTATTATTTTCATTTTAACTTTCTTCTTGTATTTTAAATTTCCTGGATCCTTTTTGTTGTTTACAAATTTTAATTTAATTTTCACTTTATGTTTAAATTGTTCTGGACACTTTTTATTATTTAATAATTTTAATTTAACTTTCTTCTTGTTTTCAAATTTTTCATAATACTTTATATTATTTAAAATTTTTATTTTACATTTAGTTTTATTTTTAAAATTCTTCAAATTGTTTATATTATTTAAATATTTCATTTTAGTAATTATTTTATTTATCCTTGACATCGAATAATTTTTATTATTTGTAGATTTTATTTTTACTTTTGGTTGATCTTCAAATAACATCAAATAAATTTTATACTTTGAAAATTTTATTTTAACTTTCCGATTTTTATTATAAATTTGATTATTTTTATATTTTGAAGATTTTATTTTGGTTTCTTTTTTATTCTCTATCAACGAATAAATTTTATTTTCTGAAAATTCTTCTTTTTCTTTCACTTTACTTTCTATTTGATCTTCATTTTCACTTATTTCAAGCTCTTTACCATTATTTAGGTCATTAACAATATTACCATTTTTTATTTCATATTTATTCAATTCTGCTTTATTTATTTCATCACCATTTGTCTTCTTTTCTTCATTTTTACTTTTATTTAAATTTATTTCATTTTTATTTAATGATTCCTCCAAATCTGGTTCTTCTCTTGGTAAATCTTGATGATTAAAATTTTCTGCTTCATCCCCCTCTAGATAATTTAGGTTTTTACACTCCTTTTCTTCTTTATTATTATTTGAGGATGATTCTGTACACTCATTAACATTTAATTTTGATTCATTTATTATGACTTCCGGTAGTAATTCTTCTTTTATTTCATTAATTTTAACATTATCATTCTGTTCTTTATTTAAAAATGGAAATCTGTTGTTCTTATAAATTAGACAATCTTTTTCTATAATCATATTATGACATTCCAAAAAATCGCTTCCAAGCACCATGTCGACCGTCATGTCCGGAACAATTAATAGTTTTGCAGATACTTCTACTTCATTGATACTTAAATCACAATCCATCCTTTCCTCAATACGACCAAACTTCATTTTATTTTCATCTATTAGATTAAACCCCCCAAATATTACAATATTATTCTCCAATAATTCATAATTATTAACGACGACGTCTTCACTTATAAGTGATAAATCAACCCCCATATCTATAATAGTAACAAATTCAATATTATTCAATCTAAGTCGTATTGATGGTAAATTCATTAAATCATTCTTTTCTGTATTATTCCATTTTTTTTCTGCTTCAACTTTTAATTCTTTATTTAATTCTTTATTAATCTCTACATGACCTGTCTCAATTTCTTGTACTAATTTCTCCTTCGTGTCCTCCACTTTTCCATAATCGTTGTCTAATTTTTCTTCTAATTTATGAACATTTTCTTTCACCGTATTTTCCATCCTATTCTTTTCATCAATAATTTTATTTATACTATCTAACCATTTATCATAGAATTCATCAAAATATTTATTCCATTTATCCAAATCTTTCTTTATTTCTTCAGAACAATCGTCAAATTTTCTTATTATTTCCCTTAATTTGTTTTGGTTTATATTATTCCAATTATTAATATTTGCATTAAAATCTTTCATCCACTTATCCAAATCTTTGTCTAGTTCTTCAGAACAATATTCAAATTTATCAATCAATTTACTTACTTTTCTAATACCTTCTCCATAATCTTTATTCCACTTTTTCAACCCTTTTTTTATTTCTTCATAATGATGGTCATTTTTTTTATCCATTTCCGCTATCTCTTTTTCCTCATTCTCACTAATATCCTTGAGTTTTTTTATAATATTTTTGTTTTTTATAAATATATCATCAATGTTTTTTGACTGCAATTTCAACACTTCCCTTAGTAAGTTCTTTATCTCTTCTAAAGTTGGCTTTTTATTAATTAACATTTTCAACATTTCTTCTAAAATTGTTCTTTCTTCTTTATTACTCTTGTTTGGATCCATTTTAGCTTTCTTACTCCTACTCCTCTTTTTCTTTTTAACTACTTGGAACTCTTCTCCTTTTTTACTTAAATCGCTGTTATCCCAGTATGCTTTCATTTACCCCACATAAATTATTTCATAACCCCAAATATTATTCAAATAATCCTCAACTTTATTTATAAAAAAATATTACCCTTTAATTGTACATAAATAACCCAATCGAGCCCCACGTTGCCTGGCGACATAAATTATGCTGTGAATTATGATATAATAAAATCTAATTCCTTTTATAAGATTTAAAAAAATTATTTTTTTAGAATTTTGGAATACATAAAAGCCCCACGTTGGTAAGCTCATAAATTATGCTGTGGAATTAGATATAATAAAATCTAATTCCTATTACAAGATTTAAAAAAAATTATTTTTTTTAGAACTTTGGAATACATAAAAGCCCCACGTTGGTAAGCTCATAAATTATGCTGTGTATCTGGGTATTTGAAAATATCCAGACATTTTCATAATTTTAAAATAATTATTTAATTTAAAGTTTTTAATAGAAAAATAAATATAAATAGCCCCACGTTGATGAGCCATAAATTATGCTGTGTATCATGAATTATAAAAATTCATAATTAATTTAAAGTTTTGAAAATTTCTTTTTATAATTTTTAAAAATTCCAAACATTTGAAAAAATCATAAATTTTGTAAACTTTGAATTATTATTTATTTTTGACCCACTTTTGCTAGCTCAGTAATAAAATTAATATAATTAAATGCTGTGTGTTTTAATTTAGTTTGAAGCATTTTCATAAAAAAAATAAAATTTCAAATAAATTTATAAGCATGGGAATTTTATTTTAAAGCAAGAGACTCTTATTAAATTTTTGACATGTAAATAATTGATTGAAATAAATTCATCTTGTACTCAATCTCAGGGATAATTTTAAATTCTTGAACATCATGTAGCTTCACTATTTTCGATGGGTTATTTTTAAAAAAAATGAATGGCAGGTTTCCAGAATACCACCCACTACATTTATACATAAATACATCACCATAAAATAATATTTAAAACATCTCTGTACATTTATAATAAATAAAACAAATTTCTTTATTGAAACACAACGAAAATTATTACTTAACTTTTGACAATGTTCTTCTTTGAAGTTCGGAATATTTGATGCGTGCGCTTCCACGTATCTGAATGGTAGCTAACTCATACAACCAATTTTTCTTTCCTGTCTGTGATGTGCTTGTGCACGGTATGATGTGTGCTGTCCTAACGCTGCCTGTCCAATAATACAAAACCATGTGTTCTCCAGCAAAATCTTCAATAACAGTTTTTCTCAGGTACGTAATTCTTTTTTTTATTAGAAATTATATTTTTCAATTGATAATTATTTTAATTTTTTATTTATTGTTAGCATTTTTTTTTATTTTTAATTATAACTGATCAACTTTAATTATTACAGATTTATTATTATATCACACGAAGAAAATTAATTCAATATTATCCGTCAAATACAAATCTGCACCACTGACAACAAGATGTATTACTCCACCTCAAAAACCGGAAATTCGCAGAACTACCTCTTTATCATAAAATGGTGCTCAGGTACGCCATTTTTATCACTTTATAATTTATTGAATTTATTTGTTGAAGAATCTTTCAAATTGTTCTTTAATTACTTGGATCACTGGTTATTATATTTAAATTTTAATTTAGTTTCCCATTGGAATATTTAATACTTGCACAAATTAATATTTTTACAATAAAGAAAGGACGTTTCACAATTCTACTTTTTAATCTTCCAATAACTTTTATATTATTCAACGGATTTTTCTCAATTTTCTTTAAATAATAAAACACCTTGTTACTTTCACTTATAACAACAATTTATTTTGTTCACATTAAAATTTCTAATTACATTATCAAAAATTTGGGAGCTAATCATTAACGCACCCACGCTATACAAATTCTTACCGGAAGCTCTTTTTACAAATCTGGCTGATAGCCTCGTCACCTCAGACAAAATTACCAATTATTCAATTATCACCCTTAAGTATACTTTACATAACGATAACACCGGAAACAATTAAAATTCTATTGTTTTTACAATATAGCTACGAAACCCTACAACTATAATCTAAATTTCACCCTTATTCAACTTATTACATAAATGTCATTATCCCAGAATAACTGGAATACATCTATTTTAAATACGCGATTCAAACATAAATCAACGTATGACAGGTACATTCAATGAAGAAAATTTTCCTTAAAATTTTAAAATTAACATATTTTTTTCATATTTACAAAGGCACATAAATTAAACAATACCAGCTTATTAGCATTAATAATTATCAATTAATTATTCATTAATTTAAAACCATAGTTACATTCCTTAATTAACATGAACCCTAGGTTTACAAGTAATTTATATGAGGTCATTGACTTCTTAGCACTTTTATCTGTGACTATATTTTATACAAAAACCGTCTGGCAATTTCTTACAACCTTGACCTAAAATACAGAAAACTATTTACATTACGATATTTTATATACCGACATACTCAAAAGTAAGGTATACGGTTTGTTTTAAATCTAAATAAACAATTAGGTTATCTAATCAAACTAAATTAAATTAACCCAACAAACACATTAATTAAATTAATTCTAAATTAAAATTATACAAGGTGCGTCAAAATAATTTTCTAAAATATTTTTTTTTTTTTATAAATCACTTATTCATTTAAAGACACACTTTTCAACAAATAACATCTCAAATAAGGATTACCCTTTAATATTATACACAGTTCAACTCATATTTTTACATAAACGATTTTATTATTGATAAATAAATTAATTCAAGTTAAATTATTTATAGTTTGCGTCAATATTAAATTGCCTTAGCATGTTTTATATATGCTATAATTTTTTATAGTCAAGTTTTACTAATATAAACAATTCTATTCTAGGAATAGTATCCTGGAAAAATCTCAATGCCACTTAAAATGCAATTAACCAATAAGAAATACAAGAAATCAAGATTACCACTGCATTACCGTCGATATAATTAAACTTCAATGAATTACAAGACCACGAAGAATCCTCTTACCTCAACAAAATTTCATACTTTTCTTAGTAATAAAAAAAATTATCAATAATTTTTAATTTTAACTTTAAAAAATAAATTTTTGAATTAGAACACACAGCAATATATATACTAAATTTACCAAATTTATACTCCTCAATAGAAAAAATAGTATAAAAAACTCGTTTCATAAGGCGTCTTGACGCACTCGTCCATTGAAAAACTCGGTCGCTACGCTCCCTCGTTTTTCAATCTTGGACTCGTACGTTAAGACAATGCCTTATGCAACTTGTGTTTTAATATACTATTAAAACAAATACTCTATAAAATTGTTTTACATGATTAAGGGCAAATAATTTTAACTTATCTATATACTTATATTAAATCATCAGTGCATGCATGAATTTTGAACCAATTACTGGTACTCCCAGGTTGCGCTTGTACACCTATAATTTTGAATTTTTATTTGAACAATATTGTAAGTAGGCCGCTGGCAATATTTGGAAACATATTTTCTTTTGGTTTTTACTGATAGGAACACAAAGAGAACGAAAGTTAATATAGTGATGAAGTCATCTACGTGTTTAGTCGACTAAACAATATTGATCTGTTTATTGTTTATATGTGATTTCAAACGAAATTATAAGCTGGGATTTTGATATTTTCCTTCCGATTTACGATAGTCGTTAATAATTATGCGAATAATGTAGCTAAGATTATTTTTGTTCAATTATACTTTTACAGAGGTACTTATTGTTTATAAACCCTTTCATACAGCCCTTATTTATAATCTTGAAGAATATCAGTAAATAATTGAAAAATTAATACAGAGAAAAGGAAAGAACACACCGGGCAGGAAGGTCTCGTAGCGGCTGGCCGACAGCTTTTTCCAACTGCATTCACGTGTTATTAATTATTCTTTGTGACTTGTAGTTATGAATTTTAATAATGCAAAATATGATATGGAAATCTCCATTGCTTCAATTTAAACTGGGTTGCTTCTTTAACGACAAACTTTATTGTAACATCATTATGAGTTTATATTTGAAAGCTAAATCCCTGCAAACAACGATAGTTGTACGTACAATGTGACTTTAAAGTTAACGCTAATTGTTCTCTTTTTTCGATCTCCAATTGCAAAGATATTTCAGTGGCGGAATTCTAATTGTAGTTTTTAATTTAAATAATGTCGTATCAATCTGTGCATGCCGCAAACTTAAAACTATTTTTAAAATTTTAAAATTATTACAATAATTAGCATATGGTTGCCATTTCTATTAAAAGCAAATCAAGTGTTGCAGATATAAGTACGAAAATTCAATAAACCGTAAATGATTATGTAACAAGATAAGTGGCATCAAAACATTTCTTAAAAGAGATTGCTCTGAAACACCTGCTTTGTATTTTGTTCGTGGTTTGCTACGTCGTTATTTCTTTTGTACTAAAGAAAGGTTAACCTCCACTGAATAAGCGTTTTCGTGGCTTTCAGATACACTCTGTTACAAGAAGTGAATATAAATGGTGCACTTGAAATATATCAGGAAAATTCAGCAATAAGAAATATTAAAATGAGAACATTAAAGAAAATGCTGTATGAAATTCTGACGTTTTCACAGGAATCGATAACGCTAGAAGAAGCACGATTGTGTGCAGTTTACATATAAGGTTTCCAAAAAATGAACCATCAAACTTTCGCTTCTTTATATTTTTAAAATTATAAAACGGGTTGTAATATTACTCAACAGTTTTTACCTCCCTCGTCGTTATAAAAAGTATAGCTGACATATGTGACCTGGAACGGAGGAAGCGACATAGAGTGCAAAAAATCGATATTTTTTTTATAATCGATTCTTATAGAAAAGAGTACGTTCCTTCATCTGAGACTATACCCAAATTAAAAATTCGTGCCGCAAATTGCTCTCAGAGTTACGTAATAATAAAAAAAGGTCATAACTTTAAAAATTTTAAAATACTTTGCAGACCACGTGACAGTAGAAACACGCCATTGATCGCAACTCGAGAAGAAAACGCGGGATACGTGGGTGAGAATTGCTTTATATCTAGTTGCGACTTTTATTTTATTATTATGCGGTATGATTTCTCCAATAAGATATGAAGAAAAGTAGTTTAAAATTGTTCCTCGTATACCGCTTTCCTGCCATTTATAGAGAAGAGATTTGTGATTGATATAGTTAAATGCCCTGGAGCAAAGACTATATGTATAAAGTCCTTGCCTGGAGAGATAACAAAAGGCCCCTATAGGACGCTCGGCCGACAAAAGTGTCAGTAGTAAGAAAATCATGTATTGCACTTGCGGTGGAGTTACCATGCTGTTTATTAGAAATAATATTTTTTTTTTAAAGTCAATAAAATTGTCAAGCATGCAATGCATCAAAAGCCGGACTTTTAGTCTCAGAACAGCCTTAAATTTTGTTTAAACTCAATATGTAAACAAAAACCATGGGCGTATTCAAATATTTTAAGTTATACGTGAAACATGTTGCACGATTTTGAAAAGTTTGTACAACTGCAATATTTGAGATACATCGTTTCGTTCAGTGTTACTTTATTATTGAGCTAGGCCAGAGGTTCTGCACTCCGTATCTTGAGATGGAGGAAGACATGAAGCATCGTGAAATGGAGGATGAAATGGTATTAGATGAAGAAAGTAGATAGATTAGAATGACATTCATAAAATTGTTTTCTGTAGTACTGTTAATCCCCGTGACCATTCATATTTTACGCTTATAAACTCCGATATCTGTTGACTTTAAATGATCAAGCAGCTGGCTAAATAAATAATACGTAGCTAAACCAGCTAGCATATAGTCAAACATATAGTCGGGTTATTGTGTTTATTACGTAAATAATTTGTTTAAAATTGCACATAACCGACAACTATTTTATTTTTATATATATGTACAAAAATTATGCGGACACTAGGCCAACGCCCAAAGATTTTAGATCATCAAGAGCTTGGTGATATCGACCTATAATTTTGTATTGAATAAGGATTATTTTTGTATAGACTGCAAGATCTTATATACGTTTTTGGTTTAGTTGGGAACTTACTCTTTTCAAAATTGAAAACTATCGAAAAGGTTAGCGGACACAAAATATACTCACTCTTCCACCAATTTGAATATGTACAGTGGAATATTGTAAAGGCCAGTAAATCGTTTGCAAAAAAAATGACAAACGCGCTATAGCGACAGAAAAAACAATTCCATAATTTAAGTGATCTGAGAAACCAAGTAAACTATAGCCTAAATTTATTTTGAGCTTATTAGCGGGCAACAACTGTCACAGCTTTTTCCAAAGCTCGTTCCCTTATATCTCCTGAACCCCTCAGCCGATTTTTATAAGATTTAATGTGTGGAAGATTTTTAGTTGCAAGTCGTTCTTTGTATGGTCGGTAATCGGAACCAGAAAGGGAAATCAAACTTGTTTTTTTAGAACAATTTTTTTTCTGAACACTATTTTGAAATTTTTAATACATGGCGTTGTAGTGCATCTAAAGACACATCAAATGCTTTTTCCCAAATGCCGAATCTTCAAAATGAAGGCTGCTACAAATTTATGAAAATTTTAATGCTTGATTACTCAAAAACAAAATATCCAATCAATACAAATTATTATATTATTTAACAGCTGCTATTAATTATAATCAAGTGATTTAAACATATTTTTGTATACATGAAATATAAAGCTGGCTCGAAATTTCGGACATTTAGAAAAAATTATTCCTCTAAAATTGCACACTATTTTTTCTCACAAATTTTACTCTGACGCTGTCCAGGAATTATTGAAAATTTTGAAATTGATTAATTATTTATTCATTAACGCAAACGCCAATCGTTATAAACTTTTATCAGTTTGATAGACTATTTAAAGTACTTTATTAAAAATGCAAGAATTTTTTATTATTTTAAAAATTAAGAAAAAAAACGATACTTATTAATATCAACAACGTGTTTTCCGGTAGTTACCTAATTTTAACTATCAATTAGCTCTAAAAAAAAAATATTTTTTATTCTTTGCACATTTTTGATAACTCTATAAATAAAGTTGTTATAACTATTTTCGTAAGCGCATTAACTATCTTAGCGCCTTTTGCGTAGTAGAAGCGCGCGCTGCCCGTACGTAACCAACCCCTTGAGTCTGCAGCGGGCTTGTACCGGGTAGAGATGTTTAGATGTAAATTGCCATCATTTCTTGACGTGAGAATATTTAAAACGTAGAAAGTATGAGAAAGTACCAGCGACTCGTTTTGCCCATTTTTTCTATAGTTGTTGACATAAACAAATGAAATTTTGGCAAGTTTTATAGGCGATAAAAGTTCTTTATAGTAGTTAAATATTCAATTATTTTTGATTCCAATTTCGCCGGAAATGACATTAGCTTTCTTCTTTTTAATGGAACGCTTTATTACATTTTTAGGTATTTGGAATTAGTATGAAATTATAAATCATACCTTTACAACACAAAATAGTTATTTACGTTATAAGGCCGGGAGATGACTTATTACATAACGAGTCGAGGTGTTTCTGGATGAGGCGACGAAGGAGCCGAATCTGGAATTTCGAGACGAGTATTGTAAGATCATCTCACGGCCGTGTGACGTACAACATTTTATTTCATACTGTATCGCTTTTTAAAATTTTTAAATAAAGGATAATATTTTAATCAAGCAAATTATTAAGGATAATCTGGTTGCCTTATTTATAGTAACAATAGCAACCAAATGTTTGAAAGTTTTCTTGTTTTGTGATTGGCGAAAGGTTGCGAGGCAACACTTCCCGGCCTAGTACTGTAATGTGTCATTTCCCGGACTCAAATTAATGACGTAAAGTAGACAGTATGAAATAAATGTTTTTTTCGTAATTTTTACTTACTATTAAGAGTGCCTTGACTCACCCAAACCGATTCTAATCCGGTTTCATACGGATATTAATTGTAAATGTTCGTTTTTTTGTTACACTAACTAGTTACACTACTTGCAAATTATTTCATTTGTTGCCAAAGGACTACTAGATTCAAGATGCTTTGAAATAAATTTTTGCTAAAGAATAATATTAGTATATTAAATAAAGCATTCCAAACAAAAGTTATGGATATTATTAAAATCCACAAGAAATTTTCTATTTAAAAGAGCGTGTGCGTCCTCCCCAAAACAGGGATTTTATGCACATGCATATTTGATAGTTTTGATATGCTAATAAAAATTTTCTGTGGTATCCATATCTAATAAAATGCAATTAAATGACACTAATTTTAGTTCCAAGTGAATCTACATAATAAATCTACTTTACATTAAGGCAAATGTCAAAAATCGTGGAACCTACAAATCCTATCCGCTAGTCCACTGCTGGAATTTCTAAATTAAACGAAAAGGAAAAATTTAATTTCGATTTATGCAATGCTTTAGTAATTGCTAACATAATACAAACAAAACTGAACAACAATAATTTTAAGTTATTCTTAGAAAAATATATTAGTAAACATGTTCCAGATGAAAGCACTCATAGGAAAATATATATCAACGAAATTTATTAACAACACGTAAAATTCGCTCAATTATAGGAACAAACTATATTTACTTTTCTGTTGATAAATGTAAACGTTATTAGCAAATTTAATTATGGGGGTTTTTGATGTTGACACATCTAGTACATCTTACCTTATTACCACGAAAACCCTAGATAAAACTAACAGTGTCACTATTTCTAGATTGGTAAATGAAGGCATCACAAAGTGTTTTCAGCCAGAATCATTTTCTAACGAAAGAATAATATCAATGCTATCTAATGCTGCATTAACATGTATGATAAAAGCAGGGCGAAATTTAAATATTTTTTATCCAAATTTAATTTAAAATACAACTTGTTTGGCTCATGGTGTAAACAGAGTTGCAGAAGAAATTAGGAATGAGTTTCCCATTGTACACGATGTAATATCTAATGTTAAAAAGGTATTTGTAAAAGCGCCCCTGAGGGTGCCAATTATTTAATGAAAAGTTGCTAAATATTCCACTGCCTCTTAAACTATAGTGCTTACCAAATGGGGTACGTGGTTGGATGCTGCTTAACATTAAAATAATTTTAAAAGTATTGAAAAAATTATTTTAAACTTTTAAGACTTTTCACGTTGTATAACAAATTCGAAAATCTATAATAAACAAATCTCAACTTGCAAAACAACTGGCATTTATTAAAATCAATTATAGTTTTGTAAGTACAACACTCAAATAATTACAAAAAAAAGAAGTGTTGCTATCCGATTCAGCAGAACTTACAAACACGATTAAAAAATCAATTCACGAAGTTAAATGCAATATTAGAAAAACTGTATAGCAGAAACTAACAAACGTATTAAAAAATAGGAAGGTTTTAAAACTCTTGTGAAGGCGAATAAGGTTCTCACTGACAACTTGAACGATAATGACATACAACTAGACCTGGACATTATTACTAATTTAAAAAATGCGCCAATCATTTTAGCTGATGTTGAAAGAAGTTTTTCCGATTATAAAAACGTACTGTCTGATAAAAAGGAGTCGTTTCATGTTGAAAATCTTGAAAAACATATTGCAGTTTATTGCTAGAATGCTATAAAATTAAAAGATTAGGTATAAGTTTAAATTGTTATACTATACTTATAGCAGTTTTTAAAAATAGCCTTGAAGTAATAATTGTAGGTGTAATATTATGTTGTAAGGTTGTCCATGTGCGCTTCTTTTAATAAAAGAATTTAAAAAATTTTGTGTTTACTGATTTTACTTGCCCTTAATTATCAGGCACACGCAGAACGTTATGCTAATTTCAAATATTTAAAAAAATACAAGGTGTTCCACTAAAAAGAAAAAAATAGACGTCTTTTTCTGTGAAATTAGTATATTTTTAGCCCATATCGCGAACTTTTACAATCTATAAAATATACTAAAATTTCTCTTGTTTTTCTTAATAAATAAATAAAAAAAGGGGCTCTCGTATTTTTTACTTCACATTTTTCTAAATTACTTTGCTAACGTCAGATTAATTTAAATTTTAATTATTTTGAAGTAAATTTGTTCACATAAACGTGGAGTTGTTAGAAGCATCTCTCACCGCACGCTCTGTATTACTACCATTATAAATAAGGATAGCATTTCTATGCATTTACCTGTTTTTATTGCTAATAGTAGACATATACAGAGTGTTAGAAGGTGAAAGTATCGTAGTTACTACCAAACTTCCAAGTAAAAATTTTAAACAGATAAAATGAATTAAACCTGTATTAGAGTTCACCAAACACAAAAATACTAAAAATGTATAAACAACAAAGCACAATAAAACAATAAGCTGTAAGCGTAGTAGTCTATCGTGGTCAGATATTTCTCTAAAAGAAGATATCCTAATACAAGTAGGCCAACATTTTGCTTGCCCGTGACAGTAAATTCTTGGTCTACATGAACGCGACTCGGCCTTAATAGTATATTATTGTATGGGGAGAGTGTTATGGGTGTAATAAGAGTTAATTGATGTATGCTTCATCGACATATAAACCTCTAATAGTCTGTTCATACAGGTTAAAACAAACTAACTCTAGTAGTTGTAGTAACTTTTGTGTTGTTAATCGTACTTTCTAGTTTGTAGTTTTTGATACCGTCAGATTGACCTTAAATGTCATTGTAAATGCCTTAAAGAGGTTATGTTATAGTTATTTTGCTATGGTTTTGTTGCAGTGTTCAATCACATTGCAGTTAATATAGACGATGGTATTTTGTCAACTTTTAGCGTTTTTAGATGCCCAATTGTGAATTATTTAAATCTTTTTGTATTTGCCTCGAGAGGCATTTAAGTTAAAGAATCGTAAGTAAGTTTTTCACTTTAAAGTAATATAATTCTACACACAATACAGAGCATTATTAAATAGGTACTAGTGTTACCCCAGCAGACAATGCACTGACAGACAGCCTTGCAGAACCGGCGAAATGTCAAGTCACGTGATGCATTAGTTCCAATGACACGCGACGTTATTGTAGATGACGCCCCAAGTGATGCGCGTCTAGCCGACCTTCATATATAATATAAATTAAAATAATTATTATTAAAAAATCGACGTAGAATAAAAATGTTTCATGTTCCATCTGTGGATAGAGACCTTTCATTTAAAAAAAAATGGTCCAAATTGGTGAAGCGGTAGCTGCTGGAGGAAGGGGAGAAAAAAACCATTTGTGCTTTTATATATGTATGGATATATTAACCAATATACAATCACACCATCGACATACTTTAAAATGTTATAATAGAATCAATTAAAATTCATGAACAAACTAGGACATGTTCTTTGATGCCTGTTTTACCTGTAATTCAGCCACAAATTAATTAGTTGTATTTTGATTCATCTTTTGCATGTTCCTACAGATTATTTAGAGTAAAATATTTATTTTTTGCATTCAAATCTTAAATTTTCGATTGATGTCCGTTGCCTCCCTTTATTGATTGGCAGTTCCAAATTTTCAAAACTGAATTTTACAGTACGGTGTACCAAAATACTATTAACACGCTACGATTGCCAAATACTATTATTAATACGCTACGCTTAATAAGTTACAGGCAACTGTGCGCAAAATTCAGCGAAATCGCGTTGCAGCGCGGTACGAATTGTTTCCACAGTTCAGTGTGTCCATTGCTGTATCTTCAGAAGGGCAATTAATAACAAAATAACTTCCGTGTAATGTCTGGAGAATGTGGGTTGGTATGTGCACTTTACAACTGCACTAATTGCAGCAATCTAGAAAAAATCGAAATCACTTTTCATATTTTAGAGATGAAAACACGTAAGTATGTTTTGTAAATTAATGTCACATAACTCAATTCTACAATAAATTTATAGGTTTCTACTTCTGTTTTTATTTCATACTTATTTTCTGGATAGTCGAGTAGAGACCCCATAATTTTTAAAACTCGTAATAGTAGTTTGTAGACTGTAGTCGAGTGGAGACGCACCGGCCACCCAGGTAACTTAAAATGTTATTGTTTACAATGCGGGGCGGAATGTATTGTGGATTTCGGGGACTTCTATGATTTTGAAGAATGTAACTTAACCGCTTTACTACCAGCAGGCCCTATTTTTGTATTAGCGTTATTTCGCCGAATTTACCAATAAAATGAAGTGGTTTCGAATTCGTTTGTTTTTCTTACATTTTTAATATCTACTAGTAAAGTTGCAAATTTTTGAATAAAAAATTTGAATATTTCATAGGCGGCACAAATAGGGGGCAATACATAGAAAAATGTAGTCTAGTAGTAAATTAATATAAATGTCGCTACAATACGCTTTCAAATTTTCGAGAATTTAAAATTTTGATTACAATTTTCACTACGTACCTATAATACGTTCTGCATTATGCTAATGGGGGAATTTTGAGCTGTAAACAGGAAAGGGAAAACAATATCCTTCTGTTACCTTTTGCAATTACGTTCGTAAATTCGGTGTTTTTACTACTGATGATAAAGAGTTGTATTATTGTATAGCGTGTGAAGATAAATTAAACGCAACCAAACGTTTAATGGAAATAATTAATAAATTAGAAAAACAATTCATTTTAATTAACGACTGCATTAAACTGGTATATTAGGCAGAAATTTTATTCTACGATGTTAGGGCAAACGAAATTAGCTGTAAAACCGAAATTTAAATAAGTTGCAAACAAATGTAGGTTTTATTTTAATTAAAAACATACATAACGCATTAATTGATCAAAATAATATCGTTGATGAGCTTAAACATTATATTTTAGTAGAACTGAATAATTTTAAGTTTGGGCAACTTACATGCAGTGTTAAAAGAAGCTTCTCCAAATACATGTTCGCCCATAATAGCAGAAGTTTACGTTTGAAAATTTAAAAATGTATTATAATTGTTCGTTATATTAAAATTGTATCTTTAATATTGTATGTGTTTTATATTAAAATAAAATTGAGCAAAATGTAAATTTGCTTTTTTCCCCGAAACAACAAAATTGTTGAACGAGTCTTGATTATAAAACCATGTTGCAATAGCAACAGCAATATTATTTCAGCAACCATAACCTGAACTAATTGGACATTAGTATAAAAATTTTAACAACCTTAAAAGTTGAAGGTACATTGATAAAGAAATTTTGAATTGCCCTATGTTCACCCCCTACGGTTTTGCTCGGTAAGACAAATAAGAAGAATGCGATGGTTTAATTAGAATTGCTCAATTTTCGTTTATTTTGGATATACTACACTCAATCTTTTTTTTTGTTTATTGACACTAATCTATTTCGTGTTTTATAGACCCCTTGCTCATTTTTAGCTTACAGTGCTAAGAAGGATTCACATTGTACAATGCACATATCTCCGTGCGTGCGTCGATACATATTTAAGAGTGTTACCAGAGCTTATTTTAAAAGTTCATTTATTTAGAGGCTGTTTAAATTTAAATAGCAGATTACAAATGTTCAACTGAAATAACAACTATCGATATTCGTTAGAATATTTAGTGTATAGTTAACGTCCGTTGTATGTTATATATTTTTGATAGCATGCTTTGTTTTCAAGTCAGATAAGCTTCAGACGGTTATAACCAAAATATCTTGACAGTTACAGGGGAGCGAATGATTCAGCGTTGTTCTATGAGTAAGCTTAACAAACTTACTCCCCGACGCACGGTGGGAAAATTTCCGAGAGTTTTATCGATGAAATTAACGTGATCGGATGTAATACTGCTATCTTTAAAGTGGCCACAGTGGCACGTGACTGCCCGGAACCAGCTTCCGGTTTCGTTAATTATATCCATTTATATGGAAGAGATAAGCTGCTACAGTTTTTATGAAATAATGAAATTATACGGTGGAGTTTTATCGGAGGGTTTTATGGATCCCCTTGCCCTAAATTTTTAGTTTAACTTCCTAATTGTCGATTTCAATACATTTTATTAATGACACGGAACAAGTATTGAAATATTGGGGAAATACTCCATGAAACAGTTGAAAAAAAAAATCTTGCGTAAAATGTTTTTGGTCAGCAAGTAATAAATAATTTTAAATAAACTACGAAATTGAAGTTAAAAATTGAAACTTAGTTTTGGAAGTTTTACAAAACTATAAATTTCAAATAATTATGGTATTAAAATTTATTTAGTTCAGTTTCTTAAATATTTAAAAACTAAAAGTTTTTGTAATTATGAAATGGTTGGATATTTAAAATTGTTTAAATTAGAAAAAGCTTAAAATTTTTTAATTCTAAAATATTTTTAATAATTTCGTAATTTTGAAAAGTTTTGATAATTTAGACAATAGTTGAAAATTTTGGAAATCTTTTTGATTCTAAAAATTAAAAACTTTTCGATTATTACCTTTTTTTTTCTAAATGCGAACAATGTTTTTCCATGGAAACTTCTAAATCGATTTTTAAATTTGGTTTAATTGACGATTATATCATCAGTTCAATAATTCTGCAAAAACGACCGTGTACTTGAGGGTGGTTTGAAAGTGACGCTTTAACAAATGGAGTTTTTCACGTCAATTTTAGAAATTTTTATCTTTTTGGAAGTGAGGCTGATGCCGAAAATCATTATTTTTAAAAAAGCTTTTAAATATTATATATGAATAGAATACATATCTCTTAATATCGAATTTAAGTACCCTTTTCCCCTTTCCATTGTTTTTTAAAGGAGTCATTGTTTTCATGATATCTGTCATTTTCTAATTTCAAACAATGTTTATCTGTTAAAACTACTAAATCAATTTTTAATCCCCTAATTTTGTGGTTGATTTGGCGTAATTCGTAAATTAAATCAAATAAAAATTTCTGGAGGGGGATGAGAGGGAAAAAAGATATTGCAGTTGCGCAGATGGGCTATTAGATATACGTAAAATACATATCCGAGCTTCTATTTCTAATATGCCTATATAGAAGTAGAGTCCACCTATTTCACTTCCCTCGTTTTTGGATTTGATTATTTGATTTAATTATATCTGATATTTTTTAATACCTAACAATGTTTGTTCGTTGAAATTTAAAAAACAACTTTTACTTTCAGAGCTTGGTTGTTTTTTGAGATTACTCAATTAAACTATTCAGGTAAGCGACCAAAACAAAACTATCTCACACATATGCACATGCACATGTTCATGCATGCGCACATACACACGCACACGAACACGCACATGCATGAACACGGCACGTGCACGCGTACACATACACGCACACGATATCTATAAAACCTCACACCACCTCTACAATAGATTTTTCTTTTTTCAAATTTATTTTTAAAATTTCGTGTAATACTCGGTAGGGTCGGTTTTATTTTAGTAGCAAATCATTCCTTTTTATCAAAAATATTTAATATACATAATAAAAAATTCAAGAAATGATTCGAATCGTTCTTCGTATTAAAAAAAACACCTTTAAAACACCCTGAAGTACAACTTCAGTCCTTAATAAATAAAATTGTTTAGAAATTATGAGAATCGGCATCTTTAATTAAAGAACACTTCTAAATCATCTTCTAGTGCACTCCAACCTCCATAACATTTAAAATTTATAAAAATGATTAGAATTATCTCTTTTAATAATTCAACACTTCTAAACCATTTGCTAGTGCACCTTCAAACCTAAGAAATAAAACTTGCACAAAAATGACGAAAACCACCCCTTTTATTACAGCAACAGCAGTGTTGCAGTGCAGCAGTGCACTTTGAAGTTGCACCACAACTCTTAAAACGTATAAACTTATAAAAATGGCAACAATAATCTGCTTTTATTAAAGCATCAGCAGATCGCCCCAATCCCTAAAAACTAAAAAAAATTTTAATTGTACGAAAATCATGCGTTTCATTAATGGAACGTAAAAATGCAAGAACTTACACACTGAGGTTGTAAGTTGGGTTGCCTGAACTAGGTAATTTAGAGCCGGAGTTCGTCTACGAAATAATACGAATATACACTATAAATTTAAATTAATTAGCCTATTTGTACAAACCTAACGAATAATTATAGATGTAACATTTCACATAAAACTTTCAATTATACTCCCGTTTATTGAAACAATATCTCAGAATCGTCTTTAAACTTCTTAACAATTAATTGTTTATAAACATTACGAAACACATCTTTTTAGGTAAATGCACCACCTCAATCGCCTACTTAAGTGCACCCTAACCCCTAAAAGTTGAAAATTTATAAAAATGTTGAGAATCCTCTCTTTTATTACAGCAACGTCACTTTTAAATAACCGTCGAATGCATTGTAACTCCAAAAATAGAACAATTATAAAAATGACAAAAACCAGCACCTCTAAAATATTCTAAAAAATTAGAACAATACACAGAAAAATCCCCTTTATTAAATTAATATCTGCAAATCACCATCAAATGCGCACCAACTCCTAAAAACTGAATATAGCGGAATATTTCCTATATTAGAGCAATACCTCTACATCGCCTAAAAATGGAAAACTTTTGAAAGCGTCAAGAAGTAAGTATACCCTTTATTAAACACCTTCAAACAATCCTCAAGTTCAGGCCCAGCCGTTATAATACGAACATGTAAAAAACTGACGAGAATTATTTTTTTATTAACCCACCGTGTGATGCACTCAGTTTTTGCTCCACAATTGGAATGAAGACGATATAATTACAAGAATATGCTTTCTTTAAGCATAATGCTTCTGAAGTTAGATTCTGGTTGATTCCACGAACAGGTAGACATCACTTAAACGATGGAAAGTGGTGTAATAGTTTGAATAGGAGAATAAGAAAAAAGCCCCGAACTTATGTGAGCAAAATTTTGTGGTAGTTGCCCAACCGGCATTTTCCTTATTGCAGTTGCTTTTTGACTTATTTTTGTAATAACTCAACCAAACTATTGAGATAAGTGACCAAAAAACGATCTTGGTATGATCATTTAACACTTTCCTACAGAGTTGGAAGTTGATATGATAAAGCTAAATAAACCAAGTTTAATGGTGTGGGTGACTAAGTTATCGCGCTTGCGCAGATTGGTTATTTAATATGCGTGGAATATATATCTGCGCTTGCTGTTTTAGTGCGCTTACAATAAAATACAATACCCGTCCCTCCTTTGGTTGGTGGACCTAGCACCTTTGCGGTTTCATCCGAGTGTAATTACCAAATTTTAAAATTTAGCTTGGCTTTTTTGCGTTAAAGCATGAGCTCTGAGGTGCATAGACATAAACGCGCGCGCATCTACATAAACACACAGTCACACGACCGACGCATGCAGTAATGTAGCGCTTGCTTTAACGGTCTGTTAAGACCCTGAATCGCAGGTATTTGCAAAATGTTTATCTTAAAAATAGGCGCTTCCTATAACGGAGAAGTCTAAAGCGAAAAAACTGCGTAACACGATGCGTTTGGTGTATAACCTTAAAACCATAATACAATACTTTTCTATAGCTGTACTCCATATAGCGAGAAACTTAAACAAGAAAAGAGAGTGGGTAAGTTAAAAAAGAGGATTTGTTTCACAAATTTGTTCGTGTATGAACAACTTCCTTACATTCAGGATAAAAAAATTTAATTGGTTTTGCAGTGCTCAAATCCTTTACATTGCTCTTACAAGCAATGTATTTATGCTAGAAGAGATTTTCTATAGCATAGGATCTACGTAATTAGCTGTAAATATGTATAGGGCACATCTGGTAATACAAAGCATTTACATATTTCTTTTATGACAACAGAGTTTTGTATAAATAAAGTTTGCACTTAAATGTCATTTATTAAGTTTTTTGTTCTGCTAAATTAATTCTAATTACATTTTACTTTGAAAACGAATATGTTACAACTACGCTTACTGTTGGAAGTATTTAAAGATTGTGGTGATACAAAATAATTGAATCGAAAAGAAGTAACAAAGAATTTATTAAGCAAGGTTACATGACGAAATCAAGTGAATCCATTTCTTCGTTCATTGCTTTGATTCAATTTTCAGCAGCATTATCAAAATAAATTTGTTGTAAAGGACATATTTAAGATGTTCGGATTTGGCAGGATATAAATCTAATTACCCTAAACACTTACAAGAACACGATCATTTAAGGACATCTAACAACACTATAAAATTTATCCGAATACGCCAATTTCATCTGATACAATTAAATGTGCTTCGATCTCATATTTTAAACAAATCAGAAGAAATTGCTAAAATTAGAAACAAGACAAATAAATATAAAACAAGCTGTAAAACAATAAAAAACATTTTAAACACTTTGTTTAATGAAAAATGAAAAACAGATGATTTGCTAAAATGAAGCATTCACAAACTCAACTGTTCGCATTGTAATTCGGTTTATATAGGCCAGACAATTAGAAATTTTGATATTAGGTATGAAGAACATATACGTTGTTACAAATACAAACACCCATATAAATCAAATTACGCTAAACAATTACCAGAACACAATCATTTAATGACATCTAATAACAACGGTATTAACAGGTAATTACGGTAGCGAGTGGGCACTACTTCACGATCCCGGTGAAATACAGGCCTGCTTCAGGATTTCGCCAACCTGCCGAAGCTAGCTCATGTTGTCCCCACAGTTCCTAGTCCAGGGGAAGCATGTCCTATCCACAATTTAATCCTTCCTCACCCACTTAAATTTTCATCCCCTCTCCTAACCATCTTCCAACCCGCCTAGCCAGCGTGGAAGATTATGGCTATTAACCTTTCATGTCATGACAACCATTAAACAAACGCCTCCAGTCCCCAGCAGCTTGGGTAACCCTGACCAAGGCAGCGGTCAGACAAGTAACCAAGCAGGGGGTGCTAAGAATCCCTGGGTACCGACAGGCTGCCAGCTATATATTTCAACATACAACGCAAGATCAATTGGAAATGAGGAAAGACTAACAGAACTAGAATACGAACTTGTGGAACATGGAGCATGTGGGGAGTCGGTATTCTAATACACAAAAAATGGGTCCCTTATATTAGTAAAATGCAGATAGTTTCGGATCGAATAATATACATAACACTAAAAATTAATAGTAAGATAACCTTGAAATTTATACAGATTTATGCACCAACCAGTAAACAAGAAGATGAGGAAATAGAAATATTGTATGAAGATCTGACTAAAAGCATAAAAGAACATAAAACAACGTATACAATAATTGGGGGAGATTTTAACGCAAAAATCGGTACAAAATTAAGATGCCCCGATCCTGAACACTATATAGGAAAATTCGGTTTAGGGACAAGAAACAAGAGAGGTGATATGCTAGCAAACTTTGTAGAACGTTCTTCAAGAAGAAAGACTCAAGAAGATGGACATGGTTAGCCCAAGTGGAGAAACAAAAAATGAAATAGATTTTGTACTCTCAACTCACAAAAATATCGTTGAAGATGTTAGCGTTTTAAATTCGTTCTCAACAGGAAGCGACCATCGAATGGCCAGGAGCAAAATAAGAATAAATGTACAACTAGAAAGAGCAAGAATATTTAAGAAGAAGACCAAGATAATAGATCGAATTTTACTACAATCAAAAAAAGAAGAATATAAAAAACAGCTCAGCACGAATTTTGAACGACACCTAGGACAATACAATGAGAATATCGATAAAGCAAACACCAGAATAGGAAACATAATACGAGAAACATCTGAAAAAGTAGCCATGAACAAAAGAATAAAACCTGATAAGTTCTCACAAAAAACTAAAAACCTCCTAGAAAAAAGACGAGATCTCATAAAAGCGGGCAAAAGAAATACTATGGAATATACAGAAAATAACAAAGTAAATTAGCCAAGATCGATATATTAGAATATGACACTCTTCAGATAGAAACACTGATAGAAAATAATAGAGGATTGAATGTTTTTAGGAGAAATAAAAGTCAATGGAAGGTAATGTTAAAACTGAAAGACAAACAAGGAAACATAATAACAGATAGAAAACACATGCTGGAAATTACAGAATTATTCTATGCAGACCTATATAAATCAAAGGTCCCCGACGAAGTAAACCCGCATGACAACGAAAAAGAAAAGGGACGTATTATCAATGTAAATTCGGAAGAACTATCAGAAATCGAAATAGAAGAAATTGAATTGGCTTTAAAACAGAAGAAGCATGGCAAAGCTGAAGGCGACGATAACATTCTACCAGAAATGTTGAAAGAGTGTGAGAAAACAACAAAACAAGAATTACAAAAATTGTTCAAAAATGCCTGTTACAGGGAAAAGTACCAACCGAATGGGAAAATTCAATAACTATCCTTATATTTGAGAAGGGTGACCCAATTGACCTTGAAAATTACCGACCCATAAGTTCGCTGTCACAGGTCTATAAGTTGTTTATGAGAATCGTCACAAACAGACTAGAAAGAAAATTTGAAATCTATCAACCCACAGAACAAGCCGGATTTAGAAAAGAATACAGCACAATAGAACATCTCCACACAGTCAGACAGTTTACAGAGAACAGTATCGAATATAACTTAGATATATGGATGCCTTTTATAGATTTCAAAAAAGCATTTGATAGAGTGGAAACTTGGGCAATAATTAATGCAATGAGGAATGCCAGAATTGACCAGAGGTATATAGACCTAATCAAATACATCTACAACAAAGCGACAATGAGAATAAAAACTCACGAAACAACAGATAAAATTAAAATACAACGAGGAGTCAGACAAGGCGACATAATCTCGCCAAAATTATTCACGCTGGTATTGGAAGATGTTTTCAAGAATCTGCTCTGGGAACAACGAGGAGTCACGATACAAGGAGAAAAACTAAACAATTTGAGATTTGCTGATGATGTTATCATATTTGCGCAGGGCAAGGATGAACTAAAGGAAATGTTAGAAGAACTGAACTTGGAAGCAAAGAAAATCGGCCTTGAAATGAATACAAACAAAACCAAAATTATGACAAACCAACAAACAAACTCAAATACATTAATTGTAGAGGGAAAACATATTAACATAGTGGACGCTTACGTATACTTAGGGCAACAAATAACGCTTAAGAAGGATAGTCAGGATACAGAAATAAAAAGACGAATAAGACTAAGCTGGGCAGCCTACGGAAAACTAAATTATGTGATGAAAGTGAAATTACCAACAAGACTAAAATCAAAAATCTATAATGAGTGCATCCTCCCCGTTACCACTTACGGATGTGAGACCTGGGTATTAAATAAAAGAACACTAAACAATGCAAGTACATCAGAGAGCAATTGAAAGAAAAATATTGGGAGCGCACTAAAGTTAGTGATATAACCCAGAGAATATGTTCCCTTAAGTGGCAGTGGGCTGGACATGTTGCTCGACATAGTGATAAGTGGAGCGGTAAATTAACAAGATGGCGACCCTGGGGGGAGAGTGTGGTGTTGGTAAGGGATGTTTAATATTAAACATCCTTTACCAACACCACATGGCGCAGTCGGTAGGATAATTCAAAGGGAACATTTTCAAATTCCCACTGCAGACGAAATCTTTGGAAAACTTTCAGGAGCAAAGTGGTTTAGCATTTTGGACGCGAGTCAAGGTTTTTATCAGATCAGATTAGATAACGATAGTTCCAAATTATGTACATTTAATACCCCATTCGGTAGGTACCGCTATTTAAGGCTTCCGATGGGTTTAAACTCAGCCCCTGAAATTTTTCATAGAACAATTAAACACATTCTAGATAATATTGAGGGTGTTCATACATATATTGATGATATTTTAGTGTTTGGTGTCACTAAGGAACAACATGATAAGCGTCTGGAACAAGTACTAGAGCGAATATCGAAATACAATTTGAAATTAAATAAAGAAAAATGTAAATTTTGTGTTCAAGAAATCGTTTATATGGGTCACCAGTTAACCCGAAATGGTGTTGTTGTTGACGAAAATAAGGTTAAAGCGATTAGGAATATGCCAACACCTAAGGATAAAAAAGCAGTAGAAAGATTTTTAGGGATGGCTAATTACGTTAGTCGTTATATTCCAAATTTTTCTGAAATTAGTACTCCTTTACGAGAGTTATGTCAAAAAATGTTGTGTGGCACTGGTATGACATTCATAACAAAGCTTTTAACGAATTAAAGAAGGCTCTAAGCAATGCACCGGTTTTGAGGTATTATGACGTTGATAAGCCCGTGGTGATATCAACGGACAGCTCACAAAACGGTCTAGGATCTTGTCTATTACAAGAAAATTTACCAGTAGCTTATGCCTCGAAAGCTCTGACAGCTACTCAGAAAAAGTACGCTCAAATCGAAAAGGAGCTTTATGCTATTGTCTTTGCTTGCGAAAAGTTTTATCAGTACATTTATGGTAAGAAAGTAGTAGTTCAAACTGACCATAAACCACTCGTAGGTATTTTTAACAAACCTCTTAATTCAACAACGGCTAGAATTCAAAGAATGCTTATAAAGTTGCAACCTTTTCATTTATTTGTTACATATAAGCCCGGAAAAGAACAATTCATTGCCGATACGTTAAGTAGAGCATATTTAACTGATGAAAAAAACCACGAAATAGACAGCATTTTGAGATCTCAAGAAGAAATTGTAATTCAATCGTTACCCATGTCTGCTAATCAGTTTAAAAATTTTCAAAATGAAACTAAAACTGATGTAATTTTAAAAACTTTAAACAGTTATACAAAAAATGGGTGGCCGGAATTCTCAGAATTAGATCAAAGTGTAAAACCATATTATAAATTTAGAAATGATATAACTGAAATCAACGGATTACTTTTTAAAGAAGATAAGTTAATTGTTCCGAAAAACCTTCGCAAAGAAATGTTAAATCGTGTGCATTACCCTCATTTAGGTCAAGAAAAAAGTAAATCTCGCGCTAGAGAATACATATATTGGCCGGGAATGTCTACTGACATTGAAAAATTAGTAGCATCTTGCGAAACTTGTAATTTTTACCAAAGTTCAAAACAAAAAGAACCTCTGATACCTCATACTATTCCCGAAAGACCGTGGCAAAAAGTAGGGATTGATATTTTTTAATTAAGAAACAAATATTATTTATTAGTAATTGATTATTTATCTAAATTTGTTGAACTTTCTATATTACAAAGTACTACGAGTTTATCTGTTATAAACCACTTAAAATCAATTTTTGCGAAAAATGGTATTCCTGAAACAGTTGTGTCTGATAATGGACCTCAGTTTTCCAGTGAATATTTCAAAAACTTTTCTAAATTATGGGACTTTGAAATTGTAAACTCGACCCCAACATATCCACAATCAAATGGCATGGTAGAAAGAGCCATTAAAACTGTAAAAATGATGTTAAAAAAGGCCTTACCAACACCACAGAGAGAAGAAGCGTAGGAAGACCACCGCAACGTTGGTACGACGACCTGAAAAGATACGCAGGGCTGATCTGGTACCAAAGAGCCCAGAACAGAGAAAACTGGAAAGACATGAAAGAGGCCTACATCGAATCGATGGAGAGAGGCTAACTGAAGAACTGAAGAATAACAATATAAAATGTTTAAACTTTTGTGGTGATAAACGTAATTTAGACACACTATAAGCTTTTGAAATTCACAGACATTTAAAAACTGTAGCGTTAATGGACGTGCAAATTGATCTCTTAAATTCATCACAATTGGACATTTTGAAATAAGAAATAAAGTCATCTGCAGACGATTACCGAGATCAAGTCACCAAATTCTATTGTTTCTTCTTTGATAGTGGCATGTAAACATGTCGCTAAGGTTAAAATAAATAAATATTGAGAAGTTTGACACATCACTGTAAAGCTGTTTTATTGTGCAATAAATTTTTTTTTATACAAATTAAAAAATCCAAAATTTCGATTTAATTGTATCACCATAAAGTATTTTAAGCGCCGTTGTCAAATATCTAAAACGTATAAGGTTTTACATTTAAAAAGCAATAATTATATGCCGTTACGCAGCGATGTTTATAATTGCTATACGGCATTTTGCACTATACATCTTCCTATTTAAAATAAATGAAAAGGTTTTTCTTATCTTTATTATTAACAAAGTTACAAGCTGTAAAGCGATTTACAAACAAGCTGTATATTTGATGTAAATAATAAATTACAAATACAGAAAATAATGATATTTATGAAACTAATTGCAGTATAAAACTCGGTATGTTATCTAGCTCAAATCTGAAAGCTATTTCTCTATTTTATAAATCAAAGTCAACCATGATAGGTAGGCTATACGTGGACGAAATCAATCATGTTGATGGAATTGTGGCGTAACCAACCCCTCCCAAACTAATTACTAAACTGAGCTATACGACTGCAGTATTGTCACATACATTTGAGGTTTCATCCCTTGTCCGCCCATGTGGATTTATACGTTAATTTGACCTAGAAATGTACATTTATTAAACGTAAATACTAATTTAGTAGAGGTTTGTTCTCTTTTTAAAGACAAAGACCTTCTTAATTGTGTATTCTTGTTTAGTTTAGTTTCAGGAATTTCTTGAGGAAGTTTGCCGGAAGTGAGACTCTTGGCAATTAGCAGTGCAATACGCCAGGGTATCGTTCAACATGAATATTGTTCGCGCTTCTCGGACTCTCGAGAACCTTAGAGTGCTCTCAAACTATTAAAACTTACTTATGCCACTTCTGAGCGGGACTATAGAACTCATAAATGACACTGAGTTAACTTCATTATATATTTGACAAGCTTTAATATCTTACCAAACTTAGTACTTAAGAGTTAAGTTACTTCAAACGTCTTTTGCTTAGGTTTCCATCAAACTAAAGCAAATATAATTTAGATGATTCCACTGCTAGTTTCAAGTAAAGTTGCTATTAATATAACGATCTACGTTATTAAGAAAGTACTTGGTAACTACTCAAAGACTAATGATATTTTAATAAATTTCCTTAGCTTCCACCGATGCGCATAATCATATTCAGTAGGTAATTCAGAAATGACATGCTAAGAGAAGTAAAATACAAATTACGTGTGGTTAACTGTAAAAATTTTTTTTAACTAAAAAGCTAATACTTGTAGTTTGTAAGAAATGCTCGAAATATTTTCAAATAATTTGTAATTTATGTTATAACCTACTAAAAGTTTTCAGAAATAATAATTTGGAGCCTTACCCTGAATTCCAATCAATTTTAAACTACATATAATAGTTTTCGTTATACTGGAACAAGGGTTGGTAGTTATTTGAAGTACAGCATGGCTGTATCATTAGTAATCATATTGTTAGATACTTATTTATTATGACCAAAATGTCAGCTCCAAAAATAATAAGTTTGAATTCAGGCAGAGGGCAATTTCACCGGAATTCCAGTATTTATACTTTATAAATAAACCAAATTGCGATCAATCTTCCTGATTCGATTTGATATTAGTCAGGTTTTCATCAAGTTATCAGTCGACAGATGGCGCCCAAATAGGTTCGCATTTTGGAGCAATGCGCAAACGCTGAATCACGTTTTTTATTTACTTCGTCTAGTGCAGCGTTTAGAAGTAAGGTACTGTATTGTTTTCTAGAATTTTTGAGCAAATGTGGATTTCAGTACACAAGTAATATATTAAAAATGTCATTTAAAAAAGAAATAAAATCTTAAAAGAGATAAATGCGATTCTTTAGTTTACTTGTGTAACTGCTACACGACATAATCCGAAAACTATCGATAAAGCTACTGCATGTGTACTACTACTTCAGTTTATTGATTAATAAAATTCTTCATTCAGACAAGCTAGGAAGTGTAAGTCGCTGATATTTTACCTTCTGATATCAAAATATAAAAAAATACAGTTATCCTACATTATACGGTCGTACAAGGTAGGTTAAGTGTAATTTTTTAAATTTTTAGATATCAGAAGGTAAAATATCAGCGAACCATAATCCCTCTTTACTTTCCCATACTTCTACTGATGTACGGAAAGTTTTGATTTCATGCAAATTTTAAAATATCAGCTTTTAAAGGAACTAAACGCAAGGTAGACATGTTTTCTTGGTATCGATTATTTTGTCAAAACTTTTGGAAGCTTCAAAAAGATAGAGTTGATGTGCATTCAAAGGTAAATTAAATGTTTTTTTTTAATGTTGTACCTTCAAAGCCCGTAGGAGTTTTTAAAAATGTTGACTTTCACGACCGTTTACTTGAACAAAAATATGTAATCAATACAACTTATCATATAATGCCATAGCCTTTAATATGTATAAGTATGTGATGTAAGAATATTTTTAGAAATATAAAAACTGTGAAAATGAAATGTTCAAAAAATTATTCATCAAAAACTGTTCGCACCCGGTTTTTAGAACTTTGTGAGCCGATTGAACATGCAGTAAACTGCAAATCTGTGATTTATTAATCTGCCAAATTTTACTTTGATATCATCCAGTAATTTCTCAAAAATTTGAAATTGATTCTTAATTTATTCAAAAACGCAGACGCCAATCGTTATAAACAGTTCAATAGCTTAATTGAAGTAGTTTATTAGGATCAAATAGAATGTTAAACTATTTCATGTTCATCTGCATCATAACTACTTGATTATTTTATCGTTTAGCGCAATTTAGCGGCCTTAAAGTAGCACTTTATTGTACTAGTATAATAATGATAAAGTAAAACGGCCGGCTGTCAATATCAAAATAAACGTCAACATTTTATTTAGGTAAATAAAAAAAAAACTAACAAATTAGAACACATCTAGAAGTAACAGTAACGATAAACTTAGAAATAAATGACATTTTGACTTTAATTACTTATAATAATAATTAACATTAATAACACAATTTGAGTTATTAGTTATGTTCATTCCTAATGATAATATTGGTTCTGTTTTTGCATAGCATTCAGTGAAAGAATTATTTCCCAATATTTTAGAAGCGACACTTCTTTTGTTGCTTTGATTCATCTACATAGCCCTCAGCTACACTGGATGAAAGCCATCCGCCATGTCTCATTATACTCTCGATTTATGCTCCTGAGTTTGCTAGAAAACGTCGCCGATGTGCGTCTGAAGCAATGGCCTGTATATGAAGAGCAATTCTCTAAATTGAGAAATTTGGCTATAATACTTGGCGCACTGTCAATTTAAGTGTACTACTACAGGTTGTACAGTTCATTTTTCTTTATAATAATTTATATCTAAAATCTGTTGTGTAGTATTCGTTGCTGGTCGAGGTGCTATGCATGTTCTGACAACCTTCAGTAAATTTAAGTTTTCGAGTTCTTGCGGTACTATAATGAAAGACCTATCCTTCTTTGTTTTTGCGAATTTACAAGTTTTATAAAAAAATGTGTTTGAGAATCTTGAACAAATATTGGCTAATTCTTGACGCTTACATGCACCAGCGATGCCAAATATAAGAACGACCTAAAAACATAACTTCATTATTCGGCATTCAAAACAAAATATTAGTAAAACATACCTTGTTTAATAAATGTTGTTCATTATTAGCTCGCATTAAAAAGTTTTCTTCATTTTCTTTGGTAAAACTAAGCGACCTCTTTGGCTCATATCCGTCTCCTTTTTGGTTTAGAAACGGAATGACACTAGGAAATTTATTGATATCCACTTCTTCATTCAAAGTAATTGTCTATCGTAACATGGAGGACTTAGTTCATAAACTACAACTTTTATAACAGGCAAGCTCACTATAGAAATACGCCAAATTATCATCTTTGGTCGTTTTTTTAGTTTTCTTTAAATACTATTTGCGATGCGCAAAAGCAAATTTTTAGCATCTGCTGCTAATTCTCGTATATCGCCAGCAAAGTCTTTTTCCATTTATTGACACAAAAAAGGAATTTTCTCGCAAAGTTTAGAATTTAATAATAAGGTGTAAATAACAATACGTAACCTTAGCAACAGCAAAAGAACATTTTAAGATATACTAAGTTTTCCAATAACGTTAGCATTTAAGTAAAGAAAAAGGTTCTCTAAAGCAGTCGACCATAAAACTATGTATGTAACTCGTACATAATACTTTACAAACTGGTCCCTAATTATTGGCTCGGCTCGCTGCGCTTGCGAATTAAATCCTGTATTATGTACTTGCTACACAAATAGTTATTAAAAATTAGAAGAAAATTTGATACCTTTTAATATCAACAACGCCGAGTTCAACTACGCCCATCAATTAGCTCTAGTTGAAAAGATTCACTATTCGCATATATTTGATAAGTTTTCATATAAACTATTTATAATAATTGTTGGTCTGAAATTTGAAGCCAAAATATCTAGCACCTTACGTGAATATGTAATCCCAAAAGCGTCTAGACCCTGAATCATCACACATTTCACAGTGGTGTCAGACGAGTGGATCCTGTTTCAGATCACTTAGTAGTGGGCAAACTGTGTGCCAGGTAGATTTTAAAATGTAAACTGTATTTTAGTTAAAACAGTGTTGTTCAGTTATTTAGTGGCGCGAGTATATTTAACACATAAAAAGTATGGAAGAGTACTACTGCCAATGTTACATGTTACCTAAAAAATAAGGATGAGCTAATAACCACACCAAAGAAATATCAAACACCGATAACCATCATCATCATTAGGATGCCCCCAAATTACCCCACTTAATGTAGAAGTTACAATTAAAAAACTAAAATGCAGGGGAAAAAACCTATGCTCTCGAAAAATAACTACCTTCTTCTAAAAGATATGAGAACTATACCTGAACAATAGAGAACAAGAATCACTATTCCGGTATATAAAAAGCAATTAATTAAAACAAACTCAAAGAACTCACGCGGAATATGCCTATAAAGCACCATGTCAAAACTATTAACAACAAATATTTCTGAAAAAATAACTGGTCATATTGGGATAAGTGAAGAACAATAAAGATTCAGGCAGAAGTCCACAGAAATCCAAGAAACCTCAATTTAAGACAGGTTAGTGATCAAGTAGTATAACAAACTTGTATACATAATCCAAGATATACCTATATTTAGAAGACGGATTGAGCCTACTTGTCCTCCTTTCGGTTTCAACTATGCTTATATTCAACGTTGACAGCCAACACCTACTACAATTTACGTTCAAACTACATCCGCAATACCCTTATCTCAAAATGTATCTTGAAAAGATTTAATATTTAGTTCAGAAACTGTCTAAAAATTGAGTTTGAAAAGTACCCAAGATGTAATTTAAGTGGGCCCCAAATCTACTCCAAATAAGTGTTTGTTTAAAAAACGTTGTAAAACTTTTTAAATACCATTTAAAATGTGATCCAATAATAACTTAATATTTACTTTATTTTTAAATAAATTTTAAAGTTCATTAAAAATGCGGCCGAAGGTACCGGGTGATCGTAAAAAAACATCTTTCAGAGCAGGCCATGACCGAAGTGTTAAAGTTGGCAATACTTAATATAAGCCAATTATCAAATGTTGACAGCTGTAAAATTTTTTGGTTAGATACATTTAACTTACTATCTAACCAAATTTTTTTACAGCTGTCAACATTTGACAATTGGCTTATATTAAGTATTGCCAACTTTAACACTTCGCTCATGGCCTGCTCTTTCCATCTGTGATCTGCTGCTTTGGAAATGTGTCCAATATTGCGCCTTAATCAAAGTAGTTTATAGTTGTAAAGTTCTCTTCTTCCCCGAAAGAATCCAACACGTATTTGCCTCACTTTTAAGAAATGTTTGACAATGCTACAAATGGCTCTACGTGTTCATGTGACGCCTTTTGCTTGTTTATTTTTCGAAAGAAAAAAAAGCAGGCAGGTTTGGTTATGATGTAAGATTAGAGCTGTTTCACTTGCTTAATTATATGTGTTTGTCATAAAACGGGTAACTAAGCAAAACTACATTCTAGCAAAGTTCAGCAACCTGACACGTGCGTTATTCCATGCATTTTTACTTGATACATTTTTGGCTGTATTTCAATAAACATATACTCGTGGTAGGCTGTTCACCTTAATTTAAATACCTTTGGTTGCATTAAAATAGATACGATGTTCCGAAGAACATATCTCTCGTCAAGATTCCATCGAACGATAAATACTTCTCAGTTTTACCAAGCTTCGCTGATAACATGGACGGCAGCAGTTTAACAAAACTTCGATTTTCTGACAGGTTTGTGTAAACATTTGAATTCTAAGTGAATATCTCGGGAATTCGAAATATAGAGTAAGATTGATTGCTACAAATTTTTTAGTTTGGGTCTATTTTATAAATTGAGCTTTACAGAACTCACGCTTAGATGTATCGCTGATGTAAGTATTGCTGTGAATAAACAGTGATCTTATCTATAGTTTGCTTTAGAAACAAAGTCAGCCTTTGTTCCCTGAATAAAATTACGAATGAACTATGAATGCTTAATAATTAAAATTTGTAACAAAATCAGCAACAGTGTCACTCAAGTTTAAATTTGGGTTTGAATAAACAATTCACACTGTTTCGAGTTTTAAAAAAATAATTACAAACGAAATATTTTTACTTCGCAGTATTCATGCTTTTAAAAAATATTCATTATAGTAACAGTATGTTCTCCCTAGAGCTATTACAATACTAAATTTAATCCTGATCTGTTACTTCGTTTGTTGAGTAATAAAGCGTTGAACTCAAACTGTTGAACAATCGTATCGGCAGCCATTTTAAAGCTTTAGCGCTTGAAAAATAGTGTTAGATTTACACTAAGCTCTTCTATCAGGTTCCGTTTTTAAATTGGAAAAAATGCGGTTTACTAAAAAATATAACCAAAAACAACGTGTAACTTACGTTTCCGATTTCGGACTTTTTATAAAAGCTTATGTCGATGAATTCTTGATGTACTCCCATATTCTGAAGCGTATATGAATTGGATTAACCGTTTCAGAGATAAGAAACATAAATTTATTTAAAACATGTTTTTTGAGTTCCTGGAGGTCTAAAACACTTCCGTTAAAATTTCGAATTTGAAAATTTTCATTAAATCAATACTTCCCTATACTGAAAGTATAGGAAAGTAAAAAGCGGCAAACGTATGCGAGGAAGATCTCGTAGTGGTTGCCCTACAACTTTTTTTTTTCAGTTAAGTGTAGCAACAACCTTAGTACAGCTAATCTAAATAACCCAAAATTTTACGGACTTTGATCATTTAGACGAATGCTTAATTTGTTTTTATCGTGCTACTTTGTTGAAATATTTTCTAGCAGCATATTTTGCATTGTTTTATATAAGGCTTTACAAGTTTTCATATTAAAGTTTTATAGCAGTCTTCCTGTTGCAAAGCAAATTTTAATGAATTGTGAAGTAGATTAATGTGCTTCCCAAAATTAATAACAAGGCATGCTCAAGTAGAATCCCATAGGATGCCAATTATCCTACAACATGCTTTCAACTTCGAGATGCTTGCTACCTTTAGATACACCCTCTTTTTAACAAGGATTGCTTCTAACGAAAGGCAAATTAAATTATTAAAAATGCCAGTAGCAATCAAGATTTAATTCTGTATATTTCTAATTGATTGAGTAGCACTACGGAACGCTGTCTAGATTAGTTGCACTTCTTCAGTTATAAAATACTGTTTTTACAGCACCACCAAGCGGTATTCTTCAACTTGTATTGTCATTAAAAATGAATATTTTAAGATTTTTCTGTTGTGTTTTAATTCAAAACTTTTTAATCTAAGTAGGTATTTAGAATACTCTTACGACGCAACTTTTTTTGCAAAGGTAAATGCTGCGATTTGAAACTGTTTTATAAAGCTTATACGAAGTAAATAACGAGTTAGTAGGTAAAGCACAGGTATAAAGTATCGCTAATATTATATGAGCTACCAAACGACATATTTTCAGCTTAGATCATTATTGCTTTATAGATCAAGAGTGTATCTACCTGCGCAAATATTATAAAATTGCTATTTTAATTTAAATTTATAGGTTAAAAGTTTGTTGCGTCTGTGGTGAAAAATGAGTAAAATAACAATAATATTCCATTTCGGCCATTTTCGTACATCAACCTAACTGTAGACTAAATACAGTGGGCTCTAAAAAATCACGGGATGTTTAATAACGATTTCGATACCATTCTGTTATTTAGAACTGAATGTTTTAGTTAGGCACTGGAAACTGCCGTAATTTTCTTCATACACTGTTGGTAATCCGACGAATCTTTACATTAGCGAAATTTGTGGAATGACAAATTTTACTAGCTGAACCTGTGGGCTACACCTTACACCAACTTGTAAAAGCAAGTTCCGCGTCGTCTTACGTGACTGTTACATTCGCTCCAATCAAAATAGTAAACAAGCTGTGTCAAAATGTACGAGCATAGCCCATCGTAATGAAAAGTGAAAAAAATCCGAATTTAATCCATAAATTTTTGTTTTATACTCTTAAGACGTTAAGACAGACTGATAACACGTCAACATCTAAAATGGTCGCACCACCCATTCTGTGCGAAACTTCACTCTATCGTCCTGTACTTTACAAACAAGACTTGTCAAGGACGTTTTTTTTTTTATAACGCTTTAATCTTTGAAATACAAGCTTATGTTAAAGTTCATTGTTCACACAGTAAACTTAAGATACAAATAAAATTAAAATAACAGAATAGTAAATTTATCTATATTGTAAAAGCACTAATCTTCGGCGTGTCTCAACTTTAGGCTGCTTAGGTGCGCGGCCACACTTGATTTCGGTCTTACATAGTGCTAGGCGTTTGTGCCTGCAGCAGAAACCGGAAAAGCTTAGTACTTAAAACGAATTTATGGAGAAAGGCCACTGCGATTATTCCGGTGTATATTTACAAGCAGTAAATATGAAATTCGTTGGCATTTCATTTTTTTTCAGGAGATTATTTTCTTATTTGTATACTATTTTTACGATTTTTAAATCCAGGAGGTTTCAACAGTTGCCTAAGTGGGAAACCAAAAATAATAGCTTGACGTTAAATTGATGTAGACAAAGAAACTATAAAATAAAGATATGAAATAAGGAACATTATGAATTACTTCTTCAAGAAATACTTACAAACTGTGAAAATGCTTATTTACATCGTAATAAAATAAATATATTTAACAAACGAACATTGTTTCTAATTAATTTTAATTTGAAGTTAATTAGCAATATTTCAGAACAACATAAACAGTAAAAATTTTAATATTTTATAACTTTGGGTCTATAATACAGAAGGCTTATGAATGATTATTTATGTGCGTGACCACTGTTACTTGAAAGAGAACTGCAAGTGGACCTACAGATACCTATATGGATTGCCTAGGCAATTATAAATAAAATATTGCAATTGAAATTGTAAAACACCACTTGTAACACACCGCTCCTTCAACCGGTCACTCCGCATAATGCCATGCACATAGCCGAGACTCACATAGCGGAGACGGACATAGCCGAAACGCAGGCCGAACCGAACCGACGCGCACGCAACCCACGCGCCGGGTCATAGGTTATAAGCGCTCGGTTGCGAACGGAAAAGCTAACAAAGCTTTAAGCTTACAAGCGCTCCGCTTTTTCTTGTAAGAACAGGCGACTGCTTACGCTTAGTCCTACACTTTTGTTTACCAATATATTATTGTGTTATACGCCCAAACTAGTAGCCGAGTATACAAACCACGGCAACAACCCAGTGCAAACTACTGAAAAACTATAGCCGAGCTTACACGACTGTAAATGGAAAACGCATAAGGAGGACAATGGCCAGTACAGTTAAGTATTGAACAACTCTAAACTTTGGTAAATGACGCCAATTAGCTAACACAAGCAAAAGCTATTCCAAGGTCATTTTCGAGATGCACTACTTGCTTCCAGGGCTCAACAGACGCCTACGCATTCCTAGAAACTGTAGAGTGTACAAAGAGTGTAAAACGATCAATGATGCTCACACGTTGCAAGGCACTACAATTCCCTTAGAAGGACCAGCGCTAACACGTGATACGGAGTGAAAGATACAAGAAGCTCTTAGGGTAGGGAATTAGTTTACTAAAAACAACATACGGTCCAACAGGCCCAGTACACCAGACACTGCGCGAAATTTTTGCGACTAAACAATTTAACACGCAAAACACAGAATTGTTTATAGCCGACCGACAGACTTACAGAAAAAATCCAAATATACATGGTTTACGTACTATTCACCCCAAACCTCAAGAAATTAGTTCCAAGTTCAAATATGACCTCGTTCGCTGAACTACTAGCAGAGACGCGGAAGATCGAAAAAACACGCAGCATTCTAAAAGCTTATACCACCAGATCAGGAGACGCGAACGAGCCCAACAAGAAAACACGGTGTGGATACTGCAAGTTTCAGGGGCACAGAAAATAAGAATGCAGTGAGAATAAACCGGCTGAGAATTTAACGGACCCAAGACCGTCAACAGTGCAACCAGCACCCTCTACCACCACACCGAAGCCATTCTGTGTTAGATGTGAGAAAACTGGGTTGTTCCGCAGCAACCCTATCTTAAATGCAGAACTTAATCGATCGACATAAGAATCTTCAGGACCGATTTCAAGCCAAGGGTCATCTCCCAAGCCTGAAACCCCATGAGAACCGTTATGGGAGGAGCCTACTTTGACACGAGGCAAAATAGAGCGTTGGAAGTCAAGTCTTATACCGCCACCCCAAACAGCCGATACTACACGTTTATTGCTCAGTCAGTAAAGTTAATCCTGGCCGATGAATATGAGCGACCACAAGAAGTTCTGGCCACAATAGCCACCATCTAGCTGGAGACGAAAGCTATAGAAAAGGATATTTTGGTCATTTAAGATTCCAAACCCGCACGCTAATCGGAATCGACTTCATCCAGATGGCATCTAACTAACGGTCAGTAGCACTTCGCCAGCGACTCTACAGCACGGAACCAGTTCCGACCCGAACCAGTCGAAAACTTTGCCACCTAATATCAACAGGCATTAATCAATACACATCCTAGAGCAAAGAATTTGTCATCTTAAAACGTCCTTCAAGGAGATCCCAAGGCAAACGCCATAAAGATCCGACATATTTTCGGTCCAGAAACACCTGCTTGGAAATCAAAAGACCCTGAGGTACGCCAAAAGATTCCTCTTCAGAAACAACACCTATAAACAGGTAGCAACCTATAAGTTGTTCGCAGATCTAAAATCGGATTTGTACACACCTCTACACGGAGCTCCACAACTGCCAACTACATTCCTCCTCCCACACATTTGCCACAAAACAAATAAGACGAGTCAACTTTGCTATGTTTGAAGTCTAACTATTGTCCCTCGTTTTGAGCGCATCTTTTTAAAGTGCGCCGACACCTTCAAACCAGCTACTCTCTACGGGGAACGTAGAATCGACACAAGAGAACTCGCCCCTGTAGCACTGCCACTGTAGCAGCCTTGGTTTTATCAATTGTATTTTGTAACTTAGCGACTTGGTTGCTATTTATGTAACTAAAAACATTCATCAAGTTTATTCTGTAAAGCTAAACACATTAAAAAGTTCTTCCGCAAACTAATGTTTAATTTACAACTCTGAACCCAACATTACATTATTGGTGACCCCAACCGTTGAAACCGTTGAAACTTCATGTAACGCACTTTTACAAGAAATTCTTAAACTTTCTCATGGTTTACAACTACCAGACGAGTTCCTTAAGAACCTACTGTTTTCTAAATTACCTGATAATTTAAAAGTACCCGCTGCCTTACTTGAAACATATTTGGAACTTCACGAATACTCAAATAGGATCGATGAATTATTATCTGTTGTGCCGAACAATATTCCTTGTGCATCAAATAATGATAGGTTTGATCGTCTACCGAATGAAATCACTAACATTAAAAATGAACTTCAAAATTCGCAACCAAACTTTAGATCACATTTTCAATATAACTCTTTTGCACCATCACCATTACAAACACGTAATTTTAATCAACGTCACGTATTACAATCAAAATACACAACCTACTTCTACTCAGCAACTTAATTTTCCCAATAATAACACGCACAATTACCAAAATTTTCCAAATTTGTGTTATTACCATGAAAGATTTGGTGATAGAGCCGTTAGGTGTGCCGGTCCCCCATGTTCTTATAAAAAAAACTAAATTCGGCTTTGCTAACATCACCCAGTTGGCAAAATTTGGCTTTTCAAGGGTGCAACTTAATTTTTATTAAAGATGTATTTTCAAATATAAGTTTTTTAGTGGACAGCGGTTCAAACTACAGCTTGTTACCAAATGCTTTCTTCCACAACCACACAACACGCAATCCTGCCTCTTTGATTTCTTTATTGGCAGCGAACCAAACACAAATACAAACTTATGGTTCTAAAACACTAGCTTTAAAATTTGATTTTTCAAATCAACCAATTACTTGGAACTTTATTTTGGCAGATATTGCATTTCCAATTTTGGGGCTAGATTTTTTACAATATCATAATTTAATGATAGACTGTGCTGTGGGAAGAGTGGTTGAGCGAATTTCTGTTAATCGATCTATGATGTTCGACCCGGAAATTCGTGAGTCATCCGTTCTTCCACAGACTGGTGGTAATTCACCTGTTCAACAAACAAAACCTCCTAGTTTTTACAAGTCGCAAATAATTATAAAACATTTAAACGAATCATCTCAACATTTAAACAACTCTTCTCAACTTACAAACAAATCACAACCATCACTCCAACCAACTTCATCACAATCAAACATCCAACCAATCTCTCAATCATCTCTCTCAAACACATCACAACTAATCACACATCCTAATCAACTTTCCAATCTTCTTTCTTCTGAACTTAACGACTACCAATCGCCTTCTACGGTAGAAGCAGATGTTAATGCTCAAGAAATTTCTTATAACTCACTCTCTTTAGAATCTTTATCACCTGAACGCACTCTTTACTTTAATCTTCTTCAACAATTTCCGACTTTAACAGCTGAATTCGACATTAACACCCCTATTAAACATAATATAGTGCATCGAATAAAAACTAACGGTCCGCCAATTAGTGCAAAGTGTCGAAGACTTAATCCAACACAATTAATGTTTTTAGAAAAGCATCTGCATGAACTATTACGTGCTGGAATCATCGAGCAGGCAGACAGTCCTTGGAGTAGCCCAATACATATGGTATTAAAACCTGATGGCAGCTATCGTGTCTGTGGCGATTACAGGCAGCTGAATGCGATGACAGTTCCGGATACCTATCCAATTCCCTTCATGCAAGACTTTACTCACAAAATATATGGATCTACAATATTTACTAAATTGGATTTAAAGAAAGCATACTTCCAAATTCCTTTGCATCCAGATGATATGGACAAAACCACAATTACCACGCCTCTTGGTGCATATCGTTACAAAAGACTTAATTTTGGCTTAAGAAACACTCCTTCTTCCTGGTCCAGATTCATCCAGAAGATTCTTACAGGGATGTATTACATTTATTTTTACCTCGACGATATATTATTTTAGTAAACCCAAGGCACAAGGTTTCATGTAAAGGCATTCTGCCACAAGACTCAAACCAGCTTTTTTTGTTTAAGTATTTTTGTTTAGATGTTATGTTCTTTTTGTTTATGCACATTATTTTTCCCTTTTTGTTCTGTTTTTTTTAGTGAACTGGACTTTTTCTGCTCTGCTCTTGGAATCTCAAGAATTGGACACGCACCTGGAAAAACTAGAAGCTTCAAACTAATTTTATTCTATTTTCTATGATGTTCAATTAGTTACGTTACTTGTATTGTTTTTGAAAAGATCAGAAGTTTTTGTAGCTAAGATAGCATGCGCTTCACATTTGCTGCGTAGTTTTTTTCTTCTGCAAAGTTGGGGAGGGGGGGTACTAATGTAGCAGCCTTGGTTTTATCAATTGTATTTTGTAACTTAGCGACTTAGTTGCTATTTATGTAACTAAAAACATTCATCAAGTTTATTCTGTAAAGCTAAACACATTAAAAAGTTCTTCCGCAAACTAATGTTTAACTTTACACCACCATATTGCCTACCCACGATGAAACAGGAAGTATACCGAGAAGAAATTGACCAGATGCTGCACCTCGACGTCATAAAAGAGTGGGCTGCGCCGGTTATGTTAGTGCCGAATGTTGAACAAACACGCCAAAAGTGACCAGTACCCTCTACCCCGAATTGACGAACTGCTACACATGGCAACTACCGCTATAATTAGCACCCTCGAGTTGCAGTGCGGGTATTGGCTCCCATGTATAATAAACTAAAAATACTCAAACTGTGGAATAACAACACTTAAAAGATACAGCACCCGTCCACACAAGTAACTAAATACTAGATACGTATTTCCACAAAAAGGCTTATCATTAGTGGTAAACTGGGACAGTGTCAGATGTTTGATGATGGTAGCTTTATTGGCATTATTGTCTTCTTCCAGAATCCCAAAGAGCACCTGCAGGACCTAGATAGTGTCTTTAAGAGACTAACCTAATTTCGATTATACGCACGCCGAGCTAAGTGTTGGTTCGCTTGTACCATCGTTAAATATTCGGGACATGTCATCACTATAGAAGAGTTTTAAGTAGACCCTGAGAAGACGCCAGCAATTACCCAGCTCACCTTTCCCAAGAACCTAAAAACACTAATGTCGTTCTTACGTGCTCTTGATACTACAGATTTGTATCAAATTTTGCAACCGTTTCAATGCCGCGCGCGGTTGGCCTTCGCAAAGAAGCTGGGGTTCAACCCAATTCAACCCGTTATAACTCTACGATCTGGAGATTACCTATACTCCGAGAAAAACAATTGTGATAGCAGACACGCTCTTTAGGCTAATCTGTCCGCCTCGCCCAGAGAGAAACTGAGACATCTACGCGGTCACTATTAATAATTCCCAGACGTCTCTCAGAAGAGCCTAAATCGAAGACTCAGAGGTTTACCTACCATATGTCCGATCTCCGTCTAAACCACGTCTCCAAAAATGCCATCCCGGAAACTGTGCAACCCAGACCTAGTCGAGGCAGACCAAGAAAACCAGCCGCCTAAGAAACTATACCTAGTCCATGATCATCGTCAAGACGTTTAAAGATTCTGAGAGGAAGTCTGTAACACACCGCTTCCTCTACGGATCATCCCGCATAGCGCCACGCACATACTCTAGACGCACGCTTCACTGAGCCGAGACGTACGCAACCCTAGCGCCGAGTTACCTTTCACTATCGAAGATAATGAATTCGTAGCTTATAAGCGCTCAGTTGCAAACAGAGAGGCAAGCACAGCCGCAAGCTCACAAGCGCTTTGCTTCTTCTTGTAAGAACGGGTGATTGCTTACGCTTAGTGCTAAACTTTTGTTTAGTGCTATATTATTGTGTTATTTGTGTATATCTGTACTTACATAGGTGAATAAATCGTTATTCATTTTATTGGAATGTTTTTCTGAATCTACGAACCAGCATTGAACTGAAAACTGCTCCCTCTTCAAGTGGGTCCAGCCCGCTCTTTTTTGTTTAAATTTTACAGATTCCTAGCTCCTATACACTTACAATATCAATTCTAAAAGAGAACTTGTTAAAGAATTAAATCAAAAATATTGAAAACAACACTGTATTAAAAACTGGTAACAAACATAGAACTACAGAAAGACAATTAATACAATAGAAATTTAGAACTTACACTTATAAAAATTATTTGGATTCTTTACACTGGCTATACACACTGTGTCTATAAGGTAACCTCTCCGCCCCCCCCTCCCCCCCAACTAACTTTTGAACGACTTCATATTTTTCCACAAAATTTGGTGTGCTGTAATGGGAAATTAAATATTATCTTTCAGACTATATTAAAAATTTGTATCATCGAAAATGGCGAGAGGGCGCCATTTTTAATATTTTTTAAATGGAAAGAGGGGCCGAATGACACCTCATTGGAAAGGTCTTTTAGTTCTGCGTCTGATGCTAGAGTTTCAATGAAAAATATTCAGCCATAACAAATGACAATGTTTGAAGATAAAGAAGTCTATTTAAAAAAACTAAGAATTTAAGCTTAAATTAATTAAATTAAATGTTCGAAATGTTTACCATTCACTTCTTGGCACATAAAAAAGGCGGTTATGAAATTCCTGCCTTACATTTTCATAAGTTTCTGGAGTGATATTTCTGCAAACTTCTGTAATGCGTTGCTCCAGTTCTTCAATTGTTTCTGGACGGGTTCTGTACACTTTCGATTTCAGATATTCCCATAGAAAAAATCTAAGAAAGTTAAATCTGGGGAGTGAGCCGGCTATTCTACAGGCCCCCGCCTACCAATTTTGAATTGAGTGAGTCCATTTAATTAAAATCCGCCTTTTTGTTATGGCTGAATATTTTCCTTTGGAATTCTAGGATCAGACGCAAAACTAAAAGACTTTTCAAATGAGGTGTCACTCGATCCTGGATAAAAAAATCAAAACAATTTTGAATTGAGTGAGTCCATTTGTTTAAAACCCGCCATTTTGTTATGGCCAAATATTTTTCTTTAAAACTGTAGGATGAGACGCAGAATTAAAAGACCTTTCAAATGAGGTGTCCTTTTTTATTGGAAAAAAAAATTTCAAAATGGCGCGCAGTAGCCATTTTGAATGATACAAAATTTAGTTTTTGGCTAAAAAATAGTATTTAATTTCCCATTAAAACACACCAAATATTGTGGTAAAATATCAAGTGGTTCAAAAGTTAGTTGGGGGGGGGGGGGGAGTTACTTTATAGACAGACGGTATAGATTAGCTATAAAAGCAAGACAGCGTAGAAATTTTCTAATGTTTTGTGCGTTGATTGGCTAGAGCGACTATGCGACAACTGTAGTAACTTTAAAAACAGTGGGTCAGATCATGCAAACGAAGCGCACGCAAAGACATTCATATCTAACTCAAATAAGGTTTAGAAATTATTTTCATTGCAGCTCACATTTTAGGAAGGCTGATATCTTGAAATATTGTTTTATTACCTACCTACTCCATTACCATTTACAATTAAAAAAAAAAGCTGAAATGTGGACTTTCCCATACTAAAACTGATCGTATTTGAAAAAAGTATAATTTTTATAATTATAACCTTCCATTCCATCCATCCAAATTTATAAAAAGCGCCACAGTAAAATTATAGCTTAAAACAAACAAATTGTAGCCAATACTAGATACTTATACTTGCCGTTGCCGTATTTGCAAAAGTGTAACGTTTAATAATTATAACGTTGTACAGTTCAGTGAGTATTAGATAGCAGCAGGAGTTTGAATTTGCGATAGCCTGTTCAATTGGTTTCCGCTTCGTAACTCTACCCATAGAAACAGCGACTACCAAACGAAACCAAGGCAAGCGCCCGCCGAAGCGCTTCGGTGAATTACAAATTCCGCTTCGGATGTCGGACAAAAATGGCTATAATAGCTTTATTTGGGAAGTTATGAAAACTATGCAAAGAATGAAGAATATATTTTTTAACTAGAGCTAACTGATAGGCGTAATTAAAATAACGTAACTGCCGGAAAATTCGTTGATATCAAAAAGTATCGTTTTCTTTTCTTAATTTTTTAAATAGTTGAAAATTCTAGCGAATTCTAGTAAAGTACTTTAAATAGTCTATCGAGCTGATAAAAGTTTATAATGATCGGCGTTTGCGTTTTGGAATAAATAATTAATAAATTTCTAATTTTTTCAAACATTTCTGGAAGGCGTCAGAGTAAAATTTGGAAGATAAGTAAAATAATTTGTAGTTTAATGCAAGCTTTATCGGCTCAGAAACTTTAAAGAAATCGTGGGGACAGTTTCTGAAAAATTCTTTTTTAAAAATTTTAAAAATTTTGAAGCAGCGGTCGTTTTCCGATTTTCAAAATTAATTTTATTTCATCGTATACTAACTAGAAGGGGCTCTCAAACGAGAGACAACTACTTTTTGAGTAAATGGGCGTTAAAGTTGAAAATTCTATAAAGTTGTAGCGCCCGCCATTTTAAAGCTAGAGAGTTCGGTAAAAAAGTTTTCGATATGCCTTAAGTTTTCTTTCAGATTTGGATTTTTTTAAAAGCTTAACTAAAACTACAATTTTCGATATACCTCTTGATTTAAAATTTCCTCAAAATCGGTCCAGTACTTTTCGCCTGTAAAGGCGTCACCCCCCCCCCCCCAAACATCCACAAACAAACATTTTTTAAAAACTACTTTTTGGGTTCCTTGGCCCTCAAAACGTGTATTTCCGTTAAAAATCTACATTTCGAATATTTTCATGAAATTAATACTTCCCTATACCGAAGGTATGGGGAAGTAAAAACGTATTTTAGGCAAGACTAGGCTAACCTAACCGAACCTACCATACACAATCACCATTAATGAGGATTAAGTACCGATATTAATTTCTACAGTTAAAGAAGTTTCAAATGTGAAAATTACAATTTGAAACAATAATGAACGAGAACAATATAAATGAATAGTGGGTACATTCACTTTAAAGGTCATTTGTTACTTAAAAATGCAGCTAAAAACTTTAAAAGGCAAATATCTGGAAATGTTGTGTAATTGTCTACAGTTATTTTATCATCCTCGGGTACTATATTCCTGGATTAATATTTATCAAAAAAAAAAAACATTTTAAATAATAGGAACCTAGGGGCGCAACCGAGTTCCCCTAATGACGTGATTAGGAGTTAAGACCATGGACGAGTTCCCCCAATCCTAATCTTAATCCGCTTATCACAAGTCTTATAAGTTACTCAAGAAAGGTACATGGTTATCTAAAAATTTTGTTTATTTCAATTGGTGTGTAGTTTCAAGGAGCGTTTTCTACGTTTAGTTTAATTTGTTTTTGCAAACGCAATTAGTTAAATTTGCGACATCAGCTTGTTCACACCAGCCAGAATGGAACGTATGTTTAGCGAGAAAGGCAAAGAACTGTTAGTAGTAGAAGGGTGCAAATTTTATAAAAACAATGTGTTAAAAAGTGGCAGTACTACTTGGAGGTGTTATAAAATAGGTTGCTCTGCGAAGTTACACACAAAAGAAGGTGCCCTAGAAGAAAGTGTGTTGCTTCATAACCATGAAGTATCGACAGCAACCCTAGAAAGGCATGCATGCAGTGAGCAACAGTATGAAAAGGAAAGCAGTTGAAAACATTGCAGAACGACCATCGAAACTTATTTATCAGGAACTGAATGAAAATCCCCAATTTTTGGAAAGTCTAAATATCGCAGACATTAAAAATATAAGAAAAAACATGTATCATCAGCGGCGATCAACAATGCCACCGCTGCCAAAAAATTGCAGCGAGACTCACGATGTTCTAAAGACAATAGCTACGGAAACAAATAAAAAGGAGCCATTTTTACGTATTAATGATGTTGATGAATATTTTCGTGCTACACTAATTTACGTTTCCTTAGTTCCGTGGAGTTTGTGTACATGGATGGCACTTTTGAATATTGTGCGAAATATTTCATGCAGCTGTTTACTATTCATGGGTATAAAAATGGGCAGTATGTACCTCTAATTTTTGCTCTTTTACCAGACAAAAATAGTGCAACCTATTTAAAACTTTTTAATTTAATTTGTGAGAAATTAGAAGCATTTAAATTATCGTTTGCACCAAAAAGTATTGTGATAGATTTTGAGCTAGCTATTTATCGCGCTACCAAGGAGAAGTGGCCAGAAGTTGCAGTGTATGGTTGTTTATTCCACTTAGAGCAAGCTTGGTACAGAAAACTGAAGAGTTTGGGACTGTCTACAGAATACAAAAAAAAAAAGATTCAGAAATAGGGCAATGGCTACGTTATTTGTTTGGTTTACCCTATTTGCCAGCTAGTGAAGTGAGCGACTGCTTTATATTTGATTTCATCAACGATCAACCAGCAGACGAACGTATCACAAAATTCTGCGATTATTTAGTCGATAATTATGTTTCCGACGAAAGTGTATTTCCACCCAGTATGTGGGCTTCTATCTTTTATCATTCTCATCCTGACATTTATAATTTTGTGAGAACACTGCTAAATTTTCAAACCGGCAGTTACCTTAAAATAAATACTGCTAATAAGGAAGGTTCAAAATCTGTTTTTCGAAGGGTGGTACAAAGAAAACAACAGTTTTTAATAGAAAAATTTCATCATATTTTACCAACCAATTAACGAGATTTGAGTATGTTAAAACGTTGTCATACAGAAACAAAATTTAAATTATGTGTAATCTTGTTATGTGCTACGGTATAATGTAATACTTATTTTTTATATTACTATTTGTATGGTGTTTACAATTTAAATAATTTTAAATCTTGTATGTGTACTACAATATATATATTATTCTTTATATATCTATTTGTATTGTTTTGTTTGTGTGCATGTGCAAGTAGTACAGTACATGTTATATAAATAAAATTTTTCTTATAAACAAATGATTTCTATTTTATTTTTACATTATAGTACTACAAAGAAACTAGTAAATGTAGGTTTTATTAAGTTACTTGTGAAATTTATTAAGTTACTTTTGAAAGTGTAGACCTGGAAATTTTAATCCCTGTTTTGCAAATGTGGGGATTAGGCTCAGGGGGATTAGGGGAACTCGGTTACTCCGGAACCTAGTATACACAGTCACCTTTATTAGGAATCAAAGACCATTTAGTTCTACCGTAACAATAGTTTCAAATGTGTAAATGAAAATTTAAACATTAATGAACGCAGCCAATTTGAAAGAAAAAGTGAATACATTTATTTTATAGCATATTTGTTGTCGCTCACGCTGGGTCGGTATGTTACTTCAAAGGAATATACATTCGTATAATTATTTAGTAGTTACGCATGTTCATTTCAGTCGCTGATTTTGCGTATTTCAGAATGCACAATATTGCGGAGCGCAGTCGGTAGCGTACTGCATTTCTAAACAACTTATTTATTACTTAAAAATTTGTATGAAAATAAACGTGGGGCGTTGACCAGGTGTTCTGCTAGTAATTAATAAAAGAGCATTAACTATTGTACTGTTAACACACATTGCCTAGTATGACAAGCGAAACGATTTTAGTTCAAGATTATGCAGGGTCTTCTCGCATTGAATATATGAGTAAGAAAAAAGACTTAAATTTATAAGGCTTTGAATTGGAATTCCTAAAAATAAAAAATAAAACACCTTCCAGTTTCCCAAGCACGAAAATATCAAAGTGACGACATTGCTTTATGAATTACATTATATCTCATTTTATACGGAGAAACTCCTCGACCTTGCTTTATTTCCTTCAAAATTAGATGCGCGTAATTTCTCGCTATGTCACGGTGACGTATAGCGCTATTACAACAGTCTAATGAAAGCAAATGTCAGAAAATTTGTTCCCGCGTATAAAACACTGAGGATTTGTCGAATTTTTCAAACACCCCACATATTTGACGTCGAAACGTTTGGTATGTCCTAACGACTAAGAAAAATTTCGCTGTCGAGAACGAACCATTATATTCCCGGATAGTATTCGAACTGTATTTTATACCGCGTTATCAACACGAGTCGTAATCTCGTAATTATACGTGAGATCACGTCGCACGTCTCTTGAAGTCATCGTATTTCACTTGTAATTTAATGCTTATCTACGGGATGAAAACACAACCTAACATGGTACAACACCCGGTAAAGAAAGTGACGTTAGATTATCCTAAACTAATCCACAGATTGGGAAATTTGCTTACAAATGAAACCTGTTAGAAGCAGTCCGTGAATTAAATCAGATAAAGGAAGCTGAATAGTCGACTTGTAAATTGTTGCAATAGATTTGTAGAGGAAATACATTACGTATTGCAAAAATGTCATACTAAGCATATCTAAGTTAACTAAAATCTTGTAATTGATTAATTGGTAGGTCCACGATCTTGTTGATTGCGATACAAAAGTATCTTGTTCGGCCGCACTTAAGCTTTCCGTATATTATTTTCGCATCTAGAGTTTTACCATTGGTTAATTTCAAATTTTAACTAATCAATGGCTCGGTGTCAAATGCGGAATTCGGTGCGAAATGCGAGTATAGAATGTAATCATTATCGCTTGCGCAAAAACAAAGCAAGCTAGTTAGTTTGATTCAATTATTAGAACGTGCATCAATCAAAATTATTAATTATATCACTTTTAATATTATAATTTCATCTCCAAAAAGATGGTTTATCCATGGTAAGTCCAATTACACCATTTTTATCTAATATATTTATGGAAAATATGGATCAAATGTTTGAGTGAAAATAGTCTGAGAACCTCATATTTTGGTTTCGTTATGTTGATGACATTTTAGCATGTTTTGACAGTCCAGTGAGTTAAATAATAAATTTTTAATATTTATTAACAGCTTGCATCCAAACATAAAACTTACACTACAAACTAAACAAAATAGGTGTATTAACGTTTTAGATTTAACCATATAAATTTTAATTCAAGTAATTAACTTGCAAGAGTGAGCATCACTTTACATGCACTTCTTAAGCATTGTTACCCTGGAAATAAATTAACATTGTTTTATATTTTCCAACACTTTTGATGTACACCTATCTAGACCCGGCTAGTAAAAGTACACAGCGTTTATAAAAACTTCAATCGTGAAGAGCGTAACTTAAACCTACCATTACCACGCTGGCTCCGCCTGCAACTGAGTACATGTGAAACAACCGAACTGAAATGAACCAGAGGCACGAGTAAGGAAGCGTGTTGATGTTTGAAAATGTATTAACAACTCAAGAAGTATTATTTTTAGCAAGAAATTACTCTTATTAATTTGTATTTAGAATTTCAAAACCTTTCTGACGCTCGTGATTTAAACTTCTGCTCGATCAAAAAAAGTTCCACTTTGCTCACTAAATAATTATTTCCTCATTTCTCTGATATAAAGTTTAATGGGTTTGTTTTCACAAATAACGGAGTAATAGAAAAGAAACCCTTTTTAAAACAAAAAGCAAACGGCTGCATTTGTTTCCATTGAGGTTTGATCCGTTTATCTTCCCAAATAATAAAGTTATAAGCGAGAAATTGTTTGCTTTTAGTAGGCTGTGAAAAAGCAAAAACAAACACCTGAATGTTTCAGAGAATAAAACTATTAAAAATGTATGATCGTATGATAATTAGAGAGGAGTACTATTTAATTTATTTTAACAATATCTGCATCTTTATACGAGTTTATTGTCAGTCTAAATTTATGTTCCTTTTCGTGTTTTATTACTTAGCAAGAGTATTTAAAAGTTAAACGTCTTTTGATTGTTATACGAACATACATTTTTATTGAATTAAATTGAATTGAATGTAGATTTTAGTAGTACTTGAGATGCTGAACAATTCTTCTCGTTTAACCTAATCTCTATCTCTTACCGTTTACGAGATCCCCATGCATGCACTCCTTATCTTGGACACCCTATATTTGCCTATATTGTTTTTTGTTCCATTATCGTCTTCTAACTGAGATCCATTCGTTTATGGGTTTCCTACTATCTTCCTTAAGTTTTCATCTCGGCCGTTTCTATCATCTGTCGACCCAGAGGGTTTATACTTAGGTACACCCGACGCTGTTAGGGTACCGATCATATCAGACCTGTTACCGACTAATAGGGGCGGTGCGTAGTCGACCAATATTGGGATTGCAAGTAGCCTAAACTGGTAGGAGTAGCACTGCTTTCGGCACGTGCTTGCTCTGAAAAGTCCAATCAAAGACTTCTTTTACTGGTATAACGAGGACCAAGTCACAGTCTGCGGGGGAGTAGCAGCCCCCGTCGTGGTCACAGTGTAAGAATTGTAGTGGCGGTGGTAAGCCAAGCAGGTTTCACGGGTGAGCTGCGTTTTTAGCTAAGGCATTTATTTGCAGAATCAGAAAAAAATAGGTAATCTCCCCCGACCAGTGGGGACTTAAAGCTCGCAGCCTGATGTCAAGACTAGTAGCTTGTTCTTGTAAAACCGTTATTAACTTGAGCATGCGCGCTGATTGAGCGTATCTCAATCCGTACCAAAGAAGGACGTGGTGGATAAGGCTTACGCTAGGTGCCGCCACGTTAAACTAAAGAGGTAGGCCGATACAGCCGCCTCACATTGCATTGTTACGGAGCACGCTTAAGTGATTCGCTCTAATACAGTAAATTGATTTGAAAGTAGAACCTGTACCATTATATTAACAGAATTCTTGTTTGCGTTCAAACGCCTTTGCGTTCAAAAGTCCTTGCGTTTAAACGTCCCTGTGTTCAAATGTTTCTGCGTTTTAAACGTCCCGTCGTCAAAACGGCCGCGTTCAAACGTCCTATACCCATTATTTTGTCGCCATTCTTTATAAGATTTGAAACAATTTATTAAAACAGAGCAACTACACCGAATGCTCTACTTTACTTAATGGCTAAAACATTTTTCGCACAGTATATTAATCTAGCACAATATACAAAATTGTTGAGTATTTAGTGCAAGCGGTAATCTTATTGACGTAAAACTTTATTGTTATTTTAGACCTGAAGTCTAAACAACTACGAAGCATTTATGTCTTGTATGTGCTACAGAAGGGAAATGTTATTACAACTTGGAGTTATTTGTTACTAAACCATAAATAACTAAATTATAGCAACGGACACGACAGAAACTTAAATAACAGCCAAAAGCTATCAATAAACTGAGTGGAGTTGCAAGGCGTCGCCATCGTGTCATGGTGATGTCGAGATGCAAGAGCCCGTCGTGTTGTTATGGTATACGTTGAATTTGACAACCATTCTTACTGTATGGTCTCTTCTTAATGTAATCAGGACTTTCAAATCTTCTACATTGTTATGCCGATCTTGGTAAACTCTAATTTTTAAGTAACCTCATAAAAATCTAGTCGAATTAAGTCAGGTGATCGCGGCAGCTTCGATTAAGCCCCTTCTTTCAATCTGTCTATGTCGAACCATAGAACAATTAACAAAGTTAAGGAAGAGCTCCATCTTGTTGAAACCAATTGTTGACTGCCGGTATTACTGGTTCTGCTTCATTTGGGAAGGAAGGACGTTATTTTGTAAAAACTGGAAATACCGCTAGTGGTTTAGAGTTCCATCTAAGAAAAAAAGACTTGTAGCATGATAACGCACAATTCATACTCCAACATTTCTCTTTTCGGGGTGCTGTGTATGATGTTCTAATAACGGCTTTATGCAAAACCTCATCAATATGCCTGTAAAGCAAAAGAAAGGAATCTGCTTATTATAAATTCTAGCTTCGTCTATTACCGACGTTACACTGTTGCAGATTAAATTTGATTACTTTAAATTCTGAAGATACCATCTCTGTGCAACACACCATCTGATTTCCGCACGAAGTTTTTGCTTAATACAACTTTCCGATACTATTCACAAACTTTTATAGAAAACCTGTTTCTACCCGTAAAGTTCGCAAAGCTTGAATGCACTGCCGTTTTATCGAAAATCGTTTATTTGCAAAGTATGAAACAGTTCATGCTTTTAATTAAGAAATAGCTGCGTTTGCTTCGGATGATTAGCAATCATAACAGTATAACGTTATCAGCCGTAAAAGTTGGTAGCCGCTGAGAATATTAAATATTAAACAATAAACACTGACCTGAAATAATATAAATTTTATAACAGTGGCCACGAACTAATAACACCGGAGCGTTTTATAGTCCCGGGTTGAGCGTTAAAGTGCGGCATTCTGCGAAATGAATTCTACAATCATTAAAAGCTGTACAAATCATCATTGCCGCCAACTGCCGCTGACTTGGATTGCTTTACAGTGGACCGACTGGGATTTACTGCAGAACTAAACACTTCCTATGGAGGGGCCCCAAAATTATTGCTCCAAATACCGACTTTTATTGCTCGCTTATGTTGGTTCCGCTTTTATTCTCTTACTCAGGTTTTACTTAGTGCTTCATAATAAGTGTAGAATAATTTTTAATTAGAAATAAGAGCTGTGTTATCTTTGTTTGTTTTATAATTTTGCAAGTAGTCGCTAACACATGTAGTTAATGAAACTGTCTGATTACTTCGTGTTTACTTGCATCTATTCTTGTGTTAATGTTTATAGTCTGGTGTTCGTGTACGGTGTATAGCTTTATATGAGCCTCTAATATTGTCCATAATTAGTATTAGACTTGTTTTGCTTGATTAACTTTGGCTATACTGTAAACAACTGAAACTAACCTTCATTGACGAGAAACTTCTTAAACACTCAACATCTAAGGAAAGTTTATAATTACATCAACAGGTATTTTTGATCACTTTCACTTCCATAGCTGTTTAGTTTATTAAGTAATGGCTCTCATAGATCAACTAAATTGCAGCATTATAATTCTATTCTATACATGCTTCAAGAATCTATTATCAGAATAGGGGTTAGTACGTCTAACAAATTTTTAGTATTACATTACCGCAGTTACAATCAGTAAAAAAATTTCAAATTCTGGAACATCATACAATAATTAGTTAGTACTGCCTAACCCCGACTCTAACTATACATCAACACAATACTAGAAAGGTTGCTGTATTAGTAGAATGGCCAAGTCACCAAAAGACGCTTAAAAACTGATTTCGTGGGCGCTTTAATTTGAAAGTGTTAACCTAGCTCAAGTTGTTCCTTATGCCATAAGAAGTCAAAATACGAAGTCGTCAAATGATCGTCCTGTACATGACGACATTCGTAAATCTCACTAGTCAGAAAATTACAAAACTAGTTCTCTACAATTTAATTTTATAAAAAACAATTAAGTTGTTTGTTTGCACAGGCGTATATGGGAAAATTTATTTTTGAACTTGTTTTACTCGGGTTAGGGTCGCTCGAAAATGTAATTCATTTGCGACATTTTTTGCTTTACTAATGCATACAAGCTATCAAGAAATCCTATTCTTAACAAAATTAAGCCTCGGATTTTACCATTCTTATAGTTAAAGTTTCATATTTTTTTCAACAGTTATTGTCTGCAATGCAATAAAAAATATACAACGATGCATTTTTCTAAGTGTAGCGCTGTTGTTTCCAGTGGATCTGAACGCCGCGTCACGCCTCCGCCGCAAACTAGTATACAGTATAGCTGTCTCTTTGTTACTCATTACTCGGATGATCAATTTTATGCTTTCAACGGAAAGGGTTGGTATTTTCATTTATCCTGCTATAACTTTTAAACATGCAAAAAAATTAAAATAGTCTGCATAACACAATAATTTTTAATATCAACAGTGTTTTTCCAAGACAGCAAGCAAAAGTAAGCTCATTTGGGAATTTAACATAAATATTTAACGTTCACAATTCAAAGAGTAAACTGAAATAAAAATTAAAAGGAAATGTACAAAATTTGCCTGAAAGATACTTATTTTGTAGAAAATCTGGTCTTCTTGAAAAAGGAACTTTCAACTTTTGTAGATTCGAGAAGAAATTAAAAAAAGGATCATTGACCGGGTGGCCGTTTAAAACAATTTGCAAAAGAAAATACAGAAAACATTAAACGGCAGATATATGTTATTCAAGTTTTACGACCAAAAAGATATCGACGTTCAACGTAAATGAATGAGAAGCTCACGCATAGTTAACTAATGTGAATGTAGATAGATGTATGTTCAAAAGACATATAGCTTTGCAGGAAAATTTTTGATATTAATAAATGCCTGTTTTGTCAAAAACGACGTTCCAACAAACAAACCTCTCTAGGGTTCTCTAAAAAAATGAAAAAATAGTTTCTATGTAGTCAAAATAATTTCGATTATATCTAAATATCTTGAAATATTTAAAAGTAATTGTACTGTAACTGTAAATCTTGAAATAAAATGAGAGTTTCAAAAAACTGTAAAATTCTAAAGAAAGTAAAATTTTTTGTTAATTTTGAAATTTGAAATATTAGAAAATTTTTGCAATATGGTAATTTTTCGAAATTTCTAAATTTTAGAAATGATGAATACTTTAGAAATTTCAAAACAAATTTAAAAATTTCTGGAATTTTTGAAAATGTTTATAATTTTAGTAACTAATTTTGAAATTTTGAAAATTTTGTTGATCTTGAAATTTGGAATATTGGAACATTTTTATATTTATAAGAATTTTCTTTTAATTTTTAAATATTTTAAAATTCTTAGAAATACTAAGTACTTTAGAATTTTTAAACAATTGAAAATTTTGAAGAATGCTGCATTTTTTGAAACTTTCTGATAATTTTGTAAAATTTGATAATTTTTAAAAGTTAGGAAAATATTGAATATATTTTGTAATTTTAAAAATTAATATATTTAATTCTTATTAAAAAAACTAATTGCGCTTGGGTAGATCGATTATTTAACATGTGTAGAATACGATCTTAAGTTCTGTTGCGTGCGCGTCTGTATAGAAGTAGAGCACCCCTCCCAAAAGCCCCTATTTTCATTTTCAGGTAAACGACCAAGAGGAAACCTCTCAGTGGTATTTTACCAATGAAAAGTTGTTCCTATTGTCATTCAACATGCACATATCGATTTTGAAACCAAAATTATTACATTTTTGAAACGACAAAAACCGATTTTGGGGGCAGTAGAAGGTGATAGAGAGATCTCGCTTGCGTAGATCGGCCATTTAACATGGGTAAAACGCGAATTTAAGGTTCTATTTCCAGCGCATTTATTTGGAAGTAGATCAGCCCCCTCCCTTCACACCTGTTTCGTTGTTGTCGTTGTTTTTTGCTACAAGGAAAGCACCACTCGTGTTCGACACGTGGCAGTTTTTGTAGCAAAATGTAAGTTTCCGGAAATCAAAACCACCACTTATAGATTATATACGAAAACACAAATTTTTTGAAGAAATCTCGTGTTATATCTAGCTGTGTTTAAGATTTGACTTTGACGTTTGCTGAAATTAATTATACAAAGTTTTATTTAGCAATTTGGTTGTGATGGGGTCGACCCTTAAGTCAATATTCCTAAATTTAAAAAAAATTAAAATGTCGGTGTTGGGAGGAGTAACTGGGTTGTAACAGGAAAATCTTACTTTCGCAAATGTGATGTTTAAAATGTGTAAAATACATAACTAAGCTCATTTTTCTAGTGCGACTATATTGAAGTAGAGCATTCTTACCCTTCCCCTTTGTTTGACGGGCCTATTTCGTTTCTTTTCGAGTGAAACACACAGAGTCTAGTAAGAGAACAGTTGCAAATCAAAACCGGAAAGAAAAACTCGTCCACCAAAAATTATGTTGGAGGGGGAACCCCTCTCCTCAAATATTGCTGTAATTAAAAATTAAGTTGAGAACTTTATTCTACTATCACTCCTGAACAATTTAGTTCAAACAGAAATTATTACAAATGCAACCACTAATGGGGAAAACAGAGAAGAATCAACTGAAACTGTATAGCTGCGTTCTTATAATGGACCAAGGAAGGACCCTAAGAAATATGCTGAAGGCAATGCTATATGGAAGAAGAAAGAAGGATAGGTCAGGAATTCACCGAAAGACAAGCATAGACAAACTATAAGTAAATTAGGGAAAGAACAGAACTTATTAGATTGGCAGTACCCAATCCTGCAATTTCACTGGAACCTCGATACTTTATAGTAAAAAAAGTACACAAAGAGAAAAAAAAAAGATATTTGTAAATTGCAATGTAAATACTACATTTGAGTGCAATTCCAAAACTAGAAACTTGAGGTTTTAAAGAACATCATTTGTAGTATCTATTGGAAAAATGTACTACTTGTTGACAACAGCTGTTAAAATTAAATTAAAACATTAAATGCATATTCATGTACAGGCATGAGTTCATTTTACCACTGCAACTTTTAATAATTGAGGTTTCAATTAGTCGATGCATGCAGTTAACTTTATTTATACAGTCCAGGATATTTCATTTTTTAATTAAAGTTTTTAATGCACAACTGTTCCATCAGCCAATATCTAGTGTCTGAATGTGTGGGTAAAGTTTAATATTATCGGTAAATTTTTATAGGTTAAGTTAACAACGTCATGGCGCCACGGGTGATATCATCACGCCGTAATCTCAACTTAAAGTAGTGAAAAGATTAAATAACATTTAAAATGTGGATTAATAATAGAATATTATTACAATTTCTTTAATTGGTAGCACTTTTGAAATTTGAGTCCAATAATGCAGACGTTCATGTGTGAAATTCCTTAATAAACCATTTAAAGTTCATTACATTTATTTAACTTAATACGGGAGGTATAGTTCAATATCAGAAGTGGGTTAAACTACTCAGAAATGATCGGTGATTATAATATTATTTTTAGTGGTGCGGCTAGGGAGTTAAATAACCATCTCATAAATTACAGATTGAGTCGTAAGCAGTGAAAAGACGTTTTGTGAGAGTTGGCCTTTCGTAACTGCACAACGACGCTGTTACTTTGAAAAACTTATTAGAGCAAAATAAATAGCCCAATAAAATCATGGCACATTTTATTCGTGCAAAATTAATCTTAGAGCATCGTTGCTATTTGGATAAGTTAGCAAGTACCTCTTGTACTATGCGACGTGCCAGAAGCATTTTCTGGAAATGAAAAGCCTTGGTTCAGCGTTGTCGTTTGGATAAGGCAGAAACTATCTCAAAAGCAAAAGCTTTTCCGTGAAAAATGCCAGAAGAATAAAGTTGTATAAGGCATTCTATGCTTTGATATTTTTAGGATTCAGCAACATGGCTCGAGGCACTGAGAATCGTCAATTCGATACGTAACCCTAATTTAAAATTGTTATAATTGCCAGCAATTTGGGAATCGTGCGTTTCAATGTACAGCGCCTATTCGCATAATTATGCACCTACTGCCATCATATTGGTAATGTATGTATCGCCGTGCGGAACCCAAATCATAATAGTATATAACTGGTAGCGTAACAAGATATGGAAACGTGGCGGAAGAGTGTGACTTTAGCTGACGAAGAGATTCGGAAGTTAGCACTAGAAATTCAAGACCGAGTATAATAATTCCAGTTCAACGCGTCGTAAACGTAGAAGCGGCAGCCAAGAAGGAAAAGAGCTCTATGGTACTGCCAAGATGGTCGAGATAGAAAATTGGTGATATTTTATTGCTAATGCCACCGCTATTGGATTGTCGGGCAAAAGGTTTTTAGTAGTCGCCGGTAGTTGAAGCATCAAGTGAGAAACTGACGCAATGGGGACGCAAGAGCCATTTTTCGGCTTCGACACTACTTTATTGATTGGCGTCGTTTAACAATGGTCGGCGTTATGGACACAGTCGGCGAAATGGCCAATGTACGTTGGTCGGAGTTTTAAGCGTATTTGGCGGCATGGTCTTCGAATAGTAGCTGGCGTTATGAAGCGATCGGCGTTTTGGTTGCTCAAAATATAGAGCCGTTGTTTTTGGCATTTAATGAAATATCCTAGACCTCTTTTAAGGGCTCTAATTTGATGTATTATATTATGTGAATTTTCCCTTCAAGACACCCTGGTGCAAACGCCGCCGCATCCGGGCGCATCGAATTTGCCCCGGAGTTGCGGGCTTAAGTCACTTGGCCTCAAACGCTTCTAGCGTGTAATCTTATTTCGCTGCTCGAGTTTACGAACTACCCAAATGTAAATTAACCACCCTCATCTGGGAAACCCTAGTTGAAGGCCTTGTTAGTGACGTGCCCGTCCCTGTGATACCCCAAATTACCGTTATCTACCGTTAATATTTCGCTCGACGTAGTCGGATTAAAGCAATACTAGTGTTACCTCGGCGAAATTCGACGGCAGACTCAGCATTGACCGACCCGGCGAAATGCTAAGTCACGTGATGCATTAGTTCCACGAGGAGACGCGGCGTTAGTGTAGATGTCGCCTCAAGTGAAGCGCGCCTAGCAGACTTTCATATATAAATTAAAATAATTATTATTGAAAAATCGACGTAGAATAAAAATATAAAAATGTTTCAAGTTCCATCTTAGGATAGAGACCTTTCATTGAAAAAAGAATGGTCCAAATTGGTGAAGAGGTAGCCGCTGGAGGAACTGGAGAAGAAAACCCTTTGAGCTTTTATATGTGTATGGATTGGTGTGGTGGTGGTATGGAAGCAGTTAGGGGAGGCGTTCGTCCAACGATGGAACATTATACGCTGATTTATGATGATGATGATGATGATGGATTGGTGTGTATTCATTTGTGGACATAAAGGACCGTTATCTGAATTTCGTGTGCCGTTCTGTGAATGGAACACAGTCGCCAAGTACGGATTTTAACGTCGCTGCCAAGCCAATCATGGAAGCCACGCCTGGATCTCTCGAATTACCTCTTACCGTCAACTGTAAGCTGCCCCTTGTATCGAAAATCTCGTCAGAGGTTACCGAACCTTCTCGAAGCATCCCCGTTACAGCAAGCTACCCCACCTACACCTTTAACCTGCTGGTGAGGTGAAAACAACCTTCCCCCTTAGTTGCTAATGGTAGAAACCAGGTGGAGTAACCTACGACTTTGTAAGTACGTTTTCACCGTCATATTTAATTAAGTGCTACAGAAAAACCTCCAAATATTTTGTATGTGTTCCGGTTTAGAACATTTTGTAGATTATAATACTTTTGATATATTTGCATGCGTTTATATTACTGTATTTCTTGTTCGAAATCCCTGCGGGAGTGGCCTTACCTTGTAATATGTTCTTTAATTATACTACCCGTTTATAGCCGCAATCTGCGGCCAACTATATTTTATTTAATATACTTTGTGTTCAAATTAACCATCGTGACTTATGTGGCATCGGTTTTTAGTCTTAGAAAAGTTATAAGTATACATTGTAAACTCCATCTAGAAGGAGGCCCGAAGGTAAGTTAAACTCCAGGAGAGCTGTCGACCAAGGGAGGTTTATGTTTCTCCCCACTTGAATGTCGGCTTGCTGTTCCTGCTTCAACAACCCCTATTAAGACAGTCAAAAACAGGTGGCGCCCTATTTAATCACCTCCGATCCTACTACCCCCAAGTTATCGGCGAAGAATCTTCCCGTTTTACAGAAGGAACCATACCCTCTTTCGACTTTGAGCTGGCCGAGTGCACCCCCTTTTGTTACGGTGTCGCTAACAGCAAGTTTTTTCCGTAACAAATTTGGCGCCCAACGTCGTGGGGCTCTTTTCACCAAGTTATCCCGTAGCAATTACAAGAAGTATGCTCAGCTATGCTGCCATAATTATACTATTTTTAAGTTAGGGTGGCTAGGATGAAGAACTGAGTAGGCACTCAACAACTACAACGCTACATTGGGGCTTTCTTTGCATCCTGCAACTTAGTTTTTGCCACAGTTTAATATCACATTTCATTCTGAAGTTGTTTAAGGTGGATCATTTCAATAAGGACACCCGGTATAAAATGGCGTGCGAGTCTAAAATTCTCTCCACAACAGGATTCAAATAAGCTAAGGATGTATTTAAAATTTTAGAAACTTTCAAACACTTTACTAGCAAGTAGCACGCTAAAAATGTTTATTATACGTAATTGCCCAAAACAGTAAATAGCACTTAGGGTACCGTCCGTCGTTCACCGTTTTAAAGCAGTAAGTGAAAACCGTTTCAGCATTTCTGGTATTTTTAAGAGCACTGCCTTGTGTACCATAGTCGTGGCTGGAAATACGACATTATATAGCAAACGTTAAACGTGCGTCAAGCAAGCTTAAATGTGGTGTTTTACATTCACACCATCACATCTTGTTTTATATGTTTAGTTTACACTTAGTGACCTACCAACAACCCTGACTTATCGCTGGTGTAAGTTGGAAATTCGACGACGTTAGTTATAGTTAAAAATTGATCTTTGTAGTTTTGTGGAAAAGCAGCTAAGGATTAAAAAAAACCGTAAACCTAGAATACTGTTTTAGAACAGTTTGTTGTGGAATCTATGAACAAAGGCGATGGAAGTCCGCTTAAACATTTATTCTTTTTACTGATGTTTTATTATTTTTTAAAGATTGTATGAATGTATATTTCTTAAGGATTGTATTTGCTCTTAAGCAGCTCAGCTCTAAAAAACTAATTTGCATATTATACATAAAATCTACGTTTCTAGTAATTAGCAAAACTTAATTAAACAACTAAACATTTTGCACACATTTTAATTATTACCAACTGTAATTTAATGAAAACGTGAGTCTCGACATCTATTCAGCAAAAGCCTTCGGTATTTCATCGACACGTTCACGGGAATAGCTTTTAGAAAGTAGCATTCAAGCATAATCACGCGTCATTACGATGTTGTAGTTACTATAAAATGCATAGAGTTCGTTGAAAGGAAGTTGGAAAGCGGGACTGAAACTCGCTTATATGCATCAGCACTGCATTTCAAGTTAACGACTGCGTTGAAATAATTCGGCAATATAGACTGAGCGCATCATTGACTTTTCACTCACAAACCCACATCTACTGCCATAAATGTAGAAAGTATGCAAGTATATGACTCTGAAACCAACGCAAACTTTTCTTGCACCCCATATTTAAAAAACCCTACAAGTTAATGATGCTAACGCATCAAGTAAATATAAATCACTCTTGTCTTGGTAGTTTAGGGTGCGCAATTTTACAAACACATTCTTATGTGAAATGGTTTTAGAAATATCATTTGTTTTAACTTTTTTCAATTATATTTTGTTGAAATTCGTACATTTTGCTACCGAAAATAAGGAACTAAAAATATTTCAAATTGTGCAACTTGTTTCCCCTTTTTCTTTGCCCGGAGCCAAACGAACACACAGGATTTTGTTCCAGTCGTGAGGGCAGGGGTGATAAATGTGTTTTTAATTGTCTCTGGATGTTAGCGCAACCTCGCCATTTTGTGGTGGTTTTCTAACGATTTACACCTTTTCTAACTTATCGTAACACACGGCTGAAAGATAAAAAACACATCATACCAGAAAAAAGTTACATTTGATTCTCTACTTCGTTTGGTATAACTGGACAGTCATACCTATCTTTAAACGAACGGATAGCATAGACAGCGTAGAAACGGGAAAGAGGAACCGGAATTAAGCGTTAACGTAAACAGCGGCCCGTCATTAGGCAACTTGTCCATTAGCATGATGCTGATGATCCGGGATAATTCTGCATCCCCTTAGACCTATCGCACCGGAACTAGCAGAGATTTCCTTGTTCCGGCCAGTCCTAATTATTTTACAGGCGATTGTTCCAGATTCTAACATGAACGAGCCTTAAGATGTAATTATTGTACCTGTATCTTGATCATTTAATATAATGATACAGCATCATGTAACAGAAAGTAGAGACGCAAAATTGGAACAAACCGTTTTATGTAGTGGAATATTGTATCGGATTAATTGTCTTATTACGAAAGCGATTAGTAAAAGCATTTTTTTTAAATTCTATTAATAAATAATATGTATTTATATAAACTATAGCAGAGAACCAACTAACTTTAAGTAACAAGAAATTGCACAAAAAGCTTAGTATTTACTATCATTTATAAAACACTGCTACAATTTTTTTGTAATCTTGGAGTTGCGAGCGGAACTCCACGATTGCCCTACCCCGCTTATCACTATCAGTACACTAAGAGCTATACACGGGTCTAGCATGCCCCACCTCGAAAAACCCATGCACCTGGACATTTACAAACATCCATAGTCGAGGTGACTGGTTCTTCATTTTAGAAGAAGAAGATTTAGGTGGACTCGAACCACCGACTTTTGGTTTACGAGCTCTCTAGCACAACAACTTGTCCACCGCCAGTCGTGGGAGAAATTTTATGTAATATTTATAAAAATCGAGAATAATTGTACAAGTGACATAACATTTATTAGTTTAAGTAAACTACTTGTAAAAACCTTAATTTTAGAATAAATATTCAAAATTTAAATACATCTGACATTATCTACAAAGTAGTGAAGGCTATTTATTTATAATTTGTAGTTAGGAATGGTACCTTTCCCTTAAAACGATTTGGACATACCTACGTTGTGAATAATGCTGCAGCTATTAAAAAATTAGAAGGTATTGCACGATTCTTAAAAATGATAAAGTTTTAGCTAATTTGTAAGTAGGCATTCTCAATTATTTACGTTAATTATTTCGCATATTAAAAAAAATGTTATTTATATATTTCTTTAAGAGTTGCATGAGTGGATTAAAGACAAACTTTGTGCATAGCAGCGAGGAGTTATTTTAAAATTTTACCATACGCGAACGCGCCATCTAAAATGTTCCTAACTAAAACAAACAACATTTGATAATATTTCAGAACTTAGGGATTGTCCAAACAAAACGCACTTTCTTAATCATAGCCACGACGCCAAACAATAAAACAAACAAAAATAAAAGCTTCGTTTTTTAATCATGAAATAATCTAAACAAATACCAATTGTGATTATAGCCTAATTTCTTTAGAATAAATTGCATAGATACTGTTTTAAGCTCTCAATTTTTCGTTGGTCTTGTAAACGTCTTATACCAATTGGTACGTAAACAATTGCTTGACAATATTCACGACTTTCATTTGACAAAATTACTTATGGTATTACTGCAGATCAGATTCTGTCCATCAAAAATAATCGCGTTTCACCTAATTATAAACCCGCCACGTGTCGTTCCGAATGCTTCCCCTACCGAGTCAGGGAATGAGAGCTGCAGGGGTCAGCCGATTGAGGGCTTGTCGTCACAAAAGTTGAGGCAGGAGGAGAAGGTCGGAATTAATATATAGACTAGCAGAACTCGTGGTCTATGCCCTATGCTGTTTTAAGTAACTTTTTCAATATTTACAAAACTGTAAACTGAATGTATATAATGCTGGTGCGCATTAAAATATATAGTTGTAACTGTAGCGTATAAGTTTTTAAAGCACTATAAGTATCAGCAATAATGAATATATGTATATGGAGATTTTTACAGTTTTTGGCTGTTTATTACAATTCATGCGCCATTCTTTTGTGTTTTGTCCTGAATCTTCTCCGATATCTCTTCTACTCATAGCTGTGATAACTCTTTTTCCCAGGATTTCCTAGGTTTCCTTTTCCGTCTTCTCCTCTTTGGTACTCATTTCTAAGTTTTGTTTGGTAATCTGTCTTCTTCCATTCGTCTCATGTGCCCGTACCAAGAGAGTTGTTTTTTTTTCTCTATTGTATCTGTTAATGTTGTCTCTACATGCATCATTTCTCTAATTTTTTCTGTCAATTCTCCGCGTTAATTCTGTTTTGCATCCTCTTATTTAGAGTACAGATTTCTGAGCCATATGTAACTGTGCTCTCCACAATTGTTGTGAATAAGTGTTTTTTTGTCCGCTTTCTACATGTCTTTGTTCCACAGCACTGTATTTAAATGGCTTGTAACCGCTCTTCCTTTGCCTACTTTCATTAGTATGTCATTCTCAACTTTTCCGTTAAACAAACTCCCAGATATTTGTATTCTTCTCTGTTCTTAATTGCTTTTTCATCTACGACTGGATCTTGCCCTTTGCATCATACTGCTATATACTGTGTTTTGTCTACATTTACTTCTAAACCCCATTTGTTAAATTCTTCCACAGGTTTCCTCACTTTGTCCCCACTTTAGTCCCCCATTCGTTTACATTTGTTGAACCATTGTTTAAGAGCTGAGTTCATATAAATTTGAAGAGCGTAGGAGAAAGACAATAACCTTGTATCAGACCTCTGTCTACTTGTTGTGTTCTGAATATCTTTGTCGTGTTTTAACACAGCTAATGTTTTTATTTTAAAAGTTTCTTACGGCATTAATATATTGAGAATAGATTTCGTTATCTATTGAGGAATTCTACAATCTTTTCATCGGAACATTGTCGTATGCCTTTCTTAAATCAACAAACAGCAGATGTAAATGGCTACCATAAGCCAGTGATTTCTCCATTAATTGTTTAAGCGGAACAAGTTGTCGACACATGATTTTCCTGGTCTGAAATCACTTTGTTACTCCAGTTTGGGCATTTTTTTGTTTCCCTTTTTGTATATAGAAGTGATGTATGCCATTCTCCATTCTGCTGGTACTTCTTCTCATTTTAAACATTTATTCAATATTAACGTTAGATTTTCCAGTAGTACTTTAGGGGCAAATTAAAAAAGTTTTGCAGGTATACCTCTAAGCCCAGATGATTTATTGTTCTTCATTCCTCTTAATGACTCTATTATTTCTTTGGTAGTAAAACTTTCACAACCAGTTTCCACAGTTTGCGGATCTCAACAAATGTTTTTGAAGGCATCTCTTTTCTCTGTCAGTAAGCGCTCATAATAATGTTTCATTCTTCTGGTTTAATTGGGTCAACCGTCACCTTTTTATGTCTATTTGTTCTTGTTCTCCATTTTTATTACCTGTTTCTTCACTAAATAGCAGTATCTTCTATATTTGTCTGTCTTCTGGGTCTTTTGTAACTAGCCATATTATATATTTCTTTTTTTTTTATTTTACCAAGCCCCCAGTTCGTCTCTCCACGAATAGTTATTATTTCGTTTTCTATCTTTTTTTTATCTCAAAGCTTCGTTGGCCGACTCATGTATATAAGTTTTAACGGTGTTATACATTTATTCTGGAAACCTTTTAGGTTCATTTTGTATCTTTTTAGTTAATCTTATTTTTGTACAGCAAAAATGTGGAATCGTTACAGAAACTAAATATATTATACTTGGTTTTTTGGAACCTTTTCTCTACTTTTTTCCTAATATTACTAGGTATCTCCCTTCTTGTGTTTAATAAAAACTACAGTTTTAAATAAGTAATGGTCTGTTCCGCATATTGCTCTTCTTTTAACCCTAACCTCAATAGTTTTTATTTGTGACTGTTGTCTAGTTACGCTGTAGTCAATAATAAATTTTAGATTTTTTGTTCTTTGTTTCTATGTATATTTGTCGATTTATCTATGTTGAAAGAATCCATTCTAAATTCTTAACTAATATTGATGGCACAATTCTATAAACCGCGTGTTGTTTAAAGTTTCTTCCCCATATTCTTCCACTAGTGGGTTATGTTTTTTTTAACCCGTCCACTAAAGTTCCCTAGTATAAATATAACCTTTAGGTTTCCAACTGTATCGATTACGTCATTTAAGTCTTTGTAGAAGTTTCCTTTCACCTGTACGGTGGCGTCCGTCTTCATTTGAAGCATATATTCCTATCAATACCAGGTTGTGTGCATGTAGTTTTAATTTCATTGTAAATTGAAATTATTCTTTCATTTACGGCAGAACAATTTTCAATGTTTTTTAAGTATCTTTTTTTAATAGCTATTGATATTCCCGCTTTTGCTTGTTTTTCTATTTCGACTTCGCTGTGGAAGTGTAGATGTTCTCTTTTTTTATTTCCTTATCTTTTATTTTGTTTCACTGAGCACCATAATGTCCATGTCGTATGTTAACAATATCTTAAACACTTTACTTCTTATCCCCTGTACATTCCAACATCCTATATTCATCATAACTTGAAAGACCAGGAAAATTTCTATAGGGGGCTTCTACCCTTAGCGGAAATGTCCAGTTTTGAGGCGCTAGATACTCGCTCTCACCCGACTCTACTCTGGATACGGATTTGCTGGCAGAGCTAACTGGTTGGTATTACCTGGTATTTGCTAGAATATGTTCACTGGCATCAACACATCCTACTACGGATATCACCAGCCCTATTCTTCCTCTACTCCTTTCTCAGCCGAGTTTGGAACCAGCTGTGGCGGACTAAATATTCATATATATTATAATTAATACATTTGTTACCAAATACCGAATGGTCTATAATTATACCGATGGGTCCATAATTAGATCAAGCGATCAAAAGCTATCAAAATCAAACGTGGATTTGGAATTTTTAAATCATATGTATTATTAAAATGATGCTGATTTTGATTGTCAACATTTTCAGCATCCTTTTATAACCTATTGTTATTGTTCAATGTTTTTTGTTTCTATTTTACTTGAAAAATCAAAAATTTGTCAATTTGAAATGTGTTTTTTTTATTAAATTTTATCATAACCATTTTATAACTTCTAGGTTAATTTGTGAGTAAGTAGTAGCGACTGACATGTTAGATTCCAAAGCAACGCTCGATTTTGATATTTCTTTATCGCACGTTATATAACAGCAATGAGTCAAAATTAAGAGCATACCCACAAATATGTAGATGCAGAACCTTATTTTTGCATCGCTGCGCATTTAAGGCACCGTTACGAATAATCAAAACTGTTCACGGATATTTAATGTGATGCCATTCCACATCATTACTGATCCTCCACCAAAAGGAGTGGTTACGCACATTGTGTTTGGAAGGTAGCGTTCCCATGGTCTTTGCCACACACGCCAATGTCTATCATTACTCGCAGAAAGAACCTGGACTCATCGCTAAACATTACACGCTCCCAGTGCCGTAGTTGCATGTTCAACGGTTGGCTACTACCGAATTGTAGTCGCATTCTACAATGACGTCATGTCAGTTTTCGCACTTTTACGGGTCTTCTAAACCTCAAGTTGGATTCGTAGAGTCTACTACGATGATTTGATTTTTAATTCTGCACCCAGTAGATCGTAGAGTGTCTACCTGAAGGTCTCGTGCTAAAGCTGTACGATTGCAAAAAGCTTCTAAACAAAGACAACGGTCCTCACCTGAAGTTTGTGTGCTGTTGCGAATAATACCGCGACGTCTAGTACCAAGTCCAGTATTCTTGTAACGGTTCCAGTGCTTCTATATAGTTCTCTGTGCAATTCCCAGCTGTTCTCAGCTATCGCCCTGCTCCTAGAAAAGTTGACGCTCGAACAACATGTATTGGCGTTAATTACCTTCTCATTTGTTGTACACCTTAATTTTTTTGACCCTAATGTAAACTGTCAGTAGTACAGCTAATAGCAAGTATATTAGCTGGTAATAATAGTGTATAAACTACTTCGTTTTTTAATATTAAATAATATACTTTATTTTACTTCAACAATAATTTATTTATTTTACTTTTATCCGTATTTTGACATGTTTACATGCTATTAGTAAAAGTAAACAGTTGATGTTGCTATAGGAAAAATTGAACTTGGTGATTTAATCTTGGTTATCATCGGTGTTTGCAGATGATTTGATTTCTCTCATTGCAAAACGTCTAACAAGGGTTTTCGTTTTCTGTCACTTAAGTTATCTAAGAAATTTGACATAAAAAAACTTAATACAAGTTTTGTATATGTAATGTTAATATCCTTGACTTGATTACTGTTGAATGATATATTCTCTGTTCTCTGGTTAGGTTATTTCCAAAACTCACCACTCGGCTCCAATAACAATTTCGTTGCGATTTATTAATTTAATATTGCCAATCTTATTCGCGCCTTCCTCTACTGTAACTGCAAACACGTGATGAACTGTTTTTACACCTTTTAAATCTTATTTTTTAATATTTTGAGTATGATAGAAAATACTTCTATTCGTTTTGTTAATTTTTATTCAACGAGAATACACTATTTTCATTCATTGAAACTATTTTTTTTAACTGTCGTAAGATTCCCAAACTAACAATAAATGATATGCCACTTGGAAAAGGTGATTACATCTATGTTTTGAGTAACGAGTTGGAATAATTGATAAAAAAAATTATGCATTAATGCTGTACAAATTATTTATTTACTATTTTGCTCTAATATAATTACGAGGCGAATATTTGTAATAGTTTGTTTTTACATGATGTTGTATGTCGCAAATATAAATCAACACGGTGTATTGATTTATGGCCTCATTATCTGTTGTAGGTATGTCAACGTTTAGCTGGCCGTATAGTTGAATAGCTTCTAATGTGTTTTTGTGGCTAGGATGAGGTCATACTATTCTTTTACTTCAGCATGTAAAAATACTTGCTGAGGCGAAATATTTTGAATACATACGTTCTAGTGAACGTGAAATGTGAAAACCCATGAAAGAGTTATTTTATATTACTGTTATTTTATCTACCCATCGTTATCATTGCTATAAAATTCATGTATTAATTGTAGAAGGAAATCTTGCATGGGAAAGCCGCCCGCATTTGTAGCTCGCAATCCCGCTGCGATATGGCGTTCTCCAAGTTTGTTTTTGTAATGAGCCATTAGCAGATTATGTCCAAACAAATAGGATACATCGAAAGCTGCATATTTATAAAGAATATTGTACCGGGGCACAGTGCATAGCAATTTGTGCCTTATACATGTATGTATAATTGTATAATGTTTGGTAAACATGTGGGTTCTAGTAGCGGGCACCCGTCACCACTAAAAATGGAGATAGGCAGAACGGATCCAGATTTACTAAATATCTGCAGTTTGTTTAAATTTATTTGCAATAAAATATTGTATGTTCTATCGGGTTAAACATATTCTCTGGCAGCTGAAACGTGGTGATTGGTCGATATATTAAAAAAAAATCTTTTACAAAATTCGGACAAAAACGTAGATTTTTGTTTTTGCCAAAAAACGCCATCTAGTTCTTCCGTAAATCACCAGAAGTGTCTTTAATTTAGCTTTTTAAATTAGAACGCCCCCTATTTTGTTAAATATTCTGAAACAGCTTTTCTACCAGTAGAAATTACCATTTTCAAGCATATTATAACTGGAAATTGTTAACTCTTATAGATCACAGTTGCCATGAATTCAATCGTAGAAATAAAGAGAAACATGGCTTTGGTTACAAAAGTAATGATTGTAAAGTGTGTAATATGTTGTGATCTAGTAACTTTTTATATATTTAACTAAAGTAGGTTTTGTAGAATTTATTTTGGGAAATTAAAGAAAAAGAAAATTATGAACAATTCAATAAAGGTAACGCTGAGAAATTTAAAACGTATATAAATAGCAATCGTAGGTATTAATATTAAATTAAATAACTCTAATTTAAAGCACAACAATATTCAATTTTTTTATGTTTCTATGATTGAATTGATGGCAACTGCGATTAATGAGAGTTTGCAGTTTCCAGTTTTAATATGCTCCAAAATTGTTATCAGAGAAACATTGTATAACAACTTATTTGTACTTTATTTGAATAACAAAAGACTCTTGCAGAATATATTTAATTTATACAAAGTGTTTTTTTTTCAAAAAAGCAAAGCAGCGGTCACTTCCGATTATTTTCCGAAACTAGGAGATGGCTATTAGTACATTGATTTGGTCCTAAACCATATTTCCGAATAGAAGTTTTCTAAAGCAAATAACAAAAAAACTATAAGCGCGTATTTTTTTGAACAATCGGTATAAATTTTCTTTAACATAGGTTTTTTATTTGCATTCAATGGTAACTGAAAAAATCAAAACCACGTCAATAAGTAGAGTTTTATTCAGACCGACCTTAAAAAAACGTATTTCTTGATTATATTGACATTTACTTTTTTATTATCAGAAATAAAGTCAAGTTACGAGTCACCACTGTGCTGGTTGGTGGTCGAATGTCCGGAGGAGTCAAAGTGGAAGTTATCAATAGCGAGACCCGGAAATTGGGTGAGTGAATTTAGGAGTGAGCAAATATCTCGGTATCGTTAGTTTTACGTTTGTTCGTTTTCAGGTTTGCAATTCAGCTTGATGTCTTTTATAGCCAACGGTTGATTTACAGCAGGGTACTTAAATTATTCAAAAGAATTCGTTTCTATTAATGTACATAACAATTGAAGCTGAATATGGCCGTACGCTAAAACTAATTAGCAATTAGCCGATGCTCTGTTTTGATTTTGATCCTATGAAAGATCTAATTAGACTCTTGTGAATTCTATACGGCTTTTTTAATCAGATTGATGAAGTGGAATTAAGAGACGAGAGAGTTTTTATTTTATTTTAGATGAAATTTTTAACGTAGTTCTGTAAGAGACTCGGACACAGCTGTCAACGAAGTAGATTAACTACTTTATTATTCAACATCGATCGTTTCGATTCATTAACTCTATTTGTGATGGGATATTCTTTAGTTAAATCCACTACTGGTGCTTACATCATTTCCGCCTGTTTTTCACTAGATATCTTTTTGCTTAAAGTTTGTATTTTTCTGCAACAAAAGTAACGGGGTTTACCATACTTTAATAATAATTACTCAATACTCCGTTACAGATGAAGAAGCACAGTAAACCATAAAAGCCCCGAGGTATTAGAAGTTAGAAATTAATTTACAGTTTGCTAGTTTGCTTAGTTCATAGCCTAAGGGCTTTTGTATAGGTCCATACATAACGGGAGATCTGAAAATGAAAAACTACGCATATTAAGTATTTTGTTTGAGTTATAGTTTGATGAAGCTCGGAAATATAGGGAATATTTATGTATATGGCTCGACATTGCGTGGAGAAAATTCATAAATCTGTCAAGGGTAAACAGAATAGAATCCATTTAATAAAATGATATAAACCAATTACTTAGAGTAGCTTTTTCTCGAGGTTTCAGCATACGCACACCAGTATATGTATATTCTACAGATTTAGGCGTGCTTTGTGTATAGTGTAAAGTATAAACTTATTTAATGCTGTAAAGAAATCAGGTAGTTTATATTAATGATAAAATTTAAAGATTTAATGTTCTTTTGGCATAGAAACAATTTCAAATTAATTGTTTACATAGCAACAGCATTTAATTAATTTTAAGTTGATTTTCTTGACAAAGTGATCCAAATTCAAAAAAATGCAGAAAAACTTTTTTATTCTTTTTGTTGTGTTTCATTTCAAACATCAATTTAACGCCACGGTCATTACTTTGATTTAATAAAAAAAAAGCTATTTTAATATTTAAAAAAACTATCTCAGGCTTTCCGTAGAATGTGGTATTATTTGCCTACAGTTTGAGATGTTGGAACGGCTTAGAATATTCCTATGCAGATGAAAGCAGTAAATCTCCTGTCCTAAGATCAGATTTGTCAGTTTAGTATATAGTACTGTGTCTTCTTCCTTGAGGAACTTTGTTTTTAGGAGATTTACGTTACGTCAAGCATTAGTTCTGACATTCAAGCTTATTTAAAAATTTATTATAATATAACTCAAGTTCATCTCTGAATAACTATGTACGGAATTTGTATCTTGATACTTTAGAACGAAACAAAATTGTGCCAATAAATCAAGAGTAGGAAAGAAAATAAGCCGCTTTCTCTTTTTACTATATTATGACTATAACTGCCTTTGTGCGAAAAGTGATTACCTATTATAGTTTAATGATTCACTAGCTAGTGGCAGTAGCAGTGTTTGTCACACTTCCGGAAGTGTATAGAAAGCTAACGGATACGGAAACCACCGTCTATAATATATCTTAGCTATTAGTGGTGACATGCCACGTAAGAACTCATTGTTTTTCGTTTCATTGATTTGATAAGAAATTTATGATATAATTCATTGTCGGCGCTCATTGTAAACTAAAACCACGTTTAATAATAAAAGGCCACAATAAATAATCCAATTGATGTCTGATTCACAAAATTAATGTGAGACTCAATTTACGTTTAAGAAAATTTTAGAACCTTAATTGTTTTGCAATATAATCAGCGGTGACACTACGGGGGGGGTTCTGGGGCACTCAATCTTTTGCTATGATTTCTGCTTGCCACCCTTATAGCACTTTTTGGGTTTGGTCAATAATTATCGCCTATAAAAAAATACAATAATCTTAATTCCACAAAAATCACCTAATCTTTTTCCTAAAATTAACTTCAGTCCACACTAAATAATATTTCTAAGACTAACGGGGAATTAAACTAATAACGCCCTCTATTATGTGCGGCGAGAAAAAGTTGCAAAGCAACAAACCGGCAAAGTTGCGATCGGAACCTGCTAAGCAGGTATCTGCGATCGCACCGGTCTCTAAGCACAAAACACAGAAACGCCCGTGTGGCAAGAAATAAGAAAAGATTTGGTTTCAATTATGGCTAGAATAGACCACTACATGTTTCGTTCTTGTTTGAACTCATCAGGTGGACATAATTCTAACCATAATTGAGACCAAAAGCAAACAGGCATATATACGCCAGAAAGTATAAAACTAACGGGGAATTAAACTAATAACGCCCTCTATTATGTGCGGCGAGAAAAAGTTGCAAAGCAACAAACCGGCAAAGTTGCGATCGGAACCTGCTAAGCAGGTATCTGCGATCGCACCGGTCTCTAAGCACAAAACACAGAAACGCCCGTGTGGCAAGAAATAAGAAAAGATTTGGTTTCAATTATGGCTAGAATAGACCACTACATGTTTCGTTCTTGTTTGAACTCATCAGGTGGACATAATTCTAACCATAATTGAGACCAAAAGCAAACAGGCATATATACGCCAGAAAGTATAAAACTAACGGGGAATTAAACTAATAACGCCCTCTATTATGTGCGGCGAGAAAAAGTTGCAAAGCAACAAACCGGCAAAGTTGCGATCGGAACCTGCTAAGCAGGTATCTGCGATCGCACCGGTCTCTAAGCACAAAACACAGAAACGCCCGTGTGGCAAGAAATAAGAAAAGATTTGGTTTCAATTATGGCTAGAATAGACCACTACATGTTTCGTTCTTGTTTGAACTCATCAGGTGGACATAATTCTAACCATAATTGAGACCAAAAGCAAACAGGCATATATACGCCAGAAAGTATAAAACTAACGGGGAATTAAACTAATAACGCCCTCTATTATGTGCGGCGAGAAAAAGTTGCAAAGCAACAAACCGGCAAAGTTTTGTGCTTAGAGACCGGTGCGATCGCAGATACCTGCTTAGCAGGTTCCGATCGCAACTTTGCCGGTTTGTTGCTTTGCAACTTTTTCTCGCCGCACATAATAGAGGGCGTTATTAGTTTAATTCCCCGTTAGTTTTATACTTTCTGGCGTATATATGCCTGTTTGCTTTTGGTCTCAATTATGGTTAGAATTATGTCCACCTGATGAGTTCAAACAAGAACGAAACATGTAGTGGTCTATTCTAGCCATAATTGAAACCAAATCTTTTCTTATTTCTTGCCACACGGGCGTTTCTGTGTTTTGTGCTTAGAGACCGGTGCGATCGCAGATACCTGCTTAGCAGGTTCCGATCGCAACTTTGCCGGTTTGTTGCTTTGCAACTTTTTCTCGCCGCACATAATAGAGGGCGTTATTAGTTTAATTCCCCGTTAGTTTTATACTTTCTGGCGTATATATGCCTGTTTGCTTTTGGTCTCAATTATGGTTAGAATTATGTCCACCTGATGAGTTCAAACAAGAACGAAACATGTAGTGGTCTATTCTAGCCATAATTGAAACCAAATCTTTTCTTAATATTTCTAAGGCCTTTGAATATGTAATGTGTAATTGGTACAGTACAGTAAAATGCGTAAACTGTGATAGATAAAAATAAGTAAAAAAAATGATAGTAAAAAAAATATTGGCAAAAAAGTAGATTTATATAAAACAGTTGATGCGTTTGTAACGACTTATAAAAATAAGTGAATAGTTTGTACCTAAGTTGTTTTATAAGATGATCTTAAGGCGTTCATGTCATACCACACATGGATCTGTTTCAGATTAGCAGGAACCGAGGGTGTCCGAAAGGAGTGCAGGAACCCTAGGCTAACATATAGGTTGTCCTACAAAGAACACCTATCCGACAGACTAAAGAATTCTACAACCTCAGGTAGTACAGAAACTGTCGAAGTTCTACAGTGGAATATTAATCTGCTAGATAACTCTTATATTACACTCTTTGAATAGTTTTGCCTAATAGGGACAAGCTATGGGTGTGTTACAGAAAACCGATTTGGCGTCATACCCACTGCATCCGAACCAACATGGATATACTTCAGGGAAACCCACCGAATCCGCACTGTTTATAGACATAGAAGTCGCTTTTGGCAAAGCCTCATTCGACAGTGTTAGCACTGCTTTACAAAGGCATGGGGTTGAACCTGATCGTAGTGAGTAGATTATACACGTCTTAAAGTACAGAGTACTATAAGTGAGTGTCGGAGATACTACTGTTAGAAGGCTGGTATGCAAAGGCTGTCCGCAAGGCAGCGTTTTGTCACCATTGCTATAGAACCTAGTACGCTACGCGGATGATATCGCCATTTTCCTAACAAGCAAATTTGAAAGCATAATCTGCAATTTAATGCAAACAGCTTTCAGATTAATAGAAAAATAGAGCACAAAACACTTCTTTTTTGGTAAACGCTACTAAGACGTAGATGGTACTCTTTACAAAAGAAAGAAAAGCGGGTAATTTAGAATTGCCGCTTCTCTTTACAACTCCTCTCAGACTTTCAAGTAAATAAGCAAATATCCGAGCACTATATTCGACAAAAAACTAAACTGGGGGAGACATAGGAAAATCATGGAGAATTTTCCCAAAGATTTTATGCTTGTACACTGCTACAATTAAACCTATGTTCTGTTATGGTGCATTGGTCTGGTAGCCCAGAATAAGACAAACTAAAAGGTACAAAAACTCGCCTGTCTTAGTGCTACGGGTCCAATGTCTACAACTCTTACGGCGGCCCTGGAGGCTGTTCTGGGCCTTTTTTTCTTCTCGTGTTTGTCTACCTTTGGTTCCGGAGACACTCCAGCCTATAAGGCTTATTGGGTTCACTCTGGTAGTTACTCACACCCAATCCGTGATTTTGATTTCCTGTACCATTGCGCACAGATTACTCACGGGGTGTGTGTTGAAGTCTTTCCGTTCCATAAATAAATGCCTAAATATGCGTTGTTTTTTTTACCAGCCAGCGCATTACAGTTTCGTAGAAAATGCATTGCTGTTTCTGGTTCCTCACTGCAGAGTCTGCATGCTCATCAAATTTCCTAATCTTTCTGAGGTGATCCTTAACAGTAGGCAGTTCTAAGACCCCATGATTTGTTATAGGTGCGCCTAACTACCGCGAGGGTAATTTCCGCTTTTCTAATAACTTTCTTAGTATCTTGGTTCCAGGTAAGGTTGGAGTCTAGAATCACCCCTAGGTACTTTACCTTTCCCGACAGATTGATTAGCTGACTATCAAGGTGGAAAAGGCCCAGGCCCTTTAGGTTCCTTCTCCTTGTAAATGGTACTATGGTGGTTTGTAGAGAACTGACATTTAAGCTTTGCCCTGTTGTCCACATGATTACTACATTCATACGTTCCCTGACTCTGTTGATGAATCTCCCTTCTACTAGAATGACCAGGTCGTCTGCGTATCCTAGCAGTGAAAAGCCTTCGTTGCTGAAATTCACTAGCAGCCCATCCATGACAAGGTTCCACAGTAGGGGAGAGAGAACTCCTCCCGAGAGCATCTTTCTGCCACCCGAATTGCCAGCATCTCATCTAGCAGCGAGGTGTAGATCACCCTAACTCTTAGCATGCAGTCTATCCACCTGCAGCAAGTCATTTCCAGACCCAGATTTCTTATAGCTGTTGTGATAGAGTTAAAAGATGTATTATCAAAGGCTCTTTCTATGTCCAGGAACGCCCCTAGAAGAATTTCCTTATTCTCTAGCGCTTTTCCGCCCTCCTGGTGGAGTGCTGTTTATGGTGATAGTCCTACTTTACAGGCAAACTGGTCGCGATGTAATGGACTGGTTACCAACACACCATCTCTAATATGGCTGTCGAACAACTTTTTCATTGCCTTAAGTACAAACGACATAAGACTAATGGGTCTGTACGTTTTTGCCTCAGAATAGTCAGCCCACCAGTCTATGGTATAAAAACCACTCTGGTTAGTCTCCATATTCTCGGGAGGTACTTCAAAGCCATACTGGCTCTTAAAATCATGCAAATTCTTGTAAGCAGGAGGTCCAATCCCCTCTGCAGCATGGCTAGAATGTTCTGGGCCATTCCCCTCTAAATCTTTTTGTGGAGAAAGTTGCCCTAAAGACGCTTTCAGATTACGCGTTGGAAGTTTGTTGCATACAAAAGGCAGTGTGAGGCACACCTGCATAGTTGCTGAAGATGTCGCTAAGACACCTTTTCTTAATGTAAGGGTTTATCGCTTGCTACCCAAATTTATCTTTAATAAACTCTTTTCTGTGCATACGAGTGTCGGAAAAGCCTCTTTCCAAGAAATATTTAATTTTACTAATGGATCAAAAACGAAGCATTGGACTGGGGCCGGAGTTTCCTCCGATGACATGGACCTATATTTAAGTAGACCACTAAATAAATTTACCACTGTGTTCCAAGCCGAATTGGCGTGAGTAATTCATGATGCCAAAACAGCTCTTAAACGTAAAGTCAAGAAAACAACTATACAGATATTAAGCGATAGCAGAACGGACCTGTTGGCCTTAAAAATGACTAATTACCTCAGGAACAATCCTTCAGTGCGAACAATATCCGAAAAAAATTTCGTTAAACCCGTTTTGGTAAAAGGACATGGTGGGATCAAGTGCAATGAAGATAGGGATGATTTAGTCAAAGCTCTCAACAACCCTTTTGGGTCCCAGAACAAACTGTCTTTTTCTCACGAATGCGATTCTAATTGTTCTGATACATCAACAAATGCTTGCGAGTTGACAGTAGTAAACAGATGGGTCAACACGTAAAAGTAGTCACCAAACGAGAAAAGCTATAGCCGCGCCATTATATAAGATGGTTAAATATTGTATGCGACTGTTCCGCACAAATTTACGACTAATTGTTGGAATTTTGACAGACCACTGTCGAATAAATAAACACATGCACAGAATGGGACTGAAAAACAGCCCTGACTGTCGTGGTTGTAACCTCGAGGACGAGACGGCAGAGAATGTGGTTTGCCACTGCCCTGCTGTCGCACTGACTAGAAAATCCATGTTGGGGATTTCTGGCCGGACATAGCTACTATCAGCAACACCCTAACTGTTAGCATCCTTAGGTTCATCTAAAAGATTGTATGGTTTGAGTGATGCACAGGCAGAAAAGCTGTAAACTTGAGGTAGCACAAAAGGCTTTTGCTGTCGCCTAAGCGCGTGTAAATTTATTACTCCCCACCTTATAATTCAGAATCTAAAATCTAGAACTTTATCTTGATTCTGTCCACTTAAACGAGAAAGTATTTCAAAATTGTCCAATATAAATATTTATGTATTTTAATTACCAATTAAATTTTTTTAGAACCACTACTGAGTATGGTTTTAACATTGTAATCCTAGTGACTACTGAAACTAACAACGAATCTGTTATATCTTTCTAAATTAGGGGATTTTGACGGAGGAGCTGTCAAAGCTTCCTATTTAGAAGGCCATGGAATGCACTAGTTGATAGATGAGTGTGAAAAGAAGTCACATTTATCAATGAACCCCAAAAAATTAAAATTAAATCAGAAAAAAAAAAACTAAGAAACTTTGATAAAAGATAGAAAATATGCAAAATCTACGAACACATATACATACTCCTTCCTGTAGCTATCTTTGCATAGGAGGGAAGGTGAAACGAGATGGCCATTCCTTTTAGGGCCGCCACTGGTCAATCGACTTGGCTAGAATATGCGGTAACATAGATCAATGCAATGTTTTAAAGTTTGAAGCAATTACGTCTAACGATAGCGCAGATATCATTCAACGGATAATTTCTTCGCCCTACCTTGCGTACCTTGTTTAGAAAGCACTTTTCAACATGTTTTTATATCTGCTTTTGTCAATGATGTAATGCGCTTAAATCGCCGGCGTAAGTAACGCCCATCTCTTGAGATACACCCTGTGTATACATTTTAATCGGTTGAGATAGAGCGTATGTGAGAGTATATACGTATATCTTACATGCACAAGATGTGGCTTACAATATTGTTGAACAGAAACTGAAAGGTTAAAATACAACAATTTATTGAACTGTCTATTATAGTATTATTTATGCGTTTAAAAATATGTTAACCAGTCTTCTGTTTCAAAATGTAAGGTCAGAAATTAAATGATGTTATTGATTTATTTTGTTATATATTTCTTCGTAATTACTAAGCCTATAAAACTGTTGTAAATATACTTGTTAAATAATACAATGATATTATAGTATGATATTTTGGTAACAATGGGACTTAAACTTGTGAAATCCTACAACTGAAATTTAATTGGACACAGTTTTCACAATATGCCACAATGTTCTAACTTACGTAAATGTAGCTTTGTATAGTTTAATCCAATGATCTACCGCTAATTCAAGTAACTTATCTATTATAAAGACACAAAAGCATTTAGGAAACTTTTGAACAATGAGTACTATGGTTACAACCTTACAAGTTTGCTAATATCCGATTGACGTACAAAACGTCCTGTGAACATGTAAAGGGAAACACATTGTTAGCAAATGCTCGGTTTCTAAATATACAAATTCAATCAAAATAAACTTCTATAATTTTGTAGTATGAAACGTATTAATCCATATAATGCTTCAAATTAAAATTATTGTTCTTAAGAATGGGTTACTAGCAGATGATTGTAAATTTACTTAGAAATGTAATTGTTTTATAGGTATATCGATGTTTATTACTGCAACTCCAATTTTATCCGGTGCGGTTTTTGTGCACATTAAGCAAGCTGCATTTAATTGCTAGTGCACAATAAAATGATATTGCTAAGATAAGACTATACCACTAACCGAATATTACCGATAGTAGTAAATGCAGAGACAAACGTTAAAACCAGAATGAGTTCATTTTGTGTTTTTAATAAAAAAAAGTTTTAACGACCGCTCTCAAATATATCAAGTTGTGTATGTATTAGTAAACCAATAAATTGAGAAATATTATACCTTAACAATATTAAACTTAAATTATTCAATATGAAAATAGAAAACTTCTTACGGTTTTTAAATCAGTTTATTGGCTACTCTAAAATTTATGTGTTTTTTTTTGATAATCGTTAACTTGTACCTGTTATCTACAAACACTCATGTATGAAGTTTTTTTTCTTGTTTTTAAACTAAAGGATTTCTCGTATAATGTTAGAAATACTTTGCGTTATAGAGACATATTCTTTAAAAAGCTTACAAAACAGATTTTCCTAATGTTTCTACAGAAACTTGAATTTCTCTTCAGTAGCAGTGCAATTTTTTATTGAGGGAATATAGTGCTCGAATCTACAAATATGTATTTATAATATAACAGATAAATTTAATTCTTTAGATAAAATTAGAAAGAGACGTTAGGTATAAGATAATTAATATTTGGAAAGATGTCTTAAAATGTCTTTCTTAATAAAGCATTGATACATTGCAAATTATAGGGTAACGGATTGTCTTGAAATTTTCTAGTTGTAGCCTTAATAGAACAAATCAGCGATTTTCCTATACTTTAAAAATTCTTATTATTTTTTTAATTTCCAAAAGTGTTTATGCACATTGTTGTAGCCCAACAGTAGTCATTCGTTTAAGAGTAAGTCACTTGGGGCAACACTATGGCAAAATTTTACTAATCTTCTTTATAGTAAACAAAAAATTACAACAAAAAGTAATGCTAGCGGAGCCTGCAGGCCTACGATGTTTTGTTTCTGTTTTTCAAATAATAAATAAGGTAGGGTGCCCAGTTTAGGGCCGCCCCTTTTTTCGAGGACCTTCTTTCTGGCTACTTTCTTCAGAGGGACTTTTTTTCCTGGGTTTGATGCAAAAACACAAGTTTTGTAATTTTTTGAACTGCTGAATTACTACTTTATACAAATTGGGAAATTATAATATATATATTTTTTGTAACTTACCTTACGCTTCCATCGATTTTAAATATATATCAAAGAGTAAAACCTTATTATATACTTTAGTAGGAGGATGTACTTAGTTTTATTGCATTTCTGTTTAAACTTACGGTTGAAACAGAATACAACGTGTATGTAATTTAAAGGGTTTTCAATTGACATTGTATTGTCGTTTTATTTTATTTGTAATTTGGTTGATCTGACCTATTTTATATAACATACATGAATATGTAAAATCTATTATCAAGAACATGTTTGCTATAAAATAAATGCTAATTATAGTAATGTTTTCGTTTTTCAGATTGGAGTTATTGAGGCGGAAACTGCTGCGAATTTCTAAAGCTTCCATATAGAGATTCTTTGATGTTCGTTTGTAAGTTTTCCTGTTTTCTCGTTTGTGAAACAAACACGTGAAACAATAGATCTTGTTTTATCAGAAAACGAATCATCTCAAATGTTTTTCCCCAAGGATGCGAGTTAGTTATCGCGCTAAATATGGATATTGATGAGACGACAGCACAGTTCCTTGACAACTCCATTACTGGGTTCAAATGGATGTCACGCGGTTACGACATCTGCAACATCACTTGTCAACGACTTCTGCGCACGGCATCTTTTTAGCACTTCATAAATTTTTCATATTGCATTGTGTTCAAAATATTTCATCACATTTCAGAATTTCTAGGAAAATTTTATGTTGGTAAACTTTTTTACTACTATTTTTTGTTTTGACTGCATTTCTAAAAATGTTTAAAAAACCTAATCTGGTCATCAGTAATAATGATAATGGTGAAAGGATTTAGTTTATGATTTTTTTAGAATATTTGTGGTTTCTTATCTAAAACTATTAATCAAGTGAGTTCCGAGCAATAATTCTAGTTTCCCGGTTTTATTGTAAATTTATTTTTTGTAATTTCAAATATGATCTTTATCCGGCATCGTTATAGAAATTGAAATTGTAGATACGTATTCCGGATGTATAAAAAATGCGTCTGAAACATTTTCAGTTAGGTAAATTAATTTCCGATTATTTCTGTGTACACGACGCAACGGAATAAATTAAGAACGATACGGTTTGCACTATTATTACGCTATTAGTTAGAGTTGAGGTTTTCGACACAACCTTGAAGCGTGAGCAGCTGCAGATGGTCATTAGCTTCTCGACCATCTAGTTAGTCGTGCCCTTAGGGATGGGCAGTTATAGCTAGTTAAAGAAACAAGGGTGCTACCGAAGTAGTATTTAACGGTATAAAAAAGTGAAGAGGAGTGTGCCTATCATTATATAAACGAATGACCAGTTAAGTAGCTGCCAATAAGTCAAACTTCGCCGTAAGGCTTGATACAGACGATATTAGTTTTTATTTCTTTTTTGAAAGTGAATTATGTAGGAACGCTTAGATTTGTAATATCTATATGCCACTTTTATTTTTTACTTTTTATTTCTTACATAGCACAATCTAAAAAGAAAACTGACGTAAATAAAATTACTTTCTTCAGGTTTTGACTTACACCCTAGACTTCATTCTCTTGCGAAAAATTTTATAAAGGCCAAATAAAAGAGGTATGAATATGAAAGCAATATGTGGAAGAAACCAGCTTAAAATAGAGTTTCCTGCATCACCATTACATCGCACGTTTGAAAAAACAAGGTGCTAAAATAAAATGAAATAGCGTGCCTACAACAAATAACCATCATTCACAGAAACCATACCTAATACGGCTGGGCTGGGTGTTAAAAAATGAGGTGTCATGCAGGATTTACTTGGCTTAGCCAGTGATATTTAAAATCCCTTTGGAATGGTACACCTGAACTTGTGAAAAGGGTAAAATTACTTGATTATAATCATGATAATACTTATAAAGTGCCTTCTCTCTAAAAAAAGGGCTGCACGTCTGTAATTACATCTACCGAAAACAGATGTTTTGAGATTAACAGGCCTCATAAAACTAGAAAGGTGTTTTATAAACTAACTATAGGTTGTAAAACTTTTAAAGAGTTCGTTCTGATTTTAAGTACTTTGAAATTAAAGACCCAAACGTATTAGTTGTAATTTTTTTCTTTTTAAACAAATTCTTACTTTTCCATACTTTTAATGTGGAAATGTATTGTAAAGTGCGTGCGCGAGCTTGACGCTAAAAATACTGAACCGATTTTAATAAATTTAAAATAACTAGGTCTAAATAAAATGTATTATATCTATTTCGAAACGAAAACGAAAGTTAAGATATGTTTTTCGGGTGCTGCTTTTTCAAAAAAAAAAAGAATAAATTTTAGAATGTTTTGTCTGGTAGAGGACGCTACGAGAAATCAAGTTCTAAAATTGCTTGCTTTACAATGACGGCCCCTGCGGATTATAGAAAATTTTGGCGATAACTTCTCAAAACTGAGTTTGTATATCGGTAAAACATTAGGTATCGTAATAGCTGCCGAAACCTATAAAATGTAAACATTTAAAAAGCATTAAATTTTCAAAATGTGGCTACACGTTGTTTTCTAATTTTGTTTGCAAATAAAAATAGAATTGGGCTATTTTTTAAATTGCTTGCCAATTCCTTAATTTTTCTGTGACCACCTCTATGCATCTTTGAAGTTTCGAAATTGATGCCTTTCTATTTAATAAATTAGGAATCATTAGTGATGCCGTCGAGACGAGATTAATTTGGCTTCTCGTCTCGTCTCGCCTGGTTTCGTCTCATCTCGTATCGTCTCGTCTCGCCTTAACTCGTCTCACCTCGAGTCACTCTGACCTCGACTTTCGAGACGAGACGGATCGTGTCGAGTCGAGGTAGAAGTTTAAACATCCATGAGCAGCAAAAGACAAACCTTGCCCTGAGTGGAAGTAAGAAAACGATGATCAAAAGTGACGATTCACTCTTAAATGTTAGATCAAAAATATCGCTGTGTAGAAACATTTCAGCTTTTACGGAACAAATGTGCGTAATGGTGGAGGTAGGTTACATTAACTTGCTTGCACCTCACTTCTAAACATAGGGTTCGCTTGTTGATATAAACTTTCTTATAATCAACATTTTTTTTTAAATAAAGTAGCTAATCTAGCGTCAGCTATAATTTAGATCAAAAGACCTTGAAACTAATTCAATGGCTGCAACAAATATAATTTTTAACCTTCTATAAGTACTAAGTCAATGTAGTTTGCTGACTTAAACATTAGTCTGAGATCACATGCTTCTGCATTACATAGTTGTTATAAAATAGTGTAAAATCTTACTTAAATTTAATAATTTTTAACAAGAATTGAAAATGTAGCAGCTCTTTAAAATAGTAGTAAATACTACCAATTTATGTATTTTTTAAAAGTAAAACAAGCTGTTAAAAATTCCTGATTCGTACGTTTGGTAATTTTAATTTGTAGACAAATCAAGAACGAGTTTTATTGTAAAAATATTCTACGAGAAATATTCAGGTTGGCCAAAGCATCTGAAGCCGCGATATGCGCAGACAACAGAGCGAAATGGTATTGAGCAACAGAAATAAGTAGTTGATTTCACCAATCCCCGTCCAGTCTATCAGTCAGAGGATTTTCTTTGTTTCTACAAATTTTCAATTTATAGAAGTGGGGGGGGGGGGCGAACGTAAGGGTAGTTTAGAGATGTCACTTTAATAAAGAGGATCATGCTTGTTATTTTTACAAATTTTAAAATATATTAAGGATTACGGGAATTATAAGAAAATGTGCGAAACCGTAGCTGCCATTCGTCTGGAATTTTCTAGATCATACTGTATAGAGTGGCTGATAAAGGTCCAAGTATTAAAATTTAATTTAAACATTCTTGTTATAAACATAATTAGTGTTTTAATTATTTTTGTTATGTACTTCTTGCCGGTTTCTAACCTTTTTTTAAATTTATTGTTTCGATCTGTAATTGAGCACGAACTGCCTGTTGAGTGAATAAATCTATTACTATTATTGAAAAACAGGTCGCTGATACTTTCCCATACTTTTTACGTTTTAAATATTCTCGCGTCAAAAAGTGATTGTAATTCACTATCTAGTCACCTCCAGTCGGTACAAGTCGCTTGCTCCAGACCCAAGCCGTTGGTTTCGTACGGCGGGCTCGCCGACTACTACTTAGTCCCGCATCTCGACTTGTCATGGCTCAGAAAATTTTACAACAGAGTCGGGATGTTGATAATGCACTTGCAGATACTATTGTGAGTGTTTATTTGTTTTATAGCACAGTATATCAAGCGATTTACAAAAACAAAGTACATTAGAGCAGGCCTTGACTTTGGCGTGCCTCATGTCTTATGTACAGAGTGAGTCTTTTTAAGTGTCACCCTCACTATTATTTCTTAACTATTAAAAATATTAATTTTTTTATATAAATTGTTGATAATTAACTGTTGCATAACCAAAAATTATTATTAATTATACTGGGTGTCTGGTTATAGCTGTACAGCACACTTGGTTTGTTATTTTAAATGGAACGTATTATTGAATTTTTAGATTTTACATTTAATTTTAGATATGAAAGCGTTAAGGTACTATTAGCTTAAAATTAGAGGATTTTAAGTTACTTTACTTTTTTTAGAAATTTTGAACTTATTTTGTACAGTTATCAAAAATATGCATAGAATAAAAAATATTTTTTTATTGGAGCTAGTTGATAGGCGTAGGTAAAATTACTTACCTTCCGGAAAACGCGTTGTTGATATTAAAAAGTATCTTTTCTTTTCTTAATTTATAAGATGGTGGAAAATTATTGGAAATGCTAATAAACTACTTCAAACGGTTCATTAAACTGTTAAAATGTATAAAGATCGTCATTTTCGTTTTTGAATAAAAAATGAATTAATTACAAAATTTTCACTAATTTCTGGAGGGGGTCAGAGCAAAATTAAAAAAATTAGCAAAACCACTTGATTATACTTATTAAGACCTATCAAATAATATGGCAATATGTATTGATTGGGTATTTTGTTTTTGAGTAATCGGGCATTAAATTTAAAATTGTTATAAATTCGTAACGGCCTTCATTTTAAAAATGCGGCATTTGAAGAAAAAACGTTTGATTTATATTTAAATGCATTGCAACGATGTGTATTCAAAATTTTAAAACAGTCTTTAGAAAAAATCTATAACAAAGAAATAGATTTAATTTTCGTTTCCGGTTCCGGTTTCGATTAACGACCTTACAAAGAACTACTTGCAACTTCCACACACTAAATCTTGTCTAAATCAAGCAAGGTTTTCCAGAGATATAGGGAAACGAACACGCTCCCACCACAAACAGACATTTTTTTTAACCATTTTTTTACGTTCCTTAGACCCCAAAACGTGCGCTTTTGTTAAAATCTGAAATTCAAAAATTTGCGTAAAATCACAGCTTTCTTTACTGCAATAAAAGTATGAGAAAGTAAATAGCATAGGTTCCAATTCTACACAAGCCGAATGGCCGAAGTTCTCAGTGCCTCTCACCACCGATTTTTCGTTAATCCCGTTTTACGAATTCGAGAAATTCGGTTTCAGAATAAGCATAAACATTTCAAATTAAAATTGAAACAACTTTCCAATGGAAACACTTTCAAGAGGTTTCCATTTGATCGCTTACCCGAACAGTTTAATATATTTGTAAAAAAATGGAAACTCAATTTGGAGATTTCAACGATTGAATATTGTTTGTCTCTGTGTAATAAAAGAAGTTTCCTTGTCAATGTAATTGTCAAATCCTGCTGTTTTATAATTTGGTTTATGTATTGTAGTCGGCGTCTACCTTTTGGTTGCTTGCCTTGTAGGTTTCCTTTAATTAAAGTTGTTATAAGCTGATGGTGTCTTAACAGGTGTACTACCTTTTTTTCTATGGTGTCTATTATTCTTCTCCTGTATTGTATTCTATGCAACACTTCTTTATTGCTTATCATATCTGTATATTCTATTTTTAATATCTCTGGCCAGTACTACATTTCAAATGCCTACAGCCTCTCCCTGTGTTTTTTGGTCATGGTCCAAGTTCCACAGGCATACAGATATATACTCCAAATATAAGTTTTTACAAACTTTTCTTTAATGTCTAAGCTGATTTTGGAGGTGAACACCGTTTTTCTATTTATTAGGCATCTGTAACATTCCTTGTTCTTGTGGTTTAAACTACATCGGACAAACTTGTCGCTTTATTGAGTTAATATTGGGACCACAGACGCATTACAAAATCTGCGGTTGCTAAACATACTGGTTTAACTGGGCCATAAGATAAACTTTGGGAATGCCCGAGTATTCGCCGGAGTTCCTCATTATTATTTCCTGGTATCATACCTGAAGCAATTGAAATTGAGAAACAACCGAACAATATAAACAGAGAGGATAGTTTTAGACTCAGTAAAGTTTGTACTCTAGTAGTTCATCGTCTAAGGACTTGTAAGCATCATCGATTTCACGATCACCCTCCACCGAATGTGTCCCCGCTTAACGGTAACAGTCGATCAGAACTTCACCGTTCTGTCTGACTGCCTCAAAGGGATTTAAATACCTCTGCATACCAGATTTGAATCCAGTGTTCTAATCACTCGACTCTTGCGAATCGTTAGTTAGTGTGCGTTCACAAACAGCTGACAGGCAAAAACCGATTAAGTATTCTTGTCTTGACATACAAGTTACATTAAGATCCAATCCTTGTCTCCTTCAAGGTTCAAATATTCTAAGTACACAGATTTGCTTAGGCAGGCAAGGCCCACGAACAAATATGGCTCAAACTTTTAGAGAAAATGCTTGTAAAGGCAGACAAGGTACAGGTCGGTTCTTACCTGATTATTTTGGGTGTAATTACCAAATGACGACGTGGTCGAAGCCGAAAGTAAATTGTAATATTGACAGATTGAGAAACCGCGAAAACTTCAAAGCATATATTTTCATTATTTTGTTTAATAATTTCTATATTTTTTAATATTTATAATATTTCAGTATATTCAATTTTTGTAATATTTTCAATATTTTCAATATTTTCAATATTTTCAATATTTTCAATATTTTCAATATTTTCAATATTTTCAGTATTTTCTATATTTGCGGTATTTTTAATACTTTCAATATTTTAAATATTTTGAATGTTTTCAATATTTTCAATATTTTGAATACTTTCAATGTTTTCAATATTTTTAAGTCTTTCGTTTTCAAGTCTTAACATTTTGAATATGTTCAATATTTTCAGTATTATTAATAATTTTTATGCTTTTTTTATATTCAATATGTTCAGTATCAAATTTTTGCAATTTACGAAATTTTCAATATTAAAAATTTACAACATAAACAAAAAAATTTTGGAAGACGAAAAAATAGATAGTGGTTCTGAACAGATAATAATATGAAAACAGAAATTTAAGTTGAGTTTCAAACGCGCTAATGCTTATAAGTAGAGCGCCCCTCCGCTACTCTTTGGCAAATGAATCTAGTTTCTTTGCGGTTTCGTCGTTTGATTAGTGATTACTAGTTTTCTTGAAATAGATTGGCTTTTCTGCGTTAAGATATATTTGCTATACAGTGTAAACACACATATGCAAACAGCCCCCCCCTCCCCTCCCCACACACTCCACAATTGTGCAACATTCATTATTCTTCGATCCCAAACAGTACTTGTCCTTCAATATATTATAGATTTCCAAAATTTTATGTGTGCAAGAAAAAAATATTAGCTTCGTGTTTCTCTGACAGCGGGTGTTTATATACATAGGTAGGCCACTGTTAATACATTGTAAGTTATTTCAAATTATTTTTTTTAATGTTACTTAATTAATTAGTAGTTTAAATATTTCCTGAATTAATATTTACGATTTTATTCAGAATTGTAATGTAGACGCAGTTTAAAGTTTGATGATCGCTGTTAATTGTTTCCAATAATAATTATTATTAAAAACGCTTGCTTAATTATTTATAAACAAGCAGTTTGTTAAGCAGGTCACTTTCAATTGTACACAAACAAGAGACTGGATTTTCCTGTCCGATCAAGAGCATTTTACGGAAGGGGTAGCTGTATTATAAAAATCGTGTTCTAGCTTCATATATATAACTGAATAATTATTTTAGGTTATCACTGTTATCTTTCTTGTCATTACAATGCTTGTAGAAATTATAAAGAACGCTATACGTAAATGCAAGCACAAATAATGTTAAAAGAAAAACTAGCTCATTGCTGAAATAACTAAAGTTTAATTTGACACTACTAGCAGATGTTTAATTTTAATAACAAGTAATAAATTGTAAGAGTTGAAGCTTATTTTCCAAGACGCTATGTAACTAAAATTTTCTTGATTATAAAGCGGTGTTTTAGTAGATGTAATTAATTTAAGTTGCTAAAATAAACTACATCATATACACCATCCAACCTCAAATATTTAATATCTATGCCCTCGAGTATACTGACTTCTAGTTACTAACTTTCTAAAGTTTGTACTTGTTTCTATGCTCGGAACACTGAACTCTATGTAGCAACGTCTGCTGACCATAGCAAACTTAATAAGTGTATATGGCATGAATGTAAGTTTAAATTAATTAAAGCAGAAAATACCTAGAAATCAGCTCTAAACTAAGTTTAAGTGAAGAGTGAACGAACTACTTGCTAATAACATATTCAGCTGGTTATAAACAATTATTATGTTTTGCTTATTATCTTTCACAACAATACGGTACAAATGTCACGATATAATGTAATAGTTATATGTTACTAGTGGGATACAAGGGTTATTATAACACGACTTTGAAAGTTGCACGGCGAGGTCGTAGACAGAGTTGTGTAATCAAACGAGTGCCGTAATCATGCATTATGTTATTTACGACTGCTCAAAATTTGTTAAAAATTGAATTTTTTTGCTTGAAATGATATTTGACATTTCGCATTAATTTATTTGCAAATGTCAAGTAACTTTTAAAATACTTCTGTTTTAAAATTAAAGGAACGAGATAGATTTAACATGGTCAATACATTGGCACGCAGTCAGTTTTCTTATAAACACATCCTTAGTTTTGTTTCTGTGTATAAAATGAGTTGGGTAATAAATCCATTATCTCTCTAGCAAGATAATGAACTTAATTACCTAAGGCAAATGAACAACATAATCAGTCCTTATCCAGTCATCTTTTCTTCTCACAATACGTATCTAATATAATGTGGATCCAGCAGACGATTTAGTGTCTTGACTAATATACAACGTAAGCAAAAATGGTTGTCATTTTCTTCCGGTTTTAAAGCAACAAACCGATATTTGGGTGTGAAAGGAACCCGCTAAACGAGTAAATACAACCACTATTGGCCTCTAGGCACAGCACACAAAACGCCGTGTTGCAAAATTAAACCAAGAAAAAGATTTTGGTTTCAACTATAGTTAAAATAGATCACAACATGTTTCGTCCTACTCTCCTAATTCCCCTGTCATGATTTTGTTTTCTGGGTTTATTTTTGACTGTCGGGTTTGGTTTCAACTGTAACTAGATTTGCGTCCACTTGATGAGTTTCAGTAGAACGGAACATGTCGTGATCTATCCTAGCTATAGTTAAACCAAAATCCTTTTCTTGATATAAAAACTGAGTAGTGTTTAGTTATTGGAAATACGAAATTTATGACATATTATTTAACATACACCTTAGAAGACCTTAGCGCAAAGCAAATGCGTCAAAACGGCTGCCGCTAGGATTTTCTGAAAATGATGGCGGTCTATTACTCAAAATTCATGTAAAGTAACAAATATTTTAAAATTTTTAAAATAGTATTAAACAAAAAGTGGTAACATGATTTTATTTAAGTTTTGTGGGCACATAGAGCTGAGCTAAAAAATTTACCACCTATTTACGCAAACACTTTGCATATTTGAGCGATCTGTGATGGTTAGCCTTTAGACAGATGCTCAATTCATGTTTTAGCGATCTATGATCGTTAGCTCTTAGACAGATGCTCAATTAACGGTTTTAAAAATTTAATTAAATATAAGTAACCATGTAATTGGAACCACGTTTAAAAATCGTCAAGTCTAACAAAACGAACAGCAAAGTTTTTCAGTGCAGACGGTAAAAAGTCTCTGGAAAAAAGTCACGGAAAAAAAAGTCGCTGGAAATAACGTCTTCAGAAAAAAAGTTTCCAGAAAAATAGTCACCAGGAAAAAAAAAACCCCGGAAAAGTCTCTAGGAAAAACGGCGCCGGAAAAGAGGTCCATAGAAAAAAATTTCCGAAAAAAAAGTCCTTTGGAATAAAACTCTTCAAAAAAAAGTTTCCAGGAAAACAAACCTTTTTATCCGGAGACTTTTTTTCACAGGCCTTTTTTTCCGGAGACCTTTTTCCATGGACTTTTTTCCATGACATTTTATCCGTTGAAGAAAACTGTTACTAGATGGTTAATATACCAAACAATGCTTTATTTATGTTATTTATGTCAATAGTGACAGTTCTACCAATCTACCTTGTTACAGGTTATATATCAAGCAGCATATTGCTAATGACGTCCCGGTATTGTATAAATACACACATAAACCCCTCAGAGTGTTTTTTATTTAATTGGTAAAAGACGAAAAAAAATTGTTGTTAAAATACATTGTTTTTTAAGTTACCTGCAGGATTTATTTGATTCAAAATCTTAAAACATCGTTTTCTTTTGTGTCAAAGGCTACTGCATGAAGCAAGTGACGTTATCGCAATTAACCCGAAAAAAGCTGTTAGAAACGCACTTAGGCAAATTCCAAGTACGGCAGTACTATAATTGTAGCAGTGGCGTAGTTATTGTAGTATAATACTATAAAATTACATAAATTAGTACTAATACTATTAATTTAAAGACATTTTTAAGTCTAAGCTTTGGGTATCATTTACTTGGTAGGTAATAAATAACCTATATGGTTGAACTTTTGCGATGTCTCAAGGTTGACTAATTTACTTATTATATGGTTAACTAGTGATAACGAAAACATCCTTTGAGCATGTGGTATAACTCAACCATTTAGTAACTCTTTACGATAACTTTAGTTTATCCTAACAGGTTGGTCATTGAACAAGCGTGTGGTCATTTTGAGGTTATCATATGGAGACATTAAGTGAGACAAAGTTTGCCATTGAGTCTACTTTTGCATGCTCTGTTATCATATTTGCAAATCCGCTGGCTTTACTTTTTTTGCAGCTTTTGGTTGCACTTGGCTGTTTGGGTATATATAAAAATTGATGTCAAATCACAACATAATTACCCGTTAAAAACTGTCGATAATTTAAAATAAAAGTTCATTTCTTTCTGTTTCGTTTAATTTAAAAAAAAAACGCTTCTTTATGTTTTGGCGGACAAGTGGTTCCGAAAAACAGACTGAAGTAAAACTTCTAAAAATAGCATAAAATTTACTTTTTTGACACAGTGGGCTTCTAAACAGTCTTAAAAGTTTAAGTAACGACAATTTTCTATTCAATATTTAAATTTTGTAACGACATTGACTTCTTTTTCTACCGGCTAACCGTTTGTTTGTAGCAAAACTCGTTCTCGCACGGCTTCAGCAGAATTTTCATCGCAGAAGCAGTAAACAAAGTGAATATCTTCATATTCTGTGTTAGAAAACGCTCTTGGCATACTTACTTATTAAACCACAATAATGCACAACTGCAACTGTAGTCGAATTAATTTTTCGCTTTGCATAATAGCAAATATGTCGAAAATGAAGCTCTATATCTATATCAAAATTTCTCCAAATTAAAGAGGTAATTAAAAAACTTTATGAAGTTTAAAAAACACATTGGCGTAATTGTTATTTTGGAAAAAGTTTTGACACAACCTTATGGCACTGGATAATCAGATTTTGGTCATACTCTGCAAAAAAATAGCTTCTGGTGCAAAATCAAAACGTACAAATCTTTATTCTGATATCGTTCTTCATTTTGGAGATATCGCAAAAGAAGGATTTTAAAACTAAACTTAAACACTCTGCAGCTCTGTTAGGACGCAAAATAAAGGTATAGTACATTAATAGTTCTCTGTTTAAAAGTGACTAGTGTATCGCTTCTCAAAGTTATAACAATAAAACCTGGATCACCCTGTATAGGATGCTTAAGGTGTACAACATAAGGGCAATTCGCATCGCACGGGAACCAGATAGCCAATCTGCGCAATCGCGATATTCCCACCAGCCGATCATTAATTTTACGCGTTTAAAAAATTTTCGTAAGGAAAAAATGAAAAATCTATTTTAAAGTTTTTGCGGATCATTATTGTTTGCAATCACAAAAAACAAGACATTATAAAACTGGATTACTGTTTTCAAATAGTAACGGAAGTAGGGGAGGGGCACTTTGTTTCAATATGAGTGTGCTCGAAAATATTAGAATACTCGTTTTCGACGGATACCAAATAGGCAGTCTGCCATGGATTATTATTTTTACTTTTTTCTAAATATCAAAATTCTTTTGATCGCAAATTGTCCTCCTTGTTCAAAATTAAAATATTTAAAAATACAACCTTTAATATAAAATGAGGAGAATTATTTCCTTTATTCCCTTCCAATATATCATCCTCGCCTACATGGGCGTTTTTACAATTTATGATCCACATTTGTTGCAACATTATACACCTTCAACACAAATGCAATTTTTGCTACTGTCGTCTTTGCAGTAAAGAGCTAATATATGTCTTAAGGTTTAAATTGAAAAACGCTTTCAGTGAGAACACGTGAAGAAGTTACACTTAAAACTTACGCGCTCGTCCACATTTATTTTTTTTCTACAGTTAGTCAATGTATGTAGAAGACATAATGTAAAAAATTAGCAAAACTATTAATATTAATCACAAAAATATGTTTAAACATCAATTCTTTATTAACAATTAATTGCCAAATAATTCACGTTCAGAGCAAAAATGCAAAAACTAAAGCAGTTAAATGTTCTTCGCACTTTCACAATTCTTTTTCAAGTGACAGTAAAGCTATTATTCAAGGACTAATTTATATAGAACATATCCTTCCTACTCTTTGCATATGCGAAACGTTTTTCTCAAAAAAAAGTAAGCAACCAACTGTGCATTTATTATATATTTAAAATTTTTGTTGTTAATTTTTGTTACAGCACTGCAAGTATTTCGTGAAATTATAAAACTCTATTTGTAACTGTGACAATACTCTGCTTCAAATTTACCCCGTCAAACGGTCTGTGCTGTTACGTTTATCCAAACAGACAAACATACACTCATTAATAAAATCGATGAGAATTTTAAATTTCATTTTTACCACTGCAAAATACATTGTCATCGATTTTCCGATATGTATTTGTTACGTTTTGCGATATTTTCAGAAATACACATTTTGGACCTCTAAAAACCTATTAAAAACACAAACAATTAAACTAATTTCATTGAAATTTGGAATATTTAAAAATAATGTAATTCATCCAAGAAACAATATCTTAAAGCTAATTCAAAACCGAAAACAGTAAAACCGTTTCTTGTGTAAAGATTTCATAAACACAATTTCGCAATTACGAAGGCAGTTATTGATATAACGAATTAAAGTAATTCAGTGTGTGCACTGTGCACAGTAATTTAATGTTTTCTCAATGAATGGAGTGTTACACGGTTTATGTGAAACATTATTAAATGATAATTAATCATGAAGGCACATTTATGCAGATGCAGGGTCAGCCTGAAAGCAATTGACATGGCGCAGCATTACCGCCATTAGTTAATTATAGTAATTGAAGTTTATAAACACGGAATAACAGTGCCGTCCGTAATCATTTAATAATATAGAGCAAAGTTTGGTAATTCCACTATACTGCGGGGAGATTCCACTTATTGAATTATTCGGATTACTGTATTTTTAAATAAAATAATTACTATTTAGTATACTTATTATTAAATTAAACCAATTTTCTTTAAATTTTATATTACAGTTCAGTCAAGTAGGAAACCTACTGAGCTGGAAATGTACAGTTCCACCTGGTGTCAACGGAATCTTTAGATCGCCTGTAGTTTTTCAAGTTTTTGAAATATGGCAACGACTTTCGGTTTCTTAAACTTCCTACACAAATAAAGTGGTGGGTTTAGATTAATACCAATTCGATTTTGGATTTGATGACATCATTGGAATTGTAGTGAAAATCTGCATTTAGATATCTAGTGTCTAAAGAATAATCCCAATTAAAAAAAAAGACTAATCTACGAAAAAAGATTTCTTTATATAGGAATGCCCGTACCTACCAGAATACTCGTAACAAAGTGAAAAAATTTATTATCGTCTTGTTTCATAGAATGATTTAAGCTCGGTCACTGCACTTTATATTTAAATTAAAAATTTATTTAAAAAAATCATGTAAGCTTAAAAATTTTCAAAAATGTCAAAATATACAAGGTGTCTCATTTAAAATTCGAGAGTTGGGATCGTTTCCGGTAAAAAACTTGCACTAAATAAAGAACACTATCACAAATATTCAATGCAACTTTTTTTGTAAAAATTTTTCTAGTCTGAATTCGCCGGAAGTAACCAGAAGACTGCGAATAAAAATTATATACAATTTTTTATTACCTCTATTTATACAATTCTGAAACGTTTATGTGTATTTTAAGTAATTAAATTGTATTATGATGTTATTTATCAAAATTAAATAACAATTAAGTAAATCGTCTCCTCCGAAACGGTACGCCACTCTCTGTGAAACCTTCCGGAACGGAACGACTTTCTTTCTGGTTTTTGATTGGTTGGACTGAATATTGATTTTACGATGTGGACCGAAAAGCTTGGTCGGATGTCAAATCAAACTAGTTATCTATATATGTTTCATCGACAGAATGGTTGCTGGTTTTTTTTCTGCGATTTCTGTAAATTATTATAAGTTTCGCACATAAAAAACCGCTCATTCGCCCGAACAAAAAGTCCACTGCTGTCTGTAATAAAACGATGGGTATTTAAACAGTATTATTGGCTGGCTGCTGCTGTGACACTATTGGGCTTGTCTTTTCAGGAATGACTTTGTTATCTATGAAAGAAAATTAGTTGTTGTGTGTTTTCTAATGAAGTTCTGATCAGGTGAGTACTGAATTGAACCAGGTACTGGCTTTTTAATTAACTTAAAAATTGATAATTTAATATAAATGCGGAGCTTCTGCGAATACACAGTTTTAAGCATGAAAATTTCACGTCGAAATGTCAAATGGACAAATAGTTCAGTACAAATGATATCTAACCAATTTCAACTGGTTCACGGTATTTTCAGGCTAAAAATTAATAAGTTTTCAACCCTCCTTTTACTGTCTCTGAATGATACAAATATATCGGGTAGTAGATCTTTACCTTTAATGAATGAGCAAATTGATCTCTTAAATCTACCGTTATTGAACGTTTTAGAATGAGAACTCAAGTCATCTGAAAGCAGATATAGAAAACCAAGATCAAGTTATGGAGATTTATTGTTCATATAGCGTAACATAAACATGGTTCCTACAGCATTAATAAGTTATTCATTTGTATTTTCAAAACGATACAAGTCAATAAAAAAAACATGATGCTTAAGATATCCCAATATTTGTATCTAATGCGTATTTGTCGCATACGGCCGAAATGAAATAGAACTGTTACTGAAACATATATTTTTGAGCACATAAAAAGAAGAAAATTTATAGTAATGATGGATCTGCACTCTGCGCCATTCTTGTTGTAACTGTTATAGGCATTTAGAAAACTCAAGCAAGCCAATAGCGCAATATAACTAAGCTACCTACTATCGTTGAATGTTACATTCTGCGTTACTATATACATAAAAATATTTATGGAGACAGCGATTGGTTTCATTTTTATGGCCATGTCGATAAGGTGAGACCCATAGTTTAGAGCTGCTCTGTCGCGTAAATTTGTGTTAGAAGTTTAGGTTCAAACCTTTCTTTTTTAAATTGACGGACAAGCATTTGGTAGTTGAGGTAATATACAGCAAATAAACTAAGCACTCTATAATTCCATTTTGTGAAAACAGTGTATTCATTATTACAAATATTGCCTTGAATAAGACAATTTTAACATCTTGTTTGAGAAAGAGCTGGTAAAGAAGTGCCTTAGCTATGATAGCAGATGATACTGCGGTTTAATTTCAGGAATGTAAACCCCAGACTGTAGAACTTAGGACTGCATAGAAATTAGTTTAAGGGAAGTTAATGCATTAACTGTGCTGTTTCAAAACTAATCAAAAGCAAAGCCATCTGTACGTGTCTTCAGACACAAACACGAATTATAATTATACTGCAAACTTAATAGCAACTTGTTTACCGGATGCATAACCGCAAATAAAATTGTCGTGCGGTTGGCTTACAGTTCTAACCCACCCTACAGATACAAAAAAAAACTCGTCAAATTTAAAATTAGCTGCGTTATAGGCAATTTATTACGTTAATTTGTTTTATAATATGGAAATTATAGGTATGTCTTATTTTATTACCTACAATCTTAGACATTTAATTAAGTGTACCGTGCTATATTATAGTACAGTGCATTTATACATCTGGTGACAATTGTATAAAGTGAAGCATACCGAACTACTTTGCAATGTGCAAATTATAACTTTTAAGTAAGCTGATAAAAGCAATACAAAAAACAACTGCCGGACAAACGCTACGAGATTTTCTTTGCTCTTTTTTCACTCGCCGCGTTTTCCCTATACAATGTTTAGATAAAATATGAAAATAAAAGCTCCCAGAAGTCTTCTTTCAATGGGATGATCTTATTGTATAGCAAGAAAGCAAGTAGAAGCCGTACTGTAGCAGCCTTGGTCAATTGTATTGTAACTTAGCGACTTGGTTGCTATTTACATAATATAAAACATTCATCATTACAAATTCATCTAAATTATTTGTAAAAGTGAAAACTCCATTAAACTTTCTCCTCCAAATAGTGTTTTATTTATACCAACGAACCCAAACATTACATTATTGGTGACCCCTCCGACAAGATTTGAACACGGAACCCTCCCGACGTGAGATTCCTGAGATTTTCAAACAGAATTCGGAATTTCAAAACCTTCACAAACCGCAACATTCAGCTGCTGCATCGCCACAGACCTTCGGATCTTCAAGACTCCACTGATTTACAAGATAAGTAACGCTTATTATATATGGCTTTCAAAACCACACAACATGCATAATTTAATGACAGACTGTGCTGTTAGAAGAGTGTTTGAACGAGTTTATGATAATCGATCTATAATGTTCGACTCAGACATTCGTGAATCATTCATTCTTCCACAAACCATCACTCCATCCCACTTCATCACAATCAAACATCCAAACAACCTCTCTATCATCTCTCTCTAACAACTCACAACTAATCATACATCCTAATCAACTTTCCAATCTTCTTTCTTCTGAACTTAACCACTACCAATCGCCTTCTACGGTAGAAGTATATGTTAATGCTCAAGAATTTCTTCTAACTCAGTCCCTTTACAATCTTTATCACATTAACACCCCTATTAAACATAATGTAGTGCATCGAATTAAAACTAACGGTCCGCCAATTAGTGAAAAGTGTCGAAGACTTAACCCAACACAATTACTGTTTTTAGAAAAACATCTGGATGAACTGTTACGTGCTGGAATCATCGAGCAGGCAGACAGTCCTTGGAGTAAAACCTGATGGCAGCTATCGTGTCTGTGGCGATTACAGGCAGCTGAATGCGATGACAATTCCGGATACCTATCCAATTCCCTTCAGAAAGCATACTTCCAAATTCCTTTGCATCCAGATGATATGGACAAGACCTAATTTTGGCTTAAGAAACGCTCCTTCTTCCTGGTCCAGATTCGTCCAGAAGATTCTTACAGGGATGTATTACATTTATTTTTACCTCGACGATATATTAATTTTTAACCGCGTCAGAACATTTGCGTCATGTAAAAATGGTTTTTGAACGTTTGACTAGATACAGACTTTTGTTGAACGTTGATAAATGTTTTTTTGGGGTTAGTCAATTAGATTATTTGGGGCACAAGGTTTCATCTCAAGGCATTCTGCCACAAGACTCAACTTTTTGTTTATGCACATTTTTTTCCCTTTTTGTTCTGTTTTTTTTAGTGAACTGAACTTTTTCGACTCTGCTCTTAGAACCTCAAGAATTGGACACACACCTGAAAAAACTAGAAGCAACTTCAAGCTAATTTAATTTTCTATAATGTTCAATTAGTTACGTTACTTGTATTGTTTTTTAAAAAAGATCAGAAGTTTTTGTAGCTAAGATAGCATGCGCTTCACGTTTGGTGCGTAGCTTTTTTTCTTCTGCAAAGGGGGGGGGGGGGTATTAATGTAGCAGCCTTGATCAATTGTATTGTAACTTAGCGACTTGGTTGCTATTTACATAATATAAAACATTCATCAAAACAAATTCATCTAAATTATTTGTAAAAGTGAAAACTCCATTAAACTTTCTCCTCCAAATAGTGTTTTATTTATACCAACGAACCCAAACATTACAGTACCATATGTTACTGTGTTAAGAGAATATGTTTTTAAAACTCTCAGAGATTCGCTCTCGATAATATCTGCCGCAATGATCGCTGTGGAGGTCTTATTAGAACCTGTTTGTACATGTGTGAGTCGTCAGCTAATATTGCATAAAGAAATTTTCTAAATCTTAGGACTGTTAAGAAAAAAACCGTTTTGAATGACTGGTCTGACTATCTGAATACCGTTTATTAAAATACCAGTTGAGGCGGATGCAAAACCATTGAACACTACACGTAATTTTGTAGTTTTTTCTCCTCTTTGAATGTGCCATGATGGGGCATGAAATAAGATACTTCAACATTAGAGGAATTATTTACTAATAACATGGGACCGAGTTCTTCATGTTAATTTATGAATTGCAAGTACTCGTTTTGAGTTTATGATTTTTTGACAAGTTTCTTTTTAATGATTAGATCCGTTTAAAAGCTAGTTCGTTTGACTTACCCAACTTTGATATGACTTCTTTAAAAGGTATGAACATACGACGAAGCTACCTCCCTCTCGCGAGGCATGTTTTTCACAAAATCGTTTTGCAATCTGTTTGCTATATTCGGGGAGATTTAACAGAGGAAACTTTCTCAACCTCCCGGAAGCGAAATAGCCGACTTTGAAGATTTAGGAAATCGGTTATGAATTTCCAAGCAATTATAACAATAGCCTATGCAAGATAAGAATAAAAGCAAAATTCCTCAATACCACCATCATAAACGCTTATATACCCATAGAAGGGGCTGTAGAAGAAACCAAAAACCATCTTTCAACGCAAAGATTGGCAAAGAAAATCATAATAGCGGGATATCTGGAAAGCATATATTATATGAAAAAACAAACAACATCGGACAAAGACTGTGTGACCTAGCAGTTACCAATTTGTTAATAAGCACCATTTACTCTGAACACAAAAGAATACGTTAAGGAACATCGAAAGTAGCGGGCAGTACAATAGTAAACCAAACAAATCATGTACTGGTATCCAAAAGAAGAGCTACATCGATAAGCGATGTAAAAACGTGCAGAGAAGCATGCTGCGACTCAGATAATTTTCTAATCAAAGCAGTCTGAAAGCAATGCATCGCAAACTTAAATAAAGGAAAAGTAAATAAGAAAAAACTTGAAACACTAATAGACTCCAATCATTCGAAACGGTATGCACCTATAAGCAGAACAGAAACAATTAACACAACATGAAATTAAGAAAGACATTGAAGAAGAATGAAACGTGATAAAATTAAGCGTAACAAAGTTTGCTGAATGAACTATAGGAATAGTTAGATAATAAGTGCAGATAAGGAACTCCGCTATGGTGTGACGGTCTATGACGGCACCATGCTGGTCCCAAGCCCAGGTAAAGGAGGAGGGTTGCGTGCGGCCAACGACCCCACTGCATAAAAAACTATTGTTACGAAAACTGATGAACAGCCTCGGAACTCTGGACGGAACAAACGGAAACAACTTTTGCGACGAAAAACGGATATGACTATTGGATCGTGGAATGTACTAAGACTCTACCGCCCTGGAGCCCTAACGAACCTTATAGAAGAACTAACTAAGTACAGGATCGATATAACAGCTTTGCAAGAAATACGATGGCCCGCCAAGGACGTTATAAAAATGAAAACCCACACCCTATTCTATAGTGGACCAAACCAACAGAGACACGAATTTGGAACTGGATTCCTAGTAAACAATAGAATACTAGATAAAGTTATTGATTTTAAGCCAATCAACGATAGATTATGCAAACTAAAAATAAAGGGTAGGTTCCACAACATATCTATGATATGCACCCACGCGCCAACGGAAGACAAAGAGGATAACCTGAAGGATATGTTCTATAGTGAACTAGAAAGAGCATCGCATCAAGATAGCCACCATGACATGAAAATAATTCTGGGCGACTTTAATGCCAAGGTGGATAACCAAGGCGAGACAATAAACCCACCCACAGCAACACATAACCTGCATACTAACAGCAACGACCATGGAATGCAACTAATAGACTTTGCCTCATCAAACAACATGAAAATAGGAGGAACCCTCTTTCCTCACAAAAGCGTACATAAGGCGACGTGGAAATCCCCAGATGGAAGAACACTTAACCAAATAGACCACGTTCTCATAGACGGAAGACATGCTACGAGCCTCATCCACAGGATATCTAGGATTTTCAATACACAAGGTGAAAAACGGAAAAGATGGGACACCGGCAAATTACGGTCAGAGGACTGCCACCACAAATACAAGACGGCGACTAACGACAAACTACAAATAAACAACGAGAATGTGAATCAGGAGGCAGACATAGAAACACATTGGGAAGCAGTCAAGAAAGTAATTACTGAAGCGGCACAGGAAAGCATTGGGAGAAAAAAGACAAGCAGACGGAAGTAGTGGTTCGATGATGAATGTAGAGAGGCCATAACACGTCGGAAACAAGCAAGGATAGAATCAATACAAACCAACACAAGAAGTAAATTAAACAAACATCGGGAAGAGAGAAACAAGGCCAAGAATATCCTTAGGCGAAAGAAAAGAGAGTTTATGAATCGAAGAGTGGAAGAAATCGAGGAATACCACAGCAGAAACCAAACGAGAAGTATGTATAAAATCAGAAAGGAGATAACCAAAGGATTCCAGCCAAGAAATAATATATGCAAAAGTAAAGAAGGGGACCTAATATGTAACGAACAAGAAGTATTAGAAAGATGGGCCGAATACTTCAATGACCTACTGAACGGCGATGACAACCAACAGGAAGCCGAAAACGAACCAGTAGAAGACGGTGTGGAAGACAACCAAGAAAACCAAGAAATAGAATTACCAACGTACACCGAAGTAGAAGAGGCTATTTACCGCATGAAAAGAAATAAATCACCAGGAACCGACGAAATACCAGCTGAGCTTCTACAATACACTAGTAAAAAACTTATACAGTCGATCTATGAATTATTTATAAAAATATGGCAAAAAGAAGAAATTCCCTAGGAATGGAAATATGGGATCCTGTGTCCAATACATAAACAGGGTAATAAACTAGATTGCGGCAATTACAGGGGTATATGCCTACTGAATGTGACAAAGTATTTACACAGGTGATAAATGCAAGATTAACCCCCCTAGCAGAACAACTTATAGGGGAATATCAAGCAGGGTTCAGGAAAGAACGATCTACCACTGACCAAATCTTTACAGTAAGACAGATCCTTGAGAAATGCTGGGAATTCGACATCGACATCGCCCAGTTATACGTAGACTACAAAAAGGTTTAATTTGGGCAGCAACTAAGAATACCCAATAAATACATTCGGTTAATTAAAGCGACCATGTCAGAAATCAAGTGTAAATGCAAAATTGGGAACAAAATATCCAACGAATTCCAGGTTAAAAGGGGCTTGAAACAAGGCGATGTTCTCTCGCCGCTACTATTCAACCTGGTACTAGAACGAATAATTCGAGAGATACACATAAATCCGGGAGCAACGATCTACACGAGAAGACACCAAATAGTAGCCTTTGCCGATGAAGTATGCATAATTGGGAGAAGAACAGAGGACATAGAAGAAATCTATAATTTAATGCAACCAATGCGGTCTCGAAGTCAACGACCGAAAAATGAGAACCCATCGGGGACAACAACAGCTACAACCCCAGGTAAACATAGGAGGAAACCACTTCCAAACAGTACACGAATTTAAATACCTCAGATCTATATTAATGAATGACAACAGGCCAACCCCAGGCGTTTACAAGACAAAGAATCAGAAATCTGGGGAGAAGTGCGAGTTTAAGAATTAATATGAAGGGAGTCACCAAATATTAGGTAATGTCTTACATTTAAAATAAAATGCAGTTGACAGAAAGTATGCTTACTATTAGTTGAAGATATACATAATACGTGCAAACTTGATGAAAGATACTTGAATTGTTTATAAAACTAAAACAAAACCTTACACAGTGTAGGGATATATAGGGATATTAAGAAACAATAATAATTATCACGTTTAAGCAACAAAGTTACACCAGCAGCTCAATAACAATGATTTTAATAACGATTAGTTTTTTGCGAGTTGGCAGCAAATATAATGCGACATTATTTAACCGTGTAAAATTTTTTTGGTAAGGTAGTATTTTAAAAGAATTGTAGATTAATTCGTTATAGTGTGCATTATTATGATGCCGTACAACCAAACTTTTAAAAGCTTATTTAACTTCGATGGATATTGAAGGTTTATGGTATCGACTCTTATTTTACAGAGACCTATCGTTTTAATGTTTAAATGTCTTTCGAAATATAAGACCAGAAATTTTAACTTTTCATTATTTCTGCATCTGGAGGGAAACAGTCGGATCTTCATGACAACTCAATTTTTTACAGAAATGAAATTACCTCTATAATTCCATTTGGTAACCTTCCACAAGATTACCTTGTTTGTGTATTTTTGTATAAAAAATTCAAGTTTTAAGAAAGGTATTTCAAATATAAGATGATACCCCCATATACGACATCTTCTCCAAATAAAATAAGTAAAATTGGCAGTAAGGGTGTAACTCCGTAAGGAAGCGTTTTCGAATCCTTGTTTATCGAAAGTTTTTTTATTGATTTTATGTGTAGAATTCAATCGCACTGTCTGAACATATATTTCAAACCCGTGCTGTATAGTTCCTATAAGTGATTTACAAAAATATAAATTATTCGGTTTGACGTATGCTAAACCAGTTTTGTTTGTTTGGTAAAATTGTACTACTCGCCCTGTTTTATGAAATAATAAAGTGATTACCATATTCATGCAGGAGAGTCTGATGAAATTAGCAAATAAATTGAAAAGGAATATTAAAATGTTTTCCATTATCAATCGCGTTGTTGATTAGACATTAAACTCATAACATCCTATCGGTTTGACAGTTACATAATCATGGTGTTGGGAACTCCCCCTATTCATGAATGCATATTATTCACATAATGGAGGTTTCGTATTTATAGAATGTAATAGACATTTAGTTAAGGTATTGTTTAGACAAGCTTACACTACCAATAGGTCTAAGTTGTGGATTACCCAGAGATCACAAACACTAATTTTAGAATTTACCTATCTACATAAATATCTACACAGCCTTTAATGTTTTTTTAATAAAGGGTTATTATATTCTGCAATGTAAGAAATCTTTTGTAAGCAAGCTGTACAATTGTCCATAGACCGTGCATTTTATGTTTGGTTTTATATATCAGGTGCCGAAATAGAAAAATTGACAAGGAAAATCGAATGTTAATTGTTAAATACATGACCTCCCCTCCTTTTAGTATTTATTTTCTTAATAGCAACTTAAACTGATACGTTTTTAGTAATATCTAACTGTACCATATAGTTATAAAATATCATCGTAAGCCTTGTAAACTGCGTAACAATTTAAATAGTAAATTATTCTTATCAAAACATACTTGCAATTCCTGTTAAGAGCCACTCTACGAGCATATGTATATTTTCGTTAGAGAAACGTAACATTTGCCTTTTAGTTGTAACACTTTTTAAAAAGATAATAATTATTAGACGTTTACAAGCGGATCAAAGGCTGTTATACATTTACAACAATTGTTACAAAGTTTATTTTTCCGGGTCGTAAATTCTTATTTTTTTACCTCTTAAAAAGTTCTCACAAGGAGTTTTTAGCCACCAAAAGCTTAAACAATGTTATCCTGTAAATTGTCATTGACTTCTTTTTGCAGCAATTGTAGTAAGAGATTTCAGATTTATCAATTAAAATGATTTTTAAACTTTCTTTGGGATTAGTCATAAAACACAGAGAACACTGATGCGTAGTTTGCATGTGTTTCTGTAAAATATTGAAGTTAACATCCTATAGTAATATTTATCTCGTATTTAAAAAAAATGTACAAATGAGCCTTGAAGCACTTTAGAAAATTGTAATAACCTATACTTGCAAAAGTACTTTTGCAATAAAGTTTTACGCACCGACTGCTTTTTTTGAGATTGGAGAAAACAACCAACCATCAGAGTATTAATACTTAAACAGAAGTGTGTTATTGTCGCCCGTTAATTAAATAAAAAAAAACTAAATATTACATTTTTAGAAATTCATAAATGACGTCAAAGAGAAATTAGGGTTAAGATACCAACCAAATTGTAGCTCATTCTTAGCTTTATAAGTTTAAAGAACTTTAAAAACTGTATTTTAGTTTTTGAACAATATTTTTTTATAAACTTCAAAAATTATAAAAATTTCAACTTGGTCTAAATTGGTGAAGCGGTAGCCGCTGGAGGAACCGGAGAAGAAAACCCTTAGTGCTTTTATATACGTATGGATGGATAGCAGAGGCAGTCATATTCATTGTTTTGGTGGGAGGAGGGGGGTATTAGTCAAATTTGAAATACTTCGTGAATGTGAACAGCACTATTTAAATTTAAAAGATTTTATTTATTTTGCTACCAAACGTTACCTACAAAATTTCAAAAAAAAGTAGATAAAATACAATCTATTTCTAGGCATAATCTTGCATATGTGCCCAATCAAGTGGGGTGCAAATGAGTCCCTATTATAAACGTCGGTAATAATGTTGATAGTTGCTTAAATGGTCAGCATTTTTGTTTATGTGTTTTATTGAAATTATTATATTACAATATCAGAAAAAATTCAAAAAAATGTATATTTACTTTACTTTCAAATTTACTTTCAGTTCCTTTCCTCCATTAGAATATCATTCACAAACTGCGTTTTAAAGTGTTGTACACAACCACATTTGTTGCACCGAATTCAATATTGTGTACCTTTCTTATCTTTCTTGCTATTACTAAAATAACACACCAACCCTGAGGTCTTCAAGGAGGTAGTTGACCTGGGGTGCAAATGCACCTCACGACAAATGAAATTTATAAAAATACTTTTTAAAAAATTTCAAGCAATATAGTAAATGTAAGACTATCATAGAATATCTTAACAACAATAAAATACATTTTTAGTATGGTTGAAGCAGTAACTAGCAATGTACATAAAAAATACGCATGGGGTCGAGTTGCACCTCAGTTGAGCCTATGAAGATTAATTTATTATCAATAAAATAATTAATAACTTTAACAGGTATTTGTATTAGTCTTATATACGTCTCAACGTGTTTACGCGTCATTATCAAAGGTACAGTTTTTAAATACTTGTGAATTTAATTTCAGTAAAATATCTAATTTACGTTTATTATCATAAAAGTATATAGGGCTAGAAAATAAATAATTATTCTATTTCTACGATATTCTTAATAAAAGTTTAAAAAAAACATAAATTCTCGATAAACATAAACACAAAAAATCAAACTAAAAATAATATTCTAAAAAACATGCCAACATTATTCTGTTATGCGGCGCGCGCAAATTTAACACTGGGACCGCTCTGGAAGCATGGCCCTTACATCGCCCCCTTATGACTGCCCCTGCCTAATACTGAAAAAAGGATTTTTGACTGTCTTGAGGAAACTCATCTGGGGCTTTATTTATCTATGATTATAGTAATATCGTCACTATCATCTGTATTTACATTCATCGTTATGACATCCTACAACTTCTCTTCCTTCATAACTAATAAAAAGTCTAGTACTACTTTTTAATGTAGTATTATCGGAGTAGAGAAAATCACACTAACAGTGCAGGTATTAATTTTTAGTTAAGCTCCTGTTTCTGAATCTCAACTATAAAACAGTCGTTTTTTTTCAGAAAGAACAATAATTGTTTAAAAATATACAGTGTGTGTAATTGTAATAGATAATTGTAATAGATAATGTGATTGCCCGTTTGCTGCGCTACTGACTATCCATTACAATTACGTTTCAATGAGAATTGCTCAAGATAAAGTCTAGACTTAAAGCGTATCTTCCTCTTTCGTATCGCTCCTTTTAGTCTGAGTTTTAAACACATCAAAAGAGAATCTTTTAACTTAATTAGTAATTAATTAAAATGAAGCTTCAAGAATTTCCTTCATGTTCCCTTCCATCTGTTCATTGTCAAACGTATAGAACTCTGTCAATACGAGGGTATACTAAAGATTATTTCATTTCAAACAATCAATCTGCAGAACTCAGAGGCAAATATAACCTCTTTATTGATATGAAGCAGCTACCGTCTGGTATCTAACTTTGTGGATTTTAGAAAATCGTTGTTTTATCTGCGTCATTCCGTGTATTTTTATAATTTTAAATAAAAATTTGTCAGATCCACTCAAACCAGTTATACGTTTAGAGACAGGAGTAGTTAACAAAACCATGACAACTGACTTCCAAATAAAATATTTTTTATCAAAACAAATTTTAGTATATAACGCCCGTTGTGTATGAATAAGATAATTATGATGAAAGACCTTAATATCGTTTTCGAAATGTGGGACATTTTTATCCCAGCTTTAATTGAACAGCTCAAGGCGATTTTAATTTAATTTACAAACAAAAAGCTTCAGAGAAATTCATATACAAGGGCGTATAGATAACCAATGCGATAAAACATAATCTTTTTAGTAAAGCAATTGTACACTTTACTATCATTCAAGTTCAAAGGCAATTCGACTTGTATAACCCAAAATGTTGTAACAAGTTACACGGCGTCGAACAGTTTCTTGAGTATGAAACCAGGCAACTTGTCTACAAAACTACCGAGAGAGGCGGCTCCGCGATTAACGCGTCTCCTTTTAATTTGGGAGGCCTGCGTTCGATTCCTAGGCCCGATGGATTAGCTCAGGCTTTTAACGCGATGTTCATCGACTAAAAGGTAAATACTGGGACAGTTATCCAAGTTTCTTGTCCTAGCCCATTCTTATCATATTTTCACGGTTGAAGAGGGGCTTAGGACTTTGGTGCAAACTCCAAAATAACCCTATGCGGCCCGCCCCTTCACGGGGTATAAGCCAACACTGCACATTTTTCCAGAAAACTTAACTTTTACTTCCAGTCTTACTTTTCAGCGCCGTCTAAAGATTGTTTATAAACTGTTTAATATACGTCGAAAATCCAGAATATTTCACTCAAGGAGATACAAATTAGTTTCGCCAATATAACGCCACAATTTCGTTTTTTGCCGAAAATACTAAGACTTTACAAGTTGTTAGTACCTACCTATATACAAACGACTTTTTACCTAACCAATCAGTCAATTAGAGGATACAATTTAATTATTTACCTAGTACGAGTCACCGAAAATTTTTACAGAACTTCAGAATAACCTCTAACAACCAGCCGAAAAAAGAGAGTAATGTGTGTTTTATTTTATTTACAGACATTACAACAGTTTCCGAAATCGACAAACTTCTATAGTGCGTTAACCATTTTACGTTGCAGGTGATAAATATCGAACCCATTTAAAATTCTTGCATATTTCCGAAACCCTGACCGAGGTTGTAGATTGTATCGACCTGTAATTAGGAGTTTTAGTAATGTGCCGTTATGTAAGAAAATTATTTTTACTTTGGCTTTGTCAATCAATATTTTAAATAACATAGTAAGTCTATTGCGTTAAATACACTGAGATATTTTAGAGGCTGCACCTGTAGAGTAATAAATATTGCATATAATTCCTAATCTACAGTATTCTGTTCATTTTCATCGTATCCTGACTTCTGAGGTAACCAGGGTAGTGAAACTTCTTCGGAACCAACAGTTCAAGTAAAAGTTGACTTATTACAATATTAACTTGCCCCAATCTATTCAAGTTTGGCGCCTGTTTACAGCTATCGATGCCTCCATTTAGAATATGCAAAATTATTTCAGATTTACAATAACTAAATTAAATAGGGTTGTAAAGCAAAATCGTCTCATAGATAATAAGTACAATATTTTGGTTAAAAGAATATATTAAAATGCGAATTTTTAACTGAAACTGATTAAATATTTTATTTATGTAATATCATGATATATTTTTAACACTGAAGGCGGACTTTCTATCATTTCGATTCTAGGATATGATTTTTAAAGCAAAGATAGCTGGTATTTTGAGCAGAATATCATACAAAAAGGCATTTGTCATTGCACTGAAGAACTTACTCAACATTTTAAGTACAGTACACTCATATTAGGTATAACTATGTGAGTTAGTTTTAAACAGTTAGTATTTTACAGCACTTACATTTACCATAGTATATCCGAAACAGCTTTTAAGGCGTACACTACCTATTTCCAAAAGTTTGTTTTTGACATCCGTTAGTTTTGTTTTAAGTTAAGGTTTTAGTTAGAATTACGCCTGAAGTAACAGGAAATATGGTCTCCTGGAAAATTATATAGATACTACATGAAAAGTATAAAAAACCTGAGAACTGATTAAAGTATAAGGTTAATCACAAAAGATCTTATCAGGTCAAAGTTTTTGTTCCAATTTGTTTAAGTGAAGTTTTAGGTATCTTGAGGCTACCCGTGGGTCATGATGTGACGCCATTATAGCGGTATCATCCGCAAAGGCAGCAAATACCGTATTTTTGGTAGTTGATAGATCGGCAGTGTAAATCAGGTATAGTACTGGACCAAGCACGCTTACCCTGCGGGATTCCAAATTTGATAGGCGTAGTGACATCTTGACATTTGACTAGGAAGTGTTTGTTTTTAAGATACGATTTTGAATATCCTATAGAAAATATGTGGCAAACAACGTTTGATTTTATATAGGAGGCTAGTATGCCACACTTTATCAAATGCCTGGGTCATGTCTGCAAATGCTGTCGAGCAGTACCGCTTGGTTTCCAAATCGTGTTTTATTTTGGTGGTAATATTATGTACCTACTCAACAGTGGAATGTTGTCGACAAAAGCCAAATTGAAAAATAGATACACTTATGGCGCATTCGAATTAATGCACAAAACTCTGTTCAGGTCACATTCACAACCAGAAAAGGCTCGTGTCCTTCTGTCCAGCTTAATGGTAATCTTCTATCACAAAAAGATGAGATCAAATACCTTGGTATTCACATCGATCGACGCTTAACCTGCGGTACACACATATGGTATAAGACTACCTTATCTTGTTAGTTTACGTACGCAAGTTTTACTTTCCGTGTCTTCTATAAATCATTATGTTTTTACATTATTTTTTAATTTCCTCACCTTTAATCGCCAATTTTGGTCTATTGTTTAAGTAATATTTCTAAATCGTAAAAGTAGATACATCTTTGTGTTTAATAAATAAATTATATTTAAAAAAAGTAACGAGAGACAACAGCATTATCCAAATGTTTAAATTAAAACACTCTTATCTCGTAGTTCTTCTGTTTGAGTTATTGCATTCGCATGATCACAAAGTGATTTGTGCGCACCGTGATCTTACGACTCGTTTGTATACAAACCTTGGCGGCTAGTAGTGTCAACGTATCTCGTATCATAGATTCGCATTAGGCATTTGCAACTGGCTAATGAAATGGGTATCACTTCAACGCTAGCTTCCAAAATGGATAAAACCGAAACTTTTAATGTCGTAAAACCATTCGAATGATTTTTTTGTAAACTCTCGAGATATTTTGATAATCGAAGAGTTTGATTATTTTCTACCGGCTGTGATTTTGTTATATGTCCTGTACCTTGCCAGAGGTGGTAAACGTTTCTTTAAAATATTTTTCTACGCTGATAAATTAAATATTACAATTTGTTTCTGCGTTTAGTTTAGATTTACGATTTTAATGAATTTATCCCATACTTTACGCGTGCTCTGTATAGATACTTGTTGTACCTTTGTTCCTATTAATAAAAACAAAATTTTTACAAATAAGCTTTGGGTGAACTTTATCACTTTGCAAACTTAAAGGTGTGATATAATCGAAAGTACTTTACTTACGGATATTTTGAAATAACACTTCCTTTTGAACAAACTGTAATGGGTCAACTTTTCAGGCTAAGGTTTTCTTAGTAAATTCCTTTTGCTAAATCCGCTAAGTGCACTTGTAGAATTGCATAAAAGGATTTGCTAAAAGTATTGGTCGAATGGCTGGTGTCGGTGCCTGATCGTCGGAGTCGAGTCTTTGTTTCGGTCACGTAGGGAGCCGCCAGAACGGCGAAGTGACCTAACGGTACCCCCAGGACGCCGTGGACGGCGTGAGAAAGCGTAGTTGTGAGTGAGGGTAGTTGGGAGATGATCGCAAGCGGTCGAAGGGCGAGGACCAAGCTGACCACTACAGTTGGTGGTGTTGACTGTGAAAATTAAGATTAAAGAAGCGCCGTTGTTAGTCAAAGTGATTTTAGTGCATGAATACTACGCCGCTAGATCCACACCAGTCGATATAGCGAAGATCCACCATCTAGTCAGCCCAGCGATTAGATTCCTTCTCGCCACTCTCAGCGACCCAACACCGAGAGCATCCACCACACACGCCGCGGCTTTGTCCTCCATGACCAGCAAAGCTAAGTAGAATATAAGGTAGCATTAAGATTGTATATATTGTTTTCTTATTTTGTATTTAGAATAGTTAGCTAGGTAGGGCCGATAGGGTTATTTGAGTGTTTCCTAAATTTTAAATGTTAAGCAATAAAATGCTTATTAAAGTGCATTTAGTGAGTATTATTTTATGAAAGTAAATAGAGAGCAAAAAGTTTTAGGCTGGGAAAGTGACCCAGTACCCGTTACCTGAATTGCCCTGAAGTTGAGACTGAGCTAGCTGAGGTGCACTACAAACCTAAATTTCAACAGCAAATTCAGGTTAGATAAAAAACAGAACCATTACAAAGCAAATATTATACTTTATAATATTTGTGGTAAACCATCCACTGTTACAATTATCTAGAATTTTTGAACTAGTGCTTTTTCTTCTTCTTCTTTTTTAGTTCATGTCAACCCATTTTAGGGTGTAAACCTCTCCAATTTTTTGCCAGTTAGTACGGTTCTGAACTCTTCTGGTCCACATTAGACCTGCGTGCTTTTTGATATCGTCGGACCATCTCACCCGTGGGCGTCCTCTTCTTCTTTTCCCGAGCCAAGGTCGCCATCCCTGTATAACTGCATTCCATCTATCGTTGTTCTGTCGTGCATTATATCTCACAAATCTTCATTTCAAGTTGGACACTCTTTCTCTAATGTCTGACTTTTATCCTATCGCGCATCCAGGTGTTGGTTCTTCGATCACTCACAGTAATACGGAGCACCTGTCTTTCTATTGCACGTTGGGTCTTAATAAATCTGTCTATGTTTTTCTGGTCAGTGTCCACGTTTGCGCTGCATATGACATTACGGGTAGTATGCACTGATGAGGTACTGTGGGATTGTATTGTTTCTCAAAATTTAACTCAGTTTTCCGAAGGCGATCCATCCTAGTCGTATTCTTCGTTTGACTTCAGCTTCTTAGTTTTCTTTATTCGCTCTGATTAGTTACCCCAAGTATATATACTCTTCAACTTGCTCCAATCCTTCATTTCCTATTTGTAAAGTTTTTAAATTGTAGTTCAAAGATCTTATTCTTTTTCAGCAATTATCATTATGTCCTCGGCGTATACAAGATGATTTAGATATTCACCATTTATATTGATGTTTTTTTCTTCCCAGTTTAACTGTTTAAACGAATCTTCCAAGGTGTTTATGAAGATTTTGGAAGATATTGTATTGCCTTGTCTTCCACCGTTCTAATTGGTGTTAATAACATAAAATCTTAAATAGTGAGAACACGATGTTGAAGAGGCGAAGAACAAAAAGCAAAATATATATAAATTTGTTTATAAATTTTACTATGTTAAAGATCAGCAGAAGATATTATATTCTTTCATTAATTCATTTCAGGAGCCATCATTTGAAATAGCAACTGCTCTTCTGTAGCTGTTTAAAGCTTCTTAATAAAGAACAATATCTACATATTTCAGTCGAAACCACTGACTCAGGTAGTATAACTCATTAGTAATGGATATTTAAAATGTGCAAAGCAAAAAATTGAAAGCACTGTTCAAGGAATAATATTTAAATCTAAAGCAAATGCATTTAAAACCCTTTACAAGAAAAAAATTTTAAAAAGTAGAAAATTCTAAAACCTTCTGAGAAGAATGACAAACGCGTGGCAAGATCTTAAGATGCTATGAACAGTTTCAGTATCACAGATTATCGCTAAAATCTTTCGTATGAGATCAAGACAAACTTCCCTATAAAATACTTGCATTTAGCCATTTTGTAAAACCGTATATTAAGATAAATTTTCTATTGTCGCATTCCCTTGCGATGAACAAATGTTAGGCTTGCTATCTATAAGAGATTGCTTAAACGATTCAACGTTTGTGGCTGAACATACGTATTCTGATCTCTAGTTTAGTGGCTTTGACTTCAGTCGAAAAAATTGTGCATTTAGTAACTACGATGGGTTAAGAAAAACGCGTGTGTTGCGCAAATCAAGCACCTTGTTCTAATATTCCAAAAACTACACACTGATATGGCTAAAACCTAAAACTTACTTTAATCTATTTAAATTTGAGTTAAATGTGTACCTTCAGAATTAATATGAACATTTCAAAACGGAGTAAAATATTAAAACACAGAACTGTAACTATACGGGTGTTAATGAATTGTATGGACAAACTTCTAGGGCTTGCAAAACACAACAAAGCAAACAACTTTTGTTAATAAATAGGTGGTCAAAAGTGTTTCCTTTCAGGGATAGAGCTTCTCAAAGATTTTTTAAGAAGCGCCTAAATGTAGGCAACTCTATTTGCTACCTACTATTTGTTTCCACAACGACGGAAATTAATACAGGATAAATAAAACCCTCTTTCCCACTTTTCAAATTCAAATTAAATTTAAAATAAATTAATTAACAAAATGCTTCAAAACTAAGCAATAGAAAAAACCAAAGTTACAAAGCAAAAATCAACTATTTAAAAAATTTACAATAACTAATTCAAAAATTAACAACAATTATAGTAAATGTTCAAAGTGTCGCCCCCAGCTTCTACACACGAAGCACATCTACGAAGTAAATTCCTGCGCAACGCTCCAAATATGCCAGGAGTCTGTTGAACTTTTTCAAATGCAGCAAGAATACACGCCGTAAGTTCTTCTACAGTTTCAACTGGGGCAGCGTACACTAACGTTTTAACATGACCCCACAAAAAGAAATCAATGGGGTCAAATCAGGAGAACGTAGAGACCACGCCACATGCCCTCCTCGACCTATCCATCTGTTGGGAAAAATGTTATTTAAAAATTCCCTGACTTCCGCCAAAAAATGAGCAGGTGTACTGCAGCCACTTTTGAGGTGGAACATCTTCCAAAAGTTCAGGCAGGACGTGGGGCAAGAAATTTAAATAAATTGCTTCTGTTAACCTTTGGGGTAGCAGCCAACAATCCCGGCCCAAATGTTCACTCAAAATCTTTGCTGGTATACTTTTTGGACCACAGCATGGGAATTTTCATCGTCCCAAATGTGGCTGTTTCCACTGTTGAATATTCCTTCTTTCGTAAAAGATGCATCGTCACTAAACAGAACGTTTACTTGGAATTCTGGATCTTCATTACACCGCCGCAGAAATTCCTGGCCAAATTCTACCCTTCTGGGAAAATCTGCTTGAACCATGGCTTGTACCTTCTGTGGATGGTACGGATGTAGCTGCTGCTCATGTAGTACCTCCTATACTAAAACATGGTTCACTCCCATTTCATGAGCGATGGCTCTTGAACTAGTAGAAGGATTTTCAGCCACTCTCTCCAAAACTTCTCCCCCAAAATCCACCGTTTGTTTTGTTCTGGTAGCTTCACAGTTGTGTCTGTTGACAACGAATGTGCCTTCCTCCCGCAGCCGACGTGAGACTACACTAAAGGCCTTGTGCGATGGGTGATTCCTATTCGGAATATGTTCTTGGTACAGGCGAGCAGCTTCGCGTGCGTTACCCCAAGCAGCTCCATACATGAACATGTCATGCTGTTCGGCAAAAGTATAATTCGCCATAACCCAAAAATACGAAACACAGAACGAAAATAACAAAGAAAATAATTATCAAAAAAACCACAGAACGCAACAAACGAATTATAAAAGGCACAGAAAGAAACGAATGCAAGAAAAGTCACAAATTATCACAAAAATATCGAATTGTGTCAAAATTGACGTTATTTGAATGCATGTAATATCTAGATCGTTTTTTTTTCAAAATTCCGTGTGACCTGTGCAAATAATAGAAAATGCAATTTGGGTTGCCTATTTTCAGGTACTTCTTAAAGAATCTTTAAGTGGCTCTATTTTCTAAAGGAAACACTGTTTCACCACACATTTATTAACAAAAGTTGTTTTCTTTGTTGTGTTTTGCAAGCCCTAGAAGTTTGTCCCTACAATTCATTAACACCCTGTTTAATTTCAAATATCTACGTTTATCAAAAATAATAATTTTCAACCTATTTAAGTTTATAATTTATTCAAAATTCATTATGCTCGCGTTAAATAGCGTACTTTGTACCAGCAACTATAATCAAGTAAACAAACATAGATATACATTAAGAAATATTAAAATTAAAATATTATTTTTGTCATTTTGTATGTTTATACCAAATCTGAAGACGAAATTAATAAATTTTTGAAAAATACTTTGTGTAAAGAAAAAGGGTCGGGGTAAAAATAGTAGTAAGGGGATATTGGAGTTATCATGGATACCTAAAGCAACTATTTGATTACCCTAGAATAGGTACGATTGCGATATTTTTTTTAGATGCGTCAATATGTAAGGAATGTAAGGATATTGTATGGTATTAATAAAAAGTCTATGAGAAATCTCAGTTATCTTGACTAAATATTAAGAACTGTTTGTTTTGGTAATTGGTAATTGGTGAACTACCAAAATGTATGATCATTTTAAACTACCGGGAATATTCTACATAAAACTCTATTTTTATACTTGTTTTTGTAACGATTCTAAATTCACAAACTTTTTGAAATGAGAAACATAGTTATAGTTTTTATTGCTTTATCGCGAACAGCAAAAACTGTTTTGTTCAAAATAAAGTATGCCAATTATTGAATATATTAATACAATTTTCCAGAAATACATTTTAAAGAGACCAGTGTATAACAACAAAGGGTTATCATTTTTGATTCAAAAGTTTTGAAAACAATTTTAAATTATATTTACTGCTATTTAAAATTGTAAACCATTTAGGTAATACAAATGTGCCATAAACGTTATTCCAGCAGTTCGGCATACCGTAGCTAAAGAATTATTGTGGAAACTACGTTTAAAGGCGTTTAATTAGGGTTGGAGGCACCAATAAAGCAGCTGTGTAAGACATTCAGGCTATAGATAGCGAAAGATTCGCTGCGAAATGCTTCTTCCCCTTTGTATGTTAAGCTTGATTAATTGACGAATGACTTTGCTATTGGGGCGAGAAATTGTCACACTGCTGTAAACCAAATAAATGAAGAGTGTGGAATGAAAAAGTTAAAGCAATAGCAACACGTGGTAGCCTCAAGCTAAATTAGAAGAAAACTAATGTTATATTATTTTTAAATAAATACGAAGTATTTTTAGAAATAATTAACGATATTTTATAGACCAATTTTTAACTTTGTATCAAATGTACAAGCGAATAAATTTTGCTGTGTGAATCGTTCTTGTCTTTGATATATCAGTAAACAAGACGCTTGCCCTTCAGACAGAATGGCGACATGGATATTGGCTTCTTGATGAACTGTACTTTTATCACATCACATAAGTAATTACTTTGATTACGCAAACGTCTCCTTTTATTCTTGACATCTGAAATTACGTAATCTAGAGCAGCTGTAAAATGTGTGCGACACTGATTGAAATCCCTTTCAGCGGAGTATTTGTTTTTCTAATATATTTCTATAAAAGTTTCTTGCTGTAAAAAGGGTTAAAAGATATTTTTTATATGAAACACTGACCTTGTTTCTAATAAAATCAAATTTTGTTAGAAATGTTCATTGTTTAAAGGGCTTTGCGCTAGTTAAATTGCTACCTAACAATAATTTGGAATTACTGTTGAAAAACTTACAGAAGTTGAAAACACATTATAATTAAAAGTTATTACTGAATGTAAAACTAATGAATAATGTTATTTTCAGAATGTTGAAACTGTGTTTGGTAATATGCCCGAATATTTTTTTGTTGAATAAGCTATGCTATCATTAAAATAAGATTTTTATGCAAAAAGAATATTTTACGGTAATGAAAATGAATAAATGAAACCACACGTTTTACAAAATCAAGGTACACTCTGGAGTGCATTGTTGCACGCCTAATTGTAAACAGGAAGCTTGATAATAAAAGCTAACTAAATTAAAATATGAGGTAACGAGAGAAAGAGCGTCCAAAATCAAACCACAATGGCAGCGCTACCTTAGTCGGCGTTTGGGCTTTTCGTTATAGGGGTTGCAGTGCATTTCACGGTGTTTTGGAGATGCAGCTTTAATAAAGAATTTGATTATTGTCGTTTTTATAAGATTAAACTTTGTATGGTTAAGGGTGGACTTGACGGTCGATGGGATGCTGTGCTTTAATAAAAACGACAATATTTGACACTTAAAATTTTTTTTATTTTTAGGTGTACGTTGGGTTTTAGAGATGTTATTTTAATAAAATGGTTGATTCTTGTCATTGCCATAAATTATTAAGATTCAGTGTCAGCGGCTAAGGGTGCAGTAGAAGGTAAACTGGATGATTTGCTGTAATAAACGAGTAAGTACATGAAGGTAGATTGTTTGATTTTTTGTAATAAACAGGACAATTATACTCATTGTTCCAAATTTATATATGTAGGGTTAGGGTGCACTTCAGGGTGATACAGAAGTGTTGCTTTAATAAAAGAGAAGATTTTTAAATCTTTTGTGTTTTATGTGTTGAGGATGCATTAATACTAACGAAATTAGCTAGAAATTAACTTGTTTAGGAGCTAACAATGCCAAAAGTTTAGGTATGGGTTAATATACCTTCGTATTGCTTTGAGTTTTGCACATTGCTCCTGTACCTACTTAATTATTAAGCGTCTAAAAGAGGTTAAACTTAATAAATAAAAGAAGTAACGCTCTAAAAATTCGATTGTAATTATGTTGCAAGATACTAATCACCAAAACCTACATACTCCAATTTGCTAATAACTCCGAAAGAAAGTTGCAAGGAGTGATAGACTACGGCGGCAAAGAAACTCTTCGGGCAATGTCAACCATATGGAAAAGACCACAGCACAGCTGGACACGCCAAACGTCGGTGACGAACAAATAGACGGAGCCTAGATGATTTCTCAGGACAGTCCAAGCAGTGTTGGTTACGGACGAAAACCCGCAGAAGTAGCCGTACATGGCAAGCATCGGTAGTGAATAGGTGGCAGAGACTTTAAAGACTTTTTCGTATGTATCAAGCGAAGTCGACCTGAAGAAAGTGACGGATGGGTGGCAATTGTACCCACTGCTATGGAACACAGTGGTAGACAGCCTTTTGCACTACCTTAACGATGCTGGCTTTTACACCATTGGCTATGCGGCTGATGTTACTATCCTCATCACAGGAAAATTCGAGAACACACTCTGCTCCTTAATGCAGACGGCTTTTCGAAAAAAAGAAAATTGATGTAGTAAACAGTCCCTCTCTGTCAACCCTGAAAGACAGAGATGGTACTATTTACAAGAAAAAATAAGATTTGACATATACGTACACCCCTGCTATTCGTACTTCCCTCAATTTATCAGACAGCGTCAAATACCTGAGAGTCATTTTTGATAAACAGCAGAATTGAGGGTAGCACTTACAGGCTAAGACCGTATAACCGTTTGGCAGTACTCCCACGCGCTGAACAAATCATGATGGCTATCCCCCAGAATCAACCTGTGGCCTATGCTATGCTATGGAGCACTGGTGTGGTAGACCAGAGTCAGACAACTGCAACCAAACTGAGACGTGTATAACGTCTTGCCTGTCGTAGTATAAGAGAAGCTATTCGTTCAACCCCACGACGGCCCTAGAAGCAATCCTATGCATTCCCCCACTGGATTTAGTAGTAGAGGAAGCAGCTATAAGGACTGCCTTGAGGTTACGCCTTACGCCTTAGGGGGGTATGGTGTACAAAAGGTGTCGTTAGCAGGCAAAACCGCATCCTCTATAAGGCAGTCTTGAAGATTTCTTTTTCGGTGCGGTGGTTGACTCCCTCTCAAGTAAACCTCTAATCGACATTTTAGTGTATATGTCAATGCTGATGTAACCCACGATTCAGATATACCCATCTTTCGTGATGGATCCAAAACAAGGCATGGAACCGGCGCCGAATGCTTCTCCGAAGAGTTAAGCCTTCATCATAATATACCGCTAAGCAAACTCACCACCGTTTTCTAAGAGGGGGTTGTGGACATAATGCATGGCGCATATGCAGACCTTAAACGACAAATCAAGAAACAACGTATTGGTATCAGCGACAGCACAACTGTCTTAATAGCCCTCAGTAGTTGTATAATTGTAAAACCTTCGGAGTAGTACTTCAGTGCTACGAAACTCTCCAAGATATCTCTAGAGACAATGTTGTTTCACTCGTTTGGGTGAAGGGACATAATGGTAATCAAGGTAATGAGCAAGCTGACGAGGTAGCAAGACTGGCTTCATCACAACTTTTTTGGGGACCGGAGCCTGTAACCTAACGATATTCAGCACTATGCCACATCAAGAAACCTTAAACAGCTTTACGAAAAAGGGGGCCTAATATTTACTGTTAAGAACGTTTTTAACTGAAAGTAGCCGGTTAAAACGTTTATAAGCGATAAAAACAGATTGTGTTGTGGTTGTAATTTTTAATTTGCAGACTGAAAAATTTTGGGTTATTTATTTCGACAACTGTTAAAAATTTTATCAAAAGTTGGTTCTAAAACGGTAACAGAAACAATTTATATAATGCTACATAATAATATTATAGCAATCCATTTGCAAACTTTATTGAAAAGCAATCAATAAAGTACTTATAACATTCTGTAGAAAGATTGTAAAAAAAGGTTTATACGGACGTCTGAAATGAAATAATGTTAGTTAATGTTGCTACGCATCGAAATAATACAAAATTGTAGAATAAACTTTCAAAACGTCCGATTAAATACCAATTAATTATAAATATTTGAAATGAACTTTGTGTACTACTGCTGGAGAAATAATAGATATGCACTTTACATTATATTGAACAAAAATTGCATCACCTATAACGAATTATTCATAAATTGCTACACGTAAGTATATCTGATTTATATTGGCCAGAATCTTACACTTTCCGCTTAAATTAAACTTCTTTTCTAATAATAACGTTATCAAATCAACTTTAGGCGGTAAAGAAAAAATGCATAGTAGCAAATTCAACATTACTGACCGCGATACATTAATTAACAGAAAGTTATGTACAAAATCCTACAATGAAATTGTTGCAAAATTTAAACTACATGTTTAGGCCTACAATTTCTATCTCTGTCGCTCTCAGTCAGGCAACGTTCCAGTAAAATAATGCTGCATGTACACTACTAGCTTGCATTCCGCACGCTTCTGTACTTTCCTATACTTCCAGTATGGAAACGTAAACACATGTTTTAGTACTCCAGAAACACAAAAAAGTGGTTTTTAACAATTGACGGTCTGCCGCGCGCGTTGTAAGCGAAATTTCAAGAACTACTGGAACGATTTTAATGAATTTGGTACACCTAGGTACAACAAAAAGTTTTATTTTATGAACCAGCTCCAAAAACGGAAATTAGACACGTTTTTTAGTAGCAGTTTTTTAACTGATGGGATTTTTTAAATGTAAGAACAGAATATGATAGAGGACGTTGAAACAAATTGATTATTTTTTATAGTTTACTATAGCTTTAAAAAGGCTGCCGTACGATTTTTGTTTTTTGTGAAATTTTAAGTTTTTACGTATGTTTCCTCAAAACGAGCTGACGGATCAGGATTATTTTTTTTAAATAGCCTTAGAGGAACACAATGTTATTATGTAAGAAAATTAATATACAAATTAGTACTGTGAAGTAAAAACATAAAAAGTTCGTGGATATTGTCAAAAAGTTTTGCTCAAAAACTCTTCCCATTGCACCGAGAGCAAGCTGCATAGTAGTCATATTATAAAAAGATACTGTATAATACTAAACTAGTGCATACGCAAAACATTTTTCTTGTAATAATAATAGTGTAAACATAGTATCTTTTATTTGTTTAGTAATTTATCGTTAGACTGTATGCTTCAGTCTACGCATGGTTCTGCGAAATATTTCTCTCTTCGGAGAGAAATGTTAAAGTAAACTGGTAATGCACTGAAAATTTTTAGAAAAAAAAGTTTTGTTTTGAAAAAATTTCTCGGCATCAAAGAAAACCATCGACAGTAAATTCATCAACTAAAGATTTGACGTGAAGGAGAAAATTAACCTCCATAACTATTGCTGCATCTTGATACTAAGTTGTGAATTCTATTTTACTATAACTAATGACTTAATGAGCAATTATGCTTAAACAAATATGTTTTGTGGTACCCCGTGTATTAAATAAAAAGGTATAATTTTAAATTTTCAGAAATTCATAGTTACTAGCAAACTTAGGCATGAATTCAAATTGTAACTCATCTCCACTACGTGACTCTAACAAAAGTAAAGTAATTGTATAGCCAGTTTTTGAACAGTATTTTTTTTTGAAAAATTACATAATTTCGAAAACTATGTGACGTTTCCGCGTGCAAATGTTTTATTTTTGCCAGTAGTAATATTTTCGTAAATTATTATTTCCACTTACGCAAAGAAACTTTGTCTTGGCGCGCATACCACGCACGACTGCATTGCTGGTTGCAGCAAATCGAAGATAATATCAAATCACTTCTTTAAATATAGGTTAGTCCTTGAATCTATTGAAATAAAAATAAGTTTATTGTAATTTGTTTGTTTTAAATTGATTCCCGATATATTTGGAGTTGAGTCTATAATATAAATTAAATTTTGAAGAATTTAGTGTGTATAACTATTTCAGGACTTTTAGTTGAGAATCTCGCCACCACTGGAAGAGGTTCTAGACGACGAATAGAAGCTGGAACAAGCCTAAGAACACTACAAGTACACTGCTGAGGAGCTGACCAGCTCCAGTAACATGGAAAAAGCTTTAATTGGTTGAGGGTTGGCCTTAAACAGTAAATTACTTCATCGAGTTTAAATCACTGCCGTTAAGTGAAAGTCCGCTATGAAACCATTTAGCTTCTACTACCTATCTGTACAGTGTCAAATAAGTTGTCTTCAACAAATCAACCCAGCAAGCTACGAAGTAACCTTCAAAGCGTCTTGTTGCCAGCGGAATTGAAGCGCTTTTCTTGGTGAGTTCTAGTGATTGACTGTCGTTCCAGAATACTGTTTCTCGGTTATTTGATACTTAATTAAAAATAAAAATAGCTAGTGGCAGGTCTGTTACTCTACGTATTTCAGTAATTTGATTTTGCTTTGTTTCACTAGTTTTTACCATCAATTTTGTTAAAAAAATACGTATTGTTTATTATTCTTAATTGGAATAGCATTGATATTTATAAGCTTATTTAAACTTTGCTTTGTGCTTAATTACTGTCATTACTTCAAGATCAAGTGCTTGCTTTTGCTGATAGTTTTGAATTCTACGACTCACGACTTCAGAGTACCAAGTTTGCAGTTACGAGTTAACTTAGTTAGTTATTTAATGTGTGGTAAGAGAGTAAGCTTTGGTCTGTTTCACTGTTACATTTTCCACACCTAGGGCATTATTCTTTCAATAATTCCCGTACGTAATAACAATGCATTTCCCTACAGGTATTATAATCTTTAAAGTTTGTGCCTATCTGCCGATCATATTTCGAATAATAAGGAGGTAAGATAAAGATTTTCAATTCGCAGCACCGCTATTTTGAAGCTAGAAGGTTCGGGAAATATTCAATGAAACTGTTTTATTTAATTCTGTTAGATTTAGAAAATACACCTTTAAAAAGAAATGCTGCAAAAAAACATTTCCAAGTTTCGCTTTTAATTTTCAATGTTTTTTTATAACTTTTTCAATGAATTTTGATATATCCTAGTTTTAGAGCTCATCAAAATCGACCCATCTGTTCGGGAGTTACAAAGCGCACTTACCAACATGTACCCATGTACGCACCCACACACACTACGCCTCCTCCACACAAATCAAAATATAAATACGTTTAAAAAAACACTTTTGTGAGTTTCTAAAGGTATGCGAAAGTAAAATATGTAGAAAAACTTAAAAGTCCCTATGTTAGCGAACTAAGTTGATAAATGACTTACCACTCACCCTTTGTACCTTCCTATTTATTGTGTCCTCTCCTCTGCTTTAAAACAGTTTGCCATGCTTTTCTTCTAAGCGTATCCTCTCGCTTCATAGTTTACTTTATGTAGTCTCAGCAAATGTGTGTATGTAATATGACAGAACAAGAAAGCAGACAATAGTAATAACAATAATATTTTTTAAAATAGTATATTTATTAAGATCAACTACTTAGCTTATTTTGATTACAGTATAACACACATTTTACTTAACTAGTTTTTATTGCAAATATATGTTATGAACTTAAAGGCCCTGACGTTCGCGAAGCAAATTGAAACGCGTCTTATAACTTAGTCGGTGTAGGCTAAAACCAGCGACGTGACACCTATCTATTTACAATGTTGTCGACGCTCTGCGTTGAAGCAGTTTTTTATATTTTCCTCTGCGTAATGCCACACATTATTGCAATGCAATAAATTTACAACTCAATCTTACTGCCTAACGTCGCCGTCGCCTAATTTTTTATGTGCGACTTACCTATCTATTGTGTCTTAACTCCTCTGCATCAAAGCAATTTTCTATTCTTTTCTTCTTGCAGATGCCCTTTTTTTCGTACCTTACTCCATTTTTGTTTAAAAGTTGAGTCTGTTGTGCTGTGTGGAAGAAGGGTCTACTAACTAGTAAATCATGTTTATTAACACATTATCCTGGAATTTTTGTTACCTGGTCTGTTAAGTCAAGCAGCTTTTGCCATAGGAATAACCTATTAGGTTAGCGAATTAAATAGTTTGTCTTATGTAGTCCCTAAACTTCAATCTTTGACCGATGCTCCCTTCGTAAGATCGATGACGGCAAAGTACATCACGCCAACGAAAGAGACGCAGGGATCCAGGAGGTTGAAGCAGTGAGGTTGAAGCTCTTCAGGCCACTGGAAGATTTTCTAGGCTTAAGAGAGTTAAATAAATGCGGTTGGCAAACTTCACACAAACGAAAGAATTTTAGGAGTTCAGGATAATGTTAGTACTCAAAACTTGGATTCGACATTGATTGACCTTATTGGGACAGGTACGGTTGTACGGCTTCACACGGGGTTAACATTCAAAGCTGTCGTCAAGCAAGGGTTGCTATTACGGCACCCTCGCCAAAGACAGCCAAATACTGCGTGCAACTGTCCCGAAAGAACTTGCGACTAGTTGTGGGAATCTTATCTGGACACTGCACCCTAAAGCAACACATGCACAACATGGGACTGGAAGACAGCCTAAACTGCCGTGCATGCAAGGAGGACGACGAGTCGGCAGAACATATTCTATGTTACAGTCCAGCTCTTGCAACAGCCAGAGGATCCATGCTAGGAGAATTCTTGCCTAACATGTTCGAAATTAGCAACACTCCAACTGCGGATATCCTCAACTACATCCAAAAGTTTGGATGGCTTAGGTGATATCCAACTTGGAGAGCTGCTGGAGAGGTAGCACAATGGGCCCACCTATTGTGGCCTAAGTGCGGGTGAGGTAGCTCACTCCCTCAATTCCAAATCCAATCCAGATAAAGTTAGTACTCAAAACCTGGATTCGACATTATTTGGCCTCATTGGAACAGGTACGGTTGTACGGCTTTGTAATCTTTTGGAATGATCTGGTTGCTGAAGCTAGACTAGTTTGTTTTGTAGTCAACTCACAATTTTTTTTAGTTAAACCGTTTGTTGTTAGGGTTGATTCACAATCCTACAGACTGCACTGGTTAGTTTCTCAGTGGAACCGTAGAAAAGCTAACGAATCATAAACATGAGCTAGCAACATTCTGTGACGTTGAACGACGATACTCAGAATACAAAAAGATTCTGATCGACAGAAAGCAAAACGTTACAACAGATAATTCGCAAAAACCTCTCGTTTGCAAATTTATTTGCCCTCGAATGCAAACAGGGTATCATGTAGTTTAATTCATACCGTATGTGATCTAATTTTACCTTTTTGCAAGTTAAATAAATATAGCTTTTTTCTGCATATCACTATTAAACGCACAATTTTACATTTTAATTGCATATTTTGTCTGCATATTTTATCTGCAAATATATTTATTCGTTACCAAATACGCTAGAACGATGTAGTTGCTATATACGTCAATATCTACTGATAAACGACTATGATGTATTACTATAAAACAAATATTCGGAAAAGAAATGACAAAAAAGCAAAAAAATAAGTACCTCTCCCTTGCACAGAATTTGGAAAGTGCAATGGGACAGGCTGACTTATGTAGAAAAGATACCGTATGCGCTCCGACAGGAAAAGCTATTTTAAATTTGTGTCAGAAGGAAAATGCAGAAAGCGAGAAAGCTACTTAGACATGCCGAGACGAATTTCTAACTTACCCAGAACAAGAACTTGGTCTAAAACTAATTAAAATTGATTTGTACTCGTATTTCAAAGGCTACAGTGTTTATCAGCAAACAGACTGGAAATTGCACGAGTTGACAACCACATCAACTTTAATTAATATATTTTGTAGAAAGTAGATTTAATCAATAGCTCAAGCTTTCATTGCTAATATAATGACTACAACCAGTGAAATTCAGATACGCTTTTAGTAAACATTGTCAAATGTTTGCTTTCAAAATGGATTACCAACCCCCGAAGTAGAACAAGAACTTTCAAGTTAGATTTGAAAAAGTTAGAGCACGCATTTGATATTGTAAACTAGAAATGAAATAGTATATTTCATTAGGAGTCTGGAAATAAAGATTTTTCCGTGCGCGCGTGACTTCGCCGAACACGGGAAGCCATGCAAGCACGGAAAATCCATTTATAGACGTGTAATTAACGATATTTTTTATTATACTTATCTGAAAACAACGCAAAATAGGATAAAAAGTAAATTTAGAACATTTATTTTAATAAAGTCCTCGACACCTTCGGGTATAAGAGGTGAAAGATAAAGAAGAAGAAGAAGAAGAATACATCGTAAAAGTACCAAACATGATTAACATTTCCATAACAACGATTTATTTATTATCGGCATTGTTTTATTTTCTGTCAGTTTAATTCATGTCAGTTTTAAAAAATTTACTCGGAAGACAATCCAGATATTCCTAAGAACATATTAGAGCAAGCGGCACAAGCCACTGCTGATTTGTTACCAGCAAAATCCAGGTCGAGGTATGAACACGAGTATCAACTTTTTATGGAATGGCGAGATCTCAAAAATGTTATCTTCTAGTTTATCTTTTCGAAAAAGCCAAGTATGTTGTTGTTGTTTTCAGAAAAGTACTATAAATAAATATTGCTTTTTCTTATAATTAACTCTAATTGTATTTTGTTATTTAGCGCACGGAAAAAAATCGGAAATCGGGAAAAGTTTTCCGTGCGCCGCTGTTCTGAAAATGCCACCTTTGCGTCATTGTAAAAACGGATGAAAACAAGGTGTTTTCAGAAAAGTAGAATAAAAATAGTATTACCAAATCTGTCTTTCCGTAAATTGTATACTAAATGTAAAGGTGAGGGGATTGCAAATAAGCACGTTTTTACCCTAGGAAAAAGTAACGACTTCAATGTGTCTGTTCGCATATCACATGATTACGTACTTAGCACAAAATTACAAAAAAATAGCTAAAAATTAAATTGGAGTTAGCCTTGGCCAGCTTGCTTCACGTCCTAGATATATTAATAAAACAGTTACAATTTGATATTTATGATTTTACAGTGCTGATTGTTATCCCTTAATTGTAGTTTTCTGAATACATCTAGACGTGGCGTTAAAGGCCTGCTCTAATGCATTCTTTGTAGATCGTTTGACATTATACGCATATATGTACCTAAAATTAAAAACAACACATTTTAACATTTTAGCAGTCATCAAGACTATCGAGCACCACTGAAAATTTGCACAACCGCAAATTACCGATAATTGACATTAGTTACGTACTTTTAATATTTGCCTTTATTATGGAATTTAGTAATTTCCATATCTTTGGGATTCATTACTTATTAGATTGTAATCGGCCAGCGAATGCGAATTTGGACCGTTCATTTCTTTTTGCTAACAGCGGTCAAAAAATAAGTGTATTGAACCATTTGAACGAGCCACAAGTGATAATTTTGTACAATGCTTCTTATCATTTAATTTTAATCAAAAACCAACCAACAACCGCTTGGAAAAAATAACAAATTAGATCATGGCTACTATGCAATAACATAAGTTTTCCAGGAAACGTATTGAAACCGGAACTCTTAGCAATTGCAGAGCAGTGTAAAAAACAGGAAGAGTTTATAATAGACAGTAATCCAAGAAGCAGGACACCAAGCACTGCGACTTCCACCTTACCATTGCCAAGTCAACTAGATTTGAAACAGTTGGGGCATACGTAAAAACTACTACGATGCTCATTTTGGAAGAGACGGCTACGGAGGGAAACCAGTGCGCGGTATGTGAAAGGAAGCATTAGCAACAGTGACATGCGTAACTTAAAAGTTGAAAGAAGACGATTTTGTATACCTTAAAATTATTGTCGAATGGTGAGCAATATTTAACTTGAAGTCAGAAAGTGGTGACTCTTCGACAACTATATTTGTGAAGAGGTGTATGTTGTATCTTTGTGGTTACATATCATATTTTAGTGTATTGTTTGTTCTACTGTATTGAATTACTGCTTGCGCTCTCGCGCGTTTAAATCGGCGAGACAAACTAAAACGAAAAATTTCATGAACTCAAATAACTACTTTATTATTATTATACTTAATTGCATGTTAACTATGGGGATCTCGCTTATTTGAAGAGATACGACGATGGTTAAATTAGAAAAAAGTTGTGGAATTTTATGCCCATTAATAATCTAAAGATATATTAGACCTATCTTGCTTAGTTTCTGAAAGAACTGAAAAAAACTGAAATTTTGGATTTCTTGATTTCGGCTAACTCATTTATCATTTATGTTAAATATTTCTAGTTAACGCATTATTAGGTCACTTTTTTATGCTAAATCTAATTTTTTTATCAGATTTGATATAACTGTTACCATTGTTTATATACCAAATCTGCACAAAAATTTAGATTCAGCATGAAAAAGTGAAATGCGCGAACTAGAAAAATGTAATATAAATGACAAATGAGTTATGGACGAAAACAAAAAATCCAAAACTTTAGTTTTTTTTTAGTTTATTCAGAAACTAAGCAAGATAGTTCCAATTTCTCTTCAGATTATTAGTGGGCATAAAATTCCACAACTTTTCTCTAATTCAACCATCGTCGTAACTCTCCAAATAAGCTAGATTCCTATAGTTAACACGCAATTTGATACATCCTGTATACTTCGTATAGCGAGAAAAGTAAAAATGAAATAAATATTTTAGTTGATTCGACATGTTAAAAGTGGAGACTATTGTATGCATGTCCATACAACAAATACATTCCATTTGTTAATAAAGCTGGTGTCTCATTTACAACAAATTGTTTTCTATGTGGTTAAATTAATTGCAGGGATTTATATGCGACTTTGTATTTTGTACTGTAAAGAAGCGTGTACTTAGTTCATAAGGTTAAGCTGTTTATATAACTACGCCTGTCGTTGTATGACATGTTTAGTGCCAACTAACTACGTGCTTTGTATTAAGTTTACCTTTGCTACCGTACATGAAACCTTCTAGTTAACTTTAGAAATAATTACATTAGCAGTGCAACAGGCAGAAATCTGTAGTAGCAGTCTTATTTGTGCAAAGTTCAAAGCTCTGTTTGATGAATTTCTAGAATTAGAGTTATTTTTAAATTCAAAGCGTTCACAATAAATTATTATACAGCGTTGAGTTGTATTAAATCTTAGTTTTGTAGAACTAGAGATAACAAAATATAAATAATAAGAAATAATTAAATACTGCTGTAGCAAAAAATAAGCTTACAATCTTCTACTATTATTAATTAACAATTATTGACTTGGAGACCGAAATCTTATCTCATAAAAAGATTATAAATTTCCAAAACTTTTAAAATAATAGATGGCGTCACGAAAAAGGTAGGGAATTACGAACAAGGCAAGATGGTTTGGACGCAGGGATGTTTAAACGCAAATCACTTGAAGGCAAAGATGTTTGAACGTAGAGACGTTTGGGCGCGAATACATTTTTATAAGCTTATAGATATTGCAATGATATGCGTGTGCATGTACTTACTAGAAAACAATTCCCTAAAATGCTCGCAATTCACGCAATCACAAATTATATTTCGTATGAGACTCTTATTAACTTTCTCAGGGTCGTTATTTAGCTTGTAAGATAAATTATTAATAAATAAATAAGAAATAGAATAAACACAAAACAATATCAACGTTACAAAGAAAGGTTTTATTTAAACAATCAATTTCTAAATGAAGTTTTCGAAAAATCAAATAAATTTTTCTAAATACTATCGTCTTTCTAATAGAGATCACTAATCTTAACGTCTCCTTATTGGGATATTCTTCACTCGAGCAAGCGATGAATGTCGAAACTTTTACTTTACTAGTCTGCTGGTTCCTCAAGTAACCACAAACACTCGCCTTTAATTTGAATCCTGCTCTGGACTGCTTTTATTGTTTATTGTTTTACTGTTATTTTGGACTTGTTTTTAGCACCACCACAACTGGAGAAACTTTCTGGATTGCTTTATACTTGTAATTCTTCTGGATTTTTTAACAATTCGTTGATAATTCGTTGTATTTTCTTCTTTATATTCGTATTCACGTTTATATTACTTTTTAAACTCGTTTTTCCTCTTTATTTTCCAGAGGATATCAAATTCTCTGTTTTTATTTACAAAGACGAGTCGTAACTCACTAAACAAATTTCCATTTCTTTTGTCTTTCTTCTTTGATTCCCATTTTTTTGAACAAACAAATAAATCTCATGACCATGACTATTCTTTTATACGTTTGTGACATTGACACTGACATCCATAATGACATTTATCGATGCACACAACAAGTAAGTCTAAAACTTCTTATAAATTAAACCTTTTGAACAATTCTGAACTAAATTATAATTAAAATTAACATAAATAAAAATCGTATCAATCTGATTGTGTTTTTCTTTTCTTTCAGTACCAACAAACCTCACAAATATGAAAAATATAAATTATTAAAATTTATAACAAGAAATTACAGCAATGATACGCAACCCTGAGTTTAAAAGTTAGAGTATCAAATCTCATAGTTTTCACAAACCTCCAATCGCAAATTGCAGCAAACATCCCAAAAATTGCCTTCCAGGAACTACAACACCCCAGTCAAAACATACACCTCCAAATATCATAGCAATATATTACAGGCTATTCTCGTAGCACAATGATGCGACATGCTATACATATTTTCATTATTAATTTTTCAGAAACTATATTTTTGATAAAAGTTTTAATTTTTAAAAAACTTATAAGTATATTAAAACATACAACTTACCATTTAAATTTCTAAAAATGCTGCGTGCTTCTACTTTTTTTGACACAAAATGTATTTGTAATTTAACACACAGGGTGTTTACTAAACACAGTAAGTAAAAATAAAAAAATATCGGTAAAACATGTATTTATTCTTAAACACACAGTTAGTACATACATAAATATAAAAATCTGTGTATAAAATTGTAAGATAACCGCAAACTAGTATTGCGGAATGCCGGATTATGTTAAGAAGGATAAGAGATTATAAAATTAGAGATTATCCCGGTACTGCAAATTTAAAAAAAATTACAGGAAAGCACTAACACATCATGACATTTTTGTAAGTGTACGAATGGCAGTAAGATAGTATTATTGTTTATCTAATCTTCCATAGGTCCCTGCGTCCAAACATCTTTACGTCGAAAAGTAATTGCGCTCAAATGTTCGTACGTTTAAACCCACCTGCATCCAAATTCCCTGCTCTAGCTTACGACTATTATATTACCTTATTTTATGCCGATCCGCAGTTCCCTATCAAATCTTTACATACCATATTTGCAAAATACTGTTTTCTAAAAAATGATGCAAAGAATATGGTAACTGGTTTCATATTCTTTAAACCTTGTACCTTTAATGTTTCTTTGATAATTTAAATTTCTTTAAAAAAAAATCGTATATAATAATAGGAACAAACGAAAAAACACACGAGCGAGCGATTATTTTTTCTATTCCTCTCCCATCAAACATTTTCCAGATGGTTTTTATAGGTATCTTAGAACCCAAACATATTTTGCAAAACTTTTTATATATTGAATAGGTACTCTACAATATGTCTTTATACTGGAAGTATGGGAAAGTAAAAAAAAATCAAAAATTACCATTTAAAATACAAATAATAAGTACAGATTGGTGAATTAAAGTCGAAGTTTTTAGATATTATTTAGAATTTGTAACTGAATATTGAATTTAGAAAAGCAAATTTTGGGTCTTGTCGTATAAATAAAAACAACAAAGTACTTCCCTTAGATTTTTTTACACTTTATACTTTTCATATATTTAAAGGAATATTGTATCGTCATTCTAACTAGTCACAGCAATTACCATAAGATTACAACACTCTTACTCGTACACAATCAACGCCTGTCGAATTAATGCTTATGAAAGTATACCATCTCAGCCAAATTCTCACCTACCTGACAATAGTTAACATTAAATACATCCGGTATCTTGTTTTTATCTTGCACTTGTAGTACGTTTTTCAAAAAGAACGCAAAAATTCATTAATCGATAGCGGAGAGCGAGAGAATTAGTGCTAGAAGAGTAGCAGACTGAGCTTTCCAAATATTACTGCATTGCAACACAAAGTTTTATTTTATTCTCTGGGGACGCGCAGCAAATCGTAATCTAAAAACGGAAGCCGGAAAAAGTGGCAAAATTCTCTACATAGTAACCAAAACGAAAACCAAAATTACCGGTTTCGTAACCGTAACCGTAATTATTTTGGGAGTTTATCGATATTTTTTTGATACGGAAAATATCTGGCTCAGATTTAAATAAAATTATGGTTTATGTTGCCCAGAAATAGAAATGGAACATCAGAATTATTAGATTATTAGTGAGTAGGCTAAGCAGTTTTTTATCGTTACTTATTTTGAATAAGTGTTTCAGGATCAGCGAGAGTAATTTGTGCTAATTCGAATCATTCCAAATAAGAAGAAAGGTGAAACATCATAATTTAGTACATGTAAAAGTAATCTCAATATCTTGCGAATTGAATCTACTTTACACACGGTCAGTTAACTGTTTCGGGTAAAAAGCTGCGAATGCGACGATTCAAATAATTTCATCGTCGCTTGATAGAGTACTCGCTATCGCAATCATGTGTACAGAATACAATAAGTTTTTAAAATTTTATTTTCTTAATAGGTAAAAATTCTTTGTTTATGTGATTTTTAGGCTCCTCGTTCCCGTTTCACCAAAATTTCCTGGGATTGTATTCAGTCTGCTTATAAGCATATTTATTAAATATTTTTAAATATATCACCAAAGTATAAATTAAAATTTATCAATTCCAGCTTTACTTCGTTAAAGTCCATATTTAATGAGTATCTGTATATAAAATACTTAATCACTTTAACAATATCTATTTATTTAAACCTGATACGTATTTCGGCATGTTTACATGCCATTGTCAAAGGTTATATGAAGGTAAACAGTTAGTGTTGTTATAGCAATAGAACTTTTTTTACTTATCTTGGTTATCGTCTGCAGATGACTTGATTTCTTATTCCAAAATGTCCAGTAGAGGAGAATTTAACAGATCAATTTGCTCATTCATTAACGGTACAGTTTTTAAATGTTTGTGAATTTCAAAAGCTTCTAGTATATCTAATTTACGTTTATCATCACAAAAGTGTAAACATTTTATGGTGTTATTAGATGTCAATGAATGATTTTGTTCTAGTAAGTGTTTAGCGTAATTGGATTTATGTGGGTGTTTGTATTTGTAACAACGTACGTGTTCTTTATACCTAATATCAAAATTTCTAATAGTCTGGCCTATATAAACCGAATTACAATGCGAACAATTTAATTTGTAAATGCCTGATTTTAACAAATCGTCTGTTTTTGATTTTGCATTAAACAAAGTATTTAAGATGTTCCTAGTTGTTTTAAAGCTTACTTTATATTTATTTGTTTTGTTCATAGTTTTAACAATTTTTTCTAATTTCTCACCAAAATATGGGATCGAAGCATATTTAATTGTATCGACCGAAGTTAGGATATTCGAATAAATTTTTTGAATGGCTAATTTATAATCTTTTTCTTTAATTAATGTATCAATAAGTTTAGTATTATAACCATTACTGTATGCAATTTGTTTAATACTTGAAATTTCTCTATTATAATTAATTTCATCTAAAGGGACCGTCAAAGCCCTATGTATCAGGGACCTGTATGCTGCTAATTTATGTGTTTTATGGTGACAAGAATCGTGTGGTATTGTAATGTCTGTTTGTGTAGGTTTTCTATAAACTGAGTACTCAAATTTATTAGTTGAATTAATTTTTATGTTTAAATCTAAAAAGTTAATGGACTTATTTTGTTCAGTTTCTAGTGTAAATTTTATGTTTGGGTGCAAGCTGTTAATAAAAATTAAAAATTCATTAATTAAATCAAATGAACTATTAAAACATGCTAAAATGTCATCAACATAACGAAACCAAAATATAACTTTCTCAGATTGATTTGATTCGAATATTTGATCTTCTAGATTTTCCATAAATATGTTAGCTAAAAGAGGTGAAATTGGACTTCCCATGGGTAAACCATCTTTTTGGAAATAAATTTTATTATTAAAAGTAAAATAATTTTGATTGGTGCAAAGTTCAAATAATTGAATCAACTCAGTCCGTTTTATTAACTCAACATTTTTGTTAATAAGAATATCATTTAACAAAGGAATACACTCTTGAGGAGGTATTTGGGAAAACATATTAGTAACATCAAAACTAACTAGCTTGCTTTGTGGTCGTAAATGTAAGTTAGACAACTTTTTGATTAATTCGGAAGAACTTTTAACTGAATATTTTGGTTTATAATCAAAACTGGTAACTATATTATTTAGTATTTTTGCTAGCATATGGTTGGGTGCATTTATGTATGATACTACTGGTCTAATGGGCATGTTGGGTTTGTGTATTTTTAATAAACCGTATAGTTTTGGTGGTTGTGGATTTGGATTTATTATTTGTCTTTTTTGATAATCTGTTAAACAAACCTGGCAATTTTCTAATGTTTGTTTTAATTCTTTTTGATAATTTTTGGTAGGACTACTAGTTATAGTTTTTAAGTTTGAATTGGTTATGAAATCATTAATTTTTTGTAAGTAAATGTCATTGGGTAATATAACTAATGTGTTTCCTTTATCTGCCTTGACAGAAATCAGATTATTTACTGAAATTTTTTCTTTAATCGATTTAAGTAATAAATTATTTTGATTATTTATTTTATTTTTTGATTTATTGGTATTGATTGACATTTTTTTTAATAAATTAGCAATTTGAAATTTTGCATATAGGAAATGTCTTTCTTTAAGAATGACAATGGCATGTAAACATGCCGAAATACGTATAAGGTTTAAATAAATAGATATTGTTAAAGTGATTAAGTATTTTATATACAGATACTCATTATAAATTAAAATGATCGATTTATATGTTACATCTATATACCATCGTAATTTCTTTTTGCAGTAAGCTGCTTAAACATATTTTCCTTTAGGCTCATTTTTTTAAATATTTGATGTAGCATTTTACAACAATATTTATTATAAGAAGTTATCGTGTCTATTAAAATAAATTAAAATTATTGTATACTATAAATCCCTGGGGAGATCTGACTTCTCTTTTGGGTGGCGGGAAAAGGGGAAGACCTGCCTACAAGATAGTTTCAAATATTGACAATACAAGAAGCCGTGAGCCAAAAGTTGAGGCGTTGGCCCAGAACCACAACCTTCGCAAAAAATTTATCAAAACTTGAGAAACTATAAACGAAAGCATAATATAAATAGTCCTCCAGGTGAAAAGTCGAACGATTGTTAGAGTGCACCGAATGATAATGATTCTAAAGTAACAAAGGTTAATTTTGAAGACATACTACAAGAAGTAACTGAACAGGTACTTAATAGACATGAAATTAAACTGGAAGAAAATCTAAATAGTAGAGTTGGAAAACGTACAAAAGATAGCGTAATTAGGAAATAAACCTAACTTTCTCATGTGAAAGAAATTTAACCTAGTAAGATACATTTAAGGACGTTTTTCCAATAAAAATTCGTTAATTAAATTTCTGTATTTAACATTGAATTTTCCAAATATTTATATTTAAATATAAAATTTACATGCTGGAAATTTTGAATGTACAAAAATATTTTGGGGAAGCCACGAAGGTGTACCAGACGAATTTATTTGATATTTTCTGAGTACATAAAATACCCTGAGAAGTATATTCATTTATTTGAATCAATAGTACATAATTTAAGAGAGTCTCAAGTATTTGTTCGAAAATTTTATATTCTCTTGTAGTAATATTATAGCCTGACAAATCAAAGTTTTAAAAAAGTATATGCTAGTGTTTATTCAGACATATTACATTACATCTTTTTTTATATCACCTATATGTGATTTAAAAACTGTAATAATTAAAGCAAAATTTAAATATTTTAAAACACATAGCATAGTTTTATGGCGCATAACGTGGTGCGCCATAACCGTCGCATAAATTGGATATCTTACAAACAACACCTTTTTTGAAGCAAATCTTGTGTACAATTGTTAGTTTGTTGTTTGTAGTTAGATTAGTTCAGGTGTTTTCGGGGATATTTAATTTAAATAACGGTTATCCATACAATATCAGTCAATTTTTAACATTGCTCTGAATTTCTTTTAAACAGAGCTTTCAAATAAGCCGTCACACGACATGCTGTTCCATCACCTGATTTATATGCCAAAACTTTTAATAATAGCGAATTGATTTTGCTCATTCATTAAAAGTTAAAGTTGTTAAATGTTTGCGATTTTCAAATGCTTCCAATATATCTAGTTTATGTTTATTATCACCAACATAAAAATGCACATGAATCCAATACAAAGCCACAGAGGCAAGCGAGTTTTAAAAATATTTTTTTGGCTGAAATTCATCTAAAACTCTTAAACAAATATTTTTCATTAATACACTGGAAGTATAGAACTCAAATATATTTCGTATATGCAATGATAACTTTGCAGTCAAATTATGGTTTGTGGAACAGTATCTATATCTAGCAGCATTTATCATAAGGTAAAATGTATTATCTTGTCATCTTTTGCATGTGGTAATTTTCAAAACAAGTTCTGCGCGTAATGATTATACCTGTCGTGTATTTATTTGCTTTCTCGAACATGGTTTCAGTCAGGCAATATTTCACAAACTATCTGTCATATTCACACATCAACTGCTGCATAATTATCTATAATTGGTATTTAATTCGGCATGTCTTGTATTACGAAAACACGAACGGTTATTGTAGTTATACAGAAGAGCCTGCTTGCAGGATACATATCCAGATATTCACATAAAGGTTCTAACCCAGGTTCTACTTGATTGACAGGCACATTTAACAGGCTGCGAGATTGGAAGAGAGATCACTAATGTGAGGAATTACATCTGAGCCCAAAATCAGATCAAACTGTTTATACTTGGTTGAAGAATTCCCTGATGTGGGTCTGATTTACGTAAGCTGGAACAATATCGGTTTAAGCACATTCAAGTAAATCAATAGTATTTGTGTATATAATATTAAATCCATCTCTAAATGATGATTCGATGTGTCAGTTAAAATCATTTTACTTTTTTTTCGGCATACTTTACTTAATTATCTCTACTACTAAATTATATTGCTTTAATAAATTATTATTTTTATTTATTTGGGTATTAGAAAGGAATTTGTTAACGAGAAAAATTTCATTACACAAAATATAAACAAAACGGAACGACCGCAAAAAATCTAATAAAGAGAAGACTTCAATATTGAAATTTTAGGAGAAGATATGTAATCTGCACATGCATACTCAGTTCACCACGAAACCACTAGACTGAAATATGTTTAATAATGTGGACCAACTGGACAGCATATTTCGCAGAACGCGCGATTTCTACTTGATATATTATACATTATGTACTACATTCACCACAACAGTAAAACATCTAGTAAATTCTTGCCAAAGGGCTGTAATCTATTGTGTGGGCGCACAAATTCCAACAAATACATAATTATTAGGCGACAGATGCATTTTAACGATTTTAATAGTATGCATATTGTCAAATTTACAAGTAGGGTATGTTAGCCTAATGTAATTAATCTTCAAACGTCTATAATTTACAGTTTAAATAAGTAAATATTAGCAAATTAAAAAACATTAAAAACTGAAGAGCCGAGTTATACAACTAGAGTTAACAGACACAAATTAATAGAGTTGACAAATTCTGTAGCAGATGGTTTGTAGATATCTATTTTAACAAGAAAAAGTTTAAATTTATGGAAAATAACTACGTGAAACTTAATAACGTTGAGGCTGCGGCAATGAATAAAGAACAGAAAATCAACTATCTTATTTGTATACCTTTTGGAATAACAGCTTAAATTAGGACTATTGATCAAACTTCTAACAAGTTGTTTCCCATAAGCAGAAAACTTTATAAGCGATAAATTGAGATTTCTGATTGAAATCTCGACTTTGTAACTTATTTTAACTTTCGTGTGTACCGATGGGTTGTTCCAGTTCAATTTCAAATGCAAATAGATTTTCAGGAAACTGTAATTTAGTTTGGCAAAGTACCACAATTGACTGTGCAGCTATCAATGTAGTGAAAGAGAAACAGAAAATCCGAAACGTTTAGAATATCCTTGTAAATTACTGAAGTGCTTAGTAAATACTTTTTCGCGTTCATCTACATATGACGTATACCTTCCTACATTTTTATTTTTCAAATGCGTATGCAATTACGACAGTGTGAACATTTACAAAAAATACAATTAAATGTTGATCTTTCTAGAAGTTTAGGGAAGCCTAGCTAAAAAGTAACTGAAAAACAATAATTTTGGTAGAGCGCAATTATTAGAGGCGGCGGCGGCAGCTGGTTCAAGATTATTGCTCTGGATTTAGTGTAAGCGCAAGGACTGATTCGAAAGCTGGAGTATTGAGATGAAACACATGGCAATGTATTATTTTAATAACTTCAGCAGAATTCTTAAGCTACTGACAAAAATCTACAAAATTACATATAGTATATAGCAAAATAAGATACTAATTGGTTTTATTTCTAAGTTCTAGGTTCGCTTCACTGAAGTTCATATTGAGTATGAAAATAATACTTTATTTTACTTCATTAATATTTATTTATTTTAACCTTATACGTATTTTGCCATGTTTACTTAACACATAAGTTTTGATATAGGCATATAAACATGTCGAAATACGTATAAGGTTAAAATAAATAAATATTGTACATGCCCTCATTTTTGTTATTTTGGCGATCGACTTTGTTTATTGATACTTTAGTACAGCTGAAGCTCGGTCAGGATGATGTCATATAAACACGCGTTCGAAGATCACAATACGAGTGGAAAAAAATCGACATATTTGACTAATATAAATTAACCTACCCCAGCAGTGATTGTAATAGACTACGGCATAAATAGTCTAATACATTTTACAATTACGTACAGGATCTAGTACATACAGATGAAAGAAAAACGGCGCAATATATGTACGCGTATTAGGAAACAATTAATAGAACGCATAAAATCCAATCTTATAAAACACCGGCAGAAATTCACATATAGGATCATTTCCGTTGAGTCTGCCGAAAAGTGACCCTCAACTACGTCTCATGGCACGCTCGCTGGGTGGCGAGTTTATTCCAAACGAGTAAACAATAACATGATTAATTAGTAGTTACGCATAATAAATTCTGTATTTCTTCCATCATCGCTGACTCATTGCATATTTGAAAATCTACAATACTGTCAATATTACAATTTACTTTCGGCTTAGACCGCGTCGTCATTTGTGGAATACACCCAGTATAATCAGGTGAAGATCGACCTGTAGCTTGTCTGTCTTTACACGCATTTGCTCTAGAAGTTTGAGCAATAGTTGTTCGTAGGCCTTGCCTGCCTAAACCGGGCCGTGTGCTTAGATTATTTAAACGTAGAAGAGGACAAGGATTTGATCTTGATGTATCTTGTTTGCCAGGACAAGAATACTTAATCGACTTATGCTGTTTGTGAACCAATACAAACTAACGTTTTGCAAGACATTGTAGCTTGCATCTTCAGAGTAATTATAGCGCTGAATTCAAATTCGAGAAGCAAAGGTATTTAAACCCCTTTAAGCCAGTCGGGCAGAACATAAGTTTAGTATGCCCCTTTAATGCGAAACACCCTGTACAAACGAAAATTATTTTCTAATGTGCAAAAATTGTCAGGTAGCCCACAATAACAAAAAAGTTATCAAATAATTTCGCTACGCGTGTTGGGACACCCATATATGTTTGTATATACAGTGTCTTCAACGAAAGAGAGAACACTCAATAACTTTTTTATTTTACACTTTAAAAAAACAGTTAAGTCATTTTTTGTTCAGAATCATATTCTCTATTCTGTTCTTTTTTTAGAAATATATTAACACTTCCGGTTAAACCGGAAGTGCATATAACTTTTGTTTTTCATATGGCACTATGCATTTTTTGACATTTTTCAATTCCTCATTGTTTGTCTTTACGAACGTGTAAAATTTTCATGGGGTTGTATAAAAAGTTTTGCCGAAAATCGCGTCGAAATTTGGTAAGTTCTTAAAAAAACCAAGTAGCGATTGCCATAGAAGTAAAAAATAGTTGTTTTGTGAATTTATTTCACATCTGTCACCCCGTTTAGGGTACTAACGTCTGGTGCTGTTTAATAGGTCAGTTATTAGGACCTTATTTTTAGTATGCTAGAAAATATCTTGGTTTCTTAAATAACGAGTTATGATGAAAGATTTTCCGTTGGCCTTGCGACAAAACTTTCAGTTTGACAGAGCGCCAGTTCATAATGCTTTTATTGTTCAAGAATACCTCAATGAATCATTTAAAGAACGTTTAATTGCAATCCATGGGCCTCTGGACTGGCCTCCGAAATCACCTGATTTCACTCCTTTGGAATTTTTATAGGGCCACCTTAAGAAGGTAGTGTATGCAGATCCGCCTCAAAATCTAGAGGATTTAAAAAAAATCAACAGGTGAGATACGAAGAGCAACAAACCAAGAACTCCGAAAGAGATTAAAGCCGTGCGTTGCTCAAAACGGTGGAAATTTTGAGCAATTTATTAGATAGATAGTGTTTTTCTATTTGTAATACCTAATAAAATTACTTTTATACTTTTCTAATTTTGTTCTTGTAACGTTTTTTCAGCAATTCCTTTATGCAACACCATTAAAATTTCATACGAACGTAGTAATTACAATTTTGACGGATGAAAACAAATTCAACTAATACGTACAGTCGTACAGTTTTTGTTTTTCGTGGAAATCTCTATGAGCACTTACCAATCTTTAAACGCGAGTTTCGGCTAAGCTATTTATATAACCCCATAAAAATTTTATACGTTCGGAAAGAGAAGAAAATTGAAAAATGTAACAAAATGCATAGTGCCATTTAAAAAACAAAAGTTATATGCACTTCCGGTTTAACCAAAAGTAAAAAAAAAATTTCTGAAAGTGCAACAGAATAGAGAATATGATCATGAACCAAAAATTAATTAACTTTATTTCTCTAAATCGTAAGATAAAAAGTTATTGCGTGTTCCCTCTTTCGTCGAAAACACTGGTAAAGTGCGAGTTTAAAGTTTGGAACTAATTCGATAATATTGAAATTGGCGAATTTAAAAACAAATCTTTGTACTTGTCATACTTATTTTCTCGCTATTATACGTACTAGCAGTATATGTACTACCACCAAGAATATAAACGTCGAGATTTTACTAATAAACACTTTTGACGACCAAGTAATTAAAAAGCCAGAACTGGTTAATGTGTGAATATGGATGCAAATATAGACTTTTGCATATCAGATGCTGCCAACAAATAAAAGTAAAGAAAGAGAAGTAACCTTAAGCACAAATTCGATTCCTATATAAAAAATTGGTCGATTTAGACAATCAGAGAAACGGTATTGGTTCAATTTACGCAATCACACCCTATTTTAGTTTTTGATGCAGAAAATAAACATTAAATTTAATATGAAAAGATGACATATCTTATTCGGATGGATTACCTGGGAATCTACACTTAATATAGTTTGTACATTTTTATGCGCAGTAGCTCATTTAAAAATATCTGTAGAAATACATAAGCAAACGCACAAGTTTCCGAAAACATTATTCAAACGTACCTATTACTATTAGTAAATACCTGTGGTATGAATATGCCATAACAGCTTCTTAATCCAACTAAATCTTCCAGATGTAATAAGTTTTTAAAATATAATAGCAAATTATAAAAAAGATGCCTATTCAATTGTTTAAGTTATTACGTTCCTAAAGAAAAAGCTGGTCTACTTGATAATTGCAAAACGGTCAAGTTCCTTGGAAAATAGTACAAGAGAAAAATTGATTAGTTTGAGATTTTTATGAATCATCTTAGCTAGTTTAAAATTACAAGACACCAAAAATTGGTGGGAAAGATTAATGGTATCTGCTCGAGTTCTTCTTTATATTAGCGACAAGAATCAAATTTAATTATTTATCTCATAAATTTACCTTCTATCTCTAGGTTTATGGGTCTCAAGCTGGCGCGGTTAGAATAACCATTCGAGTGCGATCAGCAAAGTTAAGCATAGCTTTGCCTGGTCAGTACTTGGGTGGGCGTCCAAAAGCCGAGTCCACGCGGTAACTCGTGCTTTCGGAATGGCACGCAATTAGGTGGTGCCGGATGTCGCATTAACAACGCGGCAGTCGTTAGAGGGGTTGGAAGCGGCGGACATGAATTGCGCTGAATTTTACCTGAGCCCGTTAATACCTACCATGAAATGCGCGGAGTACCCCGTACAGGTAGGTACGAATTGCGCGTAATCTTTTAATCTTCTGAGATGATAACAAATACATGTAGCCCTCAGGTAACTTACTTTCTTGTAGGTAATTAGCTATTCTTTGTAATCTTAATTCAACTGTTTACTTGCAAGTAAATGCTGCTGTTTTTATTAGTATTCCTACAGATTTTGACAAGTGAACATCGATCTTCAATATGAGTGTAAAAGTAATATTGAGTGAACGCAACAGTGAATTATTGTTAATAAATAGTTTTAAATTTAGAAAATGCTCTGAATTAAAAACCGGCGAAACATACTGGCGATGCACAAACAAGACGTGTCGGGCTAAAGTATACACACTGGGAGAACAACGCTTAATTTCAAAAAGTAATTTCGTGCATAATCATGAAGAAGAGCTAGGGAAATTAAACAGACAAATTATTTCTAATTCTGTGAAGAGAAAGGCTGTGGACGACTTAAATGAAAAACCATCTAAAATAATTAATTCCGAACTAAAGCAACAGTCAGAACTGCCCAACACTTTAACGATTCGTGACGTGCAATATATAAAAACTAACATTTATCAAAGTCGAAGAAAAGTACAACCACCGGTTCCAAAGTCAAGAGGCGAAGTGATGAAAATTGTAGAAAAACTTTCAGTGGAAACTATCAGGGGTGAACCATTTCTTCTTCAAAGCGATCCAGAGAAAGAAATAATAGTATATTCTTGTCGTACAAACTTACAGTTTTTGTGTGGTGCACTGAAAATATATATGGATGGTACATTTACGTTTTGTACCAAGCACTTTTATCAATTGTTTACTATTCACATAATTGAAAATGGTCACTATATACCACTCGTTTTTGCGCTTCTTCCAAATAAAGAACCAAAAACTTATCAATCAAAATTTATTCGGAATATTAAAACAAAAGTGTTTAGAAATGAACTTAAATTTCACTCCGCCATCAATTGTTGTGGACTTCGAAAAAGCTATACACAAAGCAGTTCGTGTGGTATGGCCAGCAAGTAAGATATCCGGGTGCAAATTTCATTTGATGCAAGCGTGGTATCGAAAAATTCAAACCCTTGGTCTTTCTGCAGATTATAAAAACAGAAAAGACAGCGAAGTGGGAAAATGGCTGAAGTATATTTTTGGATTGCCATACTTAGATCCAGAAGAAGTGCCTGACTGTTTCGTTTTTGACTTCACCGAATTCCAACCCACAGACGACAGACTTCGAAAATTTGCCGACTATCTAGTAGACACCTATGTCAGCGAAGAAGCCTCATTTCCTCCAATTCTTTGGGCTGAAGCCTCTTCATCAACGGAACGTACGACCAACGCGTGCGAATCGTTTCATTCCCATTTTAATGAAAGTTTTTATTACAAGCATCCTAATATATTTATATTTAATAGCGTATTAAATGACATTCAAACTAACACATATGTGAAACTGCAAAGTGTGAACCAACCTGCGCAACAGCACGACCATAATGTTAAACGCAGGCAGAATTTCATTGAAGAAAAAATTAAAGCATATAAAGCCGGCGAAATTTCTCGTCTTCATTTTGTTAAATGCGTTTCATACACTAATAAGCAATAATTTATGTTTGTGCATGATTAGTGTGAGTACTTGTTCTGTGTATTTTTTTAAATGAAAAATAGATATAGAAGGTGTATTTTGTTTTTATAGAAGGTGTATTTTGCTTTTCAACATTTTCTATGATATATTATGTAATGTGTATTTTACTGTTCATTTTTTCTGTCTTTTCTATAATAAAAAACATTAATAAACATTATACTCGGCATTTTTGCTTTCTGCTTTATTACAAATAAATAAAAATAAGTTTTACAATATCTAAACTCTACTGCATTTTTCGTCAAATATAAATGATAGCTACATCATAATATCTGTTGATGTTTTCAAAATAGACTACCTGCAAGGGTGAAGTGATTAAAAGATTAGTTTACGCGCAATCCATGTGCACCAGTCCGCGCAATTCATGTTTTCAAAATAGACTACCTGGAAGAGTGGAGTGATTAAAAGATTAGTTTGCGCGCAATTCATGTGCGCCCGTTGGAAGTGCCCTCAAATACAGAGGTACAAAAAAAACCGCTGATAAGAGTTTGGCATAAGCTGATGGAGCGTGTTGGTTTAAAATTTGAAGGACTCCATCACCTCTTGCAACATACCTATAAAACCAATCCCTAGCCATGTTTAACCCGACGCCTTAAGGGCATTAGGTACGGCTAAAGAAGACGAACTTAATTTTATTCTTAAACGTCTAGTATGTAATCGTATTTTAAAGGGACTTATTAACAATAAATATGTGGTTTTCTATCACCAGAGCCCAAACGTCCGGCGCCCAAACAGCGGTCCCTGAAAAGTACAGCGGCTAAACGGCGTCACCTAAATGGCAGCGCTCAAACGGTGTCGCTCAAGAGTCCTGCTCAAACGTGTATGTAGCCATACCATTTTCGTGTAGGAAACATGTTTTAATAAAGTATTTTTAAAGAAATAATGATAGACATTGTAATTAGGAAATAGGTAGTGGTTGTAAATAAATGACAACAATAAGTTGAAATTCAATGAAATATGAGATAGGTAATGAAAATTGTTAATTAAAAGGAAGAGAGAAATAGTAGTAGAAAAGTTGGGTGATTGTTGTCAGGCTTATAATATAAGGAAGGCCTCGTGGCGTTGGTCCGACAGTTTATTTCTAATACACTACATTGTTAAACTATTATAGATAGCAATTAAAAATATCAGAACGAAAGTCGGTAGTTTTTTTTAAATATTATCTCAATTCTTCGTTTGCGTTTTAGACTACAATCAACATTGAAGCCAATATTTTTGAGTTTTATGAAAAAAGGAACTGAACCTACTTACACAAGCGAATTTACAAACAAAATAAAGTATATTTGTTTGTACAAACGAACCCTCTGCGTGCATGAATGGCTCATATAAACATTCCAGCATGTGCACCCTCGTTCCAGTCCAGCACGAGGGAAGTTGGGGTTGCAGACCACCCTGTTCGCGTATCCCTTATAGTCAGTTTTAGTTCTGCTTTCTCTGTAAACTTGTGTGGCAATCAAAATATTTCAGTCAGACAGAAAAGTGCAGCAGTATATGTATTGTACAAATGACGTATAAAGGTTAACGTTGCTTTATACGCAGTTATCCGTCAAAGTAGTGAAGCCACATTTAATTGTACAGAATACCAACGTGAATCATTTTCACAATAAACACTACAAGAGTATATCGTTATTAAATCTGCTAAACAGTTCATGAAGTTCATTTAGTTTTGTTATTACGTTTCATTTATCATAGATATTCGTCACTGAAACTTAGAGATTTAAAATTCCAAAAAATGTAAATGTGTGAACCTATTTATCTATTCTGTTACTGCTTTACATAAAACAAAAAATATCTTTTGCATGCTGAAATTGAAATTTGTTAATTAAAGCCGGTAGAAAATATGAAAGATAATTAAAGCATTATATACCGAAATAAAATTTCTGCGTGTGATTCAATGATTTCTACCATTGTGTAATAATAGAAACTGTTAGGGTAATAAAAACTAACTCTAATAATGTACAAGAGTATAGGGTGGTAACTAAAGTAATGTATGTAAATCCGGCAATGTGCACGGAATTCATAAATTTGAATTGAATTTTTATTCCTTTCATGAAATTAGTTCGATTTAAATGGGCTTCTATTGAAAGCAAATTGAATCTCCGAATAGAATTCAATGAAAAATGCGGGAATCCGTTAAAAAAGTGTAGTCGCTTTACATACATGAAACAATTTGATAAAACTTGAACAAGCGATATTGCATAAGGTTATTAATCAAAGTGACATTTTTGAAATTTGCAGCATAACTTGAATATATTTTTGTTTATGGCTTTTCACAAAAAATTGAATTTTCTGTGCACTCCTTAACAGATTTATTTTTATAAGGAAATAACTGACAAAAAGTTCTCTGGAGACGTAAGAGACTGGAACACGGTTGTTCACAAAAGCAGCTGTGGCCCGCACTGTAATAAAAATAGGCATAAAAACAGAAAAACAAATTGCATGTGCCGTGCTATAGCCAGTCTCATCAAAATTGCACAAACAGCTTTTCCAGCTTTCTCAGAGGCGGATTCAGGTAGGCATAACTTTGGTTTAAGATAAGTGGAAACGCAAACCGCAAAAATTCGTTTGATAAATACCTTTGAAGTTATAAATTAGAGAATAATGCGAAAGCCATGCAGTTCATTTAGAGTTGAAATCTTTATTCGTTAATCAGGTGTAAACTGGCCTATATACAAAATAATTAGCTTGAGTTACGTTAGAAACATAAATTTTCTTATATTAGTGTAATTCATTTTGTCTACGTTATCATAATTGCCAGTGAAAGTAGAAAAAAAATATGAAAAGATCTTCCGTAAGTCACAAATTCAAATTTCGTGAAACTATGTTTAATTATACTTTAAGTATTCGTATCTAATAGAAGTCGTAGAAGGGCATATTATATTGTTCAAAAAAAATTATTTTATGTAATAAACTAAATTAAAATTTAGTAACTTACGCTATATTTTTTGGGTTCTGTCACTTTTAATTCTCCGAACTTTGCAAATCATCTAATTAACCATCAAAATTAATTTTAATTTTAGGAATTAAACTAAATTTTAATTGTATAAAAACAATACAATTGTTCTTTCAATAAGTGAGAAACTCGTAATTTTGAGTATAAAATCATAGTTTTCAAAGTGTTAATTTTAAAAATTTCTTTTTAATAATCGCCGATTCTTTACGAAGTAACAATTATTACACTTTAAGATAAATAAACTGATAGCGGTTTTCCAACAACAAACCTGTTTTAATACATCTCTGGTAGGAAAAACCCATTACAGAAGACAGTCGGGAAAGGGTAGGTAATAGCAGAGCAAGTAACTCCTGACTTTCTGCGTTGTTGGCGTGTGAATGTTATGGAGGTCCAGACTGGTAATACAGAAACCTGCCCTGTCCAGTAAAGTGTCTGAGCTGATAAGCATCATCTCATTGCTTTTTAAATGACTGCTCATTTGCATTTAAAGATAGATGTATTCGATGATATAGATTTACATCTTGAACCCGTTTATTTCACGTCAATAAATTTCACGGTGTAATATTTCTTTCCGTGGACTTATTTTTAATATGTAAAAGTATAACCTTAATGTATCATCTTTTATGTGCATCTTTCTTAATTTATTGCAAACGTCGCTCAAGAACAAGGCAAATTAGTACGGTTTTTGAATGCCACAATTAAAAAAAGACCATATAAGTTTAGCATTAAAACTGAATACGCTTCAGTTCAAATTCTTTTTCATATTGGTTTCTAAAAGATTTAATACAACAGTATTCACTTTTTGGTAACTTGAGTTGATGACAATAGCTTTCTACAAATGTAAATATAATGAGGCCATTTTAAATTAATTTTCAATGTATAACTTAACTTAAAACGTCCAGGATTGTCTCATTTTTCCTTAAAATTGTTACATGGCTCAGGGGCGTAACATTTAAAAAAATATTTAAAGTAAACATTTGTTTTTACGTAATGAAAATATAGTGTCAGCAACGCAAGAAGAATCTAAGTAATCTTTTAATTCGTAATCAGTCTTTACGTCCCACTGCGGGGCTCCGGAACTCTTCTCTACCACGTACTCTCTTTGTACTGATTTGTATTGCTACATAGCTTCGGCGGAGAATCGAACCCAAGACCTTTAGCTTTAGAGGCCAAGCACCCGACCTCTGAGCTATCGCAACTCGATCTTTTAATTAGAACAAGTATATCCTATTAAATCTGAAATTTTGGAAAACCTGATGTAGGTTTAATAAATTGGTAGTTACCCTAAAATGAAACCGCAACAAAACGAGTTTGGTTTGCCCAAAAAAAGGAGTGGTGAGAAGGTGTGTTATATTTTAATGTGAACGCACTCGAAAAATGAGTTTAGATTAATATTCTACGCATGTAAAATAGTCGATCTGCGCAAGCGCGATCTTTCTAGCACCCCCCCCCCCGGTCACCCCCACCATCCATTTTTTGTTTTTAATAAATTTTGGATTTTCAACTTTAAAATCGGTATAGACATCTTTAAGCGGTTGAACATTGTTTGCAATTAGAAAATACCAGACATCACCAAATAACTCTAAAAAAGGAGCTGAGATTGGTATTCTACGCATGTCGAATAGCTGATCTACACATGCGCAATCTTCCTACAACCCCCCAAAACCCTCACCAACGACTTTTATGTTTTAAAAATTTATGAATATTTCCTTCAGACTTAGTATGGAAATGTTAAATGCCCATAGGAACAACCTCCTATTGAGAAAAGAACTACAGCATAATTTTTTTAGTCGTTTACTTGAACAGTTTAGTTGAATAATTGTCAATAATTTTCTATTATCAATTTACACAATTTGTAAAAATTTTCAAAACCGAAAATTTTGATAATTTCTAAAAAAAGTTTCTAAAATTTTCTAAATTATAAATTTTTTTTAATTTTTACAATGTTTAAACATTTTCCAAAAAATTCTATCTTATTGAAAACTTTCAAGATTTAAAAAATTTCTGTTTTAGGTTTTCTAATTTCTAAAACTTTCAAAATTTTCAAAAATCTAATTTACGAACCATTTAAAATAATTCAATACAGGCAAGGAAGGTCCTGTGGGGGTTGTCCGACAGTTTTTTTTTAGTAATTCTAATAAAATAAATTATCTTATTTATTGATTTTTAAACAAAGCGCAAATTTTTATAAGATGAGCACCTAATTTTAAATTTACAAAGCATTAAAGCGAAAGGCGTCAGCAACGATCGTAGTCGGTCAGATGCGAGGCGCCTTTTACCAGCAGCGAAGTTCTGTGTACCGGTTTGCTCCTACTTGAATTTTAATTTCCCAATCATATACTATTATTTAGCAATATCGACGTGCATTTGGTTCTGCACGCTCACAGTACGTGCAAAACTTAAACAAATACAAACTTTTTTAAATTATTAATTACCGGCAACCACCAAGACCACCTCATTCGAACTGATCAATTTTGTTTAAAATAACGTTATTCATTAAGACCGACAAACAGTTCATGACAGCTCACTCAATTGGTACACTTTACTTACAACCATTTTGTAAATAAAAGTCATAAATAGTTTCATTGTGGCAAATTAAAAGGAATGTAGTTTTACGATTCTGCAATTTTGTGTAAAAGGAAACAAAGCTAAGTGATTTTAAGTTGGTTTCTAAAATTCAGCGCGTCAAATTTACGACATACCTATTAAAACACTTGTCGTAAAATTACGTATGTATCAATTTCAATTTTTGTGTGAATATAAAATTCACGTCATCAAATCGAGATAGAATCGCAATACCTATCTTGTGAGGTGGTTATAAATTTAACGGAACCCGTGCACAACGCCCAACTGTTTTTTCTTTTGTAAACTTCTTAGGGAAATTATAATAACTACCCCCTCTCTAAATGTTAGACCTATTAATGCCTTCAGAAGTTGTTTTTTCTCAAATATGCAAAGAGTCAGCAATTATGAACCGTAAACTAGTTTTTTTACTAAAACAATAAGCGCGCATATATTGCGGCGTGCCCTTTTTTATCTGTATGTATTAGATAATGTTTAAGCGTATTGTATACAGTTCTAAGAAAATAAGAACAAAGTATTTCATTGTAAATTTATTAGACTATCTACGAAAGAGCTCCTAATACTCAATGAAGTGTGTTGATTGTTTTATTTTAACTAAACATATCAGCAATTTATGTTGCATTCTGTACTGTGATTTTCGCGCAAGTGTTTATGTGACATCATCCTAACCAGCAGATATAAATTAACAAACACGATAGCAAGACTAACAATAATGAGCAAATTTATAAAGTCTTAAATTTGGTTACTACTATTAAATATTAGTGTACTACATAGCACAAATTAATAAAAGTTAAGGTACATTTGTACTGCAGTTGCATTAGAACCCGGGATTTAAAAAAAATAAAGTTAAAAAACTTTTTTTAATGTAAACAAATGTAATGGGAATGGGGCAAATTATTCAATAAAATAAAAATATGTGAAGCACTGCACCTGCCTGCCGGTATTTTTCGGCTCTCGCCTCAAATGTTTTCATACTGGAGTTTGTTTTTGTAATGGCTGTTATCAGTAGAATACTTTCAAATAACACAAACACTATAAACCCAATTTTCTTATCTACATCAAAAACTGCAATAATCCGCTAAATAGCAGTACATACGAATAAAAGCTTTATATAATGGCCGCGCAAAGATGTGGCTTCTAGTAGCACAGACCCGACGTCAATAAAAGGTGAGACCGGTAGAAAGGATCCAAATGTAATATACAGTGAGTTTTTCTTTTATGTATACATATCAGCTATGTATACTTAAAAAAAAACATGTAAATGCATAGTTTTACTGCAATCTATAGGCAACCAACTGTACAGAAAATAATAGAGAGAGAAAGGTTATTCCTCATAGTGCGAGGTTATGTTCAATGAGTATGTTTATGAATAAACGCAAAATTAATTGAAATACAAATTTTTTTAATAAAACTATTATTTTAAATACAAATATCAACAACAAATAAATTTTATGCTAAATTCAAAAAAAAAACTAATTGCTATTAATTCGACATTAAACAATTTGATTACTGTTTCCACAGCAGACTATTCTTTTCAAAAATTGAAGCTTTGAAATGTAGTGTATAGTTGGTTGCCTACAGATCTCAGTAAAACAATGCATTGACATGTTTTTTATAAGAGTATACATAGCTGGTATGTATACAAAAAAGAAAAACTGACTGTATGGCAGGAGCCTGGCGGCAATAAAACATGAGAAAGTGGAAGAAGTAGGTGTTAATATACAGAGCGGACGTTGGCTGTGGCTTGCGCCAAAATAAAATTTTTTGTTTATCTGTGACCAAAAAAGAATTGTCAATTTTTTACCCCCACCTTTTTCAGCAATGTTATGGCCATTTCTTTTAGTGGCAATCTTCTCTTTTTGACGAATTTTAATTCATTTTTTAATTCTTCATACAGTAATATAAACTTGTGTGATAAAGATTTGATAGTTAAGATTATATTGACTTCTTCTAGCTGAACTGTCCTGAATTGACTGAACTAGGTGCTGGCGCTTGGAGCTGATTATCCCTATCAATTAAAGGATCCAGGTGCTGATGGCTATAGAGTTGATCTAGTATTGTTTTCGGGCTAGGCTAGTTGATTTGGTAGTAGAAACACAAACTTCCTTCGCTGGCCTGGCTGTTGTCGACCCACAATCCGGCGGAATGGCTTCCTAGAAAATTTGAAAATTGAGAACATATTCCTACGTTCAGCCTTTCACATTTCAGTGTTGTTAAAACGAAGATTTGTGTTTAATGAAGTTACAAATGTTGTACAGCAAGTGCCATTTAACCTTGCAAAAAAAATGACGATAAGTTTAAAAGGCGAGAAGCCGTTACACTCTCAAGCAAAAGCAATCCCGTAGTTTGAAAGCTAGTATAATATCTAGTTGCTGTTAATTATTTATGTCATTATTATATTAATCCTTCCTCAAAACAAACTGTTTCCAACCTTATGGCGCACGGCCTTTTAATTTTTCAAAAGTCCACAATTTTTTGTAAACCATAAATAAATTGACTTTCACTTTTTAGTAGAGCGTACCACACTGTCCAACAGCCAATTAGAGCTAGTTTAAGTTACGACTACCGACGAAACAAAGCGTAAGTAGCCGAATCAAAGCCCACTAAAATTTGCAAGGTTAGGTGGCACATGCTGTACTGAGTTTTATAAGCTTTATTATGCCCACAAAAAACAATTGTATGTATAAGCAACTTCATTCAATGGCAACTTTTACAGATATACGTTAGTTATGAGGTGCTATTTAGTAATCATAAAATATAAGTAAATGCATAGATCTATTGTTTACTGAAACTATAAATAATCTTAAACATGAAGTATTTACTTCAGTATTTTCCATTCTAAAAACTTTAAATCTGAGATTTACAACAGGAAGCGTATCCTATTAACTCTAACCCTACCTATGAAAGTTTCCGAGTAATTTACTACAGTTAACTACTTGTGTGTGGTAAAATCTTGTAATCTACACCGCATAAAACTAAACATTCTGGTTGAGACCTTCATTAACCTAAATGTTAGAAGTAACAGTGTTGTACCTGCTAGGCAAATTAAAATAATCATAGCCCAATACGTTCATACCTATTTATTACGTTGATTCTAAAACTTTTATCAGTTTTAAAATTAACACATTTAAATAAGAATTGTAGGGTGTTTAATTTGAAAAAAATGAGTAAATAAAGATTGAAGTTGGTCAAACCGGTTTAAAAAAAACACCTTGTATAATAATATGCAGGTCTGAGTTATTTACAACTTCAACTACTGCGAAAAATGTTTATAACACCAAGGTCAATACAGTATTATAGCTAAACATGTAAACTTGACAATTTAAAAAGAATTTTAGTAACTTGACAAAACCGCATTCAAATTGCGAAACTATTTTGCTGCAGCCGCAAAGAAAATCAGAATTTAAAAAAAACAATACAGGGTTTTCTATTAAGAAAATAATGTGGTTTTTTACTTTTAACTTACAATAGAAAATAATTTAGTATGACATCGTAACTGATTATATACATCTAGATATTAACGTATGTTTTTAACAAATAGGGAAGCTACAAAATAATTTCGCACTGCTAAACCTGTATTACAAAACAACATATAGATTGCTCGCTTTCCAACTAATACTCAATATAACACAGATTGACCATAGCCATTAGTTATGATGCAACCAGGCTTCAATCTTCGACATGTATGATTTATATCATCTCGCAATACGATAAAATCCTTTTAACAGCAATGGAAGCGATGGCAACATTAACACCTTTCTACAGGTATAAGATCAAGAGCAGATAAACAGGTTGAAATGAAAATGCGAAAAGCTTCCGAGTGTTGGTGAAATGTATGTTGCGGACGATCGTAAATTGTGGCGATTACCCCTCAGAACTATAATCCCTAATGTAAATTGCACTAGGTCAGTACCGCCTATGCCTTTCATAACATGTAAACTGTCCTGAACAGCTCCGTAATTAAGTTGCTGATAAATTCTAGAAAATCTAAAATCTTTTTTGATATAATAATATAATGAACAAGTTTGAGTTCTAAAAATATTTACATGGTACGAATATAATTATTTTAGTGTAGATAATGTAAGTATTTGTCCATTATTCAATTTGCTCTAATAAGAAAGTGAAAAATTAAAAGAAATCGAATTTCTTACCAGGATAACCAAACCAGTGATGGCTACCCCGCGACACGCGCAGCACACAGTAACGCCATGAAATTTTTTCACGCAACGTTATTGACTGACCTCAACATGCGTAACTACTAAGTTATCAGGTGACTATTCTTTTAGGCTAACATATCTTGCTCCATATTAATAGCTATTGTGTACAGTAGATTCAGTTAGGTTAGGCTAGTCTGGCATGAAATGCTTTTTATAATCGTAAATGTTAATGCAGTACCTCAAAGTGATAAAACGGAGCGGAATGCTTCACATAATTGAAGTAAATTTGTTTGATTTATTAATTGTAAGTAATAAAACGATATTTCCAAATATATGCCCTCTTGAAATTTCAGCTACAATGCAGTTCCTATACCTTAAACCCTTAAATTCTCTTATGTGGAAATGTCAGTTACCGAAAGCTAAGTCAAATAGAATATAAGCTTTTAATATATACATTATTTTTAAATTTAGCAAAAAATGATACCAAAAAACATTATTTATTTTCGCTTTCGGCTATGAAATTTTATTAAAAGCTTGGTTTTCTAAAGAGTGTTTTTGCATTATAAGATTCTTAAAAATTAGATCTTTGTAAGGAAGATAGTACAGAGTAATCAACTGAAAACTTAATCGCAGTTTCATATGATGAAAGCAAGGCATGTATATCATTAGTTTGCAAATCGTGGAACTATTATTTTACCGTAATTGCACAAATTTAACATTTTTAAACAGTGAGTATTATAAATTATTTTTAATATTTATTATGTTTATTTTACAAACGTGCATGATAAATGTCAGTTGGAAAACTTCACACAATTACTTGGCATAATGGAAAAACATTTTAACGGCATGTTGGTTTAGCGGTGAAGGAGTGGGCCTGAACTCTGGTGGCCCCAGTTCAAATCTCATGGCAAGCCTGTCTCTTGTTCTGAATTTTTCTTTTATTTTAAGGCGTTAAAAACTGAAAAAACCAGATTCGTTTATGCCTAGAAACGAATGTACTACATTTTCAACATTTATTGTGACTTTTAGCTGTTTTGTTACTTTTGCCGTTGTGATTGCTTAATGTTTTGAATTTGTAATAAATAAAAATGTATTTCGAGTCACCTCTTTCTTAACTAAAACAAGAATAAAAATTTAAATAAATTTCGTGCACTGGGCAAGATAAGATCTGAACTGGGGTCACCAGATTACAGGCCCACGTTTTTAGCACTACATCAAAAGTAGTTTAAGATTTTTTCTATTATGTGGTTTAAATAGGCCACGGTTGTCAACTGACATTTATCATAATAATAATAATCAATAATAAATATTGAAAATATTCTACAATACTCACCTGCTAATTGTTTAAATATGTTAAGTATGAGCAATTACAGTCAAATAACAAACTATCATAATAGTTAGTAAATTAATTATGTACATGAGGCGCTTGTGTCGTAGACGACTGCGATTAAATTTTTAATTGATCGTTCTGTATAAGGAACCCAAGAAACATACACTCTCGTTTCTTTAAAATAACTCAAATATAATAAAAATATTATGCTACTAAAACATGGTACAAGAATTTCGTCTGGGAATATTTATCGATATAACGATAATATCGATATTATCGATAACGTCAAATAGCGATAATTTTAAAATAATTATCGATAATATTGATAATGTCGATAGTATTGATAGTATCATTATCTATACACCTATAAAGGTATGTCATCAAAGATAATATCGATAATATCGACAATGTCGATAATTTCGATAATACCTACAAATCGAAATATAATAGTGACAGTCAGAAAAATGTAATCCACGAAAATAATATTGTAGTTACTAAACATACATTAAATTGATTATTGTAATTGACGCAGTTATTGCAATAACTGAAACATATCAACTGATATTGACTCACAGTCGCAACTTAGATCGCCTACTCTGCTTCAAACTGAATGGTTATTCCTTTTTTATTAATAGCTCGTGTTTATAGATATAGATAATTTAACGTAAGCTGTTTCATCAACAGTAGTGAAACCCATACGCTACGCCCCCACTATTCTATGTTATTTTGTTGGTAGCGTAGCGGGCCGCAGATCAAAATCTTAGTCTATATTTTATATACTAAATCCGGATGCCCGCCCTTCCACCGTCTTATCTTTCAGTGGCCGAGCATTCAGTAACTTGTCTTACATCTCGACACAGGTTATTCAGTATTTTATATACTAATTCTGGATCCCGTCTCCCTGTCTCAATTTTTATATATGTCTATTATCTCAACACAGGTTATATATTATTCTATATACTAAATACAGATCTTTTCCCCTTCCTCAACTTGTAGTGACCGTGCATTTAGTAACAGTTTTTACATCTCAATGTAACACAGGTTACATAATTACATTTCTTTTAATAAATTTGCTACCAAAGTGTGGGGTGTAGTCAACTGGTTCAGACTGTTTTATAAATTAATTTGCGATTGCTTACATTTCGGTAACCATAAATTTAAACGTTTGTTTTTTTAACTAGAGCTCGTAATATTTGAGTCAATGAAGTGTGTAATTTGTAAACATAATCGTCAACTCTTGTAGTGGCCAGAAATGTTTACAACGTTCTAAGCAAAACATGTGTAAGTTGTTTTGTATACTGTAAGGACTCGCTTAGGTTTAGTATTACAAACGGACAAATTGGCCCACATTATATCATAAAAAAGATTAATACTCTGTTCCTGTTGTAAGCGTTAAATTTCGTTGGTGTAATTGTTACTTTGTCACTTATTTATTTGCCTATTTATTTTGGTTGCATGAGAAACTATTTGTCCAATTATTGCCTTTACTTGTAATACAATTTCAAGCATGCTTATATATGTATTTATACAATTCGCGATAAATAATTACCGTTTTGAATAAAATTTTAACAAAGTTCTCTGTGCAGTACTTTTATTATATTGATTGTCTGTTATTTAAGCGCGTTCTATACTGTGCAAATTTTCCGAACTGTCAAAATGGAAATAAGTTAAATAACTAAATTATAGTAGCAGTTGTAACTGCCGCATAAACAATCTTGTAAACAAGCAATAAACTGCGAAGACGTAAGGAACCGCCGTCGTATTATAGTGATTGTTTCAAGTATCAACAGTCCGTCGTCATATTATGGTGAAACAATTAGGGATTTAATATATAGATAGATATAGAACAGATAACATAATGAGAGGACTTCATAATACATTCACACATTAAATAACACTGTTTAGACGGTAATTGTATCAACAGTTGAAAGTTAATAAGAATAATATTATGCAGTACAGCCTAGAGAAAAAATGGAAAACATTTTAAAATTTTAAATACGTCTTGCCAGCATGCTTATTTTAAAATTTCTTTATTTTATTAATTAGAAGAACCTCCCAAACAATAATAAACAAACAGTAATAACAATAGGTAGTGTGTTCATATTGTTCTGATAAAAACCTAAGAAAGAAGTCCGTGATACTAAAATAGCTAAAGACATAACGTTGTTTAATAAGTATAATACCACTTAAGTTAACGTAGGTAGCTGTCCTTTTAACTAACTAAAGTCTATAACGTTCTCTCTACATCGAGATCTTAAACATTATTTGAAAATAGTCTTACATTTTTTTGCAGTTTATGTCAACTGCAGGTTTCCGCTCTTATTAAAAAGCGAATAATGATGTCGAACAGAATAGTCTCCTATTAATAATAAAACCTTTGTACGTCACTATAATGTAAAAGTGCTCCAATTATAATTTTTCTGTGAAAGTTCATCTGTTCTTTTACAAAAGAGCTTTAAAATTTAATATCTCCACAGGCGATTACGTCAGCGTTGGACATGGGAAGTTATATATCAGCTATAATCCTCTTAGACAAAGTTGCCTTTTTGGAGAACTCGACTTTCGGTTAGATTAAAGAGGATTAACCTAAAACAGAGTAAAACCCTTTTGGCCGGATATTTAAATTTAAATTGCCAGGAATTGCTATCTCATGTCTAACCACGTCGTTTACCTCCTATATCTATTCATACAATACGTTAGTTTAATACAGATAAATGTAGTACAAATATTTGGAAAGTAAAAATCAATAAACCAAAGTAGAATAAATGTTTTAACATCAATTGAAGCTAGAATATCGAACAGAAATAAACGAAAAAGAAAGAACTTATTTTATATTGTTGTCATTGCTGATATTACTAATAAATCATGCAATTAAAAAAGTAACATACTAATATTTGTTTAAATAAAGGCAAATTGCGTAAAGCATAAAATTTTAAGACTGTATACTTGTATAAGGTGAATTTCTCATTATTTGTATAAAATTCTTACCACATTAAATATTTATAATGCATATGAGCATAATTTTTGGTGCAAAACACATGGCTGCTAGTTTTACAATAGATATACTTACAAAATGATTGTAAAAATGTTTATTTGACGAATTTCATTTCCAGTTTTTCTCTTTTTGCTAATTTTGAAATTAGTATCAAAAATATTTCAGAGTTACATGAACAGTAAGTGAATTTTAACAACTACACTCTAACACACAAGTATAACCAATATTTGCAAAAAAAAATGCAGCATAGCGTAATTTCAGCAGACGATAATGCCCTGTTAGATTAAGCCTCGGATTTTATGTGCTCTTACTAGTTAAACAAGTAAAATAAATTATTGTTTTTTTTTATATAACAATAATTACAATCTATTCACAAAGGAATAATAAGTAATTGATGTAACTGTGAAAGTGACATGCATTTGGTGTTATTCAGTGATAACGCGCCACATTAAATTTAATAGTATTATATCACTCCTAACAAGAATAAACTTACACAATTACATAACACATAACAGACAAAGACGGTATTCAATAGTTTTGGATTTAATCGGCAAACCTCTCGGGTAGGTTTAGTGGGTGGATTCTGTTTAGTCTTGATCATGCGAAGCCGTTCTCTAGTTTCTTGAAATTGTTAAGATGCTGAACACCATCACTTCTTTAACAGAATTTATTTTGAGGTCACTTTTTATAACGGAATTAAGCACATACCGTGGGGCGTCGGTAACTATTTTAAGATTTTGAGATTAAAACTTCTAAATGATTTCTATGTTGGAATGACTCGCAGTCTCTCACGATTGATATCCAGATGTTTATACTGGCCTTACGACCGTTTTATAAACTAGTAGCTTGTTTTATTTAGCAGTTTTATCTTTCGACCCATAAGCCAGTAGAGTTTGTTTAGTTGGAAGTTTAGTTGTTTTCTTTTGTTCCATATGTGAGTACGTCTGTCAATGTACATTCCAAGATACTTCACAGTATCAGGTCGAGTTAATGTTTTACTATATAATATGACTTGAAAGCAAGTTTCTCTCCAATTGGTAAATGTGACATGCGTTTACTTGCTTTCATTATCTTGTATCCTTTATTTTTTAACAAGATTTCTATATCGTTTAGATTTTCCTGCAGGAATTGGCTTGCTTCTACCAGGTCACTATGGGATGCCAGGATAGCACCAGTATCATCTGCAAATGTTGCTGTAACTGTTTTAGCGTTTGTCGAGAGGTCAGCAGCAAATAAGAGGTAGAGGACTAGTTTAAGCATGCTCCTTCGCAGTACTCCCACTTTTATAAGGAACATTTTAGATTTTGCAATGGGTTGCTTTACTTGGAATGTTCGGTCAGAAAGGTATGACTTCAAAGATGAACATATGGATAAGGAGGTGTATCTTTCATTTCATAGTAAAGATTGTGTACCGTACCCTGTGAAAAGCCTGTCTGATATCTATAAATGCCGCTGTTCAATATCTCCCTGCTTAGAGGTGTTGGTCAATGGTGACTACAACTCGGTGTATTTGTTGCGTTGTCAAGTATTTTTCTTGAAAACCAAATTGATGGTGAAGAATTATGTTCTTTATTTCAAGGATTGGTCTTAACCTTTTTAACTACAGCTTTTCGAAAACTTCTGATAATATGGAAAGAAGGTAACAGGTTTAGAAGATTCAATTTCACAGGGGGGCTTACATAGCTTTGCAATGATAAGAATTATAAGTGCTAGCTTTGATTGTGGGAAAAAGAAACCCGGCCGTAAAATTGCATTAAAGATCATTATTATAAGAGCAGGTGTATTTTGCATGCGATAAAGTCAAAGCCAAGAACTTGTGGTGTATTATGTGTAGTACTAAAAAAGCTGTGATTAGTTCGGACATCTGATCTTTTCTAGTCGGTGGGTTTTCTAAAGGATGCGCGTAAATACTTTACACAGATTTTTGCGAAAGCTTAAGCCTCATTTGTTGTCCCTGGCCCATAAACCATCTTCAAAATAAGTAGGTTATTTCAAGTATTCCTTTTAAAAACAATACACATTTGTGTAAGTTACAAGAGTAGCTATAAAAGAGAGACTGGGGAGGTACTTTCTAACATTTCATGCTTTAATTGGCTAAAATGACTATGCGACAACCGTAGCAACTTTAGTCACGCCGGACGAGACAATATTCATATTTAACTCAAATAAGGTTTACAAATTGCATTGCAGCTGACATTTCAAGAGAGCAGATATCCCTGAATATTTTTCTATTGCCTACATTTAACAGATTCAACAAACTTACATTAACTGGCGTGTGATCTTTATTATACGAAACATTTCGCCCAATTTTATCACCTTCGGGTATTGCATTACCATATACAGTTTAGAGGAAAAAACATTTCAGGCAAGACTAGCCTAACCTATTCGAACCTTCTATACACAATCACCATTCATAGGAATTAAAAACAGGCATTTATTTCTACAGTTTGAAAAGTTTCAAATGGGAAAATTTAAATTATTAGCACTCAGTCGTCGTTAAATAGTAAGCACAGGTTACTGATGTAATCAAAGTAAAACATGCGTCTATACGGACTAGATCATAATCTACGGACCAATGACAATGCTTTATGTCGAAGTATTTACAAAATTTTGGAAAGATTTTTTGTGTCTCTTGTGCCATTTTTTTTCAATTTGGGAATAAGACTTAGATTCAGCCATCGATATCAAAACTTATTCGTTTTATGTCGCTTACGTTTGGGTGCTATATTAAAGTAGCAAAATGTGTACTACCTTAACAGTTTACATTGTTTCGTGCATAAATGCCTAGCTCAGATTTGAATGAACCAATAATTGTAAAAGGAACAATTGCACACCTACCGATGTTTCCCGTTTATACGAATTGCAAATTTCAAGAAGTCTAAAGGTTGCTTATTAAATTAAATGTAAAATGTTTTGTTGTAACTTTTTGAAAGAATACGTTATCTAACTACCGTATTTATTTAAAATTCGTTTGTACAAGATATCAGAGCTAAAATAAATAAAATTACTTCACAACAAAGTAATTGTAAATATTTCACACAAACATATGCATTAATTAATTATTAAGTACATTACATATTAATGTAGGTACCTGTTGCTGTTGCATCTACGTACCACAATATAGAAAATTATGTACCTATTCTATCGCACCCAGTTAAAATCGCAATTTTCAACACACAGTTGAGTTTTTTTGTTATTGAAAACTAGAAGCATAAAATTTATTATTTATTATAAATGTCTATAATGAGAAGTCAAAAGCTTGCCTGTCAAATTAAATATAAAGACTTTTGTGTATACGCTGAACACGGAAATTTCCCATGTATGTGAGATTTGTAAATTGTTTGTCGAGTTTTTTCTTTTTGCCTCGCTGCAATAATTAGAATATCTTTGCAAAGTTAGTTTAAGCTGGGTCAGGTGTAAAAAAATGTGGTGCAATACCTAATCTAACCTAATCTCGAACTGAGCATCTACAAAACATATTTATAACGAGTATTATTTAACGTAGTTTTTTAACCAAAGTAATGCAAAATTTAATTACATTACATATAATTTAAGTTGCTGTTCTATCGTCGTCCCAAAGTATCATTTCTTGTACTGGCCAGCGTGCACTCGACTTCACCCACTCGGAACTTTTTAACACACAGGTCAGTAAATGAAGCACCTGAAATTTATTATAATTACACTGGTCAACAAATTTGTAACTTTATTTTTGTTTACTATCTACATACAAATTATGTTTGTTTTCTAGTTCTAATTACAATCTTAAAAAGAAATTACTTCTAACAGATCAGGTTTTGGAAAAATTAACTTAAAAAATGAATAAAAGATATTACGCATAATAACTAATAGGTACACTATTGCATTACAATTAGAATGTTTTTCTCTTTACTTGCCTGTTGTATGGAGCTGTGGAAGTATCTGATATCAGTGTCCAGCAGTAATTAGCAAGCATTTTGCTGTTTCACTTCCCTTAGTAAAGTTTTTCGATAGTGACGATGTCTTGATGGAACCGTTTTCCGTGCTCATCACTAACGTCACCAAAGTTTGCAGAAAAAAATCCAAGTGAGAATCTAAAAAAATGTATTTTAAGGCTCATGTTACAACCTAATGCTTGATAACTCCTAAGAGGTTGACTGACAATTTCTTTGTAGTTTTCAGATTTTATATTTCCCAAAACGTTTTGTTTTATCGCATTAAAAGCATTCCAAGCAGAACGTTCTAAGTCGCTTAGAAACTTTTCAAATTTCGTATATCGCATTAATCGACTAATTTGAAGTTCTACAAAAATACCCTCTGTAATTTTTGCAGCGGTGATACTGGAAAATTTTTGTTTGAGATATTAAAATCCATGTTCTTCTGTGTTGATGGCTTTCACAAAGTTTTTCATCAAACGCAATTTTATATGCAACGGTCGTAAGAAAACTTTGTCAAGCTCAACTAGTGCCAGATGGATTATGTGCTTTTGCCCAGGAATATGCTGCTCTCTCAGTGGCCATTGTTTAACAATATAATGAGAATGTCTTGCTCGACTGTTTCACTTACAAAATAAACAACAATGCTTCGTGTATCCAAGTTGTAACCAGAGCAGAGTTGCCGCAACTTTTAAATCAGCACTGATGTACCATTTATACTTTTTGTAATTATTTTTGTCAAGAAGGCATACCATATTTTCATAAGATTTCTTTATGTGACCAGCATGCCCCACAAGAACTGAAGGGTAAATATTTCCATTGTGTAGAAGAACAGCTTTTAAGCTCAGTTTCGAAGCATCAATGAATAGACGCCATTCGTCTGCATTGTATTCATAGCCTAATGCAAGCAATAATTGTCAATATTATTGCAGAAGTAAAGACCTTCTTCAGTTGAGAAATACTGTGCCAATGCTCTCTGACGATTGCGATATACTGAAATACGCGTATCGGAAGCTTACAACTTTCATTCTTGTAACCTTGATCCTAGTCCTAGTCCATCTGCTTGAGGTTTTGATAAATTGAAATCTCGAACCAGGTCATTTAGTTCTAATTGAGTTATTACATCAGGTTTGACTTCTTGAGATGGTAACAATTTCTCATTATTGTTTGACAGTTCTTCAGTTGCTCCTTCTGCTTCTGTATCACCTTGTTTTTTTTTCAAAACGTTTAGACATGTTGGTACCAGAAGAGTTGTCGAATGAGGTGCTGGATGAGTAGAAGAAGGCAAACTGGAATAAGCAAATTTCTTCTTATTTTTGCCAGAAACTCAAAGATTTTAGTGCAGCAAAAGTAGCAGTTCGTCGTATGGTCCGTTTGCGCATGCCAAATCATAGGAACCGCAAACGGCATAGCAGTACTCTTACCAATCAACCAGCTTCTTAGAGTAACAGCACAACAGGCACAGCAAGTTCTAGGAGTCCAAGATGTGTCTTGATTCTCAATTTTAACACCAAAGTAGTAGTACTACTTTTTTTTCTAATGTAGATGTATTATTTTGCTTAAGCTGCTCAATAGTTAATTTTCCGGAAACAACAAAAACTGTTCGAATCATTTATACACTTAGAAGAGACATTGCCAATATAAAACACAACAGGTTATCACAAACTGACTCAATTCAATTATAACACTTGTAATAATCCTTCTGTACCTTCTTATAGGTATACCCGCATAATCACATATCTCGAATTTCCGAAATATGATTGGTTTAAAAGCAAAGATAGGCGTGACTTACGGTTGTGACATAGAAAACATGTCAAAACTTGTTCCGACTGTTCAAACAAGTCACGCGACCCAAGATTTCTTTCAGTATTTAGGATTAATGCGGTAAAACAGAAAATATCAAAACCAGTAACAAATTAATACATTTTAGGAGGAAATTATTATTGAAAATTTCTCAAAATTTTAATGTGGCTGGAAAAAAATTGAAAATGTTTTCAGCATGAGCATGAAAAAGTACGTACGGTATTAGACATACACGTATTAGAGTGTAATAAAAAAGTCTTTGTTGACCAGTGTTATCTACAAACGAAAGTGATAACATTTATTAAAAATTAAAAATGAATAGTATAATTATAAAACAAAACACTTGGTAATTGTTTCACAATTTGTTGGTTTCTATTTACTCGACTCGAGTTTCAACCATCTCGGTTATCTTCAGGAGTTTACAAATAAAACTGAGCCAGCGGGTGGTCTAGTGGTTAAAGTCCCAGGCTTTGAAACTAGACTCCCAACGGCAGTAGGTTTGAGTCCTCTACCCGTTGGAAATTTTTCTGAATAAGTTAAATCCGATGTGTCCATGGATGGTGTGTGTCGTGTGTATGTTGAGTTGCATGTCTTTCAGGGGTAGGGCATGTTAAACCGGTGAATAGCGCTGAAGTGCGCTGAGCCCGGGTAAGGGAGTGGGATGGGAATCATGACGTCGTGCTCACGCACGGCCTCATGATTCTTAAACAAAACGAGTAAAACTAAAACTAAAAACCTAAAGATGTACAAAACTACCCATTTCTAGAATTCCGTCGTCGCCGCCCTGATTTTACGTGTTAAGACATGTGTTTCTATGCTTTGTTGACTGTAGGTCAAGGAGGGGTGAAATACCAAAATCGGTGTGGTCGTTAACTATATTTTTATTATTATTTAATGCCTTTTTAATTTCTAAACTTTCTAATTTATTTAAACGGTTGCCATTGTTTTCTATGTGTAAAATTTTTGTATCTGTGTGTTTAAAAAAATGATTGTTTGTAATACAGAGTGGCTAGGAAAACCCCGGCCACTTTTCTTGTGGCGGTCAAGAGATGGCGCTTTAATAAAAAAAAATTAAATTAAAATACTGGCAACAAAGCAGAATCCAAGACGTTTTGATTATTAAATACGCTCCATATTAAATCAAAACAACCAAAATGTCTTGGATTCTGCGTTGTTGCCAGACCGGCGCAAGAAAAGTGGCCGTGTGTTCTTTAATTCTTGTATATAAACTGTGGCCTGTTTGTCCTTTATATATTGCATCATAATTAGAACAGTCTATTTGATAGATACCATTTTTTGAATATTTTTTTATTGTGTTTTCAGTGTTTACTAGATGTTTATGGAGTTTGTTCAGATTGTCCATAGCTACGTTGATATTTAATTTTTTGAGCTTGTTAGTAACTTTATAGATAACTCTACCTATATAATTGATTTTTAACCATGTCGTTTTTTCAATTGTCTTTTGTCCGCTGTACAAAAAATGTTTTACATTTTCTTTTTGTTGAAAGTGATAACGTCGAAAATTAAATATGAACTTTCTTTTGTACATGTTTTAAAGAATAATTTCCAATAGGTTATGTAACGCCAAATGTATTTTAAGTAGGAATGTACATAGAATATCGATGCTTTTTAAACATAGATCTTGGTGTACAAAATATCGATGTTACAACATTGATTGTTAGGTTTGCCATGTTTGGTGACATCGAAGTTTGTACAAATTTTATTTAATGTTATAATTTCATGTTCATGTAGCTTAAAGCAAACTATCTGAAATGTTTGACTTTTGCAATTAAAATTTTCTGATTTTATTTTATCATTTCGATGCTGAAAGAATTTTTTTCTTTGGTAGCTATGCTAATTTGTTTTATCAACAAAATGCACAAATTGTTATTAATTTCAATGTTAAAGAATTTTTTTCTGTAGTTGCTACGCTAATTTGTTTTATCAGCAGTCTAATTAATTTTTAAAATATTCAAGTTCATTCATTAAATACAAGAACAATGAATAAGATTTAAAAAACCGCAATGTTAAGTGCCGTGACTGAAATGTTTTCGGTATGTACATTGAGGGACATATTGGCAATAAAATGTTTGTGTTTGTTTAATATTTTTAATATTATCCTTATTTTAAATTTTTAAAACAGTTTAAAGTATGATGATTTTATAATTGTATATTAGTTAATTACATATACAAAACAATATAACAATAGTATATTGATAAAAAAATAAATTCAAATACTATACTAGAACTAGATATTGATATACCAATTTCTTAACAGTAACATGAAGAATAGTACAAAAGTAATAATGTTTCGCCGCCACAGCGCACAACCTTTTCGAAAGCAACCTAATATGAGACTTCCATTTCATATGTAGGTCCGAGGTTATTCCCAAGTATTTTACATGTTTAGCATACCCCAAATGTTTACAAGAAAAATTACAATGAGTTTTGTTAGATATACATTGTGTTTTTGTGTTTGATTGACAGAAAAACTAATTAATTTTTGTCTCTTTTTAAACATAACTGAAACAGTTTTTAGAATTTAAAAGAATTGCATTATGAAACGAAGTACATAATTTATTATCGTTTTGGAGCAGGTTTATGTCAATATCAATATTACTGTCAATATATATAATTGCTGTTATCCGTGTATATTATTACCTACTAAAATATTATTCAAATAGTTTACCTATATATTGAACAATAATGGTTCAAGAATTAAACCTTCTGGTACGCCATATTTAACTAAACTGGGAATAATGTGCATCCACAAGTGTAACCAACCGCATTCTATCCTTGAGAAAATTGTCAAACCATTCTAATAGTTTTTCTCTGATATCCATTTATTTTAATTTTTTGAAGTAGCATTTTGTTGTCTAAGGTATCTAAATGCTGTAGATAAATCAATAAAAAAATCACTAAAATTAGCAGACTTTACCTATTTATAATAACATTGTCTTACCTATGTAACACATTATTTCATTATGACATGTTTTTATATATTAAATATTGTGGTTAATAAATACATACACTTTTTTATTTTCAAAACATCAAACAATAATTTAAAATGTATTAGGAGAAATCGATGTCTTTGATACGATGCATCGATGGTGTTTGACGATGTTGACCATGTTAACATTGATATTTTCTATACAATCCACATCTTTAATTAAAATTCGGTATTAATCTAAAAGGCCGTGTTCGCAGCACAGTAATTATACAGAATGATTGTATTTTTTTAACTCTAACAAATTTCATACCTTAAACAAACTTCACCTGTACAACTGATGTTTCAGTTTTACATGTACATACGATGATGGAGAATAAAAAATGTATTTGTAATTAACATTAGATTGTGGTTAGAGTTCTTTTCTTTTTAAATTTTAGTTTAGTAATATGGACAGACTCTAATTAAATGGAAGATTATGCAGCGTTGAGTCGTTCCTGAAAATTGTTCAGAAGTGATAAATGACTGGTTTGCTGCAAGGAAAGATTCAATCGTCTTTAAGGTCTTTGAATAAATCTTATTTTTCAACGACGTTTTTTCATTTTATAACGATTAACCAAAAATTACCCAATAGTAACTGCGAATTTTAAATCATTTTACAACCCCTACGTTTTTGTAGAAAAAATAGAGTCTAAGTTACAATCCCCACTGGATATAGCCCTCACACGTATTTTCTTCGATTCAGCGATGGTCATAACCCCCTAAGCAGGTCATAAACCCCACTTTTCTTTTAGTTACAAACCCCACATTTGACACGACCCCCAATTACATATTTGGCCACAATCACCAAGCATCATTTTGAACACTAGAACCACGTTGGTCGCAAGCTTCACTTTTTGGTTTGGTCACAACCCTCAGTTATTTTTTGACCAAAAAGAGCGAAGCGGCTAAATAATTATTAAAACCAAAGCAAAAAGTAGGGCTTGTGACAAACATAGCCGTGGTGTCCAAAACAATATTTGGAAGTTGTGATCAAAAATGTAATAGAGGGCTTTGTCCAAAAATGTTATTGGAGATTGTGTTCAATTTAAACGTTGTAACCAAATTAAAAATTGGGGAGTTATGACTAACGTGGGAGGTATAACCATCGCTGAATTATTAGTGAACAATTTGCACCTAAACATTTCGATTAATACGCACTTAGGGCGTTGAGAGACCGACTAAGTGAAGGTTGTGAAGGGGTGTATATATTTTACAGCTGATACGTCTTCACAAAAAACATTAAATTAACGTTGAAACGATTGTTGGTCCCAAAAAAGAGGCTCTGCTTTACTTTAAAACAGGGTTACTAGAAGAAGGAACTCGAATATATACTGTACGCATATTAAACAGCCTCTTTACGCAAGCGCTGAACGTGCGGCAAAATAGGAACCGAATTTCGGCTTAAAACACGGTATAAACGTATGTAAAAGACAATACAAACAGTTTTCCAATGAAGAAAAACCTCGAGGCAAAAAGCAACGGACGTATGGAAGGAAGGTCTCGCGACTATTATACGACAGCTTGTTTTGTCAAATTTATTTCCTACATTAAAATTTAATTTCAAGTTGTTCAGCGTCTAAAAATGTTACCATCCCGCTTCTCTACGGAACAACATTTATGCTCTATTGGCAACCCTAATAACGGCATATTATTAATTTGTTCTCTTATTTAACGAGCGGCAAAAGCCGCAGGTACTGCTAGTAAAATATAACTGTGAAATAAATACTGCGGTTTAGATGAATTAGTTATATTATTAGTAGCGCACATTAAATTACCTTGTAAAGCTACCCCAGGGAGTATTTAGTTTCAAACTATTAGTAGTAAAAATGTTATATTGAGACTAGCACGTTGCGTCGGCTTTAGTAAGTTTTCACATTCTACTGCAGTTTGTTTTCAAAACTCGTCTGCTATTATTACTTTCCTATACTTTCAGCATAGGGAAGTATCAATTTCATGAAAATGGTTAAATTCGAAATTTTAAAGGAAATCTTTGGAACCTCTAGGAACTCAAAAGAGGTTTTTAAAAAATATCTGTCTGTGGATGGGTGGGTTGGTATGTATGTGTGTGGTGCATCGTAACTACCGAACGGATAGTATGATGTTGCTGAGCTTTCCAATGTGTGAGTATATCAAAAATTCACCGAAAAAATAAAAGATCAGTCAATATTACAATTTACTTTCGGCTTAGACCGCTTCATCATTTGGGAACTACACCCAGCATAATCAGGTAAGGACCGACCTGTAGCTTGTCTGCCTTTACAAGCATTTGCTCTAGAAGTCTGCGCAATATTTGTTCGTAGGCCCTGCCGGCCTAAAGAGGGCCGTGTGCTTAGTTTATTTAAACCTTGGGGCGGATAAGGATTTGATCTTAATGTATTTTGTTTTCCAAGACAATAATACTTAATCGGCTTATGCCTGTTAGCTGTTTGTGAACCCATACAAACTAACGTTTCGCAAGACATTGCAGCTTACATCTTCAGAGTGAATAGAACACTGAAATCAAATCCGCGAAGCGGAACTATTTAAACCTCTTTGAGACAGTCGAGCAGAACGGCGGAGTTCTTGTTGGCTGTCACCGTTGGAGAAAGACGGATCCGGTGGTATGTATATGTCAATAATAAATATCCACGCGGAAACGGAAGAGAAGGAAGAACTAGTTAAAGACAAACTCTACCAAACATTAGAAAGGGCCTATAACACAATACCAACAAACGATATCAAAATCGTCCTCGGAGACCTGAACGCCAAAATAGGGAAAGAAGTGGAATACGAACCAACCATAGGAAAACACAGCCTCCACCACGAATCCAATGACAACGGAAAAAGGATAATAGATTTTGCAACAAGTAAAAACATGCTAATTAGCTCGACGTACTTCCCACACCGTAACATACATAAACAAACATGGATATCCCCGGACGGCAGAACGGCCAACCAAATCGACCACCTGATCATCGGCCAAAGAAACGCATCCAGCATACGTGATATCAGAACCTACAGAGGAGCAAATATTGAGTCCGATCACCACTTAGTTAAAGCCACATACAGAGAACGAATAGCCAAAGGCGCAAAAATATCCCAGGAATCCCAAACAAAATATCACCTAGAAAAACTAAAGGAAAAAAACAACACAAACAGCCTTCCAAAACAAAATAGCAAAAGTACTAGAGAAACAGCAAGAGAAAGTAACAGAAAACCAGGAAGAAAGCGAAGTCGTTGAGGAGAAATGGAAAGAAATCGAGGAAGCGGCCACAGAAGCCGCCAAGAACACAATAAGCCCCAAACCAATGGAAAAAAAAGAGACTGGTTTGACGAAGATTGCAAAAAGGCCATAAATAACAAAAACAAAGCATATCCTATATATACAGAGAGACCCACCCGACTGCAGAGGGCCAAATACGAGGAGACTAGAAAAACAACTCATAAATTGCTACGAAGAAAGAAAAGAGCGGCCATTAATAAGACACTGCTACAAATCGAGGAAGACTTTAAGAACAACGACACCAGGAAAGCATACTTGCAAATAAATATATTTAAGAAAGGTTTCCAGCCAAGCACTAGCCTATGCCGAGATAAGACAGGACAAATCATGGGAAACGAAACAGAAATACAAGGGAGGTGGAAACAATACTTCAAGGAACTCCTAAACCCAAACAGCAACCAAAATCCAACTAACAAAGACCAGAGACTACTTCAACACACAGCCGACGAACGAGAGGAGTACAACGACCCTCCAACTGAAGAAGAGGTAGGAAAAGCAATCAAATCGCTAAACAACAACAAATCACCAGGTATGGACAACATCCAGTCAAAACTAATAAAATATGGAGGACCACGACTAGCGAAAGCGGTAACGGAACTAATTAAAGAAATATGGAGAACCGAAAAAGTGCCCAACGAATGGAGAACCAGCATCATCTATCCAATCCACAAAAAAGGAGACAAGCTAGAATGTAAAAATTTTAAGGGAATATTCCTACTAAGCACAACATATAAAGTCTTCACAACCATCCTCCGAAACAAACTAGAACCACTAGCCGAAAATATCATTGGCGAATACCAAGCGGGTTTTAGACCAGGAAGATCGACCACCGACCAATTATGCGCGGTGAAACAAGTACTGGAGAAATGCTGGGAATATGACATTGATGTGTACCAACTGTACCTGGACTTTAGACAGGCATACGACAGCATAGACAGAGAAAAGCTCTACAGCATCATGCTAGACTTTAACATACCACTGAAACTACTACGGTTAACAAGACTAACAATGGAAGGCGGGTGAAGATACAAGGAAACTTAACGGATTAGTTTAAAATAACCAAGGCCTCAAGCAAGGGGATGGACTCGCCCCAATGCTTTTTAATCTAGCATTAGAATACGCAGTAAGGAAAACCACGGTAGATACCAACGCGTCGCTGCTACACAAATCTACCCAACTAGCAGGATATGCGGATGATATAAACATACTTGGAAGAAACCTAACAATAATGAAGGAAATCTACATACAACTAGAAAGAGCTGCGGAAGAAGTGGGCTTAAAAGTGAACGAAGATAAAACCAAAGTATTAATACAGACCCGAAGCAATAGGAGGAGAGGTCAGAACATGACAACAGGCAACCAAAATTTTGAGGTGGTGAACGACTTTACCTACCTAGGCTGTAACATATCCAGCAAACGGGACGAGATGAAGGAAATCCAATGAAGAATCAGTAATGCCAATAAAGTATACTACCAGATTTCGGCCATAATCAGATCCGGGAATGTCCACAGGAAAACAAAACTGAAACTATATAAAACAATAATACGTCCAGTGCTATGCTATGGAAGCGAGACTTGGACACAAAAAGCGGAAACAATGGTAAACGCATTCGAAAGAAAGATTTTACGCAGAATATATGGACCGGTCCAAGAGAACGAACAGTGGAGAATAAGATACAACCACGAGATCTACCAGCTCTTCGCAGAAGCAGATCTATCAACAACAATAAGATTACAAAGACTTAAATGGTCCGGGCATTTACAAAGGATGAAAGAGTCCAGAGTAGTCAAGAGGATCTTCAACCAAAAACTGGAAGGCAAAAGACCGGTTGGAAGACCAGGGGCGAGATGGGCAGACAAAATCCAAGAGGACGCACGATCCATGCTCGGAACTCCAAACTGGAGAAAGGCGGCGGAGGACAGGGTAGCTGGAGGAAGAAAATAGAGGAGGCCAAGGCCCGATTTGGGCTGTAGCGCCATTGGATGGATGGTGCATAGTAACTACCGAACGGATAGTATGATGTTGCTGAGCTTTCTAATGTGTGAGTATATCAAAAATTCACCGAAAAAATAAAAAATCAATCAATATTACAATTTACTTTCGGCTTAGACCGCTTCGTCATTTGGGAACTACACCCAGCATAATCAGGTAAGGACCGACCTGTAGCATGTCTGCCTTTACAAGCATTTGCTCTATTTGTTCGTAGGCCCTGCCTGTCTAAACAGGGCAGTGTGCTTAGTTTATTTAAACCTTGGTGCGGACAAGGATTTGATCTTAATGTATTTTGTTTTCCAAGACAATAATACTTAATCGGCTTATGCCTGTTAGCTGTTTGTGAATCCATACAAACTAACGTTTCGCAAGACATTGCAGCTTACATCTTCAGAGTGAATAGAACACTGAAATCAAATCCGCGAAGCGGAACTATTTAAACCTCTTTGAGCCAGTCGAGCAGAACGGCGGAGTTCTGGTTGGCTGTCACCGTTGGGGAAAGACGGATCCGGTGAAGCGTGATCGTGAGATCGATGATGCTTAGGATTCCTCAGTGGATAAACTACCGGAGTCCAAGCTTTACTGAGTCTAAAACCATCTTCGCTGTTTATGTTGTTAGGTTGTTTCTCAATTTCAATTGCTTCGCGTATGATACTAGGGAAGTAATGAGGTACTCTGGCGAGTACCCGAGCATTGTCAAAGTCCATCTTATGCCCAGTTAAACCAGTATGTTCAGCCACCGCAGATTTTGTGATGCGTTTGTGTTTGTAATCACCTTTGTGCTCTCGCAATCTTAACTTAATGGAACGACCAGTTTGTCCGATGTAGTTTGAGCCCCAAGAGCAAGGGATGTTGTAAATCCCGGCTGATTTTAAATTTGATGTTTGATCCTTTGCAGATCTGAAACCGTTTTCCAAAGTTTCATTAGTTCTAAAAATTGTCTTTATGCTGTACCTTCTAAGAACATGCCCAATCTGATCAGTAATGCCTTTACTGTAAGGTAGAAAAGCTAAGCCTTCCGGAGGTGCCAGTTCCTCCTGAGCCTTGGGCTGTTCCGCATTGCGGAAGTTCTTTGGTTTTTGGTTTTAATAAATTCCAAGGAATGTTTTCCTTAAAAATTAGTTTTTTTCTCTCACAACAAAGCTTTTGGTTTCTAAATACAAGACATGCCCCCAAGCAAAGCTTAACTTTAACTGAGCTGATGGTGTATGTTTGGCGTGTTAGCATTTTGATGCGCTAGCGATCGGTGTGGGTAAGTATTTTTAATGTGCAGGGAGCATACATGGCTAGTTTTGTTCGCTTGTAGTAGCTCATATTTATCAAAATCTTACAAACGGATTTTATTCTGCCATTGTTAGCACGTAAGACGTTGATTCTGAAATACTCTTCAAAATATGGTAAGTAATATATTAACTATATTTCTAAAGTATAGGAAAGTCCAGGCGAAGTGCTACGCTAATTTTTATTTACAAGCTTTCAATTATATCAGGTGGCTAACACCAGCCATTTTCTCAATTTTTGTATTATTAATTTAAAAGTTTTTATTTCGATAATATACACATAAAAACGCGTATTACGACGGAAAACGGTGTTCGTTTGGACTTCCGGTTTAATTGGAAGTGCTAACAATTTTTTTTATATAATGGAGCACACCCTGTATACTTCTGTGTATTTGAATAGACCTTTAAATTGAATTGTCTTTACAGCTATCTATAATACTTACCCGTTACGTTTTAATTTTGGCCGCCAGAGAGCGATTAAGAAAAATTTAAATGCCAAATAACGATATTTATAATTAATTTTTGGTTAAGTTGGCTTTCAAAACAAATGAATAATAAACTTTAAGTACGTTTTTATTAATTTGTTTATACATTTCATTGTGGCAGAAAGATTAAGAAAATTTAAAATATAATTTCTATTCTTTAAACGGACCTAACTTATTCTTTTTAATCCCCTACTTGAGATTTATTGCATTATTTAAATTGCTATTTTATTTGTTTTAATTTAATACCAATAACATAGTTTCTTTTTAAAATAGCAAGAAAAATAAAATTATTGTATCAATAACGGATATTAAAAATAGCTAGAGGCCCTCTGGCGGCCAACATATAAAGTTAATAGATAATTATTATACATGGCTATAAAGGAAATTTAATGGACTATCTAAATATGCAAAAATATACAAAACATTCCATTAAAATTAAAAAAATTGCTATCACTTCTTGTTAAACCGGAAGACCAAATTAACACCGTTTTACGTGGTAATATGCATTTTTGTGTGTACATTACATACAAGCGGTGTCTATTTCTACATAAGATTTGAACATCTGTGACATATAAACAAGGTTTTACAATTTATAGCACATCCTTAACAACTATTAATATTTATAACAATTCCAGTAAAATATGAAATGTTGATTTTATATACAGTTTTAAGTAATGTTATTAGTTGGCTTCTGTTGCTCTTGTTCGTTTTCCTAGTACACCCGACTTGATTGCAAACGAATAGGGTTGGCGAATCAAGTAAAACATGCCAAATCGATTACTTTATATTGGTAAACTATACTTATCTATGAAATGATTATTAGAATTTACCACCTAATTCTACAAAAAATTCATATAAGCCAGATTATAGAAAAGTGATTTAACATAAGCAACTTGATTTGCCAACCCTGTTGATTTCAATGCGGTTGGGTTTACTATTACCTTCCCTTTCACTTTGTTCCTTGCACAAAATTTCCGCTTGTTCTATAGAGACTAAAACTGTTGTCTCTACGTTTCCTCGCCAGCATAAAACAAAATTGGACGATCCCTGCTCCGTTTTAAAAGAATTTAAGCAGAAACCTTATTCAGAGTATTTCCCCCTTAGGAAATAAATGTGCCAATCAAATTAACTCCCAATAAAGTCCCTACAATCTTTGTAACTTGTGCGTGCCACCACAGTTTATTTACAGTTCCCTCCAGACCTATTCATTTTCTAAAAACTTAGTAGATTTGTAAGTGTAATTGTACTGATTCACATCAAATGAAATTAGATATATAGACGCAATTAATTTGGTAGTTTAAAATTACAGCATCGGTTCGTTACAAACACTTTTATTGTTATTTCCAACAGTTTTTTTCGTTTATTACGTATAAAACAGAAGTGACTGAAATAGAATAAACGTTTTGTTTTGCATGTGGTATCAGCATGTACAGAAAAGAGCTGACCATCCCAAGGGATTGGCGATGATCCCAGGACAATATCTTAGTGGAGCATGCGCATTATACAAGTCCCATGGGACGGATCGTGACGCGAGTGATGAGCAGGCCTACCACCACATACGATTACCGATGGAGAATTCCCAAAAGAGGGGACAGTAATGAAGGATACGTATCGACACACTATTTCCATTTATATGTGTTGTCTCATTTGTTTAAACGGACAGCGTATTGCTAAAAAAGGATAACGAAGCATGCGTGTCTGCATTGCAGGAAAAGAAGCGTACGCAGTCAGTATGTTACATTTGGATGTAGTTGGCTTTGACGTGAGAAGGAATGTAATAAAAACAGGGCGAGGGGAAATTCTTAGAGGGTGGATGTAGTTGACTGTTCTTTCGCGTTAGCCAGAGGGACGACTTTACGGAGTAAATAATAAAAGTAAGGCTGAGAAAGGAACAGTCGTTTGTCAAGGTAAAGCCGAGTGTTGCAGAGAGATATCCATAAAAAATGTTCGCACTTTGAATAGCAATTTTGTTTCCCGTTTCATCACTATCAAAATTAATGAGGAATTTAATAGGTCAGAGTTAGAGCAAGTCACGGCAGATTGTTGCGGATATTGACAAGCTGCCCATATATCAGTAATTTGTAATCAGTCATGCATGCCGATGTATCGAAGCTGTGAATGAAGCACCATATTTCACGGCAATCTGCGAGGTTTCAGTCTCAGATGCTTTTCGCTCGATTTACGATCGGCCGCTGTCCGTCTCCTTTGAAAAACATAAATCAGTGGTTTGACTTCATTCGATGTTTACAGTTTCATGACTTAGAATGAATTCATAAGAAATATTTTACAACGAAAAAATTTTAGGTTGTCACACAGAAACACAGGGCAGGATTTACAAGTATGGTTATTAGACCTATAGCCTGAGAGCGCCGAGTTTTGGAGGGCCCCTTAAAACTAATTATGACAGAAAAATTAAACACAAAAAAATTACAATAAATTATTTTGCAAAAAAATTTAAGAAACAAACTGGAAAAAGAAAGCAGAATGTTCGAGAGTGTGTAATAAGTTTAGTTTTCTGCTGAATTTAGATGGGTAGAAGAAGATGGTATTTAAAAAAATGCTGGTAATTTAGTTCAGAAATATTCACACGTCTTATCTGGAGAATGTATTCTATGCAAGAATTTTTTTGCTACAAGTAAAAATTGATACCACTTCTGCTCGACTCAGACTAAAGTACATACGTGAAAAAAAATTAGTTGGGATATTTCCTAATTTTGGAACGGCGCGGCGCGACGTTGATATTTTTTTATCCCTACTAATGACTAGTGGTTCAGCAATTTTTTTGTTTCGGAACAAATAAAATCGTACTTAAGAAGCAAAACTGGCCTCTTTTGTACTTGTCTACACAAAGTAAGCTAATAAGTATTTCTTTTTTGAAAGTCTTTGGCAGTTTTGCGGCAAAAAAGGCGAGAATTAAGCAATCCAATATTTATTTTATTTTAAAATTTAATAAGTTTATAGTTCTGTTATATATATATTGTTTAAATTTAATTTATTCTATTAAAAATGTACGTATTTAATTCAGTTGCTGAAAAATAGTTGTTACATATTTGTTAAGATAAATGTAACAAAAAAAAATAATAAACTGAAAAACTAATACAGGGAACGCTCTATTTGAAGTAACAGCAAAGCGTCGAGTAGGTACTCTAAACTCGACCTTGTATAAACAGAATTATCAAAATTTTGAGAGACTTAATAATGCCTAATGTGTAGGTTATAATAATATGACATTTTCTTTTCTACATTTTAAAAATGTGTTTATAGTTATGTTTTAAATATCAAATAATGTTGAAGTAAGCAACACATTATGCTAGTTCATCACTGTCATTCTTCGAGGTCAAAGTGTTAAAAACTTTGTTACATTGGAGATGTTACAAGCTACAATAAAAATAGAAATATATAGTTTTTTACCTTCCTCGTTATACGGAGCTGTAACAGTTTTCTTCAAGGTTATGAAGTACACGCAACCTATCTTCGAAGTTTTTTTTTGTTGGAACTTTACTCACCAATATGCTACAGATGTCTCAAAGAAATGTATTTTTTTAATTTTGCAGCTACACCTTCTTTCAAATACTCACGCTTTGGGGCCTTGTGGAACCGGTAAGACGAGTGCTGCAGTAGTGCCTGCGTATACATGTGTGTTTCTCTTTTTGTATGCGTATGTTCACTGTGTAGCCCACACGTGTTATTGCAGAAAACTTATATTGACTCCTGCAATATATAAAAGGGAGAGAGATGACTCACTTCAATATAAACGCGCTCTAAAAAAATTGTTCCCTTTGTTACAAAATTTCGAAGTCCGGCTTCAAAGTCGGTATAAAAGTGTCACTTACCGTCTCTTTATTCAACAAGAATTTCTAGGAATTTTGTTTTAACTAGAACAGTTTAAGTAAGTAATATCCATGCAAAAAATCTGTTTGGAGATTTTGCCGTTTATGAATTGTCTAAGATAACTTGAAGGTATGCGTGTTCATGGAAACGATAGTATTTGCATTCTACTTCTACCAGATAGCCGATCTGTAATTGCAAAATCTCCAGTTACTTAAATTTCGGCTTTGAACTCACCTCCAAGGTGTCGAACTGTTACAGAAACAACTTATAATTGGAAAATACCTGTGGGAGGTATGGGACAAAATCACCAAGTGAATAATTAATTCTGAAATATCAACGGTTAAACATTGTCCGCGATTACATAAGCCGTTTGTTCTTATAACTTTTCCATTTTGGTAAAAATAACTATACGAGCCCAAAACTATATATTAGGGCCTAGTAAATTATTTAAACACTTTCAAGAAAGAAGCCTCTTCAAAAATGGTGCCTTTTTTACAATGTTTGTTATTTAAATAGTAAACAATGCATTTTTTTATAGATACAAGGATAGTATATAAAGCAGAAAGAAAACTCTGTAAAAGAGGTTTATAATGAAAGAAATGACAAAAACAAGATTAGGCCCTAATATATGGATTAAGGCTCGTAATACAGAGATCAAATCAAAACTTAATCGCAGTCGCCTATGATACAAGCGCGGCATGTCGATGATTAGTCTGCAAACTGTGGAGCTATTATCACAGCTGGTCGGATTATTATTTTACCGTAATTGCTCATATTCAACATTTTTAAACAGTACGCATTGTAAGTTACTTTTAATAATTTTTATTTTTATTTTACATCGTGCTTGATAAATTACAGTCGGCAAACTTAACACGATTAACTCACATACAGCATGTGCCACCTAACCTTGCAAATTTTAGTGGGCTTTAATTCGGCTACTTACGCTTAGTTTCGTCGGTAGTCGTAACTTAATCTAGCTCTAATTGGCTGTTGGACAGTGTGGTACACTCTACTAAAAAGTGAAAGTCGATTTTTTTATGGTTTACGAAAAATTGTGGATTTTTTGACAAATTAAAAGGCTGTGCGCCATAAGGTTAGAAACAGTTTGCTTTGAGGAGGGATTAACATAATAATGACATAAATAATTAACAGCAACTAGATATTATACTAGCTTTCAAACTACGGGATTGCTTTTGCTTGAGAGTGTAACGGCTTCTTGCCTTTTAAACTTATCGTCATTTTTGCAAGGTTAAATGGCACTTGCTGTACCTAATAGAAACAAAAAAATTAAACAGTGTGCTGGTTTAGCGGTAAAAGCATGCGCTTGTAATCTAGCAGCCCCAGTTCAAATCCCATGGCATTTATAATAACCTTTTTCCACGACCGAGAATAGAAGTCGGTTTCTATGGCATCAAAATTGTGACAAAAGTAAAGCATTTACTCTCCAGGGACTAAATAAGACAACAATTTCCCTAGGGGAGTTTTTATTTCCTGTCATATTTATTTTTGTAAACAAATGTCTGTTGTCATGGTACGTTGCATGGAAACATCCCAAAGGCTTTTAAATATTGAAATTTCGCTCCGATTTATTATAATTCTTTATTTATGAAATTAAGTGTTTCTACTTCAAGTCACACCCCAGGAAAAATAAGATGTTTCTCTTCCTTAGTGTATAATGTACTATTAACTGTTTTGCTAATTATGTCGTTTTGATTGTTTAGTGTTTTAAATTAAAATTAAATAAAAACGTATTCAAAGTGTTCTTTTTTTACGCCAACCCAGCATGCTTTTTTAAAATCACGATGCCAACTGACATTTATCATATACGTTTGTAAAATAGAAACATTATTAGTAAACTAGTGTTACCCCGTCGAAATTCGACGGCAGGCATATTGGAAAATGTAAGTAAGGTTTCTTATGTTACAGCACCTCCTTAAATACTACATTGAGAGTGCTATTCCCTTTTGGAATTATTTGTACTTTCAAATTGTCGAACGATCGCACTCGAGAAATTGCTACGTACAACTGGCCATGGCTAAATACAGGCTGGGGTAAATAAATACCAACACGATCAAAAGTTTGCCCTTGCGCTTTGTTTATAGTCATACAAAACGCAAGACGAATAGGAAATTGGCGTCTGTTGAAAGAAAAAGAAAGCGTTGTATCTGATTGCGTTAAGTCGATTCTAGGAATCAAAACTCTTTGACCTACTCTTTCGCAAGTGATAATTTCCAAATCCAAACAATTGTCGTACATATTTCGAACAATTAATCTGGTACCATTTAAGAGCCCCTGGGAAACATTTAGGTTTCTTAGCATGACAATAGCTCCAGTTTTTAATTTGAGGATATGTGGAGGCAAACCACTTAACTCTAAACTGTTTAGAAATTCAATGGGAAACTGAAGAATTTCATTCTCCTCCGCCGTTATCAGTATTTGCATTACATGAATAATTTCATTGATGATCAAAAGTTGTTCATCATTAGCTTGTTGTATCATCGAGTCATAATTCAAATTCGGAATTATGGGAGACTCTATGCTTGAAGTTGCTAGTGGTAAATCATCGATACTGGGTAAGTTGAATGTTGACAGAGAGAACCCATGTAATTTTAAGGTTTCATTTATATCTCCGAGACTCGATTGATAAGCTATATCCTGGCTGTAAAGACGTACATAATCTTCGCTGAAAGAGTCTTTAAACACATCTAATAACTGAAGTGCATTGGATGGTTGTTGAAATATGCAAATAAACGAAAATAATTGCCGTAATTGAAACGGCATTTGAATGACTGATGATTCAAGTAGACAACGATGCCACTCATTATCATCCTGAAGTAACCCATGATGCATTGCTGCTTCCTTAAAAGTACAATAAGTAACATTACGGTATGTCCTCAAATCTTTAAAACTGGTGGCACCCACAACATGAAGCAACAGCAAGCGAAGATGATATCGTTCAAATTCTACGGGGGAAACATTAAACGTTCTACCAATAATTTTACAAAATTTAACACGTTTTTTTCCAAATTCGGTTATTTTTGTCCCAAACATAATAATTCGGCGTTTCTGGATAAATGTAAGGGCTTCTTTTTGATAAATCCTTATTTAAGTTAAACCATGCAATCAGTTCTGTGTTTCTTAATTCTGCTTTAAGTAAGACTTCAGCGGCATTGTCGTCATGAAAATACACTTGTTGTTCTTGTGGTAAATGAACAGGTAAGCGAATTACAGAATGAAATTGTTCATGCATAGGATAGGAAAAAATTCTATACGCAGCCTCACTCGGACTGACATATCGGGTGTTTAAGAAAGCTGATACTTCATCATGATGAAGCATGTCACCTTTGGCAGTTATCTGCAAATTGGCGCAGTCATGTCCTTTGTAGACATATTTATGAATGTATTTTATGCTGTGGACACTTGCATAAATTTCTACATTAATATGGGCTTGAAAGTGAAGTAAGAGAAAGGAATTATAAGGAACTATATAACGATTGTCAACTTCCACATAACTACCTTGTACATGTTTAGCAATCGTTGTACCATTATTCTTTCTTCGATAATTGGGATAGCCATTTATAATATCTCTTGTCTCAAGAATAAAATCTTTTGGGAATCCCTTTTTACACTTACCGTCGGCCATGCAAATTGACTTTGGATTAAGAATACCGCAAGGCCCGTGCACCATATGAGATTTGACTAAATTGTATAAGGCCGTATTACTGTTGGGGTCTGGTATTTCTGCGGAAATAACGTTGTCAATATCTGAGATTTCCCTAAATTTGCAAGTATCTTGAAGACATAATAATAGGTGAACATGAGGTAAACCTCTCTTTTAGAATTCAACAGTGTACAAAAATGTTAGTACTTCGCCGTTTATCAAACGTAAGAGTTCCTTTACTTTTGCATGAAACACGCGAACAGTACCATCTGGCCTATTATTAGCAGTTTCATAAGAATGTATGCTGTTTGTAATTTCAGGCCATAAAGGATTACATGTAAACATCAAAAAAATGTCTGGCTTACGAAATTTTCTTACAATGGCTATTGCGTCCTGATAATTTTGCATCATGTTTCGAGGACTGCCAGTAAACGATGAGGGTAAAATAACAACGCGTCCAGCCTTTAAGTTTCCGTTGTCGGCCCTTACATGTAAAGCGTCTGCAAGACCAGCGTATGTATATACTCGCAATTTCACCTGTTGGTTACGGATGAATTTCAATCTGTCGCTTTCGATGCGACAGTAATAATCAACAATCAACTGCTGCGTTAACTTCCCAGCATTAATTATTGGGTTGAAGTCTCCTATAGGAGGAGAACCTCGAACCGTAAGTCTGTAAGATATATATTATCGCATAGAAATATTTTGACGAATTTTAGTTTTGCGTTCTCCTCCAGTTGGCATAGAAATATACCATCCTGGTTCCCCGCACGGCCAGATCAATACATATGACATCGGATCGCAATAGATACTGTCAAAGTCTATATTTTTTAATCCACCGTCATGTGCATAAACAGCAATATGTCTGTGAGGAGGTGGAGCACCGTCGACTGATTCAAAAACAGCTGCAACTTCAGAACATGTAGGATCATTATACCGTCGAGGATCTGATTTGGGTTCGTAATAAAAACGCATTACCAAATTAATAGGTGCACGATTTTCTTTTAAAGCTAACTCCTGTTTTTCACATATCTTCTGATGCATTGTCTTATATGACATCACATAAGGATTACATTGATTTAGGACACGATTTAGTATTTCTAGAATGTCTTTTCTCAAGCAACTGTTCGCAGCATGATCAAGTCTAATTTGATTGGCTTCAGAAAAGTCTAAAATGTATAATTGTCCATAAGAAGCATATCCTGCAATTTGAGGGTATAATGACGAAATTTTATGATGCACGACACCGAGAATTTTGAAACAATATGGACCATATCCGGGAGGTAATTTTATATTTGCACCAAATGACACGAACGACAAAGCATTATTATATTGTCGAATATTATCTCGAAAATTTTTCGATATCTCGTTATTCCCTGCCAATAATTCTTTTATTTCATCAGGAATCCGAAATTCCGGTAATTTGACCTTTTTATTGCAACAACAAAGCCCAAAGTAGCCAGCCGAATATTTTTCACATGAAAAGTACCGAGCTGAACAATAAATAACTACATATGTTGTTTAAGTTACCTAAGTTTTCTTCGTATCTTATACGTTTTTGTGTGCGTTCACGTCTCCTTTCCCTGCAGCCAGTTAACGTCCTTTTTAGTTTACGTTTTTAGAAACAGTATGTTGCACAACATTGCAGAGTGCGTTTTCCACATCCGCATCATTGGTGACTGAATTGGACTGAACTGGACGAAATTCCAAAACACTATAATGCCCTGCATCAACATTACCAGAAAAAAGTAAATTAGAAATAATATTTCCAGTACCATAGTCAAGAGTTTCGTTATTGTTATTTCTATTCATCTAAACAAATGATCAGGAAACAACTGACTAATACAGTGCAATTCGACATGTCCGGCGAACTCACCATCTAAAAATAACAAATTTTCATAATCAGTGGAATTAATAATCGGCAACCTATACGATGAATCACCAACAATAAAACCTTCATAATATTCCCACTTATTTTTAATTTTTTTGACGACTTGCATGCGTATTTCGCGTTGATGTTCGTAATACACAATGTAAACAGAACGAAATAAACAATTTCCGTCGCCTATAATAGAAACAATATGTCGCTCTATACTCAAAAGCGCACAATGCACTGACAGACTGAGCGTTGGAAGAACCGGCTAAATGCTAAGTCACGTGATGCATTATTTCCATAAGGGAGACGCGACGTTGGTGTAGATGTCGCCTCAAGTAAAGCGCGTTTAGCAGGCTTTCATATATATTATAAATTAAAATAATTATTATTGAAAAATCGACGTAGAATAAAAATATAAAAATGTTTCATGTTCCATCTGAGGGTACAGACCTTTCATTGAAAAAAAAATGGTCCAAATTGATGAAGCGGTAGCCGCTGGAGAACCGGAGAAAAAAACCCTTTGAGCTTTTATATGTATGGATATGGATGGATATAAGATATAGTATGATCAAAAAGTCTTTGGATAGCGGTTGCTGTGGAATTGACAAGTCATCTATGAAATTATTTATTTCTATTAGTTTTGACATTTACTTTCAAAAGTCAGCGGATTATAATTAAAAATGTTTCAAACAGAACATAAAATTTTTATGATTAGACCATATTACCGTGGATACAAATTGTGGTGAAAACGGTAACTGGGTTTATTCACCTAATTTATGTTCAAATGAATTCCGTGAAAGACTTCCCAACTTCACCATAATCAAGCAAAATTTAGAAGTAAATAATTCTATAGATAGCTTTGAAATTCCACAGTAACCGCTATCCAAAGACTTTTTGATCTTACTATACAATGCTCACTTGCTAGTTGTTTAAAAACGTTGAATATGAGCAATTACAGCAAAATAATAAACCGCCCAACTATAATCTTAGTTCCACGATTTGCAAACTAATCATCGATATGCCGCGCTTGTATCATAGACGACTGCAATTAAGATTTCATTTAATCGCTCTGTACTAGATTAGCAATTGTGTAAGCATTTTAAAAATCTGCGATTGGTTAATTCACTCACCATTTCCAGGTCACCAAGTCATATTTTTATGAAAATTTTATAGTTTATATTTTTTTTAAGTTTTAAGATACAAGTTTTTGTTTATTTGTAATAATGCCACTTTGGTTAGGTCTTAAGCAACAACAATCAAGTTACAAACAGACGAATATGTTATTGATCATAGAAATAGTAACAGCCTTCATTACTAACATAGATTTAATTGTTCTTCCTTTTTGCAGCTATACTTTCAGCATAGAGAAGTATTCATTTCTGAAATCCAAAACATGGTTTTTGAAAATGTCTGTCTATGGGTGGGCGGGTGAGTGATTATTTGTGTGTATCATCAAGTTCTGAAGAAATCAACGTTGCTGTGAAATATAGATCATCGCATTCATAACACTTGACTTGGTAGATGGTAATAACGTCATTTCATATTACGGGCAATTTACAACTAAATATTTGCTAGAAGTAGATATACCTTGCTACGTATAATGAACATTAAATACAATTCTAACAAACATTTAGAATTGCATAAATTCTAAAATATTTTTTCTGGAACTCTAAAATTTTCATGAAATCAATACTTCTCTACACTGAAAGAACTGAATAGGACTGCGAAAAGAAACAATACTCAAATCTAAGTTAGTAATCAAAGCTGTCACTATTTCTATGATCAATGACATATTCATCTGCTTATAATTTGTTTCTTGTTTAAAACCTAGGCAAACTGACTTTATTACACAGAGAAAAAACATGTCTCTTAGAACTTAATTAAAGTTAGAAACCCGATCTAATGTTTTCTTAGCTTAAATTGGCGGCAGTTACGATTTCTTGAATACTTTTAGAAATTAAATAAAATAAATTAAATTTTGGAAATGTTCAGAAAATATTGCTTAAAAACTAGAAACAGAATTTATTTTAAATTTTGTAAACTGATTAAGCTAAAAATGAGCAACAATTTAGTTCGTTTCCCGGTTTGTCTATTTTTTAGTGACCTGTTCTATAGATTTTAGATAATTTTGATTTCAAAGCTTATTTACACATAGACGAGTTATGAGATTGCGGTGATATTTGATATTGAAAATACTCTAGAGGTATGCAATGTTACAAGGTACGAAAACTTTTGAAATACTAAAACTGTAAAACGAAAAACCCCCAACTGGAAGTTTTCAAAAATATATTGCTCTAAAACTCACCAAACGATTATTTTTAAACTTAGGAAGCGCATAGATCTGAAAATGAGCTACAACGTGATTCTTGTTCTAGTTTGATAATTTGTTGGTAACCCATTTTAGAAATTTTTTAAATCGAAAATTCATGCTTGTTTAAATTATGTGTATAATAAATAAAAGACGTTACAAAACATTTGTTTAAATTGAATTGCTTATTATTAGTAGTTCACAACATAAATTTTAAGCTCCACAATATTTAGAAAGGTTAATTTTCCTCTTCCCACAAAATTTGTGAGTGACGAATTTGTCCTTCCGTTTTTGGTTTTCCTTAATCTTAAGGATTCCTATTCCTTAAATCAAAAATCAATTTTTTTTCCATTAAAACACAATAAGAGTATAACCGGCAGCCTGGCGGTCATCAGTCAGTAGGTTGTTATAGCTGAGCACGTCTTTACTGCACGTCATATTATGTCTTTTTTGTAGGATAAATTTATGGCTGTATTGAGCGAAAAAGTTAGACATTACATACTATTTCTCATTACGTGTAACTTAAGTATAAACTGTTACACGGTATTTTGACTTGGTTAAATAAGAAAACAAAAGAAGAAAAAGGAAACAAGCTTTTAAAGTTAGTAATCAAGGCTGTCACAATTTTTGTAAACAACGACACTTTTACCTGCTATATGTTATCGCTTAAATCTTAGGCAAACATACGATATTATTAAGAGAAATTTCGTCTTCAAATTCGATACTGATGTATAACATCCCTGGAAGGTTTTCTTTCGGTTGCTTACTAAATCAGTTTAATTAAGTAATCGCCACATAAGCCACAAAGTTCCACAAGCAAAAATCGATTTTGAGATTTCAACGGATAGACATTATTTCCAATTAGAAAATACCATATATCATAAAACTAGATGATTCCATCAAGAAATAGGGAGAGAGAGCCGCACTTTTACATTAATAGAGGCGGGTGAACTATCCCTTAAACCGATAGTTCCGTAGAAGTTGAACTACCCTGGTTAGCACAGAAGCCAGGATTCATGACATTAAACAGAAAACTGTGATTTAAAAATTGTATAAAATATTTATTACCTTGTTGGTACAATTTCTACTGTATCTGAAAGTGTTTAAAGCAATAAAGTTATTATGGTATTTATTTACAACACCAAAGCAAAATTATATCCTTTTAAAACGGCATGCCACTGGAAAGCTTAATCGAATGTCGCACTTACAGGTCTCTACACTGTCGGTCGGTCAGGATTTTAGAAAAATACAGGAATTTTTAATGTCAGTTTTTATTAGATGTAACGTAAGATGATTAGTACGCTAAATAAGTTTGTTCATCCTGGAAACCGCAGCCATGTCTTTAATAAAATAATGTACACAGTACTTAAATGCTAATAATGCAGAATGTGTCGTATCATAAGTTCCCGTTCTGGCGTTCTCAGTTTGTAGTAGAAATCTTCGGTTGTTTATACCAGGTAAATAATTAAATTGTATCTTTTAATTGACTGATTGGTTAGGCAAAAATAGTTTTTTTTTACGAAGATATGTGTTAAGAACCACTTATACGGAATTGGTATGTATGGTGAAACGGGGTTACAAGGTTGTTCTAATGAAAATAATTTTTATCCATTTTGAACTGGTTTACTAAATTTTCCGACGTGATTGATTAATTTATAAACCACCTAAAATGTATCGGCAATTTGTAGACCAAACTGCTTAGTTGTTGAAATAACAATTTTTTCATTACAAATTGTGCAAACTGGTCGGGTCAGTACAATTGGAAGGTTAAAGGTTCCACGTTCATTGTTAAAAATAAAATAAAAATTCAGAAAAATAAACGGTTCGGTAAAGTTTTAAGGTTGTCTTTCCAGTTGTTAGTAAAATAAAATAAAACCATAGGACAATAGTCGGTACGGTGAAATTAGAGAGTGGCTCCTCCAATTGTTACTAAAATAAAATAATCGGTTCAGTACAACTCACTTTTTCTAAATAAGAAGAATCGGGCTTGTAGTGTAAGGCTAGAAAAATGTCGTTTTCTGTTCAAACATCCTCGTTTTATATTCGCAAAACTTCGTGGTACGGTAGGTTGCTGCGTGATTCCTTTGTCGAAATAGGCTTCGGTGCGGACACTCGGCTATTTGGTTTCTACTGGTAAGCGCCTCTTCGTGAAAACAAAACAACGAAATAAGTCGTGATGACTTTTAAAACTGTTATCACCAGGTTAACTCGTTACACCCTCTTCCTCCATTACTCAAGGAAATTGAAAAAAACATCCACTTGTTACAGGCGCACTATCTAAAAGAGAGTATTTTTCCAGAAACCAACGCGCTACAGAAATACGAATTTTATTCCATACTTTTCAATAACTTTGTATATTTAACACTTTGCAGTTTTTTAGTCGTCATTTCAATTGCCTCCTTACATATGGTAGATGGATAATAATTGCTTGTTATTGAATTACCCTGAATTATTGCAAAATTTCTTGAAGAAAAATTGTACATTTTTCAGTCTTTAAGCAGTTACTTTATAACTTTCTTGGTTACAATTTTATTCTTTAAAAACAACTGTTTACACTGTACAGCACATTCCTCTCTAGTTTTCGTTTACTGTGCGTAAAGGTATACAGAGTTATCTGGTAGTCCTTGATCAGATATCGAATAGCGAACCCTGCTCCTTGTCTGCGTTTAATTGATCAATTACGATAATGCAAATCAGGTTCAACCATGCAATTGACCGCTGTTCGGAGCGGATTCCACAAGTCGTAGCTACGAAGTACAGGTTCCGCTTCAGGCAGTCTTGGAATATATACGTTCTTTGAACTAAATGAGGCATTTAAAAAAAAAGTTGCTAACTACTAAGCTAACTAACTTAGTCCTTTCCTCTCTACACCGAATAGGTGCCACGGTTTTATTACGAATAACTAACGTTAAAATGTTTGTAAATATGTCATTAACGTTTCTAAAAATTATTTCAAAATTATAATCGAATGATCATTTAATTGAATTCAGAATTGGCTTGCTTTATATTTTAGTGTGTTAACTTATTAATAAGATTTAAACAATATAGGTACATTTTTTGCGTTTTATATACTAATATTTTAATATACACGGTGTTGGTAATTTTTAACAACTAAATCGCTTTACAGCATGTAACTTCGTTATTAACAAAAACATCAATAAAATCATTTTTCTTCTGTTTTAAATGGCAGTATGCGTGGTACAAAATACTGTATACGTATTTTAAAACACCGCGTACTGTTTTCAACAACAGCATATCACTTTTTAAATAAAACCTTATGTTTTTACATATTTGGAATTAGCGCTAAAAAAAATACTTTATAGTGGTATACTTAAAACGAAATTTCAGAGTGCAGATTTTTATAGATTAACGAAAATTTATTTTGTTAAATTAGAACATGAATTAGGTAAAATCACTAACAGCTGCTCGAGAAACGCAAAACAAGTCCCATTTGCTTTAAAAGTGCACCACAGGGTCCCCATTTTAAAAGCAAAAGTTATATGCTGTAATTCAGAAATAGTAGGCGGTGATTAAAATTGGTATGCAGTATTTTGTACATACATACCATTTAAAACAAATAATAGATATTTATGATACAAGTGTGTGAAGTAGGACTTTTACGCAAGAATTGCGAAGTTTAAGGCACGAGCCGAAGGCGAGTGCTTTAATCGTAATGAGTGCGTAAAAGTCTTTCACACATGAGTGTCATACAATATTTTATCTACGAACCGAAAGGCAAAGGCTGCAAAAGTGCACTTCGTACTTATCTGTCAAACAAAGCTAACGAGAAATGACGTTACGAATACAGCGCCCAATAAACAAAGTGGCCTTTTCTCGATTGTTTTTGTCGATAGAAATCGTTTAATAATGAAAGTCCCATTTAATTTACATTGGTCTTTTGCACACGATTTTGATACTTTTACGCACAATTTCATTAATGTAACACTTCACGTACAATAATTGACATATTAATGTGATCATTTTAAAACGGGAGTAGATAAAACGTTTTTATCGATATCTTTATTAATATAGAAGTTACAAGCTGTACAGCGATTTACAAAATAAAATTGTTGATGCTTACTGTTATGCAGTAGTTTAAGTTTAACACCTACAGAAATAACGAAATTTGAATTTTATTATTTTGAATTGATTGTGTGGTAGGCACTTGATGAAACATTATTAATAAATATTCAACTATTTAAAATTTTATTAATATACTATTAATTTTAAATAGTTGAATATTTATCTTGAATTTTATGTTTGCCTGAGTGATGTAGCATAAAAGGTTTTGGAATTTTGACTTGTACAGAAATGACATAGACACGTATTACAGTAATTATGTACGTCATCCTTCCTGTAGCTCACAAAACAAGTTGGTTGTTCTATCTGAACAACTTGTAATGTGTACGGAAAGTACCGAAACATTTTAATCGGTTTGTTTACTACTTTACCAAACATGCACAAATATCTCCATTAAATAGTATGAAAATTTACGTATATTATTATGTGAATCTGTTGTTCATGTATTTGCTGTAAAAACATTGATGCGGATATAACATAAATACATACGAATGTTCTGGCATAATGAAATATCAAAGAATAGATTATTTTTTACCACTACCTTACTTTTCTGGTTTGCTTCATTAGTAGCGTTCATGTTTCTACCGCCAAAATAAAAAAAATACGTATTCTCTCAAAAAATTAATACTTCATGCTTCGTTTCTTAGAACAAGATGATAAATCACCTATTGGATTTTGATAGTTTTTAAAGCACGCGGCTAATGACACAGTTAAACGAGTATTTTACTAAACACGTTCATCTAATCTGAACAGCTACACCACGTCGGTAATTCCTAATTAACATTTTTATATAACTTGCAGTACGCATTACTCATAGTCATAAAGAAAGTCTTTATAGAGTAATACGTATTTTTTAAACTATTTATTACGAAACAAACAATAAATGTATATTAACTACTCCGTAAACGACATTCTTAGCGTGTTTATTGATAATGTTCGTTATGTAAATTGTGACTTACGATAAGTATACATGAAATTCATTCTAAAAATAAATGATTATGATTTTCACGTTTTTGGAAAACACGCGCTCTTTGCGCGCACAACCGCACGCATGCACGAACGCACGCACGATAGGATGCACGCACGCACACGCATGCAAGCACGCACATACCAACGAACGAACGCACGCAATCACGCATTAACTTCTACCTAACTTAACTTCTATGCGCCATAAACCATCCTCCTCTGTTCCTCCATCAATATCTTCTCTGGTAGTACATAGGTTCTAGTAGACGTCATTCTGGGCCAGTTGTGCAGAGCACAAGTCTTGATTACCAAATCTACTGTACTTGATTTTAAAATTATAGGTTTGTTAAATATTTGAAACCTTGAAGCTAAAATGCCAGAGGCATTTTCTACAACCCGTCTAGCGCGTGATAGGCGGTAATTTAATATTCGTTTTTTTTGTAACATCCCAGTATAAGATTTGAACAGGTTGGTGCTTAATGGAAATGCATCATTACCAAGAATAATAGCATATTCAAGGTTCCATTTAGCATAGCTTCGTTCAAGTCTAAATTTCTGAAAATAATGCTATCATCACTTGCCATCATTGCCATTGGCTGCTACTTCTATGTATTTGAAACAGTAGTCAGCATCAACCAATGCAAACGGGATTATACTGTAGGTCCCCTCGTAGTTACAGAATTCCAATACACTGTTAGGAGAGCGCAGAACTTGTATATGTTTTTCGTCAATAGCGTCGCAACAATTAAAAAAATTCTATTGATTTGAAAATGTTCTTTGAATATCACTACTCTCCTCTTGACTTGTATATGGCAATGTATAAAACTATTTAAAAAAAAACACTTTTCATGAAACTGTTTTTGACTATATTTTCGACATGTTGCTCACGACAAGTATGAAAGCACAGTCAACTGAAATATATCAGAAGATACTACTAATTTTTTTCAAGAGTCGAGATATAGGAAGTCAAAGCGATGCTACTGCTAACTTTGACAATAAATAAATAATCGAACAACCACAACAAATAACCTCAAAACAAACGGAAACAACTCCGAAAATAACACTAACAACTTCGAAAAAGCAGACGGAATCGCCAAAAATAAAGGCGCCATTCAGCACAAACACCTAAACGAAAGCGATGTGTCACTGAAACAGATGGGTTGTAAAGAGAAATTAAGTCCTTGAAAGATGTAGAGCTCAACAAAAGTCGTGTTGATGCCGATTATGACTGTTTTGCGAAACATATCGCTAACCAGTTGAAACATCTTTTTGTTCAAAATTTTCGTAATCTACAAGATGAATTTCAAAGATTAGTAACCCGAGAAAGACTGATTTACCTTTCCGAGCCAGTTTCACTTCCAAATAATATTCCCTACAATAATCGGCAAAGGTATCAGAATTTTCAAGATAGCGATGTCGGTAGCCAATATTCTCAATATCATCAGATGCAATCTAAACCTTCAATTTTAAGTTCACATTACTTACAACTCCAGTCACCATACTCTTATCCTGACCACGACATTCTTCAACAAACTATGTGTGGTATCGGCTATAACAACATATAGAATTTCAAAAATAATAAATACAGATTTTGTTTAAATGTCTTATATGCTAATGAAATAGTATTATATATAGTTAATTAATTATCTACCTTTAAATGGCCTTTTATTAGAACTTCATAAATGGCCTAGAAAACTACTGGTAAAAATTTGGAAATAGTACATTTAAGTATTCTATATAAATAATTAAATACTGCAGGGAAGCCAAATTGTCACCACTAGCTAAGTACGAGGGCGGGATGATAATTGGTTAGCCTCCACATATATGGTTGACAACACTGAAAATATAGACGCCATCTGTCAAATAGTTTGTTGTTAGCAGCTGTTCAGAGAAAACGTGTTTTGTGTTTTCGTAACAATGGTATATATTGAACATCGTGCTGTTATTGAATTTTTGCATTTAAAGGGCTTAAAAGGTGCAGAAATTTTTAAAGAGATGCAAAGTGTGTTGGGTGAAAGTGCTACATCATATGCGACCCTAAAAAATTGGCTGGCTGAGTTCAAACGGGGTCGAACGTGCATCCAAGATGAACACCGTTCTGGACGCCCAAGAAGCGTCACTACAACAGAAATGGTCAGCAAAGTTTATAATATGGTTTTGAAAGACAGACGACTGAAATTGGCTGAAATGTCTAATGTTGTGAGCATCTCAAAAGAGCGAGTGTTCGATATTTGAACCCAAGAATTGTGTATGAAAAAGCTGTGCGCGCGATGGGTGCCGCGTTTGCTTACACTCGATCAAAAACGTGTGCAAATGCAGATGTCCCAAGAGTGTCTGGACCGTTTTATGAAGAATATCACTGATTCTGTGCGTCGATTTGTCACCACCTGGGTCCACTACTATACGCCAGGAACGAAACTGCAATCAAAGCAATGGACAGAAACTGGTGGGTCGGCTTTAAAGAAAGTAAAGACCTTCATATCAGCTGGCAAGGTCATGGCATTAGTGTTCTGGGATGCAAAAGGGATTTTGATGATCGATTATCTTCCAAAAAGAAAAAACTATAAATGGCGAATACAACGCTAACCTTTTGGACCAGCTACTTCAAAATATTCATCAAAGAAGGCCAGGTTATTCGCTTAAAAAAATCAACGAATTGAAGTACGATTTGCTCCCACACGTACCGTATTCGCCGGATTTGGCTCCTTCTGACTTCCACTTATTCCCTAAGCTGAAAATTCTCCTAGGTAGACAGAGATTTTCATCCGATCAAGAGGTCAAGACCGCCGTTGACGCCTATTTTGCAGGCCTTGAGGAAAACACGTTCCATGATGGGATCAAAGCCTTAGAGCACCGTTGGACAGAATGTATTCAACTTTCAGGAGATTATGTTAAAAAATAAAAATGATTTTGAAAACGTAAAATCGGTCTTTCATTGCTAGGCTAAGCAATTATAATGATACTTCCAATTTTGTCCTTGGAGACATTGGTGGTCTTATCCATGTTTCTGATTCTTTAATTTTCAGTTTTACCAAACTCAACTATGTTTCACATTTTCTTTGTAATAATATCATAAAAATTTTATATGACTCTGGATCTTTAGTTGTGAGCTCTTTAAGTAATCTAGCAGAAGCACACAGTGCATTACGACGCCAAATCCAATTTGTCACCCATATTCGTTTTAGCTTGGTTAGTTTAATTAACTTTTGACTCAAAATTTGCAATATTTCTCTTACAATCCAGCACGCACTACCGCACTTAGAGCCATTTTGTTGGAACTAACCATCTAAACTTGAAACTGTGTACACCACGTACATCTAGCAAGTTTGCTGGCGGCAAGTACTTTCCTCAAGTAAAGTGACCAAATGTAAACGCCACTTAAGAGTAATAAAGATAATAAGTGTTTCCTTTATATAATATTTGATTCCTCATATGCAATGATTTGATTAATAAATAAAATTCATCGATCAAATTAATTTTTTATTTATAAGTACCAACTGGTTTTATCACTTCTGTATTCCTCCGTGAATATACGATATATTTGCAATTTTCTAACTAGAAAAACATCGTTTCTGTATAATTTTTTTTTACTTTTTCCTTATAACAAATTGACTACTTCTTGACAACGGTCTTTCTTTGCCATCTCTTCCTAGTAACATTATAATTTCTAGTAACTTAGTTAGTCATTTAGTAGTTATAAAATTGTTAAGGTTGTGACAATTAACTTACTATTTGCAGTTACAACATAGTAAAGAAACAGTTGATCTTTGCCGTGGAGGTTAGTATTTTATTCCCTTAGTAAACATTATCCTTTTATCGTTTAAAATGCAGGACTAGCAAATTGATTTAAATGTTTAAAGTTTAATAATTTAAGGACTTAAATAAGCAGAAAGTTCCCTTATACTGTATAAACATCACTTCAATTATAAATATTGAATTTTGATTGAAACAAAGATAACAATTAATTTAAACAAAATTAAATAAATGAAAAATTTCAAAATTCGATTTTTAATATGTAAAGTTCTCAGTAAAAAATTAATTTTCCTTTAACAAAAATCTGTAGAAGTTAAAGGGTTTATAGTTAATCTACACATCATTTTGCGTTTCCTTGAAATTATTGTAATGTAAATCCTGTTACATAAAGAGGTTACCTTTAAAGTATTCCTGAAAGCAAGACACCTCAATATTTTTATTCATATGTTTTCTATTTCAGCAATTCGGTACACTTTAAGTAAATCAAATTTCTCAAATATTCATTTATTTCACGTGCGGTGATCTTCATTAACTGCTTCTTTTTGCAAGATGTCGATAATACTCTACGTTTGCACTTCACAACCACTTACAATAAATTCTTTGCACAATACTAATAAAACCGCACCGCACCTTGTGAGGAAATAATCTTCGTGATAGCGTTTTTAGAATTTAGAATTGGCGATACTGACTGCTGTAGCGTTTAAAGCTGGCACCTTTTCTTATCTCAATCAGCGTATACCTTTTAATATACCCAATGTATGAAATAAACAGCCTCCAGAAACTTTGTGCAATATTCTTTAAAACAAAGAAGCACTTTCGGTCCACTTGAATCGCTATAAACAACACTCTACTTCTTCTTGCATATATCTAACCCAGATTTTCCGTGAGCTTTTACTTTCAACGTTCACTTTGCATCTCTCTCGGCTAACCTGAAGATAAAGCTTTAAAATAGCCGCGATGTAAAATAAACAAGTTAGAGCACTTCTAAGGACTATTCTTCTTTGTCATTCTGAGAGCGAGATTTCCGTAATTCCATTATCCGTATTCAGTTCGCGCCTCTTCTGGAAACATATTCAGCATAAATATAGTTCCGCTGATTCCCACAGGGCTCGAGGGCGCAACGGTCGAGACCTGCTGAAATTTTCAATTCGCAATTATCGGCTCTTCGAGACCCTTGATTATAGGCTTCGCCGCTTTGAGCTGCTTAGCTCAGACTTCTTTTGGAACTCGGATTTTTATAAGCTACATAAACGAGAATCTGCCTCAGTAAAATTACTTTATTAACTATATATGTATAGAAATGCCAAAAAACGGTATCTTCTATCCAGAACATAGAAAAAGGAACTACTGGACAAATTTTAAGATGGCTGTTTAAGATTACTATTCATTTTTTTTGTTTCATAGGCACGGAGACTGCTGCATTAACACTTCTGGACTCACCTAATTTTTAAAAACGTGTAAATCCACGAACAGAAACACCGAAACTACGAATCAAACTCAGGATCGTAAGTTGAATAGCATGTTCACCCAGACTACGCAACGATTTTTCAGATCAACTGTAACGTCCTCTAAATTTTTCAGAATTGATAATATACAGGACGGTTAAAAAAGGAAGGTCATAAATGTAACAGTATATTTTAGCGGCTAAACAAAAACCAATAAATCTAATCTACCTATGTCCAAAAATGCTTCCCTAGGAAATAGCCCTTTAAAGTGCCCAAGAAAAAAAAATATTTTTCTACTATATTTCATAGATAGTTCCAGATAAAATTTTTACATGTTTGTTAATGATAGGGGCACATTATGGTAATGGAGTTTCACATAATCTATAGATCTTGGGTTAAAAAAATTGTTAATGTAAGACTATGTAAACTTTAACAATGCAATATATTTTCAATTTTGTTGACAAACGGTGACTTTTGGCAAAAAACTAAAGCAGTAAAAAAATTGTTTTAAAATTTTACATCTCAGAAGCTAAAACATACTTTTGTGAAATAAATGACAAAAAATATTCCACTGCAAAGTCTCGATTAATATTTAACCTTCTGTCTAAGAGTTATAACAAAAATTAAATATTTTTTTGGAACTTTAGAGGGCTGTAACTGCCTACGTTTAATTGTTTTGTTTTGAACCCCAGAACCTACTATTACATTTGTAACACGCCTTTTTGAAACACCATGTATAATCTGTAGAACAAACAATACATAATATTATCAACAATTTGTTATACAAGCTGCAACAAACATTCATTAATGGATTTTACATAGCTTATAGTTCTGTTTAAATATGTGAAGTCAATAACCAAATAAATAAGTATTAAGAATACTTACGTAGTAGTAAAAGTTGCTGTATGGTATCTTAGCATTTTTATTGGTAATCAAAAATTCGATTTGTCTACATATTTTGAAGAATTTTAGAATATTAACTAATATTCACTATATTGCGTAATAGCTACCTACAAAGCTTTAAATAATCAAAAATTGATCAACACCTGCAAAAGCAAAATAAAATGCTAATTATTGCAATGTCATACTAAATATTGTTATTACTCCTAGTCCACAATTTTATTATTTCTTTAGCAGTTTTTTTTGTTATCTTTTGTTAAGTAGTGGTTCCTACGAGTCATTTTTAACAACTATCTATAAATCTATAAATACGAACCTGTGAAATTATGTCAAAAGGTGATTTAATAGGACAACTAAAACTTGAAATATATCAACAAACTCAATTTATAATTTAACAAACTGTAAAGTGTAGGGCAGAGTACATGTTTCTCTATAAAATAACTACTGTCTGAAATTCAAATTACCTTGAACCGTTAATACAAAAATTTGTTACCTATAAAGTTTTCTTGCTTTAAAGCAACCTTCCCCAGACTTAACAAGAAAACTCGAAAATTTCCATTAATTAATTTCACAATTATATTTAATAATGTAGCAGACAAGTAATACAATACAGTACATCTCTTGCCGAGGAAAATAAAATATAAATGTAATACATACATTTTAAATAATAATTTAAAAGGAAGTCCAACAAATTCCCAGAACGTAGTTATCGTAATGTTATGTATATCAAGCTTGAGTATGATAAGTTGTGATCTTTTGTAGTACGTTATGTAAAGTAGCTAAATTTGATTAAATACAAAACCATCCAAATTAATGCTGCTTGGAATCATGTTTATTTAGAGACAAAATTATATACTACGACAAAAAATACTATCACAAATACCTGACTAAAAATAAGTTAAGTAAAAGATAAATATTTACAAAGCGCAGTAAACACAATGAGTTTTTTGATTAATTAAAAGACCAAGTAGATCCGGCAGGAGCTTTAGTTGTTTGTGTTCCACGTAGTGACCGAACCTGTGACTTGCATCTTCTGCCGGTAGTCCTTGCAGATTGCTGCTTAACTAGAGACGCACCTCGTGAAGCTGAAGCGGTATCCTCAGGACCTAGTGGGTGTTTGTAGGATTAGGGATACTGAGGGCGGTTTCGTCCAGTCCTGGGGTACGTAGGTGCCTTTTCCTTGGAGCTGGGTGCTGATTAACCTGTGGAGCGGATTTTCTCCGGACCGGCTGCATCTGGGAGTTAGTATGTACGATTCTAGGGGGAGCATACTAGGATAGTTTCCATGACCGAAGATAGTGCTGGTGATCTGAAGCTATAGTTAGATTTGGCAACCCTAGGCTAGAGGTTGATCTGGTGGTGACCGAAGGCTGGTGTTCGATCTGGTGATGACTGCACGTTGAAGCTCAATCTTGAGACCGAAAGCTAGATCGTTCTCAAGCGTTTATTTTGTAACCGCTCTAATCGATACTAAAGATAAATTGATTTGTTTGCGTACTTGCGTTTGGTGTTATACTCTTTTGTTGCCACGGGAGGCAAGTTCTCTGTCAACATTATTCCCGCAATTTCGTAACTTTTAGGGTAAACTTTGCTGTATTGTTTTTGTTATTACGAAGTTATTTTGAATTATGTAAAAAAAAGTAAGACAGACTTCGGTTGTGGTGAAGAGGGAGAGACGAAGAAATAAAAACCGGTTTCCATGCCGTAAGTACACAAAATTCAATTTGTAGTTGTGAAATATCTTGCTCTCCGCAGTGCTAATTGGCTGGGAGCGAACAAAGAGGCTGGCGTTCTAATTTCATGATCTTAATTTGCAATGTGCATTTAAAGTCGCTGCGATGTTGACGTTTTCGCCAAACTTTACCGTTTGTAGCGTGAACATCCTAAGCTGCAGGCTAGTGAGGAAGAAAAATCCGTATGCAAGCAAGATACTTTGAAATGCTAGGCTAGGTAATAGGAAATAATCAAACTATCGCAGTAAAGATACTTCATATAAAATCAAGATACAACAAGGCACTCGGCTAGGTAAGGGAAAAAGGCCCTGCTGTGACAGCCAACATACCTCGAAACGCGTACAAAAGGAGAAGCCTATAAACAGCAAATATATTTTAAGATGGAGGGAAAAGAAAACTGAGATGCAACGTTTTGAAAAACACACTCTGCGTGGACAGCTTAGTGCCAACGTTCGATTGATACAGATACTGTTTAAATAGTAAAATGTGATTCACATTTGTTAATATATATTTATTTTATTCTATTGCTTCAAAATTACACAACTAAAGCTATATTTAGACGAAATAAAATATGTACCTGTTTTAACTAAAAATAATCAACCTTGCAATAAACAAATTAACACGATTATTGTATTTTAAATTCTGGACAAGTCTTTTAACTGTCACACCGTCCCTTTGCTTTTTAAATTGCACTAGGTCATCTGGACTGTCATATCTTTCCTTACGTGTGAGTGTAATCGCAGGGATGAAAGTTATCATGTATCTGCTAAATCTTATAAACGATATTATGATTAATAACAAACAATTAAATATTCATTGAGCACAGTATATATGGGGTATATCCTAGCTGGTCTACTGTTAATAAAAGTAATTACAAAGCAAAACAAGTTTTAACTTAGTAACTATTCTGTTGCATGAATTGTATATCGTGCCGGGAACCTAGTGTAATTATACGACCTTCTTCAAACGGTTATCACGGCGTTTCTTTAATGTTTCCTAAATTACTGCTGACGAATTTGTACCTAATAACGCCGTGTGCTTTCAAATTATTATTTAATATATAAACTTTAAGAATACCGTTCAGAATCAAGTCAGACGTTTCCTTCTTTTAACTAATTGGAGTAATTAATGTAATTACTCGGGGGGTAGCTTCCCTACCAAGCGCGTCCCCAGGTGGCGAATAGGGGAAATGCCCGTGGATCATCGTATGTGACACAATTTTGGGTTAGTGCTGATGATATGATTTCTCGCTGAACGCATTAAATGTCAGCTAGTAGCAATTTAAAGCGGCACCGCGGACCAAGCTGCATAGCCCAACTGTCATGTCGTGGTTAAAGGCCTATACTGGGTATAAACGATGTCGGAGAGTGTTTAACACTTTCGAAATACCGTAAGCACTCTGAGCTGCAGCGACTCCATGGTAGACAGAGTAAAACCTGTAGCCATGGATAGTATCTCAGTGGAGCACCTGAACCGCGTGGATGAGGACACTATAAACACCTCCCAACTCCCAGTAGTATGGTGCTCGCTAGAGGGATGCAAGGTCGTGGGGAAGCTTGGCCATTAGCGACCAAACGCAGGGCACCAGGAGCACCATGTTTTACAAATGCCTTCCATGCGTGAAGGGGGCTCCGCGCATGGTGACCTTCTTTCTTTCATACTCGTTTGAACAATATGACCGATAATGTTTCTTCTATCACACAGGTACCAAACGAGGCAGAAGGAGGTTCGGATCCAACTGCCAAGGAATGCGTAAGAATGTCGGAAGCAGCCAAACGCAAGCTTGCTAAGCAGCGGAGGCGACAGCATACCGACGGAGCCGTACCGGGCACCTAGTACCGGGGACACAACGACAAACAAGGGGGGCAGAAGCGCAACCGTTCGGATTGCAGCACCCCAACTGATAAAGCTGGGCCGACTAAAAGGAGCAACAGAGACCCTAAGGGACCTGCCAAGTCTTTTAAAGACTGACCTTCACCTGGCCATCGTACCGGGTGAATTTCCTGAAACTGTTACCACAGACGAGCAGGCGGGATTGATTAAAAACCATCTGCTCTCAAAAATCGACGAGATGCAAGAAGGTGGACTATTCCCGAGGTTTTCAGCAGTGAAACTGAGGGAGGGTGCCCTGATGATCTCTAGCCCAGACAGGGACACACGGACCTGGCTTGAGCAGACCGTTAGGGAAAGCTCACTCTGGGAGGAGGCTAAACTTAGCGTCATTGACGCCAAGGAAGTACCCAAACCACTCAGGACTGGATACCGGGACCACCTGCGAAACCGGTAACAGCGCTACATCGCTTGGCAGTACAAAATCCAGGACTGACCACCAAGAACTGGAGAGTAGTAAATGAGAAGCCGGACCCCAAGGGACAGCAACTCATCATCCTTATAGAGGAAAAGTCGTGGAAGCTGATTCAGGAGAAGCTCCATGGCAAACCCTACCTGAACTTCTCCAGGATCCAATTCAAGGTCCTAGAAGTGAAGAAGGAGGGCACTTAAGAGAGCAAGGAGGGCGAGATGGAGGTCGACATACCGCCTCCCACACATCCTCCACTACCTGCCGATGAGGGGCCAGGGGAGTTCGCAGAAGACTCCCATACAACCGTGTAGAGCTAATAAGGGTAATACAAGTTAACCTGCATCACTGCAAACCAGCTTAGGCTGCTCTGCAAGCTTTTATGATCAAAAAAGACATAGATCTTGCACTGTTACAAGAACCGTGAATATGCAAGAGGGCCGTCCGCGGACTCCTTATAGCAGGAGGAAATTGGGAGCTGTTTACCTCCACCAGTGACCCAAGGGCATGCATCTTAGCCAAGAAAAGCCTGAACCTTACACCATTATGGGGACTGTGCAGCAGAGACCTTATGGTTGTAAGGGGAGGCTGGATCAGGGAAGGGAGCGAAAAGATGCTAGTCATCGGATCCGCATACCTTCCCTATGTACAAGACCAACCTCCAACCACGGAAGTAAGGAACCTAGTGGAGGTTTGCAACACCAGGCACGACCAACTAGTGCTTGGATGTGACTCCAACGCACACCATCTGATATGGGGTAGCAGGGACGTCAACAGAAGAGGTGAGTCACTCTTAGACTTTATCATTACTAATAAACTAGAAATAGCCAATCGAGACAATGAACCCACATTCGTAACCGCGGTTAGAAGTGAGGTCATCGATCTAACTATCGTAACCAATAGGGCCCATCTAGCAATTGCGAAGTGGCATGTTTCAGATGAGCCGTCTTTATCGGATCATAGATATATTAGTTTTGAGCTGGAATCACCAGTAACAATAAAACAGATGTACAGAAATCCTAGAACCTGTGACTGGAACTCTATCGACAGTACCTAACACAGGGGTTGGAGGAATGCCCATCTAGGCCGCAAACAGCAGCTGAACTAGAACTTATGGCAGACTGCCTACAGTCAAAAATCATTACAGTCTACGAAAAGAGCTGTCGTCTAAAGGTCAGGTGAGGACAACGTGAAGTTCCATGGTGGAACAACGAACTCTCCTCACTGAGAAGTAACACCAGAAAACTCTTTAACCGTGCAAAGTTAACGGGTGAATGGGAACTATACAGAAGTTCCCTCACGAACTACAATAAAGCCTTGAGGAAGGCCAAACGTTCCGCGTGGCGGAGATTCTGCGAGGAGGTCGAAAGAACTCCAGAATGCGCAAGAGTCCAAAAAGCGTTGAAAAAAGACGATGCCAATAAATAAGGTTCGTTGAAACCCGCTGGGGGCTTTACGACGACCGGGGAGGAAACTCTAGAGCTCCTGCTCAAGACTCACTCCCCGGGATGTCAAAACCTACCGAGGAATGCCTAATCGAACAGTCTGAATCTAGTCATACCACCACACAGGTGGGCGACAAGAGAAGACTGGGCTAGGGCGAACAAAATCTGCAATATAACAAAAATTGTATGGGCAATAAACACTTTTGAACCATACAAGTCAGCTGGAGTTGACGATATATTCCCAGCACTATTACAGCAGGGCATTAAAGAACTGTCATCTCCACTGTGCTCACTTTTTAGAGCCAGCATAGCGACAGGCTATACGCCTCATAGTTGGAGGCGGGTTAAAATGCTTAACCTTCTTTCTATTGAAAACACTGGAAAGACTGGTCGACAGATACATAAGAGACGATGTTTTGAGGGATAACCCTCTACATCAAAACCAATTTGCCCATCAAACAGGAAAATCCTGCTATCTCGCGATTCACGAGATAGTCGAAAGGGCAGAAAAGGCCATAAACAATCGTGAGATTGCCTTGGCAGCCTTTATGGACATCGAATTAGCTTTCGACAATACATCCTTCAACTCGGTGAATGACGCCGTGGTAAGGCGTGGGGTCTGTCCTACTGTAGCCAGATGGATTGACTTCACGTTGAGAAATAGAGAAATAATCTCTACCCTAAAAGGAGCCACAGGAAGGACCGTCGTCCTACGGGGCTGCCCACAGGGAGGGGTTTTGTCACCTCTCTTGTGGTGCCTAGTGGCCGATGACCTTCTACACCAGCTCCAAAAATGCGGAGTATACTCGCAAGAGTATGCAGACGATATCGTCATTCTAGTAAACGGGAAGTTCGAGGGCGTCATCTGCAATTTGTTGCAGCAAGCACTCAACACCGTTGAAAGATGGTGCACAAAGTAGGGACTCTCTGTTAATTCCGCAAAGACCTCCACCTTGACCTTCACAAGAAAAAGGAACCTCAACTTGAGGGGCTTGAAACTGTGGGGCTAAGAAATAATGAGGGTAACAATGGTCAAGTACCTGGGAGTCATTTTGGACACCAGACTTACCTTTCAACCTCATATTGCAAACATAACAAACAAAGCCACAAAAGCCCTCTGGGCGAGCAGGCTAATGTTTGGGAAAAATTGGGGGATAAAACCCGCAATGGTAAACTGGCTATAGACCGGTAGTTACCTATGCATCAATTATTTGGTGGCAAAAAGCAGATAAGGCGGCAATAAACGCCAAACTGGGTAAGCTACAAAGGCTAGCATACCTGGGTATCACTGGCGCAATGACAACTACCCCAACGGCAGCCATGGAGACACTGCTGGACCTCCCTCCCCTCCGACTGGTGGTGGAGTTTGAGGCCCTAGCAGCGGCATACAGGCTCAGAGACAACATCAGGGGAAGGACTCCCTGGAGGAAAGACTCTCACCTAAAGGTCTTTCAAAAACTAGCCGAAAACTGCATACTACAAATGCAGTCAGACAAAATACTGAAAATTTATCACTTTAACAAACCCATTAAGATTATAATCTCGGAGGGGGGGAGGAGAAGTGCATTCACAACAAACCGTACAAACAATTTTGGAAGCGTGTGGTACACAGACGGATCCAAGATGGGAGATAAAACCGGAGCCGGGGCATATGAAGAAAGCACAGGAAATGAAATTATCATAAACCTGGACCGTTATGCCACCGTATTCCAGTCGGAACTAACAGCAATAACCAGTTGCGCACAGGCAATGGTGGAAAGAAACTATGAGAACAAGCAAGTTCTCATTAGGTCTGAGAGTCAGGCCGCCTTAAAGGCCCTACTGTCAGAGGAGGTCAACTCCAATACAGTAAAAAGTAGCCCTAACTGAACTGGCTGCCCGTAACAGAGTTACTCTGGAGTGGGTACCAGGGCATCAGGGAATAGCAGGAAACGAAAGGGCATACTCACTAGCTAGGAGAGGAGCCGAACACACCCTGATTGTTCCTGAGCCCACCCGCGGTATTGCTTATAGCAGGGCAAAGGGCTATCTATAAAGGACCTTCTCAGAGAAGCACATCGCAAGCATTGGAATGCGTTGCCTGGACTGAGACAGTCGAAACTGTTTATTCAAGACCCGTCCAGGAAGACTACCAAACAAATCCTGAAGCTTGACAGGAGCAACCTAAAGAGACTAACAAGTCTCCTCACGGGACACTGCAAGATGATGAAACACCTCAACACGATGGGGCTAACAAACGACCCTACGTGTAGAGTGTATGATATAGAGGAGGAAACCCCATTACATATAATCTGCCGATGCGAAGTACTGGCAGCAAAAAGGCTTAGGAGATTCGGAGTCCCCTCTGTGGACGTAGAAGAACTCCAAGCCATCCCCCTCAGGGACGTCCTGGACTTTGTGAAAGATACAGGACCACTTGAGTGAGACTAACTATTACAGGGGGCACAATAGGCCTATTATGGCCGCAGTGCAGTGGGCAAAGACCCCAACCCTTAAGGTAAAAAAAAATTAATGTAATTAAATGAAAAAGGAACAAAATAAATTGAAATTAATTCTGGCCTTGCTGTTGTCGACCCACAATCCGGCCAACTGGCGTCCCAGAGAACTCGTGGAGTGCCCTTGGGTCTGAGACGTTATTCTCGACGTGTACATCAAATTTTTCGTTTGCGTATATGATGTCAGAGTAAAGCACGTGTTGCGTTAGGTTAGGTTAAGTTAGGTTAGGCTGGGTATAAAAAAATGTATTAAACATGAGGAACATTTTACTAACTTACGTAACCTAGCTCCTACAAACCAAAGAAACCAGCTTTATTAATCAGAGGCGTGTGAGTAGCCTAATGTTATTAAAATTTTAGTTTCATTTCTTGTTTTACCCGAGCAATTCTAGGTTTATCGTCATTGCGGCGTAATTGCAGCTATCTATATATTAAACCTATAACTGTCTTACCATAACAACACGACTAAATCTTACATCTCGAAAAGATGTATCACTATAAGCCGTTCCTCGCATGTCGGCTTAATTTATTGATTGTTATCGGCGACTAAATGTGTTACAGGCACTACTATTGCTATAATTTGGCTATTTATGGCTCATAGATGTAGAATAATATAATAATAGACAAATAAATACGCTCAGAATTTAACATTTATTGATCCAAACGCGCAGATTTATATAATTAATTCAAATTATGGCAAAATGTTAATATGACCATTTATAATGAATAGGTTGAAAATTTTTCGTTTCATGGTTTAGTTTTAGAAATCATAAAATAATGAAAACACAGTATAAAAATAAAATTCTCAAGAACAAAAATTAAAACTTTGCAAGTACAACTAGCTTTGTCATAGAGCACAAATAAACAACTCATAACCAATATTTTATATTTTTGCATTCTTCATCCATATTTTAGGCAAACAAAAGCGATGATTTCATAAATGGCCTTACGCGTTCGGTTGCTGGAATATGTGATCTGTGTACACGGCACGCTTTTTCTCCCAGACGCCAAAACATGATAATCACTCACAGAAACAAATGAAATTTAAAAATCTAATAAACATTGCTGAATTTTGTTCAGGTCTTCCGAGATCGCATGCTCTTGCTAAGCGAATATTTTCAATAAACAATATATTGACAATCTAAGAAAATCAACTCTAGTTGAAACACTGAAGGCATGCATTTATAAATAATGTAATTTTGAATTGGGTTGTTTGCAGTTTCTTAACGTTTTAAAAGGTAAAAATGACAAAAAAAATGAATTCATGTGACAAACATCAAAATGAAATTAGCAGCATACAGGTCTATGATACATAGGGCTTTAATGGTTCCTTTAGGTGAAATTAATTATAATAGAGAAATTTCGATTATTAAATAAATTACATACAATAATGGTTATAATACTCAACTTATTGCTACACTAATAAAAGAGAAAAATTATGAATTAGCTATTCAGACAATTTATCCAACTACTTCATCAGATAAAATGAAATATGCCTCAATTGCATATTTTGGCAATAAATCAGAAAAAATTGCCAAAATTATAAACAAAATCAATACATGTAAAATAACTTTTAAAACAACAAAAAACATTTTTTCTATTTTGGTTCTTTACTGACTACTTTATGAAACTCATTTGGGTTTCATAAAGCAACTCCTTAAAGAATTCAAAATTCTATTTTGCTAGATTGGTGACAACCATGTGACAACAAAACCTTCACGCGTTATAAACATAACCTTCAAATTGTAAGTTCTAAAAAATAAGATTATTTAGCGTATTTTCCGCTACTTTGCGTAGCTCGGGTGGGGTGCAAGATAATTCTTCTTATATCTTATTTTCAAAGCTCAGGTACTTTAAAAATTAAATCACTTTCAAACACAGTTTGTCTCAATTTTAATTTGACAGTAGTTTGAATTGTTTGAAATTGTTTTAAATGTCACCAACAGCCACAAAACCAAAACAAAATAATAACAATTTTCCTAATCGATTATATTTTTAAATTAAAATATAAAATAAGGCAATTTTTAACTTTTTTGCACCAAAATAGAAAAAATAGTATAAAATGCACGTTTCTTAAGACATTTAAAATCATGTCTTATGAAACTTGTTTTTTAATATACTATTAAACACTTTTAATGCTAAAGATTAAGCAGACAATTTACTAAAATCAGGCATCTACAAATTAAATTCCTCGCACTGTAATTCGGTTTATATAGGACAAACAATTAGAAATTTCCATATTAGGTACAAGGAACACGTACGTTGTTTTAAGTATAAACACCTCCATAAATCTAATTACGCTAAACACTTATTAGAACACAATCATTCAATGACATCTAATAACACTATAAAATTTTTACACTTTTGTAATAACAAACGTTAGATATACTAGAAGCATTTGAAATTCATAAACATTTAAAATCTGTACCTTTATTGAATGAACAAACTGATCTCTTAAATTCACCGTTATTAGACGTTTTGGAATAAGAAATCAAGCCATCTGGGCGCAGATATAGAAAACCAAGAACAAGTTATGAAGATTTATTGTTCCTATAGCAACACCAACTGTTTACTTTTAATCTTACTTTTGATAATGACGTGTAAACACATAGAAATATGTATAAGGCTAAAATAAAAAATTCGTTGAAGTTAAAAATTGTTTTATTTACAATAAATCAAAATTAAGTTGTCTTTATTTACCTCAAGTTTTGCTGATGATCAGGTAGTGCTAGCTCAAGATGCGTATGATCTAGAATTCACGATTAAAAGATTATATAAGGAATATGTAAAGGGGGGATTACAAGTAAGCCTACAAAAGATAGAGTATTTGGTAATAAATTTAGAAATTAGATTTGGAGTACTGATTAATAATAATGTAAAAGTTAAACAATTCAAATATTATGGTGCACAAATTAATAAAGAAGGATTAGGAACCTTTGAATTAAAAAATAGAATCCAGCAGAGCAGAACAGTAATCGGGGCTTTAAACTTCATATGGTGAGACAAAAACATATTAATAAAGTACAAAAAAAGAATAGGTCAAACAATGGTTGAGTCAGTACTATCCTACGGATGTGAGGTATGGAGTATGAATGCAGATGCAAAAAGTAAATTTACAGCCGTTGAAATGGATTATTTACGAAGGAGTGCAGGAGTATCCAGAATAGAACATAGAAATGAGGAATCGAATGGGAGCCAATGAAACAGTAATCGACAGAGTTGAGAAACAGAGCCTAAAGTGGTTTGGGCATTTATTAAGAATGCCAGAGAATAGATGGCCCAAGAAGATATTCCATTGGCAACCACTAGGAAAAGGAAAAAAAGGGAGACCACGACGTTCCTGGAACGAGGGTATCAGGCAGGCAATGGAAAGCAGAAATCTAGAGTTGAATCAGGCAGGGGACAGAGAGGCTTGGCGCATGGGAATCCGCTAGACGGCTATTAACTGTGTAGTATGCTATGTATTTAGATTGTAAATGTTTTGTATACATAGTATATCCCAAAATATATATAAGTTATCTTTATTTTAAAGAATTTTCTTAGTTACATTTTATTTTAGTTATTAATATCAAACTATTCCTATATGTTTTCCTAGTTTTGTTCTTGAAATTTAGATGATAAAATAAAATAATAAACAAACTGTTTTTTTATTTTAAATATGATTCCCATAAGTATGATGAACTACTGCTACAGAGTCCGATACTTTCCAGGAATGGTGTGGCAGGACCGCAACAACAAAAACGAATTTACGGAAGACATAAAAGCCAGTCCTGTAAAACATCAGCTAAAACGCATGTAAATGATAACTTCTTTTACATCTGCCGAAAAGTAACCCTGATCCCTGCACGGGCCGGGCTGGTTTTACTATAGTTAGTTAAAAAAAATAATCTACAACGAGTGGGAGAAATGCTTTTCAATTAAAAATGGACAACATTAAATAAATAATAAAATTGTACGGGTCCGGCCGGGCCAGGTTCGACCTGCCGAGAAAATATACCAAATATCGGGCGGGCTGGGTAAGCCGCTTAGTCAACCCGGGTCAAACAGACAAAAAATTACTTAAAGTCTTAAAGTCGGGTGAGCCGGGCCATACATAAAGATATCCGCGGGCTTCGGGCGACCCAGACTGAAAAAAGTTGGTCTGTGCAGGGCTCTATCTAACCTACGTCTATTGTCCCTCTTGCTGGGTCGCAGGTTTTCCCCCAAATATAACATTCACATGATTTGGTATTCAGTTCTGCAATTGTTCCATAATTGCTGAGTTCTTGCATATTCGAGAATATACAATACTGCTAGAACCTTAAAGAACATGTCTAACATCTCGCTGCAGCGTATTTATTATATTTTTTTAAGGAAATTTACAAAAAGCAGTAAACCGGGTTCCGCTAGTTGTACTTAAAAATTGTAGAATTTGCAAAGACTTTCCTATGAACTATTTGTCTAATACCTGACAAGTAGAAGTCTAGATTTGTTAAATAGTTCCTTATAAAGCAGGAACTCACAATACTAGATACATTTTAGATATATATTGTTGGATGGTTAGGTATTATCAAGTTTTATCGCAATCATTATTAGCTCGTTATAATGACACACACTCGTATTATACTTGTAATTATCCTGAAGTGATAATAGCTGCACAGAGCAGATTAACAAAGCCTCCAGGTCGCGATACATTTCATTGCTAAAGATAACACTTAACGAGACTAACAAGTATTTACTTTTAACGACATCTGCACCACCTACTACCGCTGTATTGCAGCTATTACACTTTTAATGCGTCTTTTACGATCTAATGTGGTACTTTTCAACGAAGTTTGGAACATTTTTAGTGAAATGAGATAGGCGAAGCAATGATCGGAGGGTTGTGTGCTTCGATTTCAAACTAATATTACAAGTCAGATTCGCCTTTTTTATGTGGGATGTAATTCAATGTCATTAAAGTGTTAACAACGGCCATCAGATGGCGTCGTTCAGTAAGGCAGAAGCGTGATTACGAGCGAAACTAGACCCATAAACAATGAGATTGATGGGAAGATGAGACGATATCGATGCACAGGGTCTAACTCAGGTAGGTGGGATACAGTAACTTTGTAACACCTGCCTACATCTGTTGATGTTCGCATTCTCAACTAAATCCGAATACAATAGCTTTGAAGAGTATGTAACTAGCATTAACTTGAAGTCGACAAATCTTGATATCTACGCAAGTAATTTAAAGTCAGCCGTAAATATACCGTAGATATAGTTCTAATAAGTAATTGCTTACAATGTAATTTGTCTGATACAAAGTTTGATAACATTTATACGTATCGCATTATACATAGTTTTGTTTTATGATAAAAAGGATGCATGTTATCCTAATGTTTCAGGCTGTATTTACTGAATTACATTTGAACATTTCTCAAAAAACAACTAAAAACAGTGTTTCCACGAACACTTCTTTTATTTGATTATTCAACACTTTGATATCGAATTAAGTTTATTTTTGCTTTAGTATTCGTTAAAAACGCGTTTTTTTTAAATATTTTTATCGTTCTTAGCTGCACTTCCTGTATTACTCATATTGTATAGAATTGGGTGTTTTATCAAAGTACAAATTGATATATCCCCAAAATTGGAATTTTGAAAACTAATTAGTTTTCCACTAGAAACAAAAATATACAATAGACAACGATGTTCGATGAGAGTAAGTTTTCAATTTTTAACGGTTTTAGTAGCCGAAGCAAATGTATTAAGTGTTATGCAATGTGGTAACTGTATTAATTACTCACGACAGCAACTATATTTGTTTCTTGGAGGTTAGAGATGATCCAATGAATAAATAAATAAGATGTTTTAAATTAATATTGTGACGCCATTATAATCTTTGATAATTTTAGGGGACGTTGTATACGTCCTATACCGCATAATGCTAGAGCATAGAATGAATACCTATAATGCATAAACTTTGCTCTCCACTTACTAAGTTAGTATACGAGTACGATAAGTTTATTCGGATAAATTATTAAAACTTAAGATTCTACGCTGTACATAATATATCTGTCTTTTACACGTCGCAGGAAAAGGAAAACTACTGTATGTTGTGAAATAATAAGTATTACATACCTTCAGCAAAATATAAGGTGAACAAATAAAAAACTTTTTTTTTGTAATATTTAATTAAAAAAGTGGGAGAAACTGGTCATTGGTACATTCCCATATTTTTAGGTTTTAAATATTGTCGCGACAAGAAGTGATTGACATTTACATCTAGTCATCTCCAACCGGTACAAGCAGCCCCGCCCGCTCCAGACTCAAGGCGTTGGTTACATACGCGCACGCCGTCAAGACGCGTCTACGTAAAAGCGCTAAGGTAGTTAATGCGCCTACACCTCCAATCTAAAATGGTTGTAAATTTTTTATATTTTTTTTATAAAAGCTAATTGAGAGGCGTACTTAAAATCACGTAACTTCCCGAAAATTCGTCGTTGAAACTAAAAAGTGTCATTTTTTCCTAATTTTTAATATAATTGAGAGTTATTGTTAACGTTAATAAACTACTTTAAATAAGCTGTGAAACTGTTTAAAGTGTATAGCGATTGGCGTTTGCATTTTTGAATTAATAATAATTAATCAATTTGAAAATTTCCAGAAATTCCTAGAGGGTGGTGTCAGAGTAAAATTTGAAAGATTAACAAAAAATAGATTTGTAACTTAGTCTATCGACCGAAAAAGTTAAAAAAGGTTGTGGGCAGTTTTTGATGAATAATTTTTTAAATGTATCTAAAACTTTGAGTTGCTAGTATATTTACAATTTTCATATTTCTCAAAATATTTTTACATTACTTGATTATACTTATTGAGAGCTATCAAATTATGTGATAATTCGTATTGATTAGATATTTTGTTTTTAAGTAATCGGGCATTAAAGTTAAAACCTTCAAAAATTGGTTCATTTTGAAGATACAACATTTGGCAAAAAATCGTCCGAAAGGAAGCTCTCTCTACTGGTAAAAACATCTCCAATAAAATAACTTTTCGGGGCAAATAACCACCAAAAAACCGTCCCTTAAACAAAAGCACGTATATTATCTTGCTGGTGGATCACTCTAAGTTTCTGAATAAATGTGTTGTACTGTCAGTTAGTTTATTGTTTATAATTCACGCGTATCGTAAAAGTCTGCAATATTTCGCGCGTAGTCGTTGAATGCTATCTGGAGCTTGAAGTTTTATCGGACAGCTGAAGTAGTTATTAGAATAGCCCATAGGATAAGAGCAGTAACTGTTGGTTAACACAAACTAGACACTGAACAGGACACTAAGTAAACTAAAATATTACTTGTCGCTTAGATTGACGGGTACTTACACTGTGGCATTTAAAGACCGGCCATTAATCTTATTACTACGTGAATTTATGTAAAAACATAATTTGACCAAATTATTAAATATTCAACAGTTATACCTCGAGTGAATTAAAAAATAACAAAGCTAAAATTTTCGTAAGTTTAAAACAGGAGTTGCTATGTAGGAGTAATTTTACCCTGGTTATTTTTCAACTCACAACTGGTATCAGATTATTGCACGAATATAATTTCGAAACAGTGTCATTAGGTTGCGATTATTTTTATCACTTTAATTAATTTGCTGTAAAATCAAAAAGCGTAACTAAATAAATGGGTGGATCATTGCCAACTAATAATAAGTTTAGATATAATATATTATATAACTTATGGTTCTCCTAAAAAATGATAAATAACAACCTAAAATTATAAAATATAATACGTATGATATTTTTTTTGTTGTTTTTTAAAATGATTATATTACGTCGTAAATTAATTACACGGTGTAACCTTCAAAATAAGTTAACGAATAAGGTGAAAACTTTAAGACTGTAACAGGTGATTTAGATTGAGTCGAAATTATAGCGACGTAAAAAATGTTTTAAATATTACAAATTCAGTGGAAACCGTTTTTTTCGTGGAACCCGAATTTTAAATCGTCTTTGAATTACGTCTTAGTTTGCTCTAAATGTCGCAAAAATTATTACTCAAAACCCGTTTCTAAACAGAAACAGAAAACATAATGTTTTTTAAATACAGAACGATTTTAAAAATTTCACACACAATTTTAAATATCACTAAAACAACCATTAAAAATGAATTCATAACATTCTCCTTAATTGACGTACATCTTGAAATAGTCGCATTTCTGCTAAAATTACTGAACCGCTTTATATTAATGTGTAGGTATTTTGCTGCAGCTATCGCATTCACTAAAATTTTCAAGTACAACAAACACTCGTTGCTATGCAGAAAGTTTTCGTAATTTAGTAACCTGATAATTTTTCAATTATCTCGCGGTATAAATGTTGAACGTGTTTTACCCACAAAAGGGTTCGCTCTCCTAACTGTGTGTGGTCGACAAAAGTGTACACTCAACTTCATCTACTGATTATAACGAATGTTTAGTGAACTGCAGGTAATGACCGTAAGATTTCATTAAGAAAAGTAAAAGTAGTCACTTTTTTAGTAAGATGTTTCAGGCTTACATTCAAATGAACGTTTGTAGTTAATTTTATTCCCTGAATACGTTGTTATATGTTGGTCTATTATTATCAATATACATTATAATACAGAACCACCCTGAATACGCAGAAAAAGTCAAATCTAACAGCTGAACTTTTAAATGGCGAAATCTTACTGAAGTCTAAATGTCATTTAAACGTAATCTATCATACTTTTTTTACATTTCAACCTTTACATTTGCAATTTTGAATTTCTGTTACTTAAAAACGCACTGGAAGGTGCACGGACTTTTTTCAAATACTAACAAAAGATGAAACTCTGTATTTTCCATACTTAACAAATTTGTACTTTTCCTATTTTCAAAAGAATTTTTAACTTTAATATTTTGGCTCTATTAGCTACTTTGTCACAATGCTACCTACCGATAAGCCTCCCAGTCCGTATGGCGCTGGGTTCGGATGCCTATAAAAATTTAGCTGAAATAAACATTAATTTCAAAATTTTAAATATTTCTGGAAAGCGTGAAATAAAAAGTAGTGCTTTGAAACAAAAAGAAAACGTGTACACCAGTGACGTTCCGTGGGTTTAAAATTTGAGCAGACAATGCACAAATAATTTAAAATTTAGATTAAAAAACTACAAATTAGGCTCGCTATCCTTATCAAACATCAACAAACAAGAAAGCATGTATTTGTCTTTTAAAAGTTGGTCTACGAGATCTTCCATCTTAGCTGCAAATTTCGTATAAAATGAAAACAAACTTGTTTGGTATTGCACGTCAAAAATTTCACCTATCAGATCAAAAAATTCTGTGTTTTACCAAATCTTTCCTATAAAGCTCCCTACCCCCTTGCACTAAAACATTAACAATACGAAAAATAAATAGCTATATTAAAAGCACAAATTTTATTAGAATTATGTGTATTATAATTTACTTCTTCTGACTATGTAACATAGAAACAGGTACGTTGACAAGCGACTATAATGTTATGGTAAATACTAATGCCTCAAGAAAGGGCAATAATTCATATAAATTTGCAGATTCGGCTAGTCATGGCTGTTGTAATACGTCCGTCGGGTTATTACTTGAGGGAATTACCGAATTCTAACAGTATCAAAGTAATCCTAAATTCTACAGTTGCAGATTAGGGTCATTGTAAGCCTCAGGCTTGCCAAGGCATTATAAGCGTAGCGAGCCCTGACCGGATCTTCAACTCTCTACAAGGTAATGCGCGTGCTCTCTTGTTTGCGAAGAGCGTAGACGTATGCCGTTAAACACTACAATCAGTAAATGATAGTTTGCTTCAAGTAACTAAATATAAAAATTGTGAAAATAAAAATTGAGTGTTTTCTTTATTTATTTTGAAGACCCTGAACGGCTCAAGGGAGCACTTGTCAGGTAATCTACCACTAATGGTTTTGCAGGCGATCAGCTAGCTTTTATTGCGCTTATTTGTAAATGCACCACTACTGAGGTTCCCTTCCCAGTAGTCGAAACGGTTGGCAGATTAACAAACGGCGTTAATTTAAAATAATTAAATTATTAGGTTATGATGAACGGATACACACATTTTTTAAACTTTTATTATTAATTTTTTGCAATTATGGAAAAATCATCTGATTTTTGCGTTTCTGCAAAAGTTTTTACCAATCACCAAGACCATTTTTCAAAATCATCAAATCTGGTAATTTTCCGCCAGACCTGGTAACACTGAACCACCACAGAAACAGGCGCACCTATTCGACATTTACTGCATCCTGACATCCCTACTCTTTTTTTGCATCTGATCATTGCATTCGTTTACCAACGTGCAAGCAGACGTATTAAGAATAACAGACTGGTTGATTGTTTCGTGGCTGGCAATCACTGGGGCCGAAAAGGGTCGCTTTCGTGTATACAAACAGTGTTTAAGGCAACGGCTTATTTATTTAGTGCTCAATTTTTAATGTTACGCGGTGGTGTTCAAAAGTAGAAACTGTATGCAAAGGTTTTTTCATTAAATCTTTGAATTTGAATATTTCTATTTGAAAAATTATGCGTAGGCACTACCACCTACCCTACCTAATAGGACGGACCGCCACTGGTGTACACAATATTCTGTAGCCATTTTTTAAACAATTTATATTCCAACTGTTGGTAATATATTAAAAAAAAATTTTTTTTCTTGCGTTCAAACTATTGTATAGTTGTGTCCCCTAGATATACAACCATACCAATTTCATACCTACCAGCCAACTCGTTTTTTAGTAAAGACGTCATTTTGAAGCTACATAAATTTAAAAAAAACGTTGAATTCGTTTTATGATCTGCTACTAGATCACCTTTTCAGATTCACAAAATTTGGCACAAAAAAAATATTCAAACAAAAACGTCTTTCGGTTTCGAATTTTTTAAAATTTTAATTTTGAGGTAAATGTTTGATGTACAAATTTTTGATTTCTTAAAAACTCAACATATGTGTATTCGTTAAAAGTTGAAATTTAAAATTATCGTCAAATCACTACTTTTCTATACTGAAAGTTTAGGTTGTGCTGTAGTCCGACCCTGTATGTTCGGTAGATGTTGGAGATAGCACAAGGTGTTATTAGGCGCACTAAGCAGGTGCCGAAAGCGACCAGCCTCGTCTGCTTATTATGAGCCGGTCGGCTCATTATATTATGTTGGTTGCGGCTGCTCAGCGATAACTTGGGCGTTTGCAATGTCAGGTCATCTTTCGCTTTTCAACAAACAACCCAGCATATGGCATTCGCATGTTTGATGAAACCTTTTGTAAAAATTAATTTTTCGTTCAATATTTTTGTAACAATAAAATTACAAGCAATTACTATATGCAATTTCCGCTCGAAAACTGGTTACTACGTAGAAGAACTTGCTAGAAGAAGGTTCAATAGTTGCTCGTGTTCTAGAAAGAGAAGTGTATTAATTATTTGGTGGTATAACAAAATTGTTATTTTGCACACTATTGTGTTCTGGAGCATTAACAGAGATACGATATCGATTAATTTACCACAAACTTCGTATTTTCATGGCAACTGAGAATATCTAAATAAACTTGTGAAATATGTATTTCGAAAAACAGAAAACTCAATTTTTATCCAATATGTTATTGGTGTTTTCTTATTTCAGATTTTTCATGAAATTTGGTATAGTTCTATAACCAAAAAAAGAATATAATTAATTTATCTATTGATATGGAAAATAACTAGCAGCAGATTGTAATGACATAATCAAAATTGCGAAATGTTTATTTGTTTTTGAGATGCGATTTCTTCTGGGCGTTATATTGCATTTTCATTCTATTTAATAGTAAAAGAAAACCTGTAAAACTATAATCATAATCAATAAATATCACTAACTTAAAAGAAAATTTCTTGATTATATTTTTAATTAACAGAAAGCCCATTTTCTCGAAATAAAGTGTCCCATCAAAACCGAAAACAGGTTGCCTGTGCTCTTTTGTTCAATATAATAAGTAACTTTTGGTATACAGAGTGGCTAGGAAAACCCCGGTCACATTTCTTGCGGCGGTCAAGAGATGGCGCTTTAGTAAAGAAAAATTAAATTAAAATAGTGGCAACGACGCAGAATCCAAGACGCTTTAGTTATTAAATCAAAACAACCAAAACGTCTTGGATTCTGCGTTGTTGCCAGTATTTTAATTTAATTTTTGTTTATTAAAGCGCCATCTCTTGACCGCCGCAAGAAAAGTGGCCGGGGTTTTCCTAGCCACTCTGTACTTCTAAATTATAATTTTTATTAATTTCACTTGTTGCTAGAAATTATGCGTTGCATTTTTATAAGAGTAAAATAGTAGAACTGTTCTGTTTGTTTAGGTTACTCCCAACAGTACACACTCATGCTATTTAATAATCTTTTGAAAAGAGCACAACAAGCATGTAGCTTTTTCAGAAAACAAAAACTATTTGGGACAAAATAGCGACATATCACTTACAGATCATTATTTCTCTATCAAATGTTATGAAAAATTAATATGGCACCCGTATACGACATAATGAATGTTACTGTTGCATCTTAAAAATAAATTTTAAATATACCGCTATATTCTGCAGATAGTTTAACACAAGTTTTCACAAAAGAAATCTTGAGTGTTTTGGCAATAATATAATATTAAAGAAAATCGAATGTTCAGTTATTTTCTGAATATTTGTTTCTCTTATAGGTTTCGAGTTAAAATGGACACCCTGTACAAACGGGAGTTAAACGCGAAATAGCTGCAAAGAAACTTTATATGTATAGTAAAGACTAGATACTTGGGATAAACAGGAATGTGTGCATATTAATAATAATTCGTGTTGGGTGTGGTGCTACGCCCACAGCACTGAAGCTCTAAGCTTATTGTGCCCCAAAGATTCTGTTACTCCATCAGTCCAGTATTCCTGATAAAGTTCAGGATACTGTTGATGGGTGCTTTCCCTATTTCATCGGGTTCTGCAAATTGCACCCCGAAGTGCATATACCTTTTATCTCCTAAAGCAGGGCATTCACCTAAGATGTGAATTGGTGTTTCATCTTCTTCACCACACAATCGACAGGTGGGGTCCTCTTCCACTCCCAATAAATTGAGGTGTCTTCTGAGGCGACAATGTCCTGTTAGTAGTCCTATTATTGGCCTCATTTGTTTCCTGCTCAGTTGCAGAATTTCCTTTGTTTTATTTCTGGATGGTTTGTTTATGAGCATCCGGGATTGCCTGTGTCCAGGAATGTCATTCCAATGGATACAGTGTTGTCTGTGTAGCCAGTCCTTTACCGTCCCCTTTGCGGTCTGATATAATATCCCGCATGTGGGTTCGGGGCCGACTAAAGGTTGTTCCGCTCCCAATTTCGCCAATTGGTCAGCTTTTTCGTTTCCGTCGAAGCCCTCCTGTCCTGGCACCCACTCCAGAACTACTCTGTTGTGTCCTGCCAGTGTCACAAGTGCCTCGACGCATTCTAAGACCACTCTGGAGTGTATCGCAACCCCCTCCAAGGCTTTTAGTGCCGCTTGGCTATCGGACATGATGTAGATTTGTCTATTTGCATATCCTCTCTCCACCATTGTCTGTGCACACGTTGTAATAGCTATTATCTCAGCCTGGAACACGGTAGTGAGGTTGCCCAGGTTAATGCTAATGCTATCCCCTGTGTCTGCCTCAAAGATTCCCGCTTCCGAGCTGGTTGCCGTTTTGGATCCATCCGTATACCAGATCGATCCTCCTCGGCTTCTCAATTCCTGTTTTCTTTCTTCGCCGCCCCTCTCAGGTATTAGTACCCTGAAAGGTTTTCTGAAGTCGAAAACGGTATTAATTCTATCAGAATGCATATTTAATATGCTATTATTATTTAATTTGTCAAAGATTTCGGTGTGGTCCCCTGTTCTGTGGAGGATTCTCCCGTATCCGTTCACCTTCATTCTGTATGACGCCAGAAGTGCCTGCGCTTCCACTACAAGGTGTAACGGAGGCAGGTCCAGCAGCGTCTCCATTGAGGCAGTGGGTGTCGATGTCATCGCCCCTGTTATACTTAAGCATGCAAGTCTTTGCAGCTTTCTGAGTTTGCTCACAACAGCTTTGTTTCTGGTTTTGTGCCACCATATCAAAGAAGCGTAAGTTATTGTTGGTATCACCACCTTTGTATAAAGCCATAGCACCATTGTTAGTTGTAGGCCCCATGTTTTGCCAATCATTCTTCTACAGGCCCAGAGGGCCCGTGTCGCTTTGATTGAAATTCTCTCCAAATGGGAATTGAAGGTCAGTTTGGTGTCAAGAGTGACTCCCAGGTACTTCACTTCCTTCCCCATTGTCAGTTCTTGTCCACACAGTTTTAGTCCCTTCAGGTCTTGAAGGTTTCTTTTTCGTGTGAATGCTATTACAGAGGTCTTTGCCAGGTTAACGGATAGGCCCTCTCTATTGCACCATCTTTCTACGGTTTTTAGGGCTTGTTGCATCATGTTTGATACTACTCCCCCGTATTTTCCGCCTACTAATATGGTTAAGTCATCTGCGTAGCCTTGTGCATACACGGCTTTCTCTTCTAGTTCCAGGAGGAGTCCATCAACTACCAGGCACCACAGCAGGGGAGATAGAACCCCCCCCTGAGGACAGCCTCTAGTGACGGACACCTCCCTGGTAACAGAGCCCAGGGAGGTTGTTATTCTTCTTCTTCGAAGGGTGGAGTCAATCCATTTTATTACGGGTCTCTTTGCTCCCCACCCTGCCACGGCCCTTTTTATCGAGTCGAAGGAGGTGTTATCAAAGGCCCCTTCAATATCTAAGAAGGTTCCTAGCATAATTTCTTGACTATTGATAGCTTTTTCCGCCCTGTGTGTTAGCTCGTGTATAGCCAACTCACAGGATTTTCCTGTTTGATAAGCAAACTGGTTTCGATGCAGTGGGGCATCCCTTAGTACATCGTCCCGGATATGCCTATAAATCAGCTTCTCCATTGTCTTCAGGAGGAAAGATGTCAGGCTGATTGGCCAGCTTTGTGGTACATAGCCCACAGCTAGACTTGCCCTGAATAGTGTGCAAAGTGGCGTGGCTAGTGCATTAAGCCCTTGTTGTAGCAGAGCTGGAAATATTCCGTCTGTTCCCGATGACTTATATGGTTTGAAAGAATGTATCGCCCATGTAAGCCTTGTTTTATTAACTAGTTTATCCGCCAACCTCCAGTCCTCCTTGTTCGCCCGTGTTAACGGTACTTCTAAGTGTGGATTGTCATTTGTGTTTCTGTCTGGTATGACTACACTCCCCGGGAAGTGCGTCTCGAGCAACATCTCAAGAGTTTTTTCCGTGGTACCAGTGTAGTCTCCCTGTATTCTCTTTAGAGAGCCCACCTTTCCTTGGTGTTCTCTTACTAATGCTTTCTGGAGTCTTGCACATTCAGGAGTTCTTTCGACCTCCTCGCAGTACATCCTCCATGAGTTATTTTTGGCTGCCCTGATGGCGTATACATATTTAAGTCGGGCTGATTTGTATTCCTCCCATTCACCAGTCCTTTTGGCCCGGTTGAACCACTTACGCGTCTCTGCCCTAAGTGATGAGAGATCGTGGTTCCACCATGGGCACCCACGTTTCTCTCTTCCCGTCTTTAGCGGACAGCTGTTTTCATATGCGTCCTTTATTGCTGATGATATTAAGTCATTCATCAGCTCTATTCCCGCCGGTGTTTGTGGTCTCATTTGACAGTCCTCCAGTCCCTGTTCTAGGTTCTGTCTATATAGACCCCAGTCACAGGTTTTTGGATTCCTGTATGTCCCAACTTCGCACCGTGGCGCTTCAAGTTCGAATCTAATGTATCTGTGATCTGAAAGCGATGGCTCGTTAGAAACATGCCATCTCTTGATCACGCTGCAAGCAACTATGGTTCCGATTGTTATGTCGATAACTTCCTTCCTCGTGGCAGTCACGAAGGTGGGTTCATTACCGCGATTAGCTATTTCTAGTTTATTGCTAAAAATGAATTCTAAGAGTGACTCACCTCTTCTGTTCGTTCCTGTGCTGCCCCATACAGTATGGTGAGCATTGGAATCGCATCCGAGTACCATCTGGGTTTTCTTGCTTTCGCAGGTGCTGACTAGTCCTCTGAGCTCCTGGGTTGGAGGAGGCCCTGGCTCGTCATATGGGAGGTATGCGGATCCGACCACCAGGTCCCTCTCGCTCCCTCCGATAGCAGCTCTCATCGTGGCCGCCATTACGTCCCTAGAACAGTGCCCCCAAAGCGGCATCAAATTAAGTTTTTTCCTTGCAATAATGCAGGCTCTAGGTTGTCCTTCGGCTGGGCTGATTAGTTCCCAGTCTCCAGACATCCTGAGTCCCCTGATACCTCCCCTGTAGATCCAGGGTTCTTGAATCAGAGCAATATCTACGCTTTTGTGCATGATGTAGTTTTGTAGTGCAGCAGATGCTGCCTTACAATGGTGTATATTTACCTGAAGGACCTTTAGGCCGATGATCCCTCTGTGGTGGTGAGAGGTTCTGTTTCCAGCCCCTCTTCATCCATTGGCTCTACCGCCGTTGTGGCTGATGTTTCGGGTAGAGGTGTCGGTGAGTTCCGTCCCTCCGTTACTACTTCCATCTTTTCTTCTTTATATTATGTAAGTTATGTATGTGTTTCTGGTTTTTCAGAACGCTTTCAAGTTGAATTATTCATATTTTATATTATTTCAGTGTGCATTCACTTGCAGATAATTGACTATTAAATCATAATTAAAACTTTAATTAAAAAATTAATGAAATAAAAATTGTTACCTGTTTTCCATTACGTACCTGCTTGAATTTTATGAGTGTGGTGTTTCGTTTTTATAATAGTACAGTTTTAAATTAAATCAGTTACAATTTGTACACTTTAACGATAAATGAAAAAATATCTATCTATCTAATCTATCTATCTATATAATAAATTCGTAACTGTCTCACCAGAACACGACGACGGGATCTTACATCCCGACAACATTTACTTATTGTTTCAAGCGAAAGTTTATGCAGTGGCGTTTCTTAGTAGCGGCTTTATATTTTATGCGTATAACGAGTTGAGAGAAAACGGCCGTGTTTTACTAATAAATTTTTTAAACTTCAAAATTCAACTAAGCCTTAAATCAAGGAATTTTAACACTTATAATGGGAACAGCATATTAACTTTGCTATGAAATAACGTCAGTCTATTTGTTTGTTTGTTTGTTTCTAATACTTAAACTGAGCGGGCCTGTACAGTACTATTAATTATTACATTAAGACAATATATCAAAGCGGTTTTTTACAGCCTCATTGGCCGTCTCCCGCAACCTAATATCCAGGTTTGTCTATCCATATAATCATTTTCTTCTAACTCTCGCTTCTGCATTGCTTCCTTTATTCCTAGATTCCAGCTTCTCCTTGGTCTTCCTTTCTTCCTTCTTTGTGTAGGCTGTCACATTAAGACAATTCGTTCAAAAATATTTGTTTGTATAATTGCAACATAATCTGCTTCTTACTGTCAAATACATCATCGAGCAACCTGCAACGGCGCCCAGCCCAGCGGTTTGCTTAAAAATCTATTATACATTCAAATTTAAGAGATAGTGTTAAGCTGTAAATTGTCAACCCACTAATTTTGGGTAAAATAAAGAAATTTTTACAGTTTCACATACTGAGTGCTTATTAAATCTTGAGATTAAATTCAGAAACATGTACCAGTAAAAGCAGCCAATGGTCAAATAGAAAAAAGAAACAGTACGGTCTTTATTAATAATTTTGTAAAATAACTAAAGTTTACCTGCGAGATGGCATGAACCTGTTTGATTTTGTTTATCGTGTGTTTTTATGATACGCCATGTTTAATAATAAATAGTATAAGAATTTATAAACAAAAACTAAACCTGACCCAAATACTGGAAACAAGAGTTACACTAGCAGTTCGCATTTAAGAAGAACTAATTATACCCTTCAGCTACGCCCTACGATGTTTTGGTAACTTCTAAAAAATAGAAGCCGTCACGCGCCGCTAGAGTTACACATTCTCAGCTGCAACCGTATAGCTCTCAAGTTTAGACAAGTTGAAGGGATCCTAATTTACTATGCACAATTACAGCAATTTTTATATAATTAGTAAAACTAGGACTTCGACTTCATTATGTTATTTATAATTAAAAAAAACAGGAAACGCATGAAGTGTAGCTCAAAGGGTTCTGCTATCTATGAATCAAGACCAGATCTCTTTCGACTGTTTTATCTCGTTTTAAGTGGTGAGAGCCATTATATAAGGCGCATATACTTTTCTATATTCGACCGCTACAGTGTTCACTGCAGATGAGCAAAATTTGTTGTATATGCCTTTTTTGTATTATTGGAATATAATCTGTCGATCCGGCTCGACTGTTACTCACGGAGGGTTTACGGACAGATTAGTACCGAAAACGACTCCGCAGAGAGATGTAGCCAAAAAAGCCGCGTGGAGCTAATCTTACTTAACTCAAATAAGGTTTACGTACAAATTTCATTGCAGCTGAGATTACAAAAGGGCAGATATCTTGAAGCGAAGTTTTATTATCTACAATTATTTTATCATCACCTTCGGGTACTGGATCAACATTTACAGTTTAATTTAAAAAACTAAATATTCAGGTAAGACTACCGCATCCTCACCAAACCTACTATTAATAGGGATCAAAGACAGTTACTAATTTCTACAGTTGAAAGCGTTTAAAATGCGAACATTGCAATTTAAAACACCAATGAACAGGGTTATTTTGACGAAAAAGGTGCAATTATTTTAAAGATTATACCATGTCCATCACGCAGTGTAAAAATGTTACTACAAAGTAATAAACATTCGCATGATCACTTAGTAATTACGCATGTTCAGTTCAGTCGCTGGCTTTGCGAATTTGAGAATATAAATATGCGGGACTCTTTCGGCGAATGTCTTGCATCTCGACACAGCTTATTTGTTCATTTCCAAAAAAGAGTCATCAAGAAAACCCTAAGGCGTGGACCACGTGTTCCGCTCATCTAGTATTAACTGTTCAGCGGCATGGATGCAGGCACCCACTGATGCAAAAATATAGAGGTAAAATGCACCCACACAAAAAATCGAAAAATATTTACTTTTACTAGTTTGTCTTTTTTTATCTTGAAGTTTCGCCTTTCAACTTGGTTTTACGGTGTAAATGACCACAGGAATAAATTGTGTTGCGGTTTTGTACTAGATTTTAGCGCCAACCGTGACTATAAAATCGCAGACATAAAGTCGCGTGTGCCTACATGTTGTATTGTAGTCTGGAACCAAATTTTTATGAGACAAGAAAATACATTTTATTATTTTTGCAGAAATATATTTCCATTGGATTAAGAACACCAGATATCGGAATAAAATTAGTCAACCAAACAATTTTCAGAAAGTCCTAAAATCGACCACTCTAAATTAGTGAACCACCTAAAATTAATAAATAAATAAGCATTAATTGTCTTAACTTAAAAAACCCGTAAAAGAAGTTACAGTGAAATTAGCGCATTTGCTCGCTACTTAGCTCTACAAGCCTATAAAGTTAAACAAAATCGTGTAGCCGGTTATTAAACAAGTTTCTTTGAAAAACGAAATAGAGAATGCAGATCATTAATGCGCAAATTGTTGTTAGACGGAAATGATTAATTAGCACGAGATTACTTAAAATTCGTAAATTAACCAATATGAAGTGCACCTTTCCTAGTTATACAACTTATTTTCTTTGGAGTGTTTTATAACACAAGGTAATAACAATAACTTTTCCTCATTATAAGCAGTTACAGCACAGTTTCCTCAGCTTATTATAATTAAGGATGTTAATTAAAATATTCGTTTACTAAGACTCTTGCATCAATAAAAATTAAATTAATTATTGTAGTCGAATGGCGAAGTACGCTACAGGGTTTAATTAATAATATAACAAGCTAATCTCATAATACTAAGGATGTCATCTTCTACATAAAATAGCATCGTTTGAGAAATAAGTCTTAAATAAGTATACGGTTCTTCTATTAACAATTAAAGCTTATGAAACCTGCATATAAAAACGTTTTATAGATATAAATGGCTTTTAGGTTATCTAATCTGAATGTCAATTAAATTCGTCACTTTAATTAATTCAACACATTTGTGGCACCAGAACGGACTGAAAAATGCCTTGTTATCGCATCTGTTGAATTAAAAACGTATTTTAGTAAATTAAAAGACATGGGCAGTCTGCCTAATTCCTCTCTAATCAGCTCCTCGTTATTTTATACTCGTTAAGGTGTCGCCCCCTGAAGATAATGACCGGAAACTAGAACTGGGTTTTACTGCAGTTATGTGAGGTCGGCCCTTGTATAACTAACCACCCAATTATTTTTTCATTTTATGTTTCACTTCCCTTTCACGTCATTTACTCATAAAATTATAAAATACTTCATATAACGCACATCGTTAAAATTACAAATTTTACAGAGTTCTCTTTTTTATATACAACAGTCACATTTGTGCAAAAGGTAGGTGGAAATATTTTCCTTTTGCTTGGCATAACAACGTTATCGCTCGATTGAGCTTTAGCTTTAACCTTCAGTCAGAAGCCTAAGTGGGCGATGTAGTAAATCGAACCCAGCCATTCGTTAAAATACCGTATTCAAACGAGGTTGTTCGAAAATACAAAACCTCTTTGGGGTGGAAATGATTATATTGTTGAGTATATGTTTTATAGACATTATATTTTAAAACCATTAGTCACGATCGAGTATCAACTGATATCATTGGTTTTGTACGAACTAGACTAAATGCGTTAAAGTAAGATTAGGATGTTTCAAGTGAAACAAGCTTTGATAAAATGTAAAAGTGTGTATTTTATAACATGCTTCATCCCTTAAATTAAACCCACAAATTACTGACGTTATTTATAAATGAATTTTTAATGAGAATTAATAATTGCCTCTTGAGTTACTATTCGTGCTTATCGGTAAGGTAGTTAAACATTTTAAGTAGACTTGTTAATCAATACTTCCTGTGTAGCTAAAAGCCTATTCAAAGTTAACACTTTATATTCTACAAAATGCAAAGTAAAACAATAATTAACTATATTTAAAATTGCCAAAATTATAAACAAAACAAATAAATGCAAAATAACTCTTAAAACAACAAAAAACATTTTAAACACTTTGTTTAATGCTAAAAAGAAACAGACAATGTAGTTAAATCAGGCATCTACAAATTAAATTGCTCTAACTGTAATTCGGTTTATATAGGCCAGACAATTAGAAATTTTAATATTAGGTATAAAGAACACGTACGTTGTTACAAGTATGAACATCCCCATAAATCCAATTACGCTAAACACTTATTAAAACACAATCATTCAATGACATCTAATAACAGTATAAAATGTTTACACTTTTGTTATGACAAAACGTAAGTTAGATACACTAGAAGCATTTGAAATTCATAAACATTTAAAATCTGTACTTTTAATGAATGAACAAATTGACCTCTTAAATTCACCGTTATTAGACGTTTTGGAATGAGAATTCAAGTAATCTGTACGCAGATATAGAAAACCAAGATCAAGTTATGAAAATTTATTGTTCCTATAGCAACACCAACTGTCTATTTTTAATCTTGCTTTTGATAATGACGTGTAAACACGTTCAAATACGTATAAAGCTAAAATAAAAAACCTGTTGAAGTTAAGAATTGTTTTATTTACAATAAATTAATTAACTTTTCCATTACATTTATTAAAAATCATTTATTGGTAATGTATTCAAGCTCAGCATATTTTTATGCTCTACCGTGTGTCAACGGAATTATTAGACAGTCCGTATTTTCTAGAGTTTTTGAAATATGGCAAAGAAACACAGAGTAGGTAATAATGCCCAAAAAGGCACATTGTAACATTTTTAACACATTTTTTTGACTTCCAATTTCACCGTAAATGATTCCAACTTTGGAATTTCAAATACATTTTAGGAATCTTGAGGCAATTCTGAAAACACCGGCATTATTTTTAAAAAATTTTAAATAGACCTGAGTTTTTAGAGTCAATTTTTATTTTAAACTTCAAGTGTTATAACGATGCTTAAATAATTCTAAGGGACGGAGACTATAACCAAAAAATGCAAGCATGATTTTACGATTATTCTTGTAAGTACGCAGGCATTCATTTTTGAAGAAATCACTTTTTTGTGAATAAGTAATTTTTTTCAGATGGCACTCACTATTCTTTAGACACTAGGTATCTAAATGCAGATTTTCACTACAAGTCCAATGATGTTCTCAAATCCAACACTGGATTGATATTAATCGAAACCCACCAATTTCTTGGTGTAAGGAATTTAAAATATCTGGGAAAAGAACACATGACTGTTCTTCGCTAATTTTTACGTACTTAAAGCAATTTGTTAGTAGCTGTCAAACGTTCTTCTTTTTTAAATAGTATAGTTTTACTCAGCATTGTATCAGGATTCCAAATATTGCAAAATATACAAGGTGTCTCATTTAAAATCCAAAAGTTGGGGTCATTTTCGGTGAAACTGGAAGTCAAAAAAATGCGTCAAATATGTCAAAATGTCCCTTTTTGGGTAGATATTATTTATGTTAAGTTTCGTTGCCATATATCAGATAGTCCAAAAAATACGGACTGTTTAATGATTCCGTTGACACCCGATGTATTTATCAGACGAAGCATTACTATTTATAATATTTTTGTTGTTAACTGAGTGATGCTGAATAATTCACTTTTACATTTTTTTTCCTTGAAATTTAGGTGCAGCTACATTTAAAATCCGTAAGGTTATTGGAAACATGTAGTATACAACTTTAGTACCTACGGAAAATACCTGACCCATTTATAATAGTTATATACGTAACCAAGTACTGAAAGTGATACTTTACAGGACGAGTAGGCAAGTTTCAGGACGAACTGTAGGCGAGTCTTGGAAGCCTAAGAGTTTTGTAAAGACACTTACAGTAAGTGCTGCGTACAATATTTTTGTTAAATCATAAGATAATGTACAAATTTTCTTCAAGAAAGTATACAGTAGTTTAGGGTAGTTCAATAGCATACAATTATTAATCTGCCATATGTAAGGAAACAACTGGGAAGTGTCAAATATATTTTGTGCTAATCTTCGATAAAATCACGGAGAAATTATTTTGTCAAGTGATTCTGATCAATTTGGTACCCCATCTGCGATTACAGACATTAATTTAAAGAAAATAAATTTCTAAACAAGTTTATTTTATAATACTAATAACATAAAATAATTATTTACTGTACTAGTATCGTAAAGATGTATTTTCTTTTGATGCCTTGGTTACCGTACTATTAATAATATTGTACGATTTAACAAAAAATAGTTTTTATTTTAAATAGAGACGGTCTAGGTGGAGACTATTATGGTTGATTTCACAGATTTATATTCCTCTTTCGATACTCGCGACTCCACAGCTGAGAATATCAATAAATGGGGCACGTGGCATTTGTCGAGAAAGCAATACTAAAAAAAAGTAAAATTTAAGTAGTTTAGGAACAAATTTCTGTAAAAAATTGTTCTCCTTCTAAAATCTATTTAATTGATTGCAATTTTATTGCAGAAATTTAAAAGCATTTTGTTTTAGATTAATTGGTTAAAATTACTAGTAAATCGAGATGGAATTGCTAAACCAATAAATGTCCAGTCGTTCTAAATAATTCGTAGGAAAAACATGATTACTTCAGCTTCTGCAAATTATTCTGCGGTAATTTGGCGGTGACTAGTTTTTACTGTATCTGGAAATGCATTAAAGCACTCAGCTTCTGTTCATTGCCTATAGCCACAGTTTCAAAATTTCGGGAATTTTTAGTGAAAATCGTACATTCTATATAATTACAATTTTTTTAAAAACCGAGTTCTTATGCAGGTTTGCGAGGTGCAAATAGTTTGAAGTATTGTGAGAATACGTTTGCATGAATACGATCTTAAGACTACTTGCTTACAGAGTTACAGTCTCCGGAGGAGGGAACAATCCCAACAGTCTAGAATCTAGATTGGTCCTTTTTCTGAGGTTGTAACTTCGTAATATGCAATTCCGGGTTCATGTTGAGAGAAACAGTTTACCCTCGAAATTCTAAAAAATGTTTGCGTTTCTTAAGAAGGCAGTCAGACCTTTATAACGACTCGATTTTTCACAAAAAAGAAATTACTCGTAACCGTAAGTTTTAGAATTTCCATTAAAAAATTTTGAAATGTTAAAACTCGGGATATATGCAATTACCAGAGAGTAGAGAGCTTTGATACATTCATAGCTCCAGCGAGAACTGTTCACTTGAAATTAAAGTATAATAATTTCTACAAATTATATCCGTCTCTTAAGAAAATTTGTTTGTGTCAACCTCTGATGTAGGTACTTCTCAAATAAAATGTAGTAGAAACAGTATACTAAACAGTGTTCGCATAAGAAATTTGTTTCTACTGCCAAAAGTATTGTCAGAACAACATTAAACTATTGCTTGTTCCGAAGGTTTCAATTTTATAATAAAGTGTTTTCAAACTATCTATCTTAATTTTTTATTTTACTTTTTAATTAGTATTCACTCTCAAAGACTTAACCAACATTTCTCAACGTCCTATATAAAGTTAGGTAATTACGGTTAAATTTATTTAATACTTAAGAGACATATTTTCGGTTCTTAAATTGATATTGTTTTTAGGTTCTTGTTTGAAACAGTACACTCACGCATAGTGGAAAAATAAATTATTTAAAATAAAGAACGTGTGTGGTACCTACTATTAAACATTCTCAATTACTCGTATAAGTTACTTAACTTTTATATCCTAACAAAAGCAATCTTTTAAAATAACTACTAAATACAATCCACTCAGAAAGGCTAATATTGCTTAAAGGGTCATGACAATCCCGGGTTTATGGAATGGTTGACCCTATTTCACCCGCGTCATGCAACTAAACGATGTTATTTTCACTACCGCAAATGCTGCACATTTTCCTCTATTAAATCTACTTAGTTTCCTGAACATAGCAGTTTATTACGTACATATAGAAACCAACATGATTTCTTTTGTATGATTTATCGTTAACCTTTTATAAAACCTTTATTACAATTCCAACAACTAGTTCTTTTTTTCGAATATTATATTTTTAATTCTGTGATACGTTCTGTGTAACAACTTAACTTATCGGACTACAGCAAAAGCAGCAACCAGACAACCATATTAATTTTGTTTAGTGTCAGTCCTGTGTTATCACAATTGGCAATTTAGAAGCAGACCACTCGTTGCAACGATGTCCATTTTCTGGTATCTCTGCAATTCTGTGCTTGACGACAACGGCTGTTGCTGCTGCAGCAAACTCATTTCAGCCAGTCTTCATAATTGCATTACCGAATTAAACTGAGATGGCAAAGAAAATTTAAAACTGAATAAACAGTTATTAGTGACTCAAAGCCAAAGAAACAGTGAATTAGAAATAATTAAATATGTACTAGTAAATGAAGATACCATTAACTTTTATAATTAATTACAAATTAAATACAATCCAGTTCTTTCCATAGAATCTCGTAGAAACTGTTATTTACGTCTTGTTGACATATCATGCTGAAACAAAAAAAATATTAGATTAAGTTAAAGTCTGTTTTTACATTAAATACTAAATTATATCCTCATCAAGTTAAAAAAAACAAGAAAAGTCGGAAAATGAAAACGTTTAAGACCAGTTTATTTCTTATTCAGGCAAAAAACTAAAATTTAGTCGTTTTCTTCTTTTGCTGGTGGTTTCTTTATTTATAAACGTTAACAAATCATTTTTACTGTGATAATGTAATACATAACTTATATATCCAGAATTACCCACCATTTTCGAGAAGCGATTTTAAACTTTTTTTTCTTATAACCGCTGTATCAAATTTTTACATTCTTAGAAGCATTTTTTTATTTTCTATTCAAGGGTATATGAGAATTCTGTGTTTTTGCCTTTATAGAAAAACAAAAACCATCTGATTAAATGTATATTATTACTGTCAATACCACAATTTACTTTTGGCACATATTAAGTTTGTATGAAAAACACATGAATTGAATAGTGAAAAATGTCGCCGGCAAAAACAGCGGTCTTATATATCCCGCCAGCAAAAAAATAACGGCGGCAAAAACAGCGCCTTCTAAATGTCACCGGCAAAAATAGCGTCTATAAAAATGTCGCCAGCAAAAATAACGCCATCAAAAATCTAGCCAGCAAAAACAATGCCCGTCAAAAACGACGCCGGCAAAAATAGCGCTCTCCATATCTCGCCAGCAACAATACCGCCGAAAAAGTATCGGCGGCAAAAACAGCGCCGTCAAAAATGTCGCCGGCAAAAATAGCGTCAACAAAAATGTTGCAGGCAAAACTAGCGCGTTCAAAAATGTCGCCAGCAAAAACAGCGCCGGTCAAATATGTGGCCGAAAAAACAGTGCCTTCAAATATGTCGCCAGAAAAAAGAGTGCCATTAAAAGTGTCGCCGGTAAAAGTAACGCCGTCAAAAATGTGGCCGATAAAAATAGTGCCGTCAAAAATGTCGGCGGTAGAAACCGCTCTTTCAAAACTTTCGTCGACAAAAACACCGCCGTCAAAAGTGTCGGTGGCAAATACATTGCCGGTAAAAAGCACGCCATTAAAAATGTCTCCGGCAACAATAAAGCCTTGAAAAATGTCACCAACAAACATAGCGTTGGTCAAAATGTCGCCGACAAAAACAGCGCTTACAAATATTTGGCCAGCAAAAATAGCGCCGTTACAAACAACGCCGGTAAAAATAGCGCCATCTAAAATGTCGCGGAAAAAAATAACGCTGTCAAAAACGTCGCCGACAACAATAGCGTTGTTAAAAATATCTCCAAAAAAAATAACAAAAATAACACTCAAACAAAGCGTTGGTCAAAATGTTGCCGGAAAAAGCAGAGCTTTCAAATATTTTGCTAGCAAAATAGCGCCGTTACAAATACGCCGGTAAAAATAGCGCCGTTTAAAATGTCGCGAAAAAAAATATCGCTGTCAAATATGTCGCCGACAACAATAGCGTTGTAAAAAATGTCTCCAGCAAAAACAGCGGGGGGTAAAAATGTCGACGGGAAAATTGCACTTTTAAATATGACACCAGCAAAAATAGCGACGTCAAAAAAGTTGTCGGAAAAAATAGCGCCCTTAATAATGTCAGCGTAAAAAATAGCGCCGTCAAAAATATTGCCGGTAAAAAGCACGCCATTAAAAATGTCTCCGGCAACAATAAACCCTTGAAAAATGTCACCAGCAAACATAGCGTTGGTCAAAATGTCGCCGACAAAAACAGCGCTTACAAATATTTGGCCAGCAAAAATAGCGCCGTTACAAACAACTCCGGTAAAAATAGCGCCGTCTAAAATGTCGCGGAAAAAAATAACGCTGTCAAAAACGTCGCTGACAACAATAGCGTTGTTAAAAATATGTCCAAAAAATAACCAAAAATAACACTCTTAAATAAATCACCGAGAACAATAGCGCTGCCAAAAATGTCGGCGGCAAAAATAGCGCCGACGGTCTATAATTTATCATTTATTAAATGGTATCAATTGCATCTTGACTTCAGTGTAGAGCCGCGATATTGTTGCCGGCGTCATTTTTGACGGCGCTGCATTTGCGGAGACATTTTTGGCAACGCCATTTTTGTAAACGACGAATTTGCGTAGCGCTGTATTTACTGGGCGCTATTTTTGATAGCGTTGTTGTTAGAGGCGCTATTATTGAAGTGCTGTTATTAGCGTATACCAATCTCGATCGATCTGTAGCCTGCTTTGCCGTGTATTAACTCGTTCATCTAGTCTACAGCGCAACAGTCCAAGACATATCTCTCCACTTTGTCGCGTTATATGGCATCGCATTCACTCGTTACTTCTAATTGTAGGTAGGCATCAGCATCAATTTTGTATTTTTAATGAAAAGTAGTACTATACATCTAACACTAAAAACAACAGTTAAACAGTCATCGCTTAATTGTTTGTTGTAATTACTTGTAAGTATCAAGACATACAAAATTACAAAACAAGCACCATAGTTTTTAATTACAGGACCGTTTAACGAAGCTTTATAAAACTAAAACTATAACTTTTTTAATTATTTTGTATGTGTGCTATTAGTACACGAAAGCGTAGGTACCCACTTTTATTAAAACATCCAAGCTAATTTATTTGTAGTAATATAGTATCAGATTGCTTTGCCAATGGCTGAAGAGCTTTCTGTCGTGTCTCAAATATTAATGTATAAAATAACTCCCTGTAAAATTTATTTTTATAACAGTTTTCCTGAACAAAATAACTTAATACATAAAAGATACATGAGCATACCTAGGTACCTAATAAATAAAATTAGAAATTGTGAAGAAATAATTCTGAATTATCTTACCAAAATGTAAATTGATATAAGCTGAAGGAAAACAGAAATAAGCGCCAACAGAACCATATGGCCTACAATACGTTATCATTTAGGGTTAGCCAATGTTCAGGTGTGTCCAATATCTATAATAGCGTTTCCATGTTATTTCCAATTTATCATCTATTAATTATCGCACAAATCTTTTGACAAATCAGTAAACTGAACAGCTATAATCTTTTTTATTAAGTAAAGTCACATAAAAACAAACGTATGTTTTTCCTAGGGGCTGCACTTCCTGCTAAACATTTTATTTTGGGGAACTTAAATCAACAGTACTTTAAAACTGTCAACTTCGCTTATAATTAGGCTTGTCATCTCTACATAAAAATAATGTCGGTTTTTCCGAAGGGACAGAAACAAACAGTCTTACAAATCTTTTCATCTGTTGATTAAAGTTGAATAAAGAAAAGTAATTTATTACATCGATGTAATAATCTAGTATATGAATAGCGGTGATGATAAGTTTCTATCAAAGATTTCAAAAACTTCAATGAAATGCTTTCATAATATAAATTTGAAAAGCGCAAAAGAATTACATTTATAATATCATGTAGTGCTATTTATTACTACCAATACTTAGTGTACGAATCATAATAATTTAAGACGTCTACGAACTAGAAAGCACTAAACAAAATTAGTTCACTTAAAAGCATACTTACCTGTCAGAATATTGCATTCTTCACACAGTTATTTTACTAAGAATGTAGAAGAAGTTTAATGACCCCGTTAATGACCACCTTGATTAAGGATGATGGATCGGGCTTAATAACTTGACAAGACTGAACAAGCGAGGTTATACATTTTTTACCAGAATTGATCATTAATCGAAGAATACGTGCTCGTTCAAGAGATAAGCAAAATAAGCAATATCCTCAACAAATTTATATTGTTTTTCATCAAAAAAATTATGATAAATTTACAAGCCCAGATTCGAATCGAATAAATATCGAAGAAGTAGAGAATTTCGTGAATATTTGATAGCCAGTAGACGTAAGACATCAATTTCGCTTTGAATAGTTTTGTAGTGTTACATTTCAGAATGGTATTCGAAACATTTGTATACATAAAGTAAAAATATATTTATCCCAAAAATCGATATCATGATTGTGATGATTAGGCCGGGACGTAGACTTGCTTGCATGCATACGAAGCGCTTTGCCCAGGCTTAATAAAAATTTAAACCTTTTCAATTTTCTAAAATATTTATCATAACATCATGGCTTTGTTACTACAGAATCAAAACACTAATAACATTTAAAAGCTCTTATGATCGGCCAAGCATTGCATTGCATAACTGCATGTTATGTAATTAAAGTTAGAAGCCAAAAAAAACCTCTTCTCCTTCTTCACTTTCCCCTGAGAAAAGCAATCTATTAAAGATAAGAAAATATGAGCGAGTAATTCGCCTGGACTTTCCTATAATTTTATACAAAATGATTACTTTTATATATTTAAACACAACAATTACAGCACATCTAAGAATTCTTTTCAGTTCTAGTGTACTTAAATATGAAACGCGTATAATTCCTCATTGCAAGAAAGACAACTAAACCACTTGGTAGATATTTAGGCTCATGCGGCACAAAGCTGCAAGGTTAGCTTTTGACTATTATCACGGGATTATACTCATTCATTTTATATGCCATTTCGCAATTTTCCTTGGCGGTTCTAGTTATCATTGATGCGCCTACGCTTACTATGTTACGACGGATGTTTTTTTAATCGATTAGTTCATGGGTTAAGGATTTTCCAAGATTGTTTTGTAAAATTAAGGGAATGGAAAAATTAAGTCTCCTAAATATTGCTGTACCTAAAAATTAAGTTTTGAATCTCATTCTAGTTCAAACACAATTTTTTATATTACAATTTACTTTCGGCTTAGACCGCGTCGTCATTTGGGAACTACACCCAGCATAATCAGGTAAGGACCGACCTGTAGCTTGTCTGGTTTTACAAGCATTTGTTCTAGAAGTCTGATCACACGGCCCTGTTTAGGTAGGCAGGGCGTACGAAGAAATATTGCTCAGACTTCTAGAACAAATGCTTGTAAAGGCAGACAAGCTACAGGTCGGTCCTTACCTGATTATGCTGGGTGTAGTTCCCAAATGACGACGCGGTCTAAGCCGAAAGTAAATTGTAATATTAACAGTTCGAGAAATCGCGAAAGCCTCAAAGAATATACAATTTTTTATGTTACCCCGTATATTAAAGAGAGAGGCATGAATTTTCCATTATACAATAATTCATAAAAGGCGTCACAGAGAAATTAGTGCAGTGGCAGATGCACCAGATTGTAGATCATTTGTAGCTCTATTAATCTACAAAACTTTAAAAGAAACGTGTTGCCAGTTTTTATGCAGTATGTTTTTGAAAAAGTAAAAATTTTACCCTTAGGGCATTTCCAATATTAAATTTCATTCCGATGTGATAAATCGATTTTAAGTAAATAGGCGTTAAAACTTAAAATTTTCAAAAATTCATAGACGGCGTCAGAGAGAAATTTACGAGCTAAGACACCAACCAAATTTTAGCTCATTTTTAGTTCGAAACTTACAAAGTTTTAAAAAAATTATTATTATATGTAGTTTTTGAATAATATTGTTTTGAAGTTTTCGTAAATTTAGAAATTTTTTTCACTTTATAGCTGTTTAAAACATTTTAAAGACAGAAAGTTCGGAAAAAACACTGGATTTGCCATTGGATTCCGTTTACAAATGTATAAAATTTAGTTTCGGAAAAGAATACTTCCAAAAAAACTTGTCTAACTTTTGCTCCCGGATTCGGATTTCTTTAAAGTTTATTTTGCTAGTAATTTTTTTAATACACTCTCAGATTCCAAAGCTCATCAAAATCCGACCATCTGTTCAGTAGTTATGATGCACCACCAACATACATACCCACTTATTTTTTAACTTCTGATGTTTGAAGAGCGCGTACCCGAATTTTGTGACATCGCGATTCAAACCATAATGGTTAAAATTAAAAAAAATGTATAATTGTTACCCATGTTACAGAGAAGTTGGAGTTTCAAAACTAAGAACGTATTTTTTATTAATGAATTAGATATTAATACTCAGTGAATAAAAATGAATGCTGCTGTGTAAATTACTTTAAATATCATTTTCAGACTGGTATCATCCACAGATTATAAATTACAGCGCCAATAATAAATCATTTACACATTGAATTGGCCTCTTAAATTTTGCAAATTTGCAGTCTTCGAACACTTCTATAATTTTGAATAACCTAAAACAGAAAATACTAAATACTAATTAATAAAATAATCATGATTTTAAATAAATGTTGTTTCTGGTCTCCATCTTTTGTGACTGTTTCATGGTATTCTTCTATTAATTTTATTCCTCTTTGTGCGCTGTCATATACATACTTAAAATTTTCAATCAATAAATTTTTAGAGTCGTCCAGATCTCTACAAGTGTTTGAATCTGATTTAAAAAAATTAGTTTAAATTTTTAATCTTTTGAACGGTTTTTGGTTTTTCTTGAGAATAATTTTTGCAGAAAAATAGAGTTCTGTGAATAAATTGTTTTAAATTTAGGTGTTTCAATATTAGTTATTTTGCAAAGTTTTGCCTCTTTTTCATCTACGTAAATACTAATTTTTTTAATCAGTTAAGCTCTGCATTCTCCGTTAATTCTCTCATCGAACAAGCGAAAATCCACGTACTTCTCGTTGAAATACTATAAATTATTCGTACATTTTTAAATCGCCTTATCTGCGGTTACTTAATTAATTAACTTGAATTTTTAATTTTTTTTTGAGAATTACAAATCATTTTTATAGGAGCTTGTTCTGCTTTGACCGCATTTAACCAAAAAGACTTATAGCATTTAAATATAAATCCTGTCATTTTAATTAGGCCCTTTTCTACATTTTGGGTTAATTCAGGGAATTAAAATTTTTAAACAATATATAGCCGTGGCCATGCATCTGGCTAAGGGCATGTCTCCAGAATTTAAAAATTTTACTCCCCGCAGAGTAATTCCGTCTAAGAAAATTATAACCAATTCTTTATAATCATTTTTTGGAAGTCTTTTCCTAACTTTTTTATTTGCAAAATTTAATATTTTAGCACGTTCACTACCTAATATTTTTTTAATTCTGAGCTCCGATGTACCCGTAAAAAATTGACCTTATATTTTCGGCCAAAACGTTTTCAATTTTTTTTTATACTTGCAGTATCTGTGCCCGTAGATAACCGCAAGTTTGCTTCCGTGAAAACAGCTGACAAAAAATGTTCAAAAACATGATGCCTGCAACCTAAGAATAGAATAGCTATCTGCAATACATGTTTATACATTCCATTTTACCTTTATAGCGTAATTCTGAAACCAAATTATCTATCGGTTTGCCGATAGACCTCTTATTAGGCATAGTGTAAACTATTTAACGCAGAAAAACTGTGAAGTAAAAATTATGTTAAAGTTTTGAAAGTTTTCAAAAATATATATCTCAAAAGCTAGCGTATAGAAGTACAGATAATTTCTTTGTTGGTTCTATCAATTTTTGAAGATAGAATCGAAAAACGTTATTTAATAAACGAAGGCTAATAAAACATTTCTGTTTAAGCTAAAGTGAGTGATAGTACAATAAGATTCAAAACCTAATTTTTAAGAGCGTGCAATATATAGGGAGACTAGTTTCTTTCTCCATCTTTTTTTTGTCTTTCGTCATTCGTTTTTTTTAAGAAATCCTTTTTCCTAAAATAGAAAAATCGAGTTTTTCTGCAAAAAATATCGATTCTAAATACCTATGACGCGCAGGTGGCCTTCTTGAAATTATATAAGCTCTCGGGTTCGAACGAGGGTGGTATTTGGTCAGTCTTAAAAAAACGTTGGCTCAAAAATACTTTTGATAAAATGTTATGTAACAAGTTCTAAAGTATATAGCGAAGTCCAGGCAAAGTGCTTTGCTTATTTTTTAAGAGTTTTATCAAATACCATCTAAGTTGAGACTAATTGTACTTTTCGCGTGAATAGTAATTTTGAAGTTATATCACTATAGGGTTCATACACTTAAAATGTTTGCAATTATGTACTTTACAATTTCCGTGTTACTCGTGTAATATTTCAGATTTTTTTAGTTGCTAATGTATCTCAAGTACGCTGTAGACATCTGTATAAAGGTGACAGGGAACAGCATTATTACCAATGCTAAAAGTTGCATCGTTTTATGGTCACGACTTTGGCTCACGAACCTGAATGAACGTGATTCATGCACATACTCTGCAATTGAAATCAGTTTGCGAATGCAGTAGATCACCATAATCCAATTTTACATGCTTTGTGGTTTCAAATCTTACTGTAGGAAGCCAGCTAGATATTTTACTTCCAAGTTCTAATGTTGTTCGGTCTTTTAAAGTATCATTGTACGATTACTTAGAATTTGTTATATAATAGCAGTTAAATATTTAAATTAGTTAATTTGTAGTTATTTCCTGTGAATTATTGCAATATGGTTTTCTACTCTAAATGTCAAATTCCACAAATAAAGATATAGAGCTATTTAGCTAATTGTATGTTATTTAATAGAGCCCACTGAATGTTAAATAATTCTACAGCTGAGAAATAAATAAGTCTTAGTTGAGGCCACTGACTTTATTTTTCCTTAACGAACTTAAATTAGTGTTTTTTATGTTCTCAAAAGAATAACAAAAAGAAAATATAGAATTTTTGTAATTAAAATGTAAAGTAGAATGGGAATGCACATTTCAGGCCTAAGTAAAGGGACAATAAACAGTAGCACAAACGGGGAGGGCTTTAGATCTAATTTGCTTCTCTCTCATTAATGTACACATTTTAGTTGTTACTCTCAAGTTAAAATAATATCCAATGCCTTATTTATTGTTTGATTAAAATTATAAGTTATTAAGATTCTACGGCGAAATAGAAAATATAGAAATAATTGAAAATGTTTTTTTCTACACGTAGGTATGTTTGTTTCTAAAGTCGCTCTCGATAATGTTACTTCTCGATCATTCTATTGGACCCCTGTAAAAGATCGTCAGCGCCACTTTTGGTATGAAAAGATGTGACAACATACAGAAATCTGGCGTTAATATAGACAATAACTATAAATCTACAAAAAAATAAGTAATTTAATAAAAAAAGCGTAATTTTAACAATAATATATATATTATTTAAAGCTAAACTTCCAAGCATTGACAATACAAAAATGTTTATTGTCAGCAGTTACTGTTGGTTTAACCAAATTGTTGTGACTCACCGGAAGGTATCCCCGACGTTGGTCATATGCACGTGGCGGATAGTTGGAATAGATTATCTCAGCTAGCGATTATGAACACAATGCAAGATAACCATCTGATGTGGTATTGTAAAATGGGATTATAAACATTTTGCACAAAGTTTTTCAAAATTTAGATGTCCACATTTAGAGTTCCTTATACTTTAATGGATGTGAACATACAATTAGCCAACACATTGTTAAAAAGAAAGAAAAAAAGTTTTCATTTCTCACAACGCATATTATTACAAACATCCTGGGCTGCACAACGTTTGCTCAAATAATTTTGCTTGGCAGAAAGATGCGCCAAGACAACATTGTTTAAAATAAATCTAAGCTATTAAGTCTTGGTTGTAATATTGGTATTTTAATAAAACCTTGTTTTTTCTTTCGGATTTTTCAGTGGGTGATGATATGAAAAATGAGCAATATACTTCGCTTTACTTTCCTATAGTTTAGAAATTTCTACTTATCATATTTTCAAAAGTATTTTTGTAATGTTTTACGCCCCATAGTAACTATAGATATCACTATCCTTACCACTGTAGCGGAAGCGGCAGCTGTTATTGTATAGTTTGGTGTCACGTTTATCCGCTTTAAAAAAGTAAACTGCAAAACGTATTCCTACATCTTGCTTAGACGGCTTAAAAGTACTGCGGGCTGGATCCAAGTAAATTCAATAGAAATGGTTCATAAAAAAACGCGGTTTACCAATTTTCCTGCGTTAACACCTCCCTTGGCTTTAACCAGGGATTGCCAAACACCCCTTTGAAATGCGATAACAATTTATTTTAACGCAGACTCTTACAACAAAGATTCATATACGAACTTGCTCACTAGCTAAACTATAACCACCCTGATTGATAATTACGCGCGCTTAAACATTGTTAGTCTGGGATGCCGGCTGTTGTCTTATTTTTAAAACCCGAAAGGGTCTTTCAGGTTGGTTTTTGAATAATATCTTTTTGAAAATGTCAAAACTTTTAAATAAATAAGAGTTATAACAAAAATCTTTGAAGATTCACTGAAAAACATCAGAGAGAAATTAGCAGGCTGGAACACGAACCAAACTGTAGCTTATTCTCACTTCTATGAGTTAACAAACTTCAAATAAAAATCCCGTAATCAATTTCTTAGCAATATTTTTATGAAAATTTGAAAATTTTGCAATAATGCAAAAATTACCTTATTTTATATTTTAATTTAAAAATATAATCGATTAGGAAGTTTTTCTGTTTTTTGTTTTTGTTATGTGGCTGTTGTTCAAACTACTGTCAAATTAAAATTTACACAAACTGTGTTTGAAAGTGATTTAATTTTTAAAATAGGTACCTAAGATTTGAAGATAAGATGGAAGAAGAATTATCTTGCACCCCACCCGTGCTATGCAAAGTAGCGGAAAATGCGCTAATTAATCTTAATTTTTGGAACTTACAATTTGAAGGTTATGTTTATAACGCGTGAAGGTTTTGTTGTCACATGGTTGTCACCAACCTAACAAAATAAAATTGTGAATTCTTTAAAGAGTTGCTTTATGAAATCCAAATGAGTTTCATAAAGTAGTCAGTAAAGAACCAAAATAGAAAAAAGCTGATTTCGTCTGCGAATTATTGATATACCTCCTCATTCGAAAGCTCATCGAAATCTTACCATCAATTCTAGAGCTGCGAGGCGTTACATCCGCACACATTCACAGTTTGTTTGTAGGTTACACTTACCAAGACGATGAATGAAAACTAATTTTAAAAACTCGAAATTAATTCTCCTACTTTATATCTTGACACTTTACTTTCTTGTTTTATAATTCATCCTAAAAGGTAAATAACAAGTTTTAATGAGCTTTACAATTTTATAAAATACTGTTCTGAAGGTACAAACTCAAAATACAAAAAAAAAATTTTTAAGTGCGCGATATTTAAACTCAAGAAAAATTTTGTAATAAGCTTACAAAGTGATTCTTTTTTGAATATTTTTACATTATCAAAATCAAAAGTATGGTCACAATCTAAAGAATGTTTTGTTAACGCAATATGAAGTATAACAGTTGATTCATAACAATGAATTTGTTTGTAAATTACATTTCATTTTTTTGTAGTATTTTAGTTTTCAATTTAGCAGAAAACTACTCACCCACTGTATTACAAATTTTAAATCCAACTTCAGTATTATATTGCTTTAACATTTAGGTAAGTTTGCTTATATTATACTTTATTATTATTATTACTATTCAAAGCGTAATAAGCCGGACAAAGCTTAATAAACAATTTTGAATGCACTGTGCACTGTGAAAGGTACATTTATGGCAAGCATTTTTCACCTAAACATTTCAGATAATTATTGGTTGCAACTAGAAAATACCAAATACCATAAAACCAGAGGAATCCTTCAAAAAGTAGTGTGGGTGTGTTCTATATTATAGTAGATGCGCCCGAAAAAATAATCTTAGATTTGTATTTTAGATATCTCGTATAACTGATCGGCGCAAGCGCGGTCTCCCTATCGTCCTCCAGAGCCCCTACCTATTCTTTCTTATTTCAAAAATTAATGATTTTCAGCTTCAAAATCGGTGCCAACATATTAAATGACAATAGAAATCTTTTTTTCATTCAGAAAACACTTCTGGGGGTTTTCTTTTGGTCGTTTAAAACCTTGTTTGCAATAATAAATACTAAAAATCATAAAACCAGGTAACTGCTTCCAAAACTGGGTGTGGGAGTAGAATGGGAAATCTAGAAAAATAAACCCAGATATGTGTTCTACGCGTATCAAGTAGCTGATTTGCATAAGCGCGATTTTGCTACTTTCCCTCAGTGCCCCCCTCGGTCTTTCCATTATTTTTCCCTTTTTCAAAACTTGCTAAATTGTCAAAATATTTATAAAAGATCCGAAAGTATCAAATTTTCCAAAATTGTATTTAAAATTAAATTTGAAAATATCCAAAATTTTCAGATTTATTCGATTCCAAATTATCCAAAATTGTTCTTCTAAAATTTTGAAAACTTTCAATAATTTCTAAGTTTTCGATATTTCTGAAATAAACGAAATCTTGCAGTTTAAAAATATTTAAAAAACTTGAAATTTTTTTGAATTTCCTGAATTTTAGAAAATTTCGAATTTTTAGAAATTTAAGTTTCCATATATTTACGCGTCTATTATACAGGACCCATATTTCTTTGCACAGTAAACCGGTTCATTAATCAATGTAAATAAGCCACTTTGGGTGAACAACATTTGCTTGACAGATTAGACCGCTAGTCGTTGAGAATTTATTCCCAATCCGAACAGCATCGAAAACCCCGCCACAGCCGATACGCAATTATAAAATTGTGCTACAAAATGTCATACAATATTACTGAAAAATAGAACAACTCTTAAGATATGCACAGGTAAAGACAACTGTCAATAAATAGGCCACGATATCACACCACACTTCATTGACCCAAATATGGGAAGCTCAAATTACAATTACAAACGCATTTAGGACTACGATAATAAGAGGCTAATCGAAAATTAATTTATGAAACTAGGACCTTGATCCTTGGCCCGTTACGCTACGTCATTTGCTCTTTTATTATTTAAAGAAGGCGGAAGGCATAGCCTACGGGTTCTACTAGTCTATAGGTATAATAAATCCGGAACTGTTTCAACTTTGTGTAGCGACAGGCTATATAAATCTAACATCTCTACATAGCTTATTTATTATTTTGCTAGCAGTATTTGGAGTGAATGTTCATGTTAAAAGTCCCGTAGGGCAACTTGGCAACTAATCAAAAATGTTTCTGTCAGTTCCATTGGCCAACAGTTTCATTGTTTATTAGTTTACTATGAAAAATATTAGTTTAACACTACTCACATTTCTCAGCAGTTAATTATTTCTGAAAGCATATTTTTACGGGTACTTGTGAACGGCATACGATTTTATGGGATTGCACAAACTTTAGAAGTACCCGACTTCTCCCTTAGACTTCTCTCACCCTCTCTAGGACTTCCCCCGAACTTCCCCGAACTTCCATCGGACTTCCCCGACTTCTCCTAGACTTTCTCGAGACTTTTTCTAACGTGTACACCAGACTTCCCTTGCGGTTTACCCCTCGGTGTTTTTTAAATTATTTATATTCGAATTGGTACCACAGTGGTTATTTACATGAAGCACTGAAGGGAAACTATGCACTCAAAAGATACTCAGCAACTCTTGAAAAGTTAGAGTTTTATTTCAGTTCAAAACTAAAGTAATGAAGTAATTAAGTTTAAAGCGAAGCGATAAAAAGAAAACATCAAACGAATTAATGGTATAATTACCAGACAAGTAATAACTTTTATCGACAGGAGGTGTAAAGCGTATAGCTGTATTTGAAAAGTTGTAAACTGGTGTAGATTTACTTTACTACCGATGTTAAAAGTATGGGAAAAGATACTAAAATCCTAGATTAAGCCAGATGTACGAGTATGCACATAAATATATTATAACGTTAATTAATAGAAAATACCGTCTAATGTCGGCTTAATTAGCCATAGCTGGTAATGAATGGAATTTAAAGAATTCACTCGATTTATATTTATATGGTAAATAAACATGTGAATTGCCATGCTGTCAAATAACGTGATTGGGAAGGTATTTATCGTTACGGAACAACCTGATATATATCGGTTTGGTAGGTAATGAAAAGAAAGTTAATAAAAGGAAAAGCATATGCAATGAAACTAGTATTTACCTTTAGTGAACATTATTAGTTTCTTTAGCAACTACTTAACTTACTGCAAAAAATTTAAAACATTATAAAACATATCTAATTATTAAAAGAATGATTAATTTTATATTTACAGTTATAAATCTTTCTTAGTGGTATGTAATAACCCAAAGCTTCAGTTAAATTATTCTTCATCTCGGGTTCTTAATTAAAGTAGCCGTAAAGTTTCGAAAGGAATCTCCAGAAATTCCAATTTAAAAGAGATTAAAGGAAATTAATGAAAATTGAGATATTTTTTAAACTTTAGCTTTCATTTAAAGCTTTAATAAATAACCGCTCTTCGGCAACACCAGAGAATAGCGGAGGTTTATAATAAAAGAACAGAGCAACGAAGGCAATTAAAACAGTAAGCTACAAAATTAAAGAGCAGTGCCTTCCATGACAAATTAGCGTCATGCATCAAAAAGGAACAACGTAAGTTATTTGAAGATGATGTCATTAATTAACATGACAAATTATAGAATACTATAAAATATTTCCATGTAGATTTATTTATATATCTTTATACTTGTTTCGGTTGGTACGTAATAAAGCACGTGCAGCCTTATTTTCACTTCAAAAAATAAATAAAGCATTATTACCCTATTATTCTGATTCCATAGAAGGGCATTATATTAAAAATATTAGCTTAAAATTTATTTCTTCTATATCACAATAATTTACAACTCTAGCTAAAACATCCGTGTAACAAAGTTGTTAAATATGTAATTAACCAAAATGTTGTTATCTAAATAGTTACAATAAATTGTCTTAATACTTCAGATTTATGCAAAACGCCTCAGAAAACTCTGGCATAAATCATATAATAGATATCTAACATAAAAATTAAACAAAAATTTTTAACAACCATGGATATCGAAAAATATTTAGTTTCAAGATCAAAAAAACGACGTTGTGTAAAATAACAAATTTTGCATACGATAATACTTTGCATTGATTTGAAATTTTTTTTAGGTTTGCGCTAATGGTAACAGTTGTACTCTTTTCAAATAATTCTTTTTCTGCCATTTTTTAAGTTTTGTTTAAATAGTCCCATTCGTTAAACAAAAATGAACAAAATAGGTACTCTTGTTAAAAGTCAAGGCAAGAAAAAAAATCATAATAAACATGTGTACTTAAACGCTTTCTTGCAGCGTGTTACATCTTCATGTTCCAATAGTCCAATCTGTTTCCTCTTCGGGAAGCTGTAACTCCATATCAAATAATTTACTTACTCATGTTTATATAAACTATTTTTACTGTTTCGATAAGCGGAATTTTTCTTCAATGTTAATGCAAACTATTTCCGCATCTTAAGGAATCAATCAACCCTTCATGCCGACTCGATTCCCAGAAACTGAATTATCTTGAAAACCGAATTTAGCGGTATGTTTTTGTTCAAAAATAAAACTGTCTAAAAAAGTTTTAAAAATTCTACTAATAAAAAGTGTTTTAAAAAGAATACCTTGCCCCTTTGATATTGAAGCCGCTCTGGAAAATTGAAAACTGGTGGGAAGCAAACACTTGTATATTACAAGACGGTGTTTTCTAAATACTAACATACAAAACAGTTTTAAGCACCACTTTTGAAGGTTCATATCTCGAAAACGAGGCATCACAGGACCTATAGATCTGAGTCTTGTTTTGAGGTTATAAATCCACTGTATGAATTATGGCAGACTTTTCTAGGAACAGCGGTATAAGAAATTGTATACTGTTTTGATGAAACTTAAACAAACCCGAGAATTAAATAGGTGTCTGTGGTTATATAAACTTTTCAATAATCTATTTCAGCTCACAGATGTTAAAACTATATTTACAATTAGTGTTAAATATTTTATGTTATTAAGTATAATAAGTAAGGGCCGGGTTTATATGCAATAAAAGGCATCAAATATGCATACAAGATGTACCTAGAAAGTCAAAATATGCTCTTAAACAATATAACATGCAGGAAAAAAAACTACGGTATAAATTAAACTAGATTAAAGTTATCTATCCTCTAAATATACTGTTATAAATTAGACTGAGTAGGTAGTATTTGAACATTTAGACTCGCTTGTTAATAAAATTGCAAACGAGATATTGGTCTGAATTATATAGTGTAAAAGTTTGCCTGATGTGTATCAGAACGTGTTTATACAGAGCCTTCGTTAGTTACCGATACCCACGTGACCTTTGGTCCGCAGTGACTTAGGGAGTTTTAGATTTAGATGTTGAAGTCAGTTCAGGATTGGTACTTGTGGTAACTAAAAATTCCCTGTAAGTGTCACTGTCAACACTCAAAGTGAGATTATGTATGTAAACAAGCAACCCTTGATAAGTTAACAAACGGCTTGGAAATTTTTGGATAAAAGCCTTACCAACAGTGTAAGTTGGGTTGCCTATATTTTGCGGCCACGTGAGTATCAGTAATTAATGAAGGCTCTGTAGTTGAAGAACCGTTGTTCAACGACACAGGATGTTATTAACCCACACTTTAACTTTAGAAACTTTTCTACGCTAATTTTAATCTGTTGATTAAAAACTACACAAAACTTTAGCTATTTTGCTTATGACAGAAAAACCAGATTTTTAATTTTTAAAATGCTATTTCATTTCTCACGGCTTTTTTTTAGCAACCACACCTGTAGAAAGTTTTTCGACGTGTTTTCTTCTTTTCCATTTCTTTCCAAGTGCTACCTGGTGTACGCCGAATAATGACTGTCTCTACAAGCAGAATTATTATAAACTAGAAGAACCCGTGGGCTACGCCCAACACTTTTTTGTAGCTTAAAAAAATAATAAATAAGCCGTCTGAAAATGTAAAAGTTGTACTTAATGCGTTCCCAAAATAGACACTAAGGTTAATTTACTTCTTCTTCTACTTCTTCTTCTTTCTTAAGCCAAGAATTTCGTCATGTTTGCTTGGCCTTTTCTATTCGGTCGACGACGAGAACAAGCTCAGTGCCTATCTTACGGGCGGTCGTCCTGGTGGTCTTCTCCCCTCCAGCCGTTCTACTTTAAATTCGGTTTGTTCTTTCTTGATGCATTCGCTCTACATGCTCGTTCTGTCTTTTTTTTTGTTGGTTACTAAGTCGTGTATATTGGTTCTTTCTCTGATAATATTTTTTGTGAGTCTGTCTAGTAGCTTTAAGACTAATATTGATTGTAGTACTCTCATTTCTACAGTTCTCATTTTCCATTGCTTCATAGAATATAACTTTGCCTTCTATCCTCATGTATTTGTTGTAGTTTTTGGAGATCTTCAACTGTTTAGAGGTTATGGCGTAGCGTTTTAAATTTTATGATATACGTGTTTTTCCATTTTGTGGTAGAATGCTTCTTTTCTTTTAATCATGCACAATTTTTATCTCGTTGCATGAAAATAACGATATAAAAATTTAATATGGGTAAAAAGAGAAGAAAGCGCTCTACCACCAAAAATCAAAAATATATACTATGCAAATACGAAACAGTTGAAGATTTAAAATTGTGAACATCGCCAAAAGATAGAGCTTTTGGTGATTTTTAATCTGATATAGGTATAGAATATAATAGTTCATTGGACTTAAAATTTATAATAACAGCGTTATGGCGCTGGGCGGTATTATACAACAGACAGTGTTCTATATTTGCAGGAAATGTACTTTTCCGCACGCACTTTTCCTTTAAAACTTCAAAGTTCATTGGTATATATGTTTACTGTAATAAGTGTTAAGGTAATCCAGTAGCTGAGAGTGATAAAATAATTGTAAGTAATTAAACAACATTTCCCGATATCTGTCCTGGTAAAATCCCACTTCCAAAGTTTTTAAACCTTATACTGTTAATAAAAAATAACGTAAGTTCATAAAATGAAAATTCGATATTATACCTATTTATACGCGTAAACTCGCCTCACGCCGCTGCAACCCAGAATGTTTCCTCCGAAATGGTTTGGCTATTAATGCCGCTAATAGCGGACAACAAATTTTTTTCCAATAGAAGCATTTAGTGTGACGTAGTTAGACCTGTTAGCAACCACTTTGCGATCCAAACAACTTGCACGGCAACGGCCTTGCAAGTGTGACAGTCAATTCTGAGCTTTATTTACAGAATTCATTAAGGAGTCGTGTAGCTTAAGGTTTACGAACATTGAACTTCTGTTTTTTTTTTAATAAAACCTAATTTTGTGCATTAAAAATGATGTGTTTTGCGCCAGATTGCAAGCACTATAATGAAAAACATACGTGCAAGTTTTTTACGTTTCCAAAGGATCCAGCGGAAAGGCGACGGTGGATAAAACTTACAAGGTAAAAACTAGGTTATGTTGATACTTTTTTAAATATCAGATTTTTAAGTTTTGAGGACGTTACTCAGTATTTTTGTAATTTTTTGCATTTAGGAGAGCAGACAGAGAACCCAATAATGGTTCGAGATTGTGCAGTTGCCATTTTAAAGATGGGTTAAAGAACAACGGGCCAACAATATTCGAGCATAATGTAACCCGAAGACTAGACATGTGATTTTTAGTAGGTAACAAATGCGTTTTAAAATTAATATATTAAATGCATTTTACAGTACAATGAAACTACACATGTAAATCTTCCATAATTTATTGGTTTTATATGACAATTTATTAGCACAACTTGTATTTCAATGTATTATTATTGTTAAATTCTGTATAAATACTTTGTAGTTATAATAAATCAATATGTTCACTGCAATTAAGAATATTTACTACCACATTTTCCTCCTGTGATGTGAGTTTGGGGGCTAAGAGCCAGGTAAAGCCTACTGAACCTCCAAACGATGCCAATTGTTCTCGAAGATGTTCAATTTCCTGCTCCGTAACATTCCTTTTTGAAGCTCTGTACTCTCTTGTTGGTGGAAATATCTCATCGATAGTTTTTACCACCTGCTCAACAGCACTTTGCTTTGGTGCAGACCAGCTGCAGGATTGATCAGTCACCGATACATTATAATGTGCGAACAACCCCATTGCTGCAACATGGTGGCAGGAAAGCTGACCACGTGGACATGTACACGTCGACTTAATTATATTTTTAGCCCCATCCAAAAATATCTACGAAATCAACAGAGATAATATCGAAATTATTTAGTATTTTTAATCAATTTCATTTAGTTAGGTTAGGATAAGTTGCCAGTATTAAAAATAAATGTAACTTACCTCAACTTTATAAATTTTGTCTTTCATGCTAGCATGCACTAAACCATTACCTAATAGTTTTTGTGTCGTCATTGTACTTCATGTTCAAAACATGCCCCGACTCTAACGCATTTTCGCCTTTTTCTATGAGTTTCATCTCATCTTTGAAGTAGTTATTCATAGAAGATAACTTTAACACGTGCTTTTGAGCCATCTTTACTAACACTTCAAATACAGGAAAACTATGAACACTTTCTAGTTTTTACAACCTCCTGGGCTTAACAGTAATTAAATAATAATTAAAATAGTTTCAGTTAGACCAAATACCACAAATAGCTCAATCAACAGCTCTTAACGTGTTTAGCAATAAAGACCAATTTCGCATATAACGCTTATAGCAACAGTTACTAGGCGAGTTGTTTGGATCGTGACATGTTTTCAGACCCCACTACCTACGTCATCACTAAATACTTCTATAACACAAACATACATAGACCACGGGTTTCTCTAGTTATTACTTATTAGTATATACGCCATAAGTTCTGCTTTGCATAGTGCGATAACTTTTACCTTAACAACATTAAATTAACAAACTATTAAGTAGTTGTAAATTTTCAATAATTTTATCACAGTGACCACTCTATTTAGGCTTACGATATATTTATTTGTAATGCACTCCCCTTACTACGTTATATAGACGCCACTGCAACATTTTCGCGTTGTCATGCTTTGGAGGTATGTGGGAGAAGGTGTAAATTGCATACGAAACATTTGTTACTTTTTTTTTTGTTCTAAAATTTGCACCATTATTATAAATACAGGTTTTTTCAAAAATAATAAACTAATATTTTTAAAGGGAAATTTCTTTGCCGGCGGGCGCCTAGATATTTCACAGGACTAAAAGTCTAAAACTATAGACATCTGAGCCTTATTATTTGTAATTGCCACACTACCATTTTTATATTTTTACGGTTAAGAATAAACCTAAAAACAAAATATACGTAAAATGCTGGAAAAATAACAAAACTTCAGAGCTTCATTCAGCCTTTGGGCATCTTCTCTACGTCTCTCCTATACCGTGCGCGGCACGTATTATATTTGTCCAGATCGGACAGACGTTGATGCGCATTGATGTTGTAAACACGCATTGACCTTATACTTGATTGGACGTATTTTCAATCATTTTCAAAATTTTAATATTTCTCAATTTATAAGTATTCCCATTTTCTAAATTTTAAAAATTATCAGAAAAAACAAAAAATTCTTAAATATAATTAAATTTTCAAAGTAATTATTATAATTTTCAAATATTTTCATTAATTTTCTAAACTTAGTAATTTCAAAATTTCGTAACAATCAAAATTTTTAAAAATGCCAGATTGTAGAATTTTAAAAAACATCCGATTTAAAATACAATTGAAATTTTGTAGGTTTCCATAAGATTGCCTAAATTTTCGGAATTTTGCTTTTGTTAAATATTAAGTAAAGCTACTGTAATTACAATATCTTGTAAACACAGCTTTTATCACAATAACTAATCAAATAAGTTAGATGCGAGCCAACTATTGTATATCAATTATTTATACTACAGCATTATGTATTAGTTTTTTTGTTGCTTTATAAAACGCCCCCGTACATAGTAAATAAAAGCGAATTTAAAATTTAAGTTTAGATGGAAAGAAATCTTTAATAATAATTAGAGAAATGTCAAATAATAGCACACCCTGGAAGAATAAAAGAAGTCTTCTTTAAATAATGATGCTTAGATGAGAACATTAAAATATACATTTGGTAGAAACTTGGCACTAATATATGTTGCGAAATGTGGGAGACGCCATTTATGTACTTCTTACATATTCTTAAAATTGTAAACAATTCTTCATATTCACCAGAGTCTTTGTTCTGAATAGGTGTGTGTCTACAGCAAACAAATGTTAAGCAACTTGAAATATGCCTATGTAAACTAATCTCCGGAATCCGAATAACCGTTTTCTTGAATAGTTTCAAATTTCACTGAAATTTGTGATGTGTTGTTACTTCGTTTGAAGGAAAATAATTCTCATACGACACGCCCAGGTATTCTTTTTCAAAATTAATGACAATGGTTTTGATGTCCTTTACCGTAGGTATATAATATTTTCTATTGCGCTTAACAAAGATGGTATGCCTATCACTACGACGACAATAATTTATTATTTTCGGTTGTATGTAAAATAAGTCTAGTAATAGAAGCTCACAAATTATTTTACGACCACACTATAAACTGAATATGAGTAATTTCGTTGAATTACATACATTATGTAAACTATTTGATCATATACAGAAAACATACATATATGAACTGACATTTGCAGCGGAAGTTACCACTTGTACCACTCATTTTTATGTTCTCTTCTCTTTCTCTCAAATTTCTATATTTGTTAGTACGACGAAGATAAAACAGCTGTAATAATGTTACCCTATTTGAATACATTATCTGAGTCAGACTGCATTAACCTACTTCCCTTGAATAAAGCACTTCCTAAATTACCGACAGTTTGCGACGAGTTCAGGTTGAAATTCGTAACTTTTGTCGAATGCGCCTCATCGTCGTGATTTATAATGTGGATCTATAGGATCGAGTGAAATGTGTCATAAACGATTTGCTTCAGAGCGTAGCATATGGCTAGCTCTATTATTAGTTATTACACTTCCACATCTTTGCGATGGTTTCAAAATTAACAGATAATATTTTTTTTTGGTGACTAGCAAAGTGAGAAAGGCACTTTCTCGAGAACTTCATGGCTGTGGTTGCTTATGCATGTCTGTATTGTCTTTACATTAAATCCAAGTTAAATGTAGGTACTGATAACCTCATCAGTTGCTGTTTTTGATATACCAAATGTATAAAAAACAGATAGATATTTTACGTTTAAAATGATCTTCATAATAATCCACAAATAAATACGTAGACCTATAATTTCAACAAAAATACAAGCAATTTTTTAATAAAAAAAAAACTAAATCCTATGTAAAACTCAACAAAAATGGTAACATGTTGAGCAGTAGCTGTTTCAGGATTTGATAATTAGGGGTCGGGGAGCATAATTAATAAAAAGTGAGTGAGAAACAGCGCCGCTGACGAAACTTTTTCCAAAGTGAGCGTGGCCAACTTAAACATGTTTAATAGTTAAGGGTTAAACAAACAAGGCTCAAAATATCAAACTTTATGCTGTAAATAATAAATAACAGCTACACAAACGGGAGCAAGAAACGAGAAGAATAGACAGCCCACAGGAATTAGTAATTACTAGGGCAATTAAAAATATGCTAAAACTGTAAGGGCATTTTTTGCATATTTCACTCATATGTATTGGCGTATTCAGGTGTATAGCGCATTTTTTGGAATTAAGTCATATTTTTATTATTTATTTGTATTTTTTTCCAATCAGCATCCAAGCATCATTTAGCATTTCTTTAATTTTTTTCGATTCTCAGCTTTATTTGCAATTAAAATTTATTTAAATGCGTTTCTGTAATTATTATTGTGCGTGATAGCGCGAGTGAGTGCGTGCGTGTATGTGCATACGGAATGCGTTTGTGCGCGTGTATGCGCACACTTGCTTTCGAGGACACTTATACACAAACTGTTTAGTTTTCGCTCATTTTTTTTTTACTTAACAAAGCTTTTTACCTCTCTCCTTGTGTAATCCAGGAGTACAAATATTTTTCTGTTTGTTTAAATATTTAATGGATATATATGCACATATTTTTAGAGCTATTTCTTATGCGGCGAGGGGGAGCTACAGCCCTCTCAGACACCTCTTAAACCAGCCCGTGACCGGAAACTAACTACATTAAAGTGTTTTGGAAATACAGTGACAAACGTGTTTCTTCTATTAGAAACAACGTTTTTTTTCTACTTCAGAAAAACCAATAAGTCTAGATCTGAAATACTAAAAATCGATGTTGTTTGACTATACAGTACAGGCACGCAATGGGGAAGCAATAAAGTGCAAATATTTATCGTTTAATTAGGCAACAATTTCAGTTTTTGAGTAGAAGCTATACAGAAAATAATGACAAAGACTTGTACATCAAGCACTAAAAAGTGTATTTGTTTGCTAATATTAAAATAAGGTAAAAAAAAGCTGGAGTGTGGACTTCGAGTGGATTTTCCCATACTAGATATTAATACTTGCCGTATTTGCAAAAGTGTAAATTTAATAATTATAACGTTGTACATTTCACCGACTGTTAGATTTCTAAGAAAGCAAGCTATATAGGCAACCCTCCATTCCATCCATCCAAATTCATAGAAGGCGCCACAGTAAAATTACAGCTTTCAGAAAAAATTCAAGTTGCAGCGTTCTAACAGCCTACAAAATTTAATAAAATCGCGTGGGCAGTTTTTGAATAACATTTGTTTGTAAATTTTCAAAATTTTGAGAAAGCGTTATTGTGATCGTTTTCAGATTTTCAAAATTAATTTTGTTTTGTCGTATACCACCCACAAAGGGCTCTCAAACAAGTTGTAGCTGATGCCGGTCAGACGACTATTTTTTGACTAAATAGTATAACGCATAAGAATAGTAAGAACGGAAAGCCGGTTCTACAGCGGATATCGGCCTCAAACCGATGTAACTGGTTTATTTAAAAAGTCATCAAAAACATACAAAAAATGAAACATATATTTTTTAATTAGAGCTAATTGATAGCGGTAGTTAAAATTACGTAACTGGCTGTTGATATTAAAAAGTATCGTTTTTTTTCTTAATTTTAGAATAATTGCATCGTATACTACCTACGAAGGGCGGTAGCTGATCTCCATCAGACAACTACTTTTTGAGTAAATGGGCGTTAAAGTTGAGATTTTAGAAACGTTGTAGCAGCCGATATTTTAAAGGTAGAAAGTTCGGTAAAATTGCTTTCGATTTACCTTAAATTCTTCTCTCAGATTCCGCGGTAAAACTTTCAATATTTAGTTTTAGAAAAAAACGTTATCAAAAAAACTTCCGTTTCCAGTTTCTGATTTTTCTGAAAAGCTTAACTAGAAGTACAATTTTCGATATACCTCTTGATTTAAAATTTCATCAAAAGTGGTTCAGTATTTTCGCCTGTAGAAGCGTCGCACGCACACACACACACACCCACTGACAAATATTTTTTATAAACCACTTTTTTGGGTTCCTTGAGCGCCAAAAGGCGTATTTTCGTTAAAATCTAGATTTTCGAAAATTTTCATGAAATCAATACTGCTTCCCTACACCGAACGTATGCGAAAGTAAAAAATTAAGCTGTATGTATCGTCGGCAAGTACATTATTTGTTAAAGAAGAGATAACTATTTATAAGTACTGATTAGACTAAGATTAAAAAAGAAATGGAGAGGAGACTAAGAAATGATTAAGATTCTTACAAAAACGTTAAAAATTATTTGTGGTGAGTATGGAAGAGCAGAATGCAATGGCATAGATATCGTTATTCTACCTTTACAAATGAAAGAAATATAATATTACATGTATCAGTATTAAAAAAAACCTTGTATATAACTACAATCAATAGCTTTGTTTCTGTTTTTTTAAACTTCTTTTTTTCTCGTGCCAAACCCTATTCAGGGCGTTGGCGACCCCTTTCCTATGTCTGTGTTTGGTGCGCAGAGATAGATATTTTGCACAGACAGACGTAGGGAACTAACAATTTAACGTGGGCTCTGAACCACAGGAAGTACATGCATTTCTTCTCCAGAGAGGTTTTCCTTTGGAAAAATCCAATTCGCTGGTTTTCCCTTGCCTTGCGAAAGAGAACGACAAGAACAACCTCGGATTCGCTGCATTAGTAGCCCGCGCGCTTACCACTAAGCTACGGCCATTTTTTAAATTTAGGTTAAGTAATTGCGGTTGTTACTAGTTCTAAATGCATTGCTTACTTGTTCAAAAGCTGCATTTGTTTGAAATAATTCTCTTACTGTTTATTGTAGTTCCTATAAGGACCCTAAAACAGTTTGTTTATTTCACAATCGTTATTACAGATATTACTTAAAACGTTTCTTATATAATACATAAGGGTGTCAAGAATAGTTTTAAAACGTCTCTGCTGAAAACATGTTCGGAACGTTTCAAGAATATCTTTGAAACGCTGCTGCTGAAACGTTGCCTAGAACGTGTAGGAAGAACATTTTACATTTTCATGTAAATGTTTGCAACTCATTTATTTGAAGCTTTTCGTATAATGTGTCATGTTTCAAGGAAACATAATTGAGGCATTTTTAGATAACAAAAATTAAAACCGAAATTGAATCATTCTAAGAAAATTCCTATTGTAAAAAAAAATTTTTTTAAGTTTAATAACAACAGTCAAATCGTTTATTTCCTTTGATACACTGAACACTGTCGGTTTAATTTAAAAGTGCATTCACGGCAGTGTCGAATGGGCTTCCGCTGCGGATATTTTCTGTTACATTCGTGTGCAACTTCTGTGCTAGTTCGAGCCCCGTCACCAAACTACTTATTTTTTTTCTCCTAAATTTAAACGTTGAAGTGACATTTTTTATTGCTTTGGCGCAATAATTAACTTTCAAACACGATTAAAGTTGATATTTAATTTACCCAGCTTGTTTGTTTCTATGGCACTCTAGTCAAAATTGAAGTTCGAACCTCCTACTGTTCGCGAAACTACTAAGAAGTTTAAAAGTCAAATTTTGCGTTGAAACTCGTTACATAAGGTAAAAATTAGTTTTTAGATAAATTGTTTTAATAATTTTTTTCGATATCGCGAACGCGAATCAAAATATCGTAAATAGGCCATGTCCACGAGGCCGCAGTAAGCTGGTTTTACAATTTACATTTATATTGAGTAGGTACCTCAAAATGTTCACCTCGTAAAGTTCTACAATTGTGCCAAAATTCAAAACTCTACTTCTACAAATAACGAAAATATCAGGCTGTCTTCATTTTAAATGCGACACACTGTATAAGCAAGGGAGAAAAAACGCAATTGATTTGCCGTGTAATATAACGATATCAAAAAACGTATGTAATTTCTATATTAAATTTATAAATAACAGTAATTAATATCTTCAAGAGATATTTATTTATTTTAGCCTTATACTATTTCAACGTGTTTACACGTCATTATCAGAGGCAAATTAAAAGTAAACATTTGGTGTTGCTATTTTTGCTACTCCAAAATCAGATAATCCGTTCAAGATATATACGTGAACAAACGAGTGCGCATCTACTTGAAAACGCATGCTTGAACTCCAAAATATTTATTGCATTAGGTAAAATCTCAAAGTTGTAAATTTTCATGAAACCAACTTTTACAATGCGGCTCCGCAATCAAAACTGCTATCACTATTTTTTAAAAACTTTCACATATTAAGAGAAGTGTTTTCGTATCAAGTAGAAACTAGAATGGTTATTATAATTAGTAACACTGTTCATGCTATTTATATTCTAATATAAATTTTGTACATTGCGTTACTGCTCAAAAACGCTAGGTGACTTTGCCTTTCTCCGCATGACACATATTAGCTGTAGCAAAGCAAGACCGATATTAAATGTAATACAAACTTAAAAGGAAATCCGTGTTAGTTAAACCTAAAAACTAAACAAGACTCTGTTTATGGGTTTGTTCACTCGAATAAAAGTGGTGTATTTGAAGATTTTGCATAATCACTACGTTCTTCTTGTCCTTTTCTCATTTTCACATTCAAACACCTGTAACACGGCGTTGTTATGACCGAGCAGATATAAATTAATATCTCACACCAAAAAAGTTTTTAATTAAACCTTAGATGAGTTTAATCAGCAGTTAAACTTCTGTAATTCAAATTAATTACAAAATGTTACTAGGGATACTAAATCTTCTGACCGTCCTTATGCTTTATTGGAGGGGGAGCTATTATAAGGGTTATAAGAGATTGGGATAAAACTCGAAGTTTTGTAAATATAAATTTTGCTGAAGGAAAAGTTGTGTGCACAGGAAATCAATACTTTATGCATCCGTTTGGCTCGAAGAACAATATTTGAGTTTCTTTAACGATAATTCGATTAAAGCAAGTTTTTAAACATGAATCTTTACCAAATCAGACTTATAATTTTAATTAAATTTAATTGTTTTCTTTTTTCGAAGCACACGCGTTGAATATTTTAAATTGGCCTTTGGTTGGAACTCCCTGTACAATGTAATTAAAATTAAATTAAAGCTGAATTGGTAACCAAAACACAATACGAAACGCTTTTAATTAATTGAAAACAATAACACAATGTTGGGTTTAAATTGCGAAATGATTAACGTTATTGTATTATACTACAACATTATAAAATTGAAAAAGCGAAAACTGTAAACACTATCACATTTTGCTTTAGATCTGTCAGTAGTCTATAAATCAATAACACATTTCCTTGGTAGTTAAAGTGGCAAAGAAACAAGAATATGCAGATTTGAACTAGGTGTTACACCTAACATGACATTAGCGTTTGCAGCAAACCCCGATAGTAAACATATTTAGTTCATTAACTGGAACCACCCTTTTTACCCAATTGTCCATATGAACATAAAGTTTTATGCACTGTTAACCAAACTAGCGTTAAAATATTAGTAATCGCACTTGAATAAAATCGCAAGGAAACTAGCTTGCTGTTGTAGATATACGGTGAAAATGCTCTACTTAAATATTAACGCACTCGAAAAAGAATATTAGATTTCTATTCTACGTTTAGAAATCAGTCCGTGTTTTGCGTAAACATAACCATTGACATATCCGTTACCAATTCTCTCCCACAAATAATTTACTGTTTTTTACATATTACAGAATTTTGTCGTAACAGTTAATACAAGAATGTAAAATAACATAAAGAATAACTTTTCATTACGAAATAGCTTCTTCGGGGTTCAATTTAAGTCGATTACCTCAACGTTTTTAGACCAATTGCAAAACATGAAATGAAAAAGTTTAGCAATCAGAAAAATCGATTTTTCAAATTTCATCGAATAATCATTTGAGATTGGTACGCCTGGACACCGTACTAAATAGTAAATATAAGCGCACCTGAAGCAGATGTTCAAATTCACATTCTTTGATTTTCAAACAGTTAATGTGGTTAAGCGCAATATCTTTAACATTTCAAGTTCACTCCTATCATCTATTTTTTCTTTTTGTAAATTTTGAAAATTGACATGGACAGGAAGGGCAACAGGACAAAACATTTTGATGGTTTATAGATTTAGAAATACTAGAAATCTGCATACGAGATTGATTCACTTCCACCGTCTAAACTAAAGATGTAGAATGGGAAAAAGTGGTGGGGGTAAAAGTATATCGTGCTGGATGTTGCAGTATCTAGTTTATTGTAGAAATAAAATTAGTTCAGCTCATCTAACTGAATACGTAAGGCACATACTATAATATAACAGTACTAGAAAATAGTATATTTTCCAACGATTTATACAAATACTATTCTGATTTTCATAAAAGTGGTACAGATTTTTAGAAAAAATGCATTGGGTTTACATTTTAGTTCTGAATACGACACTATTGTTTTCTAGTAATATAATTTTCAATGTATTTACAATCTTCTTCTTCTTCTTCTTCTTCTCTATAAGCTAATAGCTTGTTTTACTCCAGCACATCTTTCCATCTCTTTCTTGGTCTACCCGGTGATCTTCTACCCCTAGGTGATAGGTCTCGAGATTTCTTCACTATTCTAGTATCGTCCATCCTTGATATATGGCTATTCCATTCTGATCTTCTTTTCTCGACCCACTCCCCGATCTTTTGTATTTCGCAGCTTCGTCTGATTTCCTCGCTTCGTATGTGATCTCGTTTGGTTACGCCCATTATTTTTCGCAGCGTCTTCATCTCAGTTGTTTCCAGTATTTGTTTGGTCTTTATTGTGTCTGATCTTGTCTCCGCGGCATAAGTCATGATCGGTCTTATGACTGATTTATATATCCTAACTTTAGATTCTTTCCTTAGATGTTTATTTTGCCATATTGTGTTATTCAAGCAGGCTGATATTTTTGTTGCTTTCTGGGCCTGGTGTTCTACCTCCCTTGCCAAGACTCCATTACTTGTGACCTTAATCCCTAAATACTGTATTGACATCACCTGCTCTACCATACTTCCATTTATTTCTAATTTGCAGCGTAGCGGTTCTTTGCTGATTGTTAGTGTTTTTGTCTTTTTGTCCGACACTTGTAGTCCAAAGTTTTCACAGGATTTATTGAATTGAAATACTAAGCGCTGTAAGTCATCTTCATTATCAGCAAAAAGGGTTGCGTCGTCCGCGTAACATATTAATCGAATTTCTTGGTTTCCCATTTTATATCCGCGAGGGCATCTTTGGAGTGTTGTTTTTATTATTTCGTTCATCACTATATTAAATAAAAGCGGGCTTAGTGAATCCCCTTGTCTAATTCCTTTAGTAACGTGGATTTTGTCTGGTATTAGCCCCTTAGGAGTTTTTATTTGGGTATAGTTGCCAGTGTATATGTTCTGTATAAGGGATATCAGTCCATTCGGCACGTTATTTTCTTGTAGCGTATCTATTACTTGTTGAAGTTGTAAGTTATCAAATGCCTTCTTTATGTCGACAAAGCAGAGGAAAGCAGGCTTATTGAATTCCAATGCTTTTTCTGTCACTTGTCTGATTATAAATATTGCATCAACGCATGACCTATTGTTTCGAAATCCCTGTTGTTCATCGCGTAGTTCTATTATTTCTTCTAGTTTCCTAGCTATTAGTTTTGTTGTAATTTTCAAGCATGTATTCAGTAGGTTTATGCCTCGGTAGTTGTCGGGTGTTTGTTTTTCACCCTTTTTGAAAATTGGGATTGTGATGCTTAATTTCCACTCGTCTGGTATGGTTGATGTATTAAATATGTTTTGTATTAGCGTGGTCAATTCGTGTGTCAGTGCTTCGCCTCCATATTTCATCAATTCATTCGTGATTTCGTCCGTGCCCGGTGATTTCCTATTCTTTAAAGCTTTGATTTCTCTGTTTACTTCTTCTTTGTCTACATTTACTATTATCTGTATGGCATCAGTTGTCTCTTGTGTTGTAAGTTCTTCTGCTGTGTATAGCGTCCTGAAATGTTTCACCCATGTATCGTCGGATATTTTAGTTGTTTGTACATATTCTTTTATCTCTCTTCTTTGGTTTCTTGACATTCGCCAGATCTGTTTTTGTTGTCCGTATAAGTCTCTTTCGAACTGCCCTGTGTATCTTTCCCAGTAGTCCTTTTTTATCGTTCTAATTTTCGAGTTTACATCATTTCTGACTTGTTTATATTTTTCGTATTCCTGGTTAGTCTGAGATTGCTTATATTCTAGAAAAGCCTTTCTTTTTTTTTCCGCTAGTACTTTTATTTCTTCACAAAACCACGGTGTTCGGTGTTTGGTTTGTTTTATTATGTTTACTTTCCTTGTCCCTACCGCTTCTTTTGATGCCTTTATTATGTTCTCTTTTATTTTTGACCACTGAGAGTTTGGAGTTTCGTTTATGTGTGTTTTGTTATTCTTAATGTACCCTGCAAGTCTTCGTTGATACAGATCTCTTATACTTTCGTCTTGTAGCTTTTCTGTATTAAGTTTCTCTTGATATATAGATTGTTTCGACTTGGATCTTTGTATTTGTATTCTTAATTTGCACAGCAGTAACTTGTGATCACTCCCGATGTCTGATGAATTCAACGTTCTGACGTCAATTACTTGTGTCGGATGTATTTGTCTGTTGGATATAATGTAGTCTATTACTGAGCGTTGTCCTCTCGTGTTCTCCCACGTATACTTGTATTGCATTCTGTGGTCGAAGAAGCTATTATTTATCCTTAGGTTATTATCTATACAAAAGTGTGTTAACTTGTCCCCGTTGTCGTTGCATATGTTTTCATTAAATCTTTGTTTCACACCAGGCACTACGTTGTTTCCGATTCGGGCATTCAAGTCTCCTAATATAAAAAGTGGATTATTTTGAGGTAACAATCACGGAGTTTAAAACATTCCTAGTGTTCTGTACTTACGTCTAAATTCAGTTTACGGGTATTACACTACCGACTTAGTTCATCATTTGCAAAGCGAACAACCTATTGCTGTAGCATACAAGCAATAGGAAATTAAAACCATTAAAGCAAGTACTACGTACACTTCAAATTATTGTTAGATGTAATTTCTTAATTAACTTAGTTTATTTCGTCACTTCTCTAGAACAAAATTCAAGTAGTACTAGCATATTTCAAAATAACATATTTTTAGAAGCTAAACAATATTACATTTTCTATCGTGTCATAGGTACGTGCTTTCGTTTCACAGTAAAATATTAACAACTCAGCTTTTTGATCAATAACATACTGCGATGCCGTCGGAAGAAGCAACAGAACACAAACGTTCTTTCCTCATTCCTTTCATTCAAATATGACCATTTAAAGAACAGTAATAAACAACTTTTATTTATTCGTATATGTTTTTATCTCAACGAAATATTAGTATATTAGTGGAATCGGTGGGCTACGCTCCTCGTTTTTTTTGTTATTTTGTTGGTAGCGTAGCGAGCCTCGGATCAAAATTCTATTCTATATTCTATAAGTACACCAAATTTAAATGCCTTTCTCTTGCCTAATCTGTTGGTGACCGCGAATTCAGTAACAGGCCTTACATCTCGACACAGGTTACCTCATTACATCTCTTTCAATAAATTTGCTACCATTGTTTTTATGAGAAACGCGTGAGGCGTAGTCCACTGGATCTGCTAGTTTTATAAATAAATTTGCGATTGCTCTAATTCTTGTAATGGTAAATGTAAGCGTTGGTTTGTTTGTTTGTCGGACACGTTTTCGCGTTGAAAGCAAAATATATTTAAAATGTTTTGTACACTGTAAGGACCCGCTTAGTTTTAGTATTAGAAAGAAATGGACAGACAGACATTATTTCATGAAAAATAAATAAATTTATGGCAAACACGCAAGTTCTACGTTAAACTTCTTAACGTGTTCTCACTGAAAGTGTTTTTTAAATTCCATTACTTAACAGAAAACGAAAACGGTTTCAGTTACAAATACTGTTGCTTTTCGTGAAAGTTGCCTTATGCTACACACTCATTTTTATTATTTTACTAAACAAGCATGTTGTTCTTATGTAATGTTAAAATTTGTTAATAAGGAGTACGTGTTATATTGTTACTGCGCCATGTTTGAATAATGGGTATCACTTTATTTTCTTCCAAAACTTGTTATTTCCGATTAAAAGACGAATTTAATTTATATCAGATAATAGTTGTTCTACAACAGTTAGATAGATAACCAGCCATAGTACCTAGACATGCAATTTTTTTTTCGTTATGCGCAGCCCGTTGGTAGTGCCACTAAATGCACAGGGCAATGGTGTGAATCGTAGAAGGCCATCAAATTGCCACCGTGCATCTGTCTTCACGAACCAAGAAAGCAGTTTCACTTTAAAATTCATACCATCAACATCATGGCCGTATGTCTTTACTTCAAAATATTTCTCAAGGTAAATTCTCAATTTTGGTTGCTGCATGTATATCTTAAAATCTACAAATAAAATAGTTTTTCGTTTAGCAAAAAGTTCACTACATCGAAAGAAAAAGTCACATTCGAAATTTCTTTGAGAAAAAAAATATTTTTCAAAAATTGATATGAGACCGTAGACAGCGCTGTGCATCTACGTTTAAACAAAGACAATCCAGTCGATGTGCTAAGTGCTTCTCGAGATATTACGTTGTATGTGTTAAAAAACGCTTTATTAAAAATTGACGATCTGGTCATTTTCTTATTCAAAGCAGGTATTGCAACCCGAATTAGTTTTAAAAAACGGAGGTATACGGTGGCGAAGTAACTAAGTAGGTCGTATCTTCTGTTTCATATGAAACTGTTAAGCATTAGACCAAGCGTGACAGACTTATATACGCCAACTAGCAAGTAACAAGACAACGATACAACGCTTGCTTGTTACCATCAGCACTAGCTTAAACCTAAGACTATATACTATCTAGACATTTCACTAATGGTGATCTTCAACTACTCAGTTCTGGACATGTCCTCTAATTGGCGAAGCGATCGCCTATTGATTTGAACTTACACGGCAGTATATCGTTACTTCGTTGGTACTACCCGAGTGAAAACAATTGGAATTAAAATAACCAGCGGTAGCGGCATTTTCGGAATGTAGAGCTATTGATTATAATATAAATATAATTTTAAAAAAACTCTTAATCTTATAGATTTTCAGTTTATAAAATTGCTTGGTGAAACCTTGCTTCTGATATAAAAGATATTACAGCGGCTAGGCGGTGTGACGTTACTAGCCAAATACAAAGCTTAAATAAAGTAACAAACAATTTAAACTCTTAAGAAGAAACTAAACATCTATTAATTATTATAATTAATAATTAATTTTAACTTTTAATTGTTCAAAAATGTTTGAAGGGCGTCAGAGTAAAATTTGGGAGATTAGTAAAACAAATTGTAGTTTATTGCAAGCTGTATCAACTCAGAAAGTTAAAAAAAAAGATGGCGTTGGCAGTTTTTGAAGAATAAGTTTTTGAAAATGTGCAATATTTGAAAAGCTAGCATAAGAACTTACAATTTTCATATTTCCAAAGGGCTATTGAAAAAATATGAACTGCCCAAACGATGGCAAGACTGCTGGACATCAACGTCGCAAGATAATTAAATTGGAATAAACAGGCCGATGGCCTATATCAAGAGCAAGAAGAAGAAGAAGATGAACTGTCTATTGATTGGATATTTTGCTTTTGAGTAAGCAGGCATTATAGTCAAAATTTTCTAAAATTTGTAGCGGCTTTCATTTTGACGATACGGCATTCGAAAAGAAAGCATTTGATTTGGCTATAATTGCACACGTATTTACGGATTTAAAAATATTAAAATAATATTTATGCTAAAGAAATCCATGCATTTGGAAAAATCTTTTGTATAAATTATTTGCTACATTGTCGATAATATAGTCTACATACAAAGATTTTGCTTCTTCGTACTCGATATTAAGTTAAGCCAAGTGAACCTGCCCCAACGTGACTCACACTAACATGTTTCATCCTGCCGTCCTCGACTTTCAGCTGTTTAGATAAACTCTCGTTTCTCGAAGGGCACTCATGCGCCTAGTGTCCAAACTTTCGGCACTTATAGCACATCAGTTTACTATTTTTATTCTTAGATGGTAACTTTTCGCTTGTAAGTTCACCGTTTACTTGCACTTTCGATGTTGTATAAGTTTCGCGTTGGCAGAAAACCCTGTCCTTTTATCTTGCATCTACACGAAGATCCCGACACGGCTCGTCCTCGTCTATAGGTGGCACTTGAACATCATGAAATTTGTCGTATCTCTCGACCATAATCCTATGGCAACTTGTTCTTTAGATTCTGAGAAAAATAATTCCAATTGCTTGCACAAAGTCACTTTCTCCTGAAATTATACTAATACTCTCGCCGTTTCCTTGAACCTGTTCTTTCTTTGTTAACCATAACTCTGTCTTACTCGGACGAGTTCTAAACCTTGTTTTTTTTTTCGAAAGCGGTCGGATAATAGTCCAGTCAGTTACATCCCTGACTCGACCAATAAACCAATTTTTTACAGTTTTATAAATCAACTCGGCAGGCCATGAGCCATGCTGTGCATCCCGTGATCCGTTTTCACCTGTATAATCTCCCATTGTTTTTGAAAAATCTGGTATTACGCTTTACTTTGCAATATGGTACATTGGTACCTTCTGATGTACGCGTTAATTCTAACAAATCGGCGAATAAATTATAGGTTCCACACGGCAGAAACGAAGTTTTACTGCCTTGGTTGGATTCATAGCCGCATTCCTAATATTCAATTTCCAAGGTATCACGGAGCCTAGTACCGGTTATTAATAAAAAAAAAAAGTTTTAATACCGCTTAAAAAAGTCATAAATAGCCAATTTATATAGCAGCTAACGTACTTAACTAGAGTACGTCGGTGTGCTCTGATTGTACGCAAAAAATTGTTTTAATGAAGGAAGGGACTTTCACTATTTGTTTAATTTATATGGATATTACATCAATTTCTAATTTATTTTTATATAAAAATGTTACTAATGTTGCAAATGTCAATATTTTAATTGAAAATGATTATTTTTTGTTTTTGTTGACAGGAAATATTATTCGTAGGTAAGTAATTCAATGTTCAATAAAATATATTATAAATCATATCTATCACTGTATGTGGTGTTCGTAGCAAAGTAACATAATACATTCGTTTGGAGTGGTGTGATCCGCGTGCAACACACCTTGCAACTCACTTTCTGACCAATTTCGTACTGAACTACTGACGCACCGAAGTGTATTTACGGGAAAGATGACCACGCATTCGTTAAATGACTTCCGTTACATTGCTCGCATTTTGTACCCACCGCCAAAGAAGTTTTACTTTAAAATATGAATTCTTATTGTTCCGTTGCATTAGGTGTATTTTTTAAATAAAAATACATTAACGAAAAGTCAAATTTTTAGCTTTATCAAAATTATTCAGAAACTAGTCGACTTGTGGCAAACTTGTTCAGATATTCTTAATAACAAAGAAAATAAATACAAAATTTATTTGTAATTCAAACAATATCCTATCTTTTATGGTTGTAGAAGGTGGCGAGCAAAGTTAAAGTGGACACCCTGTATAGCTATTTGAATCTTCACGTGTTTAGAATGTTTTGCTTCGTCCTATTCTTTGAATTTTGTTCTAAGGTAAGTTGTAAGATTACTCATGACGAGTACCAACGATGTGACTTTACATGTAAACCAGGAACCAAACATCTGTACAAAATAAATATTTTTAAAAATGATAATGTACGATACTTGTTTAGTTTAGCTTTTATGGTGCCTACCGTTTTGACAGGCGATTACACAAAATGTCCACAGATAGCACAGCGTTGACGTTGGCAATAATGAAGGTATTATCTCGCCATTACGGTGGATGATTCGACAGTTTTTAGTGGGAATTAATAAACGAACTTACAATGTATAAACGCTTATTTTTTTGTGTATTATTGCATACGAAACAGTAGGTTAGTGTAGTGAAAACATTATTACACAAGTGCGTCGAATTAGAAGTATGAACTCAGAACTGCAAGTACTATACGCAGCTGAATATCCACTGGTTTTGTAATTCTTTGTCCTGGGAAGTTTGAAGTGAAATGAAAAGAACTAACGATTTAAAACAATAAAATAAAAAAGTTTTATGCGGGCGCCATCGTAAGTGGAAAAGTTCTAGCATCCGGAAAATAAAATCGTAATAACATCAGCCAGATTGTATGAAAATTCTGTATTCGTAAGGTTTTCGTAGAACACAGTTTAATTAAAACTGCACTTGCCTTTATCATCAATTTTTTTTTGTTTGAAACAAATTAATTTAATGTTTTCAGCATCATGCCGCAAATAGTAAACTTAAAAGAGTCGGAAAAAATTACTTAAGACAAATGCAAAATGAATCATAGAGACTTCGAAAGGCTATTTTAATAAAAAAAACTGCTAATGAAGCAAAAACGAAAACACAAGTTCAAAAGAAAAAATTTTTTAAACACTTGTTATTGTTAAAACTGTATATGTGGAAATATGCGTACGTTCTGTGGATCGTGCTTCGATATCTTTTAAACAGCTTTTATTTTATTACAATAATTCCACAAAAGTATGGAAAGTTATGATTATATGCGAATTACAAATTTTAACGAAAATACACGTTTTGGCATCCAAGAAACTTGAAAATGTGGTTTTTAAAAAATGTCTCTCTGAGGGTGAGTGGGTGCGTGGGTGGTTGTGATCGTATTCTTATACGTCTGGAGCCCCTTCAGCGATTTTTATGGCATTTGGTCTAAGGAAGTTTTATAGTTGTAGGTAGTTTTTTGTAAAGTCTTTAAACGAAACCGGAAACGGAAATTAGTCTTTTTTGTTTGGTATAGGTTTTTTTATACACATTTTTTTGAAATTTTTCAAACAACATTTTATTGAATCTAAAGACAAATCGAATTGTTTTTTTCTCCGAATGCCGTATCTTCAAAACTATGGCCGCTAAGAATTTTTGAAGATTTTGAATTTAATGCACGATTACCCAAATAGAAAATATTTAATCTGTGCAAACTGTTATATTATATAATAGCTTTTAATAACTATAATCAAGTGATATTAAATATTTTTGGAAATATGCAAATTGTTAAAATGTTAGTTAAAATGCCCATATCATTTTTTTAAAGCTTTTGCGAACCGATAGAGCTTGCAATGAACTACAAATTTGTTTTGTACTAATTTCCCAAATTTTACTCCAACGCCCTCCAGAAATTTTTGAAAAAGTTGAAATTGAAAAATTCAAAAACGTACGCTAATTGTTTTAAACTTTAAATAGTTCAGTAGATCATTTGCAGTAGTTTATTAGGATAAAAATATTTAAAAACCATTTTAACAATTTGCAGAAAAAAAACGATACTTTGTTATCAACAACGCTTTTTCCGGAAGCTACACGATTAATACTTTTCAACAGTAGTTATAGACAAAATAAATAATAAAAGATATGTTGTATTATCATTTATATTATAAGTATTAATTAAAATTACAAAAAGACTTTAAAATTCTTTTTTATTTTTCACATCAGCAAAACTAGTCATCAAAAATTCAACTAATTTTAAACTGTAATTTCTGTTTTGCATTTATTTTAAAATGTTTTAATCATCCATACGTTTCAACTGTCATTTCACCGTTATATTTGTATTTTATCAATGCTACTTCCGTGATCACTGATGCTTTTCATCTTTGCCAGTTTCAACAACTTGTTTTCTAGTAAGTCATGAATCTAGGTTATGCAGGCCTGTAATCTATTGTTGTTTACATTTTTGAAGTTCACTGTGAACGCATTAAGTACATGTCTTACAGCTCAAAAATACTTATTTGTTATTATTTAAAAATAATTACCAAAAAAGCGTAAACCGTAGCCAACGGGTTCTGCTAGTTTACAATTAATTATTATGGTCGTTTAGTGTAATCGCTCATCTGTAGTAACTGTCGAGACTAGAACAGTATAATACAAATTATTTTTTTAAGATACTTTAGTTTAATTTAATTTTATTAAATTTAATATCGATTTACATGTGTTTTATATAAATTGATTCTGTTTGTACAGTATTTGGTTTCTCTTATTATTACTAAGTATATATTTATGGTGGAACATATTTTATCTAACTCAGAAGTAAGAATCTGATATGCTGACAAAATTATACCTTTACATTTATACGATTATAATACTGAAATTAAAATGCATACATGAATCATGAGGCTTGCCAGCAGGTGAAAATTTGATCAATTTAATTATTTTTTGCCGTTAGCTTTTTGGATATATAATTATATCACGTATAATGAACAAAACAGTAATAAATATCAATGGAAATGGAGTTATTTGATAGTGTGAAACAACATCAGGGGGTACATCTCCCAATCTGTGCGTCAATGCCTTAGCACCGTTGGATTTTTTAAAAGGTTTACGATACAATAAGATTTTACAACATTCTTTTTATAAAAAGTAAACGGAAAAAATAAGTTTCGTTATATTCACTACAAATTACAAATTTTGTTGCACTGTGGGCAGTCTCCTTTGTGACCGACGCGACGGTATGTATTGAAACTGAATAGCAAGCCACCAGGAAAATTGAGATTCTAGTTTGAAAAAAGTATATTACATTTTTCTACTCATCGTTGACTATATTTGGTCGAAGTCGTAGCAAATGCTATAATAATATTATTTCTGTGAATTGAGGTTACCCAACACTTAAACGCGATATCCTCTATTCAGTATACAAAAATTGTTAGTGAATTTATGGAATTTATAGTTGTAGCAGGACCTGTTACATAAAGTTTATAAAGTATAACCATTAAAAGAAGATACATTTGAGATGGTACAACTACATTTCTAAATCTTGTAAACAACAGAAGTATATATAATAGCAGTAAACACAGGCGGATCGTGAACATCTACAACTGGAAGGCGACACAAATTTAAAACAAAAAATCTCTTTAATTAACAGTTTTATAAATAAAATCCTTTTTTTCTGTTTCTCAAAATGGCCATTCACTATGTCATTAAAATTGTCATGTCCGCCTAAGGCACTTTCAAAAGCGGTGCAAAATTTTATACAGTCGGTAATTTTGTGAAGTTTGTTTCTATTTTTACAAACATTTTTGTCGAGCTCTTACAAACTTACCCAGTAGGTACTATATAAATTTATGTTAACTCGACTCCGCAAGTTAAATTCAACACAATAAATAATGTGTTTTTCACTGTGTTTTTTTTACTTTCACACCTAAGTGTTATAAATTTTAAACAACAGCCGCTGTCCAGCGTGGGTCAAATACACCACAATCCATAGGCGCCGACTTTTGAAAATTTTCAGGGGAACCGAAACTGTAAATAGAATACATTTGATAAAGCAATAATTTAAAGTATCAATACTAAAAATTAAATTATAAAGCTTATTTGCGAAAAAGGGTTAATAACACTATCGCATCCAAATCCAACTGTTTGCGCACATCTTCATTAACAAAATCATCAATGATGATTCTTTAATTTTGCTGGCTCATATTGGACTATATTTTTGTAATTTACATAGGGCTGAAAATATCTCTCTAATATACAATAATATACAGGGGTAAAGTTAAAACCAAATGAAGTATTTTACAAGCTCTGGTATACCATGGCCAAAAATATTTTCAATTCTTCTTTTTTTAAGAAAGTTATAATATAAATGAAGTTGCCTTTTGGTGCATTAATACTAGATATAAGATCAAAAAGCATATTTTGCTGTAAAACCAACCGGTATTTATCAATATTAATCGCTCTTGCCACGAAAAAAACATATTTTGCTATTATCTCTAGTTAACAGAACTTTCAAGCGCTTGCAAAAGCAAACTGTCGCAATCTAAAGCCATAGCTGTTCAAACTATAATTTTATAAAAGTACTAGTCTATGCTTACCTACATTTAGTCGAATTTCTGCTTTTATAATCCTTTTGAGGCATACTGCAGGAGAGAAAAAGTTAATGGAGAGAACCAAAAGAGATATAGCTGCTTGAGATATTTTTCTCGAAATGGGTTGGCCCTGAGGCCCCTACTACGTAGTCGGCCCCTATATGGGACAATTCATTATTAGACAAATAAAACAAAATAAAGCACTTTTCACTTTGCACTCGCAAATTCACCAAGCAAATTTATACATATTTGTGTTAAATTTTCTCACACATTCTCTCTATTATTAAATTGACTATACTTTGTTAGTTAGGACAGAGTGGGGCCATATTTTGTATCTGAAGCAGTGAATATTCACTCATGATGTAACTTGTTAAAGTTTCTTTTTTACTTCTAAACAATTTTTTTAATCAATTTACTTATCGAATTTATTTTTAAAACACATCCCAATTAGAACGCCAGACAAAACTACAGCATAGTATCATTGTTTATTTCTAACGAATGCTACTACTGTGCAAAGTTACCTGGCTTGGCAGAGTTATATGCTTTATGTCACTTGCTTTAATAGTCGTTTTCCTGTTCTAAAAACAACAGTGCCATTTTGACGCGCATATTAAAACTTTTGCCACCGCGCTGTATTATTTTAATAAAACATCGCCCACCTGCAGTAAAACTTAAACAAAACATACGTTTTAGAAAAATGGAGTATTTTTTAATACGTAATACGGCTTGGTTTGCGCGTTTGCTAAGGAGAGCGTCGGCCAAATGGCCTCTCGTACGAGCCGCCACTGATTAGACGTTTTATACCTCGAAAAGTGTTTGCTCTGTATATCAACGGTTTGACTTTTGTTGCTTTGGACTTTCACAAATACCTCGTTCTCTGTAGTAGCGCCAGTGTTACAATCGCAATATATTGTAGCCAGGTTGTGCACATAAAAGTGGTGAATCGGAAAGACAAACATTTATATAATAAAATGCGTAGTGAGCTGGTAAATTCCGTAATATCGTACATTAGCAAAGCTATCCGTTGTTGGAACTACAGCACGGTTTTCGAGAACCGTTGGTTGTGCAAATATAATTAGGTATGCTTAGCGTTTAATTTGTGACATACAAAAGTACAATAGCCAAAATATATATCACCTATAGGTAATCGCTAAACTTAACAGCATATTTTTAAGTGTTTGCAATGCTCTGTATAAAAAAAGCGATATTTAGCTAAAGTTTCAACAGTCAGATTTAGACAAAAATAAATGTTTTGCGGTTTCGAGCTTTCAAAAATGCAGCTTTACTGTTTTCGCGCTTTCTTCTTTCTCTCTTATCTTTTTCTCTTTGAAATTTGTGTACACTAAAATAATAGCTGTGACTAAGTTGATTGGTGTACATTTTAAAACCTTAAGCTGTTGTAAAACAAGTTCGGCCACAAAAAAAAATTTCTAAATGCAGACAAACTTTTACAGTAGATCGGTAAATATTAAAACAAATTGGGTGCTCTGAATATTTTGTTATCAAATCCGCATTATACAGTTATATTACAATTACCAAAAAACATTTTTGGTTAGCATCAAAACCATTCTGATTTGGATATCAAAATTAGTTATAACACGGCATTACTCTACGGTGGCTGACTATAACCTTATATCACAAAGTTCGAATCCCAACAGTTACCATAAAGTCGGAATATTAACATTTATCCGCATTTAACTGTGCGCATCGCCATGACATATACCGAGTGATCATTTAAATTTCAGCTCTAGTTACCTATGGCAACTTAAGTCATCACTTTGATTAATTCACACAAACAATTGGAAACGTCTGTTTGCTGTTTTAACCCACGGATTGATGTCATACCTACGTTTGTAGTTATTTCTTGAATATTGTTAAGATTTTCAGCGGTTCTCATTCTAGGTCGACTACTACCTTCTTTTCTAGTTACATAACCAGTTTCTCTGAATAAATCCACAAAGTGGTTCAAAATATTTACAAACTGTTTTTACTCGACTGCCACTTCTGGAAATCTCCCGTGAAATTCTGTTATACACTCCCGAATTGAAAATTGCTTTTCGCCTTTAATTATTTGACATGTGCAAAAGTATACCTCGACAATAAAAGCTTTTTGTGCTGTAGTATAAACCATTTTTAATAAAAACACTAATATAATTAATGTTTACTACTGACAGTTCATAAATTTGACATTTCAATGAAGTTTGTTTTTGTGAATTAATCCAAATCATGAGTTAAATTTACCTAGATAACTAGAGCTGAAATTTAAATGATCACTCGGTATAGTCAGTCAGCAGCCATCACTACTACCGTTTGCTTCAGACTGACAATAAAAACACAAGTGCAAAAATTTTGTTTTTAAAATTGCTGACATCCAAGACGTGTATTTTTTCAGCTAAAAGAGCATATTTTTTCAGGATGGAAAAGTGTGAAACAAAAAGCGAGAATTTTACTGACGAAATGTTCACTAAAACAGTGTAACATTTTTGATTGTATATTAAGGAATAGAAAATTATTACAATATGCTTCTAAAATTTAGGTCTGGAAAGAAGCTCATTTATTTATTCTCACTTCTTACCGAGGAAGAATTAATTGTTCTAAAACTAAATGATTTCTTGGTATTCATTTAGCCACTCGGCCTGAGTTTAGTGACAGGCAGCTTCTGTATACCTAAATACGGCCCTGATTAATTAAGCACACACCTGAAGTATAGCGAATATTGTTTATCGGTTAAACAGCCTTAATTAATTTTTCTTTCATTGTATTTACTCTACATTTTTATATTCGTATGTTGAATACAACACGAAAATGAAATGTTTGTTAAGAGGCGACAGCGAAACTTTTTTTCCATATCTTTGGCAACACTTCTTTTCGTTAATATTCCAAGCGTAAAATATGTTCTACACTGGATTCCACACGCGGCTGAATTTCTTACCCCAACTTAATTTTCCGCCATGTAAAGTCTAGTGTGATGTTGGGTAAATGAGTTGTATTTCATTGTTGCCACATTTCCACACTTCGCTACTCGTGATTACTTGATTAAAATGCTTATTTTTTCTTCACTAAATCCGGGGGAATTATATTTTTATCTTTGGCATAGTGCTAGAAAGAGTAAATATGTTTTAAGCAAACCAATCGAAAATCAAAAAAATGAACTTTGAAAAAATGTTTAATTGACTGCATGTATTTATTTTAATTTTATTTCTATTACTCATTACGTTGTTAAAGTTGTTGTAAAAATGTAAATAAATTTTGAAGGAACAGAAAATAGTTTAGATTACCGTCATAATTAGAAAAATACGAATTAATTAATTAATTTATTTATTTATTAAATACTGTGCCAACAGCCGAAGCCAAATAAAGGTACAGGTAATAATGTTAAGAAAAATATAAATACATTTGCAGATAGCGTGACAACAAAACCGGTATATATAAATTTGCTTCTAATTGTAATTTTTTGAATAATGTGCCTTTTGTTAAATTGTTACTGTGATTACTTTTTACTATTTCACAAAAGTAGAGAAGAACTATATTGTTGAAAATGTTATGAACTACGGGTTCAGGATATCAAAGTTTTAAAAACTTAAAAAGCAATTAAAAACCACGTAAAACTTCTTAAAACTGGAAGATTTACTATCCTATAGATTTATTTGAAATTGTGTCAAACCAAGCACCTCAAACATTAGATAAATAAGTATGGTGGGTTGGTTGTTAATCAGGAAACGAAAATTAAAATGTGTACACAAGTGCTTCACGGTGATATAAAACTTACATATTTTTTTTACTGTAATTTAAGACGTACTGCAATTATGAAAGCTGTACTTATACATACATCAACGTCGCCGTGTGCTGCAAATACAGTGAAATTTATGTTACGTAACCTGTAAAAAAAACTTTATTTCGTTTTTAGAGCCACCTATAGTTCATATAGCTCTTAATGTGTTCGTGTTGTCCGTCGGGTATTATAACAGAAATTATAAAACTGCTGGATCTCGACTTGTAGCTTACGAGTTTCTCAATAATATATTTCTGCGCGTACTGCCGCAGGTGTATATGCCTAACAACAAATACTCCCTCTGTCTCTCCACTGGTACAACCATCGTATAATATACAAAAAACTGCGTGAAGCACTTCGCCCGAACTTTCCTATACTTTAGAAACTGTTACTTATCATGTTTCCAAAAGTATTTCAGTATTAACGTCTTACGCGTCACCAATCGGTATAATAAATCCCAGGACAGTGGACTTTTTGTCTCCGTAATAACTCATAATGCTAGTCTGTACAGGGAGAATTGCAATTGTCACACTTTACCTATAAAGACTGAAACTACAGGTAAGAGAATTTGCATTTTTAAGAATCGATACTTCTGGATGCTGTTTCTTCCGGAACGAGACTGAATGATATTAAGATGTATTTGTACGAGTTTTTTATTCTAAGAAAATGTTTAACTGCTTTTAGCATTTGGTGCAACTCTGAGAACGGTCTTGTCCTAGTCGGAGCAGGCCTTCTGTGCGACGCCGTTTGGGTGCTGCCGTTTGGGCGCTGAAGTTTAGGGCAACCGCCGTTTGTGTGGCGTACGTTTGAGCTCTGGCAATAAAAAACCACATGTGTATTGTGAAAAAGTCACTTTAAAATTCGGTTACATACTATAATTTTTAGAGTAAAATTAAGTTAATGTGTTAATTATTGTAGTAATATTGTAACACGCAAGGTTATTCGTTTTGGAAACACGGAAACACTATAATAAATAAATAGTAGTTTTAAATTAGGTAAAACTGCTAAATTTGAGCTTACCGAAAATATAAAAAGCAATTCGAGCAGATAGAAGATAGCCGAAATGTATTTAGATACTATTCTACCTAATTTAATGATAATAAATTTACCAAACTGACGACCAAACGTCCGGCGAACGGCGCCCAAACAGCGTCATCCAAACAGCAGCGGTTAAACGGCGTCGCCCAAATGTCGCGTCTAACAACCAGAGCAGTCCGAATCTCAGATACAGAACACCTACAGTAAGAGAAAACTCATCTCGTGATGTCGTTACAACAAAACGGTTATACAGCCACAGAAATTCATAGAGCAATCCGCAATGCGGAACAGCCCAAGGCTAAGGAGGAAGTGACACCTCCGGAAGGCTTAGGTTTTTTACTTTACAGTAAAGGTATTACTGATAAGATTGGGCATGTTCTTAGAAAGTACAGCATAAAGACAGTCTTTAAAACTAATGAAAATTTGGGAAACGGTTTCAGATCCGAAAAGGATCAAATATCAAATTTAAAATCAGCCGGGATCTACAACATCTCTTGCTCTTGTGTCTCAAACTACATTGGACAAACTGGTCGTTCCATTGAGTTAAGATTGTGAGAGCACAAAGGTGAGTGCAAACACAGGCGCATCACAAAACCTGCGGTGGCTGAACATACTGGTTTAACTGGGCATAAGATGGACTTTGACAATGCTCGGGTACTCGCCAGAGTACCTCATTACTTCTCCCGTATCATACGTGAAGCAATTGAAATTGAGAAACAACCTGACAACATAAACAGGAGGATGGTTTTACACTCAGTAAAGCCTGGAATCCGGTAGTTTATCCTCTGAGGACTCCTAAGCATCATCGATCTCACGATCACGCTCCACTGGATTCGTCTTTTTCCAACGGTGACAGCCAACGAGAACTCCGCCGTTCTGCCGACTGGCTCAAAGGGGTTTAAATACCTCTGCACCTCGGGTTGGAATTCAGTGCTCTAATCACTCTGAAGATGCAAACTGCAATCTCTTGTGAAACGTTAGTGTGTATAGGTTCACAAACAGCTAACAGACATAAGCCGATTAAGTATTATTGTCCTGGTAAACAAAATGCATTAAGATCAAATTCTTGTCTGCCCCAAGGTTTAAATAATCTAAGCACACGGCTCTGTTTAGGCAGGAAGGACCTACGAACAAATATTGCTTCTAGAGCAAATGCTTGTAAAGGCAGACACGCTACAGGTCGGTCTTTACTTGATTATGCCGGGTGTAGTTCCCAAACGACGACGCGGTCTAAGTCGTAAGTAAATCGTAATATTGACATGTACAAATAAGTTTTAAAAAATATAAAAAAAGCTTTCTTGTTAACATACGTAACATACATCGGAATGTGCGAGCGGTGCCAATAACTAGTTTTCTAAATTTTAAAACGCAAAACTGATGATGTGATTTCTTGAAAAAAGATTACTTCAGCTTAACGAAAACCGAGAGCTAAAGGACAATTTTTGTCGCCATGAACTTACCTAATTTTTACTGCAATAAAAAATTAAGTTGCTAATCTTGTTCTACTGTCACTCATGAGAAATTTAGTTAAACAGAAATTTTTTAATCGGCCCTCGGTTATTATAACATCACATAAATTTCGATTTTCAAAAAAAGATGTCTAAGTTACGCTTCTGATTTCAGAGTTTTTTAAAAGCTTATTGTTTCAATGAATTTTTAAGACAGTCCATCAAAATCGGCTTAACCGTCCGAAATTTCTAAAACATACATATGAACATACCCACCCACCCACAGACAGACATTTTTTTAAACTATTTTTTTGGGTTCCTGGAGGTCCATAACATGTATTTCGGTCAAAATCTCGAAACCAAAAATTTTCATGACAACAATACTTCCATACTGAAAGTCTAAGAAAGTGAGAAGACCATGATTTCTTGTGTCATTAAAGAAAATAAAAATGACGCCACAAATGTCTTCTCAATCTGCACATTTAGATTTTATCAAAATATAGAGAGTGTATATAGAGTTTAACAAATTTATGTAAACCTTACACGTTTGGAATTACGAAATCGTTTTTTTTTAATTTCTAAATAACAATTAATACCGCGATAAAAATCGCATTTAAGATAAGTACCCAATTAAAGTAAAAAACCTCATATGTTCATTCCATTTGTCATTTGCATTTTTATTCAGTGATTAAATAGTTTTCTTGTTTAAAGCATTTATAGTGTAAAAAGAGGAAACAGCTTGAAATGTGTAGCCAAAGCTTTGTTGTCAGCCTTTTTCATTACAGGAAGGCTTATATTAGGTCTGACCATAATCAACCGTATTACAATTAACCTGCTGTGTCGGGTCGTTCTGACCGCGAGACGTAATTAGTGTTCGTATTCTCTTTAACTATTCTACTTCATCTATATCATAACCTACGTAAAGCATCACTTTGAAAATTTTCTATTTAATTTTTAACGTTTAATTACAAGATTGGTAATTCCCCGTTTCTTACAACATTTCTGATTAATATTATACTTTTAAGAATTTTTTAAAAGACGTTGTTGAATGAGAGAGATTCCACTGATCAAATGATTTGTAAAATTTATAAAATTTAAATATTTTTAAAAGCTGCAAAAATTTTGAATTCCAACCAATAATATTAACTTCTCTCAACTATAATGTTGCAAGCTGCATGAGCATTATTTTTAGATTTATTAATCTAATAGCAGTTGTACGGTTGTAATGCTTTTTGAACATAAAAGAAAAATTTATTTTAAATATTTTTGAATTTTTGTTGACCATTAGTAGTAGAGTCGGGCACTCTGTATTGTAAATTCAGTGTTAAAACTTAGCGAAGCAAAAGTAGCAATTTTTCTTTTAGCTTTTTTAGTTGAATCCTAATTTGTTAATTTTAGTTTGGAGAAATTTAAGGAAACCTGAAATATAATGAAATGAACCACTTAAATAATAAATATAACATTTTTTATTTTGACATAACCATGAACGATTTTAATTAATGACTTAGTTTTAAATTCGATTAAATACGTTATACTACTATAAAACTCTAAATATCATGAAAGTAATCGAGACAATCAGTGTTTGACTACAATCAGGCACGTTCTGGACCCAATTCTTTACTATTTGTTCTGAAATTCAGTTAAATTCCTCTTTTATTGCATCTCCAAGTCTTTCCAAAGACTTTGAAGCAGTTGCCCTCTCCAGGTATTCCAATATACCGGGTGTTCCAACGTAGCGAAATTCTTTGATAACTCCTTTATTATTAAAGTTATCAAAAAAATATTGCACACGTGGGCTACTTGACAATTTTTGCACATCTGAAATTATTTTCGTTTAAACAGACTGTTCTACATTAGAGGGGCTTACCAAACGTTTTGCATATTCCTATTGGCCGTTTACTTGACTCTATGAATGTCTTTTGTTTTTAAAATTCCGTTGCGGCGTTGCCAAGTTGTTATTATATTCCGATGCAACAAGCAAGCTGTATAATCAAATTCAACTTTAAAATTTCTGTGAAATAGTACATAAAATTGACTAATACAAACAAACCAAACATTTTTTTAATCTGTTGAAATACGGCTTGTGCAGGTTTTATTAGTGACGTCTGCAAATGTCAAATTTCATTGAAAAAAGTGGAATAACTTGGCAACGCCGCAACGGAAAGTTAAAAACAAAAAACGTTCATAGAGGCAAGTAAACGGCTAATAAAAATATGAGAAATATAATTTAATAAAACCTAAGTTTGGTAATGTAGAACACTCTGTCTAAACGTAAAAATTTTAGGATGTGCAAAAGTTATCAGGTAACCCACGTATACAATATCTTTTCGATAACTTAAGTAACAATGGAGTTATCAAACAATTTCGGTACGTTGGGACACCCGTATGTTCTATGAGATTTATGTCTGGGGAGATAGCTGGCCATTACACTCGGCTTGTACCATTCTGTTAAAGATACTGTTTTTTTTTCTTCTAAACTTATTCGTCTCCTATGGTTACAGGGCCTCCTTCGAAGGTAGCGGTAAGTTCCATACAACCGTCATGGCGTAACTACAAACCTGCCAGAATTCACGGCCGCTAGAGAGCCGAATACTAAAGAAGCCCATAAGAGCCTATGAACGATTACAATATTTGTTCATTATTTATTTCGCATCTTCTTATAGTCGCTTTGCATGGCACCTTGATATTGCACAAATATTGAATTATATCGGAAATCGTTGGATTTAAGGACTTTCAATAAAGGTACCTATTTGTGTACTTTTGTATTTAGAATATCATTAAGGCATATATTCAAAAACAGTAAAGATTTTATATGACATGATCCCGCTATATTTGGTTATTCAAACAATAATAAGTAAAGAGTGTCCAAAGAGTTTTTCAGTCCAGAGCGGCTACGGATTGCAAAAGGCATGTCGTTTTTTCAGTCATATCTAAGTAATTTTTTTGACATAATTCAAAGTTAATTTACATTAAAAGATTGTGTTTTGAATTATTTACATTTTGTATATTTATACAAATCTTTGTTTTGTTATAAAATATATATGCACGAACTAAAATCATTTATTGTGAAATTTTATTTTTCACCATAAAACATCAATTGTCATCCTAATGACTTTTCGTGAAAAGACTTTTTGGACACTTGTGAGAAATACTAAACTATATTTTAATGTAATAACTGCAGAACTAAAAGATTGGCGAAACAGGTCGTTGGTACTTTCCCATACTTTTTACATTTTCCTATTCACGCGTCCAGAAGTGATTGTAATTCATCTCCAGCCGGTATAAGCTGCTTGCTTCAGACTCAAGACGCTGGTTACGTACAGGGCGGATCAAAAATGGTTATAACAACCTTATTTATAGTTAATGAGTATCTGTATATAAAATACTTAATCACTTTAACAATATCTATTTATTTAAACCTTATACGTATTTCGGCATGTTTACATGCCATTGTCAAAGGTTATATGAAGGTAAACAGTTAGTGTTGTTATAGTTATCAAAAATATACAAAAAATGAAAAATTTCTATTTTATTCGAGCTAATTGATACACAAAGTTAAAATTAAGTAACTTCATATTTACAATTTTTATACGTCACTTGATTGTACTTATTAAGGGCTATAAAATATTATGGCAGTTTGTATTAAATGGATATTTTGTTTTTGAGTAATCGGGCAATAAAGTTTAATTTTTAATAATTCGTAGACGCCTTCATTTTTAAGGTACAGCCTTTAAAAAAAGAATTTAGTTTGTCTTGCACTACCACGCTATGCATTTATAATTCCAAAACAGTGTTAAGAAAGAAATCTAAACCAAAAAAAAACAAGTCTAATTTCCGTTTCCGGTTGCGATCAACGACCTTACAAAGAACTACCTGCAACTAATACACTTCCACACACCAAATCTTATAAAAATCCGTCAAGGGGTTCCGGAGATATATAAGACGAACGCATTCACCCGCTAACCCACAGACAGACATGTTTTAAACACCATTTTTTGGGTTCTTTAGAGATCAAAACACGCATTTCCGTTAAAATCTGAAATTCGAAAATTTGCATGAAATCGTAAACTTTCCTTACTTTAGTAGAAGTATGTGAAAGTAAAAAAGTGACTACACTGTGTTATCTTAAGAAGGCATGTAACTCCGCAACGAAGCGCTTTTTGTATACAGTGTGAATAAAATTTACCGCATAATATCTGTAACTTCATAATATATTCTATGAAAAACTAGCCTGAATAAAAGTTGTTAGTTAAATTTTAGCGCATACTCTATCGATTTTATAGGCGTATAGTTATTTGTTTGATATGGCAAACCACTTTTGTTTTATAAATGACATCCTACACGTATATTTTTTCACCTTTTTGATTCAGCAGTGGTTTGATACCGTTTTGTTGGATTATAGAACAAAACTTTTAAAGTTCAAATTTTTCTAGTTGCCATAGCAAAAAAAATGTTACACAGATTTATGTATTTATTGTAAACACATCTGTATATATTTTTTTAATTGTGTGGTAAGAGAGAAGCGTTGAGGTAGAATACTCGCTTACCATTGTGATGATCCCGGGTTCAATTCCCATAAAAAAATGTACTTAACTCTTTTAATCTTTGTGCCATTAAAAGTTTTTTCATTACGCATTGGAAATAACACCGGAAATACGTATCAGCGACGTTGAATATTATAAGACACAATTTTAAATATTTAAAAACAACTACTTAAATCACTTTGTATTTAAAGAAAATGTCTTAAGCACATAAATAATAAATATATAAAAAATGAAATGCTTGAAGTACCTCAAAACTAGTCTCACCAAACATGTGGTTTTCATGGATATTAAGACAAGCATGTAATATAATAACATTTATTGGACAACCTAATTTAATCCTAGCCAAATTACATCATGCTTAAAGTGTTATAGTGTGTACTTCGCAAAACAGCCTGTATAACGTTGCCAAGCTTTACTTATCACTATGCAATACATTAGCCTTTTGTCTACTAAACGCTTTGACACATCCATCCCATATCCAGGCACGCACAATAATAATCACTTTTATAATTACAATATACTGCTATGATATTTGGAGTTGTTTAATTTGACTGGAGTATTGTAATTCCTGGAAGGCAGTTTTTGAGATGCTTGTTGCAATTTAATTTACGATTGGAGGTTTGTGAAGACTGTAAGGTTTTGGTATTCACACATATAAACTCAGGGTTGCGTATTATTGCTGTAATTTCTTGTTTTAAAATTAAAATAATGTGGTTATCATTATATAATTTATATTTTCATATTTGTGAAGTTTTGTTTACTCTGAAAGAAAGAAGAATACATTCAAATTGATACGATTATTGTTTATGTTAATATTAATTATAAATTAATTCAGAATTGTTTAGAAGGTTTAATATATAAGAAGTTTTAGACTTACTTGTTTGTGCATCGTTAAATGTCATTTGTGGGGGTTATGGATGTAATGTCAATTTGACAAATGTATAAAAAGAACACTCATTGTTTCATGAGATTTATTTGATTTTAATAAAATGGTAGATCAAGGGAGAAGACAAAAGCAAGTGAAAACTTATTAGTTACTTACGGCTCGTCCTGAAAACAAAGACACAGGATTTTTCATTCTATGAAAGAAAAAGAGAAATAAAACGAGTTATATGAAATAAATAGTGGTTTTGAATCGAATACAAGCTATAACAAAACGGATACAAGTGTTTCTCAACTAATTTTGGGAATATCCAAAAGAATAATGATATAAAAGCGGTCCAGAACGAGTTTACAGCTATCATGGTAGAAAAAGCCAAGTATTAGTAAACATAAAAGCAGTCCAGTACATATTGGTACAACAGCGGAGGAAGATTCTTACTAAAGGCGAGCGCTGTGGTTTTTGTGGAAACTGCAAACCAGAGAAGAGGGAGTTAATCATTCAACGATTGTCGAGTTAAGGATATCTTTATAAAGAAGGAACAAAGATAAGTGTTCAGTTTTAAGAACATTAGAATAAAAATAAATTTCTTGATTTTCATAAATTTAAACTCAAATTGACTTTTAAACTTCTAAATAGAAAAACTGTTTGTAACGTTGATATTGGTGTGTGTATTTTTTTTGTTTGAGTCTTATTTATTAATACCATTTCTTCCCAAGCTTAATAACGACCTTGAGAAATTTTATAAAAGAGTCTCATAAAAAAATATAATTAATGATTGCGTAAATTGCAGGCATTTAAGGGATTGTTTTTCTAGTAAGTACATAGCCTCATATCATATAGCAATACACATGTAAAGAGAACTTTTAAATTATACTGAATATAGTTCGGATTTCTAGTCTAGTATTTAGTCAATATTTAACTTATAAGGCAATCAATAAATAATTATTTTTGGCATAATTTCTTCAAATTAATAGTTGGTGCATGTATTAAATTGTAAACGAATTAGCTCCGAGCTTAGAATGGTAACTCATCAATATGTTTGACTTCGCTAGCTGGTGTAGATAGTTATTATTTATTTGGCCAGCAACCATGAATTGATGAAAATAGAACGTGTAAATTCATTAATACAACGGGAAAGTTCTACGAAAGAAAAGTTTGAACTATCAACATTCTTAAAGAACGGAAATTCACTGTTGAATATATAATTTAAGAATTGCAGTACATAACATTTTTTTCTAATTTCTCATCTGAAAAATTAATTCTATTGTGCAATATGTTTTACGTATAATTTATTGAATTTTTGAGTACTCCTATGGTTTTTGTTTACTTATTTAATTTTAGCGAAAGGTTTTGTTCTTCTGCGACTAAAAATCCGGTCTTTAGTACTGATAAAAACTCGAAACTTATTTTTAAAGTCTACGAATAGTTACAAAAATTAATTACTGTGTGGTATTTTTCTTGTTTGTTCTTACAAGAAGTTCTTACAAGAAAGTGTAATACATAAAATATACTTAAGAGTAAGCACGATCTTTACCGACATTTAAAATAAAATATGGACGAATAACGATCGATTTCTTTTTATACGTTCCTTGTCTGTCACATGTACCTACTGCAAAATTGAGGCATGCATATCCTAGCAACAAGCGCTACGTTCATCCTTCTTATATAATATATGCTATTACTTCGTGGTAGAAGGCTGCATTTTGTAATTGTTAAGAACTAGAGCCGCTGTTATTATGGTAATTTAAAAAGATACTGTGAATTTACCGAATAACGATTTTGGTCTCTTGCCAAATATCAAATACTCGGCATGTCTCTCACAGTCTAGTCACGAATATTCGGCCAAGTCTCGAATGTTACTGACAAAATGTTGGGCCACGTACCAAAAATCAGGGCAACTATTCGGTTAAATATCGAATAGCCAATTTGTAACCAATGATACGGCCAATTGCCGAATTCTGTTAAACAATGTTGTCTCACACAAGCAGATAGCGTTCCAGTTTGGCGAACGAAAGTATAACATTGTTTCAATGTACTTTAAACTTAATTACACCATCAAATCATTTAAAAAATTGCAATTTAGTATGATTTGTTGTTTAGTGATTTCAATGAAAATAGATTATAGTATTTTTTGTAAGGGGTCCAATTGGTTTAAGGATTTGCGATGGCATTTGGTTGAATTAAAATAAACTGATAGTGGAATATATTAAATATTTTTGAAAACAAAAACAACATTAAAAGGCAATAAATACTACTTGAAATTAAAAGTTCTAATTTCAAAGACATATTCTAAACATACTTTTTATGTTATAGTTAAATTAAAAATTTTGTATTTTTTGGAGAATGGTTTAAATCCTAATTTTATATTTATAAAGAAAGTAAGTACCTAACTCTGAATTTAAATCAAATGCTTTAAATTCAAAACCCTGGACGAGAACGAGTAAATGAGTCTGATTGGCTTGTTTTCAATTCCAATCTTATTTTGTAAAAAAATCGAATTTGTCATATCCTGATTTTTTAGTAGTAATAGACCACGTTTCACCAGTGCCAAATATTGCGAAAAAATAAGTTATGAAATTTATACTAAAACTACGTTCTTAAATTTACTATCAAATACGTAGTACAGCAGGCATAATAATACAAGGGTGATCGAGTATATATGGCCAACCTTTAAAGCATTAAAGTCTAACTGAAATTCTTCGGTTATTTGTCACGATTAGCAGCGGGAGGAACGCGACCGGAGCCGCCCGGAGTCAGTACGAAGTGGCAGGTGGCGACTCCCGCGGTCAGCACTGCATTACTTCCCGACTCCGGGCACTGATTTCACCGGGTAAACAGCTAAACACCTGCCGACTGTAATGTACCCGGGTCATCTAGCGAAAGTGCATTTTTATGCACGTTATTAGTTCTGTGCTCGCATGTAACGAATGGAGCGCATTTTATGAGTGAAAAGTTCGAGTATGAATGCTTACTGTCGGTGAATCACGCAACAGATTGATTTCATACAACCGTCGATTCGACCGTGTAATCGTAATCCTAGCTACAAAATGTTGCGTTTTTGCGACCACTGCAGGCTTTGGGCGGCAAAATTACGTTTCTCTGCTCAAAATAATTGGATTAGTACTTCGTGTTTTTCGGAAGAATGATCATACGCAGTATAGATGTCTGGCAATTGTTCGCTAGATTAAACATATTCAGTATCAGAAAAAAGTTAGCTAGTGAATTTTTTCCAAGAGGCTAAATTTTAGGGGTTCTTTAACATCACGCATTTCTTTATAAGCTAAGTTCCTATAAAGGCGGGGCGCCAGACGCCTCCGTCGACTGAGCTCGGGTGCCCTCGGAATATCTCTGCTGTGGATGCTGGATGCTCTTCTCATGTTCGCCGCTCCAGTATGTAGGGGTTCAGTCATCTGCCGCCCTCGGGTGATAGTAAACGTGTTTTTAAAGTTAGCGACCGTCCGAATCTTCCTAACAGTTCACGAAATAACTAAATCACGTAATGCACTGAAAAATGACCAATATTATCTACGACTAACGCACTGCATGCACTACTAATTAAAAGTAAATATTTGTAGCGTTTAGAATTGAAGGGTAGTTCAATGATACCGTTTACTGCAAACATTTTCGTTCAGCTCTTCCAGTAATGTTGTTTCCGTAAACATAACTGTCGGCAGATACTACCGCATAATATACGTCAATTACGCGCTATTATTAATATTTACGAGGGTGAGTTATGTGGTGCTAGTGTTTGTTAGTGCGCGGGGTTCGCGGGCGGGTTTAGGCATATAGTAGAAACCGGCAGGTTTCTCGTCAGTGTGGTTGCGACCCTCAGTAGGGTCGTAGTTGGAATAATTTTACGTTTATTCGACTTAAATGTACGACATAATTCGCGATGTAATGTAATCGAGTAATGACAATCCTGTCGGCAAATTAAAACATAACAATGGCGGTTAATTTGTTAATATATTGTGTTTTTCTTGTATTAAAACACGTGTATGCGAATGACGCAGTGCACCCCGAAAATGCCCCTCAACCACTTCGTTACGAAGCTCCGGACGACTGTCAGTGGTGGATACGTGAACCAGCTGTAGCCGGTGGACAAGATGAAGTGGCTCTAACGTGTAAATTACGGACAATAAACAGTGAGTTCGACACAACTAACTTTAGCGTTATTCCTTCAGAACACACTACATCTTTACGTATAGAATGTAGCGATGTTATAATGTCCCGTAGCAGTTTAGACGACCGTAGCTTTGTGCATTTAATTAAACTTCGAGAACTCGAACTAGAACATTGTAAATTAGGACGCTGGCCTGCAGGTACCTTAACAGGGTTGCGGGATCTAAGAAACCTTACTGTGCGAACTCATAACACTAATTGGCCAGCAATGAGTTTAGATCTCGCGGCGGAAAGTTTTGTACCGGTTCGACAGCTCGAAAGATTAGATCTGAGTTGCAACAACATTTGGTCTTTTCCGGAAAATATTTTTTGTCCTCTTACCAACCTTGTTACATTGAACGTGAGCGAAAACAGATTGCAAGACGTCAGTGATTTGGGCTTTCGCGAAAAAGCGCCGGGTGCCCCGCAGCCTTTAATTAGCATTCCGGAAGAAGAACATTTACATCGAGCTGAAACGCCTAAAGGTTTTACACATCCGTGTAGTTTAGATATACAAGTTCTAGACACATCCTTCAATCATTTTGTTCTAATTCCCGCCAATGGATTTAGTGTGTTGCGACGTTTGCGCGAGCTTTATATTCACAACAACGAAATATCTATGGTAGCAGACCGGGCCCTTGCTGGCCTTAAAGCATTACAGATATTTGATTTGTCGAACAACAAAGTCGTTGCGCTCCCTCCCGAGCTGTTCAAAGACTCGGCGGGATCCATAAAAGAAATTTATCTTCAAAACAATTCTATCAGCGTACTAGCTCCCGGACTTTTCGCCAACTTGGAACAACTCCTAGCTTTAGATTTATCTAAAAACCATTTGACTAGCGCGTGGATTAACAGCGACACTTTTTCAGGACTAATAAGACTTGTACTATTGAACTTATCGTATAATAGAGTGTCTAAGCTAGATCCCGCTTTTTTTCGTGATTTGTATACGCTTCAGATCCTCAATTTAGAACACAATTTACTACAAAGTATTCCAGCAGACACATTTGCACCTATGAGTAATTTGCATACATTAATTATTTCTTATAATAAGATCACGTATTTAGACGCGTACTCGCTAAATGGTTTATATGTCCTGTCTCTTTTGGCTATGGATAATAATCTACTCGAGGGAATACACCCAGAAGCTTTTCGAAACTGTTCCAGTTTGCAAGATTTGAATCTCAACGGCAACGTGCTTTCGGCTGTGCCCCTGGCGCTTAAGAACATGCGTTTGCTTCGAACTGTAGACTTAGGAGAAAATTCCATTTCTGCCGTAGAAGATCCCGGTTTCCGCGGAATGAACAACTTATATGGTCTGAGATTAATCGGAAATCAACTGCAAAATATAAGCAAACGCGCATTTGCGGATTTACCGGCGCTACAAATTCTAAATCTCGCCCGAAATAAGATTCAAAGGATAGAACACGGGGCCTTCGAGTCTAGCCCTACTTTGCAAGCAATTCGCTTGGATGCTAATCTCTTGACGGATATTAACGGGCTCTTTGCGGATATTCCGAGCTTATTGTGGTTGAATATTTCGGACAATCAACTTGAGTGGTTTGATTATGCTCTCATACCTCGAGGTTTGCAATGGCTGGATATGCATAAAAATAACGTTCGTGAATTGGGCAACCACTACACGCTCGACTTGGAACTTCGGCTTCAAACTTTGGATGCCAGTTTTAATAAACTTTCAAAAGTCAATGCTGTTGCCGTTCCCAGCAGTATAGAGTTGTTATTTTTAAATGATAATCTTATATCGATCGTCGAACCGCACACATTTTTAAAGAAAACTAATTTGACTCGTGTGGACTTGTACGCCAATCAAATAGTTAGCATGGATTTAAATGCTCTGAGGCTTACCCCCGTGGATCCAGAGAGACCTCTCCCTGAGTTCTACATAGGCGGCAACCCGTTCCAGTGTGATTGTACTATGGAATGGTTACAGCGAATTAACAAGCTTGACCACCTACGGCAGCACCCGCGAGTAATGGACTTGGAAAGCATCTACTGTAAGCTGCTATACAACCGCGATAGTAATTATCTCCCACTTATTGAGGCCGAATCATCTCAGTTTCTTTGTACATACAAAACTCACTGCTTCGCATTATGTCATTGTTGCGACTTCGACGCCTGTGACTGTGAAATGACTTGTCCTACCAACTGCACGTGCTATCACGATCAATCTTGGTCTGCTAATGTTGTCGAATGTTCAGGTGTCGGTTATACTGAAATGCCCAGTAGGATACCAATGGATGCTACCGAAGTTTATTTAGATGGCAACAGTTTTGGAGAACTTTCCAGCCATTCATTCATAGGAAGAAAAAATCTGAAGGTATTGTACGCAAATAATTCCAATATAGCTGCTATATATAATCATACGTTTAGTGGATTACGTAGACTAACAGTACTGCATTTAGAAAATAATAGAATTAAAGAATTACTGGGTTTCGAATTGGCAACGTTAGAAAATTTGCGGGAGTTATATTTACAAGGTAATATAATTTATCACGTAGACAACAGAACCTTTTTAGAACTGAAACAGTTGGAAGTACTGCGGTTGGATGGGAATCACCTCAGCTCTTTCGAAGTATGGCAGTTTATGATGAATCCCTATTTGGTTGAAATTGGCCTTAGTGATAACCCTTGGTCTTGTGACTGCCATTATATTCAAAAATATCGAGCATGGTTACAAGTAAATTTAGGAAAAGTTTTGGATTCCCGAAAAATTGCGTGCACATTTAGTAATTCTACCAAACATCTGGGACCCCCCATGGCCGATTTTAATTCAACCACTTGCACTACATTTGCTGTAGGTTCGCACGCTATAGTAGAAAGTCAAGTAATGAATGATTATTTACCGATGCTACTTGTAGCGATGTGCGTTTTCTTAGCCAGCGTTGTTATAGTGTGCGGTGCGTTTTACTACCGTCGAGAATTGCGTGTCTGGATATATTCACGATGCGGTTTGAGAATGTGTTATAAAACTACCGCATTTGAAGAACAACAAGACAAAGACAGATTATTCGATGCTTACGTGAGTTATAGTGTTAAAGATGACGCATTTGTAAACCAAGTATTGGCACCAGGTCTCGAAGGTGGAGATCTTAATTATAGACTTTGTTTGCATTACAGAGACTTTAATGTGTCCACGTATGTTGCCGATACAATAATTGAAGCGGTAGAATCTTCTCGTCGTACCATTATAGTACTTTCAAAAAACTTTTTACATAATGAATGGTGCCGGTTTGAATTTAAATCTGCTCTACACGAAGTGCTAAAAGATCGAAGACGTAGACTTATATTTGTAGTGACAGGCGAACTACCTCACCGCGATTTAGATCCGGACCTACGGTTATACTTGAAAACTAATACAGTGATCGAGTGGGGCGACCGTCAGTTTTGGCAAAAGTTGCAATTTTCTATGCCAGATATAAAGAGATCCTGCGTACATCAACGTTCTTCAGTTAATATATACGCTTCGACAGCTCCGATGCATTTAGAGCGTTCTCGAAGCCCAGCTCTGCCACCGCCACCACCTCCTGGTAAACTGCCACCATTCTTGCAGCATCCGCCAAGTTTGCCTCGAGATTCTCGAACTCTGCCGCATCCTCTTTGGACGTAGCGGATGGTTCGCCGCAGGTGAGACTTTATGTTTATATTTATTGATTTAAATGTTCTATAACAGTTTTCTAGTTAAAGTAACAGTTGTTTGCTGCAAAGTAGTAGTATTTATTGTCTTTATATATTTTTTTACGTGCAGTAAGTATATTTGGTTCCATAATAACTGCTCGGTATATTTTTATCATTGATAGTACTTGGTGGTTATGATTTATAACTGCAGCACGAGTATACAGAGCTAAATAAAAATGCTGAAAATATCTCTAAAAATATTTACTTTTTGAAAGGAAGGACAATTATTAAAACATACGTATTAACTTACTTCTTTTGAATCATAAATCCTATTTTTACCTGCGCGTATAGAATATTATCCGCAAGTCGCACAGTGTACATAAATATTAACGTCTTTTTATACTCCTATTGTTTTATTCTGCTTGTTTTTACTGTAATAACCGACGTGCTGTTGACCTGCGCGCTTAACAAACATAATAAGCCATCGGAGAGCGTGTATTAAAAAAATTATAAGTTTTTATAAACTAAAAATTACGGTTTTGTTAATATTGTAACATACCTACTTTAATTACAATATAACGTTAACTAGAACGCTTAGTAAATATGAATTAGAGTAGATCAATCAAACTACCTATTTCTACTTCAGTATTAGTATAAATCAAATTAACTACAATAAAAGGAAAAGCTGCACAGAAAGTTCTAAAGTAGCTAGTATATTATTTTCTAACATGAAAAAGTAATTATTAGTAATTTGCAATAAGCTCTCAGGCGCTCACATACAATATACACATGTTTGGAACAAACGTACAGTTTTATCGACTTTAATCGAGATTGAACTAATTAATTAAGACAGTCCGGAATTTCCTAACGAGTAACTAAATTTAGAATAGCTGTATCATTTAGGGTTAAGGTAAATAGGCTGAGAGTAGATTAGGGAAGTTCAAGTTACCCTAACGTTGACCCAATTATCTTAAATCGATTGAAATTCTGCTCAAGATTTTTGTCCTCTGTCGTTGATGAGTCTCTCTTTCTAAAAGAATTTATATATACAACAAGATCTAAGGAAAACAGAATTGCTGAATAATTTGTCTTCCTTATAAAGGAGGCATTGCAGTTGTTGGAAATTAATACTTTAATATTCTCTTTTCTATTAATCACGGAACACATACTTATAACAAACTAATTCCCACTGAAAATATATGTTTTTGGGCTTCTAACATACAGAAAAGCTGCGAATAGATAGGTGCGTAATAACATAGAGTTTATTGGTGCATTTATTTACTAATTTATTTGTTGCTTAATTTAATATGGTTTAATTTAAATAAAATTTGACATGCGTACCGGAAGTAATACACTAGTAACGTAAAATTTTCGAAATCTTACTAAACCGGAACCATCTGTTATCACATGTTTTTTTTATATTTTTTCTTAATAAACAAGATTTTAGAAAAAATATTTTGCAGTATAACGAAGCATTTAAACATAATTTTACTATCCCTTTTAAACGTCCTAGAATTAAAAATATTAAGGGTGCATACTAATCGTTAAAAAAAACAGAAATAAATCATCTGATCTCCATGCCAGACAGTTATTAACGGCCGAACCTACATTATACTGAATGGTGTGTATTTGGTACCTATCTCAAACGTTTATACAAAGTGCGGCAACTAAAGTGTTACAAGCTGATATCTTCAAAACTATAACAGATTGAGCAACATTTTTTTAGCTTTATTCGGCGGAAGGGGTCGTATATTAATTTTATAGTGAGTTTTTAAAAACTACGTTATTTTAAGCGGTGGGGGTAGCTTGTAAATTTGAAATGGAATAATAAAAACCAGAATAGGTATACTCCATTTTTCCAGACTTCTTGAAAAATGTTTAATAGTCTTAATAAAAGGGAGAAATAAATTCTAGAAAAATTAAAAAGCGGAACGAGATTTTTTTAAATCTAAATGTGCCTATTAAAAATAAGCAACCAAAAGTGGATGGAGGAAAATTTAATTAAATTGAAAAGTTTAGAAAATTTCATCCCCCCAAATATTGGGGCTTGTAAACGTACATTTTTCACACTTTATTTTGCTTGATTTAATTCTGGTTGTTAATTTTTAGTAGATACATGTAATTTTAAAAATAAGTTATCTGGTATTTTAATTTAAAATTTCAAGTTATCCCCAACCCTTAAAATAGGGCGCTTTTTAAAAACTCACTATTAGCCTAATATACGGCCTCTTTCGTACCATACAATAAAAAGATGTGCTCAATTTTTTTATAGTTTTGCAGATAACATTTTAGCTGCAGCACCGTATATAAGATAAAACTAGGGAGGAAACTTGAAAATACTAAAAAGTTTGTTAATTTTTCTTAACTGTGTATCTGTCGAATTGGAAAAACAAATTAGAAAACATATCTTTTAAGAAGCATTTTTACTTTTTAAACTGGTCTGAAGCTTTTTCTGTAGTTTTCTTAAACGTAACAGCAACCTTGGTGTTTTAGCGATGGTACAGAATAAAAATGACGTTAAATAGAAATCTACTGTAATAATTGAAGAGAACACAAATGTGAAGAACGGTAAAAAACTATTTCTAGAGACTATTCTGTTTAAGTATCGTGTACTAAAAACCAGAAGCTGATCATTGCATTAGAACGCATAATTATTAAACTTGTCACAATTAGTCCTTGTAGAGCTTCATGTGGTCGTTGTTCCGTTGGTTTCATTTATGAGATAAACTAATGGATGACTAAAGATTGTTAGAGCAGATGGATGAAGAAGGGCGGTATGGAGATAAAGGGACTGGGGGTGCAACCGGATTACCGCCCCGGGCCTGCACAATGGAGATCGTTAGCAAACGATCATCATTTGACTATCGGCAGGTCACTTCCGCGTTCAGTCGGAAATAGAGCGAATGACGCCAGTCCTGAGCATAAAAACTCTAGTTAGCTATTCTCAGAGACGTCGTAAACGTCTTCCTATAGAATAACTCAACCAATTTTCGTCCTCTATAAACTACAACTTTCCAATGTTATTAGGGTTTTGTGGCTAGCTTCGAGACTACTTCATTTCCACATGAAAAATTAAACCACACAGTAGGACGTTATTTATCTAGATAAAAGTCATATAGATAGCTGATAAAAAATTGTTTATAATCCTTGTTTATAATATACTACATTCCATGTAGGTATTACAAAAGAATGAAAGATTAATTGACCCGCTTTGATGAGATTCTTTATTTTTTGTATATTGGGCGTCAAAGAAGCAGCAGCAGTAGATATCACAAAAAGTAAATCGATAAAATTTCCTTAGGCTGAACTATTATGTATCATAGTAGAGGCTCATAAGAATCGCTCCACAAAGGCGTTTCGCTTTGCCTGGTTTAAATAGACAAATTTTCGTACTAGAATTTGTAAAATATATTATTTACGAGGTAAATACAATTTGCAATATTTATTGTGTACATGTATATTTATAATTGTAAATTTTACCGTTTGTGTTGCTTTAAATCCAGGGCACGAATCGCTTACTTTAAACCCAAAGCCCTACAGAAAATATCAATATGCAAAATTGCGTTTGCGAAGAAAATAGTACGCTATGGGTCAGAAAAACTTTCGCTTCCGGATTCAACGTTTTGCTTAGAAATATCTTTTCTGATAAATGTTTTATATATTCACTTTTATACCTCCTGATTTTAAATTTTATTAAAACCAAATCAAACAATTTGTTTCAACTATTATTTGGAATATCCCATAAAATACACGGAAAAGTAGAAAGCAAGGTACTTATGCCATAAGCTAAATTAAATTCTGCAGTTACAGAGAGAAAATTCTTAAATTTAAATTTTTGTTTAAGCTTTTAAAATTTTAAGAATATCATGGTCTTATAATTTTAATAAGCAAAATTCATTTGCAATACGGGCGCGCCGAGCTTGTCTGGTTAAAAATTGATGCGATGCTTGTTGTAAATTTTCACATTTGCCATTTATATAACAATTATTTAAATTTTGTAGCATATTTTTACTGCCTACAAATATTTATATTGTAGAAATTTATGATATAACCGAAACTAAATTACAAATAGATGTGTTTATTTTACCACCACGTGCAGGATCAACAACACCGTTCTTAAACCTCCTTAAAACCCAATTATTTTTAATAAACTACATGAAACAACGAACAGAAACTTGCCAGCTTTGTTTTACTATTAAAAAAACTTTTATTATAACAGTTGTACCATGTTTATTGCCGGTAAGTCAAAGAAACGATACACCGAATTGAGCCATATAATGTAATTTAAAAGATATCGAGAAAATAGTAGAACATACAAATAAATACCTACATGGAAATCTTGTTATTGATGTGCTATCGTAATCAGCCGCAGGATGCAGAGAGATTTTCCGATAAACCGATAATGTTAAAGAGTCTTTAGAAATGATAAATATTTAAGCTTACACATTTGTCAATACTCTGATTAGTACTTAGATTATGCTTCAAAATATTGGCTTGCAATGGACGATTTTCAAAATTTACAAAAATATGGACTAACGATTTTACTGCTGTTAATGTTAGTTTTAATCAAAAATAGTTTCAAGAACTGGGAGTAATGTTTTTTAATTTAAAAAATGGAAAACATTTTAGTTCCGATAACTAATTTGTTTTCTTCTAAACAACAATGGCATTTTAATGATAACACATTTTTTTTTGTTTTTTTGTGGTATTAGGCTTCTTAAAATAAAATCATTTAAAAGAATTATATTAAGCTAACCAAAAAAATTTAGGGAATGCCGGATAAGCTGATCAGTAAACCCGTATCAAACGTATCGAAAAAAGTCCCTGATTTAGAGTCGGGTAAGGCGGGCCGGACTGAAAAAATCGGCCCGTGTAGGGCTCCATTCTACCTACAAATAAATATTCCGAAAAAAGACCATCAAATGTAATGTATTGTTGACTTGTAATAAATTTTAGACAAACTTTACACAATTACAGTTTTACAGTATAATGTTTATAATGAAAAGAATTTGTTGGTGAAAATTGGGTATTTTGCGCTTGTTTCAAACCAAGTGTTATGTTACCAAGATTTTTCTAACGAAGTTCCGTGTGGTGGTGTTGATATCATACACTTTATCTGTACCCACATACTTTTAAAGAAATTAGATTGTCATAAGAATGCTTTAATTAATATAATTTTGTGTTATTTAATAATAGGCATTAAAACATACAAATCAAATTTGATAGCGGGAATTAATTGTGTTTTAGAGTTGAGTTTTCCTCAAAACAAATCCAATAGTAACTAAAGGAGGAAGGCCAAAACACAAACTTATGAAATATGTATTTAAATTCAAATTACAAGTCAAAGCAGAAGATTTAGTTTTAATGCACGAAATAAGAAACAATCTCGCTTGTTGCGAAATATGCCTACCACTATCTAGAATATTTGGTGTTCTTTATAAAAATTTTTCTTGAAAACTTGTATTAGAAAGTTACACTTTGCGAACATATCTGTATGGGTTCATGTTTGTGGTTTTTATTGAATTTTATAAAATGTGTACTTCTACTGCAGGTTTCAGTGGTACAAAGAAAACTCTATTAAATTTAAATGTTTTAAATGTCTCTAAACAACTTTAGAACGTCAGATTAGGTAAATGGTATGATAAAGGAAAACTCCAACGACACAGCGTTCAGAACTACTTTCAGAATGTACGTTTCAAAACAACTTTGCTTCAACTGTAGAAGTAGAGCACAAATTATCCGCTTCCGAGGAACCTTCATACTGCCATTCTCAAGTCCCTTTGCATGTCTTGTTGTAAGGAAAATAATTACACTTTGGTTTAATACTACTTACAAAAGTAGCAGTAGTTTTGCTAAATATTCAGTATTTTCATTATCGGAAGTACACATATTGTGTGATTGTGTAGGTTACAAAGTGCGAAATCCAACCGAAATTAATGTTGGGCTAGGTGAAACTCAAAATGAGTTACATTCAAACATTTGTATTATTTAGAGTCATAAAATATGTATTATTATATTGTCTTCAATATTATTGCTGTTCTGCTATTTCTATTGGTAACCTTTAACTTCAATATTTTAAACATCGTTTTTAGGATTCAGTTAAAACACTATTCAACAGACTGCCTCAGTTATTGTTGGCTCCGCCTTGGCGCATCTCACCGCCCATGAGGAATAGCAAGTGAAATAGTAGGTTTAGGAAATTAGCACAATCTTGAAACATTAACGGCATTTCCACGGCAGTTTATTAATGTTTTAAAATTTAAGAAAACTTCTTCAAACTGCATTACACAATCAAATATCCGAAACCGCTTGAACTTCGTCATGTTTACATCCTAGAAGTGTTTTTCGCCAGTTCAACTGATTTTATGTCGTTTAAGCGTTCCTTCGATCGAAAGAAGTACTTGACCTAGAAACATTTTATGTGGCATTTTTATATTACAGGATTTAAAAAAGCTGGAACTAAGTTTTTAAAATACATTTTGAACGATTCCATATATCATACCTATACGAAGTATGTTTGTCTCAAGGGTTTAAAAAAATAAAAGAACCTTGCACAATTTAAAAATTCAGTAGGAACCATATTAAAGTTACAATAAAAAATTGATCGCATTATTCTTCTCCTTACTGGGGTATTTCCTAATATGTTGAATCCATGCTTATTGGAAAATTTTCGACTTATTTGAAGGCCTCAAACAGGTTGCTAAATTTATTTCACTAATAAACTTGAAGACTCTACAATACCACACGAATCTTACTTATCATAAAACACATACATTAAGAGCATACTGGACCATGATACACAGGTCTTTGACCGTCCGTTTAGATGAAATTAATTATAATAGAAAAATTTCATTATTAAACAAATTGCATATAGTAACGGTTACAATACCAAACTTATTGATACATTGATTTAAGAAAAAAATTAGAGATTAGCTATTCAAAAAATTTATCCGAATACCCCAACATCATCCGATACAATTAAATATGCTTCGATCCCATATTTTAATAATAAATCAGAAAACTTGCTAAAATTATAAACAAAACAAATAAATATAAAGTAAGTTTTAAAACAACTAAAAACATTTTAAACACTTTGTTTAATGCAAAACCAAAAACAGATGATTTGCTAGAATTAGGCATTTACAAATTAAATTGGTCGCATTGTAATTCGGTTTATATAGACCAGACAATTAGACATTTTGATAGTAGGTATAAAGAACACGTATGTTGTTACAAATACAAACACCCACATAAATTCAATTACGGTAAACACTTACTAGAACAAACCATTTAATGAAATCTATTAACACTATAAAATGTTTGCACTTTTGTGATGATAAACGTAAGTTAGGTAGAACCTTTTGAAATTCACAAACATTTAAAAACTGCACCGTTACCGAATGAGCAAATTGATCTCTTAAGTTTACATCTATTGAACATTTTGGAATAAGAAATCAAGTCAACAAGTTCTATTGCCATAACAACACTAACTGTTTGCTTTTTAATGTAACCTTTGATAGTGGCATGTAAACATATTGAAATACGTATAAGGTTAAACTAAATAAATATCGTTAAAGTATCAAAGTACTCTATGTACCTATAAACAGTAAATATGGACTTGAACTTGAGTTTATAAACAATACACTATTGTAGTACTTGTACATAATTTTCGTTTGCTTTTAAATTTTTAACGCTTTACGTCAAATTTGATTATTCCTATGCGCCATTCGTGGAAATTTATAGACTATAGAATGCATTAAGCAATCCTATGGTAATTACCGAACTTTTTTTTACTGAAATATGCAAATATTTATTTGCCGCTCGCACATGGACATTGACATCAATCATGTGAGAGCGGCAAGGACGCTTTCTGCTCGAGGTACATACACTATTTTTTCCACGACCGTTTCAAAAATGAACAAAAAATAGATAAAAATACTGAATTTTTCCAGTCTCTGTGTGAACTTTTGTTATGCTTTTAGCGATTTTATTCTATAGTTAGCCATGTTGAACCGTTTCTAAGGAGATTATTTTTGTACCCTATCAGAAAAACTCACTTTCGGCTTGGCAAGCGGCAATGACTTTTCTGCTCGCGCAGTAGCAAACATCAACTTTCTGTCAGTTCTGAAAGCTTAAAAATAAGACACTTAAAAAGATACGTGCAGGTAATGGTAGCAGATAATAAATAGGCTACGATATCATACCATACTTTATTGACTCAAATATGATGAGCTCAAACTTCAATAACAAACGCATTTAAGACTATGATAACAAGAGTTTAAGCACTCTCACATTAATTCATAAAACTAGGACTTTGATCCTTGACTTGTTACGCTACCTAATTCATTCGCTCATTTATGACTAAAAACAGCGGGGGGTAGAACCCACTAGTTTATCAATACAGTTAATCCGGAACTGTCTCAACATTTGGTGGCGACAGGCTATAATCTTTCATCTCGACATAGCTTACTTATTATTTTGTTAGCAGTAGTTGTTATTATGCATTGCATAACTAATCCTCAATATAACAATTACAGTAAATTCACTAGTCAAAAACCGTTCTGTCAGTTTCAGTAGCCAAAATTGTTATTCTTTGTTAGTTTACTACAAAAAATAGTTTAACACCAATTACACTTTTCTGCAGTAAATAACTTATGATAGCGGATTACGGATTAAAAATAAAAATAAGACAAATTTTCATAATATTTCGGCAAGCACGTGCGTCAGAAACATAAATTCAATGAACTTGAACTGAATTCGAGGGTTCTTGTGAACACCATACGATTTTATGGGGTTGCATAAACTTTAGAAACGTCTGGATATTTCTCATACTTCCCTTGATCTTCCCCGACTTCTCTTGGACTTCCCCTAACTTCCCTTGGACTTCCCTGACTTTCGTTGGACTTTCCACGAGTTCCATTAAACTTCCCCGACTTTCCCGAGACTTCCTCTCACGTGCGGTTTACCCGACGGAAAGGTCTTAAAAAAATTGAAACTTAGTGCTTAAAAAATAAAGGAAATTTTGAAAATGTTGTATTATACATAAAGTGACCATTTATTTTTCTTTCAAAAACGGGATGTGTTTATAATTTAATAAAAATTAAATAAAAATCGATAAAAACGCCAATATTTTAAACTCATTTATATTTCTCTGAAAACAAATTTGTTTTAATAGTGCAGGTGACGACTTCAAATAAGTATAAAACTCTTGACAAGACTGATTTATATTGCCTTTAGTTATTAACATTGCTAGATGCTAGATTGCATAGATGAGTTTTGCCACTGCAAAATGCCAAATGCAATCTTAGCAGATTCCAGTGTTGACTTATATGGGGCGCCAAGTGTAAAGTGAAAATTTGCTGTACATTTCACGGTATTTAAGGCAATTTGTCCCAATATTTATTACATATACACACATTTAGCTAAATGCTTTTTATTTTAATAAATCGTTGTAGATTTAAATAAATCCTTAAACATTTGGTTTAAATATTCCAATATTTAAAAAAGCATTAGAGATTTAAATAAATCTTAAAACAATTTTTAACTATTTAGTAAATCTTCATGTATTTAGATAAATCTGCACATATTTGTTTTAAATCTTTCAATATTTAATAAATATTCGCAGATTTAAATAAATCTTTACCGATATAAATAAATCCTTGCAGATTTAAATAGATATTTCCACATTTAATTTTAAGCTGTCATATTTAATGTTAACTTGTCATATTTATTTGACCTTGGTAGACCCAAGCTACATAGAAGACTAAGACCGTTTAAACTGGCGGTAACGTTCAACAATTATGAACACGTTTTCCGTATTTCAAGAATTTATACAATTAATGTTAGTTCAATAACAACATATTTAACAACATAAACATTGCATAATTTATTATTCATACAATAAAATTTCCTCAACATTCCCTTGAGAATGTAATTTTCAGTATGTTTTGTTTAAGCGTTGAACGCTTCCACCATGACCCTGCCTTGCGTCTTACTACCTGTGCAAACGGTCCTAAGTCGGCTGGGCTCACCAAGGTCAAATAAAGATGACAGGTTAACATTTAAATGTGACAGCTTAAAATTAAATGTTGAAACATTTATTTAAATCTGTAAAGATTGATTTATATCGGTAAAAATTTATTTAAATCTGGAAATATTTATTAAATATTGACAGATTTAAAACAAATATGTGCAGATTTGGCTAAATACATAAAGGTTTACTAAATAATTGAAAATTTAAAGTAAATGTTTTAAGATTTGATTAAATCTCTAATGCTTTATTAAATATTGGAATATTTAAACCAAATGTTTAAGAATTTATTTAAATCTAGGTACAATGATTTATTAAAATAATAGTTATTTAAGTATCAAGGAATGTAAGGACGTAATAACATCCGAGGTAGGCGAATACGAGCTGAGGCGGAGCCGAAGCTTGTCGCCTGCCGAGGATGTTATTAGTCGATACGTTCCGTGTTACTTATTAAATTTTTCACGCTACCGGCAATGTAAGTTGGCCTACAGGTAGAAATTTAATCATATTCTTAAAAGTTCGTTTTGACAGCTGTCATCGGAATTATTTTTTAAAAGCCCTATTATTCTAAGTTGTCTGTGCTTGTTACCATATCAACGAACAGTTAAAATCAATATTATTTTCCTAGGAATGTAAGTGACACTATTAAGTTCCGTCGTCAATGGTAACTAGTACACGAATGTTATCAGCCATTTACGATCCCTGTAGCTATGGATGTAAGGCCTACTTACATTGCCGGTAGCGTAAAAAAAGCATTTAGCTAAATGTGTGTATATATAATAAATATTGGGACAAATTGCCTTAAATACCGTGAAATGCACAGCAAATTTTCACTTTACACTTGGCGCCCCATAGACTTACGCTTACTATCGAACTGGCGATCATATAGTTTGGTTATCTGTATGAAAACATTATTGGCCTCCATTTCAATTTGCAAAAAAATGAATATGGGCAGTATTGTTTTAATTTTGCATAACGGGACATTTTTGCGTCCCGAGTGATTTCTCGGGGACAACGGGACGATGGCTTAAAAACGGTACTGTCCCGTTGAAAACGGGACGTATGGTCACTTTAATTATACAACTGATGGTCGTTTGATATTTATGTTTTTATACAATTATGAAAATTTCACATGAAATAGAAATTAATATAAGATAAGATATCATTTTTATTAACAATGCAACCAAACCTAATAGATATTGACATTCCTCCAAAATGTTGTAATAACAGTCTATAAAAATGAAATCGCCATTTTCGAAATCAGTATGTTCACCTGAGAAAGCTTGCTCTGTATTTGAAATATCTAATCTAATTATTAAGCTGCACGTAAACGTAATTCTTCAACTGAAAAATAACAATAAAAACACTTCCTTTCTTTAGGAAGTACATTGTGTAAATTAGATTTCGACGTAATTTTTGTGTTGTGAGGTAATAGGAACTTTACAGCAACCATACTTCTAATATACTATTTAAGGCTTAATAATTCAGAAAAACTAAATTTTTTAACTTTATTTAAGGGATTTCTGGTAATCAGTGCTGTTTTATTTGTGCGCGTGGGTATCTGCAGAAATAAACAAAAAAGCGATGATTGTTCCAAGAGAAATCAGAAATATAATAAAGAATGTTTCGTTATAATCAGGACTGCGTTAGAATCATTCGCAGAGTTGATTAAGAATTTGAAAATAAAATACGCAGTTTACAAACTTTTGCCTGTTTTTCTGTTATTTGAACTGTGTTAAATTAGAAGTGCTCTTCTCGCTTGTTTGTTAGAATAAATTGCCCTTTGTCACGATGTCTCTCCTCCCGTCGTACTTACGCTGTCAATTCATTATTTCATACGTTTAAACGGACGGCAGGACATTTTAACATTTTGCAGGATTTTTCAAAAATATAATACATTCTACACAAGGGTGGTTTAAATCATAAGGACAAACACTTTAATAATTTTAACAATGGAATGGATTTTTAAAGTTCCCTTCAAATCTTTTTTTTTTGTTGAAATAGAACTTCAAAGAAGTTATTTGTGTATTGTGCATGCGTCTAACCGAGGTCATCCATCTGGCCATAAGTTTGAAAATTGGGTTTATTGTGATTGTTAGTTTTGTCATTGTACTCTTTCGGTTTACAAAAGCTGGGGCACATCCAAAGACATTTTGTTACCTGAGGCAGGTAATCACTTAAAGAAGGCTGCCGGGTAGCAAGCATATACGATTACTTCATTGTATCAGCTCTGATCCCATCTCGACACTAATGTGATTCCATATTCGTATGCGTGGCCATTATCCCGTAATGACATACCCTGGCGAGCAAATGAGATCAGTGTTGCCTGCGTTGGACTGTGTTAGTGGTTTTGGTGTTGAGAAAATGACAGGGAAGCTGTTGTAATATGTTGAATTGGATCTAACTACACTGCCGCAGATTCCGGGCTGTCCTGCGAGATCTATAACGGTGGAATCATGCTTTGGTACTATCTAGTCGACCTTTGGAATCTTGTGTTTCTTAGATGAACTTGCTGTATATAAATTATTCGGACCGCTACAGGGTACGCCAGCTGCCACCGGCCAATAATGTCGAGAGAGGTACAGAATGCGCAAGAAACAAAACCATAAAACAGAAAACGCGAGAACAAGTGCCGTGATTCGGAAATATATGGAGCGGGTGCGAGACCTCGAAGAAAGTACTCGGAAGTCGATATTCATATTGCATAATAATGTCCCCTTCGGGCTCCCTTGTAATAAATATTTGTACAGCCAAGCAGGCATGGCCACTCGATTAGAAAAATTCTTTACGATCTGTTTACTTACTACTTTAAACAGCGCTGTACCACCTCGGACGGCTTCAAAAATGTCAACCGATATTTTCTCATGTAAAGCGACCTCGACCTAAAGGGGCTTAGTTAAAGCGAAACCTACAGCCTTTGTTCGAACATCCTTGTTTCCTTCTCACTCGACTTTGAGCGCATAAACAGCGGAAGCGAGATGCAAGTATGTGCTCCTCCTATCCTTTTAAGGCACAATGGCCGGCCCGGCCTGTAGTTAGTTCCCCATTCAGAGCCACCGCACCGAGAGACGGAATACATTCAGTTCAAAGCAGGAAAAGGAAAGTGGCAGTTAAAATCTTTATAAACTCTAAAGTGGCTGGATATACTTTTAGCTGTCACCGACTCATAAATATGTATTAAAATTATATTGCTAAATTATCACCTGCCCTTTGCGAACGCTTAATCTAATTTGAGATATTTTTTAATACAAAGGGGGATTTGTACCATTGTTGAGCTGAGTGGCCGATTACTTGGCTTCAGCATCGCAATGCTAGCACAGCACCTGGAAAATGATGAATGATACAGAGCCGCGAGTTCCACTTCTCAGAATTAACACATTTCCCACTTCCCAAAATGACAAAGCTAAGAATCATGAGGTTATATCCCTCACAAATTTTACTTTCACGGTCTTTATTAAATTAAATTACGGTGTGTAGATTTTTAGGGAATATCTCTGTTAATGGACTGCTTTTAACGAATAACTTAGTAGATTTTTTTAGTTAAAGGAGTAAGGCATGTCTGGCCATTTATATACTAATTATAATTTTATTCTAATTAATTTATGCTTTTATCTTATCAGACACAAGTATGGAACATGCATTATTTTCATGATTGACGCCAAAATAGGTACATGTAAATATATAATAAAAATGATTAAGAGTAATAAATTTAAATTAACGATTTGGCTAAATGCACTAGTTTGAAGGAAACTTATTAAAATATTGTGACGTATTATACAAGCTTAAATTCCCGTAAGCACATGCAGATTATAACAACACAACACCAATTAAGTTCAACAAAATATGAACTTCGAGTTGTTATGGTAATTCTTAATAATTATTAATAAGTGTTACACCTAGATAACGTTTTGTTGGGTGCAGTGAAACTGCTAACGTTAAATATTAAAATTAGAGAAGCTGCTTTTTCTTCCTCATGCATATTTTCAGAGTTTTCAGATTAAAAGGAAACACGTAAGTCAATGATTAGTTCGTATAGTTTGTGGAGCTATTGTCCAAGACAAGCGATTTTATTACACTGTAGCTAATAGCTGATACCTAATTGTTTAAATAATTTAAACGCGCACATTGCTATTTATATTTTAGATTTATTGTATTTAATATTTATATTGCAGAGTTTATTTGCATTATAACTTATAAATGTTAGGTGACATACGCACTTATGCAGGGCCTATGTAACTGACGTAGCGTAATGTAACATTTAACATGTCAGAGGTCGAGAGGTTAAGGACTAAGGAAGGACTCTAATCTGCACACGTGACACGACCAATAATGTTGCTATTTTATTTAATGGAGGTAGATAATATGGTGTACACTACTGTAAAGAGAATTTTAACTGCTCTCAGAAAATGCAATAAAAAATTTATGCTGCTATTAACAAAAATGAAAAAGTAATTATTTAAATACAATTTACATATGTACAGTATAGTGCAAAAATTGTACTATTTTAAACTACCACATCTTTTTAGGTGGTTTCAGACATAAAAATTAAAAACAAAGTTGAATTTTTTATTCCATACTTTTAAAACACGTTGTGGTATATACCATGTATATACGCTTACAACGGAACATAAGGAAATCGTAGGGTAAACCATAGACTAAATATTAAACTCTTAATGTTGAAATATTAGTTCTCTTATTTATTTTAGAGCGGAAGTGCAAATACAGGACTCTTAGAGAATACTTGGGGCCAGCGGGGGTCTAGTGGTTAGAGTCCTAACCTCTAAAACTAGACTCCCAACGGCAGTAGGTTCGAATCCTCTGCCCGTCGGAAAATTTTCTGAATAAGTTAAACCCGGCGTGTTCATGGACGGTGTGTGTGGTGTGTATGTTGGGTTGCATGTTTTTCGGGTGGGGCATGTTAGATCGGTGAATAGCGCTAAGTGCGCTGAGCCCGGGTAAGGGAGTGGGATGGGAATCATAAAGTCGTGCTCACGCACGGCCTCGTGATTCTTAAAAAAAAGAGAATACTTAAATATATCTAATTTAATTACAACATCACTTCAGAGTATCTAAGCTATCCAATAAATCAAAACACTAGAAAATATGTAACAAAGTTTAGTAACAAAATAGTGGCTAAACATGGAATTCGAACCGTGAAGTCGATACTCGGCGGTGCCGACAACTGCCACTTCAAAGCGTTTTTTACTTTCCCATGCTTCCACTGAAGTATGGAAAGTTATGATTTAAAGCAATTTTCGGATTTTAACGGAAATACGCATTTTGGGGTCTAAGGAATTAAGAAAGTGGTGAAAAAAAAACGTGTTGGGTGCATTCGTTGCCCTATATCTCCGGAAACTCTTGAACTATTTTTATCAAATTTGGTATGAAAACGTTTTTTACATGCAGGTAGTTTTTTGTAAGGTGTCGAATCGGAACCGGAAATGGAAATTAGACATGTTTTTAGTATATATCTTTATGTAACAACTATTTTTAAATTTTGGAAATAGCGATGTAATGCATTCGACGAGAAATCAAGTTCTTGTTTCTGAATGCTGTATCGTCAAAAGCAGGCCGCTAGGAATTTTTGAAAAGTGACTGATTCCTCAAAAACGAAGAGTCCCATTTAATACAAGTTATCATTTTAATAAATTGTATTTAATAAGTATAATCATGTAATGCAAAAATATTTGGAAATATGAAAATTTTAAAATTAAAACCAGGTTTTCAAAATTTTGAAAATTATCAAAGAATTGTTGCTCAAAGAACTGGCCACACTGTGTTTTTAAACTTTGTGAGTCGATAGAGCTTGCACTTAACTACAAATGGGGTTTTTTTAATCTCTCAAATTTTACTTTCACGCCCTTCAGGAATTTGAGAAAAATTATTATAATTGTTACTTATTAACGATTTATTTAAAAACACAGACGTCCATTGTTTAAACTTCCAACCATTCAATAGACTAGCGTTATAACAGTATCAAGGAAAAGTTTGAAATTTCAATTTCCGAGATTCTGTTAGGCATTTAACTACCGGATAGAGTATAGCGTTTTTCGCACAATCGTATTTACAAAATAAAGGGGTTAAGGGAGTTTGTAAATAAATGAGCCATCTGTTGGTGAAAACTATTACTGATACTTACAGCATTAGTGCTGTTATGAAATAGTACAACACTGTTTTTTCTTTGTTTCTATGGAGACTAGCCACAGTGTTGTATATTTAATTTACAGCTTGTGTGAACAGTGACAGTAAATACATATAACAACACGATTGTGCGAAAACTTTTTTAATAAACTATTTACAGCGAGTTTTGGTCTGAAGTTGATAGCGTATTATCTAGCGCCTTAACGTGAGAAGTAGCGAGTATTAAAAGAGCTCTAAGCTCTAAAATATTCGACAAAAGTAATTAAATAAAATACCGTCGTTGGCCAGGATCGAACCGAGGACCTTTGCCATGATAGATAGGGGTACACATGCTAGTGCACTGTACATTGTTGTTAAAACGATGTTTTTCAGTCATTCATTGGCATTGTAGTAAGTACCAGCGACGTGTTTCACTCATTTTTTTGATTTATTAGAAAGTTTAAAGGTAATTGAAATAGATAGATCGCAGCACCATCCTTTGGATCTAACATAAATAGGGAAGTCAATATGCTCCGTAATCAGCGTATATACATGGTATATTCTTAATTACCTTCTAAAAAGTTGCTAAATACACAACAATAAACTTTACCTTTAATTGTACAATAAAATTTATTTCGACAGAACTTTATTTATATAATTGGATGTATAGGGGTTGGGTAAGTTCACCCCAAACGAGTCGCCAGCAATCACGATTTTTAGTAACATATTTCGCTGTGATACTAATTGTCGGTAACTGTGTTTACTACCTTTTATTAACATCTAAAAATATTCTTAGATTTAGGGAGTCACAATTGTAACAGTTACAGTAACAGAAACCGTACCAATAACAATAATAGTAACTGTAGCGATCACAGTTACGGCAATAACAATATTTTATGTAGTAATTGTATTCAAATTTTAAATGATGATTATTATAATTATTTAAAGGGCCACCGAATTGTACCGCGGCGAATCATGTCACAGCGAATCGTTCACCGGCGAATAGAACTAGACGACGAATGGTTTCCAGTGAATAATTCCCGGCGAATCGTTCCGTTCCTGTCTATGATTGTAGTAGATGTAAATTTTGTGTCTATAGTGTCAAACATCACTTTTGTTAAGAAGTGTTGCAAATAAGTGTTATTTTCAGCGAAGAAAAATAATCTCTAAGCAGAAAAAGTCGCACGGCTACAGAGTATACGAGTACATACACGTACTGGCTAAATAATCTTTTATTTTTTGTTTCGAGATTTGTAAAATATGGTACGTCCTTCCTTATGTTTATGAAACACTGTTTGAAAAGGTATTTTTACATCGACAATTCAGATAGAAACAGGTTTTCTGGCTTGTTTTTGAATTTTTCGACTGTTTCGACTTTAGCTAGTTTAAACTAATCTCTGAAAAGGCGTTGGAATGTAAACCCGGCTTCATTGAAAATGAGCAGGTATGGCAAATCAAGTTATTTATGTCTTAACAATTTTTCTTCGACATAGTGAATATAGATTTTTGAAAGAATGAAACTTTCTCATAGTTATTTCATAGATTTGCATTAGTGGTAAGTGACAAATAGTAATAACTTGGTATGTGCTTATTGATTTGCTAACCCCGTTCTTTCTCACTATCATTGGTTGTACCGTGTATAATTTCAATATTCTTTTTATATGTTGCAGTATAAACCGTATTAGTGAATACCAATTATTTATATAAGACTTTCTACATTTTTATTTTTTTTTAAACTCTGTTCGTCACAAACTATATGCACCTAACTTTTGATAGTTGGGAAACAGTAACGCCGCCGATAGTTGGCTATGATGTGGCCACAAGGCGTAGCGTGTATAATTACACATACATACATATATCGAACCGCCCGTTACAACAGACACCAAACAACGCTGTCAAAACCTGTCATAGCTTACAGTAATTGGCTTTTGCTTGTGGCAATAAAATTGCATATACAGGGTGCCGATTTTATCGTGTAACGCCTTGACTCGCCATAGTAGACAACACACGTTGCATGTCATAGGTTGCTGTAATATTAAAGTATGGTTATATAAACAAGAACAATAGTTGGTTGTGAATAGAAAAAAACCGCGTTTGACTTTTTGTTATTAAAAAGATGTACAGTGGGCTATACCAACAGCAAACTATTGTTCTTATTTATAAAGTTATATTTTAATAGTGAAGGAACCTATGATACGCAACGGGTGTTGCCTACGCTGAAGAGTCAAAGGGTTACACGATAAAATGGGCACCCTGCATATGCAATTTTATTACCTCATTGATTAGTATTGTATAATATTAATAACATTTGCAATTACAATAGCGCATACTAACGCAAAATGCTCAAGAAAACTATAGATATAGCGTGACTGCGGAAAATAAAAGTTGTCTTACGAGTAGTTAAGTTTTATTTGTACAAGTAAATATTCATTTAAATTTTTCTCCTGTAATCATGTTTCTTGTCATGCTAATGAATAATGAATTAATAAAAACACTAAACATTTAAACAGTTTTCTAATAAAAGGTATCTATCTCAAATAACTTAAATTTTGTTTGGCATTAGTAACACATATTTAACTCTAATGACACGTAATAAATTATACCAATGCAGCTAAGGCACAAGCTATATTTTCCAATACAATAGTTTATCTAACATTGCCGTGATCATACTGTAAATACGCATAATATATTATAATGAATTTCTGTATTAACACTTCGCTGGTCTTATATTAGCAATCTTTTTGCGTCTACAGTTTCCTTGATGAATGACTAGACTTACAGGAATGATGTTGATGTATGCAGGTTTATTTTTAAAAGTTGTTGACCGTATCATTTGAACCGTAATTACAAAGTAAATAGGTGTAGGTATATCTCATGTCAGGAATTTTTGCTTTAATTTAAGTATATTGCGGTGATTCCTTTAGTGGCGCCTAACTTTGTTGTTACTGCTGGGGGGATTGGGTGCCAGATCCACGAAGTTCTTCCAATATTTTAACTACTTCAGTAACGACACGGACAACAGCAATCCAATCAGAGTTAGAAATATGAGATTATAAGAAAGGAGCGCAGTACTCGGCCGAAATGATGAGCTATACACTAACTTATACAGGGTCCCCCACTTAAAACTCCCCAGGCCCAGGCCCAGAATTTTTTTCTTTAAAAAGGTATATTAACGAGCGGTCCATCAAATTGTAAGTAATGAAAACTTTTCCAAAGTAGCCATTAAAAATCGAAAAACAATTGATAGTCAAAAAGTTGTTATTTATCCTGTTGAACCTGTTTTGTTAGAGAATTTTTGTTCCTGCACACTAACCAAGATTTTGATAACAGCATTAAAGAGAATTTTATTACCTTTAATTTGATGTATAATACTAATACGATCGATTACATTTTTTCGGAAATTTTTATCTCCTAACAAAGCGGTATATTTTATGTTTCAAGAAAAGATTTTTTTGCAATAATACCAATATACATTTTTCTATGAACGTGTTGGATATAGAATTTTTTTCAAACTCACCACACGCGGTCTCGTCTTTTGCAACAAAAAATAACAATCTCTAATACTAATACACAATTTATTGCTAAAACATTGGGTGTTTGTGGAGATGTAAAAGGCCGCCGGTTATGAAATGGGATGTTTTGCCGTCGCCGTTTCGCCGTCAAAAATTTCTTGTTTCGACCTCTTCCATTTAATAATTCAGAGATTTCTTCAAATATCAAAAACCACTTAAAACATTAAGTGTTCTGTGCGAAGCCATTAAGCGATTATCTTTAGTTTAAATTGTTGGACATTTTTGTAACATTGCAATTAATTGTTAAGTTAATAAATGTATATAGGCGCTTAATGTTGAATTTTTTATTTTATGTTTCTTAGGTTAGGTTGGGTTAGGTTAATAATAAAATTAATAAATATGTATTTATAACTTTTATAATGAGTAGTATTTTTTGAGAAACACATATGAAAACACTGGCTATAGGTTTCCATAAAAACAGATCAAAATTCGTGCTATAAACTTTATTTCGCGCTGTCAAAAATTATTTTTCTGTTAGCTTTTAATTTACAATCACATTACTATCTTTATAGAAGTTGTAAACAGAGCCAATTATCTTACAATATTTGTTTAACTTTAAATGACTTTCCGCACTCTAAAATTACGACTAGAGCAACAACGTTTATGTACTTAAAATTACGAAAATAGTCTTGCATTTATGCACCGTAAATGTATTAAATATACGCTTACAGTCTTTGTATAGTCTCTTAACGGCCTGTCACAAATTTAACCACGACTTCTTCACACCAAATTACGTCATAATAACGAAACTTAGCTATATCCAATATGAATCGTTACGGAGATACAACCACTAGAATGGGCGGTAGCTTGGACGCATTTCAAAGAAATACTTGAACACCGGACATAAAATTTTGTGATTTTTCGTAATGGAGCTCTGCTTTTTGCATTGCAATTCTTACGTAAATTGATCGATCAGGGGTGGCCTTATGAATTTTCTAATAATTTGACCGTATTTTTTAACGTATTAGTTTTGTTTTATATTTTATAGGAAATTCTAATTATATATGTTACTGTAAAAACACGAAATACACTAAAACCCCGGAAACAATAAGTTGTTATGCTGCTTTGTTAAAATGATTTGCTAATTTTGCAGCGGAATAAAAGAGCGTTGAATTTATAAGGTGGTTTTTAATTAATAGAGAACAACAAAATATTTATACCGTTTTTGGCAGTGTTCTCGCTAAATTTCCTTGTAGAATATTCCAAGTTTTTCCAAGCTACGGACCTGATTAGTATAACTGTCATTACCAAAGCTTTAAAAACTTAACACGATGTTTATTCGAATTATTGCGTAATAATAAAGCTCCTGATAGATTTGGCATTCTCAAGAAATTAACTAACATAACCTAATAATATAACGCCTTTGTTGACATTTAAAATAATGTATTGACGATCGGTACTTTTTATAGTTTCTTCGTCTCGGATCACTCTGCCACATTGACCGCAAAATTGGGTCAGGTAAACCTTAGCAACTAGCATGTCGTGCATCCTCCTTACGTTTATGTTACTTCGTGGTCAAAACTAATTAAGTATACCAGGTGATACAGCCTAGATGTCCAAGCTAATATTTCAATTATTTTTCAACGGAACAGACATAGTTTTTGCAAGCGTTTATGGTACTTGGAACCTTTTAAATTCGCTATATGTATAGACAATATATCGCTACTTCCGAATACACCGGAAATGAGGTCAACTGTTTTGTTAAATAGCACTTTACATATTTTTTGACAGATTCAAATATAACTTTAAATTCTCTATTCAGTCATGTATAAACGTTATTGGAATAGTTAAACAGCTAGCCGCTAGAGCAGTCAGTGTCGTTATAAAGTCGAATATGTAATGGACATTTGTTTTTATTTAAACATTTCAGGTTGTTTAGTTGCCAACTTTGTCAAAAAATATCAAGCTATTTTCAGGGGTTTACTTAGGACTATTTTTCCCAACCATTTTTCTTTCGGCGGAAGAAGATTTTGTTCTCGTTATGGAACAGAAGAACTAACTTTAGTTCTAAATCGTAAATAGAATATACCGCACTTAAAAATATACCCAAGAAAACTCCTGAAAATGTCTCGAAATTGCGTTTTTTAGTGAAGTTGGTCACGTAACAGGCTTAAAATATTAAATAAACACAAGTTTGCATTAAATATTCGATTTTGTAATGACACCGACCGCTTTGAGCAAGTTTTAGCACATTTAAATACCATATGCATTGTCAACTTGAATGTTTAATTCAACGCCCTCTAGCGCCTAACCGTTTAACATATTGAGTAAATTTTAGACATGACTGAAAAAAAGTTTAATACTCAATCAGGATCTACCAGAAACAAAGCATAAGTTTCTGTTTAAATAAAAAAATATTGGTATCTTAGAAATTAACTGAAATATTAGCTTGAGACATCGAGGCTAAATCAACTGGTATATAGTGTTATGAATAAAAAACTTTATTACTTCAACAATATATACTTATTTTAACCTTATACGTATTCCTACATGACTAACATGTCTGCATGCCATTATTAAAGGTAATATTGAAAAGTGTACTGGTATATATTATTGATTTCTTATTTACGACATTTATACCGGGCGATCAATCAATTCTTGTCATGAAAAACTAAAGCAGTGTCTTTATTTAGTTCACAAACCTACAATTAATTAAATTGTTATTTTTATAACTAAAATTATAGTATAAGGTATAAGGACATGCAGTTCATATTTCATAGCAAAAGTTGAACAAAAATTTTAATGATCGCGCGGTATATAAATAGCAAAATAAATAGTGAAATTGATTTTCCCGCCAATCTTTGTGATCTTACAACTATCCTACTAGGGTAATTGTCAGTATAATCAGAGTTTTATTGACAGACAGGTCTAAAATGCTGTGTTTTGTTGACTCAAAATATGTGAGATCAATTATTAAATAATTGAGTGTTTAAAAACAGCAAAAGAAACAAATATGTACTTTGTTTAAATTTATTTGCCTTAAAATTTTGTATCTCGGAAATTTACACATTTTCAGCAAAATTTTACGATAAAATATTCAAGGAACTAATCCCAAAATTTTAAATAACGGTATGAAGAAAAATAATTTAACGATTAAGAAACGAGTGCGGTTGCTCAAAGGCAAAAATTTGCGAGACAATATCTATGAAATTTATGCTGGCAAATGCGACGTACTGATCGATACATTATGAGGGTAGTAATTGGCGGTAATACTATAAGTGATTATAATTTTGTCGGATAATATTCAGTGGTAACGTAACAAAATCCATATAATTTCACTAGACGAGTTTGTTTCTGAAAACAGGTCTCCATGAAAAAATTGACGAGTCATGTTGACATTTTGTCGTGAATAGTAACCAATGAACTAAAAATGTCAATATTACTAATCCATGTTTTAGCAACTTTAAGGAAAACGCAACAGCTTATTTGATAATTACATCACATTACATTTGCAACGATTATTTCTTACATACAGCATGGAAGTCGAATGAAGTCTGAAAAAATAGATTGAGTGAAGTTTTAACTCTATGTAAGAAAAGCATTGCACACATTACTATATTACAGTTTTAGTAGAAACAGTAATTATTACTAGGGCTGGCATTTTTTGGGCACTTTTACTATTACGAAATGTTGTTATAGAGAACACTCGCTTACGGTGATGTATGGGACCGCTATGTTTTTAAATAATTATATATTTGTTTTTAAACGAATGTATATTCATATTAAAGAAGCGATAGTGTTAAGCTGCAGATTCTTAACCCAGAAATTTAGCGTGACATAGTTTGTTTGAGCACTCATTCGTTTCTAAAATTAAATCCGGAAATCAGTCAAAACAGTAATTGTACAAACAAGTATTGAATAATTACATAATGAGCGATCTGAGTTCTTAAATTTTTAAAATAAATACGGCCATGTCAGGTTTAACTTTGACAAGGAAGGAACCGATTTCATTCTGTTTAGACTTGACAAGCTTGACCCAAACATTGCGAACAAAAGTTCCAATAACAAACGCGCTGCTAAAGCAGCTTGCAGTTCTGAAGAAATATCTGTATCCGTGGGCTATGCCCTACAGTTTTTTTGGCAACTTTGTTAAAAATAAGAACCGTCGCGTGGGTTGTATAATCTCAGCTGATGCCGCATTCCTCTCCAGGCAAGTAGAGAGGATCCGGATTTATTATTATCTTGTATTATAGAAAAAAAAACGGCATATCCCACGGGTTCTGATAGCTTAGCAATAAGATTTGTATTGTAATACTCCATGGTTCAAGTTTTAGTTGCATTTAATAAATTGTATTGCTAAATTATGTATTTTGTACTGTATTATATTATTCAATGATATTAACTGTTAAAATTATAACGTTATATTGTTTATTAGATATTCAATCCTAAACCAGTTGCTTTAGTTACGTCTTAACATGATTTATTCACTTTATTTGCTTTTAGCGTTTTCACGTAAATAACCACTAGCAGTCGGGAAAACTGCTGCCTACTCCATCATCATCATGCCACTTATGGCAACTTATTATTGTAACTTACGATTTTGAAGTGACACAGGGTAGAAAGTTATTATTACACCAATGTTTAAGACTTTTTCTGAAAAACGTGTAACCAACGAATTTCGTCAAAGCCTTATAATATCCCTGTTATTTCATATTGCATTCAAAGTGGGTATACAGGGTGAGTCAGTTATCTGCATATTTAATTCTAATTGCGTTAATATAAGAAACAGAAAAAAAATGTTTGAAACAAAAGTTACGCGACGTTAATTTTATTTAATAAAATTTCTTATAGATAATTTAATTGCCTTTTCAACGATGTCGATATTTAAATACCTTTTATTACGATTTTTATAAAAAAAAAATCATAAACATATACGTTGCAGTGGGCTATGAACAAATATGTAGATTCGCACTTTCACACATAAATTGTAAGAAGATAGAAAATCCAAATGCATTAATTGTTTCAACATAATACGCTGATTTTTACTTACACATTGAATCATCCTACCTAGCGTTCCAAGTTGTATCAACAAAATATATTTAAAATAATTAGAAGTTTTGATTGGGCACTGCCTAATAGCACCTAAGATAGTTACAGGGAAACAAATATTTACTATTCTCATTTAATTAGGATATTCAGTAATATTTCATATTAAACTTAATTAACTAATTGGAAATCGAGGAGTAAGTTAAGTTCAAATGCATGTTTTGTACATACTTATTTAGAGAACTGTGGTTTGACTTCATTAAATTAAATATTTAAAATTTATAGTTTAAATTATTCCCGAGTGGAATTAATAGACATGGCGTTTATTTTGGGCGAATATCAAAAGAATATTCTCGCAGCAGTAAGATTATATGCAGATCGCTTTTAGGCAAATAGATTTTTGACAGCTGAAAAGCATAGAAACAATATTTGAGACGACGACGAACGTTTTGTTTTTGCTGCCGTTAAAGAAAATCCCCATATAAGTTGACGTACAATAACAGGGATGCTAAATATTAGTCAACTTACGATAGGACGACTGTTAAGAAAAATAAATTACCATGCGTATCAGATTTCTTTCAGTCAAGAATTACACGGAGAAGATTTTCAAAATCGAATAACTTTCTGTGACACGATAGTAAACGGAATGCGACAGGATGAAACTATTGATCTAAAATTATTTTTAGACGGGGCTTCTACATTCAAAAGCAACGGAAAAGTAAATGGGCATAACATGCACTATTAGTTATTCTACCGGTAACCGGTTGCGAGAAGTAGACAATCAGCGTTTGTGGTTATTGAATGTTTGGGGAGGTGTAGTTGGAGACAACGTTATTAGCCTCTTTTTTTTTTAAAACTTCTACGGAGTCGCGTTATTTGCAGTTTCTTCGGAATGAATTAAATATTTTAATGTAAGGCGTCAATATAGAGCTACGACAGTCAGTGCTGAACACCCGAACGAGCGTGGGGGTACGTTACCATGGCAACCGCCTTGCTGTTAGATATGGTATGCAAGGCCGTTGAAATCGCTGCAAAAACAACGTTTGAAGTAAAGTGTTTGGTAAAATGAGTTAATAATGTGCATAACGAAAACAAGATTAGAAAGATTAGAAAGAGCAACAAACTGTTACAAATTCTTCAAAATCAGCTCAAAAATATAAGCTCTATCTGGCTATTTTATTAAATGCAGTCTACGTATTATATATTTTTTAGGTGATGATATTGTCACCATTTTAGAATAACTTAAAAAAAGGAATGCTTAAAAACAGATTGCCGTCTCTAGCAATAATTTTGATTGACAATAGCACTGCAGAAAATCTGGACTTCAATAAGTTGATCTACAAATTTGCAAGTGGAAAAACGGTAAAAAAAAAGTTTTCTTTAGTTTTATTTTTAATATTCTAGTTACATATTATGTACGTTTTTTGCTACATTATGTAGATATGTCTTTGTCTATCCATCCATACATATATAAAAGCTCAAAGGGTTTTTTTCTCCGGTTCCTCCAGCGGCTACCGCTTCACCAATTTGGACCATTTTTTTTAATGAAAGGTCTCTATCCACAGATGGAACATGAAACATTTTTATATTTTTATTCTACGTCGATTTTTCATTAATAATTATTTTAATTTAGAATATATACGAAGCTCGGCTAGACGCGCGTCACTTGGGGCATCTAGAAAACTGTCGCGTCTCATTATTGGAACTAATGCATAGCCGGGCGGTCAACCGTCGAATTTCGGCGAGGTTACACTAGTAAATATTTAAGTTGATATAGTTTTTATTTTTACATTATGTGGAATTTTAGTAGATACCTACGCATTGTGTGTGCGGTTCTTTTATTTAATATATTCAAGTGTTTTTTTGACTCAAGGTTTTATTTCTATCTTCTACTGGGAATGGGGGGGGGGGGGGTTTATAGGGGCCTGACCTCAATCTGGAACCCAAACCCTACTATAGTGTGTGATACGCCACTTCGATACAGTTCCGTGGATCACCCGACTTAACCCCCATGGATTTCTTGCTATAGGGTTACGTCAAAAATGTTAAATAAACAACTATCCCTACAACAGGAGAACCAAGAAAATGAGGATGAGGACAGCGTTCAACAGCATTCACCCTGTAATACTTAGGAATGAACGTAGAAATTTTATTCAACGAATTCATAAATGTATTATCGAGGAAGGACGAACAATTAAACGTTTACTTTATGTTATCCTTAGTAATCTAAATTTAGTTAAAATTTGCATAAATTTTGTTTTTACCTACGTAAGTAATACAAGTTTTATAGGAATAATACCGACAGCTTTTTTGTTCCTAAACTACACACCGAATAAATAGGTACACTAATGTACTAGTACTAGTACCCTGTGTATAAATAAGTAAAGGTATGTATTACGGCAAAACAATTAACTTATCTGGATTTTCCGTTGCATTTTTTACAATTTATGTGTCGTTCGAATCTACATTTATGTTCATGGCCTACGGCAACGTAATGGTTTATTGGTTTTTTCATTTAACTTTTGTTTCGAACATTTAACTCTATTTTTTATATTAAACGCAATTAGAATCAATTATAAAGATAACTGCCTCACCCTTGTATATGAAAGCTCAATTCCCTTGAATTTATGACCAGTCAGTAGTTACTTGTTTCTTATACGTTATTTTAAGCCAAAGTAAAGTTGTCGAAAATTAATAGTTATTGCGCTTCATGTTATTTTATATGTAATAGTACTCATTTAAAAAAAAGTGTGTCGCTATTTTAAAAACATGGACTTTTTGCTAAAAGTGCTTTCGGAAACAATCAGGGCCATGCAAAGTTTCGTGTAATTAATCAAATCTTTCTTGCATAATGGCTTTTAACCCTCGTTTCCGCTTAGAAACAACCAGAATATTTAGTTAGGTTTAATACACAGTGGGCCAAAAAAAGCAGTACAAAATTCAAGTACTCATATCTCATATAATAATTATCGCATTCAAATATTTCTTTAAAAAACGGAATGCTTACACTTTGTAGATTGCGAAAAACATATAACTTCTAACAGCGCAACGTTTTCCATCGACGATATTTAACTTTAATGAAGGCTATACGAAGGCGCAAGTTTTTAATGCACCGTCGGGTTTGTTTGTAACAATTTAGTTTAGTAGGCAATGACTTTTTCTTTATTTAATGAACGTCATTCCGTGGTAATTTTAATCTGTTAGAAAAAGCGGTCTACAATAAAACTAGCTTCTGCGAATGCGCACTGTAGAAGACGGTTGCAAGTGGTTGTTCATAAAAATGGCGGACATATTGAACCATATTTGTAAATACCCAATTTGATAATTGAGAAAATTTTTGTTTCTACGGTTATAGTTTAGGAATTTCTATATAATAAATTGTTTCAAATACAGCATTTTTTGCATGCCTGTATGTTACGACGCAAAGCTATTAATTAGTACTATGTTTTTAAAGTGAAAGTACTTCATTTCAATCTAAAAGAGAACCAGCTGTTCACCGATACAATAATTGCTTAAAAATATTAATTGCGTGTAAATATATAGGCGCAAAAAATATGTACTGCTTTTCTTGGCCCACTGTGTATATACCTATTTTATTTCCTTATAGCAAAGTATTGATTTTATTAATATTTAACGAAAAAGCATGTTCTGCGGCTAATGAGTAAAAAAATGACTTATTAAACATTACTCTATCTGGGTAGGTGGGTGGAGTTGGATTGGTATATTTGTTCTTTTAAATCTTCCGAAAGAACGGTCTGATTTTGATGACTTTTGGAATGTGATCTTATATTAAAAATTCACAGACACAATCAGCTTTTAAAGAAAACTTCTAAACCGGAAGCGAAAGTTAGATATTCTTTCTTGGAATCATGTACCTAGACCACTAGCTAAATTTGGTCAATTTGGCACCTATAAGACCGCAAAAAAATATTTTCATCAAATGCTTTTTTAAATTTTCTACCCTAATTGGCACATTTCGTAAGAATTTTTTAAATGAAAACTGTGAACACCACAATTTTTCAAACTAGAAATTTTCGATCAAATATTACTCAAAAACTGGCAACACAGTTTTGTTCAAATTTTGTACGCCTATAGAGGTTTTTGAAAGTGAATTCTGTATTTGCACACGGGTCTAACATGCCCCAGCCCGAAAAACCCAACTTAACTACCAACTCGTCTTCGTTACTCCGAATTTACTATAAAATCCGGCTACAGCCAGGCCCAAACTCGGGGTTTCCACGAATTTTGCAGTACACAATAATTAAGGAGTAGTGAGTGGCCTGGATATTGCTTGTCTGCATCGATTTATGCAACAGATATGTAGATGAATTATTACAACCATATTATCATAAATCAAATACAGAAACGTTTTTATAACTTGAAAAAATTGATTTTAGGTACTACTTAAAATGTTGCAGTAATACTCCGTAACACTACATAGAGTAAAGTGAATTTTAAGTACGAGTAATTATGTCTGCATGCGAGGCGAAGCGCAGCGTAGCCGAGCAAATGCAAAAATTGCGAGTCAAACAAAGTCACTTTTAATCCCAATAACACATACTATTTTTCCTCCAACCAAGAAAAGTACATTATAAAAAGTACAAAGTATTTAAAATTTGTATTAACAATTAAAATAAAGCTGTTCTTAAACTACGTTAGTAATTATTTTTTCTCCTAGGATTAAATAGTACATTATACACTAAGGGATAGAAACGTCTTATTTTTCCTGAGGTGTAATTTGAAGCCCGATGGCTACAAATACATCGAAGGAAAAATGGCGGTCTCTCCCGAGGTGTATATACTTTTTTTCCACGATCGGTAGTAGAAACACTTAATTTCATAAATAAAGAATTATAATAAATCATAGCGAAATTACAATATTTAGAAGCCTTTGGGATGTTTCCATGCAACGTACCATGACAACAGACATTTGTTTACAAAAATAAATATGAAATGAAATAAAAACTCTCCTAGGGAAATTGTTGTCTTATTTCGTCCCTAGAGAGTAATGCTTTACTTCTGTAACAATTTTGATGCCATAGAGACCGACTTCTACTCCCGGTCGTGGAAAAAGTACTTTTTAACCCTAGGATTAAAAGTGTAACCTGGCAACACGTACATTTTTATATTAGTAACAAAAACGTCAAGTGACAACTAATAGTATTAAAACAAGCGTCTTTTAAGACGGTTGAAGAAAAAAATTCTAGTGTTAATAAATAAAAATGATCAAAGGTTGATTCTTTTTAGGTGGGTCACGTAGTGTGCATTGTATATTCTAACTGAATCGTGGTTTATGTGTACTGTAAATAACAAACTGTTAAATAATAGTTTTTTTGCAAGCAAATAAGATCAATGACAAGAAAAAAAATTTGTCAACCAAAAAGTGGGGGCGTGCTTATTTTTCTATTACTGATAAGCGATTTAACTAAAATAGAAATGTGTTATCTTTCTCGGTTTATTAAATAAAAGGTCATGCATTTTCTAATTTCAAAAATTCATAGAAGTCGCACAGAGAATTAGCGCTTTGAGACACCACTCCAATTTTTAATTCGTCTCCAGCGTTTAATCCGCGAACCTGACCCATCGTGGCGGTACCTTTGAATAATTAGATAATAACGGTCTAACCTGCCAGAACCATGTAAAATAAGTAAATTAAAGAAAATGCAAGTTTTGAAACATAAACACCTAAGCGAAACTGCTCACAACAAACAGCATTTTGTATCCAAAGCGAAACCTCAACAATAACAAAAAAAATCTGCTTTTCTGAGAATATCTGAATTTAACGTTTCTATAGACTGTAGATATATTATTATTGGTATACTGCAGATGATTTCGTTTGTTGGATTTTTGTTAGATAAGCTGTTTTTGAAATGTAAGATTCGTTTAGGTCTGGGTTTCAACTGATATATTTTATAAAATACCATAAATATAAATAGACTTTGTACAGTCAAAGCATAGACAACGGTGAGTAGGTAATAGAAGAATACTCTTACTTGAAGGCGTTAATTCAACCGTATACAGATTGTCAATATTTGGGAGAACCGCATAAAGGATATCGTTTAAATGATGCATAATCTCTATTTACAGTGCTACGAAACGTGTTTCGAACAAAGAACTGAACAATGTTCTGGCTTTTCAAATGCAAATGCGGACATTTGACAGACGCCTCACCACAACTTGTGCGGGAAATTATCATGCTGAGGGCTGTTGTATTTCGCAAACGGTTTCAGCTTTAAAAACAATTCATCAAAATAATTTTGAAACAGTTTCCGGTGCGCAGTAAAACCTTATATTTTGCTTATCTTTGAAATACATTAAATCGAATTATAGCTTTAATTTAAAATTATGTAGAGATACAAAGCTTTCCAAGTTCTAATTGCTTACCAGAAATAATTATCTTTATTACTCAGTTTTAGATATGTTCTACATGAGTTATAAATTACGATAATAAAATAATTTATCGCTCCGTTGTCCGCTAGCCTTAGGTAGAACTATATGTATAACGAATGTATCCTAGATATAACTGTCGAAGAATATCGTCAATAACGTTCGTGCCGGAAAATGAGTTTGGGTCTTATCTGACCGACAGAGAATTTCATTAAAACTACTATGTGTGCAAAGTCTTCCTGGAGGCACTGGTCTGTGATGAGAATAGTTTGCCGTAAGCAGCTCGTTATTACTGTACTCTACTAAAACAAAAAATTTAACAACTTTTAGCTCGATTTTAATTTCGTAATTTATTGCCTGCATTGCAATACCGTTTTCACACAAAAAAGGCAAATAATTATTTGGTATTCTACACATCACCATTGATTGTGCGATAATTTTGTAGCAATTAAACTGTGTTTGTGAAATATTCTATTTCTGCCGCTTTTGCTGTTTCCAGTATATTCAGATATCAAGAAAAATTTAATTTGAAAAATTTTGTAGTAGTAAAAATGTGGAATGTAGAATAACACCTTAAACAAACAAAATTGGAATACTCGAAGGACATCCTCCAGTTGGTTAATGTTTTCGTATTTGCAGGTGTAATAACAACATGTAAAGTTTCTGGGCAGTGCTTTGACACGATGAAGATATATTTTGATAACGTTGTCTTGAGGCAATATTGTTTTATGTAACAGCTCTTCATTTCGAATGTTAAAGTTTCTAAGGTTATAACGCTTTGTTGATGTAGCAAACGCAAACGATACGATTTAATTCAATAATAAAAGATGATTTTAAAATTAATATAAAACGCATACATACAAATTTGTGTTGTCTAATGAGGATCTAAAGGTTTCTTGAAGGTAAAGACTAAAACAAGCACATGAAAATTTGACCTACACCATTTGTCTTGGAAACACCTAAATTTATTGATTAATTTATTTCGCTTTAATTTCTCATGTACTCTACTTCGATTTTATTGTAACCAACCTGGGCAGCTATTTCTAATTGTGTAGTTGTGTAAAAATTGCGTATACCGTAATTGTATTTGATTTTATATGCAACGGCGACTGTTTATCACATACGATGACCACCTTACATAAATATTTAGACGTAACATCTGTAATTTCTTCAGCTGATTTCTGCATTTAATTTATGAGTATCAACTTTTACAGGTCAAACAATTTCGGAAGGAAAAAAGTGCGGTGTTTGTTATGACCTCAGTTTTTTCTAATGAAATTTAAAAATTTGTAACATTTCCTTTTGCTTATTAAAGGCAAAAATAGTATCTCTCGCGCTAATGCAACTGCATTACGACTTATAAACACGTACGATAAAAAATATAGCAGTGTGACATCGCTCAATAAAAGGGTACATTCAACCTGCCCTCCAATGATGAACTGCTTAAGTAATTTTTCAACCGGCGAAATTTGAAGGAACAATTATACAAATAATGATAACATCAAAAACAGGTAAAAGAAAAAAGACGCTATACATGCGCGCTTTTTATTTCAGGAAACAAACTAATTTACGAAAAGAATGTTCGTAATAGCAACGCATTGTATATTTGAGAATATAAAATACTGTTGAACGCAATGCACGTCTAATATCTGCACACGGCGTATTTATTTTTTTCTTTTGAAAGAAGTATACAATAAAGTGGGGCAGAGTCCACGAGTTCCGCTGGTTAAGATTAATTCGATAAGAAGTTACTGAACCTGTGGATAAATAAAACGTACTTTAAAAAGAAGAATTTATTTTCGTAAGAACCTTTCGCTAGCTAAAAAAGGGGGATTAAAAAAATTAAGTCGCCTATAGATACTATACAAAATGTTTTCGATCAGCAACCATATTGCAGTGGCAGCAGCATTGCTAGTAGATCACCCAATTTTGTTACAACTATAGATGTAGTCTGCAAAGTCTTCAGTTCTGGGCGGCTATGGATTGTAAAACAAATATCTCTACTATCTTGATATAATCTAAACAATTGACTATACTCTGAGGTATATAATCAAAGTCTAAACACAAACAAAACGTAATTTAATATGACATAATTATTGTTTTATGATGGTAAATAAGATTTCGCAATAAATGTTTTTTTTTTGCGTAAACATTTTATAACAACAAAGGCTTTGTAAAAATATACCGAATGTAAATAATTTAAAATAAAAAAGTTTAATTTAAATCGGCGTTGACTTATGTCAAAAAAATTACTTAGATATGGCCATGATATGGCTGAAACAGAGACATGCGTTTTACAGTTCATAGCCGAAAGACGTTTTGGACACTCGTTATTAACATGGATTGAATAGTACGCGTCGTCCTTGAAGGCAAGAAGTGAAGATATGACTTGTTATCTCAATCTCTTTTGAATTAAGGCAGTAGATATTTATTATACTATAACCTCAACTATTTATTTCTTATTTATTTGTTTCTATAACTGGTAGTAGTATAATTAAAGTAACCAACTGAAAAAATAAGGTCCAAGATAGAGATAGATGGCGGAGAATCCTTGAGGAGGCCACGACCCATCCAGGGTTGTAGTGCCAACGATGATTTAAAATTTATATGCCACCTTATCTTGATCAGAATTAGAAAAGTTAAGGCGAGTATTTAGGGTCATGAAGTGAATAAAACTAGTGTATTGTGGAATAAATGCTTCTAATTCTAAGCATTCAATTGATTAAAAACACAAGTAAAACTGGAAGTATGAAGTGATAAATAAAACAATTTTGGGCATTTTATTTTTATTTATTTTTAAGGTTCAATTTTAGGTTAAATTAACAAATGCGCGTGCATAAAACATAAAGAATACACGTTAAATGATATTGGTTTATTTTAAGTTTTTCTATGCACTTTTTACCCATGTTCTAATCGTTCGTAATAAGACAGTAATCACTTAATAAGCGAACAACACAACACAAAACTATCACGTCACTCCAAAGTTGTTTCTCTCATCAGTTGTCAGTTAGTCACGAATTTCTGAAGCAAATGTTGACGTACAAGACAAACGTTCACGCTATTGCAATTGCGCATGCCGAAAAACTCGGTACTTGAGAGTAGCATGACAGATAGGTAATTTTTCATGATCCCGAAACCTGGGAAAAGTAGTCAAAATATCTCAGGAATGCGAATCAAATTGCGCGGCTAAAATTCGAAATTTTGCGGCGTTAATCTCATTTGTGTGTTCTTTTTCGAGAGCAGTTGGGCCAGTTGTAACTTGTTATCTATCTGGAGATATAAGAAATACATAAATTTCCTTTTTATTTCAATAAAATTACCGTCACTCGGGTTTTTCTAGAGAATGTTAAACTAGGATTCCCGATTCTCGGGAATCAGAATATGCCGGGAATACAGAAACCCTAGTACAGACTAAGTTCTGGATTCATATCAGTGAATTGCAAACGTTCGATTCATGGTAATATAATACATCTATGGTTACAACAAGAAAACAGCGGTAGCCACCTTTCAGTTGCTTATCATCATAATTGGCTATCAAGATCCCCGATATTAAGCAGATTACTAGTTGTGGGGCCATTTTGAATATTTTCATTAGTAGGCACAAAATCCCAATTCTTCAGCTACTCCTTATTTATCCATTCATATTCCTAACGTAAATATTTAAGATGTTATAGCAATATAAAGTTGTCAACTGACTTTATAAACAAACACGTTGTATATTTACACATACAGGCTGTAACCTTTCTATCCCAATTAATAGCTACGTGATTTTTGCAATGGTACGAAAGGCACTATGAGTTTTAAAATTTTGTTTCCATTTGTTGTCAGCTGTGATATAATAAGTGATATAGCTATGTCTTAAGAAAATCCTGAACGCAACTCTAGATTTACCCCCTCTCCGTTTATCACGGCCCAGCACAAGAAGTGCTATACACGAGTTTAACATGCTCCCCTCAAAAAAAACTAGCTTAACTACCGGGTCCGTCCTTGTTGCTCCGCAAATTATGGATCCGGATATAGACAGGCCCGAACTCGGGTCTATCCGATACGACTGCGACTTGTTGAGTCATATACGTACCGCGACCGCCGATATCACTAATACTACACATTACCATGTTTATACCAATTTTTTAACCAAAATTTTTCGTAACCTGCTTCGAAAGAATTTAGCTTTATAATTCAAAAATAATTTTCTTTGGTGTTTGCATTATACTACTTTTTTTCTGAAATATCACAACAGCAGGTTATCTGTGACTACTTTGATATGACTAGGATAAAGTACGTTTTGGTTAAAAATATTAGAATGGATTAGGAATTACTTTATAAACAATTGCACTATTTGATGCTACTACTACATGGTATATCCAAAATTGAATATTCACTGCTGCCAAGTTTTTAAATTTTTAACTATTTATATCTTGAAAATTAACCCAACCGTAAAATTCTGTTACATTGATCACTTCAGTTTTTGCTGGAAAATACCGGAATATATATACTTTATACCCGCAGGAATGGTTACACTCTATACATTATGTAGAAAACTGAAAAAATTAAAAAAGGAATGGGCCTGGCTTTTTTCATACTTGAACAATATTTACCTTTTCAATTTTCTAAAATATTTTTTTTGAGCATAATCATAGCTACAAGACCTGGCCCAAGAGTTACTATAACGCTAATATCACGTTCTGTTCATTTTGGGCATGCTGCAACGATTGCTCTTCTCATCTTCGGACTCAAGTAATTCTAATAGTTCGTTCTATGGAGTCCTTCTGAATGATTAAGTGATAGTTTTTTTAACGGAGCATTATCATACATTCTGCTTACGTGGTCAATTCAATCCGTAGTCGTCCGAGTTTGATATGCTGTACAATTTTCTGTTCTCGATACAGTTGGTAAAGCTCGACGTTGTAGCGTTATGTCGAGAATCCACATTTATTGATGGCTCCGTAAATCTTTCTCAAGATCTTCCTCCCGAAACATTGCAACAGTCCTGCTTATTGAATATCTATGTTTCTGAGCTGTGTGTTAGTAAGGGTCGTATTAGGGTTTCATACAATTGTATCTTAGTTAATCGTCTTAGGTTAGGTGACGATAGCTGCTGAAATAGTTCACCACTTATTTGCCAACAGGACTTTATTCTTGATTTCTAGGGTGGTAATATTTTTATTTAATAGTGCTCCTAGGTATGTGCTCTTCCGGACCGGCTTCGATGTTGTAGTCACCGATTGTAAGATTTTGTCTTATTATTGGTCCCTGTGGTTTTCTTATCACAGCCACATACTTCGTTTTTCCTTCGTTGCCAGTGTTCTGCCGATGATGTGAATGTCATTGGCATAAGCGAGTATTTTGGTGGACTTATTAGATATTGTCTCAAATGTATCGATCCCTAAACTGTTGATAGCTTTCTCTCGAACCTAGTTGAAAAGTTTGGACTTGTAGTGTATTTAAATGCAAACTCCTGTTAATCCCCCATTGCAAGAAAGACAACTAACAACAAAACGTAAACTACCTGCGTGGAAATTACATGGTCTTGCTGTTGTTGGTAGGCAGATATTCAGTCATATTTGTTCTTGAACACTTACGTATAGAGTGCTTATCATAGTACCTAGCAAAATGGACAGCATTTATGTAAGACGAAAAATAGTTTATCTGTTCTAAATTACTTTAAATATTTTCTAAATCTAATCTGTTGCTTAAATGTTTGATCAATAGGGTCATACTTGTATTCTAAATTTATAAATGCTGATAAATAAATTAGTTTACACTATAAAATCCTCGAACAACCTATGGGTTTTTTCACCTGACTATACTGTATTCATCTCTTGCGTTTCGCAATCTGTCTCGCGCACCCGTATTTTGTCATCCATGCTCTAATATTTTGCTGATACGAGTAATGAGTATATCCGAATAAAAATAAAAAAGTAACGGAAGATTTTTGGAAGATTTTTTAAAAATCGTTTTATCTTGTTGTTTGGAAAAAGGTTCCATAAAATTAAAAAAAAAGCAAAAACGTCTTGCAAAATTGGGTTGAAAGTGGAAAATTCCCTCCACTCCAATATTGCTTTACCTACAAATTCAGTTCTAAATCATATTCTGCTATCACTTATGAACCATTTAGTATAAACAGATATGCCCTGTCACCCCCCGTTTATTATATGCATGATTTTTCGATTTTTCAACATTGAAAAGGCGTCGCATAGAAATAAGCCGAGTTGGACATCAACTAAATTGTAGGTCTCTAAAGTCTAAATTTTCAAAAAATAGTAGTTGTCGCTATTTCGATGCTACGGCGTTCGGAAAAAAATAGATAAGTGGCAATAAATATACAGGACTGTCTGTCTTGCGCGTCACTAAGCAACAGATGACTTCCATTTTCTGCTAAAGCCGCTGTGTTTATAAATGCATGTTTAATGAGTATCTGTATATAAAATACTTAATTACTTTAACAATATTTATTTATTTTAACCTTATACGTATTTCGGCATGTTTACATGCCAGTGTCAAAGGTTATGTGAAAAAGTAAACAGTTGATGTTGTTATAGCAGTAGAACTTGGTGACTTGATCTCGGTAATCGTCTGCAGATGACTTGATTTCTTATTCCAAAATGTCCAATAGAGGAGAATTTAAGAGATCAATTTGCTCATTCATTAACGGTACAGTTTATAAATAAAATGTATGTTTGCTGAGCAACAATTATTTTCTCGTTTTTCTTCCTGCAACACGTTTGAAAATGTTGGTTATTTTACTAAGCGACGTCGGCTAATGTTTGTGATTTTACCATGCCAACAGCGCTTAAAAAAGGTATACAAAGGCTTTATTTTCAGTGGAGAGCTCAGTTCGTTTTTAGGATTGGAACGGAGCTATCCTCTAAATACTACTAAATAAATTTTGGCTATAATAAAAACATACCACCATTTTCCTAAAAGTGTTAGACTTACGGATGTAACGTAGCGATATCAACAATACCTTTAAAAAATTCAACAAAGGAATTTCAACAGAAAAATGACGGAGCATGAAGTTGTTTCTCTCTGAGATTCGTTTTTGAGTATTATATAAAGATTTCCTTTGTAGAATTTACACGAAAGGTAACATGCAGGAGATTACTGATTCGCTTGTTAAGTATTCACACTGAAGCTGCGAACATTGTAGACATGCATTTGCGCGCGAAAGTTTTAAAGATTTTAAAAGTGCGAAATTTTATCCCAATAGCTTTTGTGTTTTGTTTCAATAAATGCCATGCGTGATACCAATAGTACATTGACATGGTAGTTTAATTAAATGTGAGAACCGCTGTCTAATTTATATGAAAGACAAAATATACGAGCCTTAGCTATATCTTCACACGGCCGGCGTGTTTTCATAAACATTTGATGATATTCATTTTGCTTTATTCAGTAGCAATTGGTGCTGCATATTTCTAAAGATATGTATATAATAAAAAAGTATTTTGCAGATGAAAACAACTAACTACTAGCACAGATTACTTATAACCTAATCTGTAATTAAAAACGAGAATATTATCTGGCAACTCAATGTTCGGACATCAAATAACATTAACTGTTTTTAACATTTTAGTAGAAAGTAACGTCCCCTTTTGATTTAATATCTGCCTGGATTCTTTAATGGCATGGTCTTGACAAGCTTCTGAAATTCCCCATTTACAAATAAATCCCAAATTTCTTGCAGCTTCATGCGAAGTTGAGGAATAGTGTGTTGCGGATCGTCTTTCAAGCTTTGCTTCATCTTGTTCATAATAAAGGCTTGATAACATTAAGGTCAGGACTGCTTGAGGACCAATCCATGACGGTAATATTAAAATCAGCAAACCATTTTTTGCCTTTTTTTTCTGTATGGCAGGATGCGCCATCCTGCTGAAAGAAAACATTTTTCTTAGAGTTCAATGTTTGAATACTAGACAAGAAGTCTAGTCTCTAGAATTCTTTGGTATTTCTCAGCATTAACTGTTCCATCACTGAACTCTACACTTACCAGGCTTTCTACTGACGACATGCTGCCCCCCTGTGTAAATTTGAAGGTACGCTTAAGACAATCTTTGTGAAATGCTTCCGCTTTAGACCGGATCTTCGATAATCACCCGCACACGCGTCAAATTTTGACTAACCTTCGCAAATCACATTCTTCCAGTTCTCTAGCGCCGAAGAAGCCCTTTCCTTTGCCCAAGCGAAGCGTGTCTTCTTCTGCACTTCTATTAACAGTGACTTTTCCTTAGCATACAGAAGACCTACTTCAGTATTCATATTTTACGGTTAAATTACTAAAACACACCTTATAAAAGCAGAGTCCAGACTTATAAATCCATTTCCTACAGTATTCCTGAGAAATATGCAAGTCGGCTTCCATGTTCCAACGAGCGGTTATCGCATGTAAAGTGGACCGCTTAGCATTTTTGCATATTGTCACAAGAAATCTTCTATTTCGAGGCGTTATTAGTCCGGGAGCGACTGAAATTTTCACCAGCAATTGTAATGCTACACTAGTTTCCCTATATTTTTGCATGATGTTTCTAATCGTAGACTTTTCCATATCAAGTCCTTCTGTAATTTTAAATATTGATTTATTTTCATAATATTTTTAATTATTAATTCCCGTATTTTGCGGGTCGTTGCAACGCCACAAGCCATAATTTGCTTAATAAATTGTTACATCAAAATCACAACAGTGATAGAAAGCATTGACAGTGACTTGAACGACCCTGTAATTGTTTTCATTACAGTCCAACATTATTTTAAAGTAATTAAATAGATGGCGTCCGAACATTTAATTGTTAACAAACTTTCACAATTTTTAATAGTTCATTGCGCTGTTCATCAGATATATTAAAATGAATAAGGAAAAACCTGTAATAGATCTTGAAATAAAAGAAATTAAAAAAAAATATCTAAGATCAATAAACCTTCTTTGAAAAACCTCGTTATTAGCTGTTTATAAAAAAAAAACTGGAGGACGTCCGACCATATAGTTGTTAGGGCTCCTTTATGGAGACAAATAGATACAAGAGAAAATTAAGACACCTTGTATATTTAGAATACGATATTAGAATGCTCGTGTCTCACTTCATCAATTATTAAGGATTACTGCATCATAAAATAACCTCATATATAGTGCAAAATGAGACAATGAAATTAAAAGCACATTCCGTTTTATAAACGCAACGCCGAGCTGCAAAAACGTTTCACAAGCGGTCAGTTGCAGAAGATGCTTTATTGGAACGTTTATGTTAACCTGTTTTAAACTGAGAATAGTTATAATTGTGTAATTTTATAGTACTGTACGAGTTAATTAATTGCATTAGTATCTGTGTGATAACGACATGTCTGCGTTTGTCAGCAACAAATTTGAACTGATAACTAACTAACTCTTTGCCGCTTTTCAACTGTTTCTCACGTTTTGCTCTTTCTTTAAATTCTTTAATTGTACATTTGTGTTCAGATTTAGCCGCAAAAAGTGTAATCGTAAGTAATAAACTCTTTTAGGAGAGCCATATAGCGGAGGTGCTCGAAAGTGGTTCCTAATTGCCGATAATTGCGTAGGATTTAAGATGTAAAAAATATCCCAACCCATACATCATGTAGAAATCCTCAGCCGACATTTTAAAGTTCGTTGTTGTAGCATCCAATTTTCTTGTTAACATTCTTCAAGGAGGCCGGGCCATTAAAGTGGCGAAACACAAAAACACGCCACTTAAAATTCATTCTGAAACAGTAATTTATCTGAAACAACCTGTTACTAAGACTAATACTAATTCAAACTGTCTGTTGGTCCCCTCCTCGTGTTTAGGATGCACCTTGTTAACTTACTGAACAATGAAATACTGTATATTCTGACATTGTCAGTAGCAATTAACATTGGCCAACGCGGTTGCCACATTCTAAATTATTTAAAATACGTTATAAATCGTCGGTTATCGCCCATCTAGAGAGCGGTGGCTGGAAAACAATGGCGTAGGATCTGCTTACAATGGTCTATATATTGCCGGTCAGACCGAAACTAGACGCCGCTTAAAACAACTGTCTTCCTTAGCTGTTGGTATAGCTTAGTTTATGGATATATGCAATTACTTTAGACATAAAGCACTCTTATCCGTGTTTTGGTAATTGTGCCATAACTAAAACAATTTCGTGCTCGTATATTTTAGGGAAAGATAATATTTCTACACAAAAAGGGCTAGTATCAAAGCACTTCTTGTTAAAATATCGCAACGGCTACGTAACGAAAATGGAAACACATTGGGTCATTAACTCGCCGGCTACGTAAGAACCAATTTTCTATTTTATCAGGATCGCAATAACTACCTTCTAATAGCACACAAATAGTGCGTCAGAAACCTATTTACTTTTAGAAGCGTTTTTGAATTAGTTTATGTTAGTGTTATTAGGAACAGAACCAAAACATTATGCATCTGCATATAGATTTATACGTTACAAATAAAAAAAAAAACTAGAAACATCTACATTTCAACTACAAATTTCTACTTTAAAAGCAGAAACTTGAAACTGAAAGAGATGTTGCAAAAATGCTTAAGCTTAAAATTGCTTTTTATATCAACAACATACTAATTCTAACAAGAAACTGATTTTAATACTTCCTAAAAAAGAGCGAAAAAATATAGTCTATTATTATCTGTCAAATGAGTAATTCGAGCGTTTTGAACTCACATATCAATAGTTGTTGAACAACAATGCAAAGTTATTCCAAAAACAAATTTCGATGATTGATTCTGTTTCGTTTGAGCGTGTAGCCAATAAAACAGTTTGTCTAAATGGTTATTTAGCTCACATAACATTGCACATGAATCAGTCATGATGATAAGTTTCCGTGATTTATATTAATTTGGGGTTTATTGTAATTGCAATCGACCAGAAAATATTCCATGAATAAATTTATATATGTATATGTAATATTGTGTGTTTCAAAACGATGTTTTAATAAAACGCTGCGATTACTTTATTGCATCGTTATTGGTCCGTAAGCAATGTTTGTAATTATTTTTAAATTGGTCAATGTTTTTTCTATATCGCCATTTCAATTAATAAAACATAAAATAAAGTGTGCACAATTTGTACTTGAAAAAACCAACATATCAATTAGTATCTGTAATAACACAATAAGTGCACGTTATTTCACGAAGTATAAAAAATGTTGTTTAATAATCTCTTCATAGAAGAAAATTTATTTCTGGGAGTACAAGAGAATTAGTGAATTTATTCGATAATATTAATGAAGCAGGAATTGTATTTATGGCAATTACTTTAAGAATACACAATTGGCGTCGATACTAGTCTTTACAATTTATTTAAACCTTACTAAAATTGTTTACACTAAATATTTCCCACTAAAGTGCCAGAAAACAAAAAAATATAAATAAATAATAAATAAAATAATAATTAATAACTTCAACAGCTATTTTTATAGTGAATTTAAAAGATCAGGTACCAGTATTAGTACATCTAATTTACATTAGCATTAGACCAAGCGTTTAAAATGTGTTTAGTTGTGAGTGCAGAACCTCTGGCTTAGATCAACAATGAAGTAGCACTGAGCGAGACATACGTATCTCAAATATTGCAGTTGTAGTTGTACATCCTTGTATAATCGTGCAACATGTTTTACGAATAACTTAATGTATTTGAGTACGCCTTTCTTTTTGTTTACTTATTGAATTTTCACAAAATTCTTTGCTGTTCTGGGACTAAAAGCCCGGTTTTTGTTTATTTGTTTTGTTCATAATTTTAGTATTTTTTCTGGTTTATCGCCAAAAATTATAAATTAGTTACTGAAAATATTTATTTCATAACACTAAATATGCTTCCATTCCATTATTACATTGCACCCACTATAATCCGGTTTATATAGGCCATACAATAAGTAATTTTGACAGTATGTACGAAGAACAAATATACGTTGTTACAAAAATAAACACTCGCGTAAATACAATTACACTAAACTAAGGCAATAATCTAATTTTTATACTTCTGTGAAGACAAAGAAATTAAATATAATTAGATATTCAGACTGCTTGTGGGGAATCAGAAAAGGAAAGTTTGGCGTTGGTTGTTTCCTCGTGAAGAGGCAGGCGCCGTTTTCATCTTTTGGCATAGGAGAACCGCGGATAAAACCTGAACCAGGACAGTCGGCGTGGCCGGGGAAAAGAACCCAAGTCTCCCGAATGAAAGGTGGACGCTGTAGCCGCGAAGCTACCTCTCTCGGTCATCCGCACTCTTGCGGCTGACGCTTCGTTAGTACTGCTATAGTCTGTCCAAAACCTTTATGTGGCTATAGAATTATCTAGCAAAAATGAGTAGCGACGCACGTCTTGTCTACTTTTCACTCAGTACAGTAGTTATATTTTGTTTCACGAACGTAAGTCATTAAGCCTGTTTGTATTTTGATCTCTTTTTAACCTACTCCCTATAAACGAGACGGCAATGGGTTTTATGCGGTATTTTTATCCTTAAATTAGTAGCGCGTCGTTTTTTGTTGTTGCTTCTCCATGTTACCAATTTTAACCTAGAGTTCACATTCATAAAACCAATAACAAATAGGTTTGCAAAATATATTTGATGTTAAATTCAAAACAAACATATTAAGAGCAGTTTCAACAATTTTATGAAACTTATTTATTTAATTACACTTGAAAGTGTAATCGCAAACACTGATTGTTAAAGAAACCCCATTTTGATACACATATTTCCTGCTCATTGCAATTGCACACATTGAAATAAAACATTAGTCAAGCCATTATCAATATGTTTGGATAATATGTTGGCAATCAATGAAGCTGCGCCGTATTTATTATTTTAGTCAATTATATTATTGCATAAGTAAATATTCAAGAAAACTGCTTTAGTTATCAGACTAAAGTACGTTACGTTGTATGCCTTTAATTGTCTTTTGAAATTAATTTAATTAATTATTTGTAGTGCATGAATTAAAATACTGTTAATAACAATTCAAGCTAAACGTAACTTTCATGTTATTATGAAATTTCGTACGCCACTGAATTCTGTCGTTAGACGTTCACTGCATGGCACGTTAATTGCAAATATGCGCTATTCCAGTAGCCTCATAAAAGTTTTGGGCTATAGTGGGGCAGGTTTGTATTTTGCGAGGAGGTATTACTTGTAATTATTTGGTATTTGCACATGCGTTTATCGGATGTGATAAGACTTTATCGTTGTATAGCATCATAGATAAACAAAAGAGATTCAAATTTTCAAGCACCAGGTGTAGCTTTTCTATGCCCGGTATTGACACACACGGAAGCTTTAGTATTTGCTGCTGAACAAACGATTTTGTGCATTAGAAAGCTAAAGCAAAAGAAGAAATGTTGCTATAATTGCGTCACCGACTTTTTTACTTAAAATGTCAATTACAACGTTTTTTTGTAAATGCTAAAGCATCATCCAACACCAGAAGCGACCATCTATTATTATTTTAGAGTTTACCATCAAATAATCGAATGCAAAAACGAAGCATCACAAGTGAAACCAGAAAATTTGGGATGGTTTTTCAATGGTAAACAACTTATACTAACCATGACAGACAATAAGCGGGCTCCAGACAGCATTATTAAGTATTATAACATGCAGTTGCATAGGGTGCAATAGTATGAGATGCACATCTTGCAACCGTAAAAATAATTTACCGTGTATACAAGCGTGCACGGAATGCATGTTGATGATAGTCGTTACTAATGTTGATGAAATAAATAATAGAATAACACAATTTTAAAATACTAGCAATTAAAAAAATGACTATCATCAACATCATGATGTTTTTCTGAATTAAAACAACTATTTTCAATGAATTTCGTGTATGTTTGTGTACACGATAAATTATTGCCTGTCATGATTGGTATACGTTTTTGACCATCGAAACACTATCCCCAAACTTCTTGTTTTAATTGTGCTGCTCTATTCTCGAAGCGCCGGCGCGTCGATCTAAAAATCCTCGTGCTAATTTTATAGAATTTTCTATACAATCTGCATGCGGATTTTACGTTCGCCTCGCCAGGAATAAGGAAAGAAGTTGCCGTCGAAATTTTATACAAAAAAATAGCAGTCCCAGAACCTCACGCATACCAATTTGTATCAAAATCGGCCATTATGAAATGTTTCCGCCATGTTTGTTCCGCCATCTTAAATTTTCTAATTTACATCTTGGATTCGTAATTAGCAGCTCCAAATCGCCTTTAATACCAATTTTTATGCAATTCGGATAACTTGATGAAATCATTCCGCCCGCGCCGTACTGAATCTGCCATCTTGATTTTATCAAATAGATCCTGGATTTGTAATTATGAGCCTCAAATCCCCCCAAATACTAATTTTTATGGGAATCGGATAGCTTTATGAAATATTTCCCGGCGTTTTACATGTATTTTCTTTTAAGTTTATTATTAACGCTAAAAATATATAAATGGTAGTGTAGCAATCACAAATAGTAGGGCAACAATTTTACAGCAAATTTTTTTGTTTTTATTTTAAGCTTAGATGCCCAGATAAACGTTGATAAAAGAATGGCGCATTTTTGTCTTCTTCTCCAAGAACGAGTTTTAACTTTTAGTTTTTTGAAATATGTACGTGCCGGCAAGGAGCGAACAGGGGACGGTTACAGATGATCATACATGCGCAATACATCTGTTAAAGTACACGTCGAAGCATAGCGTCTTTGATATGAGTAACGTAGTCAGTTTTGAGCAATAAACGAAATACACTCTATGTTTGCTTTTTTGTTGCAATACCTTATTGAAGTAGTTGTTTGTAAGTATTATATGTACACCAACAATATATCAACGTATTTAAAAAATATAGTATTTGTTTCACTTTGTGAAAGCATTTAGGTGTAAGCTTACCTATGGTTTTCATATGTGTTCGTTATCATACAAACTTTTATCTGGTTTGAAGTATTTTGAAAGGCACACTAGATAGCATCCCACTGTCACATTTAGCCTACCTATTGTACAACTTTATTTAATTAAAAGTAATAAACTTCTGCTAAAACGAAGAAACTGAAATGTGGACATTACGGTTTAACTTTTTTATCGCGATCATCTCTGACCCTGACTAACCCGTCCCCACGTGCAAGAAAGTGGTACTGAGTTACTGACAGAAGCAAAGCAATGCATGTCGGCTGCCGAGGGCTACCGGGTCCGAAGGAATAAAAGCAGTTTCCGCCTTGGTTTGCACACAATAGTGTCTCCACGATCGCATTTTACCCCTGCCGGCAAAGAAGTTTCAATTCAAAAAATCGATGATGTAATGATATAAGCGTTTCTTCTGTTTTAGCTTTGTCAATGCACAAAATCGTTTGTTCACCAGCAGACATTAGGACCTGCTTGTCAATACCGGGCGTAGAAAAAGTTAATAGCGAATGCTTGAAAATTTGATTCTGTACGGCACAGTGATTAAGCATTTTGTTTTCTGATACCATACTAGAATGATGAAGTCGTATCACATCCGAGAAAAGCATGTTCAAATAACAAAAAATCACAAGCAATACACTTGCGCTTTATATACCCGCCCCACTAAGAGTACTTCGTACTTTTCTTATTCACGAAGATAATCTAGTTTTCACTTATTTTTGGCCTTCTGTTTAAAAGAAACCACTCCAAACGCGGATTTTTGCTAATTTTGAATATGTTGATCGGTATACTTTTGTGTAGGCCGAGCAGTATTTTGGCTGGACTAAACAAGCAACTTAATCTAAATTCACCATAACTGGAAGTTTTTAAATGAAAAATTAAGTCATCTGTAGATATAGATAAGCAAGATCAAATCACCAAGTTCTATTGTTCCTTTAGCATCACCGACTTTTTACTTTTAATCTTATGAATTATTTATGAAGTAAAGCTTAAATTTATTAATAAAATAAAAATTACTGTTTTATAAAAATGTACTATTTCAATAAAATAATTTATTGATATCGGTACTTGCAAATAGCTATTTATAACACATCTTGTCTTTTTAAAAAACTAAAAATTTAGCTTAAACCTTAGTGGAGAGTTATGACTGTTGGGGTGTATTTGTTAAAATATTCCCATGAAAACGCGACAGAGTTTTTTTTAAGTCGTGGCTAGGAAATTTACCTGAAGGCCAATTTTGTATTAGTAGAAAGCACTAAATGACGTTTGACGTTACGACACTAGGTATCAGTCGCGTGCTTTACAATGTAATATGAATTTATTTCGTTATACAAAATTAACGGCGCAGTTAAAAATGGGCTCACAAATTAAAAAAAAATACAATGAACTCTTGCGGGCCGGACGCGCACTATAGCTCACTACTGGCTCAAACATTCAGGAATATCATCGTCGCGTTTGTTGTTTTTGTACTATGTACTACTTGATATTTCGAATTCCATGTATCTACACAACATTTATGCTTTCTAATATAAAAATAGGTGCAAATGAAACTTTTCAATGTAAAAATACGACTTTTATGTGTTTTTGATAAAACACGGACGTTTTTAAAACTTAAATTCTATTGACAATTTGCTAATCCTTTCTGCACCGTGAGTAAAGTTCAAAACGTAGATACAGTGGTCGGAAACGATTATCTGTGAACATTAAAGTTAATTTACGTACATTTCCTCTGTAATAGCAGGGATAATGTACCAACATTCTAGTATTGTATGAGTTGCAAAATTCAAGTTATAATGGTTTTTCTTAGCATTTCAATTTTCTCAGCGGAAGGTAATACTTTGTCGACTTCAAAATGTCTTAAATTGTAAGTGTAGGAGGAAGTGTTGAATTACAACGTAATCAAAAATGCGTAATCTTAAAACAATTTAAAATATTTCATGTTGCTTATACAATATTAACAAAAACTAAATCCTTTTAGGGTCAACTAAATTAACCAATTAGAAGGTTATAGACCTTAGCGTTTTATAACGATACTTAATGTTATCAGAAGTTTGATGGTTTAATAGACGAGTTATCAAATATTTGGAGGACGCATACAGGGTGACTTCATTTTTATCGCAACACCATTGGGATATCAGCTAGGAATACACAGAATTGGTTAAAATGAATAATATTTGCTAATTAGGACAGTAATTTAATGACGAGTTTGTTTTTCCAAAAATGTACCATTGTACCAAATGTAACCATGTTCCATTTATTAATTAAAATTATAAATCTCATATTAGTCAAATTACAAAAAAAGCTGCAAAGGAAAATTGTATACATCTACTGTATTAAGCAAAAATATTTCCACAATTCTATTCTGTTTCGTATAGTAAAAATACAGTCAAAAAGGCAATAGGCACGATCTTCTATTGAGAATTGACGTATATGCGGGGTTTCCGTTTGGTCGTTTATCTAAACTGTTTAATTAAATAATTACTAAAAAAGATTAGCATTCGCTTCGAAAATAGATTTTAAACTTTTAAAAACTTTTTAAACATTGTGTGCAATTACAAAATACCTAATATCCTAATGTCGAATAGCCGATCTAAGCAAACGCGAATTTCTTACCATCCCCAAATTCCCCTAAGAATCCTAGCTGCCATTGATAATGACAAACCGTCATTTATCTGTCAATGACGTTCGCCATGTAGCTCCCCGCCATCGAAATTTTCGTTATTTTAAAAGTAAATGAATTCTAGCTTGCAAATCTGTTTGCAAAATGTAAAATAACAATTAGAACAATTTTCCATCTAGAAAACCTTCCACAGGTGTTTTTTTTGTTGTTTACTTCAACAGTTTATTTGAGTTATCCCCCATAAAACGACATGTCTGAATTATAACATCGATTTAGAGATTTCAACGATTAACATTGGTTGCGACTTAAACTTTTAGCGTTTAAACATTGTGTGCAATTACAAAATACTTAATATTATTAAACCAGATTCAAAAAATAATCGAACTTGGGAGGGGTGTTATAGTTTAATAAATACGTTCAGAAAAAAAGCTTAGATTCGTATTCTACGCATGTCGAATAGCCGATCTAAGCAAACGAGGATTTTTTTACCACCCCCAATTCCCCTAAGAATCCTAGCTGCCATTGATAATGACAAACCGTCATTTATCTGTCAATGACGTTCGCCATGTAGCTCCCAGCCATCGTCATTTTCGTTATTTTAAAAGTATATGAGTTCTAGCTTCAAAATCAGTTTGCAAAATGTAAAATAACAATAAGAACAATTTTCCATCTAGAAAACCTTCCCCAGGTGTTTTTTTGGTTGTTTACTTCAACAGTTTATTTGAGTTATCCCCCATAAAACGACATGTCTTAATTATAACATCGATTTAGAGATTTCAACGATTAACATTGGTTGCGACTAGAAAATATCAAATATTAAAAAACTAAAAGACTCCTTCAAACAATAAGGTGGATGATTCAATTCAATATAGACGCGCTCGTCAAAAAACCACCTACGATTTCTCGTTTTTGGCAAACTTTCGGCTTGAAAATCGGTATGACGGTGTTGAATAACAATAAAAACAACTTTACAATGAGAAAAATCAGCAAACTAAATTTCGTGTTTTTGAAACTTGTTGATTTTCGTAATTTACCAGTTTGTAAAATTAAAATTTATGAAATTTACTATACTTTTCAATAATTTTTTTTTGAAAATTTACAAAATTTGAAAATTCTGCTTTTTTTTAAAGTTTGGAATTTTTTAAATATCTGTATTTTATACATATTTATAAAAAATTTTTTAAGATTAACAATATTTTCTGAAACTGCAAATTATCAAAGTTTTTCAAATGTTGAAACTTTCAACATTTCTAAAAATTTTAAAATATCAGAATATTTTGATAACATTCAAACTAATGGAATCCGACAAGCTTATTGTTATAATATTGTTTTGTGCATATTTAGTTATTAAATGTAAAGTAATTTCGCGGTTACTAAATTTGTTCCTGTCATCAAAAGTTCTAATAAAAAGTTTCCTGTATTGGTGATATGGTCTATTAAGCGTACATTGTACTGATTTTATGCATTTATGGTTTCGTATTATAATGCTTTTATCAGATTAGTTTTTTAGTTTAAATAGCTTTTGTAATCCTATTTTTTGAACGTTTATGACAATTCGTTTATACAAACAAAGGCAACGTTGTTTTGTTTTATCTACTCGTATTACAAGACACGTCTTTAGTACTTTTCAGCTATGTTTCCATTACCAATCTAATGCAAATCATTTTCGTCTGTTCATAGTAACTGGATACATACATAAATACACATTTAGTAGCGTACGCACAAAAAAGATAATCTGGTTAAATTACATAAATAGCTTTCTAACAAAAACACTGAACAAACACCTAAGGCCCATGCTTTCATACTACCCCAACCTAACTGTAGATAAAACACATAATTGTTTTCAGCGTTCTTTCCCTCCAATATTCCAGGATAAATACGGGTTGCAGAAGGGAGATTCCGATCCATTTTCGTATTAATTCTCAACAGCCTGCGCCTTATGCGTACCAGCATACTCGCCCTTAATTATATCCGATTGTTTAAATGTGTTGGTGTTGCATTGGCGTAGACATAATAGTTAGCTTATTCTTGAAATAGTTCAAAATTAATTTTATCTGTAGTAAATACAAAGTAAAATTACAACTCACTGAAATAGATTGAAATGGCACAAAACATTTTTGTCAGTTAAAGTTTTAGCAACATGGCAGTACTGTTTTCGTACAAGAAATTCGAATTTTCGCTAAGCTATTTTTATTTGTTCCAAAACTCTAGTGGCAAAGAACAACAGAGTATAGTATAGTCAAATACTACGAAGAACTTTCTCTACGAAATTATAATACTTACATAGACACACGGAAATATTGACTTCTAGAGTCACGAGATAAATCTTAACTTTTGTCAGTTATTCAATAATTATTATTTATTGCTGTGATATGAGCCTACAAAAATACAGCCCCAAAACACTTGCCTGAAGACAGTTTATCTCGCAATTACTAATTATTTTTAATGAATTTTGAAGCCTTAAGAAGAAATTGGATAAGATGAATAAAACAGAAACACAAGCAAATATCACGGTACAAAGGTCTTGATTAAATGTCAATTTGAAGTTATACTGATTTATAGAAGATCAAGAAATTTTAAAATTCATCTTTTCTTAGAACAGACACGTATCTTAGTTTCTTCACAATTACTGTTGTTATCTGTGACTTGAAAATTGTTGTATGATATACTCCTTCTTCTCTGGTTAAATTATTTCCAACAAAACACACCACTCAGCTCTAAATAGCAATTTTATTACCATTTATTTATTCAAGATCGTTAATGCAATTTTGCAGCTTCCTCCACTGTAGCCTCAAACACGTATTGGATTGCTTTTGCACTATCTTACTTTTGAATACTTTCAATATAATTCAAAATACTTCTATCCGTTTTGTTATAGATTTGATCTAACTAGAAAACACTATCATCATTCAATAAAACTGGTTTTCCTTCTTTTTTCTGCGTTTCTGTTTATATGACGAGCCGTAACTAACTAAAATGCCTCTTTCTTTTGTCTTTTTCCCTGATTATTATTTGTTTGAGACAAATAACTTCTATGATCAACGAGTGTTCTATTTCGCACTTGTCAAAGTATCAAAACGTCATTTACATTCATAACCCCCAAAAATTACATTTAACGATTCACTAAACAAGTAAGTTTTAAGCTTTGTACATCTTAAACTTTTTAAACATTTCTAAAATAATAAAGTAATAACATTACTAAAATTAACATAAACAATAATCGTACCAATCTGATTGTGTACCTCTATCTTTCAGTGAATACAAACCCCACAGATGTTGAAAAATATAAATGATACAATGTGTTGCAGTGGATAGTTGAAAACTCCAATAAAATAGCTTTACAATGATATGTCATACTTCTCTTATGGTTTTAAATTAGCCTTTGAAGAATTAAAAAATAAAGTTATAATAATACAATTGCGGAAGGACATGTTGGTAGTGGGCGTAGAGGTACTAAACATTATGTTTCATGTATTTTTGTTTTTTCAAAAGCTAACTTCAAACCGTAAGGGAAGTATGGCACATTAATCTATAGCTCCTTTATTGGAGTTTTCAAGTATCCCATGCAACGCATATGGTTTCATTAAAAAAAATACGTGTTCACATGTTTCAATGAACTTTGGTGGGGTAATTTGGCTAGGATGTTCTTTTAAAGGCAAATGGCACTTGTTTTGCATTTCTTAAGCAGGTGTTAGTGATTTTAATTAAGTCATGGTCTACTTTAGCAAAATATATTTTTCATAATCTAACAAAATATGCCCTTTAAAATTTCGTTTTTAAGTGTACCGCTATAATAGTTATTTATGTACCAAGTCAGTAAAGTGATTCTTTATCGAACGAGTCTGAGATTATGAGCCGAGCGAGCGAGGCGAGTAACAGGCGAGTTCTATAAAGACACTTTACTGACGTGGTGCATACAAACTTTTATCGCCAACCGTAAAAATGTCTTCTTTCATCATTTTCTATAAATAATTCGCGAAAAAACTTTTACTGTTAGAGCCGTGACACCGACAAACGATTTCTGATTAATGTCAAACCATTTTTTTGGCTATGTTGATAAATATTAGCGGCAGATAAAGTGTTTGATTTTACAGTAAGATAAAGTGTTTATTTACTTCCGAAAATCGCTATGGTAATGCATGGCTTTATTGACGGTTGGCGATAAAGTATTTTTAGTGCTGATTCCAAACTTCAAAAAATATATAGGGTGTTCTATTTAAAAAGCAAAAGTTATATACTATTACACCAAAATAGTAGGTGGGCGGTATGTAAAACGGGTTTTATACAACATTTTGTACCATATGTTAGTACTGGCATTTATAACAAAAACAATTTTTAATCGATATCTTGAATAAGAAGGAAGTTACAAGCTGTAACGCTATTTACAAACACCCTGTATATTTATTTTTCGCAAAGCTGGATTCTGTAAATATTTGTTTACCACTGAAATTGGAAAATTGTAATTTGAAGCTATTGTAACATATACAAAAAAATATCTAACTTGCAACTATAAGTATATTGCACGTGTAGGTAAGCAAAAAGTGCATCATATTAAGAACCGTATGAAGTTGAATATTAATAAGGTGACCAATCGTCCTCCTTTAGGGAGGACAGTCCTTCTGTTGTAGGTTCTGAGTAGGATGAAAATGAGAGTTCTGGATCCACCTCCCACCACTTGACCTCCACCCCCCACCACTCAAAGGTTATTGACCTAGGTCGTTGACCTTTTGACCTTGACCTCCACCCCCCACCACCCAAAGGTCATTAAACTAGGTCATTGATTCTTGACCTCCACCCCCACCACTCTAAGATCATTGACCCACCCCCACCACTCTAAGATCATTGATCCACTCCCACCACTCACCGGTCATTGACCGATATGATAATAAATAAGAGTAAAATAAAAATGTTAAAATGTTTTTATTACATTCGATATTAAAATTTATTACATTAAATATGTTTTATAGTATAGTATTACACATACACCAAAAATGATAGTTATTATAACATCTAATACTAAAGATGCGAGACAATAGTTGCGCGTTGAAGATTTTGTATTTTCCTTAACAGTATTTGGGGAAACAATAATATTTTGCCAGCTAGTTTCAATTGCAGATTTGGGATACAAAAATTTGATTTTAAACCATAACGTAGTCTTTGCTGTAATATTCTGTAATGGTTTTGAGAGAACTTTAATTCCTTCCAAAGTGTCACAATCCATTCTATACCATAATGTAGAATTTGCAGTTTTATTAAAAGATATATATCCTTCGATGGAATTTGGAGGTTGAGCTACATACAACACATCATCATACACAGCTGCCAAGACAATGAGAAACTGTATGGGTAACATGTTGATAACGTAAGCAGTCGAAACGTAATGATGGTTAATAAGTTGTGAGTCATATTATATAAATGTATTTCAACATTGCAACACATTAAAGATGTAAGGAATTAATATGACACCTATAGTTCCCAAGAGTAGAAAATAGTTGGTATATAATGTGGAGGGAATTTTCACTGTCACATGACATACTTGATCTTGTTTAGTATTTATAACTTCCAAAATATTAGCATACAAACAGCTTGGCGACCATTTTAAGTGTTCTTGAAGAACATCATCTAAATCTGTCCAATCACCAATTTCTATCTGACAATAAAAGCACTTAACAAAATCACAATTCTGAGTGTAAAAAAAACCAGCTCGTGCAAGGGTTTCAGATGTTTTCACACCTTCCCAGTTCTTAAATGTAAGTAGTCTGTCGTTAAAACGACCTAATGCTGTACTAACATCTTCCAAACACATGTTGCATCAAAGAGAAGACTTTGTAAACTAAACAGATTTATTTTAGAAAATTAAATATAAAACCACATGATACAAATAAAATACAAAAAATTAAGAATACAAAAAAGGATTACAATTAGTTTCAATGAGAGTTTTGGAACCCCATAAAAATGCAACGTGGAGAACTTCAGAACCCATGTAACGTCGTGTGGAATCTTGCAGAGCTGGGTATACGTTTTTTACGTAGTATGCTGCTAAATCATCTTGTATTGGTGGTAATGCCTTTGTCACAAGAAGATTGTCCTCCAGTTGCTCATTCCCAACCCATAGAGTGTACGACAGGGTTATCACTGTCAAGAGGAAACGATTAGATGTTGGTTCGCTGCTGCGCATCACGAAATCTCGAAAGGAAGACCAAAATCCTAACAGGCGACGATCACAGGTGGTGGTGTCAAAGTCACCAACCATAGCAGGAAGTGTATGATCTGTTGATGATGATGCCATTTTAACTGTAGAACTGTGTTGTTACTGTAGAACTGTGCTGTTACTGTACTATACTTTACTAACACTGCAAACTTGCTTATAAATACATTTCTTCACCCCACTACTGCATAGAACACATTTGAAAATGGAGGGGTGAATGTGGTTGACCTTGACCTTGACCTTGACCTTGAACTTTTTTATTTGTGATACATGATACATCTATCCCAAATAAAAAACATCTAAAAGATATGATGTTACAGTTTTAACAAACAAAAAGTATAAGTTTCAAGTTGGTCGGACCCACCCCCGGCTATAACATCGGAACCGTAGGGGTTAGGGGTGAGATAACCACAGGTATGAATGTAGAAGTTTAAACAGCACTGTGGGGGAGGGGTGGGGAGGTGCTACGGGGACGGGATCTGGTTGGGGGTGGTCGAAAATGGCAGAAGGGGTGGTCCAAATTGAAAATAAAATCGCCGCCAACCTTCCCTCCCCCCCTTCAACCCCCCCTCCTATCTGTATCCCACCCTCCTCCCATCCCACCCTACACCTGTCTGTGGGGGGTGGGGGCGGCTTCGCCGCCCCATTCTCAATTGTTGTCCCCACGAAAAAACTTTTTTTTTTTTTTTTTTTTTTTTTTTTTTTTTTTTTTCCCAAATTTCGTGTGGGTGTTAATTTTTAAATTTTTAAAAAAATTTTTTTTTTTCCTTTTTTCTTTTTTCTTTTCTTCTTTTCTTTTTTCCTTTTCTTTTTTCTTCTTTCTTTTTACTTTTTGCTTTTCTTGTCGTGTGGCTTTAAATTTTTTTTCTTTTTTCCCCCAACATAACCTAACCTAACCTAACCTAACCTAACCTGACCTTTGACCTTTGACCTTTGACCTTTGACCTTTGACCTTTGACCTTTGACCTGCACAATTTTTTTAAATTTTCATTATTAATTTAATTAGTTTTATTCATTTTCCTGTTTAATTGTATTACGGGGTAATTGTTTTATTATTATACAATATTCAAACTTTCAAATTATCCAATTATTCGTAATATAGAAATTTATAAAGTATATACTGAACCTTATACAAATTCCTCCTATGATTTAATTTACATATTCGTAATAATTTCAATTTATAAAGTATCTACTTTAACTTATAGATTTTAGATTATTTTATTTAAATTTTAAAAGTACCTACTTGTTCTTAATTTTAAAATGATTACAACATCTATTATTAATTTTATTATTTTTTATTCATTCATTTCTTTTTAATTATATTACGAGGTATTTGTCATCGTAATATTTATTGTTACATATTATACATTATTTAAATTTTCTAAATATCTAATTATTTCTAATACAGAAATTTATAAAGTATATACTGCAACTTATACAAATTCTTTCTATGATTTCATTTACATGTTCGTAATATTTTCAATTTATAAAGTATCTACTTTAACTTATACATTTAAGATGCTTTTACTTTATTTAAATTTTAAAAGTATCTACTTGTTTTTGATTTAAAAATGATTACAGCATCTTATTATTAACAATGCACTTATTTAAATTGTAATTATTACTACTCACTATCAGATTCGGATGAGGAAACATCCAAAATTTCTTGCATTTTTTTTAAAAACTGTTCCATTTCTTCTTCAACATTTTTTGCATCTGCCTTGATATACCATTCTCCTTGTTTGAATACGAGACCGAACCATTCATGTTCCTCGAACTCGAAAAAACCTATAGGACCACCGTAGTGTTTTTTTAAAAATTCGTTTAGACCGCTTTCAGCCTTTAAGGTCATCATTTCAGAATTCGTGGGTTCCCGTCCGTATTTGTAAAACAAATGTTGATCCAATTTTTTGGCGTGAGCGATACCCGAATTAAGACGGTAAAAGAATAACATTTTTTCTGTTTTCAAAGAGTCGATGTCTTTGTTCCCACAACGCTGACCGGTCAACGAACCAACCGAGCCGTGCGTGATTCTACAGTTCAACTAACCGTGTAGTACATCGACCGTGCCCTTTTGTGAGTAATCGTACGTAGTCGTTCCGTCTCGTATCGTTGGAATGCAGTTTTACAGTGTTCGGTTCTTCTAGTGTATTTAAACAAACCTCCACAGTTGACGCTATACTTAGCTCGTGTACCTAGGTAGCGTTATAATGATTGAAATTTTGTGTATTGTGTGTGGGTTACTCCAGCGGTGTTTGTTTTACAAAGGCGACGGTCTGTGCGACAATTGCATGGTTAGCCGTTTGCCGGTGCGACCAGCCCGTCGTCGGTTTAATTTATCCATGCGTCGGTCGACGGACCCTCCAAGGAATTTGGCACCACCTAGTACGGTAAATATCATAAGTGATTTAACTATTAAACCTATAGACAAGAGAAGTTTGAATATGCGAGTTAGCAACTTGCCGGTGACGGAAGTTGTTAACTTGTGTAGCCAAACTTCTCAGGTGGTGCCCGACCCTGTGGAGGTTGCGTCCCCGACGGCTTCGCAATTGCTCGCTACAGAATTGTCCGAGTTCGTTGATTTTACGCAGTTGTCTCAGCTGCAGAATCAATTTGCAGAATATCAACCGAATAGAAACGTCTCTGTAGGATCTACACCGCTACCTTCTTTAGATCTGGAAGGTGAAGACTTGAATCGACTCCTGGAGGAAATGGAAGTACCGGAACACCTTTTGCCTCACCATCTCGCCTCTCCGTTCCCAGAGAACGATTCTGGGAACCACCCGTCGGAGGAAACTGGAGTTGATGTGCAGCAACACGTTGACATTGTGCAGCCTGTTGACGTGGAGCAGCACGTTGTTGAGGTGGTGCACCAGGTCCACGACGTGGTGCAGCAGGTTGACGTGGTACAGCCTGTTGACGTGGAGCAACACGTCGTTGAGGTGGTGCACCAGGTTAACACCGTTGTTCGAAGGTTGGTTCCCCGACGTCGATGTCGCCAATTCGATCGGCTAGATAGGCAGCTTGTTGCACGTGACGCTTGTAAAAAAAAAATAGAACGTTTCAAAAAGTTGCTTTCCGTGCAACAAGCGAAGCTGCGGTTAACGGAGCACATCATCAGCGAGTTGGTGAAAAGAAGGCGTCGACGGTTCCTCCGGTAGTCGTTTCAAGTGTTCTCCATCCTGTCTTCTGCTTTTAAAAATAACTTCTTGGCGTTTATCGTTTCAGTATGAGTGGTGCTTTGATTCAAAGTGTATAAGATTGAAAGAATGTTTGTGTGCAATCGTTGTGGTAAGACGTTCACCAGGTCCGATGCTTTGCGTCGACATCGCAATCAAAGTTGCTTGATTGGATTGCCTCCACCGAGTATTAATGGTAAGATATTCTTTTTTTTGTTTTATGTTTAAGATGTTACAATGAATTCTTTTGTTTATTAATAGACAACAGACCTGCACCGACACCTTTTGCAAGTTCTAATGATGTGTCGAGGCCCTCTGGTGGTCGTGCTGTTGCAACTTCAAATGTTGTACCGGGGCCCTCTGGTGGTCGTGCTGTTACAACTTCAAATGTTGTAACGGAGCCCTCTGGTGGTCGTGCTGTTGCAACTTCAAATGTTTTACCGGAGCCCTCTGGTGTTAAGAGGTTGCGTGTGGAGGCTCCTGCTTCGATTGGTATGTGGCTTTGATTAATATTTCGTTCATAGTACTTCCGGGTTGTCATCTTTGTTAAATTCTGGTGGTCAAATTTTGATTTTCTGAGTAACATTTTTTCTGTTTCGTTAAATTTTGATTTATGTCTAGCAACAATTTAATTATTTTTGCATTTTATTTTTCAGTATCTTCGAGAGAAAACGTATACTGCGATGCTTGCCGTGAAGACGTTCCTCACCGCTTGTATCACGGGCATTTGCGTAGCAACCGTCACAAAGACAATGCTCGTACTGATGACCATCGTGTAGGTGTGGAAATCCTTCGGAGCGCCTTTAAAAGTCGCCTTGTCAGCTACAGGTTCAGCAGTAACATTGATCATATTGTGTTACGTGAGTTTTTGATTGAATTAAAAAATAACGTTCTCAACGTTCTTTCTCGAGATATTACGAAATTTCTTTCTGTCAAAATAAATTTTGAGTTATTTGGTTACTACGTTTTGGAATCTCAACAAATTCATGATATCAAGTCTTTTAATTCCAAAAATATTGTTGCTACCGTTAGCACTAATTTAACCGACATGTATGATCATTTTACTGCTATCCTGGATCAAAAAGCTGTCGAATTTCAAGAGCGGGAGTCAGGTATGTGTATAAAAATTTATTTTTTAACATAAAGTTCTAATTAGATATTTCCTTGTTACAGGGTGGGCTCTAGTCCGATGGCTATTTTTGGAGGTTAATGTTAACAAATACAACCCCCTCAGAGCTTCATCGTTTATTCCGCTGCCTATGCAGCTGCTAACTAAGAAAGCCATTGTCAACGTTCAGAATGATGACCAATACTGCTTTGCCTGGGCCATCACCTCCGCCATCGCTCAACCTACCGGCCCCTCCAACCGCACCTCTTCGTACCCGCCCTTCAACAACTTGTTCGACTTTCGAGGAATCGACTTTCCGGTGAGCTTAAAAGACATTTCTAAATTTGAATCCCAAAATGTTGTTTCCTTAAACGTGTATGGTGTTGAACCTATTTATCGTGATAATAAGACCACCTATGAGATTGTGGGCCCTCTTTATTATACAAAAAATAAACAAAACGTTCATGTAAATTTATTGCTTCTTAACGATTCCAAAGGTAACAACCATTACTGTTGGATTAAAAATTTTTCACGTCTTCTCTCTAAACAGATGAATTCCAGGAATGGAGCGAAATTTTTTTGTGATGGTTGTCTAAATTATTTTAACGCTCTCCAACAGCTACAACGTCATTGTCGTTATGATTGTGAACGAGTGGTAGTTAGATTACCTACGATAATACCTAGAATTGATAAACTAGGTAATGAGGTGCCTGGCAATTTGCTTAAATTTCAAAATTACCAGAAACAATTGCAAGTTCCGTTTGTTGTTTATGCAGATTTTGAAACTTTACTAAAACCTATTGATACCGCTGAACCCTCCCCTTCTAAATCTTTTACTATTAAAACGGCTGAACATGAACCCTACTCGTTTGCGTACTACATAAAATGTTTGCATGATGATTCGCTATCCAAATTTGAAATTTTTCGCGGTCCTGATGCTGCCATCGTTTTTATGGAACGATTAGAATATGATTGTCGATATTTGTACGAAAATCATTTAAAAAATACGAAACCGATGTTACCGCTCGATCGTGATGAACTATTGGAGTTTCAAAATGCTACGGTTTGTTTTATATGTGAAAATCTTTTTTTGGAAGATGATGTTAAAGTTCGAGACCATTCTCATTTGGACGGCCGTTATCGGGGTGCGGCCCATTCTCAGTGCAATTTAAATTTTAAAGTTCCAAATTTTATCCCCGTATTTTTCCATAATTTAGGTTACGACAGTCATCTTTTTGTTAAACAATTGGCTTTAGAAAATGAACAGATTGATGTTATAGCGCAGAATAAAGAAAAATATATTTCGTTTAGTAAATATCTTTTAGTGGATGAAATTATTAGGGAAGGGGGTAAGACTCATAAGGAGTTTTTACGTTTGCGTTTTGTAGACAGCTTTAGGTTTTTAAACTCCTCTCTGGCTAGCTTAGCTGAGAACCTTCCCTCCGATGATTGTGTCGAGATTAGAAAATATTTTCCGGATAGTTCTAAATTTGACTTGATTAGACAAAAGGGTGTATTTCCGTATTCATATGTGAATTCTTTTTCTAAATTAGATGAACAGGTGCTTCCCTCTCGTGAACAGTTTTATGATAAATTGCGCGATGAAGAAATTTCTGAGGATGATTATGCGCGTGCACAACGAGTATGGGAAGTGTTTGGATGTGACACGTTAGGAGATTATTCAGACGTGTATTTGAAATCTGATGTATTAATTCTAGCTGACGTGTTTGAAAATTTTCGGAAGGTTTCTCTTCAAAATTATAAACTTGACCCCGCCCACTACTTTACGACGCCCGGTTTTACTTGGGATGCTATGTTAAAGTATACAAAGGTTGAGTTGGAACTGTTAACCGATATCGATATGTTTCATTTTTTCCGAAAAGGAATTAGAGGCGGTGTTAGCGTTTGTATCGATAGAAAAGCGATAGCCAACAATCCTTTTCTCCCCGATTACGATCCTACTTTACCGAAAACGTTTATAGCATACCTTGATGCTACGAACTTATATGGGTACAGCATGATACAACACCTTCCCCATTCTAAATTTTCTTGGTTATCGGAAAATGAAATATGCAATTTCGATGTTAATGAAATTCGGGATGATTCAGATTGGGGATATGTTTTGGAAGTTGATTTGCGTTACCCGGCGGAGTTGCATGATCCTCATAATGATTTACCATTCTGTCCGGAAATTATGGTTCCTCCTGTTTCTGAATCTACCATGCCGAAATTAATTCCAAATTTGAATGATAAATCTAAATATGTTATACATTATCAAAATTTAAAGCAGGCTTTGTCTCACGGTCTCGTCTTGTCAAAAACTTACCGCATTTTAAAGTTTCTTCAATCTCCTTGGTTAAAGCCCTATGTTGACTTCAATACTGAATTACGAAATAAATCGAGAAACAAGTTTGAAAAAAACCATTTTAAACTTATGAACAATGCTATGTTCGGAAAAACTATGGAAAACGTGGACAATAGATGTAATGTCAAATTGCTTAGCCATTGGGAAAATGTTGGTAAAAGATTCGGAGTTGAAACGTATATAGCGAAACCGTCTTTTAAAAATCTTAGCATATTTTCGGAAAATTTGGTGGCTGTTGAATTAAATAAAGTAAGCGTTATGTATGATAAACCAATCTATGTTGGGTTTACTGTTTTAGATCTCTCCAAAACTGTTATTTACGAGTTTTATTATGATTTTCTTAAACGCGTTTACGGCAACTCCGTTTCTTTGCTTTACACGGACACTGATTCTTTAATACTTAAAATTAACACTGAAAATTTTTACGAAGATATCCGTCAAAATATAGACAAATTTGATACTGCAAATTTTCCTCCTGATAATGTGTATCAAATTCCGATTACCAAGTCGGTTCTGGGTAAAATGAAAGATGAATATGCTGGCATTCCTGTTTCCAGTTTTTACGGTACGGGGGCTAAGTCGTATTGTGTCAATGTTGGAGATGAAACTGTAAAAAAAGCTAAAGGTGTCAAAAAGAATGCGATAGATAAATGTTTAACGGGGGAGGACTACAGTTCCATTGTTGAACATAATAACAAATACATTTTTTGTAAGATGTACATTTTCAGATCTGCTCTGCATAATATGTATACGGAACTTAAAAATAAAGTTGCTTTATCTTCTAAGGATGATAAAAGGTTTCTTATTCCGGGCACTTCCCAAACTTTGGCGTGGGGTCATGAACTTATTTATTTATATGACATACCTCCTGATCGGCTGGATGACTTAGTAGCTATGTTGGGTGATGTTGTTCGAAATGATATGTATTAATTTGTTGAATGTGATGTGTATAACTTTTGTTTCGAACCAATATTTGTATATTTCTATAATTTTAAACGTATTTGTATTTAATTAAACATGTATTTACAACAAATTTTCTATGAAGGTTTGGATGATATTGTTCGAAATTATATGTAATAGTTTAGTTGCATACCTTTTGTTTCTAACCGATATTGTTGTTTTCAATTGTGTATTTATGTTTTACATGTATTTGTAAACTTGTATGTAAAATAAACAAATATTCTATGAATTTTTTATTTAAAAAATTATACATAAGTACCATTTGTAAATAGTAAAGTATTAACAATTTTTAATTAGTAAATCAGTTACGCTATATTGTTTTTAGAAATCCACGAATTATGTGTTTTATCGAAACCCAACCATTTTACGAACACCTTCTCCCCTTTTTTTCTTAAGACTTTTTCCACTAGATAAACATTAGAATGTTTTACTTTTTGAAGTTCGTATTCGTAAAATCCTCCTTTAATTTCTTGGTTTTGATTATCTTTCAAAATATAGGTTGTAGGATTGGTAAGTTTAACTTTAGCAATTTTAAAGATTTCGGTGCTCCAATTAGGGGTGTAACCCTTATCGAATGCTTCTCGATGTTTACTTATTCTCACGTCATCGTCAAGCTTAAACTTCGGTGTTCTAGGATCGATCGTCTTCACGTAATTATATGCTGTTGCTAAAATACCTTTTGCATTTTTGTTATTAACATCTTTCGGTTTAAATCCCGTGGTACGATGTTTCGTAGCGTTGTACTTTTGAACGATTTTTGGTAATAAATCTAACCATCTGTAAGAACCTTCGATGCTGAATTGTTTCCACATTAAACTTTTAAGAGTGCGGTTAACTCTTTCCACAATACTACTTTTCGTATTTGAATACGTACTGTAGTGATTTATATTAAATTGTTTCATTAAATTTGCAAAATTTTTATTGTAAAATTCTTTTCCCATGTCTGTCTGTAGATTGTTTGGAGTGATTTTAAGTGATAATAATAATTTTTTCGTTGCGTTAGCTACTTCTCCTCCAGTTTTTCTTTTTAATGGATACGCCCACACGTATTTGGAGAATGCATTAATTACAACTAATATATATCTAAATCCGTTATTAAATTTAGCATAAGGTATCATTTCCACCAAATCTGCTTGAAATAAATCGTTTAATCCTTTCAAAATTACACGTCTTCGTTTATAATTTTTTCTGGCTGGCTTATGTAATTCGTTTACGATTTCTTCTTTAACACTTGAAACAATTTTTCTAATCTGGCCCATGCTTCAATTTATTGTGACGTTTTTGTAATTAAGTTGATTTTTAAAAGAGCTTCAAATGCAAACGTTGCCTTTGAGTTTTTGTTGAACCGCGCGCTTATTGTATCACCTGTATTGAGTGTCAACCCACGAAGTGATGAATCATCCACATTCACATCATTTATGTATATTTTAGTGTTTGGTGGAGTAAACTTACAATGTGTAATAGTTGATGGAGGTAATGTGTACTTATATTTCAAATTTTCGCTGTTAACGATTCGATAATATCCATTTTCATCCATATTTATAGCTAACATATAGAACATGGTATAGTAATAAAGAGTTGATATATCTTCCACTAAACATAATTTATAATGATCTGTATGGTGACCGTGAAGGTGTCTACCGAACTTATCGAGTGTCATATTGATGTTCACTATAATAACGTTTACGATAGTCTGAGAACCATGTATAATTGCATTCCTTTTTATTTAATAATTTTGGCTCCTCTCAATTCGTCGATGATATATATAATTTCGTTTGTATGTCCCGTATGTCCTGCAGATTTTGAACTCATTAAAATCCTTAATCGATCTACTAACTTATTGGGATCCTTCCAAGGAACAAACTCGAGTTTTTTATTATTCAAATTTAACATGTGCATTCCTCCCCCTCTTTTTGATATACTTGCAGTTCTCGATCTGGTAGATGTAGGTTTCGAGGGTTTGGGAAATAAGAGTGGTCTGATAGTATTTGAATATTTTTTCCCCGTACCTAGTATACCTTCGTCTGGGTTGTAGTGTTTACGTGCAGCGTTAGTGCGCTCTAAAATGTCTTTATAATTTTTCCCATCTTTCTCCTTAAAACCGAGAGGTTTTTTTTTGAATAACAGTTCGTACAACCCTGGCGTTCCGGCGTATTGGAATTGTTTATTATCGGGTAGCTTAATATTTATGTCTTCATCGATAAAAGTTAGTTCTGAATTTCCTATTTCAAATCTATCCAGCTCCGGAATATAACGTACACCGTAATGGTGATCGAAGTCGTTTTCCGCATCTCTAAACATATCTTCCACGTACATTTTAGCTAGTCCTTTATATTGATCCAAATATTCCTCGAATGCTGGAGTTGTTCCTGCAATTGACAGTTCATGTCTTAAATCCTCTAACGTAGGTATAGGATCGTGTTCTGCAACCACTTCTGTATCCAGAAAACTAAGTTCGCGTGCTACATCACTGTTTTCCTGTGTTTCTTCTAGAATATTCTCTTTTGGAGTGTCTGATACGGTGGGAGATTTTTTAGGAGATCGTTTAATTAGCGGAGATAGTTTAATTTGGGGAGGTTCTAGTTTGGGATGTAAACTTCCAGATTTTAAACTGGTTATCAACTCTTTCAACGGTTGAGCGATGGGTTGAAATTTTTTATGTAACTCCAGCTCTGATTGTGTGGAATCGCTCTTAAGACTTTTAAATTTTTTCTTCACGGCTTTTCTAGCTTTAATCAACTCCTCCGCCACACGCTTATCCATGGTAACTAACTTGAGCATACAATAGCTTGAATATTTATATACTAATGAAACGATCGAAACCCTTTCGATAACGGCCGGAATTCTTTTCAAAGTCTTTATCTATCACCAAAAATCCAAACTCAACATCCCAACAGTGTCTACATAGCTTCTTAAATTGTTCGAACGATATATTGTCTAAACTGACGTGTTCGTCGTATATATGTTTTAGATTAGTAATATCCTGTTTAAAAATAACTATTAAATTTGCATTATCCCTTATAAGTTGCTTAGGGATTTTTGAATAAGTTTGACACAGATAAAAGCAATCGTTATTCTTATGTCGACCGAAACAATAATAATCTCTAATTATACTCTGATTATCACACACAACATCATCGAAAATAATAACTGAGTTTGTTTTGGCTTCGTTGGGTGAAATAATTTCCGAACCTTCTTCGTATTCATAATAACCTAAACCACTTATGGGTTCTAAAAGTTTCCTTAGGTAATCATATTTTGGTTGGTACAAAGTCTTAGAGTATAAATAAACGTTTTCGAATCGTAAACCATTGGGATCTTCCAGCAAACTGATAATAACATTAGTTTTTCCACTTCCGCTTCCGCCTACAATAAGACCTCGTTTGCAACCACCTAGTAAAACACCATGTTTCCGATACTGTTTTATTGCATTGTTTGAGTCATGATTTTTTATTGGTAAAGTTTGGTTTTGCGATGTGATCCGAATCTCATCCATTCTGTTACTGCAGTTGCATACATATATTCCCACTTTTCTATAAATTGTATTAGTCGCTTTTCGATAGTTGTTAAGGACAGGTTAATAATGAAACGTCGGTATTCCAATAACTTTAGTCGACGTCGAGCGGTTGGAAGAACAGGTGGTGGATTGATTAACACCCTCATCAATAAATTGCCTGTGGAATTACATTTACCCGGATACCGTTTCTGTGGACCAGGTACTCGTTTGACTAAAAGACTCGCTAGAGGTGATAAAGGAATTAACCCTTTGGATGAGGCTTGCAAAAAACACGATATTAGTTACGCTACCTCCAATAAAATCGAAGAACGTCACAAGGCTGATAACATATTAGGAGAGAAGGCGTGGGAACGATTTAAATCTAAAGACGCAACGTTTGGTGAAAAAGCAGCTGCATTAACTATAAGCGGTATTATGAAGGGAAAAACTAAATTAGGAATGGGTGTTAAACGCCGTAAAAAAAGCGAAAGAAAGTATTCCGGGAGAGCTATTAGTTTTAAGGATGCTGTTACGGTAGCTCGAAAAAGTATCGGAGGAGGCGTTACTTCTAATTTGTTGAATACTGCTAAAATCGCGTTAACTTCTCTTAAAAAAAAGAAAATTGCGTCTCCGAAGCAGAGAGTGATTCCTATTCCTAAAACAGGAGGTATTTTACCTCTTATACCCATATTTGCAGCGTTGGGTGCTCTAGGATCTTTAGCTGGTGGTGCTGCTGGTGTTGCAAAAGCTGTTAGTGATTCTAAAGCGGCGGCTAAGACTTTGCAAGAAACAGAGAGACACAATCGATCTATGGAAGCTGCTGTTGTTGGAAAAGGTTTATATTTAAAACCTTATAAGAAAGGACTTGGATTGTATTTAACTCCTTATCAAAAAAACTCCCGTTGAAGCTACCACACAGAGCATTAACAAATATCGATTTAATGCGTTACGTTAAAAAATTAAAAATTCCACATTTCAGGGGGATATATATGCGAGACAATTTACCTTCAAAAATTTATGATACGGAAAGTGGAATCGTAAATCTTGATGAAAAAATTGGGGAAGGTACACATTGGACTGCATATGTCAAACGTCGTAATAAAATAATATATTTCGATAGTATAGGACAATTAAAACCTCCTCTAGAGCTGACACATTACTTTCGGAGTGACGGTAGCGGGAATAACATTAAATATAATTACGATAAATTGCAAACATTAAATTCTTACAACTGTGGACATCTAGTACTGCGGTTCCTATATACATATGGTCGATAATGTTTTGTGTTAGTGCTTATCCAAATTTCGTGGCGATATGTCCATCACATTTACATTGTCGGATAAAGCATCCGTTTTAACTGCTAATTTTAATCCTCCCATTATTCTCGATCCTGATGCGGAATATGTTATGGGTTTAACATCTTTTGAAACTTATAATAGTATGCCAAATGTGACGTCAACTAATAATCAATTCTTGTTCAAAAATAGATTAATAACCGTGGACGAAGGAAGTTATGAGATATCGGAGTTGAATACCTTTATCAATTCTAAATTGGATCAATCAACTCATGAAAGTGTGGAATTGATTGCAAATAATAATACTTTGAAAACCAAGATTAAAACTTCAGGGGAAGTAGATTTTGACGTTGCGAACTCCATAGGGCCGCTTTTAGGGTTTAAGAAAAAAAAAATTCCGGCTAATTCTAAACAGGATTCTGATTATATTACAAGTATTGTAAAGGTCAACTCATTATTGATTGAATGTAACATAACAACGGGCAACTATAAAAACGGACAAGCTTCTCACGTTATTCATCAATTTTTCCCAAGCGTGCCTCCAGGCTACAAAATAATTGAAAGTCCGGACCACGTAATTTATCTTCCAATTAATGTAAATACGTTGACAGACATAACGCTTAAAATAGTAGATCAAGATGGTGATCTCGTCAATTTTAGAGAAGAAACGGTCACGATAGGACTACATCTGAAACGTGTTTATAATGGTGTTTCGATATAACTCGAATTATCTAAAGGGGTGTGTTGTTCCTCCTCCGGAATGGTATAAAAGGCGTTGCTCTAACTCTAAAAAATGTAGTAGTCAACGACCGGTTAAGCGATTAACACAGAACAATAAGCTGTTTTTGCGATCTCTCGGACTTACTTTATTACAATGAGTATACTAAATGTTAGTGAAAAAGTGTACGTGGACAATTCCATCGTAAATGCTGAAATACATACACATCAACCTTATACTACGCGATTCGGAAACAATGATGAGATTCGTTTTCCAATACATGAGGGTATGAGTACTTTACCAAGTCAGAGTTATCTATATATGGAGGGGAGGTTAAAAAATAAAGATGGTAACCCGCCAATAAGAGAAGTTGGTACACCACCAGTTAAAGAACTAACCACTACATTCATAAATAATGGTCCCACATTTCTGTTTAGCGAAGCTCGATATGAAATGAATGGGGTTAAAATTGATGCTACAACAAAGCTTGGGTTAACATCCACCATGAAAGGATATGCATCAGACACCCCTAATGATAGTAGGATGCTTGAAAATTCTGGATGGTTTCCAAACGGGAAAAACACAACAGTTGATTTGAATGGGAATTTCAACGTTTGCATACCGCTAAGCAGATTATTAGGTTTTGCTGAAGATTACAAGAAAGTTATTTTAAATATTAGGCAGGAATTGGTGTTGATTCGAAGTAACACGGATATTAACGCGCTCACAGGTACTGATCCAAATGTTACAGTTGAAATAGATAAAATTTATTGGAAAGTTCCACACATCACTGCCGGTCTTGCAGAAGAATTAGCTTTGACTAAATACGTTGATAAAAATGTTGACACTCAAATAGCATTTAGGAGTTGGGAAACCCATGTTTTCCCAAGTCTTCAGGAAGCAGATAAACATACCTGGCCTGTTAAAACGGCAGCAAGTTTGGAAACTCCCAGATTTTTAATAATAGGTTTTCAAACCGGTCGAGAGGGTGAAATTACTAAAGATATGAGTAAATTTGATTCCTGCGATATTCAAAACGTAAGAGCTTATTTAAACACTGAAAGATATCCATATGATAATTTAAACATAAATTTTAATAACAACCATTTTGCAACGCTCTACCAAATGTATGCTAAATTTCAATCTTCTTATTATGGAAAAGAGGATGAACCTTTACTATCCCCTACAACCTTCAAAGATATTGCTCCTTTAGTTGTTATTGATTGTTCCAATCAGAAAGATGGATTGAATCCTAGGGCGGTAGTGCTTAGAATCGAATTTGAAACCAACAAAAACGTACCTGCACAAACAACAGCTCATTGTCTAATTCTACACGATCGTGTGTTTACATATAATGCACTTACAAAAGCAGTTAAACAACTTTAAACTATTTAACATAATATCATAAACGGTGTTCGACAGTTTCAATAGTTTGGTTGACGGTGTAACAACTGATAATGCAGATTACAGTAGTGGACGTACAAGGATTCAAAACCTCTGAAAAAATTTTTACACCTAAGGAATTAGCTATTTATGATGGGAACCATGTTTCACACCACATATTTAAACCACCGTTTGCTTTTGACACCTTAGAAGCAGAATTTAAAAAGCAAGCAAACTGGTTAATTCATAATCATCACTGTCTTGATTGGGTTGAAGGTTTTACACCAACTTTTTTATTCCCAAGAATTCTTCAACGATTAACTCAGGATGCAGATTCCGTTTACGTAAAGGGTCATGAGAAAGCAGTCTACATACGAAATTATATTTCTAAACCAGTTATTGAATTCGACGAACAGCCAGCTTTAAACCCTTTGATACCATCATGCTTTTATCATTTAAAATCTCCTTCTGTATGTGCTTTATCTAATGTATATTATTTATATGATAAATTTGTAATGAAATAACTTTTTTAATAAATAAATTCTTACATTTTATCTATTGTTTTATTATGATATATGAGAGCTACATTTACAATACATAATATATAAAGCCATTATAGGATATTACAACAATACAGAACGTTCAATCTTACATATTACACTAATTATAGCAAAAATAACAGTTTACAAATCTTTAAATCGCTCCTCGTAAATCCGTAATCTATGCTTATTGTCTAAAACATTATTTAAAATATTACTAACTATTTGAATTCTTCTTTCGAATCGAAATCTATCTCTAGCTATACACTCCCATTCACTTTTCCTAGCTTGTTCAAAGGCGTACGACCACACTATCATATGATTAATTTTATTTATAGACTCATTAAAGCGTACAAACTTCATTACCCGCACCATAGTTTATTCCTTTTTTTCTAATTGTTCAAAATGTTCTATTTCCGGAAAGAAACGATTAAACTCGTTAATAAAATCCTTTAAACCTGTCTCAATCAGTTTTAACACAAAACAGCTAGCACAACTCTTTCCATTTTTAAATTCCTTACAAATTTCAATACCACGTTTATATTTCTTTTCCAACTCTTCACAGTATTCAACACTAAAAAGTCCGTTACCATATACTTGTTCATGATTTGCTTCAAACTCTAAAGCTTCAAATTGTTGCATCAATCTCTCTACTGCACTTAACTTATCTACAGCCTTCGTCCAAGATTGTTCTGCGTAACACATCCACATTTTTAATATTCAAATTTCAAGGGTCGATCGAAGTTAATACACTAACTCTCACCAACAGCTCCCAATCGTTTCCAACCCTTTACTGCCCCTAAACACTTTTTTCTTTCTCAATATCTGCAACTACCTTCTGTGGCATGAAATGTAACACTTCCATCATATATAACACGTTGTCTGATTTCGTATCTTTCAACGGTGTTAGTATGTTATTACAGTTTTCTTTAATATCACCAGGCATTACTGCTAATGCACTTATTATGTTCTCATAAAACTCATCGAAACGCGCATGCTCCACTATTTGTAATTGATAATTAATTACATCCACCAAATTCCATAACTCTGCAACGGATTCCCACCCTAACCACACTTCTGAATCGTTTTTTTCAATTTTTATAGCTTTTGTCTGCTGCACGAATTCAAAATGGATTGCCTTGGAACCTATCATCAAAGGTGGCCACTGATGATCTGCATTTTGAAAATAATTCGTTATAATTCCTTGATTCTCAAGTAGAATATTCCATTCAACTTTATCAAATAAAGACCACTGATTTTTTTGTCCACAAATTTTCACTGTTGGTATAAATCCTAACAATGGTAACAATCCAACTTTCACACATTTAGTTTTCGATTTGTTTAAAAAATAAATGCTTTGACTAATCAGAGGATAGTATATTCCTTCACCATTTTGAAATGTGGTTGAAACGGTTCGCTTCTGTGCCAAGTTTTTAGCTTGTTCAATACAATTTTTCAAATTTTCCACTAAAACACATAAGTACATTTAATTAGACTAGAACCAAAATTTTTAAATATAACTTACTTGTTTATAAACCGTTCAGCTATGCTTAACACTGATATTTTCACAGGATCATGCTGCTTATAAATACTAAAATCTTTAAGTGGGAGGTGGTATTGAATAGTTCATTATACCATGACCTGGGTCAATGAGAGGTCAAGGTTGAGGTCAATGACCGGTGAGTGGTGGGGGTGGATCAATGATCTTAGAGTGGTGGGGGGTGGGTCAATGATCTTAGAGTGGCGGGGGGTGGAGGTCAAGGATCTTAGAGTGGTGGGGGTGGGTCAATGATCTTAGAGTGGTGGGGGTGGAGGTCAAGAATCAATGACCTAGTTTAATGACCTTTGGGTGGTGGGGGGTGGAGGTCAAGGTCAAAAGGTCAACGACCTAGGTCAATAACCTTTGAGTGGTGGGGGGTGGAGGTCAAGTGGTGGGAGGTGGATCCAGAACTCTCATTTTCATCCTACTGTTCTGTCCTTCCTCGAAAAGTGTCCTCCTACCTGTCCTCCTTTTCGATATTTTAAAACTAATCTGTTAATCTCTGTATTCAGAGATGCCGCGCCGATATGAAGGATATTTCTTGCTCCGAAATGTCCAATATATTGTTCGAAAATGATATATTGACAAAAAATATTCATTCAATGGAAAAATACTCCTTTAATTAAATAATTAAAAGGGATGTAAGCATAATTAGTGTATTTTTGTTTGAATTAATAAAATGTTTCATTTATTTACGTTGTACTTTTTTCTTAAATTTTTTCGTCCTCCTTTTCACCTTAATATTAATTGTTAATGTTGTCAAGCACATGTAAAAAAGGACAACGGGCTAGATATTCGATTACAAATTACTTATGCACTATTTGGTTGAAACTTGAAATCAATACCGTGCAACGTTTATAGAATAAATTATTAAGTACGCCGAGCAAGCTGTAATTAGCATTGTAAATTAATTTGTTGATTCAGAATTATTACATCAGTGAACAAAATTTGGATAAAAATTTACTACTGCAAATTCATTTTTTAAATAGTTAAATGTTAATTTGGTATAACATGTCAATATTTAATACAGTTTTATACTACCGTAGTAATATAGCAATCACATCATTTCAATCGTGCGTTGATATTTACTCTTTTATACAGTATAGGCAAGTATTGAATTCGGGAAAATTATCGATATTAAAATTGTGACTTAAATGCATTTTTTGGTCTCTATAGCAATTCTAAAATGTGGTTTTTAAAAATGTCGGTAGGTACGCCTCATAAATCCCGAACAGATGGTCAGATTTCGGTGAGCTTCGAGGTGAGCGGGGGTATATTAAAAATTCAATGACAAAATAACTTTCAAAAAATTTGTAAACCGGAGGTGGGAGGGAGACATGTTGTTTTGGTAGCATTTTTTTTCAAATATTGAATTTTGTAGAATTGTAAAGCGGAATCTGATAGGAAATCTTAGGGCACATTTATAACTTTTTTTTCCGAACCTTCTGGCTTCAAAATGGCGGTCGCTGCGGTTTTTTTTGAAAATTTAGACTTCAACGCTTTATTGCTCGAAATCGGGCATCTAGATCGGCATACACTTTAGAGATAATCATATCCCTAGAAGATCCCTAGGAGGAGCTAAGTTACTCATGACATGAGTGATAGTAAAATAACGTTTACCATTTAATATGCAGGTGCAGCATTATTAAAAGAAATTAGTTTTGCTCCTTCCACCAAATTTTTGACTGTTGAATTTCTTCTTTGATCTCTTTGGTTTTCTTTAATCCCTTAAAATCTTTTTGCAAAAAATCAGAGGAATTTAGATAAAGTTTGGCATGCAGCTGATGGTGTTGTCCATGGCTATCAACTTCTTGACATGCTATTCGCTCCGTAAAATGGTAGGCGTAGTGCGATCTGTAGTCACTGTCGGCACATAAAACGTCGATACCAAATTTTTTTGAAAATATAATTAACAGTTGCTGAAAAAGTTTGCGGGTAATAACTGTATCGCACATGTTTTTCCAATAGCTTAATAAAGAAATTATATACCGTTTTCTATTGTGGTTACTATTAGAAGTAATTTAGAACTGACAATGATTCTATGGAACGTATTTCAGCCGCTTGGGGATTTAGTTTGATTAATTAAAAGTTGCGGGTTAATTATTATATAATGAACGTGAACGGTCCATGAAAAATATAGTTGCGAGAACACAACAGCAAATAATGAATAGGAAAGTTGGTCGACAACAAAATAAATCACCCCTTGTTGTAGAATATTTTTGTTTAAAATTAAAGCAACTTTTGTATAATTATTATACATGAGGAAAGAAACATTTTACGGGCTCAATGTTTTTTTGGAATTCGCTTTTAGAATATTAGCTATAAAATTGATTATTTAAAATTAAAAACATGCAGCGTGGTTCTGTATTTTAATTATATAAATTAAGTAATATTTGGTAAAAATAAAAAAAAAGATGTCGTGACCCTATTGTACATTTGCCATCACTATAATGAAAAGAAAATTACATTAACAGTGCTGCAATTTGTAATTAAAATTATTTCATTAGCGTGTAAAATATTCTAGCATATGGTGTGCATTCCGCACGACACTGTCTGCAATCAGCAAGTAAGCAGTAACAACGGGCTAAAAGAGCCTAGTAGGTAGTGTCACAATGATACATATCGGCGGTTAATTTCGCGCAATGGCTCATGAGTGTATATGACGCGTATGACCGTATGGCACCCCTATGATGAAGATTCATCGTTTTGTGCACGCTTGGTCGTTGAGATAAAAGTGCTTTGTCCGGTTTTTGATATTTATAGATAGCTACAGTACGCTTCAGCTGTTAGTAAAAGGATCCGTGTTTATATAAACTAAGACTTATTTTACTTTACTATCTACATCTTAAATGGCTAAATTGTTTAGAAATAAAGAATATCTGGCTTGTTAAGTTTTAACACAGAGAAGAATGTTTTTAACCCTTAATTTTATTTTTTCGATGTGTCTTAAAATTGATAATTATTAATGGAACAACTACGTCTTAATGAAGCCATTAAATTAATTTTTGTTTAATAGGTCAGCCTCGTATAATTATATACGCTTTTGGGAAAACTGTATTCTTATTGAGTGTAAGTTTCGCATATCCCATAATTATTTAAAATAAGTACGTTTATCAAAATGGTTATTACACGAGACCCTTTGTAGTATTCTCCGCGGATCATAACGATTTCTATTATTTAAAATCACAGATTGTGATTCACAGTCGTTCTTGGTTGTTAGAGTCGATGACCCATAACAACAAGCCTGTATTTAGTCACCCTTTCCCTCCAACAATAATGTGGTCTACAGTATTGTTTGGAAAATTTATACAATGTCACGATTCGCTGACCAACACCCTACAAAACCCCGCAGAATTTGCCACTTCGCACAATTGCAAAAGTGTAAAGGCTCTTAACTTTACATAAGTTAACCAAATCCCTATCTCTTCAAACGAGCGAAAGGTGTGAAGCGAATTTGAATCGCCCTGTATAACCACTTTATCTATAGGTGTATTACCTACGGTTGGGTGGTAAGTTTTTATATGATCAATAATAATTTAAAAAACGAGGCTTACCTTAATTCGCAAAAGTTCAATTAAGCTTTGCAGAGTATCAGTTACCAAATGATAAATTTTCGTTTTTTAACAGTAAGCGTGTTTTTTTAATTGATATACCTACCCTCGTAACTGCCTTCTGTTTTGTTATTTAATGTTATTGTACGATCTTAATTAAAACAGAATTTTGTACGCTACGACATACCAATTTTGTACGTATGTCTGTATTTAGTGTGAGCTAAATGCCTCTGCCATATTCATGAAGCCCGTAGGGTCTGTGGGATTACATTAAATCACATTAAATATAGAGGGTCTGTATAAATCTAGTATGTGGTTACCTGCGCTGAAAAACGCTACAACGTAAAAAGTGCTTCAGAAATCAAAAAAGACTGGATTTCATAAACAAGTTTAAAAGCTACTTCGGTTCATAAAAACTTAAACTCTATATTAATTCGATTAGATATATGAGCTGTGACGATTAATAACAGCAGATGATTTTAGAAGTTGAACCGATGGTTCATGGAAACGTTGCTTTTGAGGAGTATACCTAAAAAAACATCCATATATTAATTACTTTTTATGCAAATAATTAGTAATTTTTTTACCAGTTAGTAATGCAGCTTTCTTCTTAGAAATGCAATCCGGATATCGTTTAGAAGTGTAAGAATGTTTTGTGCTGGAAATAACCATACAATAACATTGTTACCGTTAGTCTCGATTCATGAGATGGAACTGAAGGAAGTATTACATTAGTATAAATACTTGCGATTCGATTTTTAAGTGGGCAGAAGCTTTCGAAGCAACTGTACTGATAGTAAAATGCAAACAACTCTAATAAATAACATACCGTTCAAGTCAAGAAGTGATCAGAATTCACCACACGCACATTTTGCACGCAGCTGCGTTAATTGGGGGCCTTTATTTTATTGCGAATCGTGATTCCGGAACGAATGTTAAACTCAGTCTGCTGCTAACATTCACAATCCCATCGTTAGTCGCACAATGAGACCCGCTCTTTAATATGCGTAACTTAGGGTCCGACTTTATGAGAAATTTAATAACATAGGAGTGAAATTAATAAAGTTTAAGATTATACTGGATGCCCGGCTATTCTGTGATAATACAATATTGCAGTAAGACTTAGCGGATGTTCCTTGTATATATACCTTCGGTGAATGAGTTTCATTTGCGGAGAAAGAGGATTATGATAAAATTATTTTGTGACGGTAGTTGTTTCATCCTTTGTACTAAGCTACACGGTCGCTTTACAAATGACTGGAACATTGGGCTTTCTTCTAAAAGAAGGAGAATATTAACTTATTATTAAAAACAATAATTTTACTTTTGTAAGTCTGCAATGTGGTTGGAAAATAGAATAGTTGTTTAAAATACTTACAGTTAGATATTTACGGACATATTTGTTATTGTTACAGTTGAAAAGTAAACAATTAACACGTTCATTAATTTTTTTTTAAATATCAAAGGAAAGCCCGCACAAATTATGTTACCACTTACTTAATTGTCCACCTAGACATCTATGATATTTTTTTCAATGGTAGAACTTTCCCTGACCTCTAATCAGACCATACTTAATTTGATTTATTGGAAATAAAACCAATCTTAACTTCAACAGGTTTTTTATTTTAGCCTTATACGTAATTCTACATGTTGACATTTTAATTTGCTGATTTTGTACTTGTGTATACCGTACAACAAAATGGTACTTTACTACTTAATTTGAAAGCCATAAAATGTATATTTATTTATGTTAATTGTCATCTCGATGATGTACATTAGTTTAATTGCGTTGTGTTTTTTTTTCAGTGATCCACTTCGGCGAACCTACTGCACGAATTAAAACTCGTTGGTTGAGGTCCTGTGGATTACGGAGATGGTGACTGTGGATGTGATATTTTGTGCGACTCCACTTTTATATTCTAAATTAAATTAATTTTTGAATGGATTTGCTAGTATTAGTATCAACGGACTGGTGATATCGAATTTACTTAAATAATTATAGATAGATTACTAAAATACGTATTTATGAAAGATCGATTCCACTAATTGTATCAATGTTTATTACGTTTTCCTAAAATATGGCTTAATGAGCTTAATAGTGTAAGTGTATATATACAACCTGTATAAGCTGTTTTTAAAAATCTCTTATATTTTATGTCAACTACGGGTTCGTTTAATATGTATAATGTAATTTACATACGCACTTACCAGAATTATAACATGGTTGTGCATTTTAATAGTGTAAACGCGTGAGTTTCACTAAAATTTCTGGCAGTGCTGTAGTAAATTCAAGCAGTAACCACAACGATATTACTAGGTTTTAAGCTGTTTAAACTACAATTCCTATAGATAATAACTTTACTAATTTTACTCGTTTTTGTACATTATGTAAAATATTAATATTATATTTTCGTCGAAAATTCCAAAGCACGTTGTAAATACTATATGCTTACAAATTACGTATAACTTTAAATAAATTATTTAATTTTATTTCGAATTTTATTTTTCATAGGATATTAACCACTGAATATGTCGTCATTGTTTGACTATAAGGCATAAGTAAAAAAAGCTATTGGTACTGATTTTTAAACTAATCTAGAAGTGTCTTAGTTGTAATTTAGGTATTAAAATAGACTATTACTGAGAAAATATCAAATCTTGAGTATAGCTCACTATACTAAGAGCAATTTAATAAATTAATAATTAATTCCCAACGATATTGAATAGTTTGGTATATTTTTTCTAGCTATATACCGTCAAGTGCTGTTAGTTTCTGAAGAAAATTTATTTAGTTAGAATAATTGCTCATCCAAGCAAATTAGAAATTTAAATACAAATTTAATATCCACCTAAGCCTTCGCTTGTTTGTGGGAAAGTGGAAAGCGAAACCTGTGTTGTATCTAGGTCTTCTGAAACTTAACAATGACAATGTTGTTCTTATAAGCATAGAGTAGAGCAAAATCAGGTAAAGTATTATTCCTAACCGCGAACCTTGCCATTATATTTGTGTCTACATAAATTATATTATCATTATAATGTGTGGTAAAGTACCAAGTATATTAGCTAAATAAGATTTTAAAACTCCTTGATGTAAATCTTCTCAAACCAAAATCAAAACTTTGTGTCAAACAAATTAATCATTTTAATATAAGACATTAAAAAAGAAGATTTGAACGCTGAACACTTAGCACGCATGGTAGATGCTACTAAAGCAGGTTACAACATTAAACACTTTGCTTTAATATACTTTACTTCCAGATGCAATACAATATTAAACATAAATAGTGACAAATTATGTTCACCATGACTACAGAACAAGAAATTATCGACTCGCACTAGTGCAAATCATTACTGTAATTTTAATTTGAGTACTGGAAATAATCGAATTTCCGCACTGTGATTGCTCTAATAATATGTGCGTGCTACAACTATGGCATATTTCTTTGGTCAATTTCATCAGGCAATAAGCAAAAGGTATGATAAGTTACAGTTAAAAATTTGAGTGAAAACATACCAAGCCGTCTAATCATTACTTTTGTAATAATAGTACACCTGATAATCTTAACGTACACCTTTATTCAGGATTGTCTCTCTACTTTTATTTTTACTTTAAACAACAAAAAAAAAACAAAAACCGACATCGTATACATTTTTAAAGTTTCTGATTTTGGAAATAGTCAAACATTTTTCAATTTTCAGTTTTCTGTTTACTCCTTCGTCTACTGTTACTTGTTACTTATTTGAAAATGCTTTTTTTGACGGTGTTTCCTATAAAAGATTCTGGTGATAATTGTAGCAGGTTTTTTATTCTCCAATTTCATTATTTCTAGTAGTAGACTTTTCTCTAGTTCTGCGTACACAAACTTTTCTTTAATAGAATAACAGTGCAGTGTAACTGCTTAAAGTTTTCGATACATACTATTTTCGACTTTCTCAATATTTCTCAATATTGGCGTTGCCCTCTCAACAAGACAAGGTGCACCAACTGTACTGTCCTAGAATAATAATTAAAGAAAACATGATTTCTGTTTGTCTTAGAATGTAAATTCTGAGCTTGTTGTACTATGGAGTGCTCTAGAAAGATTTGTAAGAAATCTATAATATTTTGTCATTATTTTCATTATACTTATTATTGTACTGCAAATATTTCCGAAAAGACAATGTTGAAGAAATTTGTAATTTGAACATGATCAGCTGTAAGAAAAACCGCAAATTGATTAAATTTCTTAAATATTAATGTAGCAGGGTGGCCTATACTTTACCGCTAATTGACAGACCTACATAAATAAACTTTAGTACAGACTCTGTCAAAAGTATGGAATAATGGGTCTAGTGGCGTAAACACTGCTTTCACAAAAAAATCCGTTAGACAGAAGTTTTTTAATATATTTAAATCTACCTTTCTGCGTACTTTAAAAAAATATCTTGAGCAATGCTGTTGGTGCTGTGAGGCGATTGTCGCTTTTTATAAATAAAACCATATATTTTTTTATTTGTAAGAATTTTTTTCCGTTTTCAACGTATAACACTTGCATAAAAGAGGAAAAAATTTGAGAATAAGTTTTTTATATTAGCAAACCATAAATTCAAGCAACAGCCTTCCACAATCGCTGTAGTCTTCATCTCCATCAGTTGTCTGTCCATCTTTGGACAATATGCATTCCTAAGATTTCTCCACTCTTATATGTTTTGCGCTATGTTGCACTTATTCATTTTTTGCACCATTTTTCTATTTCTACTATTTGCGTGACTTGCCCAGTTACATTTCAGAGAGGTCATTCTGCTGAGAATGTCCTCAACTTTCGTTCTTTATCTAATCGATTTGTTTGTATCACGTTCTTTCAGAGTACTTCCCAGTATCTTTCTTTTAATCGCTCTTTGGTGTACTTTCGTTTTGATTACTATTCTTTTAGTAAATACCCAAGTTTTTGCCACATATTATGTCGTGACCGTTTGTTGTATATAGCTGCCTTTAGGTGCAGTGGTATTCTCATTTTCCTTATGTTTTTCACTTTTCCTATGCTAACCGTATCCTTTCTTCCACTTTTAGTGCTAGATTGTTTCTACTCGGTATTAGTGGTCGTCCCAGATCTGAATGTTTTGCGCATCTGCGTCTTCGTTGACCATATATTTGGATTCGGCAAAGTTCATCTCTAAGACGATCTTTGCTGAAGCTGTCTACAGATTTTTTATCATTACTTTTAGTTCTTCCTGGCTTTGTGAGATTACAACCATATCAACGGCGAATACTAAATTGTTTAGTTTTTTCTCTAAAATGATTATACCCTTTATTTTCCCATAGGAGTTCATCTTGGTGACAGGACGTTGCCTTGTCTAACTGCTCTGTTTACTTATATTTTATATGTGTTATGTAGTCTTATTTAAATCATGTCTAACGCTTTCCGATAATCCATAAAAGGTATATTACATTCTACGGTTTTCTCTATAAGATTTCTCACAGTTTACAAGTGATTTGTTTAAAGTCTTGTCTGATCCCTGCCTGTTGTTTATGTTGGTACTATGGAAACAGTTGTGGTTAATACAATATTTTTTTTTAATTGACATTAATTGAAGTTTACATCTACTCTGGATGAGTATTAAGCAAAAGAGTTGTTAGAGTACAAGACATTGAAGAAGATAATCCATTGATGTTACTCCTATATGTATTACAGGTTAGTGTACTATGGTATGTATTTTAATTGTGGAGAGTATGTTTTATTGCAACAATAAGTCGGTTGGCCAAATTCTCTGTAGTCTCCTTGTAATTTCTTCGTTTGAGAGGTGGCCCACTAGCTTATTCGGGTGTCCGTGAGTTTTTGCGTGATAGTTGGCAGCAAATCGGTGGATCTCGTCTTGCACGAAAGGTACTTCCAGGTCTTCGTGGATGGTCTTGTTAGTAACATACCAGGGTGCGTTGATTATTGAGCGTATGATCTTGGATTGAAACCTCTGGATAATACTGATATTGGATTTCTTGGCACATCCCCACAGCTGAAGGCCGTATGTCCATATTGGTTTTAATATGATTTTCTACAGCAACAGTTTGTTGTCAGTTGATAATGATGATTTTCTACCGAGCATCCAATACATCTGCCTAAATTTAATGTTTGTCTAGGTGAAGTCCCAAGTATTTCACTTCATTCTTCACAGGAATGGGGGCAATATAAAATAAAATATAAAAGCGCAAAGCCTTTACCATAATCCAAAATATTCACTCGGTGAATATTTTGGATTTTGGCAAGGGCTTGTTTATTTGGAATTCTAAAATGTAAAAATATAGAAGCTGTTCTATGTAAAATATATAAGTTGGTCTGACTTTCGGCAAAACCGGAAGCGCTTAAAGTCGTAATCTACGTTGAATAATAGGACTCTGTGCATGTATTAACCATGCCAAAATTGAATTGATTATGTTAATATATTACGAAAAAAAGGGGATGAACCAGTTCTCGGTTACGCCCGGTATGGTATTTTTTTGCACAGAACATTTACGTTATCAGGAGCATTGCTCTATACTTTTAAAAGGCTCTGTATATTGTTCTAAAAATATGTGTAGCAATTTAAAAATCGTATTTTTAAATTAAAAAAATATTCTGGAATATTTTTTAAGTGGCTGAACTGAACTGAACTGAACTAATGTTTGTAATCATATCGCAAGGTTTGTCAACTTATGGCTATTCTCTTCATTCTGCTACTGCCACCTTCACCGCATAACATTTTTGCGAACGCTACTTCTAACATAAATCTTGCGGTTAATGAGTCTCGTGTCCTTTTTCTTCTTAACAATTTGAAGCGAAATCTATATATTTTGAAGTAAAACTTCTTTGCCAACAAGACTAACAACGCGACTGCAAGACAGAAGTGATGAAACGGAATTAATGGGACGGAAGTGAGGTCGCCTAGATGAAAACTTCAGCGATCAATGTTCAGTTGTGCCATCACATACTAACAACTCTACGAGTGTATTTTGTTGCCTTACCCAGCCTATGAACAGCACATCTAGTGAGCGATGTGATTTATAACATAATTGATTGAAGATTGAATTACTTTCGATTTTACTTTCCTTTCTACAAAAACAAAGAATATATCATTTTCAATTTTAATATTAACGTTTGATAACATTTGTATATGAAAATTGATGTAATTTTCATAAAACTTCGGTACACAATAAAACTCGCTTCTTTCATATTTTTTTTTGTAAAATTAATAAATTATACCAACATATTCTTGTTAAGTACCTTATTTGCTATGCAAAATGGCATTTTTCGACTTTTTTGATCGCTATGGAAATTTTGTATTAATAAAAAAATGGCCAAATCGCGAGTTCACAAATTAGGCGTTTTTTTAATAAATATAACGTCATATCTCGAGAAGTACTTGGCACATCGACTTGATGTTTTTTTATTTACAAGCAGGTGCATCAGGCTGTCTATGATCTCATTGTAATTTTCAAAAATATATATTTTGTGCCCAAAGAAATATGACTTCTTGCTTGGGATGTAGGGAGCATTTTACTAAACGGCTAACTTTTTTGTTTGCAAATTTTAACATATGCATGCGTCGAACAAAATCAAGAATGAATTTTGATGAATATTGCAAAGCAAAAAATAGATATCATATGGCCATGGTGTGACGGTATGAATTGTTAAAGTGAAACTTCTTTGGAGATAGGTCTAATTTTAGTTCGTGGAGACAGACGTACGGTCAACACGCGATGGTCTTGCACGCCTTAGCCTTTACTACGATTCATTGGTTGTGTCTGTTCCACTCACAAGCCTATGGCTTATGTGGCCTATTAAATGTTTATTTAAAATTGGCTATATTTTTATTATGTAGGGTATTCAAATAAATAAATAAATAAAATATACTAGCGCTGTGCGCCTATTACCGTCCCTAAATTGTTTTGTGATTTCTAGACTACTATTTCTATGTTTTTGTTGTTAATTATAAACTTTGAAATAAAATAAATGTAAAATGCCAGGAAAAGGACTAAATCCCAGAGCCTTGATCAGCCTCTGGCACACTTCTCTACGTCTCTCTTATACTGTGCGCGGCACGTATTCGTAATTTCCCACTTGGGCCAGTATCTGCCTGACTGGGACGGACCTTAGTGCACATTGACGTTGCAAGCATGCATTGACGTTATACTTGATTGCACGGGGGAATCGTATTATCTATGCTAGCTAACAGTGATCCGCAGTTGAAAAGAGAAATAGTTATTCGGTGATCTAATCATTTCTGTTAAATCTACAAATCAAACTACAGTTTCACTAGCGTGCATGGCGAGAACGTAGTCTAGATGATGTTAGCTATTTTTCATGTGGGGGAGGGCATTTATTGTAATTATTTTAATCAAGACTAAATTCGTATCGTAATCAGCCTTTACGTCCCACTGCTGGGCACCGGCACTCTTCTCTGCCACGTACTCTATTTAGCGCTAAGGTGGAGTACGGACGACGTACGCGTCGAATCTGAACGACTAAGTACCAGAGAAGGTTTCAGGCATTAAGACCCCACGGCTGCCTACACCGGATTGGGGAAGACTAAATTATATTCTATTTATTCGGTAAAAGTCGAATAAAATATCATGTTGTGGCTTTGTTGTAATGGCTACAAAACGACGGCATATAATGTTGTTTTATATGCACAATTACTTCATTATGTCTTATTAAATTATTTAATGTAATAAGTAAATAAAGAAAAGGGGGAGAGACTACTGTCGTTGACGCCTGGTATAAATACAAATTATTTTTGCGTAGTTTACATTAAAAAAAAAATAAAAACATGCAAAGTAAGATGTGACGCAAGGGAAATAATTTTTAAAAATGGGGTGTGGCTTGTCTAAAACTTTTAACGGTATATTTTGTGTGAAAAAAGAACAATATTGAGTCCAAAATCATTTTATTTTATGGAAACATTTTGTTAAGTTAAGTTTTTGAAATTTTAGGAACAGTTTAACAATCTTGATAATTTTAAAATTTGTAAAATCAAAAATTGCTTATTAAACTGTAAATTTTTTCTTGATTTTGAAAATTTTATAAAGTTGTTCGTACTGTTATGTAAGATTACCGATTCTAAAGTCGAAATTTGTAAATATTTTAAATATTGAAATATCGTTGGTGGAGCACCGTTTTCCCTTCTTTTTTTGGCAGACCAACCTCATTTTGTGTAGTTTAATTTCAGAGGAACTATTAATCTTTTGAGCCGTATACTCGGTAAAAGCAAGGAAGTTAAAAAATTAAGAATATTAGGTATTAAGGAAAAAGTTAAAATAAAAAATATGTTTAATAAAATATAAACTACAATGTTCACTTACCTAAGTTTCACGAATAAATTAGAAAGGCACAAAACTTCTTCACAATATTAATTGTCTAGGTGAGGAACACTGTATCGGTACCGTCAATAAATAATATTCAATAATTAATTAATGGTTACTTTTGCTGTTTGGTTGTTACTTGCTGGTTTAATTAGCTAAAACAACTTCAAACTTAATTTAAAACGCCCCTCAGCAACTTGATTTCTCAAAACTGAAACAATTATTTAGTGCTGCGCGACTGCCGAGCCAAATGTAGACAAAATTGCGTATCAATTACGTAGTATGCTAGACTTTGATTGGTCAGTTAGAGCCCAGGCGTGAGTAAATCTTTTAAAAATAATAAATGAGATAATTTGTTTTATTAAAATTACTAGATTAGTGGCGGTTCACCAGCCTCGCAGCTTCTATGGAATAACCGTCCGGGACGGGTTTTATTAACGTTTTTAACATTACAGTATTTAACGACTTTATTTAAATTATTCAGGTTTGAGTATTTCTTTTCTCAAGAGCTAGCAATCGTTAAGGTGAGAGAAGGTTGGAGCAAAATCACGAAACGTAAGGTGAGCTTCCTACAAGATTTTGTATTAATATCATTAGATTAGGTATATCAAAAAATAATGGTGTACAACTTGTAATTTGTAAACAACTATAAATTTATCAATACAACCTTTGAACTTAAAAAAAAGAAATGTGTGCCGAGCACGCAAGTTCTAAGTGAAGCTTCTTAGTGTTCTCATTGAAAGTGTTTTTAAAGTTCTATGATTTAGCAGAAAACGAAAACAGTTATGGCATGTTATAGTTGGCTCCAAAAATTGTTATAAAAACGTGCCGCCAGATGTGTATGTGCATTGTGCATAGTAATTTAACGCAGTGTGTGCGTCGCAGCGTTTATGATAAAACATTCATACCAACAAAATCATGGCCAAATGATACCTATTTTTGCTTTAACATATTTCTCAAAGTTTATTCTTAAGTTTGTTCTCGGCATGTATGTATGTATTTTAAAATCTACAAATAAAAATGTTTCTCGCTTAGTAAGAAGTTCACTACATTAAAAGCAAAAGGTCATATTCGTAATTTCTTTGTACAAATACAAATTATTGCTTTTAGAAATTAAAATGAAATCATAGACATCTGCTTTTAAACAATAAAATCAAGTCGATATGCCAAGTGCGTTAGGTGTTAAAAAACGCGTATTTTGAAAATTGGTGATTTAGGTTTTATTTTTCAATAAAAAAGTTCGCTACCGGTCAGAAAGGTCGTAAAAAAGCAAACATCGTACTTAACAAGAATATTTCGGTATGATCTGGTTGTACGCAGAAAGGAAGCGACCTTTACCGTTTACTTAATTTACATGAAAATTTCGTAAATTTTTAATTTATTTTCATATACAAATGTTATTATTGTTTCAAATGTCAATATTTAAATAAAGAAATCATTTTTTTGTTTTTGTAGAAAAGAAATATTATTCGATCCTTCGCCAGTTGTATTATAGGCTGGATATATAAGCAAAGCAACATAATACACTTAGAAATATTATTTGAAAGTAATTCAATCTTTAATCAAATATATTATAAATCATATCTCTCACTATATGTGCCGTTCGTAAGCAAAGCAACATAATGCACTCGTTTAGAGTTGTACGATCTGCGTGCAACCCACTTCGTGACCAGTTCTGTATTGAACTACTGACGCACCGCACCGATGCTATAATATAGAAGCTTACTTGCGGGAATATGCCGGCGCATCTGTTAAATAACTTCGGTTACAGTACTCGCATGTTGCACCCGCCACCAAAGAAGTTTTACTTCAAAATTTATGTTATTCTACGAGGAAAAGTGGTTTTCTTAATTTTTATTACTACTGCATTTTACAGTATTAAACATACTTTTATTAAAAGGCTCAGTAATAGGTCTTAGCCTGAAGAACTATGAATAAGCAGAACTACAGAATAAAATATGTCTATAAAAAGATAGACACTAGCTGACAGTACAGAAGGTAATAATTAACTTAAGTAACGCATCGGAAAGTAGTGCCCTGGTCGAACAGTTGCATTCAATTTGTTAGCTACATATTTCTTTTCATACCCGTATGTTTGTGACGTTTAAAGTTATTTTAATTTAAAGTGTTACTTTAATTTCAACTGCTAAATAAGTTTATAGACACTTTGACAAGTATGTGCAGTTAATCTATGTTCCAAATTAATTTAATTTATTTAGCACATTTCCACTATGTTATAATATAACAAGCATAAACTGGACTAGCAAAAAATATCTTGCCATTATTTATTAGTCTCGCTTATGAAAATATTCATCGTAATCGTAAATTAACTCATAAAGTTTAACTGATGGTAGTACGATTGTACCTACATGAAATAATTGTATTTCTCAGCGGCATTTAATTTCCCAGACAAGCTTGTATGGAATGTTTTTAAATTGTCAGAACTCCTTTTTTGTAAACACAATTACTGTCGCTAAGACTATCCAAGGCCATCTCGTGTCCCTTTACAGGACAAGACAGACACTATGATGTATGAGGCAACGCTGGACAAAGAACTAGTCTTGAGCATTGAATGTAGCGATTCATCTTGTTGACCATTATAAAACTGGGCCCTACTGACCACAACATACGAGCCAGATTAGCAACGTTAGTGCTACTTATTTATTTAGAATCTGGCGTTAGATCCCTTGATTAATTCGTTAAATGTTATTAAATGTAGTTGTGCTATGATTTGTAATAGCGACGAAAATGTGAGCTTATCTTCTTTCATGCTTACTGATTCTATCCTCCTTAATTTTGAAGAACTTCATCGTAATGCATTTTATAAATTGGCTAATAAATGCAAGTTTCAAGCTGTAAATTGATTAATGTCTAATAATTTTGCCTATATTTCTTATATCACTGTAATCGAATAAATAAAGCAGGAACCTGTCAAGTCATATATTCAATGTATCAAGAAATGATAAAACTTACAAGATTTGTGAAAAAGTTTTATAGATATTGTATTTAGCGTAGTATGCGGGTTTCCTACGAATGCACGATATACTGTTTATCTAATACATTTTATGTATTTATTTAATTAATTCCAAAAGGAAGTTTTATTAAAATCTAAGAACGTATTTTACTTCCACATCTGTATCTGCACGAAATTTTATAAGACATTGAGTTATTAATTTGCAAGATCTATGTACTAAGAAAATGTCTTACTGTAGGTATACAAAGTTTTGAGTGATCTTCTTCTATCTTTACAATAATGTTTTGCCTTTTTGTAGTGAATTACATGGTGTAGAGAAACAACGTTTTTTTCATTGTGTAAGATAAATGGCATCAGCATACACAGGACTGCAAGATACATTGCGTATAGACGTGGCCGTACAATATCAATGGTAAAATCTGAACATATACTCAAGGGTGACGCAAAAGCTCAGTTATCAGTAACTTTTATTGTTAAGGTGAAACAAAAAAGTACAATTAACTAAAAATAGAAATTACCATTACCATACACGCTCATACGTCTTTAATATTCTTGTATTAAATTATTATTTTAACTTACTCTTTAGAGACTTATCGATAGCGGTTTTTCAACCGTTTTTTAGTCGTAATTCTATGTCATAAACAGGCAACTTTATGACATGATTAGTTTGCTGAAACTGTTGTGTTTCTTCTACAATTAATTACGAGTGTATTAGCTGATGGTCATAAAAGAATTATTAACAATTTATTAATTATGATTTCAGTATGTCATATTATCAAGAACTATACCTTTATATTGGCAATATCAAAAAGAAAAGTTATTAATACTGCTTATGAGGACAATTCTATCTGTAAACAAGGCTTTTAATAAACTCTTTCCTCTCTCGACAGGACACTAATTCGAGTGACGCAGAACATAGCTATATTTGGCAAAAATCTACTCCCAAGTAACATTATGTAGCTTTATAAAGTATTTTTGTTTTGTTTTTCACTTGTATGACGTTAATAATCATAAGAATATAATCTTAAATGTTAGAATAGCAAGAAAATTGATAGAAAACAAACTAAAGATCAATAAGGTAATTACATCTGTATCAAAGCGATTATTGTTTTGATGATACAAAAGAAAATTTTGTTTCTTTCTAGATACAAGAATATTTAGTTTCACCCCTCTGCAGTTTTTTACAAGCATATCAGGTATTATATTCTGCCGAGTATCGACAAGCTGTGGCGGCGAAGGAGCGAATTGACCGTGTTTTTATCCTCAAAACGATTCCCCATTCAAAGGCCGTGTCAGGACATGTATAGAATACAGGATTTGAGGCGAATATGACCAAATATAGACCACGTTCGTGTTGATTCGCACTATTCAACACGTTTTCTATTCATATGTTCTTTCAGCTGAACCCGGTTGAAACGATATTCTGTTGGGTTGTGGTACTTTCATAATAAGAAAAATAATCTTATTTCTGGTAAAGCATAACCATTAATTAAATAATAATGTACTCAACGAAAATATATGATAAATGTCATAAATATAAAAAAATGTCAGTGTTTCGTACATGTTTATGTATATTTATTTGAAAACTTAAGGTTAAGACCATGATTCAAATCAAGTTTGACGATTAAATCAATTTGAGATACAGGAATTACAGTTATTATGATTAAAACTTGTCGTTTCTAAAAAAACAAGATTTACATAATAAACGTCACGGCATATTTGTTATAGTTTAGTTTTGAATTTTGTACGTATACGAACACAAATAAAAGTAACTGTATTAGTTGAAAATCATTGAAACTAAAAATTCTTTATATTTATTTAAGAAATTTTTAACTTATTAGGAATCCAACATTTTTATTTAGAAAATTTAATTTATGAACACACGTATTGACCAATAGTTTTCAAAATATTCAGCTGAATTACAATGTTTTCGATTTTCGGTTCAAACGTAAAAGTGCTCGCTTTATTTGGTAACTTGTTTTTAACGAGCTACGCGGCTTAATCAAAATTCAGTTCACACTTCTGTTAAATGAGTACTATTTAAATTTTATTTTCGTTTTGTGTATTAAAACGGGCATTTTTAATTAAATCTGGAAACGATCTGACGATGATAAGCAAGAAAAGTAAATAATCAGTTGACGAGATATTAAATTTACTTTTCTAAATATTATGTGATTTTCGATTGTTGCCGAAGTTACAAGGAAAAGATGTTTGTTGAAAGTTTCAAATATATTTTGTTGTTATTTTAAGATACTGCTGTTTTATTTGGAAGTAAAACTTTCGAAAAACAACATAATTTAACGGTATAGAAATATTAACAAGATTATTAAAATGAATCCGTAATTTTCCTAATTAACAGTAAGTAAAGTTTCAGTGCCTAAGTTATAAGAAAAAGATGTTCGTTGAAAGTTTCAAATATGTTTTGTTGTTATTTTAAGATACTGCTGTTTTATTTGCAAGTAAGAATTTCGAAAAACAACATTATTTAACGGTATAGAAAGATAAACAAGATTATTAAAACGAATCCGTAAATTTGCTAATTGACAGTAAGTGACCAGGAAAGTTTCAATGCCAGCTTTGCCGATTTTTACGCAAAGATTATGTATATGACAGTGAGCCATTTGAGCAAACAAGCTTTGGATTGTACTTAGTCTACCGACAGATCGGTCACAGTTAACCCTCTATGTGTGTATACAACGATAGTGGTAAAATTATACGTAAACTTGAATGTTTTGAATCGATTAAAAATAGCAAACCTTTTTGTTTATACTTTTAACTTGTTTTGGTAGCTATTTTCCCATAATTCTAACGGGTGTTCAGAAAGTCTTTCAGTCAGGGCGGCTATGAATTGTATAACGCATGACTTTTATTGAGTCATATCTAAGTAATTTATTTGACATAAGTCAAAGTCAATTTAAATTAAAAGGTTTTTATTTTGAATTATTTACTTTTTGCATATATCGTGTTATAAAATGTTTACGCAAGAACAAAAAACCTTTATTGTGAAATCTTATTTTCGCAATGGTCAACAATTAGAAAACGGAAATTGGAATTATTCCATCAATGCGTGTAAACAAGATTTTCGACAAAGATATCCAAAGACATACGTTATATGATCCCTAGCCGCCCACGACTGAAAGACTTTCTGGATACCCGTTACTACTATCGGCGCATGCTCACATGGAGGATCATCCGTAATTTTTGAGTTTCAGTTTTCCTGTATTAGCATAATTTTAAAACTTTTAATCAAATAAAGTTATACACTAGATAGGCTAACAACTGCGGCAGTAGGTTACTACCTACTATGAATATGAATAAAATACTATATTACTGAACAATATTTATTTATTTAAACCTTATACATTAATAAATTTATTTATTGTAGTAGTGCGAAAATTGTATGCTATGCGAAGAAAGCGTTTTAGTGAATCTTACAAGTAAGAAACAATCAAATTCAAACATACTTGTTTAGATACAGCGGCGTAACGAGATGAGTTGAGGCCTGAGTTCCAGATTCAGGTCGGGCTTCTAAACCACCACCCCCTTCCCAGTAGAAGATAAAAATAAAACCATTCGTCATAGTTACATTAAGTACATTTAAAGCGTACAGCGAAAAGCGTAAAAAATTTCCTAGATACCTAATAATAACAAGATGAAAACTAGAAATATTTATAAACAGACATGGACATATCTACATGGTGTAATAAAAAAAAGGAACATAATATGTAACAAAAATATTTAAAAAAAAGACTAACAAAACTTCTGTACCTGGCCTTTGTACTTGCAAATTTTTATATCAACCTATTCAAGTCCAAAGCGCAGTGCTATTTTGAATCGAAACTATTGCTAGAGACGACAATCTGCCTTAACACATTGTATTTCTTAAATAATTCTAAAATTTTGACAATATCATCACGTACAGAATGTGTAATACTTAGACTGCATTTAATAAAATAGCCAATACCCAAAACCACTTTTTTTATGACGAATTTTTAACAGTTCTGTTGCTCTTTCTGTACTTTCTACACTTTCTAATTTTTTTTTTCGTTTTGCGGCGTCCGATTTATGCACATACTTTTTTGAACTCATTTTACCGAACGCTTTACATCAAACGTTTGTTATTGAAACGATTTCAAAGGTCTTGTAAACCGTATCTAACAGCAAGGCGGTTGCCGTGGTAACGTACCCCCACGCTATATTAATTGTCATAACACTCACTCATACTTTAGTGTAAAGAGAAGTGTGGAACTAATATATTACTTACCACTATCATAACATTTTCAACCTACCGACATATTAGCAGTGCAGTAAAATACAGCATGCGCTCCCTTACTTAAAACCAACCGCCCTTACTTGAAACTGACCGCCCTGGGCGGTTTTAAATAATTTTCAAAACTATTTGACGGATTCTCTAAAAATATTACTACTTTGTTACAGTTTGCAGTATGACCAGTTCGGGAGGACAAGTGAATTTGGTGAAATTCAAATGAGAAATTCTCTACAGCATCTTGGCAACTCTAAATTCACAGGTAAACGGCAAAGTCAGTAACTCTTGGATTGAATACAAATTCAATCGTTTTGAAGGTCGGTCGGGGAAAATATTACAAATGTATAAAAGTTTGTAAATCACGGGTGGACGATAAAGTTAAACTTTGGGGGTGATTATTACAAAAAAATTTGCAATAAGGCCGGAGCGGGAGAGCTAGTGAGATCTGTGAAGTTCGGGGGAAGAATTCTTGTACGGGTCCTCCGGAATTATTACAAACGAAGTTTCAAGAAAATCGGAGCGGAATAGCTAGTGAGCATTTTGAAGTTCGGGCGAAGAATCCTTGACTTTCTGAGTGCGGAGAGCGTTTTATAGCAAAAGGGGCCTAGAGAAGAAACTACTCCTATTATAACCAAATCTCGGCGTACGCGCTCTATCGCAGAATATACAATAGGGAGAAGAGGTCATCGGACTAATTTTCGTTAAATCAAACGTTTACTGAAATGAACCAAAATTATTTTAACGCAGAAGATAATTTCTTTACAACCTTTTTAATTTGCAGTTTATAAAAAACAATTAAACGAAAACATGATAACCATAGAACTTTTATTATTTAGAACAAAAAACCTTATATCAATTTGAAGGAGAACTTAAATCTATATTTGATGGTGTTAAATAATTCAAGGTGTTCTGTTTGAAGAACACGTTATTCACATTTGAAGTTTTGAAAAATGACGATGAGATTATGAACACCCTATGTAATATACCGCCGCCGGTTTTTACCTTCCTGCTGAATACTTTACAATATGCTACTAGTCTGTGCCAAATAGCAACGGGTAAACGTTTTATGTAAACTGTTAATTTTGTAATATTAGTCTACAAATGTATACATTTTTGAAAAAAGTCAAATAACTCAAAACCACTAATTTCAAGATCATAGTACCTTTACACTTTAATATCGAAAACTAAAAGTACCATTTAACAATATCATATTATGTAGGCTGTTTCATTTAACATATCAGAATAATGGGCGGTGCAAGCTATTTAAACCCTCAGTATAATTAATAATTTTAATTTTAGGTTATGCACCAGGCAATTGCCAACAACTTTTATTAAGAACAATATTTGATATCAACACTTAAATGACCCCCTGATATTTGAAGGTAATAACATAAAGTAAATAGCTTCGCGAACCTATTTACTTTATGGTAATAAATATGAAATTTTTTTTCTAATCATCAAAATTATTTTAATTTGGCGCCTTTAAAACTAGTCAAAGTTTGAAATTCGCTTCTGAGCATCTCTCGATTTATGAGGTTTGGTTCGGCGTATGCTCATATATATCACTAATGAAACAGCTATCACCACTTCACTCAATTACGTCGATGTCAAGAATTTTCAAATTACAAAGTGTAAAGATCGTGACAAACACGAAACATTACTTTAAAACAGTTAAAACTTGTACGTCACTGTTTTACAATAGGTATAGATGGGGTACGTAATTTATTTACTTAAATTAACATTTCTGTGAGTCTTTTAGAAATTTGAGCGAAACTCTCAAGTCTAACCCTAATGAAAGCAAAACTGTAAACTTTGTTGCGAGTTGTCTCTAATTAGAACAGCATTAATTACCGGGTTGGAGTCCTATATTACCTATCACATCTGATTTTCGAGAAAATGATATAAACGTCTACAAAAGAACAGCAATTTGTAAACGAATTTGCGAAGGATTTGGCTTTATTTCTTAGCTACAAGAATTGCTATTATTTTATAAATCTAACCTATTTATTCGCGTTTTTATGTCAGAAATGTGTTGTATCCGTTCAGAATAGCAAACTCTTCACCATAGCAGAAAAACTTCGTGGAAAACTTACTCTTTCTTCTAAAATTCTTACTACGCAATTCTAAAACTCAACAAACAGTGCTTATTAGACTTTTACGGTTTAAGGGTTTTGGTAGTTCCTTACCTCTTTATACGAGATTGACAATTGCAAAATATACTCAAAATTGTTGGAAGTGCTTAGAACCTCTAGATGTTTCATTGTTGAAGAGTTTTTAACGTAACTTGTCCACCATATTCAGTAATACCTTCTCGAGGACTATTTTGAATAGTACTGTAGCATGCACAATGGACCTCAGAATTAAGTTTTAGTCCTACGTTTTTTGGGCAACTTTTAGAAAACGAAGCATGGCTACGATGGCGACTGTTTTTATAACTTACAATTTTGTGGATTTTAGCCAAAGTATTTATTTTAAATTTATTGGACCACTGATTTACCTTTATTTGATAGCCATTCTTTTCCGAGGGCTAGACTACCCTGTGAAGAATTAACTGTACGGACATACCTTTAATAACGATCTGAAATTTATTGATATTACTCAACTGCATAATAATCAATAATTTATGGCGAACCGCACTCACTAATTTGCAACAAATTCGATCAACAGAAAGCATAGGTTTATATAGGCCAGACAATTAGAAATTTTGATATTAGGTATAAAGAACACGTAAGTTGTTACAAATAAAAACAACCACATAAATTCAATTACGCTAAACACTTACTAGAACACAATCATTCAATGACATCTAATAACGCTATAAACTGTTTACACTTTTGTGATGATAAACGTAAATTAGATATACTAGAAGCTTTTGAAATTCACAAACATTTAAAAACTGTACCGTTAATGAATGAGCAAAGTGATTTCTTAAATTCTCCTGTATTGAACATTATGCAATAAGAAATCAAGTCATCTGCAAACGATTATCGAGATCAAGTCACCAAGTTCTATTGCTATAACAACACTAACTGTTTACTTCTTAATATAACCTCTGACATGTAAACATGCCGAAATACGTATAAAGTTGAAATACATAAATATTGTTGAAGTAATTAAGTATTTTATGAACGGATGTATCATAAATTGACAATTATACACGAGTTTCTTTGTCATAAACATCTTTTTATAGCCCATGGACTTTTTTATTGCCCATGGGCTACTGAAACGTCAAACAACGATATCATACCTAATACCTATTACCGGACACAAAATGAAACTGAGATTTTAGGCAATATGGCTACCCTTGTTTACCCGCTACCATAGTTACGCTTCAAATCTTAAATGTAATCAAAGCAACGCTAGATGTGGGTGGAAAATTCAATTTATTTTATAAATATTTTCAAAATTATTTTAGAAATGTTTTTAAATTAAAAAATCTTCATCCGTGCTTAAAGTTGTGTTTGTACCACGGGTGTAACTTGCTTTTATGGCCTTCAACGTATTCTTAGCCCTCGGCTGCCGCCTCGGGCTCAAAATTACGTCTTACGCAATAGAAGCCTCTTTCATATACAGATAATCATTTAATATGGACTTAACGAAGTAAAGCCAGAATTTATAAATAAAGAAAGCATAGAATTTCTGTGGCTCAACTGTGTAGTGTGTCATGTTTTGCATGTACTTGGCGTAATTGAAAGGATGTTTTGTTATTGAGAACAACATACTCACTTAAAAGTTGAATACTAAACTTACTTCTGAAATATATATAATTTTGTTACAACACTGATCGTAACTAAAACGTTATTTTATGAGTTCTGTGTAATTTAAATGTACGTAGTACAATATTCATCTGCGTCAGATATTACGCCACGCTTCATGAAAGGAAGGAAATTACTAGTAGAACTGATTAATTAACTAACCTATTTATTTAATCGACTGAGTATAAACAACACTATGTCCCCAATAATGTACCAAATATAGGAGACGCTAAGCCATGTTCAAATTAACTCTGCACATACGTTACACATACCGCTGTCAAAGTGAAATGTTAATATTGCACTAGCACACATATACAACAACTATGGGCTGGAATCCTGGAAATAGTGGCGCTTTATAATGTCAGACAGTCTGCGGTTGTATTATGATCATTAAATTAATGTAAGAACCACTTATGGCTTGACCAGTGACATCGCGGAATACGACATGTAAACATACAGCACATATAGCGTTATTTTTAATTATTTAGAAGTTTTTTGACCTTAAACAATAAAGAAAATCAGTGCAGTTACGAAAATTATGATTAAAATTGTCAGTGTAGATATTTGCATTAGCAATAATAAATATAAAAGTGTATTAGCATAGATATATCCAAACCTTCATAAAATAAGACTTTCACTTCTAAAACCGTTTTGAAATCAGCATACAATATTATTATACCGCAATATTTAAGGGTCGCTTTTAGTTAATGACACTAAAGTGTCATTTATTAAATTGAAAAATCGATTTCTGTACTGTACCAACCACATTGTTAAATATAAATTGGCAAATACTATAGCCAGAAATAAAATATGAGTGGCTAGCTTACCCCAACAGATTTACACCCGCCAAATACAAATATATGAGTTATAATCCAATTTGGTCACAGATGTGTAGCTGACAATGGATCAACTCGATTTAGTGTGATTATTGATAATTGAATACGTACATGTAGCATTGAGCAAATCAATATTTTAGCGTCGTCAGTAGAAACACAAAATTAATTAATTAAGCAAAAAAACTTTAAAAGTTGCATTTATTTTAATTTGAGGCGAGGAGTGTGACTGGGAATGCTGTGTTTAACTTCGAAATGAAAAACATCATCTAATTAGCTTGTATGTAAATTAGTCCATTTCAATATACTTTTATACTTCAATACATAATCAACATTTTATTAAAATATTACTCAGAAGTTATGTAACCTTTATACATTTTTTAACAGACTTTTAACATGTTACTTTGACAAATTACAATGGAGAAAATTCGTAATACCATTTAAATTTAAGAATGAATTTGCAATATTGCAGTGCTAGCAAGGATTTGGTTTAATTTGAAGGTTTTCTTTGGATATAGAATATAGGATCGTTTACAAAATTTTGAAATATTCCCAAGAGTATTGCTCAAACACTGTCGTCGCAGTATTTGTTTAATTCTGTAAAATCCTAGAGCTATGAATGAGCTAGGATCTGGTTAGTATCCCAATCTGATAATTTACCTCTGACGCATATTAATTTTTGAAAATCGAAAATTGAAGTGTAACTTTATTAAGTAAACAGGGGACGATAAACCAATTCTCTTTAAGCAAAGTTGCTCATGCACGATAGTAGAACCGGATTATAATATTAATGTTCAGATAATTTATAATTTATAGGTGCTAGCCTTTACTACAATATTTTGACTGCTCATCTTATCGTGTTATTTTAGCCCAAAAAACCATTAGAAAAAAAATTTTAAATACATAAAAATTGTCTATTCGACTGCAGTTTTTTCATGTCATGTGCTTTGTTTTTTAACGTTGTATTGCGTAGCTAAAACTAGCTCAAGTAAAGTAGCGGAACAAGCCACTCCGGTAGTAGGTGACGCATGTAAAACAGCTGCAGCGCCGTCAACTAACACTGCCAACGACGTTTATTAGTGCGAAAAATGGGCCAAGTATAACTGCAAGGTTGCTACCGAAATTTTGTTAAATAAATAAACATAAATTGGCGTATTTTTGCTTTACAGTTACATTAGAAGATCAGAATATGTTAAGGTTTTAACTTTCTAAAAATTTTCTTCTTCTTTCGGTTTTTCGGCATCTATCGTCTTCCGGTTCCCAATAATTTCTTTCTTTCATGCTTCATTAAGGTTGAATTGAGCTACAGTTTAGCTTAGTTCTCAATGTGCTAATCTCTCTATGACGCCTTCGATAATAAACGGAGGGCAACAAAACTCTTTAGGGTAAATTGCTTTAAGTGATAGTAAAATAAGATTCTGAACTTAATGAAAAGTTGTAAAAATATTAGAGAGGGTAGTTTTCCTCCTCTCCCAAATTCCTCGTATCTGAATTCTTTTAAGTTTCTGGTGTTTTTCAACAATCTTTTTCCAAAAAATCAAAAATCGTTTTTTCTTAAAATAAATCTATTTCGAAGTACAAGAAGTTGATGCAACTTCACGTTTCACTTACGTATTTATTCGGTGGTAGGAGCGATGCGATCGTATAAAATAAGACGTTGATACAAGAATACTTCTAAAAATATTGTAACAATTTCTAAAGTAGGTATAGAAAAATCCAGCGCAAGTATTTCAGTCATTAATTTTTTGTTTATTTATCCGAGTTAAGATTTAACAAAACTTTTATTACGCCATCTTCTAATTTGTTTAACTATTGAATATTAGTCTGCGATGTGAATTGTATTGTATTCCGAATAATACTTTTTTACTTAATATACTTTCTATGTATGTCATTTCTATACAAGAAATCTGATGCTAATACATAATGATTTATGTTTATTTAAAAATGTAGTTACTTAGTCTTTACAGAATGCAGAAAGCTAGGCTGGGGGAGTTTTTAAATGCATTTAATAATTTTTGAATGTCATAAATAGGCAGTATAATAACTGCATAAAATATAACATTTGTCTTCTTTGTAAGAGACCAACTGAAAAAGTGATGTGTATTATTTGTCAAATTTCTTCATTAGCGTGGTATTTGCCTCAATGATTAATTCTCAGTTCCGAATCAATTGAGCTAGAATTGATAACAACATGTCCATTTCAATAAAACACAAGAAAATTGAGGAATTATTGTCCTTTCACATATTTTATTCACAATTACCGCATTTAATTATAATTTAATTACCAATTTACCAATTTATTACCAATACGTCACAAGCGCAATCAGGCAATACCCTATCAAAAATTATACTTTTAGTATTTGTATTTGGTAATAGGTTCAAGAGAGGTGGAAAAGTACGCACATAAATAATTTGAAATTTCATTAATGTAATTTAGCTCCGTGTTTTAATCTAAAACCACCTTCCGGCTAAATTTAAGTAACATCAGGCATCTGGGTGAAATTAAAAAATATCGACTTTTCAATTGTTTCTAAAACCAGAGGTAGCGTAGTCCTACTAATTCTTAACAATTCTTAAGTAATAAAAGTGTTTAGTACATTGTAATGATATACTATCGTGATATAACTTAAACTTATTATGTAATGATATCTACGATTGGTTGTATAAGGACTTATTGTGTCATTCATTTGCGTTGGGTAATGAAGTTCATCATCTCACTATTAAGAGAATAGATTCATTACCTAACTCATTTTATTTACTCAAACAAAACTGAAACAGATACTTTTATTAAAATGTAACAAAAAAACACATTAACTATTATTATAATTGCTATAAATATTAATAGTTATCTGTTTGTACGCATTTTCATATTGTGCTTTTTATTTTTCGGGTATTAAGTTAGAAATTGCACTATTAGCCACTCCCGTAATATCAAAAGGTATATTTTCTTTCATGTCCAACATTTTCTTCATTTAAAACCAGGTTTTTAAAATTGACGCCGACCAAACTTGTTTAGGAAAAAATAGCTGACAAATATCAATATTTGTTAAGTTTTGTTTCCGTAGTAACAAAGAAACAGACTATGACATTTCCAAATAAATTAATGCGAACTTTCAATTAATATCATTTCAAGCGAAAGAATTCGATTTTGACAAATTTTGAGCAGTCGTAGATAAAATTTTGTATCACAGTGGAAGAATGCATTATTATGGCACTCGTTTGATTACACTACTCGGTCATTATGAACTCGTGTTAAAACACCGTCATCCCACCAGTAACAAAAATAAATATTATGTGAAAAATTATGAAGCGTTAATGAAATTTAAATTTATTATTTATAATCACACATTGGAGATGGTTCTTGGTTTATTTTAACTATATTATTATTGGTTTTATTGGTAACACTTCTTTTTTTATTCTCACTTAAATTAGTCCTGAAGATGGCCTTAGACTGAAAGACGTAGCTAACACTAACTTAAAATAATTTCAATATATATTTAGTGTATGCTTCTTTATCTACTCTAAATATGAACACCTCTTTTGAAAATATAGAACCTCGATTCGTTCTCTCTTAAGTTTTCTTTCTAAAGTCATATTATTATTCTTATGCTTAAATTAGAAAAACTAAACGCTTTCCAAATTTCGAATTTTGCTTAATTATCAAGTTGTAAAAGGTCAGATGTTGTTGACAATTTCGTTTAATATAGTTAGTTGCATTTTTAACCTAATCGTCTATAGAACCGTGGTAGACTGGATGAAGGTAAAGTTTTATGAGCAAATATTCTTTATGTTAATAGCGCTATAGCAATATATTAATTAACGCAGCTCTTTTTAAATTATTCTAAAATTTTATATAATTATATTTACAATCTACCCGGTCTGTATAGTTAACTTGCCGCTCATCTTTATACAGCGTTGGTTCGGAGCAAAAAATGTTGAGGTTGCCCACATCAAAAGTGCTAAATTTTAGGCAAAGAAATCCAAATCGCATTATAGTAGCGTCGCGACGCCCACCGATCAAAAGTTTTAAATGATACTTTACTTAAAAACTCGCCTCTTCTTTCAAATTTTAATGATTCAAATAAAAATGGTAGATGGTTAAATGTTATTTTATTAGAAACCAAACTTATTTTTTGATAAGGAACGCATAAACGACTCAAACTACTCTAAAAATGTTTAAAGTAATGCTCCCCAAACATCTTGAGAACAGCAGAAAAAGGGTACTCCGCTTTATTGTATTCATTTGTTTAAATAAATGTTGTTTTACTATGAGTAACGAGAAAGGACAGAGGAGGCTGTAGCACACAGTACAATATTAGATAATATATCATGAGTAACATTGAATGATCTATCATTTTTATTATAATCGATAAAATTTAAAAGAAATTAGCCTATCACACCCAGAATGAAGAAAGCTTCTAAAGGATGTGTCACCCAACCCCCTTTGCCCTTTTACAATTTTTGCGTCGGTGAGAGTCGCGCCTCCATTATATTACGCTTCGAACATATTGGTGAATTAAAATATCTGTCTGTGGGTAGGTGTGTGTGTGAGGGCGCTCCATAACTCCCAAACGGATCGGTGGTCCGATTTTGATGAGCTTTGGAATGTGGGGTTATATCAAAATTGCATTAGGAATAAAAGCTTTAAGAAAAAACCAGAAGAAACCAGAACCGGAAGTTTGGCATGTTTTCTTGGTGGCATTGCCTTTCAAAAACTGAATTTTCTGAATCTGAAAACGGAATCAGATAGGAGACCTCAGAGCAAAGCGAACGTTATTTTTCTAAAGTTTCTAGCTTTAAAATGGCGCTCGCTACGATTTTTTTAATTCACTTTAGTGCTTTATTACTCAAAAATCAGTTGGCAGATCGGTTTCAATTTTTTTTATCGTAATAGCCCTATAGATGATCCACATTGCTACTGCACACAAAAATGTTGAAACAGTTAAAAACTACGAAATGAAAATATTTTTAAAGTTATGAAAACCTCTAAAACATATTGCTAATAACTAGCTAAATTACTTTTTTTTGTAATTTTGTATGCTAACAGAGTTATAGATAAGCTATAATTTGGTTTGGTCCCAGTTTGCTAATTTCACTTGAATATATTCTATGAATGTTTGAAAATCTTCAATTTTTACCACTTTATTTAATAAACAAAACACGATTAAAAATTTTTGTTTAAATTAGGTTGGTTATGAGGGATGGTAAAATAAAGTTCTTAACTTAATTTTTCGATGTAGTAATATTTGAAGGAGGGGGTTAAATTTTTCCTTTCTTCAATTTGTGATGAATGAATTTTTCCATCCGTTTTTAGATTCATTAATCCCAAGCAACCTTTTCCAAAAAATCAAAATTCGTTTTTTCTTCTCACACAAAAATTGAATCTAATACCAGTCTACTTTACATCTCCCTCTATCTCTCTCTATGTTCCTCTGGGCGAGAGTCCCATCCGTTGACTAGCTACCTGTTAAAACAAGTCGACGTTTGCTTACTACTGTCTCTGTTTGTAGTCAGTAAAAAATAAAAAGATTCTCAGCAAATTTTTTACCATTATTGTTATATGAAAGCTTTAGGATCATGCAGTATATTTGTATAATATTTTACAATTATGGTGCTATGCTTTCGATACATTGGTAAGAGTGTTGGAATGTTATTCTAGTCAGTGTTGGGGCGTAACGTATTAATAATAAGATACTTTTGATTTTTCCTTTCTTCAATTTGTGATGAATGAGTTTTTCCATCCGTTTTTAGATTCATTAATCCCAAGGAACCTTTTCCAAAAAATCAAAATTCGTTTTTTCTTCTCACACAAAAATTGAATCTAATACCAGTCTACTTTACATCTCCCTCTATCTCTCTCTATGTTCCTCTGGGCGAGAGTCCCATCCGTTGACTAGCTACCTGTTAAAACAAGTCGACGTTTGCTTACTACTGTCTCTGTTTGTAGTCAGTAAAAAATAAAAAGATTCTCAGCAAATTTTTTACCATTATTGTTATATGAAAGCTTTAGGATCATGCAGTATATTTGTATAATATTTTACAATTATGGTGCTATGCTTTCGATACATTGGTAAGAGTGTTGGAATGTTATTCTAGTCAGTGTTTAGGCGTAACGTATTAATAATAAGATACTTTTGATTTTTCCTTTCTTCAATTTGTGATGAATGAGTTTTTCCATCCGTTTTTAGATTCATTAATCCCAAGGAACCTTTTCCAAAAAATCAAAATTCGTTTTTTCTTCTCACACAAAAATTGAATATATGATAAGTAACATTATCTAAAGTATAGCAAAGTCCAGGCTAAGTGTTTCGCTCGTTTTGCTTCTGTGTTTAGTAGACGCACAGTATGTTTCAAAATAACACTTCCCTTTTCGATAAAAGCGGAACACTCGGTTTAACTAATAACTATGTAGATGTAAAAAATGCAGCTATAAAATTACAGACCGTGTAAACACTTTTCTACAAGTCATTCATTTCTTAAAATTGTGATGGGAAAGAATTATCTTCAAATGCTATACATACCTTGGTAATTTGCAAGTTTGCGGGCTTTGAAACATTAATAAACGGCTCACTTGTAGCGCACTAATTTATTAGCTATTAAACCGATCAGAATCTAGTTTTTAAATAACATCAATGAAATGTCTATATAATCCTAGATCTGATAATCCGATAGGTTAGATTAGCTGCATTTTTACGATGTAATTTACATTATCCATAAATCAGAGAACGCATTTACCTATCGTCCATTTACCGGTAATGTAAACATATTGACGTGCTTTGATTTATAGAAGCTGCCTTAATGCGACTTGCGGCCAGTACTGCAACTCGAGTAGTATCAGTCCGAATTAAACACAGTTTCGTCTCTGTCTGTACCATAAGTACGGCAATGCCGCTTTTCTGCATGGAGTACCAAATTTAAATAAACGAAATTGGGATGTGTTTTATATCGAGTTTCCCTAATGTTGTTAGTGGGTTGAGTGATTACGAATATTTCCGAATATTTGAAATATTGTTCACTAGCGCGAATTACTATTACATTTCATCTTCTTTTAAAGCATATGATAACAGTATACCTGTTTGTTGTTTGTAGTCCCCTACATTAGCTTCCTGAATACGTAAACTTATTTTTAATGAAATTTGAAGATTTACATATAGGGGTAGCAAATACTAAACTTTTTTTTTACAAAATTGATTTTTGTTTTTTTGAGACAAGATTTGGACGGTGGGAGGGGACAGGGGAAAGGAGGAAAGAAGGAGGGAGGGGTAAAGAAGGAGGGGTAAAGAGGGAGGGAGTAGAAAGATGCGAGGGAGAGTATTATATTAACATCACCTTTGCCACAATATTATACCTACTAAAAAAGGTCTTGACTACTGCGTATTGTTACCCTTGGAACTTCAGAATTCACTAGTCGCCAAAAAATCGTAGGGTGTAAGAAGCTGTGGGGGTGATTTTTCTTTAAAATTCCCGTATTTTTTATTCTTTTTTTATTAATAATTTATAAAACAAGAGCTTTTTATTTATCTATAGTTCGTTCTTATATCCGTACTATAAGTATTAGTCAATAATTATTATAATGTATTAACTCCATAGTCGTATAGGGGCGAGTAAAACGTAATAGCGCTGTTTCATTGAAAAACGGCAAAATCGTGATTGTCACGATTGAATGTGCATCGCATTAATTGGAAACTAGTGGATTTATGCAAAATACACCTTTTATAAACGATATTCGCTGATTTTAGTGGATGATACTGGTTTTTCGTTGAATTCTTTTAGTAGCAAATTAGATAAATATAGGGAAGGAGCACCGCTTCAGTAACTCACGACTACAAACATTCATAGGGATGTGCCAAATCGGGTTTATTTTAAATTTGTAAGGTTATCTGTCAGGTTCGTAATATTCGTATCTTTCTGCCCAATGCTGAAATTTATAGAAGCCTGCAAAATCCCAGATAATTATATTTAAGAATACGAATGTTTATCTTGGTAAATATATTTTCATAGAAAATAGAGCTACATCAACCTAAGATACAACTGTATAATTAATAATACGTCTGTGCCGAACAAGTATTTATTTTATACGCACAATCTCTTCTGCTCTGGGTAATGTAACACGTGCGAATATAAGTGTGAGCTCGCGTGCATGCGTGTGAGCATTTAATAAAATTTAACAAAGTTAATAACTACTTTTACTACTGGTATTATTATACAAAGCTCACTCACGGATATTAACGGAACGTTAAATTGTTTATTAACATAACTTATTTTTTGGTAAGCTTCTATACGAAATGAACCTTTTGATTTCAGATTTAGGATTTTTAAGACGTAATAAAATGGAATTGTGCGCTACGGCTTTTCAGTTTTTAATTATAAGTTTGTAATTAAAGCTCAAAGAAAAGTTTGCTAAAAGATAATCACTGGAATATAATATGTCTTACGAATAATTACCTTTTTCGCGCACACTTTCTCTAAAGTTTTGTATAATTTAGTTCATATTACATTCTCACTTAACATCGCCAGGAACTTTAAAAGAATAAAATAAAATTTAATTTAAAATTGTATCCTCGAGATTATTTTATGCAATTTTAAAGTTTGGTTAAAGTTTCTTGTCCATCCCTGTACTAAGGAAGAACATCAATCTGCGATGCCACATTAAAAGGAAATACCAGAAAGTGTTTTTAATTTTGAATTTCGTTTTATAAGAAACAGATGTCTAAACATAGTGTGTCAATGCTTTTAAAGACAGAGATGACAAAAACCAAAAACATGAACTAAATGGCAACGAATTTCAGTTTTTACTGGTGTTGACAATATTTTGTTTTGGCAAGGCCACAAGTAGCCGCAAATACAAAGTCCAGGTGTATAGCTGAAATAACTAATAGAACGTACATTACTGGCAACAATTAGCGTTACATTTTTGAATATATAATTTGTATGCTTGTAATAGAAGAGCCCACAAACGTATGAAAAGTATGAGAAATGTGAGATTTGTAACATGATAAAATCTCTGCCAATCCACGATTAGCAAGTTTGGATGACAAAAGCCATCACAAAGTCCAGGCTGATGTGTCAAGAGCAGTTGTCATGATGACGGGGTATTATTAGCTAGGGGTGTGGGAGTATTGTATTATTGCACGCATCGGAGAGGGTTGGGGATTGCTTTATGCAGGGTGAATCCCTAACTCGAGTCAATCAGGGCGTGAAAACTGACACATTTACATACCACCCTATAGAATCACTACAAGGCTGAGTGGCGGGCGTTGTGCTGTTCACATAGGATAAGTGCGGCGGTGACAAGTGTTAATTCTCATTTGTATTTGAAAGATGCTTCGATGTTAAAACAGCAAAATCTAATTTGTTAACCGAACATGACAAATACCGAAGGCAACTCTTTAAGACGTTTCCTTTGTCGGTTGCAAATGCAAAAAAACCAAACGGATTATAACTTTAAAATGATAAATGACCCACTATGCATTCTCACCTGCTTGGGTATTTTAATAACTTAATACCTACGATAATACTCCTGTTTGATAATAATCTGATACTATCTATAACGCGTCCTAAAATGATCGATTACATTACTGTAAAATCTGTATCCGGAACGACACAACAGCACGGTTGTTAATGCACTAAAATAAAATGTTCATACACATATTGCATAGTTATGTTACTTTCATGAGTGTTTCAGAGTTTAGAAAATAAAATTAACAAAATATGAAAGCAGGAAGAATGAAGCCCCCCCCCACATATAACCGTATGTGAAAATTAAGTTTATGACCTTGTTTTACTAACCTTGATATGCGATTTTGCTTCAACGTTAACTTTTTTAATAAATTTTAGTAAGAAATTGCAGACATTTCTAGAGGGTGTGACAAAGAAAGGACCAAGACATTTTACAATGCAAAATTAGAGCTTACCTACAGCGCTATTACTTCATAGTATTTGAAAAAATTGTGTAACCAGTTTTCTAATAATTTTAATTTTATTAGAATAACTTTTTAGGAATAACCAACTGCAAAAATGGAATCAAGTGATTCTGGGACTCCGCTTTTCCTGCAGATTCCACCCAGTACAGCATATTCACCGCATATGCTATACTGGGGGGGGGGGGGGGGGAGATGTTTACAGCGACTTCTACTTTTCGAAATTATTTTGCGCTATAATATAATATTATAAGACAGGAGTAGGGCTGGGTATATTTTTCGATATATCGATAATACTAAATAGCGATCATTTTAAAACAATTTTCGATATATCAATAATATCGGGCATTTCGATAATATAACACAGAAAAACAAAATATAATAGTGACAGAAAAAATTTAATCCAAAAAATATTGTAGTTGGTAGATATACATTAAATTGACTATTGTAATTAACGCAATTATTGCAACAACTGAAACATATTAACTTAGATCGCCTAATCTACTTCAAACTAAATAATTATTCCGTTTTTATTAAAAAGCCTATAAATAGTAGTAACTCTACCTTTAGTTAAGATTAGCAGCAAAGTCAACGTCAACGCATAAAAATGTCTTGTTCTTACACGGTGTATATACAATTTAAAAAAAAATAGGAAAAAAATAAGTCGTGGTAATTTTGACATTTATAATATCGATATTATGGATAATATATCAAAACTATTGATAATAATGTCGGTAATATCGTTAATATAGTTATGTTATTGTTATTATTGTACTATTGATACTATTAATATTATCGATATTATCTATATATCGATATTATCGATTTAAATTTATTATCGGTATTCGATATTAAATTTCCAATATCGCCCAGCCCTAGACAGGAGTTGTTTCTGAATCGTTTTAGTATTCGCAACTATGAAAATAAAGTGAGTATACATAAAGTTTCTGTATTTTTAATAACAAACCTACTTGTGAATAACAAATTTTCAATAATTCTGTTGTTTTATGGAAACATGATTGAGTTTGTCAATAAAACACAGAATTCCTAATTCATAAATGAGCTTTTGTCAATGCACCACAAACAAAAACTTTTACACACTTATTACACGTTAACGTGCTGTTTTAATTATCGACGGCATAAATCAAAACAAATTGTTGTTCTTGTTGCAGTGGTTTTAAATGCTGATAACATCGCACTTATATAAAAGGGATTATCGGTCTAATTTAAAATGTGGTTGGGTAAGTATCTGTCATTGGTTGTTCAAATGTGTGTGAAATATTTCCTGATTTTTAATTTTTTTAGTTGTTAATATATGAAGTTAAGCAATTTACTATGTTCTTTTCAAAGTTACAAAATTTAGTTTTTGAAATACCGAAAACTATCTACATAAAATTTAGCATTTACTATAATTATGAGCATATATTACAGTAATAATTTTGTAAGAATGAAATAACTCCTTCCATTATACAGTATAGCAAATTTAAATTATCCACTGAAAACAAATCCATTTAAAAACAAATATGAATATAACTATGATTCACAGCAAAACGTCTAATGTAAGTCGCGATTTACCAAAATTTAACGTATTGGTTCCGTGTCCGGACTTTTAGTCCCAAAGCAGTGAACAATTTCGTTAAAATTCAATAAATAAAGAAAAATCACGGGCGTACTTAAATCCATCAAGTTATACGTGAAACATGTCGCACGATTTTGTTTCGTTTGATGTTAGAGGTTCTGCATTCCGTATCTGGAGATGGAGAAAGAAATGAAGCATCGTAAAATGGAAGAAGAAATAGTATTAGATGAAGAAATGAAAAGGAAAGCAGATAGATTAAAATGACATATTCATAAAATTGATTCGTCTGCCACTTTTAAAACCGGTGACCGTTCAAATTCTATGCTTATATGCTCTGTTTAACTTTTATTTTACTAATAAACGATCGTCAATTGCTGCTGACCAAAAAAATAATAAGTAACTTAATAAGCTCACATAAGGTCAAATATATAATCACCTAGACAGTTTGTTTAAAACAACTATATATATTCACAATTATGCGGGAATTTATTATTAATGCATTGCCTTATATCTTCAATGCTGACTAAATACTAGACTAAATATCCGGACACTGCTGTTATTACATTGACATATCAACTTATTGATTTAAAAATTGGAAGGAGTTAGTTCATTCTTATAAAATTGAAATAGGAACAGAATTGGCTATATTTTAAAGTTGCGACGCGGAATTGCATGTGTTGTCATAAAAATATGTATGGTAAAATACTTGAAATCACATATGATCAAAAAGTCTTTGGATAACAGTTGCTGTGGAATTGACAAGTCATCTATGAAATTATTTATTTCTATTAGTTTTGACATTTACATTCAAAAGTCAGCGGATTATAATTAAAAATGTTTCAAACAGAACAAAATTTTTATGATTAGAGCATTACCGTAATGGAAATCGTGGTGAGAACGGTAACCGGGTTTATTCACCTAATTTATGTTTCAATCAATTCCGTGAAAGATTTTCTAACTTCGCCATAATCGAGCGAGATTTAGAAGTGAGTAATTCTATAGATAGCTTTGAAATTCTACAGCAACCACGATCCAACGACTTTTTGATCATACTATATAATTAAACGCCAGTAAGATTTCGGAATGCGTTTGGAAATAAATTTATCTAAATTGTATTAAAATACTGATGCAAAGTTTAAATTTACTATTTTTTTTAATTAACACAATTTTAATTTTTTGAAACAAATTAAAAACTAAGAGCCACAATTTAGATGTTAAAGTTCAGTTGCTCAAGATTGAAATTTGGTCACGCTATCGATATTTTTACATTATTTTATTTAATAGCCGAAAACCATTTAATTGTACATGTTCAACATCTCTTGCCAAAGAATTGTTCAGTAAAATGTTTTCATGGCTTGGCAATGAACTCAAATTTTTTCCCAAGAAATAATACAATGGGACTGCTACAATTAATACTGGAAATACATTAAGGATGTATATTTGGCCTAATTTTTAAATGTAATGCCGCTTTTACGGTCACATGAACAAACCCACTTTTTTGTGGTTAATTTAGAAATACTGAGATGCATTTTGATTATTGGTTTTAATTCCATTAACTCTTATTCTATAAAGCATTATTGAGACATTAAATTAATTGAGCAAAATGTTTGTGCCGGAACAAGGAGTTTAAACTTTTAGAAGTAAACCGGTGTTTTACTGAATATAACTAATTTCATAAACAAAAACAACAGTATTATAACGCTGCAGCCTACAGTATGGATTGAAAAGTTAATAATGAAACGCAATAGAAACACAATGCAAGAATTTGAGGTTCTAATTTGAAAAAACCGAGACTGGCGAAAAGCGCGGGTAGTTTTCGCAAAATATGTAAAAATGTAGATCCTCTGCTATAAGTTTTAAGCCTTAGAAGCTGAAATAAGCCGCCAATAAATAAATGCCAATATATATAAAAATAAGGAAAAGCTGATGTACCTCAAATATCTCTGCAAAATGACGGCATCATTTTCGCTTTGTAGAACTTTGCATAGAAGACTAACATTCCTCCCTTTGTTATTTTACATAGTGAATTTGATTTTGGCATTTCGTATATTAGCAACTGTTGTATTGTATTGTGTTTGTTATAAGAGCCTATTTTTATTTAAGTTAACTGTAAATTTTTATGATTTAATGTTGATATTTTAATCTTTTATACGTTGTTTTTATATTCTTCTGGTATGTGCTACCATTTTTTTTAAATTGGCATATTTTTCAACATCGAATTTGAAATAGTACATAATTTACACAACTTTAAAATGTGACGCTACAGAAACTTTCTCAAAAAGTAATTCTAAAGCCGACATTAGTAGTAAAGTCTAAAGGAGGTTGAGGAATAAAAAACTATCAAACCGAAACGTTGCATATATGTGATCTTTATATTCTACGATTGCTGTAGATCTGACAGTTGATACACTCATTCAATATATCCCATCATTCTCTAAATGCTTTGAAAATGGTGTGGGTATCGGGTAGACAACGCGATGGCCGTTATTAAATTCCTTCTTTTATTGCTTAGTATATAAGGAGGTTTAAAGGAAGTCTTCCATATGATAGGCCACATAAAACAGGCCGCAATGTAGAATTGCCAATTTAAGCTTTCCATTACGTTTCCCTTGTTCTACTTGTTAGTTTGCTAAATTCAACCATGTATATCTCAAAATTAGCTAATATTTGTGTTACTTGAGGAAACTAAATAATGCTGACAACACATTTTGTTTATAGATAATTGGTTAAGAAAATATCTTCAAGGTAATTTAAAATGTAATTTACATTTTCTCGTCCGAACAACGTTGTTAAATTATGTACAAGAAAAAACGCCAAAATGGGTCGTCCCTTAAGAATCCTAAGAATGAAAACAGCAACTCGGAAGGAGAGAATTCCCTTGGATACATCGTACATAATTCATCTGCTACCTCAAAATCCAGTAGTTTTCCTTCCGGTTACATTTCCACTTTTGCACCATGTCTAGACACTCTCCTCTTCCCTTTCATACTTTTGCTCCTTCTTCACCGTCGTCGTTACGTGCCGTCAATACAGAATACAGCTATATTAGATATACATACATATAACTGTAACATTATTTTGCTGTTTGATATAGTCGCAGTAAAACAATCTTGATGAACAATTATTCAAAAAACACTGAAATGTCTTTAACGATTCAGTAATCATACAAGGCGATCCGAAGTGTACTTTTCAAAATTTGGGAATTTACAGAACACGTGAAAATATTAAGAGTTTGTTCGATAAACTTATATCAAATTCCCAATCGTTTCCGAGATACAAAACGTGAAAAGATACATTGTCTTGTTTTGCATATTCTTCATTAGTACTAATAATAATCGTACAAATACTACAGACAAAGTATCACAATCAAACTTCAAAAGAAACCTTACAGATACAGGGTGTTCCGAAACTCGCGGACACGGACTGCGGGACGCGGTATTCTACCATAAAAACTGAACCAAAAGTTCCTCTGCAATTTTTCGATTCTACCAATATTTTTAAAGTTATTAAAGTTTTTAAAATTTTGAAAATAATCAAAAAATAAACATTTAAACTCAAATTTAGGTGTTTGATCAATTACTCAAAATAAATCCATGATACAGTACAACAAGAGATAGTAGAAAACGATAATTGACAAGAAAAATCACAAATGTTGTTTAAAATGTCTGAAAAACTCAAAATTACGTGTTTAATTATGCAGTGACACTCTATTGGCGGTTGAAAACAGTATTAATCTGTAAGCTAAATTGCTTATCAGTTATAGTAGAATACGCTTCTAAATGCATTTTTTTGACACACTAATATTTAGCATTTTTTAATATGTTAAATATTCAACCCACGCATTTTGTTTTCATGAATAACTTAGAGAATCTGGTGTATATTAGCTTTATAGGCATAACAAGCGCTTTGTTGTCGCAGTGCGCGACTGAAGCGACTAGTCGTACTTCAGGAGCATCTGATCTTATGTAGGAATTTTTAGGCTAGATCTTATATTTATAGTTAGATGATATAAATAATTTTTTTAAACTTAAGAAGTAATAATTTTTAAAGTATGGAAAATTCAGAAGCAGTGCTTTGTCAATTTTTGTAATTGCGATATAGATGTCATCGTCATATAGCGATGCTTTCTTGGAACCGTCACCTTGTTAAAGTAATCAAAATATCTCCAACACAAATGTAACATTTCTAGCATTGAATAACTAGATTATCGTTTATGTTAACATGTTATGATATATTAAAAATGCGCCCGTCTGTGGTCTATCGTTCTCCATCGTAGGCTTTATTAAAAACATCACCTAAATTTATTCAATAATACATACAGGTTTATTCTTTAACAGTGAACGAGAAATTATAAAGACGTAATAGTGCAATATGTACTATAAGACAAAAATGCATTTTGACTTATTCTTTCAATCAACGTTAGTATACAGAAGTATATCCTATGTTTGCTTACGGTTTTTTTATTAATCTGCGTATTAACGACACATATGAGATATGAAAGAAAAACTGGCTAACAACAGCTACAAGCTTTTTGATCTAATAAAAAATACATTACAACACATATTAATCGATAACTCATCGGCACCCAAACTCGTTTAATCAGAGTTGATGGATCGAAGGGTGCTGTTCTCTCGAGAAATCAATCACTTCTTTCGACCGAAAAACTGCTGCCAGTTGCGTAACTACGCTCAGAAAGTCTTAACAAAGTTTGAACTCTGTTTTGAGGCGTAGGAGGCTTAATTTGTTTTTGGATGACAACTAAATTTTAATTCATACCTCTATTTCGTTGAATCTGAGTACGTTTTAAAATGTAAAAAAATATAGGTTGTTGGTTGAAATTCAGTAGTGAATATATTATATTGAAGTTATCGAAAGAAAGAATAAAGGATGCGAAGTCACGCACTTTTCGAATCTTAATAAATTCGCTCCGTTGATGCGATTTTCAATATTTAAATCCTTTTCCCCTGGGTAATTAATCGTAATCTCCAAGTGAACCAACTTCTGATGAACTTTTGTACGTTAAAGTTGAGTTAAACTCTTATAAATGTAGGTATTTTATGAGAAAGGGGCTGGAATTTTGATAAAATGAAGCACAATCCAGTAAATCCAGAGAAACTTAACAGAAACGCTGCAGAAATATGTGATCTTATTAATTGTTATAAAAGACTGCAAAAGCTCGTAAAAATTATTCATTAAAGTTGTTAGCTGAGGTAATGGTTTAAACCTTCCACATTACTACGCTAAATTAATCCACGTTTAGTTCACATATGCATTGTATTCCTAATAATTTATTTTTTCACTTAGATTATTAATTATTTTGAATTTGTTTGAGTCTTCGTATGTTGTGCATATTTTAAATATCTTCAACTAAACTTGATAACTTTACACGAACTTACTTTGCATGTAATTCTTGATTTTTATAGATACGGGTGTTAGTTTTCTGATGCTCTCGATTGGGATCTTTCTTATTGAGCTATATAGCGTAGTTTCTGACCCGAAAAGAAAACTAAGTTAAGAATTTTTTTGGATCTAACACATATTTGTCATCTATTTTACATGTCGTTATGCAATCTAAATGTCTTTTATATATTATACATCGGTATTATACGGCCAAGTGCCGCCTTCCCGTCCTTAACCGCCATGTCTCCCTGTTTAAGGCATCTTCTTCTTCCAAACCCCTGGATTCCATTGCTTTTCGCATTCCTTCATTCCAGGACCTTCGGGGTCTTCCCCTCTTACGTCTCCCGGGGGGAGTCCATTTGAACAATCTTTGGGGCCATCTGTTGTCCTCCATCCTAAGTAGGTGACCGAACCATTGGAGGCCTCTTCTCTCGATTCTGTCTATTACATTTTCTTCGGCCTGCATGCGTCTTCTAATTTCTACATTGGTAACGTGATCTAACCGCGACACACGTGCACTTCTTCTGAGGTAGTCCATTTCTACTGTCCTTATTTTCCGTCTATTTTCGGCGTTAATTGTCCATACTTCTGACCCATAGCATAACACCGATTCAACTAGGGATTTGCCTATATGTTTCTTTGTTTGATGTGATATATGTGTGTCCCACCAAATAGGGTTTAGACATCCTATAATTTTTTTACTCTGCTCAATTCTACTTCTGATTTCAGCAGAGCCCAACCCATCTTTTGTAATAGTTGCCCCTAGGTATTTAAATTGGTCGACTTGTTTCACAGACATGTCATCGTCTATTAGAATTTGAAACATCGCATCGGAATTAACTGCCAAGAATTCCGTCTTCTTAACGTTGATTTTAAGACCCCATCTATCATATGCTTGGTATAGTCTGCGGAGCATAAACTCCAAGTCGAAGGCATCCTGGGCAATAACCACTTGGTCGTCGGCAAAACTCAACGTAAATAAAGTATGTTCACCGATGGGTATGCCCATACCAATACAGCTCCTTTTCCATTCATTCAGAGCACATTCGATATAGATATTGAAAAGGAGGGGTGATAAACTACATCCCTGCCTCAGGCCTTTAGATGGATATAGGGCACGTGACAGCTTTCCATTCTGTTTTACATATGCTTCGTTACTTTCATACAAAATTCTGATCATGTTTATCATTCGTCTATCAATGCCAAACTTCTCTAATGCTTCCCAGAGTTTTCTACGAGGTATTGTGTCGTAGGCTTTTTCCAGATCTATAAACGCTAGATGAGTCTCCTCGCCTACGCTCCGTCTTTTCTCCGTTAACTGCTGTATTATGAAAAGGTTGTAAGTGCATGATCTTCCTGAAATGAATCCACTCTGTTCTTCGCCGATTCTCGGCTCTGCCATTTGTTTTAGTTTATTATTCAGGATTTTCCCAAATATTCTACTAATTGTACTGTTTATACTTAAGCCTCTGTAGTTATTTTTGTCTTTGCGACCACCTTTTTTATATAGTGAAATTATGTGTGAGATTTTCCACTGCTCTGGGATCTTGTATTGTTGTAGGCAGTTATTCATTAGGTTTAACAATCTATAAGTTAGTCCGTTTCCACCACATTTAATTAGTTCGGCGCATATTCCTCCAGGACCCGGGGCTCTACCATTCTTCATTGACATAATTGCAACTTTTAGGTCATTTTCTGACAGGGTCAAATGGTTATTTTCCGCATCTTCAATGTCGAGGTTCTCGATAGTTGAATATTGTTCTCGATGTTCTGCAAGTAACGATTGATAATGGGACGCCCACTCATCCAGTGTGATTGTGGTAACTCCTTTTGAAGTATGGTTGGTTTTCATATTTTTAAGGCATCTCCATACCTCTGTTGATTGAGCACCTCCTATTAAGCTGTCTATCTGTTGGCATTTCCTTTCCCACGAGTTGTTTTTTTGTTGGTTTATGTTCTGTTTGACTACTCTGTTCGATCTTTTATATTCTCGCCAATTTTCTACTGTTTGATCTGTCAACCAGTTGTTGTACGCTCGTTTTTTGTCTTGTATTGCTTTTTCTATGTCTTCATTCCACCACCATTGGTTTGGCTTCTTGTTGGGAGTTACTTCCCCTAAGGCCTCCTTCGCTGCTTGGTGGATAGCTGTTGATAGGTTTTGATATTCAAGTTCAACGTCATCATTTGGTTCTATTTTATTCATCATTGCACTTAGTCTTTTTTCATATAGGTTCCGAATGCTTTCTTGGTGCAGCAGCTGGAGATTATATTTAGGTGTTTCGCACTTGGACGGAGAGACATCATTGCCGTTTTCTTTTGGGTTATCTTCCTTACTTGTATTGTTGGCATAGGGAAACAGGATTTTGGTTGTTACCATATAATGGTCCGAGCCACAATTGGCTCCCCTTTTTACCCTTGCATCATTCACTTTTAACAGTGAGTTCTGTTCTATAATAACATAGTCGATGATTGACTTTTGGTTCAGTGATGGTCTTTCCCACGTGTATTGGTGTATTTTCTTGTGTTTGAAGAATGTGTTACAAATTCTGAGTTCATACTGTTTGCACAGGCTTATTAGTCTCTCCCCACTATCGTTTAAGACTTCCTCTCCGTGTTGGCCCACTACTTCGTCATTCTTTCTGGAGGCTACTCTCGCGTTTAGGTCGCCTGCCAAAATTAGATGTTGTTTTTTCTTTATTTTATCAAGCTGATCGCTCAGTGTCCAATAAAATGCATCTTTCACATCATCGTTGGCGTCATCCGTAGGGGCATATACTGCTAGTATAACTACTTCACTGTTCAATATTTCCACTACAGCTTTTATACATCTTTCCGATACGTACTCAATGTCTTTAATTTTGTTCCCGTATTTCTTTTTTAGTAGGACAGATACCCCCGCTCTTGCTCTCTGGGATTTGTGCACGCCTGACCATACATGTATATAGTCATCAATAATTTCACTGCCTTGACCCTTCTTTTTGGTTTCGGTGATGCACACTATATCCATACTTAGTTCTTTTACTTCCACCACCAATTCTTTTATTTTGTTTGCTATGCCACGCACGTTCCACGTACCAATATTCAAAATCCGTTTTCGTAGCTTATTTCGTCTTCTATTTTGACCATCCGGCGTCCGAGGCTTGGCGATTAAGTTTTTTGCAAATTAACTTTTTTACGAGTACTGGAGAGCAAGTCCAACGCCTCAACCCCCAACCTGGAGGACCAGGTGATTTTATGTCAGGGTTGTCTTCCCTTAGATCGACTCTCTATCAGAACTCTGGAGTTCGAACTACCCCATTTTTCTTAGGTTCTTCCGCCCTCTCAGCCATTGAAGATAAATATCTTCTTCTGCCCTCGAGATCGTTGACCTTTGATCACCTGTCACCCTAGGCAGGGGCCCTAACTGGGTACTATCAGCCGGAGCCAGCTGAACCCAGGTTGTTTAACGAGGTTATACTCCTCCCCCTCCTCACTTTTACATCCGGGCTTGGGACCGGCAAAGGCGGAGTTTCTAAATGTCTTTTCAGATTTAAAATAACTGCTGCCGTTGATGATTTTCGACTGTTCTATTTCTAAATATCTTGGAACCGGAAATTTGGACGCTGGCGATTGGGTGCGACCATTTGGGCGCGGCGGTTAAGACGCGGCCGGTTCTTTGCGGCCGTTTGGGCTCAAACACGTTTGGGCGCAGAGACGTTTCAGTGTAAGCACAATTTATTGTGATTTATTTTATTAAAAAATCAGTGTTATTATTAAAACCCGTGAACTATCCAATTTGATTAATAAGTTAAATATATATCATCATCAAAAGATTAAAAAAGCTGTTGGGCAACTGCCACGGGATTTTCCTGTTTTTTTGAAAGTTTCGTATTCTGAAAATTTTCTTAATTTTTTAATTTTGAGGAACTTTATAAAACTTTAGCAAGCGCTTTAAACTTTTTGAAAAATTTTTGTATTTCGTATTTTATACTGATGTTTTTTAACAAATATAACAAATTTGGTATTATCAAAAAAAAATTTTGTATTTTTAAAATTTTTGAAAGTTTTGTTAACAAAAATTTAGAAAATTTCTGTAATTTTCAAAAATTGCCGAATGGCAAGAGCAGGAACTTCCGTAAAGTATCGTCGCTTTGCTTTCGCGGTAGTTTACTGTATTTTCAATACTTACAATTTCACACAATCTTAGTTTATAGCACATGCTTTTACATTTAAGTAAGTATGTCTCTTTTAATACCTGTTTTTAAGATTTTTATATAAATGTTAATAAACATTTGAAAATATAAATAAGCTATCTTCTTTGATTAATATCCATTCTACGAAACATCCACCGACGAGATAACACAACTTCTACAAATTTAAAGCGACATCATAGCCGAGAACTGTTTCAACAATTGCCAACACTGGAGGGGACGGTCAGCTGCATGCCGTACTGTAGCTAACCGAATTTTTTTGTAAAAAAGTAGTAATTTCATTTTTTACAAAAAAAAAAACCTTGGGATTAACGAAAACTGGTGATGATGCACCAAATTCATCAGCTTAAAATTGGGTAAGGGAGGGAATATCAGTTCCCGTAAATATAGCTGCACCTAAATTTTAAATTTTAATAATTATTCGATTATCATTTATAAGCAATTTAATATAAACGTTATATCGTGTTAAGGAGGAGGAAAAACCCCATTAACGAATACACCAACAAACGTCATAGGCAAGGTAAAATGGGAAACCTATTTTGAACAACAATATAACAATAACGATAACGCCGAAAAAAATGCAGAACCCGAAATAGAAAATGAATGACCAAACATGGCAATAACTACAGAACATGTAACCAGCGCTATCAATAAACTAAAAAATAGAAAAACACCAAACAAAGATGGGATAAATAACGAACTTATTAAATATGGTAGAAACTCATTATAGGACCAAAAACACAATCTGTTTAAAAAGTATTGGAAAGTGCTAACATACCAAGTGACTGGAAAAAAAGCATAACAATTTCGTTTTTCAAAAAAGCAGTAAGAAAGACAGCCAACTACAGGGACATAACCTTGCTGAGCTCAACCATGAAACTTCTCATAAGCATCATAGCAACAGAACTGAACAGTTTAATTCCAATGAACGAAGAACAACCGAGATTTCGAAAAAATAAATTTACCATTGACGCTATTTGTATCATCCGACAACTAGTAGAGAATGCGATAGAACACGATAAGATAGCTTACAGGTGCTTTGTAGATCTTACAAAAGCATTCGATCGATTAAGACTACAAGACACCGTAAAACTAATGAAAGAAAAAGGGACACCCAGTAATATAATAAGCCCAATACAAAATTTAAACTCACACAACACGACTAAGAACAGAATCAATAACAATCCAACCAAAGAACTACAAATATCAACTGGGATCAGACAGGGTGATAGCCTTAGCCCTACCCTAATGAACCTTATTATGGACAAAATCATAGACACTATTAAAAGAACGGGAAATGGATACCGTCTCGGAAATAAAAAGATAAATATCGTTTGCCACGCTGAGGACACGGTCCTTATAGCTGAAAACGAAGACGGGCTACAATACCTGCTATATAGCTTCACAATAGAAGCGGAAAAATATAATATGATCATTTAGACAAACAAAACTAAATGCCTCGCAATATCAAGAGAACCCACCAGACGCAAAATAGTCGTCGATAGAACCTAATTAAGCAAGTCATGTCATTCGATTACTTACGAAACTAATAAAGCAGCGACAATATCGGGCTGCTTACGAGACATCGCTTGGAGGAACAAAGACATAAACACAAAGAGCAAACTATGCATACCCAAAGGCTGTGTAAGACCAGTCATGATGTATGCTGCAGAAACACGAGCCGAATCAACCAAAACCCTAAAATGAATGAAAACAAATGAAATGAAGGTACAAAGATCGATAACAGGACCGGATGATATTGTTAGATGGGTACGACAACGGCGCAGAAACAGGAACGAACATATAACACGAATGGAAAACGACAGACTAGCCAAAATACCCCGCAATGGAAAGCCAACAGGAACCAGACCACCAGGAAAGCCACGCAAGAAATAGCGTAACAGCTGGCATTCTACATCAAGAGAACAACCTACACCGTGATGAACATATACCAGAATTAACAGATCCTAACCTACAATATGCAGAAGAAGAAGTTTTATCGTCCACTGTTTGTTAAATAAAAAAACTCATCAAGTTTCAGTTTTCAAAAATTCAGGAAAATGTCACAAACAAATTAGAGGGTTGGGAGACCAACCTAATTGTAGCCAATCTGCAGCTCTATGACTTTATAAAATGAAAAGAAAAACGTTCCACCAGTTTGTCAGCAATATGTTTTCGAAAACCGCCAAAATAGTGAAAATACTTTTCAGTTCACATAAATCTTTTCGTCCATAGCATTCTTATGTCTGAATATACGATACAAACTTACATTCCAATCTATCAACTGATCTTTGACTAATACGGCGGTAAAGTGGCAATTTTTGAAAAATCGTAACGCCCCCGTTTTTATTTATTTATAAGCAAACAAGGCAATTGTATGAAGTACTTCGTAATTGTACATGTGCAAGTTATAAATTAGTGATGTGTAGCCAAACTGGAAAAATCTTTTTAGGTTTGATTATACAATTGACTTAGCACAACACCAAGACTTACAGTAAATTATATTACTATAAAGAGCTAATAGTCACCAAAGGAGATTTTGCTAGGTGAATCTACTAAATTAAAGCTGATGTTCTAGTTTAGTGACATTGAAGATAGAAGCAAAACTAATGAGCTGTCGCAACAAATATGACTATTGTACTTATTTGGCTGTCGTACGAAATTATTTTCTACTATAGTCTACGTTCGTCGTTTATCCCAAGCGTGAGCTGTAGTTGTAAGGCATGCACAGCAAAGCAAAGTTTGTAAAACAATTAAAATAATTTTTAGAGAGGGGTAAGAAGAAAAGCACTTGCTCGACCAGGTACGACATCTCGAAATTAACCTGTTCAAAAATCGAATCGAGTAATAAATGAATATTTGATTTATTGAAATCACATTTTGAAATCTTGCAGTAGACGGTGTGTGACGCAAATTTACATCAGTTTTCTTTCGAAGGAATCTAGAACAGAAGATTTGGAAACTGGCCGCTAAAATTAGTTAAACTGAAAAAATGCAGGTTTGAATCCTAAATCGTATTCATACAATTGATCCAATATTTAATGGCGAGTTGTAAAACAACGTTTATATAAAAACAGGAAGGACGCTTCTAAAGCAAATAACTTGGAATAGTATAGTGTAGCAAATAATCTAATACTGAATATTCGAAAATTCTGCTTGTTGCAAGCCGATCTAATGTGTTCATCGTCAGGTACTTTGTAACTAGGGTCTTTATTGGATACTAAGCTTTCACAATTTTATTATGTTAATGTTACGTCAGTGTTAGGATGTTAGTGGTAGTGGAACGACTGCGCTAGAACCAGAAAATTGAAATTGCTTGTAGTAACGCTGAACTGTTAATGTTATCGTTAGTTTCAGACATGTTGTGGTTGCTAACATCAATCGTTTTACGTCAATACTGAAGTCTATTTTGATTTACAGCTATGATTTAGTAGTGACTATTATAACATTTTCACAATGAATAGATTTGAAATTGTTGATTATCAATGTGTTATAACCCACTATTACATAACATTAACAATTGTGTTAAATTGTGGCAGTCTTGTGCGGCACGAGCCTAGTTGGCGCTGCATGTTAGTCGTTCCGACGTGGGTGATTGAAGAAGTTTAGCAGCTCAAAGTTAAATAATAGTATATTATACACCAAGGTTGAGAAGTGAACTATTATATACCGAGCACTTTTAGATCCTGAGGCGCGTAGCGCCGAACGATATAATGTGCGAGGTTTATAATAGTATTCTCAACTCACTACTAACACTGAAAAATTACATATTTGATTCATTTAGATTAGCCATTTCTAAATTATTTCTTAATATTTGGATTCCGGCAGGATCTCGGTATCACAACAGTAAATGAAGAAATACAAAAGTGCAGTGTTCGTTACCGTGATAGGCTTAGTGCCCACCCAAACTCACTAGTAGAGATTTTACTCGACTCTGACGATGAAGAGCCTAGGCTCAAAAGATTCAAACCGATGGACCTCCCAAATCGATTTGTATAAAGTAAAGTGTAGTGACAAAACATTTGTTTCTTTGTTCATTCGTTCAATTGTTTATTTGTCTAATTATCCTTAAATAATTAGTTCTCTTCAAACTAAATGTATTAATATAAGGAAATTTTTCGATGGAAAACTTTCTACATGTCCTATATTATTTGTCAAAATATTTACTGAATGTCACTACGTGACAGATTGTAAAGTTATAAATAAACTAAAAAAAAAAAAAAAAAAAAAAAAAAATATTTGGAAACATTAAATAGCCTGGGAGTCCAGTTGTTAAACTAAAAAAAAATGACATACGATTTTAAATGTCAATTTGCAGAAAATAGACGCTATTGTGAGTGAAAAGTGTAAAAAAATAAAGAATGGATGAAACTGATTCAGAAATGGATATTTGCCCTAGAACATTTTGACTTTTGAGGCTACTGATGATTTAGTGCTAAGTGTCAACGAATCTTTACAAAATACAACACGTATTCACAACACTGCAGCAGAAAATGTTTTGAACTCTATTAATATAGAAAGTGCAGGAATACGTATGGTTTGTCACAATTGTACAATTAACTAAAATTTTAAATAATGTTTTGTAATTTTGGCTTAAAATTAAGTTAATAATAAATGTTTTTTGGGTTTAATTAAAAATATAGAAAGTTTATTTCATTATTTACCTAGGTAATTTTTCATTATCATTATTTACCTAGGTAGAGAAATATAACTTCTCGTTAGAGAAAAGGAGTAAATAATGAGGATTTCTCAGGTTAGTGGTGATAAAAGTTTTTAATTAATACTAGCCGAATCCGTGGCCTCGCTCCAGTTGTAAGGTAATAATTTTTAACTGCTGCATCACCCTACCTAACAGTTACATAAACATTCGCTCAAAACAATAAATAAACAGTGTCGATATGTAAGAGGCCGCCGCGTCGTCTCGTAAATTTGAGACAGTTGCAGATTTAATGTATATAGACGTTGCAATATTTATTATACATATACACACCCGTGGCTTGATGATTCATATGTTATTACATTATTATAATTGAAAATAAGTCTTTAAATATTTATTTGAAATCATTCAATATTCAATAAATGTTTATCGATTGGTTTAGAGAGTTTGAAAAGCAGTTTTGATTTACATTTACCCCACCGTTTTGTATTCGGTTTCGTTTTCAAATTTAGAAAATTCGATTTAAAAAAATAATGCTACTAAAAAATATGTCTAGCTTCCGGTTTCAGAATTTATTTGAAAGATAATTTAGTCGATGAATTTTTGATATAGCCCTGCATCCGTTTAAGTGATGTAAACCAAAAAAATAAAATAAGTATGAGAGGGGGCTTCAATTGCTGTCCATTTTCTGAAGTTACATCACTGTTCATAAAGCAGTAAGAATTTTAAGAATTTTTTTTGGTGCCATTTATTTTGGAAAAATATGAATTGATTGTTATTAAAAGAAATTGTATGAATTTATTGTTTTGTTGTATATTTTATACTCTCTTTATGAATACCGGTAAAAAATTAAAGATAAATGATTACAATAGACTGGGTATGGCCCTCAATTGGTGCCTATTTTTGGTTTTCTAATGTTGAGCAACTGTTCGTACTGCAACAGTAGTTTAATAAGTATAACCAAAAATGTTTATTCTCTGTGTTGTTGGAACATGTCCGCGATTTATACGTGTTGATGCGTTATCATCCTAACAATCAAGCTAAATAGACCTGAAAGACTTGCTCGACTAGTACTGAATACATTCTATTTTACTATTATAAAATATTAGCGTTCCACACAGCACAACTTATGAAAATCAACGCAAATTCATATTATTATTTACGGAATTGTTCACCCGCTGCATTTAGTAGGCATTTTTAATATTATTGATATTATAAAATACTAGGAGAACCCCTGGGTTACACCCTCGTATATTTATGGTAACTTCATACCCGGTGCTCGCCGCTCCGAATGTGTCCTCCGCTGAACTGACCACGGGAATGAGAGCTGCTCCTGGAAAGAAAAACTCTTGAAAATACCGAAAACAGGCTGCAAAGAAACCGCAAAAACAGACCCTGAAAGAAATTTTAAGAAGCCCCCTTTTCCAGGGATACTATTTTACCGGGTTTGTTTGCTCCGGTGAATGTGTTTACCGGTGCATGTCTTTACCGAAGCTTTTATTCAGACGATGTTTGCCGCCGGGTATTTTCTCCATCAATATTCTTCCCGTTAAACGTTTTTTAGGGTTGTTTTCACCGTAAACCGTAAACAGCCCCAAAAACGAAGGTTTTAGTTTTAGGCGTATGCTATTAGTGTGACCGCATTTCGCCGAAGCATTAATGTTTAGTCTAGCTCGAGCAGCCGACGACGCACATAGCATCTCAGCTAGGACCTTAATGTGTAATGCAATAAGTCCTCGGCAATAAGGTTTTTTTTCGGTTAGTAGCGAAATATGATTATTATTATATTTAATAACAAGCGAGCGGCTTCGTATCTTTAACAGCAACTGTTCGCAAGGTTTTAAAATTAAGGCCTCATTGAGCCTTTTAAATAAATATTCGAGAGCTGCTTTAAGCTCTGTATTTGTGTTTCTTCGAAATGACGGCAGCAGGTTATATCACAATAACACAAAGAAGTAATATAGACATCATTGAATCCAGCTTCTGTCTAATATGAATTCCGTCCACTCTACAAAAAAAGATTGTCTTCATACAATACGCTTGTAAATGTGTGGGTTCAGGTAGCAGAGGTCTCTCACCACTAACAGCTAAAACAGACGAAAGAGGGTCGGATTTAATATACATATAGATACTGGTATGCTTGACCACGATTGGACAAGTTGTTAGTTGAAACAGAAGAATCAGCTACCTGTTTTATTTGTTTACTGAAAATCCACTTCGCCAATTCTTCTAAGAATAATAAAGAGTTATAAATGCTGTTTCTATAAACATGTTTTCATAATAAATGTAATATATGAGGCGTATAGATGCTGCACAGTGTGACATGTCACAAATTTCATAAAATTAGGTATGCACATCACTGGATACTGTGTTAAAACTCGCATTGTTCTAAAGCTATTTCAGTTTCAAACTGCTATACAGAACGCGACCATTTTCCATTAATAGTGATATTCAAATGCAAAGTGCGACATGTTCATTGGCAATTTTCGTGTGAACTGCAACATGTTCACCTGCGAACCAATGAGATGTCAAAGATCAACTCAATGTTTTTGTAACATGAACTGTCTTAAGCACGTTTACATGTCGTGTAAAAAAACATTATGCATTACCATGTTGTTTCAGAAGCATAATTTCGCATCACAATAAGTCTTCGTGTTTTGTTAAAATGCATTCATTTGGACATGTCGCGCTTTGCATCTATTCGCTTCATATACAAATTCTTAACCTGTTTATTTTGTCCGCATGAGTAATTACATGTTTGTCCAATTATTGCCTTTACTTTTCTTAAGGAATGTTTTCGTTAAAATGAAATGTTGCAAAACATTTTTGTGCAACTGAATTGTTTAGTGGTCTAGGTCTACTTGCCGTGACCCCGCATCGCAACTGAATACTCCCTGCGCTCGCTGCACGGTAAATCTCTTGGCCAATAAATACCTGTAACTGTAATGGTCTACCAGCCATTAGTATATGCAAATATGTGCATTATGCAGTCGTTGCGTGCGGACCTGGCTTGTTGCGGCGGGGGGCCGGTGACAGTAAAAGCCGAGACAGGTGGAAGGGATCCGAATTTGTTATATAGATAACTTAGTTTGACATTCTACGAGAAAAAACGGTTCAGCCTCTTTGTATTACTGAGTCGACATCCGATACACGGTTTATATTTTCACACCGCGCCAAGTTATCGATCAAGAAACGCTTCGGTTGCTTTTTCAAGTACATATTCCAGTAGTAACAGAACCGTTGCTATTAAAATTTATGTCTCAAAGAGATTTTTGTATCTCTATTGCCAAATGTTTTCTGTAGAATCACTCTGAATAAGATAAATTTCATACTTTTTAATAAAGTGCTTACCATTAACGAAAAAAACTGCAGTATACTCGCCCTGTACACTCAGTTCATGGTTCAAGACAGAAAATCAGCCACTTTACGAACGTATAAACAGTCACCAAGAAGATGTATAACGCATTTATACGGTTGGTCTAAGGCATTTTTACGATATAAAATACGTCCATTGAGTTTCCTCCGCGGTGTTCATAATTCACCAGTCTCATGATAAATGTTCCCCCACTTCACCTGTCCTAAATCATTCGAACTGCGAACGGGGACAAGTAGCAAGTTGGAGGTTTTAATTCACTGTCGGCTGTCATGTCTCGGCTAATTCGGACCAACCCTTGGAAAGGCGAGTCTCTGCGTCGCTGATGTAAATAAATTTGCTGTAAGTTTTGTGAAATGTTTCGTTCTGCGAGATAATAATTCCTAAGGATTGTTCTCTCTACTTAAAGGAAGCGTTTGTCACGAGAAAATGTTCAGATTATATTTTAATTATGTTAAAATACCGCAATATCAAGAATTTGTGTTGTTCAGTACATTTAGTACCCTCAACAGTTACTAAATAATAACTTTTGTAAAATAGAGAAATGATTTTGTGCGGAACTAAAAAATACTGTTTACTTTCGAATATTATACCTTAATGAAAACTTTCTACATTTTTTCCTTGGCGTGACATTTACATGAAGAAATAAATGCAAGCTACTCACACTTGATCGATGAGGCGATTGAAGTGTCTGACTACCATTACTAGATTAACTACATGACTGAACTCCAGTGCAGACGATAACACGGTTGCTCCAGTATCCCTCCTGCACTTATCGGAACACTTTATTAAATGTTATTGATGGCTACAACTTTTATTTTTGTCCTACGTTTTATCTTTAAGCAAATATTTTACGATAAACTGAAAAATATTGCATGGCGCGTCAAGTAAGTAAACATTTTGGGCGTGCTAGGGCTCCAGAATTTCATATACGATATTTATGTTATAATAAAGTTAAACCGAGTCAAGAATCTCTGATTTGGAGAACACTTTCTTATCCGTGATTCAAAAGATCTTGAAAAATATGTATTTTATTGTGCCCTCAGACCTTTGTGGGTTGCAATATATTTTATTTAAAAATGTGTATACGTAAATAGAAAATACCCAACCAAGGGCTGCAAAGTGTCGCTCGTTTTGAGACATTTGGAGAATATTGTGAAGAAGAATAAAAATTAATACGATTTCTGTTGAATAAATTTAAAGATCACCTAAATAATATTCAATTTTCTTCAGTGTATTACAAATACGTGAAAGTGACTTTCAGATACAGCTTTGAGAGAAATAACCAAGATATTTGACACGAACTAACCTTAACTTGACGTATTTATTAAAGCTTTTAGGGTTGAACACTTCAAAGAAATTAAGTTCTCTTGGTAGACAAGTTCAAACGTCAAAGAGCCTGATTTATTTACTTACTCTTCCTTCAGCAAATATTAAGTTCATTATGCTGTAAATAAGTTAGGTACGCATGATATAAAATATAAATCCGCGTGCTAACTACCAAATCTAATTATTAGTCCGGATATCTAGTATAGCCTTTTGCTAGTATTTAAAATATGAGGCAATCAATTATTAAGCAATTTTGGCATTATTTCTTTAAAGTTATAGTATATAATAGTTAGCGCGTACCTAAACTTTTAAACGAATTATTTACGAGCTTAGAATGGTAACACATCCATATGTTTGACCTTAATGTAGCTAGTGCAGGTAGTTATTATTTATTTGATTAACTGGAATTGAAGCGTATGCAATAATAAAATTAAATAAAACAGGGTTCATATGCGTAGCATATAAATGGTCACGACTTTAGAAGTAGTTCTTTAAACAATTTTCTGAAACTGCAAAAACATTTTTTTTCAAATGTAATATAGCAACCACGAATTAACGAAAATAGAACGTGCAAATTTATTAATACAACGAGGAAGTTCTACGGATGAAAAGTTTGGACTATAAGGTACGGAAAACTAGTGTTGAATAAGAAACTGAAGATTTGCAGTACACAACAACAACTTTTTCTAAATTCTCGTTCACAAAATTAGTTCTCTTGTCCAATATGTTTTACGTATAATTTAATGAATTTAAGTTTGCCCCGGGTCTTTGTATACTTATAGAATTTTAACGAATTTTTTGCTCTTCTGCGACTAAAAGTCCCGTCTTTACTTAAAAAATAAACATAAAATGCTGGGTAATGTTTCATAAAGTCATTCGATTTATAAAAAAAAATGGTATTCGTGGGGTTTTGGGCTGCCAAAGTATTTGAATTATGGTTGGTGGTTTTGGGGCTGCTTATTACGAACTCAAGTTTTAAATTATAACATTCAAGATGGCGGATTTAATTTGGCGGAATAAGTTACCTGAATTGCACTAAAATAGAAGAGATAATAATAATTACATACACTAAGTTGTAGGCTTCCGCGGCCGTTGTTAATAACAGCTAGGCTTCCGGGTTGGAGCCGCGTCATCGGTGAACTGCAGTTCATGCACCGATGACGCGGCTTCAACCTGGAAGCCTAGCTGTTATAATTACATACAATTCAAGAACACTTTCAGTGGGAACACGCTAAAAAGTTTCACTTAGAACTTGCGTGCTCGGCACACATTTTTTATCTCCATTATTTCATACGCTACAAGTGGCGCAGCTATATAATGCCCATTTCATTATGGAATAAAACAATTAAACTTATTAAAAATTATTGTTGCTAAGAAACCTTGCGCGAGGGCCATAAATATTGAAAAAAGTGCAAAAAGATTCGGCAACAACACATTTATCAGCTCCTGCAATTATATAATTTCACGAAACGTTTCCTTATACGTTAGTTTATGCTTACACTATCATAATTACAGCCTAAGCGTTGCAAACACACTATTTTCAAGAAACTGTTAACTCTAGCGTTATAGGAAGTATAATTTTTCAGTTGTGTTTTGTTTTATAGGACACATATCTATAACCTACAAGTTTATTTTTAAAATACCATTAAAAATGTAATAGCAAACCGTGGATGTAAAATAGGTGCATGTTAATTTCACACTAAAGCGTCAACCGTGGAATTATTAAAAAAAACGTCGTTTCTAACGGGACACAAGCGTAGCAATATCGCAGTCCTAAAGACAACTGATTTTCGACATAAGTAACCCTATTGAAAGCGTCATCGAAGTAACCCATGTCAAATTCACCCTGGGTCTTGCTGGAGCTGGGTGTTCCAGAACGGACGCGGTGAATACCCCGGGCGGTGTTTTGTCATTGTCACAGTGATATTGGCGGTCGCCAGGGATGTTAGTGACAGTGACCGCCGGCTGTTGAAAACTGCATGCACACAAATGTCACACGATACCTTTTTTTGCTATTACAGAAAAATAATTGCGCATCATCTGTACAAAACATGGAACATTTGTCACAGCCCAAAATATTCTCGTTTAAATTGGAATTTTAAGTTTTGCTTAAATTAATTTGTTGTAAGCCATACGATGCTGATTTCTTTAGTTTGATATTGCATGCAGTTCTACCATAACGTAAAAGAATTAAGTGTAAATAGCTCTTCTGAATTATTAAGATCAAATTTAATTGCAATTTTTGGTTAAAGACCTAAAGAATTATTCTCATTTTACGAAATTTAGTTTCCATTCTACGAGACTACTTGTAATAAAATGTGATTATGAAACAAAAGGGAAAGATGGATATAAATTTATAGATTATTCGAACTTCAAATAAGAAATCTAAAATTACATGTACCTAATAAATATCAGAAATTTGAGTTTCATTGTGTCTGCAAGGGAAATCAATAATTCTATTCTTTAATGATAACGATTGCATTGCGAGATACAATCAATAGTAAAGTGAATTAGTGAATTGCAATTCACTGAAATAATTGTTTAATCTTATACGAAAAGAGAATTTCACACAGTTTTCTTGACGAGGATAAGTACGGCTAATCAAACTGTCAAATGCTAAGTCTCGTGCTATTATGCAAACATACAAAATACGTTAAATATGAAGCGAAAAACTACGATGAATTATTTTTGTTACAAGTTGCTTTTGCAAACCTTAGAAGGTTGTAATCTATTTTATATACAACACAGTACTCGTTCAAACTAGAACGAGAAACTTTTAGGGGAATAACATAAGTTGGGTCTTTTTTGTTGCTGCTTACTAATTCCATACGTCATTATTTAATATTTGTTTTATTTATACTCCCAGTGACGTTGCGTCGTCAGACTTTTATGTTGATATACGCCAATACAAATTTGCGATTCAGAACGAGACAAAATACAAATAACTATCAGAACCCGTGGGCTACATCCCATGCTTTTTTTGATGACTTAAAAAATTAATAAGCGGTTTCGAGTTGTAAGACATGTACTTAGTGCACAGTGGCGTAACTGCCAGATGCATTGGGATCAAAGGTTTTTTTGTAATAATAAAAACAAATGTAATTAGCATAGGTCTAAGTATTTAAATATTTTTTTAATTAATGAGTGCTTTGAACAAATTTAATGTTTAACATTATTGTTATTATCTAAGACTTAATGTATATTATGAAATATATTCAAAGGTATTTTAAACTTAAAGTAACAATGACAAAATGGCACCGTACTTAACTGCATGTAGGCTCATTGTAAGCATGCGTTACGAAAATACGAAATTCTTTTTATGGTCGCACCAACATTAACATGAACAGCAATAGCAGAAAATTGTATCTGCTGGTCATTCATCTCGAAAGGCTTTAAGTGTAAACAGCTCTTATTTGTGTACCGAAAATTCAGTTTGACCGTTGTTATTAAAATAATAAGTAAGTTATAAATGTTGTTTTTATTAATATTTTAATAGTTTTCATTGTGCATTGCTTTTTCAGTATTATGATTTTTTTTATATTAAAAGGACGTTATATAAAATTGTTTTATATTTTACACACGCGTCATGAATACCTATTAAACTAAATAAATAAAATAAAATGGCTTGAGGGGGGGTTAAACTGGTGCTTATTTTCTAAACTTACGCTACTGTGCTCATAGCAATATTAACATAATAAATCATTTTAAAAATGTTATCATTTTGAAGAAATATGTCAACGCAGAGCTGTAGATGTTCAAGGCCGCTTTACAGCGACGTAAACACATTCCGTGTTTTATTTGTTTACTGAAAATTAACTTTAATTATTCTTATTGGAATAGTAAGAAGTTATAAAGACTGGAGAGATATGCTTGATATGTTTGAGATCTTGAAGTCATTCAAAGTAAACAAAAAGTTAAGGAAGGGAGACCCCCTCTTAACAACTATATCCAACATAGTGTTAGAAGCAGTTGTCCGAAACAGCCAATTGAATAGGAGCGGATCAATTAAAGCCAAAAACCACCAAGTCCTGGCGTACCCTAATAATGTGACGATAGTAACAAGATCATTGAAGGAATTGCAAGATAAAGTGAAAATCTTCGAAAATGAAGCAAGAAAGTTGGGTTTGGCGATTAATACTGAAAAGACAAAAGTAATGCAGCTAAGTGGCAAAAATAGCAGCAAAGAATGGACGATATAGTAGTAAAGGCGATAAATGGAAAAGAGCTTTGTATAGAAAAAGTGCGGGAATTTACTTTCCTTGGAACTGTCATTACGGAAAACTTAGACTACAGTAAGGAAGTAAAGGTGAGATTAGTAAAAGCAAATAGAAGTGCGGGCGCGCTAAGGGAAGTGTTGAGTTCGAAAATAGTGTCGCGAAAAACTAAGCTAAGGCTATATAAGTCAGTCATACTACCCACGGCAACGTACGCGTGTGAGACCTAGACAATCCGTGTAGTAGATCAAAACATGGTAAGCAGGTGGAAGAGAAAAATGGTTAGAAAAATTTTTGGGGGCGTACAAACGGAAGGGGTCTGGAGAAGGCGAACAAACGCAGAAATAAAGGAAATGTATGGAGGACCCGATATAGTAAACTTTATGAAGGCTCAAAGGTTGAGATGGATGGGGCATGTATGGATAAAGTGACCATACGTCCCGTTTTCAACGGGACAGTACCGTTTTTAAGCCATCGTCCCGTTGTCCCCGAGAAATCACTCGGGACGCAAAAATGTCCCGTTATGCAAAATTAAAACAAGACTGTCTGTATTCATTTGTTTGCAAATTGAAATGAAGGCCAATAATGTTTTCATACAGATAACCAAACTATATGATCGACAGTTCGGTAGTAAGCGTAAGTCTATGGGGCGCCAAGAGTAAAGTGAAAATTTGCTCTGCATTTCACGGCATTTAAGGCAATTTGTCCCAATATTTATGATATATACACACATTTAGCTAAATGCTTTTTATTTTAATAAATCGTTGTAGATTTCTGGCGTATATATGCCTGTTTGCTTTTGGTCTCAATTATGGTTAGAATTATGTCCACCTGATGAGTTCAAACAAGAACGAAACATGTAGTGGTCTATTCTAGCCATAATTGAAACCAAATCTTTTCTTATTCCTTAAACATTTGGTTTAAATGTTACAATATTTAATAAAGCATTAGAGATTTAAATAAATCTTAAATAAATTTACTTTAAATTTTCAATTATTTAGTAAATCTTTATATATTTAGATAAATCTGCACATATTTGTGCTAAATCGTTCAATATTTAATAAATATTTGCAGATTTAAATAAATTTTTACCGATATAAATAAATCTTTACAGATTTAAGTAAATGTTTCAACATTTAATTTTAAGCTGTCACATTTAATGTTAACCTCTCATCTTTATTTGACCTTGGTGAGCCCAGCCGACTTAGGACACCCAGACCGTTTGCACCGGTAGTAAGGCGCAAGGCAAAGTGGGAGCGTTCAACGCTTAAACAAAACAGACTAAAAATTACATTCTCGAGGGAATGTTGAGGAAATTTTATTGTATGAATAATAAATTATGCAATGTTTATGTTGTTAAATATGTTGTTATTAATGATTGAACTAACATTAATTGTATAAGTTCTTGAAATACGGAAAACGTGTTCATAACGATTAAATAAAATAAAAGCATTTAGCTAAATGTGTGTATATATAATAAATATTGGGACAAATTGCCTTAAATACCGTGAAATGCACAGCAAATTTTCATTTTACACTTGGCGCACCATATAAGTCGACGCTGGAATCTGCTAAGATTGCATTTGGCATTTCGCAGTGGCACAACTCATCTAAAAGCAATGTTAATAACTAATGGCAATATAAATCAGTCTTGTCAAGAGTTTTATACTTATTTGAAGTCGTCACCTGCACTATTAAAACAAAAATTGTTCTTTAGAGAAATATAAATGAGTTTAAAATATTGATAGTTGTTTTATATTTGTTTTTCTTTTCTTGTTCATTTGTATGTATAAGTATAACATTAATAAAGCAATAAACTTAATGTGTTCTTTAATATTTTATTGACAATAAAACCAATACAGTGTGTTTCGTACAATATTTTGTGTTATTATCGATTTTTATTTAATTTTTATTAATTTTTAAAACGCGTCCCGTTTTTGAAAGAAAAATAAATGGTCACTTTATGTATGGAGGCTGCCGGAGGGAAGGAGTACTAAGATTCTGTTAGATGAAAGAAGGCAGGAAACGAGAAGAAAAGGGCGACCGAGGGTAAGATGGAGAGACGCAGCGATGGAGGACTTAGCAAGTAAAGGGATAGAAGACCGGAGACAAAAAATCACAGACAGGAAGCCATGGAGGAAGATTGTTGAGCAATGGGCCTAAACGGCCTGTCAAAGCTTTTGTGTATATATATATATATATATATATATATATATATATATATATATATATATATATATATATATATATATATATATATATATATATAAGAAGTTATAAATGCCGTTCCTACTAAAACAGTTTTGTAATGAACTTACTAATTTTTTTCAGAATACTTATTTTGTTATTTAGCAGACATTAGTACACGTAAATATTCGCCTTATATTATCGACGCGTGCTGATCTGGCTTGTTGCAGCGTGGGCCTGGCGGTAGTGAATGGCGGACAGGTGGAAAACATCCAGATTTAATATATATAAATAAAAGCCATTATATAATTATATTATTGAGTGGCGGTAGCTCAGAGGTTGGGCGCTCAGTCTCTAACGCTGAAGGTCTAGGGTTCGATTCCCCGCCGAAGCCATGCAGCAATAAAAATCTATGCCGCAACCCGCCACTCACATTCCCCAATCCGGTGTAGGCAGCCGTGGGGTCTTAATGCCTGAAACCTTCTCTGGAATGTAGTCGTTCGGATTCGACGTTAAACTGTAGGTCCCGCGTACTCCACCTTAGCGCTAAGGAGAGTACGTGGCAGAGAAGAGTGCCGATGCCTAGCAGTGGGACGTAAAGGCTGATTACGAATATAATTATTAATTCACTTAAAAATAAAGCAAGTAGTCTATAACTAACGTTAACAATTTTGTTCTTTTCATAGCTCAATTACATTATACAATAATTTTTCTGCTCTAAATTTTGAGCCTGTTATAGGATGGCCGTAAAAAAATTAGTGTGAGCGAAGTCTACTAAAGCACATCTCTTTCCGGATGCCACTAAATATTTAACTTTGGAATCGTTGTTGATAACGTTGGACTAGTTTTAAAAATCAATTTAATAAAACTCCTTCAGTACAAAGAGTTTAGCTTTTTGACTATTAACTTACATAAGATGGATAAAATTAAATTTCGTAAAAAGTTGACGCTGGTGCGTTTCAAAATTTTTTTTTTTCTTTCTATATATAACTTTGGGTAAAAGGAAGACTACAATGATCTAATTGGCGTGGATACGGACATGAGAGACATAAATGTGGCACAAGACAGTAGTTTTAAGTGACTTACAGAAGCAAAACTGTTGTTACTTTTGACCAAACTGTCACGCAAAAGTAATTCATTTCGTATATAGAATGAATTTATTAATTTAGGTAGATTTTATTGAGTAAGAACAGTTATTGCAGTTAAAAACGGACGTAATGCTACACGTTGAACACAGTTTTCGTAGAACTATTCCTTCCAGGATTATTTTTTTCTTTGTAAAGAGTACCACCCTGCTTATTCTCGCTGAGCACACGCAGTACTATACACGGGTCTAACATGCCCCACTCCAAAAATCCAACTTAGTTACCGAGCCCGTCTGTGCTGATCAGAATTTATATAAATCCGGCTACAGCCAGGCACGAACTCGGATCTATCGGATAAGAGTGCAACCGTTTAACTCGCTGGTCTCACGTGACCGCTCAGTATTATCTAAAACTAAATAAAAATTGTCGTATGCGCAATTTATTGATATATTTGGACATACTTTTATTCAATCGCAATTACCTACGTCATGGTATCTCACATTTTGCATATATTCTGCGTTACCTTTTTAAGTTCCTCAAAAGAGATCAGAAGTAAGTGTTGATCTATTTTTATTGTTTTCCGATAACAATAAATATTTATGACTAACAGCTACGTTATATGCAATACAAATACAGAATAGTGCTTATTCCAAATCATTTCATAGTGCAACCTCACACCTTGAACGATACAAATTGCCGAAACTTCGAGAAATCATTCGCATTTAATGATAGATATGGTCTTATAGTAGAGAAATATATAAATAATGTAACTGGTTAGGTAAATATCTAACTTAAGATTTATTCCGTTTGATTCTGTTATGAATGTGTTCTTTAGACTGAATCCAGTACTAAATGTTGCAGTTAGTTTTTACACAAATTGCAATTAATGTTATTCCGAAGTAGATGTAGTTTGTATTAGATCAAAACAAATTCAATTTATTTACTGTAAATAAAACAATTCTTAATCTCAACAGGTTTTTTATTTTAGCCTTATATAAGGCAAGATTAAAAGTAAAGCTAGACTTTATTAATAAGTATCTAATTTAAATCGTTTTGATTGTTTTTCTATATCTGTAGCTAGCCTATTAATAATGCTCCTTCTCTCTACTGCATTTTTCCTTGCTATACAAGGAATTGGATTATATTGCTTTGATTGTTTTCTGTCCTCCACTTAACAATTTGCAATTTTAAACGGATAACTGATCCTAGTAAAAGGTTTATACGGTTCTTCTACAATCCTGATATAATTTACCTTGTGACTTTCTTGTTTTCAACACTATAACGCTATAATTAATGTTAGTGCTAGGTATTATTTATTAACAAACTTTTTCTTCGACTTTTGAAATAGTACTTTTTACCAGCTATCTATTTATACATTGAATCCGGAATCTTTTTAGGATACCTCCGCCAACAAAGCCTACATATTTAGACGCTGATAACACAAGGCACAAATTCGCTTGCGCTACCTTTAATAGTTTGCAATTTCAAACGTGAAACTGATTCTAGTAAAAAGCTGATACGGCTCTTCTATAATCCTGGTTTGACTTCATTTTCGTTTTTACTCATTTTCCTACTAAAACGCCATAATTAATTTTAGTGTTAGGAATTATTTTTTAATAATTCTGACTTAGCTTTAAGCGGTGGAAGACCTCCGCCACCAAAACCCCTCATAGTTAAGCGCTGATCACACAAAGCACAAATTCACTTGCGTATTAGCCAGCTACGTTATACCATAGAAACAAGATTTTATACTGTGCAGTGTTCAGTTGCGATACTGTAACATAACGTGTTGATACCTCATTGCTGAGATAGACGGGGAGAATTTAGCAGCGGTTCTCGACCACGCTCTGCTGCTGTCATTTCGAACACAAACACAGAGGATGAAGCTTGCTGTTTTCGGCGATTTGAAATCCTAAAGCACAAGCAACACTGGATTTCCACAGCTTGCGAAGAGATGGTGTTAAAGATACGGAGCCGTCGCGCGTAGTGACATTAATATAATAATCATTTTTCACTAATAACACGAACATCAACCTTATTATCCAAGATTTATTGCGTTACATAATATTTGGTAACACTGAAGAACATTCTTAATCGTCTGAAGGTCCAGGCTGTCGTAGTCCGAGATGTAACGTTGGCGGCAGCACGACATAGACTAAACATTACGTTCTCTGAACTGCAGTCACATTAATAACATGCAGCCAAAACAATGCTTTTGATTATAAGGGATATTTACTGTTTACTGTGAAAACATCTCTAAAAGAATCCGACAACACATTTTCTGGGGAAGACATTAATGGAAAAACACCCACCGACAAACAGCTCTGAAAAAAATCCGTCAAAAACATGCTCTAGCAAAAACATTACCCGGAATAAACAAACCTACGAAAATAATTGCCCGAAGAAAATAACCACCAAGTAACATAACAAAAGCACGTATATTTTTTCCCGAAAAGATAGGAGTTGTCTTTAGTTAATCGATTTATTTCAATTGGATAATACATATACAGGATTTTTCAATAAAAAGTAGCCACACTCAGTATGTTTCAAAATTATTTTTTGCTTGAAAATCGCCAAGACATGTCAACAAAGACAGCAAGGGGGACATCTTTTTACGTAAAATCCGGACGTCTGTCATCAACCCCTTAGCTGCCACAGCCACCCCCTCTAAAATTTCAAATGGCACCATACCATGTGTGGCACATCGTTGGAAAGGTAATTTAATAAGGAATTCATTCTACTGCTTAATTTTTTTATTTACTTGAAATTGAGACATAAAAAAAATAAAAACTATATTTTGTTTATTTCGGTTAAGCTGCTGAATATAGCAGTACCTACAGATGCTTTGGTTTCATCTTTCGTTTTTTCATCTGTCAGTCAACATTCAGTTCATTTTGAATATTATAAAAGTGTCAACATGGTTTACACCACTGCCGAAAGAATCGAGATTGTGCGTTTTTATTTGTAAGGGCACTTTCCAGCAAATTTAGAATGGTGCAAAGTTTAACGGCGTAACTATCTTTTCTTCTTGTTTTTTAAGAAATTATTTGTGGGGCTATTATACGAATTATTTCGGGGGACGCGACGTTTTGTCCTAGAGATTTTACGAAGGTTTTTCTTCGTTAGACTTTTATCCGGGGCGGTTTTTCCGGGCTTGTTTTGTTTTTTTATACGAGATTTTTTCCGCGAGCAGCTCTCATTCCCGAGACCGACTGGACGGAGGTAACAACAAGAACAGCAAGCGACGGGTATGAAGTTGCCAAAAAACTGGGATGCGTAGCTCATGGGTTCTGCTAGTAATAGTTAATTTATTGATGTCATACAACAAATGTGACTATTATAAAACAAACCATTTGCTTATTTGAAAATTGTATTGCAAACAATAGTTGAATTTCATTGGAACATTAATTGCTAATTAATGCTTATGTTTAATTTTGTGTATTTATTTACTTTGTTGTTAATTAACAGATTTTATCCATGAAGTGAGAAAAAACATCAAATCCGAGATTAGGTATATAAAAGTTTATAGCGCATTGGCAATCCTAGGAAGAAAGATACTTAAGGTTGAAAATAACACATCTAACATCTCTGGATTTTTAAACCACCTGTTATCGATTGCAAAGCAATGAAAGCAAGGCCTTACCTAAGGCGGTAATCCTCTTTTAGAAACTTTTAATTAATTTTAAAATCGTTGTCCCTCTAACAACTAAAATGCCCAAACAATGTTTCTTTATCAGTCTTCTTAATGAGGAACTGATTCAATAATGAATTCTAAACTCGCTTTGTTGGAAATAGTTCTCATTAACGGTTTAACAGCTTTGTAAATCTTTTGGTTGAACAGGTAGGTAGTCGAGATTCTAAATCAAATGACAAAATTTGAGAATGATATAAATTCAAAGTTTTATTTCTTTTGAAACAACAATTTCAAATGTGTCGATAAGAGGCTAAACTCGGACAGAACTTGGTCTGTATATTTTTGTATCAATACTTCCAATCTCTGACCTCATTTTATTCGCAAGGGTACACTTTGCACAAATATACACTAGTAGCGATAAAAAAAACTTTCTATTTCTCTTTCACTTTCGTGATTTAAACAGCGGAAAGAGAAGGAATACACCGACCTGCAATGGGAGTTTCCTGAAGGTTCACGAGGAAGCTCCGGGTTTGAAGACAGATTGTCCGAAACCGCTTGCCGGAGAACCCCACCGCTTGCTTCACAGTTATGCAAATTTATTGAACGCGATTCTCCGGCTTGACACTACGCAGCAGAAGACGCTTACAGCACTACCACCACAAGATAAATGAACGTTCAAAAGCACTGAATTTGTTTTATAGTTACATCAGACACTTAGTTTGTCAAAACGCAGAGACAGCCTCCTGGGTAAGCATCGTTAACGGTTAAAGCTGAAAGACCAATGTTATTATAGGGAAATATTTTTATTTGGTTTGTTTTCTTTTGGCTTGTATGTTTTAAATACAAACAATAATAATACTGAATCAATAAGTAACTATTGTACATTCAAGTGCTTTGCTTATTTTAGTTATAAAAAATCAGGTTTACTCTCCTATACAATTGTTGAAATATCATATTATTTCTCAAAAAAAATTAATAAGTAATTATATAGAAAATTACACACTACACATAAAGGAAATGTGATTCCGCATTAGTGGACTTTTTACTGACGCTAAATTTAATAAAGAAACACAATTGTTTTCAGATATACGTTAGGCGAATAATTTTTCCTGTCATAGTTAGAACATAATTGTTTTGAGAACTACTTCACGCATAACTATGAAATAATGTATTTGTATCTAAATGACAAATTATTAAATTAAAATGTTTTTTATACCATATAATCGAGGGTTATTTTAAAGTATTACGAGTATCGTTTTTGTCTCAGCTGTATCTGCGAAAGGATTTAATTAAATTTTACCTTGTATACACAGGTTGTTTGTACTTAACTAAGAAGTTCGTTGCATTTTAGATTACAGTGACGGAACTAGAGGTATTGTAGTTATTTGATCTCTTTCGTCTTCGCTGCTATGGAAACTCTATCTCCAAAGGCTCTTTTGTCTCAGGTCGGTCATTCTCTTGCGCCCCGACAAAAACTTCCCAATCAAGTTTGCGTTCATCGAATTGAACTACGTCAAGATGTTTACGCTGTAGTAGCGGGATGTATAATATAAAATGGGATATGAAACACAGCAGGTGTTTTGGAAAACATTTTGGATGAACAATTTATATATTAAACACAGGCCGTAGAAAATATGAAGCTGTCCGTATATAAATGACCAACAAGAAAAACTAATTATTAGCCACTAAAGATAATAAGTAGTTGCTTACGTGTTGTATGCTAATCGATACTTATTAAGTGGATTCTAGAAGAGTTTATTCTATGTAATTATTGTCTCTTACTAGTAGTAATTAATGGCTTGAACAGATAGAGATCATCGTTTACGTCGTACTTGGAAGATGGATTTTTATTAACAACTTAACAAAAGAGTGCTTTAAAATCTATACATAATTTAAATACATGATGCATCGTAAATTAAGCGGCTTTGTACCAAATAAATTGTACTGCATCATACAACAATTATGTAAACTAAATGAAATAAGATATACAACAAAATTCATAGCCTAACGGAAGAAACAGATTAAACGTAACAAAACAAGTTACATTAATTATTTAGTAAACTGTGGCAATCACGAACTTAGACTTAATCACAAAGGAAGCAACTGTTGATAATTATTTCTCTCATATGTAATGCGACTAAAATCAACTATTGACAATTTTTTTATATTATTTATAAAAACAACTAACAACCTTTGGATTACTCGGTAATTATACCTACTCGATTATCGATAGACAATTGCTTACGCTGCTATAGTGATTATTTTTGACTACTGGGACGTGGAAGTAAGAGCGCTGGTAAGGTGCGCATCGCGATCAAAATCCTTAGAGATTGGAGCTTTTTTTAAACGGGTAGTAGCGGCGAAGGTATTATAAACCCACTTAAGATTAAGGCTAATAATTCTTGATAAATAAAAGTAACAGATAATACCTATTCTATAAAGAAAAGTGGAAAATTATTATCAGTACTGGCCAATAGCATAATAGTTATGGAATATCAAAAATAAAAACATGTATAATGCCAGATGATCGCTGCTGCTTCCATTGTCTGAAAGTATTAAAGAACTATATGAAGCTCCGTAAAATAAAAGATATTTTGTATTGGTTAATGATCGGCATAGTAATATTATAACGTTTTTATGTTTTATGAATTTACAGTTTCTGTATTCAGTAGACACTATTAACATAGATGGTCATTTCAATATTGTTTAAAGTATTCTTACGCACGCATAGAAAAATAGGCAGTTTTGTTTTCTTTAGTACCAGGTAAAACTAGTTCAATGTATAGGAAATTAATAAGAAATATATCCAAAATTAAATTAAAAGGTCCAATTTCACTATTAAAATATTGTACATTTTAAATATGTCTTTTGCAAATTAATTTGTGAAACTGACTCGTGGTCATTAGGATTCTTTGCTGGTGAGCAGCTTACCTGCGGATTCAAGACTTTTAGAGGACCGGCAGGTAAAACATGACCGCGGTGCGCAAGCTACCAACGCCAGGAGAAGAAAGCAGACCACAGAAATTGCGACAATTACAAGAGAACATCCTGGTTAAGCATCATCTCGTGAAAAATATGAAGAGTAAGTAATTTATTGCAAAAATAATAAATATAAACATTTTCATTACAAAATAAGCTTTCACACATGATCAAAGGCTCGTAGGTGTGTTGAATTTTTATAACTAAAAACGACTGTTATGTAAAATAAATAAGCATAGCGTGAAAACAGGAAATAAGGCATTATAATAATGTATATAAGTAATAAGATTAATAAACACGATAAGAGCACTTGGAAACAGTTGGTAATCGTTAGTTGATAACTTACTTTGAGGAAAAATTGATGAAACCTCTGGCAAAGAGTTAAAATGGTAAAATTATAATATTATTTAGTCAATTCATATTTACATTTAATAACAACATTGTTATTTTTTTATTAAATAAATATCTATTATTAACTTTTTTAATTTCAAGTGGCAGACTGTTAGAAGATAGATTTCCAACTAGGGAAGAATGTCTCTTATAGGCGGTACTATAGCACATTAGCACCGTTAGAATTAAAGTTGAAATGCGTATTGTTTGATAGTGATAGTGCAAAGTATTATTCGATCGAAGTTAAACATTGTTATAATACATGATAAAGTGTTTTTGATATACAGTTGTCCAATAGTAAGAATATTGTGTTGTTTAGATGGTAGTTCGAATGGGGATGTTCTGGGAAGATTGTGCATAAGTTTTATTATGTGTTTATGAAGTATTTCTAAAGGGTTTAAATGAACTCTAAATACTCCTCCCCAATCCACAATTCCATATTGTAAAGGTGATACAAGCAGTGAAAAGAAGGCTATCTTGAGCGTATTTATGTTAATAATAATTTGAGTGATCTAACTTTATATAAGTTATAACTAAATTTTTTTAACTAAGTATTGAATGTGAGTATCCCATCCTAGGAAACAATGTATGTTACGGCGAGGTGTTTTATTTTATTGGTAGCAGAACAAGTGTCAGTGTATCGACAGTTTAAGGCAGATAACGAGCAAAGATTATTGTGTATAGGTTATTTTTCAATAGAAGAGCGTTAAAAAAAACTGAATGTAAACTATTTTGCAAATTTGTAGAGCACTAATATAGTTATTTAATTTAACATATTTGGTTCTATCACATAGATAGTTTTTAATGAGATTAACGTAATACCTATGATGCCATAGTTTTTTAGTGTTTTACAGAGTATAGATAGTGCGACAAATGGTATCAAGAACTATTTTAAGTTCTAGAAGAATAACTAATAATTTTTGCTTTCGTTCTAATGCGTTATATAATTTCTGTGTTAAAGAGAAGATAAATTATCTTGAAACCCGTATTTATATTTTGAAATGATGTTATACGTATTATATCATTTGTTTTCGTGGGAGATAGGGCCACGAAAAAAATTAACAAATTATACTTATTGAGAAAATTAAGGAATTAATTTAATGGCTTTTTTAATAATTTTGGACAAATTATTAGAGAGAGAAGTAGTTCTATAGTTTGCCTCCATATTTAAATATTTGAATTATTATCGATTCTTTAAGCCTATTTGGGAAACTACCAGTTGATAAACTCAAATCAATTCAATAGTTAAGAGGCTTACAAAATACATTTATCAAAATTTTTAATGGTTACGTTAGATGTTTTGTCAGGCCTATACAATAATGTTTTTTAGTGTTTTTTTTTTGTAAATGATAATATGTCAAATTTAACTGTAGGGTGAATGTATAGCGATTCGCTATTTATTTAAGTAGCTTTCGGGTTTTCTATAAGCGTTTAGTTCCTGTATAACAGATGCTAGTTGCACTCTAATATTTGCAAAAAAATTAATTAAATGTATCTCTATAATTTCCATCCCATCTTCATCCCTAATAATGCCAATCTTACTCTGTTCACTATTTGAGACAGTGATGTTTATAAAATGCCAAGATTTCTTTATGTAACTCCAATAAGCTTTGTTAAATAAGTAGTCTTTAAAACAAGACTAAGAAGTGAGTTGCGGTTTGTCCTACATGGAGAAAAATGTGGATTCGGGCAAAGGTGATGTACATAGTCTAATTTTTAGCATTAGACAAACCATAGAGCAATAACTAAAGTGGAAGTGGCAAAGTTTAATACAAAATAAAAAGATAAGACAGGGAAAAACATTAAGTCTACTATTATTTATAAAAATAATAAAAGAAGGTTTAAAAAAACGATATGTTTTAAATTGGTTATAGGATATTCAGTCACTGTTTATAGGATTGATTGGTTATTGCTGACTACCTAATGCTGCTAGTTAAATCAGAAAAAAAGTTTCGACATAATTGGCAGATGCGAAACTGGTTCTACATACACATACACCATTGTAAGGCATCATCTGCTGCACTACAAAACTACATTATGGGCAAAAGCGTAGATATTGCTCTGATACAAAAACCCTGGATCTACAGGGGAGGTATCAGGGGACTCAGGATGTCTGGAGACTGGGAACTAATCAGCCCAGCCGAAGGACAACCTAGAGCCTGCATCATTGCAAAGAAAAAACTTAATCTGATGCCGCTTTGGGGGCACTGTTCTAGGGACCTAATGGCGGCCACGATGAGAGCTGCCATCGGAGGGAGCAAGAGGGACCTGGTGGTCGGATCCGCATACCTCCCATATGACCAGGGCCTCCTCCAACCCAGGAGCTCAGAGAACTAGTCAGCACCAGCGAAAGCAAGAAAATCCAGATGGTACTCGGATGCGATTCCAATGCTCATCATACTGTATGGGGCAGCACAGGAACGAACAGAAGAGGTGAGGTGAGAATTCATTTTTAGCAATAAACTAGAAATAGCCAATCGCGGTAATGAACCCACCTTTGTGACTGTTACGAGGAAGGAAGTTATCGACATAACAATCGGAACCATAGTTGCTTGCAGCGTGATCAAGAGATGGCATGTTTCTAACGAGCCATCGCTTTCAGATCACCGATACATAAGATTCGATCTTGAATCGCCACGGTGCGAATCTGGGACATACAGGAATCCAAAAACCTGTGAATGGGGTTTATATAGACAGAACCTAGGACAGGGACTGGAGGACTGTCAAATGAGACGACAAACACCGGCGGGAATAGAGCTGATGAATGACTTAATATCATCAGCAATAAAGGACGCATATGAAAACAGCTGTCCGCTAAAGGTGAGAAGAGAGAAACGTGGGTGCCCATGGTGGAACCACGATCTCTCATCACTTAGGGCAGAGACGCGTAAGTGTTTCAACCGTTCCAACTTAAATATGTATACACCGTCAGGGCAGCCAAAAATAACTCATGGAGGATGTACTGCGAGGAGGTCGAAAGAACTCCTGAATGTTGCAAGACTCCAGAAAGCATTAGTAAGAGAACACCAAGGCCAGGTGGGCTCTCTAAAGAGAATACAGGGAGACTACACTGGTACCATGGAAAAAACTCTTGAGCTGTTGCTCGAGACGCACTTCCGGGGAGTGTAGTCATACCAGACAGAAACACAAATGACAATCCACACTTAGAAGTACCGTTAACCCGGACGAACAAGGAGGACTGGAGGTTGGTGGGTAAACTAGTTAATAAAACAAGGCTTACATGGGCGATACATTATTTCAAACCATATAAGGCATTGCGAACAGACGGAATATTTCCAGCTCTGCTACAACAAGGGCTTAATGCACTAACCACGCCACTTTGCACACTATTCAGGGCAAGTCTAGCTGTCGGTTATGTACCGCACAGCTGGAACCAAGTTAGAGTAGTATTTATACCAAAACCAGGGCGTGAATCATACGCCCAGGCTAAATCCTTCAGGGGCATCAGCCTGACATCTTTCCTCCTGAAGACAATGGAGAAGCTGATTGATAGGTATATCCGGGACGATGTCTTAAGGGATGCCCCACTGCATCGAAATCAGTTTGCATATCAAACAGGAAAATCCTGTGAGTTGGCTATACACGGAGCTAACACACAGGGCGGAAAAAGCTATCAATAGCCAAGAAATTATGCTAGGAACCTTCTTAGATATTGAAGGGGCCTTTGATAACACCTCCTTCGACTCGATAAAAAGGGCCGTGGCAGGGCGGGGAACAAAGAAACCCGTAATAAAATGGATTGGCTCCACCCTTCGAAGAAGAAGAATAACAACCTCCCTGGGCTCTGTTACCAGGGAGGTGTCAGTCACTAGAGGCTGTCCTCAGGGGGGGGGGGGTTATCTCCCCTGCTGTGGTGCCTGGTAGTTGATGGACTCCTCCTGGAACTAGAAGAGAAAGCCGTGTATGCACAAGGCTACGCGGATGATTAGACCATATTAGTAGGCGGGAAATACGGGGGAGTAGTATCAAACATGATGGAACAAGCCCTAAAAACCGTAGAAAGATGGTGCACTAGAGAGGGCCTATCCGTTAACCCGGCAAAGACCTCTGTAATAGCATTCACACGAAAAAGAAACCTTCAAGACCTGAAGGAACTAAAACTGTGCGGACAAGAACTGACAATGGGGACGGAAGTGAAGTAGCTGGGAGTCACTCTGGACACCAAACTGACCTTCAATTCCCATTTGGAAAGAATTTCAATCAAAACGACACTGGGGCCCCTGGTGATACCAACAATAACTTACGCTTTTTTGATATGGTGGCACAAAACCAGAAACAAAGCTGTTGTAAGCAAACTTAGCAAGCTGCAAAGACTTGCATGCTTAAGTATAACAGGGGCGATGACATCGACACCCACTGCCTCAATGGAGACGCTGCTGGACCTGCCTCCGTTACACTTTGTAGTGGAAGCGCAGGCACTTCTGGCGTCATACAGAATGAAGGTAAACGGATACGGGAGGACATTGTGGCCTCAGAAGACACCTCAATTTATTGGGAGTGGAAGAAGACCCCACCTGTCGATTGTGTGGTGAAGAAAATGAAACACCAATTCACATCTTAGGTGAATGCCCTTTAGGAGGCAAAAGGCATATGCACTTCGGGGTGCAATTTGCAGAACCCGATGAAATAGCAGAAGCACCCGTCAACAGGATCCTGAACTTTATCAGGAATACTGGACTGATGGAGTAAAAGAATCTTTGGGGCACAATAAGCTTAGAGCTTCAGTGCGGTGGGCGTAGCACCACACCCAACACGAATTATTAACTGGTTCTAATGAAGTTGAATAGACATAAAATAAAGTCAATGGTAATAGCAAAAAAAGCAGCAACTGTGAGATTAAAAACAAGACAGGCCATACTATAAGGGCACACCTATAAATGTCCAGGTACAAAACCAAAAAGCAACGGAAAATCGAGGGTAAAGTGAATAGGCAGCTAAAATGTGATACGCAACAAAGAAGGCAAATTCAAATAAGCCAATATATTTTATTACAACAAATATGTAGTTATAAAACATACCATTAATTAAAATATACTTTGCAATAAATCATGGGTAAAAGGCAAAAGAAATGCAAACCATGGAAATAACATTTTTGAGAATAGTCGAGAGACTTACCTAAAACAGGTAGAATACTAAACACCGAAATAATGGAAAACCTGCAGGTACAACTTATAAGAAACAAAATAGAAGTGCACAACCTCAGAAGATTTGGAAACGTGGTAAGGATGAGGAAGGAAGATTCCCCATGATAGTATGGGAAGTAAAGAAGTATAATAATGGAAGTCTAAGCAGAAGACCAAGACCAACTTGGAATAACACAACAAGGAAAACACCACAGCAAAGAGGAGCACAATAGAATGAGGCAAGAGAAATGGCAAACGACAAGAAAACGTGGCACAAGAAACAAAATTTCTATACCGAAATGTAGTAACTACCGGCAGACAATGATTATAATTTGCTAAAATAATTTGACAAGCTTTACTATTTTTACGAAAACATGATAAGGTTGTAACATTTGCTAGACATCGATTTTTAAAATGAATGAACGCTGTAACTTACTAGAACGTACAGAAAATCTACTGATAAATGAAAACCGCAATTTAATACACTTGTTACAGTAATACGGTCTTATTGCAAAATACAACGAAGCAATGTGAAGCTGAAAGTTTCAGTTTTGCTTGACATTGAAGTTGAAGGTTGACATACAAAAATAATTAAGCATTTGGTAAAATTTCAAACAATATACTACGAGTATTCAGGTCGGCCACTAGAATACTTACTTAAGCAAAAAGAAAACAGAATATTATAGTTGATAAAGTCTTTTGTATGGTTTTTAAAACTATCTGTGTTTTATATTTTAGAAGTATTTTATAATTGTCATAAATTTCTTGCCCTATTAGGTACAGCATAAGATCAGAATATTAAACGTGACCGTCGGAGTTAGCTCTGTACTCGTTAAAACTGAGAGCCGGCGGCTATATGACTACGTTTAGAATCAGAAGGTTTTCATGAACGCAATGGATTGTCTGGTTATTGAAAAAAAACGTCGATTGAGATTCAAAAACACCAGCGACTGAAGGAAAACTTTTTACTGAAAATTGGTACAGGAGGAAGATTACCTTTTATTATATCAATGTATCTGAGGATGAATGAGATGATTCATAATTCTTCGTTTATTAAATAAAAAGCTTTTACGTTTCAAATATAAAATTCATTCAAGCTGTGACAGAGAAACTAGCGCGTTGAGTAAAAACCAAACTGTGCCGCATCTCTAGCTCTATAATCCTACCAAATTGTATAAACCGGCGATCAGTTTTTACTTTTTGGCAATATTTGTATAACTTGAATTTTGAAAATTTTTTAGCTGATATTTGTCACAGATTTACATAGCAATACTGTGTTTCCTAGGCCTATTACGTTACGTATTTTTATGACAATCGAAGAAAAAATTGTAGCGCGCTTATTTTTCAGTTAGAGAGTTCGCTTAATAAGCATTTTTAAAACTCAATTTCTAATATAAAAACGTAATTTCTGAAATAAACCATACCAAAAAACTTCACTAATTTCTGGTGCGGGATTCCGATGCTCATCAAAGGCGTCTCATCTGTTCCAGGATATGAGGGAACGAAAGATCGAAAGAATGAACAGACCCACCCGCCCACCCACAGACATATTTTTTAATAACACTATTGTTTGTGCTTCTGTAGCCTCAAAACGTGTTTTCATGATATTACCACTTTTTTATTCTGAAGATATGAGAAAGTGAAAATAAAGCTCAATGTTTAATTTATTATGGGATACGCCTTATTTAATGTATTTACTTGCCTATTTCTACTGTACTACACTTTCATCATAGGAAAATATTGAATTTTTAAAAATTTTCAATTGCAAAAATTTGACGGAAATACATATTTTGGACCTCCAGTTACACAAAAAAGTTGCTTATAAAAAATGTCTGTTTGTGAGTAGGTGGTTTGATAAGCTTTGGAATATGGGGGTATATCAAAAGCTTATCGTCAAAATAAGCTATTACAAAAAATCAAAACCGAAAATGGAAGTCAGACATGTTTCTTTGGTAGCATTGTTTTCGCATAATGATTTTTCTTTATCCGAATTTGCTAGCATTAAAATAGCGGCCGCTACATATTTTTAAATGTTTGGTTTCAGCAGTTTAATACTCAAAAATAAGGAGACAGATCGGGTTAAATTTTTTTTATTGTAATAGCTTTATTAAGATACAATGTTACTGTGCACAACCATTGTCGGAAAAGCCACGAGCTACGAAGTACAAAATAAAAACATATTAGATATTTCCAAAAAAATATTGCTGAAAAACAGGTTACACGATTTTTTTCTAAACTTTGCAAACTTGTAAAACTAGAGATAAAATACAATTTGGTTTATGTCTCAGCCCGCTCATTTAGATGTAACGCCTTCTATGAATTTTTGAATATTTGAACTTTGAACGCTTATTTATTCAAAAACGATCTATCAAATCAGAATTAACCTTCTTATAGATATCCAAGTCATAAAATTTTTTGATAAAGCTTTCCGTGTGATATACAAAATTTTACAGCCGCGACGCGGCGCAGTTGAACTACCCACATGACTAGCCCCATACAAAGCTTAAGTAAAGTGACGAACAATTTTTCAACTCTTAAGAAGAAAGTTGAATACTTTTTAATTATCGTATTAGTTAATAGTGATTTTATATTTAATAATAATAGAGTTTCAGTAAAAGTTATTCTGCGAATTTACAAAGTTTTCACGTCTGAAAATTGTGTTTATAACGTAGAAATGCGAAGCTATAAAATTATTAATAAATTAAGGGAATTTTTTGGGCGTACAAAATCTTGTATGAGCCGCTTTTTTAGGCTGTTGTGCCCTTGTTTCCATTGCTGAATGTGTGAGGTGACCCAGGCTAGGGTTCCTGGATCGTCTCTCCTGGCGATGTTCATCCGCGTATTTTTTTTTTCTAGCGGTTTGTTGTTATTCTTCCAGCAGTTTAGCTTCTTTCAGCGTGTCTGAAAAACGCAGGCGATAAGGAGTTATTTCGAAAATAAAATTTCGACCAAAGGTGAGGTACAGCATGTGCCACCTAACCTTGCAAACTTTAGTGGGCTTTGATTCGGCTACTTACGCTTTGTTTCGTCGGTAGTCGTAACTTAAACTAGCTCTAATTGGCTGTTGGACAGTGTGGTACACTCTACTAAAAAGTGAAAGTCAATTTATTTATGGTTTACGAGAAATTGTGGATTTTTTGACAAATTAAAAGGCCGTGCGGCATAAGATTAGAAACAGTTTGCTTTGAGGAGGGATTAACGATAATTTAGGTTACGTATAAAAAATACAGCGAAGAAACTAGAAATGTAATAAAAAACCGTTGCTTTTGCTTGAGAGTGTAACGGCTTCTCGCCTTTTAAACTTATCGTCATTTTTTTTGCAAGGTTAAATGGCACTTGCTGTATGTTGCTGTACACTCAGTGGTTTAGATCTTGGCGGTGTTCATGGCAAATTGTATTGCTAGTTGTTTGGAAGGTTAACTGTTGTGCTGGTTTTTTACTAGTATGGCTAATTATTGCTTGAGATCCCTGTTCTTCCTCTCAACCGGGTTGGCTTGAGGGTGGTAAAACGGGGTCAGCGTTTGTTTAATGCTTAGGCAGTGTGTTACGTAGTGCATGATTTTGCTGACGAATTGCGTTCTATTGTCGCTGCGTGTGCGCGTGGTGCGCCGTGGTTTTCCTGTTATCGGAGTATGGCCACAGGTTTGGGCATTAGCTTAGATCAGGGCGAACAGATCAACACATCTAGATAAGGGGTCCTCTGTTATGAAGATCCATCTTTCTTTTTTTGTGACCTGGGATAGTGGACCAAAAAGGTCGATTGTAATGTGTTCGAAACGCTGCCTGAGCCGGTACTGGGGTTTGTAATAAACCGGCGGGTTTGATATTGCTAGTTTTTGGCGCTAGCATTTTAGACAGTTTCTTAAGATACTTCAAAATGTACTTCTTCATGCCCGTCCAGAAGTAGCGGAGTTGGAGTCTGAGGAATCGAAGAAGTTTGATGGGCGTAGGTTCTTTGGATTCAAAGCAGGTTATGATTTATTGAACCTCTGGGTCTTTGAGCTGAATTCTTCGCATGTCTTCTGGGGGGGGGGGGGGGAGGTCAATGGTGACCGTACAGATATCGCAGTTTCTCTTCGGGTAAGGCAGACAGGTTGGTCTGGAGAGCGTGTCGGCTATCATATTTGTTTTTTCCGCTATATAGGTAATCTGTAGGTCGTAAGATTGTAAGGCAAGTGCCTACATTGCGAGTTTTTCCGAAGACGCTTTCAGGCTCATCAGCCAGCGGAGTGGCTAATGGTTGGTAGCTACGGAAACCGGAATTCATTCAATGTAGCCGCAGAATTAGGCAATGGTCCATAATACAGTCAAAGCCTATCTTTTCATGGTAGAGTAGTTCACACCAAATACTTTTTGATTTTGCTTGTATATCTCATTTATCGTAACAATGGCAAATGTGTATGCTTGAAGTTTTTTGCAGATTTTAAGCAGAGTTTATCCGGCGTTCGATGGCCTGCAAAAAAATACTAGCTATGCCACTGGTTTGTTCTAATCAATTATGAAGTATTTAATGTTGTACCATGATTTGTTAAAAACTAATTGTGAAATCATATATTTATTAACTGGTCGTTTAAGGAGAATTCGTTTGATATTTTTCGTCAAAAAAGAGGTTTAAACGATATTCTTAGTATTTTATTCTGCCTAACCCGCACAGTATTAGTGATTGGTTTTATTATGAATGTAGCAATGAAGAATCTACATTTTGTTTGCTTTTATCTATCTGTGTTAGGTCGCTTAGGTAAATGATTCCTTATCCCACTGTATATTTGAGCTACTCTGTTCTTATTCAACACTGCTACTGCCACCTGTAGGGTATCTCCAGTTGTCTATTTTACCGAAAGTACTCTTCCACTGAGTTGAAAGGTCTAGAATGTATATAGTCCTTAATAGGAATGTATAGGCCTTGCTTTTATGAATTTTTGATAATCGAAAATTCATTCTTCTTTGTTTAATAAATATGTGATGATACAAAAAAATTGTTTAAGCTGAACTGCTTACGAGTGAATGTAGAATAAGAACCACAAGTTAATTTTAGGTGCAGCAATATCTATTCTTCTTTTCTAGTGTCATACCCTATTTAGGGCGTTGGCGACCTCTTTCCTATGTCTGTGTTTGGTGTGCCGAGTTAGATATTTTGCACAGACAGACATAGAGGACCTACAGTTTAACGTGGACTCACGAAATCTAACCCTTAACAGATACATTTATTTCTTATCAACAATTTCTATTAAATCTACGTGGATAGAGTCCTTACTTTTAAACCGACTTACCCAGGTTGTAAGAATATGTTTAGTTATTACCTTTTTAAGCGGATAATTTTGACACTAATTATATTATAACAGTTGCGCACCCACTAGAGCGGTTGGGATAGAACAAAAATACTTGTGTAAATATGATAAGTAACAATTTCTAAAGTATAGAAAAGTCCACGCAAAGTGCTTCGCTTATTTTTGCAGATTGCAGATTTTCTTTAGCTTTGACTTCTATTGAGTTTATGCATAACAGTAGTATCCCGGATCTTTTTCATCTAATTTTAATAACTATGCATACATTAATTTCTAATTTGTCTTTAACTTGTACTGTCATAATTTTAATAAGAATTAAATTAACACATCATAACATTTATTCACCTGATTTCTTTGTAAAAGCAATCCAAGTGCAATTCAGATCGTTGAGACCATTATAGACAATAATATTTCTTAGGTTGAGGAACGCCTTGCTCCTCGTTTATAAATAACTTACTTACCTTTGCATTAACTTCTACCGTAATATAGAGACTACCTAGGTGTGAAACACGTGGGTTTATTAATTACCTGCGCTTGCTTTAAATAATTAGTACGGGGGTCAAGAATGTGCTCATTTTATGCTACAATTTAATGTCTGTACAGTTAGATCCTCAAGCTAAACGTAATTCAGCCTGAGGTTAGTGAACAACTATTTTTGATTCAATAATTTTTTACAACAGCTGTAAATTATGTTTTAGAATATAATACGTTATCAACAACCAAACAATATTAAATAATTAATATAAAGAAATCGTTTAAATTTTTTCACCAATATAATAGATTATAAGCAGATATATCGGATACTTATTTAGACCACCTGAAAGAGATGTTAGTTTGAAAAATTATCATATTTAAAAGCTTTAAAACTTTTACACGCTCTTCGTTAAAAAATACATCACAATCGTTTGATTAACATAGTCAAGGAGTCATGGAAGAACTAACCTGGCTAGCTTAACTATCCTGTCATTACGAAGCAAAGTCTTGTTAATTAATCGACAGGTTGCCGCACCACGAACAAGAACAAGAAAGCCGCTACGATTTTTAAAAGTTAAATTACCAGCATGCATTCCTTATTAAACAAACTAACAATTAATTGTTCCAATATGTTGCAACGTCAAAGCTGTCGGTTGCTTTAAAGACCGGAACAATTGGTAGGTACTTAACAAAAGCAACACAATAGAGAATAATTTTTTATTTAACTATGTAGGTATACTCGTAACTTCCTTGACTGCTGTTGTAGCAAAACTATACCCGCTTTCGTATGTGTAACCAAAACTACCATATTTTGTTTGGTAGATCAACCTGCTCAAATTACCGAAGTCATCGGTAGTTATGTCACAAAAAATACATATTTTTTAAAAGTATATTGACGTTTTCTTAATTAATTGTATAGAACCCAATTGATTTTTATATTTTGATAAATCAATTTTTTTCTGTGGAATTGTTCAACAAAGTTTACACAGAAATGTTGAAGCGTTTTCTTAGAGTTACGTTCACCACAAGTGATGTATTCTGTTGATTATTTCACGATATAATAATACTAGGAGCTTCTCTACGTCGGTCGTTACGATATTTCATGGCTTTATTTATGTGTAGCTATAGACACAAAGTGGCTATACCGGGAGTTCCTTCCTATTTACCCAATTTAATATGCATGTCATTGGTTAAAAATATTGAAATTCATCCATTTTCTTGGTTATTACATATAAAGAGAAATAATCGGTACTAATACCGTAAGTGGTTATAATTTTGTCTGATTCAAATTCTTGAATATTGCTGTCAACTTTTTGACAATACGATAATTATCAAAACGTCGAGAGCGTTTGCTGAAAAACAAAATTTTGTAAAACAATTATTAATGAAATTATAATTAGAGTGCTATTTGGATAGATTTTGTCACGATTAATCAACGTACAATCCCAACTTGTTGAATGATTTAGTTACGATATTAGGGAATAGTAATAGAAACTTGTCAGCTGAAAACATCAAGGTGCCGTTTTCTTACTTGAATACGGCATGTTGCTGTTTTGTCAATTAATAACGAATATGATTGGCATATATTTTATGAGTTTTAAATTCTGCTTGGTTTCTTACAGTAAGGGTGGAATAATATGTAGTGATATCGTAAGTGCTTTAGGAATTTTACCAATAATTTTGGCTTCGATCTGCATGTTGCTTGTTAAGGTGAAAAGTGTCCGGGTGCGAAACAGAAGATGAACTCTTATAAGAGTAATAAGTAGAAGTGCTTAATGTAGTCAATGTTGTTTGTAATCAAGGATAATATATTCTGGATTAAAAAATGTGGGCGTAGGGACATTCGAGCGAAGAGACGTTTGTGCGCAGGGACGTTTAGGCGCAGAGACGTTTGGGCGCAGGGACGTTTGGGCGCAGGGACGTTTTGGCGTCAGCCGCTTGAGTGCAAGCGTAATCTATTGTGGTTTATTTTATACAAAATTCAATGTTTGTGTATTAATATCGTTGAACATCTATTCGATTAACAGATTGTTATATGGCAAAGTAGAAGACGGCGATTATTTAGCGGTTGTTTTTATTTCTTGTTTGACGTTAAACAGTTGTCGCTTTGTGATGCACCATACATTAGTGAAATTATTAATTTTGCTAATTATTTATGTAGTAATATTTTTAATATCGGATTTAATGTTACTAGATAATTGAGTGGCTATTAAAACGACAAAATTAAATAATCTGTTTATTGCGCCAAAATGTCCCTGCTCTCAAACGTCCCTGCGCTAGAACGACCCGCACCGAAACGTTTCTGCTCCCGAATGTCTATTAATATTAAAATCAATATTAAAAAACACTATCAATCTGTGATCGAAGGCTCCATCGTTAATTTTAGAAAAAAAATGTTGTTGGTTGATTTTAGTCACCTGCGCAGGTATCCCCAATGGATACAATTAAACACTGCAAAACGCTATTATTACGTATTTGAAAGCTCAATTTTTGATATTGGAAAAAAAATCATGCCATTGGTTGATTTCTGTCACATGATCGGAGACATCAAGAGCATAAGTATATTTCAAATTATTTACCGTACTTGGCGGAAGCTAAACTCTGTTGCCTGGTAGTAAATATAATAGTTAGACCACCTAATTCTAGTTTACCTATTGTTAAACGTAAACGTCAAATTTTTTTATTCCTATGCACGTGCTTTTCGTGGAAATGTATAAAACGCAATAAAACATCAAGCACTCGTATGTTAATTATCGCGTACTGGTTAAAAAATGCAACATGTTTCGTTTAGAATGTTTGGGTGCAGTCGTTTGGACGCAGGGACGTTTGGACGTAGAGATGTTTTGACGTGAGCCGTCTCGGCGCAATATAGAAAATTATTTGATTATGTTTTCGTCTTGAAGTAATTAACATTTTAATACCCACTCAAATATTTATTTCATTTAACGTGGGGTTTAGAATTTTCATATAAATAATTAGCAAAATTAACAACTTAAATAAAATAAATTTTAATTCCAAACGTTAAAAAAAATACCGACTAAAGGCCAAACTAGAGCAATTGCACCGGTACATCAGAACGCGGCAACTGTCAAACGAGAGATAAAAATAACCGTGAAACCTCAATTTAATAAAAATGACTCACTGTCCCCAACTTTTTAAACTTTAAAAAATGGCACGTATTTAACGTGTTAGTCAAGTTGAGTAGGTCAGGATGTTAATAATATTACTATATTTTTTATAAAATAAATCACATTAAATCGCGCTTGCGCTCAAACGTTCCGTCCCCAAACGGTTTGCGTCTAAACGTCCCTGCGCTTAAACGTTTTTGTGCGTTTTTGTGCGCAGGAATCTTTCTGCGCCGAAACATTCCTTCGTTTAAACGTCTCTACACCCAGACGTCAAGTTCTGCAATTTTTGTTTTAATAATTAAATATTCTATATTTTTTGCTTCAATATGTTAGGATTCCTGATGTAAACGTAGCGACAAATATTTATAATGTTCACTGAAAGTGAAACATTTGTTGGCTGTTGACGACGCTCATAGTTATGAGTTCTGGGTTTGTTATCGTGAAATACCGATTGTCCAGTAGTTTCAAATTGTATAATTGCTATTGTTTATATAAAGTATTATGATAATAATCAGGAAAATAAATTGTTATTTAAGTTATTGTGTTTGAATCGTATAACATTTTCATAATGCACGCATTATTTTTTGTTTCATACTTTCGCGAAAATTAGTGAAAGACAAAGTACAGTTTCACGGTTACATTTAGGTAATTACAAGGGTCTCAACCAAATCAGGTCAATTGTTAATAAGATTACTTACGAGTGTAGTTAAACTACATCTTGCAGTTTATACTCTTCATCGTTAAATTTCAATTCATTTTTAATTTTTATGGGTGCACATTTTAAATTATTGAAACACGATAATTCTAGCTTGGTATATAAATTTTCATTAGTACAATAAGTATAAAAAAATATCATCTTATGTAGTTATACACTTATAATTTAGCAATAACAATTATCTAATAGTAATGGGTACAAAAATCTCCATTATTAAACGCACACTGATGATGAATTGTTAAATGCATATTGTAAATCCGATATGCTCATAAGTTATACCATTAAAAAATTTTTAGACGTTGTAATACAAAGTCTTAGATTTTATCATCGTTTTTACTTATTCTCATAAATTTTATATCCTATTTCTGAAATATATCTGAGTGTCAAATTACCAACTAGGCTTATATTCCTTTTAAACCAAACCCGTTTGAACTTTAAACAATAATTTATTTTGTAACTGTGCGATTTACACGTACATAAATTATGACATCGGCGAGTGAAGCTGTAAAACAAGAAGAATCTGGATTTAATAAAAACCTTTTTTACTTTTTAGCATTCTTTCCATTCCTATTTTCCGGGATCAGAGAGTGCAATAATAGTATATACGTGAGCATTTGCAAAGTTTTTATTAAACTGCATTTTTCTGGATTTGCACAATCAAAATTAAAATTGGTTTACTTATTAAATTCAGAACTACTGAAAGGGAGATTTTACTTCTCTAGTAGTTTGTGTAGTTATAAGTTTTCAAATGACGTGTAAACAGATATTCAAATTCATATAGAACTCTTTATTCGAAAAATCACTTTAAGTAATATTAAGTAAACGCATTTTAAATTCAAAAAAATATCATGAAACATAATCAAAATCTTGAACAGAAATGTGTTTCAAATCGTTATTCTCAGTTAAAAGTTTGAAAGGTACGCGAATGCCTTTCAAGTTTGATAAGCCTTCCCTTCCACGAAATAAATCAAGTGATATCTCAGTACTAAAGGAAATTAAGCAGGTTACCGAAATCTTCTTGTTTTCCGTCTCAAACGTTCAAAACATTTGCGACCGCCTTGGTTGTTTTTTGTAATTAATACTATTAAGTCCTGAGTACTACATATAGAAACTTTATCTTATGTTTTAAACTATTTAAAGGAAGTGATAAATATATAATAGTAATGCAGGCTCAACCAACTAGGTAACAATTTCTGCGTTTGTTTATAGAACTTATATTTATATGATTCACTTGACTTGATTTATCACTATTTACCGAAGTTGCCGTCATCAAAGTAGACTTCCAACAGTTAATCTTAGTTCAAACTAATTAAAACTCGATGTAACGTTTGCTTTCTCAATAATATAATTTAATATAAGCCGCCTGCTTCTTTCATTAAAAGAAGCTACGCTTATTATATACATGGATTTATAAGCGCCAATAAAATATTCTTGCAAACAAGGCAATGCAATTGTGTTATTACAGCTGATCGCAATACGCTACTAAATCTAAAGAACATTTAACACAATTTTCTAAGAGTAAAAAGTGATTACATTATATTGCCCCGTCTTTGCTGCCAAATATCGTGGCGCTAACGCCACCTAAACACTACAACAAAAACGCGCCACACTGCTACACCAAAAGACGCAAAAAGGTAATCGAAGTAGGCTTCATGACGGAATTCGTTAATGAGCCAAACCGGTTCAGTCTAATGCGGTTAACCAGCTTCCCTTCAGAAGGATAAGTATCGCTTCCCACAAACTAAAAGAATTTATCAAATTGTGAACTGCTGACCTATACCTCAGCACTTTTAGGCGCGTAAGAAAATAATCCTTGATTTAAAATTAAGTTTATGGCGTTATTTTGCTGTAAGCTTATTAACCTAACGATTGAACAAGAGCAGCAGCATAACTAGTAGCATACACGAGAAACGTAGAAATATTAAAACACTATAATCAAAATGGTATGCGTTAAATAGCAAATTATAGAAAAAGCACAAAACTGAAAGGTGGCAAAATACCTTAAAATTATTAGTGCATTGTCGAGTCACTATTTTATATTGCACTAAACTTAAACATATAATTACGAAATTATGGGCCATTTCTTAGAGAAACTTAATTATAAACGTTCAACTACCTCGAATATATTGTAGCTGAATTTTGAACAGTTTAGTTTATTTCACATAATATACCGCCACACTTTAGATTTATACCTACATTCATGCAATCATAATGCTACTAAATAAACGTAATTTTATTAGTTACAACCCACTGATTGATTAAATGTAAGTTTGTAAGAATTTAATACCTGTGATAACTGATAATACCTTGCAAATGTTATGATTTAAATACGTCCCAATGTACTTACGAAAGACAACCTAAAAAAATACATTTTTCTTTAAGCAAAAATTTGAATGAATTGGAAACTACGTAATACGCTAATACTAATAGCATATAAATACGTACATTTGGAAAGTAAACAAATCTTGTTTATTTGAAAGTACTTGAAATACACGATTTTTCCTTTCATTAATTGAGCCATAGCCTATATGCGCGTATAATTTTATTTATTAAATATGCTAGAAGGTATCGCTTAGTAATGCTGCATGCATTTTTGGTTGATATTTCAAACAAATTTGATAAAAAACTATCCATCAGTCATAATTTTCAATAAGTCATGGTTTTGTTTGTACAATCATAAAATTATTTATTGTTGCGATAATTAAATGTCCAACTCGTAATGCAGCTTCAGACAGAATCCAATTAAATAATAAAATACAAGGTACAATAATTAAAGGTAGCCTTCATCACGCGATCTGTAACGAGGTACCACTCACGCAAGATCTAGAAATAAAAATAAAACATACTATAAGGCAAGTATGTTCATCATCAACTCATGATGAAGTGGCTCGTGGATCTTTTTCATTTGTTCAGCGAAATAAAACTCAAGTGAAAGTTGCCGTAACAATAAGTAACAGCTGAACATTAAGAGAGCAAAGATGAAGTTTTTGGAATTTTCTACTGATCTACTGCGTAATAACTAGCAGAGTTTTACGGCTTTCATTTTTATTCACTGGTTTACTTTATTAATACCTCTACCAACTTGTTTCTATGTAATTAGTAACAAACAAATGGTAATAACACAAACAACTGCAAATTCTAAGCCGCAACATTCGCAAATTTTGAAAAGACACTAAACGTTTCCACCTTGACAGTGCTGCTACATTTAGATATAACAAACCGGTTAATGGATATGTCGGTACCAGTTCTCATTACAAAACTTAATACGATATAATACGCCTATCATGATTATGAGTAAAGCTGTTTTAGATTCAGAGAAACTTCTAAAATGACATTATAAGTTTGGTTTGAAGAGTATCTATTTACCTATTTATCTATATATCAAACGCGTTGAGTATCTAATGTTGAGACTATAAAAATTGATTTTTGTAAGCTGTATGTAAGCGCTGTAATCGTATATATATTCCGTCAGTTTATTGTTCCATGCAAATAAGAAGCAAAGATCACGTTTTGAGTAAGCACGCTTTAGTTGTTTAATTGCAATTACTGGAGTGCCAACCCAATTTGTTTTCATAACGACAGCATGATTCAAAGTCGGTCTAAACACTAACCCTTACTTTCAGTCTTATAATATTTTTCACGGTTAGTAAACTTTATAAACATAACAAACCCCGTTTTATTTAAAAGGCTAGGAGAGCACCCTGCAATGAAGCATATCTGTCCCCCCTCCGGGCGGTAAAACCTTTCGGGACGTCATCATCGAGATACGCCCGATCAACGCACCTGCTCTCGATACAAGAAAGAGAACAGGCTACCAGTCCTGGTATCAGGCTGCGAGCCCTAAGCCCCTACTGGTGGAGGGATTCTGCAGATCAGTGCCCGAACTGAAACGCAGATCACCCGTCAAACCGCACTAAGACGTCCCTAATCTGCACTTAGGCTATACCACTGCCGCCACGAGTCTTACACCGTGACTAAAACGGGGGGTGCAAATCTTCCGCGGGTTTGGATTTGGTCCCCGTGGTACCAGTCAAAGAAAGTCACTGGTTGGACTTGTCGGAGCAAGCGCATGCCAAGCAGCGCTGCTACTCCCAGTTTGGACCTCGCGGGTCCCAGCACGGGTGAGCTACGCACCGCCCAGACTGGTCGGTAACCGGTCTGATCATAGTGGCCGGCACCAGCAACAGCGTCGGGTGTACATAGTAAGAACCCTCTGGATCGACACTTAGGTAGTGAGCGTGAGCAGGCAAAGTGCACCTCACCCCTAGGGCCCAAGTCCCCAATGCCAGCTGCACACCACTTCATCCTGAAAAGCACCATCACTTGCCGGAACCCCTACCATCCAGCTCAAGTCCATCCAGCAACAAGGCTGGTACGTAGTAGTTAACCCGGTCAATGAGCGATGTTTTAGTTCCAGAGATCGTGCTACCGCTCAGGCGTTAGGACCCATACTGAGGGCTGGTTGCAAGCGACACCCCTAGAGCCCAAGTCTCTTTGCAGCAGCCGCCACTCTATCCTGGAAAGCATCATCACCTGCCGGACCGGTCAGGGAGCGGGGTTTCCATTCTTGAGAGCGCTACCGCTCAGGTGTTTAGACCCATAGGGGGGGCTAACTTATTTGTTTACACCCCTAGAGCCCAAGACTCTCGTACCAGCAACTGCGCTTCTCCATCCTGAGGTGCACTTTCACCCGCTGGACCCCCATCACCCATTCAATGCGAGGCTACCCGATCAGGGAACGGGGACTCCTACTTACCTGCCGGACCATTTGCCATCCAGCTCACGTCGAGAGAAAACGGGCTGGTACGCTCCCGGTACCCCGGTCAGGTAGCAGGGTTCCATTCCAGAGGGCGTGCTACTGCTGAGACGTTAGAACCCATCTTGAGAGCTACACTTCACCTGGTAAGGTCACTCACTCACTCTCCATAGTCCCAATTAAGGAAACCTTGAACCTCTCCGAAGAGTGGTGGGCGTACCAAGTTGAAATCACCGAAGTGACCGTTACAACGCCGACCCCGCATAAAGTGTCTTTGTTCACGCCTCTCACCTAGGTGAGGGTCCTTGGACGCCCTGCTAAACATAACAAACAGTTAATTTGAACGTATTTTAGTTGTAAGAGCAACTCTTATTCAGACCGGTTCACCGGAAGAAACACTCGGAGCAGCAAGCGCCGCCGGTTATAAAGTTACCAAAAAAACATTGGTTAATTTTTTAACAATGTTGTAATTCAGTCTGCAGAATTTTATCTTATTACATACTTGTCTTAATAGTCATATAAAGGCAAATCACGTATTTAGTGATAGTGGTGTTGAGATAGAGCCCATAGAGCTCACCAATGAGAATATCCCGGGTAAACTTCCCATAAAATTCCTTTTTCTAAATTATTTTTCATCTACGTTATTAGGACATTTTCATGATGCAAAGTATAATTGAACTGCTTTTTAAGAATTAAAAAAAACAATTTGGGGTTTTCATTACGTATTGCCAGTCTTATTTACCATGTACGTAGTAAAGAATTAATAATGAAAATTTTAACTTAAAAAATTCGATTACTTCGTGTTGAACAAAAACGTTGCAAGAACACAAATAGAAAATGAAAAATAATTTTGAAACAGAGTTTAATGATAATTAAACCCGGGTTTAAAATCAGATTTTTGTTTACATACATGTAATGAATTCAATGTGTTTGTTTTGCTTCATAAATTTTCAAGTACGACAAATTCTTGTTGCTATCCGTAATTTATAACCCGATTATTTTTTTATTTGCTCGTGCTATAACTGTAAAATATGAGTTAAAAAGTTTTTCACGCTACCGGCAGTGTAAGTAGGCCTTACATCCATAGCTACAGGGATCGTAAGTGGCTGATAACATTCGTGTACTAGTTACCCTTGACGACGGAACTTAATAGTGTCACTTACATTCCTAGGAAAATAATATTGATTTTAACTGTTCGTTGATATGGTAACAAACACAGACAACTTAGAATAATGGAGCTTTTAAAAAATAATTCCGATGACAGCTGTCAAAACGAACTTTTAAAAATATGATTAAATTTCGACCTGTAGGCCTACTTACATTGCCGGTAGCGTGAAAAATTTAATAAGTAACACGGAATGTATCGACTAATAACATCCTCGGCAGGCGACAAGCTTCGGTTCCGCCTCATCACGTATTCGCCTACCTCGGATGTTATTACGTCCTTACATTCCTTGATACTTAAATAACTATTATTTAATATAAGTGATTTTCATTAATCATCAAATACAAATTTTTAATTATTTTATTTTAAGAAATTTAAACATTTTTTACAGGTGATCAAATATTATATAGTGCTATTGTAAGCTCAGTAATAATAAACGAATGAATAACATTTACATTCCTGCATATCTGATGCCGATAACATAGGTATGCTTAGATGTTTTTGCTAATCCTATCCATTCATTAGATGTGAAAAGGTATTGGAATAAATACAAAAAACATACTTTTTAAAACCTCTAAACTGTAAAATGTTTGATGTGTGCATTGTAAATTAATAATTCGGTTGAATAAAAATTCTCCGAAGTAATATTGTTCAATAACAATTCGACATAGAAAATTCTTTGTCAAAGGCAACTTTTGAACCAGTTTTGTTTTTAATTTCCTTAGATTTTTATGTACTAAAATGAAAAGTTTTTTTTTTGTTCTTATTTTGTTAGTTTAAATACAAAAATAGTATTTTTCAATATCTAAAGAATTTTTCTACTTTAACTTTATCTGCCTCATGTTCCCTTTTTACTGTCGAGATAAATTTCTATAATATGGTCTCTACGAACTTGCTCATTAAAATCGTGGTACCATTCCTCGAGTTATGTGTTTCAATGAATTCTGAACTACAGTAATACTTTCACAGTTTTACATAATCGTGATTAAAATCTAGGTAATCAACGACGTCGACGTTGGCGTCGTTAAAGTATTATATTATGATGATTGCATTAGAAATCATTAGTAATTCCATGCCTTAGAGTACCCTGCTTATAAAAAAAGGTGGTTCCCTACTAGGAGGACATATAGAGAAGTCGAAAAACTGTTACTTTGAAGTATTACTACATCTTCACGTGGAAGAGAACTTCTAAAGGCAATACAAAATAACAATCTGCAACATCACTGCACAGGCCAACCCGCCTACTGTCCCAGTGTCCCTACCGAGGTTTCGCGATTTTCAGAGAACCCGGACCCGTGAGTTGCGAGTCTCGCTAAGAGCCTGTCGTTATGCAGCTTTTATTTACTCCTAAAAATAAGCAAACGTCTATTTTTTTAGTTACAAATCAAACTATTTTTTCAGCGGCTGTCTTTCTAAATTGGTCCCACACCTCTGTTTAGATTTTAACTAGGGGATAATATGAGTGAGTAATATTGCAGTTTTTCCGTGTTGACAACCCGTGGGAATGTGGGGGTAGGTTAGCATGCAAACCGTCTTGCTGTTAGATATGGCGTGCAACACCGTTGCAATCGCTTCAATAAAAATGTTTGAAGTAAGATGTTGGGCAAAATGAGTTCAAAAAAGTATGTGCATAAATCAGGTGCAGCCAAACAAAACTAGAAATTTTTAAGAGCAACAAAACTGTTACAATTTACCACAACTGAAACATTGTTTCCAAAATTAAAAAAAAAAAAAATTATTTAAGAAATACAATGCTTCAAAACAGATTGTTTTTAGCTGCGACGCTCTTTTTCCCAGTTGCCTATTTGGCAACTGTGTAGTCCGGTAGTTAACTTGTATTTTGTTGTGGGCGGGATTATACGGCTGCTTATTCGTATAATCGCTGGGAAATTCTCGGGCGCCAGATTTTATATGGAGTTTACTCTCCGGAACGGCTTCGCTGTAACAGAACGGCTTAGCGAAAACCTGGGTAACTGCAGTTGAAGATGTCGGTCTCCAGGGGTCTGTTTGATGGAATGACAGCCTGCAGGTTCTTGGAGCAGCTCTATTTAACTCGGATATATTCAACAAGTCAAGTAAAACAACGTAGAATGGTTTAAATACGTCTATTAAATAATATCCAATCCTAAATTAATAATATACAAGCAAAGCGGATTATAATAGGTCAATACGGAAGCAAATACAGTAGCAAATACGGTAGCAAAACAGTTGCAAATACGGTAGCAAAACATACATACGGTAGCCAATATATACACAGTAGTCACCAGTATACGGTCGGAAACGGTACCAGTTACTAAAGCAAACAAACTAATATCCTGACACCAGGCGGACAAATTCGCCACTATCAATCACACAACAAAGCTCTCAAACAAATAGAAAAGAGAAGAGTAAACTTTGCCCAGGAATTGTTTCGCGTAGGAGAGTTAGAGAAGTGCAACCTCAGGAAGTGTTTCGCGTAAGGTGCACTCCGGAAAACAAAAGAGTCAGAGAGAGAGAAGAGGAAACTTTGCCCAGGAATTGTTTCGCGTAGGCGAGTTAGAGAAGTGCAACCTCAGGAAGTGTTTCGCGTAAGGTGCACTCCGGAAAACAAAAGAGTCAGAGAGAGAGAAGAGGAAACTGTGCCCAGGAATTGTTTCGCGTAGGCGAGTTAGAGAAGTGCAGCCTCAGGAAGTGTTTCGCGTAAGGTGCACTCCGGAAAACACAGTTTACAAATATATAAGAAAGAGAGAGAGAGAGCAATATTTAACGTTACTAACAATGGTGTCAAAACATAGCTTGCTTACCCCAATGTCCTGGATGCGGTGATCGGTTACCTCGGTCGGAGCACTGGTGACTTGTAGTAGTGGCTGGACTGGTACTTGGCTGGAACATCGGCGAACTGACTTTCAAAATTCAAAATTTTGAATTTATAGCCGGTCGGAATGCGCCCGAAATCGAAGCGCATCCCCACTTTACGAGAGCGGGGTTGACATAGCATCTCTGTGGCTCGATCCGCGGAGACGCGGTTATCTGATTTCCGGCCGTAAATGAAATGTTTTGAAATCAAATATACATTAAAATTACAATTTTAAAATACTGAAACGGTTGCTAAATTACGGAAACTTGCACATAGTGACTATAAAGCATAAACCAACGGAAACCTACTTATTTGAAATATAAAATAAGCCCCTAACGGTAACATAAGACTGTAAACGGAAAACGGCATATAAACTCAATGTAAAACTTAAACAGTTCTTATAAATTAAATCAAAATTAGTAACGCTTCGTTACACACCCCTCCTTCTTCGGAAAGAAAAGGATTTATCCTTTTCGGCACAAAACAAAATTAACTGGTAATGTTGAAACAAAAACTCACGCAACTAAATTTTTAACGTGGAACCCTTGTTCACCTCACTCGATTAAATTACACTGCACACCCCGGTCACAACACCTGGTAATGCTGATCGATGATGCTGACAGTGTCGGTCTTCTCTGAGTACACCAGCAGTTCCTGGACATCTTCCCCATCAGACCACAACGGGAACAGAACAAAATCCTGGGACGGCTGCATGTCTGGCGACGGTGCCCCGGTTGCCCGCATCTCCAGCACAGGTCTCCAGACCACACCGGAATGCGCTGCTGCGGAAGGTCAATGTCCATAATCCAATCGTCCTCTGGAGCATCTTCGGTGGTGGCCTCCCTGTTGATAATAGTAGTTATTGGAGCGGCGGTGCTTTCGGCTTGCAATTCGTGCACGTACTGTAGAAAAGCTTCATCGTTAAATTGAGTGGGGGTGGGAGCGGTTTCCATACTAGGGGAAGGAGTAATGTCGGTGATAATATCGGTTGCGGTTTCGGTGGCGTTATCGGTAAATGGTCTATCTTGGAAATTCGGTACAGGTTATACATGGGCCGGTTTAAGATCTTTAATATGAACGCGAGGAACACGTTTGCCGGTTATACTCTTCAATTGATATACCACGGGTGAAAGAACTTTGGTAACGGTATAAGGACCGGAATATTTCGGAGCTAACTTGGCCGCAAATCCTTGAGCTGCGGAAGATAGGTGATGTTCTTTCTTCATCACTTTATCACCTACATGGCACGTCCAATCTCTTTGGCGTAGGTTGTAATGGTGCCCCTGGGTAGTAAATGCTCTTGCTAGGTTAACTCGAACTAACTCGAACACTTCTTGTAACTTCTTTATTCGGGTCTGATGGGTTTCTGGAATGGTATTATCCTCAGGTTCGGTATCTTCGGTCGGATCCTCTGCCTCTCGTCTGAGAGTGTTCGGTAGCTCCAACTCTCTTCCAAAGTTGAGGAATGCGGGAGTAAAACCACTGGATTCATTTGGTGCGGTATTTATGGCTATCATAAATTCAGATAAATGCTGATCCCATTTACGGTGGTTACCTTCACAATACTGAGCAATCATGGTCTTCAGCGTTTTGTTGGTCCTTTCAACGGGGTTAGCCTGCGGTGTATACGGTGGTGTAAATCGGTGGCTGATGCCAAAATCTTTGAGGAGCTGACTGAAGGTACGGCTATTATACTGAGTTCCATTATCAGTAATGACGGTTTTCGGCGTTCCAAATCGGGTTATAATGTCCTCAAACAGAGCTTTACTTACGGCTTGTGCGGTAGCTGTACGGATAGCTCTGCACTGCACCCACTTAGTGAACCTATCTTGAAATACGGCAAGGTAACAGTTACCTCTAGAAGATCTTGGTAGTGGTCCAACTAGATCAGTACTAACGGTCTCCCACGGTTGTCGGTTGGCGGACGGTTGCATCTGTCCAGGTGTTTGCTGCTGCGATGTTTTATAGCATTGGCAGGATAAACACTTCTTGACATATTTTGCAATCTCACGAAACATCCCCGGCCAGTAATATTGTCTGGCAATCCGGGCTATGGTTTTGGCTATCCCCATATGTCCGGCGGTTGGGACGTCGTGATTTTCTTCTAGCACCTTTTGGCGTAGAGGGGTCGGAACGCACAACTTCCATGGGTCGGTAAACTCGTCGTCCTTCAGACTGTTGTCGTAGAAGTGACGGTACAGTTTCTCATTTCGGATGACATAATCGGGAAAATCGGTAGGTCGCTGTGTGACTTCTTTGTACTTGCGTTGATACCAGGCGCAGTCTGGCACATTGATAGCACACAGTTCCGGATCGATTGGTTCTTCGGTATTCGGTAACGGTTCACGGGACAGGGTATCTGCAACACGGTTAAGTACTCCCTTTCGGTATTTTATTTCGAAGTCGTACTGCTGCAGAAAAACACTCCACCGGGCTAATCTTCCAGCTGGGCTCTTAATAGAATGAAGCCAGCGAAGGGACTGGTGGTCGGATACTACGGTGAAATGATAGTCCTCTAGGTACGGTCTCATCTTCTCGATTCCCCAGACGATGGCTAAGCATTCTTTTTCGGTCACGGAGTAATTCTTCTCAGCTGGAGACAACGTACGGCTCGCGTAAGCGATGATCTTGTCCCCGCTGCTGGTATTCTGGGTAAGCGCGGCGCCTAACCCATGATCGGAAGCGTCGGTTTGCAGAATAAACGGTTTGTTGAAATCTGGACACGCCAGGACGGGTGCTTCGGTGAGGCTGTCTTTTAATTTTATAAAAGCTTCTTCCTGGGCGTCGTTCCAACACCAACGTTGTTGTTTACGGAGTAGCTTAGTGAGCGGAGCTACTATATTTGAAAATGACGGTACAAAACGGCGGTACCAGGAAGCCACACCCAGAAAACGTCGCAGACTTCGAACATTTCGTGGGGGCGGTATGTTACGGATGTCTTCCACCTTCTCCGGGTCGGTATGGATTCCTTGCTCACTAACGGTGTGCCCCAGGTATTTCAGGGACTTTCTCTTCGAAAGTCTTCCCCAGGACAATAATGTCATCCAAGTATGCAAATGCCTTGGGTTCCATCTCTGGACCGATGATGGTGTCCAGGAGACGCTGAAACGTGGCGGGTGCTGAATGAAGACCAAACGGCATTACACGGAACTGGAACAATCCTCTTCCCCCAACGATAAAGGCTGTAATCGGTTTGCTGTCCTCGGTCAACGGTATTTGCCAGTAGCCTTGTTTGAGGTCAATACTGGAAATATAACGGGCTTGTCTCAGTTTGTCCAAGATAGCATTAATGTACGGGAGTGGATAGGCATCTTTCATTGATACCTCGTTAACTTTTCGGAAGTCGATACAAAACCTTGGCTTTCCATCCTTCTTCTGAACCATAACTATGGGATAACTCCATGGACTGCTTGACGGTTCAATGACCCCTTCTTGGAGCATTCGGTCTACTTCGATGTTGATGATTTCTTGCATTCGTGGATTCTGTGGTCGGTAACGCTGTTTAATCGGTGCATTAAACGGATTTGATGCTCCACATTCTTGGTGGTACCCTTAATACCTTCAAACAAGGGTAACTCGGTGTCTAGGAAGTTGTTGAGCTGTTGTACTTCCCTCTCGGTTAGACTAGCCAGTGACGTTGACGCTTCTTGCACCATCCCTACAGATACGGCATCCTTTTTCTTGATGGACACAATGCGGTTTTCCAGAAATACATTGCCGGTAGTTAGGTTAATGTGGAAATTCATGGACTGCAGAAAATCCATCCCTAACAAGATGTCGGACACCATGCCGGGTATGTAATTGAACTGGTGTGTCTTGTTCTGGCGGTCTATCTGAATTGGAACAGCATAGGCTCCTTGCACACGGACGGTTTGACCATTTAATACGGTAGCGTTTCGGGTAAGGGGCGGTTGTTCGGTTATCTGCAATTTCTTGCAAATGTCAGCTACTCGTGGGCCAATGTAGGACAGTACGGCACCGGTATCCACAAGTGCAGAAAATGTTCGGTTGGCTATTAGGACAGGCAGGTACGGACGGTTATCCCCTGGTAGGGAGGCGGTATTTGTCGGGAGCGGTTCAGGCCTCCTTACTGAGTGGCTCCGTTTGCGTTTCCCGGCTGTTGGCATTTACAGTCCCGGGACATGACTCCTCGTGTGCCACACCTGGAGCAGAAGAGGACCCTCTTGTTGGTGCATTGTTGTCGGTAATGACCGGTTTGGCCGCAATGCCAGCATACTGCGGGAGTGCTCTTACTCGTTTGGTTATTAATGGTCGGTACTTCTTTGGAAGCGGACGCATACTGGTTGTTCTTCCATACGGGTTTCGGATTGGTTCTCGGATAAGTCGGACCTGCTGCTACTACTGGTGTTGGTGGTATGCTAGATCGGGTAGCTGTAATCAATGGAACGGGCTTGCGGATGTCTTCATATTCTTTAACTGCAGCTAGCAACTGGTCTACGGAATGGCATGTGGATCGGTGTATAAATAAACGGTAATCAGGGAGCAAATTACGGTGTAACCAGAATAATTCTTGGTCCGGTGACATCGCTCCATGTCTTCTGATCAGTGTTTGCAAGTCGATGATGTAACTCACCGCTGTCTCATGCTTCTGCTGTGCCCGTTGCCTGATCTGGGCTTCCAGGTTAATCAGGTAGTCGGCAGGTAGGTAGAAGGCTCGGAAGTCATGAAGGAAATCGCTCCAACATCTCCAACGCTTCTGGTTATTTCGGTACCACAGCAGAGCGGTGCCGGTAGATATCTCCGGTAGCACTGGTAACAATTGTTCTGCCTGTATGTTGTAGAGCAGGCAGATCTCGTCAAGTCGTTCCAAGAACGCTACGCGATCGGTGCTTCCATCGAATGTCACATTCCATTTATGGACATTCAAATTATCGGTCCGGGGTGGTTGGGTCGGGATTGGTACGGTCACTGGTGGCGGTGCTTGGTACATCGGGAAGGCTGTAGGCATATAATACGGCATACCTGCGGCGGCGCTGGTTACAGTTGTATGGGTGTTCAAATAGCCCTGAGGTACGGATGCCGGTGCTGATAACGGTGCTTGATACAGTGCACAGGACCTGGGAATGTGATACGGTATACCAGCGGTTGTGCTGGTCGTGGCGGTTGACGTCTGGATATACAGGGTGCTCACAGTCGTAGAAGTCGGTGCAGACAGCACGGGTACCTTCCACTGAAATGAATCTTCCATACTCGTAGCTGCATAGCATACGGTCGTTGTTGGGGTTGCTGGTGGATCGGTTACTAGTGGGGCGGTTGGTCCTTCTCGTATGAACTGAACCAGGCGGCGTCTCAATACCTCCGTCGTACCTTCTGGTGACAAACGGAACTTGGTGGCTTCCTCCACTAGTTGTGCCTTCTTAAGGCGGTACACCCAGCTAACCCGGCCATCGGTGAAGTCGAAATTCCTACCTGGGTCGGCGTCATCTTCGACTGGGTTGTTCTCCAGGTCGGACTTCTCAGAATCGGTCATAGTTGCGGTGTTTACCTGTTGATATACTTGCTGGAACGGAAATGCCCTCTAAGTCGCGTTACGGGACGGTTCTTCTTTGGGATTTTCTGAACAAACACGGTCCCTGCTCGGGCGCCAAATTTGCGACGCTCTTTTTCCCAGTTGCCTATTTGGCAACTCTGTAGTCCGGTAGTTAACTTGTATTTTGTTGTGGGCGGGATTATACGGCTGCTTATTCGTATAATCGCTGGGAAATTCTCTAGCGCCAGATTTTATATGGAGTTTACTCTCCAGAACGGCTTCGCTGTAACAGAACGGCTTAGCGAAGACCTGGGTAACTGCAGTTGAAGATGTCGGTCTCCAGGGGTCTGTTTGATGGAATGACAGCCTGCAGGTTCTTGGAGCAGCTCTATTTAACTCGGATATATTCAACAAGTCAAGTAAAACAACGTAGAATGGTTTAAATACGTCTATTAAATAATATCCAATCCTAAATTAATAATATACAAGCAAAGCGGATTATAATAGGTCAATACGGAAGCAAATACAGTAGCAAATACGGTAGCAAAACAGTAGAAAATACGGTAGCAAAACAGTAGCAAATACGGTAGCAAAACAGTAGCAAATACGGTAGCAAAACAGTAGCAAATACGGTAGCAAAACATACATACGGTAGCCAATATATACACAGTAGTCACCAGTATACGGTCGGAAACGGTACCAGTTACTAAAACAAACAAACTAATATCCTGACACCAGGCGGACAAATTCGCCACTATCAATCACACAACAAAGCTCTCAAACAAATAGAAAAGAGAAGAGTAAACTTTGCCCAGGAATTGTTTCGCGTAGGCGAGTTAGAGAAGTGCAACCTCAGGAAGTGTTTCGCGTAAGGTGCACTCCGGAAAACAAAAGAGTCAGAGAGAGAGAAGAGGAAACTTTGCCCAGGAATTGTTTCGCGTAGGCGAGTTAGAGAAGTGCAACCTCAGGAAGTGTTTCGCGTAAGGTGCACTCCGGAAAACTCAGTTTACAAATATATAAGAAAGAGAGAGAGAGCAATATTTGACGTTACTAACAATGGTGTCAAAACATAGCTTGCTTACCCCAATGTCCTGGATGCGGTGATCGGTTACCTCGGTCGGAGCACTGGTGACTTGTAGTAGTGGCTGGACTGGTACTTGGCTGGAACATCGGCGAACTGACTTTCAAAATTCAAAATTTTGAATTTATAGCCGGTCGGAATGCGCCCGAAATCGAAGCGCATCCCCACTTTACGAGAGCGGGGTTGACATAGCATCTCTGTGGCCCGATCCGCGGAAACGCGGTTATCTGATTTCCGGCCGAAATGAAATGTTTTGAAATCAAATATACATTAAAATTACAATTTTAAAATACTGAAACGGTTGCTAAATTACGGAAACTTGCACATAGTGACTATAAAGCATAAACCAACGGAAACCTACTTATTTTAAATCTAAAATAAACCCCTAACGGTAACATAAGACTGTAAACGGAAAACGGCATATAAACTCAATGTAAAACATAAACAGTTCTTATAAATTAAATCAAAATTAGTAACGCTTCGTTACATAGCAATAATTTTGATTGATAGCATTGTACAAAATCTAGACTTGAATACGTTAATACGAAAATTTGCAACTGCAAAAGCCAGAAAAAAAAATTTGTTTAGTTTAATTATTAATATATTTTATATATTATGTTTGTTTTTTGTTACATCATGTAGATATGTCTTTGTATGTTCATAAGTATTTTTAGTTGATATTAAAGTTTCTACCTTATATTGACCTTTATTAGGTACCTAGTTATTTTGTTTGTATTTTTTAGTATATATTTAACTGTTTCTTTGACGAAAGTTTTTGTTAGTTGGTTCTATTGGGAAGAGGGGGTTGTTATAGAAGCTTGACATGAATCTGAAACTCAGGCTCCACAACTTACCGTTACACCACTTACTGGCTCACCGATATAAAATAACTGCCCGATTTGATTGACTTTTGCGTCATCAAAGAAATCGTTCATAGCTATCTGAAATGCAAGTCGAGTTTAGAAATGCCATCAGATTATTCACCAGTGTTGATTACATTGTCATCTCAATCCATCAGGGTACCTACGCCTTTAGCTCCAACCCTGTGTAGTGTGTACATAAAAAAAAACGGGTGGGCTTTTAGAAAATTGCTCACAGATGGGCTGAGTCTAAACTGGCTCTAGACAGAAGCTATACGAAGCTGTAGAACATTTAATTCTTCTTCTTTTTCTAATAAGTCGTAGACCTGTTTCTTCCATTATTAATGTTGTTCTTGCGACACAGAGGTACAGCTGTCCTTCCAGCGTTTTGGTGGTCTTACAGGTGGGCGTGTTGTTCCTGGTTTATGGTCTCTAGCAATTTTTGGCGATCTTGGACACTGCACGTCTGTCTTATATTCTCGTTTGGTATTCTATAGTAGAGTGTGTGTCCTGATATGGATCTTAGAACATTCATTTCCATGATACGGAGTGACCTTTTGGCGTGAGCGGTATCTGCCCTTGTTGCTGCAGCATATTTTCATTATGGGACGAATGGGTGTTTTGTATGTCTTACCTTCTGATTTGTTGTTCATGTTCTTGTTTCATTATATTATATCCTTCAGCCACCCTGAATTCCTGACACTCTTGCTGCTTTATTGATTTGAGATTTATTCTTGTATTTAGGTTCCTATCGCTTGATAGGAACTGCTAGGTATTTCAAATGCATTACCTGTTCAATGGTTTTCTCGTTGATTACCATCTTCTAGGGTTTTTTTGTAAATTACTAGGAATTTGATTTTTACTGATATTTCTAGGTTGTAAGATCCAGCTGTCAGATAAAAGGTATGCAGTAGCCTTTGTAGATAATCTTCATTTTCAGCAATGGTTGCGGCTTTGTCTTCGTATCATATTAATTTCAGTTCTTGGTTTCCCATTTTATTCCTAAGGTTAGTTCTTTTAATTTTTTCTATATTTAAGTCCATTATTAGATTAAAGAGTAGGAGGCACAATAAATTTCCTTGTCTGATTCTGGTTGATACGTCGATTTCTTCTATTCATTTGTAGTTGATTTGTATACGCGTCTTAGTATGTGTGTTTAATTGTGCTATTGCGTGCATTACTTCCTTGGGTACATGTTTTGTTTTAAATATTTTTAAAACGTCGTTTACTTTTATCAAACGCCTTCGTGAGATCAATGAAGCATATAAAAGCCGCAAAACCTTGTTGTTCTTCACTCAGCTCAACGGTACTAGCAATGATCAATTGTAATATGTTTGAAATTAATTTCATAATGCTGGTAAGCAGCCCAAAACCTCTACAGTTTTTGGGATTTTTCTTGTCACCCTTCTTAAATATGAGTATCGTTGTGCTTGATTTCCAGTCTTCTAGTAATATATATCTTTATTAAGCATTGACTTGAACAGTTTTCTCAGTTCGGCGCTTCGGTTATTTCCTCCATATTTAAGAATTTTATTTCGGATGTGATCTGGTCCCGGTGCTTTCCGGTTTCTTAGTTTTCTTATGGCTTCACTGTCTTTTTCTTCAGTTAGATTAGCTTTAATTTTTTGAGATACTCCGTTGATGTATTATGAGTGAGTGCTTTCATCCATAATTAATTTGATATTTGTCCTTTCGGTGTACCCTGGTTGTATTTTTTTCTTCCATTGTATGTTTAGACGTATTCTTCCTTATACCAGGTTGGGGTCCGTTCCTATATTGGTTGAGGTTGTTGTACAAACCTACAATATTTGCCACGGGTGAATTGCTGTATTTGATATGATGTAGTCTATAGTGAAGATTTGCTCTCTTGTGTTTAATCATGTTATTTTATATTGGGGTTTATGTTCAAAAAAGGGGTTGTTGATTCTTAGCTTATTCTGGCAGCAGCATTCAACTAGAATTTCGCCACTATTGTTTATTTCATCTGCATTAAAACGCTGTTTTACTCCTATGAGTATATCAGCTATTCTAGCGTTCATACCTCTCATTATTATAATTTTTTGTTTGTTAGCGATTGTGTCGGTATTTGACTGTAGTTTTTCGAAGAACATTTCGATCTCGTCTTTAGGTTTATTTGTATCTGGAGGGTACACTCTAATTATTTGTAGCTTTTCCTTGCCTAGACTAACCGTTATCATTAATATTCTCTCGTTAATGTATTGTATCTCGTCGATGTTTTGTTTGTATTTGATACTGATGAGTATGCCAACGCCTGGCTGGGCTCTCTCATGTTTTTCGCGCCCACTGTAAATGAATTTATAGTTCTGATATTTTACTGTTCCTTTTCCTCCCCTTTTCGTTTCTGCCCGAGAGCATATGCCTATTTTGTGTTTGTTTATCTCTAATATTATTTCTTGTCCCTTTCCGTTCGATGTCATTATATTCCAACACGCGCATCTGATAATCGTCTTTCTTAATTCTTTGTTTCTTCCGTTTACGAGCTGATATTTTTTTGTATATTTCCGTCTTGATAGCCTTGCTACTGTCTAGTTCGTCTTCGAGTGTTCAGTCCTGTTGCGAGGCTGATAACTGGTTCTGTGAGCGTTAATCGGTTTTACGCTGGGTAGGCTGCTAACCGGTTCTGCTAACCCTCCTCCTTTACTCGGGCTTGGGACATTTAATTTGTTGTATACAAAAAGCAGCGTGAGAAGTGACATTTCCGCCTCGTATCAAAGATAAAGCCAAATCTTGCCCTGAACGTGTAAAAAAAGCAATGGCACAGAAGAGAAAAGTGAAAAAAAGTTTGGCAAAATAACAGAATACCAAACAACAAAACTGCCTACAATTGTACCTTAAAAAGATGATGAATTACCTGAAAACGGTATCGCTTAAGCAATACTTGAAAAAATTGACACAGACAAATGCCACTAAATACTCGTTGTGAAAGGCAAACAAATGACCGAAACAACGACGACCACCTATCTCCATATACAAAAGTAGTGGCTACTGAGCTCGCTGTGTCGAAAAACACTGAAGCGTTTGCAGCTAATTATCCAAATGTTTTTACTCTTTTCTTGTCAGAATTAGCGATAGAAGAAGTACAGGAAAATCATCCGTTTCTTGAAACTCTATTCATGTTATGGCCACCTATCAAAACCTTCAAACCGCCCAAAGAGACTTATACAATCTTCCAACCTCTTGATCAAAAAAAGCCAGGTTATGATTTAATTACTGGTGTTGTACAACGTCAATTTCCTGAAGAAGTTATTAAGCTAATAATTCAGATCTTCAATGCAACTATTAGATTGAACTTTTCTTCTCAGTGCAAAGCGGTCTAGATAACAATGATCCTAAACCCGAAAAGCTTTCAGATCAAGTAGCATCATATCGGCCCATTAGTTCGTTAACAATTTTCTCCAAAATCTTTGAAAAGGTACGATTACGACCAATAATATAACGTAATGATCTAATACCAGTTCGTACATGTCATAAGTAGAGATGTTGAAGAAAACGATTCTGTTCGGCCGTCTTTTTAAATGTAAAAAAATTAAGCTTTGCAGAAGTTACAAGAAAATTTGTACGATATCCAACTTGAGCTAAAAAAAATAGCGCATTCAAGTCAATAAGACCAAATCAAATTATGTAACATTCGCACTGAGGCGGCATATCCGTCCGCCTGTTGAACTAAATGATTAAGATTTGCCACAAACCGAAAACGCTAAATACCTTAGCGTGCACTTAGATTGACGACTAACATCGAAAACTCATATATTCATCAAGCGTAAGCAACTCGTATTGAAGCTCAGTAGACTGTATTCGCCGGTTGAAAGAAGGTCTCAATTATTATCGAAGAATTAATTTTTGGTGTATAAAGCAATACTTAAACCAGTATGGACCTACAATATACAACTGTAGGGTTGCGCAAGTAACATTAAATATTGAAATTCTCCTAAGGTTCCGGGCAAAAACGCTAAGAATAATTATCAACCCTTTGAAGTATGTTCCTAGCAAGGTGATATATTGTGACCTAAATGAGAGTTACGTACGCGAGAAATCCGAGAGTTTAGTGAAAATTATCAGCAGCGTTTGTAAGTGCATCGAAGTGTGAGTGCAGTCAACCTGCTTGACAACAGTATAGAAGTTGGAAGACTTAAAAATGGTTCAAACCTCTCAATTTTTCACTTAGATTCTAGGAATATAGATATACACATATGAGTTAGTTATTAGTACTGTGTATAATAATATAACTGTAATAGTTAAATGACAATGCATATTCCGAAAACGAAAAATAAAACCGAATGATTTTATCACTCACCCAGTGAGAGACTTGTATCTTATGTTACAGGAAACCAGAATCACGGAATGAGTGTGATAAAAATCAAGGTAAGCACAATGAGCCCTGTTCCGTATTTAACGTTATTATTATGATTGTTTGAACTCGCACTGGCAAACGTGTAAAGCGCGTCGCTTCTTGATAAAAAAAAAGTTGTTATCAGTTAAAACAGGTGTTTTTTCCGTAATTCTGTTAGTGTTAGAAAATGCAGGTTTTTGCAACCTGTAAACTTGAAATAAGAAGAAACCATAGTTAAAGAAAGGAGTTCCTGTAAATTGGCGAATTAATTGATTTGACGTAGAACTGACATTCTCAAAAAGATAGGTGACGCAGGTGTTTGGTGAATATTGTGTTTTTCTATACCCGCAAACAAGCCTCCTAGGCTGCAGCGCCTCCGGAACCTTGCTGACGTACCTTGATGAGGAAAAAATAATTAAGCGTATGCAAGGGTATGCTGACGCTGGCCAGTATTGGTCATCACGGTATCTTTTTTGTTTGACCCATTTGCGTATTGTCTCTACAGGACAGACTATAAATCGTTTTACAAAAAAAAAATAAAAAAAAAAATTTATCTGACTTTTGCTCTCTTTTTATTGTCGGTATAAATTTATATATGGTCTCTACAAACTTGCTCGTAAAAATTGCGGTACCATTCATGTGTTTTGAGCATATTTTGAGTTACACTATTAGTTTAACTTAGTTTTGCATATTGTGATTAAATCTAGGTGATTAACATCGACGTTAACGTCAATCTAATTAGATGTTTTCGAAATCATCGGTAGCCGCCATGCCTTAGAATATCCTAATCAGAAAGAAAAGTTGGTTACCTATACCGGGAGAAGATATCGTCAATTCGAAGAACCATTTACTTCAAAATATTACCACATCAAAGAATTTAGACTTGGAGCAATTTCTGTGCTCAATAACTGAGAAATCTAAACAAGCGTATTCCAAGGAATACGAAAAATTATCCAACTGGATGGCCAGCAAAATTTGTAGGTGAATTTGTTGTTACCTAGGCAACTTTAAAGCACTAGTGCTTTAAAGGCCCGATTTTGCACGCTTTTTAGTCAAAAACAGAGATTATGTTTCAGGTATAATAAAAAATATTTTTAATGAAAGAAGCTATCTAATAATAATAATTCGTGTTGGGTGTGGTGCTACGCCCACAGCACTGAAGCTCTAAGCTTATTGTGCCCCAAAGATTCTGTTACTCCATCAGTCCAGTATTCCTGATAATAAAGTTCAGGATACTGTTGATGGGTGCTTTCCCTATTTCATCGGGTTCTGCAAATTGCACCCCGAAGTGCATATACCTTTTATCTCCTAAAGCAGGGCATTCACCTAAGATGTGAATAGGTGTTTCATCTTCTTCACCACACAATCGACAGGTGGGGTCCTCTTCCACTCCCAATAAATTGAGGTGTCTTCTGAGGCGACAATGTCCTGTTAGTAGTCCTATTATTAGCCTCATTTGTTTCCTGCTCAGTTGCAGAATTTCATTTGTTTTATTTCTGGATGGTTTGTTTATGAGCATCCGGGATTGCCTGTGTCCAGGAATGTCATTCCAATGGATACAGTGTTGTCTGTGTAGCCAGTCCTTTACCGTCCCCTTTGCGGTCTGATATGATATCCCGCATGTGGGTTCGGGGCCGACTAAAGGTTGTTTCGCTCCCAATTTCGCCAATTGGTCAGCTTTTTCGTTTCCGTCGAAGCCCTCATGTCCTGGCACCCACTCCAGAACTACTCTGTTGTGTCCTGCCAGTGTCACAAGTGCCTCGACGCATTCGAAGACCACTCTGGAGTGTATCGCAACCCCCTCCAAGGCTTTTAGTGCCGCTTGGCTATCGGACATGATGTAGATTTGTCTATTTGCATATCCTCTCTCCACCATTGTCTGTGCACACGTTGTAATAGCTATTATCTCAGCCTGGAACACGGTAGTGAGGTTGCCCAGGTTAATGCTAATGCTATCCCCTGTGTCTGCCTCAAAGATTCCCGCTCCCGAGCTGGTTGCCGTTTTGGATCCATCCGTATACCAGATCGATCCTCCTCGGCTTCTCAATTCCTGTTTTCTTTCTTCGCCGCCCCTCTCAGGTATTAGTACCCTGAAAGGTTTTCTGAAGTCGAAAACGGTATTAATTCTATCAGAATGCATATTTAATATGCTATTATTATTTAATTTGTCAAAGATTTCGGTGTGGTCCCCTGTTCTGTGGAGGATTCTCCCGTATCCGTTCACCTTCATTCTGTATGACGCCAGAAGTGCCTGCGCTTCCACTACAAGGTGTAACGGAGGCAGGTCCAGCAGCGTCTCCATTGAGGCAGTGGGTGTCGATGTCATCGCCCCTGTTATACTTAAGCATGCAAGTCTTTGCAGCTTGCTGAGTTTGCTCACAACAGCTTTGTTTCTGGTTTTGTGCCACCATATCAAAGAAGCGTAAGTTATTGTTGGTATCACCACCTTTGTATAAAGCCATAGCACCATTGTTGGTTGTAGGCCCCATGTTTTGCCAATCATTCTTCTACAGGCCCAGAGGGCCCGTGTCGCTTTGATTGAAATTCTCTCCAAATAGGAATTGAAGGTCAGTTTGGTGTCAAGAGTGACTCCCAGGTACTTCACTTCCTTCCCCATTGTCAGTTCTTGTCCACACAGTTTTAGTCCCTTCAGGTCTTGAAGGTTTCTTTTTCGTGTGAATGCTATTACAGAGGTCTTTGCCGGGTTAACGGATAGGCCCTCTCTATTGCACCATCTTTCTACGGTTTTTAGGGCTTGTTGCATCATGTTTGATACTACTCCCCCGTATTTTCCGCCTACTAATATGGTTAAGTCATCTGCGTAGGCTTGTGCATACACGGCTTTCTCTTCTAGTTCCAGGAGGAGTCCATCAACTACCAGGCACCACAGCAGGGGAGATAGAACCCCCCCTGAGGACAGCCTCTAGTGACGGACACCTCCCTGGTAACAGAGCCCAGGGAGGTTGTTATTCTTCTTCTTCGAAGGGTGGAGTCAATCCATTTTATTACGGGTCTCTTTGCTCCCCGCCCTGCCACGGCCCTTTTTTATCGAGTCGAAGGAGGTGTTATCAAAGGCCCCTTCAATATCTAAGAAGGTTCCTAGCATAATTTCTTGACTATTGATAGCTTTTTCCGCCCTGTGTGTTAGCTCGTGTATAGCCAACTCACAGGATTTTCCTGTTTGATAAGCAAACTGGTTTCGATGCAGTGGGGCATCCCTTAGTACATCGTCCCGGATATGCCTATCAATCAGCTTCTTCATTGTCTTCAGGAGGAAACATGTCAGGCTGATTGGCCTGAAGGATTTGGCCTGGGCGTATGATTCACGCCCTGGTTTTGGTATAAATACTACTCTAACTTGGTTCCAGCTTTGTGGTACATAGCCCACAGCTAGACTTGCCCTGAATAGTGTGCAAAGTGGCGTGGCTAGTGCATTAAGCCCTTGTTGTAGCAGAGCTGGAAATATTCCGTCTGTTCCCGATGACTTATATGGTTTGAAAGAATGTATCGCCCATGTAAGCCTTGTTTTATTAACTAGTTTATCCGCCAACCTCCAGTCCTCCTTGTTCGCCCGTGTTAACGGTACTTCTAAGTGTGGATTGTCATTTGTGTTTCTGTCTGGTATGACTACACTCCCCGGTAAGTGCGTCTCGAGCAACAGCTCAAGAGTTTTTTCCGTGGTACCAGTGTAGTCTCCCTGTATTCTCTTTAGAGAGCCCACCTTTCCTTGGTGTTCTCTTACTAATGCTTTCTGGAGTCTTGCACATTCAGGAGTTCTTTCGACCTCCTCGCAGTACATCCTCCATGAGTTATTTTTGGCTGCCCTGATGGCGTATACATATTTAAGTCGGGCTGATTTGCATTCCTCCCATTCACCAGTCCTTTTGGCCCGGTTGAACCACTTACGTGTCTCTGCCCTAAGTGATGAGAGATCGTGGTTCCACCATGGGCACCCACGTTTCTCTCTTCTCGTCTTTAGCGGACAGCTGTTTTCATATGCGTCCTTTATTGCTGATGATATTAAGTCATTCATCAGCTCTATTCCCGCCGGTGTTTGTGGTCTCATTTGACAGTCCTCCAGTCCCTGTTCTAGGTTCTGTCTATATAGACCCCAGTCACAGGTTTTTGGATTCCTGTATGTCCCAACTTCGCACCGTGGCGCTTCAAGTTCGAATCTAATGTATCTGTGATCTGAAACAGATGGCTCGTTAGAAACATGCCATCTCTTGATCACGCTGCAAGCAACTATGGTTCCGATTGTTATGTCGATAACTTCCTTCCTCGTGGCAGTCACGAAGGTGGGTTCATTACCGCGATTAGCTATTTCTAGTTTATTGCTAAAAATGAATTCTAAGAGTGACTCACCTCTTCTGTTCGTTCCTGTGCTGCGCCATACAGTATGGTGAGCATTGGAATCGCTTCCGAGTACCATCTGGGTTTTCTTGCTTTCGCAGGTGCTGACTAGTCCTCTGAGCTCCTGGGTTGGAGGAGGCCCTGGCTCGTCATATGGGAGGTATGCGGATCCGACCACCAGGTCCCTCTCGCTCCCTCCGATAGCAGCTCTCATCGTGGCCGCCATTAGTTCCCTAGAACAGTGCCCCCAAAGCGGCATCAAATTAAGTTTTTTCCTTGCAATAATGCAGGCTCTAGGTTGTCCTTCGGCTGGGCTGATTAGTTCCCAGTCTCCAGACATCCTGAGTCCCCTGATACCTCCCCTGTAGATCCAGGGTTCTTGTATCAGAGCAATATCTACGCTTTTGTGCATGATGTAGTTTTGTAGTGCAGCAGATGCTGCCTTACAATGGTGTATATTTACCTGAAGGACCTTTAGGCCGATGATCCCTCTGTGGTGGTGAGAGGTTCTGTTTCCAGCCCCTCTTCATCCATTGGCTCTACCGCCGTTGTGGCTGATGTTTCGGGTAGAGGTGTCGGTGAGTTCCGTCCCTCCGTTACTACTTCCATCTTTTCTTCTTCCTTTTCCTTCTTTTGCCCCAGTACTTTAAACAGTATCCTGGAGAAGTTAAGGTAGGGCCTGTTCTGGATTTCTTGGAGTTTCTTCCAAGATCTCTCGTCCATTATAACGATAAGCTGCTGTCCTTTCGGGTCCTGCTTCTTATCGACTACCTTCCAGGTCTCCGTTCGCAGCCCTGGGTTCTGAACCTTTAACCGTCTTAACACTTTTTCCGGTTCCTCGTGGGGTCCCGGAATCCATGTCAAGGCTCTTACTGGTTAAGGTACGTCCTTGGCGTCAATGACGCTAAGTTTCGCACCTTCCCATGGTACGCATTCTCCAATTGTCCCTACCAACCAGTCTCTGGTAGCCTGGTCGCCACAGGAGGCATGAAGAATGCCCCCTCTTAGTTTTAGTTCTGAGAACCTGGGTGCTGGTCCTCCTACAATCTCATCCAGCTTCCCGATAAGCGTTCCTCTAACCAGGCCCGCCTGGTCTTCGCTGATGATATTGTCTGGATATCCTTCCGGTATTACAGCCACCCGGATATCCGTCATTGCGTCTTTGAATGACCTAGCAGATTCTACCTCTCTGCTTTTTTTAAAAGTTCTTGCTTTTTCAGTGGGTGTGCTCCCATCCGACCGGTTGCGTTTTTGGCCCCCCGTCGGTTTGCTGGTGCTTGGCCCAGGTGTCGAAGTGCTGGTTCCTTGAGTGGCCCCTGCAGATTTCCCTCCAAGCTTTTTCAGCTTTCGCCGAGCAGCCCCAGAGGTTTTTTTTTCGGGTGGATCCTTCCTTTCGGAACCTCCTCCCTTTTTATTTTGGTCGTCCACAGGTGGATCCCTCCTTTCGGAGCCTCCTCCTGCTTCGTCTTTTGTTTTTTTGGTAGTGTTCATAAATGATCCCACGAGTAAGAGAGATAAATGGTCACTATACCCAGTGCTCTCTGTAGGTATAGAGGGCTATATACAACGAGGTTCGCCTGGTGCCCCGAGGTTTGTCGCTAGTGACCGTGCTTCCCCACGGCCTTGCATCCCAATGGGCGCGCACAATACCCTGGGAGTTGGAAGGTTTTTATTGTGGTGCCTCATCCACTTGGTTCAGGCGATTAAGCCCAGACCCCCGTGCCCCCTTTTACTACTATCCATGGTTTTGGGTTACCCCAATGTCCCACGGAGTCGTTGTAGTGATAGGCGGTTAACGGTGTGTGCCGTGAGCTGGTCCGCGGCGACGGCTTTCACAGTTCCATACGAGGGTTTAATCACGATGGGACCGCTTATGACCGCCACTAGCCAATCCCAGACTCCGGTTCAGAGCCCCGGGTAGGTCATGGCCGTCCTCCTATCCGCCACCTGGAGACGCGCCTGATGGGTAGCTCAACCCCGCAGGTAAAGAAGCTATCTAAGATCTATGTGTTGTTGACATGGTAACAAAACATCGCAGCATCGAGTTATTAAACGAGGTTTTTTAATTTTGCGAAATGAATCAATCAAATGAAGATTATTCTGATATTTTAAAAGTAGTTGCAGAGCCTACCTTAAATTTACTCCCCACAAAATCAAGTGAGAAATACGAAAAATGTTACGAGGCATTTTGTCGATGGAGAATGGAGAAGAAAGTGGACGGAATTAATGAAGATATTTTAGTAGCTTACTTTTTGAAAAGGTAAGTCTTACTTATTAATTATATTACATTCCAATACTAGTTTTTACAAATTGTTATAGGCTAAGACTCTTAAATCTTCAACATTGTTTTCGGTTTATTCGATGTTGAAAAGCACATTGCAAATTAATGAAAATGTGGACATTTCTGTATATAGAAAGTTGCTTGAATACCTAAAACGTCAAAATGACAGATATGTTGCAAAAAAATCTAATATTTTGACGATGGATAATGTGATAACGTTTTTAACTAAAGCTCCTGATGATTCCTTCCTTTTGATCAAAGTAGTATTAATTTTTGCTCTGCATGAGGCATGTCGTAGTGATGAACTACGTATGTTGAAAGTTGATGGCATAGAAGATGCCGGATCTGTTTTGGTGGTAACATTACACGACACAAAAACGAAGAAAAAACGTGTCTTTACAGTTACTTCAGTAGGAGATATCAATGGAATAGCATTATATCGAAACTATTTCAGTTTAAGACCATGAATTGTTGACCATCGTAGGTCATTCATATGTTACCGTAAAGGCAGTTGCACTGTGTAGCCAGTTGGTATTAATACTTTCTACGGTATGCCAAGCAAAATTGCAGAATATTTGAAACTTCGAAACGCCAATAGTTATAGCGGACATTGTTTCCGAAGCACTTCTGCGACTTTACTTGCAGACAGCGGGGCTGACATCCAACATTTAAAAAGGCATGGAGGATGACGTTCGAGCACAGTCGCCGAGGGATATGTTGAGGAGAGTATCGAGAATAAATTAAAGACGCCAAGAAGAATTTTTAACTGTCGGCAGAACGTTGATGAGCAACCTTCTACTTTAAGAAGAAATTTTAACGGCCAGCAGAACTTTGGTGAGCAGCCTTCTTCTATCGCAATTTCTTATCCCCAGTCAACAGCACTATCAAGTGAAGGAGTTAGCACTTCATCATTTTCTGATTTCCAGTCAGTGGCATCTTCTTCTGGCATAACATTTAATAATTTGAATAATTGTTTATTTAATATTTATACTAATAAGTTGAATGAATAAAGTGTGGTCGTTGCTATGCTATGTAGAAAAGTGTTGGTAGGTCGTTGCGTTGAAGAAAAGTGTTGCTAAGGAGAAAAGTGGCGCTTTTCTTTACTGTTTTCTATTAAGAAAAGACGTTCTTTGCCGTTGAGTACAGGAAAAATTAGTTTTAAAAAACTGCATTCGCGATTTTTTTAAACTTTTCGATCCGATAGAACTTGCAGTGAACTACAAATTTGTTTTTTACTAATTTCCCAAATATTACTCTAACGCCTTCCAGGAATTTTTAAAGCATTTAAAATTTAATAATTATCTATTCAAAAATGCAAACGCCGATCGTTATAAACTTTTATTACTTTAATAAACTATTTGAAATACTTTATTAGGATCAGAAACATTATCAGCTTTTTTAAAAATTAAGAAAAAAACCGATACTTTTTAATACCAACAACGCGTTTTCCTGCAGTTACGTGATTTTATCTACGCCTGTCAATTAGCTCTAGTTAAAAAAATATATGTTTCATTATTTGCATATTTTCGATAACTCTTTAAATAAACCATTTATATCGGTTATATTTGGTTCGATATCCGCTGTAGGGCGGGCGGTTCCGTTCTTACTGTTCTTATACGGTATGCGAAATCGTAGAATTGTCTTTCTAAATTGTTTTCTTAGAAATCTAACACACGGTGAAATAAGAGAAGAGCTTAAGGCAAATCGAAAACTTTTTTACCGAACTCTCTAGCTTCAAAATGGCGGCTGCTAATTTTTTAAAGTGCTCGACCTTAACGCCCATTTACTCGAAAAGTGAGTATCTAATCGGAGTTAGCTACAACTTGTTTGAGAGTCCTTTGTGTTAAACAAAATTAATTTAAAATTTTAAAAACGATCGCAACGGCGCTTCTTCAAAGCTTTCGAAATATTCAAAAAAATAATATTCAAAAACTGCCCACACAATTTTTTTTCAACTTTACAGGTTGTTAGAATAAAAGATTAGCCACAATTTAATTTTTTTCTGAAATCTGTAATATAACTGTGGCGCTTTCTATACATTTAGATTCATGGAATGGAGAGCTGCCCCGATAGCTTGCTTTCTTAGAAATCTAACAGTCGGTGAAATATACAACGCTATTATTATGAAATTTACACGTTTGTACGTTAGGTATGCATGTCTAGTATGAGAAACTCCACTCGAAGTTCACACCAACTTTTTTTTTTGTTTTGTTTTTAATTATAATTCAAACTGATTCAATTTAATATTTAAATTTTAAGTTTTTTTAAAAGTGTTTTATTTTGTTTTATTGTTAGGTTTAGTGTTATTTTATATCTTGTATTAAATACAATAGTACTTTTATTTGAAATAAAAATTGTTCCACACTTAACCTGTGCTACGAAATAAAATTATTTTAGCAAATACTTTTCTGTGCAATTTTTAATTCTTTTTTTCCAAATTTTTTTTAAGCATTTTCTTCAAATTTCTTGTGCTTTTTATCCAGTCTCTGCTCTGATCATATGCCACATTACTATTCTGGATAATTAATGTATGCTACTCAGAAAGGTAAATAATATAATAGTAAAATTAGCAAACATACAATAGTTGTTTCAACTGAATTTCAAAATTATATTATTATTAAAGTGTAATATTGTAATTTGTAAACAAACAGTTCCTTACTGTTGTTTGTTATTTAAGCAGAGTTGCGGCAGAGTTATTTACATATTAACAACTATACATGGTACATGTTTTCACATGTGCTATAATTTTCAGCCACTAAAGGTCCTCCACCAGCTGTTGACAAATGCCCCGGGTAATAATCGGACGTAACCGCATTAGCATTCAAGGCAGCGAGAGGGATTCGTTGTCGTGTAATTTCAAACCACTTGGTTTCATTCCTGTCGCTCTTGCTTCATATAAGAATGCAGCTATAATTGTAAACTGCTTTATTTCGCGCTATTTACGTGCATCTTTGTTGACAACTGGTAGGAGCTTGTTTGACTATAATTTGACTTGAAGCTTATTTGACTATAATTTGACTTGAAGCCGCAGCAAATATTCACGAATTTGCGCTTGAATTACTCGTAATTAATCAATCTCAGAAGATTGTTTTATAGATATTCTCTCTATGGGTCGCTGTAAACTTTTCCTTGTTCTGATATATTATCTTCTCTCGTAAAACTTGTTCATTGAAGTTTGTTTAATAAACATTTACCTTTCCACGTGGGGTTTCTTACTTTAGTACTGTATCGAATTGGTGATAATAGCTACACACATTAATAATTTCGGTGTATTAATAAATCTATATGCTCTGAAGCAATTTCTGTTCAAAGAAAATTAGTATCTTTTAAGTCTGCAAGTTTACAAGTTCTGTTTTAGATTGAATTACAGACTGGAGAACTATTTTAAATTGCCACTACCAGCAAACAACATTAATGTATTTATTCATTTATCGTAGGCTTACATTTACCGTAATGTTAAACAGCGACGCCAGAGGGTAAACCACCACTAACTACACCTGAAAATGTAGCAGAACCGTTCTCTGGACTCTGATACTGTGTTTACTTACTTTTAGATTATTATACAATTGCTCGCTGGTAATGGCAATTTGTCTTTTGAAGATTTCTTTTTAGCTTACTCGCCGCTTTAGAGAGTATAGCTGGAAGTAAGGTATTGTATTTGTTGTTTAGAATTTAGAACGATTGATTGGTTACTCGACTATATACGAGTTATGTCTAAAAGAAAGGTACTTTAATGACAAACACGTTTACCCAAATTTTTAATAATAAGCACTTTTTAGGCCTTGGGAGATCGATAAAGCGGGTGCTGCAGTGGCCTGTAAGCGCGCGCACTAGTGTGCGCGTATATTGTATGCGTGTGCGTGTGCTTGTGCGTGTGCGTATGCGTGAATGTGTGTACTATTTTACAGGCTAGACGCCTTTAGCGCAGGAGACCTATATTAACCTCAAAACATTATTGCAACACGATGTCGCCCGCAAACAAAAAAGGTCGTAGGGAATTCAACACAAGTCACCCCGAAAAAAACCTTTAGATTTGATTAGTGCAGGCAACATATTCCTATAAACCTTAATGCTTCCCCCTAAATATTAGTTTTATTCTTTTTAAAAAATGTAGAAATTTCGGCTTCAAACTCGATATGATGGTGCTAAATGACAATAGAAACAACTTTTCATGGAGAAAAATCTTCTCGGAGGTTTCGCTACGGTTGCTTACCTGAACTGTTTTATTGAATACCTAACTGTCAAAAATAAAATTTGAGGTTTACCAAAACAGTTTAATTAAGAAAATATTTAAAAATTACCGTTTTACCTTGCAATATCCATTATCAATTTTGAGTGGATAACCGTTATTTGCAATTGCATAACTCTAGATATCGTAAAACTAAACAGCCTCAATTCAAAATCAGTGTGGTGTGAACGTAATTAACAATAAAAAAATCTTTCATTGAGAAAAAACCTATACAAAATTTTCTTTGGTTATTTACTTGAACAATTGAATTGATTATCCAAAAAATCACCGTCATTTACTTCGAAAATCGATTTTAAGCTTTCAGCGGCTAAATACCATTGGCAATTAAAAATGTAGGGTATTATAAAACCAGATAACTCCTTCCTAAGAGGGGGGAGGGGTTACTACTTCAATATGAACGCGCCCAAAAAGAAACTATATTCGTATTCTATGCGTGTCGTATAGCTGGTCGGCGCAAGTGCGATTTTTCAACCTCCGCCCATTCACTCCCACCATCAGTTTATTGTTTTGACAAAAAATTACGTACTTTGACCTCAAATTTGATATAAGCATGTTAAATGTAATGAGGAACAATCTTCCATCAAGAAAAAAATGTTATTAAGTAATTTCCCAAAAACGACTATTATTTCTAAAATTCATTTTTAGCTTTAAGCGTCATAAAATAAGATTACTCCAGAAAATGAAGAAGAAGGAAATGTGATTCACTTAAATATAGACGCACTTAGAATAAGATACATGATTTGTATTATACGCATAAATAGTGAGTTCCAAATCAAATGCAACATGGCCGATTAACTTAGCAAAGTGGAAGAGCTCTGTTTTATGTTTCTAGAAAAATTTTCTTATACTCAGTAACCCTAAATGGAAAATTATTTGAAAATTTCTTAGAAGTAATGCTTTAAATATATTATTTAATAATAGTCAAGCCAGTAGTGCACTGATATAACTGGTTGCAAAATTTATTTGCAGATGTCTTTGTAGCGCTGAACTAGAGAATTTGTTTCGTAAGCGAGACGTTATGAGCTCAAAACTTGATCAGGTGTACTTTTTGTTTGAATTACCGTAAAAGAGTAATCTTAATCAGGCTGGTATTATTTTGTATACAAAGGTATAAATATTGTTTTTTTGATTCTACATTCACATAAAAATTAATGAAGTAAAATAAATTTTGTTTCAACGACCATACTAGAAAGTAGGCTACTCTGTACTCATTTCAATACCGTGTAGGCTGTACTATAAAAGTGTAAAACGTATAGCAAAATGTTGGTTCTATCCATACTTCAAGAATTACATCTTAATTACATATGTTTTCTGCAAATGTTGACGCACACTTGCTACATCTTGCAGCACACTTTCACCTTGCTATTTTTTGACGTTCTTTGTATATCTCAAACATATTTAAGAAAAAATGACAAGAAAGAGTAACCTAATGGATATATAAATTAATATTGCAGTTATTACAGTTTTAAGTGTTAACGGAAAACGGCAGATCACCTTGCTTAGTTATAATATTTTTATTTGAGAGCAATAATTTATCATTAAGATCTTTAATGTTATTGATTTATTCATAAATTTAAACCTCTTGACTTCGAAAACACTACCAAGTATTTTATTATCAACGCTGAATTTCAAAAAATTGCTATTTTTCTTGAAACTTTTCTATTCAGATTTAAGCCCACCAGTTGTTTGATGTACTTTCCTTTCTTGTAACATAAAAAAAATTACCCAACTTTGTATCTGTAGGTCTAAAACCAACATATTTTCTGTATAACTGGAGAAAAAGCCCTCGGGTGTAACTGTAACTATGACTGTTTTTTCAATTTTTGTATTGAAATCGAGTATTTTGATAATCAAAATAAAATTCATGTTTTCAATGCAAACAATGGTCATGTTTTTAATTATTTCTCGACTACATCTTCCGGCTATTCCAATTATTAATACCACCTACAAACACGAATTAGATAATTATTTAGTCAATTAACAGATAGGTATGTCTCATCTAGAGATTTCCTTTAAAATTAGTAATTTACTTTCGGTCAAAAATTTTAAGTTTTTTTGGCTTACATCACGAACTAATATAAAACATAAAAACGATACACGAATCTCTTGTTGGTAAGATATGCAGGTTTCAATTTTGCAGTACATGTGACAGAGAGATTTGAGACAAGGAACCCACATAAAGTACCCGATCATCAATTGTCAATATTTTATTTTAAATCACGATATGTTAGGTTTTGTTAATTGATTTCTTAATAGTGTCGGATATATCAGGACAGAACATGTTTTAGTTTTAACCACTGTTGAAAATTATAAATTTTTGTAATACAATAAAAGAATAAAAGTTGACAGATTTCCAATCTTTATTGTGAACGAACAATAGATTTCTTAGCAAAATACGATAATAAAACATTCTCAACGAGTCTTTATTTTAGCCTTATACGTATTTCGACATGTTGACATGTCATCTTCAGAGGCAAGTAAATTATTTTTTCATTTTAATTACCTTCTACACACGTTACTCATCGCAACGGGCGCCAGTGATAAGTGCAGCATGTAAAATTCGCTTAATTACATTATTAGTTTACTTTTTAAATTTTCTTAACTTGCAGAAGTAGAAAAAATAGTGTGTATACCTCATCCCGAAAGTCTCTTTGCCGCTTCGAGCGGAAAAGTAAGATTTTCTGAGCTTGTTATACAAATAACTAGTCCGTACAAGTTCGGACAGTACTCTTGGTACGCTAATAAAAAACTATAGTTAATAACTTTTTCAATTCAAAATTAACATTCCACACACACGAATATTGTGATATTTAATTGTTACCTCCAATATTTATATCAATGATGCATTTACTCTTATTACTTAAATTAATACCAGAAACAGGTTTAACAGATTTAGAAACATTTGTCAAATCATTGAAATTACATTAACTTGATGAACATTTTTGTCATATTTTTTCCTCTAATAATTGTAGTCGCAACTTTGGTATTTTTTCCAATAGAATCGTCGATGTATCTTTTCGCAACGTTCGAAGATCTCCATCCTCCATGAAGCTTCAACGTAAGATCAGCGCCGGAATGAGCTAATAGCTCAGCTGATGTTCGGCTTAAACAATGCTCAGTATAAAATGCATAATCCGGTATGCAAGATGCTTTGCGACCAAGCTCGGCCATTTTTGCGACCGCATGTATACCAACTGGTTGAACAGTGCATTTACCTTTTCTGTAATTCCCAAAGATGTCGTTAGTCTGTATGTAAAGAAGGTAGAGAAATGTATCTTTTATAAAATTCTATTGGGTCTATCTCTCCCAGTTTTCTGGAAGTTGTACCATGAATTCTAGTGTTACTATGCGGTATGTTAACTATTCACACAGATTTTTTGTCTCGGATGTCAACGATAGCCATTTTACATAATTCTTCACGCTGACAGACACCGAACATTGCGAAAATTAGAACAATCTGCAAGAAATTGCAATATTTAGTACTATTTTCTAAATTTTATCTTCATCAATAAAAAATCTCACCAGGTGCTTCTGAGACAAATTTGATAACTACTTCTTTTTTACGTGTCTTGGAATTTTTGGGTCTGCAGCCAACGGATATCTACATTTTCCTTGACTTCCAACATTGATTTCAACATAGAACATATAGACCACGGACTTGATTTCACCACTTTTAATTTTTCAGATAAATAAACAAAAAATACGCTTCTTGATATATTCGTTACATTGTTCTCATACCGTTCCTTAGAACTGACTGATTAAAAATTAGAAACTGCCGCGGTGGCTTCATTTTTATCACTATTTGCATCATCTTAAAAAAATTGCAAATAATTAAACGCAGAAATTAAATTATCAGACGCTATTTTATAACGTTATTCACTGAAACAAACATTTCTATTTTAAATAAATGGACGTAGAAAAAAAAAGTTGTACGCAACACGTATTTCACAACCTGTTGGGCGAAATAGACTCACAGGTAGGCATACCGGAAATAGATCTGGCCTACAGGCTACTAAACCTAGTAAAGAGCCTTACCCTGTTCACCTAAATCAAAACACAAATGCAGAGAAACACAATAGGCCTTATTGGCCGGGGTGTTCAGGAACTCACAAAACCGTGCTCTGCAATTGCTATTACCAATAACCAATAGGCAGCACACACTCAATAAATAAATTAAAACATACCAGTAGAAAAAGCGTTTTTCACGAAAATTTACAGCACCCACTCTTTTTTCGCGTAGTTGCTACTGGGACAAATCAAACAGATAAAAATTATCTGCCGGAAAACGGAAAAAGCTTAAATCAGGGTATGCTTTGCGATTTCGCGTACATTCAAAATACACGCAGTAAGCTATTGCAAAACATTTGAAGCAAAGCAGTTGAAAAACTGGAATCGTATAATTTATTAATGAAATAGTACTCAATAGCACAAGCGTTCGAAATAAACTAAAGAAAAAATTAACAAACATATGTGTTTGGGTAAACTTCAACACTCACCTACGGCTCGTACTAAAATATGCCTACACGTTCAATAAAATATCACTTTGCATACTTGACACGAAAATAACTATTACAGCAGAAGAACATAGTACATTCACATAAGCCCTAAAACTGCACTGCTATTTTAAAAAGTAACTAACAGTATCCATGAAGTAAAGTAAACTATGAGTATTGACACAGGAATGTTTCAATTCTACCTAACTAGCTGCAAAAAGTTTATTCATAACTTTTTATGTTTCACCTGATTAATTTTGTGGTTAATGAAGCATGAAAAACATTTTAATTATACATTTTAAATAAAATAATAAATAGATTGTCTTTTTACAGTAAGTAAAATATAAAATAAAAAATAGTAGTCCTAATCAAGGTATGAACTCATAACATCTGCATTACGAAACAAAACAAAACTTTTCTGTAAGACCATAGGTTGTATTTGGCAATTGCTAACTTGTTCAATCACTCCATTTAAAATATTTCAGAGAGTTAAAAAGAAACTGATATCACAAGAAGCGTATGACACTTTCCTTTCCGGTTCAGAATTTTCTTAAATATTTGTTTTACTTACAAAATTTCTATGCAATTTTTTTTAAAATTAGGCGCAGGCCATTCGTTTAGGCGATATGAGCAGACAAACTCATCCACTGCAGACTGACATTTTACAAAACAATTGTTCTTTGTGTTTCTATTAATGTTTAGAGTTTCCATTTGAACTTCGAACGGGAAAGACGTATCGCTAAGCTAATGTGTACGCTCCGACTCGCGAGATAGCAAGTGACCGCAAGACATTAGTGCATCTGTACTAACAAATTGAACAGCATTACTTATATAGCATTTTGAAGGTCTGTATATTTTACAGTATACTAACATAAAAGACAATTAGCTGAGCAGGGCCATGGCCCACGCTGAAAATTATATGTACCCAGTTACTTCAACAAATATATACACTAACCAAGGCCCTCAGACACCCTGTGGACCTACGCCTGCCAACACATCAATGATGCAACCTCTGCCAACCCAACAAATTTATCCGCAACATAATGTAACATATTATTCACAACCTTATATCACTGCACAAATGTCAAGCCAAACTTACAATCAAGCATCGTATCCATCATCAACTTTGCTTTCTGGAAATCTTTGGCAAACGGTCACACACAACAACAAAAAACGAAGCAGGATTACCGAAACGCAAACCGAATCTGAAAACCAAAACTACTGGCTAGGTGATCCGGTACCAACCAGCAACCGATATAACAACCTTCAGGAGGAAGACATGGACTCAAGCAACCAGGATAAGCAAGAGAATAAGGAACCAAAGCCACCACGCATATTTATAACAGGAGTCAAGAATATCAAACCATTAATTGAGCTACTCGAAGAGCTAGCAAAAACTAAATATACAATTAAATCACTAAGCAATGACCAAGTTAAGGTACAGCCCTTGGAGAGTGCAATATATACCACCATTGTTAAGGCACTAATGGACAAGAAGACTGACTTCCATACATACAAATCCAAGGAAGATAAATCGTTTCGGGTAGTATTAAAAAACATGCATCCCACCACTGACATAAACGACATCAAACTAAGTCTACAAGAAAAAGGTCACGAGACCACTAACATATGGAACATAAAACAACGTAAAACCAAAACCGAACTTCCATTATTCTTCATAGATCTCAAACCAAAAGAAAACAACAAGGACATCTATAATATTAAGCTACTTCTGAATACGTGTGTACAGTTCGAAGCACCGCACGTCAAAAGGGAAATCCCTCAATGTATAAGATGCCAGAAGTACGGCCATACAAAAAATTATTGTAACAATACTCCACGCTGTGTTAAATGCGCAGCTAGCCATATAACTCAAGAATGCCCCAGAAAAACCAGAGATGACAAAGTTGTTTGTGCAAATTGCAACGAAAATCACCCAGCAAACTATCGAGGATGCGTAGTACATAAACAGCTACAACAAAAACTGTATCCAGCATTGAAGGAGAGACGCGCACCTAGCAGACTTACCCAACCAGGTACAACTTATGCTCAAGCATATAAACATAATATACAACCGATACAAACCGACAGACAGGCTCTCACTTTACCAACTCCAGCACAACCATCTAGTGACCTGACTGAACTAAAAGATATGATGAAAAAACTCATGGAACAAGTGAGGACACTACTGCAGCGCTAGTTGCAAAGTCAGCGTAATGGCTCAATTATTGAAAATCGGAATATGGAACGCCAATGGCTTGTGCCAACATACGCAAGAAATCAAATTATTCTTAAATATTCATAACATTGACGTAATGCTTATATCAGAAGCACATTTTACAAATCGTAGCCACCTAAAAATACAAAATTATAACACCTATCATACCAAACATCCGGATGGAAACGCCCATGCTGGTACTGCAATAATTATAAAACAAAACATAAAACACTATGAACAAACCGAATACAAATATGAAAATATACAAGCCACTAGTGTTACTCTCTACGATCATATAGGCAAAATAACACTTGCTGCAGTCTATTTCCCACCTAAACACAATAATAAATCTGAACATTTTGATCATCTATTCAAAACACTTGGAAACAGGTTTCTAATTGGAGGAGACTATAACGCAAAGAACACTATGTGGGGTTCTAGAATAACCACAACAAAGGGAAGACAACTCTTAACCGCTATGAAAACCAGCAACCTCAGTTATCTCTCCACAGGAGAGGCCACATATTGGCCAAGCGACCCACACAAGTTACCAGACCTATTAGAATTCTGCATTACTAAAGGCGTCAACACAAGAAAATTCTCAGTAAAATCATGTTTCGAGCTCAGCTCCGACCACACACCGGTTATAATAACCATGTACGCACAGATACTTGAGAAGCCAAAAGAACCGTCTCTTTACAGCAGAAACACCGATTGGGATCTATTTCGCAGAATATTAGACGAACGTATTAATCTAGAACTTCCATTAAAAACTGAAACAGACATAGAAGCGGCAATCGAAACATTAACCAAAACAATTCAAATAGCAGCCTGGCAATCAACACCTGATTTAGCCAAACCGTACATCAAAGAAACAGTTCCAATAAACGTGAAACATTTAATAACAAAAAAAAGAAAAATTAGAGCACGATGGCAATTAACGCATTCCCCTGGTGACAAACGAGTACTAAATAAAATTACTAAAGAATTAGAGCAAGTGCTCAAAAAACTTAAAAATGAATCTATACAGGAATACTTAAGTAAACTAGATCCAACACAGGCCACGGACTATTCGCAACCAAACAATTCAAAAGGCCGCAGGCTACAATAGCGCCCGTGAAAGCTGAAGATGGTAACTGGTTAAGAAGCAATACGCAGAAGGCTGCGGCGTTCGCTGAGCACCTCTCGAAGGTATTCCAACCGTATAATACAGAAACCACTCCTGAAGATGAAAATTAAATTGAACTAATGCTTGGCGCACCTTTTCAAATGTGCCTACCAACAAAGCATATCACAACTGCAGAAGTTGAGACAGTTATCTATAAAGAACTAAACCCAAAGAAAGCTCCAGGGTTTGATCTCATCACAGGGAAAGTCTTACAAGAAGTCTCGGAAAAATGTATAAAAATCATTACGTATATCTTTAATGCAGTGTTAAGAGAGGAATACTTCCCCAACCAATGGAAAGTAGCCCAAATTATAATGCTTCCCAAACCGGGTAAAAACCCGATGCATTTAGAATCGTATAGGCCCATAAGCCTACTACCCCTTTTGTCCAAAGTCTTCGAGAAACTCCTGATGAAAAGATTACAACCAGTAATGGAAGAAAAAAACATAATTCCCACACATCAGTTCGGGTTCCGAACAATGCATAGAACAACTGAACAAGTGCACCGAATTATTAAACAAATAAATCAAGATCTGGAGACCAAGCGATACTGCTCAGCGGCGTTTCTCGATATACGACAAGCGTTTGACAAAGTTTGGCACAGAGGACTATATCACAAGATGAAATCCAAACTACCACATCAACTATATAACATACTAAAATCCTTCCTTATTTCTAGACACTACTATGTAAAATATCAGGATGCATATACTGACCTATACACAATATCATCTGGCGTCCCACAAGGCAGTGTGCTAGGACCGACACTTTATCTAATTTACACAGCAGATTTACCAGTATCTGAAACAACTACCACAGCCACATTTGCAGACGATACTGCTGTCTTAGCATCACACAATAGTCCTATCTCTGCCACACAGAATTCGCAAGCACACCTAAATGACATCGAAACTTGACTACAAAAATGGAAAATCAAAGCAAATGCAGACAAATCAGTTCATGTTACATTTACAATGAACAGAAGTAACTGTCCTCCAGTAACGCTTAACGATCTGCAATTACCTCAAGCAGATGAAGTTAAGTACCTTGGTTTCCACCTGGACAGGAGAATGATATGGAAAAGCACATATTCAATAAACGCAAGCAACTAGGAATCAAATTTAGAACAATGTATTGGATGTTAGGAAGACAATCGCGGATAACATTAGAAAGTAAACTGCTCCTATATAAAACTATGTTGAAACCGATATGGACATACGGGATAGAGCTATGGGGCACAGCCAGTAACTCCAACTTAGAAATCCTCCAAAGATTCCAAAATAAAATACTTCGTGTAATAGTTAACGCACCATGGTACGTGCCTAATACAATAATTCATAGTGACTTAAAAGTTCCGCTAGTGCGTGATGAAATCAAAAAGTTCAGTGTAACTCATAATGCTAAACTTCAAGTGCATCTAAATTATCTGGCAACCACACTGTTAGACGACGAAGGTGAAGTCAGAAGATTAAAAGGGTTCAAACCATCGGATCTTCCAACCAGGTTCGATTAGAATACATCATGTCAAAATTTAATTTAATTTAATTTTATTTAAGTTTAATTTAAGCTGTACTATACATAAGTAACTATTAGTTAGTAGCTAATATGGAGGACCTTCAGGGGAAGGCTCTCTGCATGTCTCAAGATTACCTTCATTATGTAAGCAATTAGTCATAACAAATACTCATTATCTGTACTAAGGATAGATTGTATAATTAGTTGAGTTATATAAAAAAAAACATTAATGTTTAAATTTTGTCAGCGAATTTGTGCTCGGCCTTTTTTCAGAAATGTTTTCCCTGTCAACCGTAAACAGCTCCCATAAGCAAAAGTTTATTTTTTGCTCGAATGGTATTAGTGTAACCGCATTTCGGAGAACGTAATGTTTGATCTCGTGCTTCCTTCGATATGGCATCACGAACTGCGACAGCCTAGAGGATCTTGAGAAGAATTAGTGTTCTTCTGTGTTGCGAAATATTGTGTTATGCAATAAACCTTAGCTAATAAGGTTGGTATTCTTGTTATTAGTGAAAAATTATTTTTACATGAAAGTCACCGCGCACATCTGCGTATCTTTAACACCACCTCTGCTGAAATGAAGTGATGCTTGTACTTCAACTTTTTAAATAAACAGTCGGAAGCTGCATTCTTCATTTTCGGTGTTTGCCTTCGAAATGACAGGCGCAGAGTCGTGGGCGAGAAGCGCTGCTTCGTTCTCCGCATTTCCCTCAGCAATGAGGTATCAACAGATTATGCTACAGTATCGCTTCTGAATACTGCACACTATAAAATTCTGTGTCTATGCTGTAACGTAGCGGGCTATTGCACAAGCGAATTTGTGCTTTTTGAAATCACCGCCTAAATATGTGGATTTTGGTGACGGGCACCCTCATCACTAAAAGCTAAGTCAGAGAAAAGAGCTCCAGATTTAATTTAATTTAATTTAATATATATAGTTGGTACTTATAGTAGTGCAGATAATTCTCTAGGAAGGAGGAATAAGTAATGTTTAAAGTATTAAACGGACCGCAAATTAAAATAAAATTTTACCTATTTTATAAAAACAAAGTCGTATAAACAACTTTAAACTATAATTTTAAAAATTTTCCCAAGCACGTGCCTCATTTTTCCAACCATTGAGTAATTTGCTCACCATTTTGCTAATTAAACTATACACCCTTTGCTTCCATTTTACAAGAATCTTTCGAATGTTATTTTGTGAAATAGTTTCTCAACATTACTCTGTTCATAGCTGCAGTTTTCTTAAGGTGCAAATTGGCGTACTACCACCCTCGTGAACTTTTGCTTGAAATTCGTTTCAGGCAAAGTAAGCCAAAATATTGTAATTGTACAAAAATTAGGAGTTTGGTGGTCATTCTTGTGCGGAAATAATACGTCTTAAATATCGACTACTCAACCTATAATTTTTTAGTCGATACGAAAAAGATGATTTTGCAAAAGTTTTAGAACATACAGTATGTAATAAGTATAGGACGATTTTTTACACTTTCCGTACAATATTTATAGCTTGTTACTTATCCTAAAACATTTCCACGTAGCATTTAAATTTTACTAAACTTTAGCAATTAAATATGTTTAATTAATTCAATTTCTAAATGACAGTTTTAGTAAGTATAACAGACTTTGAATGCATCAAAATCCGTGCGTGGTTTTCCAACATAAAGGAATAATAAAATACCACACTAACTTTTTATTTCTTTCGGGGATCCGGCTTAAAATAAGCTCAACTCTGCGTAGGTCTTTCAGATATGATTAAGATTCTTTCCGCCTATAATAATTTCAAAAGTTAAGCAGTAGTTTTTTATTGTCATTTTAACGTAGATCGTTCATCTATAACTCTATCTCTTGATCAAAAGTTTTGAATAGTTAGCTAGTTCCAACGAATGCTTTATTCACCAAAAATACTTTATTTTATAAAACTAGTTCATCCGGTATTGGAGCACAATCGGTTTGACTGTAATTGGATATAAATAGAAGAGAAAGAGAGAAATATTCTGTGGCAGTGGTAGAATATATAGAAATGGGAGGTCTAATCCGTAGCAGCTGCTTGCGCTAAGCCATTTCTCAATATAATAACATTTTATTTAGGTCCCCGTGGGGGGTTTCCTTTGACAGACTTGTTATAGAGAAGTTAAAAAATACAGGCTTCACGCACCAACACCTTCGTTTTGAACAGCAAAAGATTTCATACTGAACAGGTTCCACAAATATCAAATAACCTGATAAATTAATGGAACTGAAAGATTCTCACTTCAATTGTTAGAGAAAGAAACTTTTTACTTTGAAACATTATCGCTGCTGCTCACATAAAACAGCCCAATATGAAAACATGACAGCTTTTGGCTGCCAAAATAAAATGAAAACATAAAAGTCTTCTAAACTTGTATTTCCACAGCCGAGGTTAAAATGCACGACTCATTTATTAATGTCAAAAATGCAAGACTATTTGATTAGGTTGGCTTGTTAGGTGTATGCATTAAAAATGTCGAATTATAAACATGCGGTTTGAAAATGCTAACCAGTTTTATGTGAACATTATTGCGTCGCTCAATTTAACATAATGGCAAGTTTTTCTGAAAACCGATACCACCGTACCACATATAAAATCGATTACTTGCTTTGTTTTAAAACGATAAATTACACCTTGACTTTCCGCGGTGCCATAAAAATGAGGTCACTAGTTTTAAAGTGTAGGTATGTTATCAAGTATTTTAATATAATGGAATTTTCATACAGCAATATTATTATAAAACGATAAGGTTCTTTTGTTTAGTTTCCTATTCATTTATTCATCTGTAAATAATCCAGTGTCCTTAATCCTGTTAAAGTGTAATACCTCTTTGTCGGGTTTCCTATGCCATTTTCTAATCTGTTTATCGCTCAGTAGAAGCTTATAAAAGTTTGCAAGTTGCGTACTCGACTCACACATTATTTAGTTTTGAGAAGGATTTGGAGTATCTGAAGCGTCAAATAATTAAACTCTTATTGCATTAAGAATTGTAATGTAGTTGGGTTTACATAGCCATGTTTACATTTCAAGTTCTTTTTTCATATACACTGTGTCTATAAAGTAAGCACTCCCCCCCCCCCAACTAACTTTTGAACGACTTGATATTTTTCTACAAAATGTGGTGTGCTGTAATGGGAAATTAAATACTATCTTTCACACCATATTAAAATTTTGTATCATCCAAAATGGGGACTGGGCGCCATTTTGAAATTTTTTTTAAATAGTAAGGGTGGTCGAGTGACACCTCATTTGAAAGGTCTTTTAATTCTGCGTCTGATCCTAAAGTTTCAAAGAAAAATATTTAGCCATAACAAAATGGCGGATTTTAAACAAATGGACTCACTCAATTCAAAATTGTTTTGATTTTCTTATCCAGGGTCGAGTGGCACCTCATTTGAAAGGTCTTTTAGTTCTGCGTTTTATCCTAGAATTTCAAAGAAAAATATTGAACCATAACAAAATGGCGGATTGTAAACCAATGGATTCACTCAGTTCAAAATTGTTTTGATTTTCTTATCCAGTAGCCCACTTTTCATTTGCAGGACTAAATTTTCCCAGAAATATCTCAGGTGGCTTAAAATAATATTGAAAACATTATGTTCCAACAAGACGGTGCGCCGCCTCATTATTATAGGCCTGGTTTTTACTTTCTCAACGGACATTTTTTTGGAAGATCGATTGTTAGGCGGGGGCCTGTAGAATAGCCGGCTCACTCCCAAGATTTAGCTATCGTAGATTTTTTGTATGAGAGTATCTGAAATCGAAAACGTACATAACCCGTCCAGACACAATTGAAGAACTGGAGCAACGCATTACAGAAGTTTGCAGAATTATCACTCCAGAAACTTATGAAAATGTAAGGCAGGAATTTCCTAACCGACATTTTATGTGCCAAGAAGTAAATAGTAAACATTTCGAACACTTAATTTAATTAATTTAAGCTTTAATTCTTAGTTTTTTTAAATAGACTTCTTTATCTTCAAACATTGTCATTTTGTTATGGCTGAATATTTTTCTTTGAAACTTTAGAATCAGACGCAGAATTAAAAGACCTTTCCAATGAAGTGTCACTCGACCCCCTTTCTATTAAAAAAAATTCAAGATGGCGCCCAGTCGCCATTTTGGATGATACAAAATTTTAATATTGTCTGAAAACTAGTATTTAATATCCCATTACAGCACACCAAATTTTATCGAAAAATATCAAGTCGTTCAAAAGTTAGTTGCCCCCCCCCCCAACTTTATGGACACAGTGTATACAAAATTGCGACTAGACGCCATTTTGAACTTTTTTTAAATAGAAAGGGGGGTCGAGTGACCCCTCATTGGATAGGTCTTTTAGTTCTGCGTCTGATCCTAGAGTTTCAAGGAAAAATATTTAGCCATAACAAAATGACAATGTTTGAAGGTGAAGAAGTCTATTTAAAAAAACTAAGAATTAAGCATTAAATTAATTAAATTACGGGTTCGAAATGTTTACCGGCGCACCGTCTTGTTGAAACATAACGTTTTCAATATTATTTCCAGCCACCTGAGTTCTTTCTGGTAAAATTTTGTACTGCAAATGAAAAGGTGGACTACTGGATAAAGAAATCAAAACAATTTTGAATTGAGTGAGTCCATTTGTTTAAAATCCGCCATTTTGTTATGGCTGAATATTTTTCGTTAGAGCTCTAGGATCAGACGCAGAACTAAGAGACCTTTCAAATGAGGTGTCACTTGACCCTGGATAAAAAATCAAAACAATTTTGCATTGAGTGAGTCCATTTGTTTAAAATCCGCCATTTTGTTATGGCTAAATATTTTTCTTTGAAACTCTACGATCAAACGCAGAATTAAAAGACATTTCAAATGAGGTACCACTCGACCCCCCTTTTTCTTTAAGAAAGATTTCAAAATGGCGCCCAGTCGCCATTTTGAATGATACAAAATTTAATTTTTGGCTAAAAAATAGTATTTAATTTCCCATTAAAGCACACCAAATATTGTGGTAAAATATCAAGTCGTTCAAAAGTTAGTTAGGGGGGCGGGGGGTTACTTTAAAGACAGACAGTATAATTTATTAACTACAAATTAAACTGCACCATAATTACAACTTCAAACGCAAAACGAAACGCAGTAAACAACTAACTAAATAGCATCCACACAAATCACAATATGTAAATTTATTATTACAAAATATTGGTTGATTAGCACACTTTAACATAAATGAATTTATAATTATTGAGAAATAATTATTTGGCACATAATTTGACGGTGATGGGATTATGTTGCAGAGTAACTGCTCGTGTAAAGCGCGATGGTAGTTACTTGGCAACATAGTCGAGTTCTATCAAATGCGCCAAAATGTCAATAATTTTAGATATACGTACGCATGTCATTCCGTTGAAAATGTAATTCATATGTGATGTGACGCTATTTGAACCAATCAGATGGATATAAAATTCCCAGTAAAATTCTACCACAGCGATAATAGAAAATAAAAAAAATATCACTTTATTTACGTATGTTTCTTACGATCTACAATAAAATAACATTTCACCGGCCATAATTTTTATTCTTTATATTCTTTTACTACATATAACTTCTGTTAACAATCGATTATTTATTAACGTTAAAACTGAAGCAGCTCATTCAACTCGTGCTTCGCACTTTTTGAATCTGCAGCTCGGTTTCAACACAAAAATATCATTAATAAAATTGATATCACTTGTTATATTGTAGCTGCATACCACTATTGTTCGTAGTTTCTGTGGATAAATAATTGTATATTTATTTTTAAGAAATAATATGTTTATCGGAAATTTTTGGATGTGTACACAAATTATTGAGTGGCAATTTTTAAATTTAAAAGTAATTCCACGTTAACAATTTTAACTGTTTCGTGTTACAGAAATTTGTATTTTCCACTGCTTGATCTATATTTCACTGATTTCTTCTCCAAACCAAGACAATTTTACATAATTTTCACTGCATACAAAATTAATTTAATTTATCGACGTTTACATTGAGTTTCTGTTGCTTTATGTTACTATGATACCACCGAATAATATAAGTGCATTGTCCACTGAATTATTATACGTAAATTGTTTCTCCTTTTATACTAATGAGTTTTGTTGCTATTTGGAAATAAGGCACTGGAGTGCTTTGTGCCTATTTCGATATCAACAAAGCACTCAAGAGCGGAAATAATTCTCGGATTTAATTCTTTCACTTTGATATTATAGCCACGTAAAACATAAGGTTGGAAATTACCATGATGTTGGATTTTTATCTGATATTGCTGATAACCAATCAATTAAAAGTATTGTCCTCTCTCTAGTCGATTTTTTTTAAATAAATTCGTCTCACCCACTGTCCATTTAATATTAGTTTTCTTTTTTTTTCAGTTGCAAATAGACATTTGTCAATTGCGTCGCCAACAGTATTAAGATCAAACATTTGTTTTCTTGCCTTTCTTTGTCTATTATTTAAAACTACAAGAGAAAATCTTAAAGCAGCTAATTAAGACAGATGTTCATGAAATAATGATGGATCCTAATTGGCTAACCATAACCAAACATCCATACCACATAAGAAATGTATTGCGCCATGTCCTGCGTCCTGCGTCTTGTTTGTCTTGTAACTTGGGTCTTGGGTCTTAGGTCTTGGGTGGATCTTGGGTATTGAGTCTTAGGCCTTGGGTCTTGAACCTTGGGTCTTGAATCTTGTGTCTTGGGTCCTGGGCCTTGAGTCTTGGGTCTTGAGTCTGGGTCTTCGGGCTTTGGTCTTAGGTCTTGGATCTTATTTCTTGCGTGTTGCGTCTTGCGTGTTAACAACCGATAAACAAGTGTTTAGGAATGTCTTGGTAACCGCTTAGTTACGTAAAAGCACACAAAACTTAGATAGGTAGAGTAACATGAAGTTTTTTTCGCGTTGTAATTAATAAATATAAAGATGTTGTTATTCAGAACATAATCTTGACAAATATCATTCAAGTTTTAGAATGTTTTGGTTATGTTACTCAAACTCTCTGCACTCTAACACATTCGGTCAGTTAGCTGTCAAACTGACACTCTTAATTACTATGCAATAAGTATTTGTAGTATAACCACAAATTTTTAATACTTTTACTAGATACGCGACTGCCACACAAAAATGTAGTCATACGCCATTTTATATTTAGTCAAAGTCATTTTTGTGACATTTTTTAGAAATTCAAACATTTCAACGCGAATGTAAACAATTAAATCTAATTATTTAGTTGTAAAACCTAACTTTTGAGAAATGCCGTAAACTTGTTGTGCGGCGGGCGGGTTGTAAAATCGCCGACAAAAGAGAGACCGTTGGCAGTTTTTTAAGTAAGGGTTAAAATTTAGGATAATTATGCGATTATTACAAAATAATAATGGGTGGAAACTGTAAAGAAACAACATCGTAAACTTACACAATATACGGTTATTTTCAGTTCCATCTGTATTCTTATATTCCGTACAAGAATTATACGGAAAGCAAGACACGTTACCAGTAGAACTTGCAGAGCGAGAACCTATTCCGTCCACCTCGAAGGAACTAACCCCCACTGAATATTTTGAAGTAGAAATAGTACGTATACAATATACGGTTATGTATTCTGTATCTACGTATGCCTCACAAGAATTATACAGAAAGCAAGATACGTTACCAGTACAACTTCAACAGCCTATTTTGTTTACATTTTGGTATTGAAATAGAAATAAAACCTACACAATATATGAATTTTTGCAGCCATTCTTTACCACCAGCAATTATTTATATGGAAAAACAACTAACAAGTATCTTAAACGTATAGGTAGCAGTACTTTTTATTTGCTACCTTAATGTTATCACGCCTACAATGCATTTTAATTGGACATTTTGCCCTCCTACAAAATGGCCGGCCGTCTTCACTTACTTCATTGTTCAGAAGCTGAAGTCCTGTATCTAGTAAAGCTATTAGAAATCTGTGAATATAACCGACAATTCCAAAGCTCTTATTGTATTAGCTTTCTGAGTTTTACATTATTGTTAGAAATCTTTGAGTGGTAATTTTCTAAAAAATTGGATTAGTGTATATTTTGAGGTTTCAATTGTCCACAATAATAAATTTATTATATTTAATTAAGAACGTATTCTTTGTACCAATGTTTTTCATTCACAACTTTGCTGTTATACCAAAGCACGCTTTCAATTTATTTTCAACATTGGTTCTTAATTTCAGCTTGTGTTGCGGAATAGGTATTTTAAATTTTAGTAAATACTTTGTATATACCTACAATGTACACATATCTATTCTCTTATCAAAGGTTATCATCGTGTTTGGAAATGTTGTCAGACTAAAGGTAACTACTAGTATATAAAATATTTACCTAAATAATGGAAATGATATATGTCGTATATGTACAAAAAGCGGCAAAAAAAAGGTTTATTTAATGACTTTCCACCGTTTGTTTGTGATCCTCCTCTTTGCCGCAACTCAACTCATTTCTTCAATTGGGTTTGTTTCCCAAGTCAATAGCTGAACGCCTACTGGCTCGCCGCATCCGTTGCTTGTTGGGACATTTGTATGTTGTTTGTTCGACGACTTGTTGCTTGTGAATTTGGTTACTGGAATTAAAAGGGAATGCAAATACAAAACTGCACCTTTCAGTGGTGTAGTATCCTTCCGTTTAAAAAACGGCTGCTTCTAAAGTAGGCCACGGACACCACAGAAATTGTTACGATTTGATTCGCAGTCGTAATCATATTCTTTACCACAAGATCAGAAACATTAGTCAGGTTTATAGGTAATTTCTTTCAAGAAAAGTTATTTAGTTCTTATAAGAACTGTTTTCTTAGATTGAAATTGCTTTAAAGTACATATTGTAGACATTTATTGAGTATACATAAAATATTTCATTACTTCAGCAATATTTATTTATTTTAACTTTATACGTAATTCGACATGTTTACATCATCAAGGTTATATTAAAAAGCTGTAGCGTTAACTTCGAGTGGAGTTTCAAAAATTGGATAATAATACTTGTTGTATTTACAAAAGTGTAATTTTTTATAATTATAACGTTGGACAGTTTACCGACTATTAGATTTCTTAAGAAAACAATCAGCGAGAATTTGAACTTGCGATAGCCTGCACGATAGCTAGGTAAGCGCTGTGCCCTATAGACAAATTACAAACTCCGCTTCGGATGTCGAACAAAAATTGCTACAATAGCTTTATTTGAGGAGTTATCAAAAATATGCAAAGATTGAAGAATGTATTTTTCAACTAAAGCTAATTACTTACTAGGCGTAGTTAAAATCACACAACTGCCGGAAAACGCGTTGTTGGTATTACAAAATATCGTTTTTTTTTAATTTAAAAAAAAATGAAAAATTCTTGCTGGTCGCAATAAAGTACTTCAAATAGTCCATCGAACTGATAAAAGTTTATAACGATCGCGTTTGCGTTTTTGAATAAATAATTAATCAATTTCGAATTTTTCAAAAATTCCTGGAAGGCGTCAGACTAAAATTGGGAAAATTAGTAGTTTTCGTACAGTCAGTTTAAAAAAAATTGTTTTGAAAAATTTTAAAATTTTGAAGCAGCGCCGTTGCAATCGTTTTCAGATTTTGGAAATTAATTTCACTTCATCGTATACTACCCACGAGGAGCTTTCAAACAAGTTGAAGCTGATCCCGATTAGACAACTACTTTTTGAGTAAATAGGCGTTAAAGTACAGATTTTCTAAAAATTGCAGCGGCCGCCATTTTGAAGCTACAGAGTTCGGTAAAACAGTTTTTGGTTTGCCTTAAGTTTTTTTCTCAGATTCCGTGCTCAAATTTCTAAAATTTAATCTTGGAAAAACGCTACCAAAAAGCATGTCTAACTTCTGTTTCCGGTTTCGGATTTTTTTGCAAACCTTAATTAGGACTACAATTCCGAAATACCACTTAATTTAAAATTTCATCAAAGTCGACCAAGAACTTTCGCCTTTAGAAGCGTCACACCCTCACCCACACACCCACTCACACACACCTACACACTATCACACACCCATCCACAGACAGACACTTTTTAAAAACTACTTTTTTGGGTTGTTTGACCCCAAAACGTGTATTTCCGTTAAAATATAGATTACGAAATTTTTCATGAAATCATGACTTCTCTATACCGAACGTATGGGAAGATAAAAAGTAAACAGTTAGTGTTATAGCAACAAAGAACTTGATGACTTGATCTCGTTAATTGTCTGCAAATGACTTGATTTCTTATTCCAAAATGTCTAACAAAGGTGAATTTAAGAGATCAATTTGCTCGTTCATTAACGGTACAGTTTTGAAATGTTTGTGAATTTTGAGAGCTTCTAGTATTTTTAATTTGCGTTTACCATCACAAAAGTGTAAGCATATTATAGTCTTATTACATGACATGAAATGATTGTGTTCTAGTTAGTGTTTAACGTAATTGGATTTATGTGCATGTTTGTATTTGTAAAAGTTTACGTGTTCTTTAATACCTAATATTAAAATTTCTAGTTGTCTGGTTATATAAACCGAATTACAATGCTATTCGCATTTGCATTTGTAAATGCCTGTTTTGTTTTTGATTTTGTATTAAACAAAGAATTCGAAATATTATTAGTTGTTTTAAAATTAAATAAATATTCGTGTGTCTTGTTTATAATTTTAGCCAATTTTTTTGCAATTTGTCACCAAAATATGTAATCAAAACATATTTAATTGTCTCAGATAAGGTTGGGGTATTTGGTTAAATTTTTTGAATGGCTATTTTATATTCGCTTTCGTTAATTAATGTATTAATAAGTTCCGTATTATAACTACTACTATATGCAATTTCTTTATTAATTAAAATGTCTCCATCATAATTCTTCTTCTTTACATTTAATCTAATTTGATTGATTGGCAGCTCATGCTAAAATGTCATCAACATTGTGAAATCAAAATAAGACTTTGTCAGATTGATTTGATTCGAATATTTGATCTAGATTTTCCATAAATATGTTAGCTAAAGGAGGTGAAATTGGACTTCCCATGGGGAAACCATCCATTGTTAATAAATTTTCTTATTAAAAGTAATACAATTTTGATCAATACAACTTCAAATAATTGAATCAACTCAGCTCATTTGATTAATTTAACATTTTTGTTAATAAGAATAATATTTAACAAAGGAATACACCTCTGAGAAGGTATTTGGGAAAACATATTAGTAACATCGAAATTTACTAGCTTGCTTTGTGGTGGTAAATGTACGTATATTAGAGAATGTATTGATTAATTTTGAATATTTTAGTTAAACATCAAAACTAGTAAGTATATTATTTAGTTATTTTGCTAGCATGTGGTTGAGTGCATGTATGTATAGTACTACTGGTCTAATAGGCATGTTGGGTTTGTGTATTTTTAATAAACCGTGCAGTTTTGGTGGTTGTGAATTTGGATTTATTATTTGTCTTTTTTGAAAATCTGTTAAACAAACCTGGCAGTTTTCTAATGTTTGTTTTAATTCTTCTAATAATTTTTTGGTGGAATTACTAGTCAAAGCTTCTAAATTTAAATTGGCTGTGACAGCTTTAATTTTTTGTAGGTAAATGTCATTAAGTAATACAACTAACGTGTTTCCGTTCTCTGCCTTAACGGAAATCAGATGATTTGCTAAAATCAGGCATTTACAAATTAAATTGTTCGCATTGTAATTCGGTTTGTATAGGCCAGACAATTAGAAATTTTGGTATTAGGTATAAAAAACACGTACGTTGTTGTAAATACAAACATCCACATAAATCCATTTGCGCTAAACACTAACTAGAACACAATCATTAAATGGCATCTAATAATACTATAAAATGTTTGCACTTTTGTGACGATAAACGTAAATTAGGTATACTAGAATCTTTTGAAACTCACAAACATTTAAAAACTGTACCGTTAATGAATGAGCAAATTGATCTCTTAAATTCTCCTCTACTGGGCATTTTGGAATAAGAAATCAAGTCATTTGCAGACGATTACCGAGATCAACTCACCAAGGTCTATTGTTGCCATAACAACACCAACTGTTTACTTTTTAATACAACTTTAGAAAATGACATGTGAACATGTCGAAATACATTTAGGGTTAAAATAAATAAATATTGTTGCAGTAATAAAGTATTTAATAAATACTCAAACAAATATGGACTTCAACTAAGTAAATCTAGAACTAATAAATAAATTGTAGTTCGTGTTTTATTAAAATTTTAATAAACGCACAATTACAATGGAAAAATTGAAAACTAATTGTTGTTGATCAGTTCGACACATTCGATTACGAGAACAAGACGGCAAATAGCGCGGCAGCCATACCCGAATGGCGTAACAGTATTTTTTAAAACACAATACTGTACATTGGTGGAGCCAGAGTGAGTAAAAGTGAATTCATGGAAAACGATGAGGTCGGGCGAATGCAATTTAATTATACACGTACCTATCCAATAATACAAAAATGTAATTCTGTAGATTAATAACTTTTCTAAATTGCGAAAATAATAGTTGCTTATGATACAAGTGTTAAAAGTGTCCTTTTATTTTGTCAGTGCGGAAGTTTTGGTTAACTTTTCAACTCTAGTGTTAAAAGTAATTACTTTTAGCACGCTTAGTGTGCCATTTTTAATTCAATACACTACTATTAAAAGACCACCTTTTAATAGCTGTCGTAGGAAATAGTTATTTGTGTAACAAAAGAAAAAAGTGATTTCAATTGCACGGTTAATATGTTATGGTAGATGACAAAATAAAAAATTCTGAGAAAATTTTTCATAACAAAAAATTGTTATTATGGCAATTGAAGAATACTCTTTTAGTATGTAGCAAATATCTAAAATGTTTGAAAATACTAAATGTCGATTTTTGTGGAACCGTGTTGTAGAATACCATGGTTACTGAATATGAATCTGTTTTTTTTTCTAGCACTTTTTCTGCCTTCGCTCTGCTTGTTCTATTCGGAAATATTTAGTGTACCAAGCTCGTTTCTTTAGTTTTTCTTGCATTATAGATTTGCGGTGCGGCTTCTGGTCTATAAAGCGTGCATAAACGCACGAGCACGCACGCAAACACACTCGCTCACAGTGGCGAACCTTGCTCCTCTTTTTTTACGAAGTTTTACAACTTGTGCTTTTACCAAGTTTCTTAATTTCATTTAATAAAAATATTTAAATTTAAAGAAAACCTGTTCAATTTTCGTCTGTATCCAATAAGTTACGAAAAAAAACGCAGACGCGATTTTCTGACACACTCAAAAACCCACTCGTTTTCTCTATTTATAAGAATTTCTAGCTTTTTTACAGAATGAACAAAAGAATAACTTAACCAAAATGGCGGCAAAAACCTACACCTCTCAGATTGTTACTCAATTTGCGTTATCTATTATTAATTTCAGATTAATGACATTTAAAAGTCAATCAGACACTGGCAGATTGTTTTAGTACCTTCTTGATTAAGTTTACTGTTTTTTCGCTCCGCGATACCCTTAGGGAGCATCATCCGTGCCACACTCGATACTGTAACATGTTATGAGCAAAAAATCAAAATTATCAACATCGCTGAAAAGCACATATAATGGTCTATTTTTAACTACAATACACTTATTTTATTTGCAACCGCAAGAACTAAAACGGTGAAAATAGAAAACCTAAATAGTAGTAGCACATATTTAACAAGAACTATGCTGTAATTGTCTAAATATCATATAATTATCTCAATTTCTAATACTTACTTAAACAAGTGCCAACCACCTCCCTTTTGGCGGCGATTTTCTTAACCCACCGCACAACAAGTTTGCGGCATGTCTCCAAAAATTAGGTTTTACAACTAACAAATTAAATTTAATGGTTTATGTTAACGTTGAAATTTGTGAAATGTTACAAAACTGATTTTGAGTAAATACAAAATGGCGCCTGGCTACATTGTTTGTATAGCAGTGGTGTATCCAGTAAAACTATTAGAAATCTGTCTTAAAAATTCACTATGTAAATACGCTACAAGTAAGTAAAAGTATACTGGTAATTACCAAACTGCAAATAATCCCACAAAAAAAACACCTTAGAATCTGACGGTGGTTATTTCAAAATTTTAAGCACTAGAAAAACTTTTAAATGTTTTAACAGCGTGTAGGGAGCGTCACAGTTGAATTCAAATTGGTTAAAAAATTCAACCACTATCAAAAGTATAAAGTTTTTGAAATTTTATGAAAAATAATTACGGGAAGTTTATAATGCTACTACAATATTTGCAACTCATAAAACGGTATAAAGTAAACGTTTGAGTTTGTTTTTTTTATAAAAGTTTATTAAATTATACATTTGCAAAAATTATGCGAAACCTCACTATAGAGGCTAATTATTTGGCTGCGAACTAACGCTCGTGTATATTTTCTTTGTTTAATATGCTCATAAATTTAAAAGGCCTTTTGTATACATTCTTTCCTAAATATCTTTTTCCAAACTTTTGTAATGTTAAACTCGCACTATTTACGTAGTTTTCATTGTTTCATACTATAAGGAAAGGTTATTACATGGTTGAAGTTATTCTGCATAAATTATTTTACTTTCTCATACTTCTACAGAGGTATGCAAAGTTCGGCCTGAGACGTTTGCAGGCGGCCGATTTGGGGCGGTCGTTTTGGCGCAGGTACGTTTGGGCGCAGAGAAGATTTGGCGCAGATCGTTTTAGCACAGGGGCGTTTTGGCGCATTGAAGGAAAATTTTTGATTTTGTCTTTTTCTTTAAATTTTAATAGCCCTTTAATTATTTATTAACATTTAACACGAGAATTTTTACATAAACAAAATTAGTAAGATTAACAACTTCTCAAACACAAAATAATTTTTTATTATCAAAAAAATTGAAAATGTCTCCTACTCCACATTTAACAAATTTGATATTTCAATGATTTTTATACAAATATTGAATTTCCTATAAAATAACCTACAATAGGTTACGCTTGCGTCTAAACGACTATGCGTTCAAACGGCTTGTGCCATAACGTTCCTGCGACCAAACATCCCTGCGCCCAAACGTCCCTGCGCCAAAACGTTCCTGCGCCAGAACGTCCCTGGGTCCAAACGGCCACGCCTAAACGGCCTCTCCCAAACGACCGCGCACGAATGTCTAGTTTCGTGGAAAGTTATAAACTACTCAAAAGAATTATGGGGTCAAAATTTCAAATGCTTGAAGTTCTTTTAGGGCCGATGGCATTTTAATGAAACTTGGTATACGCATTGTTGAAACATTTATTTTAATGAAATGCTATCAAAATTGAATATCATCTTAACATCTACCACATCATTGAACACTATAGCTGATATCATAAGGAAGTTATATCTTCTGTAAAAAGTGACCCCTTAATTCTTTTGAGTAGTGTATTTAATTTTAACGGAAATACGAAGCATGGGGTTCAAAAAACTCAAAAAATTGGTTTTCAAAAAATATCTGTATGTGGGTGCGTGGATGGTTGCGTTCGCTTCCGAAACCCCTTTACCAATTTTGTTTTAAATTTAATTTTTCGAAGTTCCTTAACCGGAACCGGAACTAGAAACTGAAATTACACGTACTTTTTGGTATAGATTTTCTTCTAAAACGTTTTTGAAATTTGAAAAATTATAAAGTTGTAGTGCATCCAAAGGCGAATTAAATGCTTATTCTCCAAAGAGTGCATCTTCAAAACGAAGACCACCACAAATTTTTGCAAATGTTGACTTATTGCCTGATTCCTCAAAACAAAATGTCTAAGCAATACAAATTGTTTAGGTTGTAAAAAAGTATTCCTTGAAAACTGCAAATTATATATTTTTTTAAACTTTGTCAGCCGATGGAGCTTGCAGTAAACTACAAATTTATTATTTACTAATATGCCAAGCTTAACTTGGATACCCGTTGAGAATTTTTGAAAAATTTGCATTTGATAAACGCAAACGCCAATTGTTATAAAAGTTAAACATTTTAATAGACTATTTATAGTAATTACATAGGATAAAAATAATTTGCAATATTAAGAAAGAATTCGATACTTCATAACATCAACAAATGTGTTTTCCTGAATTTTCAGGATTTTAACTACGCTTATTAATTAGTTTAAAACATATTTTTAATAACTTTTCAAATAAACTATTTACAGCAATTTTTGGTCAGATGTCTGAACCGCAATCTATAATTATGACGTACGCGCGTTTACCTTGTTTCAGTGTGGCATAGTTGCTGCTAGTATGCTTATAGTTACGGTATGACAACCTATTGCACAGGCTATCCCAAGTATAATTTCCCGTTGGGGCGTTTTTTCTTAATTATTTTTTCCTTTCTTTAATTTTTGTTAAAACAATGGTATTCAGTCATTTATTGGCGTTAAAATATTTGTAACATAAAAAGTATGTGAAACTAACAGCGAAGTGTTTCACCTATTCTTGTAATATTAAACTTAAAATGTCCATTAAAATATTTACAGCTGCCTGCAGTCTGTAAGCCAATGTGCCCCTAACGGTCTTGTAACCACTCTCATAAACAAATATTTAAAAACAAATATTGTATTTCTAGTCTTTCTACAGTAAATTAAAACCTCATCATATTTCCTGTTGTATACTGGATGCTCTTAGTTATTGTAGCCACTATACCTCTGATATCATTTGATACTTTTGATTGTTTTGATTAAATAATTAAATTATGCGCAACTTTTGCAGATGGTAAATTTCTGGTGAATAACTGCATATATTTTAGTACATATGTACCTTATTTAATCTAATTTCGTTTGAATAAATGCAATCGTGTTACGTGTAATAGGTTTTTAAATAACCTGTGTGTGTCTACTACCTTAGCTTTAAGTTAATGGGCAAGCGGTTCGTATATAAGTTCAGCTCCAGGTAAAAAAGGAGTTAGATAAACCTCTAATAAATTGGAACATAACCTTATAGTGTTTCCCCAGGGGGCAGCGTTTTTCATTTCAGGCATCTACATAATACCACTCCACTGTATTCCAAATGGGTTTTATGAATCCTTAACTACGGCTTCTTCCCATTTATGTGATAATTAACCTAAATACAAATTGAAATTAGCTGTTGACTGGAAGTTTATACGCTTTTTATGCGGCCAGCATTAGGTATTTATAACGAGCTATTTGTCTTAGGGTATACTTTAATTTTATAATATTTATGCGATCTGTCAAAATACAGGTGGAACAGGTAGAAACATTCCCAACTTGTGAAACCGGCCTTATGTTACTCAATATTATTGTTTCCTGAACGAGATACCTTTTCAGAATATAATTTATTTCGAATACTAAATGGTTATGGCTGTAATAGAATTAACTGCATAAATATAATTACCACTCAAGTTTTGCGGTAACAGTATGTAACAATACGAAGTATTACATATCAGTTGCGTGTTGTGATGCACCTCCCCAGTGCGTGTGCCAAGTTGCGTGCGAGTTAGGGAATAATAATTCCATTGAAATTGATTCCAATTTCCCTGACCAGGTAACCATAAACTGATTCATATTTTATTTTAGGTTTGATTAGCTCGGTTTGTAACCGAAACACTCGCTTTGGAAACCATTTTCATAAAATTAGAGTTTTTATATTTAATGTTTCACTGCAGTTATTTGATAAATGTGACGAATGACCGATATTAATAAGTAATTTCTGAATAAAACCGTCAAACGCCGTACGTTAGTAGTTACATTCAATTGTCTCCACAAATAATGCTTCTTGTTGGTATCTACTGCATTGTTTATTCTTTCTTAATTTTCTATACATATTAAATTATACTTTTTGAAAATTATACTAAATAAGATGTAAAACGTCACATGTTCCTCTCACCGTATTGCTATGAAAAAACATATTCAAATTTGAAAATGTAATGTCGTTTGCGTGTTAACAAAATTAGGCCCCTCCAATTTTCTGCTGTCGAGTAAGCAACAAGAAAAATTATTTAAAATCTATGACCAGAACGAAACTAATTAGAAAATTTTTAGCATGTAGCACTTTCAGTTCATTAAAATAAACCCTTTAGATGACAGTTACATTATTTCTAGTTGATTCTGCTGTGCCCCATACACACCGAAAATTTAAATAGAGCCGCAAAAATATTATTAACATATTAAATTGATTATGTAGCTAAAAAAGCTATTGTTTTCACAGGATACAGAAAATTAGACGACGAACTAGCCGAATATACGATAAATGAATTATTTTACCTATTAAGGTAATAATCGAAAACAAAGATGAGACAATTTCAAGAATCCCAATCAAAATACGAAACGTCTGGTATTTTTAGCTTTTTAGCCATACAAGGTAATAGCTAGAGGAAAGTATTGTTATCGTCAAAATTTCAGAAGTTGGAATTTTGACGAATATGCATTTTTAGGGTCCGAGAATACCGAAATATCAGGTTTCGCTATTGTGTCTGTGTATATGCGCGTCTGTCTGTGTGTGACTGTATAGTGTATACACTCTACAGTCCATACGACATAAATCAAGAAAACTCAACTTAGTTTTAGAAAATTTGTAATCACTCTGAGAAGAACCCGCTAAGTAACGATGTTAGTCCGCAAAAATTAAGAGGGCGGAAAAGGGTGCTCTACTTCAAAATAGATGCGCACGAAAAGGAAGCTCTGTTTTATATTAAACGCATGTCGAATAGCCAATCTGCACAAGAGCGATCTTCCTACAACGCGCCGATCACCCCCACCTCTAATTATTTATTAGTTATTCCAAAAATTTTAAAAATTCAACTTTATAATCGTTATGAGTAAGTGAAAATAATAGTATAAACTTTTTAAGAGGCGCCAGAGTGGCCGAGTGGTTAGGGCACTTGGCTGCTACGCGGGCGGCCTACCCAGTCGCTTTTTAAAAATTGGGAACCAAATCCCTCGAGAAATGAGAGAAGTAAGGCAGCCTTCTAAGACGTGGTGCTTACCACACCACCCGTACTTCATATAAGATTTCGAGACTGCTGGGTATCGGAACCGATGGTCCGGTGGCCCTGACCCACCGCATTGCAGGCCAAACTCCTCATTGGAGTGCAGTGCCACCGACAAAAAAAAACTGTTTGAGATGACAGAAAATATCGATAACAATACCAAGAAGCTTACATTTTATTTCATTGATGACTTTAAACCGAGTAAGTACAAAAGCAGAAACCATCTCATTTTAATAGTAGTTTCATACTGTATAATTACATCCTGCGTCGTTAGACAGTATGCTCCGATCTACGGAATATCTTTCACAAGCTTCAGTTAGATGTAACCTAAATTAATACTACGCCAAAGTTTATCGGGAATTTCGTATCTACAGTAAAATACTGATTTTTTCCTTTTCTTTTGTGAGAAAATAAATAATCTTCATCTTTTGAAAAAGATTTTTTTGGGTTAAAGTAAATCAGAAACCAAAGAAAACATATGGTGGCTAAAAATTGAGAAGGAGGGTGGAAATGATCTTACTAAATATTGCTGCACTTAAAAAATAAGTAAGTCTGTTATCGTTTGTGGTCAATTTAGGTTAAACAGAAATGTTTTACTGTCTTCAATTTGTTACATTAAAGCGTATGAATTTTCCATTTTCAAAAATTCAAATCAAGCGTCACAAAAAAAGTACGAAGTGGGACACGAACCAAATTGAAGATCATCATGGCTCTACGAGCATCTGAAATAATAAAAAATAACATGTGACCAGTTTCAAAAATTTCAGACGGGCTTAACAAAGAAATGCCATATTCGCAATAAAATTAGCTGCAGTTAGTAGTTGTTTCTAAAGAAACGTGTATAGCGTAGTCTACGGAATCTGTTAATTTTTTGTAATGTTTTAGACACGCCTAACGAAGAAAGATTACATTAGCGATAAAATCAGCTGCAGTCAGCAATAGACTGTAAAGAAAAACGTGTAGCGTAGTCCATGGATTCTAATATTTTATTGTAAAGTTTTGGACGCGCTTAACAAAGAAATATAATATTAGCTTCAAAATCAGCTGCAGTTAGAAGATGACATTTTTAAACTTTTCTTCTTTTCAATTTTTCCTGCCTAAAAATTCTTTCTTATGGTAACGTTGTGTTCCCCTAGCGTTACTATAATAACTAAACTTGATGCCAATCCGTCAACTCGTTCTAGAGTAATAAAGCGTTAAAATCGAAATCTTCAAACAATCGTAGTTGTTGCCATTCTAAAGCTAGAAAATTCGGACAAAAAGCGTTAGATTTGCGTTGAGGTCTCCTATCAGATTCGTTTTAACTTTACATAATTTAATTTCGGAAGAAATGCTACAAAAACGGCATGTATATCTGTTAATAGAAATTAATGTAAATATTTTCTTCTTATTAAAAAATTTAGACAAACACTGTAAAATTTTAGGAAGCTTTTCTATTAGTACTTTTTGACTAAAAACATGTTAAAAAGATTTTAAAATGCACTGTTTAAAAATTTGTACTTGACCTAAGCAACTAAATGTAAATTTCTATCTATGTAGGGTTCAACATTTTTGTTCTCATTTTAAATAAGACTTTAATTGTTTTATTACATTAATAGAATATTCAAAGGAATTTCTTGAAAAATCTTTAAAATATTGTGGTTTTTAGTAAAAGTCCAAGAAGCAAGATTTTACTGCATCAGCTGGCTACAAGTATACTGTCACTCATTCAAGACTAGCCCAGACACATTTTTTCACCGTGGCAGGTTATTTTGAAAAGTTTACATCTTCGAATGCAAACACAGCCTATTATTCTCTTTCGAGCTGAATTCTACCCTCGACGCATTTTGTATAACAATAGCGGCTTAACGTTCATCAGAGTCTGGATTTAAGAAGGAAATACCATTTGAAAACGGACGATTGAGCAGGCAAAATAACCATTGTAATGTTAGCAATTGAGGTATACGACTCACTAAAGTAATTTAACTTACCACATCGGGAATTTTAAGTAGGCAATGAATTGTTTAGCGAAGCCCGTAATATATTTTTATTTTTGCTTTGTTCTGCCAGTTGCATTAAAAGGTACAGAAACGAAGTTAGATTTAAACTAAACGGGTGTGCTTCCAGCGACAATAAAGCGGTAGCTGTCTGGAAGTTCATAGTCGGCACGTGAAGAGAATTGCGTCAACTTGGTTATGATATATTACACTACCTGATCCGAGAACCCTTTAATAGAGGATAATTTATAACGGAATTAAGACGTTCCAAGGAATTAGAAGTCGCATTGGAGTTCGGATTTTATATTTTATTCTTCAACTGTTTATATCTTCATATATTTAAGATTACCTGCTGTTTTAAAGCCGTATAAAGTAGCCTATACATGTTTTTGTTTATGTTTTTACGTTTTATATGCGCAAATAAAGTTATATTAAACACTACTTCATGTAATGTAAGTACCGTACGGGAATAAGGGAATTAGAAATAAAGTATTTTGTGTTCTAACTTCCCATAATTGTCAGTAAGTTACAAAAGTTACACGAAAAGGTTATATTTATTCACGATGTGTTTTGACATAAACTTGACCTATCTATTAACACATTATATCAATAAAGCTGATACAATATTACTCTAAAATATACTAAAGCGATACCCATCAGGTTCTCACATATTTGTTCGTGTAAGTGCCAACTTTAAAATTCAATTGTGTACTGGTCAGGCTGGAAGTTGTTGCATTATTAGAAACTACTCTTTGCAGAAGTTAATGATTAACGAATTTTTATAGCATGTTCATGCAAAACTAAAACTTAATTAAAATTGTGTCTGCATGTTTTCACAGATAGTGCTTACTTTCGCATTTATTAAATAAGTTCCTACATGGTTTTTATTTTGAAGAAGCACTCACGTATACAATTAGATCTGTAATTGAAATCATACCTCATATAATAGTGGAACGATATATAAAGGACGAACCAAAAATTACAACCGATTTTGAAAAAACAACAAAAATAGAATATCTACTAAATTTCAACCATGTCAATGAAAAGCAAATAGAAAAGACTGAAGAAAATGCATAAACAATCTAACAAAAGAAGCAATGCCCATAACTGCACAAGATGTATTAAGGTTGAAACCTTAACATGCAGTACATGACTACAACCACAAAAATGGCATTTCGGTTTAAGACATTAATAGCAAATGCAGAGAAACACATTAAAGAAAAGAGCAACGAAATAGCACAAATATCAGAATTAAAATATGTCAAGTGGCTAAGAACCATATCAACAAAACCACAAAACTAATAACAGAGCAGAAAAATTTAATTTAAGAAAATAGGTAAACGAACATGTTTTTAAAACCCATATAAATATGCAAGTTCTAAACTCTGACAAATAAAACCAAACAGTACTTCTATACAATGTTGATTATGATAAAAATTGGCCAAGCACTTCGTCTACATTTTCCTGTACCTACTTGACAAACTTTTAATTTTTCAATGTCCAAAAGTTTTAACCACAACATTGTAGCCCTACAATAGTGGCAGTGGAAAATAAACTAACGGTGACATTTATTATTACGCAAGACGCAAATGCGACGCGACGTACAGATAACTTAAGATACACACCGTCCAACGAAAAAGACATATGACGAGCAGTCAAAATAAGCCAAAAACTACCACCTGGTTGGTGAGCGTACGGCCTGCCAGTATCTGATTTTTTGGAAAAGGATTTTATGGGATTAAAATACCAAAACCTGAAGTACTAATTCGCCCGCCAAAAATTTGGTGGGAGGTGGTAAATTAACCTCCCTAAATATTGCCGCACCTAGAAAGGTGAATGTTGTGAATCTTATTCTACTACCAATCACGAGCAATTCAACTTAAACAAATATTTTTAAATGTTTCCCGTTCACGAAATAAAGATGCAAGATTTATCGATTTTTAAAAACTCATAAACAGCGTCACAAAGATATTATCGGTCTGGGACACGAATCACATGGTAGCTAGACTGTAGCTCTACGAGCCTACAAAACAGTCCTTTGGTCAGTTGTAGAACCATATTTTTTTGAAAATGTCAAATGTTTGATTTTTTACACTTCACAGTTTTAGTAGTTTCAAAAGTCCACGTAGCTGGAAACATTGCATACCCCTAAGGCATTTTAAATATCAAATTTTATAATAACATAAAACTAAAAATGTTTTTACCTTGTAACTATTCCAATTAATTAAATTTTACACAACATGTTTCATCCGCTAGGACATTATCAGGTGTACTGTTCAATAGACGGAATAGTTATTTATGTATCTAGTGCGCGAAATTATATTTTGGCACCAAACAAATTTCGCGCACGAGTTACATACAACACTTTTTCTACAGACTTACTAAAATAATGAAAAAAATTAAGGAAAATCATAATAAAATACAAAAATAAAGATTTATTCTATCGCAATCTAGTCTGTTTCTTTGCTACTACGGAAACAAAATTTAACAGATAATGATATTTGTCAGTTATTTTTTCCTAAACAAGTTTGGTCGGCGTCCTTTTTAAAAATGTTATCATTGTCGTCATGGACAAAATATTTTTCGCTCTAGTGCGCGAAATACTTCGTGCACGTTGTCAAGATAAACAACTCCAATGTGACATTTTGCATACTGAGATTAATCTAAAAATGTCATCATTTTTTGACGCTTATAGAAAAAATTTATTTAACGATAAATTCTCTGGAAGTGGGGAACAAACTTCAGGTAAATTAATATAGTAGGCAACCAACAATACATGCGACACAAAATACAATAAATATAACAAATACAATAAACAAGAGTATAATAAAGTCTAAATATCAAAATCACAAAATAGGACCTACGAGTTTTAAATTTAATAATGACGATTGTTTACTTCAATCTGATCATTAAGGCTGGTCAAGTTTTTGTTTTTGCTTAATTTGTTAATTTCCAGAGACTCGAGGCAATTAAGTCTTTTATTTTTAGTACACGTGTGTAATATTTTTGGTATATGGTTGATTCTAACTATTATTAGAATTTAATTAATAATGTGGAATAGTGACAAGTTAAAAACATTTTTAGTGTTATTTTATTTTAATTATTTTAATATGAACTTTCACAAAGTAACCACGGCATCTGTTAAATAATCAAGTTTTATCCTGATCTGATAACTCGTTGTTGAGTGAATAGGTGTTAAAGCCCAAATTTTCTAAGTTCCATAGAAAGCGTCACAGAGAAGTTAGCGGGCCGATACACGAACCAAGTTGTAGTTCATCTCTAGCTCCTTAGTGCATAATTCTACAGTGGACTTATTATCCAATAATCTTAAAAGAGGACCCATAGAAGAATTGTGTATAAGAGACGAATTACGATGGTTGATAGTTTTATTAATTTAATCTGCAGGTTCTGTTATACTTGAGTTATTTAATTAACAAACTTTGGCGAAAATACTGTGTTTAACGTACTGTCAAAATTTAATGCTCCAAATTTATTTCAGGATAAATTTTATACATTAAAAATGCAGATAATGGGTAGAAGTCGGAATTCATTAAACTTATTTTTCATAGGTTTCTTGTTTTACAAAAATCAGTTTTTATGTTTGCAGCGATGAGCTTGAAATTTCGATTATATTACCCTTGCGATAATTCATTTATGTGGGAGGATGCGTGCCTTTAGGGAACAGTATCTTCATTTGAAAATGTAGGGTCATGTACCATGTAAAGCAGCATATTAACGCCGGCCACTGAGAAATATATACCACCCTAATTTTATCCATTTCGGACACCTGCTTTAAATATAATGTTATATACTCTTAAACTTAACAACCATTACGTATTAACCGCAATGATAATTTACAGCTGTATTGCTGAGAAAATCTTTGAAAAAGTAGTTACAACTAATAAGTATGTACCAATAGATGAGTGTTTATAACTGGGATGTAAAAATTACGACTGCCGAAAGTATTTCTAGGTTAGTGGAAGTGAGAATCGATTATTGGAAGTAATACGCAGGTCACTTACAAACTGTCTGTTTTGGCTTAAGTAAATTAAAATATTTGTCTGCAGTTAAATCAATTTTTAAATGTGTATACCTACACTGGTCTGGGTAAATGACTAATTGTACAACTACGGCAAAACAAATGCTATTTTAAGGGAATAACTACTGCAACCACGGTGACTTAGAGATTTAAAGAGAATTAAAAATTATCGATAATTCTGTCGCTTCATTGACAACAAAATTATGTTGTTGCTAGGAAATATCACGACGCCGAAGGAAGAGTGATATTGCCGTGCATCGACACAATTGAGTTGGTCAATGCCAGACAGAATTGTAGAAAATTTTAGTTCACTTGTGGAATTTTTTAGAATATTCCACGAACTTAATATTAAAATACTTAGTTGGTATAATTCTTTGTTACTTACTGACGCATTATTTTATTATTAAACGTAAAAATTAAAAATGTTGTTGATGTGATTGCTATGATTACAGCAGCGATAACACCAGATCTTCCTAAACAAAGTATTAGCGCGGCCAGTCAGGGTGTGGTTGGTTAAGAGTCTGAAAATAACCGGCTGCCATTGGCTGTTACAATGTGAGTAGAATACATTAGAAAATTTAGCATTTAAGAATTTAATTTATTAGTATTGAAATATTCCTATAGCTTCAGTAAGGTGGTACGTAACAATCTTCTTAAGGTGCCATATCCGTTAGCGAATGTTGGCGATCATGTTGGCTATGATCACTTTGTCGACGTACGTAATAATAGATAACGGAAAGAGAGATAGAGAGGCTGATACCCAATACATTGCTAATATTTCGAAGTACATTTCCATTTCATGAAATCAGTTTAAATATTTTAATTTACTAGGGTATTGTGATGCAAGAGTGATATGTGATGTGAATAATCGTCCTGCCTTCGGAGCACAAATCTGCATTTATTAGGCACGGATTTTAGAAATGCTGCTTTTATAAACTGTAAAAGGAAAAAAATCTTTACGGTGTTGAATTGAAATTATATAATGTTTGAAATATTGCTGTCTGAATATTGTTTTTTTCTTTGTCGTGGTTGGTTGCAGTAGTATCTCTTCGGTTAGGGACATGACTGGAAGTAATAATTTATGCAAAAGGCGGTTTCGACCGATGTGGTGCGCGGCGGCAGCTGCGGACTGCAGTGCCAGCCCGAGATATTACCCCAAAATGTTGTATTTCAATGTATGTCTGCTATTTATAGTCATGCACGTACAGAGACAAAACACGTGCTAATAATATATTGTATTTGATTGATACCTCTTACATGCTGCGTCTTTGCAGCAAAAAAATAAAGCTATAAAATCATTTTTCAATTCTTCTAATAACAAATAGTCAACTTTAAACAGCTCACGACAGTGTAACATGGAATGTAGTTCATCGAATAAGACACTCCTAAGGCAACTGATATGCACGACTATGCTCCTATACCTTAAACTGCAATGACTAACACTGACCAAATTGTGAAAAAACTTAGAGTTCTGTAGTAATGCGATATCATTTTTGTGGTATAATGTACTCGTATTACGGGGTGGACAATTTGTGGAATAGACTTACAAGGGATTAGCACGTTAAAAAAATTTTAATTTTCCGTTGAAATGCTTCACCTTCATTAAAATAAACTCTGTAGATTATTAATGTGGACAATTTTACTGTTCTTCATTTTTGCGGAATGCAAAATATCAAATCGTGCACAATTTTTCCAAACGGTGGCGAAAACTCAAATAAGATTTATGAGAACTTTAATTACGTTAGGAAGGCATCTGGCAGATATGCAGCAAATCTTCATCTCATTCAGCATTAGTTTATTTACTTTTTCCCGGTACGTAGTATGAACGTTTTAAAAGTATCCTAATTTAATTTAATTTTATTACAACTTAATTTTTTGTATTTACTTATTGTCAATGAGCACGTTTGAGGATAATTCAATATCCTTTTATGTGGAACTCGAAACAACGATAGAGTTGTCTAAATACAGGGAACGAGTTGTTTCTCGAAAGGCTTAAAAATTGTCAGCAATTTTATCTGATTCTAGTAAACATATTAAGTCTGTAACTACGTAATCTAAAGTTTCCGATTCATTCTAAACTAAACCGACTCTGCGTACACGAACATAATGACCTGACAAACTAAAAATACATTTCACGTATTACAATGCAAAATGCATTTCGTATTCAGCAGCTTCTATTCAGATGCCAACAATTGAGTCGCCATTATCGCAATCTCCTGGTAATATTGGAAATGACACATGAACGATCCAATATCCGGGACGTTTCAAACGTAACATTCAAATGTTGGTTGACAGAAAATTAGGCACTTAGTGTCGTAGCGAACCGGTCTCTTTGAAATGGTAATCCCAGCATTCAGCTTCGAGATGATTGACAGGCCCCTTCTTATCGGGTCGTTCGGTTCATATTTGTGCAGCCGCGACGCGAACCCGGTGTTAATTGCTGTCACGTTACAAAGGAAACGTGTGAAGTTGTCGGTCTCATTTTTGACAAGAACAAGTTCAGTTTAAAACTTCTAGAAACCTCCTTTAATTAGATTTGGTAACATATTTGTAACGTATCACAGCAATATAACTTTATTTTTCTTTAATTGCAAACAAATAACATACACTGTAATAAAATTAGGAAGTAGTTTGGTAATAATAATAACAATAATATTGATTTATTGGTAATATATAAAAGTAATTTTAAATTATAGCGTAGTTGGGGTTTTATGATAGTTGCGAAGCACTTTACCTGGGCTTTCCTAGACCTAACAATTGTTTTCAAAGATATTTTAAATCATATAACCTATATCATTAAATCCGGATCTCTTTCACTTGTCTTACTATTATTGATTGCCGCCAGTTCCCCGTTACTACAAGCCACACCTACACATTTACGTCATATAAGGTGCATATTCGCAAGTAACGCGGTTTAGTCAGGCAGTACACTGTTGTATTGGCATCCGATACTACCTACTTTGCATTTCTAAGCGGCGCACACATATTTTTGGGCTTCGGATCCCTTTCACCAGGTATAAATTTACTTAAGATTACCTGCAATTATTTTACAATTACATTTCAGAAAAACAAAATTTAAGGTAAACTAACCTAACGGAACCTAGCAGACACAATCACCATTATTAGGAATCAAGAACAGACATTCATTTCTGCAATTAGAAGAGTTTTAAATGTGAAAATCCACAATTTAAGACACTTAATGATCGGTACTAATTGTAATCACGCTGTGTCGGGAGAAATAATAAACATCACCTGATTAATGAGTAGTTAGACATGCCCAGTTAGATAATACTGCCAGACGAATTCACTACATATCTTGCATCTCGACACAGGTCATTTATTATGAAAAAAAAGATACAAGCGAGGGCCTAGCCGAAAAACGAAAATTAAACGCGTGTCTTTGATTCGGGCAGAACTTGCTTTATCTGACAGACTAATATTGAAAAATACACAAGTTCTTGAAATTCTGAAAAATCGTTGGTGGAGGCACTGGAGAACGGTAGGAAGATTGCGCTTGCGCAGGGCGACTATTTGGCATGCGTACAATACGAATCTAAGTTGATTTATGTTTGTTTATATAACGAAGTAAAGTATTTCTTCCCTCAACCTCTTTTGGCGGATCTACCTCGTTTTATTGCGGGTTCAACCTGCTGCGTCTGGGCTGTAAAAGGTTTACACACATAAAAAGTGCCACTGCAGCGCCCGCTTTATCAATTTTCCAAGGCTCTACTAACACATGCTAATTAGCCAAAATGTTTAGGTGGAAAATGTTTGTCACAAAAGTACCCATCTTTTAGGCAAAACTTGTATATCGGCGAGTAAGCTCAAATCAAGAAAAAAATTGAACGAAAGATAGCATTTAGTCAACGTCCTTGAATACAATTAGGTAAGCTTCTTCTCTGTACAGCGGCGAGGAAGCTAAAAACGATGATTAAATGCACAGAAGTTGAAATTAAGAGAAAAAACTATGAGCAACTAGCACTTTTAATTATTATTATAATTATAATGCACATAAAGAAAATTAAAGCGATAGAGAGGGAGATAAATGTTTATCTAGACTTTCCTATTTATAAAGTACTGGCGCAATGCGGTACTAAAAATATAAGGGCGCCTTGTTAATATCGAGAGAAGAGATAACATTAATTTTTAATGAATATTTGCTTTTTGCAGTATCTGCATTTGCGGTAAAAACCTATAAGCTTTCCTGCATGTTGCAGCTTTGTAGGGAAAATAAATATGAAAACCTCAGTTGCGGTTTTAATATTTACCTGGTTAAATTGGCGTGAAAAAATAAGAAGTGTGCTGAAATATTTACACAGTACATTATCGTGTTTTGTAGGTAATTATTTTACAGTTAATTGCTTAACCATCGACAACATTATATATAAACACTATAAACAGAAGTAAAACAGCTTCTATAAGAATTCCTAGTGTACATTTAGGAATGTGAGATATTACGCTTCTGCAGATTTAGTATTAACTAATATTTGCCTTAAGATATTAAGAATGCTTTGTATATAAGTTTTTCAACATTTAGTAAGAAATGTGATTCTTAAAAGTGTGGTAAGAAGTTATTTACCCAAAAATTAAGTTTGATGTTATTTCGTGGTTGTATGGGTTTCCTTTATTACACGTGTAAATTTCAAATGAATATTGCAACTTGCACTGCTTCGCAATCGAGTTATGTCAAGAAACAACGTTAGCGACTGAAACACGTAGAAGACTACAAACTTGCTTGAAAGCAGACGCACACATAGACTTATTCATAAGGCGAATAATTGAAGTGCACCAGGTAATTATGACGCTCCAAGATGAGATTGAAGCAAAGACATTCCGCTTCTAATTGCATTCCTTATTCGATTCCCTGCAGAACAGTGATAAATCACTTTTCCCTTTACAGAAACCAACCCCTCCCCTTGGAAGTCACTAGCATGCACAATTACTTCTTTTGGAGCAAATGTATTTTAATTCAAGAGAAAATCTATCTTCTCGTGAAAAATACGAATTGCGGTTGTTTGAAAATCTAATTATTTCCTCAAAATTTACGGCTTTCTCGATTTACCAGGACGAAGTGAATTACGGATTACGTGTACATAAAATTACGCGTAAATCAAAGTGAGAACTACCATTGTTTTATTTAAGCATTCGCTTCACTTAATTCATTTTTTACAAAAAAGAATCAAATAATATGTTTTCTTGCAAATGCCCAAGGCATTAAAAATCTAAAGCAGAGTTTACAATGGTACAGTTGCCTATGATGCCAATCAACTTGATTTCAGAATCTTCAACAAACTTGCCAAATGCAACCAGCATTTCAAGTCAAATTAAGTGCCACTTCCATTCTCAAGTTTTAAGTGTGTGTGCGTGCGTGTGTTGTGTGTGTACCCGTGTTTGTGCCCGTGGCTGTATCTGTCTGCTGCCTGGTAGTGTGCAGCCTACAGCCCAGACGCTTTAACACAAGAAATCCAATCTAAGTTCAGAAGATTGCGCTTTAATGAAACTGCAAATACACAAGGTCGATTCGCCAAAATATGGATGTAGAGAAAGCGTGCCCTACTTTAGTATAGATGCGTTTGAAACATAAGCTTATATTCATATTTTACAAAGCTTATTTTCGTTCTTTACGTATACAAAATTGCTGATCTGCCGCCAAGTCATTGTGGTCCATTTTAAAAAATTTACCAACTTCAGCTTCAAGCTCGGTCAGAACCGGTTGGTTGACTATCTGACCAGATTAACTGCGCAGTTTCTAAAGAAAATGACAATTCTACAGGAGACTATATAGGAAGCCAAAAATCGATTTAAGGCATTTAAAGCTCATGAAGATGTCTGGGATTGGAAATTACCAGATTGCATAAAACTAGATGACCAACAAACTTGAGTGTGGATAAAGAGTGCCTTAATTAAATATTGAAAAAAATGCTCAGCATCATATTTAGGTTTCAAATGCAACTCAAAAAGTCCGTTGCAGGTTTCTTTTGTATCGTCTAGCTTAATAGGTTAATCAAGCAGTCGCCAAAAACGTATCCAGATGTATAGGCAGCGAAAAATTGATATGACATGCCAACGAAAACACACAACATATAAGTATGTGTCCACCAAAAACCAATGTGAGGCGAAACATCTCTTTCTTTAATGGCGTTAAACCACCTTTTAGTGCGCTCCAACCCCTAAATAATGAAAACTAGCTGAACCCGTGGCCTTTGCTCCGGTCTTTTCTTGATATCTTGTAACTGCCGCGTCGCCCTGTGACGGTTGCCTACAAAAACACTTGTTCAAAATAATAAAAAAACTGTGTCGAGATGTAAAACCTCGTCTTCAAGTAAATACAAACTCTAATTTAATATATAGAAATTTATGTAATGTAAAAATATTTTTGGAAATATGAAAATTATAAAAATGCTAGCTTCTCAAAATTTTGAAAACTTTGAAAAATCATTCTTAAAAACTACCCACGAGTTTTTTTTTAACTATGCAAGCCAACAGAGCTTTATAATTTCAGGAACGCGTTTTCAGAAGCTATGTTGTTTTAACTGCCCTAATAATTAACTCGTTTAAGAAATATATTTTGCATTTTTTGCATATTTCTTTCAAATAAACTATTTACAGTGATTTTTGGTCTAATCTCCAAAGCGCAATCTGTAATAAGCCGTAGGGTGATTTAGCTCCCGTGCGGTTTAGTCGCTGCTACTATGATTACAGCTACAGTACGAAATTCTATTGCACAGATTATTGCAAGTTTAAATTCCCGCTGCGGCGATACTTTTGTTTAATTTTCTTTTTTTTTCTTTAATTGTTGTTAAAAAGAGTATATTTAAAACATAAAAAGTATGGAATAGTACTAGCGACGTGACGTTTTCGCCCATTTTTGAGTAGGTAATAAAGACCGTGGATGTGCCCCAAAGTGTTCCATAACTTTCCGTATTCAGATTCAGAAAATTGTTTATCTTCCGCTTCCGGTGTCGGATTTCGTTTCAAAACGAATCGAAATCGGCTTATCCGTTCGGAAAATATAAGGCGACACATACGTAACACCCACCCACTCACCTACAGACAAATAAATTTTTTTGGATCCCTGAAGACCCAAAACATATTTCTGTTAAAATTCGTCAAAATCGCGTATCCTAAAAAAAATCTTGAAATAAGCTACTTCCCTCTACGGAAAGTACAGAAAAATTAAAAATTGAATGTTTATTTGTGTTTCATTGTTTTAAACTAATGGCAGTTACTGGGCTATTCTAATCATAGTCATGAAATTTTTTATTTGGAGAGTTCAATGTTTTATTCTTTCAAATCACTGTTCAGACAATGTTTCTCCCACGAAACCCGAGGCTGGACTGAGCCTGAGCACAGGCGGGCAGAAAACAATGAAAGATAGGTTGACCGCGCACGTAGGCATACGAAAGCTAAGGCAAGCCGAAGAGTATTCTTTGATATATAGATTACTAAAAATGGCAAGATTCAACCTGCTGCTATAAGTGGAGCTTAAAAAAATTAAAAATTTAAGAACCACGTTATTCGTCTTTTTTTTAAACAATAGTTGTAATCTAGCCTCTAGTGCATCTCCAGACTATAGAACATAAACATAAACAGCCAGCTTTTTAAAAACAACATCTTTAAACCACTCAGTGGAGCACTCCCAATCTTTAAACAATATAACTTTTGATCACTGTCAAAAATTACACGTTTAAACCACGCCTAGTTCATTCTAACACCTAAAAAATGAAAGTGTCTAAATTGCGAAAATAATTATTTTTTTAGAACAATGCCTCTAAACTACCTTTCAGTGCATTCCAGTTCCACCCTCTGTAATAGGTTACCAAAGAACAACAATTTTTAAAATTTTCCATGAATTATTGTGTGTCTAATTTTCCGAAGAGACACTGGTAAAGCTACTAGTTTAGAAAATTTCTTTGGTTGTCTGCGCCGAAACTCCCCTTCCTCGAAGAAACTCACTACAGCTGATACTCCCACAAAACCGAAACTTTAATACAATATATTTGAATTTTTCTTGAGAATTACTGACCGGAAATCCTATCTATTCCTGTCGAGAATTTCTGACTAAATCCGCTGTAGAATATAACCCGGAGAACTAAAGCTTTGTACCGAGATTCTCTTTCCTAATAACCCGGAGAATTAAACTTTGGTTATCGAGCTTCTCTTTTCCGATAATCCAGAGAACTTTGGTTAAAACCACTCTCTGGATTATCAGGAAAAACAATTTGACATTTCAGATTTGAAAGTGCAACAAAGTATTTCGTGTAAGCGGCTTGGTCGTGTTTGTATGAATCTGTAGTGCCATACTGTTCCGGACAAACACTATTTTTCTCTGATTTTCAAAATAGTTATTGAACAAATATAAATCTTATTTAAACTATTATATTTAATAAATAATAGGCCAAAAAAACAATTCATTTAAAGTGTACTTCACAGTCATCCGTTGATTTCAAACGAATCATGGCATCCGAGCTGATCAAAGTAGTTCAACTTCTTCTGGACCCTCAGTCAAAAGGAAGGTGAGCCCGTTGGACCTCCAACCGTTTAACTGCACAATAACTTTTTGCTCGACTGTCCCCTACTGCGCACTATTTTTTCGCTTGCGGAAATGTACGTAGGGAGCTCAGGTAAGTAGCATGTGAGAAAAATGACGTTGTAATTTAGTGACAGAAAAGCTAAAGATGAGAATACTTGCACTGAATAAAAATGAGGCCACAATTTTATTTTAACCGCATTGACTGCCTGTAAAACTTAATAATACACATTCTGCAGCAATTAACTAATAAATATGTTAAGTATACATGTTGAATGTAATATTTCTTAAAATACGGACAAAAACCTAGAGGGCATAGTGCGTAGGACTCGTACTCTAACCTTCCGCCAAACGCTGAAGACGAGTATAGTCATATCGGAGTATCAACCCTTCACCTACCTAAATCTGCTTACAAGAGTAGGGGAGTAATCATATCTCGCATGCAAAAATGTCCAGCTAGAGCGATTCCCAAACGGCAAGTATTTAAATATTCTCGTCATGAGTAGAGTTGAACAAATGCATATTTGCATCTTTTTTCCTATTGATCATAAAATGTTAATTTTTCGTATATACACGGTTCGTGATGTTTAGAGTCATAAAAAGTAAATTTTATTTTGCATATTTGGTATATATTACAACTTTACGGCATACGGCATATATTAGTGCATATTTTAGCTTTAAAAGGCATGAAAATGCATATTCTAGCAAAAAAAAATAAAATTTCAAATAAATTATCAAATAAAATATTCGTAGTTCTTAGAAGAAATTGCACAATTTCTTCTAGTGAAACAACATGAACCCTAGACTTGCACTTTCTAAATTTCCAAGTAGGGGTAGAGGAAATAAAGGATTAACTGACAAAGGTTGTATTATTTGGGTAGGTTTTATTCCTTAGGTACAAATTTCTTTGAAAATAATATTTAGAAATTTTTTTTATACTTATTCTTATAAATAGTTATTTATAATTTTAGTGCTTGACTAGTTCGTTTGTTGCCTTGACAGAGAGCTGTAAAGTGTAATTGTCCAGTCTATACCCTGAAAATTCCTAAAGTTGCTAGTTCAAAAAACGATTTAATTAAGAAGTGGTTGAAGCCGTATACATGTTTTAAATACGATGGAAGTGTTGTGTTGTGCGTCATCTGTGAAAAAGAGGTATTTATCCGTTTATTTTAATTTTGAATTAAAAAAAACTGTTTACTCTGTTTAAAGTTAAAAAACTTCAAACAAGCCAAAACAGCGAGTTAAAAATTTAATACTAATTTGTTATTTTATTTTGTAATTAAGCAAACAATTTAAGAATAAAATTAGAAAGTTTTTTTTTGTGATATTGCAAAGGATATGGCACAGGCCACAGGGCACATTCAATTATTTTCCTTTGTGTAAGCTGTAGTAAAATTGTACTTAAATATTGTTTTTACAGATAAACGTTAATAAAAAGTTTCAACTTGATCAGCACGTAGCCACCGGTCTGCATCAAAAAAGAAAAAATAATACGAACGAGCCAAAACAACAATTATTGCTGAACTGCTTAAATAAGAATGTCAACAATTTCAACGACGATTTGTGTAGAATGATGGTTTTATGCAATATTCCAAATAACATGAACGTTCCCGAATTAAAAAATTTCTTAGAAAAATATACAAAACAAAACGTCGTTTCCCGGACAACAGCTTCCAGAACGTGCATTCCAAAATTATACGAAGAAAATCTTCAAAAAATAAGAAACGTTGTTTCGAATAATTGTGTTTAGTTTAGTGTTGACGAAACCACCGATGCTAAAGGAAGATATATAGCGAATTTTATTGTAGGTGTTTTAAACAGCAGTCCTTCTTCCAGTTATTTAATTGCTGTTAAACAACTAGAAAAAACCAACAATTTGACAATTTCACGTTTTGTCAATGAAACCCTGTCGTTACTTTATTTGCCAAATCAAATACCACCAGATAGGATTTTATACATGGTGACTGATGGTGCCGCATAAATGGTAAAAGCAGGATAAATTTAAAAATCTTTTTTCCTAATTTAATTCATGTAACTTGTTTGGCCCATGCGATGAATAGGGTGGCCGAAGTGGTTAGAACTGAGTTTCCTTTAGTGAATAAATTAATTGATAACGGAAAAAAGGTATTTTTAAAATCACCACTTCGCGTCGAAGTTTACAAAGACTTGCTTAAAGATGTGGCCTTACCTCCACAACCAATTCTCACCAGGTGGGGAACGTGGATAGAAGCCGCTCTATTTTATTGTGAAAATTACAGTGAATTTAAAAATGTTGTTAACACCTTTGATTCAACTTCTGCTCAGTCTATAGCAGATTGTCAAGATATTTTAAAGTGTCCGGAATTGCAACTCAGTTGACCCACATAAAGGCTCATTTTTCGGAAATTCCTAGCATCATTAATAAATTAGAAACACAACACCTGCTTCTCACTGAATCTTTAGAATTAATCGAAAAATTTCATTCAATTTTGAACAAAAATAAAATATGCAAAAAAGTTAGCAGCAAAATGGACGATTTAATTCAGAAAAACAGCGGACTTTCAACTCTGAATTCCATAAAAAATATTTTAAATGGAGATTTCTTAAGCAATGGCCACAATGACGAATGTTTTGCAGTGAAAAATTCACATTTATTTAAATATTGTCCAGTAACTTCTTGTGATGTAGAAAGAAGTTTTTCCAGCTACAAAAATATATTGGAAGATAAGCGGCAAAATTTTCTCGTTGACACCATTGAAAAGCGCACATGATTATTTATTGTAATAAATAGGTTGTGTTATTTATTGATTTTACTTCTACCTGTATTTTTGTATATGCAAATAAAAAATGCAGTTTTAACTGAAAATAATAATGCGTTTCTATATTATGCAAGCCCTTTTGATTTTTTGAATGTTGAGTGTTTGTAACTAAAAATAATGAAAATCATTAATTGTATTTATCTTTTTCTTTCAACGAAAAATTACATTTGATGCAAAACGTGCTTTAACTCATATAATAATTACTAGTATTAAACTGCAGATTCAAATAAACATCAGATTTTCATATTAGGCACTAAATAAACAAACTAATTTTTTTCGTGCATATCGCAAAATGTTACTGCATATTCTTGCATATATTGAAGGTTTTATGCGGCATATTTTAGTGCATATATTGAAGGTTTTATGCGAGATATGTTGGTGCAAAAATGCACTATCTTTACAGCATATTTGCCCAACTCTAGTCATGAGCAGTACCGACACTACAAACAACCCCAAAAAAATTCAGCGAGAGCGGGTAAAGAAATAAACAATCACGTTTTAAAATTATCAAAAATCGTCTGCTTTTTAAAGACAGCACCTATGAATCACTCTCTGGCCTTTAGGGCACTGCTACCTTTAATAAATAGAAATGTTTGCAAATAACGAGAATCATCATCTTTTTTCTTAAAACAACAAATATATAATGTTTTCAGTGTACTCCACTAGTAAAAAACGAAATGAAAATTGACAACAATTTTTTAAAATCTATATCTGAAAACAGCGCTCTATATACGAGGGGGTATTGATATCTAGTTAGCCTGGAAAGTTTCTAGTAAAGAAAAGTGAATATAGTTGCTATGGTTACAACTATGATGTTCTATAAATAAGTTGTCAAAGTTTGACATCCATAAGTTGAACGGTGATGAAACTGTGAATTTTTGAAAACAGCATGTCTGAGAAAAAGATAGAATTTGAAAAATTCGAGTTTCGGTCAGTTATTAAGTGTTTAACTTTGAAAGGATTATCGGGCAAAGAAATTTTTGCTGATATGATAGAAACCTTAGGTGATCAGTGTCCTTCACACGCCACTATTAAAAACTATCAAAATGTTGGTTCTCCACGACCCAAAAAATTCCGTGTTCAAAAATCGGCTGACAAGATTCTTGCTTCAGTTTTCTGGAACAAAGATGGGATAATTCTGATAAATTATTTGGAACGGAGTAGAACTATCACGGGAGCATATTATACTGGGTTGCTTACTAAATTACGTAAAAAAATTATGGAAAAACGCCGCGGAAAACTTGCCAGAGGTGTGTTGTTTTTGCAAGACAACTCTCCTGCTCACAAGTCGTTGATTGCACTGCAAAAAATTGATGAAACTGGTTTTGAATTGGTTGACCACCCTCCCTATTCTCCGGATTTAGCACCGTCAGACTGTTATTTGTTCCCAAAACTCAAAAAAACATTTGAAAGGTAAAAGATTTTCGACAAATGACGAAGCAATATGTGCCGTAGAGAAGTGGTTTGCAGACCAAGACAAAGATTTTTTTTTAATGGTTTAGAATTACTTTATGAACGTTCTGCTAAATGTATAAGTCTTAAGGAGATTATGTTGCATAAATAAAATTTTGTTTTGAAATATTGTGGCGTTTTATATGTTAGGCTAAGTACTTATCAATACCCCCTCGTAGCCCAAAAAAATAAATGTTTGTGAGATGACGATGTAATTCCCCAGTAACTCCAAAGCACCTTCTAGTGCACCGCAACTCATATAAAACACAAGTTTTAAGAATTAGCTAGAATCACACCCTCTTTAAAAACCCCATAAATCCGCTATTTCTGAAAATGACGATAATTAAGCAACAACTTTTCCTAACTTTCATTGCATGCCCAACCCCTAAAATTTTTTTGAAAATAATGAGAATTGTCGCCTGTCTAAAAACAGCACGGTGTAAATCAACTTCTAGGGCATTAAAGAATAACCAGAATCATAAAAAATTTCATAAAATGAGAAGAACCATTTTGTTTCTGAAAACAACATCTCCAAACCGTGTTCTAATGCACCCCAACTCCTAAAAATAAAAGATATAAACACTCTGCACTGCATTCCCAACCCCGAATGTTTTTGTAAAAATGATAATTATTTCTTTTTTAAACACACTTTTAAACACGCACTACCGAATCTAAACTCGTAAAATATAAAAATCTCTAAATATGACAAGAATGTCACCCTTTTTAAAACAGACATCTAAACCACTTTTTTGTGCACCTTACCTACGACGAAATTTATTAATTTCTTATCTCTAGCAAGCCTCGTTCACACCCACCATCATTTTTTTTCTTTTTGGAGCTTTTTTAATGATGTGAACGTAAAAATGTCAAAATTTTCTGTAATCTTTGATTTTGATGCACCACCTGAACAAAATAACATTACCGCAGAAAGAAATGTAGTAGATTAGAGAATACGGAACAAAGCAGCAGGTTTATACAAGGAAGGTCTTGAGGCCGTTTTCCGACAACTTATTTTCCCATGGGCTGCGGATTTTGATATTTGATACCCTATTATTATTGGTTTAGACATTAGCTTATTCTAGTTTAAAATAAGTAAATAAAAGTGATATTTAATTTTCAAAGGTTGTATCTCCATAAGGGTCTACTTTTCGTTTTGTTGAGATAAATTAAACTATTTCATACAAAATAATTTACAAAGCATTTTGTTTTAACCATACAATTTTCTTATGTCTGTGTAATAAGAAACTGAAATTATTGTTGTCATTTTACATGAAATAAATTTAATTTTGATTAGTATTTAATCCACAATAAAAATACTATTTAATTTATGTGTGAAGTGACGAAAAGGGTTGTTTCTCTGAGAAAATAGTAAAAGAAGGATTAATGCTTCTTTTAAAATTTGCTGGGACATGATTTAATAAACTCTGCCATTAAAGGAACGACAGAAATAATATGCTGTTGTTAATCTTTTAGGAACCGTAAAATACTCCGTTCTCATTGAGGCATTTATTTCAAATATTGATAAGCCAATGTTTATAACCAACAATAATGGTGTGTCAAATATCAACAAGGGTGCATTTCTGGATGTAGGTATGTTGAATTAAATCGACCCGTTTTGGTTTTCTAGAGTGCGCTGTTAAATTTATAACATGTATTTTGATTTACTTTGTATATTATCTGTTATATTGTGTTTGACTTATAACAAATTACTGATAAAAATATCTAAAAACTTGCTTATATGATTTATGCCTTCCATGAATAAATGTCTATGTGAGTGTTTAGTGTAGTAACCAGAGGATGTTGCATTTGTTACCACAAAAATATAGTTGAGTAGCTTAAAGTTCAATTATAATATTATTAACATGTAGTCAATAGGTGTGTTATTTTCAAATTTGCTAAATTCGATTGAAAAGCGAAATAATACTTGAATAGTATTTTACTATCAAAACCTTTCCCATATAATATAAAAGAGCGGACGTGTCAAAAACAATTGTTTGCATATACCTTTCAAGCCACCAGAGGAAACACAATCGGAAAGGATTTAAGTGTGGGAAGGCCCTTGCTGCCCATATCTTCCGATCAGTAGCTAGCAAGCGAATATCGGCCGGGTCGTTCTGTCACCAATTTATGGCTACGCGTTATACAGCGACACGCACTTTCCTCTCCAGGCCTGTCTTTGCAAACTTTGCTGTAAAACAGTTAACTTAAAAATAGAATTACGTGAATGGGACGCACCGCAATTTTTGTTAATTAATTTACTGTTTTACTTAATTCTCAATCTTACAGAGGTAATGTTACTTAAACAGAGTATAATTTCCCAAATCGTCAGATAAAGTTGGAGATTCAACCCTGCCTGTTCCCAGTAAAAGTACTCGAGAAGATAGAGCAAGAAATTGCTCCTCATTCCGGAATTGAACAGCGGTGCGTTTAGTAAATGTGATTTCGATATTTATTGTAGACAGGGAGGTTAATTTGGGAATCTTATGTAGGTCACTCAGCCTACTCTGATATCCAGATTAATTTATCGTAATTTCGAACTTCTCTCGTTCTGCTTTTCTTAAAGAAACTTTTACAACTGTAGATTCTCTGATTTATAGTATCGATTGCTTGTTCTACAATATAATTTTATTCATGCCCTGTTATTTTATATAAAGGCTATTTGTGTATTCTCATCCGCCTTTTGCTAGCCGAACTCTAAAGGAAAGTAATAAAATTCCTTTGATAAATAAATTGGATGACATTTTGATGCGAATGCTTGTTTGATGGAGAACGCGCAAACCAAAGCAGCTTTATTCTGAATTAGATTGAATGAAACCCGAGTGCGGTGACATATAATCATGCAGAGAGAGATAAAATATTCAAAGGACGCTTGGTGGAGCGAGATAAGGCACATAAGATAGAATACAATTTAAAATATCGAACGAAATAGAAGAAAATGGAAACGCTTATTGCGAAAAATATTGCGTTTTCCTTTGTTTATACCACTTCTATATTTGATGCAGCACCAATGACATTTTAAAGCGCTTCAAGGCAAATTCTGATAGATTTTAAAATGAAAACATAACTTCCTTTGTCTTTAGTTGTGTGTGTCACTTGCTGAAAAACAAGAATAGTTTTCAGCAGAACTTCTTTTGCCTGCATAACCATACATTGTCCTAATATAAAATTTTTTCTAAAGGAATGTTCTCCTTTATGTTACTTGAATGCGATAAATAAGCTTTCGCTTCTCCCATACTCTCTCAAATCTTTAACCGTTTCACTTCTTACTTTCCCATATTCTACCGAAGTATGGACAGTTATAATTTCACGCAAATTTTCAAAATTTCAGATTTTGATAAAAATACACGTTTTGGAAAAACCCAAAAAAGTTGTTTTATAAAAATGTCTGTCTGTGAGTGGGTGCGTGCGTGGGTTGAAGGATGCGTGCGTGGGTGAGAGATATAGAGGAACGAAAACTGTCCTATATCTTCGGAACCCCTTGACCGATTTTTATCAGATTTGGTATGAGAAAGTTTTTTTAGTTGCAAGTAGTTTTGTGCAAAAAAATTACTCAGAATCGGAACCGAAAACGGAAATTAAATGTTTTTTTGGTATTGTTTTTTTTTTAATTTTAAACCATATTGTTGTACTGCATCTAAAAGCAAATTAAATTTTTCTCGAATACCGTGTATTCAAAACGAAGGCTTATCTTGTCATTTTATAGTCCTTAATCAGTATAATCATGTGATGTAAAAACATTTTTGTAAATATGAAAAATGTAAAAACGGCAGGTTTTTTATGTTTTAGAAATGTTCAAAAAATTACCCTCAAAAACAGTATAATCATGATTTTAAATTTTGTGAGCCGATGGAGCTTGCAGTGAACTACAAATCTCCCAAATTTTACTCTGCCCTATCCAGAATTTCTTTAGCAGTTTTAAATTCATTAATGAATTATTCAAAAACGCACGTCAATGGTTATAAACTTTAAACAGTTAAATGTTTTTTTAACCACACCTATCAGTGACCTGTAATCAAATATATATTTTTCATCATGTGCATATTTTTGGTAACGCTTTAAATAAACCATTTATACAACTTTTGGTTCAAAATCTGCAGCGCAATATTTAGTGCTTATGTGAACAGATAATTTCCAGTGCCAGACAACTAGGTCTTGTTCAGTTTCTCTGGGCGCGAGAATATTTAAAACGTTAAATATATGGGAAAGTACTAACGACGGGTTTCTCCCTATTTTTAATTACTGTTAAAATAATCAGTTAATGATTTAGTCGGAGTGAAAAATTGCAAATTTTCTCCTTTCCAAGAATAAATAAAACAAACAAAAATTGTTTAAGATTAAGCAACATCGGTCAAGGCGGTAGCTTGGAGTTTAAGCGCTAGGCCTCTAACACTGAGGTTCGATTCCCCGCCGAAACATTGCAGCAATAAAAATCTATGCCGCAACCCGCCACTCACATTCTCCAATACATTGTAGGCAGCCGTGGCGTCTTAATGCCCGAAACCTCTGGTATTTAGTACCTTACTCTACCTGAGCGTTACGGAGAGTACACGAAGAGTGTCGAACTCCAGAAAAAGATGTAAAGGCTGATTGCGCGGTCAAGGCACATGTACTTCTGCATGATTCAGACTATTGTTTGAATCCATAGCTGCTAGTACGGAGAAGGTTTTCGGTTTTTTTTCTGAAAATTTTTAATATAAAAGCATGTAAGTGTTATATCCTTGAATACAAAATATTTTCTATGTATTGAGCACATAGAACTGCTAGGTTGCGTTCGCGTCACAGCGCTTACATTACACCATCAAGTTAATGCTTTTTAGAAGTTTGCAGAAACGTATAGGCGAAACGTTACCAAAAAACATTTTTTTTTCTGTATCTTGAGCCGTATTTGAATTACATAGAAGCGCAACAAGTGTTGGACCACCCTGTATTACTCACATAACTAAAAGTTTTGTATAGTACTGATTTGTTCACCATTTCTGCTGCCCCAAATTAAACGGATAAGAATACATTTCCGATTCAAATTTCCCAACAGTGTAATTATACGGTGTTTCTTAAAAAATACGCCACAAATAGGAAACTTCTTTGTTATCGGTTTTTCAGAAACATCTTTTTTTTTTCATTTAATTTATGCATCATCTAAAACCGTTTTTACGATTGTAATATTTGTTACTTCACTTATGGTTGGCGGGAAATTGAAATAATTTAAAATTGTGACAACAGTGGACTAGGTACCTTTAATTCTTAAAATTTTGAAAACGTTTGTAAGAGAACGATAATTTTATTTTAAAAGTAATACCGACTATGAAGTTTCACTAAAAAATAAAAGTTTTCATTCTGATTCTCTTATTTTCAATTGTGTTGTTACAGCACAAGTATAATAGTGTTTCTGAACTGAAATCAACAGGCAGACGCCGGTGAGTGCATTCACAATTAGTTGGATGATTTACTATACATGTGCAAAACATGTACATGCGCAAAATTTTTTTGATAATTTTTAAGTTTTTAATTACTCATACACTGAATTTGCTTACAAACTTAACAATCGATGGCCCAAATTTTATATTACCCGTTTATCAGTTTACTCCTGTTTCAAAATTCATTCTCAAAATAATACCTTCCTCTAGCGAGGAAGGTAAAAAATACTACCGACTGTTTTTTTTCGCTAAACTTTTACTCAATCCTATAGTTTTCTGTTTTTAAATACAGTTATTCGTTTGGAAAGTTTGTAAGAAATCATCAAACCGTAGTAAGGGACATTACTTGTTGTTTCACAATTTTTTTTAAATTTCTATAAAAAAACAAAAAACTAAAAGTTTATTGGAAAAGTAGCCAATTCTTGTATTCTTTTAAACAAGGAAAAAATAAATAATGTTATTTTTGATTGAGACTTCATTTTTTTAGTGGAATCGTTTCTCTCTTACAAACATTTTCAAAATTTAGAGAAATAAAGGCAGTTTACTCTTGTCAAAAGTTTAAATTAATTAAATTTCTCACCAAACCATTTGCTAATTGACAAATATTACAGCCAGAAAAGTGGTTTTAACTGTACAAAAATGTTATAAAGAGTAATTTTTTTGCGACTTTGATAATTAAAAGAATTCTATTTGTTGTATACTTTTTAGGAACATACTTTGATGCAATATTAAGAAAGCATCATTCAACATTTTTAGACGGTCATAATACACTTAGAAGAAAACAAATTGTATTTAATGCTGTTATAGAATTTAAGCATTTGTTTTAGTTATTAACATTTTCTGCGGGATTGTTTTGAAATTCTATGTAGTTTAGGATTAGGATTAGGTTAGGAGTGTAAACGTGTGTAATAATAAACGTAAGTTGGATATTGTGATCTTCAGACATGAGCAAACTTTGTGGACACGGTGGACGTTGTGGTTTATTATAGTAGTGGGCGTTGTGGTCACAGTGACCGTTGTGGCCTGTTACGGTAGTGAGCGTTATGGTCGTAGTAAGCGTTTTGTCTATCGCTCATCGTGCAAGGCGACAGTCGCCAGAATTCGAGCTGTTATACGATATAGACTTGGTGGGCGTTGTGGCCACCAGACATGAGTAGACGTTGTGTCCGGATCCAGCATAAAACCCATTGTCGTCTTGGTTGTCGGGCGTAGCTTTAATAGAGTACAAAATAGAAACGGTCTTAATGACTTACGTTCGTGCAGCAGGTTCAAAATGTAACTACTGTACCGAGTGAAAGGTAAATAAAACGTGCGTCGACACTCATTTTTGCTAGATAACTCGGTAGCCACATAAAAGTTTAGAACAGACTATAACACTCGTTAAATGAATTTTTAAGAACCCTACTTTTTTTGGCTAAATTATGTCTCTTAAATAATATGCTTTCCAAGAATAAAAATCGTGATTTACTGTTGTGTTAAACTCTTAAGCGTACAACAATTATATTATGAGTTTTGTTTTAGAATTAGGACACCTGATGCGAATGGAAGATAGCACATGGTTTCGCGAATCTTCAGATGGACACCACCGAGAAGAAGAAAAAGCTGAAGACCCAGACGTTCGTGGAACGAGGAATTAAGAGCAGCAATGGAGGCACGAAGATTAATTGCAGAAGATGCAGCAGACAGGGAAGCGTGGCAAAATATTTAGCCCAAAAATATTAGACTTGAAATATGCATGTAGTTAAAGGGTACTATAATACGTAGAATGTTAGATTTCAAACATGTCAAAATATACAGTGTTCTATCTTAAATAAGGAATCTGGGACCATTTCGGTGAATCCGCAAGAGCACAAAATTATTGTAATCGACACTAAATAATAGGATTGTGCGTGTATATTAAACAATTCAAGTTATGTTTTATAAATAAAAACAAGCAGGTGAGCCGTGGTTTGTTTACACTCTGATAACGTTGATGACCATCTATACAGGGTGGCTGATTGTTTTATTGGACAGCATATATCTGCTGTAGTATTGTAGATACAAGAAAGAATCATTGAATTTTTTTAAATTCTACCTTATCTACGATACTGTGCATTTTATAATTTTTGAAGACTTACTGTTTTTCACGGAAAAAGTCTAACTATATTCTTTTATGTAAACCGCTCTGAATTTGATTTTTGAAAAACTTTTTAATAAATACTCGTCAGATTAAAGTAGCACAAGTAAGGGTTTGCATAAGAATTAGACAACTAACTTGAAAGAATAATAGAATCACAAGATGGCTATGATTGTTTTTTATTGGCTCTGCGAATAATTAAATAACGACAACAAACTACTAACAACACTCCAGTTTTATATTAAATTCAATTTTGAACAGAATACTGTCAACTGAATTGCACAATTTTCTGTGCAATTTGACTGCAGACTTTTACGTTTGATAGTTTAATGTAATAGTATATTATTTTAAGCGGAGGAGAAGTATGACTTTTCATGGCGCGCCTGAGTTTACCCGCCGAACGCAGTGAGGCGGGTAATAGAAGGCAAGCCATGAAAAGTCACTTCTCCTCCAAATTAAATATGCTATTTTTTCTTCAAACGCTTTAAAATATGTATTATAAAGCTGCCATGTTTTTGTGTTTTTGATATTCAGCTCTGGGTTTGATTTATGCATACAATACTAGAAATGTAGTAGGCGATTAATAAATGCAAGTAGTTTCGATTGTTATACAAAAAAACGTTTTGACAGATATAAATTGTTCATCGTTGCTGTTAGTTGTGACCGGTTAGTTTTTGAAATGCAACCGAGCTTGTCGGCAGAAATTGAGGCTGCGGCCAATGAGGCTGTCTCCTCTCTTGGACCCACAAAATCTAGCGAGAAATATTGTGCCGCGTACGATCATTTTAAAAAGTGGTGCGATTCAAATAATGTAAATAAATTTGAAGAAAATGTGTTTCTAGCATATTTCAACACAATGGCTAAAGAGAAAAAATGGAAATCATCGACCATGTGGTCGCGATATTCCATGCTCAAATCGCAACTAATAATTAAAAACGGAATGGATATAAGTAAATGTTTAAAGTTACGCGCGTTCTTGAAAAAAGCAAACGAAGGGTATTCTGCAATAAAATCAAGAATTTTTTCGAAGGAGCAGTTCGAAACTTTTTTATTTGAAGCGCAAGATGATTTGTATTTAGGATTAAAGGTAATACGTTTTAGGTAATTTTAATTTTGTGGTTTAAATATGTAATTTCTTCAGATTGTTTTATTAATTGGAGTAACTGGAGCCTGCAGATGTGATGAAATGGTAAAAATGAAAATTACAGATATAGAGGACATGGGGAATGTTGTATTGATTAAAATTCCGGATAGTAAGACTAGAAAAGTTCGATCGTTCACAATAATTGGAGAAAATTACGTCAAAATCTATCGAAAATACGCAGCGTTAAGACCAAAAGATATGCCAGAAACTAGATTCTTTTTAAAATATCAAAATGGAAAATGCTGCAGAAGTGTAATGGGAATACACATTATTAGCAGTGTTCCTGGAAAGGTTGCAACTTTCTTAAAATTAAGTAATTCAAAAGAATACACAGGCCATTCTTTAAGACGCACTTCGGCTACACTATTAATTGATGGAGGAGGTAATATTGAGTCGCTAAAGCGGCACGGCTACATAGAGGAGTCGCTGCGAAATAAAAATGAGAATGCAAGTAAAATATTAAACTTGAATGAAGTTATAACACCTAGTGGCAGCAAGACAAATCTTATTGAACCATCAGCATCTCATTTGATTGCAGAAAATTTAACTTCTACAGTACTGCATGGTTTTAATTTTCAAAATGCAACATTGACAAATTGCACGTTTAATATTAGTTTGACAAATAAAAATGACGTTTAAATTCGTATTTTCATTGTTGTGTGTTATTATTTTAGCGTTTCCATAGCAACACTTTTCCCTCCATGGAGGGAAAAGGAAAAGTAAAACTGTCGCCGGCGGAAAAGTTGCATTTTTCCGCAGCCACCTCAGTCAAATTATGACCTAATTATTTTACGTTTGAAGAAAAATAATATTTAATGTACAATTTTTCAACATCATGTACCGGGTGATCTTTAAAAAAATAAAAGTAAACATTGTCTCTAATAAATTACACTGTATCACAGGTCATGTAGAATTAAAAAACTTTAACCTCCAATACCAAATTTCGTTCAAAAAAGGGTGTAGGTGGCGCTGGATGCCACTATTAGGCAATCCTACCTAGTATAACATACGCACCGCAAATGCTATACTTTTTTTCGAACGCAAGTTATAATATATTGTTATGAAGCAGAAAAAATTTTTTAATTATTTTTCGTATTTTAGAAATATTCCTTATGTAACATATTTAATGGAATTGAGTTCATACACAATTGCAACTTTGTCAGAGATTTGGGTGTGTGATTATACATGAGCATAGTTCGGTTTATCTATATAAATAAAAATCAATTGCCGCATGTTGCTACATCATCACTTGAGAATGGTTCGACCGATTTGGCTCATTTTTGTTTGATGTGTTCGTAATTGTCAGGACAAGGTTTGTATGGAAGAAAATTTTGGGAAAATGCACCGGAAAAGTCGGAAAATTTGGAAAATCCAAAAAATGATTTTGTATGGTATTTTTGTATGAGATTTCGTATGTTTTCGTTTTTGAATGACTTTTCGAAGAGAAAAATGGAAAAAGAAATGCTTGCGTGGGGCGTGGCCCACGAGTTCAGCTAGTTTTAAATAAAATGCATTGTGACAATATGCAGGCTAATAAAAAATCGGACACCCTGTATGAGAAAATGTATTTTCTGGAAAGTCTTTTACAAATTTTCAAGTTAATCCGTTTACTGTCGATCAGTTAAAAGAGAAGTATCCCAATTTGAGTTAAGTTTCCAATTTCGCATCTATGTCTGTATCAATTGAACTTGTTCTCGATTGAATAGTCATGAAATCGAATTAAACTCTTCTATTGTGAGCGCGTCACGTTGCATCTCATTATTCCATCGCAACGGCTCGAGGCTAATTGAATAATGACGTCACCCTGCGAGTCGGGCGCTCAAAAGAAAAGAGGGCTGCGAAATTTAATAACAAAAGCCAGTCATACCCCCACGGGCAGACCTGTCTTCGAAGCGCCGTCGGGACGTCACCTCCGGGACGTCAACGGGACATGACTGTCGTAGCGGACTGTGGTTTTGTCCGGATGTTTTTGTGAAATGACGAGCGGTTTGTGAAATGTAAAATTGGTTTGTCGGAAAGCTTTCATACGGTTCGCTTCTTGACACTAATTTAAGTAGGTTTCAGCTTCGAAGAAAATAAGCGTTTTTCTTGTTCAACGTCTGACAAGGTGATTATGTTAAATTGCTTTCTAAAGCCCTTGAAATTAAAAACGAACTTCTTTTTGGCTTGAAGAGGAAAGCCAATTGATGCGTATATATTAGGCAGGGATTTATTATATTTCAAATTTATTTTCTTCCTGTGCCGCACGTCAATTATGAAAGCAACGAAGGAGATATAAATTGAGCCTTGTATTTTATTTACTCCTATCAGCAGCTATATTGGCATTAAATGTGTTCTAGAGAGAGTTTCCAAGCGAATGTCGCAAAGTATATGGTAAAACTCTACATTCAACAACACGGCGAGCAACCTAATAAAATTTTTTTCCAGAGATGATAGACCTTGAGATTTAACTTTTACTAGAACAAAAAGTTGTCTGATAACCGTCGCGAAACCTCCCTCGCATAAACCCGTTCTTCATTTCCCATTCTCTGATTCTATATGTATCATTACTTTACATTGTAGAAGTTATGTTAACTTCTTCAACGAATCACGTAAAATTAAACCTTCCAGAAGCTTTTGCTTAAAGATAACAACATTCCTGTTGTTATATCACACCACCAAGATTAAGTTAATGTAAACTACAAAGTGGTTTAATGAAAGCGTCGATTTTCGTCATTTTATTTATATATTCATCTAGCTAATACCCAGCCTGCGTTGCTACGCCTCAATAAAGCGAAATCAGTCAATAAACACACATTTTCGTAAATATCGCCAGCACCACCTAACGGGTCAATTTTTTGTAAAAAAATTACCCTTTTAAAACCTTCCTCTCCTTAAAACACACTTTGTGTCAAAGTTTGAGCTCAACCGTCAAAGTAATTTTAGAGTCTATAGGGAACATACACACAAACATACACTTTTATATACAGGGTGTTAATGAATTGCAGGGACAAACTTCTAGGGCTTGCAAAACACAACAAAGCAAACAACTTTTGTTAATAAATCTGTTGCCAAAAGTGTTTCCTTTAGGAAATAGTTAAAGATTCTTTAAGAAGTAACTGAAAATAGGCAACTCAAATTGCATTTTCAATTATTTTGCACAGGTCATTCGGAATTTTGAAAAAAACAACGATCTAGACATACATGCATTCAAATTTTGACACAATTTGATATTTTTGTGATACTTTTTAACTTTTCTTGCGTTCGTTTCTTTCTGTGCCTTTTATAATTCGTTTTTTTCGTTCTGTGATTTTTTTGATAATTATTTTCTTTGTTATTTTGTTCTGTGTTACGTATTTTTGTGTTATGGCGAATTATACTTTTGCCGAACAGCATGACATGTTGAAACTGTAGAAGAACTCACGGCGCGTATTCTTGCTGCATGTGAAGAAGTTCAACAGACTCCTGGTATATTTAGAGGGTGCGCAGGAATTTACTTCGTAGATGTGCTTCGTGTGTAGGAGCTGGGTGGCGACATTTTGAACATTTACTATAATTTTGTTAATTTTTGAATTAGTTACTGTAAATTTTTCAAATAGTTGATTTTTGCTTTGTAATTTTGGTTTTTTCTATTGCTTAGTTTTGAAATAATTTGTTAATTAATTTATTTTTAATTTAATTTGAATTTGAAAAGTGGGAAAGTGGACTTTATTTATCCTGTATTAATTACCGTCGTTATGGAAACAAATAGTAGGTAATCAATTGAGTTGCCTACATTTAGGCGCTTCTCAAAGAATGTTTGAGAAGCTCTATCCCTGAAAGGAAACACTTTTGACCACACATTTATTAACAAAAGTTGTTTGCTTTGTTGTGTTTTGCAAGCCCTAGAAGTTTCTCCCTACAAAACACCCTCTATATAGATTATTAAGGGTCAGCTCGTAGGTGAAAATTTTGATGTTAAATATTTTCTAATTGCAGATGACTTTTATAGGTTAAAATCTCAAAACTGATTTTTTGCTTTACAGATAGTTTTATGGCAACTACTTAGTTTAACGGTTCAAGTAAGCGGCTATAAAGAAACCTTACAGCGATTTTTTCGGTGGAAGGTTGTTTCTACTATAATTTAACATGTTCATTGAATTTGTCACCAGAAATTTTCAAAAAAAAACAAAAAACTGACAGAAGGGGTAACAAGGGGCAGGCCACTAGAAATATCTCGCGCGCACAGAACTGCTATTTAGCATTCGTAGAATACCTATTTAAACTACTTCTGCTGAGCTTATAATAATGTAGAGTACGCCCTTACCCATTAAAGGTGTCATCTGGTTTTGTATTTCCTAGTTTTTTATAATAACAACTTTGCTTATCACAAGTAACGCAACTAGTGATTTCATTGAAATTATCCAAAATCAACTAGCACCATGTAAAGCCATGGGCATTTACGTTTCTTTTGTCTAAGCTGTGTGGTAAGAAACAAAAAAAGTTACTATATTTAAATATTTATTTCTCGTTACTCTATTTGATTCTGTAGTTTTGCCATGTTCTTATCAAAATTTTTATGGTTTGGTAGAAACAAATTTCTCATGGGTTCCGAGGTTGCGTGTTATGTGGTCCAACGGGTGAGAAAATTCGTCAGCGTTTTTTAATTAGTACGTAGCAGAAACTGCACGGATCGGGTCGGCCCGTAGGGACCCTGGCTCGGCCCGGCTCGCAAGCCGTGCCTGCACGGTCCGGACCTATGACTTGCACGGGCTGAACCTCGCCGGGCCGGGCCTATTACAAAGCGGATACGGACCAGTCCGGGTCTAGCACAATGTTGATACAAAACGTGAAATAGAATAAAGAACGGGGTCAATTATTTACGTCAGCTCTGAAAAAAAAGACTAAAAAACACTAAACTGGGGAGGCTGATATAGTCAAGTACTAAATTTCTTCTAAAATTTGCAATAAACGAAAACAGTGCCGAAAGTGTTTATGACGACGACTGTTTATATTTGCTGATAATGCTGATATATTAACGCAAATCAAAAGGCGGAATGTTCTGTTATTAAAATTACATGATCAATTAATTGATTGCATTTTTATGAGTGGTCTGTACTGCATAGCTTATGACTCAAGTAGAGTTCGGCAGTAATCCCCATTACTTTCGGTTTACAAATTTTGCCATTGCAATGCAATTGCAATTTTGTTTTAGTTTTTTTCATATTTTTCGTTATTTATTTTTTGATTTTGGTGTATAACGTGCTGTGGTGGGTGGTTGTATCTACAATTTATTTCATAATCGATAAAGAAACACAGTCAACTCTGGAAAAATAAATAATAAGGGTGAATTAAAATTAATGTCTTTTAATGAGGGCGACAGAAAAAGTGAGTTTTGGAAAACTTTTAGCCTTGTTCTTATAGTGCCATAACCCTATTCAGGGCGTTGGCTACCTCTCTCCTATGTCTGTGTTTATTGCGCGGCGATAGATAATTTGCAAAGACAGACATAGGGGACCTACAGTTTAACGTGGGTTCCGAACCACAGGAAGTGCATACACTTCTTCAAAGAACTTTCCTGGGGAAAAATCCACCTCGCTGGTTTCCCGTTGCCTTGCGAGGGAGAACGACCGGGCCGGGGATCGAACCCGGATCCGCTGCATTGGTTGCCCGCGCTCTTACCACTGAGCTACGGCCGCTCTCAGCTTTAGCCTTATAGTAAACGTAAATTGTCAATTGCAAGAGTTTGTTTAATGTAAAAATTGTGAATTACTATTTAAAGATATATCGAACAAAACAGGCACCTCGCACCTTAAGGAGACACAAATGCATTGAAAAAGCTTTAACATCGCAGGTTTCAACAATACGTGCCTTTGTAGAAAAAACATCAGTTCTTCTGTTAACGAAAGTTACCAAAAAAAATGTGTTTGTAAAGGCATAAGACGGTTTGAAACGGTTACAGGAAAAGGTTTAAAAGTTTGTGTCAGTATTTGACCAAAATTGGCGCGTTCTATGGCATAGTAAATGTTGAGAACGTGTTACCACTTGCGACAACAATACTAATGCATTTGAAGTTAGGAAGCAGAGAAGAAACTGCTTGAAATTTTACCCGAAGTGACGGAGGTTATAAAAAAAGAATTTTGCGCAGCAACGACTAAGATTTGGACTGACGATTTTACGCTTATACTACATTTACCACTCAATATATGAATCGTAATTAAGAATTAAAAAAATAAAGTTTATACTAGCGATTTCTCATGCGAGGAAAAAAGACAAGACATGGAAAAAATTACTGCAAAGATTTACTGATTTTAGTTTTAAGGATATTTTTCCTGGACCGGGCCGGGCCTGGAGAATTAGAGTTCGGAGCCGGGCCTGTAGTAGTATATTCCGGGTTGGGTTGAGCCGGGTCTATAGAATTAGATTCCGGACAGAATAGGGCCGGGCCGGGCCTGTGAACATTCCCGGGCTGGTCCGGTCTACATTTTTTACACGTTCAATTTGAGTTTCGATCAGGAAGTGTCCTAAAATCGGAGTCGGGCCGCACCGGGCCCTAAAAATTTGTCCCGCGCAGGGCTCTTGTAGGTGCTGTATACTATTCGATCATGCATAAAAGCGTCTGCTACCGAAATTAATTTCAGGAACAATGTTTGAAGTCTTACGAACAAGCAGTTACGAAGTGAAGCTTCAATAAAAAATATGGGCCCGTCCTGTCCTTACTTATAGTTTATTGCGATTTGACAAGTGCTTTATTTTGTGTTATTAGTTTAGTAATGGATTGTGGAGCATCCGGTATAGCATGGACACTTCGACAACAATCAGTGTTAACGATTTAATGTATTTTATGTGGATAGGTAGAGAAACATTACTCAAAACACCGGCATTACTAATGACTAACTGATTGACCATCTTGTAAATCAAAAATGGAGGCTTTTGGCTTTTCTTTATAGAACTGTTAATTAAAAGGTGGGATTTTTTAAAATTGTGTAGCCATCCCTTAGTAAATATTACGTTACCTCTGCACTTGTATCATCAAATATATCTGTTTTATTATTTTTTTTAAGGTCGTATGTATTAATTTCTAGCAGCTGATTGTATCGAATATTATGTTTTAAGGCCTTGAGTGGAATTTTTTGATGTTTATCTGCTCGTCTGCGAGTCTTTCTATACAAGCGTAATAGAAAAAGCTTTCGGATGAACAAAGTAAAACTTGGATGAAAAGTTTAGTAGTCCACTGCAGGTGTGTTGTATGAAAGCTGAGCTGAGCGTTTAAAAAAGGGGTCAAGAGTCGTAATCATCTGAAATATTAAATAGTTGCTTAGCTCAAATAAAAATTCTTCAACATATCTAGTGAAAGTAAGCTACATGATAATTAAAAGTTTAAAGATCATTATTGTTAAATAAAACGAGGTTGGTCTGCCTGCAAAAAATGTACTGTTTGGAATTAATATTCGGCTATACCAAGACAAAGTTATGGGTCGCATTTACAATGCTAAAATAGTGGAGTTGTTTAAATCGAATGCTCTGTTGCCTCTTTCTACTTTGAACATTTTCGGAAGTGCTGTTCTTACAAATCTGGACTGTGTAACCTAGCTAAAAGCCACTGTTTAGTACAGTGTTTCCAAACCTTTTTATCTTCTTTGCTATACGAAATACAACTATAGAAGAAGGTATTGTGATCATCATGTAGAATTTCGTCAACGAGTTTTTGTTGTTTCAAAAGTCTACGAGTTCCAATTTTAAAATCGGGATGAGCATAATAAACGACAATAGGAACAACTTTCCATTGAAAAAACACCACTCGGATTTTCTTTTGGTCGTCTACCTCAACAGTTTATTTAAGTAATCGCCAAAAAAACGACCATCACCTAAAGTAAATGAAAAATCGATTTTAAGATTGTGACAGATAAACTGCTTGTACCTAAAAAACACTAAATATCATAAAACAGACAATTGTTTTCAGAAAACAGGGGCGAGGGAATGGTGGTCAATTTCAGTGTAAACCCACTCAAAAATGAATCTTAGATTCGTATTCTACATATGTCGAATAGCCAATCTGCCTAAAAAAAACTCTGGAAAGTTTCCTTTCGGTTGTTTACCTCAACAATTCAATTAGATAATTGCCAAAAAAAACACGACTATCACTAAATTATGAAATTTTCAATAGTTCAAACGTTTTCATAACTTCTAAAATTTTTATGATTTTCATCAATTTCTAAAATTTTGAAGATTATTCAACGTTCCAAAAAATATCAATTATGAAAATTTTTAAATTAAAAAAAAGCGGTTTAACATACGAATTTATTAATAAGTTCTAGCTCTACCGTTAAAGTTCATATTAGTTTATAAATAAATAATTTTATTTTACTTCTACAATACATGCTTATTTTCACCTTATGCGTATTTTGATAACATGTTTACATCTCATTGTCAAAGGTAAGATTAAAAAGTAAACAGTTGGTGTCGCTATAGAAACAATAGAACAAAGGTAACTTGATCTTGGTTATGCATGTCTCCAGACGGATGATATATTATTCTAAAACGTCCAATAATTTTGAATTGTAAAGGTCAATTTGTTGATTCATTTAGGGTACAGTGTTTAAGTGTTTGTGAATTTCAAATGATTTTAATATATTTAATTTACGTTTACCCTCCCAAAAGTGCAAAAATTTCATATTATAATTAAATGTCATTATAATGACTCTTCTAATAAATATTTAGCTTAATTGTATTTTTCTGGTGTTTATTATATGCAAAATGTACTAAACAAACCACATTGTAATTACAGTAAGTAAACCTGCACCAACGCAGGCAATAAACAAAACCATAATGAGTTTATTCTAATGCTAATCTGGTCATTAAGGAGCCAGCTCTTGAAAAAGTTGGTGCAATAACTAAATAGTACTGAGAACGTTTTATATTTATTTATGAAAATTCAGTATTTTAGTTGATGGGTATTTGTAAAAAAACTACAAAACGAGTCCAAGATAGCATCATCCGCATAAATATAGTAATGGCTGCCTTTTGGGTTCCAAGGGTCCATTGCAAGTATACTTACACACAAATGCACATTAAATTATTGTGCGGTTATATGAATAAAATGTAGGACTCGCTTATATATCAGTATAAAATTGCGAAATACTACAAATATCTAAGAAAGTAAAAATCAAATCATTGCTCTAACACTATTGCCAAAGATCGGACATTTAGTCCCAGAACAGCAAAAAATTTCCTTAAATTTCAATAAGTATACAAAAGGGCGTACTTAAATCCATTATGTTACACGGATTTGCAAAGCGGTACAACTACAACTGCAATATTTGAGATATATCGCTTTATTCGGTGTTACTTTATTGTTGAGCTAAGCTAGAGGTACTGCACTCAAAAATATTTTTCTGCGATTCATAAAATTTTTCCGTGTATTACTTTTAACACCCAGCCTATTTATATTTTACGCTTACCAACTCAGTTAAGTTATCAAATAGATCGAGATAATAAACCAGCTGGCCAGATGAATAATACGTATCTAAACAAGTTCCTTAAGATCAAACATGTGAGTGTGCCGCTATTTTAAGCCCATAAATAAATCGTTTAAAACTGCATATATGCGCCAAATATATATTTAAAGGAATTATGCCACGATTTATTATTAATTAAATGCCCCATTAATTAAACACGTACTAAATACGAGACTAGAAATCCGGACTGTGACTATTACTATATAGCTCATTTTTTGAAGGTACACTCTCATTTAATACCTCTTTTATATTTCTGTGATTGTTTACTGTTTAAATTATTTCATTCTATAAACGACAATTTTTGTTATAAAGGTTTTTCCTATATTGCTGAGATATATTTTACTTCAGTGTTTTGGACATTATTTTAATGTTGCAGTTTGTAATCATTTAAATACAGGTGCAGTTAATTATGTTTGAACATGCATTCGTAAGCTGCAGAAGCGTCTTGCTTTGATTTTAATTCCTCCCTGAATATGATATGTTACCACATCATCGTTCATAGATTAAATGCGGTTATGATTATAACCCATATATGTAGCAATTGCTACTTTCGACTACTTAGCGTATTATTTAAGTAATCTTTATATTTTTACACATAGGAACCTGCGTAGTAAATTGTCGAAGTTAGTTACGCGAACACGTATGTGCAAAATTTTATAGTATTATTAGTTAATTTTTTACATAGAATTTTCTTGCTAAAATTGTGCATTCATATCAAACTTAGAAGCACAGCCTGGAGCGCAAACATCAAACTCGGTTAGCCACAAGAAGCATGTGCTAATGGATAAGACGTCGGGATGTGTTAGCAAACCATCTTGGTGTTTATTACATTTGCATGCATTTGTGGTGCTAAAATGTGGCAATTACGAATCCTGGCGTCTACTTTTATCTCTTTTAACTTATTTTTTTGGTTGTTTTCTAAAGACGTTCTTAAATTTTTTACATAAACATTTAAACACTAAATATACCAAATAATGTAATTCAATTTATTCATTAACACATTATCATAAAATCAATCAGGTTACCTTACTACAAAAGATTTGATTACTAAACATTTAGCAAATTGAATGTTACCCTCCCGCTATTCGATATTTATGAATCCAAAGCTCTTAGAAGTTCACCCCGACCTCATTGGGGGCTTGCACCCTTATTGGATTCCTGCAATATGAAACAGGATTACATGGTGAATGAATGTCAATCAATGTTCAATGTTTGCAATTTTAAAACTTCATTTTCATAATGACTTAAGCGGAGTTGAAATCCTCTTAACTGTGTGTTCCTGTTCACGGGGCATCTGAAATTTTGTAATTAAATTACGAAATTGGGAATGTGGTCCTTTGATGTTTACAAAGAGCGCCTTTTTGATATATTAAATTGTTTAATTATACGACGTAAAATTAAATACCGGAAATATAATGTGGAGCATAAAAACACAAATACAGCACTTGATTGGTTATAGAGCTATATAGCAAAGTCTTTGGTATAAATAATATCGTTTATGTAACACCAACGTTTTTGTATTTAGTCTAAAACCCGTTTTTCATATTAGCATAACGAATAATGAACTAAAGCTTGCTTTGCCGAAATGTAGATGAAAATGCAGTATGAGTGCCTTGTGTAATATAGGATAAGTAATAGTTTCACACTATTAATGCTACAAATATAGTCTAAAACGTTATCACGATATTATTGTTTAAACATTATTTGTTGAGTTTTTTTTATTCTTGTTCCTTCGTAGACATTGTAGCATGTTGCTATGCAAATGCTACTCTTAGATGTTTATTAACACATTCGTTGCCACAATGTATCCGAAATACTCAATCGTTTTGGCACGTTCATTTCTTGTCATATTTTTTTGCTACCTTATTTTGCTAAATAAATTCACACCGGATCCAAAATTTCACAGACCAAAATTGCTTCCTGGCCCTACCGGCCATGAGGAACAAGTTACAGTAAAGAAATCACGTAATTCATGTTGTATTATAGCTGCACGCACAATGATGTGAAGGTTTGTATCTGTTGCATATATTATATTCAACCCACAGCAATAATGGATAACAACGTTCATTGCATATCTGCCACATATAACAACGAATGTGTTAAGCATGTTGAGTAATTTGATTGTTCCTTTATTTGGTTGCTTATAATTATTGCGAGCCCCTATCATTAAGGTATTGCTGTATTTCCTATTTAGTACTCAAGCTTCATATTTTTCACTGGACATTCTGATCATGTAACTCACATTGTAACTGTCAACTACCACTTAAATCTGATCATTTCCACATAGTCTCTTTAAATTTTTTTGCGATACTGTTGTACACTGCTCAATCTCTGAAAACCGTGAGAAGTATGGAAGTAATACCGGCCTACTGTCTTAGTCAGTGGCGTAACGCAAAACGTAAGGTTCCCCCGCAGATTTTTATAACAGCCCCCCACCTCTAGCTTTGTTATAGGCAAATTAATATCTAGTTTTACCAATCACATATCAAGATTATTAATAAAAATTTTAAATTTTAAACATTATTTCAACTATAACACCCTAGCTGGTAAGCTTACCTTATTTACGTTGGTGATGATCTTGTGCCGTAAAATCACAATTTTCTCTTTATTTATAATTTGACAATGGCATGTAAACATGGTGAAATACGTGCAAAATAAATAGATATTGTTGAAATAATAAAGTATTTTATGTATCTATAATCAACAATTTTCTGTATTACCAACCTCAGCTTACTGAAAACAACTTGCATGTACTGTATTCTTTATGGCGAATTCATTTATGGTTTTGTCCACGATTAACCTTTTTTTTTCACTTCACTTCTACTACCACATGCAAAAACACAAAAGATGTTCGCGATTGAAACAGAAACTGAACTAATTATTGCCCTTGCAGTTTCTGCCGGCCAGTGATTGCTCTGGGCTCCTAGAAGGCTTGCCCCCCCCCCCCCCGCAGTGCGGGGGTTGCGGGGCTGTTTGCTACGCCACTGGTCTCAGTTCCTAAGACATTTTATTTGCAGCTAAAAGGTAACCTTTCAATTTTAACTCTACTGGTGCTGTTATCATAAATTTCTTCTTCCCATTTATATACGTGGTATATGTCTGTGCTGCTTCTTATGATTTTTAATGTGTACTGTGTTATTTGTGTTTAGACAGTCGCAGATAAGGTGATCTTCTAGTTTTATGCTACTCTTTTGTTTAACTGGGTATTTGAAGCAGAGCATATTGTCGAAGCATGACCTTCCAGAACAAAACTATGCTTTTTTAAGTCAAACTTTAGAAGATGCATAAAAATAGTGTGTGTCGAGTACGCACATTGTAAATGTTCTCATTAAATGTGTGTTTTGAATTGTATGATTTAGATACCGGATTCTTAATTACCGGATTCTTAATTAGCATACGCGGATTTCCACGCGTATCAATTTGTAATAAAATCGAATGACTTTTTGAAATGTTTTTATCATATTTATTCCGCAATTTTGAATTTCCAATTTCAAATCTTGGATTCGTAATTAGCAGCACCAAAATTCTAGGAATAAAAATGTGTATCAAAATCGTATGACTTTCCGCCATATTCGTTCCGACATCTTCCATTTTCTAATTTAGATCCTGGGTTCGTAATTAGTATCCCCAAAACGCCTCTAATAGCACTCCCAATTTCAAAAGTTAATTATAAAACAATTTGAAAGCAATTAAAATTTGTTTAAATATTTACATAAAGCTGCAATAAATTTTATTTGAATATTTGTTATTTTGTAGTTCAGGTCTTACAGCACTTATAGGCAACATTGGCAGGTCCATTGTGCGTACTACCTTACATACTACCTTAACTAAGTCCTTAAAAACTACTTAAACTATTCTATGGTAAGAGGTTTCCAGGAGCTGACAACTGCCCTGACCCGGATTCGATCACCGGGCCAAATAGAGCCACAGACTCCCGGAAACTACTGTGACCTTGGCTGCAAGCGCCTACTGCACTCGCCTACCAAGGCCCCTTATTTGTTATCTGTTTTATTTTTAATTATGTAAAATTATGGAGTTAAAAGACGATCTCGTCGGCACTGCGAGAACCATACGACAGTGCAGTGAATCAGTGATATAGTGACGGAGATAAATAATACAATAGAAATAAAAAACGTACAAGCTTGTAAGTGTATGTTTAATCTTATTTAAATACGTACAATATACCCGTAATGTGTTAATTATAAATTAAATTGTGAAACTGTACTTGGTACAGTTTTCTTCATGTAGTTTGTGTTTTGATAAATTTTTTCTCCGATCGCGGTAAATGACAATAGCCTCACAGTAAAGCCCGTTTGACCGACTGTGGATCAGTTTTGACTACCTAGTAGCAATGTTCTAAATAGACTATTTTTATGTAATCCGCATGATACGTCTGTAGACAGAGCCGTCAAGATAGTACGTGGGGTACGACGTACTGTCAGTATGCTTGGGAACTTTCATTGTTGTGATATTTCACGTATATCCTGACGGTCTGTTTCAGATAGCTCAGCAGACTTACAACAAAACTTATTAAAATTTATGAAATCCTGACTAATAATAAGGACCTGAAAAATAAGCCATACGAAGAAGTGGTTGCCATAGACATTGACATGACCCAAAAATTCTACCCTTGACCATCTTTATCTGATATTTTTCCATGTCCAAATAAAACTTAAATAATAGAATAGTAATATAAAAAGAGTATAAAAGCGCTGCATTTTAGACGGAGAATTAGTAGGTATTTAGATTAGAAACAGAGCTAACCTCTAAATATGACCCAAACTAATCTTTACTAATCTAGTAAAAACCTCTGCTACTCGACCGAGGGCAAACTAACGGTGTTATTTGATTTTTAGGATCAAAATTGCTCCAAAAACTAGACCAATTAAAATAACTGCTGCTGTATAGAGTACAATCTACCAATGCTACTGCACCCAGCTCTTTCCAAAGCACCGCAACCCTAGATAAAAGCCGCAAAGCCTGCCCGTTTCCTGCCCGACGTCCGCTACACGTACGACCTAGAAATCTGCTGCTGCTCAGCGAATTACGTAGTGTATGTGGGTTTTTCCCTTAGACGACGTGTGATTCATTTGTATGAATTAACTTTGTGATTTGTTTATTGTACGTAATAATTATTTATGAATAATTTTCCGTTCGTTCAATGTACTGTTTGTTAAGTGTTAAAGTGTAAAAAGACGGTCATGATCGTCAGGACTGACCATCAGTAGCATGTGAAATAGGGCTTAACTAGGTTGTCCATCCAGCATTCCTCAAGAACACCCTGTCAGAGTGCAACACACAAAAATCGTGGTTAGCAGGTATTTGTTAAACATGGTACCTGTTATACCTACTACAAAAAATATACGCATAAATATATACAAAAAATAAGCGAGTTCTTTGTAGCCGTTAAGATTAGACTTATCTTAGTTTAGTCTAAAATTACGTAAACGTGTTTAATCATATTCAGGTTCCTTAAATTAAGAGTTGATCATTCCAAAATATGAGATCAACTAGCTACTCTAGGCTAGCTAGTCTCATACATGAAGTAATTTTTTCTAAATTTTAAAAACAATAAACCTGAATCAAATTCACTTTAAATAACTCGCCGATGGTTATGATGATGATTACATTAATGAAGATGTATGATTATCATCATCATCATCATTATCAGCTCCTCATCTACCGACAGGTGTAGAGGGTCAGTTAATTACTATTACTACAAAACTTCTTCCATTCCTTGCGTTCCTTAGCTACATTTTTTGCCTCGTTCCAATTACTTTCTTTCTTCGACAGGATTTTTCTGATCTCCCCGTTCCAAACATTTCTTGGTCTTCCTCTTGGGTTTTTCGAGTCTGTACCCATTTCCCAGATAATTTTAACGGTACGGTTTTCCTCCATCCTCTATAGGTGTCCCAGCCAGCCAAGTTGTCGTTTTTCGATGTGTTCCTGTATTGATTCTGCTTGCAGAGTGTTTCGTATGTCTACGTTTCGCACATGATCCATCCTTGTCACGCCAACCACTTTCCTCAGCCATCTCATTTCGCAAGCTTGAAGTTTTGACATTAAGTTGCTGGACAACACCCAGCTTTCACATCCGTATGTGATAGTTGGCACGAACACTGCCTTGTACACTTTCATTTTTGTTTGAACTGACACTTCTCTTTTACTTATGAAGACTTTATTTAGCGAGTTGAACAAGTTCATAGCGGTTTTAATTCTATTATTTATTTCCTTTTCCATGCTCCCTTTGCTGTCGATTATAGCCCCTAAATATTTAATTTCGTCTGTTTGTTTTAAGGGACAGTTTCCCGAGTAGAGTTCCAAGTCTTCATCGTCCTTTGTTATAACCATTGTTTCGGTTTTGTTTATGTTGATTGTCATTTCGAATTCATCCAGTGCTTCTTTCCATATTTCGATGTTATTCTGTAGGTCTTGTTGAGTGCTAGCGATTAGTATTAGATCGTCTGCGAACAGCATTTCGCTTAATTTAACTGGTTTAGTTTCCCTAACTCACACTCTTGCTTTCTTCACCTTTCTATTCGCTATTCGTGTGATTTCGTCCATTACGGCGATGAATAGCAATGGGCTTAGGACGCCCCCTTGTCTGACTCCTTTGCTGGTTTGGAATTCTGGTGTGCATTCGCCATGAGTTCTGACCACATTTCTAGTGTTGCTGTAAAGACTTTGTATTGCCTGTATTATTGTTTTACTGGCTCCTTTCTTTTCTAGTGCCTTCCAAATCTTATCTCTTGGCAGGCTGTCGAAGGCTTTGTGCAAGTCAATTGCGCATAGATATATCTTGTTTTTGTAATTAAGTGTTTTCTCTAGTAATTGTCTAAGACTGAATATCCAATCTTGTGTGCCTTTCCCTTTCCGGAACCCGCTTATTTGGTTGTCTATAGCTTCCCTTAGCCGTTTTTCTAATATACACTCGTACACCTTACTAGCGCAAGTGATCAGCGAGATAGCCCTGTAGTTATCACATTGCGCGCGGTCCCCTTTTTTGTGGATCGGGATAATTACCGCAACTTGCCATTCTTTCGGAACCTTCTTTGTCTTCTAAGCCACGTCCATTATTTTGTGTAAAAATTTGATACCTTCGCTGCCTAGATATTTAAGCATGTCTGGTTCAACGTTGTCAATTCCGGGTGCTTTACCAACCTTCAGTCTTCTTAACGCCTGGATTAGTTCGTCTATGTCAATGTCTTCGTGTGATTCTTCGGTTGCAGACTGGAGAGGATGGTCTGCTGTACTTTTTTCAGGTTCATCCATTTGCCATATGATTATCAATTAATCAATAATGATTTAAACTTGCCATAGCAGATCGGCTATTTAATTAAACAAATGAGTAACACCTGGTTGCCCCATATAAGCTATTTCCGTACTGTTTTAAAATGCGCCAAAAATATTAATAATCCAGCAAGTACCACATTAAAATTTAATTTTTAGAACACAATAACTACAAATAAAGTGAACATAACTAGTGATCAGTACAATTATTAGAGGATATATGAAATTTTTAACAGTGATTCTATAAACCAACCACTCCAAACCACTTCCGCACGTCAATTTTTCTCTTTCAATTCTTTTTGACGCAAATTAACGTGTGTGCAATAAGTGTTGCATAGCACTACGCGTAAAATTTACCGTCGCAAAAGCTTTTTTAAACTCATTTCTGAGAAAAAATAAAAAGCAACGGCGGCAGTGAGTTAATACCAATAACGAAGTAATGTAATGAACGAAGCCACAGCCAAACTTAAAAGTGCAGCTGAATCAGTAACTCACCTATTGCTGGTGTCAGACATGCAACTTATAATCGTGTTTCGTAATTCTGTTAGGTTATAAACGTTTATAATCATTTATCTATTACACAATCGATGCCAATATCACCGCCCGCCTGTGTGCTGCTAGTTGAGGTCATTTTGTTAAACAAAATCTCTAAATTTAAGTTGAAATTACAAATCAACTAACCGTGACTGTTGCTTTTAAGCAGGTATTAACTTTCTTCTTCACTTTCGTTTTTCTACAGAAATATAATTATTCCATAAAATTTACTAAAAGACCAGAAAGAAAACTCAAAGAAAGCTTAATAAGCAAGCAAAAAGTGAAAACACGTTTCAGAAACATAAGAGGCTACCTACCATTTTAGAAAATTCAATATTTAAAATTTTGAAGAAACAAGTAAAGTAGGTGTTTATAGTAGTGATTATTTTATTTATAAGGTATCGACCAGTCACTACTTTGCATTTGCCTTTTCAGCATAGACACTAATATTTGCAATAAAACAAATTGCACGTAATGGACTATACCTACAACTAAATTGGGTTATTATGTTGAGCAATGTGCTTGAAAAATACACTCTGTTAAAAATACTATTTATAAATGTGAATGTGAGTTTCTTAAAAAACATGGTATTGAGCAATTATTAATTTAAAAATTTGAAATTCTTGCACTTAACGATACACCACCGACTATTCATACGTTTGTAAGTAATGTATTAAAAAATGTTTACTACTATAAAGAAATATATTCCAATATATAGCTACAGCTTACAGACCCCTATTTTTAAAATAAATTTCTATCAGTAATTTACTGAAGCACACCCCCCGAAATAGTGCAGTTGCGTGTAATCTTGAGACACGTGACTATGGAATTGTAAGGTCGTGTGGGACATACAAACACCCTTTTTGGTAGAATGCAATAAAAAGGCTGACTTCCTCTACACATGTATGCAATGTTTGGCTCGGCTCCAAGCGCATTCACATTGGCGCGTATGAATGCTCCAGTGACGCAATAACCGCTCTATACATGCAGGGTGGAGCTAGAGCTACTTCCGATATCCCCAGATATAGGGTTTTTCTTTTACCCTTAAGCGGTGTAGTCTAGACTTTGCATTATATTGTGGAAACTCCGTTATAACTTAATACTGTTGGAATTACAACATTCTCAAATTATCAAAAAGACAATAATTTCCGGTTGTGTTCTCAAATAGTAGATTGTTTGAACTATTTTAAGTAGTTTAAATAAGTAAAAATGCTTAAATAATTTTATCAAAAGTAGGGGGAACCTTATGTGAACCAAATAGCAATTACAGCAGCGCCTGCTTTTGAAATAAATATTACAAAATATTGTATTGGAAAGTTAACTTTGGAACCTAGGACCTAAAATAAAAAGCATATAATATAAGGGTTGATATCGATTCTGGTAATAGTTTTAGCCATCCTGTTATCAATGATTTTATTACGAATTATCTCATAACGTTAGTTAAAGCGATTTGGTACTGAAACTCCTACACCTTATAGTGCCAGCAGAAATACACGATGTCTCTAGCAACAGAGTAAGAGCCTTTAGCCTGAGTACTAGTTCGTATGTATATAATCCTTGAACTAGCGGTGGATAGGCCAATTTGGCCTTAACCAACACCACCTATATAACAAAGCCTAACAACTGACCGAGTGCGGCCCGCTGACGTCACGCATAAGAGGCCATCCGCCTGCATATAGCCACCATTTTTGTCAGTGTTGAACGTTGATGCGTACGCTACAAGTACTTGTTGATTTGTTTGTGTTAGTTGTTGTGTGTTTTTTTTATAAAAATGGTGAATAAATGTTGTGCACCGGGATGTACCGGTAATTATAAGGGTAGCTGTGATAAAGTACATACTTTCAAGTTTCCCAAAGACGATGATATAAGAAATAAATGGTTACTAGCTGTTCACAGGGAAGATTTCAACGTGCCCAAACATTCTGTGGTGAGTAATGCGGAAAATTTTGTGTATGAACATGTTTCAATTGTAATTTTTTATCGGTTTTTAAAGTAGTACTGACCTGTAATGCAATCAAAATTTGCGTTCAATAAGCCTTAATAACCAAGTTATAAGTTATAGCTTTTTTTCTTGTATTACAGGTTTGTCACAAACATTTTTTGAAACTGATATTTGCTACAGTGCAAGTGCAGTAGACTGGAAGACCGGGAAAACATTAACGGTGTCTCTAGATAAACCAAAATTAAAAGACGGGGCAGTGCCCTGTATACTTCCAAATTGTCCTTCTTATTTGAGTAAATCTAATCAACATCAAAGGGAAGCACCATCTGCAAAAAAAAACTAGATTGGAAGCTGAAGCTCTGCAGCTTGCAATAGAAGAAAGTACAAAAACTGCGTTGGATCACACAGAAAAATTCAGCTTTACAAGTTTCGAACAATTACAGAGTAAATTAAAACACGTTACTGTTACCGAAAACTGGAATATTATGTCGAAATCACATTGTGTAATTTTTTGTTATTTGAATGTACAAAAAACTCCGCACGATATTTTGTATATTATTGTTAATAATGGTTTAGGAGTTAATATTTTTCTGAAAGGTGTAGAAATCAAAATCAAATGTGTTCCTGAGTTGGTTCAAAATGTGGTTGAATTAGACGAAATTATTAAAGTGTCTGAAAGATTCTTGAAAGGTGAAGAACTTACTAAGCTCGTATCCAATACGATTTTAAGTTTACTTGATTTGTTGGGAAACAAAGATAATAAAGATAAAACTATTCAATTCTTAAACACAAATTCAATTGTGTGTTGAATCTAAGAAACGCCACCGATTTGATTCTGAAATTATGGTTATTTCTTATATATATACATCGGTATTATACGGCCAAGTGCCGCCTTCCCGTCCTTAACCGCCATGTCTCCCTGTTTAAGGCATCTTCTTCTTCCAAACCCCTGGATTCCATTGCTTTTCGCATTCCTTCATTCCAGGACCTTCGGGGTCTTCCCCTCTTACGTCTCCCGGGGGGAGTCCATTTGAACAATCTTTGGGGCCATCTGTTGTCCTCCATCCTAAGTAGGTGACCGAACCATTGGAGGCCTCTTCTCTCGATTCTGTCTATTACATTTTCTTCGGCCTGCATGCGTCTTCTAATTTCTACATTGGTAACATGATCTAACCGCGACACACGTGCACTTCTTCTGAGGTAGTCCATTTCTACTGTCCTTATTTTCCGTCTATTTTCGGCGTTAATTGTCCATACTTCTGACCCATAGCATAACACCGATTCAACTAGGGATTTGCCTATATGTTTCTTTGTTCGATGTGATATATGTGTGTCCCACCAAATAGGGTTTAGACATCCTATAATTTTTTTACTCTGCTCAATTCTACTTCTGATTTCAGCAGAGCCCAACCCATCTTTTGTAATAGTTGCCCCTAGGTATTTAAATTGGTCGACTTGTTTCACAGACATGTCATCGTCTATTCGAATTTGAAACATCGCATCGGAATTAACTGCCAAGAATTCCGTCTTCTTAACGTTGATTTTAAGACCCCATCTATCATATGCTTGGTATAGTCTGCGGAGCATAAACTCCAAGTCGAAGGCATCCTGGGCAATAACCACTTGGTCGTCGGCAAAACTCAACGTAAATAAAGTATGTTCACCGATGGGTATGCCCATACCAATACAGCTCCTTTTCCATTCATTCAGAGCACATTCGATATAGATATTGAAAAGGAGGGGTGATAAACTACACCCCTGCCTCAGGCCTTTAGATGGATATAGGGCACGTGACAGCTTTCCATTCTGTTTTACATATGCTTCGTTACTTTCATACAAAATTCTGATCATGTTTATCATTCGTCTATCAATGCCAAACTTCTCTAATGCTTCCCAGAGTTTTCTACGAGGTATTGTGTCGTAGGCTTTTTCCAGATCTATAAACGCTAGATGAGTCTCCTCGCCTACGCTCCGTCTTTTCTCCGTTAACTGCTGTATTATGAAAAGGTTGTCAGTGCATGATCTTCCTGAAATGAATCCACTCTGTTCTTCGCCGATTCTCGGCTCTGCCATTTGTTTTAGTTTATTATTCAGGATTTTCCCAAATATTCTACTAATTGTACTGTTTATACTTAAGCCTCTGTAGTTATTTTTGTCTTTGCGACCACCTTTTTTATATAGTGAAATTATGTGTGAGATTTTCCACTGCTCTGGGATCTTGTATTGTTGTAGGCAGTTATTCATTAGGTTTAACAATCTATAAGTTAGTCCGTTTCCACCACATTTAATTAGTTCGGCGCATATTCCTCCAGGACCCGGGGCTCTACCATTCTTCATTGACATAATTTACTTTTAGGTCATTTTCTGACAGGGTGAAATGGTTATTTTCCGCATCTTCAATGTCGAGGTTCTCGATAGTTGAGTATTGTTCTCGATGTTCTGCAAGTAACGATTGATAATGGGACGCCCACTCATCTAGTGTGATTGTGGTAACTCCTTTTGAAGTATGGTTGGTTTTCATATTTTTAAGGCATCTCCATACCTCTGTTGATTGAGCACCTCCTATTAAGCTGTCTATCTGTTGGCATTTCCTTTCCCACGAGTTGTTTTTTTGTTGGTTTATGTTCTGTTTGACTACTCTGTTCGATCTTTTATATTCTCGCCAATTTTCTACTGTTTGATCTGTCCATGTTGCTTTTCATTTCTCCACATGCGTATAAGTTTTTGAGAAAGTCTGGTATTATTGTTTTACCACATCCTAACACAGTTAAAAATCTATGTTCTAATATAAATGTTAATCCAAATAGTTCAAATTTTTTAAGCTATATCAAAGAAAAGAAAAGTTCTTTACAACCCCACGAATGCTACGTAATCTTAATGCCTGATGAAATTCATATTAAACCATATGTCGATTACAAAGGAGGTAATATAGTAGGTATGGCATATGATAGTGTAAACGTTGCCACAACGGCGCATGTATTTATGATTCAAAGCATACTGTCTGGATTTAAAGATGTAGTTCACATTTTGCCAGTCAATAAAATGAACGCAAATAACTTATTTGGAATAATAAATACAGTATTATTAGGTTTAGAAGATATTGGTTTTAAAGTTGTTGCAATTGTTACTGATAACAACAAAATTAATAAAAAAGCAGTTTCGAATTTTGCAAACCCTCCCCAAAATAGCATTGTGTACCCAAATCCGACAGATAGTATTTACCTTTATTTTATTTAAATGACTCTGTATATATATTCAAGTGTATTCGTAATAATTGGTTAAATTAAAAAACTTATCGTGTTATATAGGTGGTGTTGCCTTAACGCGTGCTTGTGTATGTGTGTATCCCCCGAGCACTATAGATTCAAAATAACGGCGGTTAGGATATTTTTGAATGTTTTTGAAAGATTTAAAATTTCGCCACACAATGGTTTTTTAAAACATAGGGTCTTACAGCTGGTAATGATCAACACTTTGGTAAGTGTCCTATTCCACTTGTTCTTATGAATTTTCTGAAACACTAAGCGTGCTGATTTATTTAATCAATATTTATGGTTGAGCTAAATTGTTCGTGAGTCACAGGAAAATCAGATTATTTTAATATTTACATATTTTAGTATTTAGAGGCTAGCATTCTTGCTCCTTTCACTTTTTTTTTGACAAACTTTGTTTTCGGTCTCTGCTGTTCTCTAATTTGAAATAATATTTTTTCCAAACATTAAGCAATTGGTTTTTTTCTCAGAGAATGCTACCCCTAGGTATAAACAGTGCTTTGTTCGGACATTGCGCGAACGACCGCTTGAAGCATCTGGGACCCTATTCTCGCCATGTGCATCAAATTTTTCGTATACATATACGACGTTATTGCATGTAATTTTACATGGGATGATATCATTTACGTATACGAAAAATTTGACGCACGAGTCGAGAATAGGCCCCCTGATTGTATATACCAGCCAACAGTCTGTATCTTCTCCCTATACTTATATGATTCAAAATATTTTTGAAAACTAAAATACAAACTATTTTTAAAGTATGGGAAAGTCTAGGCAAAAATATAAGCCAATTGCCAGCTTTAAAATGCCGCGCTGCGTTTATTTGAAACTTTGGATTTCAAAGTCTGTATAAAGTTGACTCAATCACGAGTTGTTTGATTAGCATAAAATTTGGTATCGTACTAGTCGTAGTGGAGTTGGAGTCATTCCACCAACGGGGTAGAGCAGGAGATTGGAACCGCATTTCCATGGGGAGGCGACGCTCCTCACGTAGCAGACATTACGTTCAAGAACGTTTTTTGCCGACTAGATGATTACACGCAAATAAGTTTTTTCTCATACCTGTATCATGCGATGCTATTTTGCAACTAGTGTAACCATCAGCTACTAAAAAATTTTTACAATGACTCAACATATTCTTTGAGATTTTTGCGGTTTCTCGAACTGTCAATATTACAATTTACTTTCGGCTTAGACCGCGTCGTCATTTGTTAACTACACCCAGCATAATCAGGTAAGGACCGACCTGTAGCTTGTCTGCCTTTATAAGCATTTGCTCTAGAAGTTTAAGCAATATTTGTTCGTAGGCCCTACCTGCCTAAACAGAGCCGTGTGCTTAGATTATTTAAACCTTGGGGCGGACAAGGCTTTGATCTTAATGTATTTTGTTTGCCAGGACAATAATACTTAATCGGCTTATGCCTGTTAGCTGTTTGTGAACCCATACAAACTAACGTTTCGCAAGACATTGCAGCTTGCATCTTCAGAGTAAATAGAACACTGAATTCAAATCCGGGAAGCTAAGGTATTTCAACCCCTTTGAGCCAGTCGGGCAGAACGGCGAAGTTCTGGTTATTGGCCACCGTTGGGCAAAGACGGATTCGATGGAGCGTGATCGTGAGATCGATGATGCTTAGGAGTCTTTAGAGGATAAACTACTGGAGTCCAAACTTTACTGAGTTTAAAACCACCCTCCCCGTTTATGTTGTTAGGTTGTTTCTCAATTTCAATTGCTTCACGTATGATACGAGGGAAGTAATGAGGTACTCTAGCAAGTACCCGAGCATTGTCAAACTTTATTTTATGCCTAGTTAAACCAGTATATTGAGCCACCGCAGATTTTGTGGTGCGTTTGTGTTTGCAATCACCTTTGTGCTTTTGCAATCTTAACTCAATGGAACGATCAGTTTGTCCGATGTAGTTTGAGCCACAAGAGCAATTGATGTTGTAGATCCCGGCTGATTTAAAATTTGATATTTGGCCCTTTGCGGATTTGAAACCGTTTCCGAGAGTTTCATTAGACTGTCTTTATGGTGTACCTTTTAAGAACATGCCCTATCTTATCAGTAATGCCTTTACTGTAAGGTAGAAAAGCTAAGCCTTCCGGAGGTGGCAGTTCTTCTTTAGCCTTGGGCTGTTCCGCATTGCGAATTGCTCTATGAATTTCTGTCATGGTTTTCCCACAGCTTTGCCTTACAAAACCAAAAGTAGTTTGCAGAGAGGATTATTCTTGATCTAACAGTCTGGAGTCTTTCTTGAACCCCTTTCCTTTGTTAGTTTGCGCCTCGATTTATCTCCGGTGCAGCAGCAAAAACCTCTTTCCCTTACTATGCTCAGCGCCTCGAGGTACCTCGTCTGCTCACGGTGTTACTTCTGCCGGTTTGCGCCTCGAGGTATCTCGACTGCAGCAGCATGATCTGCTTCTCCTTATTTTTTCTAACGCATTTAAGTATTTTGGCTGCTTACGGGCTGGCACCTGCTGATTTGTGCCTCGAGGTATCTCGGTGCAGCAGCAGAACTTTTCTCCTTACCTTGTCCAGCGCTTCGAGATATCTTGGCTGCTCACGAGCTTTTTTCTTGCTGGCTTGTTCCTTGGAGTATTTCGGCTGCAGCAGCAAAGCCCCCCTCTTTTACCTATGCCCATCCCTCCTTAGAGGGTGATACCAGTCTATCTAATTTATCAACCTTCAGTATTATTAGTTTTCCTTATTTTGAATATGTTGAGAACATCAGCTACCCTGGCTACGTTTTTTACAGTTTACCTAGTCTGCACAGCTGAATAACGGAGTAGATAACTGTAAATAAGTTGCAGTTGCAATTAGTTTGAGGAAATTATATTAAACAGTTTCAGTAAATGTATGAAACTTCTTCTGTATTTTATTTATCAAATTCAGCTACTTTAGATCTTGAGATACCGAACTTGTTACAACAAATAGGGCACAACGTACTACGAAAGGCCACAACGTAGCACATTCAGGGTCCGCAACGTTGCAGTAGAGAGACGCAAGGGTATTTAGAAACCAGAAAAAGCCATGAAAGAAAGTCTACTGGTTCACACATTTGCCTTTAGACCAAAGGGGTTGGTGTTCAAATCCCAGCTGAGAGTGTCGAAAATCATGGTTGTATGGATTTGCCTGTGTGCTATTTTTTAGTTGAGTTGTAAAACAGTGCGCTATTGTAGAATTGGTGTTTACCTATTCAAGGTTTTCCATTTCTATAAGTGTATAAAGAAATATTTCTGAAACACTAACAACACGCGATTTTTGCCTTAGTCGATAATATGTATAGCTACATGAAATTAGTTTATTTAATGTTAAAGTTATTAAAATAAAGGCGGTTTTTAACAGTTTTGAATCAACTTGCTGATAAAAGGGATATGCCTAAAAATAACATAATTTTGTAGCAAACATTTTCTACCTAGACATTTTCACTAATAAACATGTTTTAGAGCCTTGTGTCTGTGAGTATGTGACTATGTGTCTGGCTGTCTAGGTACGCCTAAAAAAAAGATAAAATATTTTTACACAAGTCAAATAGCCGCGGCTATTTGGCTAGCCGGTCTGCTTAAGCATGATATTTTATCTACCATTCTCCAGTTATTCGTACAATCAACTTTTAATTAATTTTTTAATATTGCAATTTCGGCTTCAAACTCTGTATGAAGTTGTCAAATTACCGTAGGAATAATTCTACATTAAGGGTAGGTTTGATTCGGCTCGCTCACCTAAATCCAGTAACTATTTCGGGTGGTATTACATTTATTACGCCCTTATTTAATTCTCAAACGGGGTAAAATAGAGAAAAAAGATATTTTTGGTAAAACTTTGCCTACCATTCTGCAAACATAATATGAACAGTTATTAGCAGGGTCACTTAACCTAGAGCTCTATACGGTCTGTTGTATTACGAATATTTTGGAAAAGTTCTCGACCCTGCAAATTGTCGTCAAACGTCTACTTAATAGTAACAAAAATAAATAAAGTTTAGGTATCTCTACCGCCATTGTTTTAAAGTTCAGACTGCTGTTTGAATCCGTAACTTCAAAAAATTGTGGCATTTTTTGAAAAGTTTGCTTACGTAAGCTTATATAAGTTACGCTAACCAATCACTAACTTAACCGCAGATATGACATTTTTGATGCACCGTTACTAGCGCCTCGGCATCAAGGTTGTATCAAGAGTCGTGTCAGTGGCATGTTAATAACTATTCAGATTTGGTTGACAGCACTGATATTTTGATAACGATTGGAAAGAGAAATCAAATAAATTTCAAAGTACACTACTATGACAGCAGCAGGATGTTGTTTGAATTCTGAGTCTGCCATGCTAATACAAAGAAGTGTTTCTCGTTATCTCAAAAATTTTGTTATGTAAAGGTATACAAGTTTTATACGGTTAAATAGAGAGAACATTCTCTACCAAATAAGCGCAAAAAACTAAAACGTTATTAGCTAGTGTTCGGATTTCTAGTCTAGTATTTACTCAGTATATAAATTATGACGCAATCAATTAATAATAATTCCTGGCAGAACTCCTGTAGGTATATAGTTGGCGCATATATGCAACTTTATAAACGAATTATCTGCAAGCTTTCAATGGTAACACATACATATGTTTGACCTTATTCTAGCTTGTGCAGATAGTTATTATTTAGTTGATCAGCTGCAATTGATGCTTGTGTAATAGTAAAATAAGTAAAACAGGGCTTATAAGCGTAGAAGATAAATGGTCATGAGTTTTAAGTGTACTTGACAATTTTATGAAACTGCAAAAATATTTTTTTTAATTGAAATGTAAGATAGCAACCCCGAGTTTTAAAAATAAAACGTGTAAATTTATTAATACAACGAGAAAACTTTACGAAAGAAACATTTGGACTATCAACATTCATAAGAGACAGAAAACTACCGCTGAATAAGAAACTTAAGAAATAGAGTACACAACACCTTCTTTTAAATTCCCAGCTAAAAAATTAGTTCTCTTGTCCAACAAAATACATTTAAACATTGATAATGACCTCTCAACGTCGCAACTCGTTAATGGAGCAAAACTGTATAAGTTGGCTGGTGAACAACTGACTGGATTATTTGTCGACTTTAGTGTATTTCTAATAATAGTAAGTAACCAAGATTGCGATGGAATACTTGTTCAATATATAGCGACAACCTGATGCCAAATTCTCTGCCAAATTCTCTGCCAAATTCCAAATTGCTAATAATAGAATGAAAGTGGATTCTAATAGCGACAAATTGTTGCTTTCCAATGATTTTATACCTTTAAGAATATTACCAAAACGTTTTTTAATAAGTCCCATTTTCTATCATAACAAACACATGCAAGTTGAAGTTTATGAAGTCCTGCTTATTGATTTCTTTCGAAACGCTCATTTCTAGCGAAACCAGGTACTTTACAACATTAACTTGTAGTAAATATCGTATTCGTAGAAACTTCGCAAAATCGTTTAACTTAATAGATTTGAGTACGCCCACGGTTATTGTGTACTTATTGTATTTTAACGAAATTGTTTAATATTCTGCTACTAAAAGTCTGGTCTTTGAGCCAATTACAAAAATGACGATCCCGTCACAACACTTACAGCATCGATTAAAAACAGTTTCATTAACATTTCCTTTCTATATCTTGACGTGTTTCAAAATTTGATAGGAACATAATAACTGTTGGATCACCCTGTATATTGCTCAAAGTATCAAAACTATTTAGTTATGACATCGACAACTATACTTATATTTTTCAGTAAATACACATAAGGATTGCTAATATTATCAGCTGCAATGCAGTTAGAATATTGTTCTACAATTACAGATTCGAACAAACACTGAATAATACAAGTATAAGTTTTAATTATTTCAAAGCCTAACTATTTATTGTCGTATTTCATCACTAGAGTTCATAAAATACAATAACGTAGTAAAGTTGTAGAGCAGCATAGGTATATCACTTATTTTATTGAACAGGAAATAAAACGACCCCTAAATGACGACTATAAACCTACATTCAGTAGTGATTCATATGTTACAAGTCGTTAGGTTCCGTCACAGTAGTTCAATCGATTGTGTATTTATCAACTTTTATGGCACCATTCTCTTGAAAAATGAATACTGACAGGACATACTTAATAATGAATTGCTTTAAAAATCTCGACTTGTACTAATCGATTGTATATATAAAGTAGATGGAATAAATCTTGGTATTTCTCGGAAAAATTGTATATTAGTTCTTTATGCCATATTGTATTTGTGCAGGAATTCAATTTGGAAAGGCAGAACTTATATTAAACATGAGAAGAATTCGTTTTATGAAATTTTCTAGGTCCTGAATGCTGGACCTACATATGGATATCTGTTCCAAAATTAGTCGTGCTTCATATTCTCGTTATGACGTTGGTATTACAATTACAGGTTTATTATTGAATTTGTCAAAAATGACATCAAACTAAAACATTTTGCTTTTTCCAAATAAGAGACGCCACCTGTTTTTATAGCTAGTTTAGTAAATATAAATACCCATATAATAAATCCCTAACTGTCTCACCATAACTACATGACTAAATATGACATTTTGGGTAGATTTATCGCTAAAACACGCCGGCGCTTCTTTTCATGTCGGCTCATATTACTGGTTGTTTTCGGTAAACATTTGTTTCAGGGACTGCTGTTGCTATGATTCGGTTATTTATGGCTTACACTAATTTTGACGGAAGAGAAAAAAATCAAACGATCTTATTATTATAAATCTGTCAGGAAACCGTTACGAGAATAATCATTATTTAATCATTTATAAAATAAACAAATAAATACGCTCGGAATTCGACACTTCATCGACTAAAATGCACACATTTACGTTACAATAATTAAATCACTCTATGAATTAATTAAAATAGCGACAAAATGGCGATGCATCATAAATAGATTGAACATTTTTTAACATCTTATGTGTGCTAAAACATAATAATCTCCAACGTAAAGAACCAACATTTTTAAAAATATATTAACTATTGTTGAGTTGTATTTATGTGTCTCAACATCGCATTCTCTCACCGAGGGTATATTTTAAATTATAAACAATATATAGACCATCTAAAAAAGTAATAAAGCGCAACTAAATGTTGGAACAGTAAAAGCATTAATTGATAAATAATGAAATTTTGGAATGGGTTGTATGCAGTTTTATAACGTTTTTAAAGTAACTGAGACATTTAATAAAAGTATATTCATTAGAAAAATATCAAACATAATATCGCAATCAGCCTTAACGTTATAATAATAAAATAATCTTTAAAAATTATTTAAAAATTTTTTTTTAGTTTTGCTCAATGGTAAAATAAAATAATAAACGAATTTTTTTTAATGAGTATCTGTATATAAAATACTTAATTATTTTAACAATATTTATTTATTTTAACCTTATACGTATTTCGGCATGTTTACATGCCATTGTCAAAGGTTATATGAAGCAGTAAACAATTAGTGTTGTTATAGCAATGGAACTTGGTGACTTGATCTCGGTAATCGTCTGCAGCTGACTTGATTTCTTATTCCAAAACGTCCAATAGAGGAGAATTTAAGCGATCAATTTGCTCATTCATTAACGGTACAGTTTTTAAATGTTTGTGAATTTCGAAAGCTTCTAGTATGTCTAATTTACGTTTATCAACACAAAAGTGTATACATTTTATAGTGTTATTAGATGTCATTGAATGATTTTGTTCTAGTAAATGTTTAGCGTAATTGGATCTATGTGGGTGTTTGTATTTGTAACAACGTACGTGTTCTTTAAACCTAATATCAAAATTTCTAATTGTCTGGCCTATATAAACTTAATTACAATGCGAACAATTTAATTTGTAAATGCCTGATTTTAGCAAATCGTCTGTTTTTGATTTTGCATTAAACAAAGTGTTTAAGATGTTTCTATTTGTTTTAAAGCTTACTCTATATTTATTTATTTTGTTTATAATTTTAGCATTTTTTTCTGATTTGCCAAAATATGGGATCGAAGCATATTTAATTGTATCGAACGAAGTTAGGGTATTTGGGTAAATTTTATGAATGGCTAATTTATAATCTTTTTTTTTTAGTTAATGTATCAATAAGTTTAGTATTATAACAATTACTGTATGCAATTTGTTTAATAATTGATCTTACTCTATTATAATTAATTTCATCTAAAGAGATCATCAAAGCTCGATGTATCAGGGACCTGTATGCTGCTAATTTATGTGTTTCATGACGACAAGAATCGTGTGGTATTGTAATGTCTGTTTGTGTAGGTTTTCTATAAACTGAGTACTCAAATTTATTAGTTGAATTAATCTTATCTTCTTCTTCAGGTGCCGTCTCCAGATCGAAGTTTGGCAATCATCATAGAAATTCTAATCTTTGAAGCTGCTGCTCTGAAAAGTTCCCCAGATGTGCATTGAAACCATTCCCTCAAATTTCGCAGCCACGACATTCTTCTTCTTCCTACATTTCTCTTTCCTTGGATTTTTCCTTGTATTATCAACTGCAGCATCCCGTACCTTTCTCCTCTTGTAACGTGTCCAAGATACTGTAGTTTTGAGCTCTTTATCGTATCTATAATTTCTTTTTGTTTGCCCATTCTTCTTAGAACTTCATCGTTAGTTATTCGGTCCATCCACGATATTCTGAGGACCCTTCTATAGGTCCACATTTCGAACGCTTCTATTTGCTTGAGCGCTGCTACATTGAGGGTCCATGCTTCAACCCCGTAGAGAAGAGTAGTGAAGATATAGCATTTAACCAAACGAACCCTCAGGTCTAGATTCAGGTATCTACTGCAAAGTACTTTTTTCAGTTTGATAAAATTTGTTCGTGCTATTTCGATCCTGATTTTAATTTCATTGGTGTAGTCGTTATTGGCATTCACACTTGTACCAAGATATGTGTATTTTTCAACTTGTTCGATGTTATTTTCATTGACAGTAAGATCTTCGTTATTACGAGATGTCTTCGATATCCTCATAAATTTTGTCTTCTTAATGTTTAGTGTTAAACCATACTCCTCACTACACTCAACAACTTTGTTCATCAGTCTTTGGAGGTCTTCGATACATTCTGCCATAATCACCGTATCATCCGCATATCTTATGTTATTGATGGGTGTTCCGTTGACTTTAATACCAGCTGTTTCCCCTTCAATAATCTTATGTGTAAATCTGAAAAGTTAATGGACTTATTTTGTTCAGTTTCTAGTGTAAATTTTTTGTTTGGGTGCGAGCTGTAAATAAAAATTAAAAATGCATTAAGTAAATCAAAAGAACTATTAAAACATGGTAGAATGTCATCAACATAAAGAAATGAAATAACCACGTTCTATTGCTATAACAACAACAACTGTTTACTTTTTCATATAACCTTTGACAATGGCATGTAAACATGCCGAAATACGTATAAGGTTAAAACAAATAAATATTGTTTTAAGTATTTTTTTACTTCCATCTTTAAAATGCCATTTAAAGCATATGTTTCCATGACGCTAAGTGATCTTTTAAATACAACTCGGCAAGCTGTGACTTTGTGCGCTTTAGTCACGGGCTGAAGTTAGCTCTAGGTTTTTTAATCGCAAAAATCAATTGAAACTAAAAATCAAGTTAGTTGTCACTTGTCATCAATCTGTCAAAATAATTAATATGGCTTAAGATAACAAAATAATTTCCAAATTTTAGTATTTTTGTGATGATCGTAGAAAAAGTATAGTATGCAGTTCGTTTTATAAACTTCTCTAGACATTCGTTTTAATAAACACTCGCTCCGCTACGCTGCGCTCGTGCCTAATAAAACGCGTGACTAAAAAGCCGTTTCTAAAACTTGTTGCATAATATACTAAATTTCCGTGACGCTAAGTGATCTTTTAAATACACCTCGACAAGCTGTGACTTTGTGCGCTTTAGTCACGGGCTGAAGTTAGCTCTAAGTTTTTTACTCGCAAAAATCAATTGAATCTAAAAATCAAGTTAGTTGTCACTTGTCATCAATCTGTCATGTTTATTAATATGGCTTAAGGTATTAAAATAATTTCCAAATTTTAGTATTTTTGTGATGGTCGTAGAAAAAGTATAGTATACAATTTGTTTTATAGACTTCTCTAGACGCTCGTTTTAATAAACACTCGCTCCGCTCGTGCCTAATAAAACTCGTGACTAAAAAGCTGTTTCTAAAACTTGTTGCATAATATACTATTATATACAGATACTTATTAAATATGGACTTTAACGAAGTAAAGCTGGAATTTAAGAATAAAGTGAATTTTCTTTTAATTTAAATTAACCTTTTCTTTTGATTTGTCCTTTACTTTCTCTATTAAAATATGGTACCCGTAAGTATGATGGGCTACTGTGTAAGTAATTTATTACATTTTTAAATTAAAGACATAATGTTTCTTTTACAATTTCATACATCATGGGGGCTCATTATTTTATGTAACACAAATTATTGAAAAGCAGAAAGGCCAATCTTACTATATAAATAACTTCTGTAGGGTCTGCCGAAAAGTGACCCTGACGTAGAGCGCTGCACGGGCCGAGCTAGTTATTTTGAAAATAGTGGGAGCAATGCTTTTCAATTAAATATAGACAACATTTACTGAATATTAAAACTGCACGAGTCGGGCATGGCCGCGCCTGGTTTAGAGAATAAGTCAAAAACTCGGGCGGGCCGGGTAAGCCAATCAGTCAACCTGACTCAAACAGACCAAAAGAATTTACTAATTTTGAGTCAGATGGGCCGGCCCGGACATGTAAAGACGAGCGGGCCGGAGTGAAAAAAATTTAATGTCCATCTCGCTGGCTCCCCCATAAAGAATATACATTTACAGGATTTGGTAGTAGTTACCCACATTTAGTTGTACAGTTCGTCCATAATTGCTGGCTTCTTGCATATATGATAATATAATACTGCTAGACGTATTAAGAACATGACTAACATCTCGCCACAGCGTATTTATTATGTTTTTAATGAAATTTATAACTCATCCGTGGGGCGTAGTCCACGAGTTTTGCTAGTTTCAAATTATTTTAAGAGTTTTCCGAATAAAATGAAAAGAGAACTATATTGTTAGAGAACAGTGATATACTGCCTACTCATTTGATATTGAAAGTACTGAAGTTGTAGATCACTTAAAAATCTACACATATTTTTTAATTGTTATTTATTTTGCAGAGAAGACCTTACTGTACTTGATATATGATATTATCTATGATTAGTTATTAATTTGTGTGTTTTATATTTTTATTTCTAGTTTCTATATTTTTGGATTATGCCACAGAAAGGCGGTAGTTTTATTGCGTATGCCTGTATTTTTCTGCCATTTTAATTTCTTCTAAATAAAATTTCGGTTTTAAATATTGTCGAAAAGTAAATTCCACAAAAAGTTACTTCATTTGGAATTTAGAAATGTACGTAATTATTATATAAAAATGAAAAAAAAAAACTACGAACATAATCGGTAGAGAGACATTTTACATTCAGAAAGGTAGAGATCAAGTAACTTTGATGCACATAAAGTTTAAATTGTTTACTAAATTGGAGTTTAATTTATTTCGTTGTCTAGTGATTCTTCCATGAAAACCCAACATATTTCACAGACTTAATATACCAGCAAGTATAACAATAGTTTATTTTAAAAATCCTTTCGTTTCATCATTCCATATGTAATGTAATCTATAGGATATACAGGTATTTATAAAAACGGCAGTTAAGCTCCCTGTGGTTTAATAAACAAGAATAAACATGACAAGCGCTTTTTAGATAAATCCGAATAATCGTGATTCTAGAATTATGAGATTTTCTTTAATTAAATGCAAACACAATTATGATTTAAATCAAACAATTTACACTCGGAGGATGTACGCTAACCAACCAGCTTAACAGTATTGAAATCACTGCGGACCGCCCATTTTATTTGCAGAGTGGATTACAGTCTGCATTTATACATTGAATGGGAAAATCAATGATTACCAAACATACGGCCAGTTGTAATTCGGCGATATCTGGCACCGATCAGAACTAATGGTTCAAACTTGTGATATATGGCATTGGTATGGAAATAGTTATGGGAAAACTTGTGTATATTTGATGTAAAGTAATTGTTACACAATTTACAACAAAATAACTTACTATTTCATTTTGCTGAAAATGAAAGTGAAACAAACTAGCAAATATTGAGAAAGCATTGATTTATTATTTAGCGTACAGAGTTTTAACAATAAACAATAACAGTAATCGACATTAAAAATGTAGATTGAAAATGTATTTGTTATTTAACAGACAATAGGCACATAGCAATAATAAGTAATCTATACTATATCTATATGTATATATAAAAGTGAATGTTTGTGTGTATGTTCCCTATAGACTCCGAAACTACTCTGCCGATTGAGCTCAAACTTTGACACAAAGTGTGTTTTGAGGAGAGGAAGGTTTCAGAAGGTTATCTTTTTTTTTTTTACAAAAAATGGACCCGCTAAGTTGCGCTGGCGATATTTACGAAAATGTGTGTTTATTGTCTGATTTCGCTCAAATTCAGGATATATGTTAGTTACGTGGAAAGAAATATTTTTACAAAAAATAGACCCGATGGGTGGCACTGGAGTCGAGATATTTAGGGGTAGCAACGCACGCCAGGTATTAGCTAGTAAAATCATAAAAATGTTAGTATAACCTATGAATTCATCTTGTTATTATGTAATATACTTATATACCTCTAAAATAATTAATAATATGTAGATTGCGGAAATGAGTTACAATGGTATGGACTGCTTAAAAAATTTAAAAATAGGAAAGCGTTTTTACGTTAGGTTAAGTAAGGTTATTAAGATCATCTTTTCATTTTGATTGTGATTCTTGATGTATTGTTGTTGAAGTTCTGGGAGTTTTTCCGAATGATTTTTAAGTAATTATACCATTTGATGGATTAGTGAGAAAATATTTCTTGCCTTTATGAAGCAAGAAATTTGTGGATTTGGATTGTTAGTAAAATCTCGCCTCAGACACCTTTATGAAATTTTTTACTTCGACATCGCATGGCAATCTCGAATATCTAGAATTAAAGAGAGTTATCCGTTTGAAGCTCAATCATTTTAATCGCAGGACACTAACCTAATGGTAATTTGGACTATAGCAATTTCAATAATTTTTTCCACTACTAGCATTAAACGATATCATTGTTTACTTTGTTTTAGAGCCAAGAAGATGAATTTCTTTCCTAGTGGTTACTAATATTTCATTATTAACTACTGGTTAATAATGAAAACAATTGCTACCAATCTTTAAATTCACCATAATCTTTCACGTAAAAATCTTTTGATTTTACTGGTAATAACTGTTCACCAACACTTTCTGCACCTTTCCTAATTTCAGGAGGAGTGCAGTTTTCACTCAAATCATCAAAATTGGACATTTTATAACCACTATTATAAAATATATATTTTACATAAATGTCAATTGAAATTAACTATTCTCTTGTTTTCAAGCAAGGCTACTTTATTTTTGTGCATATTTGCATTTGTAATTTTATTTTTTATTAATGTAAAATCAATTAATTATAAAAGGAATAAAGGTGCTAGTAGTAGAAAAAATAATATATAAACCATGGTAGAGAAGACTTATCAGCCTCGCAACGTATTTCCCTCGATGCTTCGCATCTCGGGAAATAATTCTGCTCGCCTGAGAAAAATGTCTTCTCTACCTTGGTCTATAATATACTATTTTTAATTTGATCGCCTTTTTCTAGTAGTTTAACTCTGCTCCTTATGCCCTTATGCACCTTAGATATGTAGCACCTACGTATCTACGTACATTATAGTATTTATTCTGGTTCGATATCTTAGATTTCCGTTTTTGTATATAATTTTTAGATTACTGTACGTGTACATAATATATTTGTTAGACTGTTTGGGTATGTTTTATTAACCATTGAAGCCCTAAGAACTGTATAGGAGTAATTTAGAAGCTCAGTTTCGTAGGAATTATTTGAAATTACTTTATCTTCGTTCTGGAGAATACAAATCCGGAAAAGCCAGACAGATGTTTTGTCTACGTTTCATGTAAATAATTGAATTCTGTATATATTTGTTAGTTACCTGTAGCCGAGTTTGATTAGTTCAATCAGTTTTTAAATAATGATTTGTTTAGTTATCCTGAAAATTATGTTAACTGTAGTATTTAAGAGATTATGAACTTTGACTTTTTTTAATAAGAATAATTAAGATTAATTTGTTGATATAACTATTTCTGACCGTTGATTAATTTATATAAGTTTTATAAGTATGATAGCAGAGTTAGTTTTGTGAAAATAAGTAAAAATCATTTTGCATTACAATTATTTGACAGCTTACATAATTTACACAATTGCATATATATTTATGTACAATTTGCATAATTTCTAAAATTATTCAATTTTTATAATTGTTATATCATCTAAAAATTGTTAGCCTATTATTTCAGTTAATTATTCCCAATTGTCATTAATATTTAGTTAAATATTTGGAATTTTTCTCCGCACAGTTTAGCTTAGGAAGTGCGCTGCTTTGTTTTTAAGTAATTACTACGGCGTAGCCAATTTTATTTTTCTGCAACCGGCAGGGAAGTGACTACCTACAGGACTCCTTTGCGGCAGGAAAGTAACTTGTTGCAGTGGTGAGTAGTATAATGAATCATTACAGTACTGTTTTGAAATAACATTTTTGATTTTTAGATATCACCTTGGAGACACAAACATATGTCTACCTTACATACTTGATTAAAGTTTTTTCACCATCAATAATAACTGTCAGTAGAAATTATGAATTAATGACTCTTTTTAGTTAATTCAAACGATTACAGAAAAAATAGTATACGTAATACGTCAGGGAAGTGTCTTTACGGGACTCGGGGGCTTAAAGTACTCGGCCAGCGGCGTCGAACTTCAACAAACCCCCTTGTCCTGTAAAGTATCACTTTCCTTACTTGTTACGTAAATAACTATTTTTTGAGCACTTACAAACAATGGCTAATTTGTTTTAAACGAGAGGGTTCTGATATTAGTCGGTTTAATTGTTTTCATGCTACGTTTTGCGCCACACTTTACTGTAAAGGAAAAATATATTTTATTATTTTGGCTACTTTTTTTAATAATATTAAACTGATTGTATAATCTTGTTTTTGATCTTCTGAAATGCCATTACACAACATTTTAAAGAAAAACTCCAATTTTTTAAATTTTAATAAAATAAAGATTTAGAGTTGGTGCTTGAAGAAGCATTCATAACTATCAAGTGTGACATGAAAAACCAATAAAATAATTGCTTACAATTTTGAAAAATCAATTAAATTCATAAGTAACCATTATTTTAACAATAAATAACTAGATCTAGTATACTAAAAGAAGTAAGTCTTTGTCCAAACAAAAAAACTGCACGATATTAGGTCTGGTTGTTTATGGTTGAAATAATTGTTACTTATAAATTAAACTAATTGTTTTAAACTGTAAACAATTGTTTTATTGGATTTTCGTAGACACTTGGTAGTTATGAGTGGTACTTTAAACATCAACTCTATATTTTTTTATTTTAACAAATTTTTAGTCGGAAGTTTTTTCTGAAATGTTTTGTAATGGCATTTTAGCGGGTCTTTCATGAAAATTTTCAAATATCTTATTTTAACGGAAATATGCGTTTTAGAGTTCAAGGAATCTAGAAAAGTGTTTTTTAAAATATGTCTGTCTGTGGGTGGGTGGCTGCGTTAATCGGAAATAGAACTGAAACCGCAAATTAGATTTGTTTGTTTGGGTACAGATTTTATTCTAAACATTTTTTTGACATTATGAATACATAGCGTTGTAGTGCATCTAAAGACAAATCAAATTCTTTTTCTCCAAATGCCAGGACAAGAATGACTTATTCGGCTTACGCCCGCTAGCTGCTTGTGAATCCATACTACATGCATCAGTGCTTTATTCACTTTGAAGATGCAAGTTGTAATGTCTTGCGAAACGTTAGTTTATATGGGTTCACAAACAGCTAACAGGCATAAGCCGATTAAGTATTATTGTCCTGGCAAAAAAAATACATTAACATCAAATCCTTGTCCGCCTCAAGGTTTAAATAATCTAAGCACACAGCCCTGTTTAGACAGACAGGGCTAACGAACAAATTTTGCTCAAACTATTAGAGCAAATGCTTGTAAAGGCAGGCGAGCTACAGGTCGGTCCTTACCTGATTTTGCTGCGTGTAGATCCCAAACGACGAACTGTTCTAAGCCGAAAGTAAATTGTAATATCGACTATTCCCTATTTATCAAATCTTTTAGTTGCGGTTGGTAATATTTTAAATATTGTCCCATCTGATGCAGAAACTAGTAACCTTCGTGTAAATAAGTATTTGTTTAAAACACTACATAAGTAAAAAACAAAACCTAATGATTCGGTAGTGGCGCAAAGCTTCCCCATAATGCAATTTAAACCACCAACCCCCTTCATTAAAGCGTTGCGAGACCGCAAAGAATTCAAATCAGCCTGGTACCCTGTCCCAGTAATCCACAACAAAGTATAATTTATTGCAGTACGCATATTTAATAATACGAATGTGGCCAATTCAATTAATTTATGTGTGAATAATCTGATAAAAAAGTATTGCACGTGTTGATAAACGAATAAACAGTGGGTAACCCGTATGTGAATGAGTATTCACATGGGGCTTTCTTACTTAGTAGATCTACTAATGTATTAACTACTTATGGGTAGGTTATGATTTATTTGAAATTTATGTTTATTTAAAACAACAGGCAGGTAAATAGTTTTTGAAAATTAGTCTTATTTTCATGGTTCAACTTTTAGATCATAATTATATTATGATCAGAACAAAATAATTACTATGTATTTAAAAATCTATATGAGTTAAAGTGCACAGAGCTAAATTAGTTATACGTAAATGTGATACAATTTGAAACATTACTTTACTTAAAAACATATCCACAAATCGTTGAAAAGAGCTATAAATTGTAAAGTGAATGTTTATTTATTTGTTATTATTTTATTTCCTATGTAGATTAAATAATTTAGGTGCGAAACAAGTCAACAGAAAATAAAGTACTAAATTTAGTAATTCTAGTTCAAGGTAGGAATCCAAGATTAAGAATAAATTAGTGGAACCCGTGGCCTACGCCCCACGCTTTTTTAGTAACGTTTTTTAAAACGTAATAAATAAGTTGTGTCGACATTAAATAATATTTAAAAAAATTGTTACGTAAATTTAATATTGGTTCTTTGAAGAAACAATAATAAGTCACCCGATATAACAAAATTATAACAAACAGCAATTAATTTATCACTAATCAATTAACTAGTTCATGATAAATTGGCTACAGGTATCTAGAAAGTCTACAAAATTCAAATAAATACAACGAAGAGCAAATTTCTGACCTTAACGATGCTCGCATTAGTTACCGGAAAACCAACGTAATCACCAAAGCAACGGACTGATGTCCAAATAACTTCAAAATTTGGTTTTCATTTGAATCCTTGTTACAGAACAAAAAGCCTCCGTTAGGGTAATCTAACATATACAGGACATTTTAAAATGAATGTACAGAATTCCAACGATAGGTATAAAACAGCAACTTTAGTACGAGATCCCAAAGTGCTCCACCAAACTGTTAATTACGTAAATAATCAGGTACATACGAAGAAACAAAGGCAAGGGCGACAGTAGTCAAACTCTGCTATAAATTGAATTGTAACAAAATGTACCCACTTTTCCTTCCTTCCGTTTATTAGTGTTTTTAATTTAAATTTCACATTATAAACTCTTCTAACTGTAGAAGCGAATGTACGTCTTTGATTCCTGTTAATGGTGATTGTTTATGGCAGGTTTGGTTAGGTAATAGCTATTTATGTAACCAGTTAGGAAATGCATCATTTTGTGTAACGAGTGAAATGTTTGCGGGACGAGCGTAGCGAATTCCCGCAAAATCACACAAGTTACACAAAATCGCATTTCCTAACGTGTTACATACAAGATTTTGATAAACAGAAAGGTTCTTTAAGCTTTAAATCGGGGAAATTATTAATTTTATGAATTGTACAGAAAATCAAGTAGGTAATACGCTTATTTTGTTTGACAGTTTGAAGTTTATACAGAAGTGTGTCGAGTAAGAAAATATCCGAAATGTCTGATTCAAGTTCAAATATACGAAGTGATATCGAAGAGGTCGCACAAAATGCACTATCATCATGTACAGAACAAGAAAAAGTTTGTTACTGATATTCTTGGTGAAACAAATTGCGTTTCCGTTTCTCAGATTACAGCAAGTTCTAGTAATAAAACTTCCCAATCATCAGGAGTTAACCTAACTAACTGTAAGAATTGTGTTATACATGTTTATAATTAATTAAATGTTAAATTTTTCTTAATTTTGTGTTTTCTTTTCGTAACTGGTGTTGAAATGAATTTTTCACCACCAGTTGTGAAATATTTTACTTTTCCTAACTGGTTATGAAAAGTGTGACGTTTCGAAACTTCAATTAATTTTGAAAAGTGACACTTTACATGTCAAAATTAGAAAAAGTTAATTTCGTTTAAAATGTTGTGTTTTTAAACTGCAAGTGATAATCCAGTACCCGAGAGTGATAGAATAATTGTAGGTAACAGAACATTTCCAGATACCTGCTATATCTCTTCATATTTCAGCTGCAATGTAATTTGATTATTTATGATTATCTTTGCGCACGACATCGTTTTATTATCAGAGTCGTCTTTGGTACTCAACTGTCACTGATTCTGCCGTAAGTGAAAGTCTAGCCCGATGAAAAGGAACCGTACCCTAGCACTATCGATAGAGTATGTTCCAATCACACACATAAACCGTAAACATTAAATTTCGCTCATCTTTATCGAAAACTGTAGAGCACCGTTGTACCAACAAATATGCGCCTTATATAATAGACGCGTAAATATGTGGCTTCTAGTCGCGGGGAAAGATTACTACAAAAAGTTGAGTCAGGTAAAAGGGATCCCGATTAACATAAAAACCCGTTTGCTCTACGCAATTTTTGCTAACAATAAATAGGCGAATAAAGTAGGTATCTAAATCGAAAATTGTAGGAGCCTGCTATACTAACGAATATGCACCTTATATAATGAGCGCCTAAATATCTGGCTTCTAGTAGCGGTGGCCCCTCGCTAGTAAAGAGTCAGGTAGGAGTCATCCCGAACGAAAGAAAAAGCCCTTGGGCTATACCTTCTGTAGTCTTTGTTAACACTAAATAAGCAAATAAAGTAGCTATATTTATCGAAAGCTATAGCGGTCTGCAGTGCCAAAAAATATGCGCTCTATTTAATGAACGCGTAAATATGTGGCTTATAGTAGTGGGGGCCTCACGCCACTAAAAATTCAGTTAGGTGGAGGAAATCTCGATTAACATAAAAACCCGTTGACTGTGCTCTCAGTTTTCTTTTGTTAAAAATTACTAATCGAATAAAATAGGTAGCGTAGTGGGCTTATAGTAAGTTTAGTAACGACGTATTCAGTAACATTCTCAAAACCATGAAGCAGGGATACCGGCGGAATGTATGAATTACACTTAATATCGCTTCTAATAAGTTTGATAGCAATTCTTTGTAAAGAAAAGCGTGTGGCGTAGACCACGGGTTCTGGTATTTTATTTTAAAGTTTAAGACGCGCCTAAAAAAGAACTTCTTTGACTGCTTCCCCATTAGGCGTTATATATCTACCGCCATAACCTTTGGTCGTCCCAGTCGCCAACTCGTAGTCCTCGTTCTTCCATGGCATTATATTCACTTAGGTTTCAATTTAAGTTCTATTTTACCTCTTTTTTTCTTGCCTCGCGCTAGCTACTGCCTGCCTTAACTTTTGATGCTATCTCTCTTCTTGCATGCGTTCCACGTGACCATACCGTTGTAGAGCTCTATTTTCTAGGGTTTTGGTAACAGACCATGTAATACTCATTTGGGCCAAACTACTTCTTTCTTGAACTTATCTTCTTTTATACAATGTAGGCACCTTCGCATGAAGTCCATTTCGACAGTTCCAACCTAATCTTGGATGATTTTTTCTTTGTTGGTTTTGCTGACGCTATTATTCCATGGTACCCCGTGTAATGTTCTCGTGGCATATTCTTCTAATGCTATTCTGTTTACTATATCTGTTTGAAACGGCCTATTTTTATTTAGGATAGATTCCTAGATGGTTGAAAAAAAGACAATATTTTATTACTTCAACTTTTACCAACAAATTTTCCGATGCACATTGCAGCTTGCAAGCTGCAATGTCTTGCGAAACGTTAGTTTGTATGGGTTTACAAACAGCTAACAGGCATAAGCCGATTAAGTATTATTGTCTTGGCAAACAAAATACATTAAGATCAAATCCTTGTCCGCCCCAAGGTTTAAATAAACTAAGCACACGGCCCAGTTTAGACAGGCAGGGCCTACAAACAAATATTGCTCAGACTTCTAGAGCAAATGCTTGTAAAGGCAGACAAGCTACAGGTCGGTCCTTACCTGATTATGCTGGGTATAGTTCCCAAATGACGACTCGGTCTAAGCCGAAAGTAAATTGTAATATTGAAAATTCGAGAAACCGCGAAAGCCTCAAAGAATATATCACCTTTAGTTGTCACAAGAACATCCTCTGTGCAATGCATAGCAAACCTGCTTTTAGGCAATTGAACCTACCGGCGCTAGCGCAAGATCCTTGGCAGCCACACCTGTCGTCCATTATTATCACCCAATGTTCGATATGAGGGAGTATGCTGGATGTGTAAATTTTTTGGTACTTGGCACAGTGCCTGCCTTGCCGATGAACAGTCCTTCCAAACTCTTCGACAACCTGTGAGAGCATTGAAGGTAAGTGATTGTCCACACTTCTCTGGTGAGCACTTGCCAAGCGAGACAAAACCTAAAAGATATGTTTCTGTCTCGCTTGATCCCGCTTGTGGCCCGTGATCTAAATTTCGATGTTGGTTTACCAAAATCAAGCGAGTTGTTTCATTTCAGTGTCTTATCTACAGGAATAACGCGCATGTCAAGGCACTTCGCTCAGAATTTTGCTACTTGAAAATCGCCTAAGGTCTTGATCTGTTGTTATGTTCATGACTTTCATCCAGGGGAACCCTGGAGAATAGTTTTGCTGATTTTTGAAGAATGAAATTTCCGTTGCAGATTTTGTCATACACATAAGCAGGAGTATATTCCAGCTTAAACATGTCGCGTAAATAAATACACGGCAATTGCTCAAGCATAATTGTGGAGATCTAGTAAGAAAGAGAACCACTGCAAAAAGAATAAGGTCTGAACATAGAGGATGGAGTTTCTCAGGTGCACTGCCTTATCTCATGCAAAACAGATCCAGTTGTATTTTGAATACAAGTTGGAAGCTTTTTCTCTTTATTGTTAGCACTGTTCGGTAATGTTAGTACAGTGACTGTGTGTTTAATGTTAAAATATTTGTTATGAATTGTTGCTTATTGTTTATTCAATGTACTGTTAACTACTTGTTCTGGACTGCTGTTTATTGTTTATTCAATGTATTTTTTTGTTAATGTTGGTTTAACTGTGCTTGTTTGTTAAGTGCTCTGTTATGAACATTGACTGTTTAATAAAGCACATTCGTTAACTCCCCCTACCTATAAACGTTCAAAAGTTTTTACGTTTCACAAAATTATTTTCGAACAATTGTTTTAGAATAATTGTATTTGAGAAAAAAAAACGTTTTCTGTCTTTCCTAATACACCATACGTTAGTGGGTAGGATCGGCAAAACAGTAGCATCATAGTCCACTTGACTTTTTTTTGAACGCAGGCTACCTTGATATTATCGGAAATAGTTTACTTATTATACTAATTACGTTTTATAGTAGCAAACTGGGATGTCTCTGGCAGATAGAACGCTAACCAGAAAATGGCAGGACAAGGAATATCTTAACAAAACAGTTTATTTAACAGAACCAGAAGTTTGTGATTAATAGTGTCGGAAGCTCTTGATAGGTCGAAGAACAGGACAACTGCTTTTAATTTATTATCTAAACTCTACAAACAATAAGGAATTTGGAAAGACTATTCTCTTCCGTTAATATTACTCGATCTAATATTACACTCTTATTTTATTGTAGTAGCTAACCACTAACAAGTAAACTCATAGATGTCTAAAAAATGTTATTCTGTTATAATATCAAAATCGACCTTTTTGTAGAAATTACAAATAAAACTACATAGTACACCTAAATATAAGTTTAAGTTGCGAAAAAGCGCCGGGAGATTTAAGTTAATTTACAGCTCATTCCTTTTTGTAAAAGTTTCCTGATATTTAACTTGACCCGATGTTGACTACGAGTACTAATTACATGAGAAGGGTTCGTTAGGTCCTTCATCGATTAATGAGCACTTTTCTCTTAGTACTGAATCGTGCTAGTTCACAAACGCAGGCACCCTTTTATAAACGCATCCCCTTTTTAACATGACTCATTTAAGGGTAAGCATATTAAAGAAAGATCCGTTTATAATCGAGTTAAATAAATGTCGCTTGAACGCTTTCTGTTACGTTTAAAATTTATTATAAATGATATTCTTCCTCTAGAGATATATCGAAACCATGGACAGCATTAGTTGTAGTTTTAAAATTTTGCTTACTGTTGTAAATAAGCAGTTTACGTTTTATAATAATTTTTTGATATTGCTCTTCTGTATTATATTTTTTACTATACGATTGCCTCGTGTCTACTGGAATATTAAACGTACCCTCCCTATTTCTAAAGAACTAAAATTAAAACAAATTGATAAAATTTTGAATTGATTGTGTGGTAGGCACGTGGTGAAACATTATTAATGAATATTTAAATATTTAAAATTAATAGTACATTAATAAAATAAAACACTTGGTAATTGTTTCACAATTTGTTGGTTTCTATTTACTCGGCTCGAGTTTCAACCATCTCGGTTATCTTCAAGAGTTTACAATACAACTCAATACTATTAATTTTAAATGGTTAAATTGATAATAGTTACTTGACAAAATAAAGCAAAGACCTGATACACTTTATGCTATAAAAATCTTCATTGACAATGAGCCAGTCCCTGTGCTTAAACCTGCCAGAAACCTAGGGTTTACTGTTGATAGCAATCTAAGATTTGAAAAACACGTCAACAAATTAATCCAGGGTGTTTTCGGTAAACTAATAACCTTTTATAATACTAAGGATTTTTTTAGCCGAAACTTAAAAACAAATTCTATGTGATTCTGTTATATTATCCAGGTTTAATTTTTGTGCTGTTGTTTATGGTTACTGCGCAGACAGCATAGATATTCGTAGAATACAAAAAGTACAAAATTCGTATATTTGTTTTAATTAATTCTCCGTGCATATTCCTCCAAATTATATGTAGAACACTACCTGAATATCTAAATGACAGGTTAACATTGAGCACGGATGTACACCACATCAATATCCGATACCGACGCTTCTAACATCGCTTCTTCATAGACATGAAATGTTTAAACGTTCGTTTTCATACAATATGTATAAATTATAGCATAATCTACCTCCTAATTGAAAAAAACTACTGCATCTGGTGAGCTTTAAACGTCAGATAATTGGCTACTCTTTCATTCGTCAATCTTCAGTTCTCTTAAACGGTGTACTCCAATAACAGCGCTGTCAAACATGTCGCCGTTAAAAATAACGCTGGTCAAAAATGTTGCCGGCCAAAATAGCACCGTTAATAATAGCTAGCGCCGCAGAAATAACGCCGTCAAAAATAGCGCCGGTAAAATATCGCCGGCAAAAATAGCGCCAGTCAAAATTAACGTCTTAAGAAACGTCGCCGTCCAAATTCTTTACGTTTTGATAGAAGTTTCATTTACTTTGAGTAAACCCCAAATTTCACTAAAATGCAAAGTGTTAGTACGGCGACGTTTTTTATGGCATTTGTAACAGCGACATTTCTGACGGCGCTATTTTTTTTTTATTATTATTATTGTCTTTATTTATTTTTTCTTATTAGACACAACGAGTGGTTACCAAGTTCTGTCTACTCAGCACTTAGGAAACGTCTAGCAATATGGCATGTGTCTGATATTTCCGATTTTTGCTGAGCGGTAGTAGGTGGTTTATCTTCATTCTTCATGGCTTCCAGGTTGTTTGTAAGGGTTTTCGGAACGAAGCCAATTGTTGATATTGTTAATGGGTGGATTCGGACATCTTCTCAGATGGCCAAGTGGTACTGCAATGTCAATAATGGATACCTAATTTCCCAGGATTTTCCCATTATTATTATTATGTTTATTATTACTAAAATCTCGGTTGCTATAAAACCGGTGGCGGGAAGTATATTCGGACTTATCAATCAAATAATTTACCTACTGTAAGAATCTGCGGGTTGGATGACATGTATGAACATCGCCGCCTTCTGAAGTTTTATGTGCAGGCTTAGTGGTAGATCCAGTGTTTTCAATGACTGATGTAATTTTTGTTGCATATTATTAGAGGAACTATAAATACGTTTTTTTGCTTCCACATTCTTTTGATTTTATGTAACAAGTTGGTGTATTTATTTATTTTCGTGTTATGTGTAGGTATTTAGTATATTTCTGGTTCCTGGTACAGCTATATCTATCTTTTGAGTAAGTTTTGGCATTGCTTTTGTTGACTTATACTATATCCGGTCTATATACAGGTGCTGATTTATTGGTAAGTATATTTCGGTTCCAGAGTAGTTTATGAAATGCTAATTCTAGTATTGTGCTAAGTTCGTATTGGAAGTACGGTGTTTTATTTTCTAGCAGTTTATATATAAGTGCAAGTTGTTGGTGAATTTTCGCTGCGCTGTTATGTCTGGCGATAGATTTTGTGTTTACTATAGCACAGCATCAGCTAACATTGTGCTCGATTTCATCTGAGGTATTATCTTTCCTACATATGTCATTTATGTTCTGTATTTTCATTACTTATTTCTGGCAGTTACGTGTCAGAATGACCTTATTTTGTATCGCAATCATTAGTCCTTTAATTTCACAAAATAGATCCTCTTGATTTAGCTATTTGTTCGACGCTTGTTGGTAGACATGGATTTGGTTAATGTCATAGTGATGTTCTCCGTGAACTGCATTTTCTGACCACTTTTCTTCTATATCGTTGTTGTTCTCTATTGGTAGCTATTAGTCTGTTTTTTAGATTAGCCAGTGTAAAGTTATTATCCGTTTCAATCACCGCCTTACTCATAGTAGTTTTTTTTGCTGCAAAAGGATTTTCTTATTTTTTCAATTTTGGTGTTTTGTAAATTCATCAGGTAAATAAAACCACGCCTGTCATTGTTTCTGGGTAGTGCATTTCGTTCTATGCAGGATGTTGGTAGCCATATCGTGCTAGGTGAGTCCTGGTGGTTTTTTGTAGGTTTTCTATGTTCGTCTGAGTCCATTTGCTTCTTCCAAAACAGTAAGTAAGTACAGGGATGACGTATGTATTGATAGCTTTAAACATATTTCTACCCTTTAATTCAGACTTCATAGGTTGCTTCAGTCTCTCTCGAAAAATCTGTCAGGTTTTGGTAAATGTGTGTATGTGTGTGTGTGTGTGTAGGGTTTCTAATTTCCGAACTTGTTGAATGCTTAAACATTTATTGTTGATAATTTCTGAAATATTTTATACCTGAAGAAACACTTGCAGTTCTTCTGTGTTTACCAGCTTTCCTCTGTTTATATGGATGCTTTTGAATTAGTCAAGTTTAGGTTACATTCCTATATCGACGTTGAAATAGTAGACTATTTCCAGCATTTGTTTAAGGTGTTGTTCGTTGATTGCGTATAATTTGAGGTCGTCCATATATGGTAGATGGGACGGGGTATACTTTCCGTTGTGCGAGTATTTAATCTGATATCCGTTCTTTGTATTATTTAAAAGTAATAATTGTATATTTGTGTATTTTTTATTATTTCTGCTTTACTGTTTGCTCCTAGATTTTCAGAATTAAATCTGTTTTCCAGTGCATCATGGAATGTTCAAGAAATATGGTGTTGTTGAATCAATTTTGTTAAGGGTCAGTACATGCTCAAGGCATGAGTGGGGGGCAGAATCAAAGGCTCTTTTATAATTAACATACGCCACATGCCATATTCCTGTTGCTTTCTTTGCCTGTTGCCTTACTACAGAGTCTATTAGGAGCTGCTGTTTACATCCAAGTGAATCTTTTATACATAATTTTTGCCATTCTGCGGTAAGGTTGTTAGTTTTTAGGTGTTCATATACTTTAGCAGTAATGTAAGATGTACGAATTTTATACATAGTAGGCAGGCACGCAATAGGTCTATACTTGGAAGAATCATTTATAATCGAAAGGTTGTTTGGTATGAGGTATGTGTTGGTTTTGGTGACGAAAACGAATTTGAAGATGCATTCTTAATCTCTTTCGTTGTTATTTCTTTATAAGTCATGTGCTCTAGATGGTTTGGGGTTACTTCGTCCATCTATATTGCTTCCTCATTACGGTTTATGTTGTCGCTGTATATGGGAGACCAGAATCGTTCAATGACTTTAAAAGTTAGTGTACGTTTAATTTCTGCTTTTCGATCTTAATTATGTATTTTGTACAATTTTTTCTCATTGGTATGTACAGTCTTATTATATGTCTTTTTATTGCGGCTTTTTCTATATTTTCGTTACGTTCCAGAGTGAGCTGCTAACTTTTGTTTCATGGTATCGCAAATTTCGTCGCCATTAGCCTTAACCTCGCCGTGATTGCTGTGTGTTTTATACTAGTTTTTAATTTTTAGTGTTTTATTTTTCAGCTTTCAAGATAGGTTCTTGTTGGGTTTGAGGGACGCGTTTAGTCCCACCTATATCTTTTCTGAGTATATCAACGTTTTTGTTGGGTCTGTGCTCCCATCCCAATGGTGCCAGATTCTTATATGTGCTTTCGTTTTTTGTATTTTTAAAAAATTAATATTATTATTACTACGTACGCGAGTATTCCTTAATGATGTACGCTTCTGGTCAAAAAATTCCTAGCAGCACATTTGTTTGGTGTTAATACAGCTTCTTCAAATTTAAACTTAACACTTTTGTAGTTCAAACTTATAGCTAGAGCGAGGTATGGTATAATACCTAGAAAAGACCAGAGAATTATTTATGTTTCTAATATGGGCTCAATGTGCTACTATTTTACTACAAAATGTGCATATATCGGACCACAGCCGCCGCTGGTTAGCGTATATATTTATGTTTTTATTATACTGCCAACTTTTAAAGAATTTTGTTGTAAGTTAGTAACTAGTAATTAGGCTTAGTTTTACTATAATTAACAAGTAATATTTAATAAGATTACTTCACAAAGTTTACGGTATAATTGCAAAACCTTAATTAGATGCTGATTTCTGGAGCACGGATTTCAAGCATTTTGCTTATGTAAGCAAAACAAAATCCTTTTGTATCTCCACGATTCATGAAAAATGTAATCATTTGACACCATTTTGATTTTGCATATTTTGCTTATTTTCCCATTTTGCTCTTTTAACTGCTGATAAGTGGATGTTTTAGCTTTTATATTCTAATGTTGAAACAATAATTAATTTACTATTTTTCGGTTTCAACAACTTAGCAAACAATTATCGGTTGTTTACACTGCATTCTAGCAATCCCTTGCTAGACTAAATAAACATTCCTCCGAGAAACAATGAGTGCGCTCGGGAAATCACCGAGTTCTGTAAAAACATTGTTTTGTATTTTGTTAAATTGTTACCGTCAGTAGTCCACAGCATTTCATTTCGTTAAAATGTTTATAAATAAAAGGGTGGGTTAGTAATATTTTCTGAATATTGATTGAAAGTATAAAATGCCTAAAGTAACGGATAAATGCCTACCGGCAACTTGGATTAAAGATTTTCCCGAATTGGTTATTGAAAATGGTGTCCGGACACATAAACACGGGACACACAATCATAGGACATTTAATCACGGATAGTTAAACACGCCGACAATTAATCACACGGACATTTAAACACATAGGCATTTATACACTGCTGCACATAATCACATAAACATATAAACACATATTTAAAATAGGATACCACGACCAGGTCATCTTTGCGGAATAAAAAATGATCGCTTTCTAGACAAGCAAGGTTAAATAATTGCAATGAAGCTTCATTTGCCATATTTTTTTTTATATTGTAGTTTTACTGCAGTCATATAAGAATTCAAACACAATGTGTTTATACGCCAGTGACAATATGTGTTTATATGTCCATGTGATTATGTGCCTCAGTGTTTAAATGGCTATGTGTTTAAATGTCCGTGTGGTTAATTGTCGGCGTGTTTAACTGTCCGTGATTAAATGTCCTTTGATTATGTGCCGCGTGTGTATGTCACCTATATTCATTGAAAATTACAAAATACTTTGCAGACGCTGCATGAAAACCGTAAGTTACGCCGTCGTAATATTTCCTATATTATAAAGCTTATTAAAATAATTTCTGTTGATTTTCCACAATATGCTTAAGTTAAATTTTTAATAAAAACATGGTTTGAACGGCAAGGAAATTTATATCACAGTATATTTTTTTGTTGTTAGTTACATTTGCTAGTTTTATTTTATATTGAAACATTTGTAACAATACCTTATTCATATGCGCAACTAATAAAAATATTTTAAAAAGTTTGAACATTTTTTTGAAATTTTGTAAAAACACAGATACGCCGCTGCAGCGCCTTCTTTCTCTAAAACCTACTTACTAGTCAAAATGTTGAGTTTGATAACGTTTGCCATAATAGTAGCTTTCTTTAATGCATAACACGGATATCAGCCAAAGCGAAAAAACTCCGCTGAATGATTTTGTGTGGAGAGGAAGGTAAAAATCTCCGTTACTTCTAACTATGATGAGTTATTTTTTGATTGCTTTGATAACTTGTGTTGTACCAAGTTTCTGAAAATTATTAATTAGAAACAGAAGAATCGCGAAGGTTTGATATCGACTTTCGCCCATATAAATTGCGGTTTACGCATTAACCTAAGTCTTACTAATTTCTCGTTAAATTTTCTTCGGTGAAGTTCTGAATAAACCTTCTATAGAATATATCCTATATTTACCTACTTGTGGAAAATGCAGCAAATTTTATAAAACAACAATGAAAGAACATTAAAAATCGAAAAAAGTGTTTAAAAGTTGAGCAATAAATGCAAAATTGTGAGAACTTGTAAGGACAATTAATTTAAAACGAATGGCTTAAGCACTGGCGGCGTTATAACTTCACAAGTTTCATTAGACTCAGTTGTGCTGTACAGGTATGAACTTCGCAGAATAAAGTTTGATATTTCAATTACTGCTTTGATTAATACGAAGGCGCTCTCATAAATAAAAGCCGAGACGTATTTCCCAAAACTTAGCTGCAAACTTGAGCTACAAAAGCATATAATAACAATGGATTAAAGAAACTTAACTTTCGATAAAGGGTGATATATGGGTAAAAATTAAACTTGTGTGTTCTGAAAACGACTTCTGGGTAGATTGGATGATTTGTAATAATAAATAGATGTGATTGTCAATTTCCCATTTCTACAAATTTTGCTATTTTTAGGGATGCGGTTTTACAAAAGGGAGGACGGTATTCCTATTTTTCAGAAATGTTTTAAGGCGATTGAGGCGGTTTAGAGATATCGCCCTTGCGCAAATCGACTGTTTGGTATGCGTTCTTTTTTTAGTGCGCTTATATTGAAGTCGCTCCTCCCCGCCCCCACCAATTTTTTAAGGTATATTATTGTTTAATAGTATTCTGTCGTTTTTGTTATCTATTTTCTTTATCGAGTGCGTTTCCAATTGAACGTTGATGTATCAATTTCAGTTATAGGTTAAAAAGTGGTACCGTATATGTACAGAGTTACAACTTGCAACTGCGCTATCAATAAAGGTATTAATAAAAACTTTTTTGTTTTAAATGGCGGTGTAAATGTATATGGCCGCTATTTTTGCATAGCAGCATATATATACAACTTTTGCTTTTTAAGAGGAACACCGTATATACTTTTAGATATTTTTAGATATTTGGAAACTTTATGATGGTATACTTTTTTTTTTTTATTAGAATTTGTACCAGTTCAACAATGTAATTGCTATTCATGGTAGTGTTAAAAGGCAATTAGTAATAAAATAATAATAACATGAAGGGCAATTATCGCACCACTATTAAAACACTAAGTTTGATAAGTATTCATCACTTTTATCATGTCTATCACATCATTACATTATCAGTCACTGTCACTTTCGGTTAGATACATGTCTTGGGGTAAGTTGCGTTTTAATCTAGTATGTATTCTTCTACGTCCTAACTCGTAGAATCCTGCACCTGGGCAATTGTTGATGTTTTGATGAAATTTCTTGGTTAATTTCTTGATATGCTCCTGGATCGTTGAAATACCTAGTTCAAGGTGAAGTTGTTCATTCGTGATGTACGACGGGGCGTCGACAGCAATCCTGAGTATTTTATTTTGTAGAACTTGTATCCGGTTTAGATTTGTTTTCGATGTATTTCCCCAGATTACACACCCGTACATAACCAACGGGCGGATCGATGGTATACTTAAAAGGAAATTATAGAGTACAGGTTTTTTTTAAGATTATTGAAAATGTATTTAGTAACGTAGGCCATGACTCACGATATGTAAAATCCCCAACAACTGCTTAAGAAATGCAAAACAAGTGCCACAAAAATACGTCGAACATCATTTTTATAATGCAATTGCTGTGAAGCATAAATGTGTTGTTATTATGCTTAGGCAATGGTTTCTTTATTATTTAGTACGTCCGAGCCCACTAAGGCAATTGTATTATTATAATGTTATTTTTAGTTTCTTGAAAGCTAATTGTCAACCGTAAGAGAAGTATGGCATATCATTGTACAGCTAATTTATTAGAGTTTTCAACTATCTAATGCAACTTATATGACACCATTAAAAACTTACGTTTTCACATGTTTTAATGAAGTTCGGTGGGGTAATTTTGCTTTATGTGTTTTATTCTAAATTATTTTTAGCGCTGATCTCAAATATCTAAAAATATACAGGGTGTTCTACTTAAAATGCAAAAGTTATAAGACCTTATGCCGGCGGTGTTTAAAACTGGTACATAGCATTTTGTATCATATATACTGGCATTTAAAACAAAACAAGTTTTTTAACGATTTACAAACACTCTGTATAGTAGCACAATAATAACGTATGATTATTTATATTTAGAAAAAAAATTGCGGAAATGAGTAAAGCAAAAACAGAAGGTTGTCAACGATTCTCGTTCACTATAAGTAGTTGAGAGGTATCCATGGAAGGCTTTAAATAAAGGATAAAAATAACGTTGCCACAAACTATTACATCTTACTGTAAATAAGAACATAAAGTAATGTACCTACTTTTGATTAAATATAGATGAATATTACAAGAGTTTTATATTACAAGTAAATCTAGTGTATTTGTAACTTTTGCAATGTGTATATTAATTTTCTACAAGCATTTACAAATTATAATCCGTATGCTGCCGAGTAATACAGAAACATATTAAATATTTACACGTAGTAATACCACCACTTAAAGTGTGTTTATTTTGTAGTGGGTATTTGTTGATTCAATAAAGCGAATAGTTCCAAGAGCAAAAATAAAACAAGTATATAACTATTATTACTTCTTGCAGTTATTAATTCATAACCATTAAATAGCACCACACTATGAATACAATTAAATTAAAAAATGAAAGAGATCTCTAAATTTAATTTCAGGAAAGGAAAGCCATTAATAATTCACGCTATTTAATCAAGTATTCTGCACAAAAACTAAGCAAGAAGCATCAAAAGCTCGTGAAGGGTGAACTTAATAGTGAAGTACTCTTGATGCCGCCTTTTTTCCGACTCATCCATCGTGCAAAACCAAGCGGGCCGGTAATGTAACTAACTGCCTTACAGACTGAACGTGCCCAGAATTTTGCATTTTCGTTTAAATATACAATTCCATGTTCAGCACTCTAAAGCGATATATTGGCAAATCTATTTTACGTCATTGGTATTACATTACTGAATTCGAAACTGTGTTTGAGTTTTTAACAAATAATTCCCCTAAATAACTTCTGGCTAAAATTAATGGAGTAAACATTATCTAGAAGCCGAGTTACTACACAACAAAAAGCTTTATCGTTCCCCGGAGGCTAGAACGGAATAGCAATTACCACTGCAAATTTGTTAATACGCCAGACAGACATCTTTTTGTTACTATGTGCTTAATGGTAAAACTACATTAAGGAAGATAATTACAATTCTATTTTAAAATTAGTTGCAAAATAATTAGCTGCACTACTTGATATTTATAACTTTTTTGCTAATAAAATTTAGAAATAAAGCTTGTTCTTGACTCTCGAAACAATTCACCTAAATTCTTTTTTCTAGGTAGCAGCATTAGTCAACCATAATATTACATCTGTCATATTTTGCTGAGTAGCTAGAGTGACGCGCGCGAAAAACGCAAAATAGCGAGATTAGTCGGCTAAAAAAGAAGTTGGGTGGGGAGAGATGTTATATTTCAGTATAATCGCGCACAAAAAAGAACCTTAGATTCGTATTCAACGCATGTTGTTTAGCCGATTAGCGCAAGCGCGACTTTTTAGTCACCTAACCGTCGATTGTTTGTTTATTCAATAAATTACAAATTTCAATATGAAAATCGGTACATTGCAAATGACAATAGAAACCACCGTCCATTGAAAAAGATCTATGGCAGGTTTCGTTCTAGACGTTTTCCCGACTAGTTTAATTAAATAATTGTCAAAAAAAGACTATCGTCTTTTTTATAACCAATTATCAACTTTTTAGCGGATAAACATTGCTTGCAATTACAAAATATCAGACATCGTGAAACCGGATAAGTTTTTAAAATATGGGATACATGGGGAGAGGTGTTTTTCTGTAATGTAGCTGCGCTCAAAGAAGAAGCCCAAATTGATATTTTACGCATTCTATGACTGATCTGTGCAAGCGCCATCTTCCTGCATCATCAATTTTCTGAAGTTTTTTACAAAAGTTTAAGAATATCGGCTTCAAAATCGGTATGTACATGTTATATGACAATAGCAACAACCTTCCGTTTAAAAAACACCCATAGGCAATTTTCTCTTTGTCGTTTACCTAAACAGTTTAATTAAATAATTTTTAGCGGAGAAACACTGCTTGCAATTACAAAATACCAGACAACTACTTCCAACAATGAAAATAGTGAGAAAAGGTGCTTTTCTTTAATATAGTCGCTATTGAAAAAGAAGTTCTGATTTATATTCTGAGTGATAAATAAGCGGGATCATCCGATCATACCTCTGTCACTCCCACTATCAAACTATTGTTTTTTTCGAACATCTCCGAATTTTGACTTAAAAATTCGTAATGAACATTTTAAATGACAATAGAAAGTACTTTCCATTAAGAAATAAAAAAAATTAAGCTGTTTTTAATAGTCGTTCACCTAAACCGTATACCTAATTAAATAATGGCCAAAAATCGATTATTATTTATTTCCAAAACTAATTTTGAGCTTTGAGCGAATAAACATTGCTTACAATAACAAAATATCAGATATAAATCTCGATTACTTCTTCAAAAGCTAAGAACGTGAAAGGGGTGTTTTACTTATATATAGAGGCGTTAAAATAATCTCAAATGCGTATTCTACGCATACCCAATAAACCATCTGTGCAAGCCCAATATCCTTACTACCCCCATCCAACCTCACCATAATTTTATGTTTTTGCATAACTGTACGAGTTGCTACATAAAAATCGGTGTAAACCTTTCAAATGACAATAGGAACAACTTTTCAATGAGAAATAGAACTCAAAAGAGGATTTCTTAGCACTTGGCACTATGGCCAAAATTTTGGTGTATAAAACCACAGATAAGGTTAACACTACAGATATACGACCCTTTATACAAAATGTCCGCTCATATTTGGAGACGAAATTAGCGTTAGTTTGGCTACAACGCACCAGACCAATTTTAGGGCGCTGCTATCGCTATTTGTTTATTACTGTTGAAATGTGTTGGAAACTGATTTATACGGTATTTGAGTGCATCTGTCACATCATGAATATAATTTAAGTAGAATTGGCTTCAATATTAATTATTTACGAAAAATTGCGATTTGACAATTAAGCATGGCAGATGGCTGTCTAACTTTTGGTTTGAATATGTGCTAAGTAATCTGCTCAATTACAGTCATCTGTGACTTAATTATAAATTGTCATTGTAGCGCCATCTGTTTTCAGATTATTAATCATATAAAACAAGCTGCCGATAGCTCACATATTTACCGTATATCTGTAGTGTTAACCTTATCTGTGATAAAACCATTATTGACTGCCTGTGACAAAAGCAACAAAACAGAGCCGTTAGAATTGTTATGGCAACGTTCAAGATGAACAAATTTCCAAGATTACACAATTTTTTTTAAATCAACTTTTAATTTTTTTTTTCAAGTTCTGAAAAACTTTCTAATTCCTTAAAAATTTTCTAAAATTCTTCAGTTTTTCAAAATTTTCTAAAACATTTAAACTACTGTAGTTTTTACTTTTTCTAGCGCATTAGCAGGCATTAATTTCCTTCTCGCTCACACATCTTATGCGAAGTGGTGCTTTTTTCCAAAAATCGTATAGTTTTAAAATATAAAATATAGTAATTTCAAAATAATAAATTAGTAAGTGTAAGTTGGGAGAAATGATCTTCCGAAAAGAAAGTTGAGCGTGGCAACATTAACTCCACCCCGTAAAACCCTAAAAGTTAAATCAAGAAGAGAAAACACATGGTAAAAGGCTTTAAGGCAGAAAGAATGTGTACACTACGAGTGGAAAGAAAGTTCTGCAATATAACCTTCATAAATTGCCATGCGCCGACAGAAAATTAAGAACAAGAAATAAAAGGCCCAGACATGATGTCAAAATTTAACGCAAAAGTCAGCAAATAATGAGAATATGGAAAAGCTATAGTAGACAAACAGTAAGCCATATAAACAGCACAAATTTAATAGACTTTGCTATGGGAAGACAGATGATATTTAAAATCACTTGCTTTCAACATGACAAAATACACAAGGAAACATGGGTATCAACAGATAGCAATGCAAGAAATCAAATCTTTATTGACCAAAGACATGCATCGGATATAACTGATATAAGAAGTTGGCGTGGAGCAGATGTTGATTCAGACCACTTTATGGTAAAAGGGATTTATAAACAGAAGATAAAAAATCCAAGGAAACAAATTGCCAAATCCCAAAAACCATACATCGTCGAAGCATTGCAAGACCGAAATAAAAGACCCGAGTATTAAAATAGAACAAATAGTGAAGTAATAAAATGAAACGAACCATCAGTTAGTTTAGAACAGAAGTGGGAACTAATAAAAAAAAAAAGCGAACGCAGCCAAGAAAGGAATAGGAATGCGACTAAAGCGCTTTATGCGAAAAGGCACACAACGCTAGAAACAAAGCGAAGCAAAAAATGACACAGCGGAAAACAAGCTAAACAATAGACCATTACCAAGATAAACGAACATGGGAAAGAGAAAAGATAGATTGATGGAGAGGAAGTACCATAAAAAATAGTAAAACATTTTATAAAGAATAACAAAAAAGTAAAAGCGGTTTCCACGCGAGACCAACATCTGTAAAAGAAAAAACAGGACAGATACTAAAAGAGAAAAAAAATATGAGGAAGATGGACAGCGTACTTTAAGGAAGAATTAAACAAACAGTCACGGAGAGAGGGAGAAGAACAAGACAATAAGAAAAGATTTAAGAATATATTAGCAAGGCCCACAACTAAGAATAGATCTGTCCAGAGAAGTAGAAATGAGAATACAAACACTAACGAACCAAAATTTTTTTGGAGAAAACAACATAAACGGAGACTTAACAAAAAAACGCAGGTAAAGAAGGAACCAAGAAAATCCACCAGCTGATCGAAACAATATAAACACAAAAAATTATACCAACAGAATGGAGCAAAGCGGTGATATACCAGTGAATAAAATGAGGAATAAATTAAACTGTGAGAACTATAGAGGGATATCACTACTAAGTGTGACCTATAAAATATTAACAGCAATAATGGCCAATATAATCAAAGTGTACATAAAAGCAATACTCGGGAATTACCAGAGCTAAGTTAGGAAGAAGAGATCTACGACGGACCATATCACGATAAGAAAAATCTTAGAGAAATGCTATGAATATGGTATCAAAGTGCACCGATTATACATAGACTTCCGAAAAGCATACGACAGCATTGAACGAAACTACCACAAAAATTAATAAGACTAGCAAACATGACACTGAAACAAACAATCACTGCAGTCAAAGTGGGGACAGCCTTGACTCAAGATTTCGAGATAGAGAAGAATTTTGACGCACGAGTCGAGAATAAGAGCCCAGACATCGTAGTTACAATCAAAAGCCACAGTATAGCATGGTTGGGGTACCTAATGCAAATGCCTAAAGGAAAATTAACAAAAACGACCTATGAGAGCAAACTTAAAGCTCAAAGAAGAAGAGGGCGGCCAAGAAAAAATGGGACGAAGGCGTAGAGGAAGATATTAGAATGATAGGAGTGAGAAGATAGAGAAACAAGACCCAGAATAGAAAAAAGTGAAAATCTGTAGTGGAGCAGGCCAAGACTCTGCAAAGGGCTGAAGTGCCAAGAAAGATGGAAAAATGTAAGATTTTTCTGTTCCACATACACATTGGTTTATAAATAATTTATTATAAAATGCACATGGGTACAAATTACTGGTTCTCCTAAAGATACTGATTTATCTTTGCTAATGTGCTAGATTACGCAACTACACCTAAAATTTTATACACAAATTATGTAATTCCAATCTGTATATTAAATCCGTTATTGTCTTACATGGCGACGGGATCTCACAATTCTAGGCAGTTTATATTTAAAGTTTGGACGGCGCGGCACATTACCGTCATCATCGACGTCATAAAGCCGACTTTTATCTTAATATTCACTAGAGGAACAGTCAAAACTAATTTAACCATATTTTCCGATAGCAATTCTTGGAGTTAAAACGTTGATGCAAACACAACTCTGAAAGTATAATGAGTAACAATTTCTAAAGTATAGAAAAGTTCAGGCAGTTGTTAATATTGCGTTCCTTTAGCGCTACCATAATCACTAAAGTTTATGCCTAACTCGCAACTTTTTGTTGAATTAGACGGAGTTAATATCACAATTTTCAAAAAATTTCCCTTATTAAAACTTATCTGATTTGCAAAACTGTAAATTTTATAATTATAACCCTTAATTCTATCCATCCAAATTCATAGAAAGCGCCACAGTGAAATTATAGCTTACAAAAAAAAGAAATTGTAGCGAATACTAGATACTACTACTTGCCGTTGCCGGATTTGCAAAAGTGTAACTTTAATTAATTATAACGTTGTATATTAGATTTCGAAGAAGACAAACAGCAGGAATTTGAATTTGCGATAGCCTGTTCAATTGCTTTCTGTACCCTAACTTTACTCGTAGAAGCAGCGACTAAAAGTAAGCGCCCGCCGAAACGCTTCGGCGAATTTCAAATTCCGCTTCGGATGTCGGACAAAAATATGACTATTATAGCTTTATTTGGGAAGTTATCAAATATATACAAAGAATAAAAAATATACTTTTTTCTATAGCAACTGTTAAAACGTGCTATTATTAACTAAAATTAGAGGGAAAAGTAGCACTTTACCATCAAGGGTAGATAAAGTAGTACTTTAACAGCAAGGATCGATAAAGTATTTTATTTTTAAACAAACTCTATAGTAACCAAAAAGTTATTAAAGCCACCTACTCAGTTTTTCGTGAAACTGTTTTTTTCCTGACACTTTTAAATTAAATTTATCATTGATTTTTCTTCATTTTTTGGTCTTCTTTAACAATTGCTATAAAAAAAATGTTGTATTCCACACGACGATAAAATTTCATTATCTTCTCGATGCTTATTAGCGTCTCGGCTGACGCCTCGACGCTAAAATCGCTCTCGAAGATAAAGTGCAATTTTATCATCTTGTACAATAAATAACTATTTAACTAGAGCTAACTAAGAGTAGCTAAAGTTACGGAACTGCCGGAAAACGCGTTGTTGATGTTAAAAAGTATCGTTTTGTTTTCTTAATTTTGTAAATAGTTGAAAATTCTAGCAAATTCTAATAAAGTACTTTAAATAGTCCATCGAACTGATAAAAGTTTATAATGATCGTTGTTTAAGTTTTTGAATAAATAATTAATCAATATCAAATTTTCAAAAGTCGTTGAATGGCGTCAAAGTAAAATTTGAGAAATAAATAAAAAAACAAATTTGTTGTTCATTGCAAGCTCTGTCGGCCCAGTTTAAAGAAATTGTGTGGACAGATATAATAAATTTGTTTTTGGATATTTTCAAAAGTTTGAAGCAACGCCATTGCGATCCTTTTCGGAGTTTCTAAATATATTTTATTTCATCGTATACTACCTAAAAAGAGCTCTCAAACAAGTGTGGTTAATGCCGATCAGACAACTACTTTCTGAGTAAATGGGCGTTAAATTTGAAATTTTTAAAAAGCTATAACGGGCGCTGTTTTAAAGCTAAAGAGTTCAGTAAAAAAAGCTTTCGATTTGCCCCAAGTTCTTCTCTCAGATTCTGTGCTCAAATTTTTAAAATTAAATTTTGAAAAACAACGCCACCAAAAAAGAAACATGTTTAATTTACGATTCTGGCTTCGGATTTTTTTGAAAATTTTAACTTAAACTACAATTTTTGATATACGTCTTGATTTAAAATTTGATTAAAATTCAGTACTTTTGCCATTAGAGGAGTTACACACTCACCCACAGACAAACATTAAAAAAAACACTTTTTTGGGTTCCTTGAACCCCAAAACGTGTATTTCCGTTAAAATGTAGATTTCAAAAATTTTCATGAAATCAATACTTCCCCTATACCTAAGGTATGGGAAAGTAAAAAGGTGAGTACTTTCTTGATTATTTATTATTTATTTATTAACAATATAGACATTATCAATGAAAGAAATAAGCCTGCATTTATAAATGGAATTCGGTTGAGACAGCGCTCGTTAAAACGCCTTGCGAAAACTTTGTAACTAAACAAAACGGGGTTAAATTTGTGTATGTTTTGTAACGGTTGTTTGCATTGATCTATTATACGTCTAAGAATGGCTTCGCGTGTTAAATCATGTGGTTAAAAGAGCAAAAATAACTGTTGGCTATGTCGGTGTTAACGGGCGCAATTATTCTAACAATTGTTGCTGTATTGGTCAATGCTTTTTTAAAATTATCGATAGATAACAGAAATCTTTTACAAAAATTGCCATAAAAAATCAGTGTTTCACATGTAAAATCAAATTCTGTTCATACTATAATGAAAATTAATAATATAAAATATTATTTCATCGACTTTGCATCTTCTGGCTTAAAACAATGTGCAAATATGTGTGCAAAACATGCACCTCAATGAGTAGCAATTTCTAGAATATGTAAAAAGGACATTATTATGGAAGACTTTATCTTATATAGATAAAATTATGATTGTTATTGTAACATTAATTAATTTAGATTCACCAATATAAAGTGATGATAAATTTTCAAAGTAGTAATAAAGGGAGGGTGAAGTATATAGTATAATTGTAATTCCCTGTCGAATGAAATAGTTATTTAAGTAACAAGGAATGTAAAGACGTAATAACATTTGAGGTAGGTAAATACGAGCCGAGGCGAAGCCGAGGCTCGTGGCCTGCCGAGAATGTCAATAGTCGATACATTCCGTGTTACTTATTAAATTTTTCAAGCTACATTTAGAAATTAAATCATATTTTTAAGAGTTCGTTTTGACTGCTGTCATTGGAATTATTTTTTAAAAGCCCCATTATTCTAAGTTGCCTGTGCTTATTACCATATCAACGAACAGTTAAACTCAACATTTTAGTATTCTGTTTGAAATAAAATATTGGAATCTGTACCTTGTTGCTTTAATTATTATTCTAGGAATGTAAATGACACTATTAAGTTCCGTAGTCAAGGGCAAGATGTAAACAAATGTTATTGACCATTTTCATCTTTTGTAGCTATGGATGTATAGGCTATTTACCATGCCTGTAGCGTGAAAATAAAATTAATAAACAAAAAGCTGAAGTGTAGACTTCGTATGGACCTTCCCATACTAGATATTAGTACTTACCGTATTTGCAAAAATGTAAATTTTATAATTTTAACGTTGTACATTTCACCGACTGTTAGATTTCTAAGAAAGCAAGCTATATAGCTCAACAAACGTTCAAGCAGAGAATCATTCTATAGATATCTACGCTCAAATATGTCTAAGAAAAGGCTATAGCCGAGCCAGTCCTATCAGACAGCCAAACAGCACTTAAAGCTCTCAGTTATTACACTTTTGAGTCAAAAATTGCTTGAGAATTTCTAGAAATGGTAAATCAACTAGTAAGGAACAACAGAGTATTCTTAGGTGCTATGCTATGAAGACATCACTGGAAATGAGGCAGCTGATCCTTTTGCCAAAACAGAATCGGAGTCTCATTTCATTGATAAGGTACTTCTCTGTGGGGTAGCAAAAACCCACTTAACGGCGGAGGTCAATACAAGGGAAGAGTCTTAAAAGACCTCCCAGTGGTACAACAGCACAGGCTTAAGGCAGGGAAAAAATTTATATATCACTCGCCAAATAGAGCACGCGAATTGCTTGAACTCGGCAAGCAGAAGTTAAGAGATATAACTAACATCCTAACTGCACATTGCCCTCTGAAATATAATTTCAATGTAATGTAAAGCTGAGAACAACGTATGTCGATTCTGTGAAAATTCGATTAAAACAGCGGAACATATTCTCTGCAACCCACCAAAAGTTTCAATACTTTGAGAATGTGTATACAATACCTAAAGAAGTGAGCAAAACAGCTCACAGAAAAATTTTAAAGTTCGTGCCGAGCTTATGTCTGGAAGGGTTTCACAAAAGATCTAAATAAATCGAAATAATGAGAGGCAATGTTTCTAAAAGACCCCACAAACAATCTACAATCTCAACATTATATAAACGTTTAAAACTAAAATTTAAAAAAAAATTAGTATTTTCTAACGCAAAAAAAAGTAGGTACTGGTAGAAACATTGATCAATGGCAAAAGTGTGCGATTTGAAATGAAGAGTGCAGTGTTGCTACAAAGGGGACCGAACATTTTGCTTTTACCTATTTCCTACAGACAGTTCATTCTAAAGTAAATATAATGTAAGTTCTAATGTTGCTATAAAAACACGAACTGTTTACTTTTTAAAATAACCTTTGACAATGGCATGTAAACATGTCGTTATACGTATAAGGTTAAAACAAATAAATATTGTTGAAGTAATAAAGTTTATTCTAAGCATATTGCCGTGATATAATTTATTAAAAGCTTATAATGGTTTTTTTTTTAATTTCACACCGCCTGACTGTATTTCAAGGATTCGGCAAGTAAAATTAACAATTATTTAACCTTGAATAAGGCCAACCAATAACATGATTTCGCTTTAAAAATAAGACTTAATATTAAAATACAAGTATCAAGTTGATACAATTTTCAAAACATGTAGAATCTTATTTATTATTCAGTTGTAAAATTTGTTATGAGAAAGGTAAAGAATACTGCTTAAAGGAAACAGACGTTAAAAGACATGTTAAATAATAAAAAATGGAATCTTACGAAAAGGTAAATGAATAATTTGGACAATCGTACAAGTGATTGAAAAGACGTTCTTTGTAACAAAGTTGATTTTTGAATATTTTATGTGTGTTAACAAGTATACAATATATTGCAATATTGTTAATGTATGTTACTAGTTTAAGTTTGTTGCATTTGATAATATAAAATAAACTTAATTAGAAATTAAAATAAGTTTTTTATAAAATTGTGAGTTTAAATTTATCATCGGAAACGTCATTTCCATGTTTGTTTTATGTTGATCATGTTACTTTTTATAACGCAAAAAAACTACGATTATTTTAAAATCACTAAAATGATTTGAAGAACGAAAGTTGTTTGAAAGCTTTTTCGTAGTTCCCAGAGGGCCTGTAATAATACATATTTTGCTTCTATAAAAAGTAATTTAAAAATGTTTTTAATATAAAATATTAATAATAAATGTGTTACCGATATTAATGAACGCTCCAATTCTTTATTTTATTAAAAAGAGAGTGCATAAAACGATTGAAAGTTGTAATAAATAAAAGCAATTGTATTTGTGTGAAATCAAAAGTTAATAGAAAATATTGTATTTGTATAAAATGTGTTGTTTCCAAGAAGATAAAGGCATTTAACTAAAAATAATTAGAAATTAGACGAAAACAAGATGAATTAAATTCCATAAAGGAAACATATTGTTTTTCTGAAATTAATAAATTGTTGTATTGGAGATACTATAAAGTTATTAATTCACTGACATAAAGTAAATGACATTTATAAAAGTGATTAAATATTTAAACTATGCTGAATACACCACTCACATTTCAATGAATCAATCACAAATTTTTCTTTTTAAAAAATGAACCATTCGCGTTTGTTTTATACTGATTAAACTGCACGGTGCTATTTAAATAAGAGCTTAAACCCAGTAGTTTCGGATAACCGCTCTTAAATCCTAAATTAAAACGTTTAAAACCGACGTGCAACGACTCTTAGGTGCATGTATTAATATTTTAATATAATTATTCGTTGTTTCGGCCAGAAGTAGGTATCATATTTAATTATAACATTATTTATAAATTAAAAACGGTAATTGTATCTGTCGTCCACAAGCAAAAAGCAAAATACGAGAATTTTCGACGGTAGACGGTGATAAGAATATCACCTAACATAAATCGCAAGTGTTCAAATTCTGACCGACCCAAATTTTAGTGTCCACTTATAATAAATATAATAATAACATGCGAATGGACATTAAAAAACATAAACATATATTTACTTTAAAACTGTATAGTGTTTGGCAGGTTATATGAACCAAAACATAGACTGAAATAATGCACATAACCTCAAAAGTTTTATGAAATACCACCTAACCGTGTTTCTTCAAAACGATCCATTTTACAACACTTCACAGCAACAGTAAATAAGAGCGTCAAAATAAAATAATAAATTTCCAAAAGGACTGCACTGCAAAACATTTGAAAACAAGCCAACAATACCATGTTAAGAGCGCCGATTCCCGGAATCACCCGAGCATTTTCGACTGATTCAGTAATGCCAAAAGTGCGTCAAAATATTGTGAGAGATATAGTCAAAACGAATACGACCCGTAATACGATTTTTCTTTGATAAAATTGTGGTGTGAGTTAACTCGTGCTAATTATGATTTAGGTAATTTCACTCGCGCTACGCTTTCCTGAAATTACCATCTTAACTAGCACTCGTGAAATTATACCACAATTTTATCGAAAAATCGCAATCACTCGTTGTATTATTTATGACTATACCACTCATATTTCATTGGACCAATTACAAAATTCCCGTTTCGTAAAATAAACCAATCACGTTTGCTTTATACTGATTAAACTGCATGGTGCTACTTAAAAATGTGATTAAACCCACAGTAGCTTTTGGATAATCGTTCTTACGTCTCAAATTAACGCGTTTAAAACTGATGTGCACTAATTTGTGGAAGTATTTATTATTATTTTAATATAGTTTTTGCCTAAAATGGAAGCTACGTTTGCTTTATATGTTGTTGTGTAAATAAAGTAAATTCATTATTACATAAAAGGGAACACTCGGATTGAGTCTGAAAGCCGAGGTAGTAGTAGTTAAAAAAATTTATAAATACTGTTTCAAGCCATTTTATTATATAAATGCTGACACATATTTAATACCGAGAAAACCCGGTATGTTTCATATTTTATGTTGCACCCAAAGTAAGGGGCTATTCACAGCATTTCTTTTGTCGAACCCAACGTTGGTCTTTTCGACATATTTACAGCAATATACAAATAGAAATGTCTAGTATTTTATTCAATACAAGAAGCAGATAGTGTATTACCGCTTATGCCGAAGCGCCGCTGACGAAAGTAACCGTAGAATACAATTTTGAAACTAAATCCGTTTTTTTAATTTGTTAAATGCTGCAATTTTTAACCAGTATATGGTATTGTCAAGAACCCACCATTATTGTTTTTTTTTAATTTTAACAATTTTTCCGAAGCTTTAAAAATTAGTACAGAAAATGTTTTTTCCGCCGTTTTCAGAAAAACCTTGGATTCAGTATGTTTGAAAAATTAGAAATAACTTAAACCGTGTAGTTTTGCAAAATTGTCGAAAGTGCATAATTATTATAGAGTATAATCTAAATTGCTTTATTAATGCCATTACGACTTTAACTTTTTGACAACTGTAAAACATGTGTGCAGTTGTATGACTAGAACTTTTCTTTGTAGAATATTAGACGACAGACTGAATATTTAAATGGTCAAGAAATAAAGTAAATAAATGATCAACTATAAGAAAATGACTAATTAAGCAAAAATAAAATACTTGAATTCTCACAGGAACTTCCTTGTACTCTAAATGTACATTTCGACTGTTTAGTAGTCATCATCAGTAGAAATTGAAAAGGGACGAACCACAACAAATGTGAAAATTACAGCAATGAAGTAGAAAAGTCTCTTAAGCCTGGTGAGCGATTAAATCACAATTTGCCAATGAGTTGGGATTTCTCCCCTTCCGTCGTGCGTTAAATTCATGCATCGAAGCATTTGGAATGAAACCAGAGTCTTGATTTAAAATGTTAATTTGAAATTTATAGATAAATATGCTTTTCCATGACTTAAAGTTCTCTGCTAAATTCTTTTACAAGTTTTAGAAGATTTAAATCAGATAGTAAGACAGACTGTTCTGAATCTAAAATGTGTGCTACTATACGTATAATTTTCCCTATCTGTTAAAATAAAAACGATATAAGTGTTTTTTAAAATGTGCTTAGTTTTTTCTTGGTTTGGCCTATGTAGTGTCCCTGATTGATTTTCAACTACCAATTAAAGATCACCCCGTACCAATTGAAGATCAATTAAGCATTTGCCAAACAAACGGTTTCACATGCTCCAAACACGTTATAGGCAAAACTAAGAGGAGATACTAAGAACACGTTTTAAAGAAAACTGATCTCATTTTCGTTTTAACTAAAACAGAAAAATTATGGTCAGCAGCACAAAGACTCTTAAAATCTGTATTTAAAAAAACAGCAGAAAACTCGACGCATAGGAAAGCAGACTTATCTGCAAAATTCAAACTCACATTTTAAATTAAGACCCAAGTTTGATTCCAAATTCTAGGTTACTTAAATTTAAGGCACGGCAGGGGGGAGGAATCCCGAAACTATAGATTTTGTTCTACTCATCGATAATTTGTAATTTTCTACTCACCTCGCTTAAGGGTTATTTCTACTTCGTTCTTGTTATTTTCGTATTTGTTGTGATTCCTCTCCTTTCTGCTACTTTGCGCTGTCAAAATGTACATTTAGAGTACTTAAAAGTTTTCGCGAGAATTGTTTTAGTTGAGCTATACTAGTCAAGAAAGCGAAAAAATGTGAAAAAGTGAATAGCAATATGCTGCGGATCAATCTTTAAATTGGCTTCAAAATTAAAACGTTAATGTAATATAATATTTCGACATATTTTTTCCGAAGTATTCACCACGATGGCAAAGGAAAATGGGGATACAAACATGTACATAAATGAACAATAAAAAAGGTAGATTATAAATTCACCTAATGACATCGGTAGACAAATGGCAATATAATGTTTCTTTTGTGTACCTTCTGTAATATGTTTTTCTACTGTGATTAAATAATGTCTTATTAACTATTTAATTAGTGTGGTCCGCTACTACTACTTTATGCATCACAACAAAAACAAAAAAGAAATAATGAAAAACGTACCAGTGAGAAAGAAAACGATGAAAATACGTGCCAATTACAGAGGGGAAATTTAGAACAGAAGGAAGTAAAATCGTACTGCTGTAACCTTACAATCAAGTTGTAATAAAGCTTAAACAAGTTTTGGGGTAAATTTTAAGTGGTTTCTTGGCTATTAGGAAATTAAGATATTTGCAATTTGTATTCTTAGAACAATAGATATGTGTGACTTGAGTATTATGTGCAATTTTGACATCAAACTTTAATAGGTTTAAGTGACTAATTGTATAACAGTCTCGGTTATATACTCAAAACACCAATTGATGGGTAGCTTACTAACTACGCGGTGTTGCAGCAGCTGTGTCTTGCGGTATGCAGCCATGCTAACGCTGTTCAACACCCCATCTGACCCCAACCTAAACACTCTTCTACCCACCTAGTGGCATGGGATGGGCCTGACGTAATGCAGGATCGACCTTCGAGTCAGCTCCAGTTCAGATGATGGTGATGATGAAGATGATGATGATTACTACGGTAGACAAATGGCAAATAGAGGCACATTAGCACAGCTAAAATGCACGCAAACCAAGTATAGATTTTTTGTCATAATGTTAAAATTTAGTTCATACAGGTTTCTCACTTTAGTAATACCACCTTATTAATTTTTTTAACGTCAATTTTGTTTATATCTATGCACTCTTCGTGGTACGTTATAGAAAGTAACAAAACATCACTTAGTCCTATGGTAATTACGCAGTATATGTATTGGTTGAAAAATGCAAAAAGTTTTTTTGTTATTCACATTTCCAGCAAGAGTGCTCATGAATAAACAAATTAGACTTTAAATCAAAAATTAATAAATGAGAATTGAATGGTTGTAATATATCAAAATATTATCAAATGTAACGCAACGCGTATGACATCGACATTTTCTGGGGCGCGTAAAGCCTGTTTTTTTTATAATTTTGGAGATGCTCGGCAGAATGGCGGAAGATGTTATTAGCTGCTTCCGCTATTTATGAGGATGTGGTAATCAAGTAGGGTTTTAAACATTAACAATGATTATCTTCTATAGAAATCCACTTGCTGTATGAATTTGTAAAACTACGCATTAATGACTATTTTCAATGTTTAATAAGCATAACGTTGTTAATTCCGTCATAGAACGATGAGTATAGACAAACAAACGTGACCGTGTGTTAATTTTCTTAATTATAACTAAAACTATAGTAAGATAACTATGACTCGGACATATTTGCATAGGCATGTTGCAATTAAAGTAATACTTGAATCGTGGCAGCGAATCTGAATTGTGTTATATTATATTTAGCTCACCACCAAATCAGATAAATATTATATGACTTTAATTTATACTTCTTAGCGGTAGCCTGTAATGTCATTATTCGAAATTTATCTATAAAACTTTTATGCAATTATATTGGGTTATAAAAGTTTGCAGTTATTCGCACTTTATGTCATTAAATAACCATTAGTAGAATGTTAAATACTGCTAAAATACCAATTTATTATTAATCCTAAGATTATATCAGTGTAACCGTCTGCGAGTGGAGTTTATTATAAGGCCGGCATTAGATGATTTACTGGATGCTTGATTTGTATTTATAGTATAATATTTAAATTATAGAAACGTGCGAGACAACCAACTACAGAAAAAACCTCTCCGATATGAAAGTTGACGATTTGACACGATACTTTTTTATCTATCGGTAATATAATACTGTACTGATACTGTAGTTTGTTTAATCGCTGTTTACAGAATTGTCATTTTAGTACCATTATGAGAATAATCACACCAAAATAGTTTGTGAATAAGCGAATACATATTGCGATATACTAATGCAGGTGCAGGCAAATAAAGTTAAAATTAGGTTTTACTAACTTTATACATGCAGTAAATGTAACTATGTATTTAATATTTCTTTGTAGGCAAACGCCGAACATGACATTATTGCCTTTGTAGAAATTAACAGAAGCAACAAGACCTTAATTGCTTTGTAATTATGCATTGTTCCTTTTGTCGATTGTAATACTGGGATTAGGACAGGTACATCTACTAAGGGATTTAACAGAATCCGTTGCAAAGAGAATATACACACTATGCTTCAAAATTTCTAATAACTTATTACTTTACCATATTAGCTTTCACGCTGAATTATAAAGTATGTTTACAATAAACAACATTTAAACAAAATTCTTTTTAGTAAGCATCTATTTATTTTAAAATAGATGAATGTTTTGTTACTTTGACAACTACCAGTGTTGGGTAGTATCTAGATACATGTATCTAGATACTGGATCTAGATACTATTCAAGGATCTAGTATCTGTATCTAGATACGTTTATAAAATTGTATCTTGTATCTGTATCTAGATCCTATTAAGCGGTATCTTTTTTTATTAAACAATAAAAGATCCTAGATACATTCTTAATTAGAATTATAATTTATTTTATGTAGTTTTCGAAGTTTATTAAAACATTTCTTCAATTTAAAATTTAGGACATATTTGGACATTTAAATTTTAGCATTAATCACTTTTGCAGAAAAACCCAAATACGTCTTAAGATAGGTAATGGTAATAAATATTCAAACATCCCCATTTCAGGGGATAAGAACTGTAAGAAGCTTAAGGTTTTATGTATACATTTACCCATTGTGGCAATACAATAACCGCCCTTGCTGTTTTGGATATTGGGAAATTCCAAGTAAATCTCATAACCAGCGGTAGGCTTGTCTTGACAAAACTTGAAGTTTCCTCAGTATAAATAGAAGTAGTGGACACGTCCAGAATCAATTTTTGTGCTAGTCTGCCAGTTATACCTTGTGATTACATTATTATCGATTTGTTAACAACCCCAAATTCCGTCAGATTTTCTTTAAAAATAATATTATCATGGTTTATGCGCGCTTCCATTTCTGGAAGTGTAATTTTTTAAAGTAGGTATCTAATTTGTATCCGAGAAGGATCTAGATACATTTAAAAGTATCTTGTATCTGTATCTAGATACACTTAGTAAAATGTATCTTGTATCTGTAACTAGATACACTTTTTTAAAAGTACCTGTATCTGTATCTAGATACAAATAAAAAGTATCTTACCCAACACTGAGTCAACTACACATTCTGTTTACCGTCTTGCCTCGCTAGACGGAGTATAGCTACAGGAAGGTAATGATTCGTTTGAAGTTCTTCGGGTAAATTCTATCACCAAAGTTTTTTTTTCTCACTAGGTTTGCCTACACATGACACTTGTCTAAGGAAAAGAAACCATTATCCACCTAAACATTTTGACTAATAATTAGACCTTAGGACCTTGGCAGATTGATAAAGCGAACTCTGCAGTAGTGTTTGTGTGTCTGTATTCATCTTAAAGTCCAGACGCCTTAACGCAAAATATCTAATTTAGGTTTACAAGATTAATAGTTACATTGTAATGAAACGGCTAAGAAACTAGGAAATTCGATAAAAAAAATGACGGGTAACCGCCACGAGACCTAAAAACCTAAAATGGTTTTTGCCTCAATGTAATTCTATCCAAAATTGCAGACTGTGCGGTGATCTCAATCCTACCGATTACACAAATTTCTAATAGTTTTACTATTTACATGACTCCTACACAAAAAATGTTGCCAGGCGCCATTTTGTAGTTAATCAAAGTCCGTTTTGAGACATTTCACAAATTCAAACATTTCAACGTTAATATGAAGAAATAAATCTTATTTGTTTATCGTAAAACGTAATTTTCTAGGCATGCCGCAAGTGTGTTGTGCTGTGGGTTGTAAAAATCGCTGGCAAAAGGAAGACTGTCTGCAGTTTTTCAAAGTAAGTGTTAGAAATTAGGTTAATTATGGAAGTTTGGCATAATGATAGCATAGTTTTTTTCTAAATATGTAATACTAATATTACTGCTGTAGATATTAAATGAATTTTCTTTATGCTACTTGTTACTTTTCCTTGTGAAACGAAGGATGTTTAACCAAATAGATAGAAGCTGCAAACAGATCAGATTTTAAACCTACACAATACACAGTTATTCGCAGCTATCATTTTACACCCAATAATTATTCATTCCGTCTTGAAACCACGTGTTTCACGTTTTACAAATAATGCAGTTCCATGTGAATTTTCATATACCTCACATATTGTTTTTATATCATAATGTTTATTTTACTAGACGCAACGTATAATTGGGCATATTTTTCTGGAGTGAATTTTATGTTTTCTTTTATTTTATATGGGTTTGGAGTGTACTTGAGTTTTTGGAAATATGCTTTACTTAAGGGCCTGATTATTAAGAATTTTTCAGAGGTTATACGGGGGATAGTGTCGCCGTTAAACTGATCCGACATAATTACCTTCTCCAAGAAATAACAATCAAATAAATTTTAGCAAATAATTTGTTAATTTGAATAGGACAGTTTACTTCTCCCAAGTCAAAGTAAGAAACTAAATAAATAATACTTTTGGTACGTTTATGCTTTGAAAATACTGAGAAGACTGACCGCCACGGTATAGCAAATAATATCAATTTCGGTATAACAATATGTTTTTTTCAAACAATATAATTTCTTCTCCAACTTTAAATCAAACATAAAATTCTGGTAATTTCTAAGTTCTAGTCTATTTATTAAAATGAGAATTTAATAGCTGGCAGAAGAGGTCTGGATTTAACTGAATAAATTACAAGAGTTTCTAATTCTGGGCAGGTTGTTGGGCTTTATACCCGGTGAAATTTAAAGGGTAGTTGGATGGGAGCCGAGCTTCTCAGAAGAATGACGCCCAGTGCAATTACTTGCCGTGTTGATTTCTACTTTAAACGCGTTCTAGGGAAACTAAGACAACAAAACAAATTTAAGTGATTTTTAAAATTGTTGTTCTGAGATCTCTCGTTACAATAGAGTGGTTTTGGTGTATTGCCTTATTATAAAAGATTATGTTCCCTATTATCAAAAAATTTGAAATTTTAGAGAATAGGGTGCAATCAAGAATGGTTTAGTGGTGTTTCTTTGATAATGAGAATGATTTTCCTTAGTATTAAGTTCTTTTAGTTTTTGGGAGTTGCCGGTGCAGTTTGAAGTGGTTTAGAGGTGTGGCTTTAATAAAAAAGATAATCACACTGTTATGCAGGACGGAGCACCGTCGCATCGATCAGCGTGAACAGTAAAGTTTTTATTGGGAAATTGTCACAGCTTTATCAAACCCGCTTTATGGCCTGCTGATAGCCCAGATTTAAATTCTAGAGATTATTTTACTTGCAGTCAGCTAGAAAAAATGGTGTACAACAGAATTATTATCCCAGACGTAGTCCATTTGCGCGAGCAATTACGACAGTGTTGAGAGTCGGGCATTCGGGCTGCAATACATCGTTAAAGACGCAGGTTTATTAGGGTTTATCAAACGAACGGGGTTTTAGAGAACCATATCTGTAATTTTGTTATTAATAAAGAATATTTTTACCATTCATCAAATGCATAATTCATTTATTGTGCAAAGTAGTTTTTTGATATCTGGATGTTTATCTGCTGTTACGGAGTTTGAATTAAATATTCGTAAATTATTGAAAAAACGAAAAATTGGTAAGGATGGTCCCCCAGAAGATCTCAATTACACAGATAGACCATTAGACTTGCGTAGAATATAAATCGGAGCTTCTTTTTCGAGCGTGTCTATAGTGAATTATAATACTCCACCGTTTTTTTTGGCGGAATTATCCCGCTAGTTTGCGGTTTTATCCCATTGTGATTACTATGTTTTAATCCTTGCTGAAGTTATCTGAGTTAGGGCGCCGGGGCTATAAAGTGTGTACATGCACAGACGGATACATATGCCATGACAATACCTGGGTTTTCGGTATTCTCGGACAATAAAGCATGGTTTAAAATTTTGACGATAACAAAATTTTCCTCTAGCGATACTGCATATAGCGAGAAAGGTAAAAATTACGTCTGTAAAACTTTGATTAGATTGGTATAAAGTTAGTGAAAGACATCAATCAGTTAGAGTAAGTGAAATCATGTCAGCAAAATAGATGGTAACTGTAGAAGTGCTCCAGGGATGTCTTTCAAACCAGACTTCTTTTATTCCTTATTTTCATTAATAATTTGCCAAACGGACCACGAACTTTCTACTCTACGCTGATGATACTACTATTTTCATTCAAAATAGGAAACCTTTTAGCATAGCGCAGTCAGAATCTAAAAAATGATTTTATGCTAATAGATTGATAGCAAATTAAATGTAAACCTACAGATTAATTATGTCCTTAAAAAATACTATAACCCCGACCTTTTAAACGACCAGAACACTGTTGTTTTTCTAGGCGTTTACTTTAAGCCCAAACTAAAATCGGACGTGTGTACTGGCAGTTATTTTTATGGAATCATAAAAATATGTTGACGGACTAGAATGTTAAAACCAGCGTAAATCACTTCTTAAGCCACTCCTAGCGTACATACTCCACTTTAGTCTGGGGCCGGTAAATTATACAGAATATTTTCGTTACAAAAGCAAGCAGTAAGAATCATTCTAGGTTCAAACATGGAACACATTCTGGTGAATTCACATATTGTCACCTCTACTGTATAACATATACTCCGAATACATTATGAGGAGAGTACTTAAGGAATGGGATGGCGGTATAAATGTGGGAGTCATGAAGATAAGTAATTTGAGATATGCCGACGACACCCATCATAACAGCGGGCAAAAGAGAGATGAAGACCATCATACAACGACTAAGAAGAATATCCTTCGGGTATCGTGGACCGAACGTCACACTAATGAATTAGTACTTCAAGAACTTAACATTTAAAACAGACTACTGCGAAAAATAAATTAGGCATATCTAGAATACTTTGGCAATATTGCCATAAAAACAGAAACAATGGAAAACCTTGTGATTGAAAGCAAAGTAGAGTAGAGGGCCGAAAATCTAGAGTAAAATCGCTGACTAGATGGGCGGATCTGACAAGGATTCTAATAAGAAAATCTGTTCATGAAACGATCCAACTAGCACAGAACCAAAGAGAATAGAAAGATAATAGTAACAGTGTTACTGCGCCCTGGCAAGGACAAAAGGATTGAGGAGAGGAGATATTTAGCTAGAACATTTTATAAACAGTTCACCATATGTAATTAAAACACTGTTTCTGATATTGTATAGATGCATGATCAAGAAGTGCCTACTAGGTAAAGAGGTTCACAATGTTTAAATTTTAACATAACGTAATTGTAATTGTGAAACATCTACGTACTTTCAGTTTTTGGTCATGTAAACATATTCCATACTATATTCTTTAAGGATTTCGCGGTTTCTCGAACAATCAATTTTACAATATACTTTCGGCTTAGACCGCGTTGTCATTTGATGATTACACTTTGCATAAACAGGTAAGGTTCGACCTGTAGCTTGTCTGCCTTTACAAGCATTGGTTCTAAAAGTATGAGCGACAGTCGATCGTAGGCCTTGTCTTCCTAAACAGAGCCGTGTGCTTAGATTGTTAGAACCTTGAGACGGACAAGGATTTGATCTTAATGTATCTTGATGGTTGGAACAAGAGTAGTTAATCGGCTCATGTCTATTAGCGGTTTGTGAACCCATACAAACTAACGATTTGTAACACATTTGCAGCTTGCATCTTCAGAGAAGTTAGAGCACTAAATTCAAATCTCAGATAGGGGGGAGGGTATTTAAACCCTTTTAATCCTAATCCGGTGAAGCGTCGTTGTAAGACCGATAATGCTTACGAGTCCTTAAAGGATGAACTACTAGAGTCTAAGCATTACTGAATCTAAAACCAAAGTATAATGCTTTAGGGAAGTAGTCTCACTCCCTGATTTCTGGGCGACAGTATTTGTACACGCATAATTAAACTGCAGCATTCTAGCATGCGAAAAAGGCCTTTAATAATCAACTCCAGAACCCGCGTCCTAATAGAATAACGAACCTTTTTAAAATCAAATCGCGCGGCAAGCTCGGCTCGGCTGCTGGAATATCTTTCAAGGAAATTCGACTAGTTTGACGGAAGTCATATGACTAATGAGAATTGAATGCGCCTTTACTTACCCATCGCTTTCTTTGTCTACGTCTTACAACTGCTTGCGCAGTAACTCACATGGCCGCGTGTAACTAAAACCAGATGATATCCAACGGCCATTTTTAATCTAACGCCAGAACTCAAACTTGGGGGCACGCGAAATAAATTTTTAATAACGGAATTCAGGACACGCGCACTAAAAACTTGTCGCCTCCAACATCAAAGGTACCGACGAGAAGTGAGACTACTTTCCTTAAGCATTATACTTTGCTATAACGATCTTCTCTGTTTATGTTGCTAGCTTCTTTCAATTGCTTCACGTATGATAAGAGGAAAGTAATGAGGTACTCTGACGAGTACACATGTTTTAGCACGATACTTAGCCACTAAGCTTTGCCCACTTAGTAGCAATACAGCATCTTACATAAGGGATTATTCACATATGCCATACGTTATTAATAAGTTCGAGATTGGCTTCATTGAAGTTCATATTTATATAATGTAAATAAAACAATTATGAACTGCAACAAGTTCTTAGTTTAGTCTATATGCGTATTTCGATATGTTGATATGTTATTATCAAAAACAAAATAAAAAGGAAACGGTTGGTGTTGCTATAAAAACAATAGCACTTGATGACTTGACCTTGGTTATCTACGTCCGTAGATAACTTAATTTCTTGTTCCGAAATGTCTAATTATGATGTATTTAAGAAATTAATTGCTCATTCATTACAGTTTCTAATGTATAAAAATTTTAAATACCTATAAACAGCCACATAAATTCAATTGCGCTAAGCACTTAGTAGAACACATTTATTTGACGACATCTAATAGAGAGTCTTATATATAAAATCGAAGCATATGCTAAAAATAAGAAGTAAAAACAAAAGCATTTACTAGGGAATAAAGAGTAGAATCAAATGTTTCAATTTATATAAATAATGGTTATCTTTTTCTTCGTAGTAGAAGCTTAATTTTCCGCAGCACATGCTCCCACTTATCATATCAAAAGCTATAATTATTGAAGCATTTGGTTAGACCAAAGGTACATGGGGGGGGGGCAACAGTATTGAACCTTCTGCATTAACTGCATTAATAGGGAATGTTTCTCAAGATTCTGCTGTCATGAACCAAATAAGACTATCTAGAATCAACATTGGTAAACTATTCGTTACTCGTTAGCATTACAAGTGGCATGGACTTTAATTTTCAATGCTGTATTACCCACTATGACCGGAACGAATTACCTAATAAAAAGGTAATACCCTTAGCAAAATGCTGCTAGATTATCAAACGACATCTGTATTAAAGAAAGGGTTTAACTATGCTATAGCACCTAAGCGCATTCCTGTGGAAGATATAGTATCGGGTGTAGAAGCAGCAATTCACAAGCTACCTACAGTAATTTCTGAAAGCATAAGACAGGATGTATCAAGCATAATAAGGAGAGCGAAACCGCCTCGCTCCAATATCAGTAAAAATGAGAGAGAAGCAGTGAAGTTACTAAGAGAGAACAAAGATGTCCTCATACTTAAAGCAGATAAAGGCAATGCTACTGTTGTGATGAACACCTCAGATTATAACTTAAAAATGGAAACACTATTGTCCGTTTCCACTTACAGAAGGCTTAATCGCAATCCGCTTTACACTCTCATCTCAAAAGTTACTACTCTATCACCCCTCGTATTTATGGTTTACCCAAAATACACAAAGTGGGAGTTCCACTAAGACCTATTGTGAGTGCTATAAATTCTCCTACACATGCTTTAGCAAGATACTTAGTCACTAAGCTTCGCTCTCTTAGTGGCAATACAGCATCGTACATAAGGGATTCCTTTGACTTTGTCAACAAGATCAAAAGTTTACGGCTGTGTGAAGGAAACATTTTAGTCAGTTTCGACGTGGCCTCTCTTTTCACAAAAGTACCGGTAGAGGGTGTGCTAGAGATCCTAAGAGATAAACTACCTACAGATATAAACCAATTAGTCGAAGTATCTTTGAAAAACACCTTTTTCAGTAGGAATGCTAACTTGTATGAACAGGTTGAAGGAGCGGCTATGGGTTCACCGCTATCACCTGTTATTGCAAACATATACATGGAAGACTTTGAAACCAAAGCTTTGGCAGCAGCTGATCTTAAACATAAATCCTGGTTTAGATATGTAGACGATACTTTCGTCGTTTTGTCTCACGGACGCCAAACACTAGAACAATTTCTAGTACACCTAAACTCAATTCATAATAATATCCAATTCACAATGGAAGTAGAGGAAAATGGCAGTATTCCATTCTTAGACGCACATGTCACACGTAAACCAGATGGTAGCTTGGGGCACGCAGTTTACAGAAAGAAAACACATACAGACAGGTATTTAAATGCAAATTCTCATCATCACCCGATGCAGAAAGCAAATGTGCTAAAAACTCTAACAACCAGAGCAGTCCGAATATCAGATGCAGAAAACCTACAACAAGAGAAAACTCACCTCTTGATGTCGTTACAACAAAACGGTTATACAGCCACAGAAATTCACAGAGCAATCCGCAATGCGGAACAGCCCAAAGCTGAGGAGGAACTGGCACCTCCGGAAGGCTTAGCTTTTTTACCTTACAGTAAAGGCATTACTGATAAGATTAGGCATGTTCTTAGAAGGTACAGCATAAAGACAGTCTTTAGGACTAATGAAACTTTGGGAAACGGTTTCAGATGCGCAAAGGATCAAATATCAAATTTAAAATCAGCCGGGATCTACAACATCCCTTGCTCTTGTGGCTCAAACTACATCGGACAAACTGGTCGTTCCATTGAGTTAAGATTGCGAGAGCACAAAGGTGATTGCAAGCACAAACGCATTACAAAATCTGCGGTGGCTGAACATACTGGTTTAACTGGGCATAAGATGGACTTTGACAATGCTCGGGTACTCGCCAGAGTACCTCATTACTTCCCTCGTATCATACGTGAAGCAACTGAAATTGAGAAACAACCTGACAAAATTAACAGGGAGGGTGGTTTCAGACTCAGTAAAGCTTGGACTCCGGTAGTTTATCCTCTGAGGACTCCTAAGCATCATCGATCTCACGCTCATGCTCCACCGGATCCGTCTTTGCCCAACGGTGACAGCCAACCAGAACTCCGCCGTTCGGCTCGACTGGCTCAAAGAGGTTTAAATACCTCTGCTTTCTGGATTTAAATTTAGTGTTCTATCCACTCTGAAGATGCAAGCTGCAATGTCTTGCGAAACGTTAGTTTGTATGGGTTCACAAACAGCTAACAGGCATAAGCTGATTAAGTATTATTGTCTTGGCAAACAAAATACATTAAGATCAAATCCTTGTCCGCCCCAAGGTTTAAATAAACCAAGCACACGGCCCTGTTTAGGCAGGCAGGGCCTACGAAGAAATATTGCACAGACTTCAAGAGCAAATCCTTGTCCGCCCCAAGGTTTAAATAAACTAAGCACACGGCCCTGTTTAGGCAGGCAGGGCCTACGAACAAATATTGCTCAGACTTCTAGACCAAATGCTTGTAAAGGCAGACAAGCTACAGGTCGGTCTTTACCTGATTATGCTGGGTGTAGTTCCCAAATGACGACGCGGTCTAAGCCGAAAGTACATTGTAATATTGACAGTTCGAGAAACCGCGAAAGCCTCAAAGAATAAATGTAACAAATTCATGTTGTTTGTTGTACCAAATGGTAATATTTCTCAGAACAAAGCATTTTGTTTGCGCCTACATTTGTGGAATTCTAAAATTGTATTTGTTGTTTCGATAGAGAAATTTTAAATAGAACGGCACTTATTAAAAGCGCCAAAAACCATTAAACCTTAGCAAAATGTAGGGATTCTTCTTCTTCATTACAGATTGTCGCAAATATACAACCACTTAATTTCTACTCAGGATTTTAACACTAAATCCTCATTGGTAAAATGCTTGCCGATCTCACTTTCTCTATTATTAATGAATAATGTATTAAATTGTGAAGTTTAGGTTTTAGTGTATTGTGAAATAAAGTAATATAGAGTTTAGGATGCCCACAAATCAAACATTCCAATTTATTAAATCACTAGCTGTTATACACTGCTATACTGATTAAACTTCACAATACTTATGCACCAGAAAATATAATTTCACAATTTCGCGTAATACACGCCTTCCTCCATCAACATGTCAGAGCCAAATAAACACACTTTATAGTTTCTGCCGTGTCTCCAAAATTATATTATGACTAATAGTAAAATTATTGTTTTAGAAACTTTTTCCCACATTTCTAGCAATCAACATAATTTGTTCTAACAATAATGTATTAAAATCTTTTGCGGAACGAACCGCGATTTGCTTAGGTTTTAAAGAGATTTTGTTCACAGCATTAAAATAATTTCGATTAGGTTATCCAAACATAATAATTTGTTTTCACAGCAGATTTTCATCAACTAATATTTGTTAAGGCTATAACAAATCCCTATTAGTTACAATTCCGATTCAATTGATTGGGTCCATTAATATTCAGTTACACAAACTAAAAACAAAGTATCAAATATGTATTCGTTCCCAAAATCAAGTAATTTTTTAGAATGTAGATCTGTGCAATCGATTAAGCCGATTACACATGGAAAACTGTATTTATTTTTCCATTGCTGCTTTGCCTCACTAACTTCGTTTTCTGTAGCAGTAAATTTTATCCATACCTACATCAGCTTTTTCTATAACTTTTTCCGTAAGATATTTTACTGTTTTTGACACGGTACTATTATGTATTCCAACATCCTCGCCTACAACTCTCTGGAATTCTGTATCTTTGTAATATTAACATACGCTGTAACGAGCGCCTTGTTTTCCAAACTGTCTCCCAAAAAATGGTTAACCATCCACTAAGTGGCGGTTCGTTCTATTAGACAGGGTAGTCTCTACCCACAACTTTTCAAAAGAAATAAAATTCTAACTTTCAATAAAAAAAAGTTACTTTCTCACAGGTTCTACTTTTTAACACCACCGCGTAACATTACAAATTAGGCGCCAAATAAACAGATCGTTGTCTTTAAACACAGTTTCGCATACACAAAAGCCGAGCTTATCGAGCAAAATTATTCCAACTACGACATAATCAACCAATCTATTATTCTTAATACGGCTGCATGCACATTAATACAGATGCCAAGAAATAGTAGGGTTTCAGAACGCAATAAGCACGGTAAAGGCACGGCCCTTGTTGCAGCGTGAAGCTATTTTGTTTATTTGTTTCATTTGTAGTTTGCAAATTTGCAGGAAATATAAAAATTATCGTTGACCAGCTTTTAAAAGAAAAATTTAATGGATACTCGTACGTAAAACAAATAGAAGTAAAAAATCATGGGCGATGTACTTCAAAATGACTAGGGCCGTTATAGACAGACAGTAGGAAGAAATCTAAATCGTTTAATACCGAATGGTATAAAAGAATAGACTGACTAACTGGTAGTGATATTAAAAATAAACGATTTTGCTGGAATTGCTTACTATTTTCATCTATATCTAATTTCTTAAAAGTATAGTCTGAAACAGGATATTCTGTTTTAAAAAATCTTTCAACTGCAACTAAAAAACGTGCGTCTGCCAAAGAACATTTATTTGCAACTATTAGATTAAAATTATTTGGAAGATCACGCATTAACTTGGCTTTAGACGAAAGTTTACCTTATCAAACTAAAGTGCATAATGACAAAGTAAAATTTAATAGGGAGCTTTTTAATTAATTTATGTATCAATAGGGTTGGTAAATTGGAGCTGCCGTACGTTTTCTACTTTTCAATCTAAATGTTAATGAATTTTTGCCGTTGCCTACCCAAATTTTGAAAACACCGAACCACTTACTGAATGTTTTCATATCCATAGTATTAAGTAATTTATAATAATTTGTTAGTCTTGTATTAACACACTTTCCTTTCTTCTTGCCTTCTTAACCAACCATAGACCTAGCTACGGCGAACTATTACACGCATGTAGAGCACTGTAGAGTCTGATTATCACTTAACTTCAAATATCTAAAAGATTTGCTATAGTGTGGAAGCTAATATTTAATTTTATTCATAGAATCCTAAGTGTTTGCTTCACCGGAAGTAGATACTTTTCAAGCTTCTACTGTAAGTAAAAGGTTTAACTACAATGTTTTATTCATATAAAATGCAGTATATGGTAGTAATTACTATAGTAAAAAAATATGCGTTTTTAACTTATAGGAGTCAGTACTATAACATTTAAAAACTGTGTTTAATGAATGAGTAAATTGATCTCTTAAATTTACCATTATTGGATGTTTTGGAATACGCTATCAAGTCATCTACAATTCTACAGACATAGATCACCAAGATTATCAAGTCGTATTGTTTCTAAGGCACACCAACTCTTTACTTTTTAATTTTAACTTTGATAATGGCATGTATACATGTCGAAGTACATATAATGCTCAAATAAAAACCAGTTGAAGTTAATAATTGTTTCATTCTGAATATATGTTTCATACTATTTTCGTGCTAAATCAACTATTTGGTAATTGTAGAAACAAGCAGTTATAATACGTATACATACGTATATCGGTGCAATAAACAGTTATTTAACAATAATTGTAATCCATTTCGTTTGTGTTACAATATTCATTCTGTCTTTAGGAACTTTTATAAAATAAAATTAGAGCTTTAATTTGATTAGAGAAAGAATTCAGTGCAATTACAGCCGAATTAAATTTATGAAAATCAAATTTAACCCAATTCAGGCAAAACAATGGTGCTTACAATAAATAATAAAGAGTATGGTTGTAAACCGACCAATAAAAGCACAAACCGTGGCCACTTGTGTATAAAATAAAAACATCATATAGTACAATAGATAACGAAATCGGTCGTAAACAAGTATAATAGGAATCAACTGAAGCCGCATAAGAAGTGGGCATTGTAAAATACTAAATCGCTTCCTCACGCCTTCAGTTTACGACGTGGTTCGGTGAGATGTAAAATACGTATATGCCGGTTCGTGTAAACTACATTATTATAGGTCGCTATCGATTACGGACTGTTGTAATCGCTTATTACAGACTGATGTACACTAGGGAATCATCAACCGAAATAAGAAGAAAATAATTTATGTTTATGCCTAACAACTTGAAGCAAACAATCTAAATATACCTCAGCGAATAATTTGGAATCTATACCCATTTAAAATTGAACTAACTCTCAAGTTATTCAATAATTTTAGCCCAAGTACGATTAACTAAATTTACGCTAAAGTTTGTGCATAAACTATCCTATTGTGAATCATACTGTAATAAGACGACGAACGCTATATTTTCCACAAGACGTTTTACTGTTTAGTAATTCATAACGAGGTGCAGGTATGTAATTCTACTGGGTAGAAGAGTTTTCAGTACACTCCTGTCATTATTTCGAGCAAACTGCCGTACCGCATGATTTTAAACATCTGTTCAAATTGCCGTTGTAATGAATCAATACTTTGGTTTATATAAACTGAAAAGTAAATAGTTTTAAAGTATGGGAAAGTGTTTTGTAGTACTTTGCCTATTTTTAGATACGGTGAAGGCTCCAGATGCATATTGAAACTTTTCACGGTACAGTTTTCAAGTATAGATTCATTATTATTTCCTCTAAGGTGAAGTTCCGTACGCGATGTGGTATCTTTTCAAAGTTTTAATCTAATTAAATAATCAACTAGCACATAACTTACTATACTTCACCTGACTTTACAAGTTTTAGTTAAATATTAATTACCGTATTTATTAGCTGTTAAAAGAACATAGCAAGTTATAACAACTGTTAATAGTAATAACAGTTATTGAAAGTTATTTCTTCGTATGTTAAATGTATATGTAGTATGTAGTTTGATAAATACTTTACATGGATTATTGCGGATTAGTCTTGTATGCCATTCGTATTAGTGTGCTCATACAGTAAAGAAACAGTTTTGCGACAAACTTGTATCAAAGTTTAGTAGTTATAGAGTGAGAATTGAGCCCCGTTGCTATTGCTTACTAAGTTTGTTTAACTAATATAAGTAGCAACTATGAACCTAAGAGAAAGTGCGCATGTTAGGTTATCCGATTTCCAACATTTTTATATTTGAAGAAGCTACGCGTAATTAATCATGCCTACATACTACTAGCAATTTTAATGCGTAGAGCATCTACTAATAAAATAAATCTAATTCTTCTAATTTTTGTAACATAAATATCAAGAACATGCTAAAAGTGGTTAGACTTATCAAATAAAAAGGCCCAAAGTGTAATTTACGGGAGAGTTTACCTATAATTAATTCAAGTTCGTATATCTAACAAACACATAACGTAAACCGCGGTGTGTAATTATATACACGCCATGATGCGCAGCCCATTCCATTAAAATTAAGCACTACGTGAGCGTGGAACTTGCTAACAATGCTGTTCTTGTATATTATATATTTAAGAATTACAAGACGCCATAGTGACGTAGGAGAAGATTTATTTAGATGAAGTGTTGGTATATAAAACAGACGAGAATATTGGAACAGCTATCAGAGCTCGCATCAGCCTCCAAGCAACCGGCAATTGGAGCAAAAAGTAATTCACGTCGTATCTTGTCGACTCCATTCCAAAATACTTTCAAATGTACGTCAACAAAGTATATCTGTCGTACGTACATACGGAGATTTAATGCAAGCAAAAGCTAGCTGAATTATAAAATAACAAACAGACGCTGCCAACACTTCTCCACTGATTTTCGTTGACTAAACTGTTGGTCCAATTATTTTTCGATATAACGAGATTTATAAAAACACATGCATTTGTTCTTGTTAAATATGGGCGTGATGTAGAATAAACGACTTTTTAACGGCTTCTTGTTCATCGGAAGTGTATCTACAAATTACATAAACTCCTAAATACAGTGCGTGTTGTAATCATCGTTGTGAAAAAAGCTAAGGGAAAGCTTTTTTACATGCGTTATTATTTTGTCATGTGCTAATGCTTAAGTTTATGTAGGACAGTTTAGTAATCGAAATAAGAACATCGTTTTGTTGTTCGGAGCTAGAAGTAATATGTTAATTAAGATAGATACTATGCAAAATAAAAAACAAAAGAAAATGTTTTTGTACAGTACTGTAACTATCAACGATAATAATTATATTTCTCCCTAAAGCCGTTAGTTTATACGTTTTAGAAAGAAGAAGAAAATCGAATATTCTGCCAGTCTGTCTGTATTAATTCCATTCCTATTACAGCGTTTTCTTTAAAAGCTTTTTTATTTGAGTATGCCCCTATTGAAATCGAGCACCACTACCCGCCCCCATTGTTTTTTAAAAGAGGTTGGCTTTATGCCAATAATGTTTATCCACTGAAAGTTGAAAATCGTGTTTTTGCAAGTAAACGATATTGGTCTTTTTGACAATTATTGGATTAAACTTTTAAACTAAATTGAGTTTTATGGTTTAAAAAGTCTAGGCTGTAACCATGGCTCAAACTGTTTTTTTGGTATTCTTGGACCCTAAAACGTGCATATCCGTCATTTTTTTCGATTACAATCCTATAGCTATACTCTGTATATCGAGAAAGGTAAAAAGATATAGAGGACAGTGAGACCTTCCCATTAAATTCAAGTTTCAAGTTACTTTCATTTCTCGCTTGACTTTGAATAGTTTGGGCTTTCTTAAAACACTTTTTTAATTAAAGAAAACTGTGTTAGATAAGTTGCCAATTTTGCTAACTAGTTACGCAAAAATTCTAGATCTCGTGTTAAATGTTAGTAAATAATTAGGTGGCTATTAATCTAATAATTCTCTCTTTTTGCGCCGTAACTCCTCTGCGCCCAACCGTCCCTGCGCCGAAGCGGCCGCGTCCAAACAGCCGTTTCCAATAGGCCCAAACGTCGACTGGAAAATGTTTACTGAAATATAGGTTATAATACAAACAGCATTATTTCTAATCTTGTTTCTTTCACAAGATCGAATAGGTGTTTTTCTGCATTAATATAATTATGTGAACCAAAATAAAGTGGATTTCCGAAAAAAATTTTAATAATTTTTTGTGGAATGCGAAATTTAAATCCAACCTGATTCGGGAGGAAATACATTTATTTCCGTCTTTACGATTCGAGAAGACATTGCAATGCTAATACGGCATATACCTAACCTAATTGTTGAAACACATATATTGTCTAATTAATTATTAAATATATTTGATTGTAATATACCTGCACATAATTAAGCTACAGAAAAAATGTCAGTAAATATAGGCCCATTACATTGTAATCTAACCTGTGCAAAGTTGTTGATTAGAGATAAATTGCTAAATTTTCTAGAAAAGACAACTTCTTTTTAAAGTGAAACTTCTTTGCCGACGGAAGTAACGTTGAATCGTTGAAACACATGCGCACGCACCAAAACTAAAATGCGCATACGCACCGACGGAAACTAACCTCTCAAGGTTAAAAAGTGATATAAAGAAGACTGCTGTCTGCACTGTCAATGGTTTTTATTTCTTAATCTTAAGAAACTTACACGGCTTTATAAATTATTACAATAGATGGCGATTTCTAAGAACGCATTTATGCGCGACTGTCATAATCATAGAGTCCAGCGATTGTCAAACTTTCTGGTTGAATAAGGTCCAATTTTTAAAATAGTGGCGGTTAAAACACCACACCCTTTCTAAATCACTGTTGGAAGCAAACATTATTTCCACTCTAACGTCATGGCGCACGTATGATTTCGTTTTTCATTGTTGTGGTAGTCGAGGGTTTTTAGGGCTGCTAATTACAAACTCGCTACCTAAGATATAAAATTCAAGATGGCGGAATGATTTCATAAAGTTATCTGATTTTTCTAAAAATTGGTGTTCGAAGAGTTTTGGGGCTGATAATTACGAATCCAAGATCTAAGTTATAATACCTAAGCTGGTGGGTTTAATGTGGCCGAATTATTTTATACAGTTATTCAATTTTTGTAAAAATTTGTATTCCAAGAACTTTGGGCTGCTAATTACGAATCCAGAATGTAAATTATAAAATTCAAGATTGCAGATTCACTATGGCGGAATTATTTTATACAGTTTTCCGATTTTTGTAAAAATTGGTATTTGATGGGCTTTGGGGTTGCTAAGTACAAATCCAAGATCTAAATTAGTAAATTCAAGATGGCGAATTGAATACTGCGGAAATATATGATAACGTTATCCGATTTTCGTAGAAACTGATATTCGAGGGTTTTGGGGCTGTTAATTATGAATCCAGGATCTAATATATAAAATTCAAGATGGCGGATTTAAATGGCGGAATTAATGTATACAGTTATCCGATTTCTGTAAAAATTGGTATTCGATGGTCTCGGGGTTTCTAATTACGAAACCAAAATCTAAATTATAAAATTGAAATGGCATATTCAATATGGCGGAATTATTACATAAAGTTATACAATTTTCTTTAAAATTGGCATTCGAGGGTTTTGGGATTGTTTATTACAAATCCAACGTCTAAATTATAAAATTTGACGGCGGATTATTTATAACGGAATTTTTTCATATACACTGAGAGAAATTTATTTTAAATAATGCTAAAAAAATATGTTAAACAAATTATAGTAGTTTCTAATACATTGCTATGATATTTGGAGATGTATGTTTTGACTGAGGTGTTGTAGTTTCTAGAAGGCAATTTTTGGGATGTTTGCTGCAATTCAATTTGCGATTGGAGGTTTGTGAAAATTATGAGATTTGATACTCTAACTTTTAAACTCAGGGTTGCGTATCATTGCTGTAATTTCTTGTTATAAATTCCAATAATGTGGTTGTTTTTATATAATTTATATTTTTCATATTTGTAAGGTTTGTTTGTACTAAAAGAAAAGAAAAACACAATCAGATTGATACGATTTTTATTTATATTAATTTTAATTATAATTTAGTTCATAATTGTTCAAAAGGTTTAATTTATAAGAAGTTTTAGACTTACTTGTTTGTGCATCGATAAATGTCATTATGGATGTCAATGTCACAAACGTATTAAAGAATACTCATGGTTATGAGATTTACTTGTTTGTTCAAAAAAATGGAATCAAAGAAGGAAGACAAAAGAAATGGAAATTTGTTTAGTAAGTTACGACTCGTCTTTGTAAATAACAACAGAGAATTTGATATCCTCTGGAAAATAAAGAGGAATAAAGAGGAAAAACAAGTTTAAAAAGTAATATAAAAGTGATTGCGAATATAAAGAAGAAAATACAACGAATTATTATCAACGAATTGTTAAAAAATCCAGAATAATTACAAGTATAAAGCAATCCAGAAAGTTTCTCCAGTTGTGGTGGTGTTAAAAACAAGTCCAAAATAACATAAAAACAGTCCAGAGCAGGATTCAAATTAAAGGCGCGTGTTTGTGGTTACTTGAGGAACCAGCAGACTAGTAAAGTAAAAGTTTCGACATTCATCGTTTGCTCGAGTGAAGAATATCCCAGTAAGGAGACATTAAGATAAGTGATCTCTATTAGAAAGACGATAGTATTTAGTAAAATTTATTTGATTTTCGAAAACTTCATTTAGAAATTGATTTATTAAATAAAACCTTTCTTTGTAACGTTGATATTGTTTTGTGTTTATTCTATTTCTTATTTATTTATTAATAATTTATCGTACAAGCTAAGTCTCATACGAAATACAATTTGTGATTGCGTGAATTGCGGGCATTTTAGGGAATTGTTTTCTAGTAAGTACATGCACACGCATATCATTGCAACATATATAGCACATTTGGATATGACGATATATTTATTTCAATTGAAAGTTTATATTTTTTTTATATTGTCGATTTTAATACATGTATATTTAATTTTAACAAGTGCTACCAAAGTCGACAATATTTTATGTTAAAAAGTAATATGTAATTATTACTGAAAATTTTAACTATAAGTTGTGTTTATTTCAGCAGTATTTTATGCTTTGGTAATACACTAGCAAATGCATTTGACTGAGCTTAGTATGTAATTTGTTGATAAAGCATTATTTATGTTTAGACTGGCCCACCATCGAACGATTTCTGGCGCTTATTCACGGACATTTTCATGCGGGCATTGTTATATAGTGAAAGTGCAAAGTGTTTTGTTTGTGCAAGTGTTAAACCATGGATAATTTCAAGACGGTGAGTTTGAGGGTTAGTTTGTGGTACATTTGTATAACTATTATTAATATATTAACCCTAAAATATAGTTTAACTATATTATACACGATATTTGGCTGCTGGCTGATGTGATTTCAGGAACAAAATCCGTTTACGTTTTTATAACAATTTAGTAGCTTAAAACTCATGCTTTTCATGTAAAGTTATTGTTGAATACCTTGCGTACTGGTCTATTTATTCGTTGAATCAAACACATCGCATTGTTCGCCATCGACAATGGCAGGTGTTTTGTGGGATAGCAGAGTCCCACAATCTTATGAGTCCCAGAAACTCGTTTTTTGTAGAAATGTAACGTAGGCAAAACGTCGGTTATTTTTTTTCTACAACTGTTTTTAAGTGAAAATAATTGGGAAACTAATTTGACAACTGTGACATAACCTTTACAGTTAACGTGAAACGTCAACTTTTCCTATAACGTTCATATTTTTAATACAATTGCTAGTTACCAATAAACAACTATACCAGCATAGTTTTAGATACAGAACCCCTAAATAGCCTTTTTTTAATAGTACAAAATAATTGAAAAACAGTCATATTCGGCGGTCGGAAAAAATAGTGTCTTGTATCTTGTTGCATGTTGTCGTTATTGAAATAAGTATATGTATAGGTGAATATCTCAAATAATTTATAGAAGTCATACAGAACGAATTTTTATTATTTAAATGAATAAAGCGAAATATTGTACATGTTTATTGCTAATACTTTTTTTTTAGAGTATGACATTGATGCTAACCATTCTGAATTACCAAATTATTATCCACAGCTAATTATTAATAGAGAAAAATTGCTTGTTAGCACTAAATGTTAAAGTAAAAGTTTTGTTGTTTTGAATGTTTTTACATTTATTTTTTGAATAAAATGTATTTTCATACCTTATATATTTTACTTAATTTTAGTGTGAAAACTAGTTAATTCAACTATGCTACAAACTTAAATTTTTAAGCATCTTTATAATATTCCTTAATATACTGTGAGCTACCAGTAACCATAACATATGTTACATTTAAATATATTACAAGCTCTAGTAGCGCCTGGTCAGTTCTAAATATAAAATTGTGTTACGCGCTACCATAAACTTATTCTAGTTGCAGCAAGTGTTTATACTTCAACTAGATATGTAGCATATTTTAACATTAAACATATGCACATTGTAACACTTGCAATGTATTTTTAGCAAAACGGGTAAGCTTAGTTTAGCAATATTTTTTGTTGTCCATATATGCGACATAAAATATGTTTACCCTTAATATTTTTTTAATAAATTTTGTTATAATTTGTTCTTAGTGTAGTTATTCGATTTTGCTTAGAATTGGCGTTTGAAGGGCTTTGGGGTTCTCTAATTACAAATTCAATATCTAAATTAGAACATTCAAGGTGGCGGATTGAATGTGGTGAATTAATTTATGCTGTTATCCGATTTTTGTAAAAATTGGTATTTTTAACTACGAATTTAAGATCTAAATTATAAAATTCAAGATGGCGGAATTATTTTATAAATTTATACATCTTGCTTAAAAAATGGTATTTGTTGGATTTTGGGGCTGCTAATTACGAACCCAGGAAATAAAGTATAACTTTAAAATGGCGGTTTTAATATGGCGGAATTACGTTATAAAGGATATTTAAATTGCATAAAAATTGGCATTCGTGGCGTTTTGAGGCTGCTAATTAAACATCAGTATCTATAATATAACATTTAATAAAATTCAATACGGTGTAATTATTTAATAAAATTATCCGAAGTGCGCTAAGCTACATACAAGATAATAATAATTGGGCAAAATGCATATATGGTCAACTTAAAAATAGTACCAACAAAGCAACGTGGGTAATCGGATTCAGAACCATCTGTATTTATTAGAATATTGATCTTCAGAGAGATGAAATTATGCATAACCCTTTTCACTTACCTTTATATTTTTATAAAGAATTTATTAAACCATGGTTTTGAAAGTATTAAATTTCATTAAATAAAATGTAGTACTCGTATACATAACAACAACTAAAAAAATCATTAATGATGAAAATATTATATTACAATAAAAACACATTACAAGATATGTACGTACATAATAACAAGAAAACAGTGCATTACAGTAAAAAAACATTATACTATAAAATAACCCCTTACAGGATATTTATATATTATTACAAACAGAAAAAAAATTAAGGATTGCATATTTTAAAATATTTACACATTATGTGCTATTTCTTTATTTTATAAAAATGTGACACCAAATTGAAATCTCGCAATTTCACCAAATTGATACTTATTGATAATTTTTTCTATCAAATCTGGGCGTTTTTTATAGTTTTTTTATAGTCTTTTTTGTCTTATCCAAGCTTTTCATTTTTGTGTAAGTATCTACTTGAAAATTCTTGAGCACGTTAATAAAACGATGTAAATCAGGATGTTAATTATAAAAGCTACGATTAAATTTACAATAAAATGTAAATATTTAACTAATAAAAATTAATAGTTTATTAATAAAATAAAACACTTGGTAATTGTTTCACAAATTGTGAAATAATAACCAAGTGTTTTATTTTATTAATAAACTAATAATTTTTAATAGTTAAATATTTATTAATAATGTTTCACCACGTGCCTAGGCCTATCACACAATCAATTCAAAATATTGGAATTAAAAGATTCGCATGAATTCGTTGTACTATCGGGAGTCGAGTTTGATGCCCAAATGTATGAATAAAACTTAGCATCATCCTCCGATATATAATTTACGATAAAATAATTTGAAAACATTTTAATGTTTTTGTCTGCTGGTTGTATAGACACAAAATTTTCAACCAAACAAATCTCTACTTTATAGGGGTTTAACGTAGAGAGATTAAATAAATAAATATATCGTCTATGAAATTTAAAACTTCAGTTGCTAATAAAACTTATACTAAACGCTAAACTCATTTTCCGTAATTGATCAAAATTGAACTATTGGCTAGGGAAACGTGACAAAACGAACGAACGAACACGCCCTCTCACTTATTATTTGTCCATCCACCCAACCTTGGACAAGCAATGTTTAAAAAAGGTATTTTTATATCGTTTGGGGTCACCACCAAGAGTCGAATTTTGAGGAAAACTTAAATTACTATAGTCCAACCTTAGCTATACCGGTATATGACGCTATAAGCAAGAGAGTGTGATGTATTTGACTTATTTAGAATAAGTTTTGAACCACTTATATGTTTTTAAAATTTCACTTTAAAAACAATATCTATGATTTTTTCGGGTTATGGATGAGCTGTATGACTTTTTAGACATAGGTTCTGAGGAAAACAAGAGAACCAACAAAACCATTTGCCCATTTAAAGAAACTATTTTATAATGAGACTGCTATTAAGAATCTAAAAATAATGCTTTTGGAGGATGGTTTTAAATGTATGCTTTAATAGCAACTGAGAGTCAAGATTGCAACAATTTTAATCTTTACACAAATTTTAACAAAACAATTAATAAATATTGCGCCAAATATTACTACCGATTCATTTATTAGTCATGAAAACTAGTTAGATATAAAGAAACTGAACATGAATAGTACGAGAATACTAAACTTAGCAAAAAAAGAAGTAGTTTTGAGAGAAAGCAACACATTACATGTACAAATTGGATTTTGCTAAGTTTACCCTCATACGAAGAAAAGGATTTTGTTATCATTGTTGATACCTTAATTTTTCTGATAAAAATGTAATAAACGACGCAATGAAGGAAGGAATCGCGTATTTCTTTCTAAATTTCCGCTTTCAAAAGCTTTGACCGTGGAAATGAACGCGTTGAGTGAGCTATTGTCAACAGCTTTGATAAAAACATCTTTGGAAAAGCTCTATAATCAAACCCATCGAAAGCTCACCGCGTGTCGCTGCACCTCTGAAACTTAATAGAGCTTTCTTGAGCTCACGTTTCATAACCAGGGTTGACTCGTTATATGTAAAAGCTGGAATCGTTTTCTTATTTTTAATTTGTTATTAACTTTTTTTTTCAATTTACTAACGCTAATGTAACAGCTTGACATTTCTGAAATAACCACCACCATGTTATCTTTAGCAAATAATAATAATCTTCGCATACGGCACTACAACTGTCGTTATGCTACGGGACCGCAAGGATTCGTGGTTCTGGAAACCACGGACTCATTTCATACAATTCGCGTCCAAAGCACGGATCTCTGTATTATTTATCATAGCTTGCGCGCTCGTCTTTATCACGTACCGCACTTTCTATATCTTCGTATTTATTCCGTGTCCCGAGTGCAGATAGGGCACGTTTATGGTTAACGAATTACTTTTCCCTAGGTACAACCATGACGAAGCAATCTAAATTATAATTTGGAAATACAGCGTCACAAATATAATGCGCTACAGCGAATGCTTTCAAAGAATATTTACTCATACATATTAATGGTTGTACGTAATTTTCGAGATTCTAATTCTCTTATGTATTATGCTAAATTCAATTTCGCGCAATTAAATCTAATTAAATATTTAATTATTTAGACGCTTTACCTCCCCAACATTGTGCATTCGCTATCCTCGTTTAAAGGCAATGTCGCTTAATCCAATCTATTCTTGTTTGTTCTTGTAAATTAATTGCCGTTAAATTATTTTACGCATCTCAACTTGCTGTCTCAAGCTTCTTAAACGTAACAATAGAATCCTTCCTGCCTTTATCTCCACACCTGTTTATATTACATTGCATAGAAAGTATTCAGTGTCGTAACATTACCAGAGGGACATATAAGGCGTAAAATGATAAAAGTTAGCCCAAAAGTAACTGAACAGCATAACCAAATGTACTATGTATTTAGAAATTGTTGTAACTGTTTATTATTTTGTGTTGTAGTGAACATTGTATAAAAGTTGGCGTTTTTGCCATCGTACATTGCCACAGTTGCACGTTAAAAAGTGAAATATTATTACTGCTAATTGCCATATACTCAATTGTTCCAAAAAATGTTATTTCAGGTCAATTAGTCTATTTCATGTTGTTTTGAAATTACAGTTTCATGATAAGCTAATTTAAATTGATATACAAGTATTGCAAAAACAAATACATTCGAATACAGTCAAATACCATTGAATAATATATTGCTATGATATGAGGCAATGCACTTACCAGAAAAACAATCTAAATGCCTGGAATTTACGCAATCACTAATTATATTTTATATGAGACTCTTTTATAAAATTTCTCACGGTCGTTATTAAGCTTGGGAAGAAATAGTATTAATAAATAAGACTGAAGAAAAAAATACACAAACCAATATCCACGTTACAACAGTTTTTTATTTAAAAGTCAATTTGAGGTTAAATTTGTGAAAAATCAAGAAATTTCTTTTTATTCTACTATTCTTAAAATGAATGAATCGTTGAATGATAAACTCCCTCTTCTCTGGTTTGCTGTTTCTACAAAAACCACAGCACTCGCCTTTAGTAAGAATCTTCCTCCGCTGTAGTACCAATATGTACTAGACTGCTTTTATGTTTACTAATAATTGGCATTTTCTACCATGATAACTGTAAAACTCGTACTGGACCGCTTTCATATTATTCTTCTTTTGAATATTTCCAAAATTAGTTGAGAAACACTTGTATCCGTTTTGTTATAGCTTCTATTCGATTCAAAACCACTATTTATTTCATATAACTCGTTTTCTTTCTCTTTTTCTTTCAGAGAATGAAAAATCCTGTATCTTTGTTTTCAGGACGAGCCGTAACCATAGGTTAGGTCAGTTATATTGTTATATAGATGAGAAAGTCTCTTAGCAAAATCCGAGAATTTATTTGCGTTACTAGCGCTCTTTTGGCGTAGTTTTGAACTAAGCGTATTGGCGGGAATTTTAAATTTAGTTAAAACAATCCATTTCTGATATAGGTATAATTTTGTATACAATAAAATAAGAGATTGGTAAATAATCAAGCAATTGAAAAAAACAGGAGTCCAAGTAAAAATGAAATAAGGGCAGAGTATATCAAATATAGAGGGGAGGAGGCATGTAGTAGAATATTCGAATTATTTCAAAACAATGGGTGACTGAAAAAAGTACCGGAGAACTGCAAAAAGGAATAATAACCCCGATATGCAAAAAGGGAGACAATACCCAATGCGGAAACTACTAAGGGATAACTTCATTGGACACCACATACAAAATATTGACAACCTTAATAAAGGAAAAACTGACAGAATATTCTGAAAAAATAATAAGCGAGTACCAATGCAGTTTTATAAGTAACAGGTCAGAAATGGACCAAATCTTCACCCTCAGGCAGATACAAGCAACAAACCAACTGATACGAGCACAAACTGGTATTAGACTTAGAGATTTATCGACTTTTAGCAGGCGTACGACTCGGTGAACAGAAGGCAACTATATAGAGCAATGCAAGGCTTGGGTATACCAGAGAAGCTAATAAACATAGTGAGAATGACCTTAAAAGGCACAGAAAATAAAATAGGACTGCACGGGTGTGTGTCGAATGGGTTTGCAGTGAAAAAATGCCTAAGACAAGGGGATCCCTTGTCTATGATACTCTTTGGACTGGTGCTTGGGAAAATAATAAGAGAAAGCTGAATTAACACGAAAAGTACAATATATAACAAAAACCATCAGTGTTTAGCCTATGCTGCCGACATCACATTACTAGCAAGGTCGAAGAAAAAAGTAGGAAAAATAGTAAGTAAATTAAAAAGCACAGCCAGAGGAATGGGGCTAACAATAAACAACCAGAGGGCAAAGTACATGGAAATGGGCAGAACGAAAAATATAGGAGAGGAATAAGAACATAGAATAAAAATAAGATTAAAGCACAACCGCGAAGCAGAGTTCGAAAAAGTAAAAGTGTAGTGTTTCTAGGTGCGGTAATAACGAAAAACTGTGACGGTAGTAAGTAGATTAGTGCAAGGCTAGCAAAAGGCGATAAATGTACGGGCATGCTAAACGGGGCACTACGATCGAAAGAAGTAACACGAAGAACAAAAAGTGTAGAAACGCGGTAATAAGGCCTACGGTAATTTATGCGTGTGAAACATGGATAACGAACAATGCTGATTTAAACAAACTTGAGGTGTGGGAAAGAATAATATTGAGGAGAATTTTTGAAGGAAAAAAGACAAGAGAAGGATGAGAACGAAGATCTAACGAGGAGATTAGGCAACTGTATGGGAACCCAAGTATAGCAGGTGTAATCAAGGCCTAAAGGATAAGATGGTTGGGCCACGTAGAAAGATTGGGGCAAGAAAGAACTACGAAAACAGTATTGCACTGAGGCCTCTACGGAACGAGAAGGAGATTTAGATGGTGGGAGGCAATGAAGGAATACTTGAATAAGTTAGGAATAAGAGACTGGAAAGAAAAAGCCAAAAACAAACAAGAATGGAAGAAAGTGGCGCAGATATTGATCGCCTGTAAAAGCTATATACTGCTATGATATTCGTGGTCTTGTATTTACTAGAAAACAATCCCCTAAATGCCTGCAATTCACGAAATTCCAAATTATATTATATATGAGACTCTTTTATTAACTTTCTCAGGGTCGTTATTAAGCTTGGCAGAAAAGTTATTAACAAATAAGATTCAAAAAGAAAATACACAGAACAATATCAACGTTACAAAAGCTTTTTATTCAAAAATCAACTTGGAGTTAGCTATTTAGAAAAATCTAGAGATTTTCTTTTAATTCTAATGTTCTTAAAACTGAGCACTTATCTGGTCTTCTTATCAAGATATCCTTCACTCGACAATCGTTGAATGTTGAGCTCCCTCCCCTTCTCTGGTTTGCAGGTTCCACAAAAACCACGGCACTCGCCTTTAGTTAGAATCCTCGTCCACTGTAGTTCCAATATGTACTGGACTGCTTTTATGTTTATTAATTCTTGGCTTTTCTACAATGATAACTGTAAACTCGTTCTGGACCGCTTTTATATTATTATTCTTTTTGATTCTTCCACAATTAGTTGATAAACACTTGTATTCGTTTTATAATCGCTTCTTTTCAATTCAAAATCACTATTTATTACTTATAACTCGTTATCCTTCTCTTTTCTTTCAGAGAAATAAAAATCCTGTGTCTTTGTTTACAGGACGAGCCGTAACTCACCAATAAGTTTTCACTTGCTTTTGTCTTCCTCCTTGATCTCCCATTTTTTTAAAACAAATAAATGTCATGAAACAATGAGTGTTCTTTTTATACACTTGTCAAATTGACATTCACATCCATAACCCCCACAAATGACACTTAACGAGGCACAAAACAAGTAAGTTTAAAACTTCTTATATATTAAACCTTCTAAACATGTCTGAACTAATTTTATAGTTAAAATTAACATAAACAAAAATCGTATCAATTTGACTGTGTTCTTCTTTCTTTCAGAGTAAACAAAACTTGACAAATATGAAAATATAAATGATATAAAGATAACCACATTATTAAAATTTTAAAACAAGAAATTACAGCAATAATACGCAACCCTGAGCGTATAACTTTGACTACCACAACCTTACAGTCTTCACAAACCTTCAATCGTAAATTAAATTGTAACAAGCATCCCAAAAAACTGCCTTCCAGGAAGTACAATGCTCCAGTCAATATCCAATATGCTCCAATATCATAGCAATATGCATACAGCATGTCCTTCAGTGTAGTCCCATACCATATTATTAGATTCACGTACAATATAGTTGAATCACCATGGTTTACCCTATTGCTGAAGTGACAAGAATCTTATTTTTTTACTAAAACGACTGTCTTAAATCACCCTTAACTTCAACTCCCAATGGTAAGAAAAGCTAAGAGAGATTCGTGGAGGAGGCTCTGTCAAGATGTTGAAAACACATCTGAAGGAGCAAGACTCCACCGTATCTTGGCTAAAGAACCTCTAAATCCTGTAGGCACTTTAAAAAACCCTACAGGAAACTTTACTACCACTGGTAAGGAGACCGTGGAGCTTTTGCTCTAAAGTCACTTTCCGGGATCGGTAATAATAACTCAGCCAAACCCAATTCAAAACCCTAATAACTCTTTTTCTAGAGCTGTACGGGAAAATTGGAAGATAGCTAACTGCGTGATAAACCACGAAAGAATAAACTGGGCTATTAACTCTTTTAAACCCTACAAATCTCCGGGACCCGATGACATCCTCCCTGTAATGCTACAAGAGGGGAAGCAAGTTCTGATACCAGTGTTATGCAGGCTGTATCGAGCCAGTTTGGCCTTAGGTCATGTACCTCAAGCCTGGAAACCTGTTAAAGTGGTCTTCATACCAAAACCGGGTCGTAACTCCTACGCCCAAGCCAAGGCATTTAGACCAATAAGTCTATCGTCGTTCATTCTGAAAACGATGGAAAAATTGGTAGAAAGGCATATAAGGGAAGGGGCACTCATAGAGAAACCCCTACACCAAAACCAACACGCCTACCAACCAGGCAAATCTTGTGAAAGTGCTCTTCATAACCTTGTTAATAGGATAGAGCGCTGCTTACAAAACAAGGAAATCGCCCTAGGTGTTTTTCTTGACATACAGGGGGCTTTTGACAACACCACCTTTGAATCAATGATTCAAGCGGCTAAAAGACATGGTATTGACGACACCTCGTGTAGGTGGATAAAAAACATGTTACAAAGGCGACAAGTACAGGCCACAATATGCGGTGAAAAGATGGAGGTGTCAGTAACTAGGGGATGTCCACAAGGAGGGGTACTATCCCCCTTACTTTGGGATCTGGTTATAAACGAACTCCTCACAAATCTGAATACCGAAGGCTACTTCACCCTTGGTTATGCAGATGACATAGTCGTTCTTATAGAAGGTAAGTACGGCACTATAATCTCAGAAATAATGCAAAATGTTCTGCTTAAGGTGGAGACATGGTGTAACAAGGAAAACCTTACGGTAAATCCTGCATAAACCAGTCTCCTACCATTTACTAGAAAAAGAAACCACGGAGGCATAAACCCACCGAAACTCTTTGGAGAAACTCTACAAATTAAGGGGGAAGTCAAATACTTGGGTGTAATTTTAGATACCAAGCTGACTTGGAACCAGCATTTACAGAGAACTACCAATAAGGCAAAAACATCCCTGATGATGGCAAGAAGAACCTTTGGAAATAAATGGGGACTAAAACCCAAAATGGTCCACTGGCTATACACAACAGTGATAAGACCAACAATAACCTACGGTTCACTAGTATGGTGGCCAAAAGTAAGTCAAAGACAGACAATTAACCAGCTTCTTAGTGTTCAAAGACTGGCCTGTCTCTGTATAACTGGAGCATTCAGGAGTACTCCGACAGCAGCACTGGAAGCTCTTCTGCAACTTCCTCCCCTAGAGCTAATAATCAAGGGCGAGGCACGCATGGGAGCATACCGCTTAAACTGCACGGGCAATTGGAGAAGCAGCCAACAGATATGGGGACACTCCAAAATAACAACTGTAGTATCCGACCCAATGCTAGACATGGGTACGGACTACATGTTAACAAAATACTCCTTTCATAAACCATTTGAAGTACGGATAAACCGTGAAGAGTGGCAACAAGGAGAACCACCAGACTTGCAAAAAAGCCTAGTATGGTATACAGACGGTTCACGCACAGACAACGGAACCGGAGCTGGAATATACGGTAGCAACCCAAGATATAGTACCTCTATTCCATTGGGCCAATCTACCGCAATATTCCAAGCAGAAACATATGCAATTTTAGCAGCAATAGAAGAGAACATAAGAAGGGGGTATATGAACAAAACCATCCTTATCATCTCTGACAGTCAGGCAACTTTAAAAGCACTGAACTCAAACCAGATCAAGTCAAAGCTTGTCTGGAACTGCCTTTGTAGCCTCTTGAAACTGGCAAACTCTAACAAGGTAAAACTTGTGTGGGTGCCGGGACACAGAGGCATAGAAGGAAATGAAAATGCAGATAAACTAGCAAAGCAGGGATCTGAAACACCATTCACAGGGCCTGAACCTGTGGTTGGCACAACTAAAAAGACAGCGAGAGGAGCAGTTAAAGAATGGATGTCAACAAAACACTCGGAACACTGGAGACTCTCACCTCGACAGAGACAAAGCAAAAGCTATGATGGGCAACCATCCCCATTAGCTGACTAAACCAGTCCTGCAACTTAGCAGGACTCACATCAGAATAGTGACAGGACTCCTAACGGGACACTGGCACTTCAGAAAACATCTGCATAACATAGGGCTATATAATGAAGATCCAATATGCAGACTATGTGGTGAGGAAGAAGAAACAGCCTCCCATATAATATTCGAATGCGAAGCCCTAGCTCGCAGAAGATTCCAAATCTTTGAGGGCATCAAACCCAATGAGATACAACCGCCAGCCAGTCTGATCAACAAACTCCTAGACCTGCTAAAGGGGACGGATCTACTTGACAGTGACTAGCGACCGAAGGGGATACACAATAGGCCCAAGAGGCCGCAGTGTTATAGGGCATAACAAACCCTCCCCGTTTTAAATCAATCAATCAATCAACTCCCAACCTCTAAATATTGAAAATTTGACAAAATGACGATAATTATAACTTTTATTAAAGTAATGCTTAGAAACCACCCTCTAGTGACTCCAATCATAAAATATTGAAATTTTTTATAACATTTATATTTAATAAAGAAGATTATTTCTTTATAAATTAACACCTTTAAACCACTCCTAAATTCTAACAAAATACAAAAAATTGAGATGGCAAGAATCATCCCCATATATTAATATGAGTTGATGTATAGCCGAAAGAAACACAGAAACAGAGGAGGAGGTAAATTAAATATCGACGTTTGTGTAAAAAAACTTGCATGTACCGTGTGACATAGTTGAAGAATAGACATTTACGCGTAATTATTTTTTCTTATTTCATTCAAAAAATCCTAACCTGAATATTAATTTCACCGTGTTTAATAAAACAAAACATTAACGCATATTAATATATGGGAATTAACGGGACGGACTATAAACACTACGAGCCGGATCGCGCCGGGCCTATTACAACGCGAATACGGGCCGGGCCGGGTCAGGCCGGGCTTAGCACAATTTTAATACAAAGCGTGAAGTACAGTACCGAGCGGTGTCATTGAATTACGTTAATAACCTGCACGATTTTGCGATAACAGAAGTCTAAAGAAACAGATTAAGGAAACACTAACTGCAGAGGCTGATATAGTCCAGTATTTAATTTCTTCTAATATTTGCAATAACCGAAAACAGTGCCGAAAATGAATGAATTAAATTTATGACTTTTTATAGTTGCTGATATATTACCGAAAAGCAAGAGACGGAATGTTCTCTTATTAAAATTACTTAATGAATTAATTAATTTGCATTATTATAAGTGGTCTGTACTGCATCGTTTATGACTCAAACAGACTTCGGCAGTAATCCCTATTACTTTCGGCTTACAAATTTTGCTAATAGATTTAATTTAGTAACAACTAATATGTGGAATGACTTATTTGTGAACTTTGGTTTTAAAGGTAACTTATTTTCCCGGGCCGAGCCGTGCCTAGGGAATTAGATTCCGGGGCAGGCCTGTAATAGTACATTGCGGGTTGGGTCGGGCCGGGCCTGTAGAAGGAGATTCCGGGTTGGACCCGGCCGGATCCGGCCTGTGAATATTCTGGATTGGACCGGGCTTCATCATTTACACATACAATTCAGGCCTCGATCGGGCCGGGTCTTAAAAAATTGGGGTCGGGCAGGACCGGGCCAATGGGAATAATTCTTGTCATCACTAATTTTTCTATTTATTTTAAGATTTATGGTGGTATAACGGTGTTGATTTATAGAAGAAACGATCCGAGTTTTTGAATATAAATGTTATTAAAAAAAAATTTTATTTTTAGGATTCCACTAAAGAGTGGTTCAGAAGCATTGGTTTGATAAAAGTGATCATTCCTCACGTGTTTTTTTTCAAATATTTAGGGGTTTGGGGTGCACTGGAGGATTGTTTAAAACTGTTGCTTTAATAAAATGTAAAATTCTAGTCATTTTCAGCAGTGGTGTACAACATCGTGATGCAACAATATTGTAGGTGAGTCTAACAGTATAGCAAGAGACTGTAGATCTACTTACAACAAATACGATCTTTCTACTGGCGCAGCGCCCCGCTACTACAACGAAGAAAAGTAAAATCGCTGTAGTAAACTACATTGGCTTTATTTTTTCTCATTATCTGCCGCGTCTGCATTTCAGTCACCTCAATATTGGTTAAAATAAGGTTCACTATATCATGTCAATGGTATGATATAGTAATTAATATGTAGTAATAAATGATATGATATCATTAAATGTATCTTCGAGTATTTTATGGATTTATAGCGCACTGTGTTAGAAATTTTCTTGTAATAATCTAAGACAAATTGTAATGCAAGCTATGATCGTTCAGAGTAATAAGTTGCTGAATCCTAATATTTTGCTTGGCACATATGGAAAGAGTAAGGAAAATAAAAGCTCAACTTACTTTATTTTCTCGGAACGTTTGGAATTATTTGCATTTAGAATACTTTTTGTTTGAAACGAAATAGTCGCATATACTTTTTAACTACTTAGCACTTTTCAGTATAGCTGTCACTGATGGAAGTCAGAGTTATTCACAAAAGTACAAATAAGTTCGCAGCTATTACAGAAATTTAAATAAAACTAAGTACGCTCCAACACAATATCTCTTACACAGTAGCGTGTGGTGACTTTTAAATATGAGGAATAGATTCGTATAGGTGCAGTGAAACTATATAGTTGACAAAACTCACGAGTCGTTAACAACATCGATATTATTGATATTTTGGAATAATTTTATTCAGATAATGTTGACTCTTAATTTGTTGTTTATTCAAAATCTATTTTGTGATATTTTTTCTGCATGGTGTTACATTTCCTTGTAATAACGTTTTGTTTAATAACAATAATTATAATTAGTAAAAACTTCTAAATACTCAAACAAAACATATTTAAGCATATTTTAGTTTAAATTGAATTATATGTGAATAAGTATAGCTCACATTATTCTATAAGACATATTACACGATAAACTTTGAAGATACATTGCGTAATGCAAACATTTGAACAATGAGAAATTTAATTTTGAAAAGACTGTTTTTAATTTAAAACGGTTTAAATCAATCATTCATTAAAATGAAAGGATTACTTTAATTTGAATTAAGATTTAAGTTAAAATAGTGGAACCTGTGTGGGCTATGTCCCTCGATTTTTTAGTTTGATAATAAATATGCAAATGAAGTAGGTAGCGTAGCAGAACGCGGATTGAAAAGTGTGGTGGGAGACATGAAGCTGCAAAAACATGCAGAATTTAGAAATTATATTATTATATCCTTTTCAATAAAGTTGCTACCATTTTTTAAAAAGAAAATCGCAGGGCGTAGTTTATAGATTCAGCTAGTTTTAGAAATTAATTTGCGATTGCTTTAATTGTTATAGTGGTAAATGTAAGAGTTTGTTATTGTAACTTAAGCTCCCAATATTCAAAATGCGGGTTGCCGTAGTCAGGCTTCTCGGCACTAAAAGTTGAGACAGGTGGAAGGGATTTAGATTTATATGTAGATTATTATAAAATAGTAATCAAATAGAAGATTTCTACAATCAGATCAACGAAGTTCTAAAAATTACTAAAAAACATGAAATAACCATTATTTTGGGTGATTTTAACTCAAAAGTAGGGGAAGGTAAAATAAGTGACTGTGGTGGTGACTATGGATTAGGCACTAGAAATGAGAGAGGAGAGAGACTTATCGAATTTTGCCAAATGGAAAATATGGTTATAACAAATACTTGGTTTCGGTTACCAAAGCGGAGGCTATACACATGGACGTCCCCTCGACATAGAAATGATAATATTATTAGAAATCAGATAGATTTTATAATTATAAACAAGAGGTATAGAAATTCTGTCATATCTGTGAAGCCATACCCAGGGGCTGACGTTAATTCCGACCACAATCTATTAGTAGCAGTAGTGTCAATAAGACTAAAGAAAATACCTAAAACAACAAATAGAAAATCTTATTTGGACCCAAACATCTTAAGAGACATTACAATAAAGGAACAAATAGAAACAGACATAAACAGAAACCTGCAAACTATTAGAAACGAGAACATTGAAACAGCAGATGTAAATAAAAAATGGGAAGGAATTAAAAATGCTATAATTAACGCAAGTAAAGAAAAGCTGAAGAAGTTGAAACCCCAGGCAAAGCAAAAATGGATGACCGAAGAAATTTTAAAGCTGATGGATATAAGAAGAAAGTATAAGGGAAAAAATGAAAACAAGTACAGAGAAACACACAGAGAAATAAAGCAGAAAATATTAGAAGCTAAAGAGAGATTTATGAAAGACATGTGTAAAGAAATCGAAGATCTGGAAAACAAACATGACTCATTTGGCCTTCACAAGAAAATTAAAGAAATAACAGGGGTAGCAACTAAAAATCGGAACGGAGGAATTAAAGATAAAAATGGTAACTTGATATTAGATCTACCGCAAAAACTGAAAAGATGGCAAGAATATATAAGTGAACTATTTGAAGATACGCGACCTAGTTTAAATAGCAATAGCGAAATAGATATGGGGCTTAAAATTACAAGAGATGAAATCATACATGCCATTAAAATGTCAAAGACAAAGAAAGCACCAGGCCCTGACGAAATTCCAATGGAACTGTTAAAACTAGTCAGAGAGGACAACATAGCAGTTCTTGTCGATCTATATAACACTATGTATAAGTATGGAATAATTCCGAAGGAATGGCTTAAATCGATATTTGTACTACTGCCAAAAAAAGTAAATGCTAAAGAGTGCTCAGATCATAGAACAATAAGTCTCATGTGCCATACACTAAAAGTGTTCCTTAAAATTATACACAATCGCATATATAAAAAACTGGAATCTGAGATATCTGAAACGCAGTTTGGATTCAGAAATGCATTAGGGACTAGAGATGCATTATTTGGACTAAATGTTTTATTACAAAGAAACATGGATATGAACAAAGACGTATACGTAGGATTTATTGATTATGAAAAAGCATTTGATAAGGTAAGACACGAACGCTTAATTAAAATCCTTAGAGAAATCAATCTGGATCCTTGGGATATTCGTATAATTGAAAACTTGTACTGGCAACAAAAATCGGCAGCACAGGTAGACGGTGAATTAACTGACGAAATTGAAATCAAACGTGGGGTGAGACAAGGCTGCATATTGTCTCCGGGACTATTCAATCTGTACTCACAAGCCATTATAAATGAAGCATTAGATGAATCGGCGCCCGGCATAAATATTAATGGTAAAATTATAAATAATATCCGATACGCGGATGACACTGTGGTTGTGGCCGAGAATTTAGAGGACCTAAAAATCTTATTAGAGAGAATAAACACCGTAAGCACTAATTATGGGCTAAAAATGAACATCAAAAAGACAAAGTACATGGTAGTAAGTAAAGCACCCCCAAGATTAGCTAATATGAATATTACCATTAACAACGAAGTCGTCGAACGTGTTGACAACTACAAATATTTAGGAACCTGGATAAATACAAACAATGACCAAACACAAGAAATTAACGCAAGAATTGCTATGGCTAGAGCGGCATTTATTAAAATGAAAAACCTATTATGCGACAAAAACTTGAATCTTCCTCTAAGAATTAGGCTCACAAAATGCTATGTGTTTTCGATTCTGTTGTATGGAGTAGAGGCTTGGACCTTGAAGAAAAACCAGCTTAAAAAGTTGGAGTCCTTCGAATACTGGATATATCGAAGAATTCTGAAAATACCATGGACGGCGAGAATTACTAATGAGGAGGTCCTAAATCGATTAAATAAAACAACGGAACTAGTTTTAAACATTAAGAAAAAGAAACTTGAATACTTCGGCCATATCAACAGAGGAGATAAATATCAAATTTTAAAACTCATTATGCAAGGTAAAATTTCGGGCAGAAGATCTGTGGGAAGACGTAGAATGTCATGGCTGAGAAACTTACGTGAATGGTTCGGCTGCACTTCACTAGAACTTTTTCGAGCAGCAACGAATAAGGTGAAAATTACCATAATGATCGCCAACCTCCGGAGAGAGATGGCACCTTAAGAAGAAGAAGTAATCAAATGTAATGTTGAAACATCGCCATTGGGCGCCGGTGTACGTGCTGCTTGGTGATATATTTCGAAGTGACTGTAAGCAGCAGATCGTGTAACGATTATACAAAAATTATAAAAACATACAGATAATGGAATAATTAATAGTACTGTAAAGTCCCGCTTAGTTTTAACATTAGACACAAACAGACAGACAGATATTAGTTTATAGGAACAGTTAATATCCTGTTCTCGGTATGAGCTAAAATTCGTAGATTAAAAGCTTAGTTTAATACGTGCATTTCTGTCCTTGTTGGAGTTTGTAAAATTTATAACCAAAACACGGCCTACCAATATTTAGGTCAAATCCAATTTACTGATTATGGGTTGACGTTTACATTAAGATGTTATAAACCGAGTAACTACGTGCTATTTTAAAAACAATTTTAATCATTTCTTTTTATTAATTGTTATCACTGTGTATTGTTTAGCTTTCGCTAGTAAACTATTACTATTTTCTTCTTACTGTAATTTTGCTATTAATGTTTAGTATTTGCTTCTTATTTATTTTACTATCTATTTGGTCCGCATGAGTAATTATGTATTTGTACAATTATTGCTTTTATTTGTCATACAATTTCAGTCATATTAATATTTGTGTTTATACAACTCGTGACAAACAACTTATTAACCCACTACTAAGAAACACGCGGAGATCTTTTTGCTTTCTAACTGAAATGTACTGCGCCGCCGTATGTGACTGCTACATAAACATTTTCCTCTAAATAATATATAAATGTTGTCAATGTGAGAACTCGTTCTTGTGTTATGGTAAGTACATATAGTATATAGATGTAAAAAGATAAATAGTTGTATTAAATTCTGCCAACCCTCTTAAAACTGTTAACAAATTGTGCCGAATTCAAAAACGCAGCAGCGTATGTTAGATACTATTTTGCCATTCACGAATTTAGTTAGCTATTATACTAATAAGCTAAAATATACTATGTACTATATACTATAAATAAGAACGGCGAAACTTGGCTTGTCAGTGGCTTACAACTTGCCCCTGCATAACAAGTAGAACTTCAATGATCTGACTTTGGCACACTTAACCTTTCAGTTTCAATTTTTCTTAAATTATGCACTTATAACCCAGATCCTTATTTAAAACATCATGTAAATTAAATGCACAAAAATGCAATATCTTTTATAATAAAACTTAGATTGCGTTTATTGTCTCTCAATTTAAGGAAAGCATAGGTGTCCTTACTTCCACAGAATGCTGATTCACTGCCCTTATATGTTTAGCACAATATTTACAAATTACTTATAACACTGGTGCCGTGTTTCCTGAAAGGCAATTCTGTAAATTACATCATAAACTTTATTAAACATAAGGTTGATAAATATAAAATAAAAATGTTGCATTACAAACTGTCTTTATCCATCTCTGCAAGTGTGTACACAGTGTTAGTTAACCCGTTCCTTAAATATTCTGAAAAAATTGAAAAATTAAATATCCTTTAACTTTAATATGTTATTATTGCCAAGCTGTTTAATATATCTTTAATAGAATTGATATTTATATATAAGACCATCCGGCACTATGTAGAAGCATAATTAGAATTCATAAATTTCAGTTATGAAAAGATGAAAACAGTTAAAAAATGATATGGATAATAAAAACATATTTTGAAATGTTGGTTCAGCCACGATTCTAACCTGGAACTTCTGCTTAGAAGACAGCATCTCCGACTCTTTCTCAACAAATACATTAGAACACGTAGTTGTTACTCGGGGATTAAATGAACAGGTGTTGAATTTATACATTTTTAATTTAGATTTTTGCTTAATTTTAAACCTAAGAATAGTTTTGTTTTGACAAAACGGCACGGCCAAATTATTTTGACAACATATAATTGGCAAAAATATATATTTTCATTTACTTGGCATATAATTCAACTTTTATGGGAAAGGGTTAATACATACAATTCCAGTGCTAAGGTCATACAAAAGGTTGAAACTGCCTAAAATGTTATGTTTAAATCAAAATATTAAAATATTATTTTGGTTTAAATCTCTGCACTATGTATACTTTTATTATATAAGCACTCTATAATACTAACTACGGGTGTTAAGTCGCAATGGTATTACTTTAAAAGAATACACACGAAAATACAAACTCAAAGGCCACCTTTTAATGAAAGAGCTGTCGGTAGAACAAAACACAATACGTAGCAGCAATTGCAATGTTGCAGTTACATAGCTTCAAGTAGTATGTGTGGGCGTGTCGTTTTCTAAATTACCGGCAATGGTATGAGTCATGAGTGAGTGCGCAGTGGTATCTCAAAAACATTTCGAATATTCAGACTTACGAATTTCTGTTGCCAAACCGACTGGGCTGCAGTCGCATGAAACTCGGTAGTGGGCGCTCGAAAGATTTCTGCCGATACTGATATCGGGCCAATACTTTGATTATGGGAGTTATCCAAATAGTGACTTTCCGATTTTTCCCAACACGGGTTTATTAAATATATAAACCCGGTACCTACATCTTTCTCTCCAGCTGTGTTCCAGATCGCAAAGTGATCACAGCCCTGAAGATGTCCCGTGCAACCGAGGAAAACGTCGGCAGTTCATTCACCGATGACGCTGCTCCAACACGGCAGCCTAGATGCCATTAACGACGGCCGCGGAAGCCTGCAACTTAGATTATTCTTCTCTGCATTTAATTATGGCAACTGTCTCAACATTTTTATTTAAAAAAAATTTTGGGGAGTGGAAAAAACCAATACCGCGTTTTTCTATCATTTTCAGAAGCCTCTAACTTACGAATGTTTTTAATACGGATTAAAACTTATTGATAAAGCTACAACTTTTGTTTTTTGAAACTGCATTCTTAACAGCAGTCTTTCTAGCGCTGTTTTAGTTTTTCCGAAAATTTTGAATTTAGTAAATTTTTCTGTATTAAAGTCGGGAGAAATATTTTCTTGTGATGAGAAAATATACACTGTTTAGTTTCTTTAAAGTTGTTGTTCATATTTGTTAGTTTTTTTTCTAACAGTTCAAGTGTATTCTTAATTTCTCAATTTTAAGGAACGCAACTTAAAGAAGGTTCTCAGGTGTATATGCACAACAAAATTATCTATTGATAAATTTCGCTAATGTTAATCGCGTTGCAAATCGCGTACGTATGTTTTACATGCAGCATACATAAAAAGGGGCTGTTCAGGTAAAATTTTAATGGCTTTTAAAGACTTGAAAATGAAAACGCTGAAAACAGTATTCTGAAAAGACCAATGCCAAGATAAATGGTTCTAAACCCTCAAACAGCGCCAGGCAATACAAGCAGCTTACAGTATTCAAGCCTAATCTGCATACCGCTTATTCAGAAGCACGTAGCGGGGCGTCATCCGTTTAAACAATGGTCTTCAAAAGAACTCGTTCATTCTTCTCACGGGAGCCATTAATATTCATACGACATTTCCCACCTTTCTACTTAATTCCCACCTTCTTGTCTAATTTGAGGCACCAATTAGACTCCCAGTATGTCAAGGTGTCACTGAATCCACCAATCCAGAGAAAGGTATCCAAGTGTGACTTGATTTAAGATATGAGCAGCTGACTTCCGTTCTCCAACTATAGTGGCACATTACAATATGGTAAATACAAACTATTGAATGTTTTTTAAAAAGAATAATATGGCACTTCATAGTTCAGGCAAAGAAATACTTCTAACGGTGGTATTATTCTGGTAAACAGGAATATTGAAACAAATATCTAATTATAGGCGGAACAGGTAAATTCTAAAAGATTAAAATACTGAAGAAATAAATACAAAGAAAAATTGTTTGTACTGCTTCAGTTCTCAAATGGACGGTAAACGGAAGTTACGTCTAGCGACGATGATTATTTGAAAATAAGCTTAGCATGAAGGTGAGTCAACTAATTAGCCCATAAAAAACTTATTTACGCCTGTTTGTTTATAATTTAAACAACAACTTGTAAACACTTATAGAGAGTGTCCCTGCCAAAACTTCCCAGTTTTATATATATTTTTTATTTTGAGCGATACGATTTTAAAGAGACTTTAATTTTAGGCATTCAAAGCTTAATCTAAATCAACAATAAAGTTTTTAAAATGTATTGCATTTTTAAATTGCGTAGTTGAAAATTTTGTTGTTAAATGTTTTTGTATTATTTTTAATAAAACTGTAGGTATATTATTAAAGCATGTCGTTGGAAAATAATTTTCTCCTTTGAAATAATAAAAATAATAAAACAGCTTAATTTTAAATTTTTCTAAGTAATATTTTGCAGTGTTTTAGTTTTTTAGCTGCTAGTACTTGTTATACTAAAGTAATTATTAAATAATCTATAATTTAATTATAATAGTTATTTAAGTAACAAGGAATGTAAAGACGTAATAACATTCGAGGTAGGTAAATACGAGCCGAGGCTTGTGGCCTGTCGAGAATGTTAATAGTCGATACATTCCGTGTTACTTATTAAATTTTTCACGCTACAGGTAGAAATTTAATTATATTTTTAAAAGTTCGTTATGACTGCTGTCATCGGAATTATTTTTTAAAAGCCCCATTATCCTAAGTTGCCTGTGCTTGTGACCATATCAACGAACAGTTAAAATCAACATTATTATCCTAGGAATGTAAATAACACTATTAAGTTCCGTAGTCAAGGGCAAAAAGTAAACGAATGTTATTGGCCATTTACATCTTTTGTAGCTATGGATGTATCGTCTATTTACCTTGCCTGCAGCGTGAAATAGTTATTTAAGTATCAAGGAATGTAAGGACGTAATAACATCCGAGGTAGGCGAATACGAGCAGAGGCGGAGCCGAAGCTTGTCGCCTGCCGAGGATGTTATTAGTCGATACATTCCGTGTTACTTATTAAATTTTTCACGCTACCGGCAATTTAAGTAGGCCTACAGGTAGAAATTTAATCATATTTTTAAAAATTCGTTTTGACAGCTGTCATCGGAATTATTTTTTAAAAGCTCCATTATTCTAAGTTGTCTGTGTTTGTTACCATATCAACGAACAGTTAAAATCAACATTATTTTCCTAGGAGTGTAAGTGACACTATTAAGTTCCGTCGTCAAGGGTAACTAGTACACGAATGTTATCAGCCACTTACGATCCCTGTAGCTATGGATGTAAGGCCTACTTACATTGCCGGTAGCGTGAAAAACAATTTTATTATACCAAACCTTCAATTATTATTTAGTAATTTTTAATTTTGCACCGCTAGATTGTAACTTCTTGATATCTGTGTGAAATATGATAATGGTGTATTATAAATTTGTATTAGAATTAAGAAAATTAACTTAGAGAAAATATCTGATGTTTACAATATGTGTTTAAGGAACAAAGAATACTTTTTACTACTGATTGGTTTGATCTTAAACATCTCGAACTGATACTAAATGTGTCATAGACATGTATTATATTGAAAATTTTATAAAGAAGATTCACGTATTACTGATGTAAGAACCTTGTTATTCAATCTCCTTGAATTTAAATTGAAGTCAATTGCACTATACATGGTGTTCATCGAGGGATGTTACAAGCAGATATTGAGACTCCCACATATGGCCGGTATTGTAAATTTTAGTACAGAGTTTGAAATGGCAGCTACGGGCGGGCACACATGTTTAGGTTCGAATTCTTTACACGTCGGAAATTTTTGTGACTAAGTTAAAACTGGCGTGTTCATAGACCTTTCTGTACGGTGTGTATGTTGGGTTGCATGTTTTTTTGGAGTGGGCATGTTAGACCGGTGAATAGCGGTGAGTACGCCGTGATCGGGCAAGGGGGTGGGACGGGAGTCTGGCGTTGTGCTCACGCATAGCGCCATGATCGTTTAAGAAAAAAGGAGAAATATCTGAGTTGAAACATTTCCACGAGCAAACACAATAACAACAGTAAGTAATGTGATTCTTGAATATGTTTTTCACATAAACCTATTGAGAGTTTAAAAAAAGGGGTCAAGTAGGCTGGCTTAAATTTAGTGTGGGTGAAGACATGTCTGAACTTTTTCCATTAACTTTATATTACATAAGCTCATTATACACCTTTATTTGCTTAAATTCACTTATTGTGAATTGCTTATTAACTGCCGAGTAACGTAATAAGAATAACAGTATAACAGAACAGAATTTCTTTTATTACACGAATAAATTGCTGTGCTTTTTGTTGTTTATTAAGCGTTAATTTTTTAATATTAGTCAACAAATGTATTTTTGTAAAAATACAAATAACTCAAAGACTGTCAATTTAAAAATTATTGTAAGTCTATACTTTAATTTCTGGCATTGAATGCAAAACTCAAAAATGCATTAATATATACAGTATTCTGTTTAAAATAACAAAGAGAGGTGCTATATAGGCAGGCGTAACTCAACACCCGCTATATTTCATAAACATTCCAACAACTTTTGTGTTTAAAATGTTTCTCTATAGTTAATAGCATTATAAATTATGGAAGAATTTCACATTATTAGGTAGGTACTCTGTATACGGTAATAGTGTTTCGTAAAAACAAACATGGAAAAATCTAAGTTGCAGACATGGAAAAACGTGGAAAACGAAAACCCATTTCTTATCTTAATTCATGTACAGTCAAAAGCTGTCATACGAAATATTATTTCTGTGTCTCGGTTCACAACCAACAGTATAAACTAAGTTCCGACGCAAGCTTTGTTTTTCATGGCCAAGTCTTATAAGTTTGAATTTCTACGCATAGCGAAGAAGGTATTGTGATCGTTATGTAGTATTTGGAGCAAATGCAATCATTCAGCGAAGTTTATTTCGCTTTGACATTATTCGCCAATATACGAGGTACTTCTAAATGAAAGGTTTTTTAATGGCGAACAGTTTTAACCTGACTTTTTTATTTTACTAATATGCACGTTTTAGGGCTTTGGGAGATCGGTAAAGTGTACGCTGCGGAGGTGTGTGTCTGGGTCTGTCCGTCTGTCCCTGTGTCGGTTTGTCTGTATATACTTTACAGTCCAGACGCCTTAACACAGAAAAACCAAATTTGGCACAAAGATTGGTAACTAAACTAGAACGAAACCGCACGAAAATGAGGTTAGTTTACCAAAAAAATAGGGGTAGGGGTGCTCTATTTTAAAATACACGCGCTCAATAAAGAGCCTTAGATTCGTATTCTATATATCTATAGCTGATATGCGCAAACACGATCTCCCATCAGCCCGCCCCATTATCGTGTTTTCGTTTTTTCCAAAAAATTTACGAACTTCGGCTTCATTATCGGTATGAGCATGTTAAATGACAATAAGAACAACTGTCCATTGCAGAAACAGCATTAAGAGGTTTCCATTTGGTCGTTTACCTGAACAGATTAATGAAGTAATAATCAACAAAAATAACAAATTATCAAATCGATTTTGAGATTTCAAGAGATAAACATTGGTAGCAACTAGAAAACACAGAACGGCCATAGACATTACCTGTCTCTTATATAGAATTACACCGATATCGTTGATAATATTTTAACTGCAATAATCGTTGTAAGGTCCAAAATTTTGAATATTTTTGAAAAGTGAAATATTTTGGGTTTTGGAAAGTTTCAAAAATTATGATAATTTTGAGGATATTCTTAAATTGGCAAATTTGGTATTAAATATATTTTAAATTGTTTCGAGAATTTTAATAATATTCCAAATTTACATAAACTTGTCAAAGTTTTCGAAGCATATTAAAAATTATCAAAATTTTTAATAAATGCGAGGAGGGTCGGGTCCCGTGGCGGCTTTTTTAATCAATATGTTCTAAAATAATTTAATATCTCCTCTTAGTTGCTTTACTGCAGAACAGTATGGTTTGTTATTATAACCTTCAAATTCTTTTTCCTGCTATTTTTAATATAAATCTAGGGTTAAAATCGATCACGAAATGTTGAAAACAATGTTTGTTTTAGAGACAGTACTTTTAAAGTGTTATAAATATAATATTAATTATTTTACATGCTGTTAGGACGACTTCGTGTTTTCATTTTTACAATCTTAAAAGTCAGGTAGAATACGCGAGGTAGTGTATAAAATTGTCGTGTTATTTACACTTAAAATTAAAGTTTTAATGTGCTAATTGTACGAGGTTCGTTTGCTCTTCTGAAGTTTGAATTTAGGTTGTTCATGACTACATAATTTATATAAACTTATATATAAACCCTGGTAAACAAACCACCCATACAATACACATTTGCATCTTTAATCTAGGCAACCCAAACTACAAGCATGTTGGAAATTAAGTCATTTGGCTAGGAAGGTGAATATTAAATATTTGATATCGAATATTTAAGCTAAAATATTATCGATGATACCGCTATAATTCCCTAAAAGAGAGAGGTAATCTCTATAGCCGTTTTGGCTCAAGCAATAAAAATAATGACCGCTTTACCTGATATGACGGCAGAAGAACAACACTTCTTTACAGAAAAGGTGGAAAGACAACTCGAACAAATTAACAAATCGGCTGAAAGAACAGGCTGGTAGCCTATAAACAAACAGCGAAGAACTAGAAGAAGAAGAAGGTGAGCAAAACAATGTCTAGGATTTTAATTTACGGGCTGCTGTATGATACCAATACAGTACGTTTTTTGAATACATAACCCTGCAATTTATATAAATATGTGCCGTGGACAGTTATTCTCCAAGAATTAAAGCATATTCTAATTTTTATATAAAAACCGAATAGCAACAACTAAACATAAGAAACACAGTAATCAACAGTAACAAAATTACGCGACTAAATTTCGTTTTGAAGTGACATTGCATTATTTCAGTTGTTTATTGAAATCGTGTCTATGAGTCAACTTCGGCATAGGATTTAGTTTGCTTTTTATATTGTTGATAGTTAAATCTTCTACCAACGCAATCTTGCTTAGTAAGTAATTATTAAAATTAATTAAAACACTTTATCTTGTAGCTCATTAAAGAAATGATAAACGATATATGTTCGTATAAATTTTTCGCATGTTTTGACATCTTAAATTCGCCCACAACTGTTGCCTCTAGACCTCCGAAACACCCTGTATGTTAAATAAATATACATGCTGTTTGTTTGAACGAGGATTCAGAATCCCAAAAGCGCTGCGGTAATATTCATAATTAAAATAAAAGTCGCAAGTCGATGAGATAAGATAATAATAAAGCTACAAGTTTCGGCTAACGAAAGCCACCTTAAAGCAAAAATATTAATAAAAAATTTAAAAAAAAGCCTTAAACTTAAGAAAACCACTTAGCGAAAAATGTTAACCGATGGGAATTTTTTTTAAATTCTGACCAATAGGTACATCAAAATGAGTAATAAATTAAAACATAATGTAGTGTGCAAACAGATAGCACTGAGCACATAATAGTTATTTATGTTACTAGTGGTATAAAGGGTTATTAAAACACGAGTTTGAAAGTTGCAGTGTAATAAAACGAGTGCCATAATAATGCATTTACCCACGTGCGACATACAAAATTTTGTCTACGACTGCTCAATATTTGCTAAAAATCGCTTTTTTTTACTTGAAATGATATTTGTAATTTCGTATTCATTTATTTGCAAATGTCAAGTCACTTTTAAAATACTTTTGTACTTTTTAAATAGTAACACTGGTAGTTTTTTTTATCTAGTTCTTTAGTGCTAATAAGATAAGATGTACTATACGTATGTTAACATTTAAAACCCCTATAATTAGATTTGTTATATAACGTCCACATTTATCCATAGTTTCGACAAAAAAAATAAGTCGGTTCCTATAATTTCACGAATTTTACATGTTATTATATAAATTTCGTTGATATAATTTTTCCTAAGAGTGCTTTCTTCTGGAACATGTTAACTAGTATATTTTTCTAAGAATAACTTAAAATTATTATTATTGAATTTTGTTAGTGGTATGTTGGCATTCACTAAAGCATTACATAAATCGATATTAAATTTCTCCTTTTCGTTTAATTTAGCAATCCCAGACTCTCGTATGGGCATTTGGAGGTTCCAAGATTTTTGACATTTGCCTTGATGTAAAGCAGTAATATGTTGATTCACTTAGAATTTTTTATAGCATGAGAACTATAGAACGTTCATAGTTATTTATGTTACTAGTGGGATAAAGGCGTTATTATAACACGAGTTTGAAAGCTGCACGACAAGGTCGTAGACCAAGTCGTGTAATCAAACGAGTGCCATAATAATGCATTATACCACGTGTGATATACAAAACTTTATGTGCGACTGCTCAAAATTTGTTAAAAATCGAATTTTTTTGCCTGAAATGGTATTTGACATTTCGCATTAATTTATTTGCAAATTTCAAGTCGCTTTTAAAATACTTTTGTTTTAAAATCAAAGGAACGACATAGATTCAATTTGTTCAATACTATGGCAACTAGCCTAATAAACAAAGCTTCAGTTTTGTTGGTGTAAATAAAATGAGAAAGGTAATGAGTCCATGTCTCACTAGTAGGTAATGAATTCTATTACCTAACGCAAATGAATGACGTATTAAGTCCTTATCCAAGTAGTCGTAGATAAAGTTAAATTAAGCTGATTATATACATATAAACCACAAACAAAAAACCAGGTTAGAATATGATATAAATGTAAAAAATGTGATAACAAAAATTAAAATAATCTTAAAATAAATGGTAACAAACCATAACGGCTACAGTTGAGTAATTGGGGGTGGTGCTTCCCCACGATTAAAGAGATACGCCAGCAATCAGGAAAGATAACGATAAAATCTAAAATTACATATGTCTCCACTTGACAACAACCTACAAATGGAAGTGCGAAAATATAAAATAATAATACGAGTACCAACATTGGCGAAAATTACAAATTAAATAACTGAACAAGTATTTCAAAATAGGTGATAAACAAAATTTATAAAATCTCAAACTGTAAAAAATTATTAAGAACATTTTCAGAGCATCAAAGACTAACATCATTGACATATTTAAATTTGTTATGAATAACATGATTATGAATTTCAAAAGCTTCTTACGAAAAATTTAATTTTATGTGCTAGTCCGTGTGCACTCTACATTATGGTTTAATTTTTTACTCATTTTGATGTATTGGTCTAAAGTTTACAAATTTTTCCTCATCGGTTTACATTTTTTGGTAAGTGTTTTTCTTGAGTTTAAGGTCCTTTTGTAGTTTTCTTATTTATATTTTAGCTTGAAGATGGCCTTCGTTGGCCGAAACATGTGTAGCTTTATTATTATCCTAATATACGTAGTATATACAGTGGTGAGGCTTGCAATATTTATTTCAATTTTTAATATACATGCCATGCATCCAAAGTTAATAAATAAGTATTAACTACAAAAATGTTTCATTGGAAAATGGCTAGTCGTACAAAATAAACAGAATACCATTTTTATATATTTTTAACGTAAATTCTCATTACGGATTCAAAATTGTAAAAAAAGGAAGATTACAAAAATAATATTATAACATAAATAATAATAAACCAGCATCCCCAGTGTGGGACGCCTCTGGTTTAAATAAATTTGGATGCTGTTAGGCAGTAGCACGTACTAGTACTGAACTTTATGCCAAATGTCATTACTTTATATTGAAGGGTGTCTGAGATATTAATTAAAATTTAAATTTCATTCGCTCCTTTCAGGGGGCCTTAGCTCCCTTCAGAAGCGTTTGAGGATACATGTTTACTTCAACTTTTCTGATTATCTTTGTAAGTATAGCCAGTCGACCATTTTTGTTACACCCTGTGTATGGGTTCCCTTACTGGGGCGGCCGTAGGCTAGTAGTAAGACCGTTGGACTGCTAAGTTTGAGGACCTATGTTTCAATTTCTATTACTAGTAGATGAATCGGGAGCGATCAAGTTGCTTAGATATGACTTTCGCTGGACATGAAAAGTAAAAATGCATGGACTATCTCAGATGGTAATGTGTACCTCCGGTATGCACCCCTGCAAAAGTGGTGCGTTCGCCTTCTAGGAAAGCAAAACTCCAATTTTCCAAAATTTTGGGTATGCGTATTTCAGTAGAGATGAATATAAACTTTTCATATACAGGGTGTGTATAAATTGGCGAAAGAACTACACGTGCCGATGTTGGTCATAAAATTCTGAGTCGAAAATCTTAATACGAAATATTGTACCATGCTTCCTGGATATGCACGGGATCTTTAAAGCTTAAAAATGTAGTCTTCTAATAAGTGTTTTAATTTATTATCTGTTGTCAGAAAGAGCTGCAAATTAAAAGAAATAAGAATTGTAATAAATATTTTTTTATAGATTTTGTTTTTCAGCCCCAAAAGCGTGTTTTAAACATTTCTTCGGTGACTTATTGTTGTAAAACATACATATAGCAGCATTGTAAAACAATAATGAGTGATGCGACTCTACATTGCTTCTGTTTTGATAACGTCAAAGTTTGACAAGTGTCGAAATTTGTAATTGGACTTGCTTTTTCTATCACCGTTGCTTTTCTCGTAGTTATTAGTATTAATTATTATTATTTTCGTTTTCTTGTTTCGTTTACTAACAATGGATTTTACGTTCAATGATTATGCTGATATGTACATGGTATTTGGTTTCTGTAATGGAAATGTTATCCAAACCGGAGGCATCCTACAGCAAATGCTTTTCGAAGGCTGGACCAACGTCTTCGTGAAACTGGTCGATTTGTTCCAGAGAATGTAAACGCTGGTCGACCAAGGCAAAGGCGCACGGTACAACTGGAACAGCAAATTTTAGATTCAGTACAAGAAGATCCCTCCGTCAGCACCGGGCAGTTAGCTCCAACATTAAATATTCCCAGCAATAAGACCGTTCATTTGGTTCTAAAACAAAACCTTCTTCATCCCTATCATGTCACCAAAGTACAGCCCCTTTATGAAAATGATAACATAGCCCGATTGAATTTCTGCAACACGATTTTAAATACAATTCGTGACAATGACGGCTTCTTGAGACGTATTCTTTGGAGCGATGAGTGCCTTGTTTACTTAGAGTTTACTAGAGATGGCGTGTTTAATACACATAATATTCACCATTGGGTTGACGAAAACCCGCACGAATATCGAGAATATGGTCACCAGAGAAGATTTTCCATTAATGTTTGGCTTGGGATAATAAACCATAGGGTTGTTGGACCAATTTATTTGCCGAACCGTTTTAATGCCGATGAATACCTCAATGTTTTAGAACAAGTAATTGACGAGATGCCGCTGCTGACAAAACACGAAATGTTATACATGCATGATGGAGCTCCTGCTCACTTTGCGCGTAATGTAAAAGAGTGGCTTGACGAACACTTGCCAAACAGATGGATTGGTCGCGGCGGCCCGTGAGATCCCCGATTTAAAGTTTATGCTACGTCGCCACCAAATTCTGACGAAGTTAAGAATAGAATTAATGCGGCTGTATTAGAAACCACCCCACAAAAACTTGAACGAGTGATGCAAACTATACCACAAAACAAAGTGTTTGCAAACAGACGGTTTTCAGTTCGAACAATTACCTTAACTTTGTTCCAACATTCACGGAGTATTGCGATGTAACGGACATCCTTAGTTACCGTGCATTATAACAAAACACCTGTGGTGTGTGGATACAATGTTGTCAAATGTACTTTCCTTTAATATGGTTCTTGAGGACAGAGGAAGCATTGTCCAACATTTTGGTATTAAGATTTTCGCCTCAGAATTTTATGACCAACATCGTCACGTGTAGTTCTTTTAACAATTCATACACACCCTGTATATAAGTACTGATGTAACTTAGACTAAATTTAAAAAATCAGTTGACAAAAGACTAGGAAATGATCATGAACCTTACATAAGAACTTAAAAAACTGTTTGTGGTGAGTATGGAGATGCAATAACATAGAAATTGTTATTCTTCTTCTAGAAATGAAAGGAAAATGATGTTACATGAATCAGTATAAAAAAGAAAATTTGATAATGAGAACAATTCAAACAATGTGTGAAGACGTGCCAGTAAACAAAGTATTAATGTAATGAAATGCGTTTCAAGAAATGTCTGCCCGTTTCTTCTACTATACCGAAACATCGTATTTTTAACGGCCGTTAATCCTCGCAACTGGCGAGTCGCAAATTTTTCACTGAAAATGAAATGTCTATGTCACGTGCTTCAGTAAACGAGAGGTTTGCCACAAGCATAGAAGAAAACGTCAATAAGCTCTCTCTCGAGCAAAATGACTGAGACGAAGCTTTTACCAAGACTGGCTTATATTGGAATAGAGCACCTCTGTATGTTTTCCCGTGCTTTTTGGAAGAGTTACCTCGTTTCTTTGCGGTTTCATTCTGAAGTAATTACAAATTCTTGAAAACAAAAACAGTTTTTTTGCGTTATGGAATCTAGGCTGTAAAGCGTTTACAGACACCTGCTATACCTATTTCCCGAAGTCTTAGAACATGCTTATTATAAAAATTTGACATAGGAAATGTTATAAATGTAAATTATTTTAGACATACTTCATATAATGGCTAGTACTTTGATGATAGGCAGTATTTGCTCAATGGCCATGAAATACAATACCGTACCTTCCTCTAGCTATATAACGTATAGAGGTAAAAATGCATAAAGTGATAATCAATTTTCTGGGTTACTGAGAGTCTAAAATCTCACATTAGATTCTCTACACATCAACCATAATGCATTCCCATGATAGAAAAATAGAGAAAAACTATTTCGATTATACTGATAGTTAAACACTACCTAATCATGAAGTATACACTTATCAGACTGTGTGCTTAAATTGGGATCTTGATTTATATGAGGTTCACGAACAAACAGGCCTAACCCCTGCTTCCAAAACCCAAATGTCTTATAAATTCCCTTGTTTGTTTCCATTAAAGATAATAGTAAATTGCAAGGTGGGTGGGTACCTACCATCCTGTTTAATTTCGTAATGTACAGACAGCCACAACATTTACGAGTAATTATCGGCATTTAACCCAGGGTGAATGACACAGTTAATGCTCGTAAAGACGCGAACCTGTAAATTAAACCACGCAGGATGCTTTTCAGTTATTGAACATGAAAATCATTCTCCTTTGTAAGCCCCAAATTATGGTTTGCTTTCAACACAAGCAACTAAACCCCCAAAAATGTTTGTATTCGGTCGGTAATTTTTAGACACACAAAAAATATTAAAGCGTAATTTTCTCAAGTTTTTATAACACCGAGTGTGCCGCTTTTATGTTGAAAAATCATTAAGCAACATCAAAGGATCTCGACGGACGGAGATCTAAGAAAACAATTTAAAGTTAATCAAATTCTCGTAAGGTAAAGTCACAACAAGACAAGCAATCAAAGTAAAGTGTGATAATGCTGCTAGACATTCACTCGATGGCGCTGACAGCCGGAAATTCTCGAGGTAGGTAGACGGAATCACCGATAGCGGAAGGTGTCGGCGGGTTACCGGAAGCTTTGCCATCTAGTCGATTATCTGAGTCGCTCTGAGTGGTTAATATCGTCACTACCACTTGAAATGAATCTTCCAGAGAAATTTTACACAAGCATTAGAATATATGCCATTATTTCTGCAAAATCGGTCCCATTTTGAAAATTATATTGTGAAAATAAGGTGTAGTATTTGCGTTTGTAATTGGTCAAAAAACTTTACCTTTTTATTATTTATTGCTTATTTGTTGGCTAAAAGATGAAAACATAGATCCTTATAACGACGCTGGATAATAGTTTCTTTCAAGCGTGCCATATATAGTTTCTTACAAAATAGTGTAAGCTGCATGCGGTAATAGCGGTGATGCGTTGAATAAAATGTAGCACCTAATTGAATAAGAAAATAAATAAAAGTTGCCCAAAACTTTAAAATTCGAAACAAATTGCATACACACATATACACACAGTGGTTTAGATAAAAAAAAAGTCTTAAAAACACACACAAACAAAACAATCGTCGGAACAATATTTGAAAGAAGTTGGCCGTATGATTATTATTATTTAAGATGATCTTATTTACATTAACGAGCAAAGTAGAACGAAGTTTTTAGTATAGCATATAATAATACTAAATAAAAGGGATGGTCTGTTTTACAACTGCACGAAGAGCTGGCAAATTAGTGAAGTACGTACCGAGACATGTATTGATATGTTTTACGCCCAAAGGTTGAAATAAATTAGCCAGTAGCCGAATTGCAGAAAACGCGATGCGAAATTGACGCATTCGTTTTTTTATTCGTCTTTACCGGTGTCAAATAATCACAGCGCGATATGGGTGTTCAGCAAAATCGTTACTACGAAATAGCAAAACCAACCACGCTAACATCGTTTTAGTTTTAGCAATAAGACAGCATGAAACCAGAAAACGCTTGCATAAAACAAGGAGAGTACGAGTGTTTTACTTCAGAATTAGAAAAAGAAGCTCAGATATGTATTCAACACATGTCCTTCTGCGCAAGTGCGGTATATCTACTACCCCGCATTAATTTTTTTGGATTTCATAAAATTACAAATTTTGGCGTATCGATGTGTTAAATAACAATGCTTCAAACAAATCTTCAATTCAGTAACAACTTCCGGAAAGTTTCTTTTTGATCGCAAAAATTAAAAATCAATTTTGAGAATTCAACGGATAAAGATTTGCAAATACCGTAAAACCCGAAAACTTTTTCGTTCGATAAGCAGTGTGGGAAACGGTGCCCTATTTCATAATAGGCGCATTAGAAAAAGACACTCAGACATGTATTCTACGGATACCAAAAATGGCTCTTCTATGCAAACGCTTTATCCCCCACTGGTGTTTTTTTTATTGGGTGAATTGGTCATTGGACCTCATAGTGTAATAATACAAAATAAAAATTAATTTTTGTTTGTGTACATAACATATTACACACTATAAAATTTGAAAAGTGTTTTTCATTAATTTTTGTATCACACTTCTATGCGAATATACATATTCATTAAACAGCCGCCATAGCATGCAAACATGTTTGAAAGTATGAATACTTTGAGCTCGAAATGAATCTACGCGGGTGGGGTGAGTGTTCAATTTTGTTTGTTGACACAATTGCAGCTATACGTCACCAAATAATGCAGAAGGTTTAAAGACACCTGAGTTAGTGAGTAAGACTGAAAAACACAGCTCATCGCAATCACCTACAATTTACACGTGTTAAGAAAGTAGAAAATATTGCCTATTACGGACTGCATGGTCAATGGCGACAGCTCCCAAAATATGTTGCACGTTGTGAGCTCCTGCGGATTATACCGTACTTCAGAGATTTTTTCTTATGTTAGTTTTGTATTTGTGTGACAACAGTTGTTCTTTGTGTAATAAATTTTAGTGTAGTGATGTTTATCCTAAAGCGATAGTTTTGCAAAAAAGTTTGAAACGTAAAATTAAAAATGAGCGAAACAGGTCGCTGGTACTTTCCCATACTTTTTACGTTTTAAATATTCTCGCGCCAAGAAGTGATAGAAATTTATATCTAATCTAGCCGGTACAAGCCTGCTACAGACTCAAGACGCTGGTTACTTACGGGCTGGGCGCTCCTACAACGCGACGTGAAAGGCGCTAAGATATTTAATGCGCTTACAAAAATAGTTATAACAGCTTTATTTATACAGTTATCAAAAATATGCAAAGAATGAAAAATATTTATTTTTATTAGAGCTAATTGATAAACGTAGTTAAAATTACGTAACTGCCGGAAAACACGTTATTGATATTAAAAAATATCGTTTTAAATTAATCAATTTCAAAATTTTCATAAATTTGGGAAATTAGTAAAGAACAAATTTTGTACTTCATTGCATTCTATCGGTTCAAAAAGTTTAATAAAAATGGTATGGGCAGTAGTTGAGGGAATTTTTATTGGAAAATTTTGAACCGCTGGTATATTTACAATTTTTATTTTTAAAAAAATGTTTTTACATCACTTGATTATACTATTCAAGGGCTATCAAATAATAATTTGCATTAACTGGATATTTTGTTGTTGAGTATACGGGCATTAAAGTGAACATTTTAAAAATTGGCAGAGGCCTTCATTTTAAAGATACAGCATTTGGTAAAAAAGCATTTAATTTTTCGTCAAATGCACTACAACACTATGTATTTAAAATTTCTAAAAAGTGTTTAGAAAAAAATCTATACCAAGGAAACTCGTCTAATTTCCGTTTCCGGTTCCGGTTCAGATTAAGAACACTATAAAGAACTACAACTACCTGCAACTAAAACACTTCCACACACCAATTCTTATTAAAATCGGTAGAGGAGTTCCGGAGATATAGGGTACGAACGCACCCACCCACAGACACACATTTTTTAAAAAACACTTTTTTGGGTTCCTTGCGCCCAAAACACATATTTCTGTTAAAATCTGAAATTCAAAAATGAAAGCATAATGAAATCGCATGAAATCATAACTTTCCTTACTTCAGTAGAAGTATGGGAAAGTAAAAATGGTTTAAATTTTAAAGAAATTTTAAAGTTTGAAAGAAAACGGCAGTCCACAACTAAATTTTATTATTAAACAAATAACCTTTAACGGAAATAAGGAGGCTAACAAGTACTTTTATCAATCAGCGTTATACTTGTCCAATTGGATTTGCGGATGCGATGTTCAAAAACATATTTTATCGTCAAATTACATGTTTAACTTCATTAATTTTGCTACAGTTGGCAATGTGCATTTTAGATTAAAATTAGACCATGCTTACTGAAAGTCTATTAAAGATTTTAATAAAAATGTTGGTAAGAATTGTTTGATTTGCAATATAAGTCTACACAAAACCTGGGTAGGTAAGTGCATTTCGTGGAAATATAATATTTGAAAATGACCTCCCATTACGCCATGCTACGAGCCGCCTCTGATGTACCTCCCTACTCCATCCATTTTTTGCTTTGACATGTTAAATGACAATAGGAACAACTTTCAATCAAGAAAAAACGTCTGAGAAGTTTTTTTTCAGCTGAACCACCGGAAAAACGACGTCCGAAAAAAAATATTTTGAGATTTCAGAGGAACAACAATGTCTGCGATTAAAAAATGCAAACATTATAATACGAGGTGAAATTTTTTAAAATTTAGGGGTGATCGGGAAGCACGTTTGCCTGCCCGTCCAACCGCTTGCTCGACCGCCCTCCACTTACCCGTCTGCCCGCGTGCTTTTCTGCGTGCCTGCCTGCCCGCTTGCCTACCTGTCTACCTGCTTGCCTAGCGGGTGTTCCATGCGTTTCTAAAACCAAAATTCGTTTTTGGAAATCTGAAAGTTAAGTGTGATAGAAGACTTTAGCTCAACCTCAATGTTTTTTTTGTTTCGTACATTCTATTCTGGTTTGAGATGCGGCTGCTACGATTTTTTAACGTGTTAATTTTTAGCTTTATTATTCAAAAATGTGTTGAGAGATCGGGATTAAATTTGGTATCGTAATAGCTCTACAGACATAAAATATCACTATGCACGAGAACTATCAAAAAGATATAAATGATATTGATTATAGGTATATAAAATACTTACTTACTTACTTACAATATTTACTTATTTTAACCTTATACGTATTTCGGCATGTTTACATGCCATTGTCAAAGGTTATATTAGAAAGTAAACAGTGAGTGTTGTTATAGCAATAGAACTTCGTGACTTGATCTCGGTAATCATCTGGAGATGACTTGATTTCTTATTCCAAATTGTCCAATAGAGGAGAATTTAAGAGATCACTCTACTTTCTATTATAACTTTTGACAATGGCATGTAAACATGCCGAAATACGTATAAGGTTAAAACAAATAAATATTGTTGAAGTAATTAAGTACTTTATATACCTATAATCAATAAATATGGACTTCAACAAAGTAAAGCTCGAATTGATAAATAAAATATAAATGATATGTTTTTAAATTTTCCAAATAAACATTGCTCAAAAACTGGCCATGAGATTATTTGTCAGTTTTGTAGGGTTGAACGTACAATTATGCTCATATTACAATTCCTTCGTGATGCTTACACGAATTATTTAAAAATTAAATATTAATGCTATTTTATTTAATAAACTGGGGACGATAAAACATTGCTGTTGATACTAGATTTAGGTGGGTTAATTTTCTCCTCTCACCCAATTTTAGGCTGTCAAATTTGCTGTATCGTGTCTGGTATTTAAGTACAAACGACCCTTGTTCTAAAACACAGGCAAAAAAAATATTTTTTTCCCGCAAAAGCTTTAAAGCAACATTAATTTGCTTTACATCTTTCTCTACATCTTAAAATTTCAGTTGCACACTTGCCATGAAAACGGGAAATAAACGCAAGAATGCGTTTTTATTACGCAAAAGCGTCTGAGAGGTTTAATTTTGATTGACTACCTGTGGTTAACATCTCTCCTACGACGAAAATTAATGTGTAACACATTGGATCAGAGAAAACGCGGGCGTATGCGAGAAAGGTATCATAACGCTTGTCCGACAACTTCTTCTATAGGTGTATTATACGTATCTGCTATACAGACTAGAAAACTATTTTATAAATTGCAAAATGATTGTTTTTTACGGTTTCGTTGTAGTTTTTCTTTAACAGTTTAAATTATAAAATGTACATATAATAATTTCATAAGAAACAGAGGACAGCCAAATTTGAACTTGGTGTAGCAAAACCGAGCAAAACCTAACCACAGCACCCTTGTAAGTACAAGTCAGTAGAACTGGTTACCGAAAAGATACGTCGTAGTACGATTATCTTGTCTCAGATCATTAATCATACTCATGAAGGGTTAGATTGCTTCTAAAACCCCATTTCTTGCTGCCCATTGAACATAGTAGAACTTACGTAAAAACGGACCTTTGTCAACGCCATCTTGCAGCACGTGGTTGCAAACAAAAGCAAGTCGGAATCAGCCCACAATACCCGGACTTGGACATCTTAGTTGAAACTCGGCATCAGAAAATTTGTTTTTGATTTATGAAGCAGCGGCATTCAATAATATATAAATATACATTTTCACAATAAATACCGATAATAAGTATTAGTAATGAAATTGTAGATGGTGCTGCATTCCTATTAATAGTAGTTTTCATGTTCATCCGAGACAATGTCACTGGAAGAACTGTCGACGCATGAAACTTGATACCGCCTGTAAACTAAACATGGCCATTGCTTTTTCCACTTTTTTCATTATTTAGTAATTTAAACAAATAAAATTTGAAGTGTTTTATGCCCACATAAATTCCCATTACTTGATGTAAATTACAATTTGTTTGTACTTTCGGTTTCATCAGAAAAAACACCAGACTTCTTACTTTAAATAAAACACCCTTGACATTTTTACATTTAATCAGAATAAAATTCCATTTGCGATATTAACATTTAAATAAATTTTTAAGAAACAAAATTTGTATTTTTGTGATAACTATCTTTTTGTTTATAAACTGGTATAAAGCGCAAATTTTAAAATAAAAATCGTGAGTAACTTAAACGTTATGCACTTCACTATGTAAGAAGTCGAATTTGTTAAAAATAATTTTCTTGAAACGTTTACTTTAAATGGAACACGATCGGCAGCTATATGGGGTAGGCACCCCTTCTCCTTATATTTTGAAAAACGCATCTAGTTTAGTAAATTCTGGTAGATCTAATAACAGGAAATGTTTAATTCTTAAAATTTCTTAACCGTTTTTCCGCATCGGGACTTGTTGGTAAACGACTAAACGGAGAAGTTTTTTCTCAATGGAAGGTTGTTCTTGTTTTCATGTTCACACCAAATTTAAAGCTGAGTTTCGAAAATTAAATAAAATCAAATCAGATGGTAAGGATGGTAAGAATATTACGCATGCGTAGGTCGACTATTTGGTAAGCGTAGTATACATGTATGTGCTTCTATTTTTAGTGCCTATATTAAAGCACAGCTTCACTTTCCTACTCTTGTTTTGACAAACCAATCTTGTTTTTGTGTTTTTTTTTCTCCTTCAACTGCCATACATTGACGCCCTGTTGGTGAGAGAGTCAAACCTACATTTTTTAACAGCGTGCCGTTATTGCAAACTGAAATTACCACACATACACAGAAACCCGCGAGAATACACACCGCGCACACAGATACAGACACTGACACCAGTACAGCATATGCCAAGCGATCAGCAAAACAGTTCCATCCAAAGTCCACTTGACCCTTTTGTTTAAACGCATAGTATATAAATATAAAAATGTGAACAATACAAGTTTTATAGTTGGAGAAGATAACTATTCCAGTCATTAAACGAATGTTTATTAGGCATGTAGGCATAATTAAAGCCATTGCTTGTTATTTAACTACACAAAACTTCTACAAAAGACGACAAGTAAATTTTCTTTAACCTTTGTTTAAATATTAAAGTTGTTCTATTCTGTTAAGCGAACTGATTCAAATGAAAATAATTTGTAAACTGATCCCGTAAACTTATCTCATGGTATTGAACTTTTGCATAGAATGTTTGTCAACATCTGGTTAGCTGTAGATGCTAATTGACTGCTCCAAAACAATTGTTATTAGTTTTAAGGCAGATTTCTAACACTGGCATTACTTGAAAACGATACAAAATTGGAAGTGCGTTCTGTTATTATATTTTTAGGTGCAGAAGGTGCTATTCTATTAGAAACCTACAGAAGAGTACGTACAGTTTACGGTGATAATCAATGTTTATACCAAACTGTAGTGAAATTGGCGTAAAAGGTTAAAAACGGAATAGGTAGCATATACAAGACACGCCGCGATCAGTACAAGCCAATCGGGTCGTTACTCAAGACAGTATGAAAGCTGTGGAAGAGCTTATTTTAGAAATTAGAGAAATTATTAGTACAATAAGTCATCTTAATTTAGGATTTACTCATAAAACGGTTAAGAAGACGATCAAGTTTTAAAAAGTTGACACATGATGGCTACCCAAACATTTAACACCAGCACTAAAAAGAAGAAGATGCTTGCTCAACATTTCTGTATCGCGATCACACGAAAAAAGAAGCATTTTAAAATGAAATAGTACCCGGTGGGAAGTTTGACCTCCCGAAAAAAACGTTTGGTGGTATCCATTATGGAAATGATGAAACAATAAAATTTTTTATTTGTAGGTACGCAAGCAGCCGAAAAAATAATTCGACAAAATCGCTGCTCTTTAAACCCCGTTGTAATAAGTATATTGAACGACAGGAAGACTATTTTGCAAGGTGATAGCTTGCTTTTGTAACATTTGGATTAAATACAATTTAACTGCTTTTCATTTGCACTAGTTCAACGTATGTATTTTTTAACCAATGCTGTAAATATGTTACGGCTAGAGTATAATCCACGCAGTCCGAACAATTAAGCAGAGACCCCCATGCTCTATGTCGATACTATCCCTGTCTTCCAAATTTCTGCATCTTACCAGGAAGTTGTTGCGTCAGTCAGGCGGTTTACGCTTTGAGCCGTGAGCTGGTCTTCCACGATGAATTTGGCGACTCAACAACCAGGATATTAGTCCCAGAAAAAACGCACTGCCCTGCACGGCCGGCTGGGCGGCCCCCTTCGGAGAGGTTCAAGGTTTCCTTAATTGGGACCACGGAGACTGGGTGAGTGAATTCACGAGGTGAAGTGTAGCCCTTGAGATGAGTCCTAACATCTCGGCGGTAGCCCGTTCTCTGGAATGGAACCCTACTACCTGACCGGGGTACCGGGAGCGTACCAGCCCGTTATCTCCCCTACGTGATCTGGATGGCAAATGGTCCGGCAGCTAAAGGGGGGTCCCCGCTCTCTGACCGGGTAGCCTCGCATCAATTAAGTGGATGGGGGTCCGGCGGATGAAGGTGTACCCCAGCATGGAGAAGCGCGGTTACTATGAGAGCCTTGAGCTCTAGGGGTGTAAGCAAACTAGCCCCCAATATGGGTCTTAACACTGTCACTTGGGACTAGGACCCTAGGGGTGAGGCGCACTTTGACTACTCATGCCCACTAACCAAGTGTCGATCCAGAGGATTCGTACTTATGTACACCCGACGCTGTTAAGGTGCCGGCCACTATGATCAGGCCAATTACCGACCAGTCTGGGCGGTGCGTAGCTCACCAGTGCTGGGACCTACCAAGTCCTAACTGGGAGGGGTAGCGCTACTTGGCACGCGCTGCTCCGACAAGTCCAACCAGTGACTTTCTTTGACTGGTACCACGGCGACCAATGCCGAGATCGCGGGGAATTCACACTCCCCGTTTTTGGTCACGGAGTAGGACTCGTGGTGGCAGTGGTATAGCCTAAGAGCAGGTTAGGGCCTTCTTAGTGCGGTTCGACGGGTGAGCTGCGTTTCAGCTCGTTCACTGATCTGCAGAATCAATAGAGATTTAGGTAGTCTTCCTCCACCAGTAGGGGCTAAGGCTCGCAGCCTGGTGCCAGGACTGGTAGCGTGTTCTCTTTCTTCCATTGAGGGCAGGCGCGTTGATCGAGCGTACCTGGATCATGGCGTCCCGAAGGGTTTCACCGCCTGGAGTGGGGACTTCATTGCTGGGTGATGTCCTAATCTTTCAAATCAATTGGTGCCATGCGCGGCCGGCGGGGCGGCCAAAGACCCTCACCTAGGTGAGAGGCGTGAACAAAGACACCTTGTGCGGGGTCGACGTTGTAACGGTCACTTCGGTGATTTCAACTTGGTACATCCACCTCTCTTCGCAGAGGTTCAAGGTTTCCTTAATTGGGACCACGGAGGCTGGGTGAGCGATTTCACCAGGTGAAGTGTAGCCCTCAAGATGGGTTCTAACATCTTGGCAGTAGCTCGCTCTTTGGAATGGAACACTGCTACCTGACCGGGGTACCGGGAGCGTACCAGCCCGTCTTCTCCCTCGACGTGATCTGAATGGCAAATGGTTCGGCAGGTAAAAGGGGGTCCCCGCTCCCTGACCGGGTAGCTTCGCATTGACTGGGTGATGGGGGTCCGGCGGGTGAAGGAGTACCCCAGGATAGAAAAGCGCGGTTGCTATGAGAGTCTTGGGCTCTAGGGGTGTAAACAAGGTAGCCCTAAGTATGGGTCTTAACACCTGAGCGGTAGCGCTCTCAAGAATGGAAACCCCGCTCCCTGACCGGTCCGACAGGTGATGGTGCTTTCCAGGATGGAGCGGCTGCTGCTGCAAAGGAACCTGGGCCCTAGGGATGTCGCTTGCAGCCAGCCCTCAGAATGGGCCCTAACGCCTGTGGCACGATCGCTGAAGTGGAAACCCCGCTCCTTGACCAGGAACTCTTACGTACCAGCCTTGTTGGATGATTGACCTGAGCTGGATGGTAGGGGTTCCGGCAAGTGATGGTGCTTTACTACGATGGAGTGGTGTGCAGTTGGTAGTACGATCGCTGAAGTGGAAACCCCGCTCCTTGACCAAGAACTCTTACGTACCAGCCTTGTTGGGCGACGGACCTGAGCTGGATGGTAGGGATTCCGGCAAGTGATGGTGCTTTCCAACGATGAAGTGGTGTGCAACTGTCACTTGGGACTAGGACCCTAGGGGTGAGGCGCACTTTGACTACTCATGCCCGCTAACCAAGTGTCGACCCAGAGGATTCGTACTTATGTACACCCTACGCTGTTAAGATGCCGGCCACTATGATCAGGCCGGTTACCCACCAGTCTAGGCGGTGCGTAGCTCACCAGTGCTGGGACCTGCGAGGTCCTAACTGGGAGGGGCAGCGCTGCTTAGCATGCGCTTGCTCCGAAAAGTCCAACTAGTGACTTTCATTGACTTGTAACACTGGGACTAAATCCGAGCCCGCTGGGGATACACACCCCTCTCTTTGGTCACGGAGTAGTACTCGTGGTGGCACTGGCATAGCCTAAATGCAAGTTGTGGCCGTGTTAGTGCGGTTCGACGGGTGAGCTGCGTCTCAGCTCGGGCACTGATCTGCAGGATCAGTAAAGATTTAGGTAGTTTCCCTCCGCCAGTAGGGGCTTAGGGCTCGCAGCCTGATGCCAAGCCTGGTAGCCTGTTCTCTTTCTTGTATTGAGGGCAGGCATGTTGATCGAGCGTACCTCGATCATGGCGTCCCGAAGTGTTTCACCGCCTGGAGGGGGGACGGATATGCTTTATTGCTGGGTGCTGTCCTAGTGTTTAAAATCAAATGGTGCACTGCACGGCCATCACTAACCGTCGTGCAACAAGAGCCGGCTGTTCCCCTATCCGCCACCTGGAAATGCGCCCGATGGGTATCTCACCCACGGACTATAATTACGTTACAACGTGATAAGTGTACACATTAGCCAGGTCTAGATGGATAGTAACGCTTTGGCTATTTAAGGGCTAAGTAAATAGTGATATAAATAACTGTAGAAATTTTATCTAGTGTATAATCTTACCAAACCAACGGTTATTATAGAAAAGTTTGAAAATGCCGTTAAAATAACTAGAAGAGGTTGGTATATAAAACTAACTTTAAACCAGTTTTACATGCGACTGATGGTCAGTCCTGATTGTCAGTCTTGAAGAGCTATTACTATTGTACTAAATGGATTATTTAATATGCAATTTCCAAAATCCGCTCGTAGTTCTCGTTGGCAAAGCCGTCAGAATCGCCCTTCCGTACCATCAGTATTTGCGGAAACCATTATCTTTATAAGCGATTTTGCATGTTTATGTTTCGTGCAGACTCTTCGGTGTTGTAACAGAGCACGTGCATTTAATAATTCGCCAACAAAATTTGTTAAAAATTTATGAGATTATATGTAATAACAGCGTCAACAGTTTCCTTATCGACACCGACAATTTCATTGCGGTGATCCAAGAACGAGATCCATTTGGAATGCTTCTGAAGAAAGTTACAAAAATAGAGATCTGCAAAATAAGCCATACGAAGAAGTGTCTGTCATAGACATTGACACGACCCAATAAATTCTGCTCCTTATCATCTTCAGCTCACATTCTTCCATAATTATGTAAATAAAAAATAGTAACTACAAATGTGACAGCAAACTTGCAGGTCTGTCTGATTTATACGTCACTATACAACGAGCGGTTCACGTATCCTGCTACAGTTGCCACTCTGCAAATGTTTGATCGGTACGCAACGACAACTTCCGCTTTTGAAAATATTAAGTATCACCCCGTCTGCATACGTTTACTTGTATTGACATGTAAAACTAAAAAAAGGCGACATCTGTTTTTTCCTACGGTCGTCACATCTGCATAAAATGTCTGTTTATTTCTCTATACAACGACGGCCAACGTTTATTTATTTTGCTATGCGACTACGGTCAGAAAAGAGTATAAGAACGCTGCAATTTGGACAAAAAGTCAGTTTGTTTTTACAATCTAAACTGAGCTAACCTCTAAATGCGGTTCAGAAACTAAAACTAGTAAAAACATCTGCTTTTCGATCGAACGCAAGCTAGTGGTACCATTTAGTTTTCAAGATCAAAATACCCCAAAAATTAAAATTATTAAAATAACTACTGCTGGATAAAATGCAAGCTAACGGTGCTACACAGACAATGTCCTACTGCACTAGTTCTTTCCAGAGCTGCAAAATGAATAACCTCGCTCTTCTTTTTGACGCCTTCTTCCAGCTTTCTCCAGAGCACCGTAACCTTAGATACAAGCCGCAAGACCTGCCCGTTTCCTTCCCGACACCAGCTAGACCTAAAACGCCGCTGCTGCTCAGCGAATTGCATAGCCTACGTGCGTTGCTTTCTTAGAGGACTTATGTTTCGTTTGTATGAATTAACTTTGTGATGTATTTACTGTACTTAATAATTATCCATGTATAATCCTTCGCTTGTTTAAAATACTGTTTGTTAAATGTTGATCTACTTGTTCATGTCTTCATGTTATTAAATCTTTACTGTGAAGTAAACATACTCGTATTACTCTGAATGTGCTAACTTTTTTTACAACAATAGGATGTACCCTCATAGATCTGTTTTCTGTTGTTTTCTGCAGTTTATTAATCTATTCAAACAAATAGCGGCACAGCGCTTTGGTTATCCTCTTGCAGATACATTTTTAAACGGACTGCTCTGTGCAATATAATATTGATGCGTAAAAAGTCCTGAACTCCTCACCAACCATCAGTCGCGTGTGAAACAGGCCTTACATTTTATTCGTAAAATATAGTAAGGTATTTAATTACTAAAATAGATGTTGATCCCTGACGCTGGCCTAGCGTGCGTCTTTAAGCAGAAGCAATACAACCAAATAGTCTTAAATGTAGTATACCTAATTTCTTTAAAAATTAATTTCTTTCACAAGCACGAAACTATGCAATTTTAGCAAACGAATTTCCATAAACCTCTTGTTAAACATGGTTTATGTTGCATTTAAATCGGGGTAGTTTAACAAAAACAAGTAAGGCAATGCAATAGAAGAAGATTCAAGGGTATTGCTTACGATGCGCATTAATTAAAGTAATTATAAAATTTGCTGTAATTCTTAGTAGTGAGGTCATCGCTTTTACGCAGTTCTTTATGGCATTCTTAGTTTTTTCTCATTTTTATTATAACATTCCTCCTGTTTATCCCACGGACGATAAAGCTCAGCTCTTCATCTATCTATTAGGGGGCCTCCCAGGTGATCTTCTTCCAGGTGGATTTTTTTGTTCTACATATGTTTGCTGTTCTATGTTCTTCCATCCTGTCTACGTGTAATTTTACTATCTTTTTTGTTTTTGAAACGTTAACGCATGGCACATTAATTAACACAAAATATTAGAAAGTCGCAATAGATCTCAATGTTACTTTTTTCCCAAAAAGTAATTAAAGTTTTTAAATAGATATACTCTACTCATAATAAAGTGACTTTAGAATATGTTGAGGAAAGTAATGCAAATTCTGTGGTCTAGGATTTTTTCACATAGCGATTCCTGTGTAACGCTTTAAGAAAGATCATCTCCAACGTCTTAATTACCGTTATCTTATTAAAGCCATTCGCGATTTCAATTTTGTCGTACTTAAAAGAACCTTTGGGGTTTATTACAATATAATTTACTAATAAATTTTATGGGAAAGCTATTACTTAGAGTCTGGACAATTCTTTTTTAATCCGTTTGTTTTGGTGACAATAAGATTTTTTTTTGGCAAATATTACCCTACGTGTAGTTAGTTATATCACCAAACTGTCGTTTTTCTTCACCTTATGATCATACCCGTTCAAGATACACAACACTTACTGAGAAATGAAAACATTAAATGTTCAGAATGACTACTACTTATATGTTTTTTACTATGGACACGACGGAATGCTCTTGGATGTTTTAAAAGACATGAGCTTAACTCCGAGCACGCCATTAGCGCGTAACCAGTGTTTGGAACTATTCTTGTTAAAAGTAACGCAATAACCATACCCGATATTTAATAAAAAGTTAACGAAATAGATCGGTGGTACTTTCCCATACATTTTACTTTTTAAATATTAGTGGGCCAATAAGTGATTGAAATTTACTACTAGTCATCGACATCTAGTACAAACCGCTCCAAACCCAAGGAGTGGCACAGCACACCTACGTAAAGCCGCTAGCTAGATATGGAACTTACGACTTCAGATAAAAATGGTTATAACAACTTTATTTAACGAGTTATCAAAAATATGACAATGTAATCGCATTTCTGGAGAGAATGATGTTTGGGCTAGCTAATGCCGCTGATGTGGCGTCTAGAAGAGCAACCTCCGAGTGAGGCCTTGAGTTCATTCTACACTTACAGCTGACCAAAAGCGCAATATAAGCTTTAGTAACAAAACGCAAATTTGGTTCATGCAGTTTCTTTTGTGAATAAATTGTTTGTGTTTTGCTATTGTGGTTTTATTTTAGAGCAGCGATGGTATCTGTGCCTGTGTGCTTGTTTGTTTGAGCCCCGATATGCGTTAGGTAAGAAATAACAAAGGAACGGCTGAAACTTATAATAGAAAGAGAATCCTTGCGTAGACGAAAGAGAAAAAGAGAAAGAGAGCTTCTGGTACATAGTAAAAAATCGTTATCGCTTAGAACAAAAACGCAAGCAAAGACCCGTCCAGTAAACACCCAAAAGTGCGAATTCAAAAGCATGATAGCAGAAATACGCAACATAACGAAAAAAAAATAGTAGGCACACGGTACTCGGTGATATCAATGACAGTGAATGCCAAATACCCGCGCTAGAAAAAAATGTTGACCGTCTTGTGCGAAGTGAGTCACAGCACAGCGATCGTAACGATAAACTTATACGAGTTGCAGTAAAAAGCGAGTGGATACCGAAATTGGGTTTTGCAAATCCCAACCTTACGGCTGCTAAGTGGCTAAATACAGCAATTAGCAACGATCAATGAATGAAATGATAAAACGACAATTTAACAAATGCAAAGTCTACTTGCAAAACTTACGACAACGTTGTTCAATAACCTCTTGAACTACGCACAAAGTTGAGACAATTGAAAATCGCTTATCCTGAAAACTTTTCTGGATCATCATAATTTCGCTGAGATTTTGGAAAAGCTTGTTGTACGTATGAAGCAGCTTGATGATTCCATGGCGCAATACTATTTTAGCAAGGTGGAGTTAATCCAGGCTTGTAAAATAATTGAAAAAGATTTTGTTTAATCGACGAATTACGATATCCGATTCTGGAAAAAAGTGCCAGGGCGTGACGATACCATACCCCAAAGCATTATATACGGAATATCTTTGAAACTTAACAATAGAAAGTTTCTCTGCCACGAAGAAAACTAGTGCGAATGTGAATTGCTGCAATTGTCGTCAACTAGGACACATGTCTACCAAATGCTCAAAACTAAAGCTTGAGTGCATCACTTGCAAACTTTTAGGTCACGATGCTTCAAAATGCAATTGTGGTACTACAAAACTAAAAGCGACCTTTGATGTGGCACTAGGTAGTGTCACTTACCAGCAATGTTATTTTATTGATTACCAAATCAACTAACAATCATTTAGAGTATATATCTATACGAGTTGTAGTGTCGTTACCATTCGAGAAAACGATGCTGAAAATATAAATCTATATATCATTTTGAGTAAACAAGCAATTCGAAGATACGCCGGAGAAAGAACTAACGTGGAAAAAAAAGCGGATGTACATTTCACTATTAATTTGGCCGATGAGATTGTGACTATCCTCGCAGTCAAAAATAACGTGAAAAGTGTGCCAATGATGGAGGGCCAAACATTCCCGTACTTTGGTAACGTGGAAATGCGGGAAGTAGATCATTTTCTCCCCAAAAAGGTGACATATTGCATAAGAGAACTAGGTGAAGTCAAAAACGCAGAAATAGAAATTTATTTGTTAAGCAGTAAACGAGTTACGTCCAGGCCATATCGATTGTTCGTTGGCAAGAAAGAAAAGGTTAGAAGTTTAACCCAGGAAGTATTGGATAACGAAATTATACTAGAATCCAATTTTTTATATTCACACCCCATACTTTTAGTCAAAAAGAAGAACGGCGAAACACGTATATGCGTTGATTATCGCTTGCTCAACTCCATGATGATTCAATGATCGTTATCTCTTACCGCACGTAAATGATCACTTACATAAATAAACTTCCCAGCTGTATGTACTTCACTGGATTAGACTTGGCGCCGGGTTATTATAAAATTTCCGTTGCAACGAATTCTACATCAAAAACTGTGTTTGTGACATCTGACGTTCATTAGGAGTATTTACGAATGTCGTTCGGTCTTGCTAATGCACCGGCCATATTCTAGGCGGAAATCAACTGTATTTTGGAAAATATGTGCGTTTCCACCGCATTAGCATACTTTGATGACGAATTGATATCATCTGAAAATTTAAAGAGCGGTTTTAAACCTTGAGGGATGTCCTAGATTTGTTCCGAAAACCTGGTTAGGTTCCGTCTAGCAAAATGCTTTTTCTTTCGCAAGCAAACCGAATATTTGTGAAAAGAGATTAGTTTAAGAGGGATAAGACATAAAAGCGAAAATATTAAGGCTGTCTTGCAGTTTCATAACGCAAGCAATGTTCACCAAGTGCGTCAGTTTTTAGAACGGCCCGTGTATTTTCGGATGTTTATACGAAATTTCGCTATTATCACGCGATTCTTTTTCTGTCTCACTAAGAAAAACTTTGCTTTAGTTTGGGGAATAGACCAGGAACAATCTGAAACAGAAACGATCTGAAGCAGAAACTCGGTACCAGACCAATTCTGGCTATCTATGACCTCAAAGCTGAAACCTAATTATATACAAACGTTTCTAAACATTAAGTAGCAAGAATTCTATTACACAGGCAAAATGACTGTAGTATAAGGCTTTTTAGCTGCTTCTTAGCTACTTTTTAGCTGCCAGAAAAGTTAAGAGGAGCAGCAATTCTATTCGTACGAACTCAAAACTATAAAAAGTAAAGTCGGTGGCACTACACTGCAATGAGGAGTTTGGCCTGCAATGCGGTGGATCGGGGCCACCGGACCATCGCTTTCGATACCCAGCCGTCTCGCAGTCTTATATAAAGTACGGGGTGGTGTGGTAAGCACCACGCCTTAGACGGCTGCATTACTTTCCTCACCCCTCGAGGGGTTTGGTTCCCAATTTTTAAAATGCGACTGGGTAGGCCGCCCGCCAGGCATCCAGTCTCAGATTTGAACCCAAGACCTTCCGGGTAGCAGCCAAGTGCCCTAACCACTCGACCACTCTGGCGCCGAACTCAAAACTATTGTCGTCGTAAATGCACTTAAGTATTTTCGTATTTACTTGCTGGGACTACGTTTCAAGTTGATTACTGTATGCAATGTTTGTGTAAGTGTATGAGCAAGCAGAATCTTCTTCGTAGAATTGGTAGATGGTGGTTTACGGTTTGACTTCGATGTAGAGTACCAACCAGGTAATTAAATGTCTCACTAGATGCCCTAAGCAGAAACACCAACGGTAGATTTGAGGGGTTCGATAACTTAGACGTACTGCAGGTGGGTATAGATAAAAGTGATTGGGTACTCACCGGACAGTTAAACCACGAATACTGTAGAAATTTACACGATAATTTACTGCAAAGAAAATCGGCTTACAAAAATGAGAAAAACTTTCATCGCAATTTTCAGTTAAAGAATAATCACTACACTATACGTTTAGGAAAGTTAAAAGTATCGCCATACCGCTACTCGGTACTTAAAAACGCACCTTTAAACAGTTACCGATTCTTGTTCAATGTGGAAGAAGTGTTAAATAAAATAATTTTTGACGAATTTATTTACTTTAATATAAGAAAAATAATAGCAGCAGACAAGGGCAACGCTACCGTTGTGTTTGACCGTGAGGAGTATGATAATAAACTCCTTTCACTACTTGACGATGACGTTTACCGCACATTAATCCAACATCCCGCATCGAAAAATCCACATCTGCTCTTATAAAATCCTTTTCAATTCCGAAAGAAATTCAAAAAACTTTAATTCCCAGACATTCTGACACCAAGACTGTACGGACTTCCTAAAATCCACAAACCTAATATTGCTTTACGTCCAATTGTTAGTGCTATCAACTGCCCCACTCATAAACTTTCGAAATATCTTTCCAAAATTCTAAAACCTTATGTTGGCAAAACTGATTCTTTCATCCTAAATTCCAACCATTTTGTTCAACGACTTCCATTTCTTTAATCCAAGACATATTTTCCTTACACCACCAACCCACTGACTTGTCCCCCCTAGTAGAAAATTGCCTAGCTTTCACCTATTTTCTATTCCGTGTACAGTATTACGAACAAGTGTTGGGTGCTGCCATGGGTTCCCCACTCTCTTCTGTCGTTGCTAACATTTTTATGGAAGCATTCGAACAGGAAGTCCTAGACTCCGCACCTTTAAAACCTAAATGTTGGTTCAGATACATCGATGATACCTTCGTTATCTGGCTTCATGGACGGGTTTCCCTTTCCGACTTTCTGCCACACTTAAATTTCCAACATGCCAGCATCCATTTTACTATGGAGATTGAATCAAATGATCACCTTCCTTTCCTCGACGTCCTAGTGAGTCGTCGCCCTGACGGAAAACTAGGACATTCCGTTTACCGCAAACCTATACACACAGACCGCTACTTAAACGCACATTCCCATCATCATCCCGCCCAGAAACGTTCTGTCATTAATTCCTTAGTTAACCGAGCCTGTGCCATTTCTGAACCATCCTACCTGAAAGACGAACTCAATCACATTACGACTGTCCTTTCCCAAAACAGCTACAACAAATGAGACATCCAACACGCACATACACAAAACCACCGACCGCATACGCAGACTACTCAAACAACAAAACATAAAAACCGTTTTTCCGCCCTTTCAAAAAGTTTCCAATTTCCTTCTTCCGACCAAAGACAAGTTACCTACCCTCCAATCCTGCGGTGTGTATAGTGTACCTTGCTCCTGTGGGAAAGCCTCCATCGGTGAGACGAAGAGGCCGATCAGCGTTCGAGTTTCTGAACACGAGCGCTGCACTCGACTGAAACGTCCCGCAGAGTCGGCTATTGTAGAACATATACTCGATATAGGCCATAACATTCAATTTGACAAGACCAAAATCCTAGCCCGTTCTTCCACCTACCTCAACCGTGTGATCCGTGAATCCATGGAAATACACAAAACTCCTAACAATATTAACCGAGACCACAGCTATCCCCTCCACAATGCCTACAAACTACTTTTTCCGACTAAACGCAAGCCCCGCCCTGCTACCGTTCAACCGCTACAGCCTGACAGCCAATCACAGACTCAGCAGTCACACCTTGTTACCCACCCGTCCCTTATAAACCCTGCATCGGTCTCGCCCCTCCGCCTAATCCGGAGCTTCCTGGATCATCGGCGACACTGCGTGCGGGTACGGAATTGCACTTCCCATCCGTACTCGCGCCGTGCCGGCGTCCCTCAGGGCGCCATCCTTTCCCCCATCCCCTTCATATTCGTCTGCCACGATTTCCCGATCCCCCAAAACCCAATGGTGCGGCTAGTCCAATATGCGGACGACACCGCCCTTTGGGTATCCGCCGCCACCTGCGCCCAAGCCTCCCGTCTCCTGTCGGCCGCGCTCTCCAGAGTCGAACGTTGGTTTCAGCAATGGAGAGCTAAGCCGAATCCCACCAAGACCCAAACCACCCTTTTCCGCCATCCTAACCTCCACCTCCGTTTCGACCACGCGACGTCCAACTCACGCTGTGGAACTCCCGCCTGAGACTTGCATCCACAGTTTCCTACCTGGGACTAGTCTTCTTGGCTACTCTCAACTGGAACGTGGAGTCTCGGCGGGTTCTCGACAGCGTGCAGAGGCGTAGCAACCTCCTCACCTGCCTCAGTGGCGCTTTCCGCTGCCACCCCTAAGCCCTTACCCACACCTATAAATCCTTCATCCGGCCAATAATTGATTTCCGTTTTATCTGTTTCAGCTGCGTCTCGCGCTCCGTCACGGAGAGGCTACGTCAGAAGGAGCGGGCCATGTGTCGGAGGAACCTTCGCTTGGGACCAATGCACCTTTCGGGGGAAGTTTGCGACCTCGCGGTGACAACTCCGATAGACGCCAGGTTGGCTCAGCTTCGTGGCAACTACGTTGCGAAGGCCGTGACGCTACAACGAGAAGCCACCCTTAGCGTCCTGCGGATACCTGTCGAGCGCCGTAGGAAGCCCAAAAGAAAACTGAGGCACCCGCCATCAGCCCTACTCGTGGACGCAGAATACCTTCCCCAGGACCTCCAGGACGTCATCGAGGAAACCCCGTTGGCATTCCGCTAACGGGTGAAGACCAGGACCACTCCAATCTAATCTAATTTTTTATCTAATTTTTAATCTAACTTGATTAATCAACATTTAGCTTTTTCTTCTTTTCTTTTTTGTAACCTAGTCATATTAGCCAGGCTGAAGAGGAGGCTCCTAAAATCGCTTTTGATATGTAGTATGGACAGATTAGTCGTAGGCTTATTTTCAAATTTGTTATTATTGAGTGATTTGTATATACTAAGTGTTAATAAATTTCTTTGAACTTAAACTTGATCGGTCTCACCAGTTGTGTTCCAGTTCCCAAAGCGACCACAGCCCTGAAGATGTCCCGTGCAACCGAGGATGAAACGTCGGCAATTCAAGCACCGATGACGCGGCTTCAACCCGGAAGCCTAGATGTTATTAACAACGGTCGCGGAAGCCTGCAGCTTAGATTAAATAAATAGAATTAAGTGTTATGAATTATTACTTTTTTGAAGTTACCATTGAATATTTCTTATTTAATAATGAGAGGCTGTTTTAAACAATTATTCAGATGGTAACCAAAATGTAATTTAACTTTCAGAATCAAACTTAAGGGTAGGAATATCTTTTGAAGCAGGAGAACATTGGCTTTAACTTATCTTAATAACGTTTGACTTTAATTTTAGGGATTTTTAAAAATTTTATTTTCAAGTTTTAAAAACTTAAAAAAATTAGCAAACGAAAGAATAAATTAAAATTATTACATGAATAATTGTGCATGAATTCTTTCTAAGGTTAATTTTTATAGTGTTAACCTGCTTTATCATTAATTAAACATCAAGTTATTATAATTTACTCTTTTTTACTGTGGATTTTTATCGGGCGGATTTGCTTCCGATTTTTTGGGTAGTTTTTCCGTAGATTCGGTTGCAGGGTCGTTGTTGTTATTTTTGAGTTCTACAATATATTCAAAACTGACACAGCTTAAAGTCAAAATTAGTCAAGTGCCTCGCTCATTTACTGCGATGGATCTAACAAGGGACGGCAAAAAAAGAACCTAATGATATAGTGCTCACTTTGGGTCTGGGCTTTAAACAAAATCTACTAACTGGCCTGCAATTGTCTAGTTTATTGGGTAAACGGTAAAATAATTTGAGGAAAAAATCCACACAAGAAATGCAGAAAAAATAATCAAAAAAAACATATAGAGAAAAAATAGTTCACGAAACAAACTCTACACATAAAGCGCTGTTATGTATTTTATTATTATTTATTATGATTGTCAACAACATCGAATTAGAAGTTGTAAGAAAGCAGGCATTATATGGCTAGGATTATAATGTATGTTTATGAAACAGAACTGTCGTTTTCTAGCTACATTTTAGAATTCTAAAGCGTTAGATTTTTTCAAAGAATACTTAATAATACCAAATTACATAACACAATTTATCATTTAACAACATTTGCATTCGTTGTATATGCATTTTTTTCAGTTAAGTATACAGCCAGAGTCAAAAGATACAGGTTTTAATATATTTTGAGCAGATAAGTGAAAAAGGTATTATTAATAGTTGTGCGAATCAACACTTACTAAAACTGACCCAATAGAATCTCTAGACGCAGGGTGTCGCATAAAAAAATATTCATAAGATAATACTTTTCTTGAAAAGAATGCTCCATATTTTATATCTTAATAGACCATTTAATTCCCGACAATACCATTTAATATTTTTGTTTAAACATGACATAATCTTCGAAAAAAAAAATAATTTCACAGATATTGTCACAGCTCACGCGCTCACGGTCTACGCGCAAGTAAGGAATAAAAAATATTTGAAAATTATATTTTCTACAGATCCTGTGGTTAAATTTAAATAATTAAAAAAAAACGCAAATGAAAAAACATATGTACCTTCCGCTTCCGGTATTGAATTTTTTTTTAAAACTTATCGAAAACTAAAAGTTTCAATACACTCTTTCATTTAATACTTCCATCAAAATCGGTTCAGTACTTGCGCATTTAGAGGTGTAACCCACGCCTTTAATATTAGAAATAAACGACCGAACTTTATATTATGGACTTTTCCTGGATTTTTCACTTCGATTTTCTGTCCTTGGATCTTTTTCCTAAATTTCTAACCTAATTTTTTTCTAATTTCTTTCGTAATTTTCTTTTGAACTGCTATTCCTAAATTCGTTAAATTTACAACTAAAAATAGTTTTAATAATTTTTTACTACTTATTATAATTATAGGTGTGGTGGCAATGTTATGAAATTTTAAATTAATTTGAAACCGAATTTTCCCGTTTGATGAAGATAATGATATAGTTTAGAACAGCCTACTGATTAGTTTTGGCAGCAGTAAATTCTTTACATGGGTTAGAAGAAGTCAACAACATGTAAAAAAAAGAATATTACTAGTCGGAAACTACTGCGCAAACACTACTGAACTGAGGTTTAGTAGGTACTGATACGAAAAAGTTTTATATTGTACATATAAAATGGTTTTTGCGTACACTGTTAAAGTAGAACGTTACAAAAACTAAATGTAAAAAAAGGGTAATTAATGACGATTCGAGATGAATGGTCATTATCCGACAGAAACAAAGTCGATGCGGGTTTGTGCTGTAAATTAAACAAGTGGCGCAATTACCGCAGCTCTATGAGATAAATTGAAAGGCCGATCGCGTCCCAAGCTCTGTAATTTTCAGTGGACGCACAGACGTTGCTAATTATCATGTATATTACACGTTGACATTCCAATTTCCCGAGTTTTATGGTGTAGCACTAAAAAACATCGAGTAATGTCACGAGCTACCTCATGTTTCCCTTTGAGCTCAGTAAATATGAATATACGAATTCACCCGTTATATGCACAGCATGTGTAATTGTGTAGTGATTAGAAATAGACGAGTTTCAACAGATAAAATAAGAAACGCAAATGGCAAAGTTTTAGAATTAGGATTCAACCATAGTGTTTGTTTTATAGAACAATCAAGTAAAAACTTAACCACAGTCGCCGATGAAACAATCGCGGCATGTCGATGATTAGCTTGAAAATCGCGGAGATATCATAGTTGCGAGCTTTATTATTTTGCCTTAATTACTTATACGAGGGCGGAGTATGGCAAGAAGTCTGGCAAAAATGAAACAAGGAATAATTTTTTCAGCCCAAAAACAATTTATTTTTCACCCTAGTCGCCTTTTACGTCGGTACAGTTAGTCCAACGTTTTTCCATATTTTCGATCCCTTCCGAATAACATGATTTCTAAAATAGCCGTTTGTTGCATCGATGATCTCCCCATTAGAGCCGAATTATTTTCTTACGAGCCATTTTTTCAAGTTCGGAAACAAGAAATGATCGCAGGGGGCTTAGTCTGGAGAATATGGTGGATGTGGAAGCAATTCCAAGCTTAATTCGTAGACTTTTGCTATAGCAACTACACACGTGTGCACCCGCGCATTGTCTTGATGATAGAGCACTTTTTTCTTCGCCAAATGCAATCTTTTTTCAAAATGTCGTTGAAGCGGTCCAATAACTTGCAATAATATTAGCCGTTAATTGTTTTGCTCTCTTCAAGGTAATCAATGTGGATTATACCGCGTGCATCCAAAAAACTGTTGCTATGACCTTGTTGGCTAATAAAACCGCCGTAGCCTTCTTCGGCGCAGGTTTGCCAGTAGAAATCCACTGTATAGACTGTTCCTTGGTCTCGTGTGTATAGTGATGGATCCATGTTATGAAGCGACGCAAAGACTTATTTTTATTGCGCTTGAACATCGCCAAACCTGCCTCTGAAGTTGTCATACGTGTGCGTTTTTGGTTGATTGTAAGCAAACGCTGATAGCTTTTTCATATTCACATGTTGGTGTAATGAACTAAGCACACATTCATCTGAGATGGGCACTATCTCAACTATCTCGCGCATTGTCACTCTGCGGTCTTGCAATACAATATCATGGATTTTGTCAATCATTTCTAGTGTGGTGACCTCATTTGGGCGTTTTAAACGTTCGGCATCAGTTGTGCTTGTACGACCACAACGAAAATCAGTAAATCACATGTGAATCTTTTTAATCGATGGTTCTACGCAAAAAATAATGTTTACTTAACACACGAAATTCACTTTTTTCTATGTTTGAAGAAAACTTAATTAAACTACAGATCTGTTTGAAAATTTTAATGTAGCCTAGTGACAGATGGTATTGACAAATGTCATCTGGGATTTCCGATTGGGACGCCCTCTGTTGCAAATTTACCAAACTTCTCACTCCGCCCTCGCATTTAAAATTTTTAAACAATTAACAAGTGAGCATTGTAAATTCTTCTTACTATTTATTATATTATTCTACAAACGTGCATGACAAATGTCAGTTGGCAACCGTGACCCATTTAACTCACATATTGGAAAACAACGTCATGTTGGTTTAGCGGTAAAAGCGTACGCTTGTAATCTCGCAGCACTAGTTCTAATCCTGTAGCAGATCTGTATCATCTTTATTTAAAAAATTTGCCATATCCCTATAATTTATTTTTATTGTACCGTTTTTTTTAATTTAAATTTAAATTTAATTTAAATTTATTTGCAAGCTTCGACAACATAGTTTGAATACAAGGTATTATTAGGTACAAGGTAAACTATAGTTTTTCTAACAGGCCAGTTATGTTAAGGAATCTTAACATTTTTGAAGCTTTTTCTTGGGTGCAGTGCAGTGTCTACTTGAGGGTAAATTTGACACGGTCTTCGTTGTATGCTGTACGGATTGCATTCTATTATCAGGTGTTTAACAGTTATTAAAATATAACATGTGTGGAAATTAATTGAGACAATTTTTGTACTAAGTGTGAAAGAGTTAGCTTGCTGTATTTAATTCTCAGCCTCGAAAGAACAATTGCTTTTTTTCTTTTTAGATTAGGTGGGTCACTTTAAAGTTTCATGATGGTTTATTAGGTTGCAGTTTGCTGATAGTGGTGTTCCATTGTTCTTGCCATTTTCTCAGTATGCATATCTTATAGTAAAGTTTAAGATCAGTTGGATATACTTTGTCTATAATAACCGAGTTTCGAGATTTATTGCTTCCGAACTGCCTTATCGGCTTCTTCATTTCCAATAATTCCTACGTAAGATGGAATCCAACACAGAATGACTTTTTTACCTAAATTAACTGCTTCCGTATATTTTCTAATACATCAGTTACCAATTTGTTAGTGGAATTACTATTTTTATTTCCTCTAGCAAACTTACGAAATCTGATAAAATTAAGAATAAGCTAAGAGTATTGTCTGTTGACAGGGAAATCATTGCTTGCAGGATTGCAAAATTTTCACTCGTGAAATCGCTGTTTGTTCAAGCCAAACGAAATAGCAACCTCATATCCAGATCCACTACAGTTGATTCCGCTGCTCTTTCACTTTTGGAAGCGTCCGCATAAATTTGTTTATAGTTTAAGATTTCTTTGAAGATAGTGCGAAGTAGGAGTTGATTTGCGTGTTTACTCAGCTCTGTGTTGATCTTTGGGTATCTTGATTGTCCATGGCGGTGATTTTGAAGGCACATTTGTAATTACTAGAGGTAGTGTTTGGTTTATAGATGAAAGCATTTCTTTAATTCTGACATGTATTGAAGTGTTTTTTTTTATTATGAATGCTATGGATTTGATGTTGTTTGGAGAAGGTTCAGTAGTTGAAGTTTTTAGGATTTCATCTAGTCGTACATGTATAGCTCTACGATAGTTGCTACCTTCTATAAAATAACGGAACTTTTCCCGGTTCACGTAAAATATTGAATCTTGGACGATGGCAGTTTTTAAAACTGTATGATGAACAGCTTCTTATGTTTTTCAAATATTTGTATTAGCTGATCCATACACAACGCATCCATAGTCGATTTTCGATCTTATTAAAGTGTTGTAAATTGAGATGAGGGTGGTTGTGTTTGCACTTAAACTGTGGTGAGCTACAATTATTAGCATGTTCATCCTTTTTTGGCGATCATATTTTAGTAGAATTATGTGCGATATCCAGGTTAGCTTGGAGTCAAACGTCATTTCCAAATACTTAATAGTTGTCGTGTATTATATATTTTTTGTGTACAAAGATAGCGGTAGTAGATGCACGTGTGTTTTTTTTGTCAAGGAGTATAGCTCTGAAAATTTTTACCAGCATTCTAGGTTATTGAAAATATTTTGTATAAGATAACTAGTGGATTAAAGGTTTTATTTTTTACAGTATATAGTCATGTCGTCCGCAAGTAATGAAATTCTAACTGAATTTTAATGTGGTTAATTACATTATTACGAGCAATTAGAAACAAAATAACACTTAATATTGATCCCTGTGGAACATTGTTGTGTTGTTTAAACTTACGGAGCGAAATATTTTGAGATTTTACTCTGAAGCATCTATCGTGTAAGAACAGTTTAGTATATTCTATTATATTACCAGTTAACCCATATTTTTGGATGGTTATTAACATTCGTGATTTTCGTACTCAGTCGTAGGCTTCTTTCTAGATCAAGACTGACGGTTATAACGTGTTGATTGTTGTCAAAAACATTTAGGATTTCTGTTTGTTTACGATTTGGTCAAGGGTTGACCAATTTTTCCAAAAGTTGTTTTGAAACGTTGTTACTGTTTTATTACATTCCACAAACCATACTGACCGATTTTTGATAATTTTGTTCAATAATTTGTACATGCAGCAAGTTAAAGAAATAGATTTACAGCTTTCCGATTGTTGTTTATTTCCACCCGGTTTCAATACAAGAGTTACAATTGCTTCACGCCATGTGTCGGAAAAGTGGAGGTTTAATCACATGTTGTTTTACAATGTATAAAAGTCCATTATGTAAGATTTTTCCATGTCAGAGAGCTTTTGTAGGAGGATGTAAAGTATTCTATCTGGGTCAAGGCTTGAGTTTTGTTAGTTTTTAAGTGCTAAAGTGAGTTCTGTCATATTCAATGGCTGGTTTATTAAGTTAGCGTTTGTGACTGAATTCCTTATAAAGCGTTTTTTAATTTTCAATTTATATTTAAAAAGATCCTGTCGATTTTTCAATTGTTATTTCACCAGGAGGCGCGTGTGGCCGGCTACATCTAGACTTGGTTTTTTTTGAAAAAGAAAAGTTTTGCTGTCTTGATTATGCTGTTCGAGAAGAATTCTGTGTAGATGCTAATATTATCGTAATGTTACTATAAGTTGGCAAGATCATGATCTATGGTTTCTGTAAAGCGTCCCAGTTCCCATTTTAGTTTTTAACGTGGTGTAATAGACTTTCAGTTTACATAAGTTTGTCTCTAGTAAATAATTTTGATTAGGAAATGGTGGCTGCCGTATAGGGTAGAGAGAGTTTCCCAGCAATAGTCCAGGGCGGTTTGAGGAGATGTAACAGAGTGATCAATAGTAAAGAATTTCTATTTGACATATTGACATGTGTTGGGCTTCAATTGTTTAATTATTAGGTTACTATCTTCAACTACTTTTTTTATTATGCGAGGTTGATTAACTAAGTTATTTAAATTATTTAAACTGAAGTTAAAACTATTGCGTCAGTATAAGATGCATATTGTCAGTTTCCTATTGGGGAAACTCAAACCGATTCATATATGTATACAGCCTCCGCTAGCTTTGGTTTGGATTGCGCGGTTTTCGAAGAAAGCTGATTATCGTCTTATTTTGGAAAGATTATTATTTTCTAAATTTGTTTCTTGTAAATATAATACAGTGGGTGTCGATTTATTAATTATTAATTTGATTTATTCGAGTTGGTGGTGGAATTCGTTTGTATTCCACTGGGTAATGCTTACATGGTTTGTTAATAGTCTGAGCAAGCTGAGCCAATTGAGTATTCTCCAGCTTGTTCAACGATTGCTTGGTCGAGTTTTTCTGTATTTTTCTGTATATTGTTTTAACATTTTTTCTAATGATTTTAGATCTTTTGCATAAATTAAGGCAATGCTCATAGGGTTGTTAGACCCAGAAATATTTTCTATGGAATATTTTAGTTGGCTGTATGTTAAAGTAAATGGTGTTGGTGAGTTGTCAATTATGCCTTTGATGCATATTAATGACTCGTGATTTTTTTGTGAGAGTCTCTTTTTTGGTTTCTTAGTTGTCCGTTTTGTTTGATTTGAAAGAAAAAAGTTTCCCAGGTTGATTGATGTCGCATTACCAGTGCCATCTGCTACAGTTTGAGTTTCTATTAATGTTATCTCTATTTGGTATACTGATGATGTTGAGTTTTTTGCTGCTTTTTTAATTGGTTGGCTTTGTGGTAAGTCGGTATCTATACGATCAGTATGCTTTTGTGGTAATTTTTTCATGTATTTCGTTGTGTTAGTATAGGCACAGAATGTCAGTCAAAAGGAATAGTCTTCTTTTATTGTAGTTAATAATTAATAATTCTGGATGGAAGGTATTTTTGTCGGGTGTAACATAGATTTGTCTTCTAAAGCTAAGTATGTGACTAAATTGGTTTTCTAGTAATCCTGCCCGTAGGAAGCTAATCGAAGATACTAATTTTTGTTAAAGTCCGCGTAGGGAGTTTTCTGTTATGGTTTGCGGTATAGTTGGACTTACATTTGATATCACAATTCTTTGAGCAGAAGTTTAGATTTCTTGTTTCAACAACTGCGTTTTCTGCTTTAATTTGCTTATGGTTGTTTACAAACTTGTCAGCTAATTGTTTATTTATAAAATAGATACAGACTTTATTGTTGGTTATTCTAGGAACGAACAAAAGTAATGATTTTTGGATTAGTGACTGTATCTATGGCTGTTAAGTATTCCTGCAATTTGATACCTTGAATGGTGCTGAATACTATTTGCCCGATGTTGATTCAGAACTATTTGGTGGGTTTGTTGCCGCTGCTGTCTCGTAGCTTTGATAGAGTGTCTTACGTTCGTTTTCGTTCTGCATGTTTTGTTTATTTGTGTGAGATTGTGGTGCTGTTCGTCATTGTATGGGTTAGCAGAAGGCTCGAGCCCTAGCCTTTTTTTAAGCGAAAATGATTTTTAGATATGTACCACGTGAACAGAAATAAGTCTTGATCTTTGTTTATTAGAGTTATATAAACAGTGATGTATGTATAAGGGTATTAAGAGTAGACAGGTTAAGAATCTTTGAACAATAATTTAAAATGCGCTTTTGCTAATTGTTTAAAAATGTTGAATATAATCAATTACGGTAAAATAATAAACTGCACAACTATGATAAATAGCTTCACGATTTGCAAATTAATCATCGACATGCGGCGCTTGTTTCATTGGTTGTTCTGTACCTATATAAGAAACAAACAATCTTAGAAGTAGTTTTAGTGTTATATTACGTGAACCACATTCACTAGTAAAAAAATGTATACAGAATTTTCCAAACCAATAGTGTTAGGTGTAGAATTGGTATTTAAAATATTATTGTGCAGTGTTTTTATAAATTCAGTGTTTATCTTATAGAAATAATTACTGAAATATTAATTTTTGTTAAAGATCTCTTTAGTACCATCATGGTAAGTATATTAGACCGCGTACAAGTAGTTTCATGCAAAATAAGAGCTGTGGCCTGTGATGAAGTTCGGAGTAAGTTTCAGCTCGATTTTTAATATGGAATTAAAAAATTTTGTGAACTATTGAAAGTGAAATGTCTAACTGTCGTGAAACAGTACGTCCTAATTTTGGACTTATTTCTATAGTTTGTTGTACAATCGAAAATATTTTGTAGGATGTGGACGGCTGTCCTAATCTTTGCCCATCAGGAACAAAACGTGTACGTTTAAATTGGTTTGCCAAACTCCGTATGTGATACTTACGTAGAAACCCATTTCTAAGTTTATAATACGTACAATAATCTTTTTATTTTCCAAGGTAGCATCTCTAAGCGCTCTGGCAACTACTTGGATTTTAACTGGTTAGAAATGTGTATTTATCGCGCTGACAGCTTTCCGTTAAGCCACTTACCTGGAGCTAAGGCGAAGTGAAAAGTTTGACTAGTTGTTTTCCCGCCTTCTTTACGGAATTTTCTGAGGGCTATAATATGCTTTTTTGGAGGGAATGTTTTTTATGAAGATTTTACGAGGGTTTTTATTCTTCAAATTTTTTATGGGTTGTTTTCCCGCATTTTTCTTTCGGTTTTCTCTAGAGATGCTTTTCCAGGCCTTTTTCAATTTTTCACGGATTTTATTTCCGGGAGCAACTCTTGTTTAGACATACTTAGCGGAAGCAACGACCGGAGCGGCACGTGCCGAGTATGAAAGTAGCGAAAAAACATTGACAGGCGTAGTCTACGGGTTCTGTTAGTAATATATGAAATCCAGATTCTGTCAACCTGTCTCGACGTGTGTGACGACGGGCACCCAACTGAGAGGGAAGAGCGGCGGAGATTTTATATTTCGCTACGGTTTATTTATAAATAAAAAATAAATGTTACAAAACCCAGCGTGGGGCGTTTCCCACGGGTTCTGCTAATTTGTATTATAACTATGTTTTATTTCAGTATTTTTAAACTTTGTACTACTAGTACTTTTGATATTTTACTGCAAGATTTAAATTAAATTGTTGTTTTAAAAAATCCGTTAAATAGTATTTAACAGTTACAAACCAGTAGCAATCTTAGATTTTATTTGCCTACATAAAAACACCACTAATAAACTACAATAAGAAATGTTTCTTAATATAGACTAAAATAACTGTTTTTAAAATAGGTGATACATTAATAAAAGAAAAGGTAGTAGAAGAAGTTTTTATCGCAACATATAGAAAAATGTTAAAAATTTGAATTTATAAACAATGTGCTATACTCGTTAAAACCAGAGGATCGATGTTGAATTTCAAGGTTGATTATAAATACATTGCAGTTTTAATACAAAAAACACAGATAAGATATGAGCAATACAGTTGAATCGCACGGTATAATGTAAGCATTTACTTGTCTCAAAACTTTAACTAAATTCGGTTTCATGTATTAGGTACATTTCCCGGTCTCAACTACTTAACCTCCAGTTGCACTCGGCAGTTCAAAGCCTAAATTTTGTATGCTACCTCTATCGTCTGTAAATTCAATTCCCTTAGCAGATTGCAATCCCAGGTGATTCATATATTTGTTTGTACTTTCTACTGCATACGAAGTTTTCATTTAGGCGCTTTTGCTACCCCGTCTTTTCGGCTATTAGAAATGGAAACGTACAAAAAAGATTTGTATTTGACTCACATCTTTAACATTAATAACGGAACTGCTTCACTTTTCGAAGTAAAAACTTTTACGTATTAAAATTATAATCTGAAGATTTTAAAAACTGTTAGGAAAAAACATTTTGGAAGCTGCATATTTTAAAGCTTCAACGTTTGCCAAAGAAACCGAGGCCGGAAGAGTTTACACAATTTTTTTATTAAAATTGTTTATAAAGTATGTATCAAGTTTTATATCAAAGGAAATAAAAACAGGCATTTTTATCTACAAGCCTTGGCCTAGTACAGCATGGATAATAATACACCTTTTACATTTTGACGCATAAAATTTTCCGTATAAACCGGGTCTTGTAAATATTTCTCCCAAAGTGGAGCACTATTTAAGCACAACAAATTTGTGTAACACTCGTAAAGATGTTATTATAACATTGCCTTGAAAGTATACTTATCCACCCAACGCGCGCCGAAGTTTCGGTCTCAGTCTACATCGAAGGTTCCTTCCGAGTTAATATAAACAAGAGGAAGATACACCAGTGGCGTAGCGACAAATTTACATCATTTATGAACCCTCATTGAGTTTTTCAGCGCGCCCAGTGAAGTGTATTTTCATTAACAGCGCCCGGGGGTATTATAGCAGGGGTAATTAGTATTACAACGCCTCTACCGGCGTTGCCGCCAATTCTCCACTTAATTAGATACGTTCACGAATATGCCATCTAAAGTTACTCTTCTTTGATCATTATATCACATAAATTTAAATACGATTAACACTTATTACGTGCTATATACAATTAATTAAAGTAAGACATTTAAAAAAATTCAATTTAGCTATTTCTCACTGTGACAATTTTTAAAGAACTGATAGCATATCCGTTAACATCATTATTATTATTTACCTTTCAACAAAATACATTATTTTCGCAGCACTGCACAGTGCAGGCGTCAATTGAAGGGTACTGATATCTCATACAGATGATAACAGATAGGGTTAGTTATCGTACTTTATAGTCAAATTGTCCAAATGCTACTGTATATTTACATTATTGTAGCATTTGCAGCACTACAAATAGTAGAGCACTGGAAAAGCAAGATCATGAAATTTAACTACCGCACATAATCTGTACCTTTCTATATCGACGCTTACCCTTTTATGAGAAATCACGTTTTAAATTCAACTGTTGTTTATAAAGACAGCATTCATAAATTATGCACAATAACACTCAGTACGTAAGATGTAACTACAGAGTTTTTTTTTTTAATTATTTCTACTACTTTAAGTTAGTTGTTTTGCAAACTAAAATTTCTAGGAATATTGAAACGCGTACTCTCTTGAATAATATAATTTCTAAAACCAACCCCCAATGCAGCCCTTTCGATAATAATAATCAAGGCAAAAGTGCATCATTTTAAAAATATGACTATTAAAGACACCCCTATTGTACTGCCACAATAAGTGCTATCATTAGTGTAGAAGCGTAAAAAAGTCAATAAGTTGACAATTTTAATTTGTTTATGGTTATCTGGCTTTCAGCATCTGAATGTAAAATAGCTAACGTAGAAAAACGTCTAAATCTTAAGACATTCGAACACAGCTCTATCAAAAAACGGGGGTAAAAATTCTATCTCGTATAATTCAAGTTCCCACGTTTACTTTTTGAGGGTATTGTGTGTGTAATTCTTCTATGCAATATTTTGTGGACAATAATAGAAATTGTGCCGGAAAATGTAACTTCACCGAAGAAAATAATGGTCACATACATCAGTGTTCACAAAATTGCAGTATGCTATTAAAGTCATTTTGTAACAACTTTACCTTAAATGGGGGAAATTTTCTTGATCCGAAATATAACCATAGTAGTATGACTAATATGCATTATTATCCAGGGCTAGCTATAGGGATGAAACATTTGGATCTTCAGAAATTTTGCGCACTAACTTCCAACATTTTATCTTTTTCGAAAAACCAGTTTCCTAAATTTGTCATAAACTTTGGTAACAGTAAGCCGTGTAATTGTAATAGGTTCGCAACTTGAATGCACAAAAAATAATATTTCCTAACTTCCTGAAGTCTTTTTACATATATTTAATCAATAAAATGAATAAAGTTGCAGCTACAGTTGTTTCAGTCGAAACAAGTATAAATCGACCATCTTCAGGCAAAAAAAGGATGTTTAAAATCTTCAAACATTTTAGAATACGTGTAACGTACAAGAGACATTTTATCTGCTGTGGTGTATGCCACTGATAAATTTAAGAAATCTATTTTGGTGGAAGATTTTCAGATATAAAATGCTATTAAGAACCCTTATGTAACTTGTGTTAATGACATTAATGATTGGAGCAATGACAGCATCTTAAATTTATCCCTTTAGAAATTTTTAATTTACTTTTGTTTATATGTTAACGTTTTTTGGATAGTTTTTTGTATTATTCTTTGTAACTTCTTGATAGTCGGATAAGTTATTTTAACTTGAATTTAGCGCCTTTGAAATTTTGTCAGAGAGGTTAGGTTGTTGTACTATTGTTATCTTTCATTTACTATTGAATTGTAAAATGGTTACTTATGCAATTTGGAATAGTTTAAATCTTTTGGTAAGTATTTGTATATTTTCGTAATGTTTTAAGTATTTTGATGACTCCTGAAGTTTAAGGTACTTAGTCATATAAATTTTGCTGGCTTGTACACTAAAATCTTTGTAGATTTTTGTTTCTTTTTCTGCCCGAAGATGGCCGATTTATACTTGTTTCTGCTGAAACAACTGTAGCGGTAACTTTATTCATTTTATTTATTAAACATATGTAAGAAGACTTTGAGAAATTTGATTTTGTTATGTTTACTGCAAATCCTTATATTTGAAGATTCCTTTGAATCAATTCCTCCATATTGAATGCACAACACTAATATTAAATTAAATATGTGCGTGAAACATTGTTTATTTTTTCATTTATTTAATTTTACGCTACAACCAAGGTAAATAGACGATACATCTATAGCTACAACAAATGAAACATTCGTTTACTTTTTGCCCTTGACAACGGAACTTAATAGTGTCATTTACATTCCTAGGATAATAATTAAAGCAACAAGGTACAGATTCCAATATTTTATTTCAAACAGAATACTAAGATGTTGATTTTAACTGTTCGTTGATATGGCAACAAGCACAGGCAACTTAGAATAATGGTGCCTTAAAAAATAATTCCAATGACAGCAGTCAAAACGAACTTTTAAAAATATGATTAAATTTCTACCTGTAGCGTGAAAATTTTAATAAGTAACACGGAATGTATCGACTATCAACATTCTCGGCAGGCCACAAGCCTCGGCTTCGCCTCGGCTCGTATTTAGCTAACTCGAATGTTATTACGTCTTTACATTCCTTGTTACTTAAATAACTATTATACACCTACTAGTGCCAAAGAGAAAATATTTTAAAAATTTACAAAACACATTTAAATTTAAAATGTTCAAAATTGTTAATCATTGCCAATATTTTCAATTACTATTAAATTTTCTGTCTTACACTATTTTGAAATTTTCATATTTTTACAATCTTTAAAAGCTCTTAATTTTAAAATATTTGACAACTATCAATATTTCCAAAAATGTCGAAAAAACTAAAAATTAATTTTCATAAAATTGCCAAATATGTAAATATATTCAAAATTTTAAGATTTCAAACTAAATTTAATATTCTAGAAATATATTAAAAATTTTCAAAAACTTCAATGAATGCGAAGTGATTACCTGACCATTTTTTTTATTGGACCTTTGAAAAGGAGGTATAGTGGAAAATAATTAGAAATATTTAATAAATAAGTTCCAGTTTTACTTCGTTGAAGTTTATGTTGATATTAATTACAATACTTTAATTTACTTCAACAGTAATTATTTATTTTAACCTGGATCAATAAGCAAATGGATATCGTAAATTCACGCTTATATGACGGTTTAGAATGATAAATCAAAACATCTGAAAACACCTTTTAATATTTTTTGTGACAATAGCATGTAAACATGTCGAAATACGTAAAAGAAGAAAATAAATAACTATCGTTGAAGTTAAATAAGTATTTTATTTAATATAAATGTTTAAAGTTGTATTTTTTGTAGTTATTTAATTACAAACTCTTTAAAGTCTGCTCATTTAGCTTAAAACAATATAAGTCTAGTAAGTTTAGTAAGTAAGCTAAGTAAACCGTACTCTCTAGTTTGTGTTTTTTGATAGTGTGAAATTCGCTTTGAAACTATCAAATAAAGAAGTGCGAGGTTATGTGCAATCTAAAAGTTTCGACGTCGGCTTCTTCTCTTTATTGTTAGGCGGTTTCAAACTTTTCCAAATTGCATTTCACAATGCTGTGTACTGCAGTTCTTGAGATCTAAATATAACGACAAATCAAATAACAGCTTTAAAATTATACAAAATCTACTTATGTACAGCGACAGCGACAGCACTTGTCGTTTCAGCTTTCTTGATGTCTTTACCTACCTCGCACTAGGCTGCTGCTTTCTTTCCTATTCTCTGATTCAAACTGTTACATTATTATTGAGTATACATAAAATACTTTATTACTTTAACAATATTCATTTATTTTAACCGTATACGTACTTCGACATGTTTGAAATTGATCTCTAAAATTCACCTCTATTGGACATTTTGGAATAAGAAATCAAGTCATCTGCAGACGGTTACCAAGTTTTATTGTTGCTGTAAAAACGCAAACAGTTTACTTAGTGATTTAAACTTTGATAATGGCATGTAAACATGTCAAAATACGTATAAGGTTAAAATAGCTAAATATTTTTGAAGTAATAAAGTATTTTATGTATACTCAATAAATATGAACTTCAACGAAGTAAAGCTAAAACTTATAAATAATGTTACATTATTATTCGTTTCAGAAGTCATGATTACTCGTTATTGTCATGACGTTGACGCTGTGCTTGAGAGTGGTTTGAAGTGTCGTTTTAATAAAAGAAATGATTCTCAACACTTCTGTAAATTTTACCATTTTGAGGGGTTGGAGTGCACTTCAGGGTGGTTTGGAGATAATTCTTATAAAAATGGGTCGATTCTCGTCAATTATACAGATTTTCTATTATTAGGGGAAGGGGTGTACTTTGGCGGCAGTTTAGACACGATATTCAAAGTAGGAGTAGTTTAGACGTGCTGCTTTAAAGCGGAGATGATTTCCGTTATTTTTGCACTTTTTAATGTTTTAAGCAGGACGCGCACTGAATCGGCTCGGATCAGTCCGCTCGGAACGGTACGATCGGAACGTCAGTTTATACCGCGCACTGAATCGGCACATTCAGTTTGTCTTCAGCAGCAAAGTTTAATATCTCGCCGGATCATCTAGACATAATTACTTTAGCTTGTACTGCATTGCACAATTTTTTTAGGAACGATTCTTGTGCTTGGCAACCTGGGGAACTTGAAGCTCAGGATGTACCAGAAGGTCTTGATAACCTGGTTAATATTGGTGGTAATTTTCAGCGAGAGGCTTTTCATATCAGGGAACAGTTTAAACAATATTTTGTATCCAATCAAGGAAGTGTGGCATGGCAACGCGAGAAAATCAATGCAGGAAGATATGTTTATGAAGGTTAAATTATATTTATATGGTATATATATTGCAGCTTATCTAAACTACTAGTTGGAAATAGTTAACGACCGTAAGAGCATTCGGCAGTTTTTGCCCCTTCTATCATTCTTTGCCGATGCCGAGACGATCCGGCAGGTCTGAGCCGGCCGAGCCGATGCAGTGCGGGGCGATGCATTTAATTTCCTGTATAGCCAAACCTGCCGATCGTGCTGTTCCGAGCGGACTGATCCGAGCCGATTCAGTGCGCGTCCTGCCTTAGGGGTTGGGGTGCAGTTAGTAGCAATTTAGAGATGCTGCTGTCAATAAAACACCTCATTTTAATAACTTATTAATTTTTTAACTTACAAATAAAAATCGATTTTGGAAGTAAATGAATGACTTCTCTTTGAAAATTACTGAATTAAACTGTTCAGGTCAACGACCAAAAAGAAGCTCCCGGTAGGTCATTCAATAATGGAAAATACTTGCGTCTAACATGTTCATACCGATTTTTAAGTCAAAATTCTTAATTTTTGAAGATACAATAAATATTTGGTGGTGATAAAAGGGAATGGATAATAGATCGCGCTTGCGCAAATAACCTGTTTGACATGCGTACGATACAAATCTGAGCTTTCTCTTCGAGCGCGTCTTTATTGAATTACAACGCCTTGAAGTAGAACACCTTTGCTAATTTTTAATTACTAACAAAATTTTTAATTAACCAGTTCAGGTAAACGACCATTAGCCTACTCTCTGTGGATGGTTGTTCCTATTGTTATTTATACCAATTTCGAAGTCGAAAATCGTAAAATTAAAAAGAAAAACAAAAAATTTATAGTGGGAGTGACAGGGAAGGTGATAGGAAGATCAGACTTGTGCGGATCGGCTATTTGACATTCCTAGAATATAAATTTGAGCTTCGTTTTCGAAGAGGCTATATTAAAATAGACCATTTTTTCTCACCCCTCTTATTGTTTAAAAGAGTAAATTGGTTCTATAATATCTGGTTTACAAACAATGTTTTTCGCTGAAAGCTGAGATTCGATTTTGCAAAGATGTCGTTTTTTGACAGTTATTCAATTAAATTGTATAGGTAGACGACCAAAACGAAATACCTTACAGGTCATTTCTTAATAGAAGGTTGTTGCTATTGCCATCTAACATATTCATAGGTATTGATTTTGAGCTAGAGATTACTACTGTTTTGTAAAAACAGAAAATCAAATCGGGGTGACCGCGGGTTGTAGGAAAATCGCGCTTTCGCATATCGACTACTCGACAAGTGTAGCACACGAATCTAAGCTTTTTTTTCTAGCGCGTCTATATTGAAGTTTAGCAGTTTTCCCTCCCCCTCGTTTTAAGGGACCAATCACGCTATTTTGCGATTTCCGAGTGTGTTGAATCAAGAAGTATATACATTCTGGATATCTCACTAATGATCATATTTATCCACTCAGTTCTGGACATGTCCTCCACTTGGCAAAGCGATTGTTTATCTATTTGAACTTATCACAGCATTACGTCGTTACTTTATTCGTACCATAGGCAAGTAGTGTCTTTTCCCAAACGCTGGGTTACCTACCTACCGTAGGTCTAATCCTCTTAACTCACCCGACTAATAAGTCTACCCCGTGTAAATGACTCACCTTAAGCAATGTATTTTTACAGTAAAACTGCCAGAAATTAAAAACTGAAGTTAAATAATACCTTTGATTACAGTCAATGATAATACGTTAAACTTTGCGTTGAGTAGTACTTACAAAATAAAAGCCTGCGCTCTGTTTGGCGGCGCGTTTAGATATAAAATTAACGGCCGTCGCCGCATTTATTTAAATATAATTATAATTGAGTTGGTATATTAAAATTAAAAAAAGCTACAATTATTTTTTTATGGTAAGTGAATGTATAAAACCCGCACACATTTTTTTAAATTTATATAAATCATGCATCGAGATTTTAAAACCGGTAAACAAATTTCTTTACATTGGAGATATACAAATATTTATGTTACACAGACACCGCACGACCTCGAATAAAAAGGATTACCAATTAAATGAAGGTTTAAAAAAATCAAAGGGCATCGATTTTTTGAACAAATAAATGAAAACATGTTTTTGGTTGTTTTTTACAATGGAAAATAAGAAACTTACTTCACTTAAAACATGAACTTTTTATACTTATAGTGTTTCCTTTTTTTATTTTGTATAAAACACGAAATACAACTTTAATAAGAATTTTTTAAATATTTCTTTTTCTCTAGTGACATACGCTATTCGGGTCGTTGGAGACCTCTGTCGTATGTTTGTGTTTAATGCGCGGAGATAGATATTTTGCACAGGCAGACGTAGAAGACCTACAGTTTACCGTGGGCTTCGAACCACAGAAAGTGCATGCACTTCTTCTCCAGAGAGGTTTTCCTATGGAAAAATTTACTTCGCCGGTTTCTCGTTGCCTTGCGAGGGTGAACGACCGGGCCGGGAGTCGAAACTGGATTCGCTGTATTGATAGCCCGTGCCCGCTGAGCCACGGCCGCTTTTTTTAAATACTAACCAAGGACTATTAGTTTACACATTATTTTCTATTGAAAGTGTTCTGCCGTCTGCTTAAGTTGTACAGCATTAGCGTTGATTGAAGTATTGGTAAGATGTCTAACCACAGCGTGTTAAAACGACGACTACGCACCTTTTCACTTCGCCCGCCCCGCCCCGCTGACATCTTAAGCAAGTGCTGCCACAATATTGCAAGAACGCAGTAAAATCTTTAGGGTTTACGAATTTGCTATTTTGAATCTATGCGATGCAGTCGGTGAAGGCATGGTTAAAAGGCGCTGCCGGTCCATTTCTCACTGTATTGGGGTGGAATTACTAATAATGCAATCGCTGTGATGAGAATGATCATATTTAATTAAATTTAATATTTCTTGATCTGACGAGTCACTGCTTTCATCTGTTTTAGTAGTATTATTTTTGTAAGTCGGCATATTAAAAGATCTTTGCACTGTTAATCTCTTTGGAGATATTACCGCTGGTACTTCAGAACCCGGTAAAACTTCGTTTTCCATTTCTATCATATAAAACAAAGAAATCATGTAATAAATGAATTAAAAAAACTGAAGTGTGGACTTCGAGTGGACTTTCCCAAACTAAAACTTATCGTATTTGCAAAAGTGTAAATTTTATAATTATAACCTTTCATTCCATCCATCCAAATTCATAGAAAGCGCCACAGTGAAATTATAGCTTTCAGAAAAAAAAACTACAAATTGTTGATATTTAAAATATATATACTTTTTACACGATCGTAGATAAAGTACTTTAAATAGTCTATCGAACTGATAAAAGTTTATAGCGATCGGCGTTAGCGTTTTTTTGGAGCGGTTGCATCTTTAAAATTATCAGCAGTAATAGTAGAGTAACTCCGCCGTAGCCGGTCCCAAGCCCGGTTGAGAAAGGAGGAGGGAAGATCAAACCGTAAACCGCTTGAGGGCGCAAAGACCCCTCGGCGATCTGGGTATACCCCAGAAGCCAAGGGTAGTGCTTACAAGAGGCACGGGGATCTGGGCTTAATCGCCTGGATCGCGTGGATGAAGCACCACTATATAAAAAATTACTCAATCCCAAGGTATTGTACGCGCCGAAGGGATGCATGGTCGAGGGGAAGCTCGGCCTCTAGCGACAAACCCCGGGGCACCTGGCGAACCCCGCTGTATAAATGCCCTCCACGTCAGCAGGGGGCTCCTGGCGTGGTGACCGTTTATTTCCCCCGTACTCGTGGGAACTAATGGATGACCAAAACATTTTTCCTCAAACTACAGACAACGAGGATAAAAACGCCTTGCCGTCATCTCCCAAATCAGAAGTGGCTGAAAAAACCATGACTGAGGAAGGAAATCTAATCGATGGGGAGGCTGAAATTCTAACCTCCAGCATCGAAAAGGTCACAATCAAACGGCCTTCCGGTGCTCAGCGACGGAAAGCCGCAATTGAACGGGCGAAAGCTCTGGGCGAACCCGTTCGCTACAGAAAGAACCGCCCGTTGAAACAAGATGCGAACCGTGAAAGGGGCTTACACGCCCCCTCCGGCAGTGTCAAGAAAGGTGAAATAGCTGGCGGCTCAGGCGTACCGGCTAAGACACCTTCTACGAAGAGACAGAGGTCAGATGGGAGCACACCAAACTCTCAAACTAAGACAACTGCCAAAAGGACCCGTACCGATGAGAACGCGGCGGGGAAAGAAACCTTTAAAGAAGCCCTTAAAGGAATAAGAATGGCTATAGCTCCTCAGGACTTCCCAGAGACAAGACTGACGGAGGAACAAGCCGATCAAGTCCAACTAGCACTGTTGGGACAAATCCGACCCGGTGAGGAAGGATCTGGACCACAGTTTAACAGCTGTTACTTCGACAAAGGCGCGGTAATCCTCTCCTGCAAAAGCGAGGAAACGAGATCGTCGCTGATAACCACGACCCCAAACCTCCAGCTGTGGGAAGGCGCCAGCCTCAGAGTAGGACCTGCAAGCAAACCTCCAGCATAGCAGGGGAGGCACGGCTGTTCTATGCAGCCGCCTACAATCCGAAACCATTGATGTGGCCCTCATCCAAGAACCATGGACAGCGAGGGGCCAGATAAAAGGACTCGGGCAAGCCAGAGGTGAGTTAATATACGACAAATCCTCGGAAAAACCTAGGTCATGTATTTATGTCAGACGAGGCTTAAAATACATGCCACTATATAATCTATGTTTTAGGGACGTAACAACCATAAAACTGGAGCTAGCTAAGGAAGCAAACGTGAGGCAAGTAGTACTATCCTCCGTTTATTTACCCTTTGACGCCATCAACCCTCCACCAAGCACAGAGCTCATGGAAGTTGTAACGTTCTGCGAGGCCAACCGCCTCCAGCTCCTAGCGGGCTGTGATGCAAATGCACACAACACTGCATGGGGCAGCAAGGACACGAATCCACGAGGAACTAATCTCCTGGAATACCTGGTAAGCAACAACTTACAGATAGCTAATCGAGGTAATGAGCCCACATTTGTAACTCGTACTCGACGGGAAGTCATTGACATAACCCTGACTACAGCTGGACTGCAAGACAGAGTTAAACAATGGCATGTTTCTAAAGAACCATCAATGTCCGATCACAGGCACATTGACTATCTACTAGCAGGTTTTGAAAAGGAAATTGTAACCTATCGAAACGCTAGGAAGACTGATTGGGGCTCATACAGGGAGGAACTTCAAAGCAAGTTAACCCATGTTAAAACACAAATCCAGATGATATTGAGGTTATTGTGGACCAATTAAATGACGCCATAATAACTTCATATGAGAACAACTGCCCCGTAATCACGAGGGAAACTAACAGGAAGGTCCCATGGTGGAACGATCACTTGGCCAACCTGAAGAAAAGATCAAGAAAACTTTTCAACAGGGCGAAAAATACCGGAGAGTGGGACCGACACGCCCAAGCTCTTACCGAGTATAACAAAGCTCTGAGAAAAGCAAAGACAGACTCATGGAGGAAGTTCTGCGAGGAAGTTAAAAACACAATCCAAACAGCACGTCTTCACAAAGTTCTGTCAAAAGATCCTTCAACCCCAGTCGGGAACATGAAAAAACCGACAGGGGAGTACACAAAAAGTGAAAGGGAAACACTGGAAATGCTCATCCAAGCACACTTTCCAGGATCAATAGTGACTGACCAAGCTGTCACCACATCGCAGCCACTACCTAGCAACTTCCTACGAAAACCCACAAGGGACGATTGGAAGGTAACTAGGGAAGTGATCAACTACAACAAGGTACAATGGGCTGTAAAATCCTTCCTACCTTACAAATCGCCCGGACCAGACGGAATATTTCCAGTTCTACTGCAGCAGGCAATAAACCTTCTGGTACCGCTGCTAATTAAAATATTTCGCTTATGCCTAGCGGGAAACTATCTGCCACTGGCGTGGAGACCCACCAAGGTGGTGTTCATTCCCAAACCAGGGCGGGTAACGTACACCCAGCCAAAGGCATACAGACCAATTAACCTTATATCTTTTTGTTTAAAAACTATGGATAAACTGGTTGACAGACATATACGAGACAGGGGTATAAAAAGCAACCCCCTTCATCGCAATCAACATGCATACCAATCGGGTAAATCATGCGAATCAGCACTTCACAACCTAATCAGTAGGGTAGAAGTGTCAATAACCAACAAGGAAATAGCTCTGGCTGTTTTCTTGGACATTGAGGGGGCCTTTGATAACACCTCCTTTGAATCTATAACAACTGCTACCCGTAAACATGGGGTTGACGACACCACTAATGGATGGATAAAAACCATGTTAGAGGGCAGACATATACAAGCTGACCTGGGAGGTGAAACTCTCAAGGTACTCGCTGACAGAGGTTGTCCACAAGGAGGTGTTCTATCCCCTCTTCTGTGGAACCTGGTAGTGAACGATCTTTTAAAGACACTCAATGATAAGGGACTCTACGCCCAAGGATATGCGGATGACATCGTTATCCTCATAAGGGGCAAACACCCTACAATCATTGCAGCCCTCATGCAAAGGGCGCTAAATATCACTCAAAGGTGGTGTGAAAGGGAAAACCTTAAGGTAAACCCGAGCAAAACAGCGCTAATACCTATCACCAAGAAAAGAGACGTAGAGGCATTTCAAAACCTCACAATCTTTGGAGAAAGAATTCAGGTCGGTCAAGAAGTTAAATATCTGGGCATTACCCTAGATGCTAAACTAAACTGGAACGTACACCTGGAAAACATTACAAACAAAGCGAAAATGGCCCTGATGATGGGCAGACGCATGTTTGGAAAAACATGGGGACTAAAACCAAAGATGGTTCATTGGTACTACATCGCGGTAGTTAAACCCATGATAGCCTATGGCACCCTATTGTGGTGGCCAAAGGTCGAACAAAAAACAGCCATCACCAAACTAACCAGGATACAGAGACTGGCCTGTTTGTGCATATGTGGAGTCATGAAAAGCACTCCAACTGCATCTATGGAAGCTCTTCTAGGACTAACCCCTCTAGATATATATCTAAAGGGGGAGGCCTGGATTGGCGCACACAGAATGAAATCCACTGGTAACTGGGACACCAACCATGAACGGTGTAGACACAAACGAATACAGGAGGCAGTCAAAGGCCAACCCATTCTAAAAATGGGCTCCGACTAAACCCTCCCCCAATACTCGTTTGACAAACCATTCAGCGTGAGATACTCTCGCAATGAATAGGCCCAAGGAACCCCACCCTTCCTGTCACAAGGGCTAGTCTGGTACACAGACGGATCCCGCACATCAGAAGGCACAGGGGCAGGAATACATGACGTAAGACCAAAAGAGAACATCAGCGTACCTCTAGGTACTAAAGCCACTGTATTCCAAGCTGAAATCTTTGCCATAATGCAATGTGTTCAGGAAAATGCAAAACGTGGGTACACTAAACAACACATAAGCATCCTGTCAGATAGCCAATCAGCCTTAAAAGCACTTGAATCACCTCGTACTAGTTCCAAACTAACGAGGGAATGTTTAAACCACCTGACACTTCTATCAGAGAGGAACACAGTTCAACTCAGGGCACACAGGTGTAGAGGGAAACGAAAAGGCGGACGCCCTCGCGAAAACTGGTGCATCTACCCCGTTTATAGGACCGGAGCCTGTATTCGGTATACCCAAAAAAAGCATTCGAACGGCAATAGAAAAGTGGACCGTCACACAACACATTTCTCGCTGGGAGGATACACAGGGACAAACACTGGGAAAGGCAATAATTAGGACACCTTCCTCCAGACTAACAACTGACGTACTCCACTTAGGACGAACTCAGATCAGAAGGTTGGTGGGACTTGTTACAGGACACTGCCACCTGAAAAAACACCTCCAAAAAATAGGTGTACACAGAGGAGACACACTCTGCAGACTATGTGAAGAAGAGGAGGAAACAGCCTCACACATAATCTTTGACTGTCCAGCGCTCTACCGCAAGAGACAGCAGCTTTTCGGGGGAGCTCCGGATGAACCAACCTTCACACACGAGCACCTTGTAAGAAACATCCTGCAACTCGTTGAGGGCACAGGACTACTTTAAACAAAGGACCAGGGGGGCACAAAAGACCACAGAGTCGAAGTGCAAATCGGGCTCATTAACCTAACTATAACCCTGCTTAAAATCAATCAATAGTAGAGTGCTCAGAGGCTCAAAATGTTCATCGTGTGGGGGTTTAAAGACTAAAAGCTGACACCTGTCTAAATCGACAGTTTATATATATGTATAGGTTAACTTCCAAAAAAAGTTGTCCAAAGATTGTCCTGTGCAGAAGGGCGTTATTTAAAATTTTTGAGTTATGTAGTGCATCAGATAGCCGAAGCTCAAATCTTTCTTTGGTAAAAAATTTAAAAACTTTTCTGTGGCGGTTTGACTGTAAAAAAATAAATAATTTTTCAAAAAGCATTGTGTCTTATGGGAAGCGCAGAGTTTAAGAGCCTGTATCTCGGTTCGAAGCTCGCTAAAAACTATTTCATTTTGCCGTATTTGTACGTTTCTCACTCCATAAGTCGGAAAGTAAGCCTCAAACAAGGAAATGTTATTCTTTAACAATTGAAGGCCGATGCTTTCTGATTACAACGGTACTTTTTAATATAATTTTAGTGAAATAATAACACGAGTTTGATTAAAAAACGAATGCAACTACAAAATCTGCAAGCGATTGAAACTCGAATTTCGATCACCCTCTCTCACCGCACTATGCCCCGCGCTGGGCAGTTGCCAATGTTTGCGACCATCATTTACTTTGTCAATAATTTTACAGTTAGTTCACAACAGTGAAAATCACATGTATGGGCCGCGATGGAACACATATTTGTTATTATTTTGCTGACACGCACAAGTTTCAACTTCTAATTTTAAATTGTATTAACAAACTTTATGCACTGCTTTTCGCTGCGTCTCAACTGCGTATCTAATAATACGGGATTTTGCTTGGGATACATTGTATTTATATAGGGTGACATTATCAGAGTTTCAAAGATTAAATCAAATTACATGCAATTTCTGAAATGGTATTACTAATTCGAAAATAGCGATCGTTAGTTAAGGCAATGTCTTAATAATACATATTATTTAAGTCAATGTTAGGTCGCAAATAATGTTTACTAATTTCTTTTAGTGCACTTTTAAAGACAAATTACAAATATGCAAAAATATATGAATTAAAAAGCTATAGACTGTTTACAAACGACCTGTAAAATAAAACTGTTGACGAATCAATGATAAAACTGCGGTAAATCAAAACTATAGACCATGATAAGTTTTGCCGCGATTATTCAAATTTAGCTTAGTACCGTTTTAGTAACCAACAAAATATTGCAGCTGCGCTGTAATTTTTAAGAAAGGTTTTACACCAGGCTCAGTTTAACTTATGTTCTAGGCACCAGGGATAGAGCGACGCGCACCCAAGCGGCTTCATAGATTAGGCACAACACTCAGTAGGTAAGATGTAATAGAATTTTTGAACTTTGAGTTAGTTGTTTTGAAAAACAAAATTTCGAGGAATATCGAAAGGCATGCCCCCTTTGCAATAATATCATTTGTTTTGTCAATTCATCAACACAGACACACACGCAATTCTAGTTTTTTGGTTTTCTCGGACCCTAAAACAGGCATGCATATTAAAATCTTAAGTTGCAAAATTTTAACGATAAGAATAGCTTCCTCTGCTCTGCTCAGCAAAAGATTTAAAAACATACGTCAAATATGAAAAAATACACAAAACACCGCTTTTTCACCAACATCACTTCTAGATTCCCCAAATGCGATCCTCATTTCAAAATATTAAAAATAAAATAGCTCCTTGGTTATACATCACCTGAGGTAAAGAGTACTTTTCATGCGCTTTAAATCCCAGAACCTATTCTATTATGAAAAATGTATTCCGCAGAACACCCACTAGTGTAAACTATAACAATCAATTTGATTAATTACTTTGCAGGTAATTACTGTAAAAAGTATTAAAGAAATGTAATCTACAGATCACATGTCTGTGAAATAAATGGGAATGTGACGTCTGGCCGGTTATTAGTTCAATGTAACTGTATAAAAAATCTGCTATGTAATTAGATAATTATACATAAATGTTTTTATAAAAAAGCTTTGGAAAAACATTATGGTTCAAATTTAAACTATGACGCAAAACAAGAACAACTACCAAGCAAGCACTAAACGTACCTAGCAAAGCAATTACACGAATTAGTAAAATTGCTTGTCTAAGGCATTTCTTAATTGTTAGTCAACCTTAATTTTCTAGGGACGTGAAAAAATTTTAATTAAGTTTTCGTAATGTTAATGTAGTCACGACATCCCTTATCTGTTGTGGTTACATTTTCCACCCCTACAACTCTGCGTTATCGTGATATCTTAGGCGGCCGTACGACACCAATTACTATTCTTATTTAGATAACCGCTGCCGCCCCAAATTAGATGCTCCGTGAAATTGGAAATACATTAAAACTCTCTCATTCCCTTCAAGATGTAAAATAAAATAATACTATCTATTTACAGTAGAATTTTCACAATAGTAGCATGCTCTAAATTTTAATTAATTTATTTATTTGTCTACTTACAACAGTAGATAAAATAAAACGAACATACCTAGCTCTTACTTATTTTACATATTAATTTATTTGGTTTGTAGAAAAACATCCTAGATTATTAATAGAACACGAAGATTTTGAAAAAAATGAGCAAAATAGAAACTTTAGTTAAAATTTATTTGTAAATGAATTTTAGAAGATAATTAACCACAAATTTTTAATGTTAATATTTGTATAAGTACATTTAATAATCATTATCGTAATTTTAATATATAATGTATTGTTGTACGATTAAATATTCACAAACAAACACACTGCATCTACGTTTCAACCACGTTGGTGGTGTTCTGGAATTTTAATTGTAAGTTGATACTGTAGAATGCCGTTCAAAAGTAATTGGTACTTGCTATCTTCAAATTCTGCCTTTTTTGCGTTTCTCTTTTAACTCATTCTCCGAATAAAATTTTACATTCCGTTGTTCGAGGTCGACGTAATATGCAAAAGTTAATAAATATGTATTATAAAACCCTCGAAATTTTGACGCACGAGGTAATAACGTAAATCAGAAAAAATGAATGAGATCCGCCCGTGTGAATAAAAAGTGTCATCGTAATAGAGAGGTTCATTTCGTACAGCGGAAACATCACAAAGTTTATTTTACTGGTGATGATGATTGTTCATTACGAAATATTTGCCCTGAAATATTCACATTTTCATTACAAAGAGTCATATTAAGTCTTATACATAGGACCATAAAGTACTTGCATTGAAAAGAGAATGTGAATATATTTAAATAGTAAATTAATCGTCATAAGGCATTAAAGGATTAAAGTATAAAGCTACAACTCAGTAGTCTCAAGTTATCTGACTTATTTCCATGCAAATCTCCAAACAATTGACTGGAATCCAGCATAAACAAACGCTAAAAGGGTTTATTGTTAATAATTTATCTCGCCCTCTTTCCAGCTCTGCCTTTGATCAATTATTCAAAGTTTTCACTCACTTTGTGAGAAGCGTTTGTTCATTTATTCAGACACACGAAAAGATTCTATTTCAGACGTGTCTCAGTCGTTGCCTTTCGAGAACTTGTCTCTCTTTCTCTCTATGTGGCTAATATAGAATCAAGATATATAAACAAAGTTTTCGAATTCAGAATTTAGGTTAAAACATCATTTGGCTGCGAGGTCATTTCGTTTTAAATACAATAATAAAAGTGGGTTTTAGGAAGCTGAATTCGATGTTCATAAAACATGTTCTAAAGTAATTTAAAAGGCACCATTTGGTGAATCCGGCATTGGCTGCAATCTTCGCGTAGATACATACGCTGAAAGATAATATGAAGCAACACAGCCATTTATCTAAGAAGAGAGCTTTCTCGTGTACGCACGATACGCGTCACGGATTAAGCTTATGCAAAAAAGCTTCGCTGTTGAACCGCCTTCTGCATTATAACTTACAGAATACAGCTATCAATATCTATTATCGGTATAACTATCAGTTTTAACCATAGGCTTGTATTAACACTTTAATGTTGGTTTGTGCTGTAGCTTATCGCAGAATTTTATTTATTGGAGCGATTTATATTTAGGTACACAGTGGGTTACTTGTGGCAATGCTAGTAATATTTTTTAATTTACTATGATACACTACACACAGTGATTTAGAAAAATGTCTTTAAACTTAAAATTTTGAAAACGTTGTTGTACTGCATCTAAAAGCAAATCAATAGTATATTAAGTATTAAGAACGGTAAGGACATTTTGCCGATCGAAGACAATTGTTTGTCTGAGATCGGTAGTCCTTAACGTTCGCGATGCTTATAGCGTTTTTTGCACGATCGGAATAAAAAAAATGACTTAATAGCTATATTTCAAAATGATAAAGTACCTACCTTATTTTTTTATAAATTGACTGCGACAGCTACGGTAACCATAGTTATTATGTCTACAAGGTATTGTTCAAAGTGATTATCAAAAGTGTGCGTGCGTAGGGTGCTGTTTACAAAAACAATCTGAACACGCATTAAATTTTAGACAGTTATTGTGTATTGCAGTGCGGTTGCGTTTTTTGTGAAATTACAAGAATTTCTTTGTAATGAGTGATTCCGAGGACGACAACAGCGAAATTGAACGAGCCTGGGACATTGGATGTTCGGCAATAATCCTGGAGAAATCCAAGCTTCGTTATGAAAATACATATCGGATTTTTAAAGGCTGGTGCAAGGAAAAACACAGTTGTTACACTAACGAAAAAGTTTTATTGGCATATTTTGTTCGACGACATGAGAAACTAAAAGCGCCGGGAAGTCTGTGGGCTTAGTATTCAATGTCGAAGAGCACAATTTTTCTTTATGATTCCATTGATATATCCAAGTTTACAACCTTGATAGCTTACCTCAAAAGGAAAAATGTTGGCCACAGACAAAAAAGCTAGTGTGTTTAGTAAAGAATGTATAAACAAATTCTTAAATGAAGCACCAGATAAGGAATATTTAATTCTTAAGGTACCTACGTTTATATTACTTGTAATATGCAAGTTATAGTTAAATATGCTTATTTGTATTTTTAGGTTGGAATGATATTAGGAATATCAGGACCTTGTAGAAGAAAAGAGTTATATAACATGACTATAAGCGATATTGAAGATTGTAAAGAGTACCTTGTTATAAAAATTTCAAATACAAAAACAAACATTCAACGTACATTCACTGTTATTAACAAACATGATGAGCAAATTCACTATTTAGGAATTTGTCGAAAATACATTAAACTTCGGTCAAGCCAAGCAAAGAGCCATTTATTTTATCAAATGCAGCAATCAAATAGTGGGAAAACGAACAATTGGGGCTTGGCCATCAAAAATTGCCCAATATTTAGAACTACAAGACCCGGCTAGTTATACTGGTCACTCATTTAGACGCACTTCTAGCTTATAAAGGGGTAGATGTAATAGGGCTGAAAAAACATGGAGGTTGGCGAAGTTCAACGTTAGCAGAGAGTTATGTAGAAGATTATCTCCAAAACAAGATACAATTTGCTGAAAATATTCTACATGACGTTGGAGTATCACAATCACTGACCTCTAATTCTGCAACACTTTCTATCAATACAAATACTGCGCAAACGAGCGGTTTAACATTCAGCAATTGCAATAATTGTACCTTTAATTTCAATATTAATAAATAATTTGTCCGTTCTTTGTTGCTGTTTGATTAAATTACAGTAAATATATAGGATTTATATATGAAATTACTTACCGTTTTGTTAGGCCTAGCAACCAGTAAATGCAGCTTACTGTCCTGACAACGAATGTAGTAAGTAAACAAAAAAGACCGATCGTGCAAAATGTATTTTTTTAAATTTTGTGTCTTCAAAATGAAGGTCGCTACGAATTTTTGAATATGTTGACTTTAATGCTCTTTTACTCAAAACCAATATGCACTCAATAATAGTATACTAAAACACAAGTTGCATAAGGCATTGTCTTAACGTACGAGTGCAAGATTGAAAAACGAGGGAGCGTAGCCACCGAGTTTTTCAATGGACGAGTGTGTCAAGACGCCTTATGAAACGAGTTTTTTATACTATTTTTTCTATCGAGGAGAATTAATGAAAAAACGTTATAAAAAATTGCTGCGATCAAATTTGGTAAATTTAGTATATATATGTTGGCAGCAAGTTTCAAATTGCTGCCATCAAATTTGGTAAATTTAGAATGTATATGTTGGCATACATACTAAATTTACCAAATTTGATCATGAATACCAATCTTTGTTGGTGAAATTTTACTTAAAACAATGCTTTAAAAGACTCTCTTAAAACACTGTTTTTTAGCTAAAACAGTGCTTTAAGAATAACCTTAAAAAACCGAAATAGAAAAAAATTATTATATTAGTTACTCGCTTTGCATAAATACAATTAAGTGATGCAAAAGATTTGTTCCATTCGAAAACGTAAAAATGCCAGGTTTTCAAAATTTTGGAGCTTTTCAAACATTTATTTCTCAAAAATTGTCCACATCAATTTTACTTTCTTATACTTTCAGTATAGGGAAGTAGTAATGTCATGAAAATTTTAAAAATTCAAATTTTGACGGAAATGGTTGATTTGGACCTCCAGGAACCAAAGGTTTTAAAAACGTCTGTCTGTGAGTGGGTGGGTATGTGTGCTCCATAATTCTCAAACTCCGATTTTAATAAGGTTTGGAATGTGGTGGTATATCAAATTGAATCGGGGAAATATGTTTAACCAAAAATCCGAAACCGGAAGCGGAATCTAGACATGTTTTTTTGATAGCAATTTTTAAGATACAAAATTTTATAAATTTAAAAACTGAATCCAATAGAAGATTTTAGGCCAAATCCAATGCTTTGTTTCAGAACTTTCTAGCTTTAAAACAGCCGTCGCTATGATTGTTTGAAAATTTTGATTTTAGCTCCTTATTACTGAAAAATAAGTTGATAAATCGGCTTTAAATATTTTATCGTAATAGCTCTATAGAGACACATTGTTACTGTGCACAAAAATTTAAAAGAAAAGCTATGAAGTGAAAAAAATTTCGGAAATTTTCCAAAAAGTGTGACTCAATAACTAGAAACATGATTTATTTTTAAACTTCCAAGCTCAAGGAGCTATTATGGAGCTACAATTTAGTTTGAGTCTTAGCTCACAAATTTCTTGCCGACGTTTTCTATGATTTTTTTTAAATTTGAGTTTTACATCTTTGTTGCTCAAAAACGTGTTACCAGACCGGGATGAAAATTGCTATTGGAAATGCTCTAAGGGTACATGTGAGGATTTCCGTCTTTCTTCAACTTTATTACTCTACACCGCATCGAATTTCTTGCCAGACGCCAGCCCGAACATGTGCTTTGATGACCTGTGACATCATCTACCCCTTGGTTTGCTTAAAAACCAAGCGGGGCATTCAATGTTAAGCTCTTGTTGGTGACGAATTGGAATTAGTTGTATTGGACGTTTTAATTGAAAATTTATTGCAATAAATATTTAAGAGCATTAAACGCGTCTTTTTACTGAGCAAGCTAATATACACAATATTACAAGATACTAGAGCTTGTAGAACTACTAAAACTGTAAAACGGTAAAAAATATCAAGGTTTTGACTTTCTCAAAAGCATACTGCTCAAAAACTGGCTACACGCTTTGTCTTTAGTTGTGTAGGCCAAGTGAACTATAAATGGGCTACAATTTGCTTGCTTCAGTCCGGTAAAGTCTATATAACACTTTCTGTGAATTTCTAAAAATCGAAAATTCTCACACTTTTAGTTAAGCAACGAGGGATGATAAAACGTTAAGTTCAAGCGCTCATGAAAAACAGTAGAATAAAGCTTACATATATCTTAACTTTTAGGTACAGCAATATTTGGGAGGGGGAGGTTAAATTGTTCTCTTCTCACCATTTTTTGGCTGACACATTTTCTTTCGCCTCTATTTTTCTTTAGTCTCGAGAGATATTTTTTCCAAAAAAATGTATATCTATTTTTTTCTCACAAAGAATTTGAAAATTATGATTCTACAGTACGGTCATGCAGTGGACCATGCCTGCGGCAAAGATGTCACCTATCTGCGGTCGATCTCGTTAGAGTTGTGAGTGTACTGCGATGACTGAGATCATTGTTGGAGCCTAAAACGTTGGTGCTTTTGTAAATACGAGTAGGAATTCTAAAGTATAGAATCGATCAGGCGAAGTGTTTGGCTTATTTTTTTTTTAACTTTCTAAGCCGAGGGATCTTGTAGTGAACTACAAATTTATTTTTTACTAATCCCCCAAATTTTGCTCTAACATCCTCTACAAATATTTAAAAAAATGAAAATTTAAAATTATTTATGTATTAAAAATTGCAAACTTTAATCGTTATAAGCTTTAAACAGTTTAATAGACTATTTGCACTTTTGCAGTAGTTTATTAGGATAAAAAAGAATTTTAAACTATTTTGAAAATCAAGATAAGAAACATTACTTTCTAACGTACTTAGTTTGAGCTGCAAAAATTATTGAAGTTTAGGTCATTAACCATATACATATTACAAGCTATTCTGTTAACCTCTTTAACCAACTCTAAATCATTTTACATCTAAGTGCGCACTCAGACACTTTACTAAGATTAGAAGTAGTTGCCTTTCTAGGCCATATGCTTTATAAAATCTGTTCCGCACTCAAAAAAGGAACTAAGAACATTTGAACTACGGCGAAAGTGACTAATCCTCCTGATCTGGCCATGTTGCCAACTGTAATAAGTTAGTAATATTTCTGGATAAGTCGCCAAATATTTTGAAAATTATTTGAAACCGAGTTCACCGCCCGTGTTGGATTTTGTTAGTTTAAATATTGTAGAAATCGAAGTTTGCGCGTGGTACTGTTTAGAAAGTAAGAATCGTGAGATTCTTTAAAACAACTTTTGAGTCTTTATCGTTTTTTTAAAAACGATGCTTAGCCTTTTGACTGCTCACGGCGAATTAAGTCGCAAACACTTACCGTTGCTGAGGCGCTACGCCCGAGTATACTCATATACTGCTACTGCTATAAGCAATTTTACTCAAATGCTTTATATTGGTGCACTGTTAGCTGCAGAACGTGTTACCGTTGAAATTTTGTGAGGTCAACGAAAGTAGTGTTGCATTTAATTTGGTATTGTAAAGGTCTTTTAAGAGGTCGAATTGAATAAAATTCTATTCAGATGTGATGTTCTATAAATTAAAGAAGCAATAAAAGTGTGTACCAAAAAGGTAAATCCAAAATAATTAATAATATGTAAGCGCGTGTAAGAGCGCACAAGCACATCGCCGACGGCCGCCTAAGAACGTAACAGTCAAAGAGTTAAAGAGTTATTTTGAGACACCTTATTGTTGAACCCTGGAAAACGCACCGGATTCCCGCAAATAAGTCACAAAACTCGTATAAAGTAATTTTATTTCATTATCACCAGTTGAAATTCCCGGTTGGGCGATGCCTTTATACATTATTTTTTGATTTTTGAAATTTCTGTTAAATCAACGTTTTTCAGTCATTTATTGGCGCGGGAATAACGTAAAAGTATGGGAAAGTACCAGTGACGTGTTTCGGTCATTATTTATTATTATAAATTTTTATCCAAGATTTCTAGGCGGCAATTTAATGTTGGTTACAATTACGTTTTATTACTAGTTAATAATATGTTGATATCCACGTGTTATCTCCTAGTTTTCTGGTTCTAAAGTTAATAAATAAGTAATAAGTAAAAAAAGTTCTTTTTCGTACTGATACAGAAACACGTTTAAGTCGAGTTTTCTGAAAACGGTTAGCTCTACGAGAAAAAATGAGCGTGCTAGTTAGATGCATTTTTACATCTCAAAATCATATTTATCAAGTAAAATTGGAAAAGGAATAAAACAATATTTAAAAGGAATGATCTATCGCACCCAGTTTGGGAAGCTTCTATCACTCCGCTGGGAAGCATATTAGAGTAAATGAACAACTTTTTACAGTTATATTAATTGGTTAGTTTTTAGTCATATTATAAATTAAATGGTTTTGGAAACTTAAAAATCTGGTGTGTCATTATCAAAGTTTGTTATTAGAAAGCAAGATTTATTAAATTGCATAAGGGCTGTATAATCATTGTTATGCTAACGAATAATATATAACTAACTTTAAAATTAAATTGTAAATTTGTGGGGAATAGAAACCGTTTAACGGCAGTAATTTGATTCTATTGCGTACCCATTTCTTATTGAATGTTTATCTAGTTTTATACTTACATAATTACATTAGCTGTTTCTGCTTATGTATCGAAATTAATGAGTAATTCAAAATAATTAAATGTTATGTATCTGCGCTAGTTCATTCCGCAGTAATATACACACACAACTAATTTATTTTCTGCCAATTACCGCTTTGCTGTTCAAAGCAATATCTAATTAAAAACGACAAGCAAGCGTAAATGTACTATTTACATTCAATTTATTTTCGTATTCTGGATAGATTTGGATGTGTATGTGTTGGTGTTTGTGTTTGGGAACGACCAATTCAATTTAAATTCATTTCTCATTTCACGGTATCGGGTGTCTATAAACGCGTTTAAAGCGATGGAGTGACATTCCCGAATTTCTGATGCGAATACGGTTTCAAACCTTTATGTAAATATAAAGTACTTTCCATTCACTGACGATGTCTTTAATTGTGTTCCCACACATGCTGGAACAGACACGCATTTGGTGCGATATTGCTCTGAATAATGAACACGTTACGGAAATTGTGACATAATATTTTACAATATTGTAAATATCTTTTATTTTGTTGAATTATAATTGGTACACCTGTACGTATTTGATTTAATATTTAGGTGTGTCTTATAATCGTGATAAAAAGCAACTACATTTTTAAACGATGTTTAAGAAATTGCGCCAAATAAGCACATCAAAAGTGATGTAAATGTATTCGATAAATTAGTAGCTACGCTTGTGGCTTTGAATAATCAGTTTAACAAAATTTCTTAAATTAAAACAATATTAAAAAAGAAAAGAACATAAAGTTTTAAATATCTTCGAAAACGCGTTGGAACTTGATGAGCCTAGACCTATTTTAATTATCTATAATAGAACAAGATACGCATTCGTAAAATAAGAAATTTTATAGCAAAACTACTGTTTTCCAACAATTTTATAAAGTATTGTAGCTGTGCAACTCAAATCAATTACCTGTGCTCGACCTAATCGCTCATGATTGGTCGAGTTGTCTTTGAAGATGGTTTCCTTACGTCACACTAGGTACAGCTTTTAGTTGCGTGGCTTCTCTGATGCACTATTATAATTTTTTATTTGCCACCTTTATTAATTATAACCCTACGTTGTGTTTTATTTTTGCTTTTATTATTTATTACCTTCTTCAAAGTAAACCCACTCTTACAAGGGCAAGAGGGTTGAGAATCAGCTTTAAATAAAACAATGATAAACCTTTGATTTTATTTATTGTTCAAAAAGAATTAAGTGCGTTGGCTATGTAAAGTGTACATAAACTGTCTATATCAGGCAATAAGTTGTCAGAAACATTCCCTCCCTTGACCGCGTAGTTCGCGCTCCAAATCAGTACTCGTAATGCATGAATTACTCGATCAAGATTTCACAGCAATTGCGCTCTCAATGAATTCGCATAAATCTAAAAGATATTTGCGCTTCCAGAGGACGCATACACCTTACTCCCTTGATCGCGTAACTCGCGCTCCAATCCGGTACTTGCAGAAATTACCCAATCAAGATTGCTCAGCAATTGCGCTCTCAATGAATTCGCATAAATCTAAAAGATATTTGCGCTTCCAGAGGACGCATACACCTTACTCCCTTGATCGCGTAATTCGCGCTCCAATCCAGTACTAATGCAGAAATTACCCAATCAAGATTGCTCAGCAATTGCGCTCTCAATGAATTCGCATAAATCTAAAAGATATTTGCGCTTCCAGAGGACGCATACACCTTACTCCCTTGATCGCGTAATTCGCGCTCCAATCCAGTACTAATGCAGAAATTACCCAATCAAGATTGCTCAGCAATTGCGCTCTCAATGAATTCGCATAAATCTAAAAGATATTTGCGCTTCCAGAGGACGCATACACCTTACTCCCTTGATCGCGTAATTCGCGCTCCAATCCAGTACTAATGCAGAAATTACCCAATCAAGATTGCTCAGCAATTGCGCTCTCAATGAATTCGCATAAATCTAAAAGATATTTGCGCTTCCAGAGGACGCATACACCTTACTCCCTTGATCGCGTAATTCGCGCTCCAATCCAGTACTAATGCAGAAATTACCCAATCAAGATTGCTCAGCAATTGCGCTCTCAATGAATTCGCATAAATCTAAAAGATATTTGCGCTTCCAGAGGACGCATACACCTTGCTCACTTGACTGAAGGCAATTCGGACTTGCTTATCCCTCTTCTGCAGACGTCTAAATAAAACGGAAGCCTCGATTTTCCTCGTACGCTCAACAGTAATCTATTCAAGTTCTCCGTGCTGCTCTTCGTGACCAGTCAGATACCAAAAATCCTCCCCACTCAAGTACGGGTAACGTTTTTATCAAAATTGCAAATCCTGCCCCCAAGACTCGGCCGTGCATCAAGTTTTCCAATCAAATTTCAGTCCGGTTGTCAAAGTTAATTTCATTGGTGCAACACTACAAAATCCCCACACTCTAAAATTTCCCACTCTTGAGTTTCCTGAATCTGAATTTAATTATTATGCTAAAGCCACCCTAATTTATGTTAATGCGTGAAGCTTCGGCATTTCCTAGTATTTCAATTTCTTCAAACGCGGTACCTGTTCTCTGACAACTTAATCCCTGCTAATGTGAGCTCTGCAACTTGGGCTCTTGCGCTATTTCTGCAACGACACACATCCTCAAATGAAATATGATCTATGCAGTCGTAAAGGGGATTAAACTAAATTATTTCCAGACCTTTTACATAACAGAAAATAACACGTGCATTCCCACGCATGTGTGAATATACGTGTGTAAATTGTTATAAACTATTATAATTACCAATAATATCGTGGAATGAATTAACCTATTAAGGTAACAAACTTAAATATTTCATTATTTAAATATAATGTCTTTTATTCTTAATCTACCTGTAAAAAATTATCTACTCTACTTACCTTACCTTTCCCTGTAAATTTGTAATAAGATCTCAAGAGGTGAACTCTCACATTCTTCCCCTGAGAACTTATCAATTTTTTTTTTCTAAACAAAACAAAATTAGAAGTCTCACACGTTCCTATTGAGGCACTTTCAGCACTTCTCGCGTTACACAATACTCTACCTCACTGCACTGTGTCGCACTGTATGTGGCGTGCAGCAAATTTACATATGGAGCCTCGTCCACGGCCCTTCCTGAGACGGCGCCTCCTCCTTGAGCTCGCACCTGCTTCAGCTGTGGTCCTGGATTCACTCGTGCCTTCTTTATTCTTCCCCAGTTCTTCACCTCCTCGACGGAGATTGCCTTTTTGGTGCGGGACCATTTTCTGCAACCTCCGTGGTGGTGGCGTCGTTGCCGGCGGTTTTTTTTCTGGTGGGTGGCCTCTTGGCTGTTCCTCCATATTACTGTCTCCTTATCCTGTATCCTCTTTGTTGGTTGCTCCGGAATTGGACCCTTCACTTCCTTCCCTTGGTTGACCTGTTGCTTTATCTTCACAAACGCCTTTTCTGCTCTCCTCGCACATCCTGGGGTTGGCGGCCTTCTATTTACCAAGACCATTTCCCAGTCAGCAATGAAATCACATTCCTGTGCCGTACTGTACACGTTATCTACCTCCAAAGGCTGCGACTCGACGCTCACACCCGCTGCTTCTGATGTTGACGAATCTTTGCTTTCCTCCTTCAGCGTCGAAGTGCTCGCTTCCGTCGTCGCAGGTTTCACCCAATTTCGCTGTGGCAGTGCATTTCCACAATAATCTAGTACCATTAGTTCTGGTTCGATCAATTTTCTTGTCTCGTTTTCATTTTGAGAATCTCGAGGGTGTTTAAAATCTCCATGTTCACAGTATTCGACTCTGTGGTCAACTCTGTTTTTTTTTCCACTGCGTTCCGCAATGTTTCGTTTGTTTCCAGGGCTTCATCTTCATCCATTTTCGTCGTTAAAGTTATCGAAAAATTTTCCTTCACATCTTCCACTGCACATATATTGTTTTTCAATAGCGGTATTGTAAGACTATTTTGTTCTTCATCGTATATTTGAAGTACTTGATTTTCATAATTTATGATAGAACGTTGTCGTTCCAAAAAGTCAGTTCCCAATATTATTGGCTTAACCAAATGTTTTCCGACAAGGCAAGGAACTCGGAATACGTGATCTTGAATTTCTAATGGAATTAGAGCTTGTACTCTAATTCGCGCCGTAGGTTTTCCGACAGCCCCTCGTAGTTGGATTCCAGGAACTGGTAAATACTCGATATTGCTACTAATCGTAATTAATCGATCCCACTCGTCCTCCGAAAGGCAGCTGATCTCGCTTCCCGAATCCAGTAACGCGTTAATCCAGCCACTATGTAATCGTATTTTTATTTCTGGTAAAATTCGTAACTTTGATACGTTTGCGTCTTCCGCTCCGTTTTTTTTTCGTACAGATAAAATTTTCAATTCCCTATCGGGATGAACAGGATGCCAGTTCAAAGTTGTATATTTTAAAATTGTGGACACAATGGGTCGGTCCGGCTCTGCACTATTTCCTATTTGCATTTCTTCCCCATTGCAAGCCCCAGCTATTGCGTGTGGCCCTGGTTCCTCACAGCTGTTGCCTGTCCTATTGTGAGGGTTGCGCGGTTTCTTCACCCTCGTCCTACGCACGTGCGGCTCAACTTGAGATCCCGTTATGTTTTGCCGTTTAGCAGTATTCGTCGTAGGTACAGCATTTTGTATCGGTATTTTGCTTGCAGGTGCATTATAATCGGTTATATTCCCTAAATTTTCGCATGGTTGAAGTGATGGTGCGCTGTTAATTTTGCGTTTTAATTCTTGTTCACCTGTTTTGCATTGATTGGCGGTGTTTATGACATTTGTGTACGTGATTTTATTTTTGTGTAGTTTGTTGTTCTTTTTGCTAACGTTAATTTTATGTGCGTAACTGGATGGTTTTGCAATTGTTCGGGTCGGCTCATTTATTTTGTACTTTGAGGTGAATTCGCGAGCCCGGTGTTCACCTCTCTCGCATTTCCCGACGGCTGATTATTGTGTGTTTTAAAATTGCTTCTGTTCGCGACATTATAGGGTTTATTCTTATAATGATTGTTTTGTCGGCCGTTTTGCCACTTGTGTTTATCATTCGAGAAGCGCGTATCTCTCCATTCGTAGTTTTTTTCTGTGGTTATTTGCAGAAAGTTCCGTCGCAGGCCTACTTTCAAAATTAAGTGTCCTTGTCTGTGGCAATGTTTCGGTTTTATTACGTGAGGCTTTTCGATCACCTCGTATCATATCAAGTCTGCGAAGGAAGTCTGCTGTGCCTGTTATGCTTCGGTCGTTTTGCAGTTGGAATAATTCGCGGACGTGCTCTGGGAAATGCCGCAATAAATCGCTGATTAACATTGCTTCTGGAATCGCCGGTGATAGACGACGTGCCTTGCTGATGTAAAATGCAAAGTGGTCCAGCATCGTTTGTTTTGAACTTACACTCCAATGCGTGGTGCTGATCTCATAACGCAGTTTTTGCTGCGAGTCCTCTCCCCAGAACGTTTTAAGGAAATCTTTTTCAAAATGTTCATACGTTGTCCATCCGTCTTGATATATGGATTTCCAGCTTTTTGCCTCATCTTTCAAAAATTGAAGAACAAGTTCCAATTTTTGCTCTGAATTAAGTTTTAATCTTCGTGAATACGTAGTGACGTCATTCAGAAAATCAATTGGATTTTTCGAGTCGCTGTTTGAGAAACTTGGCTTTTCCGGGAGCGTTGCCAGCAGCACTGTCTTTTCCCATGGATAAATAGGAGTTCCTTCCCCAGTTTGCTGGTTTACTAAGGATGATGTTGAAGGCATCGCGACGCTCGCGGTTGAGGCCATCTCGTGGATTTTAGATGACGCAGATTCACTGGAGGTAAGTCTCCCGCAATTTGACATTGATTCTGTTACTTTAATAGTTGCCTTTACTGGTGGCACCGGAGTACTTAATTTGTTTATCCTATCTATGACCCCGTTCATAAAATCTTTGAGACTTGTAGCGCGTTCTTGCTCTCGAATCTCTTGTGCTCTTTCCCACTGGAAAAACCAGTCTGGTACAAAAAGGGTTGGTAGTTCATCATCGTGATCTTCCCCATCGTGTTGGTCGCCGTTGCCCCCGTTGTCGTTTTCATCGACCTGGTTTCCGAGGATCATCTGCCCATTGTCCACCTCGTTCACGTGCAGTAACACCTTATTTTGTTCTGAACTTTCAGGTGCGGTCGCTATGCTGTCTTTGTTTGTGTTCATTATGGATCTGTTTTATAACCCTTTTTTTTTAACTGTTTTTCTCGTCCCCTTTGTTTAAAACCTCGTAATCCTGGTCACTAGGCACCACTTTTCTGTAGCTGTGCAACTCAAATCAATTACCTGTGCTCGACCTAATCGCTCATGATTGGTCGAGTTGTCTTTGAAGATGGTTTCCTTACGTCACACTAGGTACAGCTTTTAGTTGCGTGGCTTCTCTGATGCACTATTATAATTTTTTATTTGCCACCTTTATTAATTATAACCCTACGTTGTGTTTTATTTTTGCTTTTATTATTTATTACCTTCTTCAAAGTAAACCCACTCTTACAAGGGCAAGAGGGTTGAGAATCAGCTTTAAATAAAACAATGATAAACCTTTGATTTTATTTATTGTTCAAAAAGAATTAAGTGCGTTGGCTATGTAAAGTGTACATAAACTGTCTATATCAGGCAATAAGTTGTCAGAAACATTCCCTCCCTTGACCGCGTAGTTCGCGCTCCAAATCAGTACTCGTAATGCATGAATTACTCGATCAAGATTTCACAGCAATTGCGCTCTCAATGAATTCGCATAAATCTAAAAGATATTTGCGCTTCCAGAGGACGCATACACCTTACTCCCTTGATCGCGTAACTCGCGCTCCAATCCGGTACTTGCAGAAATTACCCAATCAAGATTGCTCAGCAATTGCGCTCTCAATGAATTCGCATAAATCTAAAAGATATTTGCGCTTCCAGAGGACGCATACACCTTACTCCCTTGATCGCGTAATTCGCGCTCCAATCCAGTACTAATGCAGAAATTACCCAATCAAGATTGCTCAGCAATTGCGCTCTCAATGAATTCGCATAAATCTAAAAGATATTTGCGCTTCCAGAGGACGCATACACCTTACTCCCTTGATCGCGTAATTCGCGCTCCAATCCAGTACTAATGCAGAAATTACCCAATCAAGATTGCTCAGCAATTGCGCTCTCAATGAATTCGCATAAATCTAAAAGATATTTGCGCTTCCAGAGGACGCATACACCTTACTCCCTTGATCGCGTAATTCGCGCTCCAATCCAGTACTAATGCAGAAATTACCCAATCAAGATTGCTCAGCAATTGCGCTCTCAATGAATTCGCATAAATCTAAAAGATATTTGCGCTTCCAGAGGACGCATACACCTTACTCCCTTGATCGCGTAATTCGCGCTCCAATCCAGTACTAATGCAGAAATTACCCAATCAAAATTGCTCAGCAATTGCGCTCTCAATGAATTCGCATAAATCTAAAAGATATTTGCGCTTCCAGAGGACGCATACACCTTGCTCACTTGACTGAAGGCAATTCGGACTTGCTTATCCCTCTTCTGCAGACGTCTAAATAAAACGGAAGCCTCGATTTTCCTCGTACGCTCAACAGTAATCTATTCAAGTTCTCCGTGCTGCTCTTCGTGACCAGTCAGATACCAAAAATCCTCCCCACTCAAGTACGGGTAACGTTTTTATCAAAATTGCAAATCCTGCCCCCAAGACTCGGCCGTGCATCAAGTTTTCCAATCAAATTTCAGTCCGGTTGTCAAAGTTAATTTCATTGGTGCAACACTACAAAATCCCCACACTCTAAAATTTCCCACTCTTGAGTTTCCTGAATCTGAATTTAATTATTATGCTAAAGCCACCCTAATTTATGTTAATGCGTGAAGCTTCGGCATTTCCTAGTATTTCAATTTCTTCAAACGCGGTACCTGTTCTCTGACAACTTAATCCCTGCTAATGTGAGCTCTGCAACTTGGGCTCTTGCGCTATTTCTGCAACGACACACATCCTCAAATGAAATATGATCTATGCAGTCGTAAAGGGGATTAAACTAAATTATTTCCAGACCTTTTACATAACAGAAAATAACACGTGCATTCCCACGCATGTGTGAATATACGTGTGTAAATTGTTATAAACTATTATAATTACCAATAATATCGTGGAATGAATTAACCTATTAAGGTAACAAACTTAAATATTTCATTATTTAAATATAATGTCTTTTATTCTTAATCTACCTGTAAAAAATTATCTACTCTACTTACCTTACCTTTCCCTGTAAATTTGTAATAAGATCTCAAGAGGTGAACTCTCACAGTATGTATGTAATAAACATTTTAAAGCAATACTCTAAGCAACGAACAAAAATAATTTTTAATTTTTCGTCTATAAAGTGGCCATTGATAAATTGTTAGAATTCGCCTGAAAGACAGTTTCACAATGCAAACTTTTTAAAATTGCTTTTAATTAGTTTTTATGCTATTTGTGGTAAAACAATGTAAAATCTGTCGCAAGGTAAAACTGCTAAATGATATCCAGCTTCCCGTTTACGTCAGTTGCAGCTACGAGATAATTCCAATATTTTCCTTACCCAAATGAGTTTTGAAGTCAAAGTAAGGGACACAGACGGATGAAACCATATATTTTACTGCAAATGTTATACAATACGCTCTGTTTCCTTCTGTTGTTATATTATGTTGCACTGTCTTATAAAATATATGTAGTGCGATTGTGGTTTTATTCATTGGAAATTCCAACTTCAATCTGCAGTTACTGCCAATGAAACCCATTTCGAAAGCTCAACGTATGCGATAAACGCAAAAGTACAGGGGTTTGAAACAGCCTACTCTATATTGGATTTGATACTGCGCTAATGAAACATATTTACGACATTTCGACAACGGAAACCGAGTTTATTTTTAATTAATGCGGAAGGGCTCAATATACAAGTGCCTTTTATTTACACGGCCCTTTCTAAAGCCCCATTTCCTTGACAGTTTATCAAGGGTTTACGGCTACTGAATATTTATCAACTATAAAACTACCCCAGTCAACAATAAAAATATGCAAACAAAGACATAAAATTTTGAGGTGAAAGCCGTATCAGCGTACAAAATTGAATAACATTTCTTAAGTTTATAGCCACTAATTTGGGCTGAATAAAAAGACATATCCTATAATGATGTTATTTGAGATAAATTATTACAATCCCGAAACCTTCGGAAATTCTATTTTAGAACGCCTTTCAGCTATTTGCTTTTGACATGACAATAGATGGTCGATAGCTGTGCAATACACATTCCTCTAAACTTAACGTACCTATTCAATGTTGGTACATGGTATTCATAGAATAACATTCGGTGGTGTACGTGTGAATATTATTCCTAAGACCTACAATGTAATAATTGCTGTCGATTTGAGTAACTATTTTTCTATGTACATAATACAACGTGAACTTGCTTTTATTTTTAATTGTGTTTCATTAATTTCATGATGTACAAAATATTAGCAGACCTCATCATTTAGTTCACACGTAAATAAAGCCAGAGCCTATCGTACTTGTTATTCCAAAAAAAACTTTTAGGTGGTGATATAACTCTATTGTACTACCTCAACAACATAACTGAGCAATCGTAAAGCAAATCACTGAATCACGAATGTAAAGAGAACAAAAAAGTCATTTTGAGATTTGAACCGTTCGACACAGTTGGAAATTAGAGAACATTAGAAACCCAACTATGAGGTTAATCCACTAAAAACAATAGAAAACAGGTATTGGATTCCTGATTTGAAATTTCGTCCATAAGCTGATTTTGGTTGCAGTTAATATTTGAAACAGAAAAATGCATTAAACTATACTTTAAGTATAACATCAAAGAACAGTGTTGCGACCTAGACACAAACCACGCACTTGCTTGAAATATCCATTTTAGCGTTTTCATTCTCCTTTCCAAACAATTCGCTCCCTAAAATAATGTACGTGAGTACTGAAACACTTTACGTATTAAGCTCGAAACAGCCTATGCTGTTTCCCTACTACAAATAAAACCAACTACGTAGAAAATATTTCTTGGGCAGTGATTCTAGTTTTAAAACTCAGTAAAATTTTTCAACTAAGATGTGAGAAGAAAGAACGATGTTTACACTTTTAGACCAATATGAGATACCGGTACTAAGTATTAGAGTATTTTTTAACATTTTTTAAAGAAATATTTCAACATAAAGCGTTATAAAATCGTAAGCTGTTACATGGACATTTACAAAATGACGCGACGCATCGAAGCCTCATATACGTTTATGGTTGGCACATACACATATACAGCAAGTCCCAAGTACTTCAACATTGGTGTCTCGAAAACGGCAAGAGATACAAAAGTCTGCTAAATAGATAAATTTATATTATTTATAAATTCTAGCTTTACTTCGTTGAAGTCCATATTTATTGATTATAGGTACATAAAACAAATATTAATATTTTTGATGTGACAGAAACCAAAGCGTTCATGTCCTACTAATACCATAACATTTTGGTATCTGATGATAAGTGTATCACCAAAAACAGCACTCATGAGAAATAGAGAAGTTTGCAATTCAATCTGCTCTTTTCTAATAAATTAAAACAAATTACCAACGCTTGGCCAGGTATAACTTTAGAGCAGGCATGGACAACCTTTTGAGTAGCTGGGACCAATTAAGGATCTGTTTATGTATGTATCGGTAAATAAGAATTGATAAAATTTTACTTTTTTTTTTGGGAAAGATCGCGATTGTCAATATTTGAAGAAATGTTTGTTGTTGCTGGTCGAAAAGTTTTTTCTAGATCAGTGCCAGTAACTCTTAATCTTCTGTTTTTTCCAGTAATTGTTGATCTGCTTTTTGATTTAATATGACAAGCATTGTTGTTACGTACGCCGTTATGCCCAGCGCGCTTTGTACTCTTAATATGATTGTTATTCGTATTTTTTTTTAGTAAATACTTATCATTTTAAATTAAAGTTATCCCGGCGTCGCGTCGTTCGAAGTTTTTTTCAAAAATAAAGATATAGTTTGTTACCGTCATTTGTTGTTTGTATCAGTTTAAAATAATAATATCGGAATATCGATCTGGCGGTTCGGATTGGTGGTTAAATAGAACATACACGGAGGGCCAGAAAAAAGAGCCCCGCGGGACGGGACGTAGGTAGCCTATGCCTGCTTTAGAGGCTTTCTAAAATTCTAATGATGCAAGAATCACTCCAGATGACTCGGAAACGACTTTTAGAAAATATCCAGCATTTCAAATACATTCTTCAAAACAGTGCCCTTGAATTAAAAATATTCGGTAAGGTGTGTTTCACGAAAATTATATAATACAGTTGAGCTACCCATTGTAGCTGATGTAATTAGAACAAAATTGTTTGTTTCGTTATTAAATATTTTTTACATATTGATTGTTCATTAATATCGAAGGCGAAGAACTGATTAATTTTTATTCCTGTTATGTAATACTCAAACTAAGGTGGTAGATAGTAATAATGTCCTACCCTGTCTTGCTGCACAAAGTGAAACAAAAACCCGTCTAAAATCGAAACAATGAAAGGGTGCCGTTTGAAAATTTGTGGATGACATTACTATTAATATACATCGAAAAAAGACTAGGATACGAAACTCAAAACAGATATCTCGGTTTGCCCAGTTAAATATTACCACAGTATACTTATTCATACAGTAGCGAAAGTAAAGGTCATTTATGGTAATTATAGCACCAAGCGGCGAACAAGTTACACTAAAGTTTGACAGCTAACGGTAGTAGTGTTTCTCTGCTTTTTAAACGTTATAAGAACAATTTTCAAGTTGTTTGCCAGTGTTTTTATAAAAAATTTATTAGTGATATACCAATCTATTATGAGAGTCTCGAAAGGGAGCGCATGTTCCGCCGTAAACTGCGAAAACAACGAAGGAAAGAATCCTAACCTTAGTTTTTTTACATTTCCCAAAGATCCAAAAAGATAATAAATTCTGATAAATATTAATACATTAAAGTTTGACTTTCTCGTCGTTCTAGATCAAAACAGTGGTTTGTAAACTGTAGACGTAAAGATTTACGTGAAAAGGAGGTGGGATATTTGAATAAAAACTGCACTTTGTGTACGCTGCATTTTGAAGATTCGCAGTTTATAAATGTTGATAAATCATATTACTGGCATTATCTTTGTATTATTTAAAAACCATTATATAATGTAGCTCATAATTTTTCTGTTTTGCTTATTAAAAATATGGTAACAACAACGAAGTAGTTTGGAATTTAAAACCCGCCATAATTTAAACGATAGTTTAACTTGTCGACCGCTTGGAGCGCCACCAGTTACAGTTTACCAGGCGTTATATGGGCGCTTTCGCTACTGTGTAAATAAGTATACTGTGATATTACTGTAATTGACAACAGTAACTGACAAGTACTTTAATTTCACTGCCAACCACAACAAAATGGAAATAAATAATTTATCTAGCTTGCACTGAAAATTGAAGGTCGCGTCTGAGATTGTTTCATAGAATTCAGACGTATCTTCAAAAATGACATTTCGTTGAAAGTGTTTTGGTTAACATCAAAGTCAATGCTGTATTCTGTTACGTGTGCATTTATTTATTTGATTCAAATTGTTGCATTTCCTGCTTTAACATTGTGAACACTGTCACACTTCATTGTGGATCAGACCTTTTTAACAAGCAAGAGATTACATCTTGTAATAAATTTATTTTGCGCGTTAAATTTATTTTGGTTGATTTCAGTAAATTTTGGATTTTAACGCAAGTTAGTTCGTTGACTTCTTGTCCATCCATTCTATTCTGCGATTGAGCGCTATCCCAAGATTTAGTTAGAGTAGTTGTTCCCTCTCCAGGCCTTTTTTACTATAAAACGCCGCGCCCTCCGCACTCAGAAAGTAAAAAATTCCTTCCCCGAACTTTAAGAACTGACTTAGCTCAACTGCTCCGTCTCATTGCAAATTTGTTTGTAAAAATTCTGGGAAATCCGTCAAGGCCTTTCAATTTCTAATTTATCCCGAAAGTTTAACTTTATCGTCCGCTCGTGATTTACAAATTTTTATACGTTGGTAATATTTTCTCTGACCGCCCATTATAACCATTAAATTTGTATTTAATCCAAGAGTTACAGACCTTGCCATTCAACTGTAAATTTAGAAGTTACCAAGATATTGTAAAGAATTTCTCAATTGAACTTTAATTTCCGATCTGGTCTTATTGCAAGGTGTAACAAGTTAGTAATATTTCCAGAAAACCTCCCGTATAACCACACAATACAGAACCTATATCGAACCTGTATTTAAATCTTTAGTCGATACAGGCTTTCTGTACCCTATGGATAGCGCGACGATAGAGATTACATATCGATTGGGTATAGTTGTCTTTACTAACTCTGTATATAAGATGTAAAGCTCCTGTACAGACAACATATAGTTAAAGTACAGATGCAGTTAAGATTGCGTATAGAGCACATGAAGGTACTGTAAAGATACGATATAGGTTTTTAAAGATACTATTCCGATGCTGTATGGTCCAAATTAAGGTGCGGTATAGATAATTCAAGCAATTAATTTTAGATAAAAAATAATATTTTTTTACGCGGATATATTTTCTTTTATAATATTTTATACAACCCCTCTGTATTTTTTTAGCTAATTTCATTTACACTAATGTATTTATTGATAGATTTTTAATTTTAAAAATGCGCTGCATACTTTACCTTAGCGGGGAATCGAACTGGCCATCTTTGGTTTGTGAGTCGGTCTCCTTGCACCCTGAGCTAATCTCGCCTCTTATAAGATTCGACCGCTAAATGTTTTAACAGTATTACAGAAGGTTATGATGGACAATATGATACAAATGTACTACCAAGAATTACAGTTAGGGTTAAACCGTTTTTTTTGCAGTAAAATTTATAGTGACGTTGCATAATATCTCGTTAAGGGCGTATAGTATGCTTGGATAAAACGTGATTAACAGGGACTACGTAGAAAACGCATTGGACGCTTAATAATAAAGTTAGACATTTTTGTGGGCTCTTGAAATTTTTAAAGTTAAATGTGTTTCTTGTTTCTCATTTTCTAATTTTGTTTTTTACATTAATTTTAATGTAGAGTAAAATCATTTTATAAATAGTTGGTAAAGTGTATCGTTTGTAGCTTTGCTAAGTTTTTAATAAACTGATGCCGAAACAAAAAAAAAGACAACTACGTAGTGTGCATACAAGCATTGACTATACTCTTAAGGTATATCAAAGATACAAGCGAAGTGGAAAAAAGCAGATATAAACGACGTTAGATTATATATAGTATTAAAATTTCAAGAAACACGTGAAAACAGATTATTTTGATAGAGTAAAGTATTAAGAAAAATAAACAGTGAAGAATTATAGGGGATAAAATATAAAACAGTATTAGTAGGTTCAGACATTTCGAGAATCTTACTTCGAAATAATTGATGTCTTTGTATTATTTTACCACCAACTATTTTAAAGTACATTATTTCTGAATTTCTCGCCATTGCTGAGGTCAGAATTGTAATTTCAAGAAAAAAATATCACGTAATATGTCCATGTTGATGTCGGTTCGTACTTTGTACTGCTGGCGCTGGGATAAGCTTTAAATATCTTTATCTTTTTGGTGAGTAGACTTTCCAAACAGGTCTGTTTATAAACCCCCATAAAGGTTTACAGCTAATCTTAAGCCATGCATTGTTTAACGTCCGGCTTGGTTTTAGGTTTTACCGTTAAGAAAGTTTCTTTGCAATTGAGTCATTCTTATTGTGTTTCGCTGGAAAACTTTTAGCCGATGAAATATATTTATTTACAAATTTTTTCCAATTACATGTTCAAAAACACTTTACTTCTAGTGCTTTAGGTAATTTTTTTGGCCTTGGGGGGGGGGGGAATTACCCCTACTACCCCACCCCCCGTAAATCCGCGGTTGGACGTTATAAGTACAGCAAAACTGAGAAAATGCTCTCTGCTGTAGGCACATCAAAAGGTATAGTATTGGTTATAGGTGTAATAACAGTTTATGATGAAGGTTATCATTTTATTTACTTGTGGTTTATAGATATTGTGGTAAATGATCCCCCTATCGAAAATAACTCCACATTGGAGACAGCAGCCTTGGTTAATGATTATGTCATAAATTATTATTATAATTGTAGGAAGCACACAAATCTCCAAGGTTCCATCAAATTCGTAAACTTTAAATTCTTGATCTTGTTGATGCGCCATTTTTAACGTTTTTATACACAAGGCCAACAAATAAAGATAGTGTTTAGATTGACGCTATACACAGCGGTTTTAGGCTTAAGATAAAACTGTAAAGACAGGCAGTATATATTTAGCACAGATTCGATAAAGACAAAATCGGTAATTGCGCTACAGGTGCGATATAGCCTGCATGAAGATATTGTAGAGATTTGTTAAAGGTACAACTGTAAAGACAATCAGTATATATTTGCTACAGATCCGATAAAGATAAAGTCCCTGCTTGAAGTACCGGTGCGGTATAGCATAGAATAAGATGTGATACAGATGTGATAAAGATAAAACTGTACTGGAAACAAGTATAGATATCATATAGATGCGGTAAATATTTAATCTATACAGTTAAGGTATAGGCTAAAGTACAGCTCCAATACATATTACACCTGTATCACGTAATCTTTACCGCATCTTTAAATATCTCTATCGCCTAGGACATCTTTATAGATTTGGTTATACGGGCCATCAAATGGTAAGTTATTTAAAACCGACCGTCCTGTCCATGCTGTATTTTACTGCTAATTTGAATATTGCAGCAATCAAAGTTTGTTGGTGGTAAAGTACAGAAATAAGAATTTTGAGATTGTTTAAAACAATGCCTAGGACATTATCGTAAGATACCTTAGTGATATAGTCAACTACAGGAATTAAAGAATGTACCGAAACCTTGGAAATAAGTCTCGTTTTATGGGAAGTTGGAAGTTTTATTATATTTTTATAAAAATTTAGTAAAGGTTTGTTCACGTTACTGGTTTTACTAATTTTTATTCCGGCTTTGTGTTAAACAATGAGAATTTAATATTGGTAAATTTAATCCGTATATATTGTTTTATGATAATTATTGTTTTAGGTAAACAAACCACACGAAAGCATTCTAAATGTACTGATTTCAAATTTAAATAAAGTTTTCAGATAAGCTATCAGTAAGTTGCAGCGGCCAGGTGGCACGGTCGTAATATTTATTTATAAGTTTAAATTTTACTTACTTGCAATTCCTTTGTACTTAGTTGAAATCCTTGGAATTCGTACTTTTCATTGCATATTTACTTAAATGCATTTAATTTGTTGTAATTTAGCGTAAGACAGACCGTTCCGAGGACTGACCAGGAATGCTTTGAGTCGCTTTCAATTTTGACCGCCCGTGAAAGCAAATGAGTTTTATTTCGCAATATTTTTGAAACCAGAATTAATTTATTGTTTATGTTTTTGATTAGAATTAAGTTGTACATAATGGGCTAATTTTCAAATACTTAAGTTAATGTTGTAAATAGTCAATATCCATTACATTGTTTGATTTGACGTGTTTGTGAGTTTTGTTTGGAGAAGGAATGCTCGCTGTTAGAGATATAACTACACACCTGGACATTCTTTACGCTGTTAGCTTTGCGCAACACCGGACCCAGTGGCGTACACAAGAAGACGTCGCACGAAGTAATTTTTGTTTTCTGGAACTTAAGTTTTATTCAAGCAGGAAAATTTGAGTGGCGACCCTGCTCTTGCAACCAGCTATTTTTGAAGGAAAAAATACGTTGCAATATTTTTCTATAGAACAAGCTCAGACGTGACATTCGCTATTCACTGCAAACTAGACAGTAAGAAAATAAGTTGTTGCACAGCTATACCAAAATTTAACATATTGGTTTTTTACTTTGGAATTTAAACTATGATTGGTTGGGCCAGCGGGTGTTCTAGTGGTTCAAGTCTCAGGCTTTGAACTAGACTCTCAACGGCAGTAGGTTCGAGTGCTCTGTCCGCCGCAAATTTTTCTAAATAAGTTAAATCCGGCGTGTCCATGGATGGTGTGTATGTTGGATTGCATGTCTGCCAGAGGTGGGGTGCATGTTAGACCGGTGAAAGAGCGCAAGTCCGCTGAGCCCGGGTAAGGGGGTGGGATGGGAATCATGGAGTCGTGCTCACGCACGGCCTCATAATTCCTTAAAAAAAACTATGATTGATTAAAAACTGGGCGCCGGTAATAGCAACTTATGAAATGACTATGATATTCTATTACACTTGGGGCTCCGAATATAAATGACACAAAACAAGTGTTATAATGAAAATTATTATTTGTCAATTTACACGTTACGAAGCATAACAATCGATGTTTACCAGGCACCTTTAGGTCCTATTAAATATTGATGTAACATGGAGGAATGTAACTCAAATTAAATAACACTATTCGGTTCAGCATTATCAAACAGCAAAATGTGAAACTGGGGGAGCTTACGGCTGAAAAACCTTTAATTAAAAAACTTCGTGTTTATGAATGTGCAAACTTATTATTAATACCTTAAAACTTAATTAATCTCTAAGTTTGCATTGTTTTTACACTGCTACATTAGAATTAAAATTTGAAAGGAAACAGTGGGTATAATCCGCGGTTTATAGCACAACGAGCGCCACGTCTATTTGCCTTGTTTGCTAATTTAACAGATTTACATTCCGGCGTTCGTATCAATCTAGTCTAGACTCGGTTTGCTTAACGAAAACGGTACCAAGTCAACAACGAACTCATTTCAAGCAAATCTAACTTTAACAAAACTGTGACGTAAGGCCCATAATTTAAACTTGATTTATTGTGAGACGAAATTCGTGTTCCCGTATTTAAATCGTAAATTCGGAAGTTTCGCCCTCCTTAAAGATATTGATTGATAACTGTTAGACCTTATGAATCTATAATGAAGAACGAGATCGACTCTCAAGGGAAAGTTATACTATTTATTGAATACAGCAGCACTACTGAAAAATTTATGTTGATTCGGAATATACGTCCAAATGGTTATATCAACAATTTCTTATCTTGAAAAATGTTGAAATTTTCTTTATAAGATATATTAGTTTAGAAATTATGAGTTATCTAGTAAATCAAAGTACTTTGATTTATTAGATTAGTTTTAACAGTTAAAACGTTAATACTTCTGAAGCCAATAGAACTTTTTCTTTATTCCTGTGTATCGTTTCAGCAATCAAATATTCGCAGATTATACTAAATTTTAAAATATTTATTGTCAAATAGTTTTTAAAGGGTCGAAAAAGCGACAATTTAAATATTTAGCTAAAACACACCTTTGAGTAACAGTACAATATAACATTCTGCAGGTAATACGTTGTTGTTCCTGTTTGGTAATAAGCATACAACTAAAATAAGTTTTAAAGAATATGCTGGGGGAACAATTTCTTATCGAAATATTTACTTTACTTATGAAAGAAATACATCCTCTTTTAACGATATAAATATGTTTGACAATATTTTGTAATTGTAACTGACAAACATTATATAAACAATACATTTAAAAAGGAATTTTTACGACAACTGATGATAATTATAGCAGAATTCGTTTTTGTTGACACCATTCCTATATATTTTTTTACCAAATGTACGCAACTGTTTATATTATTAATTTAAGATTGAGCATGTCTCAAGTCGGAAACAAGAATGTTTTAGATATTACAGGTTTGCCGTTTTGACAGGTAATGTTTAGTTGGTTTAAAACACGCTGTAACTTTAATAAAGTGCAGCGCGTTTGAATTGCTGTCATGCGCTTCATATTGAAACACCTGAAGCGGGATCAAATCCTGTGGGGCTAGTGGAGCAAATAAGGTTTTGCAGGTAACTGCCTTAAAGTAACAAATATATGACTTATTTAAGGCAGATTTAAACTCAATTGTATTATAAAATCAAAATTAATAAATCACCTCTTTATTGTACGTTTCAATTATTTGAACAAAACGTCTAAAAACTGTACACAAATTTGATAGAACAATTGATTTAAGAGAAGCACTATATTATAATCTAAAAGAAACACATCAAGAACAACTGCTTCTAATTCTAGACTCTGACAGGTGTTTATTATTAGTTGTATTATTGTTTATTATTAGTATTTTCAATTAGAAATTAATGTATCAACGGTTATTCTTGAATGGATTTTGGTTATGCATGGTGATACTGTACCTTTTCGCAAAAAAATGAGCTTCGTCCTAGAAGGCCAGCGGACCCGACTAAGATATTTCACGTAAGATAACTTTAGTGTGGCGGCACCTAGATTTCGCCTTAATTTGTCATGATCGTTATTGACATAGGCAAAATTTAGCCTCTACCTGTGGAAAAAGACTACCCAAATTTTTACTGATTATGCAGATAAGTATCTGCACTGAAACACAGTAAACCCGACGAGCCGCATAAATACGATCTACCACTGCTACCATGATCGTCCTATTCGATGTCGAGACCGATAGCGTACACCCACAGAGTCACTTTGGCCCACGTGGTACCAGTCAAAGTCAATGATGGTACTTTTCAAAACAAGAAAATGTGCCTTTCTCAATTAAGGTTACTTGGAGTCTCAGTACTAGTCAGCTACGCGCTGCTCAGATAGGTTAGTAACCGGCCTGATCATGTTGACCAGTACCTGAACAACGTCTAGAATGTGAATTTCCTGGGTCAACAATTTGATTATGAACTTGAGCAGGTGTACCGAAACCAGACTTTTAACGCCCACGTCCATAATACCAGCAGACATGCTACTTTATCTTGGTCATCAACTTCACCTGCCTATTGCTGGTCTCTAACCACCCATCACATCAGCTAAGTAAATATCTAACTACCTGTTGGGTTTCCCAAACGTAGAGTATGCGACTTAGTCAAACTTATAGTCTTGGCTATGAAGCTAAGAGTTTCTATTCTCAGGGCGTCGCGTCGAGTCTTAGGTGTTTGGCATCCATTATGGTAGCTAGTAAAAACTTTTTCTTATGAAATCTCACACCTAGTCTTTCTTAGTATCACTTAGAAGACCTTAAGCTTCTCCGACGAGAGGTGGACGTCACAAGTTAAAATCACCGAAGAGACCGTTACTACGCCGTCCTCGCCAGAAACAATACTCCAAAGAATTGTTACAGAAGATGAAACCTGGGTGTAGTATTGGGATCCTAAAACAAAACAATAGTAAATGCAATAAAAACATAATTATTCTACGCTTCCAAGATCCGGTCAGTTGGCAAAATCAAGGTCACTATGTTCTGTGATTCCAGAGGAACTTTGTGTTAAAAAATGAAAAATTACAGAAGAAACTTTTTGTACGACTATTTTAGAATATAAGCATTCTGATACAATTTTGAATTGCGGAATAACTACTTTCTTACACTTGTTATATAATGTTTCATTCTAACACTGTTCTGAGTAATAAAGGTTGCGTTTCTCGTCTATAAAAGTTTACAACGATCAGCGTTTGCGTTTTTGAATAAATGATTATTCAATTTCCAATTCTTCAAAAATTCCTGGATGGCGTCAAAGTAAAATTTGGGATAGGAGTAAAAACATTTATAGTTTACTGCAAGTTTTATAAAACGTTTAAAGAAATCGTGTAGGCATCTTTTACAAACTATTATTTTTAAATTTTGAAACCTTGAAGCAGCGCCATTGCGATTGTTTTCGGATTTTCACAAGGTACTCTCAAACAAGTTGTAGCTGATCCCGATTAGACAACGAGTAAATGGGCGTTAAAGTCGAGATCTTCAAAATGTTGTAGCGGCCGCCATTTTAACGGTAGAGAGCTTAGTAAAAAAATTTTAAATTTGCCGTAAGCCTTTCTCTTAGGTGCCGTACTCAAATTTCCAAAATTTAGTTTTGAAAAAAGAACGCTAGCAAAAAAATGTCTAACTTCTTAACTAAAGCTTAACTAGAACTACAATTTTCGACATAATAATTCGTGTTGGGCGTGGTGCTACGCCCACCGCATTGAAGCTCTAAGCTTATTGTGCCCCAAAGATTCTTTTACTCCATCAATCCAGTATCCCTGATAAAGTTCAGGATCCTGTTGATGGGTGCTTCCGCTATTTCATCGGGTTCCGCAAATTGCACCCCGAAGTGCATATGCCTTTTATCTCCTAAAGCAGGGCATTCACCTAAGATGTGAATTGGTGTTTCATCTTCTTCACCACACAATCGGCAGGTGGGGTCTTCTTCCACTCCCAATAGATTGAGGTGTCTTCTGAGGCCACAATGTCCTGTTAGTAGTCCTATTATTGGCCTCATTTGTTTCCTGCTCAGTTGCAGAATTTCCTTTGTTTTATTTCTGGATGGTTTGCTTATAAGCATCCGGGATTGCCTGTGTCCAGGAATGTCATTCCAATGAATACAGTGTTGTCTGTGTAGCCAGTCCTTTACCGTCCCCTTTGCGGTCTGATATGATATCCCGCATGTGGGTTCGGGGCCGACTATAGGTTGTTCCGCTCCCAATTTCGCCAATTGGTCGGCTTTTTCGTTTCCGTCGAAGCCCTCATGTCCCGGCACCCACTCCAGAACTACTCTGTTGTGTCCTGCCAGTGTCACAAGTGCCTCGACGCATTCTAAAACCACTCTGGAGTGTATCGCCACCCCTCCAAAGCTTTTAGTGCCGCTTGGCTATCGGACATAATGTAGATTTGTCTATTTGCATATCCTCTCTCCACCATTGTATGTGCACACGTTGTAATAGCTATTATCTCAGCCTGGAACACGGTAGTGAGGTTGCCCAGGTTAATGCTAATGCTGTCCCCTGTGTCTGTCTCAAAGATTCCCGCTCCCGAGCTGGTTGCCGTTTTGGATCCATCCGTATACCATTTTCTTTCTTCGCCGCCCCTCTTAGGTATTAGTACCCTGAAAGGTTTTCTGAAGTCGAAAACGGTATTAATTCTATCAGAATGCATATTTAGTATGCTATTTTTATTCAATTTGTCAAAGATTTCGGTGTGGTCCCCTGTTCTGTGGAGGATTCTCCCGTATCCGTTCACCTTCATTCTGTATGACGCCAGAAGTGCCTGCGCTTCCACTACAAAGTGTAACGGAGGCAGGTCCAGCAGCGTCTCCATTGAGGCAGTGGGTGTCGATGTCATCGCCCCTGTTACACTTAAACATGCAAGTCTTTGCAGCTTGCTGAGTTTGCTCACAACAGCTTTGTTTCTGGTTTTGTGCCACCATATCAAAGAAGCGTAAGTTATTGTTGGTATCACCACCTTTGTATAAAGCCACTTCCTTCCCCATTGTCAGTTCTTGTCCGCACAGTTTTAGTCCCTTCAGGTCTTGAAGGTTTCTTTTTCGTGTGAATGCTATTACAGAGGTCTTTGCCGGGTTAACGGATAGGCCCTCTCTATTGCACCATCTTTCTACGGTTTTTAGGGCTTGTTGCATCAAGTTTGATACTACTCCCCCGTATTTCCCGCCTACTAATATGGTTAAATCATCCGCGTAGCCTTGTGCATACACGCTTTCTCTTCTAGTTCCAGGACGAGTCCATCAACTACCAGGCACCACAACAGTGGAGATAGAACCCCCCCCCCCCCCCCCCCCCGAGGACAGCCTCTAGTGACAGACACCTCCCTGGTAACAGAGCCCAGAGAGGTTGTTATTCTTCTTCTTCGAAGGGTGGAGTCAATCCATTTTATTACGGGTCTCTTTGCTCCCCGCCCTGCCACGGCCCTTTTTATCGAGTCGAAGGAGGTGTTATCAAAGGCCCCTTCAATATCTAAGAACGTTCCTAGCATAATTTCTTGGCTATTGATAGCTTTTTCCGCCCTGTGTGTTAGCTCGTGTATAGCCAACTCACAGGATTTTCCTGTTTGATATGCAAACTGGTTTCGATGCAGTGGGGCATCCCTTAGTACATCGTCCCGGATATGCCTGTCAATCAGCGTCTCCATTGTCTTCAGGAGGAAAGATGTCAGGCTGATTGGCCTGAAGGATTTAGCCTGGGCGTATGATTCACGCCCTGGTTTTGGTATAAATACTACTCTAACTTGGTTCCAGCTGTGTGGTGCATAACCAACAGCTAGACTTGCCCTGAATAGTGTGCAAAGTGGCGTGGCTAGTACATTAAGCCCTTGTTGTAGCAGAGCTGGAAATATTCCGTCTGTTCCCGATGACTTATATGGTTTGAAAGAGTGTATCGCCCATGTAAGCCTTGTTTTATTAACTAGTTTATCCGCCAACCTCCAGTCCTTTTTGTTCGCCCGTGTTAACGGTACTTCTAAGTGTATACTGTCATTTGTGTTTCTGTCTGGTATGACTACACTCCCCGGGAAGTGCGTCTCGAGCAACAGCTCAAGAGTGTTTTCCATGGTACCAGTGTAGTCTCCCTGTATTCTCTTTAGAGAGCCCACCTTTCCTTGGTGTTCTCTTACTAATGCCTTCTGGAGTCTTGCACATTCAGGAGTTCTTTCGACCTCTTCGCAGTACATCCTCCATGAGTTATTTTTGGCTGCCTTGACGGCGTATACATATTTAAGTCGGGCTGATTTGTATTCCTCCCATTCACCGGTCTTTTTGGCCCGGTTGAAACACTTACGTGTCTCTGCCCTAAGTGATGAGAGATCGTGGTTCCACCATAGACACCCACGTTTCTCTCTTCTCACCTTCAGCGGACATACCTCTAAATTAAAAATATCTTCAAAATCGGTCCAGTACTTTCGCCTGTAGAGGTTTCACACACCGACCCACCCACAGACAAACATTAAAAAATAAATACCTTTTGGTTTTCTTGAACTCCAAAAGCGTGTATATCCGACAAAATTAAGATTTCAAAAATTTTCATGAAATCAATGCTTCTCTATACCGAAGATATGAGAAAGTAAAAATATGTTTTGTCGAGTATTTTTAGTTTCAAGAAAACTTCCAAGCCTCGAAGCATACAGAATAATATAAGCGGAAAAAGCTTAACACTTCGTTGACTTTGAGTGGACTTTCCCATACTAAATATTAATACCGACCGTATTTGCAAGAGTGTAAATTTTATCATTAGACCGGTATACATTTCGCCGTCTGTTGGATTTCTTAGCAATCAAATTATATAGCCAACCCGCCATTCCATTCATATTACAATCTTTATTATAGCTGTCAGTTCGTAACATCAGCGATAATAATGCTGAAGCTTAGCAATCATGCGCGGATCGTAACTTGTCCAAGTCCAAAAATTTTGTCCAGTAAGATTTTTTTTAATTACCAATAATTCTAATTTACATTTTCTGAAAGTTATAGCGGCCGCCATTTTGAAGCTAGAAAGTTAAAAAAAAACGTTTTCGATTTGCCTCAAGCTCTTCTCTCATTTTAATGCATGTTAGTTTCTAAGAAAACAATTTATATAGGCAACCCTACGATGTCGCATACCGTATAAGAATAGTAAGAACAGAACCGCTTGCCTTACATAGAATATCGGATTAAAACTCGATATAAATGGTTTATTTAAAGAGATCAAAAATTAGCAAAAATTGAAAAACATATTTTTAAACTACTGCTAATTGATAAGCGTTGTTAAAATTACGCAATTGCCAAAAAACGCGTTGTTGGTATTAAAAAGTATCGGTTTTTTCTAAATTTGGAAAATAGAAAAAAATTCTTGCTGATCCTAATAAAGTACTTGAAGTAGTTTATCGAATGATAAAAGTTTATAACAATCGGGGTTTGCAATTTTGAATAAATAATTAATCAATTTAAATATTTTTAAAAATTCATGGAAGGCGTTACAGTGAATTTGGTAAATTAGTAAAAAATTAATTTGTAGTTCACTGACAGCACTGTCGGGTCGCAAAATTTAAAAAAATTGTGTAAGCGGTTTCTGAAATTTTTCAGAATTTTGAAGCAACGCCATTGCAATCGTTTTCGAATTTTTTTAATTAATTTTACTTCATTGTGTACTACCTACCAAAACCACTAACAGAAGTTGTAGCCGATCCGATCAGACAACCACTTTTTGAGCAAATGGCGTTAGAGTCGAGATTTTCAAAAAGTTGTAGTGGCCGTTATTTTGAAGCTAAAAAGTTCGGTTTCGGTTTCGATTTGCCTTAAGTTCTTTTCTCAGGTCTGGTGTATAAGTTTCCAAAATTTTGGTTTTGGAAAAAAACGCTACTAAAAATTTCCAACTTGCGTTTCTGGTGTCAGATTTTTTGGAAAAGCTTAACTAGAACTTCAATTTTTGATATACCTCTTGATTTATAATTTCATTAAAATCGGTCCAGTACTTTCGCCTGTAGAGGCGCCACACACCCATACACAGACATTATTTAAAAACCACCTTTTTGGGTTCTTTGAGCCCCATAACGTGTATTTTGTTAAATGTTAAAATTTAGATTTAGAAAATTTTCAAATAAAGCGGAAGTGTGGACTTCTACTGAATTTCCCCATACTAGATATTAATATTTGCCGCATTTGCAATAGTAATATTTAATAATTAAACGTTGTACAGTTCGCTGAGTATTAGATTTCTAAGAAAACAAGCAGCTGGAATTTGAACTTGCGATACCTCGTTCAGTTGGTTTCCATACCGTAACTCTACCCATAGAAGCAGCGACTAACTGCACGAAAGCAAAGTAAGAGCCCGCCCGCCGCGCCCTTCAGCGAATACAAAATCCGCTTCGGATGTCGGACAAAAATTGCTATAATAGCTTTATTTGAGAATTTATTAAAAATATGCAAGAAATAAAAATACATTTTTTAACTAGAGTTAATTCATAGTAGTTAAGATTACTTAACTGCTGGAAAACGTGTTGTTAACAATACAAAGTATCGTTTTTTTCTTAATTTTTAAAGTAGTTTAAAATTCTTGCTGATCACAATAAAGTGCTTTAAATAGTCTATCTAACTGATAAAAGTTTATAACGATCGGCGTTTGTGTTTTTAAATAAATAATTAATCTATTTCAAATTCTTCAAAAATTTTTGGATGGCGCTAGAGTAAAGTTTGGGAAATTAGTAAACAGCACATTTGTAGTTCACTGCAAGCTCTATCATCTCGGAAAGTAAAAAAAATTGTGTGGACAGTTTTTGAAATAGATTTTTTTGAAAATTTTTAAAACTTCGAAGCAGCGCCATTGCGATCGTTTTTTGGATTTTCACAATTAACTGTATTTCATCGTATACTAGGCACAAGGGGCTCTACGTCAAGTTGTAGCTGATCACGATCAGACAACTACTTTTTGTGGAAATAGGCGTTAAATTCGAGATTTTCAAAAAGTTGTAAAGAATGTCATTTTGAAGCTAGAGTTCGGTAAAAAAGTTTTCGATTTGCCTTAAGTTCTTCTCTCAGACCCCGTGCTCAAATTTCCAAAATTTAGTTTTGGAAAAAAGCTACTAAGAAACTTGTCTATCTTCCGTTTCCGGCTTTGGATTTTTTTTAGAAGCTTAATTAGAACTACAATTCTTGATATACTTCTTGATTTAAAATTTCATTAAAATCGGTCCAGTACTTTCGCCTGTAGAAGTGTCACACACCCACACACCGACCAACCAACAGACATTTTAGAACCCACTTTTTTGGGGTCCTCAATCCCTAAAACGTGTATTTCCGTTAAAATAAGGATTTCGAAAATTTTTATGAAATCATTGAAGGTATGGGAAAGTAAAAATGAACCAAAGAAATATTATAAGACATGGCAAATTAACAAAAGTAGGTTTCTACGGGTATTTCTATTTCTATGTGCTGTGACAACCATAATTAACTATTCTATACGTTGTATAATATACGTAGTACCTATTATATAGCAATAATTAAAATTTAGTACCTAGAACTTTTGCAATAGAAATTATTTCTTCAACATTTAAATGCAGAGCTTAAAAGAGTAGAAATTTTTTTATTGTTTTGTTTCCACCACGTTTAATAATGAGTATATTTTATTATTAAATGAATAGTTTATTATAAAATCAATACAATAATGTTTACCTAGTTGCTTAAATTCTGCACAAAACTTAAATTTAAATTAATTTTTATAGATATGCATATAATGAAGAACAGTTCAACATTTGGTATTCTATTACTCTCGGTTTCTGATTAAACAAATTTGTTTTTGTAAAAGCTTTTGTAGAGTATGAAATATCATACTTTTGTCAACATATCCTCTCGGGTAATTATGGGTAAATATTCAATAATAAAAAAGTTTAACAAGTCTCGTAAATGCGCCTACAATAATTATTGCAAACACATTTAAAATATTAATGTTTATAAAAAACCAATTTAAAAAACAATTGCAGAACACTGTAAAGAATCATTGTTTTATAACATACCTATTAAAATTTCAAATGGCTAAGTTAATTACTAACAAATTTATGATAAGTTAATTAATAAGAAGATTAGCTCTTGCAATTGCCCAAGCCGCTGCCCAATCCCACAGTTATAGGTGCTTACATTGTCTATTCCACAGAATAGCGTATTATCCCCCCCTTCGGACAACAAATTACTTATTCTGTTATTTATACCAACAACTCACCTATTCCCCGGTTATTCTGTACTTGTGGAACAATTTGCATTTATACCCAGAGGATTAATTTTTTTCTCTGGTTTAAACTTGTGTTGTAGAATCGGTCCTTAATAAACAACTCAGTTTTAGTTGAAATTTCAGTAAATCATAAAGTATATAAAAACCGGTAAAGATTAGGTACACAAACTAAAATAAGACGACGCGACGTCAGCACTTCTTTGTATTTATTCGTTTCCTACATAAACAACATAGTTTTTCCACCAGTTTATTCTTTGGTCTTGTGCTGAGCAACCGCTAGTTTAGTTGATAAGAGATAGAAAAGTGAACACCGGAAAGGCGGAAAACTTCTTGGTAAAGACATTCTTATCTCCGTGTTCCCAATAGCCAAACTTTGTAACTTTTATTCTAAGACATAAACCTCTAAGCACTCCCAGAAGTGCATTTCCGCGGTGTGAATATATCCGTGTCGCGCAAAAAGAACGCAGACATTTATGGCACATGCCGAAATAATTTAGCTTTTACTGTACAGAATTCACAGAAATGTTGATCTCTACTACGAAAGAGTTGGATAAGTTATTTATTAAACACACACTAACAGGTATAGCACACTAGAGGAAAAAAAACATTTATTTTTCTTTAAAACCATACATTATTTACTATTAATTATTTGCCTCATGATTTAAAATAACATACGCAAAAGTTACGCAACTATATGAAATTATGCCAATTATACAGGGTGAGTCATTATTTATTATTAGCATTAACATTAGTACCTAACTTTTATTTCCTAACCTATTGATAATACCAATTTTTTCTTAATCAAAGTTGTTGGTAATTAACTTCTGCATAAGCTAAAATACTACCAAATATACTGTGTGCTTAGAATGCCTGTACAGCACATTAGTTTGTGATTTTTTAATGGAACATTTTGTATAGTAGTGTACTTTTAGATATTAAATTTAAGTCTCGATATAAAGGTGTAAAAATACTATTATCTTAAAAAAAGTGGTTTTGGAATTATTTGACTTTTTTCAAAAATTTAGATTTGTGCAGGACTAATAATAGAAAATTAATATTAAAGAATTCTGGTAGACCATGAACTGATGGAAGAACGAATAACTCTACTTTGATTTACTTTGACGGTTATATACAAAGGTATATAAAAATTTCAGGAAACTTTGATTGAGCGTAGGCAGCAGGTTAAGTTATTTTTTACAAAAACAAATGAATGACAAAGTTTCTAACACACAGATTAGAGAATTCAATTTAGGCGAGCTTCTAAGCATGTTATACAAAGGCGCCCAGTGCCTTGAACGTATATTTAATAAATGTTTGTATGAGTGCAGTTCGAGTATTCTCTGTTTTATCTATTTGCCTTATTAATAAAATTTGTTATGTCGGTTGCAAACATAATAACTGCAAGTGAAATTTTCAGTAATTTGTGTATTTTAGAAACTTTGTCGTTTAGTTGTTTTTGGAAACAGTAACTTAACCAGCTACCTACGCTCAAAATAAAATTTCCTAAAATTTTCTTACCTACTGTATCTAAACTTCGAAGTAAATAAAAATAGTGTTTTTTACCACATCAGTTCATAGCCTATTAAAAGTTTTTTAGGGCCGGCGGGTGGTCTAGTGGTTAAAGTCCCAGGCTTTGAAACTAGACTCTCAATGGCAGTTGGTTCGACTCCACTGCTCGTCACTAATTTTTCTGAATAAGTTAAATCTGACGAGTCCATGGATGGTGTATGTAGGGTTGCATGTCTTTCAGGGGTGGGGCATGTTAGACCGGTGAAAAGCCTTAGTGTGCTGAGCCCGGGTAAGGGGGTGGGATGGGAATCATGGGGTCGTGCTCACGCACGGCTTCATGATTCTTTTTTAAAAAAAAAAAAGTTTTTTAAAACAAATTAAATGACGTGGTCTTTCCATCGCACTGTTACGAAATTTTTATTATTGTAATAAAATGTGCAAAACTTAAACAAAATGGAAAATGTGTCGCATAGCTGGAATCAGAATAAAAAACTCGATTCAAATAATAAGAAATTTAAAATGTCGACCATAAGAATAACAAGTTGACAGTCGAAAAGAACAACGGTAACAGTTATACCAATTCTGATAAAAAAGTTTGTTTCCCATTAAAAAGTGTCCTAATAATGCGATAAACTAGAAATACGTAATATAAAGGGCAAATGAGTTATAGCCGAAAACAAAAAATCTAAGATGTTACCTTCTTTCAATTCTTGCAAAAACTAAGCAAAATAATCCTAGATTCTTTTGAGATTATTAGTGGGCATAAAATTTCACAACTTTTAACCAGCTTTGTATTTCTTCAAATATGCAAGATCCCAAAGTTAACATGCAATTTGATAAATCCTGTATAGTTAGGAATTTCACAAACAACTTTTACACAAAATTTTTTTCTTAAATGAATATGAATGACTAGGAAACCCTGTATCCATACCTTTATCTCGGAGTGCATCCATGGGGGTCTCGTAAACGGTAAAAAATAGAGATTTGGTTAAATGGAAGAAGAATTGTTTAGCATCCCAAGTGCTACTAAAATCCACATTCAATTCCTACGACTTTTGCTTCATTATCAGTACAGACTGAAGAAGCTAAAATTTTCAGTTTTCCTTTTTTTTTGTATAATTTGGTTATTACTTTATTATTTGAGAAGATAAACGGGTGAAACCTTAATGGAAACAAATGCAGCCGTTTGTTTTTTGTTTTTTGTTAAAATAACAGTTTTTCTACTATAAAAAAAGGTTTCTTGCTTATAACTCCGTTATTTGTCAAAATAAACCCATTACACCTTATATTAGAGAAAAGAGGAAAAAGAGCTCTATTCATTAATGACATGGCCGCCTTTGATGCCTATTTAAAAAAGCGAAGTTAATGTCAATATCTTGAAAAGTGAACGACTTACAAAAATTTTAATTTCAGATTCGAATTCTGTGCAAAAAAGTATTTCAATAATGTCAAAATCCTTTTGCGCTGTTTCTGATAATAATCAAATTATACACAAAAAACGAAAACTGAAAATTTTAGTTTTTCCAGTGTGTACTGAAAATTAAATTCTAATATTTGATTGTGGATCGTAGTAGTACTTGAAATATTGAACAATTCTTCTCGTTTAACCGAATTTTTATCTTTTACCGTTTACGAGATCCACATGAATGCACTCCTTATCTTGGAAACCCTGTATAGCTACAACATAATTATGTTGTAATAGTTGATGATGGAAATCACAAAACATGTCGTTTCATGACTAATACTATTATAACAAATTTGCGCAGCAAGAAAAATAAAAGTGCATTGCAACACTATAATTTTTTTTTCAACTACCGGCAATGTAAGTACGTCATACATCCATGGCTAAAATATATGTAAACTTTTTGTTTATTATTGTAAGGTAACTGCTGCCGGTAGTAGGAAAAATATAATAAGCAACAAGTCATGCAAAGATATAACATAAGCCACAGCTCCGCCTCGGATTATATTACTGTTCTTCAAATATTAATCCGTTTTTATATTCTTTGTACTTAACTCTGGAACAGGCGAATTTGCACTTGACCTGCGTACTTGTAGTTTATAAGTACGTAGTTGGCTTAAGACCTAACGGAGGTTTCGGATGTGGTTTGTCACGGAGGAAGACAGGAAAATTAGGTTGTCCAGGTAGGCCAGCACAGATACATCTGAAAAGTCCTCTTTTGAAGCGGTCCATCAACCGTTGGAATGTGACTGGCGCAGTCCGCAGTCCAAATGGCATTCGTAGGAGCCAGAAAAAACTGAACGAGATAACGAATGCTGTCTTGTCTCAGTCTACCGGCCTGATAGATATCTGCCAGTAGCCGGATTAGAGGTACAACGTGGATACGTATATGCTAAACACTTTTTCTGTACGAACAATACTTCTAGATCTCATAATATAATACAAGCAACGATATAGCAAAGAGGATAAAAGTGCATTGCAACATTTATATGTTTTTCCCGCTATGGGCAATGTAAGTAGGCCATAAATCTATGGCTATAAGATATTTTAATATTGTTTTAGTATTGTAAGGTAATTTCTGTTCGTAGTGGAAAAAATGTATTACGTAATGTAAGGATATAACATTCTCGGAAGGTACATAAACCTTGGCTCTGCCTCGGCTTATATTACTGTTCTTCGAATGTTAATACTTCCTTACGTTTCTTGTAGCTTAAATAACTATGAATTAACTATCAGTTAATAAACAATTTCATCTTTATTATAATTTTATATGTACCCATTTCTGTTGGGTTGTTGAAATAGCGACGTCTAAATTTTTAAACAACTATATTTTTATTATTCTGTTGGCTTAGCTTAGTGCTGCACAAATATAAAATAGTTAAATTTTCTGAAAAGAATCATTGATTACAACTGTTATTAAAACCTCATGGAGTTTGCATAAACATGGGTTTCTTTAAAGTCTTCTTACAATCTCAATATATTAAGCAGTTTTTCTGTTCTTTCTTTTCTTGAAATTAGCTATATTTTTGTATTAACCCTCTACGACTGAAATTACTTACCACTTATTTGATGGTCTGAACAGCTGAGGCAATGTCACCGCTTAGTCGGTGACGAAGAGGACATTGTATTTGTTCAAATAAAATACTTAAACAATTCTATAATCATAATTCTATCAATAAAAGGCCGCTGCGCTATCTTACACAAACTTCAAAATTTTCGTGTCAATAACATTAATTAAATACAAGGCAACCTGGTTATTAGTTTCGACGTTAATGTCAACCAAAGTAGGCCACGCTTATATAGTAAGTATTCTGTATTTCAAATCATATTAGGAAAATAACAAATTCATCGACAGCAAATGCCGCTGAAATGATGCTTTCTTTAGCAGTTCACGAGTAAGTGCATCGTTTATTGACATTCTGAAAACAGTTTTGTAGTTGCCATACATCTGCGATATTGATGATCCGTGAAGATTTTTCATTGTCAACATAAAGCAACTTATTCTGGCACAGCAACATTTATCACGCTCGCAAATCTAGTTTTTAAAGTACAGCTTTATGTGGGTTATTAATATTTGTTTACTTGCAATAAGAAAACATCTAAAATTTCACTGATATAAATAGTTTTAGATTTCCGACGAAAACGGCACATGATATATCATCTAAGAAAATAACTCCCTTTTTATCCATTTTAATCCAAATTCAATTGTAGCACAACTGTCACGAGTATTCCTTAAGGATTTCCGCTTTTTATCGAAAAAGGTTTTCAGCTCTGACTTTCAATTCTTACAAACTCTGAAGTGAAAAACTAAAAAAGGAAATCAATTGAGAACCTCTTGAAAAATAATTTATGATCTGCTTTGCCTCTCCAAAGTTAAATTGTATATTATTACTATTAAAATACAGATAAAACTTATCTTACCTTTTAAACTTTCTAAACCAAGCTATATACATCTGTATCAAAACTTACAGTCTTCTTGAAGTATGCAGAATAGTTTTGTGATTCTTTAAAATAAAACAGTTTTATTTGAAATGTGCTGTTTGATTAACTACTTCGAATTTTAGCTTACTGGAGTACTACTACATTTTTACATGATAACGTTAACTGCGGTAGTTTTATTTAAAAATTTTATGTTCTGTTGTATCTTATGTTTTCCAATTAAATGATTTTCAAGGCCTGCTGAGATTGAGTCATTAAATTTAGTATATGCCTGCGGCATTTTGCTCGTAGGTCATCTATTTAGATTTTTTAAATTTATTGTTAGAAAAACATTCATCTCACTGAAGAGATATAAGAAGATCTATCCAATTACACCAAATTTGACATAAGTATGATACCATTTACAAAAAATATCGATGATTGTATTACTTAAAAATGGCTACCCAAAAATCATTTTGATGTATCATTACGTTTCTTTTTGTGAATATATTTATACTCCTTGTCGTCTGTTTGATAAAATTAATAATTAAGATGTTACAGGCAGTATTTCATACTTCTCGTGCATCCTGTTTATATAACATGCTAATAATATGCGAAATGTGGCCATTTTTTAAAATCTTTAAAAAAAATACCATTTAGTTATAAAAAAATAAACAAGGTTCTGGCGAATATTGGTGCTGGCTCATGTCTCTTCAACCCCAGCGTCAGCTGGTATAACGGATCATCCGTCTTTTTTAGTGCCGTTAACCCTTCAATACTGTCGGCTCATTAATCAAGTAGTCTGAACTCGCGCAAAATTGATGCAACGCTTTCAAACTCCACCAGTACAAACCCGCTATAAACCCATCGTTTGGTAGGAATTACCTATATTAGGTGAAACTTCCCAAAGTAAATGTGGGTTAAATATGTTGACGGAAAGCGAAATGTAAGTTAAATCAAGATGTACGGCTTTATAGAAAAATTTATTCAATGTTGCATTTTTAACGATTTCTTTTTGCACAAAAATGTGAATTTAAGTTTTATTCAGAAAATTGAACTACTGGTAGAAAGTGAAGGTAACGTAGTTACTAACAAACTTCCACGTAAAAATTTTAAACAGATAAAATGAATTAAACTTTTATTAGAATTCAACGAACACACAAAAATACGGAAAATATTATGTACAAAGAACAAAGCGCAATAAAACAATAAGTTGCAAGCGTAGTAGTCGAGCGTGGTTAGATCTTACATTAGAAAAAGATATTCTAATACAGTGCGATTAAATAAAAACTTAATCGCAGTCGCATTTGAAACAAACAGGTCATGTCGATGATTAGTTTACAAATCGTGGAGCTATCATCTTAGTTGCGCGGTTTATTATTTTACCGCAATTCCTTATATTTAACAATTAGCAAGTAAGCGTGGTAAATTATATTTCAAATTTATTTATTTCTTTACAAATGTCAGTAGTAAATTCTGACCCATTTAACAAACATTATGGAAAGAAATATTAGACAGTTGTAATCTGGGAGTTCAAGTCTTGTTACAGACTGTTTTTTTTTTCTTTTTTTTTTAAATTTATTTTAAGACCGTTCTTACTAATATCTTATCTTAGCCCTCGTCTATAATTTATTTTACATTTTATCTTGCAATTGTTTAAAAAAATTGAATGTTGATTTAAATTTAAAAATGTTTTTTGTTGCTTTGTTAAAACCATTTTTACAAATAAACAAAATTAAATACCCTTTAAAAAAGTAAGTAAATAAACGTATGTAAAAAGTAAAAACGTCGTTGCGCCATTGTTTAATACACGCAGCTGTAATTCCAAACTTGCTTATTTGTGTATCATTTTTTAAATTAAAATAACAATCACAAGTTTTTTTAAATTAAATACAAGACAAAAATTAAAATAAATTGCACGCTTGGGTCAAGATAAGATAGTAGCAAGAAGCGTGAAAAGGTAAATTAAAAAAAAACAGGTCAGCCACGAAATTTGAACTGGGGTCACCATATCACAACCCCTCGTCTTTACCGCTAAACCAAACAACTGTTTAATAGTTTTTTTATTATGTGTATTAAATGAGTCGCAGTTTACAACTAACATTTATCATAAATAATCGTAAAAAAAATAAAAAATATTAAAAATAGTTTAACATGCTCACACTTGCTAATTGTTAAAAATTGTTAAATATGAGGAACCTTAGTAAAACTGTATACCGCGCAAGTATAATAATAGCTCTACGATTTACAATCTAATCATCGACATGAGGTGCTTGCTTCATAGACGACTGCAATTAGTTCTTATTTGATCGCTCTGTTTAAAACGGTGTGATTTTTGTTTGCCGTTGACAGTTAATTCTTGGTCTATATTAAAAGACTCGACATTAACTTCGTTACCGATATACACCGTTGCAATCTTCTTGTGGTGGTCTGTTCGGACTACTGCTGTTTAGCCGGGTGATACGCGACTTGTTCCAATCGTAGTGTATTGCGCGGCTCATAATAGGTAACGCTAGTAATATATTATTGTATGAGGTGAGTGTTATGGGTGTAACAGACCTGAACCTGAACCTTTACGACGCCACGACCAGGGTTCAGTGGTCTGTCTTTCCTGCGTCAAATCTACCTGTTGGGTATCCTCACTATCTACTTCGTTTGCATAGCCGTGTAGAATGCTGTTGATCATGACAAACAAACAAACAAAAAACATTTTAGCTTTTGCGGTTCGGCCACTTAGTTGGCCGCAACTTGTTAAAAGTTTAAAGCAAGGTAGCTATTAAGAAACTTCCGAGTAAAAATTTTGAACGGAGAAATGAATTAAACGTTTATTAGAGTTCGACAATCATACAAAAATACAGAAAATATATGTATAACCAACAAAGACAATAAAACAATAAGCTGCAAGAGCAGTAGTTGAGCGTGGTCAGATATTTTCCAAGAAAAGATTTTTTAATACAAGACGGTCTGATTTAGCTTGGCCTATATTAAGGGACTTGTTATTACCTTCTTTAACAACATAGACTGCTGCTGCACTCTTGCGGTGGTTTAGTCGGATTGCTGCTACTTAGCCGGGTGACAAGAAACCTGCTTCGCTTGTGTGGATTACAGCGCGAGTTAAATAAGCCGTGGACTTAGTTAACAAAAAATATATTTATTTTACAACACTACATTCAATATGTTGGAGTACATATAAATTAAATTAGCTTATTAGCATCGAAACATGCGGCTTGAATAATAATATAAGACTAACTTCTAAAACTGAATTCACATAATTATATCTATTTCTTATCTAGCTTCAACGGAGGCGGTGTAATACTATCCTACGAAAACTGCACAGATAAGCACTAGCTAAATACATAACTCCTCCCGTGAAAGATATTTCAATAATTTCAGAAGGAAAATTATTTAAATTTTAGATGTAACTAATTCAATAGGTGCATCTATGTTTTGTGAATAAATGTATTTTACAAATCTTTCTTTAAGAGAGTTACGTTTACAAACGACAAATAATATAAAGCTTAAAATTAATAAAACAATCATAACAACAATTACGATTGAAATAATAGAAGTGGGGTGGTAATCTGTACCACTAGAAGAGTCAAGTTTATCTTGCTGTTTATTGACCTGGATTTGGACAGCAATTAGCTTTTGGGTGTTTATGGGTACTAGGTCTATTTTTGAAATATTAATATGAGTAATATGATCAGTATTTAATTGATCGATATTGGGTATTTTTAAATTAGTTAATTTTGTAGACGTAGTTTTAATATGAAATAATAGCGTATTGTGATTTACAATCGCATTGCAATCTGGTGTTAAATGTAAGAGTTGAGAAGCAATTAGATCTTTTCTATAAATTTGGTTGGGGCATTTAATATCTAAAGTACCCTTTGAGGGTGTAGTTATTAGCCAGGTAGAGGTATCGTTCTGAGATATCTTGATATCGGTTAGATCAAATAAATAAGGTTTGCAAGTTTGATTATTGTTGAAAGATAACAATTGTGTTTCGCACAACTTTTTATTGGGAATTTTAAAATGGTTGTTTTGATAACAGAAATAAGTATTTAGGGTGACTAATTTACAGAAATTAATATCTATGGGTATACTTTCATCAATACTAAATAGTAGAGTGTTATAAGTTGGTATGATCATTCTATATTGATTTTTACTAATAAATATAGGAAATGGGATTAATTGTGTTAACTGATATTGGTTGTTTTTGGATATTAGAGGGATCTCGAATATAAAGGTTATTCTATCGTTTAATTGGCACACTTTAGTTATCATGATTGATTCGTATAAATGTAAATACTTGTTAGTAGCTGGATAGGGTATTGTCAAAGATTTATCTGATAGTTCATCTAAATAATTTAGAATTCGATTTAAATTTTGAATAAGGTCTTCATTATCTAATAGGGACATATGCATTTGTTGATTTTGAGCAAACGTTAATGCATTTTCGAGTTCGATCCATATATCGATAAATAATTGTAATGAAAAGATAGCTTCATTTAGTACGTTTATAATCGGAAAGGTAGCTACCGCTTTGTTAAGTTCGTTATTTTGCAATATAATTTTATTCAGATTAGTATTTAATAGATCTTGATTTGTTTTAAGGGTGTGTATACTATTAATAGTGTCATTAAGAATTTGTGTCTGTTCAAGTAAGATTTGTTTATGTGCGTCATTGGTTTTTTGTAATTTAGAGATAGAATTTTCATATCTTTCGCCATCTGATGCATCTAAATTTCCTGCCAGGAATTTGAAAACTGAGCCTAAGCCGTCTACAAGGCCTCGTTTGGGTCTGAAATTATTTTCTGGGAATATTTGTTTGATCAATCGATCAGATTGTTCTAAGTATTGAGATATGTTAGCAAGATGTTATTATGGGAAATAATTACATCGTCAAGGTTTCGAGTCTGTTTATATTCTATAAGAAAGGTTTTATTTTCTAAAATTTGTATAGTTTTAAGTAGGTTAAATTTTAAAGTATAGTAATTATTGATTATTGGAGAGTAATCGATCGTCTTTATTAGGGTCCATTCGCTTTCTTTAATATATGCATTACCTAATATTAAGGGGTATAATCCAGGATTGTCGGATATGTCCGTAATTGTCACTTCACTTTTTGTCAAGCAGAAGAGGTACCAGGTGATAAGGACAGTGTTTTTGAATCTGAAACAGCCATAATTTCATTAGCGTGTCTCTCAAATGTTTTATTTGTTTCAGGGTGTTGTACTAAATATTTATCATGATCTAAAACTTTTATAATTTTAAAGGAGCCTTTAAATTTAGGTGTTTTCTTATTTCGTCTATCATTGGTGATAAAAACTTTTTGATCGATTTTGAATTTTATTGTTTTCTTATCCGAATTAATTTTGATATTTCTCCGCTCTTTAGTTTCGATTTGTTTGTTCTGTAATTCTTTATAGAATTCTGTCATTCTAGTTCTATGATCGTTTGTGTAGATGTCATAAAATCTATCATTACATAAGTCGTAGGGATTTAGTCCGTCCGTGTGTCCAAAAAGTATTTCATAAGGGGTAAATTTTAAATTAGAATGTATGGTGTTGTTATAGGCCAATATACAATAGTTCATTCTTTCATTCTCTGGGGTTTTTTCAAGTAAGCGATAATGTTCTATTAATGTCGAGTGTACTCGTTCAATGAGAGAGTTCGATTGATGATGAAAAGGGGTAGTAAAATGAGAATTAATTTTATGTAATTTTAAAAAGTTTTTAAAAGCGTTTGTGTCAAACTCATGGTCTGCAACAATAGTGTTTGGTACGGCATAACTTGCCATAAATGTAAATAAGGCATTTGTGATGTCAATGCTATTATTTGATTTTAAAGAATACGCTTGGGCGGATTTGCTAAAAGCGTCTATAATTGTTAGATATTTTATGTTGTTAATTTGGAAAATATCTAAATGAATACATTCGAAAGGTCGATTGTAAGTGTGGGTTAATTGAAGAGGTAATTTGTTTGGTTTTCTATTGTATTTTTGTAATTTGCACGTATCGCAATTGTTAATAAAGTTCGTTATTTCTGTATCGATATTTTTCCAGTAATACATCCTCTTGAGGTGTTCTATTGTTTCTGCAATTCCTCTATGATTATTTTTGCCTAAATGATAATCTTGTATATATTGTAATCGGTCATCAGGGTTAGTTACGTAGGTGACTTGTCTTAAACACTTGTGAAATTTAGGTGTGTTTTCATTTGTAATTTCAAGAATAAATTTCGAAAATTGTTCAAAAATACTTTCATTTTGAAAAATACAATAGTAATGAGATTTTGGTTCGCAGAAATGAAGAAGTAAGGTAGTAAAAATTTCAGTTTTATTTTGAGGTGTTACAAATACAGAATAATGGGTAAATCCATCAAATTTGGAAATTCTAATTTTTTTTGGTAATGTGGCGTTTAGGAATTCTATTTGATTTTTATGGTACTGTAACGGTTTTTCCGATATGTCCATTACGGGTGTAGAAGATTGTTGAGTGTGCACAGTATTGACAAGCGATTCATTGTCGTTGGGATTTGTATTATTTAAGTCATCATCAGATAAAATTTTGTCATTATCGGGTGTAATTGGAAGTACTGGTTGTAATTTGATATTTTGGAGTATTTTGGGTTTTTCTTTAATAGGCGGTGGAACAAAGGTGGGTATGGTGAATTCCTCCAAATCAGGGGTGTAAGGTCTTTGGGGTATTGTGCTAACTTGGTCGAAATCAGGTTCAGGGGTATCTAATCGATCTATTGATGTGGGGTAAATTTGTATGCGCGAAAGGGCGTCTGCTACTTTGTTTAATTTACCAGGTAAATACTGAATCGAAAATGTGTATTCTTCGAGCTTAATGGCCCATCTTGTTAATTTAGAATTTGGTTCTTTAATGTTTTTCAACCATAAAAGTGGTCGATGATCTGTGTATATTACAAATTGTACGCCATATAAGTATGGTCGGAAATGTTTACAAGCCCAAACAATTGCAAGCAATTCGCGTTCAATTGTAGGGTAGTTGATTTCTGATTGGTTTAAAGTACGTGATGCGTAACTAATGGGTCTACCGTTTTGAGAAAGCACGGCACCTATAGCATATTTACTCGCATCCGTCGTTAATTCAAAGGTTTTGTCAAAGTCAGGGTAAATTAGGACAGGGTCGTTAACTAATATGGTTTTTAAATAATTAAAATTTTGGATAAACGATTGGTCATGGGTAATTTTGCTGTCTTTCTTTAAACATTGGGTTAAGAATTTTGTAATTTTGGCATAATCTTTAATAAACTTCCTGTAGTAACCAAACATTCCAAGAAAAGATTTTATTTCCGTTCGGGTCTTAGGCAGAGGAAATTTATTAATGACTTCAATTTTGTCAGGGTTGGGTTTGATTCCGTTTTTAGTTAAAATGTGACCTAAATAAGCTATGGAAGTCTTAAGAAATTCTGATTAATCTAATTGTACTTTTAGATTGTACTTTCTGCATCTTTCAAATACATTGCGTAACTTTACTAGGTGTTCCTGTAAAGATTTAGAGTATATGATAATATCATCTAAATAAACCATGCATTGGCTGGGTGTTAGGCCAATCAATGATTGATTTATCAATCTTTGAAAAGAAGCGGGGGCATTTTTCAGGCCGAAAGGCATCCTTTTGAACTGAAAATGACCCTCTTCAGTTGAAAAGGGCGTCTTTTCTCTTTCGTTTTTCTCTATCTCAATCTGATGAAACCCAGAGGCTAAATCGAGAGTTGAGAAATATTCGGCTTTTCCCAATACCTGCTCTATAAGCGGCAAGGGATACTTGTCTTCTACCGTATTTTCGTTGAGCTTCCGGTAGTCAATAACTATACGCCATTTTTGTTTTCCTGAATTGTCCATTTTTTTTGGAACAATCCAAATGGGGGCATTGTATGGGGATTCTGAATGTTCAATGATGTTTTCCGATAACATCTTCGTGATTTGTTGTTTTACCTCATTTCTGTGTACATGAGGGTACCTATAATTTTTAGTATATATTGGAATGTCATTTTTCGTGCGTATATAATTTTTGGTTAAGTTGGTAAAGGTTAAGGGTAGTTCCGGTGAATGAAAAATGTCTCGAAAGTCATAACATAGTTCTTTAAGCTTATGAGCTTCTTCTTGATTTAAATGATCGACTTTAATATTTTTTAAATTTTCTATCAAAATTTTATTTTTGCATTGGGGATTTAAATTTATATTATTAATCTCAATATTTTTATGTCGTAATCTTCTAATAATAAAGGGTTGTAAATTCTAAAATTTTGAATTTGATTTGACGCATTAATTGTTGTTAGAGTTAGAGTTGTACAAAAATAGTTATTATGTACTTTAACTAAAGCACGTGGTGTCATACAATATTTATTGAATTTAATTTGATTGCAAATTTTTGTACCGTTACTATTAGTGGTAGGTAATCGAATTTTAATTTCTGATCTCGGGGGAATCGAAATGCGTTTTATAGGCTCTAAATTTTGACAAATTTTGGAAAAATTGCATTCGTTACGTTTTTGTTGTTCTTGACGTGTTTTTGAATTATTATAGTAAAATGGAACGATAGTAGTGTCTGTTTGCACATGCATCCAGCGAAAATCTATTTGTGCAGGCAAATCGTATAATAGGTCCGAACCAATAAGGCCTACATACTCTTCATGGAAGTCGAATACATAGCACTTATGGTTGCCTTCTTCATGAAATAAAGATTTGATAGGTATATTAGCAACTTTATTATGGTGTGTTACACCGTGTGACGTTACAATTTGAAAATTTTGAGTTTGAACTGAATTTGGAAAATGTTTATCAATAAATTTGGGTGAAATTATTGTTCTAGTACTGCCAGTGTCAAGTAATAACTTGTCACCTGTGGATGGTATGACTATATAGGGTAGATTTGATTTTAGAGTGTTAAAATTAAATGTTTCAATAGGATTTTCCGAGGCTAGTTGTGAAAATTTACGTCATCATTTTCGTCATCGTTTTCCGGTTCTATGTCATCGGGTCCGTCGTATGACTCGTAGTTATGGTCTTCGTAAGAGAACTCGGGCTCCTGGTTGTTGGGAAAATTATCAGGGTTTACTTCGTCGTATCCTGAGTTATGATTAAATAATTCTTCAGAATGAAAATTTCTAGGTTGGTTTGATTGTCCGAAATAACGTGTGTTTTGATAATTCGTTTTTTTTTGGATGATTGGGATTTATAGACTGCATTGTAGGGGGTCGTTTGTTTACACTACCCGTTTGCATTGGTTCACCAGGGTTATAATTTTTATAACCACGCTGTGGTGCAAACACATTATGATTTTGATTGCCAAAAGGTTTTTTGATTAGGTCTTTGATTGGGAAATTGAGAAGGTGGGTTATTAGGGTTCAATTTCATAGTTGGATTTTGATTTCGAACAAAGTTATTGTTAGGAAAGAAATTCGGTCCAGGTTTAGGTTGATTTTGAAAAGATTTATTGAAATTAGGGGCAAAATTATTGTATCGAGGTGTATATAAGTTTTGCGAATTCGAATTGTATCTTGGATCAACGTTAGTCGAATTTCGTTTTTGGTTTGAAATATTAAAATCAGATTTACTTGAATTTTGAGAATATCTTATATCGATCTCATCACGAACAATACCAATTGCGTTTTCTAAGGTAGCAGGGTTTCTGCTTCTAAGTAAAGATCCAAAGGGTTCGTTTAAACCACTAAGATATGCTCTTAATGCTAAACTTTTTACATTAAATAATTTGTATTGTTTAATAACTTCAGGTTCAGTTCCAAGTGATATTTTTGAATTAAATGTTGCCAAAAGGGTTCTTATTCGATTGTAAAATTCTACAGGGCTTTCCTTTGAATTTTGTCTTGTTTTAGCTAAATCAATGGTTAAATTTAATTCTGACCGTTGGTCACCAAAGTTGTTTATGAGGGTTGTTTTTAATTCTATCCAATTATTAAAATCATAACCTGTAATTACTTCCAGTGCGTTACCTTTTAATTGATTTCGCACGGACGAAAGTAATAACTTGTTAATATAAGCATCTGGTTGTGCTGGGACTAAAAACTGATCTAAAATAACTTCAACTGATTTAATGAATTCTGATAATGTGCTAGCATTACCGTCGTATGTGGGTATTTCGGTAATCATGGACATATGAAATCCAGGTGGAAATATGTTAGCCATTTCTAATTGATTATTAATTTCTGGAATTTGATTTTCAGGTTCTACAGGTAAATTTCGCTCGTTTAATAAAAGAATCGGTAGTCTTAGTATATTTTGTCTGTTAATCATATGATATTTCACTTTCACAATTATTATTAATTAATATTTTAATTTTATGTTAGTAAACAGTCCTAAACAGGGTTCCTACACATAGATATTGAGTAATAAAGCTTCTTATAAAACCTAAGGGTTTCGCTTTATGTCTCGCTTACCAATATCTACTTGAACTTAGAATTAACTTAAAATTATATTATTGGGTTTATATTTGTTTAAATAAACTTTTCATTTTAATAAAAAAAAATTATCTTACTTCATCCTTAATTATTTGGATCGAAAGTATAGATGTCCAGAACTTCTGTAGATTGGTTGCTGGGGCGATCTCGATGATCAGATAGTCTGCAATAGACCAAATTGTCTCCAATAGACTGGGTTGTCGGGAACCAGCGATGCTTTGCCTGTGGCGATGTGAGTCCTAGGGTTCAGCTGTGTTGGTTACCAGACGATGTGTTCGTAGAAGTTACTCGATGTTTGGAATGCTTCAGGAACGATTTGTGGTACAATTTTTTAAAAGAACTGAGTTAAATGTTGAAACATACAAAAGGAACAAAAAATGTTGTAATGTCCTTTTGCTCAGCATCCGTTAGCGACTGCGCCAGTTAAATAAGCCGTGGACTTAGTTAACAAAAAATATATTTATTTTACAACACTACTTTCAATATGTTGGAGTACATATAAATTAAATTAGCTTATTAGCATCGAAACATGCGGCTTGAATAATAATATAAGACTAACTTCTAAAACTGAATTCATATAATTATATCTATTTCTTATCTAGCTTCAACGGAAGCGGTGTAATACTATCCTACGAAAACTGCACAGATAAGCACTAGCTAAATACATAACTCGCGTAGTATATTATTGTATAGTGTGCCTGTTATAGGCGTAAATCTACTTTAGTTTAAATAAATGCTGCATTAGCATTAATACACTAAGGTAATTTCTTATCAAAGCTGTTGCCATAACGTATCTAGCAATAAAAAAAAAGAAATGAGCAGAGGTGTTGTAAATTTCAGGTTGTTGAGTAACTTTACCTAAACGTGAAATATTGGCTAGACCGGTTGACTGATATAAATTTTTTTTAAGAATTCAAAACATGAAACTGAAGAAAACGCGTAGTTTTTGATGTTATTCAAAAAAATAAATTCGTATTACGTATTTTGTATGTATTACTATTGTTGGTAACTAGTTTTGCAACTAAATCTTATTTCGTTTCTGACAGACCTTGAAAACATTGAAGGCGTGCTAGAAGTTCGTTATCCATCTTTTATATACTAAAACCGAATCACTTCCTACTGTTTTAATTTTTAGTGGCGAAGGGCCTTCGCTACCCGCATAATGTTATATAAAGCGCGTATTGATTTGTACAGTAGACCGCTACAGTTTTCACTACACATAAGCAAATTTGAGTTTATACTGTTGCTTCTGCTGAATTACGCAAACAAACTCAAATGAGCTAACATCGCATTAGGACGGCAAAGCTGCAAATACTGACGGGCTGTGAGCAGGTCAGCGGTGAGATATAATAATTAACTTTTAAAAAAAAAAGGGAACCGACTTTAAATAAAAACACAAAAGTGACATAAGTTAACTAAAAAGCAAAAAATAAATGTTTTTTATACAACAGTTTAATACTTATTTGTTGTTCCGTTTAATGTAATTAAGAAATTGCTGTTTATTATATAATTATTAATTGTTTTATAATTTTGAAGTCGGTGCCAAGTAAAACATAATAATTATATACCTTGCTGCAATAACAAATTAGATTCGAATTTTTGTTTTACTTGACACCGACTTCTAAATTATAAAACAATTAATAATTATATAATAAACAGCAATTTCTTAATTACATTAAACGGAACAACAAATAAGTATTAAACTGTTGTATAAAAAACATTTATTTTTTGCTTTTTAGTTAACTTATGTCACTTTTGTGTTTTTATTTAAAGTCGGTTCCCCTTTTTTTTTTTAAAGTTAATTATTTTACAATTTTAAGTGATGGGTAGACCTAGTAAAGATGCTTCTCGAATGAGGAAATGACGGCTAGTTGAAACGGAAGATGAAATACGGAAACACTAAAAAGTCGGTTAAAAAAATAGATTTTGAGGAGTATCTTCGAAGTTCAAGCTCCAATACCAATGAAATTATAATGGGACCACCTTGGAACTATACTGAACCCATCACAAAAAAATTATTAAAATCGGTTTATAAACAAAAAAGTTATGCCCGAACATACATAAAAAAAATAAAAAATAAAAAAAAAAAAATATATATACAGACGAATTGAGAACCTCCTCCTTTTTTTGAAGTGGGTTAAAAACTGATTACGAGGACAAAACAAATACAGATCGTTCAATAGAAAACAACATTTATGGCAGGCACTTACAACTAATGGAGTTTAGTATTAGATTTTTTTGTATTTCGTCCATTTCATGTAAAATAGGTGCTACTATAGAAGTATTTAGTGTGACGTAGTTAGACCTGTTAGCAACCACTTTGCGATCCAAACAACTTGCACGGTAACGGGCTTGCAAGTGTGACAGTCAATTCTGAGCTTTATTTACAGAGTTAATTAAGGAGTCGTGTAGCTTAAGGTTTACGAACATTGAACTTCTGTTTTTTTTAAACCTAATTTTGCAGTTTTTGCAGTAAATACAGGACGTATCGCTAATATACGCATTATTGTTGTGATATTTGGTAGCTATAAACCAATAATGTATATTGATTAAATGCAGGGTTTGCTTTCAAAATCTTCCTATGGGTGCGCCACTGAAATAATCAACCAATTTCATTGAGTACAAGCTATCTAATACATTTTACATTTAAATACATTATGATTCAAGTTTTTTACAATTATGCACATTGACAATGTCTAATAGTTACACATAAAAAGAGACACATGCGCCGAATCGATAATTTTAAATTTAAAATGAGTTTTAGTGGTATGAATGCACAATTTTTAAATCAACACTTCAATTTTCTTCGGGCACTTAAATATGACTATACTTTTTTGTGTTCTACACATATATAGACCACTACTCCATTTACTTATTAATGTAGAGTGAACATTAAATTTTCATTTTTCCAGTCAAGTGCTGTGCATTTTGTATAAGCTTAATAACCTCATGCTTAACTGTATGTAATCAATTAAGAACAAACAGAATTTTAGATTACTTTGAGCAAAAGGCATTCTAGATGGACTTATTAAATATTTACGCTTTCTGGTTTCAAAACTGTTTACGCATAATTTGCTGTTAACAGCTTAGATTTATTAATTATAAAGAATAATTGAAGAGGTATTACGGAAAATATTAGTTTAAAACCCTCACAAAGAGCAATGATCTTTGAAAATTACCCTGTATTTTAAATTAGCTGCTTTGAATTTCTAAAACTACATAATATTTACATTTCCTATGACAGTTTAAGTTAGGCAAACTTTCCACAGTATGGATGAATAAATTTTATTGGACGGCGTAAATTATTTATTACTAATTTGAAATGCATGTATTATTATTTTTCAAAATTGCTGGTTGTTTCAATTATCAAAAACCAAACAATTTTAAAATTTTTTAGATATTGTATTCTCCAAACACAACCCATGCTATTGTTCTGAGAAAGCTTTGCAGTTCTACTAGAAGCTACGGATTAGAAAATCATTCTCAGACGTTAATAGTAAATTATGAAGCGCTGTTTAGGCAGTTAAAAAATTAAAAACTATAATTTTTTAACTCAGAAAATTACTTCTATATTCTATTTTTGTTGGCAGTAATAAATTTTTTCCACTACTAGCATTAAACGATATCATTATTTACTTTGTTTTAGAGCCAAGAAGATGTTAGTAATATTTCATTTTTAACTACTGGTTAATAATGAAAACAATTGCTACCAATCTTTAAATTCACCTTTAACTTTCATGTAAAAATCTTTTGATTTTGCTGGTAACAACTGTTCACCAACACTTTCTGCACCTTCCCTAATTTCAGGAGGAGTGCAGTTTTCACTCAAATCATTAATATTGGACATTTTATAACCACTATTATAAAATATATACTTTACATAAATGTCAATTGAAATTAACTATTCTCTTGTTTTCAAGCAAGGCTACTTTATTTTTGTGCATATTTGCATTTGTAATTTTGTTTTTTATTAATGTCAAATCAATTAATTATAAAAGGAATAAAGGTGCTAGTAGTGGAAAAAATAATATATAAACCACGGTAGAGAAGACTTATCAGCCTCGTAACTTATTTCCCGAGATGCGAAACTGAGAAAAATGTCTTCTCTACCTTGGTCTATAATATACTATTCTGTAAAGTTTTATGTGTTTTTGTGACAAATTTTTTATTTGAAAATAATTATATAATAAATAATATTTTCTGACGTACGAAAGATTTATATTTTTACTGTGTTACTAAGTTTTTCCTGTGACTTTATTTTTAATGTGCTTAATCTGAATAAATATTTTTTAATTAATAATTTAATTTGTTTTTGTTAAAAAATAGTGTAGAAATATTATTTTAGTAAAGTGTGAAAAACAATAATTGTGAACATAAAGCTTCTATTCGTTGACCCAAGATGGCGCGGTTAAGTTAGCATTTTACTCACATGGAGTCAAGGTGAAATCGAAATGTTAGCTAACACATAACTCGATGTGTAAATGCCCCATTTCAACTACTGAAAACAACGAATTAGCTAAATTAAGCTAGTAATAATATAATAACTTGTCTTGAGGCTAACTATATGCTATATTTGTTTCATTATTCCAACGGAATGGTGATTTTGGCATATTGTTTAAAACTATGAATACGTAATGTAATAAAGAGATAATACTTACTTCAGAAACCCCCAAAACACTTGTCAACACCCTTTCAACATACTTTGCATTCCATGTTACAGTTTTAGGTTACCTTATGGTAATGTTTTGGTTTATAAATGCACCAGGCATGTGAGACAAACAGGTTCGCTCATACACATTTTTTTTAATTGATAACGTAATTGTAACCAATGATGAGTTTCAAGGCAATTAAATATTTGATTTTAGCCGTAATTTAGCTAATTGATTGTTTCCAGTAGTTAAGTGCGGTATTTACACATCGACTGTTAGCTAACATTTCAGACTTCACTAAAATAATATATCTATGCTTAAAGAAATATTTTTGTAAAACAAATACTCCTTTCAACAAGAAAATTTATTTTCTATTTTTTCTTTTAAATAGAAATTAGCTCGCTTTTCTTTAACCTACGGAAGAGAACATCCAGCAATTTACAAAATTATTTTTACAGATTAAAACAGTAAAAGTAAATTTTTGTACGTCCGAAAAAAAATGATTTTAATTATATTTTTTATACATAACAAATAAATCATTTTTGTGTCAGAAAACAGTAGTTCTTTTTATTAGTTTTTTAATTGAAAAATTTGTCAGAAGAAAAAAACTGCAATAAAATTATATTTATGCAGACAAAAATAAAAAATTGATTGGAAAAACCTTTTGATGTAAAACGTAATACAATTTTTAATCATTTGACTGCTCTAAACGGCGCTTCTCAGTGAATAATTAAATAAATAATAAAATAAAAAAGTTTTTTGAAAGAAATGTACAAACCAAGTGTTATGAACAAGAATTAGGGAATATATAATATTTATTACAATTTACTTTCGGTTTACACCGCTTCGTCGTTTGGGGATTACATTCAGCATAATTAGGTAAAGGCCGACCTACAACTTGCATGCTTTAACAAGCATTTGCTCTACAAGTTTGAGCCATAGTTGTTTGTGGGTCCTGCCTGCGTAAACTGGTCCGTGTTGCTAGAGTGTTTAAACCTTCGGGAGGACAAGAACTTGATCTTAATGTATCTTGTTTGTCAGGACAAGAATACTCAAACGGCGTATGCCTGTTAGCTGTTTATGGACCCATACAAACTAACGTTTCGCAACACATTGCAGCTTGCATCTTCAGAATGATCAGAGCATTGAATTTAAATTTAATTTCAATTTTTACAGTATTTATTGAATAGTAGGTACATATTATACTTAACTAAGCTTAACCTATAAATAATACAATTCAACGACTGTTTAGAAGCTTCCTCTTGTTTAGCTTGTTCTCAGTTATTACTACATATTCTTAAACAAAGTAAAAAAACTAATAAAATTAAGGTTTAAATATTCTAATAAAATACAGCCGTGTTCGATATATGCTGATTATACCATACGTGCGCTTCCTCTAACAGTAGATAATGGGATTGTTACCCAAGATGATCTCTAATTTCTCTGGCAGAAGCTCGCCGTCCCCGAGAAACCTAGCCGGCAGATGCTTGAGCTTCGGTTAAAGCATCCTGCGGCGAATGATAGGTGTCCAAATGGCGTTCATGGCATCTCTGTATTGCTCCACGGTCTTATACACGGAAAGGCGCCGCAGCCCACCAAGCCTGGTGTCGATCGGCGGCCGTCCAGGTCGTAGACTTCCTCAGCGAGATGAAAGCAGACCAGGCGCAGCATGACCATCTTTTTAGTGCGGAAATACATCATGAGGTTGGCCAGGGCGGCGCGGAAGCTAGAAAAGCGGTAACTAGGTACTGGTCTGATGACGATTTTGTAGGTGTGGATAAGGGTGCGGATGTGGCAACCATGAATGGTGCGGCAAGAAAAGAGGCCGCTTCGCCACAGCACACTGTTGAGACACTTTCCGGTTTCAGCGTGCTAGTTTAGGGTGAACGTGAAAGCCATACCTAAATAAGTCACCGTGAGAGAGAAGCATCGGACATCAACAAAATCATTGTTGGACGTGGGGATGGAGAGGTCGGTATACCGTTGCTTTCCCGGGAAATCCTTTAACTAAAGCCGACGAATTGAAAACTTCTCCGCGATATTAAAGGCTGGTGGGAATTGGCCTGGTGCGGGAACGTTTAAGTGCCTGGAAGCACTAATAAGCACGTGTGTAGTGATCGAGATCACAGACACGAACGTCGCTAGATTGACGTACGTTTCGATTTGAAAACGATTTAAATCTGAAATGCGGTGGTGGTTAAACCTTTTGGAGCCAGTCGTACGGAACGAAGAAGCTCTAATTGGATGTTACTGTTAGGCGGAAGATAAATCCGGTAGAGCGGGATCGTAAGATCGATGATGCTTTTGAGTTCTTCTAAGATAAACTACTGAAGTCCAAGCTTGACTGAGTCTAAAACAATCGTTTTGACCCGAGAAAAGTAAGAAAATAATTTGGCGATTACTCGAGCGTTCTCAAAGTTCATTTTATGTGCAGTATGTTTAGCCACTACAGATTTAGTGATGGCTCTGTGTTTGCAATCATCTTTGTGCGCTCATAGTCTTAACTCAATGGAACGACCAGTTTATCCGATGTAGTTTGAACCACAAAAGCAAGGGATGTTGTAGATCCCCGCGTATTTTAAGATCGATAATTGGTGTTTTGCAAATCTAAAACCGGTTCTCTGGGTTGTATTAGTCCTGAAGACTAGAAGGACGTGGGCGGCTCAAAATTATGTTTGTAATCTTATTCTACTATATCGTGGGTTATTTATAGGGATGTAACGGATAGTATACCGTTATTCGGTTATCTGGCTATCCGGCCAGTTTGGCCAAATATTCGACAGGGCCGGAAAATGATATGTATCCGAATATTATTTTAGCAGTGTAAGTGCATTAATCATAAAATTAATAACATTTGAATTATCTATACGGAATTTGTTAACGTTTATTGAAATTTTTGACTATTGTTTAAGGTTTTTAACGTTGGGGTTTTACGAGCAAAAAAGGTCAGTGTTACTTTAATTTTCTTGACTCAGGATTTGTTGATGTACTGCTGTATGTTTATATTTTAAGCGATTGAAGAGTAGAGTTTTTTTCTTATTTCTGCCATCTCTTCATATGATGTATTTTGCAAAGTAGGAAAGTAGTTTTGGTTTTATTACTGGAAATGATTTTAAAACATTTCCAGACTTAACTTTTATTTATTTTATTTAATTGTTGTTATTTAATGTTTGCTTTGTACACGGCTTCACTAGCCAAAAGTACAAAACACAGCACGACTGCATTTTCATTTACTTGCAACTTACAACTCTTTCTTGCACTTATAAACGAGTTCAAGGATGTCTTGATTGATTGATTGATTTGAAACGAGGAGGGTTTGTTACGCCCTTTAACACTGCGTCCTCTTGGGCCTATTGTGCATCCCCTTCGGTCGCTAGTCGCTGTCAAGTAGATCCGTCCCCTTTAGCAGGTCTAGGAGTTTGTTGATCAGACTGGCTGGCGGTTGTATCTCATTGGGGTTGATGCACTCAAACATTTGAAATCTTCTGCGAGCTAGGGTTTCGCATTCGAATATTATATGGGAGGCTGTTTCTTCTTCCTCGCCACATAGTCTGCATATGGGATCTTCATTATATAGCCCTATGTTATGCAGATGTTTTCTGAAGTGCCAGTGTCCCGTTAGGAGTCCCGTCACTATTCTGATGTGAGTCCTGCTAAGTTGCAGGACTGGTTTTGTCAGCTTATGGGAATGGCTGCCCATCATAGCTTTGCTTTGTCTCTGTCGAGGTGAGAGTTTCCAGTGTTCCGAGTGTTTTGTTGAGATCCATTCTTTAACCTCCTCTCGCTGTCTTTTTATTTGTGCCATCCACAGGTTCAGGCCCTGTGAATGGTGTTTCAGATCCCTGCTTTGCTAGTTTATTTGCATTTTCATTACCTTCTATGCCTCTGTGTCCCGGCACCCACACAAGTTTTACCTTGTTAGAGTTTGCCACTTTTAAGAGGCTACAAGGCAGTTCCAGACAAGCTTTCATTTGATCTGGTTTGAATTCAGTGCTTTTAAAGTTGCCTGACTGTCAGAGATGATAAGGATGGTTTTGTTCGTATACGGCCTTCTTATGTTCTCTTCTATTGCTGCTAAGATTGCATATGTTTCTGCTTGGAATATTGTGGTAGATTGGCCCAGTGATATAGAGGTGCTATATCTTGGTTTACTACCGTATATTCCAGCTCCGGTTCTGTTGTCTGTGCGTGAACTGTCTGTATACCATACTAGGCTTTCTTGGAAGTCTGGTAGTTCTCCTTGTTGCCACTCTTCACGGTTTATCCGTACTTAAAATGGTTTTTGAAAGGAGTATTTTGTTAACATGTAGTCCGTACCCATCTCTAGCATTGGCATTGGATACTACAGTTGTTATTTTGAAGTGTCCCCATATCTGTTGGCTGCTTCTCCAATTGCCCGTGCAGTTTAAGCGATATGCTCCCATGCGTGCCTCTCCCTTGATTATTAGCTCTAGGGGAGGAAGTTGCAGAAGAGCTTCCAATGCTGCTGTCGGAGTACTCCTGAATGCTCCAGTTATACAGAGACAAGCCAGTCTTTGAACACTAAGAAGATGGTTACTTGTCTGTCTTTGATTTACTTTTGGCCACCATACTAGTGAGCCATAGGTTATTGTTGGTCTTATCACTGTTATGTATAACCAGTAGACTATTTTGGGTTTTAATCCCCATTTATTTCTAAAGGCTCTTCTTGCCATCATCAAGGATGTTTTTGCCTTATTGGTAGTTCTCTGTAAATGTTGGTTCCAAGTCAACTTGATATCTAAAATTACACTCAAGTATAACTTCCCCCTTAATTTGCAGAGTTTCTCCAAAGAGTTTCGCTGGGTTTATGCCTCCGTGGATTCTTTTTCTAGTAAATAGTAGGAGACTGGTTTTTGCAGGGTTTACCGTAAGGTTTTCCTTGTTGCACCACGTCTCCACCTTGAACAGAATATTTTGCATTATTTCTGAGACTATAGTGCCGTGCTTTCCTTCTATAAGAACGATTATGTCATCTGCATAACCAAGGGTGAAGTAGCCTTCGGTATTCAAATTTGTGAGGAGTTCGTTTATAACCAGATCCCAAAGTAAGGGGGATAGTACCCCTCCTTGTGCACATCCCCTAGTTACTGACACTTCTATCTTTTCACCACATATTGTGGCTTGTACTTGTCGACTTTGTTACATGTTTTTTATCCACCTACACGAGGTGTCGTCAATACCATGACTTTTAGCCGCTTGAATCATTGATTCAAAGGAGGTGTTATCAAAGGCCCCCTCTATGTCAAGAAAAACACCTAGGGCGATTTCCTTGTTTTGTAAGCAGCGCTATATCCTGTTAACAAGGTTATGAAGAGCACTTTCACACAATTTACCTGGTTGGTAGGTGTGTTGGTTTTGGTGTAGAGGTTTCTCTATGAGTGCCCGTTCCCTTATATGCCTTTCTACCAGTTTTTCCATCGTTTTCAGAATGAATGACGATAGACTTATTGGTCTAAATGCCTTGGCTTGGGCGTAGGAGTTACGGCCCCGAGGTCATTGTTCCACCACCCCACCTTATTGGTGGATATAGTTTTTGGTGGACAGTTATTTTGGTATGAGGTTAGATTAGCTTTTTGTAGTTGATCTGCTATAGCCTCAATTTCAAAAATGTTATTGTGAACAGTGTTAATGTTGGCTTCGATATTTGCCTTTGGGTCTTCCCTGTAAGCTTCCCAATCGGTCCTCCTGGGGTCCCTGTACATAAGCACTGTTTTTTCCACATCGGATATTTCAAAACGAATGTGCCTGTGATCTGAGAGAGATGGCTCACTAGAAACATACCATTTTGTTATTTCCCTACATCTTTTGGAGGAACCTAGGATTAGGTCTATGACCTCCCTCCTAACAGTTGTTACAAAAGTAGGTTCGTTGCCCACGTTTATTACATGTAAGTTATTACTACAAATAAAGATTAATAAAGACTCACCTCTATTATTTGTATTGCTGCTGCCCCAGACTATATGATGAAAGTTTGAATCTGCTCCTATCAAAAGTTCAGTCTTGGTTTCATTGCAGTGATTCATTAGTCGTTACAACTCAGGTGTTGGTGGAGGTGTTGGCGAGTCATAAGGGAGATAAGCGGAGGTTAAAATAAGCTTCACTGTGCTCCCTTCTGACTGAAAGTTTCTGCTTATCGTAGTTAGATCTCTGGAACAGAAATCCATCATGGAAAAGGTGTTAATTCCATTCCCACGTAGATGTAGGTTCTAGGTATTTCTACTGATCTATCATAGTTTAACTTACCTCCGGTTTGGCCATTTTCATTTACTTGCTACAACTCTTTCTTGCACTTATAAACGAGTTCAAAGATGTTTTACGTCCGGCCTTATTATTCGGCCCTACTATCCGGCCCTACAATGCGGCCCTATTATCCGGCCAAATGCTATACGGCGCTGTATATCCGTTATTCAGCAACTGATTTGAGCCGGATATCCCTTATCCTTTTTTTTAATTTACTATCTGTTACATCGCTAGTTATTTGGATTAAACAGGCATGTTTTATCATCTCCCATTATTATTAAATAAAAGTGCCAATCAACTATTTGCTGCAATGTTTGTTTCAGAGGCAACTACGATTGTTTTTTAAAATCATTCTAAATTTTGAATTTAGACATAAATATCTTCTGCTTAAGACAAAAAGATAGTCAAATTCTTTTACTGTAAATTCATATCGTATTACCACACAAAAAGCCATAAGACTTGGGCATGGAAATCAAAGCTGTTAACGGAACTGTAAAAACTTGTTAAATTATAGACTGCAACTGTTTGAATTAGGATTTGACACGAGTATGGTTTTTTATTGCTAAAACTTCTGTTTTTTTTGTTATACGATACATTCGTAGGGAATAACATGATTTATTTTATAATATTTAGTTTTCATCAGGATTCTTGTTTCTATATTTTATTTTAGAAATATAACTGTATAAAAACTAAAAAATATGCCGTCTGTTGTAAAAACTATCGGGTGGTTCAATAAATGCCGTATTTTAAAGATACAGGTAAAAATGAACGACACAAATAATTTTTAACTAATGCAGTTTTAGTGCTTTTACAACATTTTTCGGTTTGATTTGAATGAAAAAAATAAGCATTTTTAATTATATATTTCGTCTGGTGCAGTACGAAAAACACAAAACTCTTAAATTATTAGCACTAAGTAAAAACTTTCCTACAACTGCATAAAATCAAATATTCATATGCGCACAGAATTAGAGATTTCTACAATAGCGCAAAGCATTTCCAAAAGTAATTTAAACAAATTGTTTTAGTTTGAAATTAACTGCTTGGTGGAAGCGCATAAACGGCGTTTGCAACAATTCGCACGCCGCATTCGCACTTCTAATGTGGGTTTTATGTGAACAATAATAACTATTACCTGCTATGTTTTGGCAAAACTTTCAAGAATTATGTATAAAGTTAAAGGAATGTTTGCTAGCCGCGCATTAGATCTCTAGATTAAAGTAAAATAAATATAAATATCGTTGCAGAAGAAAAACTTAATACAAATAACCTCTGGGTATTAATAAAAGTGTATTGGTATAGTTCAAAAGACTAAAACGAGTGAATGTTTCTTGGTGCTTTGGATTTTATTGAACTTTGTAATTTTTAGCAACTGCAAAGCTAACTCTACTAGTTGAATCAGATTAGGAATTATGCTTTTAATATTAAGGCGAAATCAGTATGGCACTGTACGCGCCGCCAAACTTTCAAAAAACCACGCAACTCCATTCGGTCGCTCAAACTTCATATCGCTGCGTAAATCAGCTATAAATCGTAGACAATATGAATATCATCAAGATAAACGTTTCGAGAAAATTTGTAAACTGGAAACACTGTACTGAAAAATATTTTGTTTCAAAGTTTCTTTTAATCAGTAACAGCAAATTATCAAGGTATATTAAACGTCGTTCTGGTAAATTATAAATTACAAAACATTTTTTTGTCTTCCAGAAAATTATATGCAAGAATTATTGTTTTCCACAACATGATGCAAAATAGGAAATACAAAGTCTAAGATTATGAGTTATTTCTGGGACATAGTGTCTATAAAGATGTTTAAGACATTTATATAAGTTTTAATGGAACGATACAATGACTTTTTTTAATATTTACTGGAGAAAGTAATAGAAAAAATTGATTTGTAAATTTTTGTTGTAAACAGATGTATTGTGTTGTGAAACGCATTTTTACATTTTATAATACATTTATTGGCGTAAAATAGTTTATATCATGAAATAAATGTTTAATATCAAAGGGCATTTATTGACGTCAAGAAACATTTCGTGGCCTCAATAATTTATTTTTTGTTAAAAACTAATTTTCGACGTAAATATTATAACGTTAAAAAATCAATTTTAGATGTATCAAATTTATTTTTTGGCGTCAACAATTGATTTACCTGCGTCAAAAATTAGTTTCTTATCGTCTTAACATTACTTTTCTTAACGAAGCAATTAGAATCCAAATATTTAATGAATAATAAATGAAACAAACTTTTTCAAGTCAATAAACAATTTTATGACGTGAAAACGTCGTTTGATGTCGTCTAAAACTCCTTGCGCAATTTAAAATTTATTAATCAATCAACATAAATACTGGTCTTTCGTTATAATTACTTATTTTCATACGTCAAAATGATTTTATTGAGATATAAATGTATTGTTTTCATGTCTCAAAATTATGTATATATTACCGTCGGAAAATGCCAGTTTAGTGCAGTCTTCGTCGATCGCCATACCAAATTATTAGCCCGTATTTTATCTAGTTGCCTTAGGAGTGCGCGTTACGCTGAGTTTATATAAAATTTGTATTCAAAAATGTTTAAGAGTTTTATAGCAAGGATAGATAGGATATGTTACGATTTTATGATATACGCATCTCCCATTCGCTCTAGTGGATATGCCTAATTATTATTAATGATCGTCCGGTGTGCTTTGGAAAGCCGGTGCGGATGTACGTATGCCCTCTTTTAGCTGGTAGCTCTTTATTAGTCAATAATACAGTGTGGTTAAAGTGCACAGTACTACCATAAGTATTCGGTTAGATCTCAGATATTTCGAAAATCAAAAACTTATTTATCGACGTCAAAAAAACTATTGTAAATATTATTCATTAACGTCTGTAAATAATTTATTTATAGTTTACGAATAACTTTTTTGCTATCTTTATTGTCTGAACGATTTTCAAACGTCAATGACTGATACTTCGACGTCATAAAATAGATTTTTGACACCAATAAAAGAATTACTGACGTCAAAAATTCGATTACAAGATTTAGTAAATAAAAATATATATACAGGGTTGGGCAAAAGTACGGAACAATGCAAATATCTTTAATATTCCAACCGCCATTTTGACCAAATTTTCTACATGAAGGTTCCGATATACGGCGGATACAATGAAAGTATCGGTGGCTTAAAAGGATTTCTGATTTAGCCGAAAATTATATCAACTATTTAATTAAATAGAACATTTTGTATATTTTTTGATATATCGATAGAATACTTTTTTGCGAGTTCAGTGATATAAGGTTTCATTCTTTTATTTTCATTAATTTTAGAGATATTGAACAATATGTTTCGTAATTGTTATCTAGCAGCTTATGAAAACAAAAGAATGTGAGAAGCTTAAACAGTTTTGAAAAGTTGTCAAATATGCTTGGTTCGTGTTGTGTTGTTTTGATGTTTGATAGATTGAGCAGTGTGGTTGCTGTAACCAATTAATTAACCAAAATTAATTAAAACTGCTGAATTTAACATCAGAAATGGTTCAATTAACCTTCACCTGCAGCCTTTAAGGCTTATTGTGTTCACCCTGGTAGTTACTCACACCCAGTCCGTGATCTTTCTTCTGCCATTGCGCACAGGTCACTCATGGGGTGTGTACAGTTGCATAGAATATGCGTGCTGTTTCTGGTTCGTCACTGCAAAGTTTGCATGTGAGGTCTCCATCAAATTTCCTAATCCTCCTGAGGTGCTTCTATGGTGCTTGAGGTGCTTTATCGCTGATATATAGCTACGAATTGCGTAAGGGGGATCTTTTTAACAATCCGATTTATTTGCAGTGATCCTTTGCAATAACTTTTGGACGTAGCATTGCGGGGGCGATATTATTTACCCTTTCGCAAAAACGCCTTCAGCTTCTCTTTTTAGATTTTCTTAGGGCTTTATTATATTCGGCGAGTGATCTCTTGTAATTTTCTCACTCACCCGATCGTTTTGCCTTATTAAAAACTCTCCTAATGTCAGCTTTTATTTCTGATCTGGAGGAGACTGCCTTTTGCTTCATAGAACTACTTTTCTCAAATAAGGATATAATCTGATTTTTCAGTTGAAGAAATGCTATGTCTAGAGCCTCTGTGGTGTTTATATTATTTGAATGTCTTTCAACTACCGACTTTAAGTAATCTTTGTAGATTACCCAGTCGGAAAGTTTGGGTATCTTTAACCTTCGTGAGATGTGCTACTGTTGCCTCTATATCACTTTAAATGCATGTAGTCCGACATTGAAGGTTCTTTATGTACGCGCCAATTTTTGATTGATTGATTTATGACTGGACCACCAAGGTCAAACCTCTTTTCTAACCGTAGTCATAAAAGTGGGTTTGCCGCCTGTGTTGATACTGTCGATATTGTAATTAGATAAATATTCAAAAATACTCATCTCTTAGGTTGGTATGCTGCCCCATACATGGTAGTGTGCATTTGCAACGTGCGTAGCCTAGAATGTAGTATGATTATTTTGTCTGCACCAGTTGATGAGGCTTTCAACTTCCTGCGGAAACGGTTTAACGTCTTCTTCCGGAAAATAGGATAAGGCAAAAACGACCTGCTTCTTGCCGCGCTCCTTAAGCACCTCTACAACAGCCGCAGCCAGATCCCTGGAATGTTTACAAAATTAATATATTTTTTTTGAGTAACAGGGCTGCTCTTGGTTTATCTACGTGCAGTCGTATATATTAACCTACATGATTGCTTTGGAAGTTCCTTTATTTGTCTTCTAAAAACCCAGGGCTCTAGAATCAGCCCTATGTGAATATCTCTCTGAATAAACCTATTGCTAAGCACACTCAACGCTGCTTTTGCATGCTTTAGGTTTATTTGGAGACATCTTATGTTTGAGCTCATTTTGAGGGCTGGAAGTCTATTACTAAGCCTTTAGAGCTTTCAGTACTTTTCCTTTTTTCCTTATGACTAAAAGGTACCAAGACACTCTTTGTAGTACTCGTATTTGTAGCATCTTCTTTTGGGAAAATATTTCTCCACTAGGCCTACTTGGGTGTCATTAGATTTACCCCCAACTCTTGCGCCTTTTCTTTTTTTAGGAACCATCTACGGTCTTAATGTTATATGGCTAAATTTCTAGCTTAAATTTTGACTATGCCTTTCATGATCTCTGCCGATTGCCGGTCAACGGAGAGCGTAAGCTCGGTTGAGGTGGCTATAGAATTTTTTTGAGCAGCCTCCAACTGTTTACATTTAGTTTATAATTTTGAACTTACAGGAGTGTCAAGATTTTGTTTTTTTTTCATAATTTTGACTGCCAGATAGGTAAGTCACAAAGATTTCCGTTTTTGGATATCTGCCTCTTCCGCGACTCTTAGTGAAACCCTTTCCCATGGCTTAAGGGCTTGGCAACAGTCTTCAGCTATTGCAGAGTGGCCCTATTGGCGCACATTTGTCCAAGTCAGTTTGACCTAAAGTTCAAACTATAGAAGCCAGGTTTCACTTGTACATCTTTCTCCAATTTAAGCATTTTATCGAGGATTGCCTCTTGAACGGCCCGTAATTCGTCCGTTGTCTTCTCTAGGTAGCTGTTGGGAATAACCCCAGTTCTAATACCACCTACCACTTGACTAACGGGTGGAGAAAGAAGTAGAAGTAGAAGATGGCTTGGGTTATTTTAGGTCCATTGCGGTTCCCTTAAGCTCTTGCATTTTCAATCTCTTTTTTAGAAGACTAAGCGCCTTTGATGGGAAGCAACGATTGTTTTTGGGTCTCCTCTGGAAACATTTATTTTTCGATACGGTATTTAAGCCGTTTCCTAGCAGCTCTACTGTGTCTCTGACCCTTTCATCTTTTAATTTTAAGGCTTCGAGGTTTTCGCCGAACTCTTCTTCACTGCTGGTTTTTAAGAAAATTTCTTTCTCTGATGTTTGGACTGGAATTTTTCCCTGTTTCATGGGAATTTCGCCCTCGTAGAGGCTATTACCGTCCTCTTTGTTTTGCGGTGTTGTTGTGAGCGCACCATCTCCTAGATATTTATCTTTGTTCTGGTTCATTTTTGTTCCACGAGCAGCAAGGGGAATAAAAATTACCTGGAGCAGAGCCTCGCTTTCCACAGGAAACCTATTTAAAACTGGAGGGTGCCTGGTCCCCGGAGTCCGCATATTATCGACTAAGCTTTTCCTTAGCCATGTAGTTCTTGGCATATGCTGTTTTACTTTGACTTGGAGAGAGTATTATTATAGTGAATTCCATTCCACTTAGCCGCCGGGTAAGGCAACCCCCCACGTACAGTAAGTACATCCTCAGCACCCACCGCCCTGATGCACACGATCTATACTGGGCAGGTCTTCATGAATGCCGTTCAGGCCCAGCAGACCCCCAAGTCTTGCAGACATGGAATCTAGTTAGGCCTTAGGCGTTCCCAAGACTGAACATCATTCTCCACGTTGTTTTTCTTAGTATAACTCAAGGTCCGTAGGGTCGTCACTTCCCAAATAGTAACCAAAATGACTATCTCCTGCGGGGTGCTATATCCTTAATATTACACGGTAAATTGAAAACAATTTTACCATCAACTGTTTTCAAACTTTTTTGTATTGTGCCGTAGATATTAAATTTAAAAAAACCCTCCAAACCCTTCAAAGGTCTTAAATTTACTTGATTTTTATAAATGTTATGTTTTACAAAAATTGTAATTTAAAGTACGAAAAAATAATAACTGGAAACACACCAACATAAGTACAACAGTAAACTAAAGTCGCATTAAAACTACATAAAGGTGATAATTTAAACTATAAAATATATTAGGTTATGCGGCGATGGTACATAATTAAAATGTACCAAACAGTTAAGAAATAAAAATTTTATAATAAAAGCGTTTGATGAACTACATCTGCATACTAGATAAATTTTTTTCTATCTAGTATGCAGCTGTAGTTCATCAAACTCTTCTATAATTTTCATTTTTTAAGCGTTTGGTACATTTTAATTATGTACCATCGCCGTATAACCTAACATATTTTATAATTTAAGTTATCACCTTTATGTAGCTTTAATGCAACCTTAGTTTAGCATCTCTAGTTAGTATTTTTCCGTACTTTACATTATTGGATTTTTAAGCAAAAATTTTTTAATTTCACTCACATGTTTTAACCTTTAAGTTTACAGTTAAGCCTGAAGATGGCCTTATGGCGAAATATATAGCCGCTAAACATCAAACAATTTTTTAAATATATTTAGAGACTGTGAACACCTCTTGCGAGAACATGGACCCTCTATCCAAATCATAAAAGCATGTTTACTAACGGCCAGTTTTAGGCTTCTAAGCGCACTGTCTTTTCCAAAAAAGTTTGTTTACGTCACTGTTTGTAATTGGAATGGTAGTATTCAATTCTATTTCAGTAAAGCATAAACAGTGAAAATTTCTACAAGCTGCTTTCTGTTGATCTAATTAATGCTAGCGTTTTAACCCACACACCTTAATAGTTAATGCTTTCTCTAGTATAATTTGGTGATCTATGCAATCAAACTCTAAGATGTCGTAAAATTCTAAAACAGACTGCACATAATTGGTACATAGAGGTCATTTTTTTCGAAAAACCGTTTTAATTATCTGTAAAGTATTCTTTAAGTATAAATGAAACCTATTGTTCAAGATTTACATATTTCATGAGCATTATGATTAACTGATGCCACTAATGCCATCAAGATAAACAAGTAATTTTTTTTTTCAATTTTCTCCTATATTTAATTATGCTGGCTTACCTATCGGGGTTTAAAATATACTTGCTTCATTTGTAGTAGCATAAACTATTAGTGGGTTGAGCTACCTTTCTAAAACTAACCTAGAGCAAAGTGTAGCAAGAACGATAGTGTTGTCTTCACTTCTACCCAAGGCCTGGCTACATCAGCTAACCCTAGGGCGGCAGTTTCTGGCAGCGCTACCAAAAAAACTACAAAAATTAAACCAGATGGAAGCTCTCTCCTGCTGAAAGGGTTCATAGCTACAAGAAGCTGCTACTAGGTACCTCCAGATAGCGATTCTAAACCTCTAATAACCCCCTTAAAAAGATAACCCAGGTTCAAGCAGATCAAAGTAAGCGCGATATGCATTGTGGCTCTGGACAGCTTTATGTTCTCTCTTACTGAAGGCCAAACAGTACTCACCTTTCGAGGCTGACAGTACTTTGAAGAAATTCTTGGAATCACTTATGAGGACGACCAGTCTTTAAAATGGCTACAAGCGGCGATCGGTAACCTTTCCGTTTTATGGGAAGGTACACGTCTCAACGTCGTCCAAGGGGATCATCTGAATAAACTAGTAAAGACGACTCTTTGTGTTCTGTAAAACCAGAGGACACGGATATCGTCATGTAGCATCTAGCAGTGCAGAACTTCTGGCCGGTGTTAGGAACTTATGCATCTTTCACAATGCTGAAAAGAAAGACCTTCCCTGTAGGCTCCTAATTTTCGGCATACACAAAGATTACAATACCACATGATTCTTGTCATTATAAAACACATAAAGTAGCAGCATACGGGCTCATCATACATAAGGCATTAACGGTTCCTTCAGGTAAAATTATTTATAATAAAAAAAATTTCGATTATTAAACAAATTGCATACAATGACGGTTTCGGATCCGCAAAGGATCAAATATCAAATTTAAAATCAGCTGGAATCTACAACATCCCTTGCTTTTGTGGCTCAAACTACATCGGACAAACTGTCGTTCCATTGAGTTAAGATTGTGAGAGCCTAAAAGTGATTGCAAACACAAACTCATCACAAAATCTGCGGTGGCTGAACATATTGGTTTAACTGGGCATAAGATGGACTTTGACAATGCTCAGGTACTCGCCATAGTACCTCAGTGCATCCCTCGTATCATACGTGAAGCAATTGAAATTGAGAAAAAACCTAACAACATAAACAGGGAGGATAATTTTTGACTCAGTAAAGCTTGTACTACAATAGTTTAGCCTCTAAAGACTCCTAAGCATCATCGATCTCACGATCACGCTCCACCGGATCCGTCTTTGCCCAACGGTGACAGCCAACCCGAACTCCGCCGATCTGCCCGACTGGCTCAAAGAGGTTTAAATACCTCCGTTTCTTGGATTCGAATTTAGTGTTTTACTCACTCTGAAGATGCAAGCTGCGATGTCCTGCGAAACGTTAGTTTGTATGGGTTTACAAACAGCTAACAGGCATAAGCCGATTAATTATTATTGTTCTGGCAAACAAAATACATTAAGATCAAATCCTTGTCCGCCCCAAGGTTTAAATAATCTAAGCACACGGCCCTGTCTAGGCAGGCAGGGCCTACGAACAAATCTTGCTCAAACTTCTAGAGCAAATGCTTATAAAGGCAGACAAGCTACAGGTCGGTCCTTACCTGATTATGCTGGGAGTAGTTCCCAAATAACGATGCGGTCTAAGCCGAAAGTACATTGTAATATTGACAGTTCGAGAAACCGCGAAAGCCTCAAAGAATACATACAATATTGATTATAATACTCAACTTATTGATACACTAATTAAAGAGCAATATTATAAATTAGCTATTCAGAAAATTTATCCAACTACTTTATCAGATAAAATAAAATACGGGTGAATTCAATATTTTGGCAATAAATCAGAAAAACTTGCAAAAATTATAAACAAAACAAATTAATGTAAAATATTATTTAAGACAACAGAAAACATTTTAAACACTTTGTTTAATGCTAAAGAAAAAACAGACAATTTATAAAAATCGAGCATAAACAAATCAACTTCAATTAGGTTTATAAAAAACAAACAATTAAAAACTTTGATATTAGGTATAAGGAACACGTACGTTGCGTTGTTACAAATATAAATACCCACATAAATCCAATTATGCTAAAAATTTATTAGAATACAATCATTCAATGACATCTACGAACACTATAAAATTTAAACATTTTTGTGATGATAAACGTAAGTTGGATACACATTACAAGCATTTAAAATTCACAAATATTTAAAATCTGTAACTTTAATGAACAAGCAAATTGATCCCTTAAATTCACCAATTATTTATTTATCGTATGGCTTTTTGACACATTAAAAAATAGAAGATAATATAAAACATAATGTATTATAATATATAAAATGGACGTTTGTAATGAGAAATAAAGCCATCTGGACGCAGATATAGAAAACCAAGATCAAGTTATGAAGATTTATTGTTCCTATACCAACACTAACTGTTTACTTTTAATCTTGTCTCTGAAAATGACATGTCAAGTGAAAATACGTATAAGGCTATAATAAAAGTAAAATTTAATTTAATAATTTAGTTTTAGTTTGGAGTTCCTAATACGGATATCGTTTTAAACAATACTAGTGTTACCCCAGCACACAATGCACCGACAGACAGCGTTGACAGAACCGCCGAAATGTCAAGTCACGTGATGCATTAGTTTTAATAATGACTCGCGACGTTATTGTAGATGGAGCCCCAAGTGACGCGCGTCTAGCCGACCTTCATATATATTATAAATTAAAATAATTATTATTAAAAAATCGACGTAGAATAAAAATATAAAAATGTTTCATGTTCCATCTGTGGATAGAGACCATTCATTTAAAAAAAATGATCCAAATTGGTGAAGCCGTAGCCGCTGGAGGAACCGGAGAAAAAAACCCTTTGTGCTTTTATATATGTGTGGATTTAAAAATTTTCCGTCAATATTATTATTTTTCTTCCTATATGTTTTAAAGTCAAATGTTACTAAGTTTTTAAATAAGGTTAAAATTTAATGATCATCTGCGTATTATTATTTGTTTGCGGGAAAAAACAATTTGCCTAATACCGCATATATTTGTTTATTTTTCTACCCATTTTAGTATATTTTGTGCAATTTTTACTAAATTTGAGGATTATTAGGGTCTGCTAAAATCTGTTTTCTGCCATAGTAGGTATACATAAAATTATCTCAGAAATTAAATAGTGAGGAAATTGAGCCACCAGCTATGGCCGCCAAAGTCTTCGACATAGAGCAAGACTGCAAGAGATACATGTTTTTGTGGAGTTATATTTTGAACTAGTAAAAGGTGAATTTAAGAGAATGAGCTTTAGACATTTTGTACGCTGCACAAGTACATACAGCTGGAGAGAATTTAATTTAGTATTCTTACCGTGCAACATTTTGCAAACGTTAATCTCAGTAGGGCTATAAATGCAAAACAACACACGGAATAATGACGCCATAAAAACTTTTACTTGTACTGGGCGTTGCATAAAACGTAGAATTAATCATTGTTTAAGGACTTGCTTCAATTAATTAAAGTTTATATTAAAGATCCGGACAGGATTTATGTTTTTAATAAATGCCCAGCTTCCGTAGTTTACACACTGTAAAATTAGAAATGTTAAGCATGCACTTAGAAAGTTACGAAGAATGCGCCTGTATGCCTGACTGATTTATTGAGTTGTTAAATGAAAATGTGCATACGTATTTAAAAGTTTCAGAAACTTTACACTACCTCAATTATGGAGCACGGTTATGTAGTTAATATAAAACTAGTTAAGAATAAAATCTTCTCGTAATATATTGTTATCTTTTACTTACCTAGCATAGTATTCTCTTATGCTATACTAAAACATGACAAAAACTTGAGGAATTTTTACTTATTTTAGAGTAAACATAGATTCAGATATATAATCAATCTACCCTAACGTGCTAGATCTAAACATACACGATTTTTTACTCTTTTTGTCTAATGTTAAGTAGATTTTGGGTTTATTCAAAATTTTATAGTGTCAGTTGCCGAAAGAAAGTAATACCACGTTTTCCATATTCAGTTAACAGAGGTACCAGTACAAATTGTTATGCAAACGGTAAATACGTCATTCTGATTTTATCTTCTTTGTCAGCTACATGAATTCATGATGTAACGTACAACTACATCATGTTCCCAGTGTTAATGACGCCACTTAATTTGTCTTAATGCATTCACTCCAGGAGAATGTGTCGCATTAACACTGGTTAATTGGCACTTGATGATGTGCATAGATAATTAGCACATCCATTATTCAAAGGTTCCCCTATTGTCTTCTAGTGTACATAAGTACGTTAAATCTTAAATAGGGAGAAATACAGATAAGCCGAGTTCATGAGAAAAGTAGAGAAAAAATATTAAAATGTAAAAATTCTAAAGAAATATCTGCAAAATTGTACTGCATGTAGACTTAAGGTGGTAGTAGCAATTTTGTATTGTAGCTTAATTAATATATAATAGTTGATATTATGTTAATGCAACTTGTGAATTTTGTGGTAAATGGTGAAAACAGTGTGATGAGTTGTTTGAAATATAAGGAAACTGAAAATAGTATCCACTTTGTTTATTTCTTCTCTGATTGACAAAATAAACCTTCAAACTTGAAAAGCTTATATTTCCTACATTACATTGATTTTATTAGGAGATCCTTACCAAAACTTTTAAAGTTACGGCGTGCTTATGCTATTACAACATGCAGATTAGGCTTTTCCTCTCCACCAGAATTGCTCTTTTGCAGAAGGCTTTTCTCCAGTGTGACTGCACTTTGGAGAAGGTTTTTCATTAATCGGTCGTGGCGGTTCTCTCGTACTCAGTTGAAGACCTAGGTAACTGCAGTTAAGGTGACGGTTTTCAGAGGCTTAAATAGTTTTACTTACAAAACTATTCATGCTCATAAAATGTTGAAAAGCAAAAGAACTATAGCGTTACACCATATATTGTTAAAAATATAGCAACGGGTTATTTACAGGAACTATTTACAAAAATCAGTTAATTACACTAAAAGTGATAGGTATTACAAGCCAAGCAAAACAAACTATATACAAACGAAAAATGCGGAAACAATACAGGCAATCAAAACACGGAAACTGTACGGTAGCAATACGGTGACAAACGGTAGCAGACACATTACGGTAGCAAATAAGTTACAATAGCAAACGGAGCGGATGAGATACGGTAGCTTACAGTAGTAACTAAGATACGGCAGCAGATAACTAAACAAGGAATAATGAGACGTTCTGGTGTAAACATTAATAAACTTTAAAGCTAATGGGTAAGACAGGTATATCGAACAAACGGGATTGTGACGGATATAAGAGAGCAAAAAGCACTGTTTCGTGGCTCACGTCCACGACAGTCAAAATCCAAAAAATAATCTGCCTTATGTCAAACGGCTGCGACAGACTAGTATAAAAAAAGTGAAAGAAAATCTGGACCGTGTCTAACGTACCCAACAAATCAGAAAGAAGCAAAAAAGAGAGAAGTTGTGTCTCATGTCAACCGGCGGCGAAAAACTTGAAATGAAAGGAGAGAGAGAGAGAACGGAATAACAGGCAATTAACACAACAAAGTGAAAACAAAAAAAGACAGAATGGCTCAAATATTACTTACTTAGTATACCTCTTAGAATCGGTCGCCTCGGCTGGTTGTCCTGGTGTAGACCAGGAGTTGAGACGTGGAGAAGAATTGTTGAACAGAACTGTGCTTGCCGCGGCATAAAATCTGGTTTTATATGGAACTCGTATAGTGGGAATTGAAAATCTACTCTAAATAAATGCGTGCTCTAAACTCAATTTTAGAGTAGAGACTTGTCTCGCTGCCCCACGTACCAGTCGAGGTGAAGCTTCAATTCAATATTAAACGCTTAACTAAAAATACATTTCAATGCTAAAATAAAATACATTATAATAAATCCTAGAATAATTAAATACATTATTAAAAATCAAAACACATCTTAGTAAAACAAAAACCATAACAACTAATACTATATTGCATTAGACGTTAAAATTAAATTTGCTAGCGGGACCTGGCGTTCCGTTTGGGCGGCGGATGATTTGAGGTCACCCTGCAAAATAAACTGATTTTCCTGTAAAAAACTAATTATAATACATTTCAACACAATACAAGCTAACATAAATACTGCATCATTAGAATATGAGAAGATATAGTAACTAAACTAAGAATATCAAGGTACAACATTAAATTGCCACAAAACACTCAAATTAAACTAACTGAACTAAAGCACGGCATATCCATGCCATAAAGCAGCCATTAACAATTCGACACATAAATTTATTCGGAAGTTTTATTAGCCGAATATCTGTATTGCGTATTTATCTCATCTCATATTTATTTGCCAAGAAATTATTTGCAGAACATAAAAATGTATGTAAACGCAAAACTACTACTACTATTTTTTGCCTGCGTAAATAAATAAATTATGCTTTTCCACTTTATTTCGTCACTTATTTGGCATGTAAACCAACTTATTACGTGCTTGAAGCAGCTAATAAATTGTTTGAGAAATAGTACATATTTGGCAAATAAATTTTATTTGGTAGTTGAAATGTAAAATTTAATAGTAACTTATTAGGACATGAATTGCTATTGAATGTTATCAGAATATAATAGCTCTTATGTTCGGTAGCGTAGCAAAAAAACCTGCAGGGCCCGCAACGCGGATGGGTCTGCCGTAAGGTCAAACTCTTATCTTAGACGAAGTTAATATCGTAATTGTTAATTCTTTTTTTCTGATAATATAAAATTCGGGTTGCATTTGTATTCTTATTCGGCTGCGTCGAAACACTGATCGTTTCAATAGTGATGTAATGAAGACAGGTGTTTGCACTCTATTCAATTGTTTTCATCACCAAACTTTGAGAATCTCAGGGCTTCCTGTAAATTTTATCAACAGATGGCGCAACTGTAAATATCAATTTTATTTTGAAATAAATTAAAAAAGTTAGAAGTGTTTTTATTTATTTATATCCACGGTAATATTCTAGGCAAACATACCAAAATACTGTTGTTTGCGGGGATTAGTCAAAGGCGAAAACAAAGATTTATCATTATTTGCCGTGTCCAAGATGAATTAACCTATTTTCCTTATTTATAATTGCCAATTATATAATCAGTAAATGAATAGTTTGTATTAAAATTATGCTTTGTACCAAGTTACGTTTATGCAGTGACTAGAAGGACGCTTACATTTCGTAGTAGTACGTAACGAGTTCTATTATTCTACTGACTACTTCTGTTATGAATACAATTTGCCTTTACACTATAAAATCAGCTTACTGTGGCGACTTGTTTGTCTAATGTTGTTGGCTGTTGGTATTATTTAGATTTTAGTACCATTATACCCTTTTTCCAACTGAAAACCACCACAAAAATAACTACAATAAACTATAAACATTACGTAAAAATGCAGAATAAATGTTTCACTTCCTTGCATATTTCATTAATAAAAATAAAAGCGAAAGTAACTTATTAACCCGACCTTAGCAAATGAGTGTTGTATACGTGATAGGTGTCAAAAATGGTCAAGTAGTTATATAAATAATTATCAAACAGCGCCAAATTTGAAATTTACCTTAAATTGGAAGTTTTAAGAGTTCTATGCGCAAATCTCCTAAAGAGTCCCGAGATTGTCCAACTTTTAAGATAAATTTTTTATACAGACAAATGGTAGGAGTCGCAACACCATACTCTTTCTTACATCACTATTTCAATTAATGTAAAGTAAAGACAGCAATTAGAAATTCCAGAAGTCAATAGCAAAAATTACCGCTGTTTACTCTAGACTTCGCATAATTGTGTTTTAAGTCAAAGAGCGTTGTGAAAACCTAAAACATGTTGTAAACAGTAAAACAAAATGGAGTATATTATGAATGACGGCGAGCGATCACTATGGAAAACAACCAGACGCACAATACCGCTGCAGATTCCATCGCATCGCCTTGAAAAATTTAAGAAATTATTCAAAAAACATAATGGTGTCTTTGGTATCTGTGATAAAAAAATTAAGTGAGTTATATTAACAAAAAAATACAGAAACTTACAACAGAGTATGCACGTTTTAACCGCCAAAAAAACGGTTCTTAGACATTACCAGCTGTCTTTGCGTGTCTGCCTGGAGACCTTTTTAGAAGCTAAGGACTATCAAAAATTTTCTTATTTAACATGAGAGTGATTAAATACACTTAGCGTTCTTAGCATGAAAAATGAAAAGACCTGTGTAATGAATGCTGAATATTAAATTATACAGAAATTTACTGAACAAAATTTACGCTGCAGATCTAGTTTTAATTAAGGAACAAGCAAGTAAGTAATTTTAAATTGTTATATTTTTGAAACGTACTCCTGTTCAACCGTTTATGAGTTTAATTTTTTTTCTATTTAATACCTTCTTTGTAAAACTGAATGTATAGATTCAAGTTAATTTAAACTTACTAACCCGATTTCTTTTCATATTCATTTGGCATGGTCTGCGTAATAACTTGCGGCTTCCTTTTCTTAAGCATCTTGTACATAAAAATGTATTTTTCTTCTGCATTGTCTTTTTTGAGATTAGCGTTTCTAGCCTATTTTAACTTTGCCTATTACCATCTCTTCCTAGTTCTTCCCGGGCAACGTTTATATGGGGGTAATATATAAAGGGTGTTCAATATAAAGAATGCACGCATGGGAATTTCGTAAATGGTAAGAGATAGAAATTCAGTTAAATAAGAATTATTCAGCATCTCAATACTAGCATCCACCTTCAAATCTTACAATATTTGCTTAATTTTCAGTACAGACCGAAAAAACTAGGATTTTCAGTTTTCGTTGTTTGTATATAATTTGGTTGTCAAAGACATTGCAAAACGGTTTTGACATTATTAAAACCCTATTTTACACAGATTTCGAGTCTAAAATTAAAATTTTTATAGGTCCTTAAATTTTCAAGATATTGACATTAACTTTGCTTTTTTAAATATGTGTTAAAGGCGGCGATGGATAGAGCTCTTTTTCCCTTTTTTTCTGATAAGTTTATTTTCACAAATAGCGGAGTTATTATCGAAAATCTGTTTTCTCGTAGTAAGCTGTGAAAAACAGTTTTCTTATAGTAGGCTGGACATTGATAAAGGAAAAAAGCTAAAAGCTGCATTGGTTTCCATTGAGGTTTGATTAGTGTATCTTTCTAACTATTCAAGTTACAAGTTAGAAACTGTTTTCGCATGGTAGACTAAAAAACAATAATAAAACATGTTATTTTTTCAGGAAATACAACGATTCTAAAATTTATGTACGTAATAATAATCAAAGATGGGTGCTATGTAATATGTTTTATACTAGTTTCCACGTTTTAAACTCTTTTCCAACATTAAAAAAACCTGAGAAAATCCATAAAGAAGTGTAACATTTAATATTAATATTAATTTAAAAGTAGAACACACAGAAACGAAACAACAACCTTAACCAAATAAAAAATTGAATACAAAAAATTGTTACTAAACAACTAATACTGGTAAACAAAAAGAATCAAAATAAAACACTAAGCAACTACAAAACGTGCTCAAACAATCCACCTCCATTTTCAAGACACAAACAGCACTTTCTAATAGTGGACTCCACGGCTTTGTCTAAGCCATCTGTAGTATTCTTCTAAAAGCCTGAAGAACAGCATCACGAAGATCATTCACGTTGTTAAACGTTTGCTGATACAAGTCATTTTCAATGTAACCCCAAAAGTCCATTGGGGTTAAATCAGGGGACCTGGCTGGCCAATTCATAGCTCCTTGAGTACCAATACATCTATCTAGAACACATCTAAAAACGTGTATTTAAATAACTCGACACAATTCGTGAATTATGAGGCGGCGCTCCTTCTCGATGAAACCAAATATCACGATTTTCTTCCAATGGTATTCCATGCAGAATTTCAACCTCGTTTTGTAACAACCCCAGACATTTTTTTACATTGATTGAATGCTTGAAAATAATAGAACGGTTCCAAATAATCTACACCATAATATGTTAAAACCGAATCGAACTTGGTGTGTAAATTGCCTTTTAAATTGGGAATTTTCAGATGCCCAATAATGGCAGTTATGTCTTTTAAATAAACCCTTATTGGTGAATTATAAACAAAACAAAGAAATATAAAGTAAGCTTTAAAACAACTAGGAACATCTTAAACACTTTGTTTTATGCAAAATCAAAAACAGACGATTTGCTAAAATCAGGCATTTACAAATTAAATTGTTCGCATTGTAATTCGGTTTATATAGGCCAGACAATTAGAAATTTTGATATTAGGTATAAAGAACACGTACGTTGTTACAAATACAAACACCCACATAAATCCAATTACGCTAAACACTTACTAGAACACAATCATTCAATGACATCTAATAACACCATAAAATGTTTACACTTTTGTGATGATAAACGTAAATTAGATATACTAGAAGCTTTTGAAATTCACAAACATTTAAAAACTGTACCGTTAATGAATGAGCAAATTGATCTCTTAAATTCTCCTCTACTGGACGTTTTGGAATGAGAAATCAAGTCATCTGCATACGGTTACCAAGATAAGTAAAAAAGTTCTATTGCTATAACAACACTAACTGTTTACTTTTTCATATAACCTTTGACAATGGCATGTAAACATGCCGAAATACGTATAAGGTTAAAATAAATAGATATTGTTAAAGTGATTAAGTATTTTATATACAGATACTCATTACCAACTGTTTACTTTTAATCTTGCTTTTTATAATGACGTGCAAACACGTTGAAATACGTATACGGTTAAAATAAAAAAAACAGTTGAAGTTAAGAATTGTTTTATTTGCAACAAATTAAAATGAACTTTAACAAAATAAAGCTTAAGCTTATAAATACACTTAAGACGTATAAATGAAAAATTCCGCAGAATAGGGGTTTATGAAACATTTCGAGAATTGTTAGAAATAAAAATAAACACTCTATTTTCTGTTTACTTGAATTTGGTTGAAATTATTTCACATGAGTAATTGTGATACACAAAGTAATTTATGTCTAAAAATTACAACATACATAAGCAGAAAAAATAAAAAGCTCTTAAATTATCATTATCCTGGAAAAGGGGTATATTTGCACTAAGATTTTCGTAAAATTGTACTTATTTTAATAGAATGTAGTAGGATATGTGCGTATGATCTATACACATTTAACCTTTTTCAGGCTAGTTACATTTCAAAATTAAAACTAAATATTAGTATGAAATAATACACCGTAGTGCAATTTTCCCTATAGCAAATAATAAACCCCTTTCCGTGTTAATCTCGCTGTGATCTATTTGTAACATACACCCTTATTCTAGGCTTCAATTTCCCAAACAGTTGACTTGTAGTTAAGACTCATATTTAATCATATTTTAATCGACTTTATTATAATGATAACTAAGTTCAAAAGCGGCTGAAACAAACAAAGAAAAAGTTGTAACCGTTAGCTCTTTTACCGCAATAAGCGAAAACCGTTTAGGATTTCTCATATTTCTGCAAGCACCATCTTGCGCGCAGTAATTCGGGTCTCATCATTACCCGTATTCTTTGTCTCTCTAACCAACTAGGTTGTGGGAGTAAGTAAGTATATGTTTGTCTTATATTATTTAACACCGCGCATCGAAAGCAGGAATCATATAACATGCGTCAAATATGCATCATCGATGGAATGCTTCAAATTCAGACAGCATTCTACAAATGATCGAGTATATTTGCTGCAATTTCTTTCGTTTAAATCAGAAATTTTTTGTTTAATATAAAAAGTCAAAATAAATTTGTATATTTCTAAACGAGCACATTTTCTAAAGTTTTTCCCTTTTCCTCAAAAACAATTTTACAGCGTTTCAAAACGTAAATAACGATAAATTCAATAACGTGCATCACCTAACGGTCTGATTTCGCAAAGCTGCCAGTAACAATCTAATTTCGTACTAAATTTCCAAATGCTAAAACTTTTGACAGATTACATCACACTGAACGAGGCACTAGCATTTAATGAATGCACATAATGCAGACTATTGCGAAAGTTATAAGGTAGAGAGGCTACCAAAGTTACGATCTAACCTGCTATCTCACCCCATTACTGTCCATTAGAGCTGGCAGCTAACTTCACATTCCTATATCTGTGGGAAACTGATCAAATGTTACTTGGATTACTTTACACTTTCCTTTAGGTACTAAGACCTTTCGCTAACAAGATTATCTTCTAGATTCTTAAATTCTAGAAGTGCAAATTTATCTACTTCGTTTCTTACTTAACTGAAACTTTTTGTAATCTACATACACGATTGTATGTATAGTATGTAACTGTGGACATACAAAGAAATATAAAAAGCCAAACCTTTGTAAATAGAAGAAAGTGCTGCGTTTAAGTATAAGCAGCAATAGAACTTGTTTTTTTTTAACAAAAGTGACATTTTGAAACCAAAATAACCTAAAATACATTTTGAGAAGTAATTGTTAGTATATTTATAAGTACGAGCTTTACTTCGTTGAAGTTCATTTTAATTTTTTGTAAATAAAACAATTCTTAACTTCAATAGGGTTTCTATTTTAGCTTTATACGTATTTCAACGTGTTTACACGTCATTATCAAAGGCAAGATTAAAAGTAAACAGTTGGTGTTGCTATAGGAACAATAAATCTTCATAACTTGATCTTAGTTTTCTATATCTGCGTCCAGATGACATGATTTCTCACTACAAAAGTCTAATAACGGTGAATTTATGAAATCAATTTGTTTATTTATTAAAGGTACAAATTTTAAATTTTTATGAATTTCAAATGCTTCTAGTATATCCAACTTACGTTTGTCATCAAAAAAGTGTAAAAATTTAATAGTGTTATTACTTGTCATTCAATGATTGTGTTATAATAAGTGTTTGGCGTAATTGGATTTATGTGGGTGTTTGTATTTGTAACAACATACGTGTTCCTTATACCTAATATCAAAATTTCTAATTGTTTGTCTTATATAAACCGAATTACAGTGCGAGCAATTTAATTTGTAGATCCCTGATTTTAGTAAATTGTCTGTTTTTTCTTTAGCATTAATCAAAGTGTTCAAAATGTTTTGTCGTTTTAAAAGTTAGTTCACATTTATTTGTTTTGTTTATAATTTTGGTAATATTTTCAGTAGGTCGGGACTTTGGTATTAAATATAGCATACATTTTCATATTATTTACATTTCAAACATATAATGTATTATATTGTTATAGAGCACATGAAAATTAATTGGATTCTCAACAACAGCCACTCCAAAGCATTTTTGAGATACGGTATTTAATTAGAGATGAACATACACACTTTAAATAAGTAATAGTGCTTAGGAAATAGGACTACTTCCATAGCTATTGATATTTCACAATATATTAATTTTGTTTTAAACAAAAGTAACAAATGTTGGGTTTGAAATACATAAATATGTTTTTAAAAATGTAAAGAGCATAAAACGTTTTGAAATATAACATCACTAAAAAGTATTTTTAATTCAATTTTTTATTCCTCTGCTAATAGTAATATTTTCTGCCTATAGATTTGTTAATACATTTGATGCTAGACGCATAGGGATTACGTATATTACTTTTATATATATAATTCAAAAACGTGTTCAAGTGTAAAAGCTTTGTTGTCTCAAGGCGCAAATCATTATCTAAGATTACGTTAATTGCTTGCTAGAAAATCTTTAGAAAGAAGTAAACATACAGTGCTCATGATACACAGCTACAAAAATGGGCAAAACAAGTCGCTGGTATTTTCTCATATTGTTTACGTTTTATATAGTCTTGCCCCAATCTCTCTCTTCGTGGCACTACAGTCCCATCTGGACCTGGCCCTCTCGTATTTTCTGCCTCCAAACATCTCTATGCCTTGCTATTGTTTTCCAATTCCAGACTTTTAGTATTTGTTTGGCGTCCTCTTCAATGTTGTTTATCTATCTCTGTCTTGGTCGTCCTCTTCCCCTTGCACCCTTTATCTGCCCATTTCTTTGGGATTAGATCCTCACCCATTCTCTCCAGATGTCCCGCCCATTTTAATCTTTGCAGTTTTATAAATTCGACAATATCTGGTTGTTGAAATATCTGTTTTAATTTAAAGTTGTATCGGATTCTCCATTCACCATTCTTTATTATCGGCCCGTATATTTTCCTTAGGATTCGTCGTTCCCATCTTGCTAACAGTTCTTCTGAGTATTTAGTAATGCCACCACCGGTCTTATGATAGTTTTATAGACTGTAATTTTGGTTTTCCTTGAAGCTGATTTTGACTTAAACATATGTAGCAATGAGAAGTAGGCTCTGTTTCCAGCTAGTATGCGTTGTTGTATTTCCTGTTTGATTTAGTTTTCACTGTTAATTTGGCATCCTAAATATTTGAACTGCTGCACTACTTCAAAGTTTTTATCTCCTATTGTGTGATTTTAACCATGCCTTCTTCTTGGTTTCATCGATAGCAGTTTGGTCTTTGTTTCATTGACCTTTAATCCGATTTTGCTGACCTGTTTCTAATTTGTTATATACTTCGTTGATTTCGCGTTCTGTTCTGACCACTAGATTAATGTCATCTGCGTAGCTAATTATTTGGTGTGATTTGTGCATTATTGTGCTGTTGAGGTTGTCACTACTGTTTCTTATTACCTTCTCTAGCGCGATGTTGAAGAGGATCGGTGCTAGTCCATCTCCCTGTCGTACACCTTTAGTGGTAGGGAACCTGTCTGTTATTTTGTCTTGTATGCTCGCTACGGCTTTCGAATCTGTCATTGTTGTTCTGGTTAATCTTACTCACTTGCTTGGTATACCAAAATCTTTTATTATATCATATAGCCTATTTCTGTCTATGCTGTCATAGGCTTCCTTGATGTTAATAAATAACTCGTAGATTGGTACATTACATTCCCACGATTTTTCTAGAATTTGTCGGTTTGTGAATATTTGGTCAGTGGTTGATCGTCCTTCTCTAAACCCTGCCTGATGCTCCCCTAGGATTTCTTTCTCATACTCTGCTATTCTTTGTCTTAGCATATTTGTGAATATTTTATATGTTATGCAGGGAAGCGACATTCCTCTGTAGTTGTTACAGTAATATTTGTCGCTTTTTTTGTAAATGGGGCATATAATCGCCGTGTTCCATTCTTCTGCGTATTTTTCTTCTCTCCACACCTCGGTGATCAGTTTGTGTCTCTCGTATACTTTTGGTTACTTCATCGTAGGTAGAGTCTATTATCAGTGGCTGTGCAGTTGACAGTTTTTCCTTCTTATAGTTGTCATTTTCTCTCTCTCTCTCTTTGTTTCAATAGGTTCGCAAAGTGTTGGCGCCAGATTTCCATAACTTCTGCTGTTTGTACTATGCATTTTCCTTCTTTGTTTTTACATATAGATGGCCTTGGGTAGAAGTCTTGTTTGATGTTTCTTAGAATGTTATATAGCCTCTTTACTTCTTTCTTTCTATGTGACTGTTCCGGTTCTTGTATTTGGAAATCTAGCAGTGCTCTCTTCTTTCCTCTCATTAGTTTCTTGATGTTCCTTCTTAGTTCCTCATATTCTTCTCTTGTATTCCTTGTTGGTCTTTGGATTAATTTATTTCTGGCTTCGTTTCTTTGGTCTACTGCCTTTCTGCATCCTTCATCCCACCATGCTGCTCTTGGGTTTCTCCTTATATACCCAACTTTTGTTTCTGCTTCCTTTGTGATACTTTCTCTTATGGCTTCTTACCTTTGTTCTACTGTTATATTGGTTTCAGCCGTCTCTATCTTTGTCATACGTTTCTTGATCACTTGTTGGTAATTTTCTTTCACATTCTCATCTTTTAGTTGTTTCGTGTCGAAACGTCTTGTTTTCTTAGTGGGTAATGATTTTGCCTTATCGATTCTTTCTCTCACTATTGCCTTGACTAGCATTGGTCAGACTCTGATATTGCTCCTCTCATTGTTCTAGTGTCTATTATGCTTGAGCTGTGTCTGGCCGTCACTAGTATATAGTCAATTTGGTTGACAGTCCGTCCATCCGGCGATATCCATGTTCGTTTGTGGATTTGTTTGTGAGGGAACAACGTGCTTATAATCATCATTCCTTTTGCTGTGGCAAACTCGATAAGCTTCTCCCCATTGTCGGTGGTTTGTTCATGGAGGCTGTGTTGTCCTATGATTGGGGTGTATATTGCTTCCTTGCCTATCTAAGCGTTTAGATCTCCCATTATCATTTCGATATCGTTGTTGGGTGTTCCATCCAAATTCACTTTCTAATTTTGTATAGAATTTTTTTTTTCGTTCGGTCACCTTTGTCTTCGGTTGGTGCATGTACCGAGAATACTAATAGGTTGAAGAACTTCATCTTGATTCTGATGTAACATATTCTTTCATTGATTGTTTTGTATTCTATGACTTTGTCCACTAGTCGCTTCCCTATTATGAATCCTGTTCTGAGTTCATGCATGTTGTTGTTTGTTTCGCTGTAACATACATGGTGTTCTTTCCTTGTGAGCCTTCAACTTCCGGGACATCTCATTTCTTGTACTGCGGTCACATCCATCTTGTATTGGTGTATTTGGTGAATTAGAGTGTCCAGGGCTCCTGGTTGGTATAAGGTTCTTATATTCCAAATTCCAATAATCATGTCCTTTTCTCGCCATTTCCGTCTTTCTAATACCTGTCCTGGTTCTGTTCTAGGCTTAATTTGGGTTTTCGTAACGGTATGGTTTTTACGGGATAGGGGTGTTAGCCTCATGCCCAACCCTCCTTCTTTGTCCGGGCTTGGAATCGGCAACAGCGTCTACTGGGCTACTCAATCCACCCAGCAACCACTACAGGCGGAGTTAATCTTGTCCCAATAAGTGATTTAAATTTACATTTAGCCATCTACACCAGGCACATACAAGCCGCCCGCTCCAAACCCAGGGCGTTTGTACAGCCAGGTACTGGGAATTACCTACTCATGTAAGGCGCTAGCTAATTATTATAACGCTTCCGAATTCCAACTAAAAATACTAATAAATACATGATTTGCAGAGTTATCAAACATATGCCAAGAATGAAAAATATAGTTTAACCAGACCTAATTTATAGGTTTAGTTAAAACATCATAACCTCCGGGAAACGCGTTGTTGATATCAAAAAGTATCGTTTTTTTTCTTAAGTTTTAATATAATTGAAAATTCTTGTTAATCCTAAGAAATTACTTCAAATAGTCTATTGAACTGTTTAAAGTTTATTGTGATTGGCGTTTCAAATTTTTTAAAAATTCCTATCGAACGGCGGAAAGTAAAATTTGGGAAATTAGTAAAAATTAAATTTGTAATTTACTGCAAAGTCTATTGGTGTAAAAAATTTAAAAAAAATGTAGGCACTATAAACAATATTTTGAAAATGTCCAATGTTTTGAGCAGCTAGTATTTACACAATTTTTATTTTTCCAAAAATATTTGATTATACTTATTAAAGGCTATTAAATAATACAACAATATGTATTGATTGAATATTTTGTTTTTAAATGATTGGGCATTAAAGTGAACATTTGCAAAAATTCGTAGTCGCCGTAATTTTGAAGATATAGCATTCGGGAAAAAGCCATTTGTTTTGCCTTTAAAGTCGCCAAAACACTTTGATTCTAAAACAAAAAACTACCCGCAACTAAAATACTTCCACATGCCAAATTTTACAAGAATCAGTTAAGTGGTTCTAGAGATATAGAAGAACGAACGTGCCCACCCACGCACACATGCACCTACCCACAGACAAACATTTTTTTTAAACCAAGTTTTTGGGATTTTTGGACCTAAAACGCGTATTTCTATTAAAATCTTTAATGGGTTCCTAGAGGTTCAAAACGGGTATTTCGGTCAAAATCTCGATTTCGAAAAGTTTCATAAAATCAATACTTCTCTATACTGAACGTACACGGAAGTAAAAAATAATAAATATGCTGTATCGAGATGCAAGACATCTACCGAATGCTTTCCGCAATATTGTATACTCTCAAATACGAAAAGCCAGCGACTGATTAAACAATTAAACATGCGTAACTACTAAATAATCATGCTAACGCTTATTATTTTGTAATTACATCCCTACCTAGCGTAATCGACTTTAAAATAATCTTTAAAATCAATGTACTCACATTTCCTGACCCCATTAGTTAGCGTTTTAAATTTTTATTTTGACCTTTGCAACTCTTGTAAATGTAAAAATTAATGTCTGTCTTTTGTTCCCATTAATGGTGATTGTGGTAGGTTTGGTAAGTTAGGTTTTTCTGAAGTTATGCGTTTTTAAACTGTAAATAGTAATCCAGTACTCGAAGGTGATAAAATAATTATAGGTATTGAAGCATAATTTTCAGATATATACCCGCTTGAAATCTCTGCTGCAATGCAATTTGTAAATCTGATTTAATTTGATTGTGATTATCTACGTGTGCGGTTTGTTTTGTTTGCATAATCAAACCTAGATTTTTCTCGAAAATCGTTTTTGGTACTGAGTTCTCCCAAATCCTGCTTTAAGTGAAAGTCTATCTTGATGGAAGAGATCAGTTAGCCTAAGATCTATGCTCCTCGCTATAAAGAGAACTTTAAACTGCAACAATAAGGTACTCGTATTTACTCTTGATTCAAACGCTTAAGATCAACCGTATGCTTCAAAATGCTTTTAAAAGTTTTGTGTATGGTGTGTCATTATCAAGCAGACAAGATCGTAAAAACAACGGATAAGCACATTTTTAGTAACATTTTTGATTAAAGAGAAAACAGTTGTACTTAATTTATTAATATCATTAACTACATGAGTAAGATAAGGTTTATTAACGAAAGATACTAGCACAGATAAGGTTAACACTACAGATATACGACCACTTATACAATATGTCCGCTCATATTTGGAGGCGCAATTAGCGTTAGTTTGGCGGCAACGCACCAGACTAATTTTAGGGCGCTGCTATCGCCATTCGTTTATTACTGTTGAAATGTGTTGAAAACTGTTTTATCGGGGATTTGAGTGCATCTGTCATAGATAACGTAAAAAACCTAACTTTATTTGGGATCTGGTTAAAGCGTGTATTTTATATTTTCCTTGTGTTTACTGTTTACTGAAATTTGATATTTCAGAAAAAGTAAATTATTGTTGAACTTTTGTTTGTTTCTTCTAAGGTTTTCGCAGACGTAATGTGTATACCTAAGTTCACATTTCACCAAAAGCTAGCTTATTCCAATGTTTTTAACTTTACCACTGCATTCTGCGAATTCTGTGAATTAGAGAAGATTAACTGGGATATAGTAGGTATCAGTGAAGTGAGAAGGGAAGGAGAAAAATGTATTAGACTACAATCTGGTCACATACTATTTTACAAAGGACAGGAAGGAGTATCACAATGGGGAGTCGGACTACTTATTAACAAGAGATTGGCGGACAATATTATACAATATACAGTAAAATCGCATAGAGTTATATATATCATTATAAAAATATCATCGAAATACAGCCTAAAAATAATACAGGTCTATGCACCTACCAGCGAATATGATGATGAAGAAGTCGAAAGTTTATATGAAGAATTGACAATGTGTATACAGGAGAACCACACTCAATATACTCTAATAATTGGAGATTTTAACGCTAAAGTGGGAAAGAAAGAAGAAGAAACCGAATCTTGTATAGGAGACTTTGGAATAGACGATAGAAACGAAAGAGGACATATGTTGATTAACTACCTAGAAAGTGAACATCTGTATGTAATGAATACGTTCTTCAAAAAGAGAAAAAGTCGAAAGTGGACTTGGAGTAGTCCCGGAGGACGTACGAAAAACGAAATAGACTTTATAGTATCCTCCCACAAACACATAATTCAAGATGTAACTGTTCTCAATAGCATTAATACCGGTAGTGATCATCGTTTAGTGCGATGTAAATTATATATAAATTCAAAATTAGAAAGAATCAGACAAATTCGAAAAACAAAACGAAGAAATGAAGGAAAAATAATAACCGAAAACAAAGTAAAATACAAGGAAGACTTGGAAACACAATTTAAAAGAAATGTTATACAGGAACAAGACGACCTAGAGAAAAGATGTGAAAAGATAACAAAAGCAATGAACAATGCTGCTAGTAGAATAGGAGGTGTGAAACAGAAAAAACAAAGTAGATTAAGTAAAGAAACTGCCGACATGATGGAAGAACGACGGAAAATGGCTCAGACTCCAATAAGACACACAACAAGATTTACAGAACTTAATCGAAAAATTAGAAAATCGATAAAAAAGGATTTAAAACTATGGCATGAAAGGAAAATAGAGGAAGCACTAAATGATGGAGGTAAAACAAAAGAGTGGAAAACGCAAAAGATGCTTGGTAGAGATATTATTACGTCGATAAGAGATGCTAATGGAAACTTAATCACTGACCAAAATAAAATTTTAGAAAGAACAGAAGAATTTTATAAACAGCTATACGACTCGAACGGAGGACAGATACATGCATTCATAGATAGAAAAATTACAAACGTGAACTCAGAAGAGATCCCTGAAATAGAAGAGTTTGAAATAGAAAAGGCATTGAAGACAGTCAAGAACGGAAAAGCGGCAGGAGAAGATGGAATACTACCGGAAATGTTAAAAGAAGGCGGAAAATCCCTTGTGAAACAACTAAAAAACCTCTTTAATTACTGTCTACAAGAAGAAAAGATACCTTCAAACTGGAACAATGCGGTTGTAGTGCTTTTACATAAAAAAGGGGATAAATCCAAACTAGAAAATTACAGACCAATTAGTCTCTTGTCACAGATATACAAACTGTTTACAAAAATTTTAACAAATAGACTGACAAACAAATTCGACCAATACCAGCCACGGGAACAGGCCGGATTTAGAGTAGGTTTCGGGACAAACGATCATCTACAGGTAACAAGAAACTTAATAGAGAAGACCAAAGAGTATAACATGCCATTATATCTCTCCTTCGTGGACTTCGAAAAGGCATTCGATTCTCTCGAACTGTACGCAATCTTAAATTCCCTACAAAATAGCAGGATAGATCATAGATACACAAATCTAATTCGAAATATCTATCAAAATGCAACACTAATAGTTAAGACGCACGCTGAAACGAATAAAGTAAAAATGAAAAAAGGAGTAAGACAAGGAGACACTATCTCGCCTAAACTGTTCACGCTGTGTCTAGAAGATGTATTTAAAAGTTTTAACTGGGAAAATAAGGGAGTGAATGTAGATGGCAACATGTTGAACCACCTAAGATTTGCAGACGATGTCCTATTAATAGCAGATAACATCACAGATTTACAAGAAATGATGACAGATTTGCATCAGAGGTCAGGAGAAGTAGGATTGAAAATCAACATCGAAAAAACAAAAATTATGAGCAGTGAAAATATTGACATTAACAGTAAGATTAAATTGAACAACAAGGTAATAGAAGAAGTTGACAGTTACATATACTTAGGTCAGAGAATTAGCCTAACGAAATCAAATCAAGAAGAAGAAATAAACCGAAGAATCAAATTAAGTTGGGCTGCGTTTAGTAACTGGAAAGAAGTGTTTAGAAGCAAAATGGACCAAAACCTGAAAACTAAATTATTTAATCAAAATATCCTGCCTGTCTTGACCTACGGCGCAGAGACCTGGACATTGACAAAGAAAAATAAAGAAAAATTAAGTAAAGCACAAAGAGCTATGGAAAGGTCAATGATGGGAATATCGTTGAAAGACCGTAAAACAAATGAGTGGATAAGATCAATAACAAAAGTAGAGGACGTAGTCGAAAAAATATTAAAACAGAAATGGCGATGGGCGGGTCACGTGGCGAGGTTGGAGGACAATAGATGGACGAAAATAGTGGTGCAGTGGAGGCCTAGGCAAGGAAAAAGGACTAGAGGAAGACCCCCCATGAGGTGGACCGACGACATTAAAAGAGTGGCCAATTACAACTGGATACAAAAAGCACAGAACAGACAAGAATGGCATTTACTAGGAGAGGCCTACATCCAAAATGGATCGACATAGGCGATGATGATGATGATGACTGCATTCTGCAAGGTTAGGGTTACCTTATTAGTTATTACTGACTGCAGTTTAAGTGCCAGAGCTGAAGACCATAGGTAAAGGTTTTTAAAGCTTCGCCATATGAGGGTGACTTTAAAGTGATGCTATACCTAGATATTTACCTTATAAATTATATTGATTATCTATTAAAACTTAAATATGTAATGGTTCCAGAGGTATAACATAAAATAAATTGTAATTTAAATCTACTTTGAAGTTACAATTCTACTGATTTTGTTATTAATACACTAGATTCGAGAACTGTATCATACGTCTTTGTAGTCTTATTTACTTGGAGTCTTTCACTTCATGAATATAATTTAAGTAGAATTGGCTTCAATATTAATTATTTACGAAAAATTGCGATTTGACAATTAAACATCTCAAATGAAATCGTTAAACATGGCAGATGGCTGTCTAACTTTTGGCTTGAATATGTGCTAAGTAATCTGCTCAATCACAGTCATCTGTGACTTAATTATTTGTGAGAGTACAAATTGTCATTGTAGCGCCATCTTTTTGCAGATTATTTATCATATAATACAAGCTGCCGATAGCTCACATATATACCGTATATCTGTAGTGTTAACCTTATCTGTGATACTAGATAGCACTTGACTTAAACCCTATTGTTTTTATTTTTTTTATTATTTTTCGAACGCCTTTTCTATTTTACGATGTTAGACGAAATCAGAGCAAATGTTCAGAATAGTTTATTAATAGGTTCAAAATATTGTCCGTTCATCTCAACACAACACTGTGCACGTTTCATCAGAGTATAAAACGTTGAAAATCTCCATCACAAGATTCTACAATGCGTCGTCGCAAATCTACATTTGTATTTGCGATACAGCAAAAACTAGAGTTTTTAAATAAGCTCGTGGAAAAAAGTCAATAGGATTATTATTTATGCGGGGATGGAATTGGTACAACTCGATCAGGAAAAGATGTGTCCAAATGCTAATGCACTGGAAGACTGAGCACTATCCCATTATAATTACATTTTTTCCATAATGAAATGTTAACAAGCAAATATGAAAATTCGTTGATTGAGTATTCTAAAAATATTGCACCCATTAAACTATTCAGAAGAAAATGCGGTTCTGTATGCACGTTTCCTGTTATTCCAGCACATACGTTAAAAAAAGAAATGTGGGGCTGCACGCAAGGTCTAAGCGAAACTCCTCAGCGTGTTCTTACTGAAAATGTATTTTGAATTGTACGATTTACCAGAAATCGAAAACGGTTATCATGTTTAAGTTAGTTATAGAAACCGCTATAAAATCGTCAATGTAAACGGCGTATGGAAACACACCAAGAGTAAGACTTGCTTTCCCTCTTGAGCGGCACGCCACCGTTTTCCAGGCGAGAGGTATATTCTATATTATCCTGTCTACGAAAACCTTAACAGAGGCTTTCAAACAAAGATATCTATATTTGTTCGGAGAGCCAGGCGGTTCTTCGGACCCAGAGCTCTTTCAGAGTAATTTCAGAACTAGTTTAGAATTGCCGATCAGCACTGACGATACTCTGCGCGGAGAACTTGGTTAAACCGCCGTGAATACCGGGCCACAGCAGCATTGAAGGAAACACGGAAACAGACTTACTGACCAGAAGAGATTCTAACCAACACCCACCTGGAGCGGAACCATTACTCGTAGTATCCCACTGCAACGCAAAATTGGAAATGGAAAAAATAGGTCTCAACCCAATTCTCACGAAGCAGGCCTTTGCAACAAGGACTAAAGCAGGCAAAGCTCTTCATCGGAAGGCTTTTGCCACCGGCATCTTAACTGCCTCTACAATATAACATTAAGCAAATTAAGATCGTGACAGGCTCTTTTAACAGGCCTGCTATCTCAAGAAACACTTGCATAGGATTGGTATTGTCAACGATCCTATTTGAAGGCTGTGCGGAGAAGATAACGAGTCATCGTTTCACATATGGTGCCACTGTTTCAGTGTCAGACGCCTGCGCCTAAGACACTGCGGATTTGGATTATTGAAGCTTGAGAGCTGCAGATTCGTGGCTTTCATCGCTCTAGAGGAAGAAGAAGAAAAAGACAAAAAAGAAGAAGAGCGAGTTATACTGCAATTTAATATATGTAATAATTATTATATCGCATCTTTCTTGTAGTTTTAACTTTTAAGTTCCTATGTTTAACATAATAGATATTGTATAGTTTTAATAGATAGATAAATAGATAATCAGTGATAGTAAGCATATTTTCATGATGGATTGCATTAACAACTATTTCTTTCTGCTACTACGGGTCACTGTTAGCTAGCATAGATAATACAATTCCTCCGTCTAGCCAAATAAAACGTCAATTCGCGCACACTATGAGAGAAAAGTGGAGAAAGCGCTCAGAGGCTGATAGAGACTCTGGAGTTATGTCACATTTTCAGCATTTAACATTTATTTTCGTTTCCAAGTCTATTATTAACGATAAAAATATAAAAATGGTAGTGCAGCAAACACAAATAATAAGGCAACAACTTCACACCACTTAGAATTTTTATTTAAGGCTTAGATGTCTAGATAATTGTTGATAAAAACGGAACGCATTTTCGTTTCCGTCTTCCGTCTCCACGAACGACTTGTCTTACGAATCTGTAGGTGCCAGAAAAAAGATTTACTTCAGAAAATCGTGCTTGGCATCTAGTTTTAACATAATCCTGAAGATTCGTATCGAAACCACAGCAACACAAACTTAAACTTAAAAAAAAAATCAAATGTCGTAATAGTATCTAATCCATCCATACATATATAAAAGCACAAAGGGTTTTTTTCTCCGGTTCCTCTAGCGGCTACCGCTTCACCAATTTGGACCATTTTTTTTTAAATGAAAGGTCTCTATCCACAGATGTAACATGAAGCATTTTTATATTTTTATTCTACGTCGTTTTTTTAATAATAATTATTTTAATCTATAATATATATGAAGGTCGGCTAGACGCGCGTCTCTTTGGGCGCCACCTACAATAACGTCGCGTGTCATTATTGGAACTAATGCATCACGTGACTTGACATTTCGCCGGTTCTGTCAACGCTGTCTGTCAGTGCATTGTGCGCTGGGGTAACACTAGTACATATATAAAAGCACAAAGGTTTTTTTCTCCGGTTCCTCCAGCGGCTACCGCTTTACCAATTTGGACCATTTTTTTTAAATGAAAGGTCTCTATCCACAGATGGAACATGAAACATTTTTATATTTTTATTCTACGTCGATTTTTTAATAATAATTATTTTAATTTATAATATATATGAAGGTCGGCTAGACGCGCGTCACTTGGGGCGCCATCTACAATAACGTCGCATGTCATTATTGGAACTAATGCATCACGTGACTTGACATTTCGCCGGTTCTGTCAACGCTGTCTGTCAGTGCTTTGTGTGCTGGGGTAACACTAGTAGTAACTAATTGTTTATTCGTAAAATTCCGCATTTCCGAAAAGGAAACTAATTACAAAAAGGAGATACTATTGTGTATGTGCTACATTAATAAATGAAAATAAAGAATTAAATGTAAATGTTAAAGCTGATTGGCGCTGTTTTTCATACAGAAATTATTTCCTATTAATAGCTTTGTTTGGTTCACGTGTAACAAAGGTAATAACTTCGTTAAGCTTCTGTAGTGTGTATTTTTAACTTTGATACGTTTTTTTCACTACTAGTATAAACTTTAAAATATCTTCAGACAAGATAATCTAATGGGCTTAAGTTCGAGAATTTTACAAGTCATTCAAGAGAACAATTAGAACCTATCCAGTAATAAGGCAAAATCTTCTTGAGACAAATAATACGTGCACGAGCAGTGTTTGCCGAGGCATCGTCTTCTTGATAAAAAATTATAATTAGCTTTGACTTATAAATGCAAATCACAAATAAAACATAGCACGTAGCAACCCACTTTAATCACTAAATCATGGTAATGAAAAAAAAATTCTATTTAACAAATTAATCGATTTCAATAGTATATTATACAGGGTGTGTATAAATTGGCGAAAGAACTACACGTGGCGATGTTAGTCATAAAATTTCGGGCGTGCATAAATTGGACGCTAAAGATTAAGTTAATCCGTAATACCTTCGCTATACCTGTGAGGGGTACCATAAATTTGACGCTAGTAATCCTTACTGCTGCCCACTACCTGTGGCTGATTTTAAGCGGCTCATTAAAAATATTAATTAAGTCGACTAAAATTGTCATTGATAATTAAAAAATGTATTTATACAATCGTTAGTTAAGCATTCATATATTTTAAAAATACATAATACTTATAAATCTAAGTTACTTATTTACAACGGAATATATATGGGCTACACATTTCACAAAATGAAATCTTGTAATTTCACCTAAATTATAATGGTTTATATTGGTACGTAATAGTTCTGTACGCTTGCGTACCGCGGGGTCCCGAATTCTCACTGTTTCAGTTAAACTTTGAAGTTTCACATATGTTTGTTTGGAATTGTTTCAGAACTTCTATTAACGAATATATGTTAGCGTGGGTGGAATAAAAATTAGAATTAAATCTGGAGTGAAAAGACTCGCACGAATTTCTGGTTCTTTCTATGCTGTCGCTGCACTCTGCCCATAATTCTGGAGGAAAATTGGCTTCTTCGCCGACATAGTTATCCACTAGATAGTCTGCAAATTGTGACACTCTCGTATCTTGAGGCTGTATTTCCGCGAAATCATATGCGAAGCAATCACCGACATCGGCGGAGTTTAAAAAAGGCAAGCCAAACGTATATTTCAGCCACCTACCTATTTCACTTTCTTGGTTTTTGTATTCCGCCGTTAGTCCAAGTTTCTGTATTTTCCGAAATCAAGCCTGTCCGAGGTGGAAGCGGCACCCAATTAATTGTGATTCTTGCCACACTGCCCGCACTGCATTGTGGATTGCCATTTCAAAATCTGCCACAATTCTTTTTGGGTTGAAAGTTAAACCGACACTTTCGCACTTATTTTTTAGTAACAGAAAAGCACCTTCCTAAGTTATTTGTCGTTAATCAGAAAGCAAACAAAATGCCAGTGGAATGTAGTGTCCATTTTCAAGAGTGTGGATGGTGAATAACTGTAAAAATTGCTTTGCACAGTAACTAAATGTCCCATCCAAGAAAATATTTTCGCTACTACACAGATAGCGGATATTTGTCAAGCACGAAAACACAACAATCTTTTTATGCTGATCGTTAATGAATACAAAATCCTCTTCTGTAATTGTTCGAATATTCACTTTCACCAACATATCCATAACGTCGTCGGTAGTTTTTGGTAGTGGTGGTTGATGTTTCCGCCTGTTATACAAATTAGTACGAATGTAAGTCAAATCTCGAACAAATACCGTACTCAATTGTTCCCTATGGTTTTTTAACGCGGAATGTATTATTTTAAAAGGCCTTTCGACTGCCTTTTCTGCCGCCTTTCTTTTTACACTGTTGCTTATTACTTGACGATTTAACTTTTTAATGTCTTTAGGATGGTTATGTTGCAAATCACTACGAGTAATTATGTCTTCTGCCCCCATCGTAAAAACCTTTGCTTTGCAGGAACGTATGGCACATCTCCATTAAGTTTCACCACTTTTTAGCACTTTGTTTTTGGTACATTTGGCAGACTCCACAATCAGTGCTTCTTTTCCACGTTCACTAATAAATTTGGAAATTTCCATAGTTGCGGTAAACGAATAGAGGCACAACTAACTTCGACCACTTAAAACAGGAAAATAAAACTATTTGCAAATTTTATTTTTTTTGTGGTAAGTTTACTATGTAATCTGTTTTTTTTACAAACAATAAACATATATGCTAATTGTACACATCGCATGGAGAGGTGTGTTCCAACGAACCACACACTCTATATGAAAATTTTTAATATTAGATACCTAGTATTATTTTAATGTTATAACATAAAGCTACAATATGCAACTTAAGGACTATACACCAAATCCAGTGGCGTTTTTCGTTTTAAGCGTTTTGTTTGCTGGCTATTATCGAGTAGATTTATTGCTAACACATTTGGATTTCTAAACGTTTAATGTATTTTTCACTGTGGTGCACTATCACTTCACTAATTTTTGACACTTCGAGGTCATTGTATATATCGATGTTTGCGACAAACCAGGGAGCGTCAGTTATGACTCGCAGTATCTTCGATTGGAATCTCTCGAGGATTGAAATGTTGGTTTTCGATGCCGTTCCCCACAGCTGTAACCCATAGGTCCAAATTGGCTTGAAGACGACATTGTACGCAAGGAGTTTATTGCTGAGTGACAATTGCGATTTCCGTCCGAGTAGCCAATAGTATTTTCGAAATTTCGCATCTAATTCCTTACGTTTTTTCCAAATGTGTGCTCGCCAGGTTAGCCCCTTATCGAGGTGCATGCCCAGGTATTTAACAGTGTCTGTAGTAGGAACAATTTTATTATTTATTTCGACTGATGGTGATTCGCCTTGGCATTTGGTAAACACGATATGGTTTGACTTTGAATCGTTTATTCCGATACGCCATTTTTTGGTCCATTTTTCTATTTCCTTGATGTTAGCTTGAAGTAGATTTGTTGCTTCGATAGGATTTTGATGTACAGCGAGGATGGCAGTGTCGTCCGCAAATGTTGTTGTGGTAATATTTGTGTTTGTCGGCAGATCTGCTGTATAAATCAAATACAGTAAAGGACCCAACACGCTACCCTGTGGAACGCCTGATGTTATCGGGTATAAAGCTGTTACCTCGTTATTATATCTTACTCTGAAAAATCTTTCTTGCAAGTAAGATTTTAGGATGGTGTAAGTAGCTTCCGGCAGATGTTTCTTTATTTTGTAAAGTAATCCTTGGTGCCAAACCTTGTCAAAGGCTTGGCTGACGCCAAGGAAAACCGCCACACAAAAGCTCTTTTCCTCGAAGGTTTTGTTTATGGTGTCAGTTACACTGTGAATCTGTTCAATTGTGAAATGATGGATTCTAAAACCAAATTGATGGCCAGGAATCAGGTTTCTTTCAGCAATGGCGTCTTGTAATCTTTTTGCTAATAATTTTTCTAGTATTTTTGCCATTATCGACAAAAGACTGATGGATCTATATGAACTAGGCTGATGTGGCGGTTTTCCCGGTTTTTGTATCACAATTACTTCTGCCATTTTCCATTGTGCTGGGAAGTATTTAAGTCGGAGTGTAGCATTGAAGAGTTGAGTCAGCATAACTATCCCTTTTTGAGTTAACTCCTTTACGACCTTGCCGGTTATTAGATCATACCCTGGCGCTTTATTTGAATTTAGGTCATTTTTAATGACGTTTTTCAATTCTTTTGGAGTAACGGGTTTTATCGGTTCACTTGGTCATCCTTATTTTCATCGGCCGGCGGATATGGTTTGATAACTTCCCGTAGATGATCCGCGAAGACTACAGCTTTATCTTTCTCTGTCTTTGCCCAGGTTCCATCTGTTTTTCTAATGGGTGGGATTTGCTCGCGAGGTTGCTTCACTTTTCTTGTAGCCTTCCACAATGAATAATCTGTGTCAGCGGTCGGTGATAAGTTTTCGAGATATTTCTTGAAGGAGTCATTTTTGAGTTCTGTTAGAAACTCCTTCAGCTGTCTAGTCGCACGATTATAATTTGTCTTGTCTTGTGGATGTCTTGATCTTTGCCAAATTTTTCTAAGGTACCTCTTTTCTTTTATTTTTTCTTGAATAACTGGTGGACAGTTCATCTTGTTTGTCTTTTTCGCTGCTGTCGGTGTCGCTTCCCAAGCAGAGTCTTATATAGTGTGGTGAGCTTTTGTACTTCTTCTTCCAGTTCTGTTTCTGTTTTAAGTGATACCTTTAAGTTTATTTGTTCGTCTATTAACTCTTTGAATGATTCCCAGTCAGTTTTCTGGCTGTAAAGTTTTACTGGCTGCTCCTTTTCTTTTATTGCAGAGTAGATAATGGCTATGACGGGTGTGTGATCAGACGCAATATCGCTGTTCGGTTCAATGTTCAGATACCCTGGTGCGAAACCCTTGGTGACAAAGAAATCAGGACAGTCAGGTATCTTTTGCGGATCGGCTGGCCAATAGGTGGGTTTGTATGTTGAAAGGTGGTCAAGATGCAGTTCTCGGATGACCTCGTAAAGTATTTTTCCTCTTCCCGGGGCTGAGAGTCTAGATCCCCAGCTGGTGTGCTTTGCATTGAAATCACCACCAGCCAGGAATCTGTTTCCAAGTTGATTAAAGTAATTTCTGAACGCCTCCCTGTTAGCACGATAATTTGGCGGACAGTAAGCTGCCGAGATGGTAACTGGACCATACCAATCCTCTATGACTACACTTGCAGTTTGTAGAAAAGGTACTTCAATTTTATTCAACAGATGATGTTTTATACCTTGTCTTATGATGACTGCTGCTCTAGCCCTAGCTCTTCGTTCTGTAACTGGATGGGCTGCATTGTAAACTATATAACGTGGCATTTTGAAGCTTGTGTTTGATGTTAGATGACTTTCGGATATTAGCAAAATATATATTTTATTAAGAGCTAGGAAAGATTCTATTTCATACTTATGATTTAGCACACCATTGGCATTCCACAAAGCTATCTTGTAGAGTTCTGCCATTTTATTTTTTTGATTTCTTGACTTGATTTAGATCTTCTCTCAGCTGTCTGATTTCATTGATTAGTTCAATGGTGGCTTGTTGCTGCTTATCCAATTGTTGTTGCAGTTGTATATTTTGTTGTTGCAGGTATGCATTTTGCTGCTGTAGGATGGTTATAATGTTATTATTCGGTTGTGGTTGCTACATTTGTTGGTTTTGTTTTCGCCTTTGTTGGGGGTATCCCATTGCTGCTGCGGCGTAGTTATTTCCTATTGGTTCTTTGGGAGTGTTTATATTTTGAATATTTCGTGATAGTGGTGGGAATGATTCCCTATTTATTTGAAAGGGTCTTTGTGGTAGCGCTGTTCCATTTCGTGATGGGAAACGACTCTTTACAATGTCCAAGTACACTTGACATCCCTTGTAATTTGCTGGATGGGGGCCTCCACAAAGGAAGCATTTTGCTGGTTTTCCGTCTGCTTTGTTTTTACTACATTTTCGGTAATCATATGGCCCTGCACATTTAACACACCGAAATTGTTGATTGCATTGGTTTCTAGTATGCCCATATTGTTGACATCTCTTACATTGGCCGATGCCTTGTTTATTGTTTGGTGTTTCAAAGCGTACAATTGCACGTAGTAGTGTTGTAAGCTTATATATTTCCCCATTATAACTTTTCCTTTAGAGATCTATGAAGAATAGGTCTTTGGGTTTTCTTGTTTCTTCATTTAGTACCGTCATAATTTGTTTCACGACATGCCCATGCTCTTTGAGCGCTGTTATTATATCTTCATGCGCTGTGCTATGATGCAGATTTCTCAATACGACTCGGTAACATTTTTCTTCCGGGAGTTTGTATGAATGTCTAATTATATTATTTTGGTCTAACACCGCTTTAATTCTTTTATAGATTTCAATATTATTTGGTTTTACCTTCATTCGGTTGTCTGATAGGAGTTGGTACGTAAATTTATCAGTAGCTGTTTTTAACAGATCTAGCAACGATGGTAAGTCCTTAGATACCCCGTATAATATGAATGGGGGAGTTTTTTCAATTTTAGGTGTTTTGTCTGATGTTTGGTTTTCTTCGGTAAGATTTGCTAATGGTTGATACTTATTTTTAGTTATTATGCTACCTGTATGTGTTTTTTGCCTTCCTTCTGGGTTTACAGTTGGCGGGCTATTTCTATTTCTTTTTCGTTTTGTGTGACGCGATGAAATTGATTGAAATTTATTTGGTTCAAATGGCTCTTCATCCGATTCATCCTTTTCATCGGTGCTAGCCTCTTGTTTTTTTGGTGTAGCTTGACTTGAGGGGAGTGGATTTGGTTGGCTGTAGTACTGAGTTTCGAAAGGAATATGCGAATAATTTTTTTGGGGTTGTGAATAGGATAGGTTTTGCAAAGCCACATCAGTGGGAGTTTGCTGTGGGATTTGTGTGTAAAAAGGAGTTTGAGTGTAAACAGGTAATTGCTGCGAGAACTGTGCATTTGGATCATAAAATATTAAATTATTTGGCGGTGGCAGTGAATATTGGAAGGAGTCGGCACTTGGAGGATAGGCCATCGCGCTAGGCGAACACTCACCAAGTTGTATATTTACGCTGTGCCGCTGTCCGAATAAATTTTTGAATCTCTTGACCTTTGGTTGATAAGCGCAACTGCTTTCTGTGATAACACACAACAACAATAACACGTCTATGTTCTTTGAAAGTCAAACGTAAATAATTGCAAATAAGCAAATGACTGAAACTTTCCCTCCCCAATTCTAATAGAAAATTCTTGAGAATATCATTAACCGACGATAAACAAGTAATTGTGTTAATCCCCTCGCCAGCAGCGTCCAGTTTAAGGGTAGGATTAAAAGAAGCCAGGTACTTAGCGTCCAATTTAATGCCGACCTAAAATTCTGAGTCGAAAATCTTAATACGAAATACTGTACCATGCTTCCTGGGTATGTACGGGATCTTCAAAGTTTGAAAATGAAGTCTTTTAATAAGTGTTTTAATTCATTATCTATTGACAGAAAAAACTGCAAATTAGAAGAAATAAGAATTCTAATAAATATTTTTTCATAGATGTTGTTTTTCAGCCCCAAAAGCGTATTTTAAACATTTCTTCGTTAACTTATTATTGTTAAAAATACATATGGCAGCATTGTAAAACAATAATTATTCAAGAGTGATACGACTCTAAATTACTTCTGTCTTGATAACGTCAAAGTTTGACAAGTGTCAAAATTTGTGATTGAACTTGCTTTTTCTATCATCGTTGCTTTTCTCGTAGTTATTAGTATTAATTATTATTATTTTCGTTTTTTTTGTTTCGTTCACTAACAATGGATTTTACGTTCAATGATTATGCTGATATGTACATGGTATTTGCTTTCTGTAATGGAAATGTCGACATGGCAGAACGTGAATATCGTGCACGTTATCCAAACCGGCGGCATCCTACAGCAAATGTTTTTCGTAGGCTGAACCAACGTCTTCGTGAAACTGGTTCATTTGTTCCAAGGAATGTAAACGCTGGTCGGCCAAGACACAGGCGCACGGTACAGCTGGAAGAGCAAATTTTAGATGCAGTACAAGAAGATCCTTCCGTCAGCACCCGGCAGTTAGCTGCAACATTAAATATTCCCAGCAAGTTCAGTTGGTTCTAAAACAAAACCTTCTTCATCCATATCATGTCACCAAAGTACAGCCCCTTTATGAAAATGATAACATGGCCCGATTGAATTTCTGCAACACGATTTTAAATACAATTCGTGACAATGACGGCTTCTTGAGACGTATTCTTTGGAGCGATGAGTGCCTGTTTACTAGAAATGGCGTGTTTAATACACAGAATATTCACCATTGAGGTGGCAAAAACCCGCACGAATATCGAGAATATGATCACCAGAGAAGATTTTCCATTAATGTTTGGCTTGGGATAATAAACCATAGGGTTGTTGGACCAATTTATTTGCCGAACCGTTTTAATGCCGATGAATACCTCAATGTTTTAGAACAAGTAATAGACGAGATGTCGTTGCAGATAAGACACGAAATGTTATACATGCATGATGGAGCTCCTGCTCACTTTGCTCGCGGCGAGATCTCCCGATTTCAATCCATTAGACTTTTAGGTTTGGGGTTTCATTAAAGGAAAAGTTTATGCTACGCCTCCACTAAATTCTGACGAAGTTAGGAATAGAATTAATGCGGCTGTATTAGAAATCGCCCCCCAAAAACTTGAACGAGTGATGCAAACTATACCACAAAGGTTACAACTGTGTTTGCAAACAGACGGTTTTCAGTTCGAACAATTACCTTAACTTTGTTCCAACATTCACGGAGTATTGCGATGTAACGGACATCCTTAGTTACCGTGCATTATAACAAAACACCTGTGGTGTGTGGATCCAATGTTGTCAAATGTACGTTCCTTTAAAATGGTTCCTGAGGACAGAGGAAGCATTGCCCAAAATTTTGGTACTAAGATTTTCGACTCAGAATTTTATGACCAACATCGCCACGTGTAGTTCTTTCGCCAATTTATACACACCCTGTATATCAAGGGACTGAAGTGCTTCATTTATTGCGGAGTGTGAGGGGAGTCCCGAAGGTTTAAATGAAGCACCGCAGTCCTGTGGTAAATACGCTATTTTTTGCACTTTCAAATAATCTGAAATCAAAATAGTCAAAATTTTAAAATATGCTGTCAATGTGACAATCCAGCTTTATAAACGTCAAAAAAATTCGTAGTTTTTGATGGCGACAAATCATACTCGGTAACTTAGCAATTTATATACATTTAATTCCTTGAAACTTTTGAAAATATTTAAACCCTTCGGCGTTAATAGTGACACTTTAGTCCCCGAGAAAAAAATCAAATTAGTACTTTCACTCCCGGAAGTGCGAAAAAATAATTATATGAACTTGCATCATTTGAAAAAGCAAAACAAAAGCTTGTTTGGTTGTTGTTACAAAGAGAGTTATTCTATATTTAATAAATAAAGCGATTTATATTTTTAACTTGTATCTGGTAAAATCTTAATTTTTTGGGTAAACACATAGATAATGTTTTAATAGATTTTAAAAATTACTCAAATCCGGATTGCTTTGATGGAAAAACTGGAATAACAAAATACTTATCTTACTAAATTATGTGGTAGCTGAACATTTAATGCGACATCGCGTAGAACATTATATAAAGGTTTTTATTTATTTTGACTACTTAAACAGGTTCTTAACTGTTATCCTTATACTTCCAAAATATCATGTATGGTAATAAAAAAAAACAATAGTAAATGAATCAAAAACTTAGGCGCTGTTGGTCAGCTTCTGCGCTAAATTAACGTTGCCACTTACTATTTCCGTTTATAAATTCACATAAATGTTGAATTATTATTAAAATTATTTATTTGATGCCAAAAATAGTGTTCTATGTAACACAAGTTAAAATTCGAATCAGACTTGAAATAATAGTGGTCTAAAGGCGTCGCAATAACTCGATAACGAAGTTGTTTGTGTTCAAGTAGCAAAGTTGAGCTCAATAAAACTTACGTACTTGTGAGATTGTTATCGGAAAATACTGTGAATTCATTCGAACTTTATGGTTTTCCGCTAAGTGATGGTGATTTCCACAAAAACAAAACAATGCGGAAACCTCGTTAGAAACAAAATGTTCGCTCTATACTGCAGCTTCATTAATTCATGAAATTCCGACAGTGACAAAATGGACAAAAGTGGAAAACGCGATATATAATGAGAGCTGCTGAAAATAATTGTTTCAAATAAAATGTTTCTCTTCTGCTTTAATTAAAAATTTCGCGCAATTAACTTCAGGACGCGTATTTGCCGTAATAATTCGGAAAAATGTTTAGGGCGTTTCTTCGAGCAATATCCTCTTATTATTCTCAAAGCAATTTTTGCATCTGCCGTATTTTGTTATGAAAAGTTTATTCTGCTTAGACGCTTGTGGTTAAAGTTAAACAAACCAGTGTAGATTTCGATGCAACCGGAAAGTTTTGAAAAGACACTAAAGTTTATAAAATGTTGCAGCATTATTATTAGTTAACGAAACAGAAATATTCCAACGGCGTCTAAGGCTCAGAGCGATGTATTTCAGCGAATTACACAATATTTCAGGCTGGCCGGCTTCAGAACCCTAATGCAGACGGATACACCAATTTGTTCAGTCCAAACCTCGCGCTTTAAACTTTGAACATTATATGGATGAAGCTTGCATGTCTGAGACTCGAGCAGCCCCAGTGCTTCTTTATTTTTATTAAATTGAATTTCCATGGAGCATACCTTAAATTAATAAACTTTTCGAATTAGGTAATTTGGGCAAGCCACCATTTTTCTTTAGCATTTATAATTACGGTATACCAACTTTTTTTCGATGTCAAAGTTTTCTAAATAAAAAACATTGAAAACCTTCAAACCTAGGCACTGAAAATATGGTACTACTACTATTATTGGAGTTTTGTCGCAGAATCATTTCTTTACTTGTGTGTGTTCTTTTAATTTAAGTAGAACTCAGCCAAAAACTGTTACGAAAAGCTGCAGTTATTCAAAAACTAGCCAAAGAATACTAATAAAAACTGTCTACTTATAATAACCCCAACGAGATATTTCGAGCATACTCCCGCTGCGTTTGCCCTATAAACTGTTCAGATAACTTTTTCTCAATGAGAGAGGTTGCTGCTATAGTCATGTGACACCTGTACACCGAATTTTAAGTAGAAATTCTCATATTTTTCAGAAAACGTTAAATTGAGGGTAGAGGTGTCTAAAGGGCGGTAAAGATAATTATGATAATTGACATTTTCTAATCGCAGATCATGTTTATCCGTTAAAATGTCAAAAACCCGTGTCTCGGCGTTTACTCAATTAAAGTGTTGAAGTAAGCAACCAAAAAGCAATCTGGAGAATTTTTCTTAAGGAGGGGTGTTGTTCCCAGGGTTGTGTAAAACCTTCATACTGAGTTTTAAGCCAAAATTTTGATGTTTCTGACGACAACTCGGAGTTAGAGTAACTGAGTAACTGGGGGGGGGGGGGGGGGGGACATCGCGCTTGCGCGAATCTGCTAAATAATATCCTTAGGATACAAATTCGTTATTTAGGTCGGCTGTTTTGTTTACATAATACACAATACTTCTTTGGTTATGCGTTGAAAGCTCACAATCGGTTTTTTCTATTTGGTGATGATCGTTTTAGACTCAAATAAGCGACCAATAAATAGAACACCTAGCCATTTAATAAAAATTTTTAAAAAGGATGACATACCTAACTTTGATTGTTACTGAGGGTGGTATAGAGATATTCGGTTTTTAAATAAAAGTTATTGGGTATGCAAAGAATACACAACTCAACATCTTATCTGTTGAAGGATAATTTAGTCTCGTGATAATTGGTATTTTCAAATCGCACACTACGTTTGTGATTGAACATCTCAAAAACGCCGCGTTTCGGTAATTACTAATTTAAATGTTAGAGTAAGCAACCAGAAGCTCAAAAAAATTAATAACAAAGTCTATAAAAAATACAAAAATTTGTTCGACTAAATAAAGAAACCTCAGAAAAATTTAATATGGAAAAGAGCATAAAGCAACGAGACAGCTCGAGTTTCTTCCTATTCATAATTTTTATGGATTAAATAATTTTAAAAATGCAAGAGAAAAATAAGATCCTCCGTCTAGGATACTACAATTAAGCCTCATTCCAGACATTTAACCTATTACTAGTGTTACCCCAGCACACAATGCACTGACAGACAGCGTTGACAGAACCGGCGAAATGTCAAGTCACGTGATGCATTAGTTCCAATAATGACACGCGACGTTATTATAGATGGCGCCCCAAGTGACGCGCGTCTAGCCGACCTTCATATACACTGTGTCCATAAAGTAACCCCCCCCCCTAACTAACTTTTGAACGACTTAATATTTTTCTACAAAATTTAGTGTGATTTAATAAGAAATTAAATACTATTTTTTAGCTCATAATTAAATAATGTATCATTCAAAATGGCGGCAGGGCGCCATTTTGAAATTTTTTTTTAAACAGAAAGGGGGGCCGAGTGACACCTCATTTGAAAGGTCTTTTAGTTCTGCGTCTGATCCTAGAGTTTCAAAGAAAAATATTTAGCCATAACAAAATGACAAACGTTTGAAGTAAAGAAGTCTATTAAAAAAAACTAAGAATTAAAGCAAAAACAAATGAAATTAAGTGTTCGAAATGTTCACCATTCACTTCTTGGCACATAAAAAGTCGGTTATGACATTCCTGCCTTACATTTTCATAAGTTTCTGGAGTGACATTTCTGTAAAAAACGCATTGCAGAAGTTTGCAGAAATATCACTCCAGAATCTTATGAAAATGTAAGGCAGGAATGTCATAACCGACTTTTTATGTGCCAAGAAGTGAATGGTGAACATTTCGAACACTTAATTTCATTTGTTTTTGCTTTAATTCTTAGTTTTTTTTAATAGACTTCTTTACTTCAAACGTTTGTCATTTTGTTATGGCTAAATATTTTTCTTTGAAACTCTAGGATCAGACGCAGAATTGAAAGACCTTTCAAATGAGGTGTCATTCGACCCCCCTTTCTATTTAAAAAAAAATTTCAAAATGGTGCCCTGCCGCCATTTTGAATGATACATTATTTAATTATCAGCTAAAAAATAGTATTTAATTTCCCATTAAAGCACACCAAATTTTTTAGTAAAATATTAAGTCGTTCAAAAGTTAGATAGGGGGGGGGGTTACTTTATGGACACAGTGTATATTATAAATTAAAATAATTATTATTAAAAAATCGACGTAGAATAAAAATATAAAAATGTTTCATGTTCCATCTGTGGATAGAGACCTTTCATTTAAAAAAACAATGGTCCACATTGGCGCAGCGGTAGCCGCTGGAGGAAGGGGAGAAAAAAACCCTTTGTGCTTTTATATATGTATGTATGGATATGCAGACAACATCACACTGATATCTGAAACTAAAATCAAATTGCAGATGAACGTTAAAATCTAGAAAGCCTGCTTGGGGGAGACAAAAATGCAGTTAAATGTAAATATAAGCATGGTGGCATCAATAAACAAGAACGAAGAAAAAGAGGAGAATATAGAAATAGAAATAAATAGACAACAGTTAAACGCTGACATGTTTGAGTACCTAGAAACTATTCTTACAAGATATAGAAAGATAGATAGGGAAATACAAAACAGGGTACAGAAAGCAAGCAGTCTCTGCTACCGAATAAATAGCACGTTAATAGGAAAAGAGGAAATGAGTACCAACCTCAAAATACGCTTATACACAACACTGCCTGCTTTGCTTCTTTTTTAAAAGAGTTTTTTGGTTTTATTATCTGTGGAAATATCTGATTGCAAGCAATAGTTATTCGTCAAGAATTCTAAATCGATTTTTTCAATTTGGTGATGGTCGATTTTGGCTCAACTAAACGACCAGGGGGAAGCCTCCTAAGAGAAATTGTTCCTACTGTCATTTAATAGGTTAATACAGAGGCTGCTGCGCACTTGCGCAGAATACCTTTTGCACATCCATAGAATAATTATACACGCTTTTTTTCTAGTTAGCCTATATTGAAAGAGAGCCGTTCTCCCTCGCCTTTCTGATTTCCTATCAGGAATAATCTGGTTCTATACGTTGTATTTTTCAAGTGCAAACAATATTTATCTGTTAAAGTTTTAAAATATGTTTTTTAATAATTATACCGTTGACTCATTTAAACTGTTCAGGTTAAAAAAAAACTCCCAAAGGATTTTTCTTTAAGAAAGGAGAAAAGAGTGTTCCACAATAAAATATGTTACGCGGTGAGATACCTATTTCCGTTAAAAATTAATTTTGCCACTTGGCGTTTGATTCTTTTTTTTGTAGGTGTTAAAATAGTTTAAAGTAAGTTGTTAATTTTATTAATTATTATGTAATTGTGTAAAAATTTGGACACACAGGTCTATAGAAAAGCCCTGACCCGATAAGAAAGTTTTCTTTTGCAAACAAGAATATCATAGTAAAAGAAATACGAAAAATGTCAAGCTTCAGAAGTAACACCAGTATAGTCCGAATTTCTAGTCAAGTATTTTGCCAGTATCTAAATTATGAAGCAATCAAATATTAGGCAATTTAAGCATTATTTCTTTAACTGTCTAATTGGCGCATACCTAACCTTTTAAACGAATTATTTACGAGCTTAGAATGGTAACACATCCATATGTTTGACCTTAAGCTAGCTTGTGCAGGTAGTTATTATATATTTGGTCAACTAGAATTGAAGTCTATGTAATAGTAAAATAAAATTAAAAAAAAGGTTCATAAGCGTAGAATATGAATGGTCAAAACAATTTCAGCAAACTGCAAAAACATTTTTTTTAATTAAAATGTAGAATAGCAACTACAAAAAAGTTTGAACTATCAACAATCATAAGGGACAGAAAACCACTGTTTAATAAAAAAACTTAATAATTATTGCAGTACACAACAGCAACTTTTTCTAAATTCTCATCCGAAAAATTAATTCTCTTGTCCAACATGTTTCACGTATAACTTAATGGATTTGAGTACGCCCATGGTTTTTGTTTACATATTGAATTTTAACGAAATTTTTTGCTCTTCTGCAACTTTAAACACCAGTGAAAGATGAAGATACAGCATAAAGAAATAAAAAGGAAACTTAAATAATCTATTTTTTGGTTTTTCAAGTAATCGTCTGAAAGAAGTAGGTAGAAACAGACAAAAACTGAAGGATATCGCGAGTTTAACCTTGTTCAATAGGTAAATGTCATTTCAATGTCTCTCGATGTCACTCTCAATGTTTAACATTTATTTTTAGTGATTTTTCTGTTTCACCCTAATTTTAACATTTTAAAAAAACTGCTGCGGCTGCGGCTCCGTTTAGTCTGCATCATTCAAAAAAAAGATGTATTTGTATTCAAACGAAATCATGTTACAAAATTGTGAAATACATACGGCAAATTAAACTTATGAACCATTGTAGATGTATTATTGCAATAATTTTTAAAGTTTCTTGTGAACCACAGATTTATATTAATAACAATATCGATATAACCCTCCTACATGGTACCTACTAAATTTAAATTCGTTTTTGAAATAGTTAAATATTTTATAATAAAGTAGTGAGACCCCAGCGCACAATGCACTGACAGACTCGCGTTGTCCGACCCGTCTAAATGCGTCACGTGATGCATGAGTTCCAATAATGAGACGCGGTTTTGTAGATGGCGCCCCAAGTGACGCGCGTCTAGCCGACATTCATATATATTATAAATTAAAATAATTATTATAGAACAATCGACGTAGAATAAAAACATAAAAATGTTTCATGTTCCATCTGAGGATAGAGACCTTTCATTGAAAAAAATGGTCCAAATTGGTGAAGCGGTAGCCGCTGGAGAAACCGGAAAAAAAAACTTTTGAGCTTTTATATATGTATGGATGTAAAAAAAACACATCAAATAGAACACTTGAATTAATTAATGTACATAAACGAAACAGCAGAATTTTGTTTTATAGTCTACAACCTACAACACTAAAAGTTTGGTGAATCAAACAAAATAATTATATTAAAGTGCAAATTAGATTCAATTTACAAGCACAAACCTAATACGCTTTAAAGAAAAATGTAAAAATACTTCTTGATTTTGAATAAATCATCTCATGTTTGTGGTATGATTAATCACAGAGGCATATAGCTTAGGTGAGGAGGTAGTTTATGGGTTTATCTTTAACCACTTTTTTTGATGCACCGGTAATGAACCCTTTTCAATTTTAAGTGATGTACTGTTTCGTATCCTACAGGAAAAGATACATAGTAGGAGTATGTTTATTATTCTTTCAAATAAAAGTATTCCGTATCGGTAACTGATATTCGACACACTTTAAGCAAGCACAAATCGCATCATCTACCCTAAACGTACCTTAAGTTGTCTAACACCCCTAGCTTCAAGAGTAAAAGATGAAGGGCTACGGCCATAATACAGACAGCTTCTATCAATCTCCACTAGTTCACGGTGGCTCAGAACTGCTATAAACTTATATTAACTGTAACAAATTCCATATATTCCGTAGTCTGCAAGGATTTTCGCGTGCGTGTGCAGATCTCACAGGCGTATATCGTCAATTATGATGAAATACGACCTGCATTATAGAGGCGAATGGTGTCATTACGCCTTTAGCAATATAATTTTCAATTTCTGATGAATATAAGAGATTCCACCTGAAACAGAAAAACGAATACGAGTTCATTTTTTTGTAGTTTTACTTGCATTGTTAAACTATGCTTTATTTATACATGTCAATCCAAATATAGAAAATTTTAATAAAAAAATTCGTGTACTGTGTTACCAAAAATATGTATGAAGTAGCTGAAACGGAAACTTGTCTTAATAATATAAATTTTAAAATAGTTATGTAAATAGTTAATTTAATTGACTTGTTTACTAGTTATTACAGATATTTACTCTTAGAATATCGACAATATCAAAAAATCTAAACAATCTTTTATGAAAGCTTACATTACTGAATTCTCTAACGCTAATAAAACAATGAAACTATAAAGCGTTTAGTGAAACTGTATTTTGTCTTATTCATTTTACTTATTTAAGTAAATAAGACAACAGCGTTTTCCTCATTATGATAATGCTCCAATGTGCACAAGGAAGACGGTCTCAAAACTACTCCATTATACAAATATTTGTCTTCTTTCTGCGGGAGATGGAACTGTCTGAATGTAAATGGTATTATTGTAATATGAAGAAGTAGGGAAGCTGCCTATAATATGTAAATACAGTGGCGTGCATTTCCGAGATCTCTGAGAAACTGAACACCTGACCTAATGCTTTCCCATACTTTAGTGTCTATATTCAGTTCCACACGTTACGTTTTGATTTATACTTGCAGTTCATACTTCTGAATGTTCATTTTTACTTATAAAAAAAAGTTCGAATATGTCAAACTTGCAACTTTTCTCAAAAAGATCATTTAGATAGAGGCGAGAAACAACCAACTCACGTACGAACCTTCAGGGTAAAGTTAGAAAATTAGACGCCTGGGAAATATTAAAACTTTGTTTGTAGTTTTGAGAGAACATCAGAAATATTTTGCTGAATTAGACAGCTATTTTTGTTGAAACGGAAGGCCATACGAGTATTATAAACGTATAATGGAATAACTACCAAGGCATCATCTGAACGACACCTAAAAATAAAGGAATTTTAATTTTTACCAGTGCTGCTGACTGATTAATTAGACGTTAGCTGCAGCAGTTGCCGACGTGCTAGGGAGTTTTTCTGATGACAAGTTGTGTTTCGATGGCAACACTGACAGCCTGCAATTACCGACTTCCTGTGTTAATCGCACTTGTCTCTCTTTAGTTTACTTTATTACTTCCAACAATTTGTTTTCCTTTAGCATCTCTATCTAAATAAAAAAATTAACTATAAAATATTGTTTTTTTTGTATTAATTAGACCATCAAGTTAAAAATCTGCCAGGCAACTTTTCTGGCATTTATTGAAATTTTTAAAATATCTCGATCGTTTTAAAGTTTCTAGTAATGTTTTACATTTTTAACAAATATGGCATGAAAAGTTAGAACACTGTTAAATTCTTGTATAATTTTCAAAATTAATGTTTAATACCGCATGTTTTAAAAAATTTTAAATTTCTGCTGTTTTTTTCAAAATGTTTAGAAATTATGAATATTTTGAACTGTTTTAAAATTTAATTTTTTTTTATATTTAAGAAATTTAAAAATTTTTAAATTTTCGAAATGGCACGTTTACCTGATCAGTTTAATTAGTTAACGAAGGGAATTCAGCTTCAGCTGAGATTATTTATTTTTTAAAAGCTGCCAAAAACTGAGCGAAATAATTCTCCTGGACTTTCCAATACTTTGGATGTTGCTGCTTATCACATATTACATACAGTGAGTTTTCTTTTATGTGTACATATCAGCTATGTATACTTGTATAAAAAAACATGTCAATACATTGTTTTACTGCAATCTATAGGCAACCAACTGTACAGAAAATAATAGAGAGAGAAAGGTTATTCCTCATAGTGTGAGGTTATGATCAATGAGTATGTTTGTGAATAAAACGCAAATTTATTTAAATATCAAAATTTTTTTAATAAATAATTATTTTATAAACATACAATATCAACAATACACAAATTTTATGCTAAATTCAATAAATCAAAACTAATTGCTATTAATTCGACATTCAACAATTTGATTACTGTTTCCACAGCAGACTATTCTTTGCAAAAATTGAAGCTTTGAAATTTAGTGTATAGTTGGTTGCCTACAGATTGCAGTAAAACAATGCATTGACATGTTCTTTTATAAAAGTATACATAGCTGGTATGTATACAAAAAAGAAAAACCCACTATATATAGCGAGAGCATAGCTGCATAATGGTCATAATATAGAAATATTCTACATAATACTGAAACTTACGCATAAAAATAATACAGTATAAACATTTTGAAAATCTAAAGTTTTTCGGAAAAAGATTCGTTGGAATCCAAGAAAACTAAAAATGAGAGGACAAAGTCGTCCGTTCAAAACTTGGGTGGGAGGGTAAAAATTAACCCCCTAACAATTAAGTTCAGCAATTTAGCGTAAATAAAGTTTTTTGTCGTCTCTTTTTATTAAATGGAGGCGCATAAATATTCGATTTTAAAAAAATTCACAAAAGGTGTAACAGATTTAGCAAACTGGGATACAAACCAAATTGCAGCCTATCCCTACGTGCCTGAGCCTACAAAATTTAAAGAAATCGTGGCCAGTTATTGATCATTATTTTTTTTTAAATTTCAAGCTACAATTTTTTATTTATAAAAACATTATTTTATATAATGACGTTTTGCTACCCTAAAACTAGTATAGTACCAAATTGCATCTTTATCTGTTAACTAGCTTTTGAGTAAAATTGCGTTAAACTCAATATTATAAAAAATTTGTAACTACGGCCATGTCAATGTTAGTACGTTACATAAAATAGGCTGTCGCTTTACCCTAAGTTTTTTTGTCAAATTCCGTTAATCGATTAAAAAAATTTCGTTTCTGAAAAAAATGCTACCAAAAAACATAGAACTGGTTCGGGTTTTTAAATGCTTATTTCGTCTGTGAATTTTTAAACTACGTCCGCATTCGGCAGCTGAGCGCAACCGTACTATACCTATATTTTGGGATTATAAGGCGACACCCACTCACAGTCATATATTTGTAATAAGTATTTTTTTGGCTTCCTGGAGGTTCAAACAAGTATTTCCGTCAAAATCTTGAATCCAAATTTTTCTTGATATTAAACTAAAAAAGCTTAAATTGTAAGGTTCAGCTAGTTCGTCGTAAATGCCTGGCAAACGCAGCATATTGTTAGTTTGTTATTGCTATTAATTCTTAGACTATCTTAAAACATTGTCAATATACGATAAACAGAATCAACTCAGTTTATTTCATCTTATAACACACCCGAGATGCCGTTTCTGTTTTAAAATTTACATAAAATCGGTTGTAATGTAAATTCGTAATGCAGTTGCATTAGGGCAATATTATTTTTGACCTCTAATAAACAAACAAAAATTTATCAATTAATTTATTTATGCTGAATTTGTTTAATTTCTTGTGTAGGGTTGCTAGATCATCCATCGGGCGCCTCCCCGGGTGGCAGATAGGGGAATCCCCGTCAGGTATGGCGTACATCGTGAAAATATATCAAAGGCGGACAAAAGTAGCAGCACGGAAAGCATCTTGCAAATGATGTATTTATTGGTTTCCAACTATATATTCATAAACAGAGTCCTGCCTTCTACAAAAGATTTATCCAAAGGCTATGAGAGAGTAACTCAGGTCTAAAACTAGGACGAGTAGAGTTTGTTAGCTAGGGACAGCAAGTTACTTCAAGGCAAATCAGGTGATTCTCCAGGTTGTGGGTTAAGACGATGGGCGAGCCACTCAAGGTAAAATGTTACAAAGTTTAAAATGAAGAAACCGGCTGTATCTCAAAGAAGTCAAACACAGCAGGAGAACTGTACTATGAATTAAGGCACATAGAATAAACAAGAAACAACAAAAAAGACGCAGGAAGTATTTGCTAAGATAAAAGAAATAGATATGGACATAGTTCCTTTGACAGAAACAAAAAAGACCAGAGAGGAAAAAAGGAAGTTTCTATGGTTATTAAGAAGAAAATATAAAAAAGAAATAAAAAGCAGGAAGCAGTAGACGAGCGGATTATCAAAGTTAACCTTGATAGTTTTAGATATAGATTGACAGGATATCTCCAATACATAAAAATGGAAATCCGCGACAACTACCGAGGAATAGCAGTAAAAGGTACATTTAGCAACATATATGGACGAATTGTTCGAAACTTAATTAAGCAGTCTTATAAAGCTGAAGAATTTGAAAAACAAAGTAAATATAAGGCAGGTAAATCATGTTTAGATAACCTATTTTGTATAACACAAATAGTGCAGTAAAAACTAGCAACCGGCAGAGAGCTGTTTTGATATGTATCGACATTTCAAAAATTTACAATAACGTGCTTCCAATGAAACTGTGGGCAATATTGCAAAACGGCAATATTAACAATACGCTATATTCTTTGAGGTTTTCGCGGTTTCTCAAACTGTCAATATTACAACTTACTTTCGGCTAAGACCGCGTCGTCATTTGGGAACTACACCCAGAATAATCAGGTAAGGACCGACCTGTAGCTTGTCTGCCTTTACAAGCATTTGCATTGCCTGCCTAAACAGGGCCGTGGCTTAGATTATTTAAACCTTGGGGCGGACAAGGATTTGATCTTAATGTATTTTGTTTGCCAGGACAATAATACTTAATCGGCTTATGCCTGTTAGCTGTTTGTGAACCAATACAAACTAACGTTTCGCAAGACACTGCAGCTTGCATCTTCAGAGTTAATAGAACACTGAATTCAAATCCGGGAAGCGGAGGTATTTAAACCTCTTTGAGCCCGTCGGGAAGAACGCTGGTTGGCTGTCACTGTTGGTCAAAGACGGATACGGTGGAGCGTAATCGTGAGATCGATGATGCTTAGGAGTCCTTAGAGTCCTTAGTTTATGTTGGTAGGTTGTTTCTCAATTTCAATTGATTCACGTATGATACGAGGGAAGTAATGAGGTACTGTGCGAGAACCAGAGCATTGTCAAAATCCACCTTATGCCCAGTTAAACCAGTATGTTCAGCCACCGCAGATTTTGTGATGTGTTTCTCTTTGCAATCACCTTTCTGCTTTCGCAAACTCAACGGAACGACCAGTTTGTCCGATGTAGTTTGAGCCACAAGAGCAAGGGATGTTGTAGATCTTGGCTGATTTTAAATTTGATATTTGATTCTTTGCGGATCTGAAAGCGTTTCCCAAAGTTTCATTGGTCCTAAAGACTGTCTTTATGCTGTACCTTCTAAGAACATGTCCAATCTTATCAGTAATGCCTTTACTGTAAGGTAGAAAAGCTAAGCCTTCCGGAGGAGCCAGTTCCTCCTTAGCCTTGAGCTGTTCAGCTTTGCTCTATGAATTTCTGTGGCTGTATAACCGTTTTGTTGTAACGACATTAAGAAATGAGTTTTCTCTTGTTGTAGGTGTTTTGCATCTGAGATTCGGACTGCTCTGGTTTTTAGAGTTTTTAGGACAGTTACTTTCTGCATCAAGTGATGATGCGAATTTGCATTTAAATACCTGTCTGTATGTGTTTTCTTTCTGTAAACTGCGTGCCTCAATCTACCATCTGGTTTACGTCTAACGTGTACGTGTAAGAATAGAATACTGCCATTTACCTCTACTTCTATTGTGAATTGGATATTATTATGAACTGAGTTTAGGTGTACTAGAAATTGTTCTAGTGTTTGGCGTCTGTGAGACCAAATGACGAAAGTATCGTTTCCATATGTAAACTAGGATTTAGGTTTAGGATCAGCTGCTGCCAAAGCTTTCGTTTCAAAGTCTTTTATGTGTATATAAACCTGTTCATACAAGTTGCCATTCCAACTAGAAACGGTGTTTTTCAAACATATTCGACTAATTGGTTTAGATCTGTAGATAGTTTATCTCTTAAGATCTCTAACACACCATCTACCGGTACTTTTGTTAAAGGGAGACAACGTCAAAACTGACTAAAATGTCTCCTTACACAGCCGCAAACTTTTGATATTGTTGACAAAGTCACAGGAATCCCTTATGTAAGATTCAGTATTGCCACTAAGTGGGCAAAGCTTAGTGGCTAAGTATCTTGCTAAAGCATGTGCAAGAGTATTTATAGCACTCACAATAGGTCTGAGTGAAAATCCAGTCTTTTGTATTTTGGATAATCCATAAATGCGAGGGGTGATAGAGTTTTTGGGTATGATGCGCTGTTTTTCCGTAGTATCAATAGTATCAGAGTATTTGATAGCAATAGTAACTTTTGAGATGAGAAAGTTTAAGTGGATTGCGATTAAGCCCTCTGTAAGTGGAGTCGGACAATTGTTTTAGGGTTATCTAGAAACTAGCTTAAAGTTTGTTTTGTTGTTTTCTTACCTGTTGAAGAGTTGAAGTTTAAAGTGTTGTAAGTTTGTGTCGTACACTAACAAATTTTTGTTATACATAGAATCTTGCAAATCTAGCAAAAAAAGCCTCCGGCAAAATGTCACAGAAATATTGTCCATGAAAAAAAATCTCCTGGAAAGAAATTCTCCGTAAAAAAAGTCTCCGGAAAAAAAGGCCCCCTTTTTGTCGGGAGACTTTTCCAGGGAATTTTTTCCAGAGACTTTTTTCATGTGACTTTTTTTCTGGGGACTTTTTTCTTGAAGACTTTTTTCCGGAGACTTTTTTCCCAGAGACTTTTTTTCTGTTTTTTTCCCAGAGATTTTTTCCGGGGACTTTTTTTCGGGAACCTTTTTCCGTGGCTTATTTTCCAAAGACTTATTTTCCAAAGACTTATTTTCCAAAGACTTATTTTCCGCCTACCAATACAGGTAAGCCATTTCACAGCGATATATTTTTTAGAGAACACTCATAATTGCCATAACTCATAGTTTCAATAAATGACTATTTTATAAGCACCAGCACCAAGAAAACCTTTGTTCAATTGACGAATCATTAATATTCAAGCATATCTCTTTCAATTTAACGCCAATATTTTTTATCGAAACTGAGTGTATTATTTCTTTTGTTATTCTTGATCACACGAAATACACTTTAAATTATAAAAGCAAACTTTGCCGATCTTGCAGAAGAACTATCGGTACATTATGCTGAATAATAGAAATAAAAATATCCAATTATTTTACCTTTTAAGCTCAAATTCGCAAAACTGATTATTAATCACGAATATGGAAACTTTTTCATGCTGGTTCTCAAGCTCTTCTAGCATTACTAAGAACTAATAACTAGTCGAGCGACCTGCAGTTAAACGTGCAATACGTAATTATACCAATCGTTTCAGAACAAAACCAGGTAGGGTTGAGAATATAATGGGTTATTTGCCTGAAGCACGGTTAGCACCTACGCGTTCATTCTTAACATGTGGGGTGGTTTATGCAGGTCCAGTTTAGGTCAAATCAGGCGCAACATGCAATGAAAAACTTATGACCGCTTACTAATATATTTTTGTTTGTTTTTCCACTGAACTCGTTAATTTAGAACTTGCCAGTAGTTTAACAATCGCCAACTTCTTGACCCCTTTGAAACGGTGCACTTCTAGGTAGGTAAATGCCTTAACAATTATTCAGACAGTACCACTAATTTTAAAGGAAGACAACATGAATTGCACGAATTATCAAAATTATTGTAGCACAGTACTCAACTACCTGGAATTTGATTCCTCCAAAATCTCCGCACTTCGAGGGCTTGTGAGAAGCTGCTATTAAAATAAACCAACAAAAAACACATAAAACGAGTTGTTAGCATTGCTTTTCTTACTTTTGGATAAAAGTATACAAATTTAACGCAAATAGAAGCATGCTTAAATTGTCGTCTTTTATCACCTCTTTCTGCGATCTCAACGATTTTTCATTTGTAACACCTGGTCTTTTCTCATTGGAGATACGATCACAGCAACTCCTGAAGCATATGTAATCGACGTACCAGAGACCAGATTGTCAAAATATCAAAGTATTTAGAAATTAGTACAACTACTCTAGGCTAGGTGGCTGAAGAAAATTACATGACAATACAAAACTTAACGACGGCCTCCAGTCTTCCGCAGTTTTTAAGTAACCTGGCGGTGCTTTGAATTCACAACTGGAAAAATGGCAACTTCAACTATTGAAGTAGAGACATAAAATATCTGCAGCTTATATGCACCTGGAAAAAAAGCAAACGTCATACAAGAGATAAATAAAATAAACCTACAAATCCTAGAAGCCAGTGAGCTAAGAGGGCCTGATTCCAGAATATTCAGGTATGTTATTCAAGAAACCAAGAATCTCAACAGTAAGTACTCAAAAAATATTGAAGAAGTACGGCAAAAACTAAAAACAAAAATAATGGAAATAAGTAATGAAAGTCTAAAATACAATAAAAATGAAAGATTCACACAAAAATAGATGACAAAAGATGTAACAGACTTAATGCACAAAAGAAAAACTTTTAAAAGCAATGACGATGTGGAATACAAACGAATAAACAAAGGAATAAAGAAAAAAATTAAAAGAGCAGAGCGAAAGAAAAATGGATGCGAGAGAAATGCATAGAAACTAAAAATCTGTATAAACAGCACTATACGTTCGGACTACATATAAAATAAGGGAAGTAGTACGTGTAAACAAAAAAAAACAAAAATATTGCTGCGATATGACAGCAATAACATTATAATAGACGACATAAAGAATATAACAATCTGGAAAAAATAAATAGAAGTATTATTTGACGACGAGAGACCAGAATTTAAACTCGAAATTAAAGATGAAGAACAAATAATAGGTCTAATTATTTTAGAACGTGAAATACAGTTTGCTAAACACAAATAAAAGTAGGAGAATCTCTAGGACTCGATAATGTATATATGAAAATAATTAAATTAGAAAACGAAGAAAATGGAAGTATATTAGTTGACTTGTACAACAAGGTACATACCAACAGGAATTATTCCACACGTCTGGTTAGAGTCAACGTTTATTACCTTGCCCTAGAAAAACGAATGTAAAATTGTGTAATGATTACAGAAAAATAGGTCCCATAAGTCACTGCTTAAAAATACTTCTAAAGATACTGCAGAACAAAATATATAGAAAATGCGAAAAAGTACCGGGTGATCTTAAAAAAACTGATTCAGAGCAGGTCATGACCGAAGTGTTAAAGTTGGCCACACTTAATATAAGCCAATTGTCAAATGTTGACAGCTGTACAAATTTTTGGTTAGATACATTTAACTTAATGTATCTAACAAAAAATTTTTACAGCTGTCAACATTAGACAATTGGCTTATATTAAGTATGGCCAACTTTAACACTTCGGTCATGGTCTGCTCTGAATCATTTTTTTACGATCACCTGGTAGTACCTAAGTGACAATCAATTCAGCTTCAGGAATGGAATAAAAACGCGTCAGGATCTCTTCTGCATACAAGGGTTGATGCAGAAATGTAGGATTAACAAAAACATGTGTATCTGTGCTTTCTCAACTATGAGAAAGCATTTGATAAAGTAAGACACATCAAGCTCATAAAATGTTTAGAAACAATTGATTTGAAAGAAAGAGACATAAAATTAACTAAAAACCTTTATTGGAACTAATAAGCCAAGAGTCTTTAATTACATATTACAGATTGTTTAATTTCATACAGAAGTAATATTTCAAAATGCCTTACACAATTGCAATCTAGGAATAAAAAAATAAAGACATAATAAATAATATAAGATACGACAATGACAGCGTATTGATAGCAAACAATCCTAGAGCGTTACAACATTTAATTAATAAAGTGCACAAAGCAAACAATGCGAGTAAGCAAAAACCCAGTGGTAAATTTCACTTAATTGACGACACCGTATTAAAAGATGTGAAAAATATAAATACTTAGGTTACTGGTTAAACTAAGATTTAAGTGCAAATATTGAAATAAGAAGCAGCATAGAAATCTCAAAGCAAGTATTTATAAAAATGAAAATACTCCTCATTAACAAAAACTTTGATTTGCAACTTAGATGGAGAATGGTAAGAGGGTATATATGGTCAATACTGTTATATGGAACGGGACGTTAAATAAACGTAATATTGATAAAATAGAAGCTTTTGAAATGTGGCTAATCAAACGAATCCTCAGAATTTCATGTGTAGAAAGGATCGCAAATCAAGAGGTACTACAACGTATGAACTGTAACTGAGAAATTTTAAGTACAAATAATAAAAGAGAAAAACAGCATACTCGTGTTATTTAATAAAAAGTGACAAATATAAACTACACCTGAACTTATAATAGAAGGTAAAATTGAAAGCAAAATAGAAAGAGGCAGAAGAAAAACCTTCTGGTTGAAGAACATAAGATAATGGACAAGGATGAATGTTCAATAAATACTAAGAACAGCAGAAGAGATAGTAAGAGACATTTGCCAATGTAATCGCCAACTTCTTATTAGAGACGGCCGGCGGCACACCATAAAAAGATACGTATCTAATATTTTCCTGAGAACCCGTTAAACCCTTTAAATTTTGCGTTTAAGCCGAAAGCTAAAACTTTACCGCCCGCCCGTGAATTACAACCATTTATACGTTTTTAATATTTTTGCTGATAACCCGTCAAGCTTTTTGAGTTTATATTTATACCGAAAGTCAAAGACTCTACCCGTGAAATACGTTTATACGTTTGTAATATTGCCCCGAGAACCCGTTAAATATTAGTTAGTAGTTACGGAGATATTATAATGAAATATTTTATTTCAACTCCGCCGGATTCAATAGCCATCCTGATGTGGTTTTATTAGAAATGCAAATATTGCGAAAACGATGTTCGTTTGTAATATATCGAGAGGACCTGCCAATTAGTTTAAAAGTTATATGAAACCGAGAACCGATTTCCCTGACTGTACTGTATTTTATTGCTAGTTTGAATATTGTGAAAACGAAGTTCGCTAGTAATAACATTAGGAAAGTTTAAAAATCTGAGATTGTTTTTAAATTAAGCTTTCGAGTCGATGGCTGCCCTTTGAAACAATGCTCAAAACGTTATTTTGGTAGACATCAGTGTTGAACTCGGGCATCCAGTATACGTACCAGATACCGCAAATATGTTATAATCCCGTAGAAACCGATTTTGTTTCATACTAAACGTTCACGAGCGACATTGCAAATTTAGAAGTTTCTTAAAAGTTTCTATTAAAGTAGAAAAGTTTTGTTCACGTGTCTGCATTTACTGACTTTTTTTAGCATTGTCTTGAACAAGACGAATTAAATTTTTGTAAATCTAAACCATGTTTATTATTTTATGGTAATTAAACGAAAAATGAGCTTTTAGAAGCAGCAATCAGTTTTATTAAAACATAAATATTATAATTAATGTGAACAGACCACGTTGTCGCATTTTTAGTAGAATTCCCTAAAATTTAAGTAAAATAAAAAGATTAGGTTATCACTTACTTGCACATATTACAGCTGTCGGGTTAATGCACCTACTTAAAATTGTTTGTACTTACTTTAAATCCATTTAAAGTTATTTTAAATACTCGGTATTCGCAATTTTAGAAAACATATTTATTCAATTTCACTTAATTTGTTTATAGTTTGTCTTAACTTTCTGATCGATCGCATTGAAACCCTGGACGAGTTTCCATTGCCAGTATCATTTCCCGCACGTGCCAGCATTATCATTAAATTGACAATATTATTTTTTTACGTATCGGGTAGAACCCAAATTTAATTTTGTGTTTTTATGTAGTTACTAAGAATACTACACCTGCATAATTTTTTAATTAGAGTACCGTTTATTATTTGTTCATAGTATTGTTTTGAGTTGACATTGTTGTATGAAATTTTTGAAAGATTCTAATGCAAACTATTAAATATATAAAAAAAGCAAACTAACAACTAGGTTCTAACGCACAGTCAGTTTCAGTCAGTTTTACGCAACCCATCAGAAGCCAGTGCAGTCCGAATCACATCCAAATACAAAGTACTTAGTATTTTTTCTGAAGTTTAGATTTATGAGAACTACAAGATTTCAGTGGCGACTCTGCCGTTTGGAACCGTCTATTTTTAAAGACGAAAATACGTCGCAAACTACAAATAATAGAACCATAATCTATTTTCATTGCAGAAGAAAATTCGATTGTTTTTAGTTTATGCGCTGTAATTGACTAAATTGAAGCCATTTTAATGAAGACTTCTTATCTTTATGCAATGAAAAGATCCAGCGGATTTACTCCTTATATTTATATTTACTCAGTTTAGTCAATTAAAATGTATGAATGTGAAAATTAAATTAAAAATTTTCTTCTTAAAAAATTGGATCTACCAGGCCATGTCATCTCCCTTTGCAAAATATCTACCAAAAATTATTATTTTAGATTTATGCAAGAGAACATAACAGATTCAAAAACACTGACGGCTAGAATATAAAATTGGTAAAAATTTGTGCAGAGGAGAATGAGGATTACTAAATGTAAATATTACCGTATCTAAAATTAACTTTAAACTCTTATTTTATTACAGTGATATAGAGCAACTTAATTGACATGCAGAGTTTGTAGAGCTTTTGTTTATTATAGTATAAAGATCCGTTAATACCTATATCCAACAAAATATAGAAAACCACAGATTAATCAAGGAAAATAATAAAATTGCTACGTGAGATCCCAAAATGTAAAAAAAAAACTGTTTGGGATTTATTTTCTTTTTAATTTACAAAATTTGTAAAATTTACTAATTTAGATAGTTTATATGCTCAATTGGGCACCCATCGTTTTACATACAGAATTTTCCAAGTCAGCTGTCGAGTTTCTTAGCATTTTCAGGAACTCAATAGTTTCTTGTATTAGGAGTACAAGATGGTAAAAATTGGCTTGAACAGAAATTTTTAATTTTGTGTGGCAAATGTAGTTTAGGTAAATCAAAGAGAGAAGGGCGGCTGTGGGGTTATATTAAAGAAAACATGGTAAATATTAATTTAAATGTAGAAACTTGTTACTTAAAATAACTTCCGTTCAAAATAAAGAAGCAAGTGGCCTTTGGATGCCACAGCGGCTTTCAAAACCCACTTTGAGCGCATGTCGTATTCACCTAATTTGCACACAATGTAATATTTATTACAATTTCTAAATACACGCCAAAAGATACTGCCGCATGTGCCTAAATAAATCAACTTTTATCAATAGTCGAACAACCAACTACATCCAAACAAAGCGAACGTTATCGTTAAGTAGCGCTATGACTACTGATAGATTTCTCAAGGGCACAATAAGTTTATAAAGTGTTGTTATCCAGCAATCTTCATTTCCTTCGAGAGGACCTACAATTTTTCTATAAACATATCCGATTACAGTTATGAGTTTGGGCACAACGGAGCTTTGTATAAAATGTTCTTTATCAGATGCACGAGTCACGGTCTAAAACTTCGTTGAACAACAATGCGACCGACTATTTTCCTGTACAGCGTCATTTTCCTTATGACTGGCAGTTTTGCATAATTGCTTCCTTAATTTTTCTTGACGAATTTTACTCTGTGGCGCAGTAAGTAGAGTTGGTATTTCGCGGATTAACTTTTCATAAATATTTGCATAGCTGTTAGAAATATTTATTATCACATACATTTACATAATACGACTGCTGGATCTTTAGCTATATACAAAAAATCCCATTAAATACTTAAAGAATGCAAAAATCGGATTGAGTAGAGTTAAACGTGTAGTTCAGGGTGAAAAGGAGGCGCAATATCGCATTAGAATTGTCGAGTACCTATTCGCCCTTAGCCAACGCAATTGAAAAATATTACATAGCCACATATTCCTTGCGATACATCAAATTTAAGCGCTTATAAAATACTATCTAACATTAAAGAACTTATTATTAAAATCGATCCAAATTATGGCTCAAACAAACTTTAAGATATTTTATATTTTTAGATATTTTAATTAACAGTGTGCCATGAAAAGCAGGCAGTTCACTTGTCTTGGCAGTATTGTTGCTTTAGTCAAGACAGGTATAATTCAACTTTAACTTTACCATACGTTCAGTATCGAAATGTATTGTGCTCGTGAAAATTTTTTATTCTGATATTTAGACGGAACTACATGTTTTGGACCTCCAGTATCCCGAAAACTAGGTTTTTAAATATGGTCTGTCGGTATATGTGTATACACAAGTGCGTGTGCGCGCGTGTGATTGTATGCGTGTGGTAACAAAAAATTTTCGGAAGTACTTTACCGATTTTAATGAAATTTAGTATACAGAGGTACAACAAAACTTCATTAACCGAATATTTTTCCGATCCGCAATTGGAAACGGAAGGTAGATGTTTTTGGGTATAATTTTTTTCTAAATGCGTCATTTTGAAACTTCAGGAATAGACTTTGATTGAGAAAATAATTGGATCAGAAAATAAATAAACAAGAGAATCCGGACAGGCCACCTACCAGATGGAGTAATGACCGATGACTTAAAAAGCGTAGCAAACTGGCAGCAAGAAGCAGAAGATAGACAAAGATTACATAAATTAAAACACGTCTTCTTGGGGGTTGTAACAACCTTTGCGGTATACAATGCTACTTTCTAGGAGTATTTTTATAGTCATAAAAATTATGAAATGAAAAGCTTTTCAAAATTATCAAAATAAAAAACAATATTGCTCAACAGCAGGCCACGGATTTTTTTTATATTTTGTTTGTTCTTCTCAGCTAGAATAAAATTTTTTTGAAACGTGTGGAACGTTCCAATACTGGCACATTTGTGTGCCAATTAAAACGTTCTGTAGAGATGTTTCAAAGACTATCTTTGGAACGTTTTCAACGGGATGCTTGGTTGAAACTTTCAAATGCGTTAGCGCAATTTTAAGTCAAGTGGCCCTTACATTGGCTTCGGTTTTAAGAGTCGTTGTTTCAATTCCTTATTGTGTGTACCTACAGTCATGTATGTATTTCATAAAATCGCAATTGTAGTTGACTGAAAAAAGTCATGTGTAACTAACACATGACTTTTTTCACCAACATTATTAGATAAAAGTTATAGTCTTTGTTTATTTCTTTTTGTTAGTTTTTAATTTACAACGATATGATGTTTTGCAGCGATAATAATAATGTGTTTTCTTATTTTAAATTATGATACTAATCCAATACTGTGTAGGTACCTGATATCGCAGTAAGAAACTGCCCGATAACGTTATATAATCCTAAATTAACGGTAGACAGAAGAAACAGGAGAACAAGAACGAGGACCGGCATCGTCAATGCTTGTTGTTTCTTATTATTTTATTGTGTATTATAGCTTACGTCTTTTTTGTATTTAACAAAATCAGATGTTTTTAAAATACGTTTATTTACTTTTATTTTAATTTTTAATAAAATAGTTACATTTAATGGCTTAGTTATTTTTGTGCGTGTGTAGTGATTCATGGCAAATAGATTCCCTACTTAATTGCTTTAAAAATGTTTAAAGATTTAAAATGATTTTACGGATATTTACCGTATTTCTGCAAACGCCTCTGATGCAATTAATAACAGTGTAACGAGTATCTCTGAAATGTTTATGATGGAAAGTTTTTTGGAACGTTTGTAACTTTGGAACATTTTTAAAACGTGCCAAGCCAAACATTTCTGATTACATTTTTGGAATATGTTTCGCACGTTTCAAGAATGCCTTCAAAACGTTTCGGTGGAAACGTTTCAAAAATGTTTTTAGAACGCCTCGGCTGAAACACTACACTGAAGCGTTTCTGACGTTGGACATTTTACGCTTCTAATACTTTTTAAATATTCTATAGAATATATTTTAAGTTCCAGTGGAATATATTTGAAGCTGTTCCTGAAACGTAATTTTTCTACCTGGAATGGAGCCAGAAATGTTAACTAGTGCCAAACCTAAAACAAGAAAACTTTATGTGTACACACGTTCTTAATGCTCATTTCTAATTCAAAATCGTTTTCAGTAATTTTTGTACATATGAACAAACAAAACTTGATGTTAAACGTTATAAAATTTAAAGTGTGCAAAGAATAAGTTAAGACAATCGTCAATACGATTTAACCTTTAACCTTTTTCTGTTGACATTTAATAGTTTATTTTAATAATGAGAGCACGCGATTCTTGCAACCTTTTCAGCAATTTAAATAGTAAGTTAGTTGTCTTAATACCTTTATAAATTTTTTCAAAAACACTGTTTCTTGAATACATTTTTTTGGGAAATTAAAGGTTTATACCATGGCACATCATTACACTCGTAAAGCACCCTTCATACCTAAACTCATAAACATATAGAAATGTTTGTGGGGCAAAACGTTCCATACATACATCTTAGCGTCCAATCAACTTGTCTTCAAGCATCCCCGCGCTCAACATCTTGCGTTTCTAGACCAGCCCCAGATACAAATTAATTAGATAATAATTTACGATTCCTATCCATACATTGATAAAAAAGTGATAGTGCTGGACTGATTGTGTTTTATGTAAATTCTTATTTAAACACACACGCTCATTATGCTGGTTTAATTATGCAATTACAAGTGCAAATCGCTTTGCCTGCTGTCGAAAGATAACTAAATAAACTGTCGAACAAACGCCACGAGATCTTTCTCGTATTCGCTCGCTGCGGTTTTTCTATAAACTGCTCAGGTAATCAACCAAATGGAAAGCTCCTAGAGGTTTCTTTTTAATAAAATTATGTTTCTATAATCATTTAACACGTTTATACCGAGTCTGAAACCCAAATATAGAAAGTTTTGAAAACACAAAAAACACGCAGAGGCTCACTGTAGGTGGTAGAAATATTACACTTGCTCAAAATGCCGACTTACTATTAAGATTCAATAATAACAGAACGCTTATATTGACGCAAAACACTCTTCTCTATTCTCCTTATTCTCGTAAGAACTCCTTTTGTTTTATGATATTTCGTATTTTATAATTGCAAATAATGAAATCTGAAATCTCGAAATCACTTTTTTGGTCGGTTACCTAAAGAAAAAAACAACAAAATGCGGAGGCAAAAATTGATTTCGACGTATCAACGGATAAAGAGATTCAATTAAATAATACATGTAACATAAACTGAAATGACTTGAAAAATCTAGGGATACACTCTGCTTAAACTTTACCATACCATACCCTTTTTGTTTTCAAAAATATTTTACAACGTATCAGTATTTAGTGTATGCTGCAAGTGTAAGTATAGAACGTCGTACAAGAGTTAACTACTAACCCAAAAAATCGTCTTGTTTTTACATCAAATGCAAATATCGTCCGATATAAACAGAGAAAGTGCTGAAACAGGAACTGTCTAGGCTTGCGATTGGCATACCAACAAGTCAAACGCTCTTGAACGCTATGTATTGGTTTGCCAAGTATCTTTCACAAAATTAAAAGAAAGATGTAAAGTAAACTGGTTATGCTGACTAGAATCATGACCTGAGAAATACTATAGTATGAAACTGGAAAATATTACTTCGAATTAAATAGCAACAAAGACCAAATAGTAAATTTACTAGGCAAGAAAAAGAGAGGAGGAAAAAAGTTAGCCCCCCAAATATTGCTAAACATAGAAATTAAATTAAAATTTTATTTTACAAATATTTATGAGCAACAGATATGTTTTATCGTTCTTTGTTTTTAAATAAAAATGGCTTGCTTTTACGATTTTTTCTATTTTGGTTCTTTACTGACTAATTTATGAAACTCGTTTGGATTTCATAAAGCATCTCCTTAAAGAATTCAAAATTTTATTTTGTTAGATTGGTGACAAGCATGTGACAGCAAAACCTTCACTCGTTATAAACATAACCTTCAAATTGCAAGTTCTAAAAATTCATAAAAGAAATCATAAAAAACACAGGAAAAGATTATTTAGCGTATTTTCCGCTACTTTGCGTAGCTCGGGTGGGGTGCAAGATAATTCTTCTTCCATCTTATCTTCAAATCTTAGGTATTTTAAAAATTATATCACTTTCAAACACAGTTTGTTTCAATTTTAATTTGACAGTAGTTTGAATTGTTTGAAATTGTTTTAAACGTTACCAACAGCCACATAACAAAAACAACAAACAAAAAAGTTTCATAATCGATTATATTTTTAAATTAAAATATAAAATAAGGTAATTTTTAACTTTTTTGGACCAAAATAGGAAAACTAGTATAAAATACACGTTTCATAAGACATTTAAGCGCACTTGTCCATTAGAAAACTCGCCGCAAGCGGCTCGTTTCCTAACTTGGACGCTCTAAAATCATGTCTTATGAAACATGTTTTTTAATATACTATTAAATATTCATATGAAGCGTCACGGATATATTACTGGATTGGGTTACTAACCAAACTGTAGATCATTACTAGCTGTGGCTCTTTAAAATTTAATAAAATAGTGTGGCCAGAATAATATCGTTGCAAAGAAAAAGATATCAGATTTAATGGTGGTAACCACATGAAATTTGGTTCAATTTAAAAGAATGCATGTTTCTGTTATATTTTAAAAATGAAGCAAAACAATTAAAAATATAGTCTTCTCTAATACAACTGCTAAAAATTTCCCACTTTTTTATTTACAAGTTTTTTTTTATTTTTGCTATAGACGAAGATATTTCAACTTAGAAAAATTCAACCTTTTTCAGTTTTTCACTTGTATGTAGTAATTTATGAGTATTAAAAAAATAAATTACAATTACATGGCTCTCTTAATTAGGCAACTTTAATCTCACTTAATCGACTTTGTATCTCTTACTACTCTTACTCATGTAGTTACCCTTAAAAAACAGACAGTTGGTACATTATCTCATGTTACAGCATAACATACGGAACAAATATTAGGAGTACAGTATTATACAAAATGTTTCAAAATCCTGTTAAGAAACTTCGGGAATTTCTATTAGCATATGTACGTAAACGCACCTTTTTCGAGATACAGTCTATTAAAAACAGATCGCATTAATTAATATCTCGCTCTTTATTTTTCTCCCCTGGGTCCGTCTATCCTTGGTTCCAGAGACACTGCAGCCTATAAGGCTTATTGTGTTCACCCTGGTAGCTTCTCATACCCATTCCCTGATCGTAATTCCCTGTACCATTGCGCACAGGTGAATCACGGGGTGTGTGTACAGTTGCAGAGAATATGCATTGCTGTTTCTGGTTCCTCACTGCAGAGTCTGCATGTGGGGTCTCCATCCAATTTCCTTTGCAAGGTCCGTTGATGAATGCCTTGCTATGGGTTAATCCTGGTATGTTGATCCAGTAAATTTTATGTTGACTGTAGATAAATTCGTTGATATAGCTACGGATTGCATTTCTTGATACTCCCAATGCAGGTTCAAGGCCGTTGATCCCTGCCTTGCGAGTTAAATGCGTGTCCACGAAAGTCCTACGAGTAAAGGGGAAATAAAGGTCACCACGCCAGGAGCCCCCAACTGACGTGAAAGGCTGGATACAACGGGGTGCGCCCGGTGCCCTTAGGTTGGTCGCTATGATCGGGCTTATCCTCGATCTTGCATCCCTTTGGTGCGCACCATACCACTGGGAGTTGAGAGGTTTTTATAGTGGCTTCATCCACGCGGTTCAGGTGGTTAAGCCCAGACCCTCGTGCCCCTCTGCATTGCTATTTTCAACACAGAGCGGTTAACGGTTTAACGAAAGTGTTAGACACTATCCAACGCCGTTAAAAACCAGTGCCCTTGACCACGACATGACAGTTGGGCTGGGTAGCTTGGTCCGAGGTGCAGCTTAAGATAGCTACCAGCTATCGTTATTACACGCGGGGAGCGGTCTTATCAGCAATAACCTTCTGCGTCACATACAATCATCCACGAAAAGGTCTTCTTCCTATCCGCCACCTGGGGACGCGCCCGGTAGGGAGCTACCCCCCGAGAATATCTCGCCATACATTAAGATAACTATTTCTCATAGTCACAACAAACATGACTAAAGACATAGCAACCGCTGCGCTGGTGCGAGCGTTTCCCGTTGTGAATGTTTAAAGAGCCTTGCGTAACAATCCGTCTCCCGCGTAATTGGCAATAAACGATTTGCGGATATTTCCGGCATCCGTAGCACTACGTCGACCACTACCTCTCCTCCATCTACGTCCATGATTGATATGTTTGAACAAAAACGAACATCATCAATAGAAAAATATCCATACGAAATTTGAACCAAAAATTTCAGTTCACCACAGAGAAGCCAACTAAGGGGTGATTTAACTGCACCACATTCTTTGGAGAGCTGTTTTTTAAATAAGATACGTTTTGAACATAATTTTATACATTATGCACTTTTGCCTGACTGCTAAATAATTCTCACAATTTGTCATAGAGTAGTATTAGAGCACTCTATACACACAGTTTGTAACGTCTTGGTTATTTTGAACTTGTTTCACCTTACCAACCATCTTTTTACAGAGAAAACAGTACACATGAAAAATATTTACCTTATCGTAACTGCATTCAAAATCATTAATTATTTCGGAATAGGTTTCTCTAATTTACATGGTAGTTTGCTTGAAATCCTCTCCCTTATGTATACCCTAATTCAATTGGATAAATGGACCTTTAAACTTATAGCCTATTGTCTTGCATTTATAACTAAACTGCCAATAAATCTAACGCGGCTTTTGTTCCCTTATTTATTCTTCAACACTTCCAGAACTTCAAAAGTGCTCTTCTGTGGAAATCGTAATAACAGTGCTCGTGAAGCTGAAACTACCTACCTATGTTAACGGGTCTATAATTAATATTACAGTAACTATATAGGATGCTATCAATTACACAGCAATTCTACGCTAACCATCGGTGTGTAGCTCTCGTGACCTGTCCTAAAGCCGTCTTAAGGTAACAAGGTGGAATCATATTTAGAAACATTGTGCGACGACTAAATTTTTAAATTTTCCAATAATACATATAAATAACTTTTAGCTACTTATTTACTCAAACGTAATTATTTAAAAAGCCATTCCAAGAATAAGTAAATACGTTAAATTTTTATGAATATGTGTCTCACACATTCCTGCGTTTACCTAAATTTAGCAAAAATTACAACTACTTGAAAAAACAATTGATATAATTTAACCAACAAAATACGATAGTCCTACCAATTTAGCTGAATTTTATTACCCATCCAAGTTCTGACAGTTTTAGGTGTTGGACACGTAGATAATACACATTTCTGTGTTAGGTAAAGTAAAGTTAGGTTAGGTTAGTGGTGTTAATGCTTTTATAATAATATTTTGTTGTGTACTATCGAGAACAATTGGAAGTAAACACGTAAACCAGATTTTTAAAATGTTTGTTTTTGTGGAAATATCAATTATGTTCAAACTTTTGACCAATTACCATACATTTATTGTATCATTATTTTATTAGAGTGTCAAAATGGCTCACCATCGTTTTTATTTCATCTATAACATAACAAAAATTAAATTTAAAACTTAGAAGATATCCTTTACTACGCATAAGAAGAAGATATTCATTAAGTGATATAAATTTAGATTTTTCTGCACTTACGAAAAAATCCAGATTTCTTATTTTAAACAAAACTCCTTCTATATGTTGACATTTTAGGAATAAATGTAGCCGACCGTGAATCGAAGTCCTAGTAGTATGAATTTAATATAGAGATTGCTTTAATTCTATATAAATCAATTTTGACAAATTTGTTCGCCAAAATTAGGAAGAGAGGGAGAGGGAAAGTTAATCCACCTAAATTGCTGCACTTAAAAATTACGTTGCAAATTTTAAGTCTAAACAGAAGACCTCCGTTCACTAAAGAGACGAGCATAAATTTACGTTTTTCAAAAATTTATAGAAGGCGTTACAGAAGCATTAGGACACAACACAAATAGTAGCCCATCTCTAACTCTAAAAGTTTACAAAGTTTAAAAACAACTGTGTGGCCAGTTTTTGAGAAATAGTTTTTTGGCAATATCCCAACTTTTGATAATATTTTCACTTTACAGTTTTCATTTGTAAAAAACTTCTCTTATATAGTAACATTGCGTTTTTGTGTAGGGCTAATCTAATTTTTAAAAATTAATCGCGGTCCGCCGGCTCGTTTTTGAGTAAATAGGCGTTAAATCCGAAAATGTACAGACACAGTAGCGGCGGCCATTTTACAGTTATAGTGCTCGGAAAAAACTTTAAATTTCTCTCAAAATTTCTCCCTCTATCATATTCTGAAATTTTGTTTGTAAAAAAATACTACTGAGAAACATACCTATGTAACTTCCCTTTCCTGTTCCGGTTCATAAAATAACACTTAATAGATCGACAACTTTCCATTGTAAATAGGCATCTCAAATTTTATTAAAATTGGTTCAAATTGTCCAATATTTCGGGTGACATGACGCACACGCGCGCACGTATGGACTGTCATTTTTAAAGCCATTTTTGTGTTCTTGGAGGTTCATAATGTGTATTCTCGTCAAAATGTCATTTTCGAAAATGTTCGATATATTTCCATACTGGAAGTATGGGAAAGTAGAAAGACATACGGATTCACAATGTTCCTATTTACCAGTGTTTTTGTAATCATGACAAGTGGATATGAAAAAGGTTTAATAAATATTTACATTTTCAAAAAAATATTGCTCAGAAACTGCCTGCACAATGATTTTTTTGTAAATTCTTCATGGTCATAAAGCTAGGAATGAGGTACAATGTGGCTGGTGTGCCTACCTGCTAATTCTTCTGTGACGCCTTGTATGACTTTTGTAAATCGAAAATTAATACCCCTGTTTCTAATCCGGCTCCTGACCTGAGGTACAAATACCAGAAAATGTTTTTATTTTAACTTAAATAAAGAATGTACAAAAAATTGAAAAATATATGAACATGGAAATAACGCTCAACGTTCTTTCACTAATCAGTGTACTGTACACTGTTAGTAGTGACATATAGGGGAGACTTGGAAGCTACAAGTTTAAAAGACATTTATCTCTTAAAGCGCGATTAGAGGACATTTCAAATAAAGATATTAAAGAGTGCGTACATTTGCAAGGCACAGTACAGAATCGACTGTAAGTGTTGTTATAAAATCTTTTTTAAACAACTACCTATCTACTAATTTTTGTAACAGACATTTAAAAAAAAGCAATTACGTAATTACCCTATTATAAATGTAAAACAGCTTTTAAAAATCCCGAATAATAAAACTTTGACTTTTCTACTTTACTAACATTCGTATAAATAGAATGAATGAATTATTGTTAATTAACAACTTGAATTTCACAAATGTAACTGCCCAGACCGTCAAGAAACTTCTGTCTTGCGCTTCAATCACGTGCGTCGGTCGTGCTATGAACATACAACGAAATAGAAATAATGTACCTAGATGGGACTTTTAGCATAAATTTGAAAAAAAATCAATGTTAATTTTTAGTGTTTAGTATAAAACAAAAACAAAATAATAAAGTACAATACCTCGTTGAAATCAGCATGAAAAGCGTATGATCAGATCGCGGATTTCAAGCATTTTGCTTATGCACATTATTGTAACCAAAACAAAATTTTTTTGTACCTCCACGATTCATAAAAAATGTAGTCATTTGACATCGCTTTTATTCTGCTTATTTTCCCGTTTTGACCATCAAATTGCTTTTATGCGCCTAGTTTAGCTCTTATACAGCTCGTTGGTGCATTTAAAACAAAATTATTATTTGCAATTATTAGTTTGAAAAATCCAATGTTAAAACATTAATTAATTTAATAGTTTTCGGTTTCAAAAAATCAGCAAATAATTATCAAATGTTTACACTGCATTCTAGCAATCTCTTGCTAGACCAAATAAACATTAATAAGACAACCAAATATTGTGCGCGGGGAATCCCCAAGTTCTGTGTTCTATAGAAAGCACTACACAATCGTTTATCGCATTTATTTATAAAAACATTGATTTGACGTTGGCTAAATAATAAATATTTTGCAGAAACTGCATGAAAACCGTAAGTTACGCCTTTGTAATATTTCATATATTTTTTAAGCTTTGATTTAAAAAAAATTGTTGTTTCCACAAAACGCCTAAGCTTGGTTTGAACAGCAGGAAAATTTATTTACAGATTACTGTTTAAAATAAATACAACATGTTGACACCACAAATCACAAGAAACTATTCAAAACAAAACCAACAAACAAAAATAAGCAACAAACTTTTGGAGAAAGGATTAATAGTTCAACAACGCAGGAACAACATACATTTGCATATAATTTGTCTAACACAATAGTTTGAGCTAATACTCCTTTAAAAAAGTTAAATAACCTACAAATCAGAAACGTTTTCTTGTCTTGCGGTAGATCTACACCTAGCGAAACTATATTTTAAAGTATTTAATGAATATGTAGAAAAAATAATTTATTAACAGTTATCTATGGTTTACCGTACCTACGGGTGAGGTTAAGTATCTGCGAGTCATCTTAGATGCCAGACTCACCTGGGCAAAACATGTGCAAAAGAAAGAACAACGGGCTTGCGCGTTCTTCTGAATGTGTAGGCGCACCTTAGAGAAACCATGAGGACCAAGGCCTAGAATCGTACACCGGTTCTAAGCGGCTATAGTACATCCCCTGATAACAAATGCAGCTCTTGTATGGTGGCCTAGTACAGGAAAAGCCACCACAAGAACATATCTGACTCCTCTGCATAAAATTGCCTGTCTCTGTATAACGAGAGCAATGTGCACAATCCCGAAAGCCATGAAAGTGCTACTAGAACTCGTGCTTCTACACCTTTTGCTTGTAAGCTATGCTGTACGGGGCAATGAAAACCTACACAGGAGAATGTAGGACATGCCAAGGTTTCCTCGCAATTGAGGTCGACCAATCCTATCTCTCGGATAAGAAGCGATGGTATGGTTCCCTACTTCACCTTTGGCAAATCAAACAATACCCTCATCCGAAGGCGAGATGAATAGTTAACGGGAGACCGATTCTTCCGTCAGCCATATAGCGTTGTATCGTTCACGCATGGGTCAAGAACTAGGGAGGGTTCAGGAGTAGGTGCGTCTATAGAGAAATATTCCGAGTCAAACTTAAATTTGCTGTCGGAAAATTTTCAACAGTGTTCAAGGCCGAGAATTTTGCTACTTTGGCATGCGATAACGAAAACCTCATAGAGTGTATAAAAGTAGACATACCTACATCTGTACCGACAGTAAAGAGACCATTAAAACTTTGATCTCTCTGAAGATCGTGTCGCAACTGGTCCAAGAATGTCGGCCAACTCTCACAAAGCTCTCTGCTAAGAACTATGTGAAAATAATATGCCCCCCTCCCGGCCATAGTAAAATTAAGGAAAATCAAGAAGTTGATGCTTTGGCTATTGCGGAAGTAAGAAATCCCTAATGGGGCCAGTAGCTAGACGCTGTCACAGCTTTAACCATCTTGGACCTCTCGTCAAACACCAAAACAAGTCAGACTCTTTAATTAGAATCTTACGCCTAGAATGACAAAAAATTTTCTGGGCCTAAACAAAAAACAAATGGGAATCGTGACAAGCCTACTGACAGGCCACGGTCACCTGCAGAAACACCTCTACACTTTCGGGGTGGTCAATAAAACCTCTGAATACTTACTCTGTGAGTGCGCTGCTTTTGCGGCCCTCAGGTACAAACACCTTGTCTCCCTCTCTTTAGAGTCAAATAAAATACAGGATATATTATTGAACAGAATGTGGTTCTTTGCTGAAGCGACCAGCCTGTTTTATAAAGCCTAAATCATTTAAGGAGCACAATGGGCATTGTAGCCTAAGTCCGGGGAGACGCTCCGACCCTGTGCTAATCATCATCATAATCAGCATCATCATGGTTTACCGTGGGCGAATTTACAGATTCATGTGTACGCTATATTGCAAACCGACAACCATCAAGCAGCGTATTTGGTATCTTGCAGGGTATTGCCAAAAACTAATCGCGAGATTTTAGCAAGATATATGCAAGACGGTTTAACTAATTTATTTCTAGCAAATCGTGTCATAAGAGAAAACAGTTTTAATGCATAGCGATGCAGTCCCGTGTATATGATCAAAGCGTCAAACTTTCTAAAACTTTTTTATGAAAATCTGAATAATTCTACGTGTATTGCGCATGGAGTTTCTCGTGTTGCGAAAACAGTAAGAACTCAATTTCCAATTGTCAGCAATTTAATTTCAACTGGAAAGTAAATTATTGTAACAGCACCACTTAGAGTACAAGCATTTAAAAACAACATCCTAATGTGCCCTTACCCTCGCAACCAGTATTAACAAGGTGGGTAAATAGTTGGATGCAGCAATGTACTACAAAGTACATTCTGAAAATTATAAAAAGTTTATAAGTGAATTGTCGGATACTGATTCTGCATCCATTAGACAATGTAAAGCAATTTTACAAAAAAAAAGTTGATTCAAGATTTAACTTTTATAAACCCTAACTATTCATATGTTAGTGAAGCAATGAAAACAATTGGAACAACAAAATATTCCACTGGTGTATTCCATGGAAATTGTAGAAAATTTTATTAGTCATACCAAAGTAGTTAGAGAGCGTATTGGAAACATTACAAAGGAAAAAATAGATGAACTTATAAATAGAAATGTTGGTTTTTAGCAAACTTCAAAATATTTTCTGTGTATTTTAAACGGTGTTAATTGTGAGGAAGACTTGTATATCAACGTTCATTAGGTTATTTCACATTTGCTCCAGTTACGTCAGTTGAAGCAGAACGAAGTTTTTCTGTGTAGAAACATAATTATAGTATCTAACAGAAGACAATCGTTTTGCTTGTAGAATTTGGAATATTATATAGTTGTAAGCTATTTTGGCAAGGTAAATGAATTACATTTATCTGTTACTTATACCTAAATATTAATTTTATTAATATAATAAAATAATTTATAATTTAATCAATCAATAATTATTTATTAATTACTACATCAAAGCATACCTTTATTTGTTGTTAATTACATTTTATAGTTTCTATTTTATATTGATGCATTTGTGACAATACCTTATTCAAATGCACAACAAATGCTAATTTTGGCGTTTTTTCTTTTGATTATTTTGTAATTTTTGTGGGTTTTTTTCTGATTTATCAAGCTTATTCTAAGCGCTTATTTTCAAAAAACAAATATTTATAAATCCGCGCTCAGCTCATAATTATGGTATATAAAAAAACGAACGTAATGATAGTTTTGCATAATTCCAAACGTTTCGAATATTCCTAAATATAAAAAAATGACCGAACAAAAACGAAATCAAAATGTTCATTTTGAGCAGATATCTGAGAATCCAAAATGGTTAGCTTATATTTCGTTGCAGCATATTGGTAGGCACTTAGTTTTCCATTTTCCCGCTTTAAATAAGCGAGATCCCAATGGTGTACCCCAAGTTCAAAAACGTTTTTACATCATTCAGTCGCTGTGTTAATAAAATTCATTAGTTCGAACAAATAAAGGTGCGTAACATAGGAAACGTTGTATCACCTTATTAACTGCATAATTCCTATATCAGACGTTTAAGAAACTATTATTGCTGTAATGATATATGTAACAAGCCACCGCAAAAAGACGGTATGCCAGCACGGCCTACTTGACTACATCACGTGCTTCGTGGAACACAAATTTCTTTCATCTTCATTTACTCAATGCTGCCTGCATCGCGCCGTCGGTTAGCCTTGTTAACGAGGGCTTTTCTTTGAGAAAATCCTCGGTAAAACCGAGGATGGATCGGAAGCATTTGACGTCACTCGAACCATCTAGATTACCTCATGCATGAGATTAGCGTTTTCGCTCTAATTTGTACTTTTATTTGTGGTTATGCCCACTTCGGCGAAATGAAATCCTATTCACGCTAATTTGCCTAATTGGTTAGGGAAACGCTGCAACCAACTTCACTGAAACATCATCCTGTGTTGACTCTATAGGCAATCTTGATTGTTATTCCAGAGACAAAGCGATAACTTTATTTGTAGCGTTATCTTCCCCGTGAAAGTGAAAAGCCATTATTTATTTCGCCTTTTGTGAAAGATTATTTCTTTGCTTTTCTTATTTTAGACACTTCTTTATCTGAAAATGTATTTCAGTCAACAATTTATAGAATCTACGCCAATAATGGCTTTGGAAGTAGAATTTTAAAAATATGCCAACAAATGCAGTTGTTTACGGGAACCCAACCGGTAATTTGGTTCACTGCCAACTCCGTTAAATTCTGCCTGTTCAACCAATATATAGTACGTTGAAACTTCATGAAATTATTAAACGTACCGTAACGTAAGAGTATCCATTCTTATTCACTCCGTACGAATTCCTATGACGGCAATAATTTTTTTTATTTATATTGCTTTAAAATGTGTTATTTTTGGATTTTAAAGAGACGAGAAACACACAATTTATTTTACAGTACAATGTTATGTTTAACATTTTAAGGGAAAACATGAATAATTTACAAACAATCACAAAATTGAAGAAACAGAAAATTTATTCAAATTGCTCTAATTATATTTAAAAATAATGACAAAGTGTAATGTAATTTTTGTTACCGTTCTTCTCACTTTCCACTTCCTTCTCTTCTCCGTCTTAGTATTGATTTTTATCCCAACGAACCGCAAATAAGGGCGTGACTGAAAACATTGACTATTTTCCCGTCTTATCGTTATTCAAGATTAAGTCCGATGTTGGCAGAACGGCCCATAATCGGGGGCGTGGACTATCTCAAGAAGTAATCCCGTGGAAAAAGACACATTTTTCATAATTTCTACTTTTTACCGGTAACAGTTGAACGGAGATATGGCTTATAGGTAAAGCTTCTTTAAGAGCCCTTCCAGCCAAATCCTATTTACTTCGCGTTTCTTAGAATATATTTTTATTACACCATGAAATAACTATATTAATAAATCACATGTAAGTCCGCTTATTTTGCTCCATCCTCATTGTTTATTTTCCACTTTCCCTTTTATACTACAAATTCCGAGTACATTTGATAAACTTCTGATGTAATAATTCCAACACGCTGCTCGTCTAAAACTTTTTCTATAAGCATATAAATTGATCTAAAATTATATTTGCAAGCAGTGAAGCGGAATAAAAATGGCGACTTCACTGATTATCCTGATCTTGGTCCTGTCCCATCGGAATACAGATGGGTAAAATCCTCTAACTTTTCCTATTAAGGGCCGTTCGTGTTCCTACATACATATCTAAATATTTGCATTATTGAATTTTTAGTTCTTCCCGTCCAATATTATTTGTAATATGAATCCATTCTATAAAACACCCGCTTTTATTGAGTTACTGTAGATGTTGCTATTTCTGGTTGTATTTTTGTACTACTACGACGATTTCTATAAAAATTTTAATACAGACGCTGTATTTGAGTTTTTAGTTTTCAGTGTTTAATTCCGTCTCCTGTTCCACATTTCGCTTGAAAAGTAGCTGATTTACGCTCGACTTATTACGAGCTTTAAGCTTTTAGTTAATGTTTTAATGTAAAAGCAGTAAAGCTATGATTAAAAGAGCCAGCGTAATTTAAGTTTTTCTTGCTTGTCTCGTTAGTTTATTTACTTGAATTTGGAAGACGTTGGCAACAGATACGCCTAGAAAAGCTATAATTAAGGAATCGTCATTAATCCAAGTAGAAACACTTTAATTACGGGTTAACACTAGAAAGCAACGCGTGTTTAAATGACTTACAAGTTTTACTTATATATGTTTTGTACGGGAATATTTTCAAGAACCAAAAGATGGTGAACGCCTTTTGCGGTGCGTTTTATACATACAAGCGTATGAATTAGATTTAAGCAAAAAAGTGCAAAGGGTGAGTTAGCCTACATCAAGCTGACGCAGAGAGTATTCGCTCAAACAGATTGAGGAAGCGTCGTATATAGACATGCACTCGCGCTAGGTAAACATCAAAGGAAGTGAGCAACATAAAGGGAATAGTAAATTTGAAAACGTGCAGAGAAAAGACAAAAAAGAAACGAAACAAACCATCATAGAATAACAATCAGTGGAAAAGACGCGAGAAGATGTCATAAAAATGATGGAAAACAAAGTGTGTCGGACACAGAAAATAAGTTGTCTGTTTTATTAGAAGTTACGACGGAAATGTTGAATTTTTTTATACTTGTTAAGTTACGAATGGGAAAAAGTTTCTAGCCAAAGTTTTATAAAGCTGCCTCTGGATATTTTACAGCCCAATACAATTCTATTTGCAACTTGCAGTGTTATAAATTCAATATTCTTTCTCAAGTAAAAAGTGATGTAACTGATTTATTTGAATATCAAATGTCTATTTCAAACACAAATTAGACGATTTTCGTAACGTTTTCAAATTATTACTAATAATTGCTAAAGTTGGTGATTTGCTGTATGTACTTCTCTGCACAGAATCATATTTTCTGATAATTTATTAACCGTCAATTCATTAGTAGTGCAATAAACAAAGGTAAGAGGGTAATGATGCAAATTAGGTATGTCGTGGCTATAAGTTGCTAATTATATCAATGAATATTAACTTCCTAACAGTTGCTTATTGTGAGAAGCTGTTTGCACGTGAGGTATACGTGCAAACAGTTCGGTTTACTAAGAACATTTCATCAATGCATCGTTCGCAAAATAAATAAATAACGAATAGTCACAAAACACAAAACAAACTTACAATCAATAATTATTTCGCAGTTCCAACACATGCGTTTAATAACAACAATATTCTTTCTTAAAAAAATTCATATTTCCTTAGCAAAAGTGCTTTGAATTCTTGTGGGTTGTTGTGTAGTAAAGCATTTGCATGCAACGAATTCGCCAAAATCGGGCTACAGAAAAAACCTCAAATTTTCCTCATAATTTAATATTGCTTTACGTAACTTTTCAACAAATATCGCTGATTTTTTTAGCTATAGCTAAAAAATATTTTCTAAGGCTATATACAGAGCGATCAAATAAAAACTTAATTGCAGTCGCCTTTGAAACAAGCACGGTATGTCTAAGATTAGTTTGCAAATCGTAAAGCTATTATTATAGTTCCGCGGTTTATCATTTTACCGGAATTTTATACACTTACAAAGTGAGCATTGTAAATTATTTTTAAACTTCATTTTTTTATTTTACAAGCGCGCATGATAATTGTCAGTTGGCAACCGTGACACATTTAATTACATAATGGAAAAGACTTTAAACGGTTTGGTTTAGCGGTAGAGGTGTGGGCTTGTGTTCTAGTTTAATTTCCGTGACAAACCTGTTTTTTTTTATTTTTATTTTGCTTTCAGTATACGGAAGTACTGATTGCGTAACAGTAAAGAAAATATGAACGGAAATACACGTTTTGGAGCGACCAATTTTAATGAAAATTTAAATGAAGAAGTAGGCATGTATTTTTAGTAATTTTTTTTTTCTAAAAAACAGGGTTTGGGGGAAGAACGTAAAGCAAATAAGAAACCAAACTTACCGAATTTTTTAAATCTCGACTTTAATGCCTATTTACTCAAAAAGTAGTTAACTTGTTTAAAGGCCCTTTGTAGCTAGTATGCGATTAAAAAGAAAATTAATTTCGAAAATCTAAAAACGATCGCAATGGTGCTCCTTCAAAATCTTGAAAATTTCCATGATTTGCAAACTAATCAACGACATGCCGCCTTTATGTCAAATGCCACTGCGATTACGTTTTCAATCCATCGCTCTGTACTTTAGATTTTTTTGTAATACACTAAGTAAAAGCGTCCCCCTTGAGACTAGTTACTAAGATAAAACTATATAAATAATATTTTTAAGCAAGTAAAATAATAGATTTTGTAGTCTAGAAAATTTTAAAGACATTAAAAAAATTGTAAAACGAAGCAATTTTTGTACTGGATAAATACGTTTGTTTTTTTTTTCATTTCTTGTTTCTATACTATCAGCTCTATAACTTTGTCTGGGAGCGCTGACGGCAAACGCTTTTAGATTTTACATATAACATTGTCTATTAAACTTTTCCACTTAGTGCCCCCCGTCACACATCTCACAACCCATTATGTACTCAATACATTATTATATTAGGACAGGTTATTTTCAATTTTTTTTAATTAATACCTTATTAATTTTATAATGAAGCATTGCTAATAAAGATGAAATATATATACAATTAAAATTTCAGTTTTATTTAATGAATGAGATAAATAACAGTGAAGACAAGAACGCATTGTTTCAGGCTCGGGTTTAAAATTTATTTGACCCGGGCATACCTTTATGACGTTTGTAATCAAATACCATCTTTCAAAAACTAAAGAGGTGAAGTTGTCCTCCAATAACTGTAAATGTACATTCAACACGTTCAACAACCGAAAACCGAAACACGAATGAAAGAAAGAAAAATAACGTCGTATTACTCGTACTCGCAGCCTTTTTGGCGATTACGATTGTTCCCGATTTAAACAATTTAATAATATATTCTTTGAGGCTTTCGCGGTTTCTCGAACTGTCAATATTACAATTTACTTTCGGCCTAGACCGCGTCGTCATTTGGGAACTACACCCAACATTAACAGGTAAGGACCGACCAGTAGCTTGTCTGCCTTTACAAGCATTTGCTCTAGAAGTTTGAGAAATAATTGCTCGAGGCCCTGGCAGCCTAAACAGGGCCGTGTGCTTAGACTATTTAAACTTTGAAGCAAACAAAGATTTGATCCTAATGTATTTTGTTTGCTAGGACAATAATACTCAATCGGCTTATGCCTGTTAGCCGTTTGTGAACACATACAAACTAACGTTTCGCAAGACATTGCAGCTTGCATCTTCAGAGTGAATAGAACACTGAACTCCAATCCGGGAAGCGGAGGTATTTAAACCTCTTTGAGCCAGTCGAGCAGAACGGCGGAGTTCTGGTTTGCTGTCACCGTTGAGCATAGACGGATCCAGTGGGGCGTGATCGAGAGATCGATGATGCTTAGGAGTCCTTTGAGGATAAACTACTGGAGTATAAGCTTTACTCAGTCTAAAACCATCCTCCCGGTTTATGTTCTTAGGTTGTTTCTTAATTTCAATTGCTTCACGTATGATACGAGAGAAGTAATGGGGTACTCTGGCGAGTACCTGAGCTTTGTCAAAGTCCATCTTATCCCCAGTTAAAGCAGTATGTTTAGCCACCGCAGACTTGTGTTTTCAATCACTTGGTTACCCTCAGTTACTTGTTTCAATCTCAGACCCTTCTTAGAAATGTAGTTCTCGACTCTCTACCTTAGACTCTTAGTTTTAAGCTGTTTTAACACACACAGTGTTGCCACTATTCACTGCATCACACTGCTTAATACACCACAATTTTATACGCAATATAGTATCTAACGACCGATACCTCCAATATTACCGTAACTTTGTGGAAACTGATGGAATAATGGATACACATTGACATACATAACAAAAATATTAAATTTGAAATACGGGAAAGTTAGAGCAAGCTGATTTGTCCATGGTGTAAATTTGTTTTTGTATATCTCAAAATATGCTTTAGTTTGGAACTAAAGCATGACAAAAATGCTAAATTAAAGCAACTTTTCTCAACCCATACCTACTTGAAAACTATCTAGAAGCAGTAGCAGCGCAAGTCTCGAACCTGAAAAACCTATCCAAATTCTTATGATCTGTGCGCACATGAATATAAATTTCAATATTTGACAATAATATACAAAAACCCATATTTTACTCATTTAAATAAAAATTCAGTGAAACAAAGTAATTAGCCGAATATTCTTCAGAACGACAACGAAAAAAAGATACAAGTTGCAAGTAATAATATACTTAAACATTATCAGTTGAATGCCTTTTCGTTTAGTACCAATACGTTGCACCTTTACTAAATTTGAACTAGCAGTTTGGCACTTGTAAACTGTTTTAAAAGATTTACATGGAAAGTAAGCAGCGTACCTTAATTTTTCGGTTTGTTGGTATATGTAAGTATCAAAATTGTTTCTGTTTGAAGTATTATTTAATTGCAAACTGAACTCCTAGATTCCCATCCCACCCCCCTACCCAGGCTCAGCGCTATTCACCGGTCTAACATGCCCCACCCCGAAAAGACATGCAACCCAACATACACACCACATACACCGTCCATAGACACGCCGGGTTTAACTTATTTAGAAAAATTTCCGACGGGCAGAGGATTCGAACCTACTGGCGTTGGGAGTCTAGTTCTAGAGGTTGAGACTCTAACCACTAGACCACCCGCTGGCCCCCAAACAGAACTAAGCAGTTTAAAACTCAACGTTAAGGTTTTTTTATTATACAGGCAATGGTGTACTGTTCAGTTAATTGACTTAAATGAAGCATTTAGGATCAATATTCTATAATGTGCTGTTTTCCTAATTTGTCAGTTCTTCCCCTCTGTATTTAAATGATTTAGAATGCATATTGTCATATTTGGAAGCTTTGTTATTATTCAACTTCTTGAAACTGTGTCAGTATTGGCCGTGACTAAACTTCGTCTACCAAGAAAGTGTTTTCTACTTTTTAAAAGTCTTCTATACTTTTACCACCTAACTGTTTGTTGAAATATTCTGCTCACCTTTTGAGGACTTTATTCTTCTTACTGACAATGTATTATTTTTCATCGTTACAAAGTGACAGCCTGAATTTAAATTCTTGGCACATTTGGTTTATTTTTATTTAAAATTTAAAAGTTTAGTTATACCCATATTGTTTCTTTTATCTTCTATACCCTTGTTTTGCAAATACCTTGATAGCTGTTCTACCTATAGAAAAATGTGTCAAAAAGGGTTCGATAAACATTTGTGCTAAATGCAACGGTTTGCGAGAAAAGATCTGGTAAACATATTCTTAGCTAGTAGTAATGTACGGATTTTCACACAACCCGAGAGGTACAGTAAATCGCGCGTTTAGAATATTTTGTTGCAGATGTTGTAGAACGTTTTATATTGAGCGTTCAGTGTTCTTCAACTATAGTTAATAACATTCTTTCGTACATGCACTCGCTATAAAGTTATTTGCTAAAAAGTGATTTGTGTGAATTTTAAGCTAAAGTTGCAGATTAAGTTGCCTGCTGATTAACGGTGATATTTTGGTTGTTGTTTGCTAAGTTGAAATAAATAACTCAACAATTCGGATTATTGTTAGTTTTTCCCCAGATTTTACAATTTTGGAGCTATAGTGCAACAAGTTATCCGGAGTACAACAGTTTTCAAATTATTACCACGGTACACTAGTGACTCGAGTACCTATATGGCAGTAATGACTGTGTGAATGAAGTTCCGTCATGAGCTTTGCTTTTTATAACAAAGCGTTATTTATCATTTATTGTAAATAAAACAATTCTTAACTTCAACAGATTTTTTATTATAGCGTTATACGTATTTCAACGTGTTTACACGTCATTATCAAAAGCAACATTAAAAGTGAACAATTGGTGTTGCTATAGGCACAATAAATCTTCATAACTTAATCTTGGTTTTCTATATCTGCATCCAGATGACTTGATTCCAAAACGTCCAACAATGGTGAATTGTAGAGATCAATTTGTTCATTCATTAAAAGTACAGATTTTAATTGTTTGTTATATTCAAATGCTTCTATTATATCCAACCTACGTTTATCATCATAGAAGTGTAAACATTTTATGGTGTTATTAGATGACATTGAATGATTGTGTTCTAATAAATGTTTAGCGCAATTGGATTTATGGGGGTGTTTATCAGTTTATCTTTGGTCATATTTATTTATTCACAAACCTTGCCTTCTCTTCAGTAACTGATCGGTAAAAGCAATTTTTCTAATAGTCTTAATCTTAACGACAGCCATTTCAAAATTAGATGGTTCGCAAAATAGTTATTCCCTTAATGTAGCATATAATCTTTATGAAAACATGTGCTTATACTTGCCAAAATGCGTTTCTGAAAAATAACCCCAAATCATTTCTTAACCGCAAGTTTCCAGCTTCGGAATATTTAATAGTTTCCCTTTTATGAAAAATTCGCAGTAAGTCAAACAGCTATAAGAAAAAAACCTACTATTTAAAATATTGTTTTATTAAAATGTAATAATTAATATTGATCTTTGTTAATCAAGAACTTCAAAACGCTACAAACAATGCGCCATATTGCTAAATTTTTTAAAGTTTGGTGCACTTTTAGGAAGTGGTTATGTATTAGAATTAAAGCTCTTCTTTAATACGTCGTAAATACTATCTACACCAAGCATCTCAGTAGGAAATGTCTCTAGTGTGCAATAAATTGCAAGCAAACTACTTGAGCGGTTGAGATAACTACGCTTGTCCAGAAAAATACAGTTGAAAATTCAGTATAAAGCAGATAATGCCTACAGTGATCCACTGTAATGTTTATAACTACATAGAGTCTCTGAGCAAATATGAATACTGGCGATATCATAAAAGAAATTAAAAACTTTTCACTAAAGAACTTTATGACATCGTTCATAACTTTAAGGTATACTTTTCAAACTCATTCAATAACAGTTTAAAAGTTTAAATTCTGGTTTTACTGTGCCTACGAGAAAATTATTACACAATAAACGAATAAAGCTAAAGTTTATTTAAAAACATGCTAAGAATTTCAATTATATCAGTTTTGTAGTGTTGTTAAACTGCGCAAATAAATTTATAACATAACACTTCAGAAAATTAAAAATAAGCAAAGCACTACCCCTGAAATTTTATACATATACTTTAGAAAATCTTTTTTATTATATTTTCAAAAGTATTATCCTATCAACGTTTTACGCGCCAACACCAACTACGATAATGCGTGTGTCGCCTGCGTTAAGTAAAGCGCAAGGCCGGAGCGGGAAACGAACGCCCGCTTTGCGCTATAACGTAGGACAAAGTGTAAGATCGCACTACTTCTTAAAGTACAGCGGAAGCGTACCTGCACGTTGTACTTGTGTTCTTTAATTTTTAAAGTGTCATGTGACCAGTTTCTGATGTAATTGCTTTCAAAAAATGATCTTTTCACAGTTCATTCTTTTTAAAAGTCTTGTACATAGTAACCTTAGGTTGAAAAAACATTAAAATAATTAAAACTTATGGCAAATCCGCAAAACATTTGTGTGTAATAAGTTTTTGCTCATCGAAACCAGCTCATTCGTTTAGGGTGGATTAAGCACACCTACTCACACACATACTTATCCACTCGCCCACAGCAGAGGGTTTGTAAAAACCACTTTTTGTGGAGGTCGAAAACATACATTTCCGTGAAAATTATGAAATCTAAAATTTCTATGAAACCAATACAGGCCCTTACTAAAAGTATAGGGGAGTCCGGATGCGGTATCAAAAAAGTTTAGACGTTCACTATACGTTCTTTTTATAATATTCTGAAAGGTTGAGGTTATAAGAAGAGAAGTTAAGTTTAACTCTACTTTAGGTAGTTACCAAAAAATCTTATAACTATTTTCATTATTCCACTAGAATGAGCAACTGCAGAACTGTTACTGCTACACAGAAGTTATCAGAGTTTTTATATCATTAAATGCTTAAGTGAAACACTTGAAAAATTATAGGGGTGAACTCAGACGATATACAGAAACTTAGTGATTTGCTATAGTAACAGCAACTATTGTTAATTTATTAAAGAACTGTTGGAGCTGCAGCTATTTTTTTATTATATTTTTAATTTGGTTTTAGTTTTTCTCATAAGTTCTTGTTTGGTTGTAAAATATATATTTTTTGTAGAATTTTTCTGACCTATTCTTTTTTCTCATTTTGCCCAAAATTTAACGTTGGTTCTTAAAAGTCCATATTTTATTCTCGCCTCATGAATACCTTAATGAAAATAAAATCTAATAAATGAAAAAGGGGGAAAAGGTCTTTAAGTTGTGCCCCTCTGAAGCGACGCCGTTGTGCGATAGTCTAAGATATCAGCAATAAATACATTTTAATACAGTTAGTGTTCATTGTTATCTCCTCGCAAGAGTTCAAGGAAGATAACATAAGATGAAAAGTAAACCAATAAATAAAAAATTATGTCAACGTACTTTAACAATTCATTTAAGCTAAGCTTATTACACAGCATTAATATTTATTTAATGCCAGTATAAATTCAATTGCTAGAATATTTTGTTCTGTGGTGCAGTCTGCGTTCTTGAGTATGGTCTAGTATTTGAGATTACAAGTCCAATAATAAATCAAGTAGGTTGCTAATTTGATGCGTGTACCACAAAGATTACATTGCAAATAAACTGAGAGCTGTCGGTTCCGCCCAACCATACGAACGTAGCGTGTGAACACAATTTTTTTAGTGAAGGCGAAAATTGTACTGGCGGACTGCATGGCGGTACATGCAATATTTCCCTTATATAATAATATACGCGTATAGATGCTACTTCTAGTAGCGGAGGCAGTAGCTCGTGAAACAGGTGAAAGGTATTCGGGTTTTGTAAATAGATAAATAATTATACCAATGACTTCCTTCTCGCCTTTTGTCGCAAAACTGTTAATGACTTCCAAAAAGTTAACACTTGAAGTTAGCTCAGGTAAAAAAGAGACAAAATTTGCAGATTTTTCCCCATTAAATCACTTCTTAAATCGTAAGAGCAAAAAATTATCGCTCGGTAGAGAAATTAGTCATTGGTGCGGTAAAAATAATCGGCAAAACCGATTCAAAACTTGTATATCTTCCCTTTACTGTTTTTTATCATATATAGTATACTTAAACACAGGTAGCTATACTAGAAGTGGAAACGTTTCTTGCTTGGGGCGAAAATTTCTGAATAAAATATATTCTCTAGCTAAATCGTCACCCAAAACGTAAGGATATTTTTGTACTAAATTAGCAGCATCTTTTTTAATATCACTCTCTTCTAACTTATCTAAGTTTAGCAGGTTATTTTAGGAGTAACGTCTTTATTAACATATGTCATAGTTAAAGCATGTTTCAATTATTGTCATTCACCATAACAAAAATTTAAATTTTGTATGGATATATTACCATTATAGAGGTTTTTCACCTATGTTAGTTTAAATCTATTAACTAGGGACGTAGATGCACTTCCTGTGGTTCGGAGCCCACGCTAAACTCTAAATTCCCTATGTCTGTCTGTGCAAATATATGTACATATATCTCCGCGCAGCAAACACAGACATAGGAGAGAGGTTGCCAACGCCCTTATGTATGGCACGAAAAGAAGAACCAGAGACGTTGATGCAGGAAGTGCTCAACGTATATTCTAAGGTATTTCGTGTATACCTAAAATTTTCTACCTGTTAACATTAAAATCTTGTTTCATGTCAAAGTACAGAAAAAAAACTACTCTCATCACAATTCGTTAATTTTTAAACTAGCGTCTAGTGTCTTCGTCTACAATCGATCCTATCTTTTTTTATGTAATAATTATTTTTTAAAGAACTCTACAAAATAAATTCAAAAAAATATTTTTAACATTCCTTCTTGTAAACAATAATAAAAATTAGAAGTTACTTTTGCTTTGTATTTTCTACGCTGTACCGTGCATGTTATAAAAAAAATGATTTGTTGTTTTGTATTGAATGCAATTTATTAGCAATGAAAAAATCGGCTTTAACAATGCAATTTCATTTTACACTTACACTTTCATTAACTTGCTTTACGGTCGATGTAAATATCACACTCCTACAAACAAGCGCATTGACAAATTAACACTGCACAATGCGAGCCAATATTAGACGAGGTTGCGCATGTCAGGATAGATTGTTTTCGAAGACACTAGACGCTAGTATTTTTAACGGTTTTCTAATTTTATTTTCATGAAGAAGTCTTGATGGACTTTGAAATTCACGAGTATAAATGAAAAATGCACCAATAAGCTTATATAAAATACAAAACCAGAAGCCAACGTTAGCCATATTTTGTTTACAGCATTTTAGAAATGGAATTTCATAATTTGTATAAAAAATTGATAGAAAACGTTAGGATAGATCCAACGCTTTTTACAACTTCTTAGCTCAAAAATAGCGGCAGCTTTGATTTTTTGAATATTTTAACTTTATAGCCATATTAGTAACAACCGAATTGACAGATTCGAATAAACTTTGGTATTAAAATAAGTATAAGTAAAAATAAAGTCACTATCTTAGTGATTTTTTACAAATGAAAAATTAATCTTTTCGACACTGTTTGTTAAAAATGTATTGTTCAAAACTTGTGTGTATGAAAAGTGTTAAGACTACAATTCCAACCTACGTAGAATATTTAAAAACCCTGCAGGGCAACCACCACGGGACCTTACGCTGCTTCAAAAATTTTAAACTTTGTTATAAATTCAGAGATTTCAGAATTTGCAAAATTGATATTTATATATATTTTGAATGTAATAAAACTATTTCAATAATTAATAAAATTATCAAAAATTTGTTATTTTTTATAATTTTTGAAAATTATGAAAAGGTTTGCAAATATTATAATATTTTAATGAAATTTCAAATACAAGTATCAAAATTCACAAAATTAAAAGATTAAAATTTAAACATTTTGTTTTTCAAAATTTTTAATATTTCAAATATCACAAAACCAAGTAATTTCGAAAATTTTAAAATTGCCTAATAATTTTAAAAATTTTGGATACGTAAATTGTCGAAAATTTTTATAATTTTTAAAACTGTCTATTTAAAATCTTCCATAAAATGTCGAGTGTGCTTCATGTTCTTGAAACCGATCACACGACCCTCCTCTCTATACTCTCTACACCGAAAAAGGTAAAAACATAAATGTGAATACTTTTGAAATGTGGAAATCGTCAGACGAATTTCTTCGCGTATTTTAAAAATCGTCAGACGAATTTCTTCGCGTATTTTCAACGTTTTTACCAGTATCAAAATATTAAAAAAAAATGAGCGAAACACTTCGCCTGGACTTTCCTATACATTTAAATACATTGTTTTATATTTTCCAACACTTTCGATATACACCTGTCTAGACACGACTAGTTAAAGTAAATAGTTCTTATAAGTTGTAACATCTTGAAGCGCTTGAAGAAAGACCGACCGCTGCGCTGCAAGCATAAGGTTGGGTAAAATATTCGAACAGAATCAACGGAAGCGCGGAAATTGATATTTGAAAATATATTAATAACTCGAGAAGTATTATTTTTAGCAAGAAATTACTCTATTAATTTGTATTTAGAATTTCAAAACCTTTCTGATTTTAAAGCCAAAACTCCACGTTTCCATTTAAAAAAAAGTTGTTTTTTACCGTGGCCGCCATATTAAAATTGGAAACTCAAGTTTTTTTCTTAAATACAATCGAGAAGAATTTGCCCTACAACTTTGCTCTTGGGTTTGCGAGTCTATCTATTAAAATAAAAAAGTTAGCCTACACTGAACATTAAACGACTAGTACAAGAATACAACTGCTGTAGAAAGTAATGTGAAATTCTTCTAAGAACAAAAAGATTATTAAGGGGCAAAAAATTCGATATTTTGATTTTTTGTAAAAAGATTCTCCTAGAGCAAACAAAACAAAAAACCAAATTTTTAATTTTTTATCGAAAAAATTTGAGGGAAGGGGGAACAGTAGCCCCCCTAAATATGAAATTATAGAAAAAATATTATTATATTCGGATTTTGCTATCAATGGTGAGCTATTTCACATTAACAGAAATATTTTATTGCCCCCCGTTAAATAAATAAAAAGGTACCAATTTTCAATTTTCAAAAGTTCATAGAGGGCGTCACAGTGAAATTATAGCAATGCGCAAAAAAAAACAAATTGTAGAAGATTCCCAGCTCTATCAGCTCAAAAAGTTTAAACAAAAACGTGTAGGCAGTTTTTGAGAAATATTTTTTTTTAAATTCCAAAATTTTGGAGTGATGTCATTGCTATCGTTTTTATATTTTCAAAATTTATTATATTTCATGGTATAGTACCCTTGAAGGGCTACCAAACAAGATGTATTTGATTCCAATCAGATAACTGGTTTTTGGGTAAATGGGCGTTAAAGTCGAAATGTTCAAAAATTCGTAGCGGCCGCCATTTTAAAGCTAGAGAGTTCGGTGAAACATCGTTTGATTTGTCCTAAGGCCTTCTTTAATCTCCACTGTTAAAATTTCCAAAATTCAGTTTCTGAAAAAAGTGCTACCAAAAAAACATGTCTAACTTCCGCTTCCGGTTTCGTTTTTTTTTAAAAGCTTATTTTGTCGGTGAATTTTTGATATACCCCCTCATTCCAAAGCACATCAAAATCGGTCCAGCCGTTCCGGAGATATCGAGCGTAACACACCCACCCACCCACCCACAGACAGACATTTTTTTTAAATTACTTTTTTGGGGTCCATGGACCCCCCGACTATTTCCGTTAAAATCTCAACTTTGAAATTTTGCATGACATCAATACTTCCCTATACTGAAAGTATAGGGAAGTAAAAAACAACTAATTCTGAATTTTTCTAAAATCTTACTTACCATGTCTAATTATGATCACAATAAACCAAAGACTGCAAATTACTTTATAGATAAAGAATTTAAATTCTTTCTTTGGCACAAGATATCAATTCAGGCGGTGCGAGATAAAAAATAGTAACGTTATACATTAATATTCAAATTGGCGTAGTCAGTTTACGAAGTAAACTTTAATGTTGTTCATAAAATTATATGTGATAGCAGAATTCGCTGTGCGATTATATTTTAATAACCAATAATTAGCAGCGGAACACCTCTGGGTGTTGTCTAAGGTCTGAGCATCCCAGGGATGAATGATTTGCATTGCAGATTTCTGAGCATGAATATTCAGAAAGGCGGCGAAATCGTTTACAGTTTTACATATTTCGGACCATTTGTGGGGAATTATAAAGCCAATTCAAAAACTGCTTTACATTGCTACAAACGCCCTATTTGTTTACGGAAATTGTATCTCTAAGTTGTATAAGTTCCTCTAATTTATCTTGCATTCGCTAAAAAATAATTAAATACTAGATGCGTCCAAACAGATGCTTTGTATACCATTACACCGTAAAGCTCGCCGGTTGTTTTGATTTCCTTGAAATAATTAAAACTTTAATTTACCTTTCTCCACATTTAATAAAGAGCAATAACTTCAACAATAAAGCTTTAATTAAGCGTTTAACAAAGAAAATATTTAATGAACGTTTCCGGAGAATGTTTATGAAAACTTTATTTCCATAACTCTTTTCCGCCCTTTATTAAATTTTTATTTTCTCTCGAGTCCTTATAAAATAAAAATATAACTTTTCCTTTAAAGAAATTTATTAAAATGGAAATACGGAGAAGGTACTACTTTGAACATTTTGTTTGCGCGCTTTTGCCGTATTAGCTACGTATATACATTACTTCCGTTAACAAACCACTTATTACAATTCTTTATCAGCAATAATAAGGATGGATCAACCATGTGTCAACAGCAGTATTAGATTCGGAAGCAATTTAGCGGTTCTGTAAAAGAAGTCGATCGTCCGAGAAATTCTATAGCCGCTTTGTTGTCACTTTACTTAGTATATCAATCAATACCCTGCAGTGTTCTGAAACAATTCCGTCTAGAATCGGAAACCACAAAAGAAAGAAATATGTGTCAGTCTTATACCTTAACTGTTGTTAAATAAGAACGATAAATTGTTGCTACTTACTGCTGACAAAATATCAGTTCTTAATCTTTAAATTGTTACAGGTCTCATTTGTAACAGACTGTAAACATCTTTCCATAGTACTATTAAATTAAATTGCTTAAAATCTTGGAAAAAATACTCATCTTTTGGTTTAATTAAATTAGTCAAAATAAAAAACTGTATAAGTAAATTTAGTACTAATCTGACTGAGTAATAATAATTTAACATACTCCATTAGCATTTTCATGAACTAAATCTAAATGACATAAGTGTTGCTAGCACAGACGATTCCGAAAATGAAAATATTAAGGTTTATGTTATAAGAAATTAGAAAAAAATTTCTACACCGAAACGGAAGTAAATCTTTACTATAAAGATAAGGACGACAAACTGCAAAACGATAATAATGATGATAACTGAAAAGAGGGGTACGTGATTGGGGGGCTAGATGGAAAACATCAGTCAAACGTTTAGAATCAGACTAGAGTACATACAAAATATTCTAAAACGAATTTCTTATTTACATTGCCGTCGCTGTACTACAGATAGAGGGAGTCAAAGCCTTCATTTGCGTGATACGAGGATTGGATGAAAAGTTCGTGGAATAAAAATGAAGAACAGAACTTTGCGGTTTAAAATTACATTTATTTTTCAACATAATCCCCTGCCACCTCAATACATTTGAACCAGATGATCCAAAGCCTATATGCCTTGATAAAATTCAGAACTGTCAAGTTCTTCAAAATAGTTATCCACAGTAGCTTTAACATCGTCGTCTGTTGAAAATTTCTGGCCTGCTACGTATTTCTTTAGACGTGGAAACAGGTGGTAGTCCGACGGTGATAAGTCTGGTGAATAAGGCGGGTATGACAGCAAATCAAAGCCTAATTCGTGCATTTTTGCCATAGCAATAGCACTAGTGTGGGGCCGTGCATTGTCCTGGTGAAAAATAAGTTTTTTCTTCGCCAAACCAGGACGCTTTTCACTAACTGTTTGCTTTAATTTCACCAAAAGGCTTGCGTAGTATACATGGAAGCCATTACCTTTCCTGCACATACAACAGCCTTTGCCTTTGATTGTTCTTTTGTTTCCGGCATATAATGATAGACCCAAGTTTCGTCTGTGGTGATAGATCGGCGAATAACATCCATTTTGTTGTTTTGAAAACGCTCCAAACACTCACGAGAAATAAGCATCCGCACCAATTTTTATCAACACTGGGCTTTCGCGGCACCCACCTCGCGGACAGCTTCTCCATGGTAGACTCTTCATTCAAAATGGACGTTGCGCGTTCTTTAGAGATATTTACAGCCTCCGCTATCTCAGACGTTTTTAACCGACGGTCTTTTAACACCACAGCATGCACTTTTTCAACAATTTCTGGTGTAATGGCACATTTTGGGCATCCACTACGGAGTGCATCTTTAACACTTGTACGACCACATTTGAACTCACAAACCCATTTATCAACAGTGGAAAATGAAGGAACCGAGTCCTTCAGACCATCCTTCATCTCATTATGAATGTCGGTTGCTGATAAGCCTTTCAACGAGAAGTAGTCAATGACAGATTTTCAACACTATCCATTTTGTCAAAAATCTCTGACACGCTCCTAATTAAACAGCTGTCAAAACGAAACTAATGAACGCAGCGATCTGAAATTTGACAGTTGACCGTCTGAAGGAGTGAATTTGCCAGAACGCCACAAAAACAACCTGCAACAGGGCCATCTATCTGTCATCGCACGAACTTTTCAATCCATCCTCGTGTATGCGCTTGCATACACATCGGGTCTTTCGGTGGTTTCGGCTATTTAGTTCTTCTTAATTGTGATCGTGCAAACTTGGGTAAGTGTTTTCATGAGGCGAAACTTTTAATAGCTCTTATCTTGCTGTTTTATTTTCACCTCGGTTCTATCTTTTTTGATTTGATAGCAGATGTACTGGTAATCACTCAAATTTTCAAGCTTAAGTACTCTCCAACTCATTATTTTATTGCGTATGGTGGGAGCGCCGAAGGTAACGTCTATGTAGGATGAACTGTACCGTCTTATAAAAGTGGGGGATTTCCTGTGTTCAATAATTGTAGGTCATTCGCGGCTAACCATTTGGATAATATTTCCCCCCTTCTATCTCCCACATTCTAGATTTGGCGTTAAAATCGCCTTCTACCACCATTTGCTTGTTATTTATATTTAAGTGCATGCTTCGACGTATCCGGTTTAGTATTGTTTCGTACTCGTCATCACTTGTTTGGTGAACAGTAGCACATATACAGGGTGTCCGAGATAAGGAGTGCATGCATGAGGATTTCGTAAACGGTAAGAGATCGAGATTCGGTTAAATAAGAAGAATTATTCAGCATTTCGAATACTACTTTGATTCACATCCAAATAGTAGAATTTTAGTTTAATTTTTAGTACAGGCTGAAAAAACTAAACTTTTGTTTATAATTTAATTATTATTAAAGATAGCGCAAAACAGTTTTGACATTATTAAGACATTTTTTACACAGATTCCGAATCTCAAATTAAAATTTTTATAGGTCGTTAAAGTTACAAGATATTAACAATAACTTGTTTTTTTTTTAAATTGCTTTCTTATAGTAGGTTGAAAACTCGTTTTCTTGTAGTAAAATTACGAAAAAACGAAAAAACACTGCAATTGTTTCCATTGAGTTTTATCAGTTTATCTTTCAAAACAATGGAGTTATAAGCAAGAAGTTTGCTCACGGTAGGCTGTAAAAAAACAAAATATAACACCTGACTGTTTTAGTGAATAAAACTATGAAGAATATATGCTCGTGTAACAATCAAAAGACGTTTAACTTTTAGATACTCTTGCTTAGTAATAAAACATGAAAAGCAAGATAAATTTTGAATAACAATAAAGGCAGAGACGCAGATATTGACAAAACAAATACTACTCATATCTGATTATTTATCATACGGTCATATATTTTTAATAGTTTTATTTCCTGTACCAGTTAGGTGTTGTTTTTTGTTTTCTCACGGTCTACTATAAGCAAACAATTACTCGCTTATAGCTTTATTATTTGGAAAAATAAATTCATTAAAACTCAATAGTTTATTGTTTCTGGTTGCTTTTTTTTCTTGTTAGTTGTCAGCCTATTACAAGAATCAGTTTTTTACAGCCTACTATAAGAAAACTTTTCTTATAACCCCGTTACTTGTGAAAATAAACCCATTAAACCTTACATCAAAGAAACGGGAAAGAAAGTTCTATCCAATAATGACATGGGCGCCTTTGACACAGATTTATTTAAAAAAGCGAAGTTAATGTTAATATCTTAAAAATTTTAAAATTTTTAATAGTTTTAATCTTAGATTTTAAATTTGTGTAAAAACGTGTCTTAATAATATTGAAACCGCTTTGCGTTATCTTTGATATTAACCAAATTATATACAAAAACCGAAAACTAAAAGTTGTAGTTTTTTCAGTCTGTACTGAAAACTAATCAAAAATTATAAAATTTGAATGTGGATCATAGTATTACTTGAGATGCCGATTAGTTTTTCTCATTTAATCGAATCTCGTATTTCTTATCGTTTACGAGATCCGCATGCATGGTTCCCTTATATTAAACACCCTGTATATTATGATATTTCCAGTCTCTACCCAAACAAATCTTTTAGCGCTTGCGATTTTTGTGATTTTGGTGTCTGGATTTTTCTTGTTGAAACTTTTTATTCCAGCAGTTTTCTCATTGCTATAGAAGCAGGGTCCTTTTTTAATTTGTTTGATGTTGGGTTCTGCTATTAGAAACAGTTGTGTAGTTTCAGCGCAGTCTTATTTAGTAGTTCATGCACCAGGCCACACCTGTTTATTTTAGTTTGTAAGATCTTTAAAGACATTTCTAATGCTTTTGCTGACCGTTCTGATTTTTCGAATTTTGTATATTATTGGTGGTTCTTGCCCTCTGTTGTGGTTTTTGGTTTCTAAGTTTGATTACTTCTCTCCTATAGTTGCCGCATCTCATGGTGCTATTTGGTGACCTTCTTCCTCGCATTTGTAACAGAATAGCGTATAGTTACAATTTGCTGCCAAAAGCACTTTCCTATTGCATATATAACACAAATCATTCATGTCTCTTTTGCCCTTGTGCATTCCTGTCACGTGTCCGTAATCAGGACATTTATAACATTTGATTGGTACCGGGATTTCACATATTCTGCACTTTGCCAACCAATTTTAATCCTTATTTAGTATACATTCGATACTTTCTACTTCAACAATATTTATTTATTTTAACCTTGTACGTATTTCGACATGTTTACATGCCATTATTAAAAATTATATTAAAAAGTAAACAGTTAGTCGTTATAGCAACCATAGAACTTGAATTGATCTCGGTAATCGTGCGCAGATGACTTGATTTCTTATTCCCAAATGTCCAGTAGAGGTGAATAAAGGCGATCAAATTGCTTCTTCATTAACGGTACAGTTTTTAAATTAGTAAATTGCAAAAGCTTTTAGTATATCTAATTTACGTTTATCATCAAAAGTGTAAACATTACTGTTATTAGGGGTCATTAAATGATTGTGTTCTAGTAAGTGTTTAGCGTAATTGGATTTATGTAGGTGTTTGTATTTGTAACACCGTACGTGTTATTTATACCTAAAATCCAAATTTCTAGTTGTCTAGCCTATATCAACCGAATTACAATACAAACAATTTAATTTGTGAATGCCTGATTTTAGCAAATCAACTGTTTTTGATTTTGCATTAAGCAAAGTTTTAAAAACGTTTTTAGTGGTTTTGAAACTAATTTAATATTTATTTGTTTTGTTTATAATTTAAGCAATTTTTCTGATTTGTTACGAAAATATGAAAGTGAAATTGGAACCATGGGCAAACCATGTTTATGGAAATAAATTTTATTATTAAAAGTAAAATAATTTTAGTTGATGCAAAGTTCCAATAATTGAATCAACTCGGCCAGCTTTTATTTCAACATTGCTGGTAATAATACTACTACTAAATAAAGCAATACACTCCTATGAAGGTATTTGTGAGAACATATTAGTAACATAAAAATTAACTAGCCTGCTTTGTGGTGGTAAATGTAAATTAGATAGTTTGTTGCTTAATTTGAAAGAAATTGTAATTGAATATTATAATTTGTAATCCATGCTGATAACTACATTATTTATTATTTTTGCTAGCATGTTGTTGAGCCCCTGTATATAGGTATGGTATTACTGATCTAATGGGCATTTTGAGTTTTTGTATTTTTATTAAATCGTACAGTTTTGTTGGTTGTGGATTTGGATTCATTATTTGTCTGTTAATGATTATAATACTGAACTTATTGTTACATTAATTAAAGAAAATCATAAATTAGCTATTCAAAAAATTTATCCGAATACCTCAACTTCATCCGATACTATTAAATATGCTTCGATCTCACATTGTTGTGACAAATCAGAAAAATTGATAAAATTATAAAAAAGACAAATAAATATTAGGTAAGTTTTAACACAATTGTTATCATCTTCTTGTGTCTTCAACCATCGAAAAGTGCCTGCTCGTGTTTTCTTTATAGCCAAGTTCTTCATTTCTGCTTTGGTCCGCCCCGAGTATTGTATTTCCCCGGTACCCTCCATATCTGGAGGGCACTTCCATATCCGCCACCTGGGTAGACACTCGATGAGGGACAGGGAAACAAACACAGGGACTTAACCTAACTTAACACAACCTAACTTAACCTCGCGTACACCGTCCTTCCCTCTTTTTCTTTCCTCTCCTTATGTTTGCCTTATTCTCATCCGACTTCCTTCACCTTTTGCTCATTTTTGCATCTCTCTACTATTCTCCATTACTCTCTTACTTCCCCCTCACCCCCTCTCCCGTTTATCTCTTCGTGCGTGTGCGTACTGTCGGTCTAGGAGGTATGCGCGAGGTTAAGAACAGGTATATTTTATTATGTTTGAGCTTTACTGTAGTTACCTATGCTGTTTGTACAAATCCATATTTACTTGGTAGAAACTTCTAATTTCTTCTTGTACGCTACAACTTTGTAGTAATCTATTTTGTTTGTACAAATCTAACTTTGTTTTTATTACTTTCTATTTATTGTGTAAAAATATATAAAACATATTTTTTGCGCGTTTCAACTTTATTGCAGTAATCTAATTTGTTCGTACAAATCAACTACCTTTTGTAGAGACTCTAAATTTATTGTGTAAAAGCATCTTTGCTTGTACGTTTCAAGTAAATTAAGCGATTGTTTATTTTTGTACAAATTAACCTTTTATTGTATAAAAGATCAAATAAAAAACGTCAGTGACGGAACTGAATATATATAGTTTAACTACCAAGTAATTTTGCGAATGTTTATTATATTGCATTCATATCCCTATCTAGCGTGATCGACAACAAATAATCTTTAATATAAAAGTACCCACTTTTCCTTCAAAGTTTACATTATAAACTCTTAACTGTAGAAATAAATTCCCGAAGTTAAGACCGTAGCAACAGTTTAATCGCTGATGGCTTTGTAGATCGGCGCCGTTCATTAGGGTTTTTAATATAAATTTTTACATTATAAACTCTTAACTGTAGAAATAAATTCCCGAAGTTAAGACCGTAGCAACAGTTTAATCGCTGATGGCTTTGTAGATCGGCTGTTAAATTGGTTTAATTACTTCCAACTTTTACTCCAACATCTCTCCAGGTGTTAGTTCCTTGGTAAGCGCTAAAAACGCTTGAAAAAGAAATTGAGAAGCGTATTCTACGCATACTAAATTGCCTGTCTGCACAATCGCGCAATCTTTCTACCCATTCCATCGATTTTTGTGTTCGGTATTTACGCTGTAAACTAAGTATGAACGTGTTAGATGATTTTAGGAACAACTCTTCTTAAGTAAAAACTTTTGAGAGGTTTGCTTTTGTTTTGCACAGTTGCATTAAAATCGCCAAAAAACAAGCTCTTCTTTTTCTTCTTCGTATATCCTTTTGCCCTTTAGGGCGTCGGATTGGGTTTCATACTCCCCGTTTCCTTAATCCAGTTCTTCCATTTCATTCGGTCCCGTGTCAAGGTTTTCATTTTATTTAGGGTTTTACCTCTGCTTGCCCCACCTCCTTTATCCTTTCCATCCAGGTTTTCCTCGGTCTGCCTTTCTTTGTTTTTCTTCCTTTTCCTGTCTCTATCATTTTCTTGACAATTCTTTCTGGGTCCATTCTTGCTATATGACCATGCCAATTCATTTGCCTATTCTCTAGTTTCTTCATGATAGGTTCTTGTTTAGTCATATTCCTTATTTGTGGGTTCCTTACTCTCTCAAATTTTGTTTTTCCCGCTATTTTCCTCAGATATTTCATTTCTATAGCATTTATTTGTGATTCGTGCTTTTTCAGTGGGACCCATGATTCGCTAGCTTATAGTATCATTGGTACGACAACTACATTTTACACTCGCGTCTTTGTGGTCATGTCCATTTCATTTTTCTGTAGTATAGTACTACTTACTGCATGGTATATGTTCATTGCTTTTTGCCTTCTCTTCGCTGTTTCCAGGTCTATGTTTCCGTCCTTTGCTATCACACTTTCCAAGTATTCGTAGACTGTTACTTCTTCCAGTGTTTTTTGTTTGCATGGTATTATTCTTTCCTCTTCTGTTCTATTTTTGTCATTTATTATCATAGTTCGCATTTGAATTTCACGGAGTGAAGTCGCATGAATGTGCTTTGTGTGATTACAAGTGATAAGTGAACGTGTGAACTCACTATGAACAACCAACGCAAAAACTGCAGAAAAAACAAAAAAAAAACAGCTGAAGTATGCTAATCCGTATACTGCAATACGAAACTGCTACCGCATGAGAGAGGTATGGCGGCTGCATTCTTCCCTTGCATTCCGCCCGGATCGTCACGCGCTTGCGGACAAATCTACATCTACATGAAGTAAAAGACTCGGTGTGGGGCGGCAATACCTAAGATGTTAAATATCGTGCTATGAGTGCATGCGTGCGCAGACCCATTTGAATTTCGATGTATTTTTGTTCTCAAACGCTTTTACATAAAAAATAAGAATTTTTTTTATGTAGCAATGTATGATTGAAAAAAAAGGCGTTCTACTACAAAATTAAAAAATATATATAACCATGCAATTTAAAAATATGCACAACTACTCCTTAATCTCGAAATAGTTAAAGCTATAAAAACATGAACATCGCCGGATGATAAACTTGTTTAAACTTACATGTAATTTATTAGATTTAAAATTTAGAACAACAGCGCTGTAGCACGCCGGTTTTTATAGAACGGACAGTATAAGACCGACATTCATAACTAAGCTGGCCTTGTATCTCCCGATATCTCGGAAACACAGTATCACATCACGTCATAATAATTTAACAGAGCTCTTCTTGCATATTAAAATTTGGAACGCACACAGTACAAGTTATCATTATCACGGCAATATCCCATTGTTCTTGTTTGTGTATATTATATTAGTGTATATTTTAATATTTATATATCAAACTTTAAGCAATTACGGTTACAACTTTTCTGAGAGAATTTTGTATCTAGAGGAATTTTTCCGACTGAATTGTATTGTTCTTGAATATACATATGTAAAGTAAAAATTTTTGAAGTATGGAAACTTCCACACAAGGTAGGTACTTCGATCATTTTAAATTTTCAGTTGCACTATTTTAAAATGTGGATTCTCTTGCTCGGCTCGCCATAAAATACAAACAATTCCTAATATGTTTCCAACTTTAAAGATATAATTTCAAATATTCCGTTTCTTTATGCATTTTAAAATAGTATTTCAAACTTTCTTCGCTCCACACATTTAAATTCTTTTTAAATCTCCAACTGTTTATAAAGTTTTTAATATGCCTTCGTTTGAACACGCAGACAAAGCAAAGCCGCATATGATCTCCGATGAAAGATATTAAATAGAAAAATTGAGGAAGTTGTTTTCAAAACGTAGAGATGAAAGCATAGTAGAGGAACTATTAGTTTTTCGGATTTTCCCATTATCTGACGTATTCTGAGTTAGTTAAGCGAGTGCATGTTTGTGAAGAGAGCAGACTTCATCTGAAATCGCCGGGAGTGCTGTGTTGCTCGTGACGTTCGCGATATCTTATTGATAACGGAACTTGGCTTCACTGGTTATCACTGCTTATCAGAAATAAAGTTTTGAAAGAAAGTTAACTGGAACTGATACAATATCATCCTAAAGTTATCTGGCTTTCAAATATAATGTGATATCTGTAACTTTTTATGTGTTACTTTTATTAGTGATACGAAAAATGTAGAAAGGTAACATAGGAAGAATATTTCTTTAAAAAAATGTGTGAAATGGATTTGGAGGTGCGTAAGAAATCTGCAATTAAATATCATTATTCGACAGTGGCATTTGTCGTTTAAGCAATTCGTGGAAAAGTCTAAACCGATCACATTTGACCTATACAATTTTATCGCAATAAAACTTAAATAAGCCACTTATTCGCTTTATTTAATAGTTTTGAAAATATAATTAATTGGGCGTGTATTGAAAATAAATTATGGTAAATTACTCAAACTTCATGCATAGCCACTCGTGCTTGCTTTGTTTAAGAAACTTTTCGAGCGACACAAACACTCATTGTTATACAACAACTATTCGTAATTTATTAACCCGATTATTTTGCAATTAAATCTTGATGTAACAGTTGATTATTTCACTTACGATATTTGACCAAACATCACGTTGCATTTGTCGTTTTAGCAGCCAATAGAAAAGTTTAATCCGAATATTTTTGGCGTACAAAACATACCGCGAGAAATTTTTAGCAAACTACTCGTTTGTTTTACTTGATAGCTTTACTAATAAAATAAATTTTACAATTAGGTGTTTTATTCGCTTATCGATTAAAAGTTTCAAGCCGAAGTAATATAAAACACAAGGAGAATGCACGAACCGCTTGTTGCTATAATATGCAGGTCTCAACTTCGCAGTACATGTGACAGAGAGATCCAAGGCAAGAAACCTATAAGAAGTACTCGCTTATCAATCGTCAATACTTTATTTCAGATGTCAATAAAGACCGTAGATGTTAGTTATGTCAGTTAATTTCTTGATGGTGTTGAATATATCAGTACACAACACGTTTTAGTTTTACCCATTGTTCATCAAATTCGTTGACAGATTTTTAATCTTAACTGTGAACTAAAAACAATATTAGCGCAAATCAGCACATCCTTGAAATGGTAATTTTAGTAGTTTCCTTATCTTGGCGATCTCTCTATAAAAACTACAGAATAAGGCAACAGCAACCTAACCTATGGGTGCGTACATACTTCTAAGTATACATATATTATGCTCTATAGTTTGAAGTAAAACAAACACTTGTTACTATGCAACAAGTTTTGACAATGTACGTAAAATTGATGCAAACTCTCTCCACCGAATACGAGTAAGAAACTTACATTCATAACTTAATGGTATATTATGCAACGAATCTATAAAAGTAGCTATTAATACACGAGTGAGATTCAAACGAGTGTATTAATAGCAATTATGTAAGAGTTACATACACTATTTTTTCTACGACTAGTTAATTTAAAATAATATTCAATAAAAAATGTATTTGAGCATTGTACTTAAAAAAAGCTCTAACTATTTGGCGATGTTAACAACTCTTGTAACCATGGTTACCGCAAACAATGCTTTGCTGCAATTGATCAGTTTGGGTCATTTCATAATGAAAATCTGTATCTTAATCGGTATCATTATAGTATAGGCAGCGCACACTTAACAAGTAAATTAAAACATAGGAGTAGAAAAATATCTTTGCGTTGCGTTAACTTTTCTTGCTAAGAAAACACTTTCGTAATTAAGAATTGTAAGGACGTTAGCAGAAGAAACACTTTCTCCACTTTTTTAGATAATACTTCCGGCATCAATAACGGTCTTCTGGAACATCACGATTCTCATATCACTGGCACACACTCGTAGTTCTAGGGTAAAACTGTCGTGTGTGTGTGGACTTCGATGCACAGCATTTATATTACACGCTTCATTGCCTGCCGTTTTACATGCATTGGATGCCGTTTATCCTGCACCGTGGACACTGTCGGCAGTTGAAAAATGTTTTGTTTTTTAAGTTATTTATTGTTACCGCACACCGACGTCTGCACCTGTTTACATTTTTGTATAATCAAAGATTACTTTTTTTCCCTCGCTAATATACCGAAGAAGATGGTATTGCTTTCCTGTAAAAAATCGGCGTCACACAGTGATAATTCTGATAGATTTAATTTTAATCTCTATTTATCAATTCCAGCTTAACTTCGTTAAAGTCCATATTTAATGAGTATCTGTATATAAAATACTTAATCACTTTAACAGTATCTATTTATTTAAACCTTATACGAATTTCGGCATGTTTACATGCCATTGTCAAATGTTATATGAAGGTAAACAGTTAGTGTTGTTATAGCAATAGAACTTTTTTACTTATCTTGGTAATCGTCTGCAGATGACTTGATTTCTTATTCCAAAATGTCCAGTAGAGGAGAATTTAACAGATCAATTTGCTCATTCATTAACGGTGCAGTTTTTAAATGTTTGTAAATTTCAAAAGCTTCTAGTATATCTAATTTACGTTTATCATCACAAAAGTGTAAACATTTTATGGTGTTATTAGATGTCATTGAATGATTTTGTTCTAGTAAGTGTTTAGCGTAATTGGATTTATGTGGGTGTTTGTATTTGTAACAACGTACGTGTTCTTTATACCTAATATCAAAATTTCTAATTGTCTGGCCTATATAAACCGAATTACAATGCGAACAATTTAATTTGTAAATGCCTGATTTTAACAAATCGTCTGTTTTTGATTTTGCATTAAACAAAGTATTTAAGATGTTCCTAGTTGTTTTAAAGCTTACTTTATATTTATTTGTTTTGTTTATAATTTTAGCAATTTTTTCTGATTTCTCACCAAAATATGGGATCGAAGCATATTTAATTGTATCGAACGAAGTTTTTTGAATGGCTAATTTATAATCTTTTTCTTTAATTAATGTATCAATAAGTTTAGTATTATAACCATTACTGTATGCAATTTGTTTAATAATTGAAATTTCTCTATTATAATTAATTTCATCTAAAGGGACCGTCAGAGCCCTATGTATCAGGGACCTGTATGCTGCTAATTTATGTGTTTTATGGTGACAAGAATCGTGTGGTATTGTAATGTCTGTTTGTGTAGGTCAGGCATGGGCAACCTACGGCCCGCGGGCCGTATGCGGCCCGCATACAACTTTCTTCCGGCCCGCCGGACATATATCATTGAACCACCAAACCGGCCCGCGGGACCCATTATTATTTTAAACCGATACAAATAAACGACAGTAACAAATTATTTTTTTTTGTTTGAGAGAAAAACGCGGACTACGATCAGGCTTCATTGCCCGTATTGATTGTTTCAAAGTTTGCACACAACGTTCGGCCAAACCGTTGCTTGCAGGATGATACGGTGCAGTCAAACTATGTTTGGTACCGTTTAATTTTAGAAAACGTTCAAACTCATTTGAGACAAATTGTCTGCCATTATCACTTACTAATATTTTTGGTATGCCAAATCTTGAAAAGATCTTACGGCAAATATTCATAGTAGTTTGAGTTGTCATATCTTTTATAATGTGGATTTCTGGCCAGCGTGAATATACATCCACAAGTATGAAATAGTAGCAACCGTAAAATGGTCCTGCATAATCAATGTGTACTCTATCAAAAGGAACAGTAACTTCTTCCCAAGGATGAATTTGTACAGGTTCTGGGTTATTCCTAATTTTATTGCATTGGACACATTCTTTGCTTAATATTTCAATATCTCTATCAATATTGTTCCACCAACAATAACTTCGCGCGAGTCCTTTCATTTTATTAATTCCAAAATGTGCTACATGTAATTCATTTAATATACAAGTTTGTAAGGATGTCGGAATAACAACGCGATGACCACGAAAAATACAACCTTGCTGCAAAGAAAATTCTACTTGTGGTATATTGAATCGTAAGTTTTTAGAAATTTCCTTGCCATTTTGTAATGCATTTAATAATTTTTGTAATAAAATATCATGTTCCGTATCATACGCGCTGGCTTTATGCGAACATGAAATATTCTGTACACCTTTTTGAATTTTCACATTTGTAAAAATTTCTGTTTTTGGTGAATATGTTTGTGTACACTTTTTGAATTTTTATATTTTAAAAAACATATTAATTTTGTCGAATTTGTTTTTGTTGGTTACGTTTATTAAAAATATTTTTCCAAAAGAGTGAAGTTTTTTTATCTTATTAACGGCCCGCGATACATAAATTGATTTTCAGTTGGCCCCAGCTACTCAAAAGGTTGCCCGTGCCTGGTGTAGGTTTTCTATAAACTGAGTACTCAAATTTATTAGTTGAATTAATTTTTATGTTTAAATCTAAAAAGTTAATGGACCTATTATGTTCAGTTTCTAGTGTAAATTTTATGTTTGGGTGCAAGCTGTTAATAAAAATTAAAAATTCATTAATTAAATCAAATGAACTATTAAAACATGCTAAAATGTCATCAACATAACGAAACCAAAATATAACTTTCTCAGATTGATTCGAATATTTGATCTTCTAGATTTTCCATAAATATGTTAGCTAAAAGAGGTGAAATTGGACTTCCCATGGGTAAACCATCTTTTTGGAAATAAATTTTATTATTAAAAGTAAAATAATTTTGATTGGTGCAAAGTTCAAATAATTGAATCAACTCAGTCCGTTTTATTAACTCAACATTTTTGTTAATAAGAATATCATTTAACAAAGGAATACACTCTTGAGGAGGTATTTGGGAAAACATATTAGTAACATCAAAACTAACTAGCTTGCTTTGTGGTGGTAAATGTAAGTTAGATAACTTTTCGATAAATTCGGAAGCATTTTTAACTGAATATTTTGGTTTACAATCAGAACTGGTAACTATATTATTTAGTATTTTTGCTAGCATATGGTTGGGTGCATTTATGTATGATACTACTGGTCTAATGGGCATGTTGGGTTTGTGTATTTTTAATAAACCGTATAGTTTTGGTGGTTGTGGATTTGGTTTTATTATTTGTCTTTTTTGATAATCTGTTAAACAAACCTGGCAATTTTCTAATGTTTGTTTTAATTCTTTTTGATAATTTTTGGTAGGATTACTAGTTAAAGTTTTTAAGTTTGAATTGGTTATGAAATCATTAATTTTTTGTAAGTAAATGTCATTGGGTAATATAACTAATGTGTTCCCTTTATCTGCCTTGACAGAAATCAGATTATTTACTGAAATTTTTTCTTTAATCGATTTAAGTAATAAATTATTTTGATTATTTATTTTATTTTTTGATCTATTGGTATTGATTGACATCTCTTTTAATAAATTAGCAATTTGAAATTTTGCTTATAGGAAATGCCTTTCTTTAAGAATGAGTTCAGAATTGACTGCTAAAATTTCTTTAATATTATTGGTAAATTTTGGAAAAGGGGCAAATTTAAAACCCTTATTTAGGAATTTTATCTGTTATAGATACTGTTAAAGTGATTAAGTATTTTATATACAGATACTCATTAAATATGGACTTTAACGAAGTAAAGCTGGAATTGATAAATAAAGTGATGTCATCTTCGTTAGAAGAACAAGCTAAAATGTACAAGAAGATCATGATCAAACACAGCATAGCAACACAGAACGTTTGGTTTAATCAACAATGTCAGAAAAAGAAGCTCATTCCAAACTACATTAATATCTCCACCAAAACCAAGAACAGCATAACTGAGAAGATAATCAGAAATGCTAAACAAAGATGGTTGAAAGAAGAATCAAAAAGATGGTTTAGAATTAGAGACAATTTGCACATTTATTTAAAGGTACTTTACACAGAACTCATTCACAAATTACATCCAATTGAGTTTGACGTATTTGACAATGACATTAGAGAATTAGTTAGTAGAATAAAATTTAAAAAATACACATTACAGAAAAATAAACTTTCCAGATTAGAACAACACACACGTGCACTTCAACCACACACAAAACCTGACACAATAATAAATTTTCATCCTCGTTTTCTAAATTTATCAAACACAGATTTCAATGACCAACAGATAAAATTCCTAAATAAGGGTTTTAAGTTTGCCCCTTTTCCAAAATTTACCAATAATATTAAAGAAATTTTAGCAGCAATTCTGAACTCATTCTTAAAGAAAGACATTTCCTATATGCAAACTTTCAAATTGCTAATTTATTAAAAGAGATGTCAATCAATACCAATAAATCAAAAAATAAAATAAATAATCAAAATAATTTATTACTTAAATCGATTAAAGAAAAAATTTCAGTAAATAATCTGATTTCTGTCAAGGCAGATAAAGGAAACACATTATTTATATTACCCAATGACATTTACTTACAAAACATTAATGATTTCATAACCAATTCAAACTTAAAAACTTTAACTAGTAATCCTACCAAAAATTATCAAAAAGAATTAAAACAAACATTAGAAAATTGCCAGGTTTGTTTAACAGATTATCAAAAAAGACAAATAATAAATCCAAATCCACAACCACCAAAACTATACGGTTTATTAAAAATACACAAACCCAACATGCCCATTAGACCAGTAGTATCATACATAAATGCACCCAACCATATGCTAGCAAAAATACTAAATAATATAGTTACCAGTTTTGATTATAAACCAAAATATTCAGTTAAAAATTCTTCCGAATTAATCAAAAAGTTGTCTAACTTACATTTACCACCACAAAGCAAGCTAGTTAGTTTTGATGTTACTAATATGTTTTCCCAAATACCTCCTCAAGAGTGTATTCCTTTGTTAAATGATATTCTTATTAACAAAAATGTTGAGTTAATAAAACGGACTGAGTTGATTCAATTATTTGAACTTTGCACCAATCAAAATTATTTTACTTTTAATAATAAAATTTATTTCCAAAAAGATGGTTTACCCATGGGAAGTCCAATTTCACCTCTTTTAGCTAACATATTTATGGAAAATCTAGAAGATCAAATATTCGAATCAAATCAATCTGAGAAAGTTATATTTTGGTTTCGTTATGTTGATGACATTTTAGCATGTTTTAATAGTTCATTTGATTTAATTAATGAATTTTTAATTTTTATTAACAGCTTGCACCCAAACATAAAATTTACACTAGAAACTGAACAAAATAAGTCCATTAACTTTCTAGATTTAAACATAAAAATTAATTCAACTAATAAATTTGAGTACTCAGTTTATAGAAAACCTACACAAACAGACATTACAATACCACACGATTCTTGTCACCATAAAACACATAAATTAGCAGCATACAGGGCTTTGACGGTCCCTTTAGATGAAATTAATTATAATAGAGAAATTTCAATTATTAAACAAATTGCATACAGTAATGGTTATAATACTAAACTTATTGATACATTAATTAAAGAAAAAGATTATAAATTAGCCATTCAAAAAATTTATCCGAATATCCTAACTTCGTTCGATACAATTAAATATGCTTTGATCCCATATTTTGGTGAGAAATCAGAAAAAATTGCTAAAATTATAAACAAAACAAATAAATATAAAGTAAGCTTTAAAACAACTAGGAACATCTTAAATACTTTGTTTAATGCAAAATCAAAAACAGACGATTTGTTAAAATCAGGCATTTACAAATTAAATTGTTCGCATTGTAATTCGGTTTATATAGGCCAGACAATTAGAAATTTTGATATTAGATATAAAGAACACGTACGTTGTTACAAATACAAACACCCACATAAATCCAATTACGCTAAACACTTACTAGAACAAAATCATTCAATGACATCTAATAACACCATAAAACGTTTACACTTTTGTGATGATAAACGTAAATTAGATATACTAGAAGCTTTTGAAATTTACAAACATTTAAAAACTGTACCGTTAATGAATGAGCAAATTGATCTGTTAAATTCTCCTCTACTGGACATTTTGGAATAAGAAATCAAGTCATCTGCAGACGATTACCAAGATAAGTAAAAAAGTTCTATTGCTATAACAACACTAACTGTTTACTTTCATATAACCTTTGACAATGGCATGTAAACATACCGAAATACGTATAAGGTTTAAATAAATAGATACTGTTAAAGTGATTAAGTATTTTATATACAGATAATCATTTAATTTTAATCGATTACCTGAAGAGATTAACTAAACAATCGCAAAAGCAAAGAAATCGCTCATTAACTACTTGGAAAAAAAGTATTATATAAAACATCAAATGAAAAATGCGGTTTGTGATTAAGGAATAATTAAAAATGGGCTACTTCAGGAAAAACTACGGGGTTGGGGAGAGCCGACTTACTAAAATATTGACACGAAGAAGTCAATACATACTTTAATGTTTATTTAATTTTACAGCTCTTATAAATTAAAACAAGTAGTAAACTTTCGTTGCCTGCATTTTCTGTTTTAAATCAAGGTATGATAATGATGAGTTTTAAAAAGTTGTGTCTAACGTTTGCTTTTACCACTGAGTTCAAAGATTGGTACAAAACTGAGATCGCATGTCAATTCGTTCACATTCTCCGACAAGCTTGTTGCTAGTAGGTAATTTTACAGTTTACGTCGGCCACGACTTATGTTACGAAAGGACGGCGATAAAATGCATATGCTTCTAAATATCCTTAACAATTACTACAATAATTTTTTTTTAGTGTTTGACGTATATGTCCTGTAGTCTTGTTGAGTTTTTATTATTTTCTAGTAACCTACGGTGGAAGTAAAATTTGTGTCACGTATTTTGAATTGATTGTGTAGGCACGTGATGAAACATTATTAATAAATAATTAATTATTTAACAAATTGTGAAACAATTACCAAGTGTTTTAATTTATTAATATACTTCTTCTTCTTCCGGTGCCTATCCGTTCCGGATGTTACTATACTATTAATTTTAAATAGTTAAAAACTCATACTAGTTTTTATTGGAAGAATTGTAAATGATTTTATGATGCTGTAGTTGTACATTTCGGAAATGTCTTCCGACATAAGAAAATTTTTGGTATTATGCTTTGTGTTTTATTTTTGAGTAGTTGAATTTAAAGGTGATTGCAATTAAATTATCCAAATGTATATTCACTTATGAAAAGTTATTTAATGTTGTGGCTACACGGCTAACTTTTCGTCAAGTTTATGTAGTACATGCATGAAAATCAGCATACATAAAACCACTGATGCATGTTATTCTACTTCAAAACTAACGTTACACAACACAAAACTAACGTTAAAATAAGTTGGCCGATACTTCGATAGTCAAAAAACGAATGAAGGGTTTTCCTAAGAAAAAAAACAAGAATTTATTATCAATACAGGTGCCCCAAATATGCCCCGTCAAATGGATCTATAGCACTGTACTATAATGAAAACTGAGTTAAAAAAATTTGGAAAAATTGTCTTCCAAAGATTATAAACTGAAGCATTTTAAGAAAGACTAATTACGGAAATCTGGAAACTGACGCAATAAGCACTGTTCCTCATTCTATCGGTAAATTTTTGAAGATTAAAATTCTAGTAATACGTACTTTAAACGCAGATTTCTAGTAAATTGTTTTTGTTGTAAATAGCAGCTCTACGTGCGACAACTGTGCAAATCATAGACAATTGTGAAAATTTCCCACATTCGCAGAAATGCGTAATTATAATAAAGGCAAAAATGCCTGTTTAAAAAAAAGAACTTCATTTTTAGCTATTTCATTTTATAGAGATTAAGGGATATGATTCACGCCATTGTTAAGAATTGTTACTCTTTAGGAATTAGGGTGCACTCGATAGTAATTTGGAGATGGTGCTTTAACAAATAGGATTATTTTCGCCACTATAAACAATTTATTTTAAGATATTAAGGTATAGAGATAGCTTTTTCTTTTTTAGAGGTTGGGTTGCGCTGTAGAGCAGTTTTGAGAAGTTGCTTTTTCAGGGGTCAAGGTTACGTTTATTATTTGGTAAAGTCTAATATAATGATGTCTAGTGTTCCTTAACTTTCGAAGTGTTTTCAGCGATTACATAATAATTAAACTCTTATGTGGTAACCAAAAGAGAAAGCCTCAGAGGTTTTGACGTTCACACCGAGTTATAAGCTGAAATTCCAAAGCTTTCAAATAAAATAGATGATTTTGATGAAACAATAGGAGAAATATTTGAATCAAAAATTAAATTTTTTTCATTTCCTTGCGTGGAGCATCGACTTGCCATAATTTCTAATAACCTGAAGTTATCAGTGATGCTAAATAGTTGATGGTTGCGGTCGTTACTTTGTGAATTTCGATAACAGTAAAAAATGTAAATAAAACTACTTTGTCTAATTTTACTAATTTAATTTTATTTTTGTGACTATACATATAGCTTCGCACTTTACAGCATTTATAAAACGACTGTCAGGTCAGTTGTTTGAAACTTCTGTAAGAGACGAAACTGTATAGCAACGAAGACAAAATAAAATTAGTGAAAATAGAAAAAAATGTTTTATTTCCATTGTTCAGTGTTAGTGATCCTTCGATGCTGATTAGGTATGTTAGAACGTACATTTTCTTTAGAACAAAACATTGTTGATGAAATTACAAAATTTAAAAAAAAATGGTATGCCGGTTTTTGAACAGTATTTTTTTGAACATTTTGAAAGTGATATTTAAATTTTTCACTTTATAGCTTTTAACTTTCCGTATTTTTTTGTCACGGTAACATTGTATTTGTAGGATTATTAGGATCAAATATTTAAACGTGATTTGTCAAACTATTTTTGAGTAATAAGGCTCTAAAGTCAACATATTCAAGAACGTATAGCTAGAAAGCTAGAACAATGCATTAAATTTGCCTTAAAGTTTTTTTTTTATTTATAAAATTTGATGTAGGAAAAAAAAGCTACCAAAAACATCTGTCTAACTTTCGCTTCCGGTTTTGGATATTTTTTAAAGCTTATATTTGTCGGTGAATTTTGCATATACTCTCAGATTTAAACGATCGTCGAAATTCGACCATCCGTTCCGTAATTACCGACACGCATACCCATTACCCATCCACAGACAGCATTTTTTAACAACCGTCAAATTATGGATTTCAAACATTGCCATAAACTCAATACTTCCACATACTGAAAGGAAAGTAAAAAATGGCCGAAACAGGTTGCTGGAACCTTCGTATACCTTTTGCATTTTATAATAAAATAAAAGCGCTAGATAATAATCGCGCTCACAAATTCGGAACAAAAACCACCATAAATACGTTATTTGGAAAGCTATAAAAAATATGCAAAGTATAAAAGCTATATTTTTTAACTGAAGATAATTGATAGGTGTAACTAAAATCACGTAAGTTCGAGAAAACGCGTTTTTAATTTTAAAATTTATATTTTTTAAATTAAGTTACAAATAATAAACAATTTTTATTAATTCTAATAGACTGCTTCAAACAGACTATTCAACTATTTAATGTTTATAACGATTTGCGTTTTCGTATTTTAATAAATAATAATTAACCTATCTGAAATTTTTCAAAAATTTCTGGAGAGCGTCAGAGTAAAACAAACGACTCCACTCATCGACAGACATTCGTATTTCAGTAGAAGTATGGGAAAGTAAAAGGAGAAATCTGCCTTATAGTCGTCTGTCAAATTTCGCTTATAGATTTACAAAACTCAATTCTCAACAAAAACGAAATATCTAAATTTTGCTTCCATTTGGGATTTCTGATGAAAACTCATTTTTGTTATACCTTTGAACTCTAAAGCGCTTCGAATTCGGTCTATCCGTTAGAAAGATATGAAGCACACACACGTCCACAGACGTTTTCAAAAACCACTTTTTGAGTTCCTGGAGGTTTAAATCTGTATCTTTATCTTGCATCTACAACAAAATTTCGAATTTGAAAATTTCGCTTCCCTTACATAATTATCCGATTACATTTACACACCTAAAGCATAATTGCAAGTCGGTTCTTACACAGTTTAAATCAACTCACTGAATTGAATTCTAAACAGCAGGCGCGCTCCTAAATACATAGCAATCCGGAAGTGATTTAAAATGAATTTGCAAAATTAAACAACGGAAATTGGCTGTTTTGAATAATTCAGTTTGAACGCAAAATGCAACTGAATTTGCTGATAACACAGCAACCGCTTTGTGGCAAATAGACGGTTAATGTCGAATTTAAATTCCGTAACTTTTTTGGTGTAACATCGATCGAGGTAACATTATTTCTCTGTATCACGACCCACAAAAGTAAACAAAATTAGTTTCTAACTTTCTCAATGCAGTTACTTAGATGAATCTTGCCGAACAAAAACTAACACGATCTGACGGCATCGGTTAACCGGCCTGAAGCTTGAATTCTCCAGAGATTAGTCAGTTCGCTTTAATCAGTAGGTCTTGATGCGAAGACATCAGAAGGATGTAACCCGGAGACATTCAAGGGACATCAGGTCAGCTCATCAGTACTCCTACAGATTTGACTACTTTCGGTGTGATTAGTTGAAAGATCGATTAGTGCTTTAGTATTAGGCCAAAGACCGGACTTTTAGTCGAAAAATAGAAAAAAGTTACGTTACAAATTAATAAGTAAACAATAACCATAAGCGTACTTAAATCCATTAAGTTATAAGTGATACATATTGCACGATTTTGAAAGGTTTCTACAACTGCTATATTTAATAAAAGTTAATGTTGTGAAGTACCTGGTTTCGCGAGAAATTAGCGCTCCAAAAGAAATGAATACGCAGAGCTTTATAAACTTTAACATGTATGTTCTTGTTATGATAGGAAATGGAACTTATTAAAAACAGTTTTGGTAATATTCCTAGTTATAAAATCATTGGAAGGCAAAAATATGTCGATATTAGAATCATTTGGCCATTTTCATTCTATTATTGGCATTCGACAGAAAATTTAGCATCAGGTTGTCACAATATATTGAACAAATATTGCATCACAATTCTTGTTACTCACAGTTTTTAAAAATTGCAAATATACTAAAGTCGACAAATAATCCAGTCAGTTGTTCACCGGCCAACTTTTACAGTTTTGCTCCATTAACGAGTTGCGACGTTAAAAGGTTATTTTGAATGTTTAAAGATATTTTGTCTGGCAAGAAATCTAATTGTTCGGATGAGAATTTAGAAAGCGTTGTTGTTGTGTACTGCAATTCTTTTGTTTTTTATTCAACGGTTTGTTTCCTTCCTTTATAAAGGTTGATAAGCCAAACTTTTTTTTCAGGGTTTATCATAAAATAACGCTATTTCGAAAACGGTAATAATTGATAAAGTGAAATAAATGCTTATTGTTTAATACACTCTCAGCAGATAAACAATTGTTCAAATCACCAAAAATATATTTTGATAACACAGATAGATATAGAAATTTATTTATCAATTCCAGCTTTACTTCGTCAAAGTCCATATTTAATGAGTATCTGTATATAAAATACTTAATCACTTTAACAATATCTATTTATTTAAACCTTATACGTATTTCGGCATGTTTACATGCCATTGTCAAAGGTTATATGAAAGCAAACAGTTAGTGTTGTTATAGCAATACAACTTTTTTACTTATCTTGGTAATGGTCTGCAGATGACTTGATTTCTTATTCGAAAATGTCCCGTAGAGGAGAATTTAACAGATCAATTTGCTCATTCATTAACGGTACAGTTTTTAAATGTTTGTGAATTTCAAAAGCTTCTAGTATATCTAATTTACGTTTATCATCACAAAAGTGTAAACATTTTATGGTGTTATTAGATGTCATTGAATGATTTTGTTCTAGTAAGTGTTTAGCGTAATTGGATTTATGTGGGTGTTTGTATTTGTAACAACGTACGTGTTCTTTATATCTAATATCAAAATTTCTAATTGTCTGGCCTATATAAACCGAATTACAATGCGAACAATTTAATTTGTAAATGCCTGATTTTAACAAATCGTCTGTTTTTGATTTTGCATTAAACAAAGTATTTAAGATGTTCCTAGTTGTTTTAAAGCTTACTTTATATTTATTTGTTTTGTTTATAATTTTAGCAATTTTTTCTGATTTCTCACCAAAATATGGGATCGAAGCATATTTAATTGTATCGAACGAAGTTAGGATATTCGGATAAATTTTTTGAATGGCTAATTTATAATCTTTTTCTTTAATTAATGTATCAATAAGTTTAGTATTATAACCATTACTGTATGCAATTTGTCTAATAATTGAAATTTCTCTATTATAATTAATTTCATCTAAAGGGACCGTCAAAGCCCTACACAAACAGACATTACAATACCACACGATTCTTGTCACCATAAAACACATAAATTAGCAGCATACAGGTCCCTGATACATAGGGCTTTGACGGTCCCTTTAGATGAAATTAATTATAATAGAGAAATTTCAATTATTAAACAAATTGCATACAGTAATGGTTATAATACTAAACTTATTGATACATTAATTAAAGAAAAAGATTATAAATTAGCCATTCAAAAAACTTCGTTCGATACAATTAAATATGCTTCGATCCCATATTTTGGTGAGAAATCAGAAAAAATTGCTAAAATTATAAACAAAACAAATAAATATAAAGTAAGCTTTAAAACAACTAGGAACATCTTAAATACTTTGTTTAATGCAAAATCAAAAACAGACGATTTGTTAAAATCAGGCATTTACAAATTAAATTGTTCGCATTGTAATTCGGTTTATATAGGCCAGACAATTAGAAATTTTGATATTAGGTATAAAGAACACGTACGTTGTTACAAATACAAACACCCACATAAATCCAATTACGCTAAACACTTACTAGAACAAAATCATTCAATGACATCTAATAACACCATAAAATGTTTACACTTTTGTGATGATATACGTAAATTAGATATAATAGAAGCTTTTGAAATTCACAAACATTTAAAAACTGTACCGTTAATGAATGAGCAATTTGATCTGTTAAATTCTTCTCTACTGGACATTTTGGAATAAGAAATCAAGTCATCTGCAGACGATTACCAAGATAAGTAAAAAAGTTCTATTGCTATTACAACACTAACTGTTTACTTTCATATAACCTTTGACAATGGCATGTAAACATGCCGAAATACGTATAAGGTTTAAATAAATAGATACCGTTAAAGTGATTAAGTATTTTATATACAGATACTCATTAGATATAGAAATGTTTCTTTGGGTTTTCAATATTTTTTCTGTAACATGTTTGTCTGAACCTTTCAAGAACAGATGTTATAAATTAAAACAATTTTAATTAGCGCTCCTACCCCTAAACAAAATTGTAACTTATTCAATTATACTTTTAAACCCAACAACTAGTACGTAGTAACACTTTGATATTTAAATATCAGTCACACCTTTTAATACGTCGACCTGTGCGTATATAATTCAATTAATTATTATCCAATGGGTACTTACCTAGCCAATTTATATAACATTTTTAGGTGTATGTATTTCCTCCTACTTGAAGATAAGATAAGACAACATAATTATGCTTTCACTTGCAACTTCCGTCGGCTTTCGATGTTGAATAGAAGTCTAATCTCATCAAACTTTATGTAGATTAATTCAGTGCCCGGACTTTTAGTCCCACGACAGCAAAACAATTTGGTAAAATTCAATATGTAAACAAAAACCATAGGCGTATTTAAATCTATTAAGTTATACGTGAAACATGTTGCACGATTTTGCAACGTTTGTACAACTACAACTGCAATATTTGAGATACATCGTTTCGTTCAGTGTTACTTTATTATGGAGCTAGGCTAGAGGTTCAGCACTCTGTATCTTGATATGTAGGATGAAATAATGAATCGTGAAATGAAGGAAGGAATGATAATAGATAAACAAAGTTGATAGAATAAAATGAAATATAGATAAAATTGTTTTGCTTAGTACTTTTAAAACACGTGACATTTATATTCTACTCTTATGAACTCTGTTTCATTTTATTTAACTATTACACAAAGACTTATTGCAGTTGACTTAATAAATAATAAGTAAGTTAACGAGCTCGTTTAAGGTCAAACATATAGTAATAATCAGGTACGTAATTTGTTTCCAATTGCTTAAAAGCGGCAACAATATAGTTACAGGAATTATGCGGGAATTATTACTAATTTATAGCCTCATACTTTCAATACTGACTAAATATCCGGATATGTACGGCTTATCTAGTATTTCTTCCAACCGATGAAAACCTAAATTTTAATATTATGCACAAATTATTATTTGTTATTGGTGTAGCACAATCTTGTGTTATATTTATCTGCATACAAAATATAAACACGCGATTTTAAATTTACTACCCTATAGCTCGAGTATATTTCCTTTCTATATCCGGTTTTATGTAGGATATGTAACTTTTTTGATGTGTACCTGGAAAGCGAATTGATGGCCACGTGCGGGGCGATATAACTTTCTGTGGTACTATGTGTAGTCTTTGTAAATCTACTGGCAAATGGCAATACGGTATTATACATGAAAATGTAATGCCACCGTTTCCGATATGCCGTGTCAAGCGCACTCCAGTGCTTGAGCTTGAAAACCTATCTTATTCGATATTAAAAACAGTAATTTGCAAAAGTAGTAAAACGTAATAATATTAGATGTTATATATATTGTTTGTAATATATAAACCTTACAAACAAAAGTAAAGTTTTTTGGAAGTGTAATATTATTTTGGCTTGTAGAAATAATTACATAATCTAATACACTATAACATTATTTGTTGATCGCGCTTGAAACCGAATTTATTTAAGTTGACTATTATTGTCAGTTTTATTTCTCTCTATGTATTAATATACATTACTATATCTATTTATAACACATAATTTTTATTCATTGGATATTTTTTTTTCAAGTAATAGGACATTAAAATTGATATGTATAAAAATTCGTAGCGGCTTTTATTCTGAATAATTTCAAAAAAACCTCTGTTTTGTCTTGAGATGCACTACAGCATTATGTTTACAAAATTTTAAAATAGGTTTTACAAAACAATCGACAACAAAAAACATGTCTAACTTCTTTCCTATTCCGGCTCCGGTTAACCAAAATTGATAAAAATCGGCCAATGGGTTATGAAGATATAGGGGAAAGAACAAAATACCAATTTTTTTGGATTCCTTGGACACTTAAAGGTGTATTTCCGTTAAAATATAAAAAACTTCAAATGGCATATAATGGTAATCTTCCACACTATAGTGGAAGTGTGGGAAAGTAAAATATGAAATAAATCCTAAATTTTAATTTTACATGACAATTTAACTAATATGTCTAGAACCATACTGTGTTCTTACTACTTACTTATTCCCTCACTGCCGCCAGTATAAGATGATTTTTCTGGTATTTTTATTAGTGTTGCGACAACACCGGTATTTTATTGTTATTATATTATCGATAGTATCAATACTATGGATATGATAGATATTATGGGTATTATCGGTATTACTAGTATTCACGATATTATCCATATTATAAATATTATCAGTAATACCGATATTATCAGTTTTATTGATATACCTATATTTGTTTTTAAATTATCGTTATATTGTCGTAAATATCGATATATCAATAGATATTCACACCCCTACTCGCCGATATAGGAGTTATTCTCAAAAGAAAAATACTTTCATTGCAAATATTTTCTGATATGCATCAAACAGGGTGAGTCAAGCTATACGCCTTTTTCTTTAGTGAGTTTGTTATTAGAAATTTATTATAAATTTTTGGTATGCCTATGATTCGAAGGGTGCTCTACAACCTGGCGCAGTCAGTTTTTTGATTGGACGTTAAATATCAAACTAGCGATTTTCAACTGTTTATTTTTAAATGGAACGGCAAGACTTTTTTTGGCTTCGAGGATCTGTATGATGTTTAAATAAATGGGGATTAAAACCCAAAATGGTCTACTGGTTATACACAACAGTGATAAGACCAACAATAACCTATGGTTCACTAGTATGGTGGGCAAAAGTAAATCAAAGACAGACAATTAACCAGCTTCTTAGTGTTCAAAGACTGGCTTGTGTCTGTATAACTGGAGCATTCGGGAGTACTCCGACAGCAGCATTGGAAGCTCTTCTGCAACTTCATCCCCTAGAGCTAATAATCAAAAGCGCGGCACGCATGGGAGCATACCGCTTAAACTGCACGGGCAACTGGAGAAGCAGCTAACAGATATGGGGACACTCCAAAATAACAACTGTAGTATCCGACCCAATGCTAGACATGGGTACGGACTACATGTTAACAAAATACTCCTTTTACAAACCATTTGAAGTACGGATAAACTGTGAAGAGTGGCAACAAAGAGAACCACCAGACTTGCAAAAAAGCCTAGTATGGTATACAGACGGTTCACGCACAGACAACGACACCGGAGCTGGAATATACGGTAGTAAACCAAGATATAGTACCTTTATATCACTAAGCCAATCTACCACAATATTCCAAGCAGAAACATATGCAATCTTAGCAGCAATAGAAGAGAACATAAAAAGCGGGTATACGAACAAAACCATCCTTATCATCTCTGACCAACTTTAAAATCACTGAATTCAAACCATAGATCAAGTGGAAGCTTGTCTGGAACTGCCTTTGTAGCCTCTTAAAACTGGCAAACTCTAACAAGGTAAAACTTGTGTGGGTGCCGGGACACATAGGCATAGAAGCAAATGAAAATGCAGATAAACTAGCGAAGCACCATTCACAGGGCCTGAACTTGTGGTTGGCACAACTAAAAAGACAGCGAGAGGAGCAGTTAAAGAATGGCTTTCAACAAAACACTCGAAACACTAGAATCTGTCACCTCGACAGAGACAAAGCAAACCTATGATGGGCAGCCATCCCCATAAGCTGACAAAACCAGTCCTGCAACTTATCAGGACTCACAACAGAATAGTGACGTGACTCCTAACGGGACACTAGCACTTCAGAAAACATCTGCATAACATAGGGCTATATAATGAAGATCCCATATGCAGACTATGGGGCGAGGAAGAAGAAACAGCGTCCCCGTCCCATATAATATCCGATAACCGTCGTTCACTGTCTTCCTTACTGCATCTATTCAAACTGATAAACTCACAAGTTGACAATTCTTTTCTATTGAGTAAATTTGCTTTTACAGTACCTAGAAATAATCGTAGTCGTTCCACGTTTTATTTGCATACTCCTAAAAGTAATTATGCCATGAACTCACCTGTTTATCGTCTCTCATCGCTATATAATGGAATATCCAATTCCGTCGATATTTTTTCATTGACATTCAAACAATTTAAAAACGCCTGCCTTCATAGACTTCACTAAGACAATATATCAACATAATTCTTTTTCTCAGATAAAAATCCATGTTGCATAAAACCTACATTTCTTTTTTTTAAATTCTGCTACTCGAACATGTCAATTATTAATTAAAACGAGTACAATGTTATTGTCATTATTATTATCATCACAATTATATTATTATTTCTATTAAATTATGTTATCAGAATATATTATTTATTAATTAATAAGAGTACAATGTCAAATTTTTCTTTTATTTTTTTTTTCTTTATCTTTTTGTTATTGCTGTCATGCACACATTTGATTTGATTTTATTGTAATGGGTTGCCACCTGTAATTGGAATTTTTGTTTTCTGTAGATGGCATCAGAATAAATAAATAAATAAATATTCTAATGCAAAGCCCTAGCTCGCAGAAGACTCCAAATCTTTGAGGGCATCAACCTCAATGAGATACAACCGCCAGCCAGTCTGATCAACAAACTCCTAGACCTGCTAAAGGGGACGGATCTACTTGACAGCGACTAGCGACCGAAGGGGATGCACAATAGGCCCAATTTTTTCAGAATTTTTACAATTCGGCTGTAAAATATGCATTCATTATGTTAGTCCAGTAGGCCGGTACGTACGCGCGCGTCACCATATTTTTGCGTAAAATAAGTGAGCTTCTGATGAAACAATTGCAATCGATGGATTGGCCATGGAGGTCCAACTGCATGGCCACCAAGATCGCCCGACTTAACACCCCCAGAGTTTTTCTTGTGGGGTTATATAAAATCTCAAGTTTACATTGAAGTGCCTACAACAGCACAAGATATGGAAGAACGGATCCGAACATGTATTCGACTGATACCTGCTCATATGGTTTTGCGTTCCGTGGGATCCTTACAACGAAGACTTACTGTGTGCATAAAACGGGAAGGAAGACCTTTTGAACATTTTTTATAATTCACTGAAACATTTTTTTTTTAATTATAATGTATTATAGCTGGATCTGCAACACAATATGCAATACACGGCTTTGTTAATAGGTACCCTCATCTAACTACTACTCTAACTTATAATCAAGAGAGGATTAAGTGACTAATCACACCTCTGTCGTACAGTTTCCGAGTTAAATATTAATTTTAAGTTATATAGGCTTTAGATTAAATCTTGGGGAAGTTTGCGTTTGAGGCGCGTGTGGATATCTTTTTGTCCGAGATTTAATTCAGTAGCACTGGAACATAAAACTAGATTTTGGTAAAACTTCACAGTAGTTTTCTTGATAAACTCAGATATTAGTGGAACACTTAGTTCGTCATGTATTTGCGTATTGCGAACAAACCACGGGCACTTAATTGCAATTCGAAGCACTTTGTATTGCATTATTTGGAGTTTCTTCATTGTTCTTTTTGATGTGTTGCACCAGATTGGGCATGCATAGGTAGGTATTGGTCGGAGGATTCCCCTATAGATGAGCACTGTGCATTCGGTTCTAAGATGGGATTTACGGTTTATTAACGGATATAATACACCCAGTCTGTTGTGACACTCGTTGAGTTTTTTATTGACATGGTACCGCCAGTTAAGCTTTACTGAAACATTTATAACATGTAGAAATTTTTGTTGACGTTCTTTGTGCCCTATTACTTCGTTCATTATTTTCTATCATTTCAGTGTAGGTGTTTAGGTTAAACAAAATTATTGTTCCCATAAATAATTGTAAACTGTTAATTCCATTATTATTCTTACATTGCGTTTTATCTCGGCTCTGTTCTAGCTACCACTGCGGTTTCTAGTTTTTTTATTTAAATTTCGTTTAGTTTATAATCTTATATTTTTGTTTCAATGTTATCCTAATATTGAAGTAACTATTATTCAATGTAATCTAAATACCTGAGCTTCTGTTTCTTTATGATTATTAACATAATGATTTCCTGACAATCATTAAATCGTTTTGTGCAAATACTTCCTACTAGACTAACACAATGAATCGTAGAAATTGTGAAAAAATTCAGTAAGGAGCATATTGTAAACATCATACAGCATCGTCTAAGCCAAAAAAGTCGTATCGTTCTGTTTAAAAATAAACAGTTAAAAATCGTTATTTTGACATTTGACGTCCAATCAAAAAACTGACTGCGCAAGGTTGTAGAGCACCCTTCGAAATATATGCATATCAATAATTTTTAATAAATTCCTAAAATAAACTCACTAAAAAAAAGGCGTATAGCTTGACTCAGCCTGTATATTCTACGCACATCAGATAACCGATTTACATAAGTGCGATATCTGCCATACCCCCCCTTCTCCCGTGTCCAGCCAGCTTCGGATTTTTCGGTTTTAAAAATTTTTGAAATTTTTACAACAAACTCGGTATGAACGTGTTAAATCACAATAGAAACTACTTATTATATAAAACAATCTTGTGGGAAGTATCTCTTTTATCGCTCACTTTGAACAGTTAAAGTCCGGAAAAATAACAGTTATCATAAAACAAAATGTGTCAAAAAACAAGGTGGGATGCTCTTCTATTACGATTAAGGTAGGCTGAAAAAAGAAGTTCAACTTTGTCTACTGCCAATACCAAAAAGCTGATTTACGCGATAGCTATATTCCTAAAAAACATCCATACCACTCCTTGGCGCACCATAATCGCTAAAATAATAAAATATTTAAAATAATAGAAATCATACTTTTTTCAAATCACCTTAACAACCACTGGAACCCTTAAAACATTTAAATAGCCAGAGTCTTCCTCTTTATTAAAGCAATGCCCCGAAGCCACTTTCAAGTGCATCCTCAAACCTTAAATGTACAATTTTATGAAAATGACTAGAATCCTTTATGATATTAAATAAAGTATTTTATTTAATATCACTATAATTTTAACAAAGTTCAGCTGGAACTTATTAATAAAAAATCTTTTTTATTTGAGTAACATTTCAAAGGTGCACTACCAATCCCTGAAAATTAAAGCAACATTTCATAATCAGCTTATAAAACCCCAATCCCTAAAAACTGAAAATGTACAATAATCACGAAAATCATCTCCATTATAGAAGGAACATTACTCAAACCCTATACTGCATCCCCAGCCCCTAAATATTGAAAACGTTTGAAAATTACTGGAACTACACTTAAATTGTAAACTCTTTTCTATTGTTATTTACTTAATATAAATATGTTGCTGTTAGGTTGAGTGGAAGATGAGCTACGCTGAACTAAAGCCTTTTATTTTATATACAAGAAACTTTCTTAACGACCTTGTTAGAGAGTATATCTGTTAATAATTGATAACTATTCTGATTTTTAAATGCTATTTATTTCAGCTAAACTAAAAATTTTGGTTAACAGAACATAATAAGTTATTAACATTTTTGTTTGTTGGCCCTGTTAGAAAATAAACTTTGAGACCGTTATGTCGTGGTCGAAAGTTAACAATTGCTGCTTATCGGGAACGAAACTAAATTTTCATCCAAAGAGACGGAAAAGCTGTTTTGCTGCCGCTTTAAAATGCAAATCTTGGTTACGGTTTGTTTATTCTCCTTGGATACGTTTTGTATGCTATGGTTACCGTGGATAACAAAGACATGTTACTTGCAAAAGTTAATTTTACACAACTGTCAAATTCAATAATTTAATTAAGATTAATTTCAAAACAAATGTTTATTTATAAATTTCTCAAATTCGACGAAAAGACCATATGTGAAACTCGGGAAGAAAGTTACTTTTTTTTCTGGTGTGCTTTATTTCGCTTGCCTTCGGCTCGTGAAATAAACGGCACACGCGGAGCTGCAAAGTTTCACTTTCTTCTCTTGTTGCACAAATAAATATTATTATTATTGTTACTATTATTATTTTTATTACTATTATTAAGAAAACATTTCCAAACTACTTCCAAGTGCACCCTATCTTCTAAAAATGACAATTTAAAATCACGAGGAGCACCATGCCCTTTATTGAAAAAGAGGCTCGTCTAACATACTCTCCATTGCACCACAAGCTTTAAAAAATTTTAAAATTTATAGAAATGACGAAAATCGATTTTTTAACGCAACCTCTTTAGTCCAGCCTTAAGTGCACGCTATTCTAAAAAATAATATGTTTTGCAAAAATTACAAGAATTAAGTTTTTCTAATTTCCTTTGTTATTAAGACTTTCGCACGCGTATTTTAATGTTTTATCAAACCTAAAACTATACTTCTGGCGTATCACCGAGTTGAATAAATGTTCCTTTCCACAACACCAAAACAACGTATTATTCATTTGAATAACAATAGTTGAAGCTTCCGGTTAAATCTGCAGTGAAGTTATAATCTTTTTTCTAGAGCAGGTATTGTAATACAAAATTTGGTTTAAATAATTATATCGCTAAAGTGCATAGTTTCCGATGTGTTGGTTGCTAAAGTTAGCTTGTTTATTAGAAAGTTTTAAAACATACCAAATTAAAATAGGCGTTCTTGTTTCGTAACAAATCAACGAACACCAATTAAAATTATATGCTTAAATAAATGCATAACTTCGTTGGTTGGCTATATTTTTAAACTATCAAACGCTACTTTAATTAAATAACGTGCTAAATCTAAAAACTCAGTTATGTTTATGTTTTACTGAACACCAATTTACTGCATTTAATTGGAAATATTTGATTTATATAAAACATACATCATTTACGCGCAAGTAAATCTAAATAATACCCCGGACTCAACAAATTAAAAAGTATTTAGTTAGAATATAAATTGTGAGCGTCTAACACTTACGCTACTGTAAATATTATCATTAGAGTTGGGCAAATATGCTGTAAAGATAGTGCATATATGCACCAACATATGTCGCATAAAACCGTCAATATATGCACTAAAATATGCCGCATAAAACCTTCAATATATGCAAGAATATGCAGTAACCTTTTGCGATATGCACTAAAAAAAATTAGTTTGTTGCATGAAACCATCATTCTACACAAATCGTCGTTGAAATTGTTAACATTTTTATTTAAGCAGTTCAGCAATAATTGTTGTTTTGGCTCGTCTGTATTATTTTTTCTTTTTTGATGCGGACCGGTGGCTACGTGCTGATCAGTTGAAACTTTTTATTAACGTTTATCTGTCTAGGGTTCATGTGGTTTCACTAGAAGAAATTGTGCAATTTCTTCTAAGAACTACGAATATTTTATTTGATAATTTATTTGAAATTTTTTTTTTTGCTAGAATATGCATTTTCATGCCATTAATAGCTAAAATATACACTAATATATGCCGTATGCCGTAAAGTTGCAATATATGCCAAATATGCAAAATAAAATTTACTTTTTATGACTCTAAACATCACGAAACGTGTATATACAAAAAATTAACATTTTTGATCAATAGGAAAAAAGATGCAAATATGCATTTGCCCAACTCTAATTATCACTGATGGCAACAGGGATGCGGTGAGTTCGATTTGTATGTAGGTACTTGCGTTGATGCTACCCTGACAACATATTACCGTTTAGTTTACACTAACAACGCTGAACTCTGGTTGCCTAAGTGAATTACAGAAATTGCAATTTACGGTGAAAAGCATTTAAAAGAAAGAGGAGTTTAACAAAAATATATTATTGCTACACTTACAACTAATTATATAATGTTAAGAAAATTAAGCTAATTACACAACTAAACAAAATTTGAAAAGTATTGTCATGCGATTTTCATTTAATGTGCATTTAAAATTAATATTAAAAGAGATAATACAGAAAACAAGCTGCAAGGCAACCACCATGACACCTTCCTCGCATTATTGTCAATTTCTAGGGTGTACTGAATAGAGGAGTGGCATATTCGCTTTTAAAACGGGCATGTTTATTAATTTTCAGTTTTCACAGGTTACAGTGCACGTAAAGGTGGTTTAAAGATTTTACTTTAATATAGGCGCTTCATGGACACTTTTATACATCTTCAATTTAGGACATTTTAAGGATGGTGCACTTTAGAGAGGTTTGAAGATGCTACTTTAAAAAAGGGGCATGCTGATTGTGATTTTGAGAAATTTTCAATTTTAGAGGTTGGAGTGCACTTTAGGGTGGTTTAAAGATGTTACATTATAAGAGGGGAATATCCTTGTCACTTATACAAATTTTAAATTTTTAGGTGTTGGGGTGCACTTTAGGTTGGTTTGGGGATATTCCTTTAAAAAACTCAAAATCGGTTTTGGAAGTGAAAAATTTTTTCTCTATTGAACTGTTTCAGTAAACGACCAAAAGAAAGCTCTCCATAAATGTTTTCTCAATGAAAATGTAGGTTAAAAAAAAACAAAAAGTTGATGGTGAGGCTGAAAGGAAGATCACGCTTGCCGATCTTCTTTTTTGATCGTGTCTACATTGAAGTAGAGCACCCCTGCCTTTATTCTTTAAACTAGGTATCTGCATTTAATTTAGCTGGTATTTCATAGTTGCAAATAAATGTAATTCTCTTAAAAATGAAAATCGACTTTGCACAAATATGATGGTTGTTTTCAATTAAGTGTTCAGGTAAACGACAAAAAGTAAACTCTTTATAGGCTTTTTCTTAATGGAAAATTGTTCCTATTCCATTAAACATGTTCAACAAGCGTAGAATACGAATCTAAACTTCAATTAGATGCGCTTGTATGTTGCAGTAAATAGCGGGTCTCTCCCAGTCCTTAATTTTTTGAAGCAGTTATCTGGGTTTATGGTATCTGGTATTTTGTAGTTGCAACTATTGATTATCAATTGAAATAATATAACCGATTTTGTAATTAGGTCGTTTTTGGGGGACAACTAAAATAAACTGTTATTTAACCTTAGTAGGTGGAGGAGCAATGGTTATACGTTATACAAATTACGCGGCGCATCCACCCAAGTCAGCAACAGACAACCATTTTTTAAAACCACTTTTACGAGTTTCTACATGTTCAAAACATGTGTTTTTGTGGGAACCTCGAAATAGAAAATTCACATGGAAATAATACTTGCCTTTACTAAAAATATATTGACTAGTCTTCACATTTATTGCTTATCACGAAGATTTTAATACTCAAACAGTCAAATAGTACTTTCTATTCTCGTTTGGGGTAATGTTCGGGTAAAATCTCTTTCTCTGATGTCTTAAAAGTACGCCTAAATAATTTCAATTTGCGAAACGTAATTATGTATGAACTAGTATAAATGAATTAATGTAGTAAGTTGGAAACATTGAAACAATTACGGTTTTTTAACTAAGATGCAACGCGCTTCGTTAATATTTGATATTTAGTAGGTAATGTAAAATGGAAAACGTATTTTTATTTTGTAACAGAATTTTTGAATATCCACACACTTTTATCTATAGTTTGTAATGAAAAAGGCGGTTTTGAAAGCAGGGGATTGCATAGTGATTGAATAATTGTTATTTTTTGCGTTAGCTGATGATAACTGTTACAAAACAAAGTTATAATAGAAAAAATTGGAAATGTAAAAGCTATGAACAGTTTGCGTCAAAAAACAATGTTCACGATAAGTGTTTCATTACTACTGTTTCTACTACATCGTCCATCTATATATTAAATCCGAAGTCCTTTTCTCTGTCTCAGCTTTTAGTGGTGGGAAAACTCCGGCATCAAAAGCCACATATTTAGGGGCTGATTACAGAAAGCACAAATTCGTTTGCAATAGCCCTTGAAATTATAATAAATTAGTAACATGATTACATAGTGTACAGTATTTGGTTGCGATACTGTAACATAATCGGCTGCTGTCACGTTGAACACAAACACAGAGGATGAAGCATGCAGCTTTCGGCTGTTTATTCATAAAGCTGTAGCACTTGATTTCAACAGCTTGCAAAGAGTTAGTGTTAACGATACGAAGTCGCGTGTTGTGCTTTTAATAAAATAATCAGACAATCATATTTCACAAATTATACCAAACCTGACGTTCTCCAAAATGTCACACTAATAGCACGCGAACAAAACAAAATTGTTTATGGGACTATTTACGGTTTATTGTATTATTGAAAACATCCCTGAAAAGAATAACTTCCTCAAAAACACAAACATTGTCTGAAAAGAGACACCGGGAAAGACATGCTCCAGTAAAATGTTCGCCGGAACAAACAAACCCGGTAAAATAATTTAACGGTAAAAACAATCACCAAACAAACATTTCCTTAAACAAAGCCACCTTAATTTCCTTGGTGGTAAATCACTGTAAAATTAAGAATAAACTTTTCCTGAGAAAGATGCGAAATAAGGGTCAATTTCATTTGGAAAATGTATGCAAACTAGGGAAACCCATGGACTCTGTCTCACCCTTTTTATTAATAGTAAATAAGCTGCTTGGTAGTGTAGTGAACTATATATCGAAGTCCTAGTGTTATGAATTGTATACAGAGATTGCTTTAATTCTATATAAATTGATTTTAACAATCCGTTATGCAAAATTAGGGAAGGAGGGGAAAAGTTAAACACTCTAAATTCTGCCGCACCTAAAAATTAAGTTGTGATTTTAATTCCATTATTACTCATAAGTCGGAGAGGAACACAACGTTACTATAAAAGAGGATTTTTGTACAAATGAAAATTGCGAATAAAAATATTTTCAAATTTTGGACATTGTCAAAAAACTGTTGCTCAAAACTTGGCAACACGATTTGCTTTATGCTTTGTAAGCTTATAGAGCTCGGGATGGGCTACAAGTTGCTTCGTTCTCAGTTCAATAATTTTTGAGTGACGCTTTCTATGAATTTTTGAAAACCGTAAATTCGTGCCCCTCTATTTAATGAACGGAAGACAATTAAAAATTGCTGTTTAAGCTGAAGCACTCATGAGTAAGAATAAGAATAAGATTCAGAACTTGATTTTAGCTTGCAGCAATATTTAGGGGGTTAACTTTCTTTCTCCTCCTCTACTCTTGGCGAACAAGTTGGACAATATTTATTTATATATAATTTAAGTAATCTGTATTTAAATTCATAAAACTAGAACTTCGATCTACGGTCCGCAACACTACAAACTTAAGCGCTTATTTACTATTTAAACAATGATGGAACATAGCCCACGGGTTTAAGATAACTAATTATCAGAGGCTGGACCTAGAGGTGGTACAAAACTGATAGTGCAGTTTGAGCAGTGATGGATTGCAATCTGTCCATTGAGGTTCATCTGCACTTGGCTGAGCGGCGATAATAATGACATAGACCCCTACATATGCTTGTAGTAAGTGAGATACTTCCATGCTGCTAAACATTAGTGACGGGCAAAATTAGATGTCGCGCTGGTTGGAACTTTTAAGACTAGAAACGAAATAATGATTACGTTTTAAAGTAGTCCGATTATCTAAAACATTTTCACTAGAACACTTGCTACCACAAACCATTTGATTAAAAGCTAGTTGTGGTGTAAAAAGCCAGGTCGATTGTAATTAATTTGCAGTTCCCGCGTGAACGGACACCTAATACATTGTTTCCGCTTTAATGCCGCTGCGACACATTGCTATAATGACTGTCGAAAATCACACTCTGTTGCTGACCACCTTGGTGTATTTGAAATATGCTGCAATAAATGTTTAATTTACAACAGCAAGGTTTTAGATATTAATAAATGACAGTATAAAGTCTCACAGTTATTGGGACATAAATAATATTATCCTGTTTACGTAACATATTTTCAAATATATAAAAGCTAAATTTGTCAAATAATTAATAAAACATAATATGTCCTGCGTTACAAATTCAATCTCGTACATTAGAGGTACCTACATTAATATTTATTAATAGTTTCCACTTTCGAAAGCATATCAAAGTATCGAGCAAACCTGATCTGGATAGGCCCAAACTTACACTGAAAGGCTTTGAGTAAATTTACCCAATGGAAATCAATACACATTAGTTGATTAAATCAGTCGCAATATGGCCGCAGGCAACCCGGAATCGTCATAACTAGACAATACTTTATTTCTATGTAATCCTCTTCATATAAAATATGTTTTTCTATTGAATTTTATTGCAGGCAATTGAACAATATTAGTTAAGTATTTTAAAAAAGTCATCACACGTTCCTCTTTTAAAGTTTTAAACCAGACAGTATCGTCTGTGGTAAGAAAATAGAATACATATTTAAATTTTTTTGATAAATAAACCACACTTGAAAACATCAGATTTACATGTGATACCTTCATATATCACATGCTTAGAATTTCATGTATTTAACATAGTTTATGGTTATTCAAATGTAAGTTTCATTTTGAAACAGCCATAATTTCCTTAAACAACTATGTAGAAAATAAACAGAATAGGATAATAGTAATAGTAGAATCAATGGGGTTTGATATATGTACATTGTACAGTGCGTTTTTTTTAAGACTGGCCATAGGATCTTACATGCTAATATTTCGACCCCCTGTTAACTTTCATTTTGATGAAAATATCCAACTCAGTTTTGCACTAAAAGTAGAATTTAGTACAGTATTGAAACGATTTAAATTTAATGTCTAAAAGCAACGAAGAAGCTACCAAAAACATTTTTTAGATTCCATCTAATTTTATTTTATGCAACTTTAATTTTTAGTAGGCTGAATTTTTTGTCGACATCGAGATGCAAAGCTGCAAATGTTGCCGAAATTTTACAACAAGAAGCGTCTCTTATATATGCCGTAATATTTGAAAATTGTGTTGAATTTTTATTCCTGTCAACCAAAAATTACAAATGTCAGCGAAAAATCCAGGCTACTAGAAATTAATAAGTCGTATAAAATAAAATTAAAAAAATGTTTTTGGTAGCTTATTCGTTGCTTCTTATGTTAAATTGAAATCATTTCAATAAAGTAAAAAATTCTACAACTTGAAGTGCAAAAATAACTTAGATATTTTCATGAGAACTTGTTATGCAACTAATCTTTTTAGCTGCGGAATTGAGATCCAGCTAGCGTGCAGGCCAGAGGTTGGGAAAATGTCTACGTCAGTGGCGGCTCATGGTGTGGTGTTATGGGAGGCATTTTAAAGTATTTTTTTGGAAATAATTTGTTTTTACCCAAGTTTTAGGTAAGCCTTATATTACAAACCTATCGTTTACGTTGGCAAAAAGATCTATTTTTACCAACATTTTCATTGAAGTCTTTAATAGACTTTCGATAAGCATTTTCTAATAAAATTATTGTAAATTGATACCCACATTGCCAGTGTGTCAAAATGCACAACATTTTTAATGTGGTTTACCGATAAAAATGTGTTTGAGTTTTAGTTATTGAATGTTTGCAGTCAATATCTCACAATGAATTATTGCAAAATAGCAGGCAGTGGAAACAAGTAAAAGGACCATTCAAAATCCAAAATTATTTTGCACGGACATCGTACAACACCACTAAATTATGATTACACAACCATCAATCGTTTTCACACTACTACGTCGTGTACGTGCAAATCCCGTAGATTAGGCGGCTATTGGCATGCGCTTCTCAAGGACAGCTCACAGCATAATTCTCAGAAGTTGTGGGTTCGTGATATTTCTATCCTCTTTTAACTTGTGTAATATGAATTTTACAGCAATGAGCTTTCTATTTCACTCTTATTCATTTGAAGGCCTTTTAAGCCGGCGGCTTTATTCGGTGGCGTATAGCTGAATTGGGGACTAACAGCCAAATGACCCTCGCATAGATTCGTTTGATGCGCGCAAAATACTCAAACATTCAAACGTTTTTGGATCCTGAGGCATCTCTTTAATAAACGTTCTCGCTTAGAAATCTCATACAAAAGTTAACTATAAAGTATTTTTCAAATATTATAGTGCATAATATGTTATGTACTCAAACAAAAAGTAATTATTTATTTTTTCTTATTTCATTGAGAGGTCAATAACCATTTGACCTAATGGAGAAACCGCCACTGGCTCTACGTATGTGGCAATTTGCAAATGGGTTGATGAATAGGTTTTAAACTAGGATGTAAAAATGTGGAGATGTACCTTGTTGCATAAAGATAAAATCTTATTATAGTGCTATATTGAAATGAGATGTGAAACCACACCACACGGTTTCTTTGAAATCATGAAGTATGTGCTGAATGCAGAATTCGAATGATTTACAGATCAAATCCAGTGAGTATTAATACTCGCGTCTGTCCAAACGCGTTACCCAGCCACTATTGATTAAGTTAAATTTCTGCTAATACACTACGAGAAAAATCGCATCTGATTTTAAACAGAACTTGCATATTGTACAGAAATATTTTAAGCTGTTTCCTAAAAATTTGTTAAGGTTGTGTAACTAGAGGTCTATTTTCAAACCAGCGCGACGAACTAAAATTCTGCATGCGAATTTCCTATAATTGTCTATACAATTCGCATGCAAACTTTAAATTCGCCTATTCTAGAATAGACCACCAGATCATTTTCAGCAATTTCTTAAGTCATCTTAAAATTTCAGCAGCACTTATATTGTTTACTACTTGTCCTACAGGTTTTTGTTTCATTAATACCAAATACAATTTTTTTTTTTTTTTATTGACTTGCGGTAAGCGTGTAAACTGAACCGTCCGGTCCACTTCTGAATTTTTGTAGACCCCCGGAAAAACTGTTTTGCGCATTCATAGCAACACTGAAGAGGACTTTAACGTGTGGTCTCCATAAGTCCCAAACGGATGGTCCGAGTTAAATGAGCTTTGGAATGTAAAGGTATATCAATAGTTCATCGGGGAAATAAGCTTTAAAATTTGAAAACGGAAAAGGAAGTTTTTCGGTAACATTTTCTCCCCAAAACAGAGTTTTTTAAATTTGAAAACAAAATCTTATAAAAATTCATAGGGCAAATTAAACGATTTTTTTAGAATTTTCTAGCTTTAAAATGGAATCTGCTTTTTGAGCTTATGGCCTTATTACTCAAAAACAGGGTGACAGATCGGGTTAAAATTCTTTATCGTAATTTTTCTAAAAAAAAACAGTCATTGTAACTTTGCACCAAAATTCTCTAATTTCTCTGTGACACCTTCTATGAATGTTTTAAAATTGAAAACTTCTATTCCTTTATTTAATAAACGGGGCCGATAAAAATATTGTGTTTAAGCTAAATTGCTTATGAGTAATAGTAGAATAAGATTAAAAATATAATTTTTAGGTAGAGTAATATTTAGGGGGTTTAATTTGCTATCTCTTTCTCTAATTTTGTCGAAACAGCTTGTTTACGCGTTTTTTGTATGTTTTAAAACTTGAAGAATCTTTTTGCAAAATAAAAAACAGAAGCGTCAATGTAAAATTTGGGGATTAGTAAAAAAATTTGTAGCTGACTGAAAGTTTTTTTGAAAATTTTCAGAATTATGGAGCAGCGCCATTGCAATTGTTTTCGGGTTTTTAATTTTAATTTTACTTCATCGTACACTACCTACAAAGGGCTCTCAAACAAGTTGTAGCTCATTTCGATCAGACAGCTACTTTTTGAGTAAATGGGCGTAAAAGCAGAGATTTTCAAAAAGTTGTAGTGACCGTCATTTTAAAGCTAGAAAGTTCGGTAAAAGTGTTCTATTCACTTTATGTTCTTCTCTTATATCTCGTGCTGAAAGTTTAAAAATTCAGTTTTGCAAAAAAACGCTACCAAAGAAACATGTTTTTGAAAAGCGTAACTAGAACTACGATTATCGATATATTTCTTGATTTAAAATTTCATTAAAGTCGGTCCAGTACTTTCGCCCGTAGAAGTGTCACACATCCACCCACACACCCACAGACAAATATTCTTTTAAATACCTTTTTTGGATTTCGTAAGCCCCAAAACGTATTATTCCGTTCAAATCCAGTTTTCGTAAGTTTTCATGAAATCAATACTTCGCTATACCGAAGGTGAGGTAAGTAAAAACGAAAAAATTAAAAAACAATACTTCGTAATAGCGTAATTTAAAAAAGGCAACACATTTTAAAATCTTATTGTTGATTTATATTAAGCGTCAAACACTTGAAATATTTTTTAGTAAACTTTAAAACCGCATCTCTTAAAATAAAGAAATTTAAAGATGCGAGGTTTTGGCTATAACATCCTGTGATACGGTAGGTACTAAGAGAACAATAATTTCATTCAAGGTATTATTTTATTACAATTATTTCTAGCAAGAAAATCAGTATCTTGGTAACACGGGTAGTAGCGTAACTAGGAATCAGAAGGCCCGTGATAAAAATGTATGTTGTCCCCCCCCCTAATACATAATGTATCAAATTGCTTGTTAAGTAGTGGACTCTCCTTTATTTAAAGAGGCACTAAAACGGTTACATTAGAGTGAATTTGCAAAATTTTATGCTTACTAATAATCAAAAGAGCTTCCTATAGCTATACCCCGTATAGCGAAAAAGGTAAACGTTACGACTGCTTTGGTTAGTTTCTGAAATAATTGAAAGCAATTACATTTTGTATATACCTCTAGCTACCGCATAATTAAGACACTTTTTATGCTAATTTTAATTCGTTGATCTAACTGCTTCTTACTGACGATATTTAGAGTTTTTCTAATATACTTATAATAGTCTTAGTTTTAACAATGTATCACACTTTGTATTTGCTTACGTTTTGAGCGTTTTATTTCAGAAACAAAAATTTAATAAAACTGCCATTTCAATACGTCGTCATATGAATTGATTTATAGGCCATGAATTAATCATTATGACGAAATTAAAACAAAACACTACCCATTATTTTAGCTAAATATCGCAAAGATAATTTATTGGGCATTAAAAACTGCATCTAACGCATGATTTACTTTTTCAAATATTAAAACCGTTTTCTATAAAAATCAGAAAACCCGTTAAAAAAATTAATCAATTTAATAGCGCATAGCCATGACTTTCAAAAGCAAAAACAATCATTGTTGTGATAACAATAGTTATTACTTTCCTTAATAAGTATTGGCTAATTAACAGCTACAACAAAAACGAATAATTTTTGGTAAATAACACTGATTGCATGTTTGTAATTGTCAAAATCAAGCTAACCGCTATTACTGGTTATTTTTTAAACCGCTTAAACTTTTTTTTTATAGAATGTAATTGTAACATTTAAAAAAGTAAAAAAAGGCGAATACAATGAAGGTATTGGCGGTTTAAAATGACTTCCGGTTTAGCCGGAAATGATATCAACTTTTTTAATTTAAGTAGAACACCCTGTATATTTTCTGATATCCCGATAGAACTCTTTTTTGCGAGCTCAGTGATATAAGCTTTGATCCCTTTATTCTTAATAATTTTAGAGATATTTAACAAAACACTTAAAAATAATGATTCCTAATTTATTTTATTACCTAGCAACACATGACAACAAAACAATGAAAAACAAACAAATAAAAAACACAAATAACATCAATTGAGAAGATGCTCAAAATGACCATTTCCAAATCCTTCAGTTACATTAACAAGATGCTCTGCAGGAATTCATATTTCACCAGCAATTCTGAATCTCAATTCTTTCCAATTATTTGGTCGTTCAGTACTCTACTCTAGATTCTAAATGTCCCCAAAGAAGAAAATCTATTGGATTCAGGTTCGGAGAACGAGCAAACGAACTGTTCAGGCTTCTTACATTCTTTTGTTTTTATGAGCTGGTAGATAGGTAACAATTACGAAACATTATTGTTCAATATCTCTAAAATTATTAAAAATAAAGGCATTAAACTTATATCACTGAAGTCTCAAAAAAAAGTTCTATTGATATAGAAAATATATACAGGTTGTTCCATTAAAAATAAAAAAGTTGATATAATTTCCGGCTAAACCAGAAGTCTTTTTAAACCGCCAATAGCATCATTGTATCAGCCGTACATCGGAACCTGCATGTAGAAAATTTTGTCGAAATTGCGGTTGCCGTAGTAGAGATATTTGCATTGTCCCATACTTTTGCCGAACCCTGTATAATCGGAGGTTAAATCTTAGCTTTGATAAACTATTATAGAGTTATTTTAACGAAATCCCAAATACTTCATAACACTGGAAATGCAAAATAACGATATTAAACTGCAGGAAAATAAAATAATAATGTAATCCTAATTACAAAAGCATCACAATTTCTGAAATAACAATGAGTGCAAAGCCACACTCAGCAGAGATTTAACCTTAGACGCTTACGCCTGTTATATTAAATCTGTTGTCACACGACACAAGTTTTGTAGACCCATTACATACTGCGACACCTGAGCCTTTTCCTTAAATGTGCTACCGAGGCACTTACGTTTATGTTGGTATTTTCGCAAATATATTTTGAGAAGATAAAATTATTATTTCACTTTAAACATGTAGCATGTACATTATTTTCATATACCCAATGTGAAAATAAACAATGAGAAATCTATCAGATACGTGATATCGCGAATCGCAATATGACAGTTAAAAGAAGAGGAGCATTCTGCACGAATGAGTCATGGAGATTCTCGAAGTAGATTGCAGTCAGAGGGGTAAGTTATATTTATAATACTGATAACTAGGATGACCCCCGATCTCTGATTTATGAGTGTCTGGGGACATATCGTATAGTCTGAATTGTCCCTTATTTTATCTACAATTTATATTGTAAGCTATAAAAGCAAACTAACTTTTTATATGGGTGTAACAACTAAGCAAGCAAAAAGTTCTGGTAGGTAGAAAACTTCTACAGGAAAATTTTGAAATTGCAAATATTATTGTATTGTTTAACAATTCAACACAGGACAGAATAAAATATAATATATCGATAAGTACTAATTTTGAAGTTTAGTAATATTGTAAGATAATTCAATAAAACAACAAATGTCGTATATCATTTCATCAGCGTCACTAAAAACTGATGCTTAAAAGAATAGTAACAAACAAGATTAAAAATGTTAAATACAATATGTAGCACACTTCCTACATTTTTTTACAATTAATTGTTGCAATAGAGAAAGGTGGGCACTAACACGGAAACTTAATTTTGTCAGTATTATTAAAAAATGTGTTTGTAGTGGAGGTACGTGCTTTCCTCAGTGTAAGGTCTTAACTAGCTCAGGACGAGTACTTACACAACTGTAGCACATGAGCTAAACCGAAAGCCAAAAGCATATTATTATTATCATTAAGAAATAGCATTTTTTATTTCTAATTTTTTTTGTGTTAAAATATATTGCTTGTAAGCAAATTTTCGCTTTGGAGATTTTAGGAAAACCTTTGAGCATGCCGGAAATCAAACAAGTTTCTTTAAAAGATGTCCGTTGGTTGCGCTAGTGGTAAGCACCAAAAACATTTCAAAAACCAATTTCTCTGTCTCTTCAATGAATTTTTAAAATTTAGAAATAAATGAATCTTGATTAAATAGACAGGCGACGGTATTGATAGAACAACATTTTAAACTTAAGTTTTAGATGTAGTAAATATTTGGGAGGTAAACCTTTAGTTTTCGTTCATTTTCTAGAATAGATATTTATTTCTGGTCTTTAATATTTTTTAATCTCGAACAACCTTCTACTCAAACAGATCCGTTAGTTTGACTTAAATTCATAAAACGACGCCTACATTTTCGGCTTCTAATTAGCTAGGCATGTAAACATTCGTATGGGCGTTTCAAATGTAATAGTTACTGTGAGTCAGAGCCTAACGAAGCCAGGCATGCTGAAAGTGTTCTAAAGTTATGTAATAATTTTTTTCTAATTTTGACATGTAAAGTATCACTTTTCAAAATTAATTGAAGTTTCGATACGTCACACTTTTCATAACCAGTTAGAAAAAGTAAAATATTTCACAACTGGTGATGAAAAATTCATTTCAACACCAGTTACGAAAAAAAAGACAAAATTAAGAAAAATTTAACATTTAATTAATTATAAACATGTATAACACAATTCTTACAGTTAGTTAGGTTAACTCCTGATGATTGGGAAGTTTTATTCATAGGTTAGATCAGTTATATTGTCAAACAAAATAAGCGTACCTACTTGATTTTCTATACAATTCATGAAATTAATAATTTCCCCGATTTAAAGTTTAAAGAACCTTTCTGTTTATCAAAATTAGAAAAAATCTTGCATGTAACACGTTAGGAAATGCGATTTTGTGTAACTTGTGTGATTTTGCGGGAACTCGCTTCGCTCGTCCCGTAAAACATCTCACTCGTTACACAAAATGATGCATTTCCTAACTGGTTACATAAATAGCTATTATCTACTCTCATGTTTTAATTTACTTATTAAGTGTGCCTATACTACAATGATACCCATTTCGATACAGATATTCATTTTGACATTACTCGAACTGACCAATAGCAGCAAAGCATTGTTTTTGGCAACCATGGTTACAAGAGTTGTTGACAGTTATCATCACAAAACAGTTTGAGTTTTTTTGCATAAAAAACTATTTTAATGAAAATTTTTTCAAATTACTAGTCGTAGAAAAAATAGTGTATGCAACTGTTATAATTTTAATGGCTATAAATACACTCATTTGAATTACGTAATTTCACTCGTGTATTAATAGCTATCATTATAGATTCGTTGCTTAGTATACCATTATGGTTGGAACGTTATTATATAAAATTCAATCCAATATATAATCCTAGTTACTTTTGAAGTATGGGAAGGTCCATGCGAAGTGTTATTGCTCTTTGTACCTTCCTCGCTACGAAGTGTAGCTAGAGGCAGGTATATTGTATTTGTTAAAAATTTAGAAGTTGAGATTTTGACGGAAAGGCATGATTTGGGATACAAGAATTCTAGAAAATCTGGTTTTGCCATGGTGTGTGCGTGCGTGCGTGAGCGTGTGCGTGTGCGTATGTGCGTGTACGTGTGCATGAGTGTGTGTATGTGCATGTGCGTGTGTGCACGTACGAGCGCCTTTGTATGTGCGTTATTTGTGCTCGTGCGTGAATTTGTGTGTAAGACGTGGGTGTGCGTTCGTGTGTGCGTGTGTGAGTAAGTGTGTGTGTTTGTCTGTGTGTACATACATCTTACAGTCGAAGTGCCTCAACCCATAAAACTCAATTTAGGTTTGTAATTGCATTATTGGAATGAAATCGCAAAGTAGCGAGATTAGTCTGCCAAAAAACGGTAGAGCTGGGGCTTAGATTCGTATTCTACGCACGACATATAGCCGATTCGCGCCAGCATGATCTTCCTACGACCCTCCTGGTCACCTTGGCCTGCGGTTTCTGTTATTTCAAAAACGTAAGAATTGCAGCTGCAAGACTGGTTTAAACATATTAAATAACAGTATAAACAACAAACAACAAAAAAGACCTGTAGGGCGTTTCCTATAGAAGCGTCTAGACGTTATAATACAACAGTCACTCCTATGTACGCACATGCAGCTGGCACTTCTCTAGAGTTTTAGCGATATTCTGCAAGTTCGTGGTGGCACAGCTGGAAATGCTAATGTACTGCATTTTACTGCATAAATGGTTAAGGGGTCGAATCTCGGTTAGGGGAAAATACATTTTTTTTGTACTACTTTTTTTTAAACAATGTTGTTTGTCTTTGCGGTCTGCCCGAGGTTATGGTTAAAAACAGTTATATTTTAATAAAATACGAAAATAAAGTTGCATTTGCTCACTGAGATTGACGGCATACTAACTCCGCAAGTTCGACCGTGCACGAAGGTCATGAAAGCACCAATAAAGAATAAGGAACGTAGTTGCATTAAACAGGGTAGACGCTAGTATTTCCTTTTAGTCGTTTTCCTGAACAGTTTAATTAAATAATTTCCAAAGACCGCCTAAGTTTTTTTTTTCATAATTGATCTTGGATTTTCAGCGGAGAAACATTTTATGCAACAACAAAACACCAAATATCATAAATATAAAGCAGTCTTTCATAAAAAAAATTATGATTTTCTTTACTATATTAAAAAAGCTTAAAAAAGATCAGATTAGTATTCTACTTGTATCGAATAGCCGATCTGTGCAAGCGCAATCTTTCTACCACCATGCGGGCACTCCCGTTATCAATATTTGGTTCATTCAAAAATACAAGAATAGTTACTTCACAACCGGTATGAACATGTTTAATTGAATAATTGTCAGAAAATCATTTTTATCCAAATTTAATTTTCAGCTTTGCAATTACAAAATGGTAGATATCACAAAACAAGTTAATTACTTAAAGAAAACAAAAGGAGAAAGGAGGGGTGCTCTACTTCAATAGATATTCACAAGGCAGTGAAGGTTATATATGTATTCTGTTTGATCATGTTACATTTGTAAACTGACAAAAAACATTAAAAATCTAATTTTCTATAAAATGCGTGAATGTTTTCGATAAACAGATAAAAAGTTATTACTAAGTGTTATTACGTTAAATAATCAAACAAAGCAAATTCATCACAAATAATACACATACTCAATAGCCCACTTGTGTAAAGCCGTTGTTCTCACCACCCGCACCCTGTAATTACTATCCATTTGTTCTTAAAAAACTGGAAAAGTATTGCAATAGATAAATCGGAGAATAGGTAAAGAAGCAGCGAGGAAGGTTCCGTGGCGGTTGTCAGACAGCTTTCTTCAAGTTATGTAATATCTTACTGGACTTCGAATTTTTCTATAAACTTGTTTTCTAATAGGTCCTTGCTTTAGGAACACACAAATCAATTCAACATTCGGTAAGCGTTAAATTTAGAAACTTTCTGCCACTTAATTGCTTTACAATAAACCAAATAAAGTATATCTCTAACTACACTATTTTAAGCAAATCAGAGGAAAACAAAATACACATGAGTTTCCTTCATTTACTGGGGAAGAAGAGATAAAATCAGTTCGTACTAACACGTAAGCGATTTTGTGGAACGAAACCGCTAACGCATACGTCTTGTTCGACTAAAGCTCTCTTGATCGGGCGATTTCTAGTGCCCTTCAGCATTACAGTTGGTTATCTGTCACAGTTTACTGCAAAAGGGAAAGTTCTAGATATATTATGATAATGCCTTTTGTTTCCAACTCTCTTAAATTGTAAAAACATTAAAGAAACGTTCTATAGTAATATAACCAACGAATACAGCAATATTTGATTAAAATTATTTTTCCAGTCAATTTAAATTCGCGAATTTCATTTAATTTCAAATAATGCCTGGGAGGCTAATAATTTTCGCTATAGAAGTATTCCATTAAACGAATAACACAAATCCAATTTCTTTTTGTGATGGAAATTTCTTCATCGCTTTGAATTGACGTTTTCTACCTCGATATGTACATTGATAAATTTACTTCGCTTAATGAATATTTACAGAGAGTTAAAAAAAATAAGAAATATATAACGCACAGCTGAAAATATTCGAGTAGAACTACAGCAAAAAACATTGAAATCCAGGTACTGATGAATCTCCAATTACGAAGCAAAATGACCAAAACAAGTTTCGAAAGTTTCCGATATTTTAAAGAAAGAGCAAGCGAGAAGGGTCATAAACTTCATCTTTAGCGACGCTAACTTCGGAGACCCACTCAGAAAATAAGTGCCATAAAAAGTCCTCGACTTTAAAAGTGCTTTTCAATAAATTATTTAAACATGAAAATGTTATAAATTACCTAGAATCCATTGCGGTAGGATACTGCACCCTTAGAGCGGTTCACGTTTCGCCCATTAAAGATTAAGTTGCTTCGTTAATACGGATCAAAAGATCATTAATTTTTATATTCCCTTCAGTATCCTTTTCGCTTGGCTTTCAGTTCGTTTATGCTTGAGATTCAGAACTAGTGATGCAAACATTTGAGTAAAGCTTGTAACGTAAGTACACAAAAAGTACAAAGCAGGAGTTCTGCGAAAAATCCATTTCGAGACCTTCCCGTGGGAAATTTGAATATTCTTCTATAGCCCACGTGAAGGTTACCTGATGCACCGCCAGTTCGGGCAAAAATGATGAAAATACTGTATACAAGGGGATGAAATTGTCACTATATTTTACACATTAGAATAGCAATATCAAAACTGTCTACTTCGTATTTTCCTCGCAGCGACTCAAATAATCGACTGGGTTTTCCCTAGTGGGACATGTATCGGAAAGCTATTTTTCAACGAAAGTGAAAGATATCATTCGTGCTATTATTTTTCAACTTGTAACTTTAGATGATTTTTGAACACCTCTCTAAGTAGTAGTCTTATGTTTATAAAGTTTTCTAAATTTGGTCTTGACTAATCAGCAACTGACTTAATAGGCAGACTTTGATCGTTTGACTCTATAATCAATATTGCATAAAAACTGTAAAAGGAAACCTTACATTAAATATGTAATGTTTGCATATACAAACATTAATAAAGAAATTATTTAGTATTGTACAAATCGCTTTCTCTCAAAAATGACAAAACTGTCAGTTACCAAAGTTAAACTAAATTTAAAATGCAAATCCAAGCTGTGTAACATGACATTTGATGGACACCCTACATCTTATCAATCTCACTCATATCACAAATATTATTTCAAATTTACGCCTTATTCTCGCGGTTGGCGTTTTATTTTCAACGACCAAAAAATTAAAAAGAATCACATAATTTGGTTAACTTAAAAGATTGAACTATTAGTAAAATAATAAAATACCCTGCTAAAATTCTACTAAATAATTAAATATCAAAGCTATCACTTTGACAACAAAAAGAATTTATCATGACGAAACAAAGCCGATGTATAACTCAAAAACTGTCGAGCAAACCGCCACGAGACCTTCCTCGCATTGCCCGCTGCTTTTTACCCTAATCACTGCTATAAAAAGCATAGCTATGAGCAAGGTATATTCGTCGACAAGGTTACGGAGCTTCTTCCACAATTTACCAGGTATGCCTAAAACGCAGATACTTTCATGGTGATAGAGATTATGGAAAAAGAAACACCCCAAAACTACCCGCCAAGTGGCCTAACAATTACAATATTTCTAAAATCGCAAGAATTATATCGTAAATAATCAAGAGACCCCATAATGAGAGTGATTAATTAATAAGAATAGAATTAATAAGTCCTTATTTCTCTCAAGCTTTTTTATTTATTATAATATAGGAACCGGTTTCGAGTTTTTATAATAAACCCATCTTCAGCCTAAAAACTGACAATAAATCCATAAATTATATACACTTACAATTTCAAAAACCAAGAGCAATTGTATATATAAGTAACAAAAACTTACAGCACTACTCTTGAAGAAAATTATAAACATAGTCAACTACTAAAATTACATCGAATGAAATCCCAATGAATTTAACAGTCAATAAAAAACAATTAAACACTTGAAAGGATAAAGAAGTCAATTTTTTAACGTAACCCAAGAACATAACCTATAAACTTATGTCTCAATACCTCTCTGGTGAATCCAGAACCTCCTACGTGAAAATAAGCGTAAACAAAAATGAATACAAACAAATTTAAAAACAAAAAATATTACGAAACAATATATAAAACAAAAAGGACATAAATCAATTTAATTTATCTACCACAATGGAAAACAATTTTGTGCCTTCAAAATTCAGTTGGCCATTAAGAGAAATATGTTTTTTAGAGTGAGAGTATCTATAAATCTCCAAAGATTCAAGATTATTTAAAAGTTTACCTTTATTTTGAATGTGTAAAGGTTTAAAGCCAGAATCAATGTCAAAGTTATGACCTGTCTCAAGTAAATGATTGGAAAATAAAGAATCAGTTTTATTATTTCTCAATGACCTTAGATGCTCTTTAATACGAATATCAAAACTACGAAAAGTTCTACCTACGTATGTTGCTTTACAATCTTTGCAGTTTAATAGATACACACCACTCTTACTTAACTGATCTATTTTATCTTTATTTCTGACAAACTTATTGTGGAGTGAATCACTAGATTTAAAAGATACTTTGATATTATGTTGTTTTAGGATATTGGCAATTTTTAATGAAGTTGTGCCATTAAAAGTTAGGGAGGCAAAATTCACATCTAAATCAATTTTAATGTTAGGATAAACTTCTTGAACATTAATTTTATTTCGTTGTTTGGTAACCATTTTGTCTATCATAATAGGATCGAAATTATGTTTCACGGCTATGTCTTTAATCGTATTTAACTCATTCATATAATGTTCATAGGATAGTGGTACAGTTAACAATCTGTTAATGTAGCTGTGAAACGATGCTACTTTATGAGAAAAAGGATGATTCGAATCTCTGTGTATGACAAAACCAGTATGAGAAGTTTTTCTAAAAATATTAAAATTATGACGATCATTGTTTATAGAAATAGTCAGGTCCAAAAAATTAAGTTCTTTTTTCTCATTTTGTAATTCACAAGTAAATTTTATATTATCATTAATTGAGTTAAGATATTCTAAAAACTTGTTAAAAGTAATTACATCTCCTTTCCACAAAATAACAGTATCGTCTACGTAACGATAGTAGTAAACAATATTATCTACAAAATTACTATTAAATACATAATTCTCTTCGAAATAATCCATATATAAATCTGCCAGAAAAGGTGATAGGGGTGATCCCATAGCTAAGCCGTCGTTTTGGAGATAAGTACAATTGTTAAAGTTAAAGAAATTTTGATTCAAGCATATTTCTAGAAGAGAAACATATTGAACACATACTTGGTCTCCTAAATCTGAGACTGAAAGTTTATTTTTAAAATGGTTACCAAACAACGAAATAAAATTAATGTTCAAGAAGTTTATCCTAACATTAAAATTGATTTAGATGTGAATTTTGCCTCCCTAACTTTTAATGGCACAACTTCATTAAAAATTGCCAATATCCTAAAACAACATAATATCAAAGTATCTTTTAAATCTAGTGATTCACTCCACAATAAGTTTGTCAGAAATAAAGATAAAATAGATCAGTTAAGTAAGAGTGGTGTGTATCTATTAAACTGCAAAGATTGCACAGCAACATACGTAGGTAGAACTTTTCGTAGTTTTGATATTCGTATTAAAGAGCATCTAAGGTCATTGAGAAATAATAAAACTGATTCTTTATTTTCCAATCATTTACTTGAGACAGGTCATAACTTTGACATTGATTCTGGCTTTAAACCTTTACACATTCAAAATAAAGGTAAACTTTTAAATAATCTTGAATCTTTGGAGATTTATAGATACTCTCACTCTAAAAAACATATTTCTCTTAATGGCCAACTGAATTTTGAAGGCACAAAATTGTTTTCTATTGTGGTAGATAAATTAAATTGATTTATGTCCTTTTTGTTTTATATATTGTTTCGTAATATTTTTGTGTTTTTAAATTTGTTTGTATTCATTTTTGTTTACGCTTATTTTCACGTAGGAGGTTCTGGATTCACCAGAGAGGTATTGAGACATAAGTTTATAGGTTATGTTCTTGGGTTACGTTAAAAAATTGACTTTATCCTTTCAAGTGTTTAATTGTTTTTTATTGACTGTTAAATTCATTGGGATTTCATTCGATGTAATTTTAGTAGTTGACTATGTTTATAATTTTCTTCAAGAGTAGTGCTGTAAGTTTTTGTTACTTATATATACAATTGCTCTTGGTTTTTGAAATTGTAAGTGTATATAATTTATGGATTTATTGTCAGTTTTTAGGCTGAAGATGGGTTTATTATAAAAACTCGAAACCGGTACCTATATTATAATAAATAAAAAAGCTTGAGAGAAATAAGGACTTATTAATTCTATTCTTATTAATTATATCGTACTTTAAAGCAACGTTTCCAAACCTCCCTCAAATGAACTTCAACCCCTAAAACTAACTAACTGCTAAAAATGACGAAAATCGCCTCCTTTTAATATAACATTCTCAAACTACCACCAAGCGTGCTGCAAACATATACTAATTTAAATTGTTTAAATATGACAAGAATTATGGCTTTTTGTATAACACTTCTGACCAGCATCGATGTTCTCTAAAAAAATTAATTATCCAAAACCGACAATTATCATGCCCTATTCAAACCACCCTTAAGCACATCCCATCTCATAAAACCGACAATAGGAAAAATGACAAGACTCGATGAATTTTTTAATGCAACACCTCTAAACCACTTCTAATGCTTCAAAAATTCTTGCTGCGATTGCTACTTCTTTTAATGAAAAATGAAATATTACGAAACCTCACTCTATTATATACAATCAAGCTAAAATTGTATCTGTATATAAAATATTTAATCACTTTAACAATTTCTATTTATTTAAACCTTATACGTATTTCAGCATGTTAACATGCCATTGTCAAAGGTTATATGAAGGTAAACAGTTAGCGTTGTTATAGCAATAGAACTATTTTACTTATCTTGGTTATCGTCTGCAGATGACTTGATTTCTTATTCCAAAATGTCCAGTAGAGGAGAATTTAACAGATCAATTTGCTCATTCATTAACGGTACAGTTTTTAAATGTTTGTGAATTTCAAAAGCTTCTAGTATATCTAATTTACGTTTATCATCACAAAAGTGTAAACATTTTATGGTGTTATTAGATGTCATTGAATGATTTTGTTCTAGTAAGTGTTTAGCGTAGTTGGATTTATGTGGGTGTTTGTATTTGTAACAACGTACGTGTTCTTTATACCTAATATCAAAATTTCTAATAGTCTGGCCTATATAAACCGAATTACAATGCGAACAATTTAATTTGTAAATGCCCGATTTTAACAAATCGTCTGTTTTTGATTTAGCATTAAACAAAGTATTTAAGATGTTCCTAGTTGTTTTAAAGCTTACTTTATATTTATTTGTTTTGTTTATAATTTTAGCAATTTGTTCTGATTTCTCACCAAAATATGGGATCGAAGCATATTTAATTGTATCGAACGAAGTTAGGATATTCGGATAAATTTTTTGAATGGCTAATTTATAATCTTTTTCTTTAATTAATGTATCAATAAGTTTAGTATTATAACCATTACTGTATGCAATTTGTTTAATAATTGAAATTTCTCTATTATAATTAATTTCATCTAAAGGGACCGTCAAAGCCCTATGTATCAGGGACCTGTATGCTGCTAATTTATGTGTTTTATGGTGACAAGAATCGTGTGGTATTGTAATGTCTGTTTGTGTAGGTTTTCTATAAACTGAGAACTCAAAGTTATTAGTTGAATTAATTTTTATGTTTAAATCTAAAAAGTTAATGGACTTATTTTGTTCAGTTTCTAGTGTAAATTTTATGTTTGGGTGCAAGCTGTTAATAAAAATTAAAAATTCATTAATTAAATCAAATGAACTATTAAAACATGCTAAAATGTCATCAACATAACGAAACCAAAATATAACTTTCTCAGATTGATTTGATTCGAATATTTGATCTTCTAGATTTTCCATAAATATGTTAGCTAAAAGAGGTGAAATTGGACTTCCCATGGGTAAACCATCATTTATTTAAAGGTACTTTACACAGAACTCATTCACAAATTACATCCAATTGAGTTTGACGTATTTGACAATGACATTAGAGAATTGGTTAGTAGAATAAAATTTAAAAAATACACAATACAGAAAAATAAACTTTCCAGATTAGAACAACACACACGTGCACTTCAACCACACACAAAACCTGACACAAGAATAAATTTTCATCCTCGTTTTCTAAATTTATCAAACACAGATTTCAATGACCAACAGTTAAATTCCTAAATAAGGGTTTTAAGTTTGCCCCTTTTCCAAAATTTACCAATAATATTAAAGAAATTTTAGCAGTCAATTCTGAACTGATTCTTAAAGAAAGACATTTCCTATATGCAAAATTTCAAATTGCTAATTTATTAAAAGAGATGTCAATCAATACCAATAAATCAAAAAATAAAATAAATAATCAAAATAATTTATTACTTAAATCGATTAAAGAAAAAATTTCAGTAAATAATCTGATTTCTGTCAAGGCAGATAAAGGAAACACATTAGTTATATTACCCAATGACATTTACTTACAAAAAATTAATGATTTCATAACCAATTCAAACTTAAAAACTTTAACTAGTAATCCTACCAAAAATTATCAAAAAGAATTAAAACAAACATTAGAAAATTGCCAGGTTTGTTTAACAGATTATCAAAAAAGACAAATAATAAATCCAAATCCACAACCACCAAAACTATACGGTTTATTAAAAATACACAAACCCAACATGCCCATTAGACCAGTAGTATCATACATAAATGCACCCAACCATATGCTAGCAAAAATACTAAATAATATAGTTAGCAGTTTTGATTATAAAACAAAATATTCAGTTAAAAATTCTTCCGAATTAATCAAAAAGTTGTCTAACTTACATTTACCACCACAAAGCAAGCTGATACATAGGGCTTTGACGGTCCCTTTAGATGAAATTAATTATAATAGAGAAATTTCAATTATTAAACAAATTGCATACAGTAATGGTTATAATACTAAACTTATTGATACATTAATTAAAGAAAAAGATTATAAATTAGCCATTCAAAAAATTTATCCGAATATCCTAACTTCGTTCGATACAATTAAATATGCTTCGATCCCATATTTTGGTGAGAAATCAGAACAAATTGCTAAAATTATAAACAAAACAAATAAATATAAAGTAAGCTTTAAAACAACTAGGAACATCTTAAATACTTTGTTTAATGCTAAATCAAAAACAGACGATTTGTTAAAATCGGGCATTTACAAATTAAATTGTTCGCATTGTAATTCGGTTTATATAGGCCAGACTATTAGAAATTTTGATATTAGGTATAAAGAACACGTACGTTGTTACAAATACAAACACCCACATAAATCCAACTACGCTAAACACTTACTAGAACAAAATCATTCAATGACATCTAATAACACCATAAAATGTTTACACTTTTGTGATGATAAACGTAAATTAGATATACTAGAAGCTTTTGAAATTCACAAACATTTAAAAACTGTACCGTTAATGAATGAGCAAATTGATCTGTTAAATTCTCCTCTACTGGACATTTTGGAATAAGAAATCAAGTCATCTGCAGACGATAACCAAGATAAGTAAAATAGTTCTATTGCTATAACAACGCTAACTGTTTACCTTCATATAACCTTTGACAATGGCATGTTAACATGCTGAAATACGTATAAGGTTTAAATAAATAGAAATTGTTAAAGTGATTAAGTATTTTATATACAGATACTCATTAAATATGGACTTTAACGAAGTAAAGCTGGAATTGATAAATAAAATTGTATGTTTAATTAAATGAAATATTTCTCTGTTGGTAAAATTAAATTATACTAGCGTATTCCGTAATCTCTGCCCATCGCTTTTTTTTTAATAATAAATAAGAACGTGAATTCAATATGCAACGAATAGAGAAAACAAGCACTATGATAAAATGGCGACTGGGGCCAAAAAGGGCCAGAAGACCTATTGTATGAAGTAGATGGCGACGAAAATGTTTATCAGCTAAAATCTCAAAATCAGCATTTTCCTCGACATAGTCGTTTTTGGCGATTTCTCAATAACACTGTTCAGATAACAGACCAAAAGGGAAACTTCCAGAGTTTTTATGTCAATAAAGAAAGTTGTTCCTATTGAGGTTGTGAAAGAAAATCCTAAATTTTTGACATAAGAAAGTGTCAACAAAGAGACTGAGGGATGAAAGAAATATCACGCTTGCGCAGATGGCCTATTAGGTATGCGTAGGATACAAAGCTCATTTCGTTTTTTAGTGTTCATATATAAGAGTTATTTTCAAGAAGTCATCTAATTTTAACGTACCTGACATTTTCTAATTGTAAGCAATGTTAGGTATACGACAAAATCTTAAAGTGAATTTTTCAATTTTAGCGATTACTTAAATAAATTGTTGAGGAAGGCGATCAAGAAGAACACTCAATGAAAAGTTGTTGGTAATATTATTTTCTATGTTTGTATGTTTATGTAAATTCGTAAAAAAGAAAACTGGGTGGTGGGAACGACTGAGGTGTGGTAGGTGTATATCGCGCTAGCGTAGATGCGTTGTTGGATAGGCATAGAATACAAATCCAAACTTCTTTTTCTAGTGATCCTAGATTTAAGTACAGTACGAATTCCGTACACCCGTTATTTTTTCAAGGCATTGTATGGTTGTATGAAATTGTTATTTTAATTTTATCAAATTTAAACGTGTAGAAACTAAACGTCGAGATATTTTTTCTATCTCTTTTAAATCCGAAATTAAAATTAAATATAGGTACATAAAATATTTTATTACTTCAACAATATTTATTTATTTATATATACGTATTTCTGCATGTTTACATGCCATTGCCGAAGGTTATCCAAAAAAATAAACAGTTAGTGTTGTTATAGCAATAGAACTTGGTGATTTGATCTCGGTAATCGTCTGCAGATGACTTGATTTTTTATTACAAAATGTTCAATAAAGAAGAATTTAAGAGATCAATTTGCTCATTCATTAACTGTGCAGTTGTTAAATGTTTGTAAATTTTAAAAACTTTTAGTATAATTAATTAACGTTTATCATCACAAAAGTGTAAACATTTTAGTGCTATTAGATGTCATGAAATGATTGTATTCTAGTAAGTGTTTAGCGTAACTGGATTTATGTGGGTGTTTGTATTTGTAACAACGTACGTGTTCATTATACCTAATATAAAAATTTCTAATTGTCTGGCCTATATAAACCGAATTACAATGCGAATACTTTAATTTATAGATGCCTGATTTTAGCAAATCATCTGTTTTTGATTTTGCATTAAACGAAGTGTTTAAAATGTTTTTAGTCGTTTTAAAACTTGCTTTGTATTTATTTGTTTTATTTATAATTTTAGCAATTTTCTCTCATTCGTCACCAAAATATGGGATCGAAGCATATTTTATTGTATCGGATGAAGTTGGGGTATTTGGATAAATTTTTTGAATGGCTAATTTACAATCTCTTGAATTTTAAATGCCCTTGAGAGGTACGGTTGTAAAATTAGTGTTAGAAAAATATATTTTCTGAAGATAAGACTGTAAACTTACATCAAAATTGTTAATTTGTTGAGCATATAATTTCCTAATTTAAAAATTAAATTACTATTCGTTTTTTAATATTCTTTTGTACTGAAATATGATAAATTTCCAAATATTTATACAGCCCGTTTCAAGGCTATATACGCACAAAATAAAATTATATTTATAAGTTTCATTCAATACAGTTATATCGGATGGTTTATTTTACGTAAGCAACAAATTATAAAAAAAACTTTAAATTACCCGCGAGAATTTAATTTAAGTAGGTAATAAAGATTTTACAATTTTATTAATATTTAATAATTTATACTAATATTTTAATAATATTTCGCGTTCGTTATCTTATACGAGAAATAATAAATTAATTGTGTTTGCTGTCTTTATTTTACTGTATCAGAGGTGCAACGTAATTTATAAAAATAAAGATTCATGCTAATTAAAAAAAAAATGTTTTTGTTTGTTGGTGTATAGAAAGCAAATTCCTCCAATTTTTTGTTAGTAAAAAAAATTAAATCTTAACACTTTTTAACGGTGTATTTATAAGCAAAATTACGCTAAAAAATTAAGGCTAGTTACGGTTACGGTTAGTTTCGTCAAAATGAACATTTGCTTTCAGAGCATCTGGAGCTTGCAAAACTGAATAGTAGACTTCAGATTTTTTTAATTTTGGTCGTTGTCTTGAAAAAAATACTTGGAACGTTAACAGTTAATTACACCTTACGCAAATCATTGTTAAATTGTCATAGTTCTAAATACCATCCATTAGTTATAATATAATATACAACTAACATTAGAGGAAATATTTCCTTTGTCCAAGGATAATCTTGCCTTGCGAGAGATGGAATATTTGAAGTGCGTTACGCGACCGCATACCCCGCAGCCATTTGCCGCGGTATGGAGTCAGACCACAGAGCGTATGTCCTACGACCCATATTGCGTCCCTTTATAATGTCTCCCTTTGTGTCCACCTTGCCCCGGATTCCATTAAACCCTATCTGCATGTTGATAAAACGGAACGATGATCAGTAATTATACCGGCAAAGAGGTTTAATTACATTACATAACTAAATCTGCTGATTTATAAATAGGCTATAGCTATTGTAACATAACAACGTATGTTATTACTAAATATTAATTATCTTTCTATTTACCTTGTTTACAATAATATTCTCTTAAATTTTTATATTTGAAAATTTGAATGTGTAATATACTAGTACACATTAACTGCCATTATTTGATGCAAACTACAATTCTTTTCAATGTAAAATAGTTCCAAATTTCTTATTTTAGTTAGTACATTTTGTATATTTTAACATTCTAGAAAAAGAATAAATATTTCTAGACACGATACCTATACAAATAATTATTGGACTTCAAAATTTTTGAAGCTAAATTATTTTCCTTGCCAAGAGTGCCATAAATCAGACAAAATGATTCCGATAAAATAAAAAATAAATTTAAACAAGAATATCGTATACTAAACTATGCCCTACAATATTTGAGAAGTTAAAGTTGGTGAAAAGGGTTTATTTGAAAAAAAAATAGATTTTTCTAAATGGAACAGTATCTGCTCGTTATATTCTTTAAAAAAGGTGTCGGCAAACCGTCGAGGGTTGGAAATTTTTAAAATATTATGAAATTATTGACAATTTTATGGAAATTTAGAATACTTCTAAAATTGTCGAAATACTTCAAATATATTTTATACCATGTTCAACAATATTTTTTATTAATGTTTAGAAAATTTTAAATATGAAGTGTTTTAAAATGCTTACACATTTTTGAAATAACTAAAAACGTTAAATATTTTTAATATTTTTGGAATTTATGAAAATATTTAAAATTGATAAAATTATTAAAAATTTTCAAAATATCTAAAAAATTTCCCAAAGTTGTTATACTGAAATATTACGAAATTTTTGACAATTTCATGGAAATTTAGAAAGCTTTTGAAATTGTCGAAATATTTCAAATATATTTTATACCATGTTTAACAATAGTTTTTATTAATGTTTGGAAAATTTTAAATATGAAGGATTTTAAAATGCTTAAGTATACATTTTTGAAATAACTAAAATTTTAAAAATTTTTGAAATATACACTGTCTATAAAATAAGCTCTCCCCCCCCCCCCCCCCCAACTAACTTTTTAATGACCTGATATTTTACCACAAAATTTGGTTTCCTGTAATGGGAAATTAAATACTATTTTACAGCCTATATTAAAATTGTGTATCATTCAAAATGGCGACTGGGCGCCATTCTGAATTTTTTTTTAAATTGAAAAAGGCGTAGAGTGACACGTCATTAGAAAGGTCTTTTAGTTCCGCGTCTGATCCTAGAGTTTCAAAGAAAAATATTCAGCCATAGCAAAATGACAATGTTTGAAGTCAAAGAAGTCTGTTTAAAAAAACTAAGAATTCAAGCAAAAAGAAATTAAATTAAGTGTTCGAAATGTTTACCATTCACTTCTTGGCACATAAAAAGTCGGTTAGAAAATTCCTGCCTTACATTTTCATAAGTTTCTGGAGTGATATTTCTGCAAACCTCTGTAATGCGTTGCTCCAGTTCCTCAATTGTTTCTGGACGGGTTCTGTACACTTTCGATTTCAGATATTCCCATAGAAAAAAATGAGCGAAACACTTCGCCTGGACTTTCCTATACTTACAAAATAACATTGTTTTATATTTTCCAACACTTTCGATTTACACCTGTCTAGACACGGCTAGTTAAAATAAATAATTCTTATAAGCTGTAATATCTTAAAGCGGTTGAAGAAAGACCGACCGCTGCGCTGCAAGCATAAGGTTGGGTAAAATATTCGGACTGAATCAACGGAAGCGCGGAAATTGATATTTGAAAATATATTAATAACTCGAGAAGTATTATTTTTGAGCAAGAAATTACTTTTATTAATTTGTATTTAGAATTTAAAAACCTTTCTGATTTTAAAGCCAAAATGCCACGTTTCTATTTAAAAAAAAGTTATTTTTTACCGTGGCCGCCATATTAAAATTGGAAACTCAAGTTTTTTTCTTTAATACAATCGAGAAGAATTTGCCCCACAACTTTACTTTTGGGTTTGCAAGTCTATCTATTAAAATAAAAAAGTTAGGCTACACTGAACATTAAACGACTAGTACACAAGAATACAACTGCTGTAGAAAGTATGTGAAATTCTTCTAAGAACAGAAAGATTAATAATGGGAAAAAAACTCGATTTTTGATTTTTTGTAAAAAGATTCTCCTAGAGCAAACAAAACAAGAAATCACTTTTTTAATTTTGTAGCGAAAATTTTGTGGGGGAGGGGGAACGGTAGCCCCCCTAAATATGAAAAAATTTTATGATATTCGGATTTTGCTATCAATGATGAACTATATTGCTTTAACAGAAATATTTTATTGCCCCCCGTTAAATAAATAAAAGGGTACCAATTGACAATTTTCAAAAATTCACAGAGGGTGTCACAGTGAAATTATAGCAATGAGCAAAAAGCAAAATTGTAGCAAATGCCTATCTTTATCAGCTTAAAAAGTTTAAACAAAAACGTGTGGGCAGTTTTTGAGAAACATTTTTTTGAAGAATTCCAAAATTTTGGAGTGCTGTCATTACGATCGTTTTTATATTTTCAAAATTAATTATATTTCATGGTATAGTACCCTTAAAGGGCTACCAAACAAGATGTAGTTTATTCCAATCAGATAACTGGTTTTTGAGTAAATGGGCGTTAAAGTCGAAATGTTCAAAAATTGTTAGCGGCCGCCATTTTAAAGCTAGAGGGTTCGGTAAAAAATCGTTTGGTTTGTCCTAAGGCCTTCTTTAATCTCCACTATTAAAATTTCCAAAATTCAGTTTCTGAAAAAAATGCTACCAAAAAAACATGTCTAACTTCCGCTTCCGGTTTCGGTTTTTTTTTAAAAGCCTATTTTATCGGTGAATTTTTGATATACCTCCTCATTCCAAAGCACATCAAAATCGGTCTAGTTGTTCCGGAGATATGAGCGTTACCCACCCACACACCCACCCCACACCCACCCACCCACACACCCACAGACAGACATTTTTTAAATACCACTTTTTTAGGATCCTGGAAGCCCAAAACATGTATTTCCGTCAAAATCTCGATTTTGAAAATTTCCATGAATGCCCCTATGCAGAAAGTATAGGAAAGTAAAAATCTAAGGAAGTTAAATCTAGGGAGCGAGCCGGCTATTCTACAGGCCCCCGCCTACCAATCCATCTTCCAAGAAAATGTCCGTTGAGAAAGTCAGAAACGGGTCTCTAATAATGAGGCGGCGCACCGTCTTGTTGGAACATAACGTTGTCAATATTATTTCCACCCACCTGAAATATTTCTTGGAAAAATTGTACTGAAAATGAAAAAGTGGACTACTGGATAAAAAAATCAAAACAATTTGGAATTGAGTGAGTCCATTTGTTTAAAATCCGCCATTTTGTTATGACTGAATATTTTTCCTTGAAACTCTAGGATCAGACGCAGAACTAAAAGACCTTTCAAATGAGGTGTCACTCGACCGCCCTTTCTATTAAAAAAAAAACTCAAAATGGCGCCCAGTCGTCATTTTCAATGATACAAAATTTAAATTTTGGCTAAAAAATAATATTTCATTTTCCATTCAAGCACACCAAATGTTGTGGTAAAATATCAAGTCGTTCAAAAGTTAGTTGGGGGGGGGGGGGGGTACTTTATAGACAGACGGTGTATCAAAATTCTGAAAGTTTTTAAACATTTAAAAAATTGGGATTGGACAATTTTTGAAAATGTTGAAGTTTTTGGATATTTTGAAAACAATTCAAAATACTTGAAAATTATTAAAATTAAAAAAATTAAGATTATAAAGAACATTTTTTTAAACGTTGATAATTATTAGCAATTTTGGAAATTGTTGAAAATTTTGAAAATTATGTAATTTTTTTAACAATTTAATATTTTCCATACTATGAATAATTTTTTTGAAAATTAAAAACATTTTAGAAAATTAAGGATAATTTTTAAAATTTAAAAATTTTGAATAATATTGTTATATAGACAACAAAAATATATTTTAAAATTTAAGAAATTAAGATCAAAAAATTTTTGAAAATGTTGAAAATTATTGGAAAATTTGAAAATGGTGAAAAATTTGAAAATTATGTAAATTTTTGAAACAATTTAATAATGTTCTATACTATGAAAAAATTAAATACACTTTAAAAAACCATTGAAAATTCTGGTAATTTAAGATTAAGAACCTTCAAAAATTATTTAAATTTAAAAAACAAATTTATTCAAACTTTATGAAAATTTTCATATTTTGGCATGAAAATTTTGAAAATGTTTGAAAATGTGAAAATTTTGAAAAATGTTAAAAAGCCACACATTATAAAATGTTTGAAAAATTTTATATATTGTGTAAATTTAAGAATTTTAGGAAATATTTAGATATTTTGAACATTATTGAGTTAAAAAAATTTCAAAAATTTTTGATAATTTATTAAATTTAGTTTTTATAAATTTTGTGATTTTGATTATTTTAGGAAGACTTGAAAATTTTGAAAATTCAAAAAATTTTGAACTTTAGAAATTTTGAAATTTTTAGAAATTTTTGAAAATAGGAATTATATCGTTATCGCTTATATCGTTTATCGTTATACATAATTTAATTGAAAAGTTAGCAAAAATATGCAAGAAATAAAAACATATTTTTTGATTAGAGTTAATTGATAGGCATAGTTAACATAACGGAAAATGCGTTGTTTATATTAGAAATTTCGAATATTGTTTAAATTTTATAAAACTAATTTAAATTTTTTTTATTCTTATAATATAGTATATTATGCAACAAGTTTTAGAAACGGCATTTTAGTCACGAGTTTTATTAAGCACGAGCGGAGCGTGTGTTTATTAAAACGAGTGTCTAGAGAAGTTTATAAAACTAATTGCATACTATACTTTTTCTACGACCATCACAAAAATACTAAAATTTGGAAATTATCTTATTATCTTAAGCAATATTAATTATTTTGACAGATTGATGACAAGTGAGGACTAACTTGATTTTCAGTTGATTTTCAATTGATTTTTGCGATTAAAAACCTAGAGCTAACTTCAGCCCGTGACTAAAGCGCACAAAGTCACGGCTTGTCGAGGTGTGTTTAAAAGGTCACTTAGCGTCATGGAAACATATGCGATAAATGGCATTTTAAAGACGAAAGTAGAAAATAGTAGATTATGCAACAAGTTTTAGAAACGGCATTTTAGTCACGAGTTTTATTAGGCACGAGCGGAGCGTAGCGGAGCGAGTGTTTATTAAAAGGAGCGTCTAGAGATGTTTATAAAACGAATTGCATACTATACTTTTTCTACGACCATCACAAAAATACTAAAATTTGGAAATTATCTTATTATCTTAAGCAATATTAATTATTTTGACAGATTGATGACAAGTGAGGACTAACTTGATTTTCAGTTGATTTTCAATTGATTTTTGCGATTAAAAACCTAGAGCTAACTTCAGCCCGTGACTAAAGCGCACAAAGTCACGGCTTGTCGAGGTGTGTTTAAAAGGTCACTTAGCGTCATGGAAACATATGCGATAAATGGCATTTTAAAGACGAAAGTAGAAAATAGTAGATTATGCAACAAGTTTTAGAAACGGCATTTTAGTCACGAGTTTTATTAGGCACGAGCGGAGCGTAGCGGAGCGAGTGTTTATTAAAAGGAGCGTCTAGAGATGTTTATAAAACGAATTGCATACTATACTTTTTCTAAGACCATCACAAAAATACTAAAATTTGGAAATTATCTTATTATCTTAAGCAATATTAATTATTTTGACAGATTGATGACAAGTGAGGACTAACTTGATTTTCAGTTGATTTTCAATTGATTTTTGCGATTAAAAACCTAGAGCTAACTTCAGCCCGTGACTAAAGCGCACAAAGTCACGGCTTGTCGAGGTGTGTTTAAAAGGTCACTTAGCGTCATGGAAACATATGCGATAAATGCATTTTAAAGACGGAAGTAGAAAAACTTCTTTAAATAGTCTATGGATTTGTTTAAAATTTCTAAAGATCAACGTTGCGTTTTAAAATAAATTATTAATTCCATTTCAATTGTTCAAAAATTCCTGGAGGGCGTCATAGTAAAACTTGAGAAATTGATAAATAACAAATTTGTAGTTCACTGCAAGATCCATCGGCTCAAAATGGTTTGGAGAAGTTTTGAGAAATAATTTTTTTTAAACTATCATAACTTTGAGAATCTCTCATTTTTTCAATTTTCGTATTTCCAAAAATATGCTTGCATTACTTGATTATACTTATTAAGGGTTGTTAAACGATGAAATATTTTTAATCGGTTGGATATTTTCTTTATAAGTAATCGGGATTTAAATTACACATTTTCTAAAATTTGTAGCGACCTTGGTTTTAAAGATACAGAGCATTTGAAAAAAACAACCATTTGATTTGCCTTTTGATGCAATGCAATGATTTATTTCAAAAAATTGATATCAGAAAGACATGTCTAATATCCGTTTCTGGTTCCGGTTACAATTCTTACAAAAAACTACCCGCAACGAAGAAACTTCCATCTACCTAATCTGAAAAAAATCGGTCGAGAGGTTCCGGAGACGTAGAGAAACGAACGCACTCTCGTACGCACCCACCCACACATCCACAAACATTAAAAAAAACACTTTTTTGTTTTTTTCAGATCCTAAAAATCCGTTAAAATTTAAGATTCTGAAATTTGCATGATATCATAATTTTCCATACTTCTAGTAGAAGTATGGGAAAGTAAAAAATAGTTAAATTCTGTTGCGTTTACACATTTACTATTTATAAGCAATGAATAATTGCTTTTGAGATTTCAACAGGTAAACATTGTCTGAGATTAGGAAATACAGATATTATAAAATCGAATGATTTTCCTGAAAAGATAGTGGGCTGATGAATATGTGCGTATTAGATAATCTAAGATTTATATCCCATGGACACCATACATATTGTTGATTAATAGTTGAGACATAAGACTTTACCATTTAAAAATAAACTATTGGAAATATTGGCTATCCCAATTATTTTAGAGAAAAATAGGGAAATTTTCATTGGGTATTAAAGCTGCATCTAATGCATAATATTTTTTCAAATATTACAACTTTTTATAAAACTGATAAGAACCATTTCAAAAATTAACCAAGTTATAGCGGGTAGCAATGCTCTGAACAAGTAAAAGCAATCATTGTTATGGTACTAAATTACGATGTTTAAAGTTGCCATTTTTCATGCTAAAACTCGACGTCTCAAATCTAAATCAACACCCTGTATATCCGATATAAGCAAGCGTGGTATGCAAAGCACGCATTTTTGCAATTGCATATTTTATTGTTTTGGTATGCCAACAAAATACTTTAGCGTCTATGCATATCTAATAAAATTACAATAAATAAGACTATGTTGAATTTGCATATTTGACATGTTTTATGAGTTTTGTGCATATGTTTATATTAAATGCATATTTAGACATGTTTCTTTCTATTCACAAAAAACAAACAATTTTTAATGTACGGACGTTTTGACTAAAACTAACAGAAGAAAATTGCTAGTCGTTAGGGAATTTCAATAAATTTGCCTGCTGCTACCCTTCTTTACTGACCGGAACGCCCCGATTATATAGCAGCATTTATTAAAATAATCCAATTACGGTATTTGTAGCCAGTGGCTGATGTTAGTTTAAATTAGGGTAGCTGTATACCACTTTATAAGAAATAACTAAAAAAATCGGTCGTCTCGTATTTCCACATTACTGAATTTCACATTTTCAACTGTGTAAATTTGTAAACTATGTTTTTTGTGTGTCTAGGAAATAAAGTTGGCATAATAAACAGTTCTCTATTAGTAGCGAATAAAGGATAATCTACAATGATACAAAGTACCTATCTTGCAAAGTCTGAAGCGAACAGTAGTCAATCTTTGTTTTTTTTAAATTTATTTGTTTTCATATAATGCTGCACACTACAAAACTTTGTGCATATTTTATAAATTTTAATTGCTTTCTAAAGGAAACATGACTCACTACCTTTGTTTCTGTATTTATTAAATTATACAAATAAAATTTGGAGTGGTTAATACACAAATGTTTCTTATTATTTGATTTAAATTTTTGTTGGTACAGTATAAGTTTTGACATCTTTGAAATAAAATTAAAATTCTACGCATAAAAATAAATTAAATAAATTTTTATACTCTAAAATTTTTTAAGCCAAAATTGTTTTTCGTAGGGATTGCCATGACTCATATAAAGTGGTTTTAATAAAATAAAATATTAATTTAAAAATAAAAATTTTAATTTGAAAATAAAATATTCTAAAACGTTTTGAGATTTATGAATGTACAAAGTATTCGAGACAGTAAGATTAAACAATTTAATCACATTTTGAATAGAAAACTATGTTTATTGATAATGTGTTTTCACATATGTAAATTGAGAAAATAAGTGAAGATCAAACAGCACTTCCTTCGGCAGTTACTGTGGTGTTCTATTGATATTTTACATGAATGTAGTCTATTTACTTTATTATTAATGTACACCAAACCACATTATAAAAAGGAAATGTCTATCGAGCACGCAAGTTTTGAGTGAAACTTCTTCACGTGTTCTCACTAAAAACGTTTTGCCCTGTAAACCTTAAGACATTTATTTTCTCTGTACCTCCAAGATGGCACTTAAATAGTACATTTCTGTTGCAGCGGGTGTAAAATGTTGCAGAGAATGTAAATGTTCAAAAATGTAAAAACGCGCAAGTAGACCAGGATGATATATTTAAAAAAAATTGAATTTTGATTTCTTTTTCAGGATCTTGTCAGTTTGTAGTTCTGAACTCACATTATTCTATTTTGTAACGTTTTTAGTATTTTTTACAGCTAAATGTTTATTGTAATAATAAATAATTGCTGTTCCGCACGATTAAGTGTCTTAAGCAAATATTCGCTTCACATGAATGATTTCATGTTCACCACGATAACATTATACGTACAATTCGTACTTCTCTAACGACCAACAAACTGTATTAGTACATCCTCCTCGTACTCAAACTTTGGGTTTCTACATTATGAACAAGCCCAACTGTAAGGGCTCTAGCGAGGTTTGTTTTGAATCTCGACTATAAATTGTATGAAAGGAAATATTACTTACATTGTAACGAAGTTTTTTCTTAACAAAAAATAAAATTGGTATTTAAAAAAATGATATCGGCATGTAAAATTAACAAAATTAGTTTAAGCTCGTAAAAGTGTAAAACAAAATTTGTTTACATACATGAATTTATTTATACCTTATAAATTATATATCAATATAAAAAGCTATTTATGAGCTATTGGTTTAAAACAATTTAAATTAGTATGTCTTTTAATTATCAACCTACAGCTACGTAAACGTATACAACCCACTTCGCGATCATCTGCGTACTGACTGATGCCAGAAGCTTAAACAGTTGGTTTCCGCAAATGATAGCTGATGGCAGCTGTCTGCTGCATTACATTACATGATGGCATTACATTACGTTACAGCACAGCATTTCCATTATGGTGCATAATTCCACGGTTCCATGTTGCACCCGCCGGCAGAAAAGTTTCACTTAAATTAATGTAGCCTTTTTGGTCGTTTATAATCCGTTACACAAAGTACACTTAACATAGTCTACTACAACACGTATTTTTCTTGTTCGTACGTTCGTTTTTTAGAATGTAATTTATTTTGAAAGTAAAATGGTTCGACATAGCTGAGCTAAGGTGCTGCTAAGATTAAATTGAATATACATGCAAGTGTAATCTTGTTGTTAAATATTAAGTATTTACTTTGTAGCGCCCAGATTTTAATTAATATCAGCAAATGTCATTGGCGACAGTATTACCACACCACGTCACGCTTTAACGAAAACGCGGCCAGCTGATATCAAAACCGCAAACGTTACTTCAACAGATGTCGCCATGTCCATCTGTTCTGTTTACGAACTCGGTTTGCCTTTTATTAAAAAAAGACACTGCTAGCTATTTCAGCATCCCTGTTTGTAAAACAAAATACAGATTCGATAGTAGCTTTAGAGCACAATAACTTTTAATTGGGATATATCGAAGCTTTTAATACGGTACACTTTATACTTAAATTTGCATAATTACGTATTAAATGTGCCTTTCCTCTGTCTGTGGAAAAGATAAACGCGTGCCGTATCTGGGGAACCAACTTAAGGTTCTTGAGTTTTCACATTAAACAGCCAACTTCAGACTGTAACCTTAACTCCAATTAATCTAAATGGCAGAATTCACATCTCAGCAAACTGCCACTAACATATTCTGTGTGATGATTCCAAGTTAAGTAGGCACTTACTTTAAAATTATTACCGGTTAATTTTCATAATATGTTTCCCTGCGCGGGTTTTGGCTAATTTAATTGCCGATATTCAAAGTGAGTACGTAAGCTGTAAAAGTTACCTAGATATATATAATGCTCAAGTTAGTATGGTTTAAATTTGTTTTCGAATGCGTTTTTGGCTTTATTTTTCGTTATGACGCTGTTATTAAACAATCTTTATTTTAAATTAGCAAAAAATAAAAACAAGAAAAAGCAACTGTAAACAAATAGACTACATTTATAATATCAAATGCCAAATTTGACAGTGAGAGAGTGAGAGTGAGACTAAGAGTATGACTAAGGCTGAGGGTGAAAGTGAGACTGGTCCGAGTCCGAGTCTGAGACCGAGACCGATATCGAGACTGAGATATAGAGACCGAGACTGACACCAATACCGATACCAAAACCGAGATCAAAACCGAGACCGAAACCGAAAACGAAAGCGAGAGTGTGAGCGTGAGCGGGATAATAGTCGGTAGTTTTTCGAACCCCAAAACGTGAATATTCTGCAAAATCTCACATTCCGAAATTTCGACGATTCCGTTTTGTTAAAGCTACACCTCTAAACCACGCAGCCCCTAAAAAATAATTGTTTTAAAAAATATAGGGATCGTCCCATTTTTTGAAGCAAAACCTCCAAATCACTTTCAAGTACGACCACAACCTTTAAAAAGTTAACATTTTAAAAAATAACAAAATAACAGGAATAATAACACAATCTTAGGCGACCCCCTAAACCATAAAAAACCAGCCTCAAACAATAGATATTTCTAAAAATTGCGAAAATTATCCTCCTTTTTAAAGCAAACTATTCTCAAATGCACACCAAAGACCTAAAGTGTAATTTACAGATTAAGACAACAAATCTTCTTTTAAAAACACTTCTAAACCAGGGTGTACCCCCAACCCAATTGTGTGTTCACGCTTGGCATGAAGACGTGATACAGCAATAATACGTTTTCTTTACGCCAATACTTGTAAAGAGTTTAATTTTGATTGATTGCTTAAACATGCTAACATCACTTCTACAATAGAAATGTCATATACTGAATCAGAGAATACAAAAAAACAGCGAACGAGTAAGGTTTCGTAACGGTTGTTCGACAGCTTTTAATATATTATCTGTGTTAAAAACGGCTGACTCTCTTCTTGTAATATTTTCATAAATTTTGTTATCTTACTTTATTTCAATTTTAAGTATTAACTGCAGGTTTCTATGCAATGTGAATATTAAAATTTAGTACATACATACATTTATGTATCATAATATTTTTAATTTCTATCGTGTTAAAGGTAATAAGAAAATTAATATTTATCAATTATGGTTGGTAATAGATTATTATATTTTTTTTATTAATTTTCTATTTCTTGAATCGATAGTTACTTTATCCAAAACCAGTTTAATACTCAGTAAGCCAATAAATAAGTTACAAATAAATTTATACAATTTACAATAGTTAACCACGCACATACAGTAAAATCTGTTACGCGGAATGGTAAACCTGGTAGAATTGCTTATGTAATGTAACATCCAACTGGCTAACGCAGCAGTTGTACTAGTATTTCTCATTAACGAATAATTGAGTAATATAACTCGATCTGCGGTCGCATGCCCACATCTCTAACTAAGCTAATAAAGGATACACTGGTGCTGTTAGACACCCCAACAAAGCAACCCACCTGCTTGAATTTGTGCCCCAGTACTTGTGTTACATGATTACCGTTGTTCATAAAGATCAAGTTTGCTTAATTATGTTGTTCAAAATATGAAAGTTTAGTTTACACGTAAATTATAACGTCATGCCAACTTACCTAAATATTGCCTTTAGTTTACGTATCCACATTAAAACAGAAAATTGACGATTTAGTAAGTGTTTATTATCATTCAATTTTATTGTTTTAAAAACTACGTACTTCAAAACATGAAAATATCGTAACGGTAAAGAATGATTCAAAAATGTCCATCAACCTTCTTGTATTTCCCCTATTTTAAAAATAATATCCCCTCTCGATATAACGCCCCTGTTCAAGGTAAATTTTTTTAAATATTGCTTGTTTCGGATTACGTCAGTGAACCAACCTATAAATCATATTAACATAACCTTAAAGGTATAACAGTGAACTACCAACATAAATACTTTTTTTCGGTACTATTTTAGCATTTCCGTACTTCATTAAATGGAGATTGTCGTTGAAAACAAAAGTTATCAGTGATAACTTTTAGTCGCAGAAGAGCAAAAAATGTCGTTAAAATTCAATAAGTAAACAAAAACCATGGGCGTACTCAAATCCATTAGGTTATACGTGAAACATATTGGACAAGAGAACTAATTTTTTGGATGAGAATTTAGAAAAAGTTGTTGTTGAGTACTGCAATTCTTAAGTTTTTTATTCAACGGTAATTTTTCGTCTCTTATAGTTTTTTTTTTTTCGTAGAACTTTGTCGTTGTATTAATAAATTTACACGTTGCATTTTCATTAATTCGTGGTTGCTGTATTACATTTCAATAAAAAGAAATATTTTTGCAGTTTCATAAAATTTTTTCGTGATACTTTTAAAACTCATCACCATTCATATTCTACGCTTATGAACTCTGTTTTATTTAATGTTATTATTACATAAGCTTCAATTCCAGTTGACCAAATAAATAATAACTACCTTCGCAAGGTAGATTAAAGTCATACATATGGATGTGTTACCATTCTAAGCTTGTAGCTAATTTGTTTAAAAGTTTAGATATGCGCTAACTATACATTTAAAGAAATAATGCCAAAATTGCTTAATAATTGATTGCCTCATAATTTAAATACTGGCAAAATACTAGACTAGAAATTCGGACTATAGCTGTTTATCACATAAAGATGCAGTTATATTTAAATCAATATATGTGTTCGAACATTTTTTTAAAAACCAACGTGTTACAAAAATGCAAATTTTATTCTTTATTTTTGAACCCTATACAACCCTATATAACCAAAGAGCATGCACGAACCCTGGTTGCTATGTCCATATTCTGCCGTTTTTTGGAAAGAGAGCACCGAGGCCAGGAAACTACTAAATGTACTGTTTCAAGGATGTGCTGATTTGCGCTAATATTGTTTTTTTTGCAATTAGCTTTACAAATCTGTCGGCGAATTTGATTTTGTAATTACAAAGAAAAAATTTTAAGCGGAAAGATGACAAAAAACTTCAAAATTGTTATGGTGTTTGCGAAAAACGCTTTCGAGAATACCAAATTATTATAAAATGGTCAAACAGTGTGCTTAGTGTAAGGTTTTGAATGTTAATAATTAAATAAATTTAATTTAATTTCACAAAGAGTTTTTTAAACAGCTTTGTTTGAAAAGACCACGTTTGGTAGAATCTGCAGTACCAAATACTCGTACATTTCAGGGTATGTTAAATTTATATCTCATACCTATCAAATAGAAACTCAAACGAACTCTAACACAGAAGGTTGCTCTTCGTCGAATGATATTGTACACTGACTTTTAAAGCGATTAAATTCAGAAGATATTAATAAATCGTTGATGTAAAATTAGCACAAATGGATAAAGGTAATCACAAGAAAATTATTATTTTAAACAAATTAAAATTTTAACATCATACGCTGTTTTTGGCAGTTTTCTAGCTAAATTTCCTTGTAGAGTATTCCAAGTTGTTCCAAGCTACGGATCTGATTAGTATAATTGTTATTTTTAAAGCTCTAAACATTAAAAACGTTTATTTATTCACATTATTGTGTAATAATTAAGCTCCTGATAGATTTGACACTTTCAAGCAATTAACTGACATAACCTAAAAAGTAAAAATATACCGCCTTTGTTGATTTAAAATAAAATTTTGACGAAACCTTATCAACTAGCGTGTCGTGCATCCTTCTTACGTTTATATTGCTTCGTGCACTTGTTATAAACAATTTATTTCATGTGCAAATAATGTCATTAGAACAATGAAATTATAGCGACAACTTGCACTAGTGCTATTCTTTAGTCAATTTTTTACTGTAGGGTGTGCAATTTGTTCCGCCGTTTTTTGATAGTTCTTTTCAAAAATTGTGAAATTTTACATAACAGCTGTTTCCTGTTTGCACCCCTAGCATCGCAAGTCGGCTTTAAAAAATATATCAATAAACAGATTGAACGTAACATTCCAGTTTTTAAAAATCATTTCTTGTACTAATTTGTCTGTTACGTTCCATATCTTATTAATGACCGTTTCTTTTATAATCCGAGCCATCACTTTTACAAGTTTTACACTTTTACTACTACACTACACTTTTCCCAACTTCCCCATCTATTTCATCATCGTGTGTATCCCAAAATCTCATTTTAAGATGATTTTAAGCACTTAAGACTGCTTAACACCAAACATTATGAAAAAACTTCAAAATATTTAATTGCTAATAAGCAAAATTTATTTATTTCGTAGTCGTCGCCATGGAAGTTAATATAATTACGTTAATATTATATAAAAATTAATTTTATTCAATAAAATGTCCTTTGAATACCATTCGAGCTCAAATTATTGTAGACAATTTTTGAGCTCTTGTGGTGTTATACATATATAAATATAATTTTATTTTAACACTGCAACTGAGTAACAAAGGTTGCGTCTCTCGTCTATCAACTGTTTTTTGTTTTTTTGACAGTTAGAAACAAAGCGTGTTTTAGATGGGAAACTTCAACATTTCTTACTTTGTTAACGAAAATTTAGTGTTTGCTTTTACGGCAGTTTTCTTTTTGTCTGGTAAGTTGAACTTAACATATAAATAAGTAATTGTTAAAAGATTGTTTTTTTTTAATAAAACGCTTCTTTATCTTTAGTTTTTAGTACATGCTATTCACAATTCTTATAATTTAATGCCCTAAATATTTTATAACCGTGGAAAAAGTATAGTCTGTAAAACGTTTGGAATGGCTATTCCGCACTCGTGCCATATTCCAAACTTGTTATAAAATATACCATTATATTCCAGTAGCTTGTTTATACTTACTCATACCTTCTACGTTTGAAATATTCTCGCGCCAACACAACACCGTGTAATCAAAAATTAAAGAAAGAAAAAATAATTTAAATAAACAACGCGCAGCCGTAATTTGAAATTGTGATGGGCTGTGCAATAGTCTTTTAATCTTTTAATTTTAAAAATGGGTTAAATTTTTTTTTGACTAATAAATTAATTTAAATAGTCTTATGAACTATTTGAAATTTACAGCAGTTAGCATTTGTTGTTTTGATTAAACCATTCATCAATTTTAAACTCTACGGAGTATCTACGAAACCCCCGCCACTTTTCTTGCGTCGGTCAAGAGATGGCGCTTTAATAAAGAACAATTTAATTAAAATACTGGCAACAACGCAGAATCCAAGACGTTTTAGTTATTAAATACGCCCCATATTAAATCAAAACAACTAAAACGTCTTGGATTCTGCGTTGTTGCCAGTATTTTGATTTAATTTTTCTTTACGAAAGCGCCATCTCTTGACCGCCGTAAGAAAAGTGGTCAGGGTTTTCCTAGCCACTCTGTATATTTTCTAGAGGGCGTCTGAGTAAAATTGGGAGATTCAGATTAATAAAACATAAATTTGTAGTTTACTGCAAGGTCTATCGGCTCACACAGTTTTAAAAAATGGCGTAGACGGTTTTTGATGAATAATTTGTTGAAAATTTGTAAAATTTTCAAAACCTACCATTTTTACAATTCTCATATTTCCAATAAAAAACACCATTCTACTTACTAAGGGCTAATGATATGATATATCGATCATATTTTCTTTTTGAGTAATCGGGTATTACAGTGAACATTTTCAAAAGTTCGTAGCGGCTTTCATTTTGAAGATTTAGCATTAGGAGAAAAAACATTTGATTTTTCTTTAGATGCAATACAATGCAATGTCTTGAAAATTTCAAAACATATCCAAAAAAACGACTAATTTCAGTTTATTTTTCCAGTTCCTTTTAAAAACCTTATAAACAACACTCTGAAACTAAAACGCTCTCACATACCACATTTGCTAAAAATCGGTCAAAAGGGCTCGGAGACAGAAGTAAACGAAACCACCCAGGCACGCACGCACGCACTCACCCACCCACAGACCTTTTTGGGGTTTTTGAACCCCAAAACGTGTGTTTCCGCTAAAATCTGAGAACAGAAAATTTGCATGAAAGTACAACTTTCCAAGCTATAGTAGAAATATGGAAAAGTAGAAACTACCATACTTTTCGTTCTAATATAGACCTGATTCCTTAAAAATGATTTAGACAAGAAAATATTTTTATTTCTTAAAGCACAAGCTCTAGAAAACCTTTTCATGATCATACTAATAGTACACCGAAACTGTTCAGCGTAACTATACTTACTTATTCTTGTTCAAAACTTGGTAGTTACCTCGACTTATATAAGTTGCCGTAGCTACAGGACAATCGTAGTTATGACAAATACTGATACTGTTTCAAAACAATACAAAATTGACAGAAGATTTTCTACAATCGTCTTTATAAACAAAAACTTCAATAGAAACTTTACTCAAACTGTAATTAACAACCTGCTTATCTTTCGTGAGTTGTTGAGATTTATAAATTTACTAACGGAAACCGTGGATTACGCCCCACTTTTTTTGATAATAATAAATAAGTTACTTAAGTTGGTAGTGCTGCGGGCCGTGATGGCTTTAATTATTATACATAAGTTGATTTTTTTGGCAAAAGACTCCTAAGGATCTGAAGAAAAACAAAAACTAAAACAGAAGGGAAGAAATTAACCCTCTAAAATATTGCTGCATCTAAAAACTAAGTTCTGACCAAAGAAGTAATAGAGGTTAGGAAGGAGCTTATGCACATTGGCCAGTAAACCTTAAAGGTGTCTGAACATGGCTGCCAAACTGTGACGTAGCGGAAGTGTCACCAGTGGCGGCGTCAGAAAATTATATTTAGAGCATATCGAACAAATTATAATGCTATATGCTGTTTTAGTTGCCAATTTATTATAGAAGGAAACAAAGTACAAGTATTTTATTGCCCATTAAACAAAATTAAATGGGTTAGACGACTTCTTACACTATCCTTAACAGATAAATTCCTACCAATATAAAACAATCGAAATATTGACCTCTCCGCCACTGTCTTAACTTCAAACGTCAAATTGAAATTTATTATTTACATTTGGTAAAATACTTACCTATGGAAAGTTATTCCTTTCTGCTTGTTAATTTATGTACTCGAGCAACCACAGCAAATACAACTAACCATATTTAGTAACAAAATTTGTAAACATACACAACCATCACCGGCACAAATGAATCACCAAAAGTGTCTGGATATGGCGGCGATGACGTCACATCCGTCACAGTGCTTTAAGTGCAACTAACTTGAAACCCTCCTTCCTAACCTCTATTACTTCTTTGGTTCTGACTCTTATTCTACTATTACTCATGAGCACTGTAGCCTAAACAGACATTTTCCATCGTCCTCCGTTTATTAAAGAGAGAGACATGAATTTTCAAAAATTCATAGAAGGCGCCACAGCGAAATTAGTAAACTGACACACGAAATAAATAGTAGCCTATTCTGAGCTCTATAAGCTTACACAGTTAACGAAAATCGTGTGGCTAGCTTTTGAGCAATAGGTTTTGGGCAATGTTAAAACTTTAGAAAACATTTTTAATTCACAGTTTTGTTAAAACATTTTCTTATATCCTACCTACCATTCTATTTTTCTAGGGCTATTGTAATACCAAATTTATTTTCGATCTACTAACTCGTTTCTGAGTAAATACGCGTTAAAGCGGAAATTGTGGAAAAATCGTAGTGTTTCAATTGTAACATTTTAAAGTTAGAGTACTATAAAAAAAAAGCTTCCGATTTGTCTCCTCTATCATATTCTGTTTTTATCTTTTTGAAAATTCTTTTGAGGAAAAGAACTACAAAAAGAAACATCAGAAACATGTCTAACTTCTGTTTCCAGTTCCGTCAAATAAAACTAAATAGTTCGACAACTGTTCGTTGTTCCTAGGTAATATCAAATCTCACATACACACATACACATACAGACCTACAAATTTTGACAACCACTTTTTGTGTTTTCGGTAGTTCAAACCTTATATGTCTTTCCATCAAAATCTCGAAATCGAAAACTTCCGCAATCACAATATGTTCCCATATTGGAAGTATGAGAAAGTCAATAACCGTACGGATTCATTTAAATGCGATGAAGTACTAATGCACTGTACACGCAGCAGTTTTTTTATTTCTTTATCTAACTCCAGCCCGCAACATTTGTTGTTTATGTTAAACAAACTAACCGATTCATTCTATCTCAGAGCTACCCGTAAACATGGGGTTTAACAAATGTATGAGCAATAATAATTGTTCGATATATAGTCGCTAGATAACTGATTTGCGGAATGTCTCAATGTTTCAGTAACATTGTATGACACTTTGTAATAAATTTTTATAAGTGCTTGACCGTTTTCTTCGCAGGCGGGGTCCAAGTTCCTACAAGAACTGTTTGCTGCTAAGAGCGAACAGGAAAGCGGGGGCCTCCGTCACTACAAGTTAACACTCAACGCCTTTAATATATAGATATAAAAGATATAGATAGCTAGATAGATATATAAGGGATGCGAAGTACAAGAATAAGTAATTAATAACATAATAATAAAATGTATTAGTCAACATTTTTACTGTACCTATGATTAAATTCCTTCTTCCCATCAATTTTAAGACATGCTGTTTCTAATGATGTGTTATTTATAGGATTTCAACATTCTACACGGCTTTTTCAATTTTATGTTTCAGGTTTTCAGTAGGTTCGTATACCTCTCCTTAAGTGAAACACAAAAGGAGCTGCTCTCAACCCAACAAATTTCATTATTCCATTGTCTTTTTTATATCGCTATTCAGGAAGCGTCATCATATGAATTCAGGAGAGTGTAAAAAATATTGAAAAAGTCTTCAGGCAGAGGATATTAGAAAAGAATTGCTTTAGAAGTGGAAGGATGATTGTTTTTCAACATGTTCGTTGTATATTGCGTGACATTTAATATCCCGGTCTAATCAAATACATAAGCCGAAGATATATCTTATACGGTTAAAAAATGAAAATTTTGTTTTTTCATATACTTAAATAATGCAAATAAAACATTAATTAAAATTGCCTTTACCTACACTTTTTATTTTACTGTTTAAACTCGAAACCCGTTAAAACTATTTTTCCTTAGTAAGAACAATAAACTGCTAATACGGTAAGAAAATACTAATTTTATCTGCTGAAACTAGTGAAAACTAAACTGATCAAATTGCTTAGTTTCAGAGTTATAGCATCTTAAAGCAGAATTTGAAAAAACGGTTTTATTTAATATCTTCAGAACAGTTTGAACTGAAAATAATTTTAAAACATTTTAAAAATTTTGGATATTTGACAACTTTAAAAACATTAGTAATTTTTCAAAAACTAATACTATTTTTCAAGTTCGAATTTTTTCAATAATTACATAATTTAGAAAATTTTAAAACTTTTTCAAAGTTATGAAAGTTTTAAAGTGGAAAACTTTGAATTAATTTAATATATAATAATAAATAATTAAATTTATATATTTATTTCGTGCATCTTTGTTTAATAAACGGGTGATAATAAAAATTTGTTTATACTAACGGAATCTTTTCCAAAAAAAACAACATAATACGGCGTTTTACTCATAAAAACACTTTAGTTACTAAGTACAATAAGGAAAAGCATAACTTGAAATGAGTTAATGATGTATGCTTGGCGTGTCAGCATTTTAATCCGGCCGAGGTAGGTGCGGGGTAGTGTTTCTCACCGGTGTGCAAGAGAATATGTGGCTAGCTTTGTTTGCTTGTAGTAGACGGTATATGTTATATTATTCAAAATCCTACAAACAGCTTTAATTTTGTCATTGTTGACACGTAAACCGTTAATACTTAAATACACTTGAAAACAAGATAAGTATCTATTTCTAAGGTATAGCAAAGTCCAGGCAAAGTGCTTTGCTCATTCTTATCTTTTTTGACTTGCCTGGTTGGCCGAACATAAATGCAGTGTTAATTAAAATTCAACAAAAAATCTTTAATATTTGAATATCAGTCGTGTCTGAAATATTGTGAAAAATTCTTTTTCAAACTAAATTTCAACACTCTGTGTCTCAGGAACTATGAAGCAGTGGACAAAAATTTATTGAAAAAATGGTCTTAATTTTGTACGGATTGACTAGTGCACCGGTGGCGGCTTCCAATATTTTGCCGGTTTGACGTCATCGTGTTGCATGTTACGTATTTTACCGGCTACCGGGCGGTAATGTAGTAGCCTAAAAGCACATTCTATTGTTATGTGGCACATTTTGCGTGTTTATCAATGATGAAAAAGCTGTCATAGACTCTCTAGTACTTCTTTATTAAAGACTAATGTAGTGAGGTTATATTTTAGGCTTTTTCCACATAATTGTAATTAAAGTTTACTAAGTTTGATCTGAATACGGTATTATGCAGGAGTTTATTGTTGGGCAAAAATTTAAAACATTAAAATCTTAGAAGATGCAATTCCAGGAAGGACTGTTTTTCATTAGACTTAGAGTTTTAGAAGATGGCCATAGCTTAGAAGTAGCACATTGTAATTCTAAGCACAACCATGAAATTGTACAGGTGGTAAAATTTACTAAAATTAATGAGAATAGTATAGTGAACAATTTAATACTTTAGGAAAGTTATGGACATTATTCTGCAGAAAAACTACCGAGGATGTTAAAAATAGCCCAAGACTTTTAGATTTGTGTTCTGTTTATGTTTAATTATATTTTTTTTAATAAAATGTTTGTTTTATTTTGTTTAGTTGTTGTCAATCGAGTGCTTAAAAATACTGTAGATACCTACTAGGTAAAAGTATAAAATAAATTTGCAGGAATTTTGGTTGTTTAAATCATGATTTCATATTCATAGTTGTTTATGTGAGCATAGATTTAACTAATCCTTTGGTTTTGTTCATGTTTCATTTGAATTTTTCTATTATAATGTTGTATTTTGTTTGGTTAGATTATTGTTGTCAATATAGTGCTTAAAAATATTGTAGATACTAAAAAAAGACTTGAATACATTTTAAAAAGTTCATCGCTAAAAGTGCTACTATTACGACACACGATGAAGTCATACCGGCAAAATGTTGAAAGCCGGCACCGGCGCACTAGTCACTGCGAATTTCGTATGAAGAATCTCCTGCATAAATTACGGCAGTTATTTTACAATCACCTTGTAAACAAAGCTATGTTAAAGCTTTGTTCGAATGTATTGTATTTTAAAAAGAGAATGATTTTTAGAAATAACGTTTTTAGTTTGGCAGTAAGAGTGCTTGGAAACTGTTTCTTAAGAGAGAGAGCGATTTACGACATTTGCAGATAATTATAACTTTTTGGGGATAGTGGTGTACTAAGGGATGCTCAGAGGTGAAGTTTTTAAAATATCAGATAATTCTTGTCTTTAAAACAATAAAAAAAACAATATTTAAGTTGAGGGAGTGCGCTGTAGTGTTATGTGCGGGTGATATTTTTAAAATAGGAATATTTGTCAATTTTTAGTGTCTACATTTTTAAAGAGTAGGTGCATACCATGGGGTTGTTATTAAATTATTTTTTAAGTAACAGAAACAATATTTAAGTTGAGGGAGTGCGCTGAGTGTTATGTGCGGGTGACATTTTTAAATAGGGATATTTGTCACAGTTTAGGGTTTACGTTTTTAGAGAGTAGGTGCATACTATGGGGTTGTTATTAAATTATTTTTTAAGTGGGTATTTCAAAATTAACGTGTTGGAAAATGTTAAGTATTTTACAGTTTTAACGCAAAAAAGAAAGAGCATATATTATACATAGAACGTAAAGTTTTACGTCAATTTAAAATTGTTAAATAGAATCATTTTAATGGAAGAAAACTTTTGCTATTTTTACTCATAATTAGACATCAAAGACCCAGATTCCAATAGAGTTCGTATATTATCTGAATAAAGCATCCAGATGAAAGGCTTTTAAACTCGAAGTGATGACGGCTGGCGCATAACTTATTATTTAGTTATCCACTTCATAATTAGCACTTCAGCTCTTAATAACATTTCGAGCAGCTTATAAACTACAGTACTAGTAACACAGGCATTTAAAAATATGCTAGATGTAAGCTAGTAGAATAAGAAAATACTTTGTATAATTATCTCCCTTATATGCATATTATAATATAATATTAAAACGCTTTTGTTTGCGTTTCCTGTAAGTAGCAAAACACTTGCCAGAAAATAAGTGGGTTCTCATTATTTATTTTTTACTTGAAGTTATAATAGTACGCAGTGGCGGTCCGTGAAGTTCAAAACTGGTTACGCATAAATGCAAACATAATTCATACTTACTTAAAGAAACTATACTAAGTATTTATTATACATTACAAATTATACATTTAATATTAGTAATAATAAAACTTAGGATTTATAAAGAAAATTCAAAACCCTTTAGTTCTCACAAGAACTTTTGTACTCTAAATGTACATTTCGACTGCTAAGCAGTCATCATCAGTAGAAAAAATACAAAAAGGAGAACTACAGCGAAAACTGAAATCACAGTTACGGTGCAGAAACGTCCCTTGTGCTTGGTAAGTCAGAACTCACGCATTGTCGATGCGTGCGTCGGTTTTTATGGTTTCGTGGATCCTCGGTTCTATTTGCCGTGCGTGCGTTGAACTTAAGTAATGATGAATTTGGAATTAGGCCAGTTTTCGCTGTAGTTCTCCTTTTTGTATTTTTTCTACTGATGATGACTGCTTAGCAGTCGAAATGTACATTTAGAGTACAAAAGTTCTTGTGAGAACTAAAGGGTTTTGAATTTTCTTTATTTAATTTTCTCACAGTTGCTCATTTATATTTACTTAGGATTTATGTAAAATCAAACCTTCGTTCCTTCATATCAGCAAAGTTATCGATTATTTCCTCATAGGTACTACCATTCTTCTTTTTCTAACTTTCAAACTAAATTCTTTTCAACTGCTCTTAAGGATAACCTTGTTAATATAGTTTTTGTAATTGTATTTCTACAATATGTTTTCAGACGCCTTAACGCTGAAATGTCAAAAATATAACTAATAGGTTACGTTTTATTCGTTGGAAATAAATTACATCGATACATTGCAAGAGATACACCAATAAAAATGTAAAAAGAAATTATAATGTAAAAATAAGGAATTGACAACGATTAGATTTGCAATGTGCTACCAACAAACGTCCAGTGACGGCTCGTGGGTTTATAAACAGGTAAAGCGTTTTGTTAAAAAACAATTTGGTTTTTCCCAAACGCCGTGGCGGAGGGGCGTAAAGCACTGGCAACTATTTCAACATCTAATAACTGCATCTACAGATTAACCACTACGAGAGCGGTTAAAAGACTTGCTCTCAATGAAACACCGACACTTTGTTATCTGAGAAATACTTATAAAGTGCTCTAAGCAAAATGCGAAACGCTGAAAATATCGAGGCATGATCTACATGACGCCAACGGTAGGTTGGGGCGGGGGGGGGATACGTTGTCATGGCAACCACATACTTTGTTGCAGTGATAAAAAAGTCACATAATTAGCCTCACTTCACTATGTAGACATATGTAATGTGTTGGATGACCAATAATGCACGCGTGTTGCAGCTTCGATAGCTAACATCGAAAGAGAATGGTGTTAATAAGTTAAATATGAAAAATTGTATTTAAAAAGCGAAACGTCACGAAATGAGACCAACTATTTATAGGTATATTAAAAACACTGATCTTCGGATGTCTCAGCATCGGCTGTCTATGTCTGCGGCCACAGATGCTTTTGGTTTTACATAGTGCTAGTCTTTTGTTTGCAGTAGGAACCGAAACCCCAGACAGAGAGGCCACTGCGTTTACTCCCGTGATTATTTACAAGCAGCAAATGTGACTTTCGGCAGTATTTAAAAACTCTTCAGTAATTTATTTTGTATTTGTATACTATTTTTCAACAGTCGTCAAAGTACAAAACCAAAAATAATAGCTTAAAGTTAAATTTATGTAGACAAAGACAGTAGAAAATAAAGATCACAAATGAGAAATATCATAAATTTTTTTTCAAGAAAATAATTGTAAAAACTTTTATTTACATCATAAAAAATAAATGCATTTAACAATCGAACTTTATTTTCAATATTTGTCTTTTTTTAAATTTTGAATGCAACATCAAAAACATATTATGTGTTTTACATACTAAATTCGAAAAATGTATAATAAACTAAAACTAAGCTTCAAACATATTTAAATTACTGAGTTAAGAAATTATTTATCAGTCGCAACAAATGAAAAAACTGCATTTATCCAACATCAAATACGAATAAATCGAAGAAATCATCGTATGTTATGGAAGAATTTTGCTAACTGGTAATGGTAAACTAAAGTCAGAAATTGCAGATAATATAAAAGATGTTAATTTTATAAACAATTTCCTTAAAACACTAACAAAACACTAAATTATTTTCTTCGAAGCAAAACCGTAAATGTGCAGCAAAATCAACCTCATAGCCAAGCAACAGTTGAAGAATGTCATAAAATTGTCGGTAACTTAAAGTCTACTGCTACTGGTATAGACGGTAACAATGCAAAGATGTTAAAATTAGCACTACCAATTTGTAAACATTTTCTTACCCATGTTATTAAGTTCTCACTTACTATCGGCAGTATTCCTGTAATATAGAAGAAAGCTATAATTAATCCATTACCAAAAGTTAGTAGAGCAAAAGAACTAAAATATATTAGCATTCTGCGGTCATGTCAAAAAAGTTAGAAAAAATTGGTAATCATCTCTTAGTCAAGCACGTTCATAATAATAAATTATTACCTAATATTAAATCAGGGTTTCGTTCTAACCACAGCACTACTACCGCAGTGATTAAGATAACAGCCGATTTAACTAGAAGAAAATTATCTTGTACTAATGGATTATAATAAGGCATTCGATATTATTGATCTTGTTACTTATCTGACCGACTTCAAGTGGTTAAAATTGATAACCAGATGTCAAAAGAACACGCAGTTACACATGAAATACCCCAAGGCAGTATTTTAGATCTTACATTATTTACAATCTTTACTGCAGCTCTACTGAATGTGTTAAAACATCAGTGGAATATGCATCTTCATGCAGATGACATAGAAATGTCTAATAAATCGTGTTCACCGGAACAAGTAAATGATCATATTTTCCAACGTAACATCAATTTACAGAGCATACTGGGTTATGTTTGAATGCTGGAAAATCTGTAGTAATGTATATTGAGTGAGATACTGCTGTAACTAAATCAAATAACAATTTACGAAATGAAATTGTGTTAAATAATAATGTTTTAAACGTTAGAGATAGTGCACGTGTACTTAGAATAATAATAATTAATCGATAAAAATTTTGAAAAACATGTCAAAAACTGCAGTGAATGCTACGAAAAACTAAAGCCTCTTTGGAAATTTAAAAATATTCTACCACAAGACGTCGAATGGAACCTGGTCAGTGCCCTCATTTTTAAGTCATCTTGACTACACACGCGCTGTGTTCTATAGTTTATTAACAACTAGCATGAAAAAGCAAATAGATTGCAAGTACTTCAAAACCGTTGTTTAATGTTTGCATATCAAATTAATCGTGTAGAGCATGTTACGCCGTATTATAACAGTTTACATATATTTAAATTAGAATACAGATTTGCGTTTTTATATTGATAAATGTTGTACAATATTTTACAATTAAATAAACCATCTTATTTATATAATCTGTTAGTAAAACAATTAATAGTAGACTTAGTTAAATGGAAGAGGTTCATAAACTTATATCATTCAACAGCATAAAATCAGTAAATTTGAAAATTGGTTTCATTACATTGCTTCAAAATTAATTAATTTGTTCAATATTTGTTCGCTTGCTAAATTTAAAGGCACATATAAAGTCTGTTTATCAAATAGACAAACTGTTACATCACAATAATTTCCTATAAGATTGTTATGTAAGATTGGATTTTTTAGGGAAAGGTGAATAACAGAAATACCGATCTTTCTTCCTTGAACAAGTACTTTAATTATTTTCTTTTTATTTTCTTTGTACTTTTCTTATTGTTTATTTTTTCATTCTAATTAGATTAATAAATTGTATTCTTATTTTTACAATGGATACCGCAATTATTGAAAATAAAACTAGTAATTGTAAAACTCACCTTTTCTGTAAATATTTCGAAGTCTTTTGTAATCAGTTTTTGGGTGTAAGCAAGAAACCCGTGACAAGCAGCATAGAAACTTCTTAGCAACCTAAATTCATACGTTCCAAAGCCTTAAAAGATCCGTTCTTCTATAACAACTGACAACTTACGTGCTTCGTATAAACGAGAATAGTAGGTAAATCCTGTAAATATCCCTTATTTTCGCGTTTGAAAGGCGTCACGAAAAACTCCGTGTCAGCGGTTCTGCGGAGAAAGCGATCGGATAAAAAATTGCTTGGTAAAGAACTCAGATAGAGACCGATAGGTAAAGAGACAGTTCAGAAAAAGTTTGATGAAAAAATTTCAGCCCCATTCGTAGTAAAAGTTGCAGCAGTTCGCAAGTTTCCGAAACAGTATTAAACTTTAGAGTTAAACTAAATGTTTTCTTATACTAAAAATGTACCAAAAGTAATAGTTATAATATTAAAACGCATCTATTAATGCGGAGTTTTGCTCAGTGCACACCACACCACCGATAAATCAAATGCTAATATGGATGAGATTCGAGTACTGTGTAACACGGGTCACTCATGACAATTTAATGAACTCCTAAATTTACCAAATGCATTAGTACTTCAAGTCGTTATTGATTCAGCGTGCTGTTGGTTGATTTCAGCCCGGTTTAATACGTGACGAAGGTTCAACCTCGATTATTGCAATAACGCATTCAAAGACAGGTGTATAGGTGAATAGGTAAGGGAATATAAAAAATACAGTATTATAAGATCTGTTTTGATTAAGCTCAAGCTCTTTAGAAAAAAGTTGAATAACTGCTTCTCATAACTCATAGATCGTTCCAAATGATTTCGAGCAGATAATAAAATAAATGTTGAGCAGATGTATTACATTTCCGCTGATAATGCAGTTCTCCTCTTTTCGGGCGCGTCGCTTAGACGCCGAAAGAGATAAAATTGACTTACAAAAAACACTTTATCAGAAATTTCTAAATTGCAAAACTGCGTCTATTTTACTGCATCTGTAAGCAAGCCACGCAGCAACAATAGTACCACACCAGTTACTAAAAATCCAAAATCCAATGCAGCGTAAGATGAAATTATTTAATAATAAATTATTTATTAAAGAATATAAAAATACCTGTTGACTTAAATTGTTTAAAATATATGCAAGCTGTGGAGTCAATTACATAATTATAAATGAAGGGCTTACGAATCCGCTCCGTATCGCAAAAGTTTCTAAATTAATTTTTAAAAAATATATAATAGAGTAGTCGCATCAAATTATCACCCCATAATAGAAACTTAACAGAAATAATCAACAAAAGTTTCTTAACTTTTTACTTTCGTATACCTCCAGTAAAGCAAAGTATCGAATTCTTGAAAATTTACAAAATAAAGATTTTAAATTAAATAATGTTTTGGATTTCCACGCACGCAAAAAATTGTGTTTAAAAAATGTCTGTTTGTGGGTGGGTGGGCGAGTGGATGGGTATGCGGGAATTTGCGCTACATAACTCCCAAACGGATGGTCCGATTTCGATGAGCTTCGGAATATAAGGGTATATTAAAAATCCATCGAGGAAATAAAAAAATAGAAAAAATTAAAACCGGAAGCGGAAGTTGGACATGTGTCTTTTTCTAGCATTATTTTGGAAAACATATTTTATAAATCTTAATTTCGAATCTTAGAAGAATGTACGGCATATCTAACGCCTTTTTTCTAGCTTCTAAATGGTGATTGTTGAAAATTCTGAATTTAGTGCCTTTTTGAGGGTTCAAATATTTTATAGTAATAGCCCTATAGAGACACAGTGTTATTTTGCACCAAGATTTTCAAAAAACTAAAAATTGTGAATTGAAAAATATATTCAAAATTTTTAAAACTTTAGAAAAACAATTGCTCAAAAACAGAGACAACATTTTTTTTGAAATTTTGTAAGCGCAACAAAATTGGGATGAGCTACAATTTGATTTTTATCGCAGCCCGCTAATTGCTATGTTACGCCTTCTATAAACTTTTGAAAATTTGGGTAAAACGCTTATTTACTCAAAAATGAGTTATCAGATCGGGATAAAATTTTATTCTGAAAATGCGCTAGAAATACACAATGCTAAAAGCTACGATAGCGTTTGAAACTAGTAAAACTGTGAAGTAAAAAATATCCAAATTTTGACTTTTTCAAAAACATATTGTTCAAAAACCGACTATACGATTTTTTTTAAATTTTATATAAATGGAGCTAGAAATGAACTATAATTTAGTTCGTTTTTTAGTAGCTAATTGATCTGTAATGCTTTCGATGAATTTTTGAAAATCGAATATTTAAGCATCTTTGTTTAATAAACGGCAGATCATAAAAAAATTCTATTTGAGCTAAATTGCTCATGAGTAACAGAATAAAAGTCACAACTTAATTTTTACGTGTAGCAGTTTTTGGGGTTAATTTATCCTCTACCACCAAATTTTTGGTGTACGAATTTGTTTTTCCGGTTTTGGTGTCTTTAATCCCAAGTAATCTTTTACAAAAATTGCAAAAATCGTTTTTTTACTTAGTTAATTCTTCCTCGTTTTTACTGCTTTAGCAATGTTGAGGTCATTGGTTACGGCTTCGCTTGAACTGTCTACTTCCATCCCCTCCGGTCTTGCGCGACCCTTTTTGCTTCCTGCCACTGTATTCCCATGGAGGACTCCTATGGAGGACTCTTGCTACTTGCCGATCTAGCGCTTCTTCAGTATTCCTTTTTTTTTTCCACCATCTGTTTTTCCCATGCTCTCTTTCTTATGCTTTTTTTCCATTATGTCCTTCTACAATTTTTTTTGTAAACGAACTCCGGTTTTCGTTTTCTTTTGTCCTAAGGAATCATTTTCCAAAAAATTAAAAAATCGTTTGTTTTAACATTGACATATTCGGTTACTTATAGTATGACGCGCAGCTGATGATGCCTCAGTTATGATATCTCGGATGTGAGATATAAAGATAGAGACATTGTTTGTTGTGATAATCTGCGACAAGAAAAATTTTTATTACCTCTCAGAGGGGTTCATGCTACCCCGTGGTTAAAAGTAAAAGCCCAGAAAAGTGTTAAGCGCATGTAAGTTGAATTACCAAGTTTTGCATATTTTAATTAGGTTAAGCATTTTAAGTTTAAAATAATTAAAACCCGGAGGGGGCTATTTTAAGTATAAAATAGACGCCTAAAATAGTCAATTTAAACACTAAAAATAAGTTCCTTACAATTTCTAATTGGGCAGCTTTAGGCACTTAATTTTTTTTATTTCGATTTACGTTTTCTTAGTAGGGTATTAAATATTAATACTTAATGGAATCTTTTGCAACCAATTTCTATCCGAAAAGTTTGTTGAAACATTTTCTTACCGTAAATGCAAATTAAACTATTTAAAAAAAAACCTTGACGACCTAACATTCTCCCCCATCGTGAGGAACAGTGTCGTTTTCCTCACTATCTTCAAGGTCGAGGCAACATAACTTTGTTACAGGTCGTCGGTATGTCCCAGATTGCGTTTTTACCTCAGAAACTCTTACCATCTGGACCAGGAAAAACTGCTGTAACTTTCCCTAATTTCCAACGATTTCGTGGAGCATTTTCGTCAACTATTATGACAATGTCATTAATTTTCAGAGTTCTTCCGTCATCTGTCCATTTAGTTCATCGTGTTAGGGTAGGCAAATACTCTTTTATCTAACGTTTCCAAACATTATCTACAAAATGTTGTGATTTTCGCCATTCTCTTCGAAAACAATATTTGTCTTCAAATTTCCCTGGTGATCCTTCGCCACTTGATGATCCCAGTAAAAAAAGATTGGGCGTTAATGCTTCTGGATCTGCAGGATCTACCGAGACGTGCGTCAATGGTCTGGAGTTGACAATATTCTCGGCTTCCGCAAAGAGTGTTAATAGAAGTTCATCCTTTAATAATTGACCATTTAAAATAACATAGAAAACCCTCTTAATAGAGCGTACTAGTCTTTCCCACGTGCCACCCATATGAGGTGCACCAGGCGGTATAAACTTCCATTCAATACCTTTTGAGGTCATCGTTTGATTCAGCTTTGTTTGATCTAGTTCTCTGACTGCTTTGCGAAGCTCTTTATCAGCTCCTCGAAAACTTGTTCCATTGTTAGAAACAAATTGTTTTGATAGGCCCCTCCTAGAAATCATTCTGCGGATTGCCATAATCGCTGAATCAGTCATCAATGAGTGTGATACTTCCAGATGAACTGCTCTTATCGTCAGACAGGTCAAAATCACCCCCCATCTTTTCTCTCGTCGCCGTCCAACTGTTACCATTAGCGGACCAAAGTAGTCAATTCCAGTATAGGTAAATGGTTTTACGTTTGAATTTAGTCTTTCAGTAGGTAGCAGTCCCATTATTGGTACTTCCGGTGTTGCCGGTTTATTCCGACATTTTTGGCAACATTTAAAGGCTAATTTCACGGCGGCTCTGCCATCTATAACCCAGAATTTCTGTCTTACTTCGTTCAACACAGATTCTATTCCGTGGTGTGCAAATTTTTCATGGACATGTTGTAACAGCAGTCTGGTGAATTTGTGTTTCGGGTGCAAAATATATGGTCGTCTGGTAGTGTTTTCCATACTGTCGGCAAAGTCTGTCCTACCACTTAGTACCAACAAACCACGTTCGTCGATCGCTGGCGAGAGTCGTTTAAGTCTACTTTGACGACTTAGTCCTGTTTTCTTTTTCAGTGCTTCGATGTCGTCGGAGAAGCTTTCACGTTGGCACTGCTGTATCCATCTAATTTCTGCGTCTGACAGTTCTTTTACAGTTGGTTGCTGTAAAATTTGGCAAGCAGTTTTTCCAGTTCTTGTCGTTAATAACCTAACAAATTTTAAAACCCATGCTGTAGTTCTAGTCAACTTACTCCATTTTGGAAAGCGTTGAATATCTGGCAGACCTTCATAAATCCCAACAATTACTGCAAAAAAATCGCGTTGTGGGGGTAAAGTTGTTTCATCGTCAGAAGTGCAATCTGATTTAACCAGCTTATTAGTTGGCCATGTAGTTTCGTCGAGATTTGATAAAAATTCAGGTCCAGAAACCATGTTTTAAAACTGGTCATCTTACACCCGTCTCCTGTGTATGTCCTTGTAGCTTCGTCAGCTGCATTTAATTTAGAAGGAACCCAATGCCAGTCGCTTACCTCACTTAACTCTTTAATTTCTTCTACTCGATGAGACTCAAACTGTCCCAACCGACTTCCGTCTCCATTTATCCAGTGCAACACTGTTGTCGAGTCAGTACAAAAGTACGTTGTGTCGATGTGAATTTCAAGTTCTCGGTTTCTACAGCTACTCAGTCAGTATAAGCAGTATAAGCAGTATATAGAAGGAAGGCGTGGAGTGGGAAGAAAACGGACATCGCATCGTGGTTACGGAACATCAAGAATTGGACCGGGATGAACATACACGAGCTATTTAGAACAGCAGAAGACAGAGAGTCAGAGGTGTTGCTTAGATAGAGATAATGTCTCGTCATTTTTAGTAATTATCGTTTGTTAGGATTGAGGATGCACTTGAGGGTGGTTTATAGGTGTTGCATTAATATAACAAAAGATTATCGTACATTTTTAGAAATTGTAATTTTGCACTTGAGTGTGATTTAGAGGTGTCTGCATTTAAGAAGATGTATTTCGACATATTCAGAAACAAAATAAAATTTGAATGTTCCGGTTGTACTAGAGAGTGGTCTAGAGTTGTTGCTTTATAGAAGCGGATAATTGACGTTATTTTAAAATATATTGAATTGTTATGATTGCAGATTTACTTGATGTCGAATTAGAGGAGTTCTTTTGATAAAGAAAATTGTTCTCGTCATTTTTAGAAATTGTTAATTGTTGAGATTGCGAATGCTTTGAGGATGGTGCACCCATGAGTTTTAAACAATTTAATAAAATTTAAAACGACGTGAATCATCCTTTTAATCAAAGAAACACCTCAAAACCACTCTCAACCCAAACCATATAAAATATATAATAATGACTATTCTTCATCTAAGCAATACCTCTAAAGCATCTTCGGGTAGTCTTCTTTGGTAAGTATAAAAGCTTTTCCGCTGGCTCAAAATGGTACGAACCCTATTTGGTACGATGTTAAAGCTTGTTAGTGTACTCTCTGCTTTATCTCGACTTGAGACTATATTTAAAGGTGTAGCAGATGTAAGCTAGTTGTATGTTGTTATAATCGATACAGAAAGCAGGCAAAGATTAAGAATTTAATATGGCGTCTATTTAAGTAAACAATATAAAAAGTTTAATATACATTATAACTGTTTGACTGTTAAATTTTTTAAAATAGCGTGCCACGGCTTTAAACCGGGCTTTGCGTAGATCGCTACAAAACAGACAGTGTGCAGATACAAAGTGCTAAGTTAATCCTTTGCCAGTTCTGAATCAGCTCCTACAAAGTTGGTACTATTTTCGTGAAACAACCATAAAGTCATACGTATGACTCTATGATTTTGCAACTCTCACCTTTACGGTCGTTAATCATAATGGGACCAGTAACGTTAAAAAATAGTGCTGGTTAAACACGTGAAACTGGTAGAGAATCGGAAGCGTTTATGAAATTTATGCACATATTGTTGGGCTCACAAATATTTTTAAGTTGTTCTCTAATAATAGAAAGTAACAGCGCACCTGCATAAAGTAGCTACTTTTGGTCTCAGGACGTTATCAGTTTAGCAAGATAGTGCTTTGCTGATTTTAGTTTATTTTTGCGTGGGTTCAAAATAGGAGTTTTTGAGTCTACCGCAAACACAAATGATCCTATTAACGTTAAGCAACCAATTTAAACTATTGCTATTGCTATTGCTATTGCACCAGTGGGCTTGATTGGCCTGTTTAAGCTATGGTACTAAAAGACATGAAAGAATGAATTCTTTTTACTAAGGAAATCTTGAAATTTCTTGAAAGAAGTAGTCCGCGAACTTGTTCAGCTGTGCACTGGTGAAACTTATATCGAAAACCTAGGCAACAAAGAATGGTCCTTTTCTAGTCGTGGTAACTTAGAGAAATGCAAGACTGGGAAAGAATGAAGGTTATTCGAATGCACGGTGGCATAGGAATCCGATTAAGAGGTTAATTGCTGTAAATTTATAATGAAACGTTGCAGAAAAATTGGCTTCTATCAGTTGTAAAAGATGAAGTCCTCTGGAAAGAATATTAGCAATATTTCGTTTTGTGGACGTGGTTTCAAAAAGTATGTGCTAAAAGGGCTCTGAGATTAAACCAGAGAACACAATACATAAAGCTTTTATGTAAAGCTTTTATAACTTAGTTCACGACGTAGGGTTTCTCCATGAAGTTCTAGAGTGAAAATGGTGAGAGGTTTCAGTAGAAAAACCTTGGCTTTCACGTATACGTTAACGTGGATTTGACCGTCTTAGTTGAGTAGATAAATGTAAACTTATGCATCGTATCCATAAACAGATACATAAGAAAACCTATGCATATCAATAGGTGACTGATTTTTGCAATAACTGTCTAGAAATTTGTACCTCGTTGAAGACGACAAGTTCATTCCTGTTTGACTATGATGGCAAGGATTCTCACCTCGGTGAGAGGCGTAAGCAAAACCGGTTGTGCCGACGTTGAAATGTTTGCTTCATGTGATTGATGTCAACTCGAAACGTTCACCTTTTCTCGGAGAGATTTAAGGTTTTCCTAATTTGAAGCAAAAAGGCCGGGTGACTGATGTTATTAGTCCCAAAGATTAGTTCCTAACACCCGAGCGACGCGACTGTACGCTAACTATGAAATAGTTCAGCACCGGTTACCTAGCAGCCAATATGTCTCGAAGACTCCGCGCTTTAGAAATTTGACTAGATGAAATACTGTCTGCTTGGGGAATCAATTGGCAGGTAAATATGCGGTTCAATAAAAATGGCTTAAATAGTGAGAATATAATTAAAGTGTCAAACCAGGGGACTCTGTTTAAGTACCGGTCGCTATTACCAGATCGGTGAGCAACCTACCTGGCGAAGTCTAATTGACCAGTACCAAAAAGTGGTAGTTTGCGCTATTTTGAAAAGTCTTATAAGCAACTGATATGTTGTCAAGGGTGCCGGAGCAACCCTGCGAGGTAATTGCAACTTTGGACCTGGGTATGGGAAAAACTCTTGCTGGTCTGTAGAGCTCAGACACTGATCTGCATATTTAATATAAATTTAAGTAGCGCCGATTCAACCAGAGAGGACCAGGTCTCGCAGCCCAGATGTACTTATAGCGTGTTCTTGATTTGTCTTAAGCAAGTTCGTTAAATAAGCGTTTTTCAATCCTTTCTCAAAAGTGACGGTGGCGAAGTAAGCTTACGGCAGGTGCCATCATGTTAAAATAAACAATCTTATGGCTCGTCATTGTAACTTTGTATGCTAAGCATTCATTTTGTATATGGATGAATATTTAATCGTCCCAGAACGATGTTTCCATCCAAAGCTGTTGCAATACAACTTTTGCATCAATTGTGTAAAAGCTTAGTGTTCCAAAAAAAGCAAAACATTTGGCAAGTCTCGGAGAGCAGAAATTGTTTAGTCATTACTTCGCCAAAAGGCTAATAAATTAAATGTATTGGTTGATCGGTTTAAAGGTCTAAATTATATAAAACATGTTTGGGCGTTTGTAGGTTAGAAACTCTAGTATATCTTGATGAATTGTCGATATTCACATACGACGCGACGTCTGAATTTTTGTAGATCTATTTGCGTAGCCTGAAACAGTTGACACTTAGAGTAGTTTGGCAAATAGTTCACGCTGATCAAACATGCAACACCTATGAGAAATTCGCTGAGAAAACATCTGCCTTAATAGAAATATTTTGAATGATTTGGTTACACTCGGCCCCTGCTTGATTCTACTTAAATGCGGATTGCAAATAATGAGGCAGAAAATTAATAAAAAATATACGGTGGCTAGACCTTCCTCCTGTAGTATGCTGGATGCGAGAAGTAATAAAAGTTTTGAAAGATTAGGGTATCGCGACTGACATATGCCGTAAGTCATACTCTTTCATAGAAGTACTATACCGATTACCTAAGGTTTGGTTTGCTAGTTGAAAAAAAATCTCGAAGAACGCCACCTTAAATGAGATTGAAGGAGTGAAGCGTTCATCGGGGACTTGTTTAGTCGTTTCGGCAAAATGTGCTTCACAAGCGTTCTTTTCAGCCAGGCCTTTTTAAAATTTAACGATTGGATCTTGAACATCATCGATACAAGTATTGGACCAAAAATTACTTATCTAAATCGTGTTTTTTAAGAGTAAGAAAATTCGAACCTACATGGACTGGTCCTCTGAAAAAAAGATTTCAGAAGACCGCGACTCTAGCAAAAGTCCAATTTCATCAAATGAAAAAAATTAGATTCCATCACATCACCTTGCATGAAAAAAAAAAACTTTAACAAATTTTCTAATGAATGTGGAGGTATGTTATAATCAACGTTTAAAAATTTTAAAACACATGTAACCCACATGTTACAAAAACAGAAGATAAAGAGCAGCCTCGGAGTTCATACACGAGCGTTGCTCTTGAGCTAGCTTTAAATCCGACTTTATAAAGTGATAAGTACAAAGTACGTTTTCCTTGAGGTGTAGCTTATGCCGTCTAAAATCGTATAACGAGAAATGGGAATGCATTTTTGCTATAGAATAAAAGTTTTAAATAATATATTGAAGTATTAACACTTCGCTTATCACACTACACAAACAGGAAAGACAGTTTCCATGAACAATTATTTTTAACTGAAAGACAATATTTTAATAACGTAGTTACGTTATTACCCAATTTAATTAAATAGAAAGTTAATAATGATTGCTATTCAATTGCATTTGCATTTTAATAATGCTTCTTTGGCATCATGCTATACTATACTTACCCAACAGAGTATTGCTTTTTATCAGATATTTTTTATTTAAAAGAAACAATTTTACAGCAATGAATATAATGTAATAATAAAGTTATTAACCAGTGAGGTAATCCAAATTTGAGTATCAATTTCGGTTTTTGTACTAAATCGTTATCATTATACATTGCAACTTAATTAAAATACTGTTTAGTCAACAATTGAACAAAATTCTTTCGTTTAAAAGAGAAATTGTGTTTATATTGATGTGTTGTAGTTGTGTGTTGTAGTTGTATAAACAACCCCAAAATTTTTTTTTCTGATTTATATTTATTATGAATACTGATGAAATGCAGTCTCACGCCTCAAGTATAAAAAGCTTGGAACTAACATTCTTAAGAGAGCAATGCCAATTGGTTCAATACTGATTTTATGCAACAATTCGGTCTGTTTAAAAAAAAATTTCCAAACGAAACAAACATTATTTTTATTCTTTGGGACTTTTGCGGTTTCTCAAACTATCATTAGAATTTACTTTCGGCTTAGACCGCGTCGTCATTTGTAGGTTATACTCAGCATCATCAGGTGAGGACCGTTCTGAAGCTTGTCTGCTTTTACAAGCATTTGCTCTAAAAGTTTAAACGATAGTTGTTTGTGGACCCTGTCTGCCTAAACAAAACCGTGTGCTTGAACCTCGAACACAGATTTGATCTTAAAGTATCTTTTTGGTCAGGACAAGAATATTTAATCGTCTTATGCTTGTAAGCTGTTTGTAAACCTATACAAATTGACGTTTTAGAAAACATTGCAGCTTGCATATTTAGAGTGATTGGAGCACTGAATTCAAATCCGGGATGCGGAAGTATTTAAACAACTTCGATCTAGTCGGACAGAACTGCAGAGTTCTGGTTGGCTGTCAGTATTGGGCGAAGGTGAATTCGGTAGAGCGTGATCGTGAAATCGATGATGCTTACGCGTCCTTAGAAGATACTCTACTAGAGTTTAGCTTTTCTAAAACCATCCTCTCTGTTTATGTTATTTGGTTAATTCTCAATCAATTGCTTCACGTATGATACGAAGAAAGTAATAAGGTACACTTGTCAGTATTCGAAAATTCTCAAAGTCCATCTTATGCCCAGCGCATTATACTCAAGAACTCTATCACAACTCGTATCTATGGTTTACTTAAAATACACAAAGTTGGAGTTTCACTCAGACCTATTGTAAGTGCTATTAATTCTACTTAGCCACTAAGCTTTGCCCACTTGGTGGCAATACAAAATTTGACATAAGGAATTCCTGTGACTTTGTCAACAAGATCAAAAACTTACGGTTGTGTGGAGGAAACATTCTAGTCTGTTTCGACGTTGTCTGTCTTTTAACAAAATGACCGGTAGATAGTGTGCTAAAGATCCTAAGAGATAAATACCTACAAATCTACACCAATTAGTTGGAATATGTTTGAAAAACACTTTTTACAGTTGGGATGGCAACTTGTATAAAAAAGTTAAAGGAGTGACTATGGGTTCGCCGCTATCACTTGTTATTGCAAACATATACATGAAAAACTTTGAAACCAAAGCTTTGGCACCAGATGATCTTAAACCTAAATCTTGGTTTAGATATGCAGACGATACTTTCGTCATTTGGTCTCAAGGACGCCAAACACTTTTTAAAACACCTAAATTCAATCCATAATAATATCCATTTCACAATAGAAGTAGAAGAAAATGACAGTATTTCATTCTTAGACGTATATGTTAAACGTAAACCAGATGGTAGCTTGGGGCACGCAGTCTACAGAAAGAAAACACATACAGACAGGTATTTAAATGCAAACTCGCATCATCACGCCATGCAGAAATCCACTGTGCTAAAAACTCTAACAACTAGAGCGGTGTGAATATCAGATGCAGAACACGTACAACAAGAGAAAACTCATCTTTTTTATCCTTACCACAAAACGGTTATACAGCCACAGAAATTCACAGAAAAATCCGCAGTGCGCAACAGCCTAAATCTAGAAAGGTACTGGCATTTCCGGAAGGCTTAGCTTTTCTACCTTACAGTAAAGGGCATGTTCTTAGAACGTACAGCATACAAACAGTCTTTAGACGTAACAAAACTCTAAGAAACGGTTTCAGATCTACAAAGGACCAAATATCAAGTTTTAAATTAGCTGGAAATAATAACTTCCATTGTTTGCCAAACTACATCGTACAGACTAGTCGTTCCATTGAGTGCGAGAGCACAAAGGTGTTTGCAAACACAGACGCGTCACAAAATCTGCGGTCACTGAACATACTGGTTTACCTAGGCATAAGATGCACTTTAAGAATGCTCGAATACTCGTCAGAGAACCTCATTACTTCCCTCGTATCATACGTGAAGCAATTAAAATTGAGAAACAACTTAACAACATAAACTGAGAGGATGGTTTTAGACTCAGTAAAGCACGGACTCTAGAAGTTTGTTCTCTAAGGACTCGTAAGCATCATAAATCTCATGATCACGCTTCACCGGATCCATCTTTGCCCAACGGTGACAGCTAACCAGAACTCCACCGTTCTGTTCGACTGGATCAACAGAGTTTAAATACCTCCGCATCTCAGATTTAAATTCAGTGCTCGAATCACTCGGAAGATGCAAGCTGCAATGTCTTGCGAAACGTTAGTTTATATGGGTTCACAGCTAACAGGCATAGACCGATTAAGTATTCTCGTCCTGGTAAACAAAATACATTAAGATCAAATCCTTTTCCGCCCCAAGGTTTAAATAATCTAAGCACAATCCCCAAACAAAACGCAATCTAGATCGAAAGTAAATTGTATTATTGACAGTTCGAGAAACCGCGAAAGCCCTAAAGAACATACAATATAATTACATTTACATTAATTACTTGCACCACACATCAACTACAGAAAATAGCTAAGGTGTTAACTTCGAGTAGACATTCCCATACAAGGTATTAATACTTGCCGTACCCTACGACGCGACGCGATTGCGTTTTTGATTAAATAATTAATCAATTTCAAATTTTTCAAAACTTCTTGGACGGCGTCGGAGTAAAATTTGGGAGATAAATATAATGAATTTGTAGTTTAATGCAAGCTCTATCGGCTCAGAACGTTTTACAAAAATTGTGTGGACAGTTTTTGAGAATTTTTTTTTTTAAATTTTCAAAAATTTCAAGCAGCGCCATTGCGATATTTTTCGGATTTTCAAAATTACTTTTATTTCATCGTATACTACCTGCCAGAGAATTATGTACAAAAGTTTTCGATTTGCCTTAAGTTCTTCTCTCAGATTCCGTGCTTAAACTTTTAAAATTTTGTTTTGGAAATAAAAAGGCTACAAAAATAACATGTCTAACTTCCGTTTCCGGTTTTGGATTTTTTTTTAAAACATAAGTAAAACTATAATTTTCAATATACTTTTTGATTTAAAATTTCATTAAAATCGGTGCAGTACTTTCGCCAGTAGAGGCGTCACCCACACACCCACACACAGGCTTTTTTTTAAACCACTTTTTTTGATTTCTTGAGCGCCAAAACGTGTCATTCCGTTAAAATCTAGATTTCGAAAATTTTTATTAAATCGATAATTCCCTATAGCAAAGGTATGGGAAAGTAAAACCTTCGAATGCAATACGGCAAAAACAAGCAGAAAAGTTTAGAAAAGAATTGTACAAATACTAATTAAAAGTTTTTAATATTACAATTTACTTTCGGCTTAGACCGCGAGAAACTGCGAGAGCCTCAAAGAATATAAAAGTTTTTAAGTAAGATTTATTTAATGTCATCATAAATATTATTTTTTCTTTTGCATTTGTCAAACGTAGGTTACAATAAGGTAAATATCACAACGTAAAATTATAAAATTCTTGCAAGTTATGAAAACTAACGAGTAGCAAATAATAGTATATTATAGACCAAGGTAGAGAAGACATTTTTCTCAGCCGAGCAGAATTATTAAGTTATAAGAATTTATAAGTTACGAGGCTGATAAGTCTTCTCTACCGTGGTTTATATATTATTTTTTCCACTACTAGCACCTTTATTCCGTTCATAATTAATTGATTTTACACTAATAAAAAATAATAGTATAATATAGACCAAAGTAGAGAAGCCATTTTTCTCAGCCGAGCAGAAATAAGTTGCGAGGCTGATAAGTCTTCTCTACCGTGGGTGGTTTATATATTATTTTTTCCACTACTAGCACCTTTATTCCTTTTATAATTAATTGATTTTACATTAATAAAAAATAAAATTACAAATGCAAATATGCACAAAAATAAAGTAGCCTTGCTTGAAAACAAGAGAATAGTAACTATTCTCTTGTTTGAAATTAACTGTTAATTTCAATTGACATTTATGTAAAATATATATTTTATAATAGTTGTTTTAAAATGTCCAATTTTGATGATTTGAGTGAAAACTGCACTCCTCCTGAAATTAGGGAAGGTGCAGAAAGTGTTGGTGAACTGTTATTACCTGTAAAATCAAAGGATTTTTACATGAAAGTTTATGGTGAATTTAAATATTGGTAGCAATTGTTTTCATTATTAACCAGTAGTTAAAAATGAAATATTATTAACCACTAGAAGAGAAATTCATCTTCTTGGCTCTAAAACAAAGTAAACAATGATATCGTTTAATGCTAGTAGAGGAAATAGATAAATAAATTAAAAGGTACTCCTAACTATGAGGCCACAATGCGGGCACAGGCCGTGTCTGCACGGCTACACAAGTAAGCCGCTAATGCGTGCTCACAGACCTACAGAAAATGCTCAAAAGCTGATTGAGGCTCCGGAGTTTGGTCATGTTTCTAGCATTTTACATTTATTTTGTTTCTAAGTTTATTATTAACACTAGAAATATAAAAATGATAGTGTAGCAATAACAAATAATAGGGCAACAATTTGACACGAAATACTTTTTCTTTATTTAAGGTTTAGCAACAACCAGATTCCTGCAGTGTACAGTTAAAATAGTATGTAACAATGTGGCAGAAAATTTAAGTAAATAAATACAGCAAAGTCCCAAGTCTTGTAATGGGTTTTCACATCAGTGAATTTACAATTTACATTTTAACGGCAAAGAGTATATAAATCAAATTTACTATAAAACCTAAAAATTAGGGAACGTAAAATATAATGATAATAAAATCCACATTCTAAAAAAAATATTTATTGTAAGTTTTATATTTATTCACCTATTAACAGTTTATTACCAGATGGCTTTTATGTACGTCCCTGAAGTAATAACTAATATTTGTGAAGTACGCTAACGAGTTATGTTTATTTTGAACTCATTTTCTGTGTGCAAGAATGCAAAGATATACAGTTATATCAAATTTTTCATGCTTTCACTCAAAAAAAGACATTAAAAGCAAAATTCTTACCCAAGTGATCACTACTTCAAGCAGTTATTGGTTCAAATCAATATATTTAAAATATGTTTTCAGTCTGAGGCTTCGGTATGAATTTCTAGAACATATTATAAAATTATATATCATCGCATTTGAAGTTATGGCTTATAACTTCTAATCAAAGCCCAGACTTTTTAACTACAAACAGTAAAAAATTTTGTTAAAACTCAATAATAATTTTGCAAGATGTAACAACTGCAACTGCAATATTTGAGATAAATCGTTTCGTTCCGTGTTACTTTATTATTGAGCTAGGCCAGATATGTGCTGCACTTCGCATCTTGAAATGGAGAAAGAAATAAAGCATCGTGGAATGGAGAAAGAAATGATATTATGTGAAAAATGTAGACAGATTAAAATGACGTCCATAAATATATTCCGTGTAGTATTTTTAAATCCAGTGAACATCTGTATTCTACCCTTAAGAACTCGAATCAATCTAAATAATAAAGCAGCTGGCCAAATAAATAATAAGTAACTAAACGAGTTCTCATAAGGTCAAGCATATAGGAGTGATACTGTTATAATTACGTAGATAATTTGTTTAAAACTGTATAGAAACGACAGCTATATATTTACAGGAATTATGCGGGCATTTATTATTAATTGATTGTCTTACACTTTCAATACTAACTATAATTACATGAGCTCCGCCAGCATTTGTTTCATACAAACTATAATTTAAAAAAAACGGGTTTGTATTTTATATGATGTGTACGTTTGAATATAACTACAGCTGATAAAACAAAATAAGTTATACTTTGTAGCAGCTGTAAATATTTGATTTTTAGCAAACTCTGGTTGATAACCAGAAATCTATGTATTAAATTCGGATCGCTTGCGCCTGTCGTAACATTTAGTGATGGGAAGCCCTACTATTCCTACTCACGTTTTTACGTGCACATTACATAAAGCTTATATTCCATTGTACAGCAAGCAAACGCAGTTTTAGATATAAATGTGGCTCACATAATTCGAAATAGATGTTTGAGTTATTGCAGTACTATTGCCGCGACACAAGACAAGACGATACTAAAGGCATGCCTCGTCTCGTCTCTTTTCATAATTTCACACAATTAAATGTTATATGTTTGTAGAGATATAAAAAAAGTTTACTTGAAATATCTGCTTAAAATATTATTTTACAGTTAGATTTATAATTTGGTGAAGATCGGCAGTTATTTCATTTTAAACAAGTATGTAATGTGAAGTGTCTTTGTTATATTATATTTATTCGAAAATAAAATAAGTACCGATCTCTAGCAAGTTGGAAGTCTGTGTGAGTACGTTTACACCCTGTTACGTTTTGTGGACTAACCCTGACCCAAATTTAATCTAAACACAAAGAGTTTACACCGTCTTCTTGTTAACTAAAACAAAATTTGTGATAGTTTCATATTGGTTCCACTATAATCGCCATCTGTTAACAATTTACGTATACTAAAAATTTTTTGTAATGTTTGGTCACGTGATAGTTATGCTGTCTGAATTTTATTAAAAAGCTCCAAAACGTGTGAGTTTCCTCGTCGGACCAATTTATTGTTTTTCTCCTATCACTCGAATCTAAATTTGTTTACTTGAAAGTTCAAGTTTTGAGTTTAATACTGTCTAATACAATACAGTTAATAAGGTAGATACCGTATTACTTAAGTTAAGTGTCTTTGGGTCGAACAATCAGCGTTTACACTTGCTAAATTAGTGCTTAGTTCAGTCTAAATTTAGGTCAGGTTACGTAAAAAAGTAACCCGACCTAAGTGATGTACGCATTACATTTCGCCTGTTTACACCAAGTACAACAGTTGGTGCATAGGTCGCAACCTAAGCGTTCGCTGTAAACGTACTCAGTGAGTTCGTTTACATCTAGTGATGTTTGATGGACTAACCTATACACTGACCCAAATTTACCCTAAGCACCAAGCGTTTACACTTTATCCTTGTTCACTAGTTTGTTGTAGTCTCATTTTGGTTTCAGCATAAGCGCCATCTGTTATTATATGCTGGAGAATCTTACAAGATTTGGTTAATTACTAGTTTTGTTGAGGCCGCATTTTATCGAAAAGTTTGAAAACCGTGTGAGTTTCTTCGCCAGGCCAATTTATTTTTGTTTTTATATTATACAAACACATTTTTTCACAAGAGAGTTCAAATTTATGCTGAATACCTATTACCTACGGCACAACATAAGAAGATCGGTAAAGTAGATATCGTGTTATATCGGTGGAGCATCTTTAGTCGGGCAATCAGCGTTTACGCTCGCTAAAATAGTGGTTAGGTTGGTCCGAATTAAGGTCAGGCCACGTAAAAAAAGTGACCCGACCTTAATGGAAGACTCATCACATTTCGCCTGATTACGCCAAGTGACCTAATTAATTCAGGTAATATTTAGAGCATAGGTGGCGACTAGAGCTGGGAATATTTATCAATATATTGATAATATTGATATTAGCGATAATATTGAATAGCGATAATTTTAAAACAATTATCGATATATCGATAACATATAATATAATATATAATATTCATATTATCGATAATATCAAACAGCGATAATTTTTAGCGCTATTTTTATCGTCTTAAAACAATTATCCATATGGTTATGTGGTTAGGTACAGATAGACACATACAACAATTTTTAGATAACATTAATAAAATTTATAATAATATTAAATTCACAATAGAAACCGAAAAGAACAATACCCTAAACTTTTTAGATCTAAGCATAAAAAGAGTAGAGAACAATTTAGAGTACAATATTTTCAGAAAACCCACAAGTACAGACATGGTTATACATTCAAATTCTAAACCACCAATCAAAATTTAAAAAGCAGCTTTCAACAGTATGATACACAGAGCTATTCATTTTGTTTTTGTTTTCTTTATTTTTGTTAATTTTTACCCTACTACAAGAAAACAGCGTTTTTTGCTTATAACTCCGTTATTTGTGAAAATAAACCAATCAAACCTTACATCAAAGAAAAATAAAAAAATAGCTCTATTCAATGATGACATGGTCGCCTTTGACGCATATTTAAAAACGCGAAGTTAATGTCAATTTCTTGAAAACTGAACGACATATAAAAAATTTAATTTAAGATTCAAAATTTGTGTAAAAAAGTGTCTGAATAATGTTGAAACCTCTTTGCGCTATCTTTGATAATAACCAAATTATACACAACAAACCAAAACTGAAAATTTTAGTTTTTTCAGTCCGTACTGAAAATGAAGTAAAAATTGTACAAACGTGGATTTTAGTAGTACTTAAGATGCTGCACAATTCTTCTCTTTAACGTAATCTCTATCTCTTACCGTTTACAAGATCCCCATGCATGCTCTCCTTATCTTGGACACCCAGTATACAATTTTTAAAAAATTCATAAAGAAATAGGTCGTATTAATATTGTCAATATTACAATTCACTTTCGGCTTAGACCGCGTCGTCATTTGGGAACTACACCCAGCATAATCGGTAAGGATCGACCTGTAGCTAGTCTGCCTTTACAAGCATTTGCTCTAGTAGTCTGAGCAATATTTGTTTGTAGGCCCTGCCTGCCTAAACAGCGCCGTGTGATGAGCTTATTTAAACCTTGGGGAGGACAAGGATTTGATCTTAATGTATTTTGTTTGTCTGATACTATTGACAGTACGGAAAAACAGCGCATCATACCCAAAACCTCTATCACCCCTCGTATTTATGGTTTACCCAAAATACACAAGGTGGGAGTTCCACTAAGACCTATTGTGGAGTGCTATCAATTCTCCTACACATGCTTTAGCAAGATATTTAGCCACTAAGCTTCGCCCACTTAGTGGCAATACAGAATCGTACATCAGGGATTCCTGCGACTTTGTCAACAAGATCAAAAGTTTACGGCTGTGTGAAGGGGACATTTTAGTCAGTTTCGACGTTGTTTCTCTTTTCACAAAAGTACCGGTAGATGATGTGCTATAGATCCTAAGAGATAAACCACCTACAGATATAAACCAATTAGTCGAAATATGTTTGAAAAACTTCTTTTCTAGTTGGAATGGCAACTTGTATGAACAGGTTGAAGGAGCGCCTATGGGTTCACTGCTATCACCTATTATTGCAAACATATACATGGAAACCAAAACTTTGGCAGCAGCTGATCTTGAACCTAAATCCTGGTTTAGATAGTAGACGATACTTTCGTCGTTTGGTCTCACCGACGCCAAACACTAGAACAATTTCAAGTACACCTAAACTCAGTTCATAATAATATCCAATTCACAATGGAAGTAGAGGAAAATGGCAGTATTCCATTCTTAGACGTACATGTAACACGTCAACCAGATGGTAGCTTGGGGCACGCAGTTTACAGAAAGAAACCACATACAGACAGGTATTTAAATGCAAATTCGCATCATCACCCGATGGAGAAAGCAACTGTGCTAAAAACTCTAACAACCAGAGCAGTCCGAATATCAGATGCAGGACACCTACAACAAGAGAAAACTCACCTCTTAATGTCGTTACAACAAAACGGTTATACAGCCACAGAAATTCATAGAGCAATCCGCAATGCGGAATAGCCCAAGGCTAAAGAAGAACTGGCACCTCCGAAGGGCTTAGCTTTTCTACCTTACAGTAAAGGCATTACTGATAAGATTGGGCATGTTCTTAGAAGGTACAGCATAAAGACAGTCTTTAGGACTAATGAAACTTTGGGAAACGGTTTCAGTTCCGCAAAGGATCAAATATCAAATTTAAAATCAGTCGGGATCTACAACATTCCTTGCTCTTGTGGCTCAAACTACATCGGACACACTGGTCCTTCCATTGAGTTAAGATTGCGAGAGCACATAGGTGATTGCAAACACAAACGCATCATGAAATCTGCGGTGGCTGAACATATTGGTTTAACTGGGCATAAGATGGACTTTGAGAATGCTCGGGTACTCGGCAGAGTACTTCATTACTTTCCTCGCATCATACGTGAAGCAATTAAAATTGAGAAACAACTTAACAACATAAATAGGGAGGATGGTTTTAGACTCAGTAAAGCTTGGACTCCGGTAGTTTATCCTCTGAGGACTCCTAAGCATCATCGATCTCACGATCGCGCTCCACCGGATCCGACTTTGCCCAACGGTGACAGCCAACCAAAACTCCGCCGTTCTCAACTGGCTCAACGAGGTTTAAATACCTCCGCTTGCCGGATTTGAATTCAGTGTTTTATTCACTGTGAAGACGCAAGCTGCAATGTCTTGCGAAATGTTAGTTTGTATGGGTTCACAAACAGCTAACAGGCATAAGCCGATTAAGTATTATTGTCCTGGCAAACAAAATACATTAAGATCAAATCCTTGTCCGCCCCAAGGTTTAAATAAGCTAAGCATACGGCCCTGTTTAGGCAGGCATGGCCTACAAACAAATACTGCCCAGACTTCTAGAGCAAATGCTTGTAAAGGCAAACAAGCTACAGGTCGGTCCTTACCTGATTATGCTGGGTGTAGTTCCCAAATGACTTCACGATCTAAGCCGAAAGTAAATTGTAATATTGACAGTTCGAGAAACCGCGAAAGCCTCAAAGAACGTGTTAATATTGACATTTACATTATTGATATTACAGATAATATATGGCAATTATTAATGTTAATGTCGGTATTATCGTAAATATAGCGATATTATTGTTATTACCATACTATTAATACCATCGATATTATCGACATTATCGATAATATCGATATTATCGATTTTGTAGATATTATCGATATTATTGATATTATCATTATAGATATTGATATTATCGATATTATTGATATTATCGATATTATCGATATTATCGATATTATCGATATTAACGATATTATGGATATTATCGATATTATCGATATTATCGATATTATCGATATTATCGATACTATCGATATTATCGATATTATCGATATTATCCATATTATCGATATTATCGGTATTATCGAAATTAGCGTTGTTATCGATATATCGATATTATAAATATAAATTCATTATCGATATTCGATATTAAATTTTTAATATCGTCCAGCCCTGGTATCGATAATGACGTGTAATCAGGTTGAAATGCGTATAGGGTTAAAATAAAAAAAAAACTTCACGACAAATTTTTAATTTACGATTTTGACGAATACAATATTTGTGTTTCCAGGAACCCAAAAAATGGTTTTCAAAATAGTACATCTATAAGTGGGTGGGTATGTGTGACGCCTCATAACACCAAAAGAGATAGTCCAATTTCGCTGAGCTTCGGAATGTGAAGGTAGTTCAAACATTTATGGACAAATTAAACATTTTAAAACTGAACCGGAAGTGGAAGTTGCATTTTATGGCAGCTTTATTATATATTAATATACGGGAGACGGTAGTTGAAGCTAAATTTCTTATGAGGAATAGCATAAAGTTCACAACTTAATTGTTAGGTGTCGCAAAAATAAAGAGGGTGAGGGTAATTTTTCCTCAGAAACCACCGTAATTTATGCACTAGTTTGAATTTTTGTTTTTTTTTTTCGTTTATTACTAGCCTTTTAGCATCCTTGCTGTTGAAAGTATAAAAAAGGAAGAGGTAAGTTATTCTATCAAATAAACGGTTATCGAGATGATAGTTTGAAAAGCAAAAGCCTAGCTAAAAATAATTAATTTTTGAAAACATCTGAACTAAAAAAACTGCTTTGGAAAGCAAAAACATTGCTAAAAATAATTGGGTTTTGAAAACATCTGAATTGAAGAAACGGGCTTGGTTTTTCGGTAGTCATAAGCTGCATTTCTCTTTTTTTTTAATATTGAAAATAAATAAAACCGCCACAGACAAACTAACAACAATAAATGTAATGATAGTAAAAATCCTATTTACGGCAAAAAAGTAGCAAAATTAAATTAGCTAAAAACATATAGCAGATAGCGATTTACGCAAATCGCAAAATTTAATTTATAAACTTAACTGCTTGGGGTGCCTGGCACTCACGTACCTGTTGTCATTTGGGCCGTGATCCCCACGGTTCCAAGCGCCTATGCTTTTGTTTTTAGGAATATTCGGATGGCTTCTTAATAAAATATTCCATTGTTGCCAACTGTTTGAATTAATTGATACTGGAAAACTGTTTGAATGGAACGAATTAATTTAGTACATTTTTACTAATTCAAAATAACTTTCATTTCCAAAATTTCCGCGGAAACCTTTTATTAAGTTGTACTGTACATTTCGCTTATAACAAATACAAATACTTATTTTACTATTATTTTGAAAAATTTATCACTATTACCATTAAGTATTGTGCAAATATTTATTATATTGGGTGGTTTTTATATATCAACCTTTTAATTTAATATAAAAAGTGCCAGTTAATAAAATGTAGTACATGTCTTTCATTACGACACAGCTTAACTCTAATGCCTTTAAGAAATTACGTGGGGCGTAGTTTACGGGTTTGGCTAGTATGTATTATTTCTCATGTTAAAACCAAATCAAAATAGAAGCGAAAGAAAATTTCTAAAGAAATGGGTTAGAAGGTAAGAAAAACCAAATTAATTTAGGTTTAACTTTTTCGGTTCCTTATGTTTATCAACTACCAAGAAAACGAATCTTTTAGAGCTATTTAAAAATAAAAACTGTCACGTCGTTAGATTTTACAGGCGGTTTTAGATTTTAAAACGGCTGGGTGTCCTTTTTGCTGACAAAAGGACGGTAGAATGACAACAACAAAGATGTACTTAAAGGCTCGTAGTTAATTTGATATATGCTTTTAAACGGTGGCTTATTGTATTTATTGTGGTAGAGATAGTATTATATTGTATGGAATGACAATCGATGCTGAATGATGCGAAAGACCTGAAGCACAATGCGGTTAAGTAAAGCGAATAGGAAAAAATGTTTTACAAAATTGTACCAGCTGGCTTTTTATGGTACCAATTGTAAAAGAACAATACTAATTTTAACGTTCTTGATATACTCAATATCGATTAAACTTATTGTAAATGCAATTTCGAAATGTTAGCTATACTATCGCAAAAGAGCAATATTGGAAAGTGGCAACTTTAAATAAACATGTGAGAGATAAGAAAGCTTTTATGTGCGCTCTGTAAACAGCTGTGACAGATGTGACAGGTCAAGTATAGAAAAAGTCTCAAATAAAGGATTTGCAACGCATCAACATGAACTTTAAGAATCGAATTCGACTGAAAGGTACCTAAGTTACGGCAAAATTAAAAAAAACTGTTGCTTGCATTAATTGAGAGTGGAAAATTCAACGAAAATAAACCAATTATCAACGAGATCGATGGAACTATGACGGTTAAGTTTTTGTAACGTGACGTGTTGTATCCTCTGTAAAGTCTTGATAAAGGACAGACATTCACTCCAGAAATCTCATACATTTTTTATTGTTGCTCTCTGGGTAGCGAGCTCCAGTTATAGTACTAATACAATTATACTGTTTTTAACTCATTTTCAAATATGATACAACAGCACAGAATTTTTAAAAATATAAACAGATTTTTCACAATTGCATAAAACACCTTTTATTTGTTCTACTAATTTATTTTAAATTTACGAACAAATTATTAGACTTAAATTAATTAAACAATCTTAAAAAAATACATGAGTATTTGAACTATTTATAAGATAAAAAGATTTTATTTTTAGCAATTAAATATCAAAAAGACGGGGTAGCTCATATTAGTCATAAACTAGTCGAAATGTTCAAACATAAAGTTTGATAAATAACAATTCGTTTGAAGTTACAAAATAGCGGTTTTTAAATTAAACAAATGAACTGTGGAAAACGAAACAAGTACTTGTTAATGAAAAGTTAAGGAATCATCGTATCAAATTAAATTGAAATAAAATAACAGATATAAGCTTTTATGACACAACTAAAAGATTCGACGTGTAAGAGAGAAAAACCTTCAATCTTTGAAATATAGAAAATAAAGTAAGTTGTCTCTAGCTTACTTCTGCAGGCGTTTATACATATTATTTAAAAATTTTAAAAGACAAATTAGTTGTATACAAGCCAATATTTACCTACCAGTTTGAATAAGTGTATAAATTGAAAAAGTTTGTTAATTAACAACAGAGTTATAAAATTAATCTGTTTGCAATAATCGAATGCGAGGGGATAATCATTTCAAAAATGAGTGTACACCGAATACAGATTCCACATGAATACAGCAAGTACATAATGAGTACGACCGAATACTTGACTAAGTATATACAAAGCAAAGTATTCGTTTGTGTACTCAAGAATACCTATGAATACTCATGAATATATGGGAATACATGAGAATACATACAAATATTAGGTAGAGTACGCCTAAATACGAGAGCAGAAATTACTGCAATAAAGTTACAATCACGATAAACATGTATTAATATTTATTAGGTACAGGTAAATGCTGTCGTACAATATAGTTGTAACAATATTTTATATATATTTATTGAACAAAAAATAAATTATACATTTTGCAAAGAAATAAATAAAACTTCGACCTTGGCAATACAACTTAAAGTTGTCATAATGTGTATTATATATTTATTAAACAAAAAATAAATTATAGATCCTACAAAAAAAGTAAATAAAAAACAAATAAAACAGACACAAAAATGTGTATGAAAAACTTCTCAAAAAACCTCGCGAAAAACTTAAACTTATCGTTCAAATAGGTTATACTTCGGGTTATACATTATACATTAACTTAAATGTCAGCAAAACATGTTTCATTATTTCATTTGTTCATTACCCTTTTCTGTCTGTCACTGCTTAAAAAGCATTTTGCTTTCTGCAATAACCAACAAAGTGTACTCTTTTTTACTGAAATAATTTTATTATTTATGTCTTTCACAAAAACCTTTGATTTATCATCTGGCTGTTCATCAGGTACATCAAAATTTAAGTCAGAAACATTAGCGATATCATTAGGTGCATTTAAGTTTAAGTTATCACTGCTGCTTTCCCTGTCGGGCATATCACAGTCTTCGTTGTGGGCTTGGTCATCATCAACCTCCTCCAAGTCTACATCAGAGACCTCCGAATCATGATTATCACATGTATTTATTTGCGATATAAAGTCAGTTTCAAATATCTTCACTTTTAACTGAAGAAATATTTCTTCAACAGATGTTTTGGCAGATTCAATAGCGGCACAAATTTCATCGTCTCCGGGTAAAATATTTAACTCGCTGCATTTAACATCTTTTCTAAGTGGAAATTTAAAATCCTTCATTTGTTGTTTTGAATAAAGTATTTCAGTTTGTAACTGTAATCTCTTTAGCCTGTGCAGAATTTCTAGCATACTAAAATTTACCATAGCACTGTAGGTAGAAGTCATGGATCTTGTTATTCTGAAAAAATTTTCACACGTCTGGCTGTTAAAAAAAACAGGTAAAAAATACTGTGGGCTGTTACTTTCCCTCAAATTTTTTATGACATTAATAATTGCATGTGCGTTTATTTCTATACACATGTAACAATTGCTGGTTATGAAGTTCTCCATGTTTGCAGTTTTGGACCGTTTTATGTACGATTTCCAAGCCCGAAAAAAGAATGCTGCCATCCATATCTTATTTATTCTTTCGGTGGGAGTTAACGTTTTACCGTTATATGCCAAAATACAATTTTGAATAATCTGTAAAAAAATGGCCGTGGCTTGAGCTCCACGCTGCTTTAATAAGTCTATAACATTTGGTGATATAATTTTTTGCACACTTGCATAATTCATTTTATCCTTCACATTTATGTCTGTTTTACATAGCAAATGCCGTGACTTTGGTACTTCTTCTATTAAGAGTTGTAAGTCGTCCACTGATATAACATTTCTTCCTAACAACAACTTTTTCTTTTTAGTTGCTTTTTTAGTCTGATTTGCAATTACACTCATTTTCAATAAGCGGTTTCGTAATTTAGTGCCTATATGAACAGTGTCCTGTACACAGATAACAGAAACCAGCGCGCACATAAAGTATTTTCCTAAACTCTCGTCTAAACTTAAATTCCTACACTTAATTCCCAGTTTCATGTGAGATTTCATTGCGCTTAAACATCTTGTGTCGCCATCACTAGACATCCCCAAAATGTTAACATTGTACTTTTTTGCTTCTCTGACAATAAAATCCCACCTGTGAAGTACATCTGAAGCCTTAAATCTGTTGTCGGTTCCATATATACATAAGCAAAATGGTGATGCATTTTCTTTAAGTGGTTGTACCATTATAACATAAGCAATATTCGATGCTACACGTGTTTCAAAATATTTTTTTATAACTCGCGCATTGGCAGCTGGATAGTTGTGAATAGTAGGAAGGCCATTTTTGTTTAAAGGCAGCGTAAAACCAACAATTTGGTCTGACGTTGGATCGTATTGTAACCTTCCTACAATGCCTGTACCATCTTCACTAATCCAGACTGTACGTGGCAAATTGTTGTTTGCCAAAAAGTCACTGAGGTTTTGAAAATTTAATTCTCCTTCCGTTATGTAATAGGCATTGTCTTTAATAGTACGCAAAACACATGGAATTGATGGAAGTGGCAAGTTAGCACACAAAGTTCTATAGACTGCTCGGCCGCCAACAATAAACAAATATGTTGAAAACAATTTCATTGTTTCTTCGTAACGATTTTTCTTCGACCTATTTTGCTTTTCGGCAGATTTTATAAGCAGCTGCAGAAATGACGACGACTCGGATGACGACTTTTCATATTTTTCAGGACATGTATTTTTACTAACTAAACTGCCGTTTAAGAATCCTGTGAGGCACTTGCACAGATTTTCATTTTCTTTTAAGATCAAATCAGTTTTGTTCAAAATAGGAAAATTTAAATACATTTTATGACAATCGTATGACTGCCTTTCTAATATGCGTCGCCTTCTATGGAGGCGAGAATATGTTTCTAATTGCCATTTGCTTTTAGTTGAATGCCTTGGGACGTCTGAAAGTTTTCCCACCTTTTTGTTGCATTGAACCGCCCCCATTCAATCCAATGCAACGTGAAATTCCCCCGAATGAAGCCCAAGTGAATAGTCAGTATTTGTTGTGAATTTTATGAGGGGCTCATCATCGGAATCTGCCGATTCTTCATGACTTGTAGTCACTGTTGGCGCATGTCCAGTTTCTATAAGTTTTGAATATTTTTCTGATGAGTTTTTATCGAATTCTGATTTTCTTTTGTAAGTAGAAGTTTCCGCCTCATATTCTTCAGTTTCAGTAGATTCGGGAGTTTTAGTAACTGTTTTCGTGTCGGTTTTCGGTTTAATAATGATGTGCTCCAGTATAGATATTTGGCGAGATATTTGGTTTTTAGATTTCAGGATAGAATCTTGAGTTTCAGTTTGACAGGATGCTACAGGTTTTAAGTGTGTTTTAGTATGCCTGACGAAATTGGATATTACCCAACGACGACCTACCGTTTTTAATCTTGTACTAACTATGGTTACTGAATGGTTACATAGTTGACATTTAACTTGCGCATTCTCCCCTAAAATTACAATATCTGACTCATTCATTTTTTCTAATATTTGTAACCGAGAACACACCTCGGAATACATTAAATTAGAATTTTTATTTTGCAATGAATAGTTTTGGATCCAGGTTTTAATTAAACTCAAAATTTTGGTCGTTTCTTTAAGATTTCCTGCACCACTTGCTTGAAGACCTGTTGGGATTCTTCGCGTTTTTGACGCTGTTGCAACAGACTTCGGCAATGAATCAAATGAATTATGTAGTAAATAGTTTTTCATACCAAATATAAGTTTTATATGACCTGGCAAAATTTTGAAATTATTTATATTTTGGTGATAAATCCCATAAAAGTTCGACCGAGATGCATTTTCCTGAAGGAAAGACTCCATATCTTTTCTGGCAAACTCTTCCATGGCTTCGATGTCGTGATTTTCTATTTCCTTTATCGATACAGGTGTATCAAATCCGCAAAATGTCATTAAATTGATCACATACCTTGGAAACGTGCACTTTAAACAATCCTGGAGACGCTTCCAGAAGTCATTTTCTGAATCATTATTATTGGCTTTATTAAGATGACGCTCGCAACTGTCCTCAAAAAAGGGTGCTATACCTCGAGTTGTACACTAATCCAATTGCATAAAACAAAATATATTAGTAATGATTTCCTTTTACAGAAAGCTTGCCGGTAGCTCTTACCTCATCACTCGTCTTATCTCTAATATTTTCGTAGTCCGACATTTCATTTACGATTTATAGATACTTCGCATATACGGTGTTAATGCTTTTAACTCGGTTATTACTGTTTGTTGTTCACTCGAGTGGTCACTGCATTCTTGCTCGCTCTACTCCCTCTACTCACAATTGCAGCTGATGTAAGGGCTGACTATGCTCAATTTCTTCAGAACTAGTCTAGTCTAATCTGGTAAAATCGGCGGGAAAAGTTATGATTGGATTAACCAAGGTCTCACGAATACAAGAGAATGCACGATGAATACGCGAGTACACTAGGAATTCACGCTAATGTGGTTGAATACACGGGAAGATGTGAATGCAGATGAATATGTATTCGAATGCTCTGCTAGTGTACACCTGAATACGTAAATGATTAACCCCTCGATCGAATGTTTCGATTATAAGTTTTTGAAATAAATGGAAATATGTCGGGCAAAATTAGCCAATTTTTTAACAGTAAATATACTCAATTTATATGTTAACTAACTAAAAAAGGAAATGTATGACGAGCACGCAAGTTCTAAGTAAAACTTCTTACCGTGTTCTCAGTGAAAGGGTTTTTCGAATTTGTTTTTATGTAATGGTAATATTTTGTTGTTGCTCTTTTTGTTAAGTATTAGCAGTACGTATCACTATTGCGCCATGTTTGAACAATAGGTAACACTTTATTTTCTTAGTTAAGAAAAATATTAATACTATAGTAAAAATGAGTTTGAGTTAATTAAACACAAACTTTAATAAAAATAAAAGCTTGGGATAAGAATATTTCACATTTAAAAAGTATAGAACACAAACATTCAAAACTCCTACTAAATTTACTTCCAAAAAATATTTCTGAATAAAAGGAAAGTTTAATTTATATAAGATAATTAATATTTATCTATTAAAAAATTAATTGATTATTGATAAAATAAAACTCTTGGTAATTGTTTCACAATTTGTTGGTATTTATTTTCTCGACTTAAGTTTCAACATTCACGGTCATCGTCAGGAGTTTACAAATCAAACTAATACTAAAACTTAAAGATGTACAATACTACCCTACCCATTTCCAGAATTTTTGCGTCGCCGCCCTGACTCTAAGTGTTAACACATGTGTTTTTATGCTTTGTATATTGTAGGTCAAGGAGCGGTGAATTGCCTAAATCGGTGTGGTCATTAACTATATTTAGTATTATTATTTATTGCCTTTTTAATTTCTAAATTTTTCAATTTATTTAAACGTTTTCCCTTGTTTTCTACGTGTAAAATGTTTGTATCTGTGTGTTTGAAAGAATGATTGTCTGTAATACAATGTTGGGTAATGCCGGTTGATTTATGATTATATTTAATTGATCTAATGTGTTCTTTAATTCTTGTATTAAAACTGCGGCCAGTTTGTCCTATATATATTGCATCACAATTAGAACAGTCTATTTGATAGATACCATTTTTTGAATGTTTTTCTATTGTGTCTTTATTGTTTACTAGATGTTTATGGAGTTTGTTTGGATTGTGCCTACGTTAATATTTAATTTTTTGAGCCTCTTAGAAACTTTATAGCTAACTCTACCTATATAATTGATTTTTTACCATATTGTTTTTTCAATTGATGCCTTTTGTTCGTTGTACAAAACATGTTTTACATTTTCTTTTTGTTTTTCTTTAAAATGTTATCTACAAATTGCTCCGTGTATCCGTTTTTAGGGCTATAAATTTAATTGTGCTAAGTTCTTTATTGAAATTTTCGGTAGACAGTGGGATATGAATGGCTCTGTGTATCATACTATTGAAAGCTGCTTTTTTAATTTTGATTGGTTGTTTAGAATTTGAATGTATGACCATGTCTGTACTTGTGGGTTTTCTGAAAATATTGTACTCTAAATTGTTCCCTACTCTTTTTATGCTTAGATCTAAAAAAATTAGGGTACTGTTCTTTTCTGTTTCTATTGTGAACTTAATATTATTATGAATTTTATTAATGTTATCCAAAAGTTGTTGTATTTGTCTGTCTGTACCTAACCATAAGCAAAAAATATCTACATATTTTTTGATTGTTGAAATGTGAAATGAATATTTAACTTTATAAAACATTTTTAAAACAAACTTATGTAATGATGAAATGACATTTAAAAGCTAAAAATGTAAAACAGTACAATTTGTATTTATGTTACTACCATAACAAATGATGAGACCATTTAAATTTGAAAAAAGAACAAAATGTGACAAGTTGGATAGGATTATTAGAAGTTACCTAAAAATTAGAGAATTCGGTTTATTGCGAAATGCAACATTATTATAAGATAAATTCTATGATTCAAATTTTTTGAATTAATCGCAAACACACAAGAATTGTTTCCTATTTTGCAGTCACTTCTGTGTTGGATAACTTTAACTGTTAATCATTGAGAAGTTTGTCCTATATACATTTTTTTGCAATCACCACAGGGCATAAAAACGAAACATTAAAGTCACTCAACATAAGAGTTCTGTTTTTAGTGTATTTTGTAATATTTGCATTATTATTTTTTTATTATTACTAGTAAATTAGTGAACATCCTAAAAAATAATAATACAGAAAATGCAAAATACACCGAAAAAAATATTTCCATGTTATTCTCAAAAACTTCTTCTTTTTCTTTTTCAGATAGAGACCAAAACAAGAAGAGCCCACTTTTAGACTAGAGTACTTAGTGCTGTGTTCATGTAACCAACATTAAAATAAAAAAATGTAAACAAGACCATTCCTCCTCTTTGTATTTTCTTTTAAATTTTAATTATGTTTCTAATCATTTACAATTTCATTTTCTTAAACTTTTGACAAGAATTATATGGGCACTTATATATACTTTAAAATTTAATCGGCATTAAGACAGGTGAGTGCTGGGTGTATCAAAGTTGCTCATAGTTTTAACTTACCAATTTTATCAATTTCTTGCAAATATTTAACCCTCAATTTTTTAGTTTCTCAAGGCTTTACGTCTACGATACCGCAGGAAACCTGTAGAGTATTGTTTTATTTTCTATTGGGTAGGTGTATCTAAGCTCGTAGAAATTAGTTTTTAAACTTTTAATTTAGGTATACGAGTTTTATCCTCCGTTCTAAACAACTATGGAATTTTAAGTATGATTTATATTTCATGAATAATTCGCATGATTAACTTTCAGTCGTTACTTTCAGTTGCAATGCAGATCTATTTGGGTGCGCTTCATTTTACAGTTTTTCGGCTGGTGCTGTTGACCTATTACTATATTATTTACATATTACCTATACATGTGACAAATGCTACAGGTGTATTAAATTTTATTTTAAGAACTTCAAACTTGAACTTGGTGTAAAACGGCTAACTGTTGGTGATTCTTTTTCTAAGATTCGTTGTTATATTACCGTTACAACCCCCTTTCGATTGAAACTAGTTTTGAAGATAAACACCGAAGTCAATAAAAACTAGTTTTGCCGTGTCATGGAATTATGATAATACAAGATAAAGGCCCCATGCATGGGGATTTCGTAAACGGTAAGAAATGGAGATTTGATTAAATAAAAAGAATTATTCAGCTTCTTAAGTACTACTATGATCCACATTCAAATCTTAAAATGTTTTATTGATTTTTGGTACAGACTGAAAAAACTAAAATTTGCAGTTTTCGCTTTTTGTGTGTAATTTTGGATTTCGAATTAAAATTAAATATTTTTTTAATGTCATACGACCATACGGTTTTATTCCCGAACAGATTAATGTGTTTTTTCCGTTATTTTTTACAGTGTACCGTCAGGAAACAGTTTTCGATTATTAACTTATTATTTGAAAATATAAACTGAATATACTTCAATAGAAACAAATGGCAGTTGTTTCTCCTTTTTCTTTTGTTAATTTTTAGCCTGCTGCATGAAACGTTTTTTTCAGCCTACCATGAAAAAATAGTTTTCCGCTTATAACTCGTTTATTTGTAAAAATAAACTTTATAGCAGAGAAAAGGGAAAAATGAAGTCTGTCTAATACTGATAGCCTTTGTTCTTGAAAAACAATGTGAACTGGTAGGCATTGAGGTCCAACAGTTCGGCTTGACTGTTGTGGCAGTGTACAGATCTCTAGCAGGAGATTTTGACACATTTTAAAATATATTTAACAATTTGTTAGCTATCGTCAAAACCTCAAAAAGTAAGATAGTCATAAGAGGTGATTTTAACATAAAATTTAACACTAACAAACCTAATAACCAAAATTGTTCAGATGTAATAAATTCCCCTTTTTTTTAGACAAGAAATTACTAACAACACAAGGTATAAGAACTGCATTGACAACATGCTAACTAATTTTAACAATGATTGTGAAACTTTGGTCTACGATCCAGGTTTATCTGATCAAGTGATCACAAGGCTGTAGAAATTGTAACTGACTAGCAATTCACTTGTTTATATAAACACAGTAACTAAAAGACGCTTTACGGATAATAATGCAAAAAACAAACCAAAGAATATTTGGTTTACACCTCATTACAAAACACGAGAAGCAACACTTCACGTCCGCCCTTTTGTTTCAATTTTATTAGTTTCAATAACCTCAGAAATATAATAAACAATTTAAAAAATAAAATAAGCGAAAATCACTATGCAATTTCACTCAAGTTAATAAAACGAATAAAAAACATCATTATAGTCTCATTAACAAAATTGAACAATCAGTGTATAAACACTGGCATATTTCTTGAAATATTAAAAATTTCACAGGTAATTCTCATACACAGAGGTGGGGCAGTAAGAAAACAACTTCGGTTCTATCTCACTTGTCCCGGTAATTTCAAAATTATTCGAAAAACCCTTAAAAATTCAATTAAACAAAACTGAAAATTTTAGCTATTTGAGTCTGGACTAAAAAGTTAGCGAACATTCTAAAATTTGAATGTGGATCATTGTAGTTCTTAAGAAGACTATAGGTACCAAATGCCAAAAACATAATTAAATCGGCATGCTTACAAACTTTAAAGACAATGCTTCAGGTGGTAGTAATTGTCACTACTATGTTTAGAAGTATAAAATGCTTAATTCTATTTTATAATAATTCAATCGTATTTAACACATCAGAAAGCATTGTACAGATTTTTGTGAATCCCCTAAAAACTCTCTGAAACCGGCTTAAATATACATGTCAAAGTGTATAATACACCGACAAAATCTTTAAGTAATAAGATCTTTGAAAGCCCTCAAACTTCGTGAACCTAAATTTGTTCCGAACGAGATACTTTTTAAGGACGTAAATCCGACGTGCACAATGAGCTACTGCAACATACACGGTATAGAAAAGCTCCTGCTTTATGCGTTGTCAAATAGAAAGAAAAAATCCATTTTAAATATTTGTTTAGGTCTAACTAGTGCAACTCATGTTCGTACCGTGAGTAGGGCAACATTTTAAAAACAATGGTACTGATAACTTCAATTCTGTGTTATAATTGCGACTGTATGAATAATAATTATTAAAAGAAAATATTTTATTTTTTTCAATATTACATATCTCAGAAAAGAAATAATAAAAACCAAACCAATAACATTTACAACGAACCAACGCTGCCTTTTTACAAAAGCTTCCTAAATGACAGCTGTACTTTAAAACGAACGCCGGTGACATATTTTTTTAAACATTCCTAAATCTCTGTTTGGTATTATATGGCACGGTTCAATTGTCTGGTGAAATCTAAAACGTGGACCACCTTGAATTCACCGTAAAAGATTGTGACACACCCATAGCTTTTAAACTATAAACTTATTTTGAGAGGTATAATTACCAAACGACGTTATTGAGAAAGAAAGTAAAACTATCCTATCCTATGAATGATTTCTACAACAAGAATTAGGAATTAGTTTTACTTTAAATAAAATTTGTGTTTTAATTTTCTTTAACTACTTTGCAAGTTTGATTGGGAAAATATACTTAAACCACGGCCATTCTACCCGTAGGGCGAGATTCTGCACCGCACAACCACCAACGCTAGGGGGCGCTATTCATATTTTTCTACATCTAAATTTTTGTTTTTAAATAGAAAATATGTTTTTAAGCACATGTTTTATTTTGTTAATTACCGTTTAACCTAGTAAATTAATTGTGTTTGTAATTTGTAGAACAAACAATACGAAACCGTGCAAGACCAGATAGCAGGAATATGCCATTAGCAGCAACTTAATTAAATATTGTGAAAAATAGGCTTATTCAAGTGAAAATCTTAAATTTTTTAAGCGGAAGATAATTTTGGAACTCCAATTAGCGTAAAATCATGACAAATGGCGAAGAATTTGATCAAACTTGGTTAATACATTCACAAGTTGTACAACTATAGGGAACCCGTTTTTTTTGATAATTTTGGGTAGATTGTTGACAAGTTGCGATTATTATTTTATTTATGCACATTACAGCTAATCAAAATGCAGCATTAACCAATCTAAATGAAAGCTAGACCGATAATTTTTCGATGTTATTTACAGTAGTTATCTGACAACGCCTACTTACGCCCTAGTTACTTCATGGTTGCGCTAATAAAAATGAGCGAAACACTTCGCCTGGACTTTCCTATACTTATAAATTACCATTGTTTTATATTTTCCAACACTTTTGATGTACACCTGTCTAGACCCGGCTAGTAAAAGTAAACAGCGTTTATAAAAACTTCAAGCCTGAAGAGCGTAACTTAAACGTACCATTACCACGCTGGCTCCGCCGCAACTGAGTACATGTAAAACAGCCGAACTGAAATGAACCGGAGGCACTTGTAAGGAAGCGTGTTGATGTTTGAAAATGTATTAATAACTCGAGAAGTAGTATTTTTAGCAAGAAATTACTCTTATTAATTTGTATTTAGAATTTTAAAACCTTTCTGATTTTAAAGCCAAAATGCCACGTTTCCATTAAAAAAAAGTTATTATTTACCGTGGCCGCCATATTAAAATTGGAAACTCAAGTTTTTTTCTTAAAAACAATCGAGAAGAATTTGCCCTACAACTTTGCTCTTGGGTTTGCGAGTCTATCTATTAAAATAAAAAAATTAGCCTACACTGAACATTAAACGACTAGTACAAGAATACAACTGCTATAGAAAGTATGTGAAATTCTTCTAAGGACAAAAAGATTATTAAGGGGCAAAAAATTCGATTTTTTGATTTTTTGTAAAAAGATTCTTCTAGAGCAAACAAAACAAAAAAACAGATTTTTAATTTTTTATCGAAACAATTTGGGGGGAGGGGAAACAGTAGCCCCCCTAAATATGAAATTATCGAAAAACTATTATGATATTCGGATTTTGCTATCAATGATGAGCTATTTTGCTTTAACAGAAATATTTTATTGCCCCCCGTTAAATAAATAAAAGGGTACCAATTTTCAATTTTCAAAAAATCACAGAGGGCGTCACAGTGAAATTATAGCAATGCGCAAAAAAGTAAATTGTAGAAGATTCTCAGCTCTATCAGCTTAAAAAGTTTAAACAAAAACGTGTGGGCAGTTTTTGAGATCTTTTTTTTTGAAAATTTCAAAAATTTTGGAGTGGTGCCATTGAGATCGTTTTTCGATTTTCAAAATTAATGATATTTCATGGTATAGTAACCTTAAGGGGCTACCAAACAAGATGTAGTTGATCCCAATCAAACAACTGGTTTTTGAGTAAATGGGCGTTAAAGTCGAAATTTTCAAAAATTCGTAGCGGCCGCCATGTTGAAGCTAGAGAGTTCGGTAAAAAAACGTTTGATTTGTTCGAAGGCCTTCTATAATTTCCACTATTCCAATTTCCAAAATTCAGTTTCTGAAAAAAATGCTACTAAAAAAACATGTCTAACTTCCGCTTCCGGTTTCGGATTCTTTTTAAAAGCTTATTTTGTCGGTGAATTTTTGATATACCCCCTCATTCCAAAGCACATCAAAATCGGTCCAGCCGTTCCGGAGATATGGAGCGTAACCCACCCACCCACAGACCCACCCACAGACCCACCCACAGACAGACATTTTTTAAAACCCACTTTTTTAGGATCCTGGAAGCCCAAAACATGTATTTCCGTCAAAATCTCGATTTTGAAAATTTGCATGAAATCAATACTTTCCCTATACTGAAAGTATAGGAAAGTAAAAAACGATAAACAAAGTCCGCCATTGGTTTTATTTTATATTCATTAAATAATCTTGACTAATTCCGCTCAAGTTTATAAATTTTTCTGGGTTAATGAATTCAAATTTCCTGGTATTCGACTGAAATCGTGAACATTTGCAAGTAAAAACTACCCAGAGCTACATTCTGTCTGTCTGTGTCTGTTTATTGCTTGCCAAACTTTCACATTTTTCGTCGATCCACAACAAATTATCGTTAGTTAACCGTTGAATTCAAAAGCTTATGTGGTATTACTATTAATAATTCCCCGAGCGCGATACGCCAGTGATATTGTTCAAAGTTTAACTAGCGAGTTAACCATCAACCTAAGTTCATTACAGAAAACACACGGCTTCGAATTGTATTTGTATATACTATCGCACATAATTAATTACGACGTATTTTGAAGTAACAGATTGTGTCGTGAATATGATCGTCATTTTTCGCGCGTTTTTGTTAGTTTTCTTAATATCGAAAATTTTAGAATGTTTTGAAAATTATAAAAATTACAAAAATTTTCGAATAATCGTTAGTGAGTCTGTATACACTTTACAGTCTAGACAACTTAGCGCAAAAAATCCAACTTAGGTTTAAAATCACACTGAGATAAAACCGGAAACTAGCAAGAGTGGTTCGCCGTCAAAGCTGCTCTTATCAGTTAGGCTACTCGCAGCACCTAGTACTGGTCAACTACGTACCGCCCAGATTGGTCGGTAGCCAGTCTGATTTTAGTAACCGGTACCACAACAACGTCGGGTGTACACGAGCCTTCTGATCCGACATTTTGATAGTGAACGTAAGCAGGCAAAGTGCACCTCACCCTTAGAGCCCAAGTTCCTTATGCCAGCAGCCACGCTACTTCTTCCTGAAGCCCACCTTTATCTGCCTATACCATCGGCCTCCAGCTACCGAGTATATCGCTTGGGCAAATTTATAACCCGTAGGGTCACTCCGACGTAATGACTGGGAAATTTACGCAGGCAAGTCAATTTATGACTACGTCCAGGGAGCGTGAAACACCTTACAGAAAACGAGCTGCTGCTCAGGTGTTAAGTACCCATACTGAGGAGGGTTAGTAACACTTCAGCTGGTGAAATCAGTGACCCAGTTATCCATGGCCCAAATTGTGGTAAACCTTGAACCTCGCCGAAGAGAGGTGGACGTACCAAGTTGAAATCACCGGAGTGACCATTACAACACCGACCCCGCCTAAGCTATCTTTGTTCACGCCTCTCACCTAACTGACGGCCCTTGGCCCTCCCGCCCATGCGCCCTACTGCAAGATTTTCTTTTTGACGTACATCGAAAGTAACTGGGACAAAATGTAAACTGCAGATGAATGAAAGGTTGCTGCAGTTTGCTGCGCCATTAAATTTATTTGTTGCCTTATAAAATTTGTATACTCGAAAATACGACTATTCTATATTAACCTTATAATTGTTTTAAAGTATATTTTTTTATTCTAAAATTAGTTACCTGCAGCACGTCTTATCGAATTTTGGGTGCAATTTCGTAACACGCATGCGTCGTACTTTAGACAGGGATGTTTATCAGTGTTAAATGCCTTTATGAATATATTCGTGCACTATTCACATCCTAGGCCTATCTTGCTGTGCCTTGTCTATAGAGATTCTACTGTAGCACTGTAGTGCAACTTCAAGGTAGGTGGCCTGGTTTTGATTCTATTTTAGCTAAGGTTCTGAGTTCAATTCTCGTTAGCTCCACTCTAGCTGTTTGTAACGTTTTAATTAAAGTGTTAAATTAAAGCTAATAACCCAAGCAGTTGATGTCCCCGTTGTGGATGTCCAAATTAAAAAAGTCATACATAGGAAGTATCTATAAATCGAAATTTCTCTTACATTTAATTTTTAATAGAGTCGGTACTCCCCATGTATGCGTTGTAATACTCCGGTAAAACATTTTCCGTTAAAAAATTATATTTATAATTTTTAAAGCCAAAAAAATATGTGTCGGCAGCTGAAAAGCATATATGATAACGGAATTCAACCCCAAGTAGTCATATAAAGTTCAATTTAGCAACGCATCTTCACCTGGTTTTTACACCTAAAATAACATTTTAAACTCCCACAATGGCTCTGTTGATTTCACCATTTGTAATAGAGTATTATACATTGTACAAAATAAAACCGAAGTTTTCCACCGAGCTGTGGCTGAAGCTATATTTTACGTCGGGTTGAGGCAGCCATGTTAAGGGTTACGACGCACGCGGACATATGTATATTTACGCGTGAACACGCATACTGTTATGTAATTGTCCCTTCCAACTCAAATTGTCACATCCACCCCTTTATACTTCGTGACATTTTGTTTGAAACGCTTCTCTCCTTGAAAATGCCTATAAAATTCCAACAGTTCGTAAACTTCAAAAATAAACATTTCAGAGACCACTATTTCTGTTTTATACCGAATCTATGTTCAACCCTGCTAACGGCTGAGCCATTTAGCTTGTTTGTACTTTATACAGATAAGGGCAAAGAGAGTAGAAGTTTCTAAAGCAAAGTTGCAACGTTTCACTCGCTTTATCTGTATGTGCAGATGTCAGCAGTAGAATGTTTCTGTACGCAATTAAACTTTTATTAGCGCATAAAAACACCCGTTCTCTAAACTACGTAGATACGGCTTGTTTTAGTGTTTTTTTCACCATACATATACACTCCCGCACATTGGAAATTTTTTCTTCTCTTTATCTTCTATTGCTTTTGCTATCTTGTTTAGCAATTGCAACAAAATAACCCTTGTATGTTTTGCCACAAATTGTAACATACTTTCTAACTGACAATCGCACTTAAACTGTTGAGTAATGATGAATTTGGGTTTTATCTTCATTTGTAGCTAATAACAAATATTTATGTACAAAATCAAGTCGTTTAAATAACATTACAGACAAACCTTGATGCCGACCGTTTCACATTCTTGCGTGCTTTTGAATGTTCAAGTATTTGCCCTCTGAGGGTGAACAAGGGAGGTTTTTCTCGTAAAGTATATACAATTCTAAACTGTAATGTGTCTAATACAAAATACATATACCATAAAGTTTTGAAAATATGCTCCAAGTAATTATGATATAAACAATTTTACCAAAAGGATTCATTAAGTTCATTCTACAGAAATTCTCTCACTCTTTAGGCAGTTTTCTAAAATTATGTCTTTATTACTAATAATGTAGTTTAAAACTCATACGAAAGAACGTTGCATCGTTATTGATGCACTTTATATTTGACTACTCTGCGCAAAGTATAGTATAGCTCCCTTGCTACTATTTCTAGTGCTACTAAAGTAGAGTAGACCAAGAACAGAGATTGTAGTTACGAAAATTCCCATAAATCGTTTAGACTGTTAATAATTGGTAATTTTGGGCTTAATAATTACGTAATTATATGCTTTGTCAGCACGTGATTATATTACTGTACGAAGTTCATAGTTTAAGAATATTTACGGTACAAAAAATATATACTTGTAATAGCCATTTAATATGAATTTATGACTACACACAAACTGTTTTTACTTTTAATTTCCATGTGCTGTATTAAAACACTAAAGATTTTTTAATTAAATTATTAATGCTGCGGTATACCTTCAGCTTGTTGAAAATAAGTGCCAAAATATGTTTTAATAGACTTAATATAATTTACCAAAATTGAAAAATCTAAAATTTTTTTATTCAAATTTATGTGCTTGCAAAAAGAATGCTAAATGAAAAATTAGAAACCTTATCCGAGGTTGGATATTTTATAGACTTTGATAAATAAAGGACATCGCTTTCATTACTTTAATTAAATTAAAGTCACAAGAAGTAATGATACGACAAAATTAAAAAGCGGACGCTGTTAATTAAAAAAGCAACCTTGACTGATTACTGCAATTTTTATGCTCAACTTTGGATAGCATTTTGTTCACAAAAAGTAGGAAAGTGGCAGTAAGAATATACAGTTATAATATTATGTACATGAGTTTTGTATTTATTTTAGTCGGAAATTCAGCAACGAAATGATTTCAGTTTTCGGGCTGAAATTTATTTTTAAATCAAATAAATGTTATGTAAATTGGACCTGTGACACAGCCGATGGGTTTATAAAGGGCATTTCAGACCCCGATGATTGGCTGCCATAATTACCATCCTATTGCGTAGCTACCAATTAATTAGCCTCACATGTTTCACAGAATATCAAAGTCGGCTGATTTAAAATAAAAGCTCTCTCAAAGGGCTGGGGATGAGTTATCCCTGAAGACGCCTTTGTGCTCGCCGGCATGTTGACAGCCTAATTATTCTGGGACCTAAAAATTTAACTGGAGGATGTGTAGCTTCAGGCACCCTACTCTATACATCTTATTATGTGAAATAGTGTTATATCTCCGAAACAGACAACGTTAATTCAGTTCGAAATAAGCTGTTGAAAATTTTACTACGTGTTATAGACGTCACATTCACCTATTAATTACTTATTTAATTATTTTTTATGTACACATGTATAATAATCAGTATTTATATAGCTCAGCAAAGGGCCGAATACAAATTAGCTTAGAATTATGGTTTAAATACAAGAACAGCACAAGGAAACATATTTTAGACATCAAAAACATTTGGCGTGTGATACTGTGTTCGTCACTTCACATTGTTACGTGTTACTACCGTCGGCGTTGGTCAGTTTATCGTAATTTCTCGAAGTTTTGGTTTGGAAAACAACATAAATATTGTGTTGTGATAGCTCATATTTAATAAAAAAGGAGATAACACCATTGGTGAATTTATTTTTATAAATTTTGTTTTATTACTGCTAGTTTATGTTAATATTTCCAAAAGTAAGTAAGTATGAAACAACTTCTACAGCATTAGCGCTAACTATTTTTTAATACATTATGAAATTATTAATAAAAGTGTAGTGAATAGCACTAGATAATTCCTAGATACTACAGAAATTAAGTCTTCTTCTTCCTCAGCCTTTGTTTGTCCACTCCTGGATGTAGGCCTCTTCCATTTCACGCCATTTTCCCCTGTCTTTCGCTATCTGTAACCATTTGCTACCTGCAATTTGTTTTACATCGTCAATCCATCTCCTTTGTGGTCTTCCGACACTTCTTTTGGTTTCACGCGGCCTCCACTGTGTAATTTTTAATGTCCATCGATCTCTATCTTGTCGTGCTACATGGCCGACCCAACGCCACTTTAGTTCCGCCATCCGTTTAATTATATCCGTCACTTTAGTTCTTTTTCTAATTTCCTCATTTCTTATTCTGTCCCGTAAAGAAACACCGATCATCGCTCTTTCCATCGCTCTTTGCGCCACTTTGAGAGAGTTTGCTGTGTTTTGTGTTATAGCCATTGTCTCCAAGCCATAGGTGGCCACTGGCAGCACACATGTGTCGTACACTTTACGTTTTAGGTTGATAGGTATTTTTGTGTTTTTTAATATGTGCCCCAACTTTCCGAACGCCGCCCACGTGAGTCCTATTCTTCGTTTTATTTCGGCAGTTTGATTTTCTTTGCCTATTTTGATAAGATGACCGAGATATATATATATTCGGAGGTATTTTCAATTGGGAAATTTTCCATGGATATATCTACCTGGGATACACTCATAATTTTTGTCTTCTTTTTATTCATTTTTAACCCGATTTCCTTTGACGCTTGACTGAGTTCTTGCAGCATTTGCTCTAGTTCACTTACATCACTAGATATTAAAACAATGTCATCGGCGAACCTTAGGTGACTTAAGTATGAACCATCAATTTTTATGCCCTTATTTTTCCAGGACAACTTTTTGAACACATTTTCCAACGCCAGTGTAAACAGTTTCGGAGATATGGTGTCTCCTTGTCGAACTCCTTTTTTTATATAAATTTTATTTGTCTTTGTACTCTCGTCAATTTTAATTTGTAGGGATGCATTGTCGTAAATGTTTTTTATAAGATTCGAGTACCTTGAATCTATTTATTCTATTCTATCTATTCTATTCAAGATTCAAGAAATTAAGTAATATTATATTATTCTAGTATTTTAGTTTTGCCACAACAAAAGCATACAGAATACCAAGAAAACTATAACTCAATTTTAACCATTATAGTGACAAATGATATCATGCTATTTTATTTGAAAAAGCGTTTACTTAAATAAATAATGCGAGACACAAAGGTATACGAGCGTGTACACAGTTGTCGATCCTAAAAAGAGAATTTTATATGAAGCAATAAAGGCAGTTTAGGAAAGGTAAACACATTTTATTTCCTCTAAATATTTTGCAACAGTTCCCAGTTTAACCTGCAGGAAATGTTACTACTTTAATCCTTATTCGTACTATAATACAGGGCACGCTACTAGCTGTAGCTATGGGCGCTCCGTGCAACAGCCCGCAGCGCGGGTGAAATATTACTCAGTTCTGTTAGAAAAGATCGAAGCTTAATTACAAATTTACTATCTAAATAATAATATTCAAGATGGGGGATCGAATATGGCGGAAGTATTTTATAAAGTTATTTGAAAAACATACAAACAGGTATTCGAGGGATTTCGGTGCTGCTAATTACACATCAAGTATGTAAATTGTATAACTCAAGATGGCAAATACAATATAACAGAAACATTTTTTAACGTTATCTGATTCCCATAAAAATTAATATTCGAGAGTTTTTAAAGCTTATAATTAGAAATCCACGCTTTAGATTATAATATTGAAGATGGCGGATCTAATATGGCGGCAATATTTTATAAAATTATCTGATTGTCATAAAAGTTGGTATTAGAGAGCTTTTAAGACTGCTAATTACAAATCCATCATCTAAATTATAAAATTCAAGATGGCGTATTCATTCTACAATGAACTATGTGATTACAACCTAAGTCAAACATGACAACCGTTTCCGTTTTCTGGTAAATCATACAATTCAAAATAAAAATTACAGTGAGAACACCATGAAAAGTTTCACTTAGTACTTACGTGATCGGCACACATATCTTTTTTTAAGTAGCAGGTCAATTCAAGAGACAGTACAACCCTAACGGTTAAAAACGCAATCTAATACAAATATGTTAATGATCTCTAGAAACCTTCAGTCATGGCCTTTTAAAATGAGACATTTGACAAAGAATCTGTTAAAGCTGCAAATTTAGAAAAAGATACCTTTAATAATAATAAAGCAGTTACTAATTGTAGACATCGCATTGAAAGTGGACGACAATTTATGTGTTTTTTGACAGGTGTGTTTCGGGATGTAATTTTACACTGATCTAATTTTAAAATCAAAATGTAATACATGATTTAATTATAATCGATAATTTCGTTAAAATAACATAATAATCATTATAAATATCTTAATAAACTTATGTTGTCTGTAATTTTCACTACGGTATTTCCAATTTGTTTTGACGAGATGTTCAATCTGTTCTATTGAACCATAAGTAAATCTTATAAGGGTATGAGAAAATTACATGTCTCTAAAATGTCATTGAAAATTTCCTTTCTACAATACTAATTAAATAGCTATTTTAATAACTCAAAGAAGCTTAAATAACACATTATAATATTTTTTAATTAAATTTGAATATATTAAACTTAATCTAATTTAATTAAATCTACAGGTAAGGTCTCAAGGTTTTCATCTTTTAAGCCGTCTTACTTCACCATTATTGTATAATAGTTTCTTTGCTAACTTGTTAGGATCCACTTTAATTCTGTCCCGGTAACTCACCCACAACTTTTTTATATCTTCTTGAACAGTGGTCATATGGAGATCTCGCTGTATAATAAATTTTGGCAAGTACCTAGAGGCATTGACGATGGCTCTAAGCACTTTGTTTTAAAACTTCTGAATAATCTGGGTAATGGAAGCATTAGGAGTTTTCTATACCTACATTCCATATGTCTTATAAATTGCAGTATGACTTTATATAAATAATGTCTATTTTCTTAGGAAAGTTATGATTTTCGTGCAATGAGACAATACATTTGATAGAGTTTTGTTCCAAGCTGTTTTATTGTGGTCCAAATGTGTTTACACTAGGTTAGGCTTTTAAGCGTATTTCCCCAAGTGCTTTGCATCTTCAGCCATCAACAGCACAGGTCCTAGGACACTTTTTTAAGGTACATCAGAACTGATGGAATGCAGATCAGTATACTCTTCTTGATATTAAACTAAGAAATTCTTGTGATTTAAAAATGATTTTACTAATTGCTAAAAGATATGTGGAAAATTTTTCGTCCCGGAAGGTGGCAGGACAAAACCTTCTACTTTCGAGGCTGTTGTTTATAATTTTGACTACTCTTGATAGTGGTTCAATCGCGTCGTCTTTTTGTTCGACTATTACAGAGCGCTCATCTTTTATTTGCGTTTTGTCTAAATAGAAAGTAGCCTACTAGATCGCGTTCTGCATGGCCTTCGTGAAACTGTCTATAGCATCAAGCCATCTATGTCTTTTTAGTATATTCAGTGTTAATTCCACCTCCACCAGTCAGTCGCATTTTCTATTGAAGTGATTTCGAATACATACATGGTGATCAATATTGGTGAGTGGTCAGAAAACCAATTCAAACATGATTCGACTGTTATTGCGTAACGTATGCCATTTGTGATATAAATGTCGATCAGGTTAGCAACTTTGTTCTTGTGTTGCTATTTAATTGTCGCGGTGTTTTGCTTGCTTGTGTTGGATAATTCAATGATGTTATTTTTAATATTATTACGTTTTAGGTTTATTTTATAGTTTTTCAAAATTTTTTAGAGTTCTTTCTTGAGCTTACGACTGGTGTTTCCCTTTTCCACAAATTGATTTTTGTTTTAATGTTATTCTTTATTTTCAGTTTCTAAGCAAATGTCCTACTTTCCTAGTGTCTGCTAGTTCAAATGCCCACGTATTTCATAATGGTGATTGCGGAACAGTATCTGATTGTTTGTATTTCTTCTACGGTGTGTATTGTTATTTTTGTTTTCTATTATGTATGTGTTTAATACAGCAGTGGATTTGGAAGTTTCTTTAATTGGTTTTATTTTTGGTAGTTTAGGCTGCCTTTAACATTCTGAAGTGGTGTATGATATTGTTCTCTGGGCTATTTTCAGTCGGTTCGGCGATATTTTCTTGTATTACCGCCGTCAATTGTTGATGTTACTGTACATCTAGACTATGCGGATATTTTGGCGTATGTAATTCTGGCCAATTAAAACATTTTCTTTTTTTCTTGTTTCGTCTATCTGCATTCTGGTTGAAAAGTTGTGCATTTTGATAGGATACAGTTGGTTGGCTGTTTCTTGTTATAATAGTACTTTGCCTGGTCTGATTCTCACCCATTAATTTAAAGTTTTCTTTCTATAACCCTTTTTCATCTTTTTCACATTTACTTCACCAAAGTATGATCTCATTGTGCCGGAAATATTCTTATCTGCCCATTTCTTGCAACTTCTTACTGATCGTTCTAGGATTGCAGTCGATAGCTGTACCGTTGCTACTTCTAGGAGTTGGGTACTTTGTTGGTCCGATGTCGTTTGCTTTCTTGGAGTTCTTTCATGTGGTGAGACGCCACTTGCTTCGCCTGCCACCGCATTAGTTTGAGCTTTCTGACGGTTTCGAACATGTACTGAATAAAGTCGGCTTTATTTGATGTTTAATATTCTTCAAACTATCCAGCATATTTCCAATATCACAAAATGCTGCATTTGACTAAGCAGATTTTCTTGTAGCTAGATTTTTGCAAGTATTTAGGTAAGTTCACAGTAAGTATTGCGGGTACAAAAATTATGATTAGTATGATGAAGGTAAGTTGATAGATGACTTTTATTTCATCACTTAGATCATAGTATTTATCAATTTTTCCCATTCTGTTTTGTGCAGGTTTGCATCAATAGAGTGCGCAACATCTACCAGGTATGCATTATTTTCTGCTTTTATTAAAAAGCACTACATCAGGCCGATTGGCACTGATGTTTTTGTCGGTTACAATCGCGGTGTCCCAATATAACCTGTAATTAGCGTTGTCCAGGATAGGGGTGTTCGATAACTGTTTTTTGTTATCGATAACTTTTTGCGAAAAAATATCGATAATTATCGATATATCGATAACTTATCGATATATCGGTAACTTATCGATAACTTATCGACAACTGATCGATAACTTATCGATAACTTATCGATAACTTATCGATAACTTATGGATAACTTATCGATAACTTATCGATAACTTATCGATTACTCATCCATAACTTATCGATAACTTATGGATGATTTATCGATATCTTATCCATAACATATCGGTAACATATCGACAACTTATCGATAAGTTATCGATAACGTATCGATAACAGATCGATAACGTATCGATAACAGATCGACAACATACTGATAACTTATCGATAACGGTGCGGTGAAGCTTTGCGAACCTGGATTTTGCGCAGCAGTTCCTAGTTCCTGTTCAATATAATGTATAAATTATAAGAAAAACACAATAGTAATGCGTTTTCACTCTTTCTCGTGGTGCTATCGTATCTATAGTCATTTTACTCTTAAATGCTGATCCAGCCCCAGCGCAAGTGTCTGCTGTGTAAACTGTTTAGTTTCTAAGTTAGAGTTTAAATTGTTTTGTCTTTTCACAGAAAATTTTTTTTTATTAATTGCTTGACAAAATAAAATCACTCACTAAATCAGCGGTTAAATCCTACAAATACGACTTTTTTGAATACTAATGTTATATTCTGATTCTACTAGTTCGCTTCGCATACGCATATGTATAATGCATATACGTTTATTGACCCCCATTTAATCCGTTTTTCGGTTTTTAAAAATTCGTAAATAGCGTCCGCCGCGCAGCGAAAGAATTAGAGCATTCAGCAAAACATTAAATAAGCCATCTACACCTGTAAAAGCAACTTTTTGAAAATTGTTAAATTTTGTATTTTTTATTAGATAAATGTAATTAAACAATGTTTACAAATGATATGTTTATAATATTCAAGCAGATAATCAGATATACAGAGAAGTGCACAAGTCAGTATAACTATAACTTATTACCTACGTTAAAGAAATAAAATTTTTATTCATAGCTAAAAAAATTTGTTGCTCGGCATGTTCAGAAGTCAGCGTCGCTCTAGAGTCTACCACGATGGATCCACCACGACTAAATACCCTTTCTGATGCAACACTTGTACCTTGAACGCATGAATAGCGTCTAGCTAAGTAAGCTAGTCTAGGAAAGGTGGATGTTCTTAGTTTCCACCATTCCAAAGGACTTTCGTCAATGTGGAGTTCGTCAAGTTTCTCGTAATTTTCAAATTCTAGCTTACAAGCATCTTCGTTTGTTGTAGACAAGTCGGATGTTTGAGATATTTTGCGTGCTGAAAAAATTGCACCCAAGCCTACCGTTTTCTTTTTTTTTGGTACGCTGCTGTTTGCTGGTAATTCTGTTTCAGGAACACGTATCATTTCATCTATCAGTTCTTCTTTTATTCTCAATTCTACTGGTTTCGCATTTTTAAATCGAGGATCTAACCACATCGCCTTCGTTAGAAAAATTTTCGTCTCGCAATTAAAATCTTCAAAACGATATTTTAATGTGTTACAGACAATATCCATAATTTTTCGCACAACTAGGTTTTCATCGTCGGCCAGATCGGAACTTTGATTTTCGCAGATTTGCTGTACTATTGGTAAAATAGTTGATGCTGTAACATATTTCTCCACTGACATATGTTCCGAAATTTCTCTTAGTGGTACCAAGGCAGCTATTGCACTTCGGATTAGATCAACCTGAAAAAATAAGTGGTCTACATGTACTTAAAAAAAAGCAAAATAAAAATTTGAAGTTACCTCGTCTTGGTTTAAAATATTCTGCCTGTATTTTCCTTTTTCGTACTCTGAAAGAAGGGTAAGGAGAGGTATGTGCTGGTCGACGGTCACTTCCATTAATCGCAAAAGCGACCACCAACGAGTTTTTGAAACAGAAGGAATAGTTTTTCGCGATATTCCCAATCGTTCTTGAATTACCCGCAGCTGTCGCTTTATTTTCCAGCTGTGGGCAAAAGCAATGTTCAAAACGTGCCCAAAGCAACAAACGTGGTTCCATTTCAAATTGTTTACAGCAGCCAAAATATTACTGCCACAGTCGGTGGTGTATGAGACCAGCCTATTCTCCGGAATATGCCAATCTTCAAGAGTATCTATTAAAAAATCCGAAAGATTTTCTGCGGTGTGATCTTCCGAGAGCTCCTTGCAAACTAAACACGCACTTTTTAACTCCCATGTTCTTGTAATGTAATGGGCGGTTACTGAAACATATGGGACGTTTGCAGTGGATGTCCAGCAATCTGTTGTAATAGCAACATAAGTTGTGTTTTGCATTTCCTCTTCGATAACAATTCGTGTAGAATTGGCTAAAGATGGAATATAATTTTCGGTTAAAGCTTTTCTTCCGGGGATTTTGAAACCTGGCGCAACTTCTTTCATAAACCGCTGGAATCCTTGCTTTTCAACAATACTGTAAGGTAACATATCAACGGCAATGGAATAAGCCAAATGCTTTACTAGTTTTTCCTGCACCTTACTGTCAAGCGGTTTGTACTTATTTAAGTTGGTCTGTCGACTGCAGATTTTTTTAATTGTTCTTCCACCCTCAATACAAGGATTTGGGTCAGATTGAGAACTAGAGCAAGTACTAGCACTGCTGCACAGACTCAATGACCGTGTTTTTTCCTTGCCTACATATTCGGCAGAGTCTGATCCTTCTACTACGTCAATTATACTTTCTTCGCCCTCCGGTGTGATTGTAACGTCTCTTTCATTAGAAAATGTGTACAGTTAATGTAGGTGTTAACATAATTTATAACAGTCTAAATCTAAATTTTTGCTATACGCGTGAGATAATCGTTGAGAGACGGCAAAAATGAGCTAACATTAATTACATTACGCGTACGCTATTAACTATAGTATTTTACTTATTTATTACCTATCCATCACTAAATCGTAATACTGGTCGGTCTGCACTTTGTTCGCTTTTTCAGTTTTTGCTAATTCAGCGTATTGCATGGGATGACGGAACTTAATATGGCTGCGTAAATTTGAAGTATTGCCATTTGATGGTATCGACTTCGAACAGTGGTTACAACTTACGACACCACAGCTGTCCTTGGAAAAATATTCCCAAATTACACTTCGTTTTTGGCGCGTGTCCGTCATGTCGCCAAACTGAAACATATTTTTATCATATATTTTAAGTAAATTGAAACAATATTCTTAGCTGTTCTTGCAAAAAATCACAAAAAAGTACCACTGCTTCCCATGTCTTTTATAGTTTGGGAAATATTAGCTTGTAACACTTTAGTTGCCGCACCCGGCATCATAAAAGTTTAACTTACCTCAGTGAAGTAGACACTAAACACAGCACAGCACAATAAATAGTTAAGACAGAAGAACTGTTAGTCTGTTATGTTTATTTCGAAAAATTTACTATTTAAACTATACACTATAACTAAAATTAGACTACAGAGCCTAATAAAACAATTACTGTTTCAACAATAGTATGCTCAGACAATAGACACTAGGCAAACTTCACACTCCAACTACTGCAAGAAATAAAGTAAATTTTAAGAAAAAAATAAGGTGGTCAAAGAGACTTTAAGGAAACGCCCTCAACAATTATAAATATGCAATATCCAATAGAATTCGTCCATGGCTCTCGGCCATTATCATTTAGAAATTAGAATTTGCCATTTATCTTAAAGTAAACACCTCAAATATATAAGCCGTTTTCAAAGAAATGCAATGTTTAAACAAACAACAAATAGCAATTAGTATTTACCAAAGGCTTTGTTTGAGGGTTCTTATAATTTAAGATATTTTAACGAAAGGAACTTAAAGACTGGTATTTAGAATGATGTATAAGATTAGAATAGAATACATCATTTTAGAAAATACAAGAAAACTTTTAAGCCTGTCTGTAAAAGATTACTAACTGTAAGTGATAGTAAAATGTTCAAAACAGAGTTATTAAGAACAACCCGTTTTTGAAATGTCAGTTTGCAAAAAAAAATCAGAAACAAAAGTACATTACTACTTTTCAAGCATTACATTGTTTGTAAGTTTGATACACTTTGATATTTGAAGACAACGAAAATTATTAAAAACGTAAACTTTTTTTCTCGTGAACTTTTTTCTTCTGTTTTTTGTTACTTATCGACAAGTTACCGGTAAGTTATCGATAAGTTATTGATAAATTATCGATAAATTATCGATAAGTTATCGATAAATTGTCGATAAGTTATCGATAAATTATCGATAAGTTATCGTTACGTTATCGATAACATCGATAACTTATCGATAAGTTATCGATAAGTTATCGATAAGTTATCGATAAGTTATCGATAAGCTATCGATATATCGATAACTAAAAATTTTGTTATCGTAATTCGATATATCGATAACTTATCGATAATTATCGATATATGGATAATTTTGAACACCCCTAGTCCAGGAACATATTTGTAAGAAGGTTCTCTGGTGTTTATTAGCTCATCGTTAATTGCTAACTACTGGTGTAGTATTTGAACTATTAATTGTGTCTGTTTAAATACTCCGTTGATGTTAATATAGAGCATACAGATGTGATATGTTGAATGTATTCCAAGGTGGTGTAGCACATTCGAGATTTACCCGATTGCAAAAGTAATTTTTTTATAAACTTTTTATAGTTTCTTTTAAGAAATACTTCATCTTGAATCGCGACAGTAATACCTTCTGTTTCGCTAAATAAAATACCTTTCTAAAGCCAAACAGATGAATTGTTTTAGCTGGCATTATCTAGAGCAGTTGGGTATTTCTCATGTAATGGTTTTGCACTCTATTGGCGTAACTGACATTTAATAAGTTTTTTCTGCTTATTTTTTAGGCAGGTACAATCTCTCTGTACAGGCTCGTGGGTGATGTAACCTGTCTCCTGCGAGCTGCGCTTTTATAAATTTGTATAGATATTCTAGATCAGTGTTTGACCATTTAATGATTCTAACCGAGTAGTTTATTACCGGTATAACCCAGGAGTCAATGGCTTTTATCTTACTTTTGGCTGCTAACTTTGTTTTTTGGATACGTTTTACTCTAATTTATAGTTTGTTTTGTAGGTTTTTCTTGATTTGTTTTTCATCTTTGGTTAGCTTTTGCTTGTATTATAGGTATTTATATTGTTTATCATTTAAATTCTTAATAGTGTTGTCATCCTCTTCCACGTTGACCTAGTTGATTACGTTACCCTTATGGGCCACGAGTTTAGAGCATTTATCTAATCCAAACTTTATATGTATGCCCAAACTAAACTTATCTCTAAGTTTTATTATCTATCTAATGCTTGCTGTGTTGCTGGAAGAGTTTTAAATCGTCAACTTAGAAAAGGTGATTTACTGTGCACGATGTTCCTTTTCCTTTCAGTGACTAGCCTAGTTTAGGTTTTACCAACATTCGAGATGAAAGATTTAAACTAAGAATGAACCACAGTGGACTCAGCGTGTTCCCTTCAAAATATGCCTATTTTGATGTAAATTGGCTGCGTTGTTTATGGCTCTCCTTCGCAATGTAAGTACAAAGGTGTTATCCAAATGTTTGTTATAAGAAAGTTAAATTTTATTGTTTATATTGTTTAAATTTCTAAGACTTCTATTAACCATAAAGATGGAACGGTTTAAATGCTCTCTGACATCTATCAACTAATTGTTCTTTCCAGCCTTGTCTTCGCAAGACAACCTTTTGGTTCTTTAGTTAATGTTTGGTGGTGATTGACACGGCCAGTAAATAGTTTTGTGTGCGGAAAGACATGTAATTAGTCTGTAATTCGTACGTTTGCCAGTGTCGTTAGTTTTTGGTATCATAAAAGTTTTTGGATGATTTATTAAGTGATTGATTTGTTTCACTGGGAGACAATTAACAGCTGTAACAGCTGTTTGCCGCTTATAGTTGTGCACATGATTTGTTCCACCGGCTTTCCAGTTATGTAACTTATTGGTGACATCGTGGATACCCTCAGTGAGTTCCATTTATGATTTTTGGTAGTTTTCTCCTCTCTTACTTCTTAATCATGCAGTTTTATTTCTGTGCTTACCTTTGAAGCTTCAAACGTTATGCCAGTATTGCTTAAGTTCTTGAGCAGATGGTGGATTACTAATGCGGTCTTACCTCTTAGTCCAGGCTCCACACTATACCCCCGTAAAAATGTTGACGTCTGGAGATTTTCTTTGCTGAAACCGTATCTTAAACTATTATGTTACTAATATAACTTGGGTAAGCCTTGCTTATACTTTTTTGAGGTCACTATTGTTTCAGTCAGTACATAACGTACAGTCTTGATTTTGGCGTCAAAAAATGGGTGTTGGAGTCAAGGGGTTTAAATAGAACATTAGTTTTATTGACAAAAGCAGTCCTTCCGCTATTTTTTAAGTGGCGCTTAAATATCTCATTTTCATTTTTCACCTACCAAACAACGTACAAACGCAATTTTGTAGTCCCGGTATAGATTTTGATGGCAGATCCTGATAGTGAGAAGCAAGTGTTTTATATGCTCATACTAATTGTATACGAGCATACATACGAAAATATAAGAAAAGTTCCAGGAGCAACATAATTACCAGCCATCGGCGAAGTACCTTCTCTTCTAGAAGGTAAATAAAGTAGTAGCGTCATTGCTAAAAGCTAGGTATAGGCTTACGCTTACTTACTTAAATAAAAAGTTTATGATAAATATTGATCCACATCAACAATGTATGTTACATTAAGAAAATTAAAATGTTTTTAGTGAAAACGTACGATGATAAATATTGTTTCTAGAACGATTGAATGAACTTTTAATTAAACAAAGTAGGGAAAACACCCAATAAATTAATATATTTTTTAGCATTTAATTAATTTTATTTTTTGAAAAACCTGAGTAACATTGATGTAAAAGACAACGTTTGGCTATTAAATTATGGCTTCTTCGGATGAAATTTATTAACATTATAATCTGATATATAAATTTTCAGTTTAGAAGAGTTAACCTAGTATACTTGTCACTAATGTTTCGACTTACTCATCATCATCTCATCATCTGCCTATATCTATCCATTGTAGGATAGCCTCTCCAAGAATTCTCCATTGATCCCTGTCTTGCGCTTTTTGTAGCCAGTTGTAATCTGCTTTTGATGTCATCGGTCCATCTTAGTGGCGGTCTTCCTCTATTTCTTTTTCCCGTTCTCGGTCTCTATTGTACTATTCTCATCGTCCATCTATTGAGAACTTTTTCAAACACATCTTTCACTTTTGATATTTGCCTTATCCGTGCGTTTGTTATCCTATCTTTCAGAGTTATTCCCAACATTTTGCGTTCCATCGATCTTTGCGCTACTTTTAGTTTTTGTATATTCTTGGATGTTAGCGTCCATGTTTCTGCTGCATAGGTTAGTACAGTGAGTATGTGTTGATTGAACAATTTTGTATTTAATTTTTGATCAATTTCACTCGTTAGGATTTCTTTCCATGTTCCGAATGCAGCCCAGCCCTGTTTTATTCTTCTAACGATTTTTTTTTGTTTGACCCTCCGACTGTAATGTAATGAATAGTCTAAGGTAAATTTACTTGTTCTATAGTTTTGTTATCTATCTGTATATCGATTGTTTGTTCTATTAACTTATTTGTCATTATTTTGATTTTTCCTTTGTTAATATTAAACCGATGTCTTTTGCTTTTCTATTTAGATCCGTTAGCATTTCATGTAAATTCTCTAAGTTGTCTGCTATAAGAAGAATGTCGTCTGCAAATCTTAAATGGTTTAATCTTTCTCCGTTTACGTTTAATCTTTTATCCTCTCATTCACAGCTTTTAAGAGATCTTCTAGACACAGTAAAAATAGCTTAGGACAAATTGCATCCCCCTGTCTTACGCCTCATTTTATTGTTTTTGGTTTTATGGTTTTATATCAATAAATTGAGAGTCCACTCTGCTATTTTGCAGGGATTTTATTACAGCCCAATGTTCGACTGCGTCAAATGCCTTTTCGTAGTCTATGAAGGCAAAACACAAAGACAAGTTATATTTTTGATTTTTCTATTAACTTGGGAATTACTTGAGTGCTGTAGCCGATACGGAATCCTGCCTGCTCTGGTGGTTGATAACCGTCTATTTTATTGATCAGTCTATTCGTAGTAATTTTTGTTAGTTTTTTTATATAATTGTGACAAAAGGCTGATAGGTGTATAGTTTTATAAACTAGTTTTATCTCCTTTTTTAAACAGTAATATGATGACGCCGTTATTCCACTTTCTTGGAATTTTTCTTACTTCCAGGCATTCATTAAATAGACTTTTTAGTTGTTTTAATAGTTGTTGACCACCTTATTTTATCATTTCTATTCATATTTGATCTTTGCCGGGCGCTTTATTTTTTTTCATATGGTGTAACGCTTGCTCTATTTTGTATATCTCAATGTCGGGAATATCGTCTGTTGATGTTGCAATTGTATTTCCCAATTGTTTTTCTTTCTGCCATTAATTTGTTTTTCTACCATTTTGAATTGCTTTTTCGATGTTTAGTTTGTGCCATGCTTTTAGATCTTTTTTATTTCTCTTCTTATTAGTTTATTAATTTTTCTAAGAAGTTTTAGATTGTCCTCTTGGCTTATTGTGAATTTCGACTTACAAATAAGTACTGGGTGAGTCAATAGTGCGTTCTCCTTCTTTAATTTTTTATTATTTTGTTCTTTAATTTTTTTTTCATTTTATTGTTTGTCGTTACTTATTCAGTACTTCTACATTTCTATGAATAAAATAATTTATTTTTCCAAGATTCAATACTACTTTGATGAATCCGAAAGAAGAAATGCCTAATTTTTGGCCAAATTTATGAATATTTGGAAAAAAGTCAAATTATATCGAAAAGGGTAACATTTAGGTATAGGACATACTTTACAAAAATGAAAGGCAATTAAGATCTGCAACTGATAATGTAAAAAAATACAGGGTGATCTATTTGAAAAACACAAGCTTTAACGCCCTCACTTTCATCAAGTTCACCCGTCTGTCACAAACAGCGTATTCGATATTTTGAGCTAGTTTTGTAACAAGAAGTAGGGCATACTTTGACAACTACTCACATGAATTTGTTTTGCTCCATTTCCTAACCGCAGGTCACAGTGATTTTTTTATGGGAACTCAGCAAAATCAGTAAATCTCGAGAAAAGTTAAATATCTTGGCAACCGTGCAGCCAAATTCCAAAAACAAAATATGGTCTTGTATCAATTTTGATGGTGCATTCGAATATGCAGTTGAATATAGGGTGTCCTATTTAAAAAAATTGATCAATAATCTGTGACGCAAAAATGAAACACCCTATAGAAGTGAAAGTAATTTTGAATGATAGATACTATGACACCCTAAAACTTTTGTATTTAAAAAATTATCGTATCTCTAAGGGTTCACCCAATATCGAAGGAGAACGCACTATTGACTCACCCAGTATATAAAAATTAACTTTTAATTGCCCAAAAACCATTTAAAGTTAATTTTTAATTTTTGGTTAGTTCAAACATTATTGAGAAACATATGTATTATCTTCGCTCTTCAGATTATGAAATTTATACTTTGGAATATATGTAATGTTTTTTACCTTCCTCGATGTACAGAGTATACCTATAGAGAAAGATATTGTAGTTGTCAGGTTAGATTTGAAGCAAATGCTTTCATTCAGCAAAGTCTTTTCGCTTTGAGCGTAGTGGCCAATATGCAAGTTATGCCTAAAAAAAAGTGATTTTATGCCATACATTTTTAACTTAAACATTATGACTAATAAGCAAGTTTTAAGGCCTGGGGGACCGATAAAGCGGACGCTGCAGAGATGTCTGTGTGTGTCTGTCTGTCTGTGTGACTGTATACACTTTAAAGTTCAGACGCCTTAACGCATAAAAATTAAATTTGGCTCAAAGACTGCTAATTGCAATGGGATGACACCGCAAGATAATAAGGTTAGTTTACCAAAAAAGAGGGTAGGAGAAGTATGCTCTATGTCAAAATAAACGCGGTCGAAAAAGAACCTTAAATTCGTATTCTACGCATGTCGAATAGCTGATCTGCTCAAACTCGATCTCCCTATCAGCCCCCATTGCCTACACTATTATTTTTCTTGTTTTTTTTTTAAATTCACGAATTTTGGCTTCAAAATCGATATGAGCTTGTTAAATAACAATAGTAACAACTTTCCATTGAGAAAACATCACTGAGAAGTTTCCTTTTGGTCGAATCGATTTCGAGATAATGGATAAGCATTCTTCTGCATTGGTTGCAACTACAAAACAAAATATCATAAAAGCGGGCAACTGAATTAAAAATGAGGGGGGGGGGGTGCTTTACTTCAATATAGACGCACTCGGAAAAGAACTATAGATTAGTATTTTACACATGTTAAATAACCGATCTGCGCAAACGCGTTTTCCCTATTACCGCACATTGCCGCCTACCATCGATTTTCTTGTGTTTTTATAAATTTACTAATTTCGGCTTTAAAATCTGTATGAGCATGTTAAATGACTATAGAAACAACTTTCCATTGAGAAGACACTACTGGGAGGTTTTCTTTTCGTCGTTTACCTGAACAGATTAGTTCACCAAATAATGAAATCGATTTTGAGATTTCATGAGATAAACAATACTTGCAACTAGATAACACAAAATATCAGAAAAACCTCAAAATAAATGCGCTCGGAAAAGAATCTTAGATTTGTATTCTACACAATCGAATAGCAATCTGTGCAAGTCCGTCACGTCCCCCTAACGAATTTTCAATATTAAAAAAAATGTACAAATTTCGACTTCAAAATCGGTATGAACATATTAAATGACAATAGGAACAATCTTCCATTAAGGAAACACCTCTAGAAGGTTTCCTTTTGGTCGTTTACCTTAACAGTCTAATTGAATAATTAAAATAATAAAGACTATAACCAAATAATAAAATCGATTTTAGTAAAGTAAAAAAATTCGGAAATTATCAAATAAGACGTCTCTAAAACTGACCACATAATATTTTTATTTTTGTAGGGTCATAGAGCCAAGGACGAGCTACAATTTGGTTTGTGTCTCAGCTTGCAAATTTCTCTCTGACGTCTTCTATACATTTTTGCAAATTTGAGTTTCAACGCCTGTTTACTCAAAAGCGAGTTATCAGATCGGAATGAAATTTAATATTGAAAATTCCCTAAAGCTACAAAATGTTTTAAACTACTAGAAGTTTTCGAAGTACTGAAACGCGTTTGTTTTTTTTTAATTACAGATTGCTTAGTTCATTCTACAGTTAATATAACTAAAACATGATGTACGTTACCTTCTGCTCCCCTATGGCTTGTATTGTCTTTTAACGCTGCTCTTATGTCGTTTTGATTATTAATACGTTCGTTTGAGGAAATCGTTTGTTTGCAAAAATATTTTTGCGTGAAGTAAGTGCTGCATATCGTAAAATTACCAGTTTTTACAAAGTGTATCAGTTTAACCCCATTTTCATTATTCTCATCATACAAACTTCCTTAAAAGTAAAAATTATACGATAACTAAAATGCGTTTTCTTTACTTATGCGTATAAATGTAGACCAGTTTTACATTAAATAAGCCTGAATGACTGAAAAATTACTAGAGAAAACTTTTAATTAAAAAGAAGACGATGACGATGAAACTCCCTGCGGGCAAAAGGAATTGAAACAAAAAGTGAGCACAATGGGTGCGTGACGAAAGAGCGATTAAAAAGCTGCAAAATGAACGTCGATGCCGTTTTTGCAAATGCTGTTAATTATCGCGCTCGTCTATGAATTTCCAGTTTAATACATTTTCCATTATACTTTCATGCCACAGCTGGCAAAAACAAAAGATTTAGAAAATCTCCACTTTATGTATTTCATTAGTGACGTACGACAGAATTACTATCACGATAGATTACAATAATATTTGTTAAATTAAAAATGAATAAACTTATATTGTTGCATGCCTACTACAACATCAATTCCAAGTAGCACAACTTATTGCGTAAATATTTTAAAACAATATTGTGGAAATGGTGTTTGCAAAATTTTAATATTAAATTAATATGTAAATAAAAAATTTCTATAATGTTTTTTCAAAAATGTTTAACTTTTAAGGAAAATATTTGTTAATAATAATAATAATAATAATAATAATAATAATAATAATAATAAATTTATTGGTGCATTACGCTTATAGAGTATTTATGTCATTATACAAAGAAAATATATATGAAAACAGATATACAACATAAAAGAATGAAAAAAATAAAGAAGAGTATTACAAGCAGGTGACATCTGATGCCATGTGTATAGAAGGCCTTTAGTAACAAAAACGACTTTTCAAAGCAGTGAAACTGAGCCTTTTTATTTCCGTTGGAAGTGAATTGTAAAATTTTATTCCGTAGTAGGTAATGCTGTCTCTATATTTTGTTTTGGAAAGCGTAATTAATTTATAATTAGTTTATAATTATTTCTCGTTGGATACAAGTGAACTTGATTGTGTGCATTATAATTTGCAACATTTTCTTTAATGTATAGTAAACAGTTAAGAACGTATGTATAGAGAAATGTTGAGATATTAAGTTTTGTAAAGTAGTCTTTGCAATTATTCCTATACTTTAAGCTCGCAATAATTCTAATGATATTTCTTTAGAGACAAAAATAGTATCACTGATTGTGACATGATCTCAAATTAAAATACCATACGAAATAACACAAAATTAAGCCGTGAAAGGCCATCATCAGAGTAGTTTTAGAGACATTGTTAGCTAGATTTCGTAATAAATAAACATTTTGTGATAGGTTTTTTCATGATACGCTTAAGTGTGCAAGACAAATTGGTTTAATACTGATTTTATTTAACAGTTTGGTTTCTATTTAATTTTCTACACAGAATTTACAAACCTAACAAGCATTATTTTCTATGGTAATTCTATATTATTTTAATTCAGCAGTTTGAAATTCTTTTTATTTTGCTGAAATGCATACCTTTCATAAACGAGTAGGATATTGTGTAGACATTTTTATAACACTAAACATTTCGTAAATAACTTTTACTACTATTTAAATGTCTGCTATGAAATTCAATACTAGGCGCTAAAGAAGAATGCCGTACTACTTGCCGATTATCCTTTCGGAAGGTACAAACAAACCATGGAACCAAAAAATGAAAAATTGTTTATAAAAATGGGTGAAGCACTTTGTCATGACTTTTCTATATTTAAACCTTTTATCTTTTTATGTTTCTAAAAACTGTACCCCACGCAGCAGTGGTGGCCACTAGGCGCGAAACCTGCTCATCCGTCTGGGATGGGAGTTATGAAGTGCTGATACCCATCCACTCGGTAACCACCAGACATTTTTCAAACTTCCTTTTGAGTTCCTAAGGTCCAAAAGATGTATTGCCGTCAAAATCTCTAAATCAAAAATTATCATAAAATTAATACCTACTTCCTTATACTGAAAGCATAGGAAAGAAGATACAGATGCGATTGTGAAATATTCTGTCGGAATTGCGTTTTTTATTAAACCACATCATTCAGGCAGACATCTGTTCTACGGAATTTTTCGATTCTCATTTGACGGGCAGAGAATTTTTAAATTGCATTTACTTTTTTCGTGGGCTGTACATTTTGCATGAAGGTAAGGCAATATACTCCACTTCATTGAAATAATACGTGATCCGATGTAAAGTGTCTGTATTACACACAAATTTAAAAATTAAAAATCACTGTCGAATTGTTTGGAAAAATTCACACAGTAAACTGTGCGAGATGGCACAGCATTTGTTTATTCAAGACCAATTTTAAGTTATCGGTAATAAATTGTTATAATTACACTTAATTGTTAGTACTAGCTTATTGTCCATAAACATTTTTCCTACCCTATCGTAGTATTTTTTGCGTTTTCTTTTTCCATTGCGCTTGTTGTCATTTTTCTTCATACCTGCAATCTATCTATACAGTGTGTGAATTAAGTATGGAACAAATTCAATATCTTCCGAAATATTATTTTTTCTGAAAAAAACGCTCGGACACTTCAGTTTTATCCCAGCCACTTGATCTCGGTAATTATTAAAAATAATTACCGAGGAGATCAAGTCACCAAGTTCTATTGCTATAACAACGCTGACTGTTTATTTTCTAATATAACCTTTGACAATGGCATGTAAACATGCCGAAATAGGTATAAGGTTATAATAAATAAATATTGTTGAAGTTATTTTATATACCTATAATCATTAAATGAAAGTCTATTTCAGCTAATAGTAATTTAAACCGTCCTTATTAAACAAACTTTTCGGGATATTTTACTACTACAAGATTATCATACAAACAAAATATTAAACAATCAAATTTATTCCAATAACCAATTTCAAATATAAAAGTAATGAAAGCCACGAAAAAATGTGCATGTATACCACCCAGGGTTACTAAACTCACACGAGGTTTGTCATTTGTGTTTCTATTAACTTTTAAAACGTCGCAATGATAATACCGGGTAACTCGTCGCCAAATATGATGCATACATACAGAGCATGTTCTCCTAATTTTCAGTCTCGCTTCATTATATTTGCATTTCGCCAAATTGCGTTTTTATTTAAATTAATGGCAGCTTTTTTCATGTGTACGCTGCTTTTCGCATTTGTCTGAATCATGGACAAATGGGATGAACATATCCATGTGGGAACTCTACTGTTACAGCGTGAACTTTTTTAATGCTTTGAAATGTTCACGAGCACCTTAGTAAAAATTTTATTAATCACGCATAGAGAGAAATTTCGAAAAGCCAACAGTGGCGTGAACGTAGTTGCTAAAGCAGATAAAGTAGTTGGTATAAACATGGGTGAAAGGTATTTCGTTAAAAGGTACTTATTCAATGCTGAAAGAAAACTAAGCAATTATTATTTTGAATTGATTGTGTGGTAGGCACATGGTGAAACATTATTAATAAATATTTAACTATTAAAAAATTAATAGATTAGGTCGAGTTCCAGCAGTGGCCGAGGACACACGTGTTTAACGACGCCACTCCAGCTTTTAAATGTAAAACTGCGTTTTTGACCGTTTGAAAAGACAATTGTAGTGTAGTTCCAGTTCTCAAAAACAAAGAAGCGAGAATTACCTGCGGGATTAAAGGTACCACCTGATTTACCTGCCGATGTCACAACAGATGAAAGGAAACCGGAAAATGGATAATCAGCAAACAGTTAAAGCTAAGTTATAAATATAAGTAGTAATTTCTAATAGAGAATAAATAGATATAATCCCCAAGATAAATTAAGAACAGGCGGCTGTAAGTAGATATTAAACAATACAAATAATTTAAAAAAAGTAGATATTGTTATTCTATTAGGGCAGTCTGTTAGGCAATAGAGTTTATTTTCGTCCAAATCCGACAATAGAGAACGCCAACAGACAAATTCCTGGAACTCGACACTAAAGGTCTTGAAGCAGGTAGATTTCTAAGGGTATTTTCGGTAGAAAAAGTCAAACGAGATCTCTTACAATTTAGGAAAGTTAGAACCAAAATTAATTCACACTCAACAGGCGGGAAAATTTAAGCAAACGAATTCTTTTACGTGCGCCGCGATACCTACAATAAAGTACAATAATTTTCCATTAGATTAATTGATTTAATTACGGATATTTGTATTGAAAATACAATTTTTTTAGTATTATGTTTGTATAGATGGTTATTTATTATATACTCTAAGGTAGTGATATACACCTAACATTAAGAAACTTTATATATTCAGTTGTAGAGCGGAGCATCTGGGGATTACGTTTATGTTCATGTAATTTAAGTAAGGTTTGGAGCGTAATGTTGAATTTAAGGCTCGGAACCGGGTATGTCAAATTAGATTGACACCAGCAAAACCAACGGAAATCATCAGAAGCAGGAAACACAATACCTACCATGGAACAGAAACAGCATATACGGACAGACACAAATTGACAGTGCGGAAAATTCCAGGAGATGGAAACTATTTATTCGCCTCAATAGCAGACCAAAACACAAATGTCACAGCAACGCGAGAACAGCTCAAAAAAAAGAAGCTTTTATCTTAAGGAAAAAATCGTGTCATACATCATAGGAAACCCACAAAAATTCCAATTGCAATTGGAGGAAAATGTAAGAAACTTGGCTCCGCGCTACGACCATCTAGCACATACCTACGGCCCAGCACTACAAACAGAAGCCTACTTAGAAGACCCAGGGAAAGAAAAATTTGGGAGAGGAGCCGAATCAATAGCAGTAGCAGCAGAAATACAAAAGGCGTCAATAGAAATACACTACAAAGCAGGTACAACCTCCACACACACTACGGTAGACAACAATCAACCACCCAGGGCAATAAGAAGCCAAAGAAGAAAAGCAATCCATAGGAAGCAGGAATGGAATGCCAAATATGATCATGCTAGATCAAAGAATAGTATTAAGTAGTTTATTAGCTATTAGGAAATTAAGATATTTTCAATCTGTAATCTTAGAATAATAGATATGTGTAAAATAAGAACAATGTGAAACTTTGATACCAAAGTTTATTAGGTTAAAATGCATAATCGCAGCTTACTATCTACCCGGTGTTGCAGCAGCGGTGTCTTGCGGTATGCATTGCAGACATGCTAACGCAGTTCAACACCCCACCCGATCCCACCTATCACATAAATTCCTACCCACCTACTGACATGGAGTGGGCCTGGCGTAATCCAGGATCGACCCTCGAGTCAGCTCCATGTCAGATGATGATGATGATGATGACTATTAAAAAATTAATAGATTATTAATAAGATAAAACCACAGTATACTTATTTACACAGTAGCGAAAGCGCCTATATAACGCCTGGTAAGCTGTAACTAGTGGCGCTCCAAGCGGTCGACAAGTTTAAATTATGGCGGGTTTTAAATTCCAATCCAGTTCGTTGTTGTTACTATATTTTTAATAAGCAAAACATAAAAATTACAAGCTACATTATATAATGGTTTTTAAATAATACAAAGATAATGCCAGTAATATGATTTATTAACATTTATAAACTGCGAATCTTCAAAATGCAGCGTCCAAAGAATTGCAGTTTTTATTCAAACATCCCACCTTTAGTGTAACTTGTTCGCCGCTTGGTGCTCTAATTACCATAAATGACCTTTACTTTCGCTACTGTATGAATAAGTATACTGTGATAACACTCTTGGTAATTGTTTCACAATTTGTGAAAGAATTACCAAGAGTTTTATCTTATTAATAATCTATTAATTTTTTAATTGTTAAATATTTAATAAGCAATTATTTCTAGTATATAGATAATGATTGCACAAAATATTAACAACCGATGCTGGGCTTGTTAGTGAACGATATTAGGATAAGGCAAAACTCCTACAAAACAAGCAGTAAATTAGAGAATATTCGCAATTTTATAGTGACCTACAATTTACCGTACTTTTTTGAAACTTTTTTTTTAATTCACAGTGCTTATAATTAACGATGACGCACCGAGACTAACTAAATAAAATAATTAATTACAAATTGTATATAATTTTACTTTATACGTATTTCAACGTGTTTCCATATCATTGTCAAAAACAAGATTACTCCTAAAAGTAAACACTTGGTGTTGTTATAGAAAAAAGCAGAACTTGATGACTTGATCTTGGTAGTGGTAATCCCAGTCTGCAGATGACTTCTGTTCCAAAACTTCTAATAATAACGAATATTAGAAATCAATTTACTCATCCAGATGACTTCCTAAAAGAATAATACATTTTTTAGGTAACGTTTCACGTACCCTTCAGCATACTTGAAATAAAAAATTAACCAATACTGTAAGCGCTGTGACGCGATTTTCATTATTTTATGTGGCGCCCAAGAAATTTTATGCTCTCATTTGAAAGAGAATTATTGGTTTTATATGATTATAAAATTCTGTGTACAATATTTGTTTGAAAACTTTTGACGGAGTTTATATTACCGCCCCAGGCGATAATTTAGTATTTCATTTTTGAGTCCTTATTTATGTATTGGGGTAATTTTAGTAGTTTTCCAAACCGTGGAAATTTGGTGCTTTCTTAAACATTAATTAAAGATTATACCTAATAGTTGTGCAAATATATCTTTACATCCATTGAATATATACACGGTTCCCCAAGACTAGCCGAATATAGACAAATAACATGGGGAAACTGAAAATCTCATATATCTCCATGCAACGTTCCTGTCAATTTTACACGTCATAACGACGAGGAACGCATATTTTTGTACTATTTGGTAAAATTTTGGTAAGCTTCTGTTTTAATTACAGCTTTTATTAATTAATTTAAGATTGTAGTACGCAATTTTGACTTATAAGTCCGCAATTACACTCTCCCTAAATGCGTATACTGATAGCCCAATTGGCACGTGGGTCTTGCAGGCTCGCGACATTACAACAGTATCGAAAGTGCAGAAGGTTCAAATCCCGTTCACCGCTTTTTTTTAATTTATTATTATTTGTTTTATTTTATAAGAGCTACATATTATTTTGTACTGCTATTTGTTAAAAAAAATTGTAAAATTACACGAATTATTATATTTATTTAAATTTTCATTGAGTCATATTAAATAAAATATCAATATGAGCTTTAACGAAGTGAAGCTGGAACTTATTAATAAATTCATTGAGTCATCTTTACAGAATTAAGTACTTAAGAATTAAATACCTCTAATAATAAGTTAGCTATTTCAGAACTGTTAAATTATAGTTTAAAAATCAATGCTTAATGAAAATTATAAAATTATCTAGTAAACATTTCCCACTGAATTTCTTGAATCCGAAAAGTCAAAATTTTAAATAAACATGAGATACTGTAAAATAATTTGAAATTTAGTAATCAACTAATAGAAATTCAAGTAAACCGTCTAAAACCGTATGATACAACCATTGTGAAGTAGCTGAATTATTATTTTGAGTATTTTATTTGTCAAATACTTTATTATTGGGAAAAGTGTATTTTCGGAGCTGTAAGTCGAAATTGCGTACTGCAAACGTGAATCAATTAATTAAAGCCAAAAGCTTACCAAAATTTTTACCGATTAATAAAAATATATGCGTTCTTTATCGTTATGACGTGTAAAATCGACGAGAGCGTTTCAGGGAAATATTTTGCGAGATTTTCAGTTTACCCATGTTACCCGCCTATGTTCCGGGGCAGGTTGTATATTGAAGTATGTTATACAGACTACCTCTTGGAAATTCATTGTTACAGGTGTAGTATCTAATTTTTAACTGAAACTTCTTTGGCGGCAGAGAGTAAAATGCGATCGAGACACAAATACGTACACACACACCAAGACGGACATCAAATCGCTGCGAGACGGAAACTGCTTAATTCCTCCGCGCGCCGCTAGACCGCAGCCTGCAAGCAGTCTGCTTCTGTCAGTAACTCAAGCATTACTCTGTTTGCGTCTAAAGACAAGTTAGTCAAGGTCACAGATAATTACCCTGTGAACATGCGCCAATAGTGGTACATTATAAGAGAATTCAAAAAGTAAAACGGTAATATCGGCATTTTGCGGATTAAAATGAAATAAAATATCGAGATATGGGTATCGTTGCAATCGTTAGGAAATTCTCATTCCGAAAAACAATATGAACCAATATTGTTCGATGTGGAAATTTTGACTTTTTCTCAAAAAACTGTTTGCTGTTTTTTAAAGCGCCCGGGATCTAGGGATACGGATAGCAAACGATAATAAACAGTTTTACGATTACGCCTAACTGCATACGAACATTATTATACCCGTCATGGTACTCTAGACGTAAAACAAAACAAAATTAAGTAAAAATTTTAAAGTTGTCAAAACAGCAGCGAAACTTGAAGTGTTAAAAAATTGCTAATGCCATCAAATAAGATATATTACCCATTCAAAACTTCATTCGTTTATCTTAATAAATAAAAAGAACCACGTTTTGTATAAATCCGATATTATATTCGAACAAAATGAATTTAAAAGTGAGAACAATACATCAGAACAAGCGAAAACGACTAAAACTATTTATTTCATTATTTTTTCTTAGAAAAGTTAAAATTGGACAAATAACATAATTTCTATTAACTTACGTAATAAGTAGTAGTAATAAAAGGCGTCTAAACCAAACAAACTGCGTTAAACGTATTCGCGCCGAAATATCCATGCTACGAATTGGCGGCGCCAAAACGGTTTTGCGCCGAAAAGGCCTCGCACCGAAACGTCCGGCGCCGAAGCGGTTTCCTGCCGAAACAAACTCGCGCCGAAACGTCCCGTCGCCCAAATATTCTGGCGCCGAATCGGCGGCGCCGAAACGTTCTAGACCGCCCCAATACTGTCTTGATTAATAAATTGCAAATAACAGGTACTATTATTGACATCGCCGGCCCATTGTCACAAAATACTGCTAAAACTGAAATTTTATAAAACTAAACATTATTCAAACTGAGCAACTGAAATTAAAAACATATAGCAGCTTGATAAAATCATCGTTTCAACCATAATTTCAGTGAGTAGTTATTTGTGTAACAAGGAAAGAAAGTATGCTTTTCTTCCCGCGTGTCCCGTGTATTTCACGAGCCAAAGGCGAGGAAAGTAAAGTACAAGCGGGAAAAAACGGCAATTTCTTCCCGAGTTTCACATACGATTTTTTCTTCAATCTTGGGGAATTCATCAAAAGCATTTATTCTAAAATTAATCTAAATTAAATTATTTAATTTGTAAAAATTGAATTTTGAAAGTAAGATGCGTTTGTTATCAACAGTAACCAAGACGTATGTATGGTATACAATACTTAAAATCTAATGAGATTCACAACTAATTGCTGATATGAGGGTAGGCCATAAGAGTAACACACAGAAGAACATTACTATTACCGTACAATTTGTATTAAACAACGAACAAATAAAACTATCAAGGACGAGAAAGGAAAAGCAATATTGAACAGAAATTGAAAGTTATCTAACGAGAAATTATTTTTTTTATTTTTATATTATAAATAAGCAAATTACACAAAAAATAGGATAACATATTTATGTTCAATGGAGAAAGATCATCATTGCTGTTTAATTTTTCCCCTAACAATTCAAATTTTACACAAAAAGTTTGTTATTGTGATTTAAAAGCTTGTCTATTTATTAAACAAGCTTTATATGTTTTTTAAACTCTACAAGCGTACAAATGATGAATAAATTAACATAGGAAATAATTAATTTTGAGGTAACGTAATGAAAAAAGTTTCAAATTTACTGCTATTATGCTGTGAAATGTTATAAGTTCTGAATCTTTCAAATTTAGTTTGTGTACTGCTAATTATTTGACTAATAAGTTATCCCGGTATGATGGTTGGCTTAATCCATAAAAAGCGCAAATCTTAGGTATATTCTAATTGCATTATACATCTTATTCTCAGTCTTTATTGCTCCTAAGAGATCTTGGTAACTTTCTCCCGTACTAATACTATCTTTGTGGACTGTATCAACTTGTATCAAATAATTTGCATTTATTTATTGCTGTCGAATATTCCGAACTATCGGGATGGAATGATTAATAATTGGTATACACGGATCAAGCAAAAGTGACTACAATAATGGTAACTGCCGCTTACCGAAACTTTGCTTTTTCTCACTGGTTTCTTCGAAAAGCACTAAATAGCAATCTTTTTTGCAGCCAGTTATTCACAATTTCGCTAATTAACGCACATATACAGAAATTTCTAAATATGACACGATTCGCCCCTGTTTTAAATACAACACATCCAAAACTTCTTGCGCAAAACATCTTGCATCAAAAGTCTAAAACTCCTGGGAACTGAATAAATCGTAATAATCTACAATGTACAACCTTCCTGCACATTCTACCATTTCTAAAATGACAATGATCAATTTCTTTCTAAATTAAAATACCCTCTAAACCACCCCAACCTTTGAAACTAACTAAAACCAACCCCTTTTCAAAAGCAACATCTCCAAGACTAAAAGAAAGAATAGAGTTATCACCTTCTTAAAAACAATGCGTCCAAAGGACTGTTGCACCTCACGCTTTCAAAAATCAATCTTAGAAACAGCCTAATTCTTTTCTAATTACATCACTTCTAAATCACGTTACAGTCCACTCTAGTCCTTAAAAAAATAAAACATTTAAAAGTAACCAGAAACATCCTCTTTGTAAAAGCAGCATCTCCAAATCAATATCTAATCCTTTTCAAGCACTAACAACTAAGATCAAATACAACAAAACTTCCTTGAAATAAAGCAATACACCAAACCAGTTTCTGATGCACTCCAAATCATGGAAAATTTAAGCCACTGCAGTGTATATACATTAGATAAGAAACCTTTGATATGTAATTCAATTTAATAATATGCTTGAAATAAATATAGAATTCATAAGTCAGTTAATATCGGTACGGTACACCGACGAGTAAAATTAAAAGCGTTACGTTAGCGACGAGTGAGAAAAATTAAGGAAGATTAGATTGCAACTTAGTTCGAAGTAAAAGTAAGTAGTACCTGTATCATTTTGGAGCAGTAATTATTATTACTGACATGCTTCCCTGGAATGGATTGGAAAAATACGGAGTTAATGTACTCTCTGGAAACAATGTTTAACAAACTTCCAAAGACGAAAAGCACAGGAACATCATGTATAATTTACAGGTTTGGAATTGGCACAGATTCAAATTCTGGAATATAATAGATGAGTTATTTCTAATTGATGGGAGCAGATAACCAAAATTATACAGCGTAGTACCCGGAACTCGTACAATTCAAAGTAATTAAATTATCACACATTCAGACCTTGCAAAAACAATACCTTTATTTGGGGAAAAGTAATTCATGTTTATTTTACAGGATAAATTCTGAAATACAGTCGAAGAATGAGAAACATTCTTTTAATGGAACTCTTCGAGGATGGAGATTCAACTTCACTAGCCATAAGATGGAAAAAGTGGAAATTAGCATTTCTTATTTTACTTAAGGTTTTTTCTGTATTGCCGACTGCACGACAAAAAGGTCTCTTCTTTAGCACTATAGAGGTATGGCACGTTAAAAAGTATTTCATGATCTACCTGGAGTCTACGTTAGCGAGAGTAAAAAAAATTAAAATGTAGATATTTTCACTGTTACAGTAGAAAAATTAGATACATATTTCTCACCCAAACAAAACAAGAAATACCAATGACACATTTTTCGTTTGATGAAACAAGAAGAAAACGAAAAGTTTGATAAATTTCTTGTAAGAGTTCGACGTCACGTTGCAAAGTGTAAATTTATGGACATCGAAGAAAACCTCAACTATCAAATAACTAAAAAATGCAGTTCATAGGAATTGCGTAGAAAAATATTTCCCCTGAGAGATGGAGCAACTCTCAACAATATTATGTCGGAAGCCAATGCTTTACAGTCAATAGTGGCTGAACATACTGGTTTAACTGGGCATAAGATGAACATTGACAGTGCTAGGGTACTCGCCAGAGTACTTCATTACTTCACTCGTATCATACGTGAAGCGATTGCAAATGAAAAACAACCTAACAACATAAACGGGGAGCATGCTTTTAGACTCAGTAAAGCTTGGACTCCAATAGTTTATCCTCTAAGGACTAATAAGCATCATCGATCTCACTATCACGCTCCACCGGATCCGTCTTTTCCCAACGGTGACAGCCAGCCAGAACTCCGCCGTTCTGCCCAACTGGCTCAAAGAGGTTTAAATACCTCCGCTTCTCGCATTTGAATTCAGTGTTTTTATTCACTCTGAAGATGCAAGCTGCAATGTTTTGCGAAACGTTAGTTTGTATGGGTTCACAAACAGCTTACAGGCATAAGCCGATTAAGTATTATTGTTCTGGCGAACAGAATACATTAAAATCAAATCCTTACCGCCCCAAGGTTAAAACAGTCTAAGCACACGGCCTTGTTTAGACAGGCAGGGCCTACAAACAAATATTGCTCCAACTTCTAGAGTAAATGCTAGTAAAGGCAGACAAGCTACAGGTCGGTCCTTACCTGATTATGCTGGGTGTAGTTCCCAAATGACGACGCGGTCTAAGCCGAAAGTAAATTGTAATATTGACGATATTGTTATTTTTGGGAATGATGAAAATAAACACGATGAGAGACAACAAAAACTTTACGAACAGTTTACAACGTTACACTAAATGGCACAAAGTGCGTGTTTAAGGCCAACAGTAATAATTTCCTTGGTCATACATTAGCAGGGAATAGACTTAGACCTCTTAAAAACCATGTTACTGCCACATAGAACTTTTGTCAACCACACAATATTGAAGAACTGCAAAGCTTTTTAGGTCTAGTCATTGTCGTAGGAAAATGGATTTGGGGAAAAATGCACCCGTACAAAAATATTAGAAAAGACAACAATAAAAAGTTTTCTCGAAACTGAATAATGTTCTATCAGCTAAAAAACATCAAGCTACTATGGCACGGGAGATAAGACCCAGGCCATCACGGATGCAAGTGCGGTTGGTTTAGGATCAGTCCTAATACATTTCGACAAATGTGATCTTCAAGTGATAGCATATTCAAATAAGTGTTTGACACAGCGTAAAAAACGATATTGCCCAAAACATTTCCGTATCTACCTATACGGAAAGGATGATTATGAGCTTGCGACTGATTACAAGCCACTGTAGGTAATTTTCAACCCAAAGTCCAAACCTTGTGAAGGATTGAGAAATGGGTGCTGAGGATACAATCTTTTTAATTTAAGATTGTGTATCGTGTTGGAAAATTTAATATAACAGACACCCTTTCTAGACTATGTGTTGTCCAGGTACCGCCTTACCCTTTCCACAGCAAGGAAATAATTCATTAGATTCTTGAAGAAAACAGTAGCAATTTTATATTGTTTGAGGCTTTCGCGGTTTCTTGAACTGTCAATATTACAATTTACTTTCGGCTTACACCGCGTCGTCATTTGGGAATTACACCCAGTGTTTTATTCACTCTGAAGATGCAAGCTGCAATGTCTTGCGAAACGTTAGTTTGTATGGGTTCACAAACAGCGAACAGGCATAAGCCGATTAAGTATTATTGTCCTGGTAAACAAAATCCATTAAGATCAAATCCTTGTCCGTCCCAAGGTTTAAATAAGCTAAGCACACGGCCCTGTTTAGGCAAGCTGGGCCTCCGAAAAAAAATATTGCTCAGCATTCTAGAGCAAATGCTTATAAAGGCAGACAGGCTACAGGTCGGTCCTTACCTGATTATGCTGGGTGTAGTTCCCAAGTGACGACGCGGTCTAAGCCGAAAGTAAATTGTAATATTGACAGTAGCAATTTAAGTAAAAGAACAATTCTCAAAATCAAACTCTGAGGCAACCAAGTGAAAAATGAACTGGAGGAAATTGGTATGGAAACTTCAAATATTACAAAGTTTTTAAAACAAAACGACGCTCTATGGCAATATCATACTTCGGGGAAATAGAACTGTATTTCTAGAAAAGCTAAACGTAATGTTCTAAAAGCAGCTCAAAAAGTTCACTCTGGCATTTTTGCTATAAAAAACTGCTGTTTACTAAACTTTAGTGGCCAAAGATAGATAGAGATGCTCAAAATTTGGTTAGATCTTTTAAAGGATGTACATTAGTTTCTGCATCAAACCTACCGAATCCGATGAAGCGTCATCAGTTACCAGTCCAGCCTTGGATAGATGTAGCTATAGGTTATATGGGGCCTCTGCCGAGTAAGGGCTTCATCTTAGTAGCAGTAGACTATTATAACAGGTACAAGAAAATTAAAATCTTGCAAATAATCAATGCTCTTCGAGAAATTATCTCACGTCTCAGGCTTCCTTAATCTATAGCTGCAAATAATAAAAAAACAGTTCTGCAGCAATGAATTCAAATCATACTGTAAATAAAACAACGTCCTTCTATTCAATACCATTCCCTACTGGCCTCAACAAAATGGCGTAATAGAACGTCAAAATAGAGACATTTTAAAACGACTGAAAATTAGCCAGGCTACAAAAAAATACTGTAAAAAAATCGTTAGACTACTTGATGATGTATAATAGTATAACCAATTTCACAACAGGAAAACACCATCAAATTTATTTTTAGGTGACCCTTTAGAAATAAACTACCGAGTATTCCTAGCTCATCCAATATAAACAACAAAACAGTGAACGACAAAGACAAAAAAGCAAAAGGAAAAAGGGAAAAAATAATGCGATCAAAAAAGTAAAGCTCAGAGTGATAAAATAGGAAGTGGAGACAAAATTGATGTCAAGAACATGAAGAAAGACAAGTGTACACCTACTTTCGGATCTACAATTTACACGGTAATTATAAGAAAAGGAAGAGACGTTCAGGTAGCAAACGATAAAACCGGTCAAGTGTAGAGCACTAACACTAAGCAGTGGTGTTTAACCCACCATATTATATAAAAATTTCCTACAGATAAAGCAGAATTTCATATATTGCACACCGACCAATCTGCCTACTACCAGTCCTGTCGAAGGTGTTTGAAAAACTGCTGTTAGAGAAACTCTCCCCAATTATCTCGGACAACAACTTATTACCAGACCACCAATTTGGTTTCCGCAAATATCACTCTACGATAGAACAAGTACACAGAGTGGTATCCAAAATTATTAACGACTTTGAAGAACGGAAATACTGTGCAGCAACTTTTCTAGACGTCAAGCAGGCCTTCGACAAGGTCTGGCATGTGGGACTCATCTGTAAACTCAAGCAAACTCTACCAACTGACTACTTTGAAATTCTACAGTCATACTTAGCAAATAGACAGTTTATCATCCGATATGGTAGCGCAACAACAAATCCATACCCCGTCAACTCTGGAGTTCCCCAGGGCAGTGTTCTGGGGCCGATATTATACCTCATATTCACAGCAGACCTCCCGACAATACCAGGAAACATGATGGCTACTTTCGCTGACGACATGGCGATTCTCACATCCAACACGGATCCAACTCATCCCAGCAACTGCAGACACATCTTGACTTAATACAGCGCTGGTGCAATAAGTGGCATATTCAGATTAATGAAAATAAATCAGTACAAGTAACGTACACCCTAAGAAGGGGCACTTGTTCCCCGGTCACGATCAATAACATACAAATACCCCAAGCTGACAGCGCAAAGTACCTAGGTATCCATCTGGATAGAAAATTAACCTGGAAGACACACATATGGACAAAGAGAAAGCAGCTGGGCCTGAAATTCCAAAAAATGTACTGGATGATAGGAAGAAAATCACAACTCACCCTGGAAAGCAAGACACTACTATATAAAACTATGATAAAACCCATATGGACCTATGGCATACAGCTATGGGGCACAGTCAGTACATCCAATATCGAAATAATCCGACGATTCCAATCTAAAGTACTCCGAGCCATAACAAACGCACCTTGGTACGTCCCTAATGACACAATATCCCGCGACCTTAAAATACCCACCATGAATGAGGAAATAAAAAGATACAGTGCGCGTTATAGTGACAGAATCAGTGTTCATCCTAACGTTCTAGTGGAGCGCATGATTGAAAATGACAATGAAGTGCAACCAAGACTAAAAATGTTTAAACCGCTCGATCTGCCACACAGATTTAACTAACAACAATATTTGTTCAAATTGTAAATATCCCAAAATATGTCCTAGTATTTAGTCAGCTTTTAAATTATGGGACAATCAATTAACAATAACTTCTGGAATAATTCCTTTAAATAAATAGTTGGCGCATATATGCAATTTTAAACGAATTATCTACGGGCTTAAAATAGCAACACACCCACATGTTTCACCTTATGGAGCTTGTTTAGATACATATTATTTATCTGGCTAGTTAGTTTATTATCTCTATTTGATAAGGGAGTTGATAAGCGTAGAATATACATAGTCGAGAGTTTTAAAAATAATATACAGTTTTATTGAACTTTAAAAAAATATTTTTGCTATTCCGGGTCTAAAAATCCGGCCTTTGATTTACATCAGTTTCCTGAATACCTGAAAAGTTAGATTGCATAAGAATTGAGAACTCACTTTTATTAAGTAGACACAATAATGTATTTTGTCTCACCAGTCAGTTCGCAAATGAAATATTGTTTTGATGATTTTGCAAACTGCCTAGACAATTTACAGAGTTTATTTATAAGTTCGATCTTTACTTCGTTGAAGTTCATTTTAATTTATTGTGAATAAAACAATTTTTCAATTCAATAGGTTTTTTATTTTAGCAATATACGTATTTCAACGTGTTTACACGTCATTATCAAAGCCAACACGTAAACACGTTGAAATACGTATAAGGTTAAAAAAAATAAAACTAGTTTTATTTACAGTAAATTTACAGACTGCCAAAACTGTTACGTTGCAAATATCATAATATACAGGAAAAATTTTGAAACAAGCCCAAATTAAATTGTTTCACTTTCTCAAGGTCTTTGGCCTTTACTGTTAGATCTCTCCGTTCACTAAATAGTTTGTTAAGATAGATGGTATATGCCTGGATAGCTGTATTTTACGTCCCACTTTAATACCATTAAATTCAGTTCTAAAACTCGTATCCTAAAAGTGTGATCGACATAAATCTGTTCATGACACTGGGTAAACCTTGACTTGGTCTTCCGAGACGATGGTCGATATACTAAGGGAGGCGGCACTAACCTGAACAGACAGCGAACTAACTTCTGTGTTCGAACAGTGGTCACGGTACGCCACCCCCGAACTTCTGAAGCCCATATCTTTACGGACCTTGTCTACAGCCGCCCATTTCTCTTGTATCATCCAACTCTTACTTATAATTAGTTAGCCTAACTTCTTAATCCTGTGGTTTTGTTAATAGTAAAATATGTTTTAGTCGATGATAATTAGGTTACTTCTTAGCAACGTACCCGCGCTTCTCTACTTTTTGCTAACGAACTATTAATACCTAAATTAAAAGTTATCAAATCGTGATATTAATATGTTAGTGTTTTTTATTGACCTACATAAACCAATATAACACAATAATTGTTTTAATTGCTCAGATAAAGGTTTAAGATTAGATTAAATTTTCTTAGCTGTTATTAATATTAATAAGTAATTTTTCTTGGTCTTTTGAGGCCTTAATATAAAATTTAAAAAATTCTCTTATCACGATTGAGAAAGATGCTTTTCACAACTTTATATTACGAACGTAAGATTCCAAGAACAATTATATATTATTTAACAGAAATATGTATCTGGATTGGATTTGCTTTGATCCTCCAATTTAATTAATAATTTGAAACATCAAAAAGCAGTCAGGCAACTGCCACGAGATCTTGCTCACATAATCCCGGTGCTTAGAAGTGTTAAAAATGTTTTGCGTATTGTTTTAAATTAGATTTTGCAAGATATTTAACAATTTATTAAAACAGACCAACTACACTCTACGCCGTTGCTTATGGGGCGCCAAGTGTAAAGTGAAAATTTGCTGTGCATTTCACGGTATTTAAGGCAATTTGTTTAATATTAATTATACAGGGTGTGTATAAATTGGCGAAAGAACTCCACGTGGCGATGTTGGTCATAAAATTCTGAGTCGAAAATCTTAATAGTAAAATATTGTACTATGCTTCCTGGGTATGCACGGGATCTTCAAAATTTGAAAATGAAGTCTTTTAAGTCGTTATCTGTTGACAGAAAGAGCTGCAAATTAGAAAAAATAAGAATTGTAATAAATATTTTTTCATAGATGTTGTTTTTCAGCCCCAAAAGCGTGTTTTAAACATTTCTTCGTTAACTTATTATTGTAAAAAATACATATGGCAGCATTGTAAAACAATATTCGTTCACTAACAATGGATTTTACTTTCAATGATCCTTAGTTACCGTGCATTATAACAAAACACCTGTGGTGTGTGGATCCAACGTTGTCAAATGTACGTTTCTTTAAAATGGTTCCTGAGGACAGAGGAAGCACTGTCCAACATTTTGGTATTAAGATATTCGACTCAGAATTTTATGACCAACATCGCCACGTGTAGTTCTTTCACTAATTTATACACACCCTGTATATACACAAATTTAGCTAAATGCTTTTTATTTTAATAAATTATTCTAAATTTAAATAAATCCTACAACATTTATTTTAAATTTTTAAATATTTAGTAAACCTTTATGTATTTAGATAAATCTGCACATATTTGTTTTAAACCTTTCAATACTTAATAAATATTCGCAGATTAAAATAAATTTTTACCGATATAAATAAATCCGTACAGATTTAAATAAATGTTTTAACATTTAATTTTAAGCTGTCACATTTAATGTTAACCTGTCATATTTATTTGACCTTGGTGAGCCCAGCCGACTTAGGACACCAAGACCGTTTACACCGGTAGTAAGGCGCAAGGCAGGGTTATGGTGGGAGCGTTCGACGCTTAAACAAAACAGACTGAAAATTACATTCTTACGGGAATGTTGAGGAAACTTTCATTGTATGAATAATAAGTTATGCAATGACATTAAATATGACAGCTTAAAATTAAATGTTGAAAAATTTATTTAAATCTGTAATGATTTATTTATATCGGTAAAGATTTATTTAAATTTGCAAATATTTATTAAATATTGAAAGATTTAAAACAAATATGTGGAAATTTATCTAAAAACATAAAGATTTACTAATTATTTGAAAATTTAAAGTAAATGTTTTAAGATTTATTTAAATCTCCAATGCTTTATTAAATGTTGGAATATTTAAACCAAATGTTTAAAGATTTATTTAAATCTACAACAATTTATTGAAATAAAAAACATATAGCTAAATGTGTGTATATATAATAAATATTGGGACAAATTGCCTTAAATAACGTGAAATGCACAGCAAATTTTCACTTTACACTTGGCGCCCGATAGTTGCTTAACTAATAAATGACTTTTGTACATTTTATAAGAGTAAATGTATATCGAAAATTTGCTGACTGGTTCCGTGCGGTGATCGCAGTCATGTCGAGGTTGTTTCTATAAACAAGCAAACAACTTTTTCCAAGAACCAGGAGCATCAGCTTGTCCGTTATCATCATTTTCAAGACATATTTTTTAACTAGACGAAACGTCAATTATGGCATGTTTTATTATAATTTTATTTTATAGCGCTTTGGAAATGTTGCTGTAATAAAAAGAACGATTTTTCATAGTTTTGAAGGAGTTATCTTTTTAGGCGATTATTGAATTGAACTGTTTAGGTGAACAACCAATTCAAACACTTAGAATGTTGTTCCCACTTTCATTTAACATATTTATACCGATTTTAAAATCGAAATTGCTAAACTTTTCAGAAAACAAAAAATTGTTTCTATTACTATTCAACATGTTCATATCAATGTTGATGTGAAATTCTTAAGTTTTTTAAAAAACAAAAAATCAATGGGGGCCTGTCCAGGAAGATGGTAAGAAAATCGAAGCAGAGTTTCCCACCCTACTTCCCCTATTTTTTGAAAAAAATATCTAGTTTTATAATTTTTGATATTTTCTAATTGCAGCCAATGATTATCCTTTGAAAGCTAAAAATCTAAATTTTGTGTGAATTTGTGAATGACGTTTTTAGCAATTGGTGAATTATACAGTTCAGGTATATGACCTAAAGGAAACTCCCTATAGGTGATTTCTTAATAGTAGGTTGTTCTTATCGCCATTTAACATGTTCATACCGATTTTAAAGCCGAAATTTCTAAATTTTCTTAAAAACATGGAATTGAGAATTACTGGAAGGACGGTAGGAAGATCACGCTTGCGCAGATCAGCTATTCGACATGCGTAGAATACGAATCTTAACTATTTTTAGAGTATGTCTATATTGGAGCAGACACCCCTCCCCACACCTCTTAATTTTTGATAATAATGATATCCGGTGTTTTCTAATGGCAAATAACGTTTATTCGCTAAAAGCTGAAAATTGATTTTTTTTGTAAATATGTGAAAATAACCGGTTTTTGGAATTACTAAATTATACTGTTCAGATAAAAGACCAAAAGAAAATTCCCCTCTAGGTTTTTTCTCAGTTCGCGGCAAATACCATTTAACATGTTCATATCGATTTTGAATTCAAATTCGTAAAATTTTAAAAAAGCAACAAATTAATGGCAGTGATTGGGGGAGGTAGGAAGATCACTCTTGCGCAGATCGGCTATTCGGCATACATACAATATGAATCTACGCTTCTTTTTGAGCACAAACGCGATATGATTATGACCCCAAATCAATTATTCATCAATCAATTATTATTTTTTCAAGAAATGTCAGAGAATGTAAGCTTCAGACTAGCAACTGAAGTTTTCTTTTTGATCGCGATTAACATCCTTTTTGAAAGAATAAAAATTTTTAAAAAAATTATCTTTTTCTTTAATGCAACACTTTTAAACCAGATTCAAGTTTACTTCAACGACGAGTAAGATCCCATTATTAACAACTAACACCTGAAAATTAAAAAAAGTTTACATCATAAAAATTGAGTTTATGAAAAAGCCAAGAATCGTCCCTTTACATAAAGCAATATCTCCAAACCACCGTCAAGTGCATTCCACAACTAAAAATTAAAAATGTATCGATAATATCAATAATCATTCTTTTTATAAAATATCTTTGAAACACCCCCTAAATTCATTTCCAGTCCCTCAAAGTTGTAAATTTATAAAAATGAGTAGAATCGCCTTCGTCATTATGGCAACACATTTGAATCACCCTGTAGTGCTTATGCTACGTTTGACTTCTGTCAACTTCCTGAGCAAGTTAAAATTTCTTTCACAATGTAAATTAGTTTATTGGATAGAGCGAATCAGAGTATATAGAAAAAAAAAAGAAGCGAGCGTATTCGAGGAAGGTTTCGTAGCGGTTGCCCGACAGCACAGTTCAACACAACGTGAAAAAAATATAAAAAAAATTATATATCGAAAAACCTTGTTTTTTTACCGATATGACCTGAAACTACTTTCTAGCGCATTCGCATTCCCTAAAAATAAAAGTTCCTAAAAATAACCAAAATCAATCGGATTTCAAAATATTAATTCTCACATTGCGAATAAGAACTGTCGTTATCTGACTATATTTAGATCAATTTCCTTGTTGATTCTTGTTTTAATATTGAATTAGACTGCAGTATTGATTCTAGTAGGTACTTCCCATAAAACCTCTACTAGGCCTCAAACAAATGCAAGGACCCTGTTCATTATAAACATTTTACTTAACTAGGTATAAAAACCATAGATACATTTAAATAAAACAGTAGTTCTATTGATTACAATACACAATGCAACTAAAAACGGTATATAGTTTCCTTATTAGAATAGGTGCTTATTATTATACATCAGCAGAGCACAAATTTTAAGCATTTTGCTTATGCACTTATTATAAGCAAATAAAAATTCTTGTGTATCTCCACGATTCATAAAAAATGTAATCATTTGACACCATTTTTATTTTGCTTAGTTTGCTTATTTTCTCTATTTTAATGCTTAAACCGCTTATATGCGCTTATTTTGGCTTTTATACAGCTAGTTGGTGCTATTTTTTAAAAAGCATTAAATATTTGCTGTTTTAGTTTAAACAATCTAGTTTTAAAACATTAATTAAATTACTATTTTTTGGTTTGAACAACACAGCAAATAATTCATCAAATGTTTACGCCACATTTAGACCAAACAAACATTCCTTGGGGTAACAAATAATGCGTTCGGGGAAACACCAAGTTTTGTGTTCTATCAAAAGCCACACACACTAATGTATCGCGTTTATTTGTAAAAAGGCTGAAAACATTGTTTTGTCTTTTATTAACGTCAGTAGTTCGGAGCATTCCATTGTGTTGTGATGTTTTGTGAATTATTTAAATTTTAAATTATAAAATGCCTAAAGTGCAACTTGGGGTAAAGATTTTCCTGAATTGGGTATTGAAAATAACAAAATATCTTGCAGAAGCTGCATGAAAACCGTAAGTTACGCCTTTGTAATATTTTATATTTTTAAAAGCTGATTTAAAATATTTCTGTCGTTTTCCCATAATATGCTTCAGTTAATTGTTTAATAAAAACATGGTTTGAACGGCAGGGAAATTTATATCAAAGCATATTTTTATTTGTTGTTAATTACATTTCCTAATTTTTATTTTGTATTGAAATATTTGTAACAATTTCCTAATCTCATGCAAAACAAATAAAAATGTTGTTTTTTTTATTTTGCTTATTTTGTGTTTTTTCGTGCTTCTTTACTGATTTATCAAGCTTATTATAAGCGCTTATTTAAAAAAAATAAATGCATGTAGAAGACAAGTAAGTATCTATTGTTAATATACCTAAAATTCCAACCGTTGTGCTTTGACATTAACTTGCCTTGATAGCTACTAAAATAACTTTTGAAACATCAACCAGTATGATGTGTTTATAGAAGAAGGGCTTAAATTAAATGGTTAAAGTTAACGATATAATGGTCTCTCCAAATGACACTTCATCCGTTGGAGTAATAAAGTCGATGTAATGATCTATTACTGGCTACAAATACCATTCCCTTGTTGTTCATGTTGTGCTTATCATATATGTACGAAGACTGGCAGTGCAGATTTGGATTTTTAAAAAAACTTGCCAGAGAGTACAGTACAATACCTTGCTTGTTTCTTGAGATTTTCTAATTATTACACACCAAAAAAAAGGTATAATCTACACCTACTTTACTACTACTGACATCCTAAGGTAGATCCAGTTATAATCCTATCGTATAATCACAATAAAGTAATAAGGCATTGTAATAGAAAACAAAGCGCTTGTTGAAACTTAGTTCATATAGTAACAAACTATCACATGAAAAAGTATTTTTAAATGATAGTTTGCGGTAAGAAATAAATTTTGACATAGATTTTGGTTTAAATGGTTAAGCTTAATGAGTGTTTGGAAATTGCGTATCAGTTTTGTCACTTTTGTGTGTAAGTTTTTGTTGTTTGCTTAACATCGGAGGCTGTTTGGGCTTCTCTGGCTTCTATTTAGTTTGTGCGTAACAGTAGTAGCTACGAAAAAGAGACCTACAGTTTGAAAGGGATTCTGAATAACCAAAAGCGTTTTGTTTTCATGCGCGGATGTTTTATTTTTAAACAATTTGAACTCTTCTATGAAAAACGTTAATTGGAATATTTAAAAATTATTTCAAGGTTAAGTTTAATAACTTTTTTAACAATACGAATACAAAGCTGTATCGGTCGACATTGACGGCCGCATTGTTGATTTGGGCCGCTTCGTTACAAATTTCTTATTTTATTTCCTAGTAGTTATTTTGAGAAAATTCAGCGCCACATTTAGAATTTACTCATTTTTGTGTATTTATTTTCATATTTCAACTAGAACACATTGTTTCCGACACGATTCAGTTCTTTACACTGTCGTTTCAACAATATCTTCTTAAGAAACTCTTCAGAACTAAAGTTAAAATGTATCAGCTTTATGTATAATAAAACAAATTGATATTCTCAATAGTTAGGAAATATAAAGGAAGCTGTCCTTTTCAAATTTATGAAATAGATCTTTTGCTTTGGTTTTAAAGCACATCTATTTTCATTTGCAATTTATAAAAAACAAATTAATAAAATACGAAAAACCATAGAAATAATAATATTTGGTATACAAAACCCTAAATCAAACTCAAAAACAACTAAATTCTACCACGCGATCAACTCTTGCTACGTAATATGAACTGCTCTACCAATTTATCGTTAATATTAGAAATTTTAAATTGTTCTTTTATCACATACACATGTGACATGAGTATATTTTTTCAAATTTGTGAGTTTTAGAGGTTATGATATGTTTTTTTTTTTTTTTTTTTTTTTTAACATCTATGTTTATTTGCAAGCTGACCTGAGTGGTCATTCAGCAACTTATGTGACATTTAGTATACATGACATGTGAGGCTTTGTCCATTGACGCAGCCTCTTAAGTTCATCTTAGCCTAGACTAAGTTATTTTGTGGCTACATAGAATTAAAAGAACTAAATTAAATTAAATACTTAAATCTAATTGAATCTATTTATTAGGTCCAAAGGTTTTAACTTCTTGAGTCTACGCACTTCACGTCTATTGTCTAGCAGGTTTGCAACTAAGTTGTTCGGGTGTTCACTGAGTCTATCACGATATTTCACGCTGCATTTGGTTATTTCTTCCTTGACTGTGGTCATCCTTAGGTCTCGATGGATCATCTGGTTAGGAACGTACCATGGAGCGTTTACGATGGTTCGCAGTACTTTGGACTGAAATCGTTGCAAAATTTCTATGTTGGAGTTGCTTGCTGTCCCCCATAATTGGATTCCGTAAGTCCATACCGGTTTTAGGATGGTCTTGTAGAGCAACAACTTGTTCTCTAGGGAGAGTTGTGACCTACGGCCGATTAGCCAGTACATTTTTCTGAATTTGAATCCAAGTTGCTTTCTCTTAGTCCAGATGTGTTTTCTCCAGGTGAGGCGACGATCTAGGTGTATACCAAGGTACTTAGCTTCCTCCGTTTGTGGCAACTGGTGGTTGTTTAGCGTCACTGCTGGGCAGGTTTCCTTGCGCATAGTAAAGGTCACATGGGCGGATTTTGTTTCATTCGCCTTGATACGCCATCTTTTCAACCACTGTTGAATCTTGTTTAGGTGTACTTGTAGGTGGTGTGATGCCATAGTTGGGTCAGTATGTGATGCCAGCACTGCTGTATCATCAGCGAAGGTTGCAACCATCGTTAGTCTTGTCGTTGGCAGGTCAGCTGTATATAGGAGGTACAAAATGGGTCCTAGTACACTTCCCTGTGGTACTCCGGAGTGAATTGAGTGTAACGGTGAGTATGCTTCTTGTTGTTTTACAAGGAAGTGTCTGTTTGTAAGATATGATTTTAACACTTGGTAGTACACACATGGCAATGAACTCTTGATTTTGTATAGCAAGCCATCGTGCCATACTTTATCAAAAGCTTGCGATATATCTAAGAACGCTGCTGAGCAGTATCTCTTTCCTTCAAAATCTCTTCTGATTTTTTCAGTTACTCTGTGTACTTGTTCTATTGTGGCATGTTGTTGGCGAAACCCAAATTGATGATTTGGGATTAGGTTATTTGCCAATAGTAGTGGTCTCAATCTTTTCAGAAATAGTTTTTCAAAGACTTTTGACAAAATAGGCAGAAGACTGATTGGCCGATAGGATGTTAATTCAGCAGGAGGTTTCTAGGTTTTGGGATAAGAATGATCTGTGCTACTTTCCACTGCGCAGGAAAGTAGCCCAACCTTAGTACTGCATTAAATAAGATGGTGATAAATTTCATACCTTTATCTGATAGTTCTTTTAACACTTGACCTGTGATTAGATCGTATCCAGGGGCTTTCTTGGAGTTCAAACCAGTGAGAATTGTTGCTCGTACCTCTCGCACTCTGAACTTTTCAATCGGTAAGCTCATTTGGAAAGGCGCCTCCAGGAACTGGTGTATGTCACTTTCTTCTTCCTCTGAAATCTCAGCCGAGAAAGGTTTGAACACATCTGCTAAATGGTTAGCGAATGTCACGGCCTTTTCTTCATCCTTCCTTATCCAGTGTCCGTCTGTTGCCCGAATTGGTGGAATGGCTTGCTGGGGTTGTTTTAATTTTTTGGTGGCTTTCCAGAGGGAGTAGTCCGTAGCTTCTGTAGGTGATAAGTTCTCCAAGTAGCTTTCGATCGCCTGGTTTTTTAGAACATACAATAGGTTTTTCAGATCTCTTACTGCTCGGTTGAATTTTTGTTTGTCTGCTGGGGCTCTAGTGTTTTGCCATTGCCTTCTAAGCCTGCGCTTTTCGGCAATCTTCTCTTTGACAATTGTAGGGCATTTTTCGCGTTCTTCAGTCTGCTTCTGCTCTGGAGTAGCTTGCCAGGCTGAACTTTGGATGGCTCCGTTAAGATGTTCTACTGCACTAGTCACATCTTCCTCCGATTTTAAGGGGATCTGTAGTGATAGTGTGTGGTCTAGCAGACTTCTAAAAACTTCCCAGTTCGTCTTTTTACTGCTGAGAAATGGAGGTATTTCCCTTCTTATCACCTGCAGGCCAAATGTGATTATAATTGGGGAATGATCAGACGAAAGATCTAGGCATGATTCGGCTTTAAGGTAGTTTCTAGCAATACCTTTTACTACGTAGAAATCAATTAGGTCTGGTATTTTATTTCTGTCTGTTGGCCAGTATGTTGGTTGTCCCGTGGACACATGGTACAGGTTGTTGCTTTCCATTGTTTTTAGAAGTTCTCTACCTTTTGGCGTTATCAACCTCGAACCCCATTCGGTGTGTTTAGCATTGTAGTCACCTCCCGCAATAAATTTGTTGCCAAGAGTATTATAGAATTGTTCAAATTGTTCTTTCTTTATGTTATATCTTGGTGGGCAGTATACCGCTGAAATAGTCACTGGACCTTTCCAATCTTCTACTACAATGCTAGTCGCTTGTAGGTGTGCCTGGTTGTATTTGGTGAATTCGTGGTGTTTTATGCGGTTTTTTATTATGACAGCTGTACCGCCGTGTGCAGTGCCGTCCGGATGCTTAGTATCATAAATCGAGTAGTTTGGTATTTTTATGTAACTTCTGTCAGTGAAGTGTGTTTCAGATATTAACATTATGTCAATATTTTGGTTTGAAATAAATGACTTGATTTCTTGTACATGTTGTGACAAGCCATTGGCGTTCCAAAGAGCGATTCTAAGGAATTGAGACATTATGATTTTTTGGCGACAAGCGCTGTTAATAGGTTTAGCATGGTGTCCATCCGTTCCATGAGTCCCTTCATCATTTGCTTGAGTTCAAGCATATCATTTGACTGTTGAGGAATCATAGGGAGTTGTGGTTGCGTTAAGTTATTGGCGAATTGTACTTGCTGCGTATTTTCCCTTGCACGTCGGGCATATGATATGCCTGGTTGTGTTTGCTGATAGAATGTCGTATTGGTTGGCTGGCTAGATCTATAAGCTTGTTTGTTTCTGAGTGGAGGGAAGTGCTTCTTTTGGAGTTCCTTGTAAATAGTGCATCCTTTGTAGTTAGCTGGGTGGTTACCTTCGCAGAGTACGCATTTCACTTGATTACTCTTTTCTTTTCTTGGGCATTCAGGAGTTGAATGGTTGCCTGCACACTTGACGCAGCGTGGGCTCCGATTACAAAATCGTTTGGTGTGTCCATACCGCTGGCATCTGGTACATTGCGGTACTTCTCGTTTTTGGTGTGGTGGTTCAATCTTCACTTTAGAGCGCAAAAGGTATTCTACGTTATAAATGTCTTTATTGCTATTGTCAGGACATAGTTCTACGTAGAATAGGGGCAGAGGCTTTTTGGTGCCTCTCTGTCTTATGTTGCAGATGTTTACTACGGTGTGACCTAGTTCTTCTATTTCCTTTTTTAAGTCAGCAGTATCCGTTGTTGGGTGTAGATTTCTCACTACGACTCTAAAACTACTACAATTGTTCTTTTATCACATACACATGTGACATGAGTATATTTTTTCAAATTTGTGAGTTTTAGAGGTTATGATATGTTTTTTTAACAAAAATCTTTTCTGGGACAATTTTATGTTCTGAAAAGAACCGTTTTTTGTACTCGCTCGTCAGCTAACGTTTTAAAGTGTACACCGCGTCCATGGCTGTCACGGATTTTCTTCACTTCTTCTTCACTTTGTGAAGTTCTGTGCAGCATGTTTAAGTCCTCCAAACTACAAGAGCTGTTGAAATGCTGCCCTCTACTCTCCAAGCATAGATTTACACGCTTTTTTAAGTTCATAAACACATTCTTCAGTACACTTCTGGAGTTATATTAGCACATTCTTTTCTAATCTGGTTTTACGGACTTGAACTGTATTAACTAGAATTTTAAATATTGAATTTTTTAGGTGTGAAAAAATAAAGACGTCTAAAAGCGTCAAATCTGGAGACCAAGTGGGAAAGTATGGCTCTAAACTTAAGCTTATTATACGGCTATAAAAGAATTCACTTAAATAGTGTAATGTTTCTCGAGCTGTGTGCGCTCTGGCCTCATCCTGCTGGAAATAACCGTGCTGCAATTTGTCAGCGTGCAACTGGTTTATAAAAACATTCAATATACTGTTCCGGTATCTCTCAGCAGTTACAGATTCTTCAAAAGATATCGCACCAATTAAAAGTCTTCGAGAAACTTTAATCTATACTCCAACAAGTACTGAATGTAAGAGAGTTTCACGAAATATATGAAAAATATCGGCACTTCATCTCATATTTTGAGAGTTGCGTAACCAGAAAGATGAATCCAAGCCTCATCAGTATAAAATGTTACATTCAGCAGCTCGTCGTTGTTCATTAATCGTTGAATTAACCATTGGTAACAAAAAAGTCTTTTATTGTAATCCGCTGGCACTAATTCATAATAGACTTGCATTTTGTGTGGATGCACATAGATATCCTAGTTTAGTATTTTCTGGCAAGTACCATACGATAACCCAACTTCCTGTGATAACTTACGTAAAGACTTTGTAAGTTCATCGATTAATCGCTGCCTTACATCCGCGACAATAGCTTGATTTCGAACCGATGACCGCCCACTACATTCTTTACGTGCAATACTGCCTGTACTTCTAAACAACTGGACAGTGTTTGCAATTGTATTTTGTAATTTTTTAACATCAAAAACAACTTGAGAAAAATTTTCTCGAAAGTCATTAATGCAAAACTGAATACCGTATCTCCATTCACTGTTTTTTTTTAAACCCCATTGCAAAAATATGATTTAATTAAAAACAAGCTTGTGCTCTTGTGTGAAAACCATTTTAACAAACAGATGTTAGTTAAATAGTTGTGAAAATGACAAATTAATTAATTGCAGGTGTGTAAACTCAACAAGTTTTTTGACGGCTAAACATTTTAATGATCATCTGGTACATTAGATTAACAAAATTGATCATAAAATGACCAAACTATTTCTTTGTAAGCTCATAGAGCCGTAGATGCACTACAATTTGGTTCGGATTTTTTTGTAACGGCTGCTTCAATAAATTTTTAAAAATCTAAAATTATGCCTCTTTATTTTATACTAGTGTTACCCCAGCACACAATGCACTGACAGACAGCGTTGATCATAAAACATACACGAAGGCGTTGATAGAACCGGCGAAATGTCACGTGATGCATTAGTTCCAAAAATGACACGCGACGTTACTGTAGCCCCAAGTGACAGGCGTCTAGCCGACCGTCATATATATTATAAATTAAAATAATTATTATTAAAAAACCGACGTAGAATAAAAATATAAAAATGTTTCATGTTCCATCTGAAAATAGAGACCTTTCATTGAAAAAAAAAATGGTCCAAATTGGTGAAGCGGTAGCCGCTGGAGGAAGGGGAGAAAAAAAACCTTTGTGCTTTTATATATGTATGGATAAACGGGGAACCAAAAACAATTTCTGTTTAAACTAAATTGCTCATGAGGTCACAAGTAAAAGTGGAATAAGAGATATCATTTAATTTTTAAATGCACCAATCTTTAAGGGGGTTAATTTTCTCCTTCTAACTCAATTTTTGACTGATGAATTTGCTACGTTGTTTTTAGTTCTCTTTAGCCCCAAGAAATCTCTTTGCAAAAAATCTATAACTTCCATTTTTGTTCTCATAAAGAATTTGGTTTTCTAAATTGTCATACAATGCGAGCCTACCCTGCGACTGTAATTACTTTGCTGAATCATCGAATAAGTTACATTATGTTATTTTATTTCTTGTTTTAATTTTTGTTTGATATAAAGACGTACGATTCACAAAATTTTGAAACAATGCAATATTATTTTTTTGAACTGGTTGGAACCACTAAGCATTAAAAATTCTAGCCGCCCCATGCTTTCCTTCTTTTCACATTCTGCGGCACCTATACAAAAACTTTATCCGCACTAGTGTTTGTATGCTGCGGTACAAACCACCACTTATATCGTTTCGTTGTCCTGCATTTATTAAAACGTTTAGAACGAATAAAAAACGCAATAATTACAAACTCTTATGCTGCAAATGCAATAATACTCTAAGCAGTTACCCAGTAGTGACGTAGCGTGTACAACGAACCAAAGACTGGGCATGTGGTCGTGCATTTTCGGAAAGAACGTAACTAAAATCGCTATAAAATTTTTATTTTTGAGTTTAAAGTAAAAAGGAACATAATACCTGCCTCTCTAGACAAAATTTTAAAAGTAGGTGCAACGACCTAATTGAAGTGTTATATCAGCGGTTATACTGCTTATGTAACGTTTGTCACATGCCGCACTGCCTTGACCGAACGGGTTGGTCGTTCAAATGAGTTTGATAGTTTCGGCAGAAATATAGTAATTGTAAATGAACATTTTAATTAATTTATTATGAATTATGGATGATGGGTAATAGATTTGCAATGGACATTCATCTATGGACATAAAATTGATATTGAATTATTGTATCTTTAACATTCATTGGATCTTCTTAAAATGTGATTCTAAATTCTAAAGAAATTGTTTTCAACCATAACTTACCGAATTCCTACCGCTGCGCTGGGACAGCTGGCAGCTTGAGAGTGCATGCCGTTCGGGGCTGTCGGCGGTGTATGCAAGCTTCGTGTTTTTTTATTTTGGTTCATCGGTTAAAGCTGTTACTTTGGTCGTGTTATGTGTATCTTCTTTTTGCGCTAGATTTACTGGTCAGTGGTTATAGGTTGTGAATTTTGCCGTAGTTACGCAAAGCAAGTTAATACGTCTTAGATTTAAATATAAACTGGAATCTAAGATCAACATATTGAACGTTGAATAAACTATCGCCTGTTTTGATTGACTCTTAAATACCAGTATTTTAAAATTTGAAAAGAGAAATAATGAGTGATTTGCTTTTGCTTATCATTGATATTTTGCGCTTTACTGCGACAAATAAACGTGTTTAGCAGATTGCAATTGTTTTTCAATCAATTGTTAAGATAAGAAGCCAAGCTTATTAAAACGAAATGCATTTATTGTTTAAGGCAAATTGCAGTATCTTACGTATTCCTTAAATATAATGACAAAATAAACTAGATTGAAATGTATCTTACAAATAATCTTCTATTGATAAGTAACATACATACATGGTTATAAAAACTTCCAAAGTTATTTTAGCACACATTTGAGCAAAATAATTGTCCAGAAATATAATATATCCATGCAATATCCATCAACTGTCCAGTAGTATCACGCCACAGGACTTGTTATAGACAACATATGGATGCCCACAGTTATAATCGGACATTTACTAGATGTTCAATAGACATCTATTGTGTTGGTTTTAGACGTCCGCTAAACCTTCACAATATCCGAGCAGAATATCCACTGGACGTGCTATGGATGTTCTTGTACTATTATACGGAATAGGTTTTTCTTCAATTTCACTTAAAATTTAAAGAAACGCCATTCTAAAATACTCTACAAATTTATTAGGTTGTCTCAACAAATTTTTAAACAAAGTGTGGTATTCTCCATTCTCCTCTCTTAAAACAAACATAAGTCACATCCCGTTTTAAAATGTACACCACGTCCAAGCTGTCACGGAATTGTTCTTTGTGTGTTCTGTGCACAATAAACGGAAGGTCTGCCAAACCACAAGAGCTGTTGAAAATGCTCTCCGCTACTCTATAAGCATAAATTTACAGGTCTTTTTATGTTCATGAACACATTCTGCTTAACTTCTGGAGTTATATTATCACATTCTTATCCAATCCGATTTTTAGTGTCTTCAGCAGAGTTAACTGGTGTTTTAAATATTGTATTTTTTAGTTGTGGGAAAATAAAGAAGTCTAAAGGCGTCAAATCTTAAGACCGAGTAGGAAATTCTGGCTGTGAACCTGTGCTTTTATAATACGTTCATGAAATAATTCACGTAAATAGTGTAATGTTTTTGGAGCTGCGAGCGCTCTGGCCCTATCCCTCTGGAAATAACCATGCTGCAATTCGTCATTGTGCAGGTGGCTTATACAAATGCTCAATATATTGTTCAGGTATCTCTCAACAGTTACAAATTCTCAAACAAAAATCAGACCAAGAGAAACTGCAATCCATACAACATGTACTGGGCGTAAGAAAGTGCCACGAAATATGTGAAGATTATCTGCACTCCCTAATCTAATGAATTAAGAGTTTACATAATAAGAACGGTGGAATGAAGCCTCATCAGAATAAAGTGTTACATTCAGCAGTTTGTCTTATATTTTATAGTAATCTGCTGACAGTAATTCCTGATAGACTTACAAATGGAGATCCTTTTTTTGTATTTTTTTGGCAAGTACCATACGATAACTTAACTTCCTGTGATAACTTACGTACAGACTTTGTAGGTTCATTGATTAATCGCTGCCTTACATCCTAAAAAATTGCTTGACTTTGAAAAGATGGCCGCCCATTACATTTTTTGCCTGTACTTCTAAACAACTGGACCATGTTACCAATTGTATTTTGTAAATTCTTAACATCAAATACAACTTGAGGAGTTCTCGAAATACATTAATGCAAGACTGAATACTGTATCTCTACTCACTTTTTTACTGAACCCTGTACAAGTGTAGAGACATAGCTAAACACCCATTATAAATGATAATAATTTTAGATTATGCAGCAGTTAAATATCAACAACTATTAATTAGACAAAGCAAATTTGATGTTCCCAATAGTTTAGGAAATAATAGTGGGGTTACACTTACATGACGCACATACAAGGCGCGCGTAAAGTATAGAATGCATTTATTAAAAACGTAAATCGAAACTTAACGCAAAAACCCCTACACCCGTAGTACGGTTATAGTGCAAACGTGTTCTGACGAACATCTTATCTGACAAATACGTCGGAAGAAAAATGAAATAATTGAAATGTAATGTCAGCGGTTATACTGCGCACGCAACGTTCGTCACATATCGCACCGACTTGTTCAAACCGGTTGATCATTCTTATCAGTTTGATATTTTCGTTAGAACTATTGTAAATGCATATTAATATAATACTAGTGTTACCCCAGCACACAATGCACTGACAGACAGCGTTGACAAAACCGGCGAAATGACACGCGACGTTATTGTAGATGGCGCCCCAAGTGACGCGCGTTTAGCCGACCTTATAAATTAAAATAATTATTATTAAAAAATCGACGTAGAATAAAAACATAAAAATGTTTCATGTTCCATCTGTGGATAGAGACCTTTCATTTAAAAAAAATGGTCCAAATTGGTGAAGCGGTAGCCGCTGGAGGAACCGGAGAAAAAACCCTTTGTGCTTTTATACTCGTATGTGTATGGATAGCATGGATAATGAGATGTTGATCCGATATAGCACGGGATATTCATAGATTGTCCATTTTTAGTGCATTTTACGTCCGTACTGTTATAGACATGCTGAAGATGGGTGGTAGATTTGTAATGGATATCCATCTATGGATATATAATTAACATTAAACTATTGTACCTTCAACATTTACTGAATCTTTTTACCATGTGCTTCTAAGTTCTACAGAAATACTTTCAACCATAACTTGCGGACACCTTAACGCCGGAGCAGGTGTAACCTGAGCGGCTACATGCCGTTCTGCGCGTTCAGTACTGTGGGCAAGCTTTGTGTGGTTTATTTTGGTTTATCAGTTAAAGCTGTTAGTTTAGTCGTGTTTTGTGTATTTTGGTTTTGCACTATATTTAATAGTCTGAGGTTATACACCGAGGAAAAAAACTGTTGAATGAAACGAGAACAGCTTCAGTCAACAGATTTTTGCATTTGCGGGTGGCCAACATTCTAGTTGCATTCATACAACTTGTAAAACATGTCAAAGATATTTATTTCAGAGAACAATATAACATGTTAAAGGAACATGTACGCCAGTTATTCACTAAAACTTTAGTATTTTTGTTTCAAATAAGCAAGTTGTATTGTTGCAAACACGAAATATATTTTATTGAAGTTGTAATACCATTTCAATCAATAGCAGTCGGAGTTTTACTCAACATTTAAAACATGTCCAGCCAATATTTTCAGACTATTGAAATAATTATTCTATTATTTCAGTCAACAAACTTTCGAAATGTTAATCTAAACAAAATATTGATTATTACAACATCTGATCTGCTTGTTTTGAACTGATACTTACGATGTTAGATTAATGTATTGAAACTGTTGAATCAACATTCACTCTTGTTGAGGCAAAAGGAAGGTTTGATTGAACCTTCTAACCTCTATAAAAAAAGTTTATTTTTGTCCAACTGAAACAGCTTTTTTGTAGTATGGGAGGTAGTTAGTTCATAGTTCAGTTGCGTCTTAGACGACTATTAAATGAAAAACGGTTTCTTAATCTTGTTTAGGACTCCTTTTAAATGTCACAAAATGTCATAAAACTGTACCTATTATTAAAAATTTTATAAGGAAATAATGCTGTAGCTATTGCTAAAACAACGTTGTTATATCAATTGAGTTATGAAAAGCCAATTAACACGGGCGTTTCTGTGTTTTGTGCTTAGAGGCCGGTGCGATCGCAGATACCTGCTTAGCAGGTTCCGATCGCAACTTTACCGGTTTGTTGCTTTGCAACTTTTTCTCGCCGCACATAATAGAGGGCGTTACTATTTTAATTCCCCGTTAGTGTTCAATTAACTAATTGTTTGCAATTGAAAAAAATTAATTTACAAATTAAAAATTTTGGGATAATATAAATACACACATCTCATATCAGACAATTTGCTCAAGAAATTTCGCTGTTTGAATTTTTTATGTATAGGTACTTTATGGGATCCTCAAGAAGATTATATGCTTAGCCCATTTTTGACATAGAAAGATACATAATTTTGATTTCTCCATACTGTAAAGTAAAAAAACCCCAGTTTCAATTAAAAAAAAATAAACCTCCTACAGGGGTGGTTCCAAGTGAAACGGAACAGCTGTACATGCCTTCGCTACTAGAATTAGTATGATTTTGTGAACCTTAATTTATTGCATTAAATAAAAGATCATTTATTTGATACATATATTTTTTTACTTTTACTTCATTTTTAGAAAAGCCTTTGTGCCAATTGTTGGCTTTTAAATTATTAGTTATAATCAGGCACCTACCTAATTAAAACACTAGCCCAGATTTCCTCTATGCAGCAGTTTATAATTTCACAAAACCATACATATACCAAAGTACTTAAATATGGAAAACTTGTTTAAGTGTTGAATTAAAAACAAAAAAATGCATTATATATGTATATATTGAAAAAGTAGACATAGATTTCATAATAAATTTTAAATTTTTATAAAACCTATTATTCAAAATAAACAATGAATATTTTTCCATTTGCCATAACATGTTCAAAATATGGTTGTACATTATACAAATGGTTATAATGTAAACACTTAATATTATTGGTTTTTAATACCTCATAACTGTGATAATGGTCTACAAAAGAGATTGTATGATATTCTGTTAATAATAAGTAGACATCACTTTCATGTATTAAAATAAAACGAACTTTAGCAAATATTGGCATAAAATCTATAAAATTTACTAAAAGTATCATGTTCAAACGATACATGATGTTATTTATTTTAATCCAAGTAGTTGCAAAAACATTTTCACTTTTTAATTGCCCAATCGAAGCAATAAATGAAGAATATTCTACAGAATATCTAAAAAAGTTGGAATCCTCTGTGCCAAACTGAAAATTATTTACTAAACCTTTTTTAATTAAAATACGTTCACAAAATGCTAATTGATTTTTTACTGCGAGGGTGTATGGAATATTCTTTCTAGAGGCAACAACATTAGCATCTGATTTGAAATTTCTGTGCCTACCTTTAAATCTGATTGACGATGCATTTGATAGTGGACCGATTAATCGCAACAATCTAGGGTAATGTATTAGGAAGTGGTGCTTAGGTTTAAGATATCCTATATGTTAAATGTACAACTCATGATGATCTTGAATAAGAGATTCTAGAAGTTGAGAATATTCGGGTACCACATTTTTGCTTTCTATGATTTCTATGATTTTGTACAATTTCAAATAAATTTCCCATAGGTGGTTGTGCTGTGGTACCAAATCTCCTATGATTAAAGATAAGTATTTTGTAAAATGCTTCATTTCAGATGCCGACATTATAATGTGTGTTTTTATTAAATGAGTTTTTAGTATTGTAGGCGGTTTATTTTCACTGACGTCAAAATTAAAATATATAATTCTTCGGTTTAAAATCTCGAGATCGAAATATTTTTCTACAAAAATGAAATTATGTAGGATGTAACCCAATTCGTACCTGCATATACATCATGCATAGTATCGCAAGCCAAGTTTGTCGTTAAATGAAAGTTTGGAAGAGAATTCCATAAGCAGTTTTCTTTTACCCCTGTAGACAAATTAGCTACATCCGTATGATAATTCTCTGTATGGGGTAATAAATTTGGATTTCAATTACTTGTGTACGCGATGTAACCTTATCACAACGACAAAATCTGCAGAAATGCGTGGATGCAAAGCTTTCCGTAAATCCTAAAAAGAATGGATTCCCAAGTTATCTCCTAAAATTAAAATTACTGAAAAATACAAATTAACTTCACCAACAGCAGTGATAATAGTAATTCCGTGTTCTTCTAAAATTTTAAATTCATCACCTAATTTTTGATATGTTGACCGATTTCCAAAAGTTTTTCTGTCTTCCAAAAACTGAAGCTGTGCTAAAAAAATATTTTTGAGTTGCGAAGAAAATTCCGGAGGCAGACATGCCAATTTAAAATAAACTGCCCCTATCTTGTGAATTCCAGCGTGAGATCCTAAGGGGTTCCCAACCTCAAAATCGTCAAAATAAATAAGTAGGTATGGATAAAACCATTTTTTCTTCAAACGTAAAATAATTAGGTCATAATTTGACTGAGGTGGCTGCAGAAAAATGCAACTTTTCCGCCGGCGACAGTTTTACTTTTCCTTTTTCCTCCATGGAGGGAAAAGTGTTGCTATGGAAACGCTAAAATAATAACACACAACAATGAAAATACGAATTTATACGTCATTTTTATTTGTCAAACTAATATTAAACGTGCAATTTGTCAATGTTGCATTTTGAAAATTAAAACCATGCAGTACTGTAGAAGTCTGTGCAGACGAAGTTAAATTTTCTGCAATCAAATGAGATGCTGATGGTTCAATAAGATTTGTCTTGCTGCCACTAGGTGTTATAACTTCATTCAAGTTTAATATTTTACTTGCATTCTCATTTTTATTTCGCAGCGACTCCTCAATGTAGCCTTCCGCTACACTACTTGATTTCCAGCCCCCGTGCCGCTTTAGCGACTCAATATTACCTCCTCCATCAATTAATAGTGTAGCCGAAGTGCGTCTTAAAGAGTGGCCTGTGTATTCTTTTGAATTACTTAATTTTAAGAAAGTTGCAACCTTTCCAGGAACACTGCTAATAATGTGTATTCCCATTACACTTCTGCAGCATTTTCCATTTTGATATTTTAAAAAGAATCTAGTTTCTGGCATATCTTTTGGTCTTAACGCTGCGTATTTTCGATAGATTTTGATGTAATTTTCTCCAATTATTGTGAACGATCGAACTTTTCTAGTCTTACTATTCGGAATTTTAATCAAAACAACATTCCCCATGTCCTCTATATCTGTAGTTTTCATTTTTACCATTTCATCACATCTGCAGGCTCCAGTTACTCCAATTAATAAAACAATCTGAAGAAATTACATATTTAAACCACAAAATTAAAAATACCTAAAACGTATTACCTTTAATCCTAAATCATCTTGCGCTTCAAATAAAAAAGTTTCGAACTGCTCCTTCGAAAAAATTCTTGATTTTTTTGCAGAATACCCTTCGTTTGCTTTTTTCAAGAACGCGCGTAACTTTAAACATTTACTTATATCCATTCCGTTTTTAATTATTAGTTGCGATTTGATCATGGAATATCGCGACCACATGGTCGATGATTTCCATTTTTTCTCTTTAGCCATTGTGTTGAAATATGCTAGAAACACATTTTCTTCAAATTTATTTACATTATTTGAATCGCACCACTTTTTAAAATGATCGTACGCGGCACAATATTTCTCGCTAGATTTTGTGGGTCCAAGAGAGGAGACAGCCTCATTGGCCGCAGCCTCAATTTCTGCCGACAAGCTCGGTTGCATTTCAAAAACTAACCGGTCACAACTAACAGCAACGATGAACAATTTATATCTGTCAAAACGTTTTTTTGTATAACAATCGAAACTACTCGCATTTATTAATCGCCTACTACATTTTTTACAACCCAGAGCTGAGTATCAAAAACACAAAAACATGGCAGCTTTATAATACATATTTTAAAGCGTTTGAAGAAAAAATAGCATATTTAATTTGGAGGAGAAGTGACTTTTCATGGCTTGCCTTCTATTACCCGCCTCACTGCGTTCGGCGGGTAAACTCAGGCGCGCCATGAAAAGTCATACTTCTCCTCCGCTTAAAATAATATACTATTATTTGGGAAATTGTTTTTTATATTTTTCTACAATTGGGCCTGCATAATATTAAATATTATTTTACTATCATTTTCTTCTAACTCGGTAATGTAAGTACAAATCGTATCATATACTGTTGGAATCTCCAAAAATGCTTTTAAAGTTTTATCTACAGGAATGTAATAAGCATAACATTGCATTATCTCCAACAAATTGTTTCTATTTTTTTTACTATTTTTGGTTTGGCCTATTTCCACATTTTCAACCGAAATAAAAGCATTACTTTTTCTAAAAAAATTAAACCGAAGATGTTCTGTTTCTAAATTATTAAATGGATTTGATATGCTTGAAAAAAAATTATGAATTTCCTTACAAATTGGTACATTATGATCTGGTAATGCCATTTCCACCTTTTTTGTAACATTTGCAAAGGTTCCGTAAACATTTCTTTTACATCACGTACTATGTTTTGTATAGTACTTACTTCTTGTAATTGCATAATTGCCATAACGTTTAGAAATGAAGGTAACTGATCAGCTTATTACACAGTTTTCGAGGTTTTCAAAAGTTATACAATTTGTAAGGTCTGTATCTACTTTCACATTTTCTCCATCGGCAATATTACACTCTTCTCCTGAGGAAATTTTCAGCTCACATGTTGTTGCCTCACTAAATCTACTAGGTTTTTGCAAACTGCTATTGCCTGTATTTGTTTCTATTTCTTGTAAATGTTTACGACAGAGATGTTTCTTAAATGAGGACGTAGTATGAAATGAACGAAAGCAATTTTGTTGTTTGCAAGTAAATTTTTCAGAATGTTTATGCCTTATTTTATGATGACAAACAAATTGGGTCATACTTTTAAATTTACTTTCACAGTTAGGACAAAATATCATTTTCACTAAATCTAACTATTTTAAATATTATATATACGATATAAATACGCAAAATTTAAAAATAAAAATTAATCAATAACAATATGAAATAGGTACCTACAATAATATAATGCCTTCTAGAATAATGACATTGAAGCAGACAAATCTTTATAATGAAGGTCACCACAAATCAGCTTCTTATAATTCAGCTTTTAGATCATTAACAAGAGAAATAACGAAGGGTATTTGTTTATCCCAGACTGTACTCACTTTATAAATTGCATGCTGGATAAGTAACCAAATATGTTCCGATTCTGGGGGGTACTCTGCGCACAACACATGATATTGTTTAAATAATAGGTCAAAGCATTGTAGAACTGAGGCGGACTTGTATATTAAATTGTCTACAATTAAGTATGTTTCGGTTATATCCGTTATAGATGGTCCGACGACAATCATATAGGGTTGAATATTTCTTTTTTTTTGTTGATACTGGTTTTTCTTCTTTTCAATAAAGTGTTCAATTTCTCCAGGAATCTAAAAACCATTACAATATATAAAAAATCACAAAACAAAAAATACTTCAACTTTTATTTGACGACATAAAAAAACGTTTCCCTATATGCTTCATTTATGTGTAACTATAGTTATAAACGATATTTTAATTTTGTACTTTTTTTAATTAAGCTTCCAGATACCTCACTAAAGACACCAGTCACCGCACTGTTCTCATAGAAATAACGGCCTTAAAATTTGCGCGAGCTCCTCGACTTAGTCAAAACACGCAACTGAACAAAGATAAGCTAAATGATTAGTCAGCACCCCAACTAATATATGTGATCCACATTACATTTCATAAAATGTTATGACAAATCTTCAAAACATTTGTTCCAAATACCTTTCGTACATTGAAGAAACTACCACAAGTTCTATATTCAAAATTGCATGTTTGTTACATTGAAAGCAACATATTTCGAATCGATGTACGACAATTTTACCAATAATGTTGCATTATGTTGAGACAATACCAAACACGTTTTGGTTTAAACAAACAGTTTTGCATTGAAACAATTACTTACATTTTATTGGATTGACTGAAAAGTGTATTCTTTCAAAGCACAATTGTGTTCACTATTCATTCAACCCTGCAATAGTGTTCAATGAAACAAATATAGTTTGATAGTTTATTTACTTTGCATGAATACTCTGTACCTAACTATTAAAGCAATATAATTTTTGTTCGGAATAAGTAAAAGTCAGTTGATTCAACAGAAATATTTTGAAAGTCGAAATCATTTTGAATCAACAAATCCTGTTTTCTCAGTGTAGGTTGTGAGTTTTACTGTAGTTACACAAAGTTACGTCTTTATCAACAATTATTTCCAGCCCATGTAATAGTTGCACATCTCCTAGAAACGCATATAATTTGACTATAAATTTTAATATAAATCGGAACGAAAAAACCTAATAAAAGAGACACTCGCTTGTTTTGATAGCCTCTTAAATAACAGTAGTCTGAAATGAGAAAAAAAAATAGAAATATTTAGGGATTTTCCTTTTGATTGATGATGTTTTGTGCTTTATATAAACGTGTTTAATAGATTGACATTGTTTTTAGTCAATTAGTAAAATAAGAAGCTAGACTTGTTAAAACGAAATGCATTTTTTCTTTAAGGCTAATTGCAGTATCTTACGTAACATACATACATGTTTATAAAAGTTTGAAATTCTGTTAGCATAAATTTGGACAAATGAATCTCCAGGAATATAATATATCCATGCAATGTCTATTAACTGTACAGTAGTACCACGCCACAGTACATGGTATCAACATACAACATATAGATGCCAAAAGTTTTTGCAAACCCACATCCAGCGGATGTACAGTCGACGTCTAAAGTCCCGATTTTAGACGCCAATTGAACCTCCACAATGTCCGCGTAGAATATCCATTGGACGCTATGAATGTTCTTGTACTATTATACGGCACAGGGTTTTCTTTAATTCCACTTAAAATGGAAAGAATTGTTTTAGGAGCCATTCTAAAATACTTTAGAAGTTTCTTAGGTTATCTCAACAGATTTTTAAACAAAGTGTGGTATTCTCTCTCTTGAAACAAACAATTATTAACGTATAGCGCGCGGTAATGTAGCGGTCGAGGCCACTGGTTTGCCAAAATGTGCAGGGATCGAGTCCCGGCCTCGCCATGGGTGTTTGTGTCCATCTTTGCCTGTTAAATGGGGGCTCATAACAACAGCAGCTCATGCCACCGTGGTGCATGTCAAAAAACACATTTATTTACAAATTCCAATTTATCATTTCTAATTAACATTTTCAGTGGTGCTGTATTCTAGGTTTGACTGACACGATATGAGTTGCAACCTGTTCTAATAAATACACCATCCTAAAACTATTTAATTTATATTTAGCGCTGATATCCGAACAATTGTAAATTTTTCTCCGTTACACGAGGTGTAGTTATAAGAAGTTTGTGCATTCGTGTTCAATGACTTTAGAATTAGTTCTATCATTCGTCGAAATTTTTCTATGTGGGGTTACTCGTCATAATACATACTATTTCTCTTTCACCTCCCCTCTCTTCCTCTATTTCCCTCTGTTGTCGTCTCAGCCTCTCTCTCTCTCCCCTTCTCTCACTCTTTCTTCCTCGCTCTTCTTCGCTTTTCTTTTCTCTTCTTCTCTCTCCTTCTCTCTTCTTCTCTCTTCTTCTCTCTTCTTTTCTCTTCTTCTCTCTCCTTCTCTCTTCTTCTCTCTCCTTCTCTCTTCTTCTCTCTTCTTCTCTGTTCTTCTCTCTTCTTCTCTGTTCTTCTCTCTTCTTCTCTCTTCTTCTCTCTTCTTCTCTCTTCTTCTCTCTTCTTCTCTCCTCTTCTCTCTTCTTCTCTCTTCTTCTCTCTTCTTCTCTCTTCTTCTCTCTTCTTCTCTCTTCTTCTCTCTTCTTCTCTCTTCTTCTCTCTTCTTCTCTCTTCTTCTCTCTTGTTCTCTATTCTTCTCTATTCTTCTCTCTTCTTCTCTCTTCTTCTCTTTTCTTCTCTCTTCTTCTCTTTTCTTCTCTCTTCTGCTCTCTTCTTCACTCTTCTTCTCTCTTCTTGTCTCTTCTTCTCTCTTCTTCTCTCTTCTTCTCTCTTCTTCTCTCTTCTTCTCTCTTCTTCTCTCTTCTTCTCTCTCCTTCTCTCTTCTTCTCTCTTCTTCTCTCTTCTTCTCTCTTCTTCTCTCTTCTTCTCTCTTCTTCTCTCTTCTTCTCTCTTCTTCTCTCTTCTTCTCTCTTCTTCTCTCTTCTTCTCTCTTCTTCTCTCTTCTTCTCTCTTCTTCTCTCTTCTTCTCTCTTCTTCTCTTTTCTTCACTCTTCTTCTCTCTTCTTCTCTTCTTCTCTCTTCTTCTCGCTTCTTCTCTCTTCTTCTCTCTTCTTCTCTCTTCTTCTCTCTTAGTCTCTCTTCTTCTCTCTTCTTCTCTCTTCTTCTCTCTTCTTCTCTCTTCTTCTCTCTTCTTCTCTCTTCTTCTCTCTTATTCTCCCTTATTCTCTCTTATTCTCTCTTCTCCTCCCTTCTCTTCTTGTCTCTTCTTCTCTTCTTGCCTCTTCTTCTCTCTATTTCTCTCTCCTCTCATCTCCTCTCTTTCTCGTTTTTTCACTTTCTCCTGTTTCGTCTTTCCCTCTCGCCCCCATTATTTTATTAATTTAGTGCCATCAATTTCAACGTCCTCTATCCGATCCTGGTTGCGTATCTGCCCTTTTTACTGTTCCATACTTCTTACTGAAGTAAGGAAAGTTATAATTTCATGGAAATTGTTGAATTTCAGATTTTAACGGAAATACGTGTTTTGGGACTAAGGAACCCAAAAAAGTGGTTTTTAAAAAATGTGGGTGGGTGGCAGGGTTCGTTCGTCTCTCTATATCTCCGGAATCGCTTGCCTGATATTTATAAGATTTGGTTTGTAGAAATTTTTTAGTTGCAGCTAGTTCTTTGTAAAGTCATTAATCGGAACCGGACCCGGAAACGGAAATAAAACCTGTTTTTTTATATCGATTTTTTTCTAAACACTGCTTTGAAATTTTGAATACGAGGCGTTGTACTGCATCTAAAGACAAATCAAATGCTTTTTTTCAAAAGGTGTGTCCTCGAAATAAAGGCCGCTAAGAGTTGATGCCCGATTACTCTAATACAAAATGTCCAATCAATACTAATTATCGTATTATTTGATAGCCCTTAATAAGTATAATCAAGTGATGTAATAATATTTTGGGAAATATGAAAATTGAAAATATACTAGCAGCTCAAAATTTTGGAAATTTTCAAAAAATTATTCCTCAAAAACTACCTACACTATTTTTTTTTTAATTTTCTGATCCGATAGAGCTTGCAATGAACTACAAATTTATTTTTTACTAATCTTCCTCATTTTACTCTGTCGCTCTACAGGAGTTTTTGAAAATGTTAACTACGCCTATCAATTAGCTTTAATAAAACAAAATATTTTTTATTCTTTGCATATTTTTGATAACTCTATAAATAAAGTTGTTGTAGCAATCTCTTATCAGGGCATTACCTATCGCCTTTACTACGTAGTAGTCGAGAGCTCTTTGTATGTAACCAACGCAACGCCTTGAATCTGGAGTAGGCTGCATTTACCGGCTGGAGATGACTAGATGTAAATTTCAATCACTTCTTGGGGCGCGAATATTTAAAACGAAAAAAGTATGGAAAAGTAGCAGCGACCTGTGTCGCCCATTTTTCTTAAGACAATTACGACATACAAGTCTAGCTTTTGCTTTAAATATTGTTTTAACTTGTATTTGCCAGACCCAATTCAGATATTTTACAAATTTCATTAAAATCAGATCACCCGTTACAGAGACATAGGAAAACAAAAGAACAAACCCGCCTAGACAAACTATTTTCCAATATTGTTTTTGTTCGTTGAGTACTAACATGAGGTGTTGTTTTTGTTTCGTTAAAGTCTAAAATTAGAAATATTTAGGAAAGCAATGTGAGCAATTGTATTAGAAATATGGGAAGAAGAAAAATTGCAAAAACTAAATGTCATACTCGTTTACATAAAAATTCTATGTGGGCTAAATGCTTATTTGCTAGATACACATCAATTTGAATTTGCGTTCTTGTGATTGTTATGGAATCAAAATCGTGCCTTAGAACGGAAAGAGCAACTTAGAAACTAAAACGAATATCTGGAAACACATGCGAATGCTGAATTATGTGATTTTCGAGTTCTACTGGTAGTATGGTAGATGTATAGATAGATAGCGTTAAACTAACATTAAATTTCATTTACCCAATTATCACTTGCTACATAAGATTTCAGAACATCCTTGTATTCGTCATTAAGTGCGGCATTTCGAAGTGGCAGAAATACAACTTGTAAAAACTTTTTAAATCGCTAAAAACAAATTAAAACATTGTTTAAGAACCGAAGCTATTAGGTTCAATAAATAAATTAACAGCCTGCTAAATTTTGCAGCAGCTCAGCGTATTTAATTTACAATTACGGAATTTTCAACGCCTGATACGCGGCAACACACCGTACGAATCGATAAAACGAGGAAGTTTCTCCGATAGATGGTACAATTCTGTTAATGCTACTCGGCTAAATGTTCCGAAATACGTAATAAGATGGCTCACCATACGCATTAACGTTTTTTTTATTTAATGCCTGCAGTGATTTGTATCAGTAAATGATGGTTTGGATTAAGGATTTCTTTACAATTTTTCAAGACACTTTAGTTAATACAATTTTATTTGATTAAAGCCAACGTGGTATATTCGAACCACTTACCGGGGACAAAGCAAAACCGTCTTAAAAGGCAAAAAAGATAACCTAATTTGTTGACGGAAACAAAACCTAACAAGGCCATCTAAAGTTAATTCAGTGCCTGAGAAAATTAGCCGTCGAACTTCACAAAGACAGGGAAATGGCTTAGAAGTCTGAACAATCAGGAAAACAACTTCTACCTCCCCAACTTGCTTACGTTTATCATTAGTTTTTTCTCTGTCTATCGCACAAGAAAATATAGACTAAAGAAGACGTAAGTTACGAATCTTTAGAAAAAGTAGAAAGCCGACTAACTAAAGAACGGGATAATGAAAGCACACAGCGTTGCTCACAAACGGTACCGGAAATGAGCGTTGTTCCGGAAAACTCCGCGTCGCAACTGAGACAGCTGACACTTACGCCGTTTAAACATGTTTTATACATATCTGCAGTCTTTCTTCTGTACACAAAATATATTCACAAAGTAATTTCGAGACAGTGAGTGTAAAATAAAATGCCCATGAAACACGTGCATTCTTTTGTAAAGTAAACCTATTCCTATTTGTCATGAATAACTTGCTGTCACGTACACGACACAAAAACCATATTTCATTGTAGATAATTACTACCGGCTATAGTGAATATATTGCCGTTTTTGCGTGAAACAAAAAGATGTGGCTGTTGCATTGTTGTAATTTATTACTACGGCCTAAACCTGCATTAAAAGTAGTTAAAAATCTTTCACCGCGAATTCGAACGCAAAGCGTTTTCTCCTTATGTAAATTAATAGAATATAACAGCACAGTCGGAGTTTAGGCACGGCTGCCTAAGCAAATTGATTTTAATTAAAACAACCTGTCAAATAGTTCTATAATAGCTCATCTACCAAATTCTACGTTGGTCTCTAATCATAAAACGATGTAGCACTACAATTACTAGCTTCACAGGGTGTAGATAAATAATTGACACATTTCAATCTAATTAAACTATTTCATTTAAATGTGTTTTTTTATATTTTTTATAAAAAACCAACCGCAGTCAAATTGGATAAAACAAGAAATTACATAACTAGGGTAGTTACTTTTGGGATACAAAAATATATAACTTACTACCGCAGTTTAAATCTTCAGTAAAAAATCACTACCTGTTTTCTCGTATTATCAACGCATTATAGTTTTTTTCCGAAGACAGACCGTTTACAATTTGTTTACACACAAATATGTGTTTTCCGGCGTTATCTATAACGACAACAGATAGATTCTGCTCTGCTTTATGACTAGATTTTTAAAAATGCGTCTTATTTTAAATTAAATAGGACTAATCAAAATACATGCTGCATGAATTATCTCATAATTTAAAATAGTAGTTAAGTATCAAATATTTTAGCACCACGAGCATAAATTAAATACCTCTACGGGCCTCGATGGCTACTATATCCGCTTCATTGTTTAAATCTTACTTTCTCGATTGTCTGTGGATATACGCGCCTGTACGTCTGTAACGCCTCATATCTCCGGAACAGATGGACAGATTTTGTTGCTCTCTAGAACTCGGGGAAGTATCCAAAATATATCTATAACATAAGCTTCTAAATACAATCCCATACCGGAAGCGGAAGTTAAACACGATTTAGTGGCAGCGCTTCCTATAGGAACAACAAATTTTTTCTAAGTATGAAAACAAAATAGATAGAAGACTTTGGGACAAATCCACCGCTTTTTTTCATAACTTTCTGGATTCAAAATGGCGGCTGCTACGGTTTTTTAAAAATTTTGAATTTAACGATTTTTTGCTTAAAAACGAGTTGGCAGCTCGGCAATAACTTTGAAGATTATTGCGATAGTCCCAAGGTAGCTCAAGTTTACTATGTACACAAATTTTTGACAAAACTTAACCCTATAGCGAAAATTTTTCCACAATTTTGGACATTTTCAAACAAATATAGCTAAAAACTGACTATATACCTAATGTTTTTAAATTCCGCAGTCTAATAGAAACAGGGTTCGGTTCGTGCCTTAGCCCACTAATTGATGTGCGATGCCATTTGTAAAATTTTTTAAATTTTGGTTTTAAAGCTTATTTACTTAAAAAAGAGGCATCAAATCTGAATGAAACTTGACATGGTAAATACCCTAGGGGTTCACCCTGTTACGAACTACGTCAAGTTTTGGAAATACTAAAACTGTAAAGTAAAAAATTTTTAAAAATATTGGCATGTCCAATAAAATATTGCTCAAAAACTGTGTGTGTTTGTGTGTGTAATGCGAAATCCAAGGAACTACTATATCTATTTTAATACTACTTAGTATAACTAAGTGCAACAATATTTTATCAAGCCAAATAGTTTGTTTACGAACCGTAAACCGAAAGACAAGTTAGACACCTTTCTTCCAGGTCAACCCTACTCTGAACTGAAGGTTTCCGAGAAGCTGAACTACTCTTGGTAACTCAGAAGCCAGGATTTGTCAAAAAAAGACTGAAAACTGTGGATGAACAACTTGTATGCAATGATAAGTGACCTATTAATATACAATTAGTAATATATTTATGTGTATTTTATGTAATACAAGTTATTAGTTTGTTTACAACAGTTAATCATAACGACCCCGTTAAAACGGCACGGCAGTGAAGGACAGTATCGATTTTCTTCAGAGGTCGGTTGAACAGCTGACTCGAAACTTGAATTGATTAAGATTCACCAAAATTGCTAATGTTCTGTTATTACAATTACTACTATTACAACATTCACTTAGCGAATTATCTGTAAAAGAATAAAAATTTACGCAAGAGTCACTTCTGTCCGATGTGCTGGATTCCAAGCGGAGTTTTGTTTTTTGTAAAAAGAAAACTTTTTGTCGTAACTTATTCAGCATAGGAGTATCGTCAACAAATTAAGAGTTCGCAAGGAAGATTGCAAAATACTTAGTGCATAAGCGATGAACAGAGTATAATCACGTGATAATATATAGAAGCTGACCGGATAGATGCACACTACAGGACCTTAAAATTTCTACCCAGGTAGTTTATGATTGTTGTTAGTTGTCCTGAGTGAGAAATTGACGGGGGTTTTATTTAAATACCTTGCAACTCAAAACCGTTCTTAGTTACAAAATTGTAAAATGTTCTGCTTTGATACATAACCGTAATTATTTTACATAAGTATGGAAATGTACAGTTGATGTGATTCTCCCGTCTTTTAATTCTCTACGGCCATGGAGCTACGTAAAAGTTACTATTTGGTTGGCATCAAGTCCGCCAATTTCCTTGTGACGGTCTAAATAAATTTTTGAAAATCGAGTGTTTATACCACTTTATTTAATACACCGAAAACGATACAAATTTTCTGTTTAAGTTACATTACTCATTTTTTTTTTATTACTCCATTAGCCTACAATCTGACCTATAGGTCAATAAGTAGTATATAATGTTTACAGGTAATATGACAGTGTAAACTGCCTTACAAAGACTTGCAGAGAAGTGTTCCATTGAACCCTCACCATATAGGTACATTCTTATCTGAGACAAAATAGTAAGGATTTAGGGTGAATATGCTAGAATATAACTATACAAGTTTTAGTCAAAACGTGTCGGCAGGTCTGATGGTTTGAACTTTTTCAGTCTTCTAGGTTCTTCGTCTTCCATCATTAGAGTGTGCACAAGTTCATTTGGATGAACACTTAGTCTGTCTTTGTATTTTTTGGCATAGGTTTGAATTTTACTTTTCACTGTTTGAATACACAGATCACTAAGTAAGACTCTATTAGGTACATACCACGGAGCATTAACAATAGTACGGAGCACTTTAGTTTGGAAACGTTCTAAGATGTCAACATTGGACTTGCACGTAGTTCCCCATAGTGAAATGCCATAAGTCCAAATGGGTTTAAGGACGACTTTATATACTAGGAGTTTGTTACTCAGTGATAACTTCGAGCTTCTACCTATTAGCCAGTATAGTTTACTTAATTTAAGACCCAGTTGGTTGCGCTTGTTGAAGATATGGCTTCTCCATGTCAGCCTGCGGTCTAAATGAAGTCCAAGGTACTTGGCAGATTCAGCGTGTTTAATTTGTTGACCATTGAGCATTACTGTTGGACAGTTTCTCCTTTTCATCGTGAAAGTTATGTGCTGCGATTTCGTTTCATTTACTTGTATTCTCCAGAGTTTGAGCCATTGCTGTATTTTGTTTAGGTGTGCTTGTAGATATCTGGACGCTTCTTCGGGTCGTATATGTGATGCTAGTACTGCTATGTCATCAGCAAAAGTGGCTGTTGTGGTTCGCCTCGATGTCGGAAAATCGGGTGTGTACAGCAGATAAAATATGGGTCCCAGAATACTGCCTTGCGGGACTCCGGAATGTATCGGATGGAGGTCAGTAGTTGCACCTTTATATTTAACGAAGAATTTTCTATCAGTCAAGTAGGATTTGAGGATGAGGTATATTTGAGGAGGATGAGAGTTTTTTAATTTGTAAAATAACCCTTCATACCACACCTTATCAAAGGCTTGCGAGGAATCTAGGAAAACAGCGGAGCAGTATCTATTACCTTCGAGATCATTATGTATCTTGCTGACTACCCGATGAACTTATTCAATTGTCCCATGTTGGGTTCGGAAACCAAATTGGTGGTTTGGTATCAGTTCTTGCTCATCAATCATCGGTTTAATTCTTAACAATAACAGTTTTTCCAGGATTTTAGATAATATAGGAATAAGACTTATAGGTCTATATGATGTGACTTCTCCAGGGGGTTTACCTGGTTTTGGAACCATTACTATTTGGGCTGTTTTCCATATGTTAGGATAGTATCCTATTCTTAGGATGGCATTATAGAGTTGTGTAAGACAGCGGATTGCATTTTTAGATAGTTGCTTTACTAGTTCGCCAGTTATTATGTCATATCCTGGAGCTTTTTTAGGATTGGTTTTGTTATCTATTATTTCCTGTACTTCATTAGTTGTAAACGGTTTAAGCGGTAGGTGCATTTGAAAAGGAGATTCGAGAAGGTTGAGGATTTCTCTATCTTCTTCAGGACCTTGAGAGGGATGAGGCTTGAAAACATTAGCCAGGTGTTTCGCAAAAGGCGGTAGCTTTATCAGAATCGCTACGAGCCCAAGATCCATCTTCGTTTTTCATTGGAGATATGTGCTGTGTTGGTCTCTTTATATTACGTACTGCTTTCCACAATGAGAAATCATTTGTTTCCGTGGCTGAAAGATTTTCTAAGTATTCCTGTATGCTATCGTTTTTGTGTTTCAGTAAGAGTTGTTTAAGCTGTTTGGTTGCTTTGTTTAGTGCTTTCTTGTCTGCTTCGTATCTGGTGAGTTGCCAGCGAGCTCGCAGTCGTCTTTTTTCTTTTATGTTTTCTTTTATCGTGATAGGACATTTTATATTTGTAGAGATTTTGGGTGGTTCAAGTGTCGCTTCCCACGCAGCCTGCTGTACTAGTTCTGTATATTCCAACACTGCACGTTCGATGTCATACTCATTTTTGAGCGGAACTTGAGAATCTAGTAGGTAGTCTAGCCTGAGTCGGAAAAACTCCCAGTCAGTGTTTTTATTGTATAAGGAAGGTCGCTTATGTGTATTTATTGTATCTGAGTATAAGGTGATTAAGATGGCTGAATGATCAGCAGCTAGGCAAGATTTTATTTCACATTGATGGGTGCTAATACCTTTTATAATGCCAAAATCAATTAGATCAGGTAGCTTCCTGCGATCAGTGGGTCGGTATGTTGGCTCACCAGTAGATATATAATTTAGGTTATTTTCTTTTATGGAGGCTAGTAGTCTTCGTCCATCAGGTCTAGTAACGCGTGAGCCCCAGATCTCGTGCTTAGCATTGAAGTCGCCAGCTAGCAGGAATTTGGTGCCTAAGGTTTTAAAAAAGCGTGTATAGTCTTCTTTACTAATTATGTGTTTAGGAGGGCTGTAGATAACTGAAACTGCAAAAGGGGCTGTCTTATCTTCGATTAATACAGTAGTGGCCTGGATGTGGTCCTGTTGATATTTTTCCATTTCATGGTGTCTAATGTTATTCCGTATAATTAGAGCTGTTCCCCCGTGCGCTGTACCGCCCGGGTGATTAGTGTGGTATAAATTATATTTAGGAATCTTGAAGTAGCTTTGGTTAGTAAAGTGAGATTCAGAGATAAGCAGTATGTCTATATTATTGATTTCAACGAACATTTTAACTTCTTGAGCATGTTGGCATAGGCCATTGGCGTTCCATGCAACAATTTTAAGTGTGTGAGCCATTAAGAAAGTTTTGTAGTCAGTGTAGTGAGAAGATTCATTATTGTCCCCATTTTAGTAACAAGAGTTTTCATCATGTTACTTAGCTCTGCTATGTCATGTGTTTGTTGATGTGTTTGCAGCATTTGGCCTTGTTGATTTGTCGTCTCATTCGTGTTTTGGACAGCTTTTGTAGCATACGATGTTCCCGGCAGTACTTCCGCTTGGGCGTAGGATTTACGGCTGGCTGTTCGGATATCGTTTCTCAGCCTCGGGTAGAGTTTTTCCTGAAGCCTGAAGTCAGTTCCTTAATTATAACAGAATAAATTTCGCTGGTTGCACTTTGTATTTTAACTTGTTCATTACCCATAGCTTTAATTGTATAATTGTCCTTTGCAAGTGCGTTGTGTTGTTAACGGGTTAATGTTACTGACTTCAGATATGAAAATAGGTGGGGGTTGAGGCACCTTAGGGGTAGATTAGTCCTGTTTGTTTTCTGTTTGTTCCTCTTCCATCTCAGTCGATAGCTGTTCATATCTGTTGCTTGTGGAGGCACCTGGCTAGGTGGATTCTTTTATCTTGTCTTATATTCCTATCAGGGCTTCTGTGGCGTTTTTTAATTCCTGCTGTTTGCCATTCATAAGCTGGTCTTCTTCTTCTTCTTCTACGTATATTAAGCCTTTGGCTTGTATTTCACTATCAGCCTATTGTTCTTGGGATATGGATGACCAACTATCCCTCCATCTCTTATAAGGTCTTCCTCTTTCTCTCAGTCCCGCTGGATTTTGGGTCATTACTATATGTGCAATTCTTGTTGGTTCCATACGTTGCACGTGGTCTCTCCAGCACCTTCTCCTTTCACGCCCCCATCTCACAACATCTTGGATTTGGCATAGTTCTCTAATGGTCTCATTCCTCACCCTGTCTCTTCGTGTCTTCCCCGCTAGCATTCGCAGGATTTTCATTTCGTTGACTCGTAGTAATTGTTTTGTAACATTCGTCTCTGCTCTTGTTTCGATGGCATAAGTCATTACCGGTCTAACTGATGTTTTATATATTCTGACTTTGCTCTCTGTACTCATGTCTGGATTCCTCCATATAAGATCCCTCAATGCTCCAGATATACGGGCGGCCTTTGTTATGTGTTCTGCTACCTCTTTTCTCAGATTTCCTTCACTTGATATAATGGTCCCTAGATAATTGAATTCCATTACCTGTTCTATTGGTTCGTTGTTAACAACTAGTTTACACCTAACCGGTTCTTTGCTGGTGACTAAGCACTTTGTTTTTTGTGTGTTAATTTTCATGTTGTGCTTTGTGGCCACAGTATGAAATCTATGTAACATGTACTGCAGGTCATCTTCTGATTCAGCTACTAACGTAGCGTCGTCGGCATAACAAACTATGTCAATTTTGCTTGTCCTTAGGCGATATCCCCGGTTGGTATTTTTTACCTCCTCTATAATTTGTTCCATCACTAAATTAAATAGGAATGGGCTCAGGCTATCTCCCTGCCTTATTCCATTTAATATCTTGATTTTATCTGTCATATCTCCTTGTAATTTTATTTGTGTAGTAGTGTTTGTATTAATTTCTTTGATTAATTCGATCATACATTGGGGAATCATGTTTGCCTTTAATATGTCTATTACATCCGTAAGTGTGACCTTATCGAAAGCTTTCGTCATATCTATAAAACATATATAGGCTGGGGTGTTATACTCGATCGATTTTTCTTTTATCTGGCGCATTATAAACACTGCATCTGTTGTCGATCTGTTCCGTCTAAAACCTTGCTGGTTATCGCTCATTGGAATGCGTTTTTCTAGTTCGACTTTTATGATACTTGTTAACAGTTTTAACATGGATGGCAATAATGCAATGCCTCTATAGTTACCTGGATCTTTTTTGTCTCCTTTTTTGTATAACGGGATGGTTATGCTGTTCTTCCACGATGAAGGAATTACTCCATTTTCTATGATTTTTGTCATAAGTTTATGTACTTCTTTATGCAGTTCTTTACCTCCGTATTTTATGAGCTCATTTCGGATCTCATCCGGTCCAGGTGCCTTTCTATTCTTTAACTTATTGATGGCATTTATTGTAGTATCTTCATTGACGGTCACGGTTTCGCTATTAACGGTAGTATTTGCGAGTGGTGTTGGCTGCGTCTGTTCTATTTCGCCGTACAGTTGGGTAAAATGCTCGATCCAGGTTTCTTCACTTACATGGCTTAACTGTCTGTATTCATTTACTGGTTTCTTAGTGCTTCGCAGTAGTGACCATATATCATAAGCTGGTGGATTGTTTAAATACCTATTTTCGACGTAATTAGATACCTGGGTTTCTGGTTGAAAAACAGTTACAGGTTGTGAATAGGAAAATGCAGGAAAATGTGTTGCTTGGTTGGGAAATGCATACATTTGTTGTGGCGTATTTAACATTGGTTGTTGTGTTAATTGTTGTTGACTTACTTGGGTAGGGTAGTAGAGATTATTGGGTTGACTGAACGACATTTTTACGTTTGTAAATAAATAACACTCACTTGTAGATAAAAGTTTGTGAGATATCACTGACCTCACGGTCAGAGATAATGATTGTTGTCCTTATCACTTTCAGCACACAAGTCGCACGTCCTTATGCTCCGAAAGCCATACCACAACTCACATTACTCATGAGTGACAGTAGAATAAGATTTACAACAAAATGTTTTAGCTTACACAATACTAAGGATGGTTAATTCTTTGACTCTCTCCCAATTTTTTTCTTTAATATCAAGAAATCTGTTTTAAATAATTAAGTAAGTAGATTTTCTTCTCGCAAAGAACTCCAGCGGACTACCAGTTTCATTCGCATCTCGCTATAAAGCCTGTGCAATAATCTAGCGTAACCTTTACTTAAAGACTTTCTGTTTATAGCCACCCATTGAAACTTAAAAAATTCTTAAATGGTGATACTATTAGTTTTATATGAAATCAATCTATTTTATTTGCACTGTTTTAGTATGTTCTTATAAGGTAGCTGTAGTGTTGGTACTGTACTAAGAATGGTGGGAGCTGACTGTTGTCAATGTTGACGCCAGGGAAATGTCAAAATCCTGGTAAAGTGCTTCGCTCCTTTGCCTCTAGTTTCCCACGAGTTTTATTTCAAAAATTATTTCTTATATCTTCCGTATCCATAATATAGGCAATGTGTGTATAAAGTATGAAAGAAATTTAAGATCACTCGAAATACTATATTTCTGTAAAAACGCTAGGACACGTAATTTTATCCTAGTCACATTTTAAGCATATTGCTGCCACTAAACGATCACGTGCACGGCCCAATGACGTGGTAATTTTATTTAACGGAAGAATATGCCGTGTGACGACTCATTTGGAAGCTCTTTCCAAGAGGAATTCAGCGCACTGTTTCTTTTTGATAAAAATTGACCGATAAGGTATGGATAACCGATTATTGTGTTGTTCAAATTGGATCTCAAAAAGCACACCTTTTTTGGAACATATTTAGTGTGTGATTTTTAGTTTTGTTTAAATTTTACATACAGTTTAATGGACAATTGGTTGCTGACTTGGATACCTGAGGTTAAATAATTGTCATACTTTTTCTTAAGTTCTAGTTTTATTAACCAGTTTACTAAGAAACCAATTGATCATCTCAATAGTTTTGAAAGTAGTATGGGGAGTTACACCTTTTAAACTTTAGAAAATAAGAGGTTTTGTTTTGATTTCGTAGCACACCTATTTGCACTTGAAATTTATTAAAAAAAATAATCAAAAACCGACAAAAACCCACAGTAATTTAAACATTTCTTATATATACCTACCAAACCCTCATTAAGTTGTTTTAAACTGTGAAGTTATACTTTATTTCTCGTTTGATTCTGGCAAAGATTTAAAACGAAAAATAATAAGACTCTGATCTCGAGCTTTAATCTAAGAATTAGACGACGATAGGACAAAAAGTCGCTCGTTGTCGGCGAGAACACAAACAAGATGTAACGTTTGCTTTATAAATAAATTATTATTTTAATAAAATATTTCTAATAAATCACATACTCTCCTCGAGGTGAGATAAATGACTATAAATGAAATTTAACGCGAAAAACTCATTTCTGTAATATACCTTAGCTCTAATCGGCGGGAAAATAAATCAAAAGCGTGCGTTTCCTATAAAAAGTTAACATCATAATTTATGTTATAGCTCTGGGCTAATTATATGTGATGGAGTGCTGGCTCGTTTGTTGAAATATGAAATAACTTAGGTATCTGAACGCCGAACCTCGGCTTTGTTATTACAGAGCGATGCTGTTGATTCTTCGTGGGCTCCTTTTAGTGAGATCGTGAGATCTCCATATGACCTTGAACAGACCATACGAGTTTGAGTTTGACCTGACGTAACGATAATAAGTTCATGCCCGTAGTATACCTGATAAATATCTAAATGTTCTATACGAGCTTTTCCAAACTTGCCTCCACAAAACCAAACGAAGATTGTTGTAATCTATTAAAAATATTTGGATGGAAAAGTGTAATTTGCTTTAATTTGTGCTCCAGTAATGATCTTGTGAGATTTTAAACTCACAACGGATGTACGAATTTAAACAAAAACTTTTTGACATTTTTTATTCTCAAAGAATTGCATCCGGTAAGCCATATTTTAAAAGTATAATAAATAATAATTAATTAAAATATTTAAAAGTTAATCAAGCTAGAGTCTGTTCGCTAATCGGGGCGTAACGCATACCTAAGATTAATGATCCGATTAAAATTTTAATCAACGTTTTTTCGAAGATATGTTGAGAGATCAGTAGCTTCGTTGGTTTTGTGTAATGCTTACCATTATTAATGCACTGCGTGACGTCTTAATAGGCCCAAATTACAGTGCACAAGGTCTATTGTCTAGTGGCAACCTTTTTAATAATATCGATTATCCTTGCTTATATCAAATTTGTTGTACGGATATCCGTTTGTCGCACCGTATTACAAAAACATGATATTAGCGTGTTATATACCTACATATGATTAACCAGTGTTATTCTTAATCTGTTGTTTATTTCTATACTACCTATGAAATATGTCTGTAGCTGTAACAATCCTGTCTTTACAACCATAAAAATTAAATTTTTAATATACCTGTATACGCAATATGATTAAGAATGTACAACTTAAATTGCTTTTTTTAGAAATAACGAACTATGCTTGTGTTTTGTTACTTCCTGTTTTTCAACTTTCCATCCAGCTATGCTACACCGAAGAGCAATAATAACTCCGAAACATTGAGGTCCGTAGCTGCGTCATCTTTTTTTTTCTTTTTTTCCGGTAGTGGCCTAGACTTCTTTCCTTCCTTTCAATTTTTATTCATTTTGCTGCCTTATGCTTCATCCTTTTTGATTATCATATACTTTGCTCACTGTGTAGCCTTGGTCACGGTGGTTCCATCCGTGCTTTTTTCCTGCATAGGTGTGAGTAACAATGGCATAACTTGAAACTAGTGTCTTTTTTCGCTTACCCACCTTGCGTTTCCTCGGACTTCCTGTTTCCCGACTTTCCGTCTAGTTATGCTAGTGTAAAAATGCAGTCTATAGAAAACAAAAGTAGGTTCTGTTTTCGAATTGCCATTTTTTTAAATGTTTTATTCGATTCTCAAGGCTCTACAGAATTTGTACCATAAGTGAAAAGCTATTAAATACAATGTTACGAAAAAGTGAAGCTAATGCAAAAATTGATAGCGTACCGATGGAGAAAGCTTTGTTGTAAAAACGAAAAACTAACAAGACAAGCAAAATGTGTTAACACAAAAATACTGCAAAAATGCACCAATGACAGAACAAAAAAAAAGAGTGGTAAAACAACTACATAAAATTACCAAACTATATAAGCGGAAAAATTTGAAATAAATTTATACCAGACATACATGAAAAATTTAAACAACTAAGGTAGAGGGGGGTAATAAGGCCCACCTAAAGAAGAATATATATTTTTTTAAAAACTAACAACTTTTTAAAAATTTCTATATTGCCAACTACTAAATATGCCTTTGAGCTTTACAAAGAAATATATAAACGTAAAGAAGTAACGACAATGTTGTTGAAAGACGTAAAGTAAAAAAAAATACATTGGTCCTTAAAATAATCGAACAAAACCTATTCTATGGTAACAGAAAATCGAAGCAAACCAAAAAAAACAATTTTATAACGCACATTTAAACAGACTAAAGTAAAGTCAATCTATGGCATACGGTCTGGCCAGACCAAATCTTTTGTATCTTCTTCTGTCAATCCCACGCACTCTTCATAGATCCAATAACTACAGTTAATACACTTTCGCATGTCAGCAACATATATACCATATAGTATACCAAACCACACATTCCCATTTTTCTTGTGTCTTGGAGGAAGATGGTTTAGAACTTGGTTGAGCTGAACAAATGATTCTGGAAAGTGTTTGTGTTGAGATTTTCTTTTTTTTAATGAGATCTAGTGCTTCATCTAACATCTCTTCATCCCAATTTGCTCAAATACCTCTACAATGTTTAGTCATCGTCTGTAAGAAAAAATCAGTAGGAATATTTAAGGGTTTCTACAGAAAATGAGGCCCGGGCTTTATAACCTGCCGATGCGTCTTTGTTTTTAATTGTAGGTTATGTGAACAAACCATGTAATGCAATTTTATTGTGCATCAGTAAGAAACCCTTATTAGCAATGAATTCATTGTGCATGCCAAGTAAAAAGTTCAGATTATTTAAAGAAAAGTTATATGCTTACCAAGAGGAGAATTTCTTTATAAAACACAGACCTCCACAGCTCGCGGCGTCACAGTTAGGAACACAACTGTAAGATGACCAATGTTTTGTATTAAATAGGCATTGAGCACCGTCCTCTTTTTATAGATGGCGTTAGGAACACCTTAAACTTACTTTTTGTATGGAAATAAGCCTTGGGCTTTATTATCTGCAATTAATACCCACTGGTACCTTATAACGTAATTATAAAAATTATAGATATTAGGTTTAAAATTTACTAAATAGGTATAAAATGAGGTCAAATTATCTATGTCTGATTTAGAATTCATCGCGTCTCATTCATGTTGATCATGGCACATTTCTAAGAACAAACTTTTTGTTGATTGCTCTGAGTCTCTAGAACTGTCGGGTTTTCGTAATACATATTTATTTAGGTAAATGGCAAGAGCACTAGACTTAGCCATGGTCTTAAGTTTAGCATCACTTTGATGCTAATTTATTCTTTGCTCGGGTTGTTGGGAGGTTTGTCTTACGTTTGCCGCCCGACACATTTCGATGCGAGTTTTGCCAATGATTTCAGCGTATGTGTTACTATTATAAATAGAAAAGAAAATAATTTTCTACCTTTGCCGGATATTTCTAAAAGTCTATCAGACGCCTGGGAAGTTTCTGAAAAAGCACTTCGGCACAATGCCGGAGATCTAGCAACCCTGAAATTGTTGTTTCCAAAAATTGTTGAAATTTGTCTTTCCTCAAACAAGGGGGGGGGCGTAGAGGAACCAGTAGTCAATGTTCGCCTGAAAGCTTTTTTGGGTATTTCCTATTTTAATTTTTAATAATTTTTTTACAGATTCACCACCAGAGCGGCGTAATAATGAAATAAGGAATTACTACAAAAATTAAAAAAACATGGATCACATTTAATTTATATCTTTACATTTTAATAATAACATCACTTTTGGAGCATAAGGTGGCTTCTTGTATTTTTCAAACCTGCAATCTTGTTCACTACATCGCCTCTAAATCTTGAAAAAAGAATTTCAAGCAAAATACGAATGCTGTCGATCATAGGAAACATTTTAATTCTTTGCAATCATCGATGCCTCCGGCTAAGTGAAACTAAAAACCTAAAAACTTAAAAATTAAGCATATCGGTAGCGCTATATGTAGGCGGACGTGGGGGTATGTTACCATGACAACAGCCTCACTGTTCCATTCTAGAGAGATGCGGTTTACAAGTCGAAATTGAAGTCGCATCATTTCAACAGCAGCTATTAGTATGACAATAAACTAAAATAAAATTATATGAAGCGGCGCGATTAGGTGAAGCGCCGTATCACTCGCTTCGCAATACGAGCCGCCACTGAAAGTTAGTGTTAGTTTGTATGTCAAAGAAACCAAATAATTGTATACTACGTACGGAAATTTACATTATTAATACAACTTTTCAAATACAATGAAAAAGCATCCATCTACGAGGATGGGTTGAAAAGTTTGTGGGATGACGGATAGATAACGCAGTTTTTGTGGCGCGCTGGCAAGTTCACTCCTTCAGACCGTCAACTGTCAAATACAGATTGCTGAGTTCATTAGTTTCGTTTTGACAGTTGTTTCATTAAGAGCGTGTCAGAGTTTCTGACAAGATGGATAGTGTTGAAATTCGTGCTGTCATTAAGTACTTCTTCTTGAAAGGCTTATCAGCAATTGACATTCATAATGAGATGAAGGATGGTCTGAAAGACTCGGCTTTTCCACTGTTAATAAATGGGTTCGTGAGTTCAAATGTAGGCGTACAAGTGTTAAAGATGCAACCCGTAGTGGACGCCCAAAATCTGCCACTACACCAATAATTGTTGAAAAAGTGCATGCTATGGTGTTACACGACTGTCGGTTGAAGACGTCTGAGATAGCGCAGGCTGTAAACATCTCCAAAGAACGCACAACATACGTTTTGAATGAAGAGTTGGCCATGAAGAAGCTGTCCGCGAGGTGGGTGCCGCGACTGCTCAGTGTTGATTCAAAATTGGTGCAAATGCAAATTTCTCGTTAGTGTTTGGAGCGCTTTGGAAACAACAAAGTGGATTATATTTATCACCACAGATGAAACTTGGGTTCATTATTATACGCCGAAAACAAAACAACAATCTAAACATTGACGGCACAGTGCTTCTTTACCTCTAAAGAAGACAAACGCTTTTGCATATGCAGGAAAGGTAATAGCTTCCATTTTTTGAGATGCAAAACGTATTCTTCTTATTGATTACCTTTCAAAAGGCCAAACCATCACAGGCGTATACTACGCGAGTTTTTTGGACAATTTCAAGCAAAAAGTTAACAAAAAGCGTCCTGGTTTAGCCAAGACAAAAATCATTTTCCACCAGGACAATGGACGGCCCCACAGTGTGTTATTGCTACGGCTCAAATTCAGGAATTAGGCTTAGATTTGCTGCCACACCCGCCTTATTCGCCAGACTTAGTACCGTCGGACTACCACCTGTTTCTACGTCTGAATAAATACCTAGCAGGCCAGACATTTTCAACAGACGACGATGGTAAAGCTACTGTGGATGCCTATTTTGAATAAATTGACATTTCTGAATTTTATGACGACATAGAGGCTTTGGATCACCGCTGGTCCAAATCTATCGAGGTGGCAGGGGATTAAGTTTAAAAATAAACGTAATTTCAAATCGCAATGTTTTCATTTTCATTCCACGGACTTTTCAGCCCATCCTCGTATTTACACCGACCGCTCTTAAAAGATTCCGACACTATGTTAACTATAATTTAATACAAAATTTCGTGCTATGCAAAATTTACAATCACTTCTTACCTGAATCGGAAAATAATCGACAAACTTTATCATAAAACTTCTTTAGATTTTTTTAAGGATTTGTTAATTTGCCTCAAAATTTAGCTTGAAGGGTGTTGTTACGTTACGAGGTGGAGAGCTATAAAAGCGTGCCGCTTTGCCGACCAGAGAAACCCTAAAGGGATATATTCTTCTATCGGCGCCTTCGAAACATGTTTAAATCTGCGTGTGGTTGTTCTACAATTATGATTATCATAAGCGCGATGCGCGTCATGCTTAGTATAAATATTTTTTCACCTAAACGAAAGTAGAAATACCTTGACTTTTATTTTAATTTTTGCCGCCGTAAGAAGCTGCTTATTCTGCTTAATGGCTACTCCGGCCCTGGTTACGAAATAAATTTGATATGCAAGCACCCATGCACGAACGCACGCACGCACGCACGCATGTACGCATACAATAAACCATTTGTATTTCAACAGTTCCAAATATTATATAAACAAAGTAAAAATTATTTGAATCAAATTATTGTTATTTGTTGTAGGTATTTCTAGAATCTGTAGTCGTTAGGTTATATTCATCATTCGGATCGTTACAGTTTAGCAAGCTGTACTGTAACATGTCAGTGGCAAATTGAAGTTACCTTGAAAAACCTAATTATACCGTAAGCAATATTAAACTGCAGATCAGATAATATACAAATTGCAGTTCATATGGTAAATATAGCCAACAATAGCATTCATTTTTCAAGTGCTTGTATAGAGCGGTTGCTATTTTAAAACAACGGGAATTCTCGGACATGAATCAAACCTTTCAATATGCTAATGTGCGTTGGGCCGGCACATCCATCACCGCGACACTGACATGACAAATCACCCGCCAGACCCGCCAGCCTGGCCGGGCCCCTCACGAATTCAAATTGGTCTTGCACACGAATCCAACCACTTCAGTACCGACAGCACCGCTCAACTCAACCATGGTAGTATAGGAAATATTCGGTATCGTGTATGCCATCATGAAAAATTAACTTAATGTAAACAAGCTAATTTTCAAACGAAACAAAACTAACGACTACCTAATACAAAAATTTACACATAAATTGGAAGATAAAGCAATCCACTTTATCTGCAAAGTTGCTATTTAGATTATTAATTCATTTATTAGGTAACTACTACTCTGACGTTGCATATAACGAGGCTTATGTATAAACAACCAGAAGCCACGGATAACTGAATACTTGCTTCCTTCCTCCTTGTTATCGTAATTAATGTAGCAACTACAGCTACATAAACTTTAAAAGCTTCGGTAATCACATGCATCATGCATGGTATGAGTTTTACTTCATGTTATCTAGGTTCCATCGAAAACTTGAAGCAGTAAATCATTATTTAAAGGCGAATTCGATTTACATAACTAATGAACCTGCTTTTCCAGTTACCCAAACCTTCAAGAAACCAACAAATGTTCTAAAACAATGCGTAAATAGATAGTGCTTAACTGGACAGTTGCATCTGTTTAAGAGGTCGTTGGTATCTGACACCTGCTATTGGTAACAAGATCGAAAATAACGATTACATTTATTAAAAATTTTCTTCTTGAAAAGCGAAACTAATTGCAGTAGCTGCGGTTACAATACAATTTTACAAGTTTTGTAATCATAAATTATTTTTAAGAAAAAGCCCAATAAGCAGTTAATAACTGGCAATTTAAGAAATAGGTTTATACTTTTTACACTACATGTGGTACATACACGATTAACGAACTTTTGTTTACATACAGTACGGCCTCGATACGTAAACTTTTAAAACTGTTTAACATGCAGATTTGTTATACAACTTGATGTTGCAAAACAAAACTTACATACGCCATAATACCCGTAAATTTGTAGTTCATGCATGCGTTTACAAGGCCGGATCGAGACTTTTTGGGGCCTAAGGCAAGGCCATCCTAATAAGACATTTTGGGCCCATGTGCTAGTAATATGATGATTATAGTTTGTAACGGGGCGTGGGGAGGAGGTATTCATTTATAACGTAATTTTTAAACGTAAGTAAATTTAATTAATACATAAATAAATATAATGAAATAAAATACAATTTTTAATAACACAAACAATAAAACACAAAACAAATAAAATAGGAACTAAAATAATATATCTTATGTTGTTTGTAAGTAACTAAATATATTCCATCTTAAATACATTTCTTTTTTCATTTCACTTTGGAAAAATAGTTGATTATATCGGAGCATTTAAAATATTTAAACAAATTTAAAGTTCTACTGTAGACCGAATTTACTTTGATAACTGTGTTAAAATACAAAACAAATAATAAAAACTCATGCGTGGAAGCTACTCTTGCGCCTCAGGGCTGCAGACCAGTTATCGCAATCGCTAAGGTATCCCTGTCCTTGGTATGTACTTACTCCGAAGTACTACCGAAAACACAAATTAGCTGTTTACTCAGGGTAAAACATACAGAACTACAACTTTTTTTAAATCACCAATAAGAAGGATTCTTATTTTCGATAAAAATAAGAAACTATATTAATTTGCCCTAAAATGTTTGGGGCAAAAATAAATCGAAGTAGAAACATGAAAAGTAAAAATATTGAGGTGTATTTTCCATGTTGTACAAAGTTATATTCCGCAAGATGTTTAATGAGCAAATGTTTCTATTGTCTACATTTTGCAATGTTTACAATCCCCTTAAAGGTATATTACTTAGGGCCGGTCTTTCAACGTCCAGTTAAAGTTCCCGTTAAGCTAACCGTCAGACAACCTTGCAGTTTACGAACTTTTCTGTCTTTCAACGTCCAGTTAGGCATTACCCCGCAGTTAGTGGTCTTATCCTATGGCTAAAACTAACCACAAATTCAAGTAGCCGTTAATGTCTTAAGCAGCAGGTAGCATTCATTGTGTGTTCGCGAGTTTTAAAATACACGGGAATTGTAACAGTACAATACATTTATTAATAAATACCTTTATTTAATAGATATATTTATCTAATACTTACCTAGATTTATAATGATAAATAATCTATGGCATTTACATTTGCGTTTTATTTTGCAATTTAATTTTATTCCAATGTTTTCTGCAACTTAGATTTATCTGCTTATGTTGAATGTAATGCATATAAGCAGCTTATTATATACTTTAATAGCAAACCATGTCATTAGCCTCTTTGAAATTACCATCATCATGTTCGTTAAAAAACTACACCATAGAAAACTATTGGCTTATTGTTAATTACAACCCTATTGCTCAATACTCTGCTTGAAAAACGTTTAATAATTCATAATTATGTTTTGTACAACAGTATCTTATTAGTAGAATGCGAATTTCAAGTATTATGCTTATGCACTATTATTGTAAGCAAATAAAAAATCCTTTTGTACCTTCACGATTCATGAAAAATGTAATCATTTGACACCACTTTTATTTTGCTTATTTTCTCTATTTTGCTTGATTTGCATATTTTGCTCCTTAAACCGCTTATATGAGCTTATTTTAGCTTTTATACAGCTAGTTAGTGCTTTTGTTTTTATAAAGAATTGAACATTTGCAATTATTAGTTTGAAAAATCTACTGTTATAACATTATTTGATTTACTATTTTACGGTTTAAACGAGTCAGCGAATAATTTACCGAATGTTTATACCACATTCTACAAAGCCCCTGCTAGACCAAACAAACATCCCTCAGAGAAACAAATAGTGCGCTCGGGAAATTACTGTATTCTATCGAAAGCCACGCACAATAGTCTATCGCGTTTATTTGTAAAAAGGCTAAAAACATGGTATTGCTTTTTGTTAACTTCAATAATTTCACTGTGTTGTGATGTTTTGTGAATAATTTTAATTTAAAATTAACAAATGATTAAAATAAAGGATAAACCCGTCCCGGTGACTTGGAGTAAAGATTTTCCTAAATTGGTTATTAATAATAACAAAATATTTTGCACAAGCTGCATGAAAACTGTAAGTTACGCCTTTGTAGTATTTTATGTTTTTAAAAGCTGATTTAAAAAATTTCTTTCGTTTTCCCATAGTATGCTTCAGTTAAATTTTTAATAAAAACGTGGTTTGAACGGCAAGGAAATTTATAACAAAGTGAATTTTTATTTGTTGTTAATTGCATTTTCTAGTTTTTATTTTGTATTGAAATATTTGTAACAACACATTATTCTTATGCAAAACAAAGAAAAATTTAGTTTTTCTTTGTTTTGCTTCTTTTGTGATTTTTCATGCTTTTTAACTGATTTATCAAGCTTATTATAAGCGTTTATTTTCAAAAATCAAATGCACACTGCTTATTAGATATTAATTGCAGATATAGTTTAAATCCTAAATTATCCGTTCGTGTTTGTATCTACTTTTTCAAATATAGAAAACTTTGTAGTATTTTAACAACTGTCCTAATTTTAAAAGTGTGCAGTTCTGTCTGATCTACTTCTTTTCTGTTCAAAATGTTATCAATTAAGTAGGAAAATACATATTTTCAAAGGGTAGACAATTTTATTTTGACGACAAAACATGAATCACGACGAGATTCATTTGCTTAGTAAAATATAAAAAGTGTGGACTTCGAGTGGACTTTCCCATACTAGATAGTAATACTTGCCGTATTTGCAAAAGTAACATTTAATAATTATAGCGTTGTACATTTCCCCGAGCATTAGATTTCTAAGAAAACAAACAGCGGGTATTTGTATTTGCGATAGCCTGTTCAATTGGTTTCCGTATCGTAACTCTACCCATAGAGGCAGCGACTACTGCACGAAAGCAAGGTAACGCTTCGGGAAATTATAACTTCCGCTTTGGATGTCGGACGAAAATGGCCATAATAGCTTTATTTGAGAAGTTAATAAAAATATGCAAATAATGAATAATATACTTTTAACTAGAACTAATTGATAGGCGTAGTTAAAATCACGTAACTGCCGGAAAATGCGTTGCTGATATTAAAAAGTATCGTTTTATTCCTTAATTTTTTAATAGTTAAAAATTCTTGCAAACCCTAATTAATTAATGTAAATAATCTACCATTCAGAAACACCCTAATTAGCGCAGCAAGAGAAACATGTGGAACCTCGAAAATAAATAGAAACAAAAAGCAAACGGCCTGGTGGAACGACAATGTTAAGAAGGAAGTTAAATTAAAGAAAGAAAAGTGGAAAATATATTTACGTAAAGGAAATAATACTAGATACGAAGACTATAAAAGACAGAGAGACAGAGTCAAAGAGATAGTACTATAAGCAAAAAGAGAAACCTGGGAGGAGTTTGGAAGAAAAATGGAAGCTGACTTCCATACAAACCAAAAACTATTTTACAAAACTTTGAAAAGCCTAAGACTGGGGAAGAAGAACGAAATAATTAAGCAAATTAAGGATGAACATGAAGCAATATTAACGGAGGAGGAAGACATTATAGAAAGATGGAGAAGATACTTTGAAAATCTGCTGAACAAAGAAATTATTGTGGACAAAAACGAAAGAACCTACAACATAGAAGAAATACAACAACAAAGGGAGCACATAGAACTAGAAGAGGTTAACAATGCCATAAAGAGACTCAAAAGAGGAAAAGCCGCTGGACATGATAATATAACAGGAGAAATGCTGAAGAATATGGACGGAAAAGGAGTCCAGTTGTTAACAAAAATATGCAATATGGCTTGGGAGGAAGGTAGAGTGCCAAAAGACTGGGAGATAGGGGTCATTGTGCCAATTTACAAGAAAGGAGACAGAAGGGACTGTAACAACTACAGAGGAATCACCCTGCTGAGCATAGCATCGAAGGTGTATGAGAGAATCTTAGAAACAAAACTGAGTCGAGAACTAGAACCACAGCTTGAACAGTCACAAAGTGGTTTCAGGAAAGGCAGGAGTATACAAGATCATATATTTACGATTAAACAGATGATGGAAAGAATAAGTAATACAAACGGTGAAATATATCAAGCCTTTCTTGACTTGGAAAAGGCATTCGACAGAATATCAAGATCAATTATAGAAGAAAGCCTGTTCAAAAGAAAAATTAACATAAAACTAATAAGAGCAATAATGGGCATGTACAAAAACAGTAGAAATATTGTAAGAACAGACAATATGCAATCACGCGAGTTTTCGGTGAACGAGGGTGTACGGCAAGGAGGTGTTTTGAGTCCAACGTTATTCAACCTAGTTATGGACGAAGTAATAAAAGAAACTAGGAAAAGAACGTCTTCGTTGAGTGTAGGATATAGAACCCTAGAACCAATCCGGATAAATGAATGTGCGTTTGCCGACGACCTTGTTATATTCGCGAGAAATGAAAATGAACTGAAGAGTAATCTAAAGATATGGAATGAGAAATTAGTAGAGAAGAAGCTTAAGATAAATGAAGAGAAAACAAAAATCATGGTTAGTGGGAAATCAGATACAAATGTAAACATTGAGCTAAATGGAAAGGCAATAGAACAAGTTGACAATTTTAAATACCTGGGAGTACGTCTAGATAGCAAAGGAAATCATGAAATAGAAATTAATGACAGAATAGAGAGTGCAGCGAAAGTGTACCACAGCCTCATAAACAGTTTCCTGGGAAAGAGAGAAGTTTCACTAAAAGCAAAAATGAGTATATACAGAGCTGTATTCGTACCTATTCTAACGTTTGGATGCGAAACCTGGGTGTTATCAAAGAGATTAAAGAGCAAGATTCAAAGTTTAGAAATGAAATACCTAAGAAGAGTGTTAGGAGTCACAAGACGAGATCACATAAGAAACGACACGATTAGGGAACAGTTAAAGGTGCAACCAGTAGCAAAGCTGATTGAGAACTGCCAATTAAGATGGTATGGACACCTCAAGAGAATGGAGGACAGAAGACCAGTAAAGAGAGTGTGGGAAGCTAAAAGTCAAAAAAAGAAAAATAGGGGAAGACCAAGGACAACATGGAACCGAAACATAGAGAAAATAGTAGAGGAGAGAGGACTCACGATGGCTCAAGCATCAACTATGGCGAAAGGAAAAAAGGAGTGGAAAAAGTTCATATATAGGGAAAGACATGTGTGAATATAAACATGTAATGTATTGTAAAGATTATGAAATGTAAGAATAAGAATATGATATGAAATGTAACGCCTTACACCTTAGGGTAAATAAGGTTACCGATTATATATATATATATATATATATATAAATAATCTACCGAACTGATAAAAGTTCATAACGATCGGCGTTTGCGTTTTTGAATAAATAAATAATCAATTTCAAATTTTTCAAAAATTCCTGGAAGGCCGGCAGAGTAAAATTTGAGTGATAAGTCAAAAATAAATTTGTAGTTCAATGCAAGCTCTATCGACTCAGAAAGTGTAAAGTGTAAAACAAATCGTGTGGGATGTTGTTGCAAATTTTTTGTTTGAAGATTTTCAAAACTGTGATGCAACGCCATTGCGATCGTTTTCGGATTTTCGAAATTAATTTTATTTCATTGTATACTACCCACAAATGGCTCCCGAATAAGTGGTAGCTGATCCCGATTAGGGCGTTAAAATCGCGGCCGCCATGAAGCTAGAGAATTCGATAAAAAAGTTTTCGATTTGCCTTAAGTCCTTCTCTCAGATTCCGTGCTCAAATTTCCAAAATTTAGTTTTTAAAAAAAACGACACCAAAAAAACATGTCCAACGGTTTTCGGTTTGGTAATTTTTTAAAAAGCGTAACAAGAACTACAATTTTCCATATACCTCTTGATTTAAAATTTCATCAAAATCGGTCCAATACTTTTGTCTGTAGAGGCGTCCACTTTTTTGAGTTCCTTGAGCCCCAAAACGTGTATTTTCGTTAAAATCTAAATACGAAAATTTTCATGAAATTAATAGCATGACAGATCGTGTGACGTGCAAACTTGTCGTCATGCAAGCATTTGACATCTTTTTCTCAGTTATAAGATAGGTATATCTATCACGCCTAAACGGCACATGGCACGGCTCGGTTTCAACAGTGGCAGTCAACCATTAGGGCATCCTACCATAGTATTCCGTACACATTCTATGCAAGCGTGTCCAACGAGTCTTCCAACATAAACTAAATTGCCAAACAATGTAAAACAGAATTGATCTAAATTCTACTATAGAAACCAACAACTAGTAGTTACCTTCCTTGCATTAGGTGATTTGCTGTAACAGTGGAATTAAAGAGACGCAAAACGGATAATTGATTCAACCTAACAAAGTTTCTTATTTTTTGTTAACGGTAGGTTTCAGTCATCCTGTAGTATTCAATAAAAAATATACTTGAAAACTATTATTTTATTTACAGTTTATTTGTTTTTAGTGCAGAAGTAACAAAATAAACAAATGCTTAGTAAAAATTAATAATAGATCTTACCACGCACGTGTTAGAAACATACGGATTAGTGGGAAGTGCACGCCCAAGGGAATCTCGTAAAATAAAACTATAAGACATGATATATGTGACAGCAGTAAAATTGAACCCACCGATGTAGAGACGTACCTATAGTGAAAATTTTCACATAGAAATCAAAGATTGTTACGTGAAGTAAATTATGACTACGCAGACACCGTACCATTTTGGTGCGGAAACTAAATTGTCACTAAATACTGTTTTGTTGCAACACTGATAGAACACTTGCTGTAAATTTACAGTAAATATCACTAGCCATGGGTGATTTGCTTATGTTTTAAATTCACACACTGCAATACACATGCCCAGTCTTGGTGTCAACATTCTGTAATCTGTTTCTGCATACACAAATCACGTAACGCAATAATTAGGTGTGATTATGTAATGCGACTTACTTTGTCTTAATTTTAGACTCGCATTTTGATACATAGAAACTTTTTTGATTTGACCTGATTAAAATAATTTGGTTCAACGCCTCTATAAGCTAGCTCAGTTGTATTTTTTATGTCCTCTAGGGCGGTTCAGGTACGGGAAAAATGGTAACTTCTAGTCAGCTCCGCTGGGCCGTTTAAATTATAATACCCCCCTACAACTCGTTCTTAGGTATTGTTTGAGGTTTGTGAGAAAGCAAGAAATAATTATTTGACTAAATATATAGAAAACATTTATTGCCTCAATGGCACGCAAACACTTAAATGCTAGAATTCCTAATTTCCCTAAATTAGCTAAAAAATACACAATTAAACATTAACAGTTAAACGTACAAACTAACTAAACATTTTATATACACATATTTAACTTGGCTCTGCTGGAAAGTTACTGTTTTCTCTTACGTCGATAATGTCAGTAGGAAAAACTACACAAACAAAGAATAGCCCCTCACCTTACTTCGAGCTAACAAAGCCAAAGCTGCGTTGCCACTTTCAACAGGGGTGGTTCTGACGCGGAATCCTTTGTTCCTTGGTGGTGGATGGCGACTCTTAATGCTGCAAGGGCTGTTGCGCTTGTCTGCCTTATCTCTTGCTTACTTTTTTACAACTTTATTGGAGCGGTTCGTCTTGCGTCTTCCACGACACGATGATCCGCTTGAATCTTGACGGCAAAATGCACTATTTAACTTTTCTGGCGACCATTAACTGGTCTGTTTAACACCCACTCTCACACCGACCTTTCTCTCAAGAAGGCCCTCGCCGTTCTTCCTTCAGGTAGCCAAGAAACCATTTCCGGTCCTTTCCTTCTTCTACTACCACACTCTAACGTCTAAACACTATACCGAACCGAACAGTTTACGGGTAACTAAAAACTAAAACAACCTTTGCTTTTCCTATATATCTAGTCATAGTTTCTACAAGACCAAATTTAAAAAAAAAAACGCCAAGAGAGCTGACTCGTCACAATTGGTTTGAAGTTACGCCAAAACTGGTAACAGACTGGTAATTTACATTTTTGATGCGAGCTTCCTTCGATCAATGTATAATCGCCCAACCTTAAGTATTATTGCATTAAGGTTGCATTATTACAGTATTCTTTCACAAACACACGTAGCAACATTAAATGGTTTATTGTAAATCCACAATAATCAGTTAATTTACCATAATTTGTGTGAATTTACATAAAAAATTGATTTTGCTTCGATTTTCTAGTAACTTTTACAATTTATTTAATGGACCTTGGTGTAAATTAACAGGTATTTTTATCATCGAAAGATAATAAATATTGTATACGCCACTTTGGTAAATACAGAAAAACAAAACACTTCAAAATTAGGTCATCTATTTTGGTTCCTATTTACACCGCATTTCACGCATGCTCAGTTAATTGCTAGCCGTCAGCCTAAAGAGAGAAATACAAAGGTTAAAAAACGACTCTATGAATAGCTACCTAGAAGATCTGACTGACGATAAAGCGACAGACTACTCTCTGTGGAGAGCCACAAGAAAACTAAATAGACCAATAATTATGCACAGCCCGCCAATCTGAACCTCAGATGGTAGCTGGGCGAAAAGCAATCAACAGAAATCTGAAGCTTTCGCCACTCATTTAAAGAAAAAGTTATAGCCAAATGAAGCAATAGAAGATATAGATCTCCCTAGAGAAGAAATGGAGTCCCGGGAAATAACATTAGTAAATCTGAAAGCAGTCACTCAAGAAATTAAACAGAATATCAGTCCGAAGAAATCACCGGGCTAAGATCTAATAACAGGAGCAATACTCAAACAACTACCAAGGAAGGGAATTGTAAAAATCACTCACCTTATTTAATGCAGCATTCAGGTTGAAGCACGTCCCGGACATCTGAAAAGTAGCCGAAGTGATTATGATCCCCAAGCCAGGTAAACCAGAGAACGAAGTAGCATCGTATAGGCCGATATCATTATTGCCGATTATATCAAAATTATTTGAAAAATTTCTGTTGAAAAGATTAAAACCTATAATCGAAAGATCAGAGCTGATCCCAATCCATCAATTCGGGTTCAGGGAAAAACACTCAACAATAGATCAGGTGCATAGGATCACGAACGTCATAGAAAAGGTATACGAAGAAAAAAAGATATGCTCAACGATACTTGAGAAGAAATAGCTAGGAAGTTACAAAACGCAATTGATAATATACACGCCTGGACCAGACGATGGAGAATTAGAATAAACGAAGGCAAATCAGTACACTTTGATTTCACCAACAAAAAACACGAATATCATCCAATAACAGTCAATAATAATAACATCCCCCATAGCAATACAGTAAATATCTGGGAATGAACTTTGATGCAAAACTCAAATGTAAAGAACATATAAAAAAGGCAAAATGAACTTAACATTAAATACAAAAAGTTGTATTGGCTAATTGAAAGAAAATCGCAATTGTCAATACACAACAAGGTACTTCTGTACAAATAAATCTTAAAACCCCTCTGGACGTATGGGATTCAGTTACGGGGATGTGCAAAAAAGACCAACATAGAAATAATCCAACGATTTCAAAATAAAGTTCTTAGAAATATTTTGGACGCTTCATGGTATGTACGGAATGACAGCATATATAGTGATCTGAAGATCCCGACAGTACAAGAAGAAATAAAAGAGTTTGCAGCAAGACATGAGGAGAGACTTCATGCTCATGTTAACAGTGAAGTATTGCAGCTTCTTTACAACACCAACTTAGTGCGAAGACTTAAAAGGATTAAACCCTTTGAGCTTATATAGTGTAAATAATGTATATAGTGTAATAGTGAAAAAACAGAGTATAGTGAGCTGTGTATTAACACGTAAAAATAGTGTCAACATTTTAGAACCTAAGTAAAAACCGATGGGACTTCTTAGCAGATAAGTACCTAGAGCGATAAGGTTAAATGTAAACTATTGGTTAGTCGATTACGACTACTTTTAGTGCGATTTGTTAGTAAGAAAAACAATGCGTTTTCCGGAATTTACGTAATTTTAACTATCAATTAGCTCTAGAAACAAAAATATATTTTCCATTCTTTGCTTATTTGTGATAACTTCCAAATAAAACTATTATAGCCATTTTTGTCCGACATCCGAAGCGGAATTTGTAATTTTGCGATGCGCGGCGGGCGCTTACCTTGCTTCGTACCGTAGTCGCTGCTTCTATGGGTAGAGTTACGGTACGGAAACCAATTGCACAGGCTATCGTAAATTCTAATTCCCGCAGCTTGTTTTCTCAGAAATCTAATGCTGGATACAAGGTTATAATTATTAAAAGTAACACTTTTGCAAATACGGCAAGTATTGATATCTAGTATGGAAAAGTCCACTCGAAGTTCACACTTCAGCTTTTTTGGTACTTTGGTTTTCTCTTGTTAATTTCTCAAGCCTCTCTACGTCTCTACGTCCCTACAAGTTTCACCTCCGTCTGCATTTCACAATCTTATTCTTTTTGGGTTCGGGTTTCTTCTGTTGGCCTGTCCATTGTTATTTATGCATATCTGTCATTGAAAAGGCCGCCACCTTTCTGGTTTTATATAACTAATCAATTAACCATGTCTTGCGTTCAAATCCATAGCCATGTTGTCTTGTTTTTAATCTCACTCAGCTTCACGCGTTGTTACCTTCGGCACGTCCGCCACCAGGGTTGGCTAACCGATTTTAGGCAGTTCTCCAAAGGCCCTAGGGTCCACGAACAAGGAGATTTTTACTCGGGCTTTTGGGTGGGAGGGGCTATGGCTTCCCCTTTTTGCCCTCTTACCAAGTCTTTGTGCTGCGCTCATTAAGTGTATTGTAGATCTTTTCTTTGTGAATTCGTATTGGTTCTTGGATAGTTTTCGTTTTTCTCCAGTTCCTCCAGTTCTTTAGTATTATATACCTTATCAGTCTTTTCATAAGTTCCTCAAAGGTATTCAGCACGTACTGAGGTATGTATTTTGTTGGGAGGTGTTCCTACTTTCTTTTTCTTTAGTTATACTAATCTAACCTCGTTCCAGATGTTGGGGATTTTCTTTCTTCTGGCAACTTATTGTACATCTTCAGGCAGTATTGGAGGTATAGTTGTACCGTCAGTTTGGTGATTTCTGATGTTATTCTGTCTACTCCTGGCGATTTTACGTCTTTCAGTTTTATTGCCCTTCTTTCAGTTCTTCTCCTGTGAATGGCGGTCCTTCGTTACTTAATTCTGTCTGCACCAGTTGGTGCCAATTTAAAATATCGTGCTATCTCTTTAATAAATATTGGTTCGTTACCTCTGTTAGGTATTTCTAGGTCTACTTCTGCTATCCTTTCTGCTAGTATATCTTTGCTCTTGCTGATGAGTTTTGAACTGATCCACATACTGGCGATTTTGAGTTAAGTTCGCCTCCAACTATTATATTTAGTTGTTTGTGTGCTTTCATACTGTCTCTTAGTTTCCTTAACTATGTTTCGTAGTTTTCTATATCTATGTTTGGTGAGCTATAGCATCCGTATATTATTATATCTCTAGTTTTGACCCAGAGGTGTCCGCTGCCATGTATCTCGGTTTGTTTGTTATTTGCTATCACCGCTACGTCGCCTCGGTTGTCTGTAAACCATTTTCTTAGTCAGTCTTATGTTATATTCGGACATTATCACTACATCTATATTAGGCTCCTGCGCGGCCACCAATTTTACTATATTTGCTTGTAAGACTGTAATCATTTTTATTGTTCGTGGTCTCCCTTTCTGGCTTTTTGTTCTCTGATTCCAGTTTATTTTTTGCCTCTTTGAGGACTCTTCTTTCTCTGGCTTTGGCTAACAGTTTTTTGTATCTAGGTCAGGCCATAGTTGCCGCCCAGTGCCTATTATTTCGCTGTCGCATCCCTTATTGGTGTGTTTCTCTTGACCACACCTCGGGCATTTCTCCTTGGTGCTTCTCTTCTTTTTTACGCATTATCTAGTTGTAAGTTTATGCCCTTGGCATTTAGAACACTCCATTGGGTTGATGAGTTCGTAAACTTCTCATCTAACCCATCTTATCTTGACTTTTTTTACTTCAACAATTCCTTCGGCACTGCTATACTTAGGCTTACTGTTTAGCCACTTGTGCGTCGTTTCTTGCGCTCAGTTTTAGTGTGTGAACTTTCATTTTGCTGTCTCCTATTTGTGGTTGCGTCACGTCTGTTATTGTCTTTTCGACGTCTTCCTTTGTTGTCACTTTAACTATGTCTCGTATAATTACTGTTTTGTTCTTTTGTTCTGTATCTATTTTTTTGCCGTGTTTTTTAGGTTTTCGTTCGTGTTTTCGTTGAAGGTTATGATTACTCTTTCTTTGTTTCCCTCATTGTTATTTGTACGCTTCTATTTTTAATTCTCTTTATGTTTTGTATTTGCACTCCTATTTCGTCTATCGTAATCTCTTGTTTCATTGTTTTTAGTATATTTGCGTACGAGTTCTTTCATGCGCTGTTGGGCTTCATTTCTATTAACTGCTTTGGTTGTGCTCTTCCCCTTCTTCTTCCGTGTTCTTTCCATTCGCCTTCATCTTTATCCTCCCTCTCGTGCTCTCGTTGCCTATCCTTTAGTGTTTCCTTTTTATTTTTTTCTGTTGGTGAGGATTGGTACTTGCAGCTCGCTGTTATAGAAAACGTATCCCATCATTTTCCTTGAATATGTTAAGTCCATCTCGAGTTTAGTGGCAATAGTAGGTTTTCTTCTGCTCTTTTCCTGTACCGTCCTTTTAATTTCTCGAGTGTTTTATAGCATTACATTTGCTTGGAGAGTTTCTACACCTACTAGGTGCACGCAGTGTTCTACATTCTGTGCCGTGTCTGCTATCATAATAGCACTTGGGTTTTTAGAACATTTGTTTTTCGTATTCTGGCTTCTGCTTATTTATCACTTCCTTGATGTATGGCTTTTGTTCCGCCAGTCTTTTTATGAGGGCCATTTGAGTTGTACCATTTCTCGGTAGTATTGATATATTGTCTCTTCCAGTAAGTTAAAAGACTGCTTATCTTTACTCGCTTTTAGTTCTTACTTTATTTGAGTTGCCATATGTTTTGTGTCTTTCTTATCTTCCTGTCTACTACTTTGGTCTTTACCGTCTGTCCGGGTTATTACACTTTCGTCTTCCATGTTGATGAACGTTGTGATTTCTTGCTCCCTCGTTTCTTCTGCGTTTATCTCCGCCTCGATGCTGCCGACATACACGTCTAGCTCTTCCATATTATTTTAGTAATCTTCCTCCACCGCCTTCTTTCCATTTTTTTGTTAGTCCGCTGAGTCTGCACCCCATCTCTTTAATCTCCTTTTTGGTGCTCGTGTTTTCTTTTATTAGCTTGTGTAGTCTCTCTACCTCCCTAAACATCTTCCTCGCAGCTTTGTTTAGTCTCTCTAACTCATTTATAGCTATGAAATCATTTTTAGTTCAATGCAAGCTCTATCTTCTGGGCAGTTTTTATAAAAAATTTTAAATATTTTCAAAACTTTGAAGCAGCGCCAATGCAATCGTTTTTGTTTCTTCGCAAGTAATTCTATTTCATCGTATACTACCCACGAAGTGCTCTCAAACAAGTAGTAGTTGATCCCGATCAGACAACTACTTTTTGAGTAAAAAATGAGCGGTAAATTCGATATTTTCAAAAAGTTGTAGCTGCCGCCATTTTAATGTTAGAAAGTTCGGTGAAAGAGTTTTCGATTTGCCTTAAGTTCTTCTCTCAAATTCCGTGCTTAAATTTTCAAAATTGAGTTTTCGAAAACAACGCTACCAAAAAAACATGTCTAGCTTCTGTTTCCGGTTTCTGATTTTTTTGAAAAATTTAATTAGAACTACAATTTTCAACATACCTCTTGATTTAAAATTTTATTAAAATCGGTCCAGTACTTTCGCCTGTAGAAGCGTCACACACCACGACATGTTTTGTTCTATTGAAACTCATCAGGTGGACGCAAACCTAGCTATAGTTGAAACCAAAACCGACAGCCAAAAATACACCCAGATGACAAAATCTTGACAGGGGAATTACAATAGTAGTGCCTTCTTATGTGCGGCCAGGAAAGTTGCAAAGCAACAAACCGGTATTTGGATGTGAAAGGAAACCGGTAAGCGAGTATCCACAATCACTACCGGCCTCTAGGCACAGCATACAAAACGTCGTGTTGCAAAAGAAAATCAAGAAAAAGGTTTTGGTTTCAACTGTAGCTAGGATAGACTACGACATGTTTCGTTCTATTGGAACTCATCAGGTGGACGCAAACCTAGCTATAGTTGAAACCAAAACCGACAGCCAAAAATACACCCAGATGACAAAATCTTGACAGGGGAATTACAATAGTAGTGCCTTCTTATGTGCGGCCAGGAAAGTTGCAAAGCAACAAACCGGTATTTGGATGTGAAAGGAAACCGGTAAGCGAGTATCCACAATCACTACCGGCCTCTAGGCACAGCATACAAAACGTCGTGTTGCAAAAGAAAATCAAGAAAAAGGTTTTGGTTTCAACTGTAGCTAGGATAGACTACGACATGTTTCGTTCTATTGGAACTCATCAGGTGGACGCAAACCTAGCTATAGTTGAAACCAAAACCGACCGGCAAAAATATATCTAGAAGACAAAATCGTAACAGGGGAATTACAACAGTAATGAGTAGATACTTGCTTAGCGGGTTCCTTTTACATCCAAATATCGGTTTGTTGCTTTACAACTTTCCTCGCCGCACATTAGTGGACATTACTGTTGTACTTCCCCCGTCATGAGGTTATTATCATGTTAAAGAATTTTGTCAATTATTATAGTAGATAGTCTTCGCCGTATTTAATGAATTCGTTATGTACTCCGTCCTTGCTTGGTGCTTTTTGTTTTTTAGTATCACTATCGCGTTTTGTACTTGATTTCCTGTTATCGTAAGGGGTTGGTCGTACCTTACCTTACAAGACGTTTTTTAAAAATATGTATAAAAAAAACTATTTCTAATTTGTTGAAAAAAATTTGCCGCGTTTGGTCCCTTTCCTATAAATCAGTAATGGCCGCTATCTGGTATTTGGTAGTTTAAGTGGTACTGTAGCAACCTGGTTGTATTATTTTATTAGTAACTTAGCGACTTGGTTGCTATGTACATCAATATAAAAACAATTCATAAAAGATTTTGTAAACGTGAACTTCATTAAAACTTTCTCCTCCAAATAGTGTTTTATTTAATAACTACGAAACTAAACTTTATATTATTGGTGACCCCTCCGACAAGATTTGAACACGGAACCCTCCCGACGTGAGATTCCTGAGATTTTCAGAATTCAGAATTTCAAAACCTTCACAAGCCGCAACATTCAGCTGCTACATCGCCACAGACCTAGGATCTTCAAAACCCCACTGAATTACAAGATAAGTAACGTTATTAAATATGGCTTTAAACCGTGTTTGTATTGACTTTCCCGAATTCAACATTCATGACGTCGATTTGTTTTTTGTACTACTTGATAAATTTTTTCAAGTTAATGCTATTGCAGATTCTGCAGCAAAATTTGATATATTAACTTTGAAGCTTCCCCATGAAGTATTAAGTAATATACGACGATTAGTCTTAAACAGACCTCAGCGAGCCCCATACGAAGCTTTAAAAGCTGAACTAATTCGTTTGTATAACAAACCACGGAATATTAAGATAATGTCACTTTTGACAGGTCTCAAGTTTGAAACGTCATGTAACGCACTTTTACAAGAAATTCTTAAACTTTCTCATGGTTTACAACTACCAGATGAGTTCCTTAAGAACCTACTGTTTTCAAAATTGCCTGATAATTTAAAAATACCCGCTGCTTTACTTGAAACAGATTTGGAACTTCACGAATATTCAAATAAGATCGATGAATTATTATCTGTTGTGCCGAACAATATTCCTTGTGCATCAGAGAATGATAGGTTTGATCGTCTATCTAAGGAAATCGCTAACATTAAAAATGAACTTCAAAACTCGCAACCAAAGATCAGATCAAATTTTCAAAATAACTCTTTTGCACCATCACGATTACAAACACGTAATTTTAATCAACGTCAGTATTACAATCAAAATACACAACCTACTTCCACTCAGCAACTTAATTTTCCCAATAATAACACGCACAATTACCAAAATTTTCCAAATTTGTGTTATTACCATGAAAGATTCGGTAATAGAGCCGTTAGATGTGCCGGTCCCCCATGTTCTTTTAAAAAAAAACTAAATTCGGCCGTGCCAACATCACCCAGTTGGCAAAATTGGGCTTTTCAAGGGTGCAATTTAATTTTTATTAAAGATGTATTTTCAAACATAAGTTTTTTAGTGGACAGCGGTTCAAACTACAGCTTGTTACCAAATGCTTTCTTCCACAACCACACAACACACAATCCTGACTCTTTGATTTCTTTATTGGCAGCGAACCAAACACAAATACAAACTTATGGTTCTAAAACACTAGCTTTACAATTTGATTTTTCAAATCAACCAATTACTTGGAACTTTATTTTGGCAGATATTGCATTTCCAATTTTGGGGCTAGATTTTTTAAAATATCATAATTTAATGTTAGACTGTGCTGTGGGAAGAGTAGTTGACCGAGTTTCTGTTAATCGATCTATGATGTTCGACCCGGAAATTCGTGAGTCATCCGTTCTTCCACAGACTGGTGGTAATTCACCTGTTCAACAAACAAAACCTCCTACTTCATACAAGTCACAAACAATTATAAAACATTTAAACAACTCTTCTCAACTTACAAACAAATCACAACCATTACTCCAACCAACTTCATCACAATCAAACATCCAACCAATCTCTCAATCATCTCTCTCAAACACATCACAACTAATCACACATCCTAATCAACTTTCCAATCTTCTTTCTTCTGAACTTAACGACTACCAATCGCCTTCTACGGTAGAAGCAGATGTTAATGCTCAAGAAATTTCTTATAACTCACTCTCTTTTCAATCTTTATCAACTGAACGCACTCTTTACTCTAACCTTCTTCAACAATTTCCTGCTTTAACAGCGGAATTCGACATTAACACCCCTATTAAACATAATATAGTGCATCGAATTAAAACTAACGGTCCGCCAATTAGTGCAAAGTGTCGAAGACTTAATCCAACACAATTACTGTTTTTAGAAAAACATCTGCATGAACTGTTACGTGCTGGAATCATCGAGCAGGCAGACAGTCCTTGGAGTAGCCCAATACATATGGTATTAAAACCTGACGGCAGCTATCGTGTCTGTGGCGATTACAGGCAGCTGAATGCGGTGACAGTTCCGGATACCTATCCAATTCCCTTCATGCAAGACTTTACTCACAAAATATATGGATCTACAATATTTACTAAATTGGATTTAAAGAAAGCATACTTCCAAATTCCTTTGCATCCAGATGATATGGACAAAACCACAATTACCACGCCTCTTGGTGCATATCGTTACAAAAGACTTAATTTTGGCCTAAGAAACGCTCCTGCTTCCTGGTCCAGATTCGTCCAGAAGATTCTTACAGGGATGTATTACATTTATTTTTACCTCGACGATATATTAATTTTTAGTAAAACCGCGTCAGAGCATTTGCGTCATGTAAAAATGGTTTTTGAACGTCTGACTGAATACGGACTTTTGTTAAACGTTGATAAATGTGTTTTTGGGGTTAGTGAATTGGATTATTTGGGGCACAAGGTTTCATGTAATGGCATTCTGCCACAAGACTCAAAAATTGAGGCGATAAAGAACTTTCCAATACCAAACGATCAAAAAAAATTGCGCAATTTCATAGGCTTAATAGGATATTTTCATAAACACATTAAGAACTGTGCAAAAATTTTGGCTCCGCTGAATTCTTTAGTTATTCCGGGTAAGGCTTCCACGAAACCAGTTGTTTTGCAAGGTAGGACGTTAGAAGCTTTTTATGAAGCCAAACAGGCACTTATTGAGGCCACACTTCTAGTACACCCGCATGAAGGAGCTGAGATCAGTATTTCTTGTGATAGTTCCGGAGATGCTATTGCAGGCGTATTACAGCAACTACAAGATGGTTTATACAAACCTCTCGCATTCTGCAGTCGATCGCTTACGCCTACTGAAAGAAAATACAGCATTTTCTCACGCGAACTTTTGGCTATTTATTTCGCAATTAAAAAATTTCGATATTTTATAGAATATAGGACTTTTCACGTGTATACGGACCATAAACCGATTTGCTCAGCTATCAAAAGTTCGTGCGACACTTATTTACCACGAGAGTTTCGTCATTTAGAGTACATTTCTGCTTTCACCACGGATATCCGATATTTAAAGGGAAGCGAAAACATTCCAGCAGACGCACTTACACGAGTTTCAGCAATTTTACCCGAGTTGGTTGATTATGATGCAATAGCACATGCGCAGGTTCAAGATGAAGAATTATTGCAACTTCAGTCGAATGAAAATTTCAATTTTGTCAAAGCGCGTACACCAAACAATACGCCAATATGGATCGACACGAGTCGAGGATTGTCGCGACCTTACGTTCCATTGCCATTTCGTTTTGGAATTTTCCAGCGGTTGCATGGCATGGCTCATCAAGGTACTAGGACGATGCAGAAACAGGTTGCTCGAAGGTTCTTGTGGACTGGTATGAGAAAAGACATTCGGGATTGGGTAAAGAGCTGTTCTAATTGTCAGCAGAATAAAATAACACGACACACGAAGACACCATTGCAACCTATAACCGAACCTGATAATTGGTTTGAACAAATTCATTTGGACATTATGACCCTTCCTCCTTCGAATGGTTTTAAATATCTGCTAACAATAGTAGACCGTTTTTCACGTTGGCCCGAAGCAATTCCATTAAAGAGCACCACAACTGATATTATTATACAAGAACTTATCAATACTTGGATCAGCCGTTTTGGAGTTCCAAAGATTATTTCTACGGATAATGGTCCACAATTTATTTCTGCAACGTGGGAAAATTTTTTGAAAACTTTGGGGATAAAACATATTAAGTGCAGTGTTCAACACGCACAGAGTCAGGGTTTGGTGGAAAGACTTAACCGTACGATTAAACAAGCAGTAAGAACGACGGGGATGAGCGACTGGATAGATAGATTACCATGGATTTTATTGGCTTTGCGCTCAGCAATTAAAGAACAAGTTCAGGTGTCTCCTGCGGATATTCTATACGGAACACAATTGCGTCTGCCCGGAGATTTTTTTCAAGACGTAGATCTTGACGATCGCACCGAGTTAACACATTTTGTTTTTAAATTAGGAAAACACATGCACAACGCCAAGTTCTTTTTCACTAAGATTTTTAATAATACCAATACTTTCGTGGATCAGCAATTAAAATCGTGCTCACACGTATATGTACGCAACGACAGTCATACGCTAGGCTTAAAACAGAATTATTTGGGTCCATTCAAAGTGATCTCTCGAACGGAAAAATATATGGTATTGGAGGGCTTCGGTAGAAATGGAATTGTTTCTCTAGATCGCCTCAAACCAGCTTTTTTTGTTTAAATATTTTTGTTTAGATATTATGTTCTTTTTATTTTTGCACATTTTTTTCCCTTTTTGTTCTGTTTTTTTTTAGTGAACTGAACTTTTTCGACTCTGCTCTTAGAACCTCAAGAATTGGAAACGCACCTGAAAAGACTAGAAGCAACTTCAAACTAATTCTATTTTCTATGTTCAATTAGTTAGTTACTTGTATTGTTTTTTTGAAAAGATCAGAAGTTTTTGTAGCTAAGATAGCATGCGCTTCACGTTTGGTGCGTAGCTTTTTTTCTTCTGCAAAGGGGGGGGGGGTACTAATGTAGCAACCTGGTTGTATTATTTTATTAGTAACTTAGCGACTTGGTTGCTATGTACATCAATATAAAAACAATTCATAAAAGATTTTGTAAACGTGAACTTCATTAAAACTTTCTCCTCCAAATAGTGTTTTATTTAATAACTACGAAACTAAACATTATATTATCACATTAGTTACCTTTACGGGTGTCTGTAAAAATTGTGAAAAAATCCATCGAAGTTATTGACCGAAATGACTTGTCTTTTATAAGTTAACATCAAAAAGGAATTACAATTGCAACTATTCCTAGCCGCACATCAAAACGGACGTTACTTGTGTAATTCCCCTTTAATGTTATATTTTCTGGTATATAAAGGATGACCAGTAAATAAAGGAACAAATTTATATAAAATGTTATAACATGTCTGGCTGTCACCTCACTTTCACTGCGCGTAATTGTGGAGTTTAATGTTTTGTCATAAAATGTGCTTTTTTTGCACAGCCTACTAAACGCTAATTCAAATGGTGTACCACTAGAATGCAAATTCCAACTAAAACTACTTACAAAATGATTTTGAATTTGTTCCTCTATTTATTGGACATCGTTTATCTGCATGTTTGCTCTTGGTTTCAATTATGGTTAGAATTATGTCCACCCGATGAGTTCAAATAAGAACGAAACATGTAGTGGTCTATTCTAACCATAACTGAAATCAAATCTCTTCTTCTTATTTAAAAGTTAGCTAAATTTTTAGTTTCGAGTGTCTTGTGTATGATTGTTCCCCTTCAAGTAAGGACCTACCAGTAGTGAATTTATACCATTAAAAAATGCTTTGAATGCCCTTCCTAGCCACTCAGTTTGTAAAAGGAATTTGCGCGCGAGTCAAACGTGAGTGCGAAACGAGACGTTCCCGCGCAGGCATTATGCTGCTTCAATGTCACATAATTATAACGCGCATATTTCTTATTGAAAGAAATATACTTTAGAAATATTTTAAATTGAATTAAAAATATGTTAGTCATATTTTCAATTTAATTAAAAATCTGCCACTCATATTTTTAATTCAATTTAAAAAACCGACTTTGTATCTCTTATAGTTTCCGAGATCCTTATATAGTTGGAATTTTCTGAAGTTTAGGTTATGCGAACAACAAAATTCCAGCGGCGGCGACCCTGTTGTTTATTGTAGAGGACGAAAATACGTCGCAAGTTTGTCAATTCAATTTTAATTTGGTGATTACGTTTGTGATCACTCTTTAAATCAAATTTATTTTATACATTATAGTAGAAATAACTTACGAGACAGATGATAATTATTTATATCATAACCTATAAGAAAGTCAGAATATTTACCAAACGGGCAGGCGTAATTTGCGCCGAACTATACCTGCGTAAGCCTCTCATTAGTTCGCGAGCCCTAAGTATACCCGTAATTTGCGCCGACGTAACTTTTGAATGCGTAAATCCTACCTGTAAAATGCGCTGGATTGTTTGTTGTTAGCTTATAGATTATTTACCACCACATAATAAATATATTGATAATTTCAAATAAAACAAAGATTCAGAAAATAAAATATCGGTATATTAAAAACCAAAAAGTGAAAAGTAAGTTATAATTACAATTGAGAATATAAAATATTATAATATTACATGTTGTACACAAAATACATGCATTTGACATAATTAAATGTTTTTTGAGACAATTAATTTCAAAAGTAAGTTATAATTACAATTAAGAATAAAAAATATTACAATCTATACTTTGTACAAAAAAGAAATGCATTTGACAAAGTACATTCTGCTTATATCGCCATTCTTATACTCTGCAATTTTTGAATGCAATAAACTTTTACGGTTTCTTACATCTCTATTTTGTAATGATGAGGGTTCACCTAATTTCACACTTTGAATTTTAATGTATGTATCTGTTTGAAAATTATTTAAAATGTTAACAAATACATAAACAGAGGGGTGAGTAGCATAGAAGTTAGAGTTAAATCTCGAATGAAACGATTCAAAGGCGTTCGTTGTTCTTTCCATGCTATCGCTTGCTTTAGCCCAGGTAGTTGGTGGAAATGTAGCGCCTTCGGTTATATAATTATCAATTAAATAATCGGCCAACTAACTATTCTTGGATCATCTGGTTGGATGCTTGCAAAATCAAAGACAAAGCAATCGCCCACTTCGTCTGGATTTAAAAATGGTATACCTAACAAATATCGAATCCATTTACCCATGTCGCTTTCTTTATCTTTATATTGTACCACAAGCCCAAGTTCTTGAACTTTTCTAAACCAGGCCTGGGCCAAGTGAAACCTGCAGCCAATAATTTTTGCTTCCGACCAAACAGCTGTTACCGTATTATGAATTTCCTTCTCAAAATCGGATACTATAATTTTCTGATTTAAATTGAATCCCAGTTCCAACGATTTGGTACACAAAAGCACAAATAATTTTTCGTAAGTAAGTAAACTCTAAGGAATCTATAACGAGCAATTGTACTCCACGGTTGCTTGTGATAGCTTCCATTTTTGTGCCAATGGGGCTGCCTACAAACACCTACTAAGTTTTGTTTTATAATAAACATTATGATTTGTTATCAGTTTTAACCCCCCTTTTACACAGTTTCTAAAATTTTAGAAATGTGGATTGGTCTATGTCATTAAGGGTTGATAACGATGCTTATCGCTAATCTTCAGCAGTCGGCGCAAACTACGTTAGGGATTACTAAAGTTACAAAAGTCTTCGGCGCTACTTACGTATCAGATTAAAGAGCAAGTAAAATTTCTGCGCAAATTACCATCGCCGTACCAAACTAACCAGTTTAATTTGAATTTAAACATACAGTCAAATGTTCTAATCTTCATTTAATAATTGTAAACATTTTCGCATAGTAATTATCGTACACAAGTTACTACCGTCTGCAAGTTAATCAATGCATCTTGCTGCTACAGAATTAATCGTTTGCTGTAAAATACGAAAACAGTTACTTCTTGGAAATTTATTTATTTATCTATTACAAGGTATTTACAGGAAAACGTACCGCGGACTTGTTTGCTGTTTTATTTTAGTTTAGGTATCTGCGTTTGTAAACAATTTATAAATATTTAATAGGAGGTAGTTTTGCAGAAGTTGCCTTCCAATTTGCTTTTACTTTTACATCAATATTGATTTTCAGTTCGACAACTGTTTTCAGTTATTATTGATTTTAATGAGTGATTAAAAATTTTAATCTTATTTAAATAATTTTTTTATACTCTAAAAACTTGTTTATTAAATTATTCACTAGCGTTCGCTATTGCAACATCTATAAAATTTTACAGCACGTACTCCGTAAAATAGTCAGCCTGTATATTGATGCCTTCTCCTTTTTATATTAAATACAATTTTTCAGATTTGTTCACTTCCAACTGTCTGCAGAACTTCGACCTCTAATGTTCAGAGTTTGTGGCAGACATATCTTTCTGTTTGGTATTATGTACCTAGTCAACGGTTGGCTGTTGTCCTCTTAAACTTAGCCAGGTAATTTTGTATGTTGCTTGTTGTTAGCTGAGTGCAAAAGACATAACTGAATCATCTCTGTTTGCGTCCAATTCTAGCATTGAAGTTACCCATTATCAGCACATACTCTGGTGTTTGTTGGGAAGTTTATTGTGAAATTTTGGGAATAGACTTAAAATACTTCTCAATGTGATTTATCATTGTCTGACCCATTAGTATATTCACAGGCCAACAATTTTTACTTTTTTTTTGCTGACTATGATCTGACACTTGTCATTTACTAAATTTGATACGCTGATTTCAAAACGCGCACTCATTTTTCTCTTGCACGTCAAGTTTTTGTTGTATAGCAAAATGACATTTAAAAAAATAAAATCCTAAAAAAATTTAATCAGGAAGAACTGAATGACTTGGTGAGAGATTTGGGCCTTTCAAAAGAGTAGTCAAAACTGCTAGACTCAAGATTAATTGAAAAAAATTACTAGCGCACGGTACGAAAATAATATTTTATCGCAACAGGAAACATTTTTTACAATAATTCCGAGTTGAGGGCGGTTTAGTTTATTGTCATGATGTGTCAGGTTTGTTAAACGCAATAAGTGTGACATCTTATGATCGAAATGAGCGGTGCATGTTTCTGGATAGTTCAAAAAGAAGTCTAAAGTGTGTGTTACTTCACAACGGAAATTTATATGAGTCACTTCCCATTGGCCATTCTCTCCTTCTAAAGGAAAAATACAAAGACATTGAAAAAGTTCTAAAGTTAATACAATATGGTGACCATAACTGGATCATCTGTGTAGATTTTAAAATGGTTAGCTTATTACTTGGCCAACAAGCAGCATACACTAAGTATCCCTGTTTCTTGTGTCTCTGGGATAGTCGGGCTAAGGACAAACATTAGACTCAGAAGAACTGGCCAGTCAGGACATCTTTAAATGTTAGAAGAAAAAAACGTCATAGACCAGACTTTAATAAATAGAGAAAAACTCATCTTTCCTCCTCTCCACATCAAACTTGGTATCATAAAGCAGTATGTAAAAGCTATAGATAGAAAAGGTGACTGCTTTAAGTACATTTGTGAAACGTTTCCAAATCTAAGTGACGAAAAAACTAAAACCTTGCGTTTTTGATAGGGCTGGCAACCGGATTCGGATTTTCGGATATCCGGATTTTTTTAGACGGAGATCCGGATATGGTGCAGGCTAAGAATTTGGTATTTGGATTTATCCGGATTTCAGATTTTGTTAAAATCCGGATTTCGGATTTTGTTAAAATCCGGATTTCGGATTTTATATTAAATATCCGGATTTCGGATTTTATATTAAAAATCCGGATTTCGGATTTTATGTTAAAATCCGGATTTCGGATTTTACGTTAAAATCCGGATTTCGGATTTTACATAGCAATCCGGATTTCGGATTTCACATAGCGATCCGGATTTCGGATTTTTTAAATGTTGATTCGGAATTTGGATTTCTTATATCGATCCGGTTTTCGGATTTTCTATACGAATTCAGATGTAGGATTTTGTTTTCATCCGGATGTCTGAGTTTTTTTATTATAATACGAATTTTAGATTATCCGAAGAATATTTTATTGCATACATTTTGAGGTATGCAGAATCTTAATTCCGCGAATTCGTACTTTAAAATTCAAATCTTTAAAATACAGTGATTTAAAAATTAATACTGGTTGTATAATAACACGAAGGAAAGTTTATCCAAAACGTCTGTTTAGCATTAACGAGCACAGTAAGACTACCTGATGCTGTTTGTCAGTTTTATTTAGCATTTAGCCCTGTAATAAAATTTTTGCAACACTTCGGAAAAGAATTTTGGTGGGAATTTCCATTTAGAAGTTTGAAGAGACCTGAACAAATTGAGTGTTAAGGTTTGACAAATTTTACTGTTTGTCTTTTTATTTAATAAAATATACATTTCCTTCAGAAAATAAATTTAAAATTTTAATTAGTTAGAATAAGGAATTTGTGATCACTAGGCTTAGGATAATTATTATATTTTAGACATTTTTGGTAATAAATGCATATTTTATTATTAATGCATAATTTGCAGCATTTGTATGTTTAAATTGCATATTTATACAATTTTTTGTTATCAAGTACAGATTCAGTTCGTCAAGCAGTCTGGGAATTTCCAGAAATTTTAAATAATCTTCTAAACTCATTCATTTGAATAGGTAGGTACTTTCTTAGTTGTTAAGCTTCGAAAAACCAGCATACTTGAAAATGCCAAGAGGATTACCAGGGTTTGATGAGTGGCCCTGTTGCGTTAACGGGAAAACACCTGTGAAAGTTGAAAGTTTAACAATTCATCATTTGATCAACAATCAGTTGTCTACTAGTTCCAATAGTGTATTAACATCTTCAAGATGCCGAAAGAAAAAAAGTGTATAAGTGCTATTTTAAACCAGTTTTACAAGACAGCATTGAAATAGTAGAAGATATGGTTAAGGGTTTAATTAAACTCAAGAAAAAGGATTTCATTAATAACTTAAACGAAGTGCTGTCAAAAAATACAACTAAAGAATAGAAGCGGGGTGTTGCAATTATGATTGCTTTATAATTTAATAATAATATTACATTAGTTTTTGTGTTTTTTGATTAATTTTAATAAATAAATAATTTTGGATTTAAAAAATGCTTGTACATTGTAATAGAAAAATAAATATGTATTGATATAGCGTTAATGTTTCTTTTTCTAGTTAGTTTACTTTTTAGTGCATATTTAAGTGCATATTTTGGATGTTTTTGATGCATATTTGCATGCATATTTTGAAGTTTTTTAGTGCATAATTATCCTAAGCCTAGTGATCACTGAAAGAAGAAAGAAGAAAATAAATGTAGGCAATGAGAATCAAAAATAAACGAGAACGCTACCGCACTGCTATGTGTGTAGTGTATACTGCAGAAGTGCGGCATCGATTGTACGGAAAATATTATCAAAGAAAAAAAATCCACAATATATAAAACTGCAGTTGTTTATTTTATTATTATTACTGTAGCCCTTTCAATGGGTTAATAATATAGTGGATTGCGAATAACATCGAATGGAAAATTGCGAAGGAATAGAATGCATTTTTATAAAACACAAATGCTGTTTCTTTGAGTTAACGCTGTTCTAGACCGGATGATTTGGAAAGCGTATTTTAAATTAAACAAGATAAATATATAAAAAGGCCCATGTTTAAAGTTTTGAACGGTAGGCGAAGAAAAGTCGTGGAACGCCGCGAGAACAAAAAGGTCGTAAAAAAAGGGGGGGGGGAATAAACCGAGGAAAAAGCTTATTTATTTACTTTATTTTTGATATGTGTTTTATTTAAGCTAGAGTAGGTTGGGTTAGGTATGGTTAGATTACAAGAATTAGAAATATTTTTTAGATTCCAAGTTTATAATCTCCCCTGTATATGTGTCAAGTCACAAACGTTATTTACCAACTGTTGTTTATTTAAAAGTGCTTTATTGGTTTGTGGTGGCGCGATGCATTTTGTGTTGTGGCGGTGGGGGTTATATTGAAAATTTTGACTATTGTGTGTGAGTATGGCACAAGTGGCCAACAGAGACTGTCCGTTTAATTTACGCACCTTTTATATTCACCTTTTGATAATTGTTACAGTCCATTACATTACCTATTTGAGTTTAATTATATGGGAATTAAATTACCTATGAGTTTTATTTCCAATTTACAAAGAAGAGTATTAAAATCGGTTATCAAGTTGAGATTAATAAACCGAAAAACAACATGTTGACCATGTTGTTTTTCGGTATAGGAATATAGGATTTAAAAAAAATCCGGATATCGGATTCTTCGGATAAATCCGGATAACGAATTGTTCAAATAAATCCGGATAGCGGATTTTTCTGATAAATCCGGATAGCGGATTTTTCGAATGAATCCGGATAGCGGATTCTCATGACGGATTTTATCCGGATAGTAAAAATCTGACGGATTACGGATTATTCGGATACCGGATAATTTAAAATCCGAAATCCGGATTTTAAAATGGAACGGATTTGACAGCACTAGTTTTTGACGGGCCGCAAATTAGAACTCTGGCGAAAGATCCGCATTTCGCTAGCTCTATAAACATTATTGAGAAAGATGCATGGAATTCTTTTATGGCGGTTGTTAAATATTTTCTCGGAAATAAAAAAAGCCGAAAATTACAAAAATCTTGTTGAAACATTGCTTAAAAATTTTCATCGCCTTGGCTGCAACATGAGCATAAAATTTCATTTTCTCAACCGCCATCTTGATGAATGTCCTGAAAATCTAGGTGACGTAAGTGATGAACAAGGTGAACGGTTTCATCAAGACTTAAAAACTATGGAAGAGCGGTACCAAGGAAGGTGGGACACTCACATGATGACCGACTACTGTTGTAGTATTCAAAGAGATTGTCCAAGTATGAAGCACTCCATAAAATCTAACATGCGAAAATTTCTTCCTTGAAAACCATGGTAATTTACTATTTTGAGTTACTGTTTTTACATCTGTCTGTTAACCTGTTACCTTTTAAAATACATTGTAATATACATACTTAAATTATAACGATTTATCAAAAATGCGAAATATGCTTTAAAGCAAAAACTTGACGGGATAGGCAAAAACCAATTTGAGTTTTGGATTCAACGCACCAAAATTAGTAAAAATACAATCTTAGATATAAGCCAGCAAATTTTGTGTTGGCCTGTGTTATACAGGGTCTGAAATGTCTGTACAGAAAACTACCACATGTTCCTGGATCAAAACAGAACGACTGATACGAATTTACCTCTAACCAAAAGTGCTTCATTAAGCCGCGATTGAGCGTTAAAGTAATTTAAAAAAGTATTATTCTTGTAAACAACAAAAGAAAAATTTTAGCGATTGCGATCATATTCGGGATGTAAATCTGTTCTGGCAACAGATGTTTTTTGACATAATTTTGTTGGTCCTCAGTATCGCAATTTGTCATCCAATTGCAAAGTGCAAGTGCTAGAAAATGGTCGCGCAAGTGCTAGAAAATACGATGAAAGATTTGCAAATCGTCGCTTACCAAACCATCAAACCTTGCCCCCCTTGAGACACGTATTCGCAAAACGGATGGATTCGCTCTAGCAACAGCTGATTATGGCTGTGAGCGTGTGATAAAGACTCGTCAGGTTCAAGAGAAAATTTTAGAAAGAGTTCAGAATATCCAAAATTAAGCACAAGACGCTTAGGATTCTAAGTAGCAGTGTCTAAAGATAGCATTCATAGAGTCTTAAAAGGAACAATTACTGTATCCATGCCATATTCAACAGGTGCAAGGTAGTTTACTCTTTGATCTCAATTTTGCGTCTTGGTTTCTGTTGATTCATCGAACATTAAAGAGCCCAAAATGTCTATTTCTGTAGAAACATTTTATTCGCCGATGAGGCATGTTTTACGAAGAGACATAACAAATTTGCACAACGAACATGTGTATGCCGATGAAAATCCACATGAAACTAAAGTACCGCAATTTGACCATTTTACTATTGGTCTCGTGATTTTACCACATCGATGGTTTTGGATGGCCTAGAGCAGCCCAAAATCGAGAATAGCGGTAAACAATGGGGGGGATGGAAACACACAGGTTGAAAAAAAAACCTACAGCAAATGTTCAATATGACCACACCGTTTACACGCATACAAAAACTAATTGGGCGTAAAAAGTAAACTGCGCTTTTTGCGTCATTTCAGAATCATTTTCAGAGAGTTTGCGACATTTTGAAGTCGTCTTAACAGTTCTTCCTCGGAATAGAGTAAGTACACCATAGTTTTGAAAGCTCCCCATAAAAATAATCACACAGCCAATTTACAAAAACATCACGTCCTCTACCGATCCATATATTTGGGCAAAGTTCATTTAAATTGTTTCGGACGTTTAAAGTAAAATGTGGGAAATGTTGCTCAATCCAGTTTCGCCCTTTTTATTATCTCCGCCGTTTGGTTTGCGTTGTTTGGTCTTAACAGCTGTCCTAAATTATATGACCTCGTCAACTTCCCCTAGTTGTTCATCCTCGACCTGGATTTCTAATTCTTCTCTTAGTTGCATTAAATGTCCCTGTTTGGATAGTTTTTTTTATTCAGTATACATAAAATACTTTAGTACTTCAACAATATTCATTTATTTTAACCTAATACGTATTTCGACATGTTTACATGCCATTATCAAAAGTTAGATTAAAAAGTAAACAGTTAGTGTTGATATAACAACAATGGAACTTGGTGACTTACCGTCGGTAATAGTCATCTGCAGACGATTTCCCGAGATCCTAAAAATGTAATATCACGGCCATTCAGGGTGTAATTGGTTAAGAGCATGAATATAAACGACTGCCATTCACTATTTGAAGACAGAATTATAGATAATTTTTCATTCACGGGTGGTATTTGATCGAATATTCCACGAATGAAAAGTTAATTTATTATTTACTATAATTATTTATGTACTAACGTAAAAACGCATATGATATTTAATTATTAAATGCAAAAATCAAAACACTTTGTTGACTTGTTACTATGGTTATACAACGCCGATAACACCGGATTTCCTAAAAAAAAGTATTATCGCGGCTAGTCGGGGTCTAATTTGTCAAGGGCCTGAAAATAAACGGCTGCTATTGGCTGTTATAATACGAGTAGAATATTCAACAAGATTACGTGTTGTCATAGATGTGTATGTCAAAATTGAAGTGAACGCCAGTGGATTTTTGGAATACTGCGTAATTATATTAGAATACTGGCACACGTTTTCAACTCGTTTTTATAATTAAACTTCTATTTTTTCAACACAACAAATGTTTCAATTGTTTTTGATAGTACACAGGCTCATTGTCGCCTAGTATATTTACTTTAATGAAACTAATTATATTGTTAATTGAATATTTATTGACACAAAACAATACAGCATTGTTTAACATTTCATGTGGTATGATTACATATTTACCATTACACATTTATATTTATGCACTTTTTAATTTGAGAAGTATTTCAAATTATTGGCGAATGAAGAGAGCTGCAAAACATGTAAATATTCTGAAAAACTAATAGTTACACAAAATTCCATAAACAAAAATAGTAACATTTAAAAAACATTACTATATATGTTAGATATTTAATTCTACTAGGTAGGAGTGAAAGGATGACAAGGATTGCCAATTATTTGATCGGCAATACGGCTGGCTTCTCTCAGACCACTTAAAAATGCTCCGTGCACGGTAGCAGGATAATTTCTAATAGTATGTTCACCAGCAAAAAATAATTTTGCAGGTCCTGTTGTTACAGAAACTCCTTGTGCATTGGGGGGAATTACAGGAGATGCTAATAAATCGTAATCACTTCCGGAGCTGCCAACGGCTACGAAACTGTATGAACCACGTGACCACGGATCTGCCCTCCATCTTGTAACAACGGTTTCTTTGGGCTGTGGAACGCCAGTTTGTCCAAATATACCTCTTAAAACTGCAATGCACCTGTAAAAATAGTTTAAATTATTGTAATGAAATTTTATCAAACAATATCCTTGTCGGCGTTTCACGTACCGTCCAACAATAACGTCATCTGTTACGTTTTCCATAATAGCTGCAGCTTCTCCTGCAACTAGTGCCAATAGAACTGGTGCTTTGTATAAGTTCCAAAACAGAAACAGTTCTCCACGACTAGCCGTAGTGCTACCAACGTGTCCGAAGAGATTCGCTTGTGGATTCCAAAAGATACGTTCGAAACAAAGAACAACTTTGTTGAGGTTTCCAAACCCTAACCTCTGGATGGCGGAAGTTTTCCAGTCTGGTAATGGTGGAGAAAATTGAATAGTGTTTAACTGACCACTGGAAGGAGCAACTGCTACCTTCAAGACACCCAAAGGAAGAGTGCAGAGAACCACGTCAGCTGAAAACAATGAAATAGAATGATAATGTGTGCGAATTTCAGAAATATAAAAATAAATACAAAATCATATCGTTGTCAGAACTTGTTTCGCGTTATTTCGTTCAGAAACCCTGCAGCCGCGCGTTACTGGTTTAAAACTAGCTGCTACATTATCTTCTAAATTTCTTGCTTTACATTACTCGTTTACTTAAAAATAAGTTGATATATCGATAGAACTTATAGGGCTCCGATTGCTGTTGAGAGGTCATTATGCTATAATGTACAAGTATCTTCGAAACTCTAGAAGTAGTTCAGAAAGGTTTGAAGGAATTATTTATTAGAAACTGTTCCTATATTTAATTTACATTTCTCACGGTTAGATTTTATAAATTTACAGCGATGCGCTTGACACTCTTGACTGTATGCATATTATTAGTATTTTTGCAGCATAATATTGACATTTGGCATAATATTTTGAGGTTTATCTGCGTCTGCCAACAGAATCTTCATAAATTAAAAAACCGGTAAAAGTCAACACTGCATGAGTCTATTTACTACTTTAAAGGTACTAACTTTTGCTTGCATTTATATTTTTGAATGCTTGCTCTTTTTTTTCTAAGTATAAAAATTCTTTATTGAATTCATTACATAGAATAATTATACTTTCAAATCAGTTACCTTCCGAATTTAGGGATTTATATCTTCGCACTTTTCAAATAAATATTAAAAACATGCTTATAGAGAAATGTTTTTACTTTGTGGAGTACCTTTCTTCTATTCTTTAGTACATCTCCCTAGTGTTAAGTGTATATCACTGCATGCCATTTGCTTAATGTATATGTTTATTTTGTAATTTCTGGCCGTATTGTAAAATATGACTGTAAAAATTGAACCATCTTCAAAAGTGGAATTTGTAGATTAATTAAAAATAAAATAAGTCTTATCCATCAATAGATAATATAATTAATAAACGCTATATACGTGTTTCGGCCTTATAAATATAAAAGCTTTTTTTTTTCTTTTTCTTATAATACTCGATTACACTATGGTGTGTCTATCGATGACGACAACCAACTTTCCACCCACCTCTTCTTCGGTCTACCCGGATCTCTTTTTCCTGTGGGCTTTAAATCCCTGGCTATTTTTATTAATCTATCGTTATGTGCTCTGCTGACGTGATTGTCCCACTCTTTCCTTCTTCTTTTCACAAGTTTTATGACGTCCATTACGTTACAATGGTCTCTTATATCTTGATTGCGCACTCGGTCTAATCTCGTTTTTCCAGCAATTGTCCTAAGTTTTTCAGTTAATTTATACATATTTTTCATAATGTATAAATTAACTGAAATTTTCCACTTTCTTTTGGGGTTTTATTAAGTAAGTTTCTTACCTTTTTCTCGCAGTGGTAGTCCTAATTAAATTATATTTGTACATTTTAGCCTGAGAATGGCCGAATAATTTGTTGATTACTTTTATATTTAAGAGGCTGAAACACATGTAGCGCATATCAATTATATTATGTATTGGTGGACAAGACTTGTTGTATTTTAAATAAGTTTTACATGTATTTTATTTATAAATTAATATGAGCGTACTCCTAAATAAATACCACCTAATTGAGAAAAATCTTTGAAAAAATTGTTTTTGGTCTCTTACCTGAACAGGTTTAGCTAGTAATCCCCAAAAAAAACAACCAAGTCCCACAGGTGTATTAGAAATAAAGAATCGTTTTTGAGATTTCCACCTATAACATTCTATGAGATTGGGAAAAAAGAGGCTGGCGCAGGCAATACACAAGCTCACGTAGTATTTTGCGGATATCAGAAACTAGCGCAAACGGGATATGGTTACCACCCTCCCGTTAACTCCCACTGTCAATTTTTTTCTAGAAACTTAAAATTTTGGCAGTACACTCACACGCATGAATACATTCGATGGCCACAGAAATACGTATTATATACGCAAAAGCTAGTTGATTTTCATTGATTAGCGGGTTGTAGAACAGGTTGACATGATTAAAAAATTGTATACCCTCGACCATACTTAGAACGTCACCATCCGTTGTCCAAAAGATACTGAAATACTTCAACGCTTTAATGCTAATCAAGCAGCGTCAAGGAGGGCGTGGAGTTGTAGATAAGAGAGCGTACCTATTTCAGATTGATCACGAGCTTTCGACCTAAAGCAACCCAGCGCATCTAACTCCTTCTGAGCCATAGCCCCGAACCGATGAAATAAAGCCCGGGACAAACCACGCGAACAAAGCATCATCAATCGGCTTCCAACGTCATCTCATTTATCTGAACAAGGGAAGACACCAACCACCATGAGGATCTACAAGACTCCGACCTTTTGGAGATCACCCAATTTACACGGAAATGCCAAGATATCGTGTCCCGGTGGCTCCTCTAGGGAATTCCATCTGTCCGAGTGGTATACCTTAGGTCCGGACATCCGCAATACCCCTGGAATAGTTACTAAGTCCACTCTAAGAAGCCCGCCTTCCCGCCATTATCCCTTAGAAGCTCGTGACTTTTCATTGATTAAATTTGCAGTGTTCATTTTTCTAGTTTATATACAAACTTGTTTGTTAATGTTTACTGTTACTAAAATCCAATTTTATTAAATAAAAAATAACCAATAAAAATATCAATGAAAGGTGTTAGGATTAACTTTACTTCTGCCATGATAATTAATGTAATAGATTGGATCGGAGAATAGAGAAAAAAGCTGGAGGCGTGTATGAAGGTGCTCTCATGGCGTTTGTGCAATAGCTGATTTAACAAAAAAACTCTAATTTTTCTGTTATTCCCCACGTTTACGTTAAAATATTGTCAAAACATTTGTTTTATGTGTTGAAGCACGAAAATGATTTTAAGAAATTTATAGCATTTTGCTGTTTACAAACGTTTTTAATTGTAGTTGATTACATATTTTCGAACCCAATACAATAGGAAGTCTGTTACAATGTAAAAAAATTACCGTTCCAAGATTGCAAATATATGCAACCAAAACCGATTAGTTCCGTATTTTTGATTTTTGAGAAGAAAGTGGTTAACAATAAGTAATTCTAGGCCAAAACATGAATACCCTTCGGACGCTCCTTCATTGACCAAGGTTCAGCGTACCTTCCAAACCTCTCTTATAGATCGAAGTCGAAGTCATAAGTATGATAAAGTATAATTGCGGACTGAATCTTAGTAGCCCAACATCGTTCGGTTTGAAATTTTTGGTTGCTTCATTCTGTTATAGCAAATTAGTTCCTACACAATAAACAATTATTATTCTAACATAGAAAGGTAAGGTTTGGGTATGGCTATTTCAAGTTTACGCGATAAATAAATTTAAAAAATGAGTGACGCCCAACGCCTGTGTTTTCTGTAGGTGCTTACTACCTTTTCAACGGATCATATATTCATGGTAGGACAAATAATGGAAAAAGCGCGGGAATTTAACATTAACTTATACCATCTTTTTGTCGACTTCCAACAAGCGTACGATTCAATAAACAGGAGAGCACTGTGGAGTGCCATGGAAGAACTGGGGATCCAACTGATTCGGCTAAAGAAAATTACACTGGAAGGCTCGAAATGTAATGTCAAAGTGCAAGGTACATTATCAGAGCCATTCACAATAGAAACGAGTTTAAGACAAAGTGACTGCGTATCTATCCTATTATTTAGTTTGGTACTTGAAAAATTAATATGGGAACTCCCCAAAATGAGTAAATATTTGGGACCTGTGATAAATAAAAACAACGACATAGAAGAGGGAATACGAACACGAATACTGCAAGACAATAAATGTTATTTCGGCATGAAACACATGTTTAGGTCATCATTATTATCTAGATAGACGAATATGAGATTATACACAGCAATTGTGCGTCCCATAGTACTATATGGCAGCGAAACTTGGCATGTGACTGTAAAACAGGAAAACCTACTTAACATCTTCGAAAAAAAAGTAGTAAGAGCCATAGTCGGACCAGTAAGAGAAGGAAATATATGGAGAAAGAAGTCAAATGCAGAAATAAAAGAAGTACTGAAAGGGGGAAGCATAATATCAGCCATAAAGGCAGCCAGAATTAGGTGGGCAGGACATCTATAGAGAATGGAGGACAGCAGAGGAGTTAAAAGGATTTTCCAAGAAATATTGAAGGAAACCGATCACAAGGAAAGCCTAAGAAAATATGGATGGATTGTGTAAAAGGTGATTTAAAAAAGTTAGGCATTAGAAATGGAGAAAAAGTGGCAAGAGACAGGAGAAGATGGAAGACGATTGTAGAATCAGCTAAGACCTACTTAGGGACATAGTGCTGTGGATGGGTGGATGGACTACCTTTTCAGAACTGTTTTGCATCATTGTTGTACCTCTCAAAGTTCTCACAAGATCACAATACTCTTAACGCTTTATCGCCTGACAACCATCCGTGTGCGCCATCATACCGTTGAATCACCGTAGATATAACTGTATAATACAAACTTATAGGGCATTTCACCTGACTTTTAACTGCGAATACCAAGAATTTTAAGAACCTTGGCAACATAACTATTAGGTCCTAGCTTGCATAGAATTACCTGCTGTATAAATTGTTATAATAAAAAAACAGAACTTCCTATGTAACCGAACGGAATTCCAATTTGATTTTTTAAATAAAATGGTATAGTTTGGGTGCTCTTCACTCGGTCATATAACATCACAAGTGTAGTTTCATGTTTTAAAAGCATTAGAAATTGCATTTGAAAATTTTAATAACAAAACAGTATTCTATAATGAAATAAGTGGAAACAAGTTAAACATCTGAGAGCAAATATTAAATTATTTTGTACGTAAGTTGGTTTTGTTTGTTTCATTCGATTTTAGTTTGTTCAATGCCATACTGTAATTCCGGTATCAAGTGACCAAATTGCGTATTTTAAACAGAATGATGTATCTTTTAGAGTGTTGTTAAAAGCAACATCTTTTTCTATACATTGTATATCACATAGAAACAAGTAGAAGACAAATCAAACACAAGTGACTTAAGTCTAAAATTTAATAATTTAATACATATTTCCTGTTGGTTGGTTTACATGTTTTCACTTGCTTCAATATGAAGTAGGTACTATCTTTTGTTATTAAAACTTTAAAATGAAATTTGTAATTTTTTTTCTACCACAAACTTACCCTTCTAGTCTACTGAATTCAGAAGACAATATGCTTTTAACAGTGTGAAAAAAATATACCATTTCATTTGAGAACGAAAAGTTGGAGTTACTTCCCCTTAAAGTGGAATTTCTACTTTGTCTTTCAATCAGAACAACTTATAGGACTAACAATTTAATACCATGTACATCCAGATGGTTATGTCGTTTTTAAGATACTGGTTCTTAAAGATCAGGTAAAAGGCCCCCACTGTATTATACAAAGTAGAACAATCAGATATTGCCATTTTAATGAAATCCCCGTGTGTTTTTCACTTTCTCTATGAGATGCAAAAGCAGCTTAATTAAATTGGGGCGCCTAGTGGAGAGTTCCGCAACTACGTCACGCGATGAAAAATGATTAGCATCCTTATATATTACTACATCTAAAAATTAAATTGAAAACAGTATATTCTACTTTCCACAGAGCGTGGTCACTTTCTCTCCTATACATGTGATGAGCGTACTTAATGAATCACACAGACATAGGGGACCTACTGTTTAACGTGGGCTCCGAACCGCAGGAAGTGCAAGCACTTCTTCTCTAGAGAAAGTTTTCTAGGCAGAATACTTCGCTGGTTTTCCATTACCTTGCGAGGGAGAACGGGATTTAAAAATCCGATGTTCCGGTACTGGGATTTGACACCCAGACCCCAAGCATAGCAGTCCACCGCTTTAACCGCTAGCCCACGGCCGCCTCGTTTTACAATTATGGATGAGAAATTTAGCTTTATCAGGCATGTTCTATCGCAACCCGTTTTTTTATAAGTTTATAAGTTTGTCAAAACGGCGAAACGGCAACGGCGCGATTGCGACGGCAAAATGTCTACCCGCCCCCATTTTAAATTTGGCCAAGATCGGACTATCCATTTGCAGTCACACGCCCACCCACCTGCTGCAGAAATCTTAGAAAAATCACTTTGTTGAGTTCAAAATATGTATTTCCGTCAAAATTTCAAAATCAAAACTTTCATGCCATCAATACTCGTACTAAAACTATGGAATAATAAAAGCAAGGGCTTCCGTATCCAATTTCTAGTTTTGAAAAGCTTTTCCTGCGGATGCATTTATGCCATTCCAAAGTTCAACCAAATCGGACTATCTGTACCGTAGGGCGTAGATACGAAAAAGCTAACGAACGTAACAAAGCACACACCCAACGACAGGTGGTTTTTAGAAAACAGTTACTTAATGTTCCTTATGCTCCAAAACTTGGTTTTCCTGTAAAAACTCGAAATCACAGATTTTATTGTTAGTATTTTAAGAAAACTACTTTCTAAAATATATTTTATTGAAACGGTATTGTTAGTATTTTAAGAAAACGCATTCATTTTGACTTGTTTATTTATTATTATTATTAACAACATTTTTCTATACTGAAAGAATGGGATAGTAAAAAATGGCAATAAAAGATACTTATTGAAAATATATGATTGACCACAAAGTACCCGTAGCTAACACGAGACCAAATTTTACTGGCAGCATGTACAAGATATAAATTTAATCTGCAGTCTCGTTTCAGAGTAAAACTAATGTTATATATAGAATCCTGTCAAAATAAACAAGACTTGTAGCCGCAATTCCAGGGTGTGTAGTATATCAGTGTCAAATAATAAGCAAATGGTTCGAAATGAAATAAGTATTCTGCTGGAGCCTGTTCTCACAAATGTAGTGACCAGTTTAGTTTTATACATCTGGTTTCGTTGCACTTGCAAAATTTTAAATTATAAACAGACAACAATTCCCAAAACTTTAGTGCATCACAAACAAGTTGAGTTCGTGTCAGATTTTTATCAAAATTGCGATCGAAAATCGTGTTAACGCTATGAAGATTTATAATCTGAGCTTAAGCGTCAATTCTAAAAACGAACCAATGTTGTCTTTCTATACAGGCGAGGAAAATTAAATAAACGTGATATAAGACCAATATTCCACTTTGACTTCACACTTTTAAGAAACGAAATTAATTAACATCAACATTTCAACGAATTCCTGAGAACTTGAAAAATGTCAACAATTCAACGAGTTAAACCGAAACAATGCGGTCCCGTAGGAGCCATTAGTACTCACACCAGGCCCATAAATCCTTGCACACCGGTCAAATACACTGTTCTGCATCTGACGCGACCAATTAAAGTCGCTAAACACTAGGATTACAATTCAAGTCATTAAAGAAGTGACCATTTGTCCAGACTTCAAATCCTGCCGCGGTGGTTGCCTCATAAACTAACTTACTCGCCGTCATTTGTCTATAATTTACTAAAAGCCCCTTTCAAGTTTTTTTTACCCCAAATATCCTTTTTCTGAGCATTAGGTAAGAGAATTACAGCTTTTTATTGTTATTTGTAGTGAAAACCCAACGCTAAACTACTTTCACGGATAATTGTCTGGCACTATTACGCTAACTATTATTGTTGCTTCCATATTTAATTTAAGACGACTGTGACATAACGCACTACTCTGTACTGCCTACTACTTAATCTCTAAACGTAGCAATAATTAGCAGTAAAAAAACATGTGTGCGTGTATGCGTGCGTACGTGCGGGTGTAGGTGTTAGGGTGCATGCGTGCGTGCGTGCGTGCTTGCGTGCGTGCGTGTTGCACAAACATAACGTTTTATAAGGAAATGCTTCTATGTGGTGTAATTCTGATTGATTTCCCAAACAGGGAAACTAAGTCAATGGATAAACATAGTTAAACAGCATAAATCGGAAAATTACATATGTATATTCTTTAACAAAAAAGGTGGAAAGCCAGCCCTCAAATACTGTCAAACCCAAAAAGGTAATGACATTAGTTATTCCATGGTTACTAAAGTTTGTAACAAAAGCCATACAAACTGCCGCATGGCAAGCAACACCTGACAGTAGCGATACACATATTATAGAGAAACTTCCCGAAATGCTCAAAGAGAAACTAACTGATAAAAGGAAAGCTAGGAAAAGATGGCAATTGACAAAGGCTCCAACAGATAAAAAGAGATACAACAAATTAACTAAAGAACTTAAAAAGTTACTTTATAAATTAAAAAATGACTCAATATAAGAATATCTTGAAGGATTAACTCCAACTGAAGCCACAGACTACTCTCTTTGGAAGGCTACTCGCAAAATAAAACACCCACAACAGCAAGTACCACCAGTTAGAAAACGAGACCATACTTGGGCAAGGACAAATCAGCAAAAGGCTGCAGCGTTTGCCGAACACCTGATCACAGTATTCCAACCAAATCCAAATCTGCAATTAACAACAGAAGAGGAAATCAATAAACTTCTAGAAATCCCACATCAGATGTCTATACCGCTCAAGAAAACCAACCAATTGGAGGTGGAAAGAATAATACAACAAGACATTAATCCAAAAAAGGCACCGGGACATGATCTCATTACTGGAAAAGTTCTTAGGGAATTGTCTCAAAAAGGATATCAAGCTCTAACTTACATCTATAATGCGATACTGCGACTAGAATACTTTCCCTTACAGTGGAAAGTGGCAGACATTGTCATGATATTGAAGCCCGGGAAAAACCCAAATGAAGTTACTTCATATCGGCCTATCAGCCTATTTAATGAGTATCTGTATATAAAATACTTAATCACTTTAACAGTATCTATTTATTTTAACCTTATACGTATTTCGGCATGTTTACATGCCATTGTCGAAGGTTATATGAAAAAGTAAACAGTTTTTCATATAACCTTCTACAATGGCATGTAAACATGCCGAAATACGTATAAGGTTAAAATAAATAGATACTGTTAAAGTGATTAAGTATTTTATATACAGATACTCATTAAATATGGACTTTAACGAAGTAAAGCTGGAATTGATAAACTATCAGCCTATTGCCAATTCTCTCCAAAGTCCTAGAAAAAATCATTATGAAACAAATAACACCAATAATTGATGAACACCAGCTCATACCTAACCATCAATTCGGATTCCGAAAAGGTCACGGAACCATAGAACAAATACATCGGTTGGTAAAACAAATCAACCAGGACTTTGAAAATAAACGTTATTGTTCAGCAGTAAGTGTGGATATAAGTCACGCTTTCGACAAAGTTTGGTACACCGGCTTATACTATAAATTGAAATCCGCATTTCCTCGCCCAGTATTCTCTCTCACAAAATCCTATCTCACAAACATAACCTTCCGAGTCAAGTATCAGGAAGATTACACCGAGCTGTTTCCAATTCTATCAGGAGTGCCACAGGGAAGCATTCTCGGGCCCATGCTTTATTCCATATATACATCAGACTTGCCAGAAACCACTGAAACAACCATAGCCACTTACGCCGACGATACAATAATACTAGCATCACACAATAACCCCATTGTCGCCTCTAGGAATCTCCAAATATACCTAAATCAATATGAAGGATGGTTACAGCGCTGGAGAATAAAAGCCAACGAAACCAAATCCGTACATGTTACTTTCGCACTGAAGCACGGAAACTGTCCCCCAGTTACTCTAAATGCTACCCCCATTCCGCAAAAAGACGTAATTAAATACTTAGGACTCCATCTAGATAGAAGAATGACATGGCGTACCCACATTTTCACTAAAAGGAAACAGTTAGGAATGAAACTTAGTAAAATGTACTGGCTACTTGGTAGGAACTCTGTACTGTCCATTGACAATAAACTTCTATTTTACAAATCCATATTAAAACCTACCTGGACATTTGGAATACCACTCTGGGGCACTGCTAGCAAATCGAATATAGAAATTATACAGAGATTTCAAAATAAAATACTTAGGACAATTGTCAACGCGCCATGGTACGTACCAAATACTATATTGCATACTGACCTATGCATGCCCACAGTAAGACAAGAAATTGCAAAAATTTGCGCCAAATACAAAGACAAGATATCGTCACACCCTAATCAAATTGCAACCACACTATTCGATGAAGAAGACGTGCCTAGAAGATTAAAACGGTTTAAACCAGCAGACCTTACAAATCGCTTTACTTAATAAGTTTTCACTTTCATTTATTTTGTCATATTCAAATAGAACTCTAGAGGATGCTCACTGGAGCATCACTCTACATGTCATGTATATAGTTGATAAGGTTTAGACTAAGTATTTTCATTAGATGTATTTATAGTCCGTAACAGCGGATTGATTGTACATAAATAAGGAATCTAATTAAAAAAAAAAAAACTAAAGTTTGTGCGTGTAAAAAGACCACATGAAGGACCTTTCACTACGAAAAAACTTCAAAGAAGTTTAATTTGGGTTGATTACTTGAGCAGGTCTTCTGAATTTGGTCTAATATACAGGCTGTTTCAAATTCGAGCCCCACCATGGGGATCTCGCTTATTTGAAGAGATAGAGAGTTGGTTAAATTGAGGCAAAGTTGCCAAATTTTATGCCTAACAATAATCTGTAAAGAAATTTAAAGTAGCCACTCTGGTTTTTCAGATATCTGAAAAAAACTGAAATTTTGGATTTTTTATTTTTGACTATAACGCATTTACCATTTATGCTACATATTTCTAGTTAACGCATTATTAGAACACTTTTTCATGCTGCATTTAAATTGTTTATCAGATTTGGTGTAACTGTTACCATTGTTCATTTTTGACTCTCAACTTTTTTTTTCTTATCGTTGGTATTTAAAATTTTTTCATATTTGGATAGAGTTTTCAATTCTGATTTCAGCGATGTGCCACACTTTGCATTTTCTTTAAGTTTTGAGCATTTTATTACAAAAAATAAAAATTTCATAAGAGTGCCATGGAAAGACCACGTCATTTAATTTATTTTGAGAAAATTCTAGTAGGCTTATGAACTGATGGAAGTAAAACAAAACACTTCTCTTATTTACTTTTACTTTTAGATACATTAAGTATGCGAAAATTTCAGGAAACTTTGTTTTGAGCGTAGGCAGCAGGTTAGGTTATTTTTTACAAAAACAAATGAATGACAGTTACTAACACGCATATTAGAGTGTTCATTTTTATCTGTTGTGTTTATTTAACGTGTTATTCAAATTTGTTATGTCAGTTGCAAACATAAAAACTGCAAGTGGAATTTTTAGTAAATTGTGTATGTTAGTAACTGTGTCATTCATTTGTTTTTGTAAAAAATAACCTAACCTGCTGCCTACGCTCAAAACAAAGTTTCCTGAAATTCTCGCATACTTCATGTATCTAAAAGTAAAAGTAAATAAGAGAAGTGTTTTGTTTTACTTCCATCAGTTCATAGCCTACTAGAATTTTCTTAAAATAAATTAAATGACGTGGTCGTTCCATGGCACTCTCATGAAATTTTTATTTTTTGTAATAAAATGCTCAAAACTTAAACAAAATGCAAAGTGTGACACATCGTTGAAATCAGAATTGAAAACTCTATCCAAATATGAAAAAATTTTAAATATCAACTATAAGAAAAAAAAAAGTTGACAGTCGAAAATGAACAATGGTAACAGTTACACCAAATCTGATAAACAATTCAAATTCAGCATAAAAAAGTGTTCTAATAATGCGTTAACTAGAAATATGTAGCATAAATTATAAATGCGTTATAGTCAAAAATAAAAAATCCAAAATTTCAGTTTTTTTCAGATATCTGAAAAATCAGAGTGGCTACTTTAAATTTCTTTACAGATTATTGTTAGGCATAAAATTTGGCAACGTTGCCTCAATTTAACTAACTCTCCATCTCTTCAAATAAGCGAGATCCCCATGGTGGGGCTCGAATTTGAAACAGCCTGTATTGACATTTATTTCGAAAACTGTTAGTTATTATTGCTTTAAAAAAAATACTCCGCTACATTAAAAATGACAAAATACTGTTTTGCGCGGCTTATCAAAAGGCGAAAACAAAGATTTATCATTATTTGCTGTTCCCAAGGTGAATTTACCTATTTTGCTTACGTATAATTGCTAATTATATAATCAGGTTTGTATTAAAATTATGCTTTGTACCAAGTTAAGTTTATGCAGTGACTGGAAGAACGCTTACGTTTCATAGTAGTAAGTAACGAGTTCTATTATTCTACTGACTACTTCTGTTGTGAATATAGTTTGGTTTTGCACTATAAAAGCAGCTTATTGTGGCGATTTGTTTGTCCAATTTTGTTGGTTGTTGGTGTTATTCGGATTTTAGTATCATTATACCTTTTTTCCAACTGAAAACCACCACAAAAATAACTACAATAAACTATAAACATAACGTAAAAATGCAGAATAAATGTTTCACTTACTTGCATATTTCATTAATAAAAGTAAAAACGAAAGTAACTTATTAACCTAACTTTAGCAAATAAGTGTTGTATACAGGATAAGTGGCAAAAATAGTCAGGTAGTGATATAAATAATTATTTAACCGCCCCAAATTTGAAATATAACTTAAATTTAAAGTTTTACGACCGCCATCTATGCGCAAATTTTATAAAGAGTCTCGAGATTGTCAAACTTTTAGGATGAATTTTTTATATAGACAAAGTTGCAACACCATACTCTTCCTTACATCACTGGTGCAATAGAATAGTAGCTTTCCGCTTTTCGTCACTACCGCATATATCGAGCAATGCATGGAAGCCTATCATAAATTATCACCTTAATTTTTATTTGCATTAAAATAAAAGTAAATGTAGCTACTATCTTAAAACTTCGTTCTTAATTTTTTGTTAGTATAAATAAAAAAATAGTTACCGTGGTAGGTATTGGTTGAAGCAGGATTCCGAGGATTGTAGACGGTAACTTCGACTCCTGTTTGATCATATTCCACCTTTCTAACAGATGCATTGAGTTTGATATCAAGGCCGTCAGCTAAGGCTACGGGAACGCAGGAATATCCATTTCTTACTGTAACAACAAATTTTATTTGTTGAACGATTACATTTTTCAACTATTTGATGTGCGTTTTTAAGCTAAATAAAACTTAAGTTTAGTTTAAACAACAACCTGTGGAGAAAACAGTTTTAAGGTTTTTAAATTAAGTAACTTAAACATCTCTTTAGACCCCTTTGAGCTACCTGTAACTTGAATAATTGCAATAAAATCGGGATTATTTTTTTTGCGCAAAATGGACTTTTTTTCATAGCACCGATATTACTAATTATCAAATAACATTGTCAACAGCAATACCACAAGTGAATTAAAAATTATCGATAATTCTGTCGCTTCATTGACAACGAAATTGTGTTGCTGTGGTGTTGTGACTCTGAAGGAGGGATGATATTGCCTTGCATCAACATAATCGAGTTGGTTAATGAAAGACAAAATTATAGATAACTTTTAATTCAGAAGTGGAATTTTTAAGACTATTCAATTCACCTATCATCTGTCAAAAGTAGACCAATAAAAAAGTTACGTAGATTATAATTGCAGTGGATACCACCACAAAAATAGTAGACGCAACCTTGACTGCTCGTGGTATTATAAGTGAATATTCCACGAACAAAAAAATGTACTTATTATTTATTATAATTATTTGTTCTGTACTGAGTTATTTAATTATTAAACGTCAAAATTAAAAAAAAAAGTGTTGGCGTGTTGCTGTGGTACAGCGCCGATAACATCGCAGTATTATCGCGACCAGAATAGCCGTGATTGGCCGAGAGCCTGAAAATAAATTGCTGGCATTAGGTGTTACAATGTGAGTGGAATATTCAGCAGCAATACCACAAGTGATTTAACAATTATAGATAATTCTGTCGCTTCATTTTGTTACTAGGAAATATCACCACCGAAGGAGTAGTAATATTGCCTTGCATCAACACTGTTGAGTTGAATTCGCAATTTGAATTCTTTAGAATATTCTACGAACAAAAAAATTAACTTATTATTTATTTAAATTATTTATTACCTACTATCGCGTTATTGACTTATGAAATGCAAAAATTTTTGTGGCGTGTTGCTATAGTTACACAACTCCGATAACACCGTAGCTTCCTAAAAAAAGTGTTATCGCGATCATGCAGTCTAGGTGTGATTGGCTAAGAGCCTGCAAATAAACGACTGCCATTGGTTGTTACAGTACAAGTGGGATATTCAACAGCAATATCACATGTGAATTAAAAATTATTCGATAATTCTGTCGCTTCATCGACAACGAAATTGACGCTAGGCAACATCACGAGTCCGAACGACGTGTGATATTGCTGTGCTTCAACAAAACTGAGCTCGTCAATTAAAACAGAATTATAGATAATTTTTAATTTACAATTTATTTTGGAATATTCCGTAAACAATAAAAGTATACATTATTATTTGGTATCTTTATTTGTTATGTACTACCGTACAAACGGGTTATTTAAGTATTAAGTTAAAACAAACAAAAATTTGTTGACGTGTTGCTGTGGTTATACAGCACCGATAACAACGAAGTCAACTAAAAAGTGTTATCGCGCCCAGTCGGGGTCTAATTAGTCAAGAGCTTGAAAATAAACGGCTGCCATTGGCTGTTACAATGTGAGTGGAATAGTCAGAGAAAGTTAGGTGTTATTACCTTCCACAAAACCGCTACCATTTTACAATGGATCTATTTCATTGCCAACGGTTTTTGATGCCGATGGTACATGACTATTTGCAACAATGCCTTATCCTTATGCAAACAAATAAAAATTGTTTTTTTTTAATTTTGGTTTTCCTGGTTTATCAAGCTTATTATAAGCGCTTATTTTCATAAAATAAATGCTTATACATCCGCGCTCTGTACATGACATTTAATTCTAACAACCATTCTAATACAGCAATTTGAATAACTGCAATGCGTTAAAAAAAACTACGTCCAGTATACCATGGAACCCGCATACGATGACGATATACAGCCTTGCTGCGTATGGGCTGTCCAAGTTACTGTGGATTCCTTACTCAAAATTAGAAAAAAAATGTGCTTTTGACCATATGTCCTAAGATGCATTGTTAAAGAGATACAGAGTATTGAAATAGACCCGAAAAAAATCGTTTTTTTGCCAACGTCTCTGGAACCGTTTAAGGTAAAATTCTACAATTTGGTATGGTATCATTGCGGGTATAAAAAATAACTGATATTTATAGTTCACATCAAGTGCATAGGCTATTTTAAACCAAAAATGTTCACCTTTACTTAGTTTCTTCTTCAAAGTACTCGAAAAAGTACTGGTGTTGAATGGCGCTAAATCTAACAGTATGGGAGATAATTCAATTTTTGTTAAAAATCAAGTTGCCATAAAGATCTGACTGACAAAATTGTGAGGATAAGTTGTCAGAAAAATATATAAGTTGTTATAAACATGGGCGCCGAAACACTTCCCTATGAAGTTACAGCTTCTGTAAGGTGCAACACAAATAACTGTATTATTGTACTGCTATTTTTTAATTTTCCTTAATGACAGCGGTGTAGTACTATAGCTGTTGTATAATAAAACATATTTAAACTGTGAAACTATTGCAAATTTAGAACTAAAAAGAAAGTTTCTATTGTATTTTTTTGAATTCCACTCTCTTCCTTGTATCGTTTATTATTAGCACTAATGTTTCAAATAACAACTTAGAAAAAATACCCTGTATATTATTATATGGGGGCACACTAGGTTTCGTTAACACCCAGGCTGATTGGTTTTCGCGGCACACTGTATGAGGATTTCGCTTGCTATAAGTTCTAGCTTTACTTCCTTGAAGTTCATATCAATTTATTGTAAATAAAACAGTTGTTATCTTTAACAAGGTTTTAATACAAAGGACATCAGTTAGAAATTTTGATGTTAGGTACAAGGAACACGCACGTTGTTACAAATATAAACCCCCACATAAATCCAATTACGCTAAACACTTATTAGAACACAGTCATTTAATGACATCCAATAATACCATAAAAGTTTAACACTTTTGTGATGATAAACGTAAGTTGGATGTACTGAGAGTATTTGAAATTTACAAACGTTTAAAATCTGTATTTTTAATCAATAAGCAAATAGATCTCTTAATTATTCAACATTATTGGACGTTTTGAAATGAAAAATTAAGTCATCTGGACGCAGATATAGAAAACCAAGATCACTTTATGAAGATTTATTGTTCCTATAACAACACCAACTGTTTACTTTTAATCTTGGCTATGAAAATGACGTGTCGACATGTTGAAATACGTAAAAGGCTAAAATAAAAAACCTGTTCAAGTTAAAAATTGTTTTATTTACAACAAAAAGACAGAAGTTTAATTTAAATTTAAAAAAGTGGCTAAAATTTGATGCTGTTTATTTATCTAAAACATAATTTTATTTGACGCAATTCGTTCTTGAATTATCAGTAAAAAAATTTAAAAAATGTTTTTGTCTTGCAATATTTTTATTATTGAAAATGACAAAAAACCAAAAAACTTTCTAATAGCAAGTATTTCTCTCTAAATCATAAAAATTGTTACACAACGTTTCGTTTTTAAAGAATCATCATCAGGTCCATTTTTTATAGGTGTTATGTCGTTTAATAAATAATTTTACGCTAAATTTGTCGTAAAAAAAAGACGAGCTTCCCACTAAATGTTGCCGTATCTGAAAATACATTATTTTTAACAACGTGCTTAATTACTAGTTTTGGGTTTTCTAATGGAATATTCTCGTGATGAATTTTTGCATTCTTGTTTCAAGATTCATTAAAATACGACCATCCATTCGAGAGATATGAGGTAACTAACCAACGGAAAAACTAAACACACACAGAAGTATTACAAAACACTTTTTTGTTCTTTGAACCCCAAAACGTAGTTTTGCATTATGCTTTGAAACCGAAAATATTTATGAGTCTTTAAATCAATGCATTCTTATACTAGTGAAAGTATGAGGAAGTAACAACCATAGAAAAACAAATAATTTTTATATTTTATGAAATGTGTTAAATTACCTTTATGTACCTATGTACATGTATTAGTATTTTACCCATAGGTACAATTTAAATTATATGAAACATAAAAAACTTCCTTCGATTTCCTAACTCCAAACACTTATAGGTATAATAAATTTCAACGGGTATCAATATTTCAAATACTAAATACTAAAAGCAACACTAAATTTATTAATTCAAAACAGTATCGACTGGTTTTTTTGTGCACTGTTTCAGGATATTCCTAAAATTCAGAAATTCTAATATCGAATCAACACTTTCAAATAACTAGAGTAAATAACAACATGCACTGTTATTTAAATACGACAAACTATTTTACACAACAAAAAATAAATTATATAAAGAAGAAAAGAAGAATCGGGCTGATTTCAACCAAAAGTCAGGCTCTTTAGTTCGATAAAATGTTAATAGTTCATGGCATCAGATCCATTATTCTAATTGGAGCTTTCGTAATTGCTATGTCTGGACGGTAAATGCACCTTAAACAAACACACGAAAGGCGAACCATGAGAAAACCACGTAAGTACCGATAACGTTTATTTAACAATATCTCCTCGGAAAGTACTCTACTGGTTTATTATTTATGTGAGGGTACTAAACTCTGTTATAAGAGTACCAACCTAAAAATCATAAATAAATAAAGAAATTTATGAAAACTGAATTGAGTTATATTTATTTATAAACACGAAGACAGGATGTGAGATTTGAACAAAAAAAAGGATGCTTCTTTTTAAAGCTAATAATCCATTATTGTATAATTGTTATTATACAAAACATTTACAAATTAATCATGTTTGTTCTTAATGTAACCTAGTAAACATTAAAACAACTCACAGTAAAAAAGCACCATTCGGTCGGCTCTCGACTGTGACGACGTAGTTTTGGAACAACTCCCCTAAAAGCTAGTAAGTTCGCTTCCAACTCAAAAATTGTCTTTAATTTAAGGCATGTTATATGAGAGGCGTATGACCCTGACAGTTGGAGCTCCCGTAAGTCAACAAAACACAAAAAGATAATTAGCCTTAATTTATTGTGTTATATAATTATGTCACCGAAATCTATGAATGCCTATGGTTACACAAGGATGACCACAGAGTCTAAAATTACAGGAAACGTCGGTCATTCGGTAATGTAGCCTTGTACACAAAACTTCATCTTCATCAACAGAAATACAAAAAGCATGAAGAACTTTGGCGATAAATTAGTGGTACACGACCTATACTCCTAAAGCAAGCAGCTTGCAACAGTTCGAATTGTCTTAACCACTTAGCCACAGCAGTTAAAGAACGGAACGGAACGGGCGCTATGTGGGTCCGTTAGCTTAGCATATGAAATTAGGCCCGGCCATCTCGGATATATTATCAAACCCGTATATCAAGTGGCTAAGTACATATGTCATGACGTCATTGCCCGTGGGCCAATCAGGAACACCCAAGGAGATTCATGTAAGGTAACTGGGCGGAGCAGATGGTATACACGCATCAGCAACAATTTATTATTAGGTAGGTACGTACCATAAGCCAAACATTATTAATTGTTGAAAAAACAGTTTCTTTTTAAATTTCGGTCTAAGAAGTAGTATTCATAGTGAGGTTCAAAATTTTATGCTTGGGTATTCAAGTGCTACATTGCGTTATGTGGAGTTGCAAATTAATTCCACAGCAGGACGCGGCCGTATAAAATTTCAACAATGAAAAATTTTCGTCGTAGGATTTTCAAAAGCACCAATTTTATAACTTTATTCATTGCCAACCTTATTTAATAACTTTGAGTTTCAAGCAGGATTAAGAATTACCGAAACAAGTAATATATAGCCTTTAACTTTAGGTTATAGAGTATTTTGAATTGATTGTGTGAAACATTGTTAAGCAAAATTTAACTATTACAAAAATTAATAATAATAATAATAATAATATACTTGGTACCTATTTGTTTCACAAATTGTTCTTTATTTACTCGACTCGAGTTTCAACCATCATCGGTTATCGTCAGGAGTTTACAAATATTACTGGACGTGGTTGAAACGCGGATCGAGTAATAAAGAACATTAATTTGTAAAACACACACCAAGTGTTTCATTATTATTATTATTAATTTTATTTTTTGCGTATAGTTAAATTTTAATTGTGTTTGAATAAAACGCTTTATTATAATTCAACAGTTTTTATTTATTTTAAGCTTATAACTTCAACGAATAAAGCTAAAACTTATTAAAACAAGTTAATTATTATCAGAGTATTTTTCACTTAGGTACCTACAAGTTTATTGTATTTAATGACAATATCAGTTTGATTATTAGGAGCTTGCATGTTCACCGTTTTTTTTTTAATTTATAGCGATGGTATTAAACATGTAAACGATAGACAGAGGAAGTAACATCAGAAAGACTAACTAAAAAAAAGTAAACGTAAAAAAATGTATATGAAGTGTAATAGTGCACGTAATTAACGAAGCGGCCCAACCTACAAAATATCAGGTAGACCCTGATTCATATAGCTGGTATAAATTAAGAATAGATGAAATAAAGGAAAATCCAATGTTAATTTTCACAATTCTCGCTTCTCTATTTATTTTTATTAGATAATGACAAGCTGGTAAATTTTGAGCAATCATTAACTGCGTCCCACATGAACAATATAAATTACAATTTTAAGCTTTTCAAATTGCTCCAAACTTAAAATTAAAAACTAAAGGTTTGGAATCATTTTAAAATATCGTATGATAAAAAAAGAAGTCCTAAGACATGGGCATGAAAATTAAAGCTCTTGTTCAGACAGGGTGATTCATAACATGTACACTTTGAGGGTAGATTCAGAAACCGTAAACAATGAAAATAGTTCCTACAAACTTGGGTCCAAAAAGGCTTCGTTCTGGAAGATACAACAGTCTAATCATTTTTTCTAGATAACTTTAATAGTAGTTGCACAGTTTGAAATTCTATATCTGAGTCTTATTCATTTAGATATTTGGGATGCTGTAACTCCGTAACGAAGCATTTTCAGACCCATATTTATAGGAACCTTTTTCATTGTTTTCAGATTCTGAATTCCTCCTAAAACTGTGTCCCTCATGTTATGAATCACCCTGTATAGCAAGAAACTGTGACGTAGAAAATTATGTTTAAATAGCAGTTTGCAACGGAATGATTTAAGTTTAAAGTTTTCATTTAACTGTTGACGCAACAAAACAAATGACTTTCAAATATGTTTCTATTTAAAAGCGTAATAGCTGCTGTTTTTATTTAAAATAACTCAAAATTATTAGTTTTTAATTTGAAAGCTTGGCAATTTTTAAATCGCTCAAGATAGCATGGCCTGGGTTAGTACGTTGTGTCCCTTTTTTGTTGTAACAAGTTCTGGATCTGGGATCTCAAATAGCTCAATTTTTTAAATAAAACACAAACGAAATAATACATTTATTGAAACTCTTCAATTTCATTCCCTCAAAATAATTGCAGCTCCAGCTAATTTACAGTTACAAGACAGTTACCGGTATTCACCTGTACAGAATAGGGAATGCAGAAAACTTCTCAAGATATGCAACATAAAGGGCACTGTCGTTAGCAGTAAAATTATAATACTGAAGGTGATAAACTGATATCGCTCTGCAAGAGAGGTCCTGCTGCTGCAACCGATATACCCTGAGGTGCAAGCCAACGGGGGGAAGCCCTTGAGCAGCTGAGATACCTCGAGGTGTTGGGCAAGGTAAGCGAAAAGGGTTCTGCTGCTGCAACCAAGATATTTCGAAGCCGGTAGAAGGAAGCACGTGATCAGCCGAAATACCTCGAGATACTAGCGTCTGGTATCTTGCATTAACAGCCGATCCTGACTTGCACAACCTCGTCTAGTATTGGCGCGTTAAGTGTTAACTTGTCAATGCGGTTGTTTGTAGGAGTTTGATATTTACATCGAAAGTAAAGCAAGTTAATGAAAGTGTAGGTGTAAAGTGAAACTGTATTGTTAAAGCCGATTTTTTCATTGCTAATAAATTGCATTCAATACAAAACAACATTTTTTTTTAATTTATAACAAGCACGGTACAGCGTAGAAAATACAAAACGAAAGTAACTTCTGATTTTCATTCTTTACAAGAAGGAATGTTAAAAATATTTTTTTTAAATTTATTTTGTAGAGCTCTAGAAAAATAATTATTCAATAATAGTTTTTTCACGCTACCGGCAGTGTAAGTAGGCCTTACATCCATAGCTACAGGGATCGTAAGTGGCTGATAACATTCGTGTACTAGTTACCCTTGACGACGGAACTTAATAGTGTCACTTACGTTCCTAGGAAAATAATATTGATTTTAACTGTTCGTTGATATGGTAACAAGCACAGACAACTTAGAATAATGGGGCTTTTAAAAACTAATTCCGATGACAGCTGTCAAAACGAACTTTTAAAAATATGATTAAATTTCTACCTGTAGGCCTACTTACATTACCAGTAGCGTGAAAAATTTAATAAGTAACACGGAATGTATCGACTAATAACATCCTCGGCAGGCGACAAGCTTCGGCTCCGCCTCAGCTCGTATTCGCCTACCTCGGATGTTACTACGTCCTTACATTCCTTGATATTTAAATAACTATTGTTTTATATTGTACGTCTTTTTATTATTTAACTTTTCAAGCAACATATACAACTGACGTTTTCAATTTTAAAACACGTGCGTGTAATTAAGAAGCTTACGATCTCTGCTGACGGCGATAGCTTTACACACATTCCAGCTGCATGCCGAGGCGGTGCGCAAGTCATGAAAGTTAGAATCAGGTAGGAGGAGAGGTAGGATCGGCTGTAAACCCAAGACACCAGACGCTAATCCTCGAGATGCTGGGTAAAGGCCGGGACACACATGACCACACCGCGTCCGCACCGTGCCCGCACCGCAAGTCGGCCGACTGTCGGTGACGATGACGGGAAACCACACTTGTACGCACGTGATCCGTGTGTCGGCCGTGCGGTCGGTCTCACGATTGCAGTTCAGTATTCTTTTTGAAGCTTATGCAGCTATTTCGTGGAGACAAAATCTTGAAAAGTTTTACAAACAGTGAATTAGGGATGGTAGCACTTGCTTTAGAAGAAGAAGAAGATGTTAATTGGAGAAGAAATCTTTAACTTTTTTACATCCATTTTAATATTCAAAATAAAATTGAAAGCGAAAATGTTTAATAGATTGAAACTTCGTACACCGCACCGTGCCCGTCAAAAAGTAAACAAAACTAGTTGGGCACGGTGCGCCCTCGGTGCGGTGGTGTCGGTGCGGTGTCGGTGCGGTAAGGTGGGGACTACGCCGTACTTATCCATTGTGCAATTCTCTCGCCGTGCGACGTCCAACACACGGGCGTCACACGGTGCGGGCGCGGTGCGGCCATGTGTGTCCCGGCCTTAAGGCGAACATGTCCTACTGCTGCAGCCGAGATAGCAGCAGGAAACAGGGGTTCAGAAGCGGTTAGTTGTTCCAGACTGTTAGAATAATAATAATGCTCTTTGAGAACTACTACTTCTGCTTTTATGGGGTGAAACTATGGGAAAGGTATGACGTAAGTTTACATAATTTCTTGCACGTGGCTTAAGAACAAAGAAACCAAAACTCTTAACTCTTAAATCATCGAAATTTGTTCATAAGAGACAACAATTTGATGTCCATAAGATCAGGCTAATAAACTACAAGCTGCCTCAATTTAGAATAGGGAAAAGCACAAACATAATTTCCAAGCATGCGTTCAAGACAACCTGTCAAAGGAATTTGTCGACTAAAGAGATTTGGAAAAAAACGTGCTACAAAATATTTAACAACAATATGACTTTAAAAAAATGTGATATTCCATAAGATACGTGCAAGCAAAAGTATTAATTAAAATAGTATATTAAAAAACAAGTTTCATAAGACATGATTTTAGAGCACGCGTCCAAGTTAGAAAACGAGCCGCTTGCGGCGAGTTTTCTAATGGACAAGTGCGCTTAAATGTCTTATGAAACGTGTATTTTATACTATTTTTTCTATTTTGGTCCAAAAAAGTTAAAAATTACCTTATTTTATATTTTAATTTAAAAATTTAATCGATTAGGAAAATTTGGTTTTTGTTTTTGATATGTGGCTGTTGGTGCCATTTAGTAATTTCATACAATTCAAACTACTGTCAAATTAAAATTTAGACAAACAATTTGAAAGTGATTTAATTTTTAAAATACCTAAGATTTGAAGATAAGATGGAAGAAGAATTATCTTGCACCCCACCCGAGCTACGCAAAGTAGCGGAAAATACGCTAAATAATCTTTTTTAGAACTTACAATTTGAAGGTTATGTTTATAACGCGTGAAGGTTTTCTTGTCACACGGTTGTCACCAACCTAACAAAATAAAATTTTGAATTCTTTTAGGAGTTGCTTTATGAAATCCAAATGAGTTTCATAAAGTAGTCAGTAAAGAACCAAAATAGAAAAAAAACATTATAAAACTATTAAATTATAAACTCAAACGATCATGCAGACGAAACACATAATATAAACATTAATAATTAAAAAAAAACACAGCCTATAACCAACTGAAGAAAGCAATAAGGGAGTAAACCTGATCCAAAAATACGACGCTCGCGTAAAAAATAACAAATACATCGAAAAAACAAGACGTGGTCGCGCCGTGGCTGAAATTGCCAAGCAAAGCATTTTAGAATATAATTGGAAGTATTAAAAGAACTACAAAATATTAAATAAAACTAGAGCGTCAAAAGGCGGTACTCTACAGTACTGTTATTTCTACATGATGGTATTTCTTATTCTTACTGTCATTAAAAAGTATTATTAACGTTTCTTTTAAATAGTAATAAAAAGCAGTACGGTATTTAATTAATTCTACACGGTTGAACGCAGAATTTAAAAAGAAGTAACTTGTGTACATTTGCCTCCCATTCAAGAATATACGTGGTGAACAAGAAAGGACGAAACATTGATTTACAGCCGTAAATAATAGCTTGACAAAAAATACGTTTCGAACAAAAGTTTTACGGCAAATTACTTTTCACGTTTTGACATTCTTCAAATTTTATTAGACGTAGTAGATGTTTCCTCTCTTTAACTATAGAAAAGGTTCATGTGGTTGTGGCTACATAATAAAATTAAAACAAAAAAGTATTGAAGGTCTATTTTGTCGTTTTAATTAATTTTCAAATTTGGCAAATTTTAAATTAAATAACAACCATTATTTATATTCAAGTTACGAGCATCTAACTATTTTAATAACAGCTCTGCTATCTAAAGCTCCACAAAAATGTATGTGAGCTAAAGTTGAAAAGTTTAAAAAAACAACTACCAAAAAAACCTGCTACGCGTTATAATGCCTGTTTGAGAACTGGTTACATCCCTGAAAGGCGGAAGCATGGACACATATTTATGTTCCCTAAACAAGAGAAAAACGCCAAAAACTACAACAACTACAGACCGATTAACGTACTCAGCACACTTTCAAAGCTATTAGTGAAAGTGATGTATCCACTGAATCTATCATTAGCAAACAGCAACACCCAATTTGGATGTAGAAAAGCACATTTAACCAGTAATCAATAGCAAATAGTCTCGGAAAAAATTGAAAAAAGATTTTAAAAAAGTTCAATAATTAACAATATATTGTCATAGCCTTTTTTGACATTACAAAGAAAGCTTTTGACAAGGTTATGGATCGATGGACTAAAGTACATAATTCTACACGTGAACATTCGTAACTACATAAAGACCATAACTACTATTTTCTTTCATAAAAAAACGAGCAATTGCTGTAAAGATATATGGTTCCATATCGTTCTCGAAGATAAGGACTACCACAGGGAAGCGTTCTCGGCCCTATGCTCTTTAACATATATATTCACGAGATTCCACACCAAAACATCTGCAATATCACAAGTTTTGCCAATGATACGGCAATCGTACAAAATGATGATTTCGTAGTGGCTGCGGAACGACTTCAACATTTAATGGATATCATCGCTAAATGGTTCACACAATGGTGTCTAGCTATTAATTCCTCTAAATGCGCTAATCAAATTTTCACGCTCAAGGACGTTTCTAATATATTTACCACGAACACAGACACACCCTGTATTGATAAAAACTAAACTGTTAAATATCGTGGGTTGTACTTAGACTTTCGTCTGGTATGAAGCGCACACATAAATATAAAATTTAATGAAGGATACACACGGCTTTCTTAGCTCTTCCTGTTAGTTAATATGAAAACTTCTCTTCGACTGAATGTGCACTACTCTTGCACCTCCTAAGATCTCTTATCACTTATGCTTGTCCAGTTTAGAGTGCAGGCTCATATATCAATAGAAGAATCAAGTACTTCAAAACAAGGTGCTCAAAATAGCAACTGATGCTATATGGTTTGTCAGCAACCCTCAAAGCCACAATGAATATGAGATAGAGCAAATAAAAGTGTTTATATAAAGAACCACCAAGTTTTTATTAACATAAAAGTTTGCGAAAGTGTAGTGTAATATCAGCTTGGCATTAATAATATACTGCAATGATATGCGTGTGCATGTACTTACTAGAAATTTATTAATAAATAAATAAGAAATAGAATAAACACAAAACAATATCAACGTTACAAGAAAGGTTTTATTTAATAAATCAATTTCTAAATGAAGTTTTCGAAAATCAAATAAATTTTACTAAATACGATCGTCTTTCTAATAGAGATCACTTATCTTAATGTCTCCTTACTGGGATATCCTTCACTCGTGCAAACGATGAATGTCCAACTTCTACTTCACTAGTCTGCAGATTCCTCAAGTAACCACAAACACTCGCCTTTTATTTGAATCCTGCTCTGGATTGTTTTATGTTATATTAAACTTGGTTTTACCACCATCACAATTGGAAAAACTTTCTGGATCGTTTTATAGTTCTTACTGTTCTGGACCTTCCACAATTCGTTGATAATTAATTACTTATATTTTCTTCTTTTATATTCAAAATCACTTTACATTACTTTTTAAACTCGTTTTTCCTCTTTATTTTCCAGAGGATATATAAAATTCTGTCTTTATTTACAAAGACGAGTCGTAACTGATTAAAACAATCTTTCCATCTCTTTTGTATTCCTTCTTTGATTCCCATTTTTTGAACAAACAAATAAATCTCATGACCATGAGTATTCTTTTATACGTTTGTGACATTGACACTGACATCCATAATGACATTTATCGATGCACACACAAGTAAATCTAAAACTTCTTATAAATTAAACCTTTTGAACAATTCTGAACTAAATTATAATTAAAATTAACATAAATAAAAATCGTATCAATCTGATTGTGCTTTTCTTTTCTTTCAGTACAAACAAACCTCGAAATATGACAAATATAAATTATTAGAATTTATAACAAGAAATTATAGCAAAATTTAGGCAACCCTGAGTTTAAAAGTTAGAAAATCAAAATCTTAAAGTACTCACAAACCTCCAATCGCAAAATGAATTGTAGTAAGCATCCCAAAAATTGCCTTCCAGGAACTACCATATCCCAGTCAAAACATACACCTCCAAAAATCATAGCAATACACATCATGCTTAGAAGAATGTTACCTCAAGATGCGATCATAGACAATTAAGGTGTAAATTGCAGACCCCGTGGGATATTCCCTACGTATTTTTATAATAAATAATCTAATTAAGTAGATAGTGTAGCAGACCGAGAATTGAAGTAGGTACTAATTTTATGAACTATATAGCGATTGCTGTAATTTCTTTTATATATTAAATCCAGGTCCCTTGGACCTGTCTCAACTCAAGAGGAATACGGTTGCAGCTGAAATTATGCAGCCCAAGCGGCGCGCAATGTGTATTATTTTTTTAAAAGTTACCAAAACCTGAGCGACTACTTCTCCTGGACTTTCCGACACATTAGATATTGTTACTTACCATATATTCAAAAGTATTTTAATATTAACGTTTTACGCCCCAACATTGACTGCACCATTCTTATTACTGTACCGATAGCACAGCTGCACAATAGTCATATTATAATAACATACTACATGATACTGAAGCTCACGCATAAAAATAGTAATATTAACTTTATGACAATCTGAACTTTTTTGAAAAAAGATTTGTTGGAATGAAAGAAAACTAAAAATGACAATTAACCTCCTTTATTTTTGCGCCACCTAACAGTGAAGTAGTGAACTTTATACTACTACCCCTCATGAGGAATTTAGCGTAAACAAAACTTTTATCGTCTCCGCTCACTAAATGAACGGGCTTACATTTTCGATTTAAAAAAGTTCTTAAAGGCGTAAGAGAGAAATTAACGTACTAGGACACAAACCACATTGCAGCCTATCCATATTAGTTTGAGCATACAAAATGTAAAAAAAATTGTGGCCAGTTTTGGAGCAACATGTTTTTTAAATTGTCAAACCACAATTTGTTATTTATAAAAAAAATTCTTCTACATAGTGACTTGTTGCTACCCTAGGTCTATTATAGTACCAAATTGAATCCCTACTTGCTAACTCGTTTTTGAGTACAAATGCCTTGAAATCAAAATTGTCAAACATTTGTAGTAGTGGCCATGCGACTGTTAGTTAGATCAAGAAAACATTCGCTTTATCCTAGGTTTTCTATCTGATTCCGTTATACAATTTTTAAAATTCGTTTCTGAAAAAAAAATGTTACCAAAACACTTGCAACACCAGCTTCCGGTTAGGTCTTTGAAATGCTTATTCTGTCCGTATATTTTTGAACTACTTCCGCATTCCGCAGCTCAACAAAACGGAGCATTCGTTTTGGGGTAACGCGGCGTCACATATACATACCTTTTTTAAAAACATTATTTTGGGTCCCTGCAGGTTCAGCACATATGTTTCCGTCAAAATATTGAATTAGAAAATTTTCATGAAATTGGTAGTAATAGTATAGGAAAGTTTAAAAAGCTGTTGTAGGATTTAGCTAGTTCATCGGAAATGCCTATAGGCGCAGCAGTTTGTTATTGTTATAAATTCTTATCCTATTTTGAAACATGAGCAATATTATTTCTTACCTCTAATAAACAAACAAAAATGTATCATTTTAAACATAAAAAATTTTTTAATTTCATTAGATTAAATTGAGAATATATTACTGTTTATTTGTTCCGACGTCGACCTTCATTGGTATTTACAACGTCCAGTGTAAACAAGTACAAAGCATTTCTGTCTTGACTGACGGCAAATTTTATTACAACTTTACAGTGCATCTTTATCGTTAGCCATAAATAACCAAATTATAGCAACAGCCGTGGTACTAATTACAAATAATTGTCCAAAACAATCAATAAACTGAGTGAAGCTGCAAGAGGCCGCCGTAGTATTACGGTGATTAATTTTTGTCGAGAAACAAGATCCCGTCTTGTTGTTATGATGAGACAGTTAGGTATTTAGTATTGATAGGTATCAAGGAACCATGTTTTCCTCTTAGATAACTTCATGTCATTTATCATCCAAACCATGTACAACAATGTAAATTGTTGATCTGATTAACTCTAAAAATTAAAAAGAAAAACTTCGAAAAGTGTTGCACCACGTGCTTGACAATGGTTGTATACATAGCATTTAAAACTATGTGTAAAAGTAGTGCATTTATCTATCGTGTGATATTCCATGTATCTGTTACGGATAGGAACTTTTCAGTTGTTCCAGTTGCTTTTACATTAGGGCATGTTTAAACCCAAACAGATACGCTGTAGAGGGATGCTGTAAAAACTAAAGAAGAGGTGTATACTTTATTGAATGGCAATTGTATCTAAAACTGTTAGAAAATGTAGAGGGAAACGGGCAAAGTTGAAGATTTTATTGCGAGCGCTCGTTCAAAAACTGTGAATATATTATCAGAAGTAATTGTAAGTTAACAACTGCTATGCAGATTTCAGCAAAATTTTAACGTTGTTTTAACAAAGTTTGCATGTATTGTCATGGATATGTATATCAAAATTTATATGAACTCCAAACAAACGTTTTTAAACTAAAATTTACAAAGGCACCATTTAAGTAATAAATTGTATTCCATGGAAACTGCTACATATTTACTCTCTTTTACTAAAAATTCAGATAAACACGCTTCGATAACTTACTCTGGAACACTCATTTTATAAGTCCGACTACTGTAATTAATATTTTAAACCAAGAAAGCTTTTTACAAAGTCAACTCTTATTCGAGAGTTCTCAAAAGGTGAACAGAAAATTACAATTTTCAATTTTATGAGCAGATGGTGTAAACGTGTAACAACTCTGTTATTTTTCTAGAGGAAGTCATTTTGCTTAAATGTATATGTGAATTGAGATAATTGCCTTTATTGGTCGTAAAATAATCCACAGTGGATGGAAGAACGGCATAGATACTCAAAAATCAACAAAACGTCAACGTGGGAATAAGATTTAAAGAAAAGTTTACTATCACAAAAACTACATTATACAGCAGCACTCAGCAAACGTGAGTGACGTTTTACCTATATCAAAGACTAATAGTCCTTGCCTAGACCCAACAAGAAATTACAAAAAATGTCAATGCTAATCTATATGTAACAGAATTTTTGAAATATTGAAATCTCTGAAGTGTTCAAAACTTTAGGTATTGTGAAAAAATGTTAAAAAACTTACCAAAAGAGTATTTAAAAGTTTTGTAATTTCATACAGCTTGGGAGTGGCGGCAGCTTATAGGCTGAACGCTTAGCCTCTAACGCTAAAGGTCAGGGGTTCGATTCCCCGCCGCAGCCATGCAGCAATAAAAATGTATGCCACAACCTGCTACTCATATTCCCCAATCCGGTGTAGGCAGCGGTGGGGTCTTAATGCCTAAAACCTTCTCTGGTATTTAGTCGTTCGGATTCGACGTTAAATTGTAGGTCCCCCGTACTCCACGTTAGTGTTAAGGAGAGTACGTAGCAAAGGAGAGTACCAGGGCCCAGCAGTGCGGCATAAAGGCTGATTGCAACATACAGCTTGAGGTCAGGTCAGGTGAATAGGAAGAATACAAAATAGCCAGCTATAACTCCACGTCTAAAATCGCTGGTATTCTTTAAATTTAAAGAGTGAAGTCAATCAACAAAAACAGGCTAAGTAAAGAAGATTTGAAAACTGCTATTCGCCAAAACATTATGCAACAAAACTTTACATCGTTCAAAATGCGCTAAAAGGATATTGCCATACATATTCACACTTGTTTCAAAAGTTTCTATCTGTATATGTTTTGACGTTGATTTAATAAGAAAGCGAATCCCTGACGAATATCAAAAATAACAAAGAAGAGAAAACTTCAAACAAAAATGAAAGTTCCACGTAAAAATCAAAACGAGAGAATCAAATTTATATCGCTTGAAAGGATTTTTAGAAATTCACGACACTATTGTTAAAGAAGCAAAATATTAAGGAATGTGAGTACAAAATTACACATCCAGCACTATTTACTGTTTAAAGTGGCACAGAGATCGAAAAAACAATGTGTTAGTTAATTGCAAATTAGACTAATAGCATTTAGTTACTTCCGGTTACAACAGAAGTGACCTCAATAATTTTTCCTAAAGAATTTTTTATATCTTTATAATGTATTCTGATAGAGCATTAAATTCTATATTCAGTACTGTTTAAAAGTTACTAAAAAAGTTAAATGGTTACCTGGTACCAAATGTACAAGTAAAAATTTAAATAGGCCATGAGTTTCATATTTAAGTCTGCTAAAGCTTTTTCGAAACAGGCAGTGCAGTTGTTAAAAAACATTCAATGGCAAATGGTCTTTGCTGAAACATTTCAGATTGTTTAGGTGCCAGTTGTCAAAACAAAAAGTAAATTTAAGCCATTTCCGCGGGTTTACTTAAGTCTACTTTTCAGGACCACTTGGTTCTTATGTCTCACTGCTTCTTTTATTTCGCGTTTCATATTTTAAGTCTCTTTCTGTTTCTTTTGGTTCTACTTTCAAGGGCTTTTAAAGCCGCCTTTTCTATTAGTGCGTTTAGACTTGTATATTCTTTTTCTATATCGTTACTACTTGTTTTTCTTATTCTATTATCTTTGTCTGGTAGAAAGGGCCTAAATCACATGCTTTCCGGGACAACTGTTCGGCTGAGAAACACATGAGAGAAGTCGGTGTCTCATTTCAACGCTAAGGGTCAGGGCTGCAATTTGCATGCCATGCATAGCGCAAAGATGATAAGAAACAAAAACACTCAAAAAGCAACCGTGAACTTTTAATACAGGTAAACAGTTTTAATATACATCATATTATTGTATTGCAGTATTAATCGGTCATAAATACAAAGAAAGATACAATCCTATGAATGGATGTCCAAAACATTAATCACATGTGTATATGCATCTGAGTAAGGCAGAAAAGCTAAAACACATGAACGGCTAACAGACATTAAATTACAAAAAGTTCATTTTATAGACATAAAATAACCTGGCCAGATTAAGAGCATACAAGCATTATCGAGTATTTCCTGGCACAAGAGTATACCTACTTGAAGACATCTACAGGGATCACTATATGGTATAGAAAATATAATGATAAAGAAAGTCCGCTAGAAAACTTGCACAAAAAAAAAGAAATGAAGAAAAGCAAACCCATGAAAAATCTTACAAAATACCAGCGAAAAGTAACTGAATATGAAAAACAAGTGGTAACGATACGGAAAAAGAATATACAAGTTTAAAAACAATAATGGAAGCAGTGGCTTTTAAAGCCCTTGGAAATAAAATCAAAAACAACTGAAGATATGAACCGCTGTGAGAAATAAAAACCAAGTAATTTTGAAAAGTAGACCTAAATAAATCCCCGAAAATCGTATTACCCCTCTACTAGTTAAATGGTTACCTGATTTAACTTTTTCAGTAACTTTTATGTATTACTCAATAAAGAATTTAATGCTCCATTACAACACATCCTAAAAAATAAAATGTTATTTAAGAAAAACAGTTGATGTAACATCCATGGTGTACCTTGTTTCGTTATCACCCTGTAGAGTGAGGTTGAACAAGAAAAAAAAGAAGCATCAGCAAAAGTTGCAAAATTAATTAACCAGGTGCTTTATTGCCAGACAGTTGTCCCAGAAAAAAAGAAAAAAAAAGTTTTATGATTTAAGCTCGTTTGGCTTCGAAAAAAAACGATGACTTCGATATCCATATGAACAATTAACAACTTGAAAGCGGTTGCTCTAAGAAAAAAATTAATTAATAAATTGAGCTGTTTATACGCGATATGTAAGATACTTTTGGTAGTTTTGCTTGAAGTTATACTATTGATATACATTTATCAGCGCGGGAAGTCTATTTTCCGAAAACAATGCTCCATCTCAGATTTTTTTATTGACATGTAGGTACAGAAATATGCGTATGTTGGCTGATAACTGTTTTGACGTGCCGAAAAAAAATTTGACTCATAATTTCATGGTCGTAAGACTGCGGCGTTCAGGGACAGAAAAGGTGAGAAGAAGAAGTTTATTCTCCAGCGAGTCCTCTAAATAAGCACGTTACATAAAAAGTTTAGGAAAATCATCATTTGGAAAACATATCAAAAATAATAAATCTTGAAAAAGAAGCATATAATTATTTGCTTCTAACGAGAACGTTTTTTTCTTAAATTCCGCGTACGGTAATGGTAGTAACCAGAATGTTGTCGGTTTGGTACAGCGTACGTCAATATTTTAATCGGTATCCATTATAAACACGACTTTTTTATCTGATTATTAACTATAGCAGTCGACTCTCCCAATAACGGCACCGATGTTCGTAACGCAGCATCCGGGCCAACCTATCGGCAATTAATCTAAATTGAACCGGACAGACAATCCCAATTAATAGATAGATATCCGTCAATCGTGCGCTCTCTCTTTTACAACACAGCTCCTTCCAGCTTAGCAGTGCGCCCAGAGTCAGTTGCATTCTTTGCAACACTAATTAATTATTACGCTTTACGAGTAAGCTCCAGCACGGTTCATTTATTTGATAATGAAGGCGTTCTGAAACCATTAGCACCTTCAGATCATCAATTCGATCGATCATATCCATAAAAACTACAGAATTTCGACTAAAAACCAGGAAACCCAATCATCACACGCGCTTCATAAAGGAAAAAAGACTCATATCGTGCGTGCGTTAACGTCTATTAAGTTTCAAAATGATTGGAATTTTACTGGCACACAAAAATATTGATATATCATAAAGAAGTTAAGCGGGAAAGATGCCAGTAGCTAAATGCCTTCACAGTTTAAGTTACGCTCGGGTGGGTCGTTGCCCGCAGATTTGTGGGTCGGGGGAGTGCAGACAAGATGTTTTCAGATGATTGATATTCATATGTCCTGCACAAGATGAAAGAAAGTGTGATAAGACAGTGGGGTGTCATGTATTAACATACAGATTGTATACGGGAATCAGAAAAGCAAGCGTTTACAAATCGTAAGAGTGATAGCCGCTACTTTGTTTTAAACGACATAAATACATATTTTTCAAAGTGGTTGTTGGTAGAACGTAAAACGATCTTGTTCGCAAATACCGTCATTGTTATTTTATCGCGTTAATATTTAGTACGACATTCCCCCCTCAATCTCAATATTTCCGGGCAGCTGGTTTCTGGTATACTGCAAACTAGGTATATGTATAAAACTTTGGATGTTGGTCTCCTTTATCGTTTTGTAGGACGTTTTTAGTTTACCGGTTTAGTAAATGACCAAAAAACGGTTAAGGAGGTTCGTTATAGCCAAAATAATCAAGTACTGTTCAATGTTTTCACACATTCGACTTTGCTAATAAAAAAGTATTATGCACATAACACATAAACATTAGATAAATACAATATCTTATTCTTCTATATATTAAATCGGAATCCCTTCCGTGTCTTAGCTTTTACTGCCGTTGGACCCGACGCGACGCATCGATTACGTAGAGCGCATAGTTGCATGTGCTAATGGCTGCTAGACCACGACAGTTACAGATATTAATTAACCAATAGATTTATAGGGTGAGCTTGGCCGACTGTGCAACGAGCATTCATTTTCGATGGGTAATCACAGCCAGCGCACGCGTGCAGACGTGAACAAATCAGTAAACAAATAAAACACGTAGTTAATGCCCCTGTTTCAATTAACATAAAAACAGAAAAACGTTTTTAAGATGCTTTATTAGTGACACTTATCAAGTTAGCATTCCTGTACGAACAGCAACTTCAAAAAACCAAAAAGAAGCATCAGTTGAGGGCACCTCCCATAATTTTATTTTATTCATGTATCTTTATTTTTTACAAATATTCATAGGGCGAGTATAAAATATAAAACAAATTCATATAATAACTTTTAATAAAAAAAAACAATTCATATAATAGTAAAACAAATTACACTGAGAAAATTATTAAAATTCTTATTACTGTACGAATAGTGCCGTAACTTCAGAAAATCTGCAGCAATTGCAAGTCTCTTCCTTGCTCATTTTATTTTATTTTTTGCTGACATCACTCAAACGGATGCAGAGATATATTAATAATTCATCGAGTAGAATAGCTTTAAAAACAATATGGGCTATTTGAGATAAATCCAACTCTATTTCGAACTCTATCTTAAAACTGGCAACCCAAATCGATTTTGCAAACATACAGCTGTGATGTACGTAACCTTGCTGATCCAACTGATGTGAAAGCCGAAGTTTTATTTAAGTAAATATGTTCAGATTTATTAAATATTAGAAGGTTTGAAATAAATGGTTCTGCATTTATAAAGATCTATAATGATTTATTCAATTGTAGACTATTTAAATTACATGTTTTAAGGATTTACTCAAAGCGATAAGAAATTATTAAAATACAAAAAGATTAAGAATTAACATTCAAGGACTTATTTCCATTTCTAATGATTTATTAACATATGAATCATAAGCTACAGGTTTGTGTGTATACTAGGTATAAGAAACATTTGAATATCTACATACTAAATCCGGAACTGTCTCAACTTTTGTCAACGACGAGCTCTTACATCTCGACACAGTTTATTTATTATTTTAAGCGAATCCTTGTGTAACTATTTGCTGGGGCGACGCGGCAGTTACAAGTTATCGAAAAATAAGTGGGGCGAAGGTCACGGGTGCAGCTAGTTAACAAATAAATGCAGTGAATCTCTAAATTCAAAATAATAATTAAAAGTACTAATATTATACGTACAATACGCAAAACAAGCCTGTATAATAATTTTTTATTTAGAAAAAGAAACATTTCATCGCCAGCAAATTTTTGTTAGACTTACTACCTTCCGATCTAAACAATTATCTTGTTAACATCAAGTCGAGGGATAAACCGCGAGTGGAAGTGGGTGTACAAGGTAGTGGAAGTACGGTGAAAATACGTGGAAGTACGTGGAAGTAAGGCGGAAGTACGGTGGAAGTACGTGGAAGTACGTGGAAGTAAGGTGACAGTAAGGTGGAAAAAGGGTGGAAGTAAGTTAGAAGTACGTGGAAATAAGTGGAAGTGTGTGGAACTACGTGAAAGTACGCTGAACTACAAGTGGAAGTAGGTGTACAGTTTTTAAGCGCGGTTTGCCCCTCACATCAAGTACATGCTGCTCAAAATTACAGACAATAGTTGGAAATTTCAAAGATGAGATTTGACAACAAACTTTTAATTTTTTTCAATATGACATAACATTTACCTTTTACAAAAGTATGGGCCAAGAAATGCCTGGTAGTAAAAGTATTGGAAATGTTTCATCAAATAGCCCTTGGTAAGAGTTTTCCTTCTATTGCCAATAGCTTTCAATATTGAAAGTTTTTAAATGCATAGAGTAGCCCATTCTCATCGCAAACATTTTTGAACAAAAATTTAAAAAATGAATTTGATCAGTTATTTAAAAACTAAAATACTCAGCTCTTTCCAATTGAAAATGACCATTTTATATTGGAAGCACACCGTGTTCTAAATAAGATTTGTGGGGCATTAAACGTATTTCATGGGTTGCAGAGAAATAAAAGCAAGTCGTATAAATTTGTCTTGATCCTTTAAATTGCCGGAATTAAATGTAATGTTGCTCTCAAATTTTTATAGCCGGCATTTTTCAACCTGAAGGCGTATGCATATCGCCATTCTCCTAAACAATATATTTTAATAATCGCAGAGGTTTGGAAAAAGAGCCAAATAAAATTTTAAAATAAGTGTCAAATAATTCAATTAATTCGTAGAAAACGGCAAAAAGATTCATAAAACATCCTACTTTATTAAACCTTCACAAGTTTTAAATAATCTATTCCTGGTTGCTAAAAAAAATGTTATTTGATCATGAACTTCACAACCTTCATTTACGACCGACGCAGAGGATGACGAAACGAACATATGTATGGTTTCCGTATTACACATACAACAGCAAGTTTGCTGGGGGTGAACAAAAAAAAACGCATACCTATAAATTTAAATACAATTCAGTAATGAAGAAAATGGAGAACTATAACAGCTCTCAATAAAAAAAAGTCTATTGTTAATGAACATTAAGAACGAAATTTTTATACAAATGAAACATTAAATTATTAAAAAGAAACTCCAACTGCCTATAATAAATATGACTCTAAAAATGTAAAAGTTAGTAGAAATTACATAAATGCCCATATGTTTTTTAAAATTCGTATAAAACGACTGTTGATAGCAATGATAGCGTAATAACAGTCAATGCCACTTAACCAACAATGACAACGAATCGGCGAATTATATTTTTGGGGATGCGTGGTCCTGCGACGTAGGAAATAGCATTGGCTAGATACTATATAATACAGCGAGGTCGTAAAATGTCACCCCCCTCCTAACTACCTTCTGAACGGCTTGATGTGAAGCTATAAAACTTGGGTTGTTATAATTGGCGAACAAATACTATTTTTTGAAAAACAAATGCCGACTTAAATTCTCAAAACAACGACAAGACTTCATGTTGAATAAAAATATAAAATAGCACGGGGAGTTAAGTCACCCCTCATTTGAAAGGTCTCGTGCAGTAGAGTATAATTCTACATTTTGGGAAAATTTTATCGATTTAAAAACAAATGACAGGCTTCCAAATTATCTGTTTCTGATATTAAACAAAACACTAAAAAATGAAGTAAGCGAAACAACAGAAGTATAAACAACGGAAATAATTATTCTTCCTATTCTGTCACTATTCTTTGAAAAACAAATGTTGTCTTATATTTTCAAAGGGGCGCCAGGAAGTCATTTAAAAAAAACCTTAAATAGCACGGGGGTCGAGTGACTTCTCATTTGATAGGTTTCTTCGAGTAGAGTATAATCCCAGATTTTAGGAAAATGTTATCGATTAAAATACAAATGACAACATTCTAACACATAAATTAACAACACTGGTTTTATACCAAATTGTCTCCGATTTGAACACTTGAAATTCAAACAATATCTGAATTAAATAACAGAATAGAAAGAATAATTATTTCAATTGTTTAAACTTCTCTTGTTTTGCCTACTAAATGTTTTTATTGTTTTGTTTAATATCAGAAAGAGATAATTTGGAAGCTTGTCATTTGTTTTTAAATCGATAAAATTTCCCCAAAACCTAGAATTATACTCTACTTAAAGATACCTTTAAAATGAGGGGTCACTCGCCCCCGTGACATTTAAGTCGGTGCTTTTCAAAAAATACTATTTGTTCTCCAATAATACTAACACAAATTTTGTAGCTTCGCACTAAGCCGTTCAAAAGTTAGTAGGGGGAGGGAGCATTTTACGACCTCAATATATAATAAAAATTTTCTGAAAACTCAAAAATGTCTTTTCTTGGGGTTCCTCTCACTATTATGACAATATTAATGTTTTCAATATCCAAAGTGTAAAGGCAAAACCTTAAAATTACAAGTTTTTTAATAATATCCAATCATCGAAGACTTAAAACATTTTTTTTACTCCCATGTATTAATTTACTTATTAAGTGTGCGCTGCCTATACTATAATGATTTCCATTTCGATACAGATTTTCATTATGAAATGACCCAAACCGACCAATAGCAGCAGAACATTGTTTTTGGTCCCCATAGTTGCAAGAGTTGTTGACAGTTTCGAGTTTTTATTAAGTATAATGTTCAAATACATTTTTTTAATGAATATTTTTTTTGAGAAAGACTCTTATATAATGGGTATTAATAAACGCTCGTTTGAATCTCACTCGTGTAATAATAGCTATCATTATAGATTCGTCGCATAATATACTATTATTATAACAAATATTTCACTAACATTGTAATATGCGAATAGCAGCCATTTAATTTTAGGCTCTTAATAAATCGCACCGTGACTGAGCGCGATAATACTTTTTTAGATAGCTCCGGTGTTATCACTGTTATCACCATAGCAATCACATCAACAACGTTTTGTTTTATTTTTGCCTTTAAGAATTAAATAAAGCGCTTGCACGGCAGTAAATAACAAATAATAATGTCAACTGAGTGTTCTATTCAGTTCGTGGAATATTCTAAAACATTCCACTCGTGAATTAAAAATTTAATATAGTTTTGTCTTTCATTGACCAACTTAATTGTGTTGATGCAAGGCAATACCCCTCCTTCTTAAAAGGATAATTTTTAATTCACTTGTGGTATTGCTGTTGAATATTCCACTCGCATGGTAACAGCCAATGGCAGCCGTTTATTTTGAGGCTCTTGACCAATTACACCCTGACTACCGACGATAATACTTTTTTTAGGAAACTCCGGTGTTATCGGTGTTGTATAACCATAGCAACACAACCTTGGATTACTATCTATCTATTTATATAAAAGTGAATGTTTGTATGTATGTTCCCTATAGACTCCGGAACTACTCTGCCGATTGAGCTCAAACTTTGACACAAAGTGTGTTTTGAGGAGAGGAAGATTTTAGAAGGTCATTTTTTTACAAAAAATGAACCCGCTAGGTGGGGCTGGCGATATTTACGAAAATGTGTATTTATTGTCTGATTTCGCTTTATCGAGGCGTAGCAACGCACGCCGGGTATTAGCTAGTTGGTAATAAGTGTAAGTTCAACTCAAAAGGTGGGAAATGCTTACGGTATTTTTTCAATTTTTATTTTAATGCAATTGTTTGTCATTAACTCATTAATGACTATGCTACTTATCAGAAAAAGTTGGGAACGCGATTATGGACTTGTTTGGAGAGAAACCAAATAATTTAATACTTGAACGAGTCAATCAATACGTCGACTATTTAATGAATACGTACATCGGACATACAAGTAGACTTTTCGATTTGTATCCCGAATGAAGCCATTACAGCATCCACTGGTACGACAAACGCATGCGAGTGCTTTCTTCCGAAGCTAAATGAGTCATTTTACGCTGTACATTCGAGGCAGTATTTGTTTTTAGAATAATTACAAGAATTTCAAATTTTATTATTGTAATTAGATCAAAATACAAAGTATTCATATTACAGCTAAAACAAATAAGAAATTGAAGAAACATCTATATTGAAACTACTATTAACTAGATAAATTGAATAACCAAATTATAACAATACGGTACTTAAACGTAAAGCGCGTATCGTATAAGTGAAATCTCGCAAATATTTACAATTATTACGTACGTACATTGTTTATAATGCCATGTACAATATGTTTCCAATTAACAGTTTCTTTAAAACAAAATATATTTTAAATCTTAGTGCGGAATTTTCCTGGAGTATTTTAAAGTTTTAAATTAATTCATACAGAAATTACATGTGGGACGTTATCAGGGCGGGGTACTTGATGCGAAAAATACCAATGGCCGAAACAATCTGATAAACTAAAATCAAAATTAATAAAACTTCATTATCGTCTTATCGAAGTCAGCGACAACTTCATTTCGTCTGCAGTCATATTATGCTACCGCTAATTTTACAATTTTCAGATGATTCCAATACCCCTGATCCTGTATCTGGCCAGTAAGAAAAAGAATCCTGAGCAGCAATCTTGCAGTCGGAACTGTGCATTATCAACAATCGGCGGGTGAAACCGGGCAACGGGCAAAACGGAATGCAGTTGATGGTCAGACCGATACAAACATCCCGATCTGTGTCGGTAGCAGATACGATCACAAGAAGCTACCGATATCGTATGGGGCGCTGTCAACGGCCAGTCCAACATATAGACAGATGGCATCCTACACAGTTTATAACAAGGTTGCCGCCGCGTTCAACTCATAAATTAATTTTTCTGATTATTTAATGACAGCGCGTCTGAAGGGAAGTAAACACCAAATTCATTTTGCATCATCATTTTGTGCTATAGAACCCTTACTTAATGGAAGAAACAAACATTTAAACTTTTTCAACGTTTGCAACGTTCAAAATTAAAAATACAACAAAAATGCAAGAATTTACAGCAATGTCACATAACAATAGACACTCTTTTTTTTAAGATATGATCAACGTCAGCAAATGGAAATTTTTTCCGCTATTTATCAAAAAAAAAGTGTTTTATGGAGATTTTAGAACAGCAAGTTAATCTTTCTATTCTCGATGTAAATGTAAATAAAGCTAGTACCTATCTATCTACCTTACAATTTGTAAAGGAAATCTCATTATAAGATAAACCATCTTCTCGTAATTTTTCAAGTAACTCATCCGGTCTCCCTAGTAATGTTAGAAAATTTACACGGCCCATAAGGCGCTCAATGTACAGAACTAAATCGGCGATGTATGTTCTAGTATTCAGCCCTACGGTGGAAGCCAGGACATCGACGTAACTTTGTAATTACTCGCGCATTAAACTGACGTCTTCGGAGCGCCTAAATGACTTACAGCAACCACTAGGGATTGCGTAGTTACATTTCTATTTAGTCTTCAAATTGAGTTGCTCAACTCGCCAAAGTTCTTGAATAAGTTTGTTAGTTCAGATGTTTGTGGTATAATTTTGCAGTTGGGGCCACAACTTATGCGAGAAATTGTTACGCTGCTCATAGTTATACTTAATTAGGCACGAACATTACATTGCACCATGTATTTATACAAATTCGTCAGCTAGGTAAATATATATAAAATATATAAAAATCCTTAAAGTCTTACAAGCCTTACTACACTAGTAAAATTAGAATATTTTTAGCATGTTCAAATTTATACTCCGCAAGTCGTGATTTATCGATCTACCTGATGCTTAGAACGCCTATAAGATTATGAGGCTGGTTCAAATAAAAGCGATTTTCAGAGAGTTACAATGTATTTAATCCAAATTTTACAGAAGTAAGCTATCACTTCTTAACGTAGTCTGTCTGGCTCCCTGTCAACACGTTACAAGAAACACGCTACCGCGACCGCCGGGAAAAAATCCGGTTGCTTGCATTACCACAAACGCACAAAATGTATAACGTCTTCATAATTTCCAAAATGACACGCGTCGAATGCCCTTTAAAAAGGGCCAACTTTCATCACCGGTTACTGTCCTATTTAAAAATGCTTCTCCTTCCGTATCATAGGTTTCGACCGTTCATTTGGAAATTTTTTTTAATAATTTGCTTGTTTTATAATATAAGCCTTTTTATAGCTTTGATAATTAAGTAATGACCCAATTGGCTTGTCCTGAATGCATTGCATCTCGTCCACTTTAAAACTTTGCACCGACTTCACTTGTTATCACTTAGCTTCAGCGTAAAGTGTACGCAATGTTTTGTATATTTCCAATAAAGTAGTACCAATTGAAAGTCTAACCAAAGTGATAGTATTTCTACTTTTGCGCAAGTCGATAGCGTAGCCATCATAAAAATTATGACGGCAAATTAAAAGAAATGGTTTTCAAAACGCAATTTATCGATATGCATCGATAACTTGATCTTATATCTAGGTAACTATACGGACTTCTATTTTTATTCATTTTTACTAGGTACTTGCAACCTCAAAATCACTTTCATTTAAACCTCAAAATCACTTTCATTTAAACCAGCCTCATATAATTGTAGTAAAAGTTCCACAAAATTTCAAGTTAAAACAAGAAACTGATCGTGACCGACCTTTGCAGAGCGAAGTTCGTTCGTGTGTTATGCTAGTGAATGTAAATTTAGCCTTAATCAATATTCATTAATACTGTGTTAGCGCATCAACGACATCGGATATCAACGTCCAACATATACAATACCTATACAGATGGGAAAGCAGAGCCTCGCCGCTTGTCACACGTGGCGCAATATAGACATGCAGATAACCCTTTTCTAGCTAACCAGAATTTAACCTCTGTCTTCAGGGATACACAAAATATGACTCTTAACATCACTTCCAATATTTTAAAAGATGTAACTCAGACTACTGGGTTACAATCAAGCTCATTGAACTCTGATAGCACATTAAATACACCTAAACTTACAGCTTATGCTACCCTCACCAATATAAACAAAATTCATACTTAAATCAGGCAATAATATTAAGTACTGCAGAAGGTATTAATTTGAGAAATTACATACTAGCTGTAGGAAATATCACAGGTCGAAAAAATACCGTATTCGCATCAAGAATCTCTAGCAATCGTATATGCATTTACTTACCTTCTATAGAAATAGTAGACAGATTGTGCTAAACATATACTACTATTAAAATCGCAGAACACCAAATATCAGTAAAACAATACTACGGCTTTTTCTTTTAAACAATGACAATTTAGGCGGTTTACCCAAGGTTCTGAGCAGGTTAATAACCATACAAAAGCAAACGTATATATGCTGGTAGATGAATAGCGGTAAGTCAATTAATGTTTTTAAGTTACGCCGCCAGAAACGCTTACCTTTGCCAGAACTATAGTCTGTCCCTTCACATATATTTGATTATATAAGTGCTCATTTGTGAAATTTAATTTTTTTGAGTAATGCTGTTACGTAACAATATCGTTGTTGCTATGGTATGGGCCATTGGATTGCTTATAAACACGGCAATAACAACTTTGTTAAATAACAACATTGCTAAAAATCAGACGAAATTCCACCGAATGTAATTTTAACAGCATATTCCTAGAACGTTAAAAAAATTTGCCAATTCTTTTGTTGTAAAGTTGTCAACGTTCCCGTTTATCTATATCTTCTATATATTAAAACCGGAGCCCTTTCCTCTGTCTCAGCTTTTAGTGATGGGAAATCGACGCCACCAAAACCCACATAGTTAGGCGCCGCTTACAGAAAGCACAAATTCCCTTACGCAATAGGTCGCTACGTTATGCCATAGAAACAGGATTCTACGGTGTGCAGTATTCAGTTGCGATACTGTAACATAATCTATTGATACCTCAATACGCAGAGACGCGAAGAACAATGCAGCGCTTCTCGCCCACAAGACAGTACTTGAATTCAACAAGTTGCAAAGAGTTGGTGTTAAAGATACAGAGCCCTGCGCGGTGACTTTAATGTAATAATCATGTTTTACTAAGACCAGCAACCTTATTATCAAAAATATATTTCGCAATACAAAATATTTCGTAACACAGAGAAACGCTAAATCCTCTCAAGATCCCAGGCTGCCACAGTCCCAGATGCCACGTCGGCGGTAGCACGAGATAGACCAAACATTACGTTCTCCGAAATGCAGTCGCACCAATAACATGCGACAAAAAAAAAGAGTTTGCTTATGCGGGTCATTTACGGTGTACGGTGAAAAAAGTTCGAGAACAAAATCGCTAGGAAAAACATGGATGGAAGTAACACCGCCGACAAACATTATCTGAAAACACGATCCGGTAAAGACATGTTCCAGTAAAAACATTGCCCATAAAAAATAAAGGCAAATAGTTTCCCGGCGAAAACAACCACCAAAAAACAACCCCTAAACAAAAACACATTTATTTTCTTGCTGGTGGATCACTGCAAAATTAAGAACGAGCTCTCCCTAAAAAACATACAAGTTTTTTTCTAGCTGATCGATTTATATGAATAAGGACGGATTTTATTGGGGAAACGCAATTGTCTAACTATATTTCTTTAGTGCAAACTTGTTAGTTCGAAAAACAGTTTGAAAATCATTAGGGTACTACCCTGGAAATGAGAAAAAGTGCTACAGAATCGTTTCTAGGGCTAAGATTGAAATTTTTTCGAAAGATACTTTTTCTGGAGATTTTACGAAAATTTTTCTTTCTTAAACGTTTATTCCGGGGCTGTTTTTACCGAGCTTTTTTCGATTTTTTCCGAATTTTTTTTAAGATTTTCTTTCCGGGGACAGCTTTCGTTCCCAAGACCGACTCGGCGAAGGAAACATTCAGAGAGCCGAACGCCGATTAAAAGTCACGAAAAAAATAAGGGGCGTAGCATAATGGAATTAGAACACTTAAAATAACAAGATATCCGTATTTCTGCACCATGTTTAAATTAAAAACAACATACTAAAATATGTACCGTTATTATTAGGCATATTTGTTAATTAATAATTTTATTGTAAGTAGTCACTATGCTGATTATAAATCGATATCTGAATTTTATTACCCAAAACGTTTATTCACACATTCAGCTATAAACTGTGCAGTTACTGAATAAAATATTACCTTTCTCTGTATAATTTATTTATATACACCTTTTGTCACCGGAATAAATTAACGCCAGGTTTAATTTTAGAAACAAATGTTGGACATCCAGGGTTATTGATAAAACCCAAACCTTACAACGTCCAACTGTCATAGTTTAACAAAGAGATGATTTTTTATCTACCCGAAACGAGAAGAGTAATGATTAACACCTCGAACAAATAAATAATAATGCTACGAATGTTTGCGATTAAATATATTGATAAAATACACGATTTACTTTCGACAGTGATTGATTTCGAAGCTTCTGACTTCAGAACGTCCATTTAATTAACGCCTTCGACACACGCTAACGTAATGTAACAACGGTTTGGAATACTTAATTATTACTTTTTTCTACGCCAGTCGAGCGCCTCATAATTTAATGGTGTATTTGAACTACGTGACAAAAGCTAAATTAGATTCTACAAGAGCTAAACATTCTTTAGGTGCAATTTAATACATAATTAATAGCGTGACAGTATTTAAATTTTAAACAGTAATTTTAACTGCCACCTGTCGACAAATATTTTAACAGCTAGTGAATATATCCTATTTTCACTTATAGTATAAAAATACTGCCGTTAATTATCAATAAACACGTATGTATGTATGCATGTATGCATTTGGAGATTTTACATTTCACTTAGTAATGGTATTTTTACGGAAATCAAATACCTGACAAGTTGCATATTAATACAAAATCTGTTACATTATCAATTTAGTTTTTTGAATTTGAATTTTGTTGCTAAGCATTATTTAGACGTTTTATATTATTTGTGTATTTGTACAGCAGTTGCTTTGTAAGAGAACCGCTCCAAACAATGAAACTTTTACATTTAGAAACGAAATAATGGCATCTTTATATTGGATAAACAAGGTATATGTCCTCTTTATTTTACTTATAAAGATAAAAAACCATAACAGGAAGTTATTTCAACACTTACCGAAAATTATAAGAAAATTATTTTTTCAATGGCAATAAGTAACTCTTTTACTTAGAAAGATGCAACGTTAACTTGGTTTTAGGATAAGGCCGAGTGTAAGATTAACTTACGAAATTAGGCACTAAATGATTATTTCGTGTTGTGATGATGCCTACCTAATGGGAGTTCATTTTTGTATCACAGCAAGAAGACATGTACATTGTATAAGAGTCGATAGAAAAGTTGAGGCTAGAGAAAGAATTGCATTTAAAAGTAGTAACTTTCAATATTACAATTTGCTTTCGGCTTAGACCGCGTCGTCATTTGAGAATTACATGCAACATAATGAGGTAAGGACTGACCGATAGTTGTTCGCGGGCCCTGTCTGCCTAAACAGGGCCGTGTGCTTAGATTACTTAAACCTTAGGGCGGACAAGGATTTGATCTTAATGTATTTTGTTTGTCAGAACAAGAATACTTAATCGGCTTATGCCTGTTAGCCGTTTCTGAACCCATAAAAACTAACGTTTCGCAAGACATTGCAGCTTGCATCTTCAGAATGATTAGAGCACTGGAGTGCAGCGGGGGTTCCATGTAAGAGTGGAATACTAAAATTAAGTTTTTTTAAATATAACACTTTGTACATTTTTGCACTTTCGTTTTCGCCTTTTAATTGCCTTTCTGAATATGTTTTGGTTTTGAAATTCCGTTGCGGCATTGCCAAGTTAATCAAATATTTGCAAAAACAAAAAATAAACCAGTGTCAATGTCTTCTATGCAATTACCTGATTGTTTGCTTACAATCTCTCTTTCTCGAAAACCGTTGGATTTATATCAACCATTATTTAATAAAATGTATAGGGCGCAGAAATCTCGAACCAACTATATAAAAATATACAGGGTGTATCATTAAGTAAGCGCGTTATGAGACATGAGTTAAGAATATTTGCAGTGCTGCAACACACACCTTGTATAACAAAACTTAACTTTAAAACATCTGGAGGATACAATGGTCTTGCACAGGTTTAATAGAAGAAGTTTGTTAAATCTTAGAAAATACGACTGCTGCAGATTTTATTAGTGAGGTCTGAAAATGTCAAATTTTTCGGAAATACTTAAATTAGCTTGCAATGCCACAACTGAATTTCAAAACCAAAACATATTCAGAAACACAATTAAAAAGAAATGAGAATATGCAAACAATTGTAGCGTGTTCCATTGAAAAAAAAACTAAGTTTGGTATCGTCACTTTCTTACTTTTTTTGTATATATCAACAATAATTTTAACATGTGGCCCAGTTAGTTCCCTAAAACATTTATTCCAAACATTTTTTTGTATTTTAAATAGTAAAGGAGATATCGACCACTGCTGCGTTGTTGACTCATCCTATAAATATCGCTCAAAATCTCGCAACCCCATTTTTACTTTCCCATACCTTCGGTATAAGGAAGTATAAATTGCATGAAAATTTTCGAAATCTAGATTTTAACGGAAATACACGTTTTGAAGCTCCAAGAACCCAAAAAAGTGTTTTTAAAAAGTCTGTCTGTGGGTGGGTGGGTGGGTGGAAGGGTGTGACGCCTCTAAAGGCGAAAGTACTGACTGATTTTGATGAAATTGTAAAACAAGAGGTATATCGAAAATAGTATGTTCTGCCTAATCTTTTCCAAAAATTTCAAAACCGGATGAGAAAGTTAGACATGTTTGTTGGGTAGCACGTTTTCCCAAATTTTACTCTGACGCCATCCAAAAATTTTTGAAAAATTTGAAATTGACTAATTATTTATTCAAAAACGCAAAAGCCGATCGTTATAAACTTCTATCAGTTCGATAGACTATTTGAAGTACTTTATTAGGGTCAGCAAGAATGTTCAACTATTCAAAAATTAAGAAAAAAAACGATACTTTTTAATATCAACAACGCGTTTTTTGGCAGCTACGAATATTTGAACTATGCCTATCAGTAAGCTCTAGTTAAAAAGCATATTTTTCATTCTTTGCACATTTTTGATAACTCTTTAAATATACCATGTATATCTCTTTTTAGTCCGAAATCCGAAGCGCATCCAATCAGCTGTAGGGCGGGGGTTCCTTTCTTACAATTTTATACGGTATGCGACACCGTAGAGTTGCTTTAAAATGGCAGCCGCTACAACTTTTTGAAAATCTGGACCATTTACTCAAAAATTAGTCGTCTGCCAATAGCCAAAAGATATATCACGTATCTTGCTACTAAGCATTTAAGCAACAATGCGATCTATCGTCAGACCGATATAAGCCACAGAAGTTATCATCGTTTACCAGATCTAGAATCTTGAAATAAACCACCATATAAATTTATTACAAAGAAAGAAATCCTGTCTATCGATGATACATTAAGATAAATTTTGTTTATGTCACAGTACTAGAACTTTGATTGTCGAACCAATTAACGGTCGTCAAATAGATTGACAACCGTTAATTAGTGACATAGAATAGCATTAACACGAGTTAAATAAAACATTTCCGATTGCCTGTTTATATCCACTTGTACTTCACCTGGATAATATTACAAGATGTTTTAATGAAGCATAATGGCAAATTTACCGCTAATTTAAAGATTAAAATTGTCAACGAATGACCAATTTGCACCAAACTTTCTAATAGTTTTAATTTATAGTAAATGAATAAAGCTATAAAACAGTCTACAGCTAAAATTAATTTTATGCCTGCACTGTTATATTATTTGATGCATAAAAATGTATTACAAATACGGTTAATGAGCGTTGATCAAGATAACTCTTGCTACTGCATGTTAAAATGCTAATTGTAGAAGATAATGCGACAGTTAGACAATTAAAAATAGTATATTATACACCAAGGTAGAAAAGTCTACTATTATAGCCTGAGGGCTAAGGTTAGGCGTGTAGCGCCGAGGGATGTAAAGCCCGAGGGCTATAAGACTTTTCTACCGAGGCGTATATACTTTTTTTTCACTACTAGTGATATAATACCCTTATAATTGTCGAAAAATGACTATTTTAACTTAAATCCCTGTTTATTTCAAATTATAAAACAAATGACAGTTTATTGTTTTGTTGACATGACAGTTGTTTGAAAATTGTTAAATCATCATTGGTATTCAAAAACATTGTTTTTAAGAACTGGTTTCATCTAAACTACTGAAATTATTAACAATTTTCTCTTTTCTTACTTTGTGTGGTTGTATTATAGGCGAAATTGATATTGACAGAGTTGTCATTTATTACGGCGCGAAAAACGTATATTCAAATACACCAAAGTTTTTAAAATTAAATTAATTTATTTAAACAACTATTTTATGCATAAAATACCATTAAATAGAATCTCCCCATTATATTAAATGGTGCTATGAAACGTTCTCTTTAAAACTGTCACAGGATTATCAAAAAATAAAAATTTGTTCATTATTTACCAGTGGTTAATAATGAAAAATTAGTTACCTGTCAGTGAGCAAAGGTAGAGAAATTGAATTTCACAGCATTCTATTATGTGTCAAAATGCTACGCCATATTACTAGTAGTGAAAAAAAAACATCTTTATTCATAGATTAACCATTCCTGGACATACTGCACATGACAATTTTCAAACAGTGTTACACTGATTATTCCAGCTCAGCACACTAAGCGTTATTGCATGGGTCTAGTATGTATCCCACCCCAAGAATCCCCAACTTAAGTATATAAGCCAACTCTCGTTGCTCCAATTTTTTTAAACATTTAGCTACGACGAGTTTAGGTCTCGAGTCGGCCGAGTAGGAGGCAGCAACCTACTGACATGCAGCGAGCGCCTCCTATAGGTGGCAAAAATGTTCGATTTCGAGATCTGTAGGAACCTATCTGTACGTTGGTGGGTACGTTATCGCTCCTTCTTATCTGCGGAACGGATGTGGATGGTCCCATTTTATTGACCTTCTGAATGTAAGCATCGAAAAATAAGTTTTCACAAGCAGTCCAAAATCGAAAACGAAAGTTAAATATGATTTATTGGTAGCATTTTTTTGTTCCTCAAATTTTAGAAACTCTCTAACTTCAAAATAAACTCACTGCGTTTTTTGAAAAACTTCGGCTTTGACGCCTTACTACTCAAAAACAAATTAACATATTCAAGCAATATTTGATATTGTAAATAAATGCAATATTACTATAAACGGCAGTTCTTGGAAGCACTAAAATGTAAAAAAATGATTAAGTGATTTTTTCTAAATATTTGTAGGTTCATAAACCTAGAGAAGAGCTAGGTTTTAGTCGGAGCTGCTAATTTTTCTGTGGCGCCATCAATAAACTTTTGAAAATCACAACTTTATTTAATACACGCGGGACGACAAAAAATTTCTGTGTAAGTTAAATTGCTTATGAACGAGTAAGATTAAAACAACTTTTTAGTTGCAGTATTATTCATAAGAACTAATCTTCCGCTCTCCTCGAACTTTTGACTGGTCAGTTTTCTGTTTGGTCTCCAGTTTACTTTAATAATATATCGATTTTTTTCTCGCGAAAAACTTTTATCAGTTTCTGACTACAGTGCTAACGCGGCGCTTACCATTTTCCGTTTAGCCGCATATTTTATCATAACACAATAAAACACGTAGCAGGTTACTGTTCACCTCGTGATGCAGCTACAACACCGCTCGTTAGGTGGCACCACTAGAAATATAGAGAACTTCATTTAAGTAGCTATGAATAGAATATTATGTCAGTGTAAGTCTATCCAGTAATTTAACTTATGTCAGTTGCGTAGCGGAAAACTGCGAATGCCGGTCAAACAGTATTCAAAGTTAAGCAACGATCCGCCCGGTCACACCTTGGAAGGGTGACCAACATAAAACTACGAACATGCAGCTGACGAAGGTTCGGAATCCTCCTTAAACTGTAAGTCCCGCTGGCGATAATACAGAAATGTAAATATGGCGCCGGTGTCCGGGTGTAAAATTTTCATTACTTTACTTATAAGACCACATTATAGTACCTTTTGAGGCTACAACGTTAATATCAAAATACTATAAAAATATGATATAAGTAACAATTTCTAAAGTATAGGATAATCCAGGCGAAGTTTCACGCTTATTTGTTACTTTCCCATGCATTCTTCCTGTAATCGTGAAAATATAGATTCTGAGATTTTGACGAGAGTGGTGGAACCCCATTTCTTAAAAAAAATGAGCCTCTTTGATTCGATATCGCAAGAGCGACTAGAAAGATTTTAATTAAATTTGGAATGCTCAAAATTATTTTATTTTTAAAACGACCCTAAACCGAAAACCTAATTTTCAAAACTATATAGTACTCTATTTGATAGAGGGGTCTAAGTCAGACCGAATGGTTTCTTTTTACAACATTCTAACTCAAAATTGCGGCTGATACGATTAAAAAAAATTTAGAAATTAAAATGCCTCGCCGGCATAAATTAGTGATGGTGGAAAATACTCAAGGGAGCACAATATTACTATGTACGAGAATTTCTGTATACATACAAGTTGCCAAGTGAAGAAAGTTTTAGGGGTGTCCTAAAAATATTACTCAAAAACAGGCCACAGGATTCTTTATAAATTTTGTCGGTACGTAGAGCTATAATTGCTGTCCCAATGTGTTAATTGTTGCATGACGTCTTCTATAAATATATGCAATTGCTTATCGGTGATAGATTCTAAACTTACTGTTTAGATGCAGTAATGTTTAGGGAACTAGTCATCCCTCTTCCCCCTAATTAGACTGTCAATTTTTTACTCTTGTCTTTATTGTTCATTTAAATTTAAAAGAACCTGCGAAAGAGGAGGAGAAGAAAGAAGGGAAGCAGGGAATAAATTAGGAAGAAGAGGGAGGGAAATGGAGGGAGGGAGGGAAGGGAAGGGGAGGGAAGGAGGGAAGTAAGAAAAGAAGGAAGGAAGGAAAGAAAGAAGGAAATTAACCTCTCCCTCCCATATATTGCCGTATGTAGCGTAGATCATGTACCTCACTCATTAGCAATATAGCCCGAATAGACATTTTTTATCAGCCCCCGTTTATAAAATAAGTAGGTGGGAATTTTCGATTTTTTTTTAAATTCATATAACGTGTCACAAAGAAGTTAGCGAACTGAAGGCCAACCCAATTTTTAGCTAATTCATAGCCCTCTAAATTTAAAAAGAATCGTGTGGCTAGTTTTTGAGCAGTATGTTTTTGAAGAAGTCAAAATTTTGATATTTATTTTACTTCACAGTTCCAAAAGTTCTAATAACTTGTAACATTATGTACCCCTAAAGCAATTCCAGCATAAAATTTCATTCCGATCTGATAACACGTTTTTGAGTAAATTGGCGTTAAAGCTCAAACATTCAAAAATTCATAGAAAGCGTCACAGAGAAATAAGTACTTTCATATACTGAAAGCATAAGAAAGTAAAAATGTGTAAACCTGCTTAGGTATTAACAGTGTTGCCAAATTTCTTTGTGTTTTGCGCAAAGACCATATTTGGAGGAAAATTTTTTCAATGGTTTTTACATATAGTTACATTTAGTGTTCACCAAGTTAATTAAATAATCCATGCGCCCTTTGGAGGATTTGTTATTAATTATCACAGGAAAATTTACACCATTGATTTATATGTAAGGATTCATTTTAAAATTTTTACAACATTCACATATTGTGTGGATAAAAAACTTCCATCGCAAATGCCTGTTATTGTTAATTATTAACATTTACATTTTCTGTAGTAAAGACAATCATCAAAAATATTAAGCACATTAAGATTTATTTCAAATCACATATCTACAAATGTTTTAATTTTTGGATGTTCAAATTTTCGTTGAAAGTTGGCGCATGTTTGCTTTTAATTTTTTCATAGTTTAAATTAGGCCGAAATACATATATTTTGTAGCTTTGCTTATTAAAAAATTTGAGAAGACAAGGTCAAGTTCATAATGAAACATTCTTTTAAATTGTGGTTATTCTGCAGTAAGAAAAAATAAAATAAAAAATTAAAAAGCTGTCAATTGAAAAAAACGATTTAACGCAAGACAAAAATATACATCAACAATGGTTTTCCACAATTTCAAACCTCATGTATCTCAAATTTTTGACTACTAACACTAAGTATTCCCATGTGTTCTGGAATGACAAATTTTACATACACTAATGATCGTTGCACAGAATTTTGATTGCAGATTGCGAATGTGTTAAACGAATTTTTTAGTAATCTTAGTTTAAAAAATAGTATACCTATACAATACTTTAAAATAAAATATGTAGACGGAAATGTAGAAATTCTGAAGTAGTTGTAGTGAATTTTATACAGGTGTTTTCACAAGTTCCTAATGTGCCTAAGGCACTGTACACATTTAAGCATTATGCCGTAATGTAAAAGCGTTATTCACACCAATACTCAACTGTTGGATTACTAGCGTTCGTACGAATAACCGCAGTATTGATACGCATAAATCCGGAGCCTCGTAATGTAACGTGTAATGCAACTGTAACGTTTGGTTACACTACAATGTACAAATCATTTCGTTACAGTTACATTAACAGGCTCGAAATTTATGGGAAACCGCTTGCATTAGAACAAGGTGTAACGTTTTATTCTTTGATGTTCTTTAAGACACGACGAGAGTATCGATCAGGCACGTCGCGTTGCGAACAAGCGCCAATTTTTGGCGCCATACGAAAAATTTGGTATGGCTATGGTACGACACCATCGTCCACACTTGAGAGTTCCTGTTACATTACGGTGCTACATTACGGCGGCGGTTTAAAAGTGTACAAAGCCTTAGATTTTGTAGATATTCGAGAATTCAGGCCCAATGTAACGTTACAGTTACATTACACGTTACATTACGTGCCTCGGGATTCATGCGTAGCAACATTCATAAGAACTTTGAGCGCGTCTGTGATCCAGCAAACAGCTTACAGCTTACTGCTTACAGCTTACAGCAAACAGCAAACAGCAAACAGCGAACATCAGACAGCAAACAGCCAACAGCCAACAGCTTACAGCTTACAGCTTACAGCTTACAGCTTACAGCCTACAGCTTAAAGCTTACACCTTACAGCTTACAGCTTACACCTTACAGCTTACACCTTACAGCTTACACCTTACAGCTTACACCTTACAGCTTACACCTTACAGCTTACACCTTACAGCTTACAGCTTACATCTTACATCTTACAGCTTGTTGTTCGTTAAATGGTCTTAGATTAAAAATTAGGAAACCGCTAACACTAGCGCAGATGCTGTAACATTAGTATGAATCAGGCGCGTCGCGATGAGAAAAAGCGCTGACACCGTCCACATTTGAGCATTGACGTTACGCTACATTGTTGCGTTACGGCAGAATGCTCAAACGAGTACAAGGCCTTACAATGCGAGACAAAAATGTCGGACCTAATTTATATTACGCTAAAGATCGTAAATCTTTAGAAAACAAAATAAGTACACGGCAGAATGAAACCGATACAACGCCACAAACGAACTAACAACAAATGCTGGAATCTGATAAGCCACCAATAAAACCAATAACTAAAGTTTAACCCACACTGGACACCCACGTCTACTGGAGATCCTTACCTATTCCATGCGCATCCGCCATTATTAACACCTTATCTTTATCTGGTGTGCCTACTCACGAATACGTCCAAATGACACCTTTCATTATCGGTAGACAGCCTTGCTAACGTGATTATTCGCAGTTTACGCAAAAAAAATTAAAGTACGTACACATAAAACATTGCGAAAGCAGAAGCAGTCTCTACCAACAGCTACACCAAGTGTTTGTAAGTGTAAATAAAAACTTGGCTTTACGATAAGGCACTCTTCTAATTAACCTGCTGACACAATCACAGACAGATGCGACACAGTAACGTGGCGTGGACATAAATTCAGGCGATTCTATCGACTACCAATTGAGAGTCCGCTTTGGTACGATGTGCTAAACGTAAAAGCTGTCTACAACGAAATGTCTGATTTAGGTGCAATATGCGGAGAGAGATTAATATATCAACTATACAATACCCGCATCATTGCAAAAAAATGATTAATACACTACCTTATCAACCTTTTATGATTACTGCTACTTTGTTTTAAACCGTTCTCTAATTTTAAAAATCATAACTAGAACTTATTTTTTTTATATTAAATATTTCTCGGTGAGAATAAGAATAATCCTTCCAAACAATAGCACTTGGTAAACGATTATAACCCCTGCAGTACCACGATAAGATAACTAAAATGTGTTTAAAAATTATCACCCTTAAGTGAAATCGTCAGAAAAAAAATAACACACGGATATTCCATCAATTTTATACGTAAAGCTGAATTCTAAATCTAAGTTACCATTTTCAAAATAATAGATTACAAATGTCTTTATGACAGTGTCGGTTATCTTCAATCTTTTAAATATTGATTATTTCACTTATACAATATATCGACCAATCGTAGCGTTGCACTTGTCGTTTTAGAAGCCAATGAATGAAAACGTTTATCTGGAATATTTTTGATGTACGAAATTTTATAAGCACTAACATCATAAGTCATCATAATTTTGTTGGATAAAATAGTGAATATTACTGAGGGACATTTTGTATAGAAACTGACAAGAGACGTTTTTTCAAAACTGCCGAAACGTCGAGTGCGCTTGTTTAAAATCTAGATTGAGGAAAGAGGAGGACGACAATATACACAAAATATATGGTAAAAAAATTATAATCACGATTGATGTTGGACTACTACAAAGCTACAATCTTTGTTGGATTAATTGTTTAGTGTCGTTATTAAGATCAAGAGAGTACGTTTTGTTCGAACAGTTGCTAGGATATAACGACCCACCTTTCAGCTGAAAATACCAAGGTGCTAGTTTATTTGTTGATATCGGCACAATACTTTTTTATCAGTTAGAAACGAATGTAATTGGCAGCAGTTGGTGGCAGCTGATTCACTCCCTATGCAAAACTATTCATTTGCTTTATTTGCTAGTTTTATAAATACAATTCGACATATCAATATATGTATTATGTGAGCAATAATTCAATCATATTCCACTAGTGAGTTGAAAAATATCAAGGAAAGATTGCTCACGTTGCCTGCGTAGCTACTAGTGTTTGTTTTGATTAACAAAGGTGGAAAAGAGTTATCAGACAAAACTAGCACTCGCTCCTACACAAAAAGTTTTCGTAATTTTAGCTCAGTTATTTTACAGTGCACTCGTAGTATAACTGTTATTAAATTACGGAATGGTTTCATATTTTCAAAACTGCCCCATTATAATTTAATTTTTCACAAAAATTAAACACGCACGAAAACAATTGCTAATCCGGTGAAAAAATTATCTTCAAAAGTATACTACCCACCCATACATATACCCGCGTATGAACGCAAACAAAGCAGCTTCAAACTTCTTAACAAAAACTTGTTACAAAATAAACAATCGGTGTACGCTTTCTAGTTTTTATTTTCTTTCACGACTGATAAATTACTTAATTTTTATTCTAAAGATTTACTGCTTAACATCCACGCTTTACTCCACATCGCTAAAATGAGTATTAAATTATATATTTATGTACCAGTTTGCAGTCATTTAAATACTTACAAGTCATTTATTCACACTAGCTGGCATCATTAGAGAACAACCAATGATAGTATCAGTGTAATTGTTTCATTGGTTTGAATGGGACATAGCCGTGCTGGTTTATCGGTTGTTCTAGACATAAAATAGCCCACTCTATTTCCATTTAGTAGCGTGCGACTATACACGTGATACAATTGCCTCCATCTCGACAGATCATCGATATAGATAGCGAAGTAAGCAGAATTATTCAAGGTGACGTTAAGATATTGCTGCACCCATATGTTCATATGCATGTAGTAGCTACATTTCCGAAACATATCAAATCCAACGATTTTTACACAAAAATAATGACAACAAAGAAATTTTAATTTTCTTCGACAAGTTTGGACTGGAGTCTGGTAACTCCTTAATGGCAGTCTTTGGAATGATTGTTGCATTTTATTTTACTATCACAGTTTTGTGAAGACAGTAAGTTATTAGTATTCAAAGTTTTAAACTCAGGGATGCGTATTTTGTGTATATTTTCGTGTTTAAAATACAAACAACGTTATTACGGTGTGTCATTTGTGTTTTTCGGCGTCTGTAGAGTTTGTCATCACTGAAAGATAGAAGAACACAATCAGATTGGTACGTTTATTGTTTATGTTAATTTTAGTTATGAATTAGTTTAGAAATGATTCAAAGTATTAAGATATAAGAAGTTTTAAACTTACTTGTTTTGTGCATCGTTAAATGTTATTTTGGGGGTTCTAAAGGTAAATGACGTTTTGATACTTTGACAAGTGCAAAATGGAACATTCGTTGATCATGAAAGTTATTTCTTTAAAAAAATTAGTAGATGATGGAAGAAGACAAAAAAAAGAGGAATTTTTAGTTAGTTAGTTAGTTTTGTAAAGAGAGGCACAGAATTTTGGAACTTCAAAAAGAATAGAGAAGGAGAACGAGTCCTATTGAATGAAAATAGTCTTTTCTAGTAAGATCCAATCGGTAACAAAACAGATAGAAGTATTTTGAATCATATTAAAAGTATTCAAAAGTAAGATAGTGTAAAAGCAATCCAATACGTGTTTGAGGCTACAGTGGAGAAAGCTGCAAAATTACATTAACGATCTTCAATAAATAAATGGTAATAAAATAGTAATTTCAAGTTGAATGGTGTGTTTTCTTTAATAATCTAACCAGAGAGAAGAAAGAATAGATGATACAACAGCTATCAAGTCAAAGACCACAACAGTAATTGTGAAGAAACTAAGATAAGTGTTTGTTTTAAGAAAAGTAGAATTTTAAAATTTCTTGATCCGCTATAAGTTAGTATATCACTGTCGTGATTGGATAACATAAAACTTTACACAGCAGCAGACGAGACTCATACTCCTGACATAATTGGCGCTTTAGCTACTTACTCGTTATAACTTCGTTTCGAGTCGTCGGCAGTGTCATAATACCTAAAGACGCAAGTTACGTTAACGAACCCGAGGCAAAAAATAGTATATTATACACCAAGGTAGAAAAGTCTACTATTATAGCCTCAGGGCTAAGGTTAGATCCCGAGGCGCGTAGCGCCGAGGGATGTAAGGCCCGAGAGCTATAAGACTTTTCTACCGAAGCGTATATACTTTTTTTTTTCACTACTAGTGATATAAACCCTTATAATTGTCGAAAAATGACTATTTTAACTTAAATCCCTGTTTATTTCAAATTATAAAACAAATGACAGTTTTTTTGTTTTTTTGGCATGACAGTTGTTTGAAAATTGTTAAATCATCATTGGTATTCAAAAACATTGTTTTTAAGAACTGGTTTCATCTAAAATACTGAAATTATTAACAATTTTCTCTTTTTTACTTTGTGTGGTTGTATTATAGGCGAAATTAATATTGACAGAGTTGTCATTTATTACGGCGCGAAAAACGTATATTCAAATACACCAAAGTTTTTAAAATTAAATTAATGTATTTAAACAACTATTTTATGCATAAAATACCATTAAATAGAATCTCTCCATTATATTAACTCGTGCTATAAAAACGTTCTCTTTAAAACTGTCACAGGATTATCAAAAAATATAAATTTGTTCATTATTTACCAGTGGTTAATAATGAAAAATTAGTTACCTAGCTGTCAGTGAGCAAAGGTAGAGAAATTGAATTTCACAGCATTCTATTATGTATCAAAATGCTACACCATATTACTAGTAGTGAAAAAATCGATTTTATTTTAATTATTATTATGGAAAAGACTGCTTGGGATCAAAGCCATATAAAAATAGATGGTGTACTTTTCTGAGCTTCCCCATACTTAAAAAATTATGACGTTTTATATGTTCGGATATTTGAGACCTAATACATCAATAGATAGATAGATTATTTTATTCATTTTGGCACATAGCGAAGAATATAATTACATGGGTATCAATAAATACAAATACAAATACATGAATAAATATTGCAAGAAAATAATTAAATGTAATATCACGTCGCATAAACTTGCATAAATAACAGAACAACAATAACATGAATACAATACAACAAAAATGTCTTATAATACATCACACTTTATCACATCTTATCAAATTTATATCACAGCTTGATTGACAATATATGATATTCAATTGGTACTTGGTACATAAATTAATTTTTTTTTAATTTGTTAAAAATCCCCCCACTGAATAAAAAGATTTAGATAACAGCATCGTTTTTAATTTACGCTTAAAGATGTTCTCATTTGTGATAATTTTTAGTTCATTTTCTAATTTATTGTAGAGTTTCACTGAATTACTTAAAAATGACGTGAAGTGAACATTGTTATTTGAATGCTGTGTTCTTAAGTAATTGCTGCGAGTATTGTATTCGTGAACTTCATGATTACTATTGAAAAGTGACTTATTTTTAAAAACAAATACAATACTTTCGTAAATAAACAGACTTACCGCCGACATTATTCCAACTTGTACTTAGATCTGTCTGCATGAATCGCGCTTACCAATATTAGTAAGAATGCGAATAACTTTTTTTTGAGTTTTTAATATTTCGGGTAGATATTGTGAATTCCCCCAGAATAAAATTGCATATCGTAGTATTGATTCAAATAGGCGAAATAAATTGTCCTTAGTGTTGAGGTGCTGCAGACTGATTGCAATCTTCGAATGGCAAATATTGCTATATTTAATTTAAGTATTTTACAGTGTGTTTGCCATTTTAAATTTTCTTCTATATGAACGCCCAAAAGTTTACATTTATCCACGAATTTGATCCTTTTGTTCTGAAAAGTTATGCTGTTCATATCAATTTTTTTGCTAACATTAAAAAGAATTATATTTGTTTTCTCAACATTTACTAATAATTTATTGTTATTAAACCAAGTTGTAGCTTGTTGCATGGTAAGAATTAATTTGGACTCTAATTCCTTCGGACTCTCTGCAGAGACAACAATACTTGTATCATCTGCGTACATAGTTACTAGACCGTCTATGTTGTATGGTAGATCATTTACAAAATTTACGAACAACAGAGGTCCCAAAATGGAGCCTTGCGGAACTCTACATGTAACAGAGCATGTGTTTGACGCATACTCGACACATTTTCCATTAGAATAACTGCTGATCTGCACAAATTGTTTTCTGTTTGTTAAGTATGATTTCAGTAATTGCAAAGGAACGCCGCGTATTCCGTAATGTTCTAATTTATTTAACAAAATATTGTGATTAACAAGGTCGAAAGCCTTAGACAAATCACAATTAATACTAGCTGTTAATTTATTATTATTTATATTTTTATATGTAGCTGATAGAATGTTTTGTAAAGCAGTAATTGTTGACTTTTTCTGTTGATATCCGTGTTATTCTGAACAAAAGTAATTATTTTGTGTAAAATAGTCTACAACTCTATCTTTTATGGATAATTCAAATAATTTAGAAAATGCTGGAAGTATAGAAATTGGTCTAAAATTTGAAATGTCTATATTATCTTTAGTTTTTTGGAGAGGAATGACTTTAGCAGTTTTTAACTGCTCAGGAAAAACACCGGTTTCGAAACAGCAGCTAATTATGTAAGAAATAGGTTTGTGTATATGATCTGCGACTGATTTGATAATTTTGACGGGTACATTATCAATTCCTAAAGAGTTTGAATTTTTTAATTTTGCAATTATAATGATTTCATCTCACTACCAGTAGTAGGAGCTAAGAATAATGATGACGGGTTGTTTAAGTATTTTAATTTAATGTTGTTTTGTGAGCTACTAGGAATGCTTTTTTGTAGTTTAGCAGCCAAACCTGAAAAATGTTGGTTGAATTTATTTGCGACATTTACAGGAGTTTCGATTAAATTTCCATTTTCTTTAATAGCAATATTTACTTTCTCATCCTTAGTTTTATTAATCTCCGTTTCTATCACTTTCCAAGTTGTCTTTCTAATATTATTAGAGGATGTTATAAGAGCGTCCACGTAAAAAAGCTTTGCTAGTAATATTACAGCCCTATAAATTCGCGTATATCAAATAATATCACTTAAGAACAGTATTTTGACACATTTTGTTTATTATATGAAGTTCTCGTTTGGTTTTACTAGAAGTTTTAATGCCCAATGTAACCCAGCTATTATTTTCTCTATAGATTACTTTGACAACCGGAAAAGCTTTGTCAAAAGCATGATCAAAAATTGAATAGAATTTAGTCATTTTTTCATTAACATCAGTGTCGTTATTGTAAATTGGTTGCCAGTTGGCTTGTCCAATTAAACCAATAAACGTATTTACGTTTCTGCAATTAAATTTTCGTTCTTGTTTAACAGTAAAAGATCCGTTCAATTTTTGATTGTTTCTTTTTATTTGAATTATTTGCAAATCATGATCAGAAAAGTCAATAGGAATATTTATGGCTTTAATTTTATTTAAATTTAAATTTGTTAAAAAGGTATCTAAGCATGTCTTAGAGTTTTTTGTTACACGTGTTGGGACGTCTATTGTTGGTCGCAGATTGTAGGATTTAAGAATAGAAATAAAATCAGTTTTATTTTTCGGTTCAACTGACTTCTGACTGTTCTTCAGGTAGTACAGTGCAGTTACGTATAATATAAACGACTTTTTCAGCTCTGACTGAAAATTGTTAATAATCAGCATACCCCTTTCTAAACACATTTGCTAAAATCTTTAATATTAGTTTAAATTATTAAAAAAAATAGAAAACACTGTCATTGACTGCAATTTACTTACGAGTATTAAAGACCCTATCTGACCATCACCCGCAAATTACATCTAGGGGATTAGAATAACCATTGCCGCAATTTGCAACCACCGCCTACGGGCGTGTACGTTAGGAATTAGGATACGAACAATTCTTTGACCGGCGTAGACATGGTGGATTAATTTTTAAATTAAGCCTGACCGGACTGGATGCCCGTCTTTTACAACAGGAGAGCGCGTGACTCAACCTCGTTGTGCTGCAAGCAGCAGGATCAAGTAGTATAGATGCTGCGTTTTAATTGCGTCCTAATTGACGTAGAGTATTATGGACGTTCGCAGATTGTGGACAACGATGCCCCAAGATCGTGGATCGTTAAAAGCGTTCCCAGAATCATCATTATTTGCGCACTAACGTCACAACCTGCTGGTATTACAATCTTGATATTACTATTTTGTATTACATTTTTATCATCATAAGATTAAAATATGTACTGTTTAGCGATTTAGAACACGTAGACATAAGCAATTTGTTCAGGTAATTTACGATGACCCGGTAAGTGTATTGGAACGAGGAAAAAAACATTTAAAAAATTAGGGCTGGTCCAAGCAACTGCCAATATAAGTTATCTAAATAAATCCCCAGTAAAAAAGTTAAAAACCCAAAAAGTGCAAAAGTAACGTATGGATAAAATTGTGCGAGTGACTAGATTTTCAAAAGACAACTATTTACATCGGCACTTAATTATGTGGTTATAATGACATACCAGATTTCAAATTTTTATCACAATTAGTTCTTTTCATATCTCTAAACACATCATTTTTTGGTACCGTCTGTAAGAGGGCGTAGCTCCCTAACCAGGCATTATCACACAAGTATTCTAAATAGCTTATATATTGCTTTTATGGCAGGAATCTGCTATGTAAACTTACGGTACTAATTTTGACTAAGGCATAGCATTTAAAACTTATGTTTTTTCGAATTTTTTAAGGTGTAACGAACCTATTTTGCGCGTTAAAATTATTTTGGTTAATTTTAGTGAGCTTTCGATTTTAACGCAAATTAGTCCGCTGACCTCTTCTCCCTCTATTGTATTCTATGATTGGGCGCGCACCCCGAGGTTTAGTTAGTAGTAGAAGTAGTTCTCTCTCCAGGCCCTTTGTACTATAAAAAGCTCTCCGCACTCTGAAAGTGAATGATTCTTCCACCAAAATTCACAGAGCTCACTAGCTCTCTTGCTCCGATATTATTGCAAATTTATTTGTCTTAATTTTGGAGCACCAGTCAAGGCCTTTAAATTTCAAATTCATCTCGAAAGTTTAACTTTACCGTCCGCCCGTAATTTACAATCTTTCATACGTTTGTAATACTTTCCCCAAGTCCTGTCAAAACACGTTGAATTTATATTCAAACTGAAAATCAAATACTTTACCGTCCGCCTGTGATTTAATAGTTATTTAAGTAACAAGGAATGTAAAGACGTAATAACATTCGAGGTAGGTAAATACGAGCTGAAGCGAAGCCGAGGCTTGTGGCCTGCCGAGAATGTTAATAGTCGATACATTCCGTGTTACTTATTAAATTTTTCACGCTACAGGTAGAAATTTAATTATATTTTTAAAAGTTCGTTATGACTGCTGTCATCGGAATTATTTTTTAAAAGCCCCATTATTCTAAGTTGCCTGTGCTTCTTACCATATCAACGAACAGTTAAAATCAACATTATTATCCTAGGAATGTAAATAACACTATTAAGTTCCGTAGTCAAGGGCAAAAAGTAAACGAATGTTATTGGCTATTTACATCTTTTGTTAGCTATGGATGTATCGTCTATTTACCTTGCCTGTAGCGTGAAGAAACTTTTATACGTTTGTAATACTTTCCCTGATCGCCCGTCATTGAATTTGTATTCAATTCAGTAGTTACCGACCTGGACGTTCACTTGTGAATTGAGAATTGCCAAGATATTGTTAAGACTATTTTATTTGAACTTTACCGTATTCACATGTCCTCCCGATCTGGTCATATTGCAAACTGTAACAAGTTAGTAATATTTCCGCCCGTGTTGTGTTTTACTGCCAATTGGAGTATTGTAGCAATGATAGTTTGATAGTGGTAAAATACAGAAATAAGAATAAAGAGATTGTTTAGAACAATGCTTAGGGCGTTATGTTAAGATACCTCAGTGGTATAATCTCTGGGAATTAAGAGACGTACCGGAACTACTCAAATAAGTCCCGTACAAAGTAATTTCATTTCATTTTGCCGTCCCCGAGTCGCTTATTGCAAATTTAAAGGTTTTATTACATTTTTATTAAAATTGGTAAAGATTTGTTTACCTTACTATATTTAGAAATTTTTATTCCGGCTCTGTGTTTAACGATGCGAATTTAATTTTGGTAAATCTAATCCGTCTTTTTTTCTTTGTGATAATTAAACAACAAATGAAATTTTCGAAGTGACCATTGGTTTGATTAAAACATAAATACTTATTTTAGTTAAATCAACAACACGAAAGTATTCTCAATGTAATGCTTTCACAATTAAATAAAGGTTTCAGATTAGCAGGTTATCAGTTGTTTGCAGCGACCATGTGGCGAGGTCGTTAGACTCTTTTATAAATTAAAACTTTACGTACTTGAAATTCCTTTGTATTTATTGTAAATCCCTGGAATTCGTATTTTTGATTACATGTTATAATTTAGCGTAATACAAAGCGTTGATGTACATATTAGGCAAACGTTTAAGTTGAATTTGTAAATAGTTAAAACCCATAATATTGTTGGATTTGACGTATTTGTGAGTTATTGTTAAGAGAACCAATGCTTAGCTGTTGGAGATACAACTGCACATCTGGACGCTGAATACCACCAAAAACTTTACTGTTAAAAATAGATTTTCGTCTAATGAAGAGTATACGTGATAATGTCCTAGCAGATGAAACATGCTGTGTAGAATTTATTTAATCAAGTAGAATAGTCACATATTAAAAACTTTTAGTGTTATTTTGTTGTCGTAGGAAGTAATTTTTCTTTTCCGCAATATAGGTTTTATCGAAATAGGAAACTTGCAATGGCAACCAGGTATTTTTGAGGAAAAATACTTCGCACACGAAAGACATTGTTTTGAAACATTAAAAAACAATAACTTTATTTGGCCACCAACAGTATATCGTTTAAGAATATTACTAAGTTTGTATAATTAATTTGACAAAAAAAAAGAAATTCAATGAACATTGACTAATTGGAACAAAATTTGACAAGTTAAATGGAAAAGGAACAGCTACTGTTTACTACACATCAGCTGCAATAATTTTCGTCGTCGAATAATTAAATTTTGCATTGTACAATAAGCAAATTGTAAATAAAAGCCAAATGTTTGGAAACGAAAAGGTAGGACTGCAATTCCCAAACTCAATTAACAAAGCCTGCGGTGTGGCCTTGCACCGCCTGGAGTTATTAGAATAGCAGCAGGGTGCCGCTTTGTATGTTATGTATGTTCAAATCAACAGTAGTTTGCATGATAGAACGAGCAACACTAAATAACTTGCAGGAAGACTAAAAACGATGCAACAACTGATTTCTGCAATGTATGTCGCATTTCAGTCTCATGTAATAATATTTTCTCTAAAAGTAGCCCCCCAAATTATATACATAGTATTTCTTCTTTAGATGGGAATACCTACATATACTAATTAGTTTTTTTCTGATCACAGCTGACTTATACCTGCATGTTTTTAGTGTTTGAATTAGTGTAACACTTCCTTGTATTATAAATTTTAAAAAGTACAACAAAATTGCAATCGTTTAATATTAAACTAAAGACTGTTTACACATTCAGAATCCTAACTTCGTATAACAGTGGTCTACTACTGGCCTCGTTAAGTAGGTAGTGTAACAGACCACGAATCGAAGACATAGTTTTATTATAGAGCGATTGCTGTAATTCAACATGTTAAATCCGAATCTTTTCGACATTTTTCCAAAGGAAAGCGGCTGCAGCTGAGGGAATAATTTTGTAAGTTACCAAAAACGACGATAAGGCGTAGCCCACGAAGACAGTTAGTTCGTCTTAATTGCTAGCTGGTGGGGTAAACGCAGCAGTTTGTTCCTAGCGCGTTTGCTATTGTAACTCGAGCTCCCAATATTTGGGTCAAGTTATGTCTCTGTTTATTATCTCATAGCATACTTATTTTAAACATGAACTTAACATCGTCCACACAGAATAAACAAAATCAAATCAGTGTACTCAATCTCGTAGCTAAATTTGAAATGGCCGTGTTTATTTTAAAAGTTTATAAGCAAAAGTCACTTGTATTATTTGTTCGTCCAATTACTGCTTTTATTTGTACATATTTCCGGATTTAATATATAGATTAGAGTCCCTCGCACCACATCCTAATAAAATGCAACGTAATGCAGTTGCATTGGGGCATTGTTCTCGAAGTTTGTTTTCGTAATGACGCTATCGCTATTAGCAGATTATGTTCCAATTATACTAATAAATATTAAATCCCCAAATTTGCTATTTGTAAAGAAAACTGTAGCGGTCTGCTGTACAAAGGAATATGCCCCTTAGTTAATGGAAGCACTGATATGTGAATTCTCGTAGTAAAAGTTGAAACGAATGGAAGGGATCTGCATTTAACATATAGATATTATCGATTTTTTATGTTTTTTATAAGTTTAAATTCACCGTAAGTAAATTTTAATTAAATTTTAACTTAATTTGCATTTATGACAGTAATAAGTACATTACAATTTCGAAATGTATCAAATAAAACATTGCTGCAACAAATTTCGTGCAAGGCATACAATGTAGAATTCACACTGGCCACAAAGGTTAATAAAAATAAATCTTCCGACGCTCAGGAATAATAGGCAAACTCTCTAAATTAAATTTTTAGAATACTACTAATAATATTATTTACATAGCTACACACTGTCTACATATTTTTAAGCACATACGCATAGTTCTCAAAAACACCGAGTGCAACTTACGAAACAATTAAAGTTGATGTCCGACCAACGCAACGTCCCTAGACCTTTCGCACTTTTTTTGTAATATTATTTTCTCTATTCGTTAACCCGGTTCGTTAGAGTATATTTTTATTTTCCATGCTATAAGAGACGTTCATTATTCTAACTAAAATAATATTCTAGTTCAAGTATTCAATAATAAAGCTTCTTTAAACATTTCTCGTTAACGTTTTAAGCTGCTATAAGAATAATTAATGTACTGTGCGATGGGACAATAAATACAATGGATTCTGGCTTTTTTAATTTTTAGTGTTATTATCAAGATACGATACCGTTTTCGTAAATATTTTATATTTCTATACCAAATATAAATAGCAATTTTTAAATTTTAGAAAAAATGAACGAAACACTTCTTGGACTTTCCTATACTTCAAAAATAATTCCGTTTTATGTTTTCAAAAATATTTTATATCGTACGATATGTATAACTATAGCTTGTAGCTATATTTTCTAGTAAAACTAAAGCAGTACTCCCGCATGGGTGCAAAGTTATTCTCGGCTGTAGATTGAGATTGTGCTTAAAAGCACTACACTTGTTTGAATTTATTAAAGCTGCGGGACTTAAAAAATTTTCAACTTTCCTACATACACTTATATTCTTATTGACATTCAGAGTTTAACCGAGTGTCACGATCCATCTACACAGCTGAACATGTGGTTAGTATTGTATTTAAAGCAGCTGTTAGGTTAAAATGTTATGGATCAGATGTTGGAAAACATGCAGTAAAAATGGGCGAAGCCGGTCGCTGGTATTTTCCCATACTTTATACGATGTAAATGTTCGCGCGCTAAGAAGTGGTTGAAATTTATATCTAGTCATCTCCAGCCGTTCCGTACGGAGCGCGCTCACCGACTACGTAGTAAAGGCGGTAGGTAACGCGCCGATTACAAATGGTTACAACAACTTTATTTATAGAGTTATCAAAGAAGAAAAAATATTTTTTAGAGCTAACTGATAGGCGTAGTTAAAATCACGTAACTTCCGTAAAACAAGTAAATTTCAAAATTTTTTAAATTTCCTGGAGGGCGTCAGATTAAAATTTGAGGGAATAACAAAATACAAAGTTGTAGTTCATTGCATGCTCTATCGGAACAAAAAGTGTAAAAAAAATGGTGTAGACAGTTTTTGAAGAATATTTTTTGAAAATGTCCAAATTTTTAAGCCGCTAGTATATTTATAACCATCATATTTCCAAAAATATTATTACATCACTTGATTATACTTATTGAGAGCTATAAAATTATGTGATAATTTGTATTGATTGGATATTTTGTTTTTAAGTAATCAAGCATTACAAGTTTCAAAAATTCGTTGCGGCCTTCGTTTTACAGATATGGCATTTGAAAAAAAGCATTTGATTTTTCTTTAGATGCACTACAAAAATTTATACCGGAAAAACAAGTCCGTTACCGGTTCCGATTAACGACCTTACACATAACTACCTCCAACTAAACAATTTCCCGCACCAAATCTTATAGATATTAGGCAAGGAGATCCGGAGATATAGGGGAACAAACGCACCCACCCAGTTACCGACACACCCACCCACAGACAAACTGATCGCGATAATACCGTATTTACGAATCTTGGGTATTATCGGCTTTGTATAAACCTAGTAACACCCCAACAAACTGTTTTGATTTTTCATTTAATAAATAAATAACGCGTTACTACGTTGGTACATAACAAATAATTATAATAAATATTAATTTATTTTTTTGTTGGTTTGTTGGTGGCATATACTAAACAATTGTACTCGTGAATTAATAGTTTTCTATAATTCTGTTGCTTCATTGACCAACTCAATTGTGTTGAAGCAAGGCGATATCACTCCTCCTTTAGACTCGTGATATTGCCTAGCAACAACACAATTTCTTAGCCAATGAAGCGACAGATTTATCGATAACTTTTAATTCCCTATTGCTATTGATAAGTCCTACTGCTTATTCTACTACTTACCCAGCCTGAGCTATTTAGCTACAGGAAGTGCAAGTTAACTTACTACGGCATTTCCACTGACTGAGAAATTATTTTTGAATTATCTATTTTTCAAAAAACAAACCCTTTGTGCTTTGTGCATGTACTTGATGGTATGCTTTGTGTGGGATCATTTATGGGCATTCATTATAAAAAATTAAATTAGCAAAGGGTTCTGAATCGGTTTTCGAAACTTAATTATCCGATAAATTTTCTTTATAACTAAACTTTCGAATAATTCATCAAGTAGCGAGTGGAGCTTCCCAGTATTTATGTATCTCGATAGCTACAGCCCAATACTTATGGCTTAAATTTTCCAAAGTAATAAAATAATAACAGATATACTACGAATAACGTATATATAATAAAATCTGACTCTGGAGATGATTCTGTTGCAGCAAATTCCTTCTCTTTAATTTACTGTTTTTTTAGTGTTATAAGAAAAGCAGTGTGATTCTACACTGATTTACAGATTGTCTTTAAAAATACCGAATCGAAACTTTCGAAAATTTCAAAGGATTTGAAATTTTCGTAGAAATATTCATTTTTATTGTTACTAGACATTTATGTTTCAAATTTTATAAATTACTCGCGTAACGACTACGTTTGTTAATGTTAAGTCAAGCAGGAATTAAGTTTAACAAATAGATATCTGTTTAATCCGACAATAAAAAAGTAAATATATAACTTAGACCCCAAAACGAGGTAGCAACCAAGTAATATATTTTTTGATATAATATTATGAATAAAAATTCCACTTTATATTTTTATTTCTATAATAAAATTCACGATTTACAACTGCAGTCCGAAAAAGATGTCATACTCACCGTTAGGTCTTTACAGTATGTTGTTAACGATCTTTCAGATTCCTTTATTACATTATATTGTGAATAATTTAGTTCTTATTGAGCGGAAATTTGAATTATTGTATACTGTTTAAAATATTTTTGCATTCATCCTTGAGCACAGTTACAAAAATAAAACTTCTAAAATTTTTAACGAACACTTTTCGTAATACTATTCTATAGCTAGGTAGACATAAAAAGCTTGAATATTTAATATATTATACCAAAACTTATTTTAGTTATTCTCTGTTGGATTTTTGTTTTCATTTTCATAGAATATCGTCGAAGGCTGTTTTTAAAGCCCATGGTAAACTGTTTTACAATAAATATGATCAAAAACTCCTATAGCTTTATTAAAAGGTTGCTTTGCATTTTCGCTCCTAGGTCACAGCAGTAAAAGACATTTTATCTAGTCGCTACGCGCACTCTTACCCATTTATACGTGGTCGATTTTATTCATATCATACAGTCCAATGCTTGCATGATAATTTCTTAATTTGCAAATGTAAAAAGTCTAGAGTGCGCTAAAAATTTAATCAACAGAGTGATGGCAAAGAATCGAGTGTCTATGATTCACTCTTAAATGTCACTATTTCGAAATTAATGACAAATAACGCAAATTATGTATCAATTTACGACACGCGTCTTCTTGATTTAATTGTTTTTCCTAGCTTTGTATACAGGGCGTTAAAAAAGTATGAATACAAGTTTAAATGTCAATAATTTTACGTTTTTCTAAAAAACCTCAGAAACGTCAGAAAGTATTTACTCTTGCGGATGTTTTGGTGTACTTCCCCACTCACCTTTTGAAGTTGTGACGTCATCAAGTTTTTTTTTCAAATGGCACTACATATTTTGAATTTCGGTTTTGGGTACCTTATGGAATTTCATTTATGGTTATTAATTTTTTTACGGTTACATAGAAAAAATCGATATTTCGTCCTTTTCGTGTTCTTGTGAAAGTATTAATTTTAATTCTTTCAATCAGGCAACCTCTGTATCCATTGTTCAGATAAAAATTGAACAGGTGTTGCTTTGTTTATTTCATTAATTTGCGTTAACAAATTCTTGTATGCACGAATAACGCTTTTTGTTAATTTGTATTTAATTATGAGCCTTAAAAATGTTCTTGGAATGTTCAACAAAAAACAATTACTGAGTTTAGAGAAACAGCATTTATATACCAGTGCCAAGCTGTTTATGGTGGACAATTTTTACAATTAATTTTTTAATTTAACCGTCATTGTTAACATTGTTTAAAAAGCAGTACAGTATTGTTGCCTTTGTGCAAAATCAGTAGGAATAAGTTGCTGCATAGCAGTCACTCGATAAGTAGACATTCGTAAATCTTTCTTTACAATAGTTCTACAGGTTTCCAAAGATAGATCAACTGGTTGCAACAGAAGACGGAAAGAAGTTTTGGGACTACCGGTCATTATTTGTCTCGCATTTCCAATCACCTCATCAATTCGTTTTTTTGAACCTTGCTACACTTCCAGTGCCACGAAATAATCTTACCGAGATATTTAACTTATCATAAAACTCATGATATGAGATTACTGCTAGTAGAAATTGTTCCTGATTTCTTCCATATAGTCTGCAACGAGGTAGGCGCATTCGCCATTAATTTTTCGGGCGTTTCGAAAATACGATTCAAACATAAAATATGTTTATTGTAATGTAAAAACCATTATGTGATTAAAGTACAATAAAGCAGGTTTCTTAAAAAAAAGAGGTATAATTTCTTCGTTTGCCACTTTTTGCCGGTTTCTGACTTTTTGAAAAGCTTATTTTATCGGTGAATTTTTGATATTATAAGTGCATCGAAATCGAGCCATCGCATCGGTTCTAAAGAAGCGTCACCCACACACCCACCCACAGACCGATTTTCTTTTCAAAAGACGATGTATATAGCGCTTTATTGCCACTCATATTGTATTAACGCTATTGATATTTTGTAAAAATCTCATACGAGTTGGGTGTAGATTAGTGTTGCAAATAGAAAAGTATCAGTCCCTGGTTATTAGGCCAATTTTTTGAGTTATTTTCGATAGCGATTGTGGACTTTAGCTATCTTCTTTTGGCTTCAAGTTAGGCGCCAAAATTGATTTTTTTGCACAATACATCCTACGCAACTTAGTAATCCGCGCATTTACAAAAAAATTGCTTGGGGCTAATGCGCACTAAAAACAAAACTTGTAAGCCAAAATGGAAGGCGATAATTAGCCCTCTCCTGCTTACTACGCATTTAAAAATTAAGTGTAGAATCTTAGTTCACTGGTGTGCAATTTAGGCTGAAAAACGACAGTTTAACCGCCTCCAGTTTTTTAAATATCACAGCACCGTTTTCCAAATTTCAAAACGTCATAGAGGAGGGGTCACAGAGATATTAGCGCATTAAAACACCAACCAAATCATTATTAACAATATTATTAAATTAATAACATAGTATATACTAAACTCAATAAACATGGACTAGTTACATTGTATCAAATTATAGTTAAATACAAAATAGATTCAATTTAAATTCAAACAACATACTAAACTAAAGATTTTGCGCTAGACTATCATACAAACTTTTAAAATTACTAATTCACAGATGCCAATTGGAATGGTAGTAAATTCCAACCGTCAAACATCCTACACAATTTTAACAAATACCCGTAGTTAATTTTTGAGCAATTATTTTTTGAAAATTTCCAAAACTTTGAACTTAAATTTTTATAATTTTAAAAACTCTTGTACACACTAACATTGTAAACTAGGGATGAGCGCGTGACGTGGAAAAAACAGGTCACTTTAGGTCATGGGCCGGTCCCGTCGTGAACGTGAGTAATACTTGAAAGTCGGGACGTGACGTGAGTGAAAATTTCTGAGGCGTGATTCCCGTTTTCACGTTAAGCAATAATAAAAAATATTGGAGCTGGAGTTCAGTTCTGTGTGGGAGAGCTAGCTATGTAGCTAGAACATGATGTCATTTTACTAGTGTAGTGCGCAGCGTAGGTACTTATTGTCTTCCGTTGTGGGGAATAAATTGCACAATTGCGGTGGACAAGAAAGCGTGCATTTGTAACTTTTACAGAAGCTTTAAAGGTATGACAGGTTTGAAATTTAATTGAATGAATATAAATAATAATGTTTAGGCAACTAATATGAGCTACGAAAAGCAATCTACGTCTTCAAATTCGGGTTCCAATTTTGAATCAGCTGCAACTACCAGTAATTTGGAAGACCAAGACAGCTATGGCTTAGTGCTAAAAAATCATAAATAGTAAAAGACTTAAAACGTAATGCCGATGATAATAACTTTCAATTCGTATTAGACGAGAAAGGTAAAAGCGAAATTTGGAAGTCCTTTACACTTGTCGTATACAAAGGCACTAGACAACCATTTGATAGATTGTAGCCCCATCTTAGCCTACAGTGCAAAAACTGGAAATGCAAGCTTAAACAGGCATATAATCTGTAACACCAGTTCATATAACAAATTACTTTAAATAATCACAAAAACGTTCCTCTTCCTATATTATATCTATAACTCTCATTTTACTTACTTTTAGTATATCTATTTAGAGATAATTATTCTTGAAAAATACAGCACCCTTCTACACAATTAACAAAATACCGTATATGTATTTCGGGAGCAAAGCTATCATCATCAGTGGTAAACTGACGGTGTTAGTTTACCACTGATGATGATAGGTTTGCTGTCGAAATGCGTATCTGGTAATTAGTTCATGTGTGAAAGGGTGCTGTATTTTTTAAGTGTAGTTATTCCACACTTTAAATGTTTGTACTTCTAGGTCACGCCGAGGGTAGCGGTTACCGCCGTGAGAAGCGCGTTCCGCCGTGAACGTGAGCCACGTGTAGCCACGTATAGGTGAACGTGAGTGATTCATGGCAAGCGTGAAACGTGCGTGAACGTGAGAAAAACTCAATCACGTGCCCATCTCTAATTGTGACCCCTCCAGGCACACCTACGCATGCTCACACGTACAATCACATACCCACACACACACACATGTTGCTTACAAGCTACAACGTAAAACATTTTTAAGGACCTCTGCATGCGCAGCATAGGGTATTTAAATAATTCAATTTCAAGCAAAAACCACGAAAAACTGTAAACAATAAAAATTAAAATTTCAGTTTTTTAGAGAATTTCAAAAAGATAAAACATTTTCTGATATTCTGTATAGTAATGAAAATACGAAAGTTTTTGTAAAGTAATCAATTTCGTATTTCTTAGTTTCCGAGATCCCAATGGTGTGTAAAATTAAAGTGAACACCCTGTCGGGCGCGTTTGAGTACAGCTTTTCTTATTACAAATTCGGAATCAGTTTCATCTCATTTGCGGCGTCCAAAAATAACTAAACATTCTTCGCAATTTGAAAATTCAAATACTATTCTTTGATCCGCTCATAGCCGGACATGCAAAGTATAACAAGAGTAAGTTTCATTATCGTTAGCAAGCTGTCTGCGTCAATTAGCAACAACTCTATTGTAAGGATAACAAGCTAAGGTGCCTTAAGAAACTTTGGCATGCAGCCGCTATAAAATCAGCACCTTTCGAGGTCAGTCTGTGCGTGCCGTGTAAATCACGGTTGGCGTGATCGCGCTGGTCCTCCACTGACGTCATAAATTAAATTAATACTATAATCCATAAATTACAAGTCTATTATTTGTAAAAATGTATGAATATATATAGTAGACACTAACAAATTAGTGTGTCTCCATTAAACATAAAATAGCCAGATGCTGCTCTTTACCGTTATAAATTGAAAATTCCTAGAATGTTTAGCTAAAGCGCATCCTTACTCTCTGCCTTGCAAAGCAAAAAGGCAAATCAAACTTCTTTTTGCCTCAACAGGAGTTATGAATATTCCCAAAGCATTTTATTTTATAAATACGGGTTGTCACGACTAGTACGACAATACAAATCTCGTTTTGCGTTTTTAAACTTAAACGTCAAATTTGTTTGTTTCTATGCGCTCTTCGTGGCAATGTGAACAAGAAAACACTTTTACATTTTTTTAATCAATAAATATTACATAATTACCATAAGATTGCTTAATGCTTTTTATAGTCGTATTTATACATTTCCACGAAAGTGCGTATAGATAAACATGCGTTTTTAACGTTTAAGGTTAAAAATAAAAAAAAAAACAAAAATCGGATGGTCGTACTATACATATTTTAGTAAAAGTAACAATATGCGCTCTTTTATATAATGGTACTTAGAAGTTTTTTTATTTCTTTTATACCTTCATTTAGGAATCAGATTAATCATTGTCACAGAAGCTGTTTGTGATTATGAGAATTAGGGAAATTAACTATCACTTCTTTTGAAATAAAGTCAGTTATCACTTTATCAGTCTATCAACGTTATTCCTGAAATACATTTCAAGGCGAATTCCATCTTCAAAAAAGCATTTTTCTTTGCATAGCGACTATAAGATCGTATCATTACTATTACTGCATCGGAAACGCACGGCAAAAAGACGCAGACCCCTGCCTGCAGGTCGTACTGTAGTTAGAAATAGCTTTATGGGAACAACACATGTTTCCTATTTTTGCAGAAAAAGATTTGTAAGGGACTAAAAACCGTCAGTGGCCAACACTGAGAGGAAGACGGAAAAGATTAGCCCCTTACATAAGCTATTTATAAATGAAGCTTAGAAACTATTACCGATGAGCAATATAGAAAGGATTTATCGTCCGCCGTTTACTAATAAAAAGGACAACAATTAACAATTTTAACAACCAAATTATACCCCTTCTACAGCGTTATAAGCCTAAAATAATTTAAAAAATCGTGTACGCAGTTTTTTAACAACACTTTGAAATTTTTACACTTCGCAGTTTTCATGGTTCAAACATTCTAGTAAATAGTACCATTGCATTGCTACTACCACAACCAAAGTGTGTGCCGTTCTGGCAATTCGTTGCTGAGTAATAAGGCATTAAGCACGTACTCATCATCATCATCATCATCTGACATGGAGCTGACTCGAGGGTCGATCCTGAATTACGCCAGGCCCACCCCATGCCAGTAGGTGGGTAGGAATTTATGTGATAGGTGGGATGTTGAACCGCGTTAGCATGTCTGCAATGCATACCGCAAGACACCGCTGCTGCAACACCGGGTAGATAGTAAGCTGCGATTATGCATTTTAACCAAACTTTGGTATCAAAGTTTCACATTGTTCTTATTTTACACATATCTATTATTCTAAGATTACAGCTTGAAAATATCTTAATTTCCTAATAGCTAATAAACTACTTAATACTATTCTTTTATCTGGCATGGTCATATTTGGCGTTCCATTCTTGCTTCCTATGGATTCCTTTTCTTCTTTGACTTCTTATTGCCCTGGGTGGTTGATTGTTGTCTACCGGAGTGTGTGTGGAGGTTGGACCTGCTTTGAAGTGTATTTCTATCGACGCCTTTTGTATTTCTGCTGCTGCTGCTATTGATTCGGCTCCTCCCCCAAATTTTTCTTTCCCTAGGTCTTCTAAGTAGGCTTCTATTTGTAGTGCTGGGCCGTAGGTATGTGCTAGATGGTCGTAGCGCGGAGCCAAGTTTCTTACATTTTCCTCCAATTGCAATTGGAATTTTTGTGGGTTTTCTCTGATGTATGACACGATTTTTTCCTTAAGATAAAAGCTTCTTTTTTTTTAGCTGTTCTCGCGTTGCTGTGACATTTGTGTTTTGGTCTGCTATTGAGTCGAATAAATAGTTTCCATCTCCTGGAATTTTCCGCACTGTCAATTTGTGTCTGTCCGTATATCCTGTTCCTGTTCCATGGTAGGTATTGTGTTTCCTGCTTCTGATGATTTCCGTTGGTTTGCTGGTGTCAATCTAATTTGACATACCCGGTTCCGAGCCTTAAATTCAACATTACGCTCCAAACCTTACTTAAATTACATGAACATAAACGTACTCCCCAGATGCTCCGCTCTACAAATTAATGTTTCTTAATGTTAGGTGTATATCACTACCTTAGATTATACAATAAATAACCATCTATACAAACATAATACTAAAAAAATTGTATTTTCAATGCAAATATCGGTAATTAAATCAATTAATCTAATGGAACATTATTATACTTTATTGTAGGTATCGCGGCGCACGTAAAAGAATTCGTTTGCTTGAATTTTCCCGCCTGTTGAGTGTGAATTAATTTTGGTTCTAACTTTCCTAAATTGTAACGGATCTCGTTTGCCTTTTTCTACCGAAAATACCCTTAGAAATCTACCTGCTTCAAGACCTTTAGTGTCGAGTTCCAGGAATTTGACTGTTGGCGTTCTCTATTGACGGGTTTGGACGAAAATAAACTCTATTGCCTAACAGACTGCCCTAATAGAATAACAATATCTACTTTTTTTAAATTATTTGTATTGTTTAATATCTACTTACAGCCGCCTGTTCTTAATTTATCTTGGGGATTATATCTATTTATTCTCTATTAGAAATTACTACTTATATTTATAACTTTATTTATAACTATAACTTAGCTCTAACTGTTTGCTGATTATCCATTTTATCAACAACTGAATGCACTATATCTCCACAGGTGAACCTACACACTGGCCATCAGATCCAGCAAAAATGCCCGATGTACTTGACTTTTGCATCATAAAAGGCGTAAATCCAAGCTACTTTAAGGCTGTATCTTGTCTTGACCTCACAGGTGAGCACTCGCCGATCATACTAACCATGGGAACACGAGTGATCCTCAATTCGAAGCATCCTAGTCTCTGCAACAAATGCACGGACTGGAATCTTTACAGAGAGATAACTGATGAAACCCTAATGCTTAATGTATCCTTAAAAACAAAAGAAGACTTATTTACTGCAGTAGAATTATTTAATCAAACCATTCAGCACGCTGCATGGACGGCGACACCACCAAGCAAACAGAATATTGCTTGCATTGATTGTCCTATCGTAGTTAAGAAAATGATCGCCGAAAAACGTAGACTGCGTAGAAAATGGCAAACTACCAGGCACCCTGATGATAAGAGAAGACTCAACCGCAAAACATAGGAACTAAAACAACTTCTATCGGACATCAAAAATGAATCTGTTCAAAATTACCTGCAGCACTTGTCTCCAACAGAAGCCACAGAATACTCACTCTGGAGAGCGACAAGAAGATTAAAGCAACCGCAGAAGCACGAAACGCCATTGCGCCTTGCAAACGACACTTGGGCGAGAAATAATCAAGAAAGGCACTTGCATTTGCCAACCACTTGGGTACTGTTTTCACTCCGTTTGAATCTAAAATCACGCTAGAAGAAGAACAAGAAATCCAACACTATCTAGAAGCACCGTTTCAACTGAGCACATCAATTCCGAAGTTCAAACCTACTCAAGTCCGGACCACGCTCATGACAGAACTAAACCCAAGAAAATCGCCAGGCTATGACCAAATTACGGCAACAGTGTTGAGGGAACAACCGGAAAAGGGGTTTATGTTTATCACCTACCTCTTCAATGCAGTACTGAGACTAAGAAACTTTCCTGAACAATGGAAAGTTGCTGAAATTATCTTAATACCCAAACCTGGCAAACCACCTACTGACCTGTCTTCTTACAGACCAATTAGTCTTTTGCCGCTCCTGTCCAAAGTTTTTGAAAAACTGCTCTTAAGGAAACTACTACCTATCATCTTAGATAATAATCTCATACCTGATCACCAGTTTGGGTTTCGGAGGAATCATGCGACCATTGAGCAAGTTCACCGCGTGGTAGACAAAATTACAAAGGACTTTAATGACAAACGTTACTGCTCGGCCATTTTCATAGACGTAGCCCAAGCCTTTGACAAGGTGTGGCATCAAGGGCTCTTATTCAAAATCAAAAGAACACTACCTTCAGACTATTATGAACTTCTCAAGTCTTACTTAATCGACGGACACTTTCTAGTCAAATATGGAGATAGTCGTACGCCCCTATTCCCTATACACGCTGGAGTGCCCCAGGGCAGTGTGCTGGGCCCTATATTGTACCTGCTTTTTACAGCTGATCTTCCCACCACTAATTCCACTATGGTAGCCACATTCGCAGATGACACTGCAGTACTTTCTTCTCACTCTGTACCCCACCTAGCAAGTCACCATCTTCAGCAACACCTGCATGAACTAGAACTCTGGTTCAACAAATGGCGTATAAAGGTAAACGAAGGAAAGTCAGTTCATGTGACCTTTACTCTAAGAAGAGGTACCTGCCCTCCTGTTCTGCTCAACGGCGCACCAGTACCGCAAGACGAACACGCAAAGTATTTGGGACTTCATTTAGACCGACGCCTGACCTGGAGGAGGCATATTTTCATGAAAAGGAAGCAGCTGGGCCTTAAGGTTCAAAAAATGTACTGGCTCTTAGGCCGAAAATCTCAACTGTCCATAATAAAATTCTGCTCTATAAAGCCATAATAAAGCCAATATGGAGTTACGGCGTACAACTCTGGGGAACTGCTAGCAACTCCAACATTGACATATTAAGGCGCTTTCAATCCAAAGTCCTACGATCTATGGTAAACGCTCCCTGGTATGTCCCAAATGAAGTTATTCAACGTGACTTGGACATCCCTTCAATCACAGACGAAATCAAAAAACACAGTGTTCGTTATGCTAATCGTCTTAGTATTCACCCAAACGTGCTAATTGAACCCCTTCTAGAGGAAGACGACAACCAGCCTAGACTCAAAAGAATAAAACTTTCTGACCTTCCACACCGCTATGTGTGATAGTGTATAGTGCGCGTTGTGCTCGTAAAAGTGTTCAGTAATTTTAACAATACAAATCTATTGTGTTTACTAAAAGGAATCTCACGTTGGTTTGTTTCCTACATGTCTGTTCTATGTATGTATCATACTATATTGTCAAATCGCCTACTGAATGTCTCTGTGAGACAGATTGTAGTTAATAAATTAAAAAAAAATCCATTTTCCGGTTTCCTTTCATCTGTTGTGACATCGGCAGGTAAACCAGGTGGTACCTTTAATCCCGCAGGTAATTCTCGCTTCTTTGTTTTTGAGAACTGGAACTACACTACAATTGTCTTTTCAAACGGTCAAAAACGCAGTTTTACATTTAAAAGCTGGAGTGGCGTCGTTAAACACGTGTGTCCTCGGCCACTGCTGGAACTCGACCCTGCTGAGTAATAAGGCATTAAGCACCTAGTTTAAAAAAATCGTAGCTGCGGACCTTCAGCTAGAGAGTTCGGATGAATTTTTCATTTACATTCCAAAGCTCAACCAGATCGGACATTCCGTTCCGGATATATGAGGCATCAATTTTCATAAACAACCTTTCGGAGTTTCTGCAGCGCCATAACATTTTTCCTCGGATTCGAAAATTTACATGAAATCAATACTTTTCTACACTGAAAGTGAAAAATTTTTTTTCGCACTCTTTTGGGGCATTTACGCTAGACTAAACTTTCCCCTAAATGCAGCTGATACGTAGTTGGCGTTCCGGCGGTGCAGCATTTGAGTGGGCCATGTCAGTTGAAGTTCTTATCTCTTAGAGTGAAGCTCATACTTATACTTGTATATGATAAATTTGTGAAAATGTACAAGGTAATTGTTTTTGAACTATGGGAAAATCATTTTTATTTCCTACTCATTTCGTTTTGCTTCCCCAGTGTGGACATTTAAGTCGGCGGCGAATGAAGTCGTTAGCTTCATGAAGTGTCGATAAGAGGGGCCCAGCGGTGGTCCACAGAACAGAACGAAACACATTTTTGTAGAACGGTTGATATAAATTATATACACGCAAGTCTGATAGCCCTCCCTATAGCAATATATCATCACGCGTTGATTCTCCTGTAGCAACTATGCGTGTCATTAGTAACGTGCAAGGCGAGACGTAAACTATTGCAGCCTCGCTGTTACTCGCAGCTTTTTATGAGAATCTGTTAATTTAAGCAATCATTCATACCGACTCAGGCTAATAAGCAAAAGTCCTGTACCCGTCGGTCGAACATGTGCCTTATAAGATATAAGCGGATGCACTTCTACTCAATAGACAATTTATGTTGAAACATTTATTGACATTTTCATTATAATTTTAGAGAATTAACTGCTTTATAAATTGCTATATGAATATTGTATTACATTATTTAAAAACCAGTACAAACGGCGTTATTCAACATTTCAGAAAACATTAACTTTGATTTCTTCCAACATTTAACAATTCATACATACAAAATATTTTCCACAAACGAATTTGAAGTAATAAAAGTATTAACAATCATAATGAGTAACATCCCTTAGGGTAATTTTGGTTATTGTACCTTCTCAATGGTAGGTTATTTTATTACGTTACAAGCAGAGGTGGTCAATTGTATTATGGCACTAGTGTTTTCAAGAAAACCCTTTACAACTTAAAGTACCTACACGTTATTTATTGTAAGGCTTTCGGGGGCGTTATTGCGGTCAATTTTCTCCTTCCATGATTTTGAACAATGAAGGTTGAGCAAAAAGTGTAGACACACGGTTATATACATTGATCACCGTTGTGATAGCAGAATTAGTTATTTCCCTTTATTCATAATTGTTTCTCAATCTAATCTGCATTAGGAACAAATTTAGATTTTATCGTAGTATGAATTTTTTCCAAATTAATCATTTAAGTTCAGTTTGGCTATAACAAATATTTCAAAAATAATTAATCACCATAATCTATAACACTCGTATACTCAAAGGTGTCGAGGTCTTCCACTCCAGGTAGGCTCTTCGCTTGTGTAGTAGGAAGTAGTGGGGCTTATAGCCTTTAAACCACTACGCTCCTGAAGCTGATGCCACCCTTCATGCACTTTCATTCAATGCCATTTACACCTGTGTTTATTTGTATCTTAATGTGTGGGGCTTTGTTACTTGTCTTGGTCAGCCAGTAATCAGGGAAAGCGCCCGCCGTTAATTGTAACCCAACGTCGAATGGTTACTGACCTCGCTACCGATCCACAGAATTACAGAAAAGTTTTTGCTTCTTCCGGGATTCAAACCGAGGACTCAGGCATTGTGAGCCTGATCCTCCTACCACTGGACCACTCGGACTTTTCCAAAATTATTATTCCCCCCTAAATCTATCGAAAGACAGATAGACACAATGTACTAAAACATGCGGATACCCAAGACATGAATCAATTATTTAATATCAGGGAGTCAAGATAATTTTTTAGGTTCCTCTTTCACTATCTTTATAATAAAATAGTCAAACGACTGGATTTTCCGGAGTTTTCCTGATTGTGAGCGTACTGCGAATGAATAAAGTTCGCTATTTTTGCTTTTATTTGCAATACATGGTTATTTAGCGTCAACGGCTACTTTTTCACAAATATTAGAAAATTGCATATTTTATATTCAAATTTTCAATATTTTCCGGGAACATACCCTAACTTAAAGGAAGCCATATGTGGTATTGTTTTCCTTTAAAAGTTCAAATGACGGCCCCGAACGCAGTTTACCATAGCAGAATTTTAGGATGTTGCCGCTTGGGCGGCTGCACTGTTGGGCGAACGCCATTTGGAAGCCAGACGTTTGGGCGCTGGTAATAAAAATCAACACTTATATTGCAAAAAAAGCAACTTTAAAACACGATTACATACTCTACTTTTTAGAACATGTTTAAGTTCATTTGGCACAATCGTACTGCACAACCGAGATTTCACAAAACATGTCTCTAAATAAATATAAATAAAACGTAACTTCCGTTTCCGGCTGCGGATCGTTTAAACAACTTCTGCTATTAATGAATTGTTGTTGTGTACTTGGGACTCAAAAGTTCAATAAAAGCGATCCAGAGTACTTCCTGAAATTTTGAGCGTTAGGTAAACCGACAAGCAAGTACACACGTGCACGCAAACACTCGGGGACATTTTCTAAAATTACTATTATTGGTTTTTGGCGCTGCAAACGTTTCTGCTGTCGAAATTTTATAATTTAATTTTCACGATCGCAATACATTCCTGGAAGTAAAGCAAGTTAAGAAGCAGACAGTCTAAAAGTGACCATACTACTCGTTTATAGATTTGTAAATCAATAAAATTGTATATGCTTTAACCGGCAGTGATATAAAATTATTAAACACGCAATGTAAATAAAAGAACAGCCTAGTCACACTAATAATAAATGTATTCTACGTAGAAACAATTTTCTTTAATTACTAATTGTGAGCACCTTCCAGGTTTCACAGCAAAAGTAGTATAATGCAAAATCATAACTTCAGGCTACAACGGAAAAAGTAGTAATTTGCACTCAATTATCGTTCCTCTAAATTGACAATTTTAAGAACGTTCGAAAGTATGTATTTTAAAAGAACATAAACATAACAACAATTATCTACTTAGTAAACGTAAAAGTACAATTTCGTAATGTTTCTCTTATTAAAATGTTAAAAACTGCCTCATGTGTGCATCAAACAGTTCTCCGTCAGTTTCATATTCTAATATATCCCCAAATCTTTCATAAACTTGGATGAGATAAGCACAATAGCAGTGTTTCAATTTAGGAATTTTCAAAAAATGTAAATTTCTAATCGAAATATTATAACAGATAACAAAATTTTGTGTTATATCGTCAAACAAGTAAAGTTGAGCAACTTAATATTATGAAAAATTATTTTATAAATCAATTTCTGGTTAATCAATAATCTCCCGAACACTAGTCGTACTGAAATTTTTATGTATATTGCACGCGCAAATACCATTTGCTCGTACTATTTTCAATTAAGCACAATACATTCGTATACCCTTACAAACATTGTGGACATTACTTTCAGTACTCATGGTATTATATGTGACTAATGACTATACCACTCACATTTCATTGAACCAATGACAGATTTTCCCTTTCATAAAACGAACCAATCGCGTTCGTTTTATACTGATTATACTGCATGGTGCTGTTTAAATAGGTGATTAAACCCACAGTAGCTTCGTATAGTCGCTCTTAAGTTTTAAATTACCGTGTTTAAAATTGATGTGTAATGTCTTTTTGGTATATTGATTATTATTTTTAAACATTTGTTTATTGCTTCGGCCAGAAATACGTATCATATTTATTCACAACATAATTTATGAATTAAAAACAATAATTGTCTCTGTCGTCCACAAACAAAAAGCAAAATACGAGAAACGTCGTCGGTGGCCAATGATGACAATGTCAATGCCAACTAACTTGAATCGCGAGTGTTCAAATCATAGCTCAAATCATGACTGACCCAAATTTTAGTGTAAACCTATAATAAATACAATAATAACATGCTAATATGCATTAAAAAACATAAATATATATTTACAATAAAATTTTATCTTGTTTCGACAGAATATATAATAAAATCCTAGAACAAAATAATGTACATACCCTCAAAAATTGTATGAAATACCACTTAACGGTTTTTTTTTACCAAAACGATCCATTTTTACAACAACACTTCACAGCAACAGTAAATAAAAACTTCAAATTAAAAAATTTAATTTACAAAAAGACGCCACTACAAAACGTTTGAAAACAAGCAAACAATACATGTTAAAAGCGCCGATTCCCAAAAACACTCGAGCGTTTCCGACTAGTTCAGTGTTACCAAAAATGCATCAAAATTATTATGAGTGATATAGTCAAGACCAATGGCAGGTTTTTTTTGGTCTTGGCTATATCACTCATAATAAAATAAGAGTGGTGGTAGCTCAGAGGTTAGGCGCTTAGCCTCTAACGCTAAAGGTCTAGGGTTCGATTCCCCGCCGAAGCCATGCAGCAATAAAAATCTATGCCGCAACCCACCACTCACATTCCCCAATCCGGTGTAGGCAGCCGTGAGGTCTTGGTGCCTGAAACATTCTCTGGTATTTAGTCGTTCGGATTCGACGTTAAACTGCAGGTCCCCCGTACTCCACCTTAGCGCTAAGGAGAGTACGTGGCAGAGAAGAGTGCGGGTGCCCAGCAGTGGGACGTAAAGGCTGATTGCGAGTCAAGACCAATGATACTCGTGATACAATTAGTTAACTCGTGCTAGTTAAGATTTCGGTAATTCTACTCCCGCTACTCGGTCGTAGAATTACCATCTTAACCAGCACTCGGGAACTTACACCACAATTTTATCAAAAAATCGCAATTACTTGTTGTATTTTTTATGAGTATTTTATTCACACATACTAGATCAGATTCAATCAGAATGCAGTATTGACCAACGCACATCGTATTGCCCCACACATCCCACTCAAATTGTAACAAGCAATGGCATTCGTATATCTTCAAGCTCTTAACCAATCATACCTAGAGCATACCTGGCAGCGATAATACTTTTTTACGAATTTTTAGTGTTATCGGTGTTGTAACCATAGTAATTACCTTTACAAAATGTTTTGATTTTTGTTTAATAATTAGTAATAATAATTGCTGTAAATAGATGTGTTAATGTTTTGTGCGTGGTAAATTCTGTAAAATTCGCCTCCTCAATTAAAAATTTTCTATAATTTTGACTTTCATTGGCCAATTTAATTCAGTTGATACAGGGCAACATCATTCCTCTTGACACACTCGTGATGTTTCCTAGCAACAACAAAATTGCTTTGTCAATGAAGCGACAGAAGGTAGTTTTCTTAACAAACCGATAAGCATGCGTTGAGGAATGTCTTGGCAACGCCTTAGATACGTAAATAGACAAACAAATCATACATTTATAATTCAATCTTCTTTCTTCATATCGAATAAAAAAACTTCGTACTATTTGCGAAATTTGTATTAATAGAATAATCTTGGCAAACACCATTCGAACTTTGGAACTATTTGGTTGTATTACTTAAACTTCCTGCATCGTAACAGAAAAACATTTGCGCTTCTCGCTCGGTGTTTCTTAGCTGTCAAACTGGCACTGGCACTTGTTACTATCCAACACATATTCGCAATATAACTTGGCATTACTACATATTGTTTTATTGACAGGTATAACAACCAATCCGAATGAATGATAGGTCAACCCTACATAGTATTAAATCGATTATTTTCAACTCCACGAGGTATTATTTATATATTAAAGGCTGATCGTCTCAGCTTTCAGCTGCCTGCGTGGACTTCTAATCGCTACATTATTATATACTCAAAGCGATAGCGTCATTACAGAAACAGATTTTGTGAACATTGAGCACAAAGGAAATGTTGTACAACAATTAATCAAACATATTTACGAATCGATTCCCTAAAATACGTTACATCCAGTAATACGTACAGATTTGAAATCAGACAAGTTTGTAGATTTGAACTGATCTTTTAGATACAGCCAAGAGTTTGCTTCATCATTTTGTTTCGACGACTTACAAATACACAGACTACGAAATTCTAAGCAGAACCAACACTTCACTATCCAAGCAATAATAAACGCTAGCATTTTTACAAGAATTAAACCAGGGGCAAATTATTTATAAAACTAGCAGAACCCGTAGATTACGACACAAGCTTTATTTACAAACAAGTGCTAGCAAATTTATTAAAAAATATACAGTGTGTCCCACTTTGCTTAGAAAAACCCAATGAAAAATTTATTTGTAGAATACAAACCGGGTGTATTAATAGTATGGAGGATAAAACGTTGTATCCTATAAGATTGATTGAGTTCATGAAAATTTTCGAAATCGAGATTTTGATGGAAATTATGCTTTGGACCTCCAGGAACCCAAAAAACTGTTTTTATGTACGTATGTATGTTATTTATAAACTCTAGCTCCTTATTTATTTGATTATAGATATATAAAGTACTTAATTACTTCAACAATATTTATTTATTTTAACTTTATACGTATTTCGGCTTAGGTTATATTAGAAATACCTATAAGGTTAAAACAAATAAATATTGTTGAAGTAATTAAGTATTTGTTTTAACCTTACACGTATTTATAATATAACCTAAGCCGAAATGCGTATAAAGTTAAAATAAATAAATATTGTTGAAGTAATTAAGTATTTTATGCAGCTATAATCAATCAACATGTATGTATGTTTCACGAACAAAATAAGCGTTTAAAAATATCTGATACCGGAAGCGGAAGTTAAGCATTTTTTTGGTAGCAATTTGTCGGAATATAATTGTTTCAATCTGAAAACAGAATCTGATATTGGGAATACCCCAGGAGTACACAATGTTACAGGATACGAGAAATTTTGGAACTATCAAAGTTGCGAAGTGAAAAATATCAAAACTTTGACTTTTTCCAAAAAGTATTACTCACAAACTGGACAAACGATTTTATTTAAATTCTCTAGGTTAATAAGCGCTAGAGATGAGCTCTAATTTAGTCCGTAGCTCAGTCCACTAGTTTGTCTGTGACGCTTGCTGTGAGTTTTGGAAAATCGAATATTCATGCATTTCTGTTTAATAAACCGAAGACTACAAAAAATTGTTAAGGTGAATTGTTAATAGTAAATTAAAAAAACTATACAATACAATAAGACATGTCCCCGCGCAAAGGCATAAGTTTAAGTGAGTTGAGGCTATATGCTTGGTGGATAAGTATATTGCTCCCAGGGTTGCACAAATATCCGTGTTTTTCACATCAATTTTTTAAAATAAATCGGATTTTTTGATTTAAATCGGATGCTGTTAAAAATTTTCATAACATTTAAAATATTCTTGGTTGGTGTATACATTCCGATTAAACCTTCAGTTATGAGAATATGAAGACAGCTCCAAAGCTAAATAAGCAACAAAAAAAAACTAAAATAAAAGTTTGTCCTACCCAGGATTCGAACCCGAGACTTCTGCTTATAAAAATCGTACAACTTTCTGGCATAATTCGTCCAGATTAAATACGCCAATTTAAATTTTATCATTAAGATAGCGGATGTCTAATTAGCAGCCCTAAAAACCCTCGAATACCACAACAATGTAAAACAAACAATAAGCGCGTCATGACGTTGGAGTGGAAATGATGGTTGCTTACAACTGTGACAGGCCAGTAATACAAAGAATTTACGGTTATGTTCGCGTTCACGTTGCCTTGTAGAAATATTTGTACGGTAATGCAATTTAACAGTAAAACATGCGTAAAGACTATCAAAACTTATGTATTAATTAAGACACAGTCCTCTATACATTGTCTAATGTGGCGAACCAAACATATGTTTCAATAATATTACATTACCGAACAAATATTTCTTACAAGTTAACGTAAACGCGCCGATTGAGACTTACTTCCACCGGAACCGGTCACATGCTTGCATCATACTAGCACCGCGCACTGCAGAAGCAAAGCAACGCAAGCGCGTGAACAGTTTACGTCCTTGCATTTCCGTCTCCGTGCGGGTGCATTCGTTTCTCACGAACGAAAGTTAGTCCTGTCGGTAGCCGCTAAAGAAGTTTCACTTCAAAAATCTATATAGTACGCAATGCAAAGCTGATAATAGTACCTACAGAGTGTTAGTAAAATATGGTACAAGCTTATATCTCGATAATTTTAGGTTCATGGAAAAACACTTGGACACGTCAAATACTATTTACTTTTGCGGATTTTTATTGTACTTCCTTTCCTTTTTTGAAGTAGTGACGTCATCAGTTTTTTTAAAGATACTACATATTTTATATTTTTCAGATACCTTATAGCATTTTATTTATAGTAGTATAATTTTTGTGGGTTACATAAGAAAATTTTTGTGATTTTCTTAATTTTTCGTGCCTCCAAAGAGGTTTTCCTGGGGAAAAATCCACGTCGCTGGTTTCCCGTTGCCTTGCGAGGGAGAACGACAGGCCCGGCAGTCGATCCCCGGCGCGCTTACCGCTGAGCTACGACCGCTCCCTACGACTACGATTAAGATTTATAAATAATGTAGAAAGAAACCTTCGTAAACTGGGGGTACAGAGACACTGGAGATGCATAGCACACAATCGATGTAGATGGTAGGGCATTGCGTAGGAGGCTAAACCGCTACAAGTGGCCACTGTGGGTAAATAAGTACCTATTCATTCAATTTAACTAAGACAGTTGCCGTTTTGCTATCATAACGTTTGAGCCTATATATACAATTTATTCGAGATTCCTGATTAGATTACTGTAAAATATAAGTCCCAAGTCCGATAATGGCGGCAACATCACATTCCATCAACTGCATGAATTACAGCGCCCAAACTGCAACTTACACTTGTCGGACACTCACACGCTACTGTTTATAGTGCATTGAAGATACAGGTTTACCTATTACATAACTTTTATGCTATAAATTACACGATAAAGAGCATACCGTTACTAGTAATGTTTATGTCATTTACATGGCTAGTGTAAACGATCTTCAGTAGGCTTTTGAAACAGTTGACTGCTAACGATTTATGCACACACCTTTTAATAACCCGCTCGCCAAATAAAGTGCCGAAGTTATTAATACCATGAGATTAAATTTATTACTTCTCTCTGGTACCGGCTGAGTCAAAAATATTCACCAGGAAGATGGATTTATTAAAAGACTAGTGCTTATATCCGCACTATGTTAATTAATTAATGACTGTATTGAGCTTAACAATTGACATGCTTTTAATTGATTTTAACTGCTATTTGCTAGGTAACAAAATAAAATAAAACAACTGAGTTTTTTGATAACAATAATTTATGTATGACATTTTTTAATAGATCATCGGTAATTCAAGAAAATATTGTATTTCTATGATAACAACAGAGTAGCCGTAGCTGAGTGGTCAGCTTGCGGTTTTCCAATGCAGCGGATTCGGGTTCGACTCCTCGCTCTTCCTCGCAAGGCAACCAGCAAGGTGGAAGTTAATTAATTGTAAATACTTCAACTTCAACGGGCATTTTCTCGAAGAAATGTTATACAAACCCAAAAAAATTGTATACCATTGTAAAGAGAAAAGAATTCTCTATCGAATAGTAGTATAACATTAATAGGTTGCCATTAAAAAAAATATCGCGTAAAGTGATAACTCAAAAACAATTGAATAATAAAATTTTTCGTATATATCAATATGTAGATAAAAATTTCATAAAAAACTTTTGTATTGAACATTTTCTTATAAAATGAATATTTACGACAGCAAATCGGTGTCTCCATACTTTTAACTCTCTCTGTACATGAAAATTTAGCAAATTTTGAAAATTTTTGTAAAATATATTCTTTGAAGCTTTCGCGATTTCTCGAACTGTCAATATTACAATTTAATTTCGGCTTAGACCGCGTCGTAATTTGGGAACTACACCCAGCATAATCAGGTAAGGACCGACCTGTAGCTTGTCTGCCTTTACAAGGCACAAGGCAGACAAGGTACAGGTCGATCTTTACCTGATTATGCTGGATGTAGTTCCCAAATTACGACACGGTCTAAGCCGAAAGTAAATTGTAATATTGACAATATTTGTAAACTTTTAATTTTGTAAATTTTGAAACAATTTAAAAATCGGTTTTATAATTTGGTTATAATCGATTATCCAATTATACTGTTCAGGTAAACCAAAAGAAAACCTCTCAGAGATGCTTTCTCAATGGAAGATTGTTCCTATAGTCATTTAACATTTTCATACTAATTATGAAGCCGAAATTTTAACATTTTTAAAATAACGAAAATCGTTGGGGAGCACTGAGGTATGGTGAGAAAATCGGACTTGCGCAAATAGGGGCTATTCGAGATGTATATAATACGAATCTAAGGTTGTTTTCCGATCGCGTTCATACTGAAGTACAGCCCCCCCTACCTAATTTTTTGAAGCAGTCTAGTAATTTTATAGTATTTTGTTTTTTTTTAGTTTATCTCTTAAAAGCTCAAAATCTATTTCATAATTTGGTGATAGCCATTTTTTTAGCGATTACTCAATTAATCTATTCAGGTAAATGACCAAAAGGAAATCTCAAAAAACATAACGTCGTTGGTGGGTGGGTGATAGGGAGATCGCGTTTGCGCATAGCCGCTATTCGACATGGATAGAATACGAATTTAAGGTTCGAGCGCGTTTCTTTTGAAGTAGTGCGTTCATTCCCTGTCCCCCCTTTTTTTGGTGGACCAACCTCATTTTCTTGCGGTCTCATCCTATCGTAATTACCAATCTTTGAGGCAAATTTGAGTTTTCTGCGTTAAGGCGTCTGGACTGTAAAGTCTATACAGGCACAGATATCCACACACACACACGCCAACGCACAACAATTTTAATTTAAAAAATTTTTAAACATTCGGCTCATATTCAAGGTATTTTATGTAGATGGTGTCTTGTAACGCTATTTTGTAAAAATATATTATTTACAAAAATGTTAAACAATCGTAACCGTCGCTATTTTGAATCTCTAAATCGAACTTTTTCATGAATTCGGTACTTTCCTATGTCTACTAGGAGTAAACGAATAGAAATCAATTTGTAGATATTAAGTCCAGAACCATATTTATAAGCGTGGAATCTTACCCTTCGAAAAAAACAAATAAATATAAAGTAAGCTTTAAAACAACTAGGAACATCTTAAATACTTTGTTTAATGCAAAATCAAAAACAGACGATTTGTTAAAATCAGGCATTTACAAATTAAATTGTTCGCATTGTAATTCGGTTTATATAGGCCAGACTATTAGAAATTTTGATATTAGGTATAAAGGACATCTACGTTGTTACAAATACAAACACCCACATAAATCCAACTACGCTAAACACTTACTAGAACAAAATCATTCAATGACATCTAATAACACCATAAAATGTTTACACTTTTGTGATGATAAACGTAAATTAGATATACTAGAAGCTTTTGAAATTCACAAACATTTAAAAACTGTACCGTTAATGAATGAGCAAATTGATCTGTTAAATTCTCCTCTACTAGACATTTTGGAATAAGAAATCAAGTCATCTGCAGACGATTACCAAGATAAGTAAAAAAGTTCTATTGCTATAACAACGCTAACTGTTTACCTTCATATAACCTTTGACAATGGCATGTTAACATGCTGAAATACGTATAAGGTTTAAATAAATAGAAATTGTTAAAGTGATTAAGTATTTTATATACAGATACTCATTACCCTTCGAACCTTATCGCAGTTACCCCGCAGTTACTCTTTGAAATATTGTTTTTTTAAATTTTAGAATTTGAACTAATTTCTAGATACCATTAAACAACGTAATGATTTAACATTTCACCTAGTTACTTAATATGGTATGATTTTTAATACACGTACTCGTATAATGACTCAATGCATTGAATATGTTAGAAACCATCCAACTTCTTTTTATTTATTATTACTTGTGTAATTCCCCTTTAATGTTTCACTTATTGTTAAGAACAGACACTGTCTAACTCATGCATGCCACTATGACGGCTTTCTATCATTGTAAATATAATTACAATAAAGTCGAAATTTTTCAAATACAAAAGTATTAAAAGTGAATATTTCGCAATTTCCATAACTAAAAATTGTTGGCGTGTTCAATGCTGTATCTATGAAGAATTCAAGATTTGGCAAATGTCAGTTGATTTTAAACTTTGCTTGCTGCTTAACGCGCACATGCAAGCAACTTGAAGAATTAAAAATTACATTCCTAATTTAAGAATTTATCTCGTGCAATCTATAGCAGATAACATCGAGCCAACAGCCGAAGTTACGACAAAAAACGCAATTACCTTAAATTGATATTTGTCCACGAATTTTAATTTTGAGGCAAATAAATTGCATTTTAAGGTGATTACTATCGCACGTCTGACCAGTTTGCTTTTGAAGTACCGCAACGCCATGTTAAAAATCTTAAAACTGCCAGTAAAGATTTTGCGTAGCTTTAATGAAGCTTAAAAATATTGCTGGCTGCCCAATTTAATAAGCTTCGGAAATAAGCAAAACTGATTATTCTGTAGATAATTTACAGCAACTGCTTTACAGTAAGAATCGGCTATTTTTCTGCGTTGTTCGTTATTTGAAGCAATATAATTCAGTATTATAAACTGTACATTTTTTAAAGAGACGCCGGCAACGAGACGACTTTTGTAATAAATAACCAGCAATTGATAAGTTGCATTCTGTATAACAAATATAACTAACCATAATCGTATTTCTTCATGTAAAAGGATATTTCAACGCTGCGTTACAGTAGTCAAGCAAGATAACTCGTGTATTGTATTTCTACCTAAAGTTACCAACACATATAGACTATTTTCTAGCATTGTTTAGCATCAATTCCGCACTACATGAGAAGGAAAAGTATTAGTGATATCGTAAAGAAACTGCTATGTAAGATTTTTACAGAAAAGTGCAAATATGCTACATACAAATCAAATAGTTGTCAAGAATAAGAAGAGAATCGTTTATGAAACTATTTACAACGAGTTAGATAAAACCAGCTTCTACCTGTACTTTAAAATGCCATACAGAGAAATGCTGTTTAAAGCAGGGAACGGCGTACTTGTAAACAAGATCAGAGGATGGATATCATAACATTAAATTCACTGCTAGTTTTTAAATTTCTTTATTCTGGTTATATTTCAGGCAAACAATTACTCCTCAAAGCTATTAAAAACTTCAGGGGCAGATTCGAATAAATACTGGCATATATAAACCTGCCAGTTGCTTTCATCAAACAATGTGGTTGTTTTACGAGTCTAGCAACGCCTTAGCCATGAATCAATATTTTTAAATTAACCAATTTATTGATAGTGATCTGGCAGTACAGATGGCAGTTATCATCGCCGCGTTATACGAATTGTGTTTTATCAGTACAGGAATCGGTTTGGGTCACTAAAAAAAGGTGTCGCTCGATAGCGGTTTCTGCTAGCACAAAACAAAAGCTAAAGTTATAATTAAATGTGATGGTTCACAAACCAAACAAAAAATTATAAAATAATGATAGAAGAAAAACAAGCAGCATAAAAATTTATAAACACTAAAGCTTCAGCATATTTGTCAGAAATAACTTGATCAACGCAAGTTAGTAATTGCTCCATTTATAAATCCGCTACAGGAAATAATAAATAATTCGAGTAAGTTGTTACTCAAAGGCATTTCCTGAAGTTAATAATATAAAGTCGGCACCTGCTAAGCTGTGAACAATATTAAGAAATATTTTGCAAAATTTCATTGCTAAAGACAGTTTTTTATACAAATATAGAGCGATCAAAAATCAACCGATCCTCCGTAGGTTGTGAAAGAGTAAACGTATGGCGAATATTGATACAAGTACAATAAAATACTGAACGATCTTAATAAATTTTAATATCTGTATCAGGGATGATAAAATTAAACTTTTATGTTAGGTGTAGCATCTCAAAATGTTTCAAACAGTATCTAGAGATAATAAAAAGTAACCACAAATGCAAGACATATAACCAGGCAATATTTTCTTTCAGTAGAATAGCGCTCTGCTCGAAGCTCCCAACAAGCATTTTCCAAATCATTCGGACCATCGCGGTCTCCTGATATGACCGTATTCTTTCTACTATGGAGATTCAGAATGTCGTAGACATGAGGAAGGTCAAAAAGATTTCGTACGCCGCTGCTGAAGACATGTTAAGTGAATGAAACGTTTTAAATTAATTATTAGACAATATAGTTTGTTTCCATCATCTCTAGTTTAGTTATTATTACATATCAAAATCGCTTAAGTCTATTATAGGAACGATGTATAATAAATTAATAAATAATGAACTGTCAGTTTTGATACGGAATGTACTAATCTATTAATTATAATTAATAATAAAATAAATGACAAGATATAACACAACAATGTTACAAAAACTGTTGCAATTGTTCCCTGTTATGTTCTAGGAAGAGCAGAATTTTCTTCTTCAAACCAACATTTCCATTCATAATATGTACCTCCCTAGAGATAGTCGATACTAAATTTCATAACGAATTGCCGCATAATCGCCGCGTGAGACGGGCAACATGAGTCAACACCCCCCCCCCCCCCCCCCGAACCCAGGTACAAAAATTACGTTTCGAGAACAGTCACAAATGAGTTCCACTGTAACAGGAAACATTCCGTGGAAAGTTCTAAAGCCGTTCCAAAGAGCGTCTGTAGAACGTACAATGTCCAGTCTCGGTGGAACGTTCCAGCCCAGACGTTTAAAAAACATTCTTAGAATGTTCCAAAAACATCTTTGGAACGTCTCAGTGAAACTTTCCAAACATGTTCCAAAGAAGTACTCAGACACGTCTTAGATAGAACATTTAACACTGTAATAAATTGTATAAGAGACGTTTTCAGAACTTCAATAATCTATGGATAATTGCCAATTTCAAATTAGCAAAGTAGTTTAATGTACCTTCAAAAACTGTTTAAATCTCTCATGCTACAGTTTTGGTTTGCTGCTGTTCAGGAACACTGCCGACGATGCAGGATCATAACCGTTGCCAGGCATACGCCGTTATCAACTACCTATGATACAGTAATAATTTAGTATCACAATTTATAATTAAACAAAACACCTTACCCTATCATCACAGCAAGACATCGTAAACACGTAAATTAAAAAACAACCACAAAAAACAAACATGACCTATAATCTGACGTTTATCAAACAATGTTGGTGAGAATTAATACACGACTTTTAATTTGCATCTAACATTAATTTCGAATTTTTTGCAACATGACTGCAGGTACACACACAATATAAAATAACTGAACTTACGTAAAAAATTGAAACAATGACACTTATCGGCTTGTGCACTATCAAAGACTTATTATGCCGCATAAATCGTGACCGAAAGCCAAGCCAACTTGCCAACGTATCGGCCGCATTACCAAGGAATTGCATAGCGCAAACGCAATAACGCATTTGAAAGTTTCAATACAGCACGATTTTGGAACATCCCGATAGAACGTTCCAAAGATAGCCTTTGAAACATTCCCGCTGAACGTTCCATTTGGAACACAAATGTGTCATTATTGGAACGTTCCACATATTCCAGAAACGTTTCATTCTACCTGGGAATACTTAAAAATCTGTACTAAATTTAAGTATTTAAAAATGTAATAATTAACGAATTTTCGAAACAATTAAAGTCTACAACTTCCTAGAAGTCGTGCTTCCCCGAAACTAAACTCGCACGAGATTTTAACATTTTTCGCAGATTGCATTCGAGATTTCATAAACTTCTAGCAACGCGCGAGAACTCGTTTCTGGCACAAAATATTCGTTATGCCGTGCAAACTGCAAATTTTTTTTACTAGGTGTAAAGCTTCAGAAGACCATAAACAATAGTGGAGTACTGCACAGGCACATAAGGCGCTCGCCCAAAACAAAAAACTATTGCTAATATCTTAAATATTTTCTTGTATTTTATTTAGATGCATGAGACTGCTCGAAGTCAGATAAACGAAAACGCACTTTGTCTAGTACACAGAGTTGAAAATCAGACCTGGGCCTCGGTACGCTTATAATGCGCGTGCACGTTTAGGCGGGTACTTTAGTGATTCTCTAGTTGGCTTTGTTTTGTTTTATTTGGTTACCTTGGGTTTCATATCTTATTTATTTATAGTTATAAAATATCTATATCAAACGAACTACAAACATTATATTTCTCTACTCTAAAGTGTCTTATTTCAATCATTTACTACAGTACAGAAAGACGATTGTTAAGACAGTGCAGTAATTGCTTACTGAAACCACAAATGTTAAACATTCTAAGTTTTCGTCAAAAAAGGAGGGTGTTTGCTGAATTCTTACTACAGCTACGTAATTTATCATCAATCTACAATTTTATATGCGCATAAGCGGAAAAATGTTACATTCTTGATAGAATTCGGAAAATGCCATTAATTTCTATATACTTAACTTTGTCGTTTTTGAATTATTTGAAGCAGTAACTGAACGTTAATACACTGGTAAAAAAGAAATAATGCCCTGGAGAGACTTTTTCCGAAAAAAACAGAAAACTCTGAAAATTGCTTCACTGCAGCATATTCAAACGGCCACGACATAAACGACGCGACGTACGCAAATGTATGCTGATTGCGTGATTAATTTGGCATAAATCCACTGACATTAAATTATGTGAAATTTTGGAAAAACATACATCTTACTGACATTCAAAAGCAACAATTTTTTATAACGCAATCTCACTGCAATCGTCGTGCCCCTATTTCGAAATTTTTTTTAATATGTTCAAAAACAGGAGTCAATCTTCTACATTCTGTACGTTTATGATATTGTTTAAATATATTAATAACGCACGCGATGGTGTGACTAAATAATCGAGAAATGTCAAAATCCAGCTGTTGGGAAAGTTTTTCGACGTGTTTCCTATTTCCTACTAAAGCCATATGTTTTTCCGCTTTCCCACATGCAACACTTTAATGCCCTAGTTAAATTCCGTAAGTTTAATAACAATTACGCCTAAAATTGTGACGCAAAATTAGATTTTCGGTGTTTCTGGCTTAAGTAAATAATTCTCTACAGTGCTTAGGGCATCAGACTACTTGTTGATTTTAAATTTTTAGTACCGCCCTTCCCGTGCCAAAGTTGGGGGGACCTCAAAATACCATCGCGCCAGCTACCGTAATCCGCAAGTGGCTATGAATTAAACGCTTTGAATATTCCCAGAAAATATTCAGTTGTTTCAATTTTTTAAATTTATAATATTTTAAAACCAAATTCACGATTATCGCAACGGTGTATTAAAGGTGCTCCCTCCAAATCTGTAATTTGCATACTTTATTTAATAGTTTATTTTTTAACGTTGCTTAGGAGGAGCTCTTGATGCTTTGACTATGTTATACAACGGGGGAGGGGGGGGGGGGTGCCGGCCTACGGGTTAAAGACGCCACTATTGAGCCCACCCGTTAAGATAAATTTTAGCGGCACCCCTGATTTCCCGGTGCTTTAGTAAAAAAGCGTCTCATATTTCAAGATATCGTATCGCCTTCCGTTTTAAAACTAGAAAGCTTAAGAAAAATACGTTTTCCTTTAGATTATATCAGTAATATTCAGTTACATTTCTGTGGGATTACTTCAAAACTCTTACTAGGCAGGACGTTTTCGTACATTTAAGTTAATTGTTGCTCTTTTTGTGGTTATTACCTTAAAAGTAGATACGGAAATTGTAAAATATGACAATATAATTAAAACAAAACATTTATTAGTACTGTAGTGTTATGTTAAGTTCGTAGTTGTCAATAAAATACTAGTTTGCAGGAAGAATTTTAATGTGTATCTACTTTTACAAGATTATCTTGATAACATTACATAACACTACAGTACTAGTAAAGTTGTTGCTGCTTTATTGTATCAATAAAATACTCCTAAATGCAATCAATAACATTTTTAGTTATTTATATTTATACATTTTTTGGGCATATACCTAATAAATTTTTAATTTAAAGTACGAAGTATGTTTAGGTATGACGAAGTAAAAAGTGATCAAATATCATTTAAAATTTGATTGTAAAAAAATGTTTTGATTTGAATTGGTTTTTTTGATTTAATTAGATTTTTCTGATTTAATTATTTTATTTAAACTATTTGTTATAATTTTGTTAATTATAACTGATTGTTTACAATTTAAGTGATATTTTCTGTATATTATAACTTATAAGAGAACCTTCTGTCAATTGAAAGGTTCGCATTACTTAATTTTAATCACTAAACAAAATAAGTCCATTAACTTTTTAGATTTAAACATAAAAATTAATTCAACTAATAAATTTGAGTACTCAGTTTATAGAAAACCTACACAAACAGACATTACAATACCACACGATTCTTGTCACCATAAAACACATAAATTAGCAGCATACAGGTCCCTGATACATAGGGCTTTGACGGTCCCTTTAGATGAAATTAATTATAATAGAGAAATTTCAATTATTAAACAAATTGCATACAGTAATGGTTATAATACTAAACTTATTGATAGATTAATTAAAGAAAAAGATTGTAAACTAGCCATTCAAAAAATTTATCCGAATATCCTAACTTCGTTCGATACAATTAAATATGCTTCGATCCCATATTTTGGTGAGAAATCAGAACAAATTGCTAAAATTATAAACAAAACAAATAAATATAAAGTAAGCTTTAAAACAACTAGGAACATCTTAAATACTTTGTTTAATGCAAAATCAAAAACAGACGATTTGTTAAAATCAGGCATTTACAAATTAAATTGCTCGCATTGTAATTCGGTTTATATAGGCCAGACTATTAGAAATTTTGATATTAGGTATAAAGAACACGTACGTTGTTACAAATACAAACACCCACATAAATCCAACTACGCTAAACACTTACTAGAACAAAATCATTCAATGACATCTAATAACACCATAAAATGTTTACACTTTTGTGATGATAAACGTAAATTAGATATACCAGAAGCTTTTGAAATTCACAAACATTTAAAAACTGTACCGTTAATGAATGAGCAAATTGATCTCTTAAATTCTCCCCTACTAGACATTTTGGAATAAGAAATCAAGTCATCTGCAGACGATTACCAAGATAAGTAAAAAAGTTCTATTGCTATAACAACGCTAACTGTTTACCCTCATATAACCTTTGACAATGGCATGTTAACATGCTGAAATACGTATAAGGTTTAAATAAATAGAAATTGTTAAAGTGATTAAGTATTTTATATACAGATACTCATTTAATGTTTATTTAATTTATTTACATTATAAATTTCTAAAAATTAAAAAAAAATTTATTTACTTGTTATTTAACACTTACAAGTTATTTTTAAAGTATTATGTTTTTTTAAAGAATCGTGAGGCCGTGCGTGAGCATGACTTCCCATCCCACCCCCTTACCCGGGCTCAGCGTACTTCAGCGCTATTCAGCGGTCTAGCATGCCCCACCCCTGAAAGACATGTAACCTAACATACACACCACACACACCATCCATGGACACGCCGGATTTAACTTATTCAGAAAAATTTCCGACGGGCAGAGGACTCGAACCTACTGCCGTTGGGAGTCTAGTTTCAAAGCCTGGGACTTTAACCACTACACCACCCGCTGGCCCTGTATTATGCTTTAGGTACTACATGTTTCCAATTTTTTATCGGTTCTTTTTTATCTATTGAAAACATAAAAAGTAAAGGCCAATATAACAATGACTAACTGCATAGAATTCAATCAATAATAATATTTATTGAAAAAGACAATTGTATGCTACTGCTGCTTTGTAAACTTTCAATGAGGATAGTTACTGACAGATTTGACTGGAAATTTTAAGTGAGGTAACCAGGGTCAATTGCTCATTTAAATCCATAATCCCTTGCATCCTAGCGTCATGTCAAGTCTGTAGAAGTGTACATTTTTGATGCTTATACTAGGTTCACTGGTTTTAAAATTTTGATTTAAAATATAATTTTTTTAAATAACTCAAATGATTTAAACCAAGCATACCCTGATAAACGGTATTCTACAATGTATTTTGATTTGGGCGATGCCCAACCGCACGGACATTTGGTGGTGCATGCGCTTATCAAATGCTCAACGTGAACAGGCCTGTTTAAATTGTAAAGTCATTGCTCTGCTTTGGTGTGTGGATGATGTGTCGACTAAATTCTATAATTCCGTGTATTTACACCGCTAGTGTCAAGCTCGTCTTTCCAAATCTTTAAAATTCTTAAAAACATGTTACTGTAACATAAAACACATTTAATGTTTTACTGTGAAAGCACAGATAAGGTTAACACTACAGATATACGACCCTTTATACAAAATGTCCGCTCATATTTGGAGACGAAATTAGCGTTAGTTTGGCTACAACGCACCAGACCAAGTTTAGGGCGGTGCTATCGCTATTTATTTATTACTCTTGAAATGTGTCGGAAACTGTTTTATCGGGGATTTGAGTGCATCTGTCACATCATGAATATAATTTAAGTAGAATTGGCTTCAATATTAATTATTTACGAAAAATTGCGATTTGACAATAAGCATGGCAGATGGCTGTCTAACTTTTGGTTTGAATATGTGCTAAGTAATCTGCTCAATTACAGTCATCTGTGACTTAATTATAAATTGTCATTGTAGCGCCATCTTTTTGCAGATTATTAATCATATAAAACAAGCTGCCGATAGCTCACATATTTACCGTATATCTGTAGTGTTAACCTTATCTGTGGTCAAAGGTATCGTTGCCCATAACAACGAACTTAAAACAAATTATTACTAAGGATATTAACATAATTTAAAACGCTACATACTTTTGGTTAAACTTGTATAACAAGGCCGTTAATGACTTGTTACACATTATTGGTTCTATTTTAAACCATTAAACTCTACAAAAATAGTGTCAGTGTTGATATGCTTCCGAATATGCGACTGAAAATTACGATGCAAAGCTTTACATCACAAACTGTAATTACATGGTTGCGTTTCCTACGCATAAAATTATAGGTAACTAACAGCGACCCTTCGAACTACAAATATTGTAGGATCAATAAATTTACATGCAGATCTATATTTCTGAAAATTTTATAATCTTGCCTATTCCCAGACTACCGCGAACATTTGAACAAAATGATGAAAATTAAAAATGGTTTCAAGGAAAACTTTTCAACGACAAAATTACTTTCTGACCTGATACTATATTTTAAGCTAGTTGCAAACATATGGGTGTTAAGGGTTTGATCAACATCAGATGTTTGTATCTCACACCAGTTCCTCAGTGTTTTCTAATTTAACAACCAGGTGTGGCAACTGTAGCATGCAAGACACCTACATACTATTCTTTAATAAAAAAACAAATAAAATGCAATGGTACTATTCATTATTTCCTTTTGAAACAGAATAAATCCTCATTGTTTCCATAGTCGTAGAAAATGGCCGAACGGATCTCAATTGTTTACAAATTTTAAAATAACTACAACATAACCAGAAATGCAAGAACGAGAAGCATTTGTAATATTCTTGTAATGGTAGGTCGTTGACCAATCGTTGAATAAAGAGACTTTAGGGCGTATAAATATTTATTCGAGAAGCAACCGAGAACGGGGTGAATTCAGCACGAAGGCGGTTAGAGGTCACTTGTGATACAGATACAAAAAGACATAAGAACAGCATTCTGAAGTTGTACCAAGCTGCAACGAACATCGCCAACAACCTAGGAGGCCGCAGGAGCGTGCGTGGTGAGCTATTGTGTATTGGTACTTTTTAAATGATAACTTTAGATCATCCGCTCGTAAGGTATACTGAAAAAATAATCGTTTCTAATAGAAAGACATTTTTTCATGACAAATAAATATAAACCAAACACTTAACAATGTAACACCAACATAATCTTTTCATTCTAGTCAGAAATCAATTTGCATTTAGAGTTTCATATGATTCTTTAAATCATTATTTCTATTATATAGGATAATAATAAGAGGTTGGACACTACTTTAAGGATAAGTTGTTTACATTAAAACAAGACCAGAAGTGTCTCATATGCCCACGGGGGTAGCACAACATTTTTGAAACCTCTAAATGTTTTTCCTAAAAATCCCATTCCCCATGAAATATTAAAAAAATACTGTTATAGAAAGTCGCTTAAGCCAACAGTTGGAGATAATTTTACAATCTAAGTTTAATTTACTTTAAAACAATTTACAACACGTGCTAAGACAAGAAACCTAAACTCGCTATTACCCTCATCTTATGAAAACAATCAGATAGCACTGAACTGCTCTCTCTATCGGAGGCTGCACCTCCGTAAGGAAATGCTTTCGAGCACATATTTATATGAACCTTCACTGCTTGTTCTGATTTCAACTACATATCGCAAAAGTAGCGCCCAATCTTCTATTACTATCATACACGAGCCTAAAACAATATATTAGGGCCTAATCTTGTTATTTGTATTTTTCTTGCGATATAAACCTCTCCTATGAAATGTTTAAATGTGGGGGTAAGAACATAGAAAATGTAGATCGAAGATGTCAATGGAAAAAATCTGGATAAATGAAGAAATACCAAACAATTGGAATACAGCTTTAATCTGTCTACTACAAAAAAAGTGATAACGCTATATGTCAAAATTTTAGAGGAATAGCATTACTCAACATAAGATATAACATCCTAAGCACAACAATAAATAAAAAATTAATATCAATAATGGAAACGGAGGTAGAGGATTATTAGAGCGGATTCACAAAAAGAATAGGTATACCTTAAACCATATGTTTACTTTAAGGCAGATATTAGAGAAAAGTTACGAAAAAGACTTATTTTACCTTTCTATAGACTTTAGCCAGGCATACAATACAGTCCAACGTAGCCAGCTGTATAAAAAATTTCAAGAATTAAACGTACCACTAAAACTATTATGGTTAATAAAACTGTGCCTAAACGATACGCATGCTAAAGTAAAGGTACAAAAAAATGTATCGGGAAAGTTTCAAATTAAAGAGAGATTGCGACAGAGGGCCCATTATAGACAAGTTTACCTAATACGGTTTTAGAATGGATAATAAAGCAATTGCCAATAAACAAAATAGGTCTATATTAAATAGAACTACACAAATTCTCGCTATGCAGATGACCTCGTTGTAATACCTAAGAAAAAAGCAGAGTTACAAGAAACATATTCCCAAACAGAAGGAGATGCAAGGAAGACAAGACTTACAATAAACCAAACAAAGGTAAAATTTATGATTACATTAAGAGGACGAAGCAAAGAGCAAGAATTGACTGTAAACCAAAAAGCATTCAAGAAAGGGAGATCATTTAAATACCTAGGAGCAAATGTAACAGGGAAAAAATTCCCGAAGACATAGGAGCAACAATAGCATTGGGAAAGAAATGTTACTACGCTTTACAACAACTGTTTAAATCAAAAAACATTGCAATAAATTTAAAAATCACCATATATAAAACAGTTGTGAGACCAATTGTAATGTATGGAGAAACAGAGACACTCAACAAAAAAGACGAAAATACGCTAAATACCTTGGAAAGAAAAATCCTAAGAAGAATTTATGGCCCTGTAATGGAAAGTGAAGAATGGAAAACAAGATATAATTTCCAAATTTATGATTTGTACAAGCAACCACATATAGTAAGTAAAATAAAAACTAATAGAGTAGGGTGATTAGGGCACTTGACAAAATCAACGCATCAAGGAGTAGTAAAAGTATCTTTAAGCGAAAAATTTTAAGGGAAAATACCTAAGGGTAGATAATGTGGAAAAAGACTTGAGAAGCCATGGCCCTTAATAGACTGTCAAATGCCAGGGAGTAAGTAAGTAAGCTCTAGCTAGAATTACAGAAAATTAGCTTGCACTGTCTACAATAAAACTATAGACAAATTAGAAAACTTAGTAGTATGTAACTATATATTGTTTGGGGCTTTTGCGGTTTCTGAAACTATCAATAATAAAACTTGCTTTCGACTACCGCCTCGTCATTTGGGGATTACATCCAGTATAATCAGGTAACGACCGACTTGTACCTTGTCTACCTTCACAAAAGTTTGCTCTAAATGTTTGAGCGAAAGTGCCTGTCTAAACAGGATCGCGTGTTTCTGCTTCTACCTTGTGTGTCTGTGGTTATACCTGTTAGCTGTTTGTAAACCCATACAAACTAACGTTTCGCGGGACATTACAGGTTGCATCTTCAGAGTGGTGATACCCTTGTCCAAACACACAAGGTGGAAGCAGAAACACATTGGCAGGCAAGACCCACAAACCATTTTGGCTCGAATATTTAGAGCAAACGCTTGTAAACGCATACAAGCTACAGGCCGGTGCTTACCTGATTATGCTGGGTGTAATTCCCAATTGACGGCGCGGTCTAAGCCGAAAGTAAATTTTAATATTGACTGTATGTAACAACTTATTGGTAGAAAATATGCTTTTATATGGGATGGTGCACATACATTCACAATATTGATATTAGTTACATAAGCCAAAAAAACAAAGCGTTCTTAGTGTTCTATAATCTACACCCTTAAATATATAGAATTTTTAGGAACATGTCAAATCCCAAATAATTCAATCCAAGAAGCCAACAGTGAATACTACTCGATATCGTTAGTCATTTTTATCTGGGTCGCATCGGGACTAACACGTCACACTCCAACTGAACAATGTGTTGTTAAGATGGCATCTACGATTGGATAAAAAATGCCTGACAATTTGAATTTAACGAAGATTAATCGACAGGAATCGGGCGCTAGGCACTATAAATTAATAACCGCACACTTAGTAGCACTGATTAATGCGGCAGACACCTTACCTGCAATTATTGTCGTCAGTGTGGCACCACTGATCGATACTCTGGCTTCTGTTAGCATTATAACTTGACTACAATCAAATAACTAATTATGTTGCAAATTGTAACACATCACCCACGTTTTCTGCCGACGATAAAATCTCAACCAATATATTTAATCAACTTCCTACACCAGCAAAATTAGTCTCAATAGTATTAAAAGCCGAAACGTGTAAAAGTTTTAAAAGGGATCATTGCATTAATTAAGCCTATTCGAAATTTAAAAAAATAAAAAGTAAGACTTAACATAAGAAACCCACCGTTGTCTTTTTTATTTATTAGCCAAGTTCAAATTTGCGTGGATGTGATTGTAACAAACAACACAAATATTTAATATAGGGGCGGTAACTATACTATCACAATTATTAGAAGAAAGTAAGCTGCTACCACAAGGACTTCCATGTCAGATAATGATTTATTTAGATATATCTTTATATAGTTGTATACTCGTTACTATAGTTACTGCAGTTACAGAATGACGTAATTTTATTAGAAACTAGTATGTAGCGAATAAAAAACGTATATGTTGGATATTTGCAAACAATGTGGGTCACGTTCATATATGTTCTATAAATGTCTTTTATTTTATTAGAAATAGTAGTAGATTGGAAAACGGCTAGTTTATATAAATTCAGATTGGCAGACATGCGGTGGAATGGTATGAATTAATGAACGAAAACATTGCTTATTATTAAGTATGTTCTTAAGGTTATGTGATTAAGAAATTCAACACGGAGATGTGAACCGTCTAAAAAGCAAAACTATCAAAATATATAAATTTTTTTTTAAATTAATTAATTATGTTAAATACTGCAGTTAGAAAATTGTTTCTGATAGTTGGGACTAATGAACCTTATAGAATAGTCCTCTGTAAAATACAACAAAAAAATCACAAATTATTTGTAGGAAATATATGTTAATTACGCTTATAAGTTATATTTCTATGGACAATATCCTTTTCAATTTCAACCTTAATCCTAAAGAAGTCATGTTATACCCCGGTTTCCCCATCCGTAACGCAAAATTCTCTTCGTCGGCGTCTATTTATTTAGAAATATCAGGAAAGAGTAAAGCAGTAAATTTACACTCAGCAGTTAATTAAAATGGTCTGCGGCCGTAGGGAACATAAAATACCTCTAGGCTGGACTTTAAGTAGTCACGCGAGTGCATGCTCTACCATGCGACATCGTTACCATGACGCCATAAATACAAGCCATTGAAGCAAAAAGTTAGCAGTACTTCTTCAAAACCGACAAAAAAACCGTAACATATTCCTAACAAATGTTCGAACAAAAGAGCTAAACTTTTCCGCGATGAAGCTCCAGGGGCAAGGCAAGGCGCGTCAGTCGCCGAACGCACAGCAATATACACTTATTTATGTTCCCGCTACAACTTCACAATTTACTGCACTTCATATTTCATGTTCCATTGGAACAATATTACTGCATACATCTGTATCTCGTAACTACATTTTACTGCGTCAACGGGATTTGCATATTACTAAATAACATACAACATAAAAACGTACATGAAAAAAAATAAAAAAAAATAACACAAGCAAATGTAAACTTTCAACGCTCGTCAATTACTGATAATCGGTTCCGCACAATCTCAACAGATCATCCTTGAAACATAAATAATAATAGTGTTCTTTACAATTTTGTAATTTGGAAGTTTGGAATTTATGCTCTATTGTTTACAATGTCAATTAATTCGTTCATACCAAGTTTGAAGTAGAAATTCCTAAATTATTAGAAAAAAATAAATGGTGGGTGGTTGGGTTTCGCGCTTGCACAGATAGGTTTTCGGGTATACGTAAAATAAGATATATCTGAGCTTCTAGTGCACCTATATAAAAGTAGAGCACGCCTCCGAACCAAATTTTTGGACCAATCTTGCGACTTTACGTTTTATCCCACGTTGATTATTACCAATCTGTTGAACCTGCATTGACAGACACACAGGCACCACTGCAGCGCCCGATTTATTCGTCTCCCAGGGTCCTAAAACGTACTCACTATTTACAATGTTTAGGTAAAAAATGGGTGCCATAAAAGTACCTTTATTTTACGACATAACTCTAATATCGGCGAGTGTGCCCAAAGCGAAAAAATTTCGATGACAGGATTACAGATAGAGCTTAGTCCAGGTCCTTAAAGACGATCACATTATCTTCCTCTAGCTGGACTCCGTATAGGGAAAAAGTTAAAAATATCAAGTGAGTCAAATAGGAATGACAACGTAATGTAGAAACCGGTGTAGTATATGGTAGAAGAGATATAGTGCATTCATAAAGTAACCCTCAACTGTGAATTCGACGCATATTATAGCAGCGTCGCAACGCCCACAACGCAAACATTTAAAATGGCAAAAGATTGTCTACTGACACTTCATTTCAAATATTTTTACTTTTCCATACTTGCAGTATAGAAAAATATTAATTTCATGAAAATTGCAGGTTTCCAGATGCCACCGAAAATAAATGTTGTGGACTTCGGGTGAAGTCACACAATAGTTATTTGTGTGCCTAGAGCAAAAAGTGGTCATTTGTTGCACGAGGCGTGCATGACTGACACACTTTTCGCTCGAGGAACACACTGTTTTTTCTACGACCGCTTAAGAACGTTCAGTTAATCAAAATCATACATGAAATTATTAGATCTTTAAAAAATATGCAACTGTCAAGAACATGCATCGATAGGTTGTCTTCAATTATCATACAATAACCACGTAGCTTACCGCACGCAAGGATACATCGATGATCAACAAAAATTGCAAAACATCCGAATAAGAACGTGCGACCACATATATTTTCTACGCGTGACGCAAGTGACTGTTCTTAGTGTCAAAAAATGCCTTTTTAAACACTAGTGCGAAAAAAATGTATTAACGCAATAGTGCGAAAATAGTTATTTGTGCAACTAGTGCGCGAAATGATACTTTAGCGCACGACAATAAACGATTTTGACGAAGCGTTATCTGAGTCAAAAACTTATTCGACAGTGCTAAAGGTATATTTCGCACGAGTTGCACACAATATTTTATCTGCGACTGTACGCAATTCAATAAAAGAAATCGAGGTAAAATCGTTTTAATTTAATTGCAAAAGAAAATGGTATTGTTGACGTTGCCCATGGTAGGATGCGCTAAAGTAAAGCACACGCTGCCATGAGCAATGTTAAAAATAGTTACTTTTTTTCACGCTGCTATGGGCAACGTTAAAAAACAGCCACCGCTAAAAAGATACGTATTTTGAGAAACAAAAACTAACCTGAAAAGGTTACTTTTTGACAGTCGGATACTAATCACAGGTAATTTCAAAAAAAATCGGTTCACTAATTTTTTCTACGTTTGAATTCGTGAAAAAAGTTGCTCTTTTGGCACTTGTTACATAATATAGTATTTTCTACAACTGTCAAAAAAGTAACTTTTTCAGGTTAGTTCTTAATTGTCAAAATACTCGTTTTTTAAAAATAGCTGTTTATTTTAAGGTTGCCAACAGCGTGCGAAAAAGTAAGTTTTTTATTACGCTGTCCATAGCAGCGGGCGAAAACGTACTTTAGCGTACTGTTAAAATCAAAATTTCCATTTCTTTTGCAATGCAATGAAAACGATTTTACCTGAATTTCTTTTATTAGTATACAGTTGTAGAATAAATATTGTGTGTAACTCGCGCGCCAAATGCCTTTAGCGCAGTCAAATGATTTTCTCATTTGGCTAACGCCACATCAAACAACTTTCATTCTCGTGCGCTATAGTATTATTTCGAACAGTAGTTGCACAAATAACTATTATCATACGCAGTGCGTCCTTTGCACTCCGAAATGGATGGGGATGCATATTTTATCGTACGGTCGTAGAAAATTTGTTTTAAGTAATACTATATGTAAGGTGGGTGGGTATGTGGGAAGATGTATTCGGATGAGGTTCAAAATGCAGTGGTATCATAAACGCATTGCGAAAGCAAGCCTAAAAAATAAGGCATATTTTCAATATAATTTTCAGAAACTGAATTTTATAAATCTGAAAGATGATTAGATAGAAGACCGTGAAGGAATACAACGCATTTTGCTCAGTAGAAGTATGAGAAAGTAAAAATGAGCGAAACACTTTGCCTGAACATTCCTGTATTTTAGAAATTGTTACTTATCGTACTTTCAAAAATATTTCTGTATCAACGTTTTACACGCCAATACTGACTATAGATTGCACTATCCCTACTACACTAGCGGGGGCACAGCGGTTTTAGTATAGTGGTGTTAAGATTATCCGCTTTAAAAAGGTAGTTGCAGAATATATTACTACAACCTGCGTAAGTCGACTTACAAGTACGAGCTGTATCGACGTAGATTTGATAAAAAATTATCGATAAGAAACAAATTTATATGTTACAGGTTAGCTTACGTGAGTTATAAGTTATTTTAAACGTAAAATGTCTATACTAAATAAAATATTTAAATTGATTCATCAATATTTATTTATTTCAATCTTATACGTATTTCGGCATGTTTACGTGCCATTGTCAAAGGTTATATTAGAAAGTAAACAGTTAGTGTTGTTATAGCATTAGAACTTGGTGACTTGATCTCGATAATCGTCCGCAGATGACTTGATTTCTTATTCCAAAATGTCCAATAGAGGAGAATTTAAAAGATCAATTTGCTCATTCATTAACGGTATTGTATTTAAATGTTTGTGAATTTCAAAAGCTTCCAGTATATCTAATTAAACGTTTATCATTACAAAAGTGTAAACATTTTATAGTGTTATTAGATGTCATTGAATTATTTTGTTCTAGTAAGTGTTTAGCGTAATTGGATTTATGCGGGTGTTTGTATTTGTAACAACGTACGTGTCTTTTATACCTAATATCAAAATTTCTAATTGTCTGGCCTATATAAACTATAAAACTATAAACTAGAAACATCTTACACTGTGTGTAATGCTAAATCAAAAACAGATGATTTGCTAAAATTAGGCATTTACAAATTAAATTGTTCGCATTGTAATTCGGTTTATATACGCCAGCTAATTTGGTATTTGAGGGGTTTTAGGGCTGCTACTTACAAATCCAGGATCTAACTTATATAATTCAAGATGGCGAAGGTGAGTAATAAGGTTATTCAAATAACACTAAAATATACAAGATAATAATAATTACATAAATCAAGTTTTAATGTAGCATAACCGTTTTCGTTTTCTGTAAAACCGTACAATTTAAAATTCATTTTTAGTGAGAACACGCTAAAACGTTTCAGTCAGAACTTGCTTGCTTGCTTGACACACACCTCTTTTTTAAACGATATATCTGTAAATTCGGCTATTTTATTTTTCCATTCACGTATAGCTTCGCCGGGAAAGACTACAACCCTGATTTAGTCCGGTCTTAATTTTAATTTATTCTTTGTATTGTTCTTCAACACCATCTACAGTAATCCTTGCATTTTCACAAAGCTTTTCGTTACTTCAATTACATGTATAGGTATCCCTCTTCTATTCATTATTTCCCATAATTGTTTTCTATTTACACTATCGAAGACTTTGACATAGTCTATACAAATAATGTACGCTTCCTTGGGTTCAAGGTGTTTGAGGGTTAAGATGTCCGTACAGAATCTGCTTTTGCGAAAACTGGCTTGTTCTTCTGATAGTAATACCTCCGTTATATTTCTTAGACACATATTAATTATTCTTGTGTAGATTTTGTTTGAACTGTTTAAGAGCTCAGCCCTCTATAATTATTGCAGTTTCGTGGATCTTCTTTTTTGGAAAATAATTTTACCACTGCAATTTTCCATTCTTGAGGTATCCCTTTTTGCTCCGCGCATAAACTCATTAGATGTAAGAATTTATTTTTTAAAAGTTTCAACCCATACTTTATTAATTCTGTATCATGTTGTCAATTTCCGTAGCTTTTCCATTTTTACTTTTTTTAATGGCATTTCTAATTCTGCTTCTTCCAACTTATCTCATAAGTTCCCGATTCTCATAAATGGGGATATAATTTATTATCTACTTCTCCATTGCTTGCAATGGCGAGTGTATCATTTTCGCTTAAAATTAAGTTAGGAGTCTTATTCTATCACTCATGAATAATTTAGCTTTAGTAGAAATTTCTTATCATCCTCCGTTTAATAAACAAAGATACTTAAATTTCCCATTTTCAATCGTTCATAAAAAGTATCACAGACAAACTAGCGAAGTGGCACCCAAACTAATTATAGCTTATCCCTAGCTGTATTAGCCTATACAATTTAAAGAAAATCGTGTGCGGCTTGTTTTTAGAGCAATGCATTTTTGAAAAAGTCCTAATTAAAAATTTTTAAACTGCAGTTTTAGTAGTTCTAAACGTTACTGCAGCCTATAACATTTTGTACGCCTAGCCCATTTCTAAATATTAAATTTCCAAACTTTTTAGAAATTCATAGAGAGCGCCACGTAGAAATTATTGTGCTGCGACACAAGCCAAATTTTAGCTAATCTCTAATCTATGCGCTTACAAAATTTAAAAAAAAAACCTCGGATAGCCACTTTTTGGGGAATATTTTTTTTATAAAATTAAAAAATGGTGAATACTTTTTTCACTTCACAGATTTTCGCTTTTCCAAAGTTTTTCTGCACAGTAACACTGCGTCTCTATAGGGCTATTACGATAGAAAGTTTGAACCCGATCTGTCAACTTGTTTATGAGTAATAAGGAGCTAAAGTAAAATGTTCAAAAAGTCGTTACGGTTGCGTTGTACGACTCCTGATTTAAAAAAAATATTTTTCCGAAAAGAACACTAACAAAAAAATTTTCCGCTTCCGATTTCGCATTTATTTTAAAAGTTTATAAATGTTTTCCTAATGAATTTTTAATATACCCCCACAATTCGAAGCAAATCATAGTATAGGAAAATAAAAATCGTAGCCGCCATTTAGAATTTAGAAAGTTAAATAAAAGCGTAAGATTCGCCTTAAAGTCCTCTATCAAATCTCCTTTTTATATTTATTCAAGCAATATTTCTGCAGTTCACGTTTTTGAAAAAAAAAAGTCCTACCAGAAAAACATTTCTAGGTTCCGCTTGCTCGACGTGTGAACGCCCACCCAACCACCCACCCATAAACAGACTTTTTGAAACTGTATTTATGACTACCTGGACGTCCCAAACATATTCCGCCTAACTCACAAAGTCGAAAATTATCATGCAATAATTATATCGCCATACAGAAAAGTACAGATATGTAAAAAAGCTGTTCGGCAACCGCCACGAGACCTTCATCGCATTTATTGACATGTTTAAGAACTTCTAAAAAATTTCGAAAATTTTTTGAAATCTTCAAACTACATGATGTAACAAAAACCGTTTGCCAAATCACTTTCGGAGCAAAGGCGTATTTATTCAATATTTCGAAATGGAAAGTAGCTCTCATTTCATTTATTGTGCACTAGTTCAACCTGCAGCGGCTGTGAAGCCACGTAGATCGGCGATTCTGTGCGTAACCCGATCCGACTTATTAGGCCCTAATATTTGGTTGGTCTTAACACCCTAATAATTAGGGTGTTGAGACCAACGAAATATAGGCAGTCAAGCAACAAAGTCTGCGACGTTGCAAAATTTCATTATTATACTTTGCATTGTTTGATAGTATTGATAGTATTATTAGTAGTAGTAGTTAAGCACCCCTCCCCCACCATCCTATTTTTTAAATCAGTAGTCTGGTTTTATGATATTTAATGTTTTCTAGTTGCAACCAATGTATCCACTGAAATCTGAAAATCTATATTATATTTTATATAATATACCTTTGGGATTTTTTTCGCCTAAATACTCAAATAAACTGGTTAGGTAAACGACCAAAAGGAAAAGTTACAGAGGTGTTTTCTAAATGGAAAGTTGTTCTTATTTTCATTTAACGTATCCATACTGATTTTGAAGCCGAAATTAGTAAATTTTTGACAAACCAAAAAATTCGGGGATGGTAGAAATATCGCGTTTGCACACGTTGGCTATTCAACATGCGAGCTGAGCTTCTTCTTCAAGCGCGCCTGCCGTCCATATTGAAGTGTAGCGCCCCCCTCCCTTTTTTTCTGGGGAGACCAATCTCGTTTTGTTGCGATTTCATCCCACTGTAATTACCAATGTTTTAAATCTAATTTGCGTCTGGGCTGTAAAGTGCGCGCACACACACACACACACCAGCGCGCGCACCCGTACGCACGCACAGACGCACCCACACACACACGTACGCACGCACGCATACACACACACACGCACACAGACACAAGGCGAAATTAGGTTATTCGCTATTCTAAGACCCTAAAACGTGCGTTTTCGACAAAATCTCAACATCCGAAATTTTGCAGAACATTTTACCTGCCTCTAGCAAGGAAGGTAAAGAGTGAGAACACATATCTTTGAATACAACAATGCTCTTATGAATTACAACTTTAAGAGAGCAAGACCGGTTGTGCATGAACTATACCAATTATCACATTGCTGGATATATTATGGTATTTATGTAGTCAGAGCGGGTTTAGTTGAATGCAATAGCTTAATATTCAAGTGTAATACTGAACGATTAGACGGCCATTCGTTGTAGGTGATTGTAATCCGCGCTGTATGAATATCATAATTTCATTACTACCGTATTCTGTAGCCTTAAAGACGTTATTATATGGCAGCTTAACGTCTACGTAAAATACAAAACATGGGATTTTCTTTACATGACAACGCAAATGCTACAGTGCTAATGAAGGTTAGCACACTGCTACCACAAAAAGCAAACAACAAATGATTTAAAAGGATGCGTGCGTAAACCGCATGTTAACCACAAAATACAGAACACAACTAGACATGGATCATTTCCTGACACTGTGTTATTGGCCTATTTCAGTTTTAGCAAATAATAATGAAGCATTATTATTTACCATACTATTTTGGTAAAGCTACTTTAAAAGTAAGCAAATTATATGTGAGCTTATATGTAAATAAACGGAACTATTAGAAACTACAATTTTTTATTACACTTGGGTACTGTAAGCTTAACACTGTAATTATGATTATAAATTATGTGCTTTCTGCGGCGTTAAGTGCTATAAAAATCACTCTATATTGCGCGTAAAAGCGAGAGATGATACAATCAACCCTATGCGCGCAGTGATTTATAGGTAAGCTCAGCTGCTTATAATTACATGGATGTCCAAGAGGAAGTCGAATGTGATTTACTCTTGCACATGGTATCGCAACCAATATCGCATTCCACAAAAATGAAAATACCATTCAAAGAACCGTTCGTGAAACTTAATATAAGATTTCTGGAAAGAAACCGAAATTATGTTACTTATTTCACTGCATTACAGTACGTTATAAATACAACTTGATCAAACGACATACAACAAACATATTCAATTATAATATGAGGTAAAGCACTGAAAAAATATACAACACAATTCCATCAAATAAAGACAATAGTACCACAATTTATTCTGCTTTAAACGTTATTTGGTACAATGCAATTTAAGGTTTTTAAATAACGTAAAAGTGAAAAATAAAAAAAAACAAATAGATCTATGATGTATGTATGGCATTTTTTCCATCGCCTGTAATTACTTTATCACATGACAGGTTACAAACAAATTTACTTCTTAATAAAAAATCTATCACAACATATAGTTAATTAAAATAAATAGGTTTAAGTTCAATATTAATATTTGTACTTGGTTGTAGACGGTTTTTTAATTGTATACCATTATTCAACTACAGAGGATAGCCAACAATTTATAAACGAAAAACGACTACTATCCTTACCAGCTACCAACGCCAACAGCATTTAATAACTAATTATAGCAAATTCCACATAAAAAATGCCAAACCGACCTTAGAGATAATAATTATAATAAAAAGCAATTAGACTGCAAATGAGTTCAGTCAGATAGCCCATTTAAGGAATTTGTACAATACTTAGGTTAACGAAAATAAAAACCAGCCCATGAAGTTTCATTTACTATCAGTTAGATTAATGAACATCGAAAAATACAGATGACCTCTCTAACACATACGTTAGGGTTTTTTATGTTTCCTGTAACCGTTGGCGTTCTAATAATATTTCTTCTGTGGATATTAAAATACTCCGTTAAAAAATACAGTTGTCTTGAGTTATACTTAACCTGAAGGGCCTGCCAGAATAACTGATACAAGTAACTCAAAAAAAGCTTTTTGCAAAATGACTGTTTGTAGCTGCGTGTGTTGGGTTCCTGGTATCTCCCGAAATAATGGTCCGATTTGGACAAACTTTGAAAGGCGAAGATATATCAAAAAACCCATCGAAAACTTAAGTTTATAAGCCCAAACCGGAAGCACATCGTTTTGCAAAATCTCTTAAACACGTAACATAGTTAATCTGAACACAGAATCTGATAACACGCATTAAGTTTAATTCAACGGTTTGCGCTTAAACATGAGTTCAAGGAATTACAAAGGTGTTTGAAAAATATCTGTCGGCGGGTGAATGCATGCCCTGCGATTTTGAAATTTTTACAGGTAACGCTCTTAACCATTATAAAACATGAACCAAATATTAACGTTTAATCTCAAACTATTTAACAGTTAAACAAAATAAAATATAAAAAGATCTGATATTCAATATTCAAATATGCAATATCAACACCTTATATTCCTATTTAAACTTAATATTTGAGCAGTTAATTCTCAGTTCCCAGAGGAATGGTACATTTTGGTATTTTCATGTTACTATAAGAAATGAGTGAAATGCATTGACTTCTTTTAGATTATAATAAAACAATGATATAAATAATAGCAAAACCGTTAATCTCGATAGTTTTTAACGAGTTACACTGTAAAGAGGAAGAGAACCTCAGAACAATGGTGAGTAACAAAACAGAGTCGATTTGCAAACAATGGAAGTGCTGAAATGCCCACGAATAAATCTATCTATCGGAAGACATCTGACCCACGAATGGGATGCTCGGTTTAGTGTAATTATAGCAAACCTCCCTGCATAAATGGAACAACGACCCACAAGAATGCGGCTACCAGTTTATTAATCTTTAATGTACTCTGTAAATTCTAAATAAAACTTACTTAATAACCGTCTTTTCGATCATACTTTTATCGAACCCATGAATTAGACACTACTACTACATTACTATATTAGTAAAATAACACCATTTTGATAGCAAGCACAGACACCAGAGCCATACATTAGGATAAAAACATAATTCTCTTTACGTTAAATAAAGCTACATAATTTTCATTTGCCAGCAGATCTTGTAGGAATGGAACGAAAATCGAAAAATAAATAAATAACCCAAAATAGAAATTATTTTATCTTATGTAAAACGGTTTACATAAAATATTCGAATATGGTATATCATCCTTATGTTAAAATAGGCAATTTAATTTTTTTTAAATTTAATAATGTGTCATAATGTGGCAATATTATAGATAATAATTAAATCCGTCTATAATTACTAAACTTAAAATGCGTAACTTAGAACTAATCACGATGATGTTTACACTGTTGAAGTAACATCCCGAGCCAGCAATAGTGGCATAAACTAATCGTTAAGAGAAATGCATTGAAATTACAATTCTATTATTTCAATATGCAATATATTTAGTAAAAATGTCCGCTTCTCTTTTAAATTGGCCCTGTAGATTAGTGTTCTCAATTTTAATTTTTAAGTTTGAAAGTCTTCTAACTGTAGAAAATGCTGACTACAATAATTGTCCATGTTCTGGTAAATTATTGCATAGTTTATTAAAGGTCTGTCATGGATTCCTATTAAAAATAATTATGTATGCTAGCCTTATCGAAAATTGCTTTCTTTTAAGTTGAATGGTACTCCAGTACCTGTAAACGATAAAATAATTTTAGGTAAGAAAATAACATACCTAGCCGCGTGCCGCTTATTTCGCATAATCTCACGTTTCTTCTGATATGGTTTCGGTAATAATAATAGCAGCGGGATCAGCGGATTGCGTTCCAATGTTACAAACAAACAATGCAAACCAAATTTGCTCAGTTGCATCAAAAATTGCATTGGTCCGATACATACCAGTACATACGAATACGCGCCTCGTGTAATGGACGCGAAAGTTGAAACAGACGCAACGGATTCGAATTTACTATATAGATTCTGTAATTAAGAACTAGATTTCCTTATAGTCCTTTGTATGCTTCTAGTATAGGAAAGTGTTAATTACACAAAACTGTCCAATTTCCCGATTTTAACCAAAATGTCACTTTGAGAATGTGGGGGTAGATTACAATTCAACACAGAAATAAGCTTTACAAAACCAGAAACGGAAGTTAGATATGTTTGTGTAATCAATTATTTCCAATGCAGTGTTTTATAAAATTTTAAGCAGAATATGCTAGGGATGTTGGGACAAACCAAATCTTATAAAAAAATTGAGTTGAACACATCTCTACTCAAAAATGTGTGTCCATATGTTGTTAAAAATTTTCAACACGATTTTTGTAAAATGTCGTGAAGTAATAATAGATATAGGGAGAGGTCTATTATTTTTTTCTGAATCTCGTGATTTCTCTGTGACGTGTTAGGTAAATTTTGGAAATTACTACCTTTATATTCAATAGACGGGGTATGTAAAAAATCCGAATTTAAGCTGTAATAGCTCATCAGGGACAACAGAACAAAGATTCCATACTTAGTTTTTAGATACAGCTAAATTTAGGAGCGCAAACAGTACCTCTCCCCTACTTATTCTCTAATATATTTTACTTTTTGGTCTTTGCTAATATTTAATTTCAGAACAATTTTTTCCGCAAAAATAAGTAAGTTAATGCCACATACTTTAGAGCCAATGTTTTTCGAACATTGTTGTTTCGAACAATTGTTACGTCGAAAAAAGGTTTTTCGAATAATTGCGGTCGAAAACTTGTTTTTCAAAAATTCTCATTTTGAACCATTGCGACGTTGAGAAACTATTTACCGAACAATTGCTTTTCGAAAACTGCCGCTGAACAATTGATTTCCAAACATTGTTGTTTTGAACAATCGATACGTCGAAAAACTGTTTTTCGAAAAATTGCTGCCAAAAACGTGTTTTTCAAAAAATTGTCATTTCGAACTATTACCTAAACGCGTACAGTTTGCTACTAACACAAGATTGACCGCCTATTGTTTTTACAGCCGCATCTCGCTGAGAAGTTGTGAACCTATTTATGTAACAGTCACTGCAATGGCTTAGTATTTAACTTCTTTATCTTTATCCATGAATGGAGCAGTGTGGCGCATGAATAACAATCTTCAACAGACATTCTTCTGCTTCCTAATTCTTTTGGGAATCGCACATACCCGTGACCAGTCTTAATACACTTGCAATCGCCCTTCTGAACTTACAAGGGTGCTGCCACTTACAGATTGACTTTTCCGGTTTTATATTAATTTGCTCAATTGCATAGTGCGTTCAAATATATTACCTCTAGAAGGTTATAGAATGCCGCATTTCTGCCGCTCCCCCCAACATAACATTATAATCTCATGTAATTTCGGGTGGGATCGGTAGAACTGCGACATCTACGACCTACTAGAAGTATTTTTGTCTCTTTTTTAAAATGAAATCAAAATACATGCTGATCAGAATGTTGTTTTTGCATTGAATGAATGAAACTTTGTACCTACCATGTTACACCACAAGACACACAAAAATTGGCGAAATACTTCACCAGAACTTTCCATTACTTTACATTACTTAGCATTTGTGCACAATTGTTACTATGTGTTAGAACAATAGACGCTTAAAATCACCAGTATGTTGCTTTTGAAACCTAGACCGCCTGTATTGTTCTGATTTTGTTAATTCTGTCAAAAAACAAGTTACCGGAATTATACCGAGAATTACTGTTCGCAAAACGATTCTGGAGACTAGAAGATATACACAAAGACCCAGTTCTGGTCAAAGAAATGCTACCTCCATAATAGATGACCAGTTCCTTCTGATTCAACTTTTAAAAAATAGTCATTCCACCGCTGTTTCGACCAGAAAGCGCCTTCAGGTTGTGAGGAATGTTAACTTTAGTGAACAGACAGTTAGGAGGCGATTTACTGAAACTGGAATAAAGGCAAGAAGGTCGGCTACTGGCCCTGTTCTGCAACCAAGACACGCCAAAGCTCGATTTAATTTTGGTCGACTTCACCTGCACTGGACCATGGAAGATTGGAGACAAGTACACTTTACAGATGAGTCGAGATATTGTTTGCGCACAGGCGATAGACGACAGACTTTGGAGATGACATAATGAATGGTATTCCGAAGTTACCATCAAACAAATAAGAAGAGGAGGAGGTGGTGGAATAATGGTTTGAGTAGGAATATCTTTCGATGGTCGTACTAGCTTATTTTCATAAACGGTGCTATAACAGCTGCCCACTATACTAAAAAAGTTTCAGCAGAAGCTGTTGTTCCATTTGCAACTTGTATTGAGAACAGTTTTATTGGACTCTGACTGGCTAGCACGTAACCCTGACCTAAATCTCATACAGCACCTATGGGATAAAATTCAACGAAGAGTAGAACGACGACCAGCCGTTCTGGAAACTCGTGCAAAACTGCATGTTGCACTTCGTGAAGTATATGACAACATTCCACTTATTGCGATTAATGCCGACGCCCTATTAAAGGTACTTTGTCTACTTTTTTCTTCATTAATTTAATATTCGTTTTTCTGTGTAAAATTGTCCGTCCATTTTTTTCTTTTCAAATTCTTTATATCGAAGAATTAATAATTAATGTAAGTCAGAAGTACATAATTGTGTTCAAATGTTGTAAACAGTCGATAAAAAGCATATATTGCAAAAGTAATACTATTTTATGCTAAAATTCCATAGGTGGTCGTTTTGCCGGTTAGTTTAGTTCTTAAGATTTTCTTAGTTGGTAAAATTGTGTACCCTAAAAAAACCTAGCTAAGTTCCGCTTCCGGTTACGTATTTTATAAAAAACTTCTCTTATCGGTGCATTTTCAATTTACTTCTGCCTTACAAAGCAAAGCGCACCCAGATCAGCCTACTCGTTCGGGCGTTATGAGGCACACCTAGTAGAGGTACAAATTAAAAAAAAACCGTATCTACATCCGATGCGATGTACTTTTTTTAGATTCGATACTATCCGATAGCCGACACCTATCCTATGCGAGAAGATCCGACCCCCCAGCTTAAGGATTGGATCCGATCCGATACTGGGACCGACTTGATTCTATTCGATCCGATAATGAATTCGATCAGATCTTTTATTGAATACCTTCCTATATTCAATTCGAATTTAGTATAGGTACAGTTTTCTACCTGATTAAATACTCGATCTGAAATCCTAAATTCTGAATAATACACATACCTACAGATTGCATCACACAGAATATATTTATATGCTTGACACGTTAGTCCCCACAATGGAGGTGGAGAAAAACATCAAAACAGTACTGTTTACTGATCTATTTGGCAAAATACCATATTTTTATTTAATTTTTCGGTTACAGTTCATATTCGACTACATTTTAGTTACGTTTTGAGATACGCAAAGAAAAATGAAAATCGGTGACAGTTCATTCCCCGTAAAGGGGTGGGCTTTCGGACTCCGCACCGGAGTGGTAAGCCCTTTTTATAGAAGAATATATTTAATTTTAAACGAGTAACATTACGCACCCCTTTGGAAGTTCAAATTTCGACAAATTGGGGGTTGTGCAGTACCTTCCATGAAGGAGAAGTACAGTATAATTTCAGCTAAAAACCATAAACTAATTATAATGATCAATATTATGGAACACTACTTGAAAAACACATCAAATGTTTATTTACAAAAAGTGCTCAAAACAAATTATTTCTTTTAAATCAGGTAATCGTCCAAAAAATACAGTCGCATTAGTATATACTAAGTACGCCTAAAATATATAGTTTTAAATGCAACACTAGATATATTTTTTAATTTCTTTATATGAAATAATTGTAGAACTATAAAATCATCAAACATATGTGTGCTTAAAATCACTCATAACCAAGATATTTTACAAACAAATTCACTAGTGTCATGAAAGTAAACTGCTACAGTAAACAGTTGGTAAGCAATAAACAAACGTCACTTTCACTTACGTTAGTAGTTTCAATAAAGTGTTCTAAAATGAATTTTTCGAATAATGAGATAGTGGGTATGTTGACATTTTTTTTCATAACAAAGCAATAGTGATATTGTTTATATAAGACCACATGAAAACTGAAATCGCTTGGTTGTGCAAGTGATTTTAAGCATACATACATAAGTGTTATGATTTTGTAAAGCTAAAATTGTTTCCTATCCAAAAATTCTAACCCATTTAAAAATCCAAACACATGTTAAAGTTAGCACCCTGTCTATATCCAGCTTTCACATTTATATCATGAAGAAACACTTCAAAAGCTTTAATCAAACCCCGAAACTTTGGTGAAACAGAAAGGGGGAGCCCATAGATCACATAAATAACACAAATGATCTTTCGGAAATAAAATTTCAAAAAGTTATTATACTGTGAACACATTGTGGTACGCTGATAGCTTGCGCCTTCCGTTACGCTCCAGGCACAGTCGTTCCATCAAAAACGTCTTAAAGAGCATAACCACAAGCATTTCACCATCTACATAGTAATAAAAAAAAAATCCAAATACATCACTAATGGGAAAATCCAGCTTTATATCATTTCAGCTATCCGATAGTGTAGGCTTCCCTCGCACCTGTGTCATCCGGAAGTGTCCCCAAGCTGCTTATCTTAAAGTTCACCAAATACCGAGTACGCTATCAAGCACCGATGGAAGTTCTTTATGTAATCGAATTCGAAAATTTTTAGGTCAACTAACTTTTTGAAAAGAAGCAGACACGTGTAATTTACTGTATAGATTATTTTCATATGTACATCATTTATGTATGAAATTTCACTATTTCATTTCCATTAGGCATAACTAAAATTAGCATACATTACTGTTGCTGATTCTGACACACTCGCTTCAGACAAATTCACAGTATACAGAACATTTTGACCTACCCTTTAATCACCACGCCGTTCGCATTTGTATTGGTGGGAAACATTCATAAATATTATCATTGTTTTAGCTGCAAACCTAATTGCCACCCAAAAGGGGTAACACGCCGAACACATAGATTACTATTAGTTGCTACAATAAATAACAAAATTATTGGGTTTATTATTAGGTTCGATTACGACAAAGAAAATTCCTAATTTCGCTTCTCGTTTAGATTACGATGCAGAAAATGTTTCAGTTTTCGGTTACCTATCGCCGTACTTCCCTGGGCTCTAAAGCTGTCGTTTTGATTGATTGAGGTCCCAATGGTACAAACATTGTGCCAGTAGCTATACCTGTAACTTCTGAATAATTTTTTGATAAACACTGTACTATTAGCTATACCTTCTAAATATTGTTCTTATAAACATAATAATACTTTGAAATATTGAATCGTGCCTTTATTTGTAATACATGATGCATTTAGTATATTTAGAAATAAATTGCATTTTTATTTAATAAACATCTAAATTTATTACATTTATGTGTGTAAAACTCCTTCAAATAACTTACAAGAAGCAAAAAATGATTCAGCTTCGCCATGCCCCGTTAAAAAAATTATCCATAGTAATACGGCATAATTATAGTACAATTGTAGTAGTGTACATAAAGTTAAAATAACAAGCTTGGTACATCTGTTATGCCACGTATCATGCGTTTGTACTACGTGGCGATTAACGTGTCGATCTATACTCGCACATATAAATATTTAGACTGTTTAATAAGCTTTGCTTAAATTAATTAATCAAATATGTTAGTATAATTTGTTCTTTAATAGTGTTAAAAATATTTCGGTAAAGTGTCCACATTTGACACTTAATGTCCTCCCTGGCTTTATTAATTAAGAACGGTAGTTAATGGTTTCTTATCGTAACTGTTATAATAAAGTGTAATCCTACTTAAGTAAGATATAGAATATGGCATCGTTTGCCTCCCAAGTCGCCAGACCTCATCCTATCGATTTATATTTTCTTTGGAACCACATTGTAAAAAGAGTACAAATTGTGCGAATGTTGTTATTATTACAAGCACCAAATCTGATCTCGTACTTCTTCCATAACCCGATTAGGATGCTCTTCGTCAATCCTTTAACATATTAGGTACTACGCTTAAAATTTCTTAGTTTGGGAATTACAGCATGTCGTTTAGGTAAAATTATATAGTTATTAAAACTTGTCTTGGTATTAACTTCACCGAGAAGCATCGTCATGTCAGAAGCTGACACCTGTGATTGGGCTTGGCCGTTCGTGCGACTTCCCGCTGTGGCAGACACATCCATTCGCACACTAAACTAGCAGCAACTTTTATACGAAATTTTTCCCGCTTCGCCAATAAAAACGTACGCAATACCACTTACTCGATCAGTTTCACACAGACATTTCGAGGCCCTTGTACAAAATTAATCAAAAACCAACCCAAGCGTTGTTTTACCTGAGAACGTCAACCAGGGCGACATAGGACATCGGTAACGGAGGGCTTGTCCCAACAGCCCCAGCTGCAGAATAAATCATGTTCGTGCTGGGCAAGGCGACATGGACCACAGTGGACCATCAATAAACGTGCGAAACAACCGCTTGTAAGCAGATGTACTTTGTGTGTTTTCGTTGTCTGCCGAGACTCGAATTCGAGTACATTATTCAAATACAGTTCTTAATGTGCGTTTGTAAAATGTAAATAAAAGTAAAAGGAAGAATACACCTAAGTTTTAAACTCAGCGATTCTTCGATGAGGGTCAACGGCAGCTACCAATCACTCCGTGCAGTCGAACAGAGACTGTATATTATAACAGTGGGCGTTTCATGTTTGAATGCATCATATGAATAACTGGTCTTTTAAAAAAATATCGCACGTTGTTTTACAAACGTAGAAAATATTTGAACATACACTATCACGTGTGTTTCCAATTAAAAAATATATATGCATATATGCATGTATAGGGTAAGTTATCCTTATCAGTGCGATATTGCTTTCTAACGTCTTTATTACGATTGTTAGAAAAGCATTGCCAAAAGAAAAATTGCTTATTAGATTACTTTGCATAACCTAAAATTATTACCAATTATATTGAGTATTAAGTTATGCCCGTACAGCACATTCCATTGTTATTTTAAATAGAACGTCCTGTATATTATTGCGTTTATAGATTCTAAAGTTAAATCTAGATATAAAAATCATCGTACATTTATTTAGTTACTTGCCTTTTCTCAAACATTTTTACATTTGTGAACAAATATTCCAAAATTAACATTTTAAATACCAAAAACGTCCACATATCGCCATTTTGCGCTAACTATTAACACATTATAAAGTACTCAAGAGTATGTTAAAAACAGCAGATTATGATTAGAATGTTCATAATTTAATGTCTATCTTGCAAAACTTCAAATGTCAATAAAATTTGTTTTTCTAATAGAACACCCAGTATTTTTAACACCTTTCAACGTAAAAAGTAAATTATGTTACATCACAAAATTTTCTGTCAGAAGGCTGACCAGTTATATTCACATTTTTTTCTTGTTTCATATAAAACTTACATTCTCACATCACAAATATTTTTAGAAAAGTAAAAAAAAAACGATTCAAGTAAACAGGCCATGGATTTAAGCAAATGCAAAGTGGCAGTCACACATGAAGCAATATTAATTAGACATCCTTTGCCAACGTCCAATGCACTCTTGATAAACATTTTCTCCCATTCTGAATATGTTATATCGTATAAGCAAAAAAGTCTTAAGGTTTAGCCTTGGAAAACAGATCTCGTGTCGAAATTTAATTCATACCGTTGCAAACTGTCATTTAAAAACAATTTTTCACGTAACAGATGACCTAAGTTCTAACAAGAGCTTTGTTGTCCATGGCGAAGCCTTGTGACTTTCTATTGGTCATACTATAACTGTTCCTAATTTTCAGAAGTGATAGAAAGCATGTAATTAAACACCTTTTAGTAATAAACCAGTGCTAGAAAATATTTCCGTATCGAGATAAAACGACGCGAAGGAAATCAGCACTTGAAATAATCTCAACGTGGAAAGTAACGCATGCCTGCAAAATAGCTGCAGATAGTGAACATTATCCATGGCGACAGAAAAATAGTTATATTTTGTTCGTTTGTCAGTCGTGTGTCAGTTATTAAAAACGCGTCGATTTACAAATATGGAATTTTCAGAAATGCCTATGGAGCATCTCACGGCAATGGTAATATTGATAATAATTATTACCGCTGGAAATAAATAAAAACGTTACTTTCCACATTGAGATTATTTCAAGTGCTGGTTTCCTTCATGTCGTTTTATTTTGATACGGAAGTATTTCTGAACACTAGTTTTATATTAAGAGGTGTTCACTTACATGCCCTCTATCACTTCTGAAAATTAGGAACAATTATTCTGGGACACCCTGTATATGTGTATATTTGTTTATGTAAAATAATTGATTTACAGTTTCGGGGTGAATAACCGTATCTTGAGAGCCTTGACTATATTCATATATGACATCCTATGTATAAAAACCACAAAGTTGCATAGAAATATAAAATTATCCAGGCAAAAAACGGCATCACTGCAATGTAATTAGCAATTCAGTAAACAAATCCAGCACATTGCGGACGATTGTTAACGATTTTAAGGGTAACAAACCTGCAAAATGAAGAATGCTTAATCAAGGCTGATGACTTTCAAAATTATTTTTCAAATTCAGTAAAAAACGTAGTTAATACAACACCAAACAGGTATAACATTTCTCCTAAGGAATTACTTAGAAAACACAGGCGTGTGGCCGATATGTTACTATTTTTATCGCTTTTCGCGCCACATGATTATAAATCAATAATTTACACACTAAGTAATAGTAAATCAAGAGATATTTATGAAATGTCATGTTTAAGTCTAAAAGTAACCCGTATAACCACACAATACAGAACCTATATCGAACCTGTATTTAAATCTTTAGTCGATACAGGCTTTCTGTACCCTATGGATAGCGCGACGATAGAGATTACATATCGATTGGGTATAGTTGTCTTTACTAACTCTGTATATAAGATGTAAAGCTCCTGTACAGACAACATATAGTTAAAGTACAGATGCAGTTAAGATTGCGCATAGAGCACATGAAGGTACTGTAAAGATACGATATAGGTTTTTAAAGATACTATTCCGATGCTGTATCGTCCAAATTAAGGTGCGGTATAGATAATTCAAGCAATTAATTTTAGATAAAAAAAAAATATTTTTTTACGCGGATGTATTTTCTTTTATAATATTTTATACAACCCCTCTGTATTTTTTTAGCTAATTTCATTTACACTAATGTATTTATTGATAGATTTTTAATTTTAAAAATGCGCTGCATACTTTACCTTAGCGGGGAATCGAACTGGCCATCTTTGGTTTGTGAGTCGGTCTCCTTGCACCCTGAGCTAATCTCGCCTCTTATAAGATTCGACCGCTAAATGTTTTAAGAGTATTACAGAAGGTTATGATGGACAATATGATACAAATGTACTACCAAGAATTACAGTTAGGGTTAAACCGTTTTTTTTGCAGTAAAATTTATAGTGACGTTGCATAATATCTCGTTAAGGGCGTATAGTATGCTTGGATAAAACGTGATTAACAGGGACTACGTAGAAAACGCATTGGACGCTTAATAATAAAGTTAGACATTTTTGTGGGCTCTTGAAATTTTTAAAGTTAAATGTGTTTCATGTTTCTCATTTTCTAATTTTGTTTTTTACATTAATTTTAATGTAGAGTAAAATCATTTTATAAATAGTTGGTAAAGTATATCGTTTGTAGCTTTGCTAAGTTTTTAATAAACTGATGCCGAAACAAAAAAAAAAGACAACAGATTAAAGTATTAAGAAAAATAAACAGTGAAGAATTATAGGGGATAAAATATAAAACAGTTTTAGTAGGTTCAGATATTTCGAGAATCTTACTTCGAAATAATTGATGTCTTTGTATTATTTTACCACCAACTATTTTAAAGTACATTATTTCTGAATTTCCCGCCATTTCTGAGGTCAGAATTGTAATTTCAAGAAAAAAATATTACGTAATATGATCATTGTATTGATGTCGGTTCGTACTTTGTACTGCTGGCGCTGGGATAAGCTTTAAATATCTTTATCTTTTTGGTGAGTGGACTTTCCAAACAGGTCTGTTTATAAACCCCCATAAAGGTTTAGAGCTAATCTTAAGCCATGCATTGTTTAACGTCCGGCTTGGTTTTAGGTTTTACCGTTAAGAAAGTTTCTTTGCAATTGAGTCATTCTTATGGTGTTTCGCTGGAACTTTTAGCCGATGAAATATATTTATTTACAAAGTTTTTCCAATTACATGTTCAAAAACACTTTACTTCTAGTGCTTTAGGTGATTTTTTTGGCCTTCTGGGGGGGGGGGGGGGTTATTACCCCTACTACCATCACCACCCCCGTAAATCCGCGGTTGGACGTTATAAGTACAGCAGAACTGAGAAAATGCTCTCTGCTGTAGGCACATCAAAAGGTATAGTATTGGTTATAGGTGTAATAACAGTTTATGATGAAGGTTATCATTTTATTTACTTGTGGTTTATAGATATTGTGGTAAATGATCCCCCTATCGAAAATAACTTCACATTGGAGACAGCAGCCTTGGTTAATGATTATGTCATAAATTATTATTATAATTGTAGGAAGCACACAAATATCCAAGGTTCCATCAAATTCGTAAACTTTAAATTCTTGATCTTGTTGATGCGCCATTTTTAACGTTTTTATACACAAGGCCAACAAATAAAGATAGTGTTTAGATTGACGCTATACACAGCGGTTTTAGGCTTAAGATAAAACTGTAAAGACAGGCAGTATATATTTAGCACAGATTCGATAAAGACAAAATCGATAATTGCGCTACAGGTGCGATATAGCCTGCATGAAGATATTGTAGAGATTTGTTAAAGGTACAACTGTAAAGACAATCAGTATATATTATCTACAGATCCGATAAAGATAAATCCCTGCTTGAAGTACCGGTGCGGTATAGCATAGAATAAGATGTGATACAGATGTGATAAAGATAAAACTGTACTGGAAACAAGTATAGATATCATATAGATGCGGTAAATATTTAATCTATACAGTTAAGGTATAGGCTAAAGTACAGCTCCGATACATATTACACCTGTATCACGTAATCTTTACCGCATCTTTAAATATCTCTATCGCCTAGGACATCTTTATAGATTTGGTTATACGGGAACTGCAAACTTAATACCCTACGCTTTGTACACAACCATAAAGAAATGTTTTCAGGAGGACTATTTCCCTACTCAGCTTAATCAATCGAAAGTTATACCAGTACACAAAAAAGGAAGCAAGAAAGAACTATGCAATTATAGACCGATTTCCACAACTCCAATCTTATCAAAAGTTTTTAAAAATGCAATTTGCATAAGAATCGTAAGTTACTTTAAAAGAAATTGTCTATTTACCGACAAACAGTATAGAAGAAACAAATCAACTATCAGCGCAGCGCTGTACAGTTACAGATGTGGCAAACGGAGTTTTAAAGGGTTTCGAAGAGGAAACTACAGAGCCTTCATTAAATACTGATACCCACGTGACCACAAAATATAGGCAACCCAACTTACACTGTTGGTAGTCTTTTATCCAAAAATTCCCAGGCCATTTGTTAACTTATCAAGGCTTGCTTGTTTACATACATAACCTCACTTTAAGTGTTGACAGTGACACTTACAGGGAATTTTTAGTTACCACGAGTACCAATCCTGAACTGACTTCAACATCTAAATCTAAAACTCCCTAAGTCACTGCGGACCAAAGGTCACGTGGGTATCAGTAATTAACGAAGGATCTGTACAACGTCGGCAACTTCTCATGATCTGTCCAAGGCGTTTGACTGAATTAACCACATTATATTGATAGACCAACTTGATTACTACGATGTTAGAGGTAATCAGTTTTAACTGATATCCAGTTTCTTAAGATCCAGGGAACAAATTCTGTACTACAATACCAGCAGATCGAAAACTGAAATAATAAAGACGGGAATTTCCCAAGAGTCGACATTGGGTCCAATACTGTTTCTAATCTACACCAATAATTTCTTGGCTAACATAATCATGGCCATACATCTATGAAGACGACACGACACTCATACGAAAAGCAATTAACGACCAAGTAAAGCACGAAGAACTGTGAGAAGCCAGTGAATAAGAAGCAAAGAAATGGTTTACTGTAAATGGACTAAAACTTAACGAAGGTAAAACCTCCCACTTATATTTCATATTGAGCACATCATTTACAACAGAGGAAGATAACACTTTAGGAACATTTCCAGCTTTACACTTAGGCGAAAACTTTCGACAAAAATATATATGTTACAGAGGCTCCGAAAAGAAGTATCTGAAGACGTAATAACTATATTGTATCATGACCATTTCCATTCGACACTGAACTAGGATTATTACTTTGGGGTCATAGAGCAAACAGTGAAAAACATTTTACTTTGCAGAAGAAGCCAGTAAAAATTATAGCAAATGTTGATCAACGAACGTCATGTAAACCACTGTTTATAAAGTTTAAACTTCTTACTTTACCGTCGCTCTTTGTTTACAGAGTACGTAATTAAACGTGTCGATTCCTTTAGTACAGTCTCTGACGTTCACAATTAAAATACAAAACAAAGGAAAGATCTTTATTTACCACACTATAGATTAACAAAAACTAAAAATCATTTCCAACACCTCTCAGTTAGGTACTACAATGCACTTTCTTTAGTAGTTAAGCAGCTCCCTGTAAAACTCCTGGTTATAATATTAAAAAACGGTATAGTTGAACATTCTTTATATAAAAGTGGAGCGTTCTTAAACTATTAAACACAGACCATTTTAACATGTAGGTGAAAGTCAAATGTAAAATTGTTGTAATTGTTATTAAGTTTTTGTGTTTTCAAATGTTTAAATCATAATCTATTTTTACTGTATTTATCTCAACTTACATCTTGACAAGGATAAGTACTTCTCATGTACAAACCTAAATAAATTTATTATTATTATTATTATTATTATGAACATGTTTCCCTATAAACAAAGCAGTGAGATGGAAGCGTAAATAAAAATAATATGAAAGGTTAGTCTGACAGTCTGTACAAACTTTAAAGATAAGTTCTATAGATCAAAGCAATAATAAAATATTACATAAACATACGCCCGGCAACGCTTCCTTGCGGAGCTACAGCGTCCAGAGAATGTAACTCCGTGGGGAAGCATTTCCGAACCCATACTTCTCGAAATTTTTTCTATTGCTTGCATGTGTAAAAAATGTATCCTTAAAGTTTATAGATACCTATCAGACCAACCCTGTATAATAAAATTACAATGCTACAACAAAAGTAACAATTATTTAATAAAAACTAATATAGGTACAATGTTTTATTTCAATTATAAATTGGCCACCATATCTTTACAATTTATTCTTAAGGTTTTGTTTGCATAACTGCATCACAGGCATGTCGTTCTGTAGTCCAGTGGTCTCCAAACTTTTTTGATACCACACCCCTATATCAGTAAAAGTAAACTAATACACACCCCCAATGCATATTCAATTTTCTGTATTTACTTGTTTTTTATGCATTATATAGATATGTAGATTATAAAACATACACCAACTGAATATCGCTTTCGTAAAATTAGCGCCAATGTCGCGATATAATATTAGGACAGGTGTTAAGTTTATATTACCTTACTGCATTTTCTAAATTAACGCAATTTCCTTCTTCTTCCTTTGCAACCAACTTCAACAATTGCTTGCAATTCTCCTTCTTGGGAAAAAATAAAAATTGTATTTTTAGCATGAAATATTAATACTCTTATATACTATTTTACAGTCAATTGCAATTAAAAGTACTGCAAACAATTATCAACAGCAATTAGTCGACTAGCGCCTATTCGCAAATAACCGGAGCGCGTGTCGTACCGGGAGGCCAAGCATTTGCATATCGCGATATGTGACTGCACCGCCGCTTCAATTACTAGCAGCACTTTTACAAAATAAATTAACTCCCTTTTATCACGACATCGTAAGTAATAACGAGTGAGAAAATCTACTTATATAAAATTTATGTTTATTGCCACCTTTATTTTTTTACATTCACCGCTAGGTTGCGTTATCCGCAAGTATCAGGTTTTCATCTGCATACTTTAGTTTCTACGATTTAACGTTAGCAGCGGTAATTATACAAACAACCTACAATATCTGAGGATTCTGTAACAGAAACTCATTAAATTAACAGTAAATAAATTTGTTGTTTTATCGAAAAATGGTCGCTACGAAATTTGACGACTAAAACCAAACCGAAAATTTTCTTAATTCGATCCTGCAGCACTAAGTAATATCGTGTTAAATAGTGTTAAAATTAAATATGGTTTTCATTAAACAAACACAATGATTGTGTTATACCTAGAAAATAAGACACAAACGAAAAAACATTCTTTTTAATACAACAGTAGAGTCTATTTTTTTCTTTATAATTTTTTTGTACTTCAATTTTGAATAGAAAACATTTAAGTTAAAAAAATTACACCTTTTCAGTAGGTTGCTGAATTTAGTCAGCCATGGGTGTTTTAGGAAACACAAAATCACCATTCTGTTGCTTCACTCTAAGACATGAAAAATAAAAAATGTGTGGACTGTCCCAGATGGTAACATATACCTCCACTATGAACCCCATGCATTTGTCAAGCTGGAAAGGGGTACGATCACCCCCAAAAAGGAAAAACCAAAATTTTCCAAATTTTTGACTATGCGCATTTCAATGGAGAAAAATATAAGCTTTTCATAGGTGCATGAGTTTCAAAAGTAATCTAAATAGTTTAGAAGTTACAGCACTTTTACTGATTTCAGCTGCACGGGCTTATATGAAAAGAGTCATTCTTTTAATGCCTATATCTCGGAATACTTGATGCGACAGTTTCATTTTCACATATACCTCATTTAGGCGTAAACTAGCAACATAAGCCAAAATTATGTAGAAAAAATGCCTTTCAAAATTTCATTGTGATATATAATGATGAATAACATTCCGTTTAGCTCAATTCGAATAAATCAAAAGTAGCAGATATAATGAGTTACTCGCAACGTGCTGCGTACGTTCTCGCGTAAGCAAATCGAGCCCCCGCTACATACGTTCCACTGCATTCGCCCCGCAAAAACCATGTTTTTTAAATACAACACAACGGTGGGAGAAGCACAATCATACCCTTTATTATACTAAATAGTATAATCACGGGTTTTACATGTGGCAAATCATTAACAACACGAAACCTTTCCCGCACTCACAGAATCAGTAACTAATTTTAAAATTAATATTCCGTTTCTGTCACAGTACGGTAGTACAGCGCTATAAATAGTTTTTACACCGCCTGTCCCCCTGCCTGGCTGTCTAATTTCGAATGAAACTAAATTCTAAAAATTTTAATGTTTTTAATTTTTCCAAAGTTTTCAAAATTTTTAAAAATTATTAAATTTTCAAAAGTTACAAATATTTTCAATATTTTCAATTTTCAAAAATTTTCATTATCATACTAAATTGTTCAAACTCGATTTCTTGAAAATGTCTAGAATTTGCAAATCTTATAATATTCAAACTTTAAAAATTTTCAAAAATTTCGATAAAAATTTTGTTCATGTTTCAAATCTTTTCAAAAATTGGAACAAAAATTTCATTTTAATGGAATTGCCAAAAAATTCGATAGATTTTATATTTTTCAAACATTTCAACAAATGCAAGAAAGGTCCCGTGGGGATTGCTCGAAAGGTTTTGTACATTAGCAAACAAATATAAGCGAGATAAACAAATAACATTAAACCGAAACCGAATACCGTACGCAGCTTATGTCTACGGATCCTGACAATTCACAGTACCCGCTTACACTCTGAACGTCTGAGAGAATATAAAAGTAAGTTTAGTGAAAAGCATAGATAAGTATAACTCCGGTAGCCTTAACAAAGTCAAACAAGTGTACTGTAGTTAAAAGAACAATCTCAATCTAAACTCGAGAATAACGTTACCGGCGCAACGTTTTCACCAGCCAGGGAAGTGGTGTTAAACTCGTAGTTTCGCTAGAAAATATATCACCTGGTGAATGCACCAGGAGGTTTATTCTTGAACTCAACAATCACACCCATGAGGTAATACCGTTAGGTACCTAGTAAAGCACTGAAAACACACTCCTATATATAATATATACACTGTGTCCATAAAGTAACCCCCCCCCCCCCCCCAACTAACTTTTGAACGACTTAATATTTTTTTACAAAATTTGGTGTACTGTAATGGGAAATTAAATACTCTTTTTCAGACCATATTAAAATTTTGTATCATCCAAAATGGCGACTGGGCGCCATATTCAAATTTGTTTTTAAATAGAAAGGGGGGTCGACTGACACCTCATTTGAAAGGTCTTTCAATTCTGCGTCTGATCCTAGAGTTTCAAAGAAAAATATTCAGCTATAGCAAAATGGCGGATTTTAAACAAATGGACTCACTCAATTCAAAATTGTTTTGATTTTTTTGTCCAGGGTCGAGTGACACCTCATTTGAAAGCTCTTTTAGTTCTGCGTTTGATCCTAGAATTTCAAAGAACAATATTGAGCCATAACAAAATGGCGGATTATAAACCAATGGACTCACTCAGTTCAAAATTGTTTTGATTTTCTTATCCAGTAGTCCACTTTTTCATTTGCAGGACTAAATTTTCCCAGAAATATCTCAGGTGGCTTGAAATAATATTGAAAACGTTATGTTCCAACAAGACGGTGCGCCGCGTCATTATTATAGGCCTGGTTCTGACTTTCTCAACGGACATTTTTTTGGCAGATCGATTTTTAGGCGGGGTCCTGTAGAATATCCAGCTCACTCCCCAGATTTAACTTTCTTAGATTTTTTTGTATGGGAATATCTGAAATCGAAAGTGTACAGAACCCGTCCAGAAGCAATTGAAGAACTACAGAAGTTTGCAGAATTATCACTCCAGAAACTTATGAAAATGTAAGGCAGGAATTTCATAACCGAGTTTTTATGTGCCAAGAAGTGAATGGTAAACATTTCGAACACTTAATTTAATTAATTTAAGCTTTAATTCTTAGTTTTATTAAATAGACTTCTTTATCTTCAAACATTGTCATTTTGTAATGGCTGAATATTTTTCTTTGAAACTTTAGGACCAGACGCAGAACTAAAAGACCTTTCCAATGAGGTGTCACGCGACCCCCCTTTCCATTAAAAAAAAATTTTAAATGGCGCCAAGTCGCCATTTTGGATGATACAAAATTTTAATATGGTCTGAAAAATAGTATTTAATTTCCCATTACAGCACACCAATTTTTGTAGAAAAATATCAAGTAGTTCAAAAGTTAGTTAGGGGGGGGGGTTACTTTATGGACACAGTGTATTACGAGTACCGTTTGAAAATTTGTTAACAAAAATTACAACCACGAGTTTCTTTATAAAGCTTATGACTTCAATTTGATTCATTGTATTCACAGCATAAAAATGTTAACCTCCATTGTACAAGCGTTATGTAATATCAGGTCTTCTCATAGAGCCGCTCTAATTAACGCCTCCCTGCTGTGGTACAAATGGAATGACACCGCTGTTTTCGCGCCACGGGTCCAATAATAGAATTAGAATTAATTACAAAGTGCTTCATGCTTCAAACGATGATTATGACTTCACCCATGAGCCCTATTTAAAAACTAATATATAAACTTTATGTCGTATTAATTGTTAGGTACACAAGAAGTTCAATAAATAATATCTAAAATATGTTTTTTTTACAACTTCTCTAAGTAGGTCTGTAATTTAAAGAGCATTTAAACAATATAAGTACAGTACGTAATTTATCCATGATATACAACGAATCGCGGTAGACCATTCATAAGCAGCTTTTAAGGAAAAAAGCACATTGTACACACTGTATTTTCTATATTTAAATAGGCAGACGAAAAATTCTGGGCCACTAGCCCAACAGACGCCGCACAATGAGGCAATCTGCACAATTTTTCCAACAGTCGTCAGCCAAGTACGGTTTCAATACCGTTTCAGGTTAAGATATATTATAATCCATTCATATATAAAAGCTCAAAGGGTTTTTTTGTCCGGTTCCTCCAGCGGCTACCGCTTCACCAATTTGAACCATTTTTTTTCAATGAAAGTTCTCTATCCTCAGATGAAACATGAAACATTTTTATATTTTCATTCTACGTCGATTTTTCAATAATAATTATTTAAATTTATAATATAGTAAGATCAAAAAGTCTTTGGATAGCGGTTGCTGTGGAATTGACAAGTCATCTATGAAATTATTTATTTCTATTAGTTTTGACATTTACTTTCAAAAGTCAGCGGATTATAATTAAAAATGTTTCAAACAGAACATAAAATTTTTATGATTAGACCATATTACCGTGGATGGTAATCGTGGTGAAAACGGTAACTGGGTTTATTCACCTAATTTATGTTTCAATGAAATCCGTGAAAGATTTCCAACTTCGCCATAATCGAGCGAGATTTAGAAGTAAGTAATTCTATAGATAGCTTTGAAATTCCACAGCAACCGCTATCCAGACTTTTTGATCTTACTATATATATGAAAGTCTGCTCAACGCGCTTTACTTGAGGCGACATCTACACCAACGTCGCGTCTCCCTTATGGAACTAATGCATCACGTGACTTGGCATTCAGCCGGTTCTGTCAATGCATTGTGCGGTTTTGAGTAGGAAGCGACATATTGTTTCTATTATAGGCGACGGAAAATGTTTATTTCGTTCTGTTTCGCATTGTGTATTTAATAATGACGAACATTATCGCGAAATACGCATGCAAGTCGTCGAAAAAATTAAAAATGAATGGGAATATTATGAAGGTTTTATTGTTGGTGATTCATCGTATAGGTTGCCCATTAGTAATTCCACTGATTATGAAAATTTGTTATCTTTAGATGGTGAGTTCGCCGGACCTGTCGAATTGCACTGTATTAGTCAGCTGTTTCCTGATCATTTGTTTAGAGTGTATAGAAATAACAATAACGAAACTCTTGACTATGGTACTGGAAATATTATTTCTAATTTACTTTTTTCTGGTAATGTTGATGCAGGGCAGGGCAGTGTTTTGGAATTTCGTCCAGTTCAGTCCAATTCAGTCACTAATGATGCGGATGTGGAAAACGCGCTCTGCAATGTTGTGCAACATACTGTTTTTCAAAAAAACGTTAACTAAAAAAGACGTTAACTGGCGGCAGGGAAAAGAGACGTGAACGCACACACAAACGTATAAAATACGAAAAAAAAAACATGCTTTACAATTCAATATCGATGTGCTGTTTCTGATACTATTTCAAATGTAACTCCATTCAACTTAGGTAACTTAAACAACATATGTAGTTATTGTTCAGCTCGGTACTTTTCATGTGAAAAAAATTCGGCTGGCTACTTTGGGCTTTGTTGTTGTAATAAAAAGTTTAAATTACCGGAATTTCGGATTCCTGATGAAATAAAAGAATTATTTGCAGGGAATAACGAGATATCGAAAAATTTTCGAGATAATATTCGACAATATAATAATGCTTTGTCGTTCGTGTCATTTGGTGCAAATATAAAATTACCTCCCGGATATGGTCCGTATTATTTCAAAATTCTCGGTGTCGTGCATCATAAAATTTCGTCATTATACCCTCAAAATGCAGGATATGCTTCTCATGGACAGTTATACATTTAAGACTTTTCTGAAGCCAATCAAATTAGATTTGAACATGCTGCGAACAGTTCCTTGAGAAAAGACATTCTAGAAATACTAAATCGTGTCCTAAATCAATGTAATCCTTATGTGTCATATAAGACAATGCATCAGAAGATATGTGAAGAAAAGGAGTTGGCTTTAAAAGAAAATCGTGTACCTATTAATTTGGTAATGCGTTTTTATCAAGAACCCAAATCAGATCCTCGACGGTATAATGATCCTACATGTTCTGAAGTTGCAGCTGTTTTTGAATCAGCCGACGGTGCTCCACCTTCTCATAGACATATTGCTGTTTATGCACATGACGGTGGAATAAAAAATATAGACTTTGACAGTATGCATTGCGATCCGATGTCATATGTATTGATCTGGCCGTGCGGGGAACCAGGATGGTATATTTCTATACCAACTGGAGGAGAGCGCAAAACTAAAATTCGCCAAAACATTTCTATGCGAGAATATATATCTTACAGACATGGTTCGAGGTTCTCATCCTGTAGGAGACTTCAACCCAATAATTAATGCTGGGAAGTTAACGCAGCAGTTGATTGTTGATTATTACTGTCGCATCGAAGGCGACAGATTGAAATTCATCCGTAACCAACAGGTGAAATTGCGAGTAAATACATACGCTGGTCTTGCAGACGCTTTACATGTAAGGGCCGACAACGGAAACTTAAAGGGCTGGACGCGTTGTTATTTTACCCTCATCGTTTACTGGCAGTCCTCGAAACATGATGCAAAATTATCAGGACGCAATGGCCATTGTAAGAAAATTTGGTAAGCCAGACATTTTTTTGACGTTTACATGTAATCCTTTATGGCCTGAAATTACAAACAGCATACATCCTTATGAAACTGCTAATAATAGGCCAGATGTTACTGTTCGCGTGTTTCATGCAAAAATAAAGGAACTCTTACGTTTGATAAACCAAAAACAAATTTTTGGCGAAGTACTAACATGTTTGTACACTGTTGAATTCCAAAAGAGAGGTTTACCTACCTCATGTTCACCTATTATTATGTCTTAAAGATACTTGCAAATTTAGGGAAATCTCAGATATTGACAACGTTATTTCCGCAGAAATACCAGACCCCAACAGTAATACGGCCTTATACAATTTAGTCAAATCTCATATGGTGCCTTGCGGTATTCTTAATCCAAAGTCAATTTGTATGGCCGACGGTAAGTGTAAAAAGGGGTTCCCAAAAGAATTTATTCCTGAGACAAGAGATAATGTAAATGGCTATCCCAATTATCGAAGAAGGAATAATGGTAGAACGATTACTAAACATGTACAAGGTAGTTATGTGGAAGTTGACAATCGTTATATAGTTCCTTATAATTCCTTTCTCTTACTTCATTTTCAAACCCATATTAATGTAGAAATTTGTGCAAGTGTCCACAGCATAAAATACATTCATAAATATGTCTACAAAGGACATGACTGCGCCAATTTGCAGATAAGTGCCGAAGGTGAAATGCTTCATCATGATGAAGTATCAGCTTTCTTAAACACCCGATATGTCAGTCCGAGTGAGGCTGCGTATAGAATTCTTTCCGATCCTATGCATGAACAGTCTCATTCTGTAATTCGCTTACCTGTTCATTTACCACAAGAACAACAAGTGTATTTTCATGACGACAACGCCGCTGAAGCCTTACTTGAAGAAGAATTAAGAAACACAGAACTGATTGCATGGTTTAACTTAAATAAAGATTTGTCAAAAAGAAGCCCTTACATTTATCCAGAAACGCCGAATTATTATGTTTGGGACAAAAATAACCGAATTTGGAAAAAACGTGTTAAATTTCGTAAAATTATTGGTAGAATGTTTAATGTTTTCCCCGTAGAATCTGATCGATATCATCTTCGCTTGCTGTTGCTTCATGTTGTGGGTGCCACCAGTTTTGAAGATTTGAGGACATACCGTAATGTTACTTATTGTACTTTTAAGGAAGCAGCAATGCATCATGAGTTACTTCAGGATGATAATGAGTGGCATCGTTGTCTACTTGAATCATCAGTCATTCAAATGCCGTTTCAATTAAGGCAATTATTTTCGTTTATTTGCATATTTCAATAACCATCCAATGCACTTCAGTTATGGGATGTTTTAAAGACTCTTTCAGCGAAGAATATGTACGTCTTCACAGCCAGGATATATCTTATCAATTGAGTCTCAGAGATATAAATGATACCTTAAAATTACATGGGTTCTCTCTTTCAACATTCAACTTACCCAGTATCGATGATTTACCACTAGCAACTTCAAGCATAGAGTCTCTCATAATTCCGAATTTTAATTATGACTCGATGATACAACAAGCTAATGATGAACAACTTTTGATCATCAATGAAATTATTTATGTAATGCAACAGAATAATACAGGCAAATGCAATGCCTATTTTATAGATGGCCCGGGCGGTACCGGAAAGGCTTTTGTATACCACTGTCTTATACGAAAGTGCTTCAATTTAGGTTTGGAAATAATATCTGTACCATGGACTGGTATTGCTGCTATGCTGTTACCAAATGGTCGTACGGTACATAGTAGGTTTAAGTAACCCCTAAAACTGCATGAGACTTCTATATCATCTTTAAAAGTCAACAGTAAAGCAGCAGCTGATATCAAGTCAGCAAGACTGATTATATGGGATAAAGCACCCATGGCCAATATCTATGCATTAATGTGCGTTCATAGACTTCTCAAAGACATTATGGGTAATGACATACCTTTTGGAGGAAAAATTATTGCACTTGGGGGAGATTTCAGGCAGGACTCACCAGTAGTTCCACATGCTTCAAGAGCAACAATAATCCAAAACTGCATCAAGTTTTCTCCCCTATGGTCAGAATTTAGGGTATTTAAGTTGTTTAGAAACATGCGAGCAAGACCAGAGGAATTGGAATTTGCTAATTTTCTGCTTAAATTTGGTAATGGAAATTATCCTTCCGGAAATGACGAATCGTCACCATTATCAGCTATTATTGATTTGCCGTCCAGTATAATTGCGAAAGAAGACAATGTTTCTGAAATTTTTGGGAAAGAATTTGTGTCACCACATGCCGTTATTAATTTTTCAAAATTTGCTATTTTATCCCCAAAAAATGAACACTGCGATGAGATAAATTCTAAAGTTATAGACCTTATACCCGGAACGTCTAGGACATATATCAGTGTAAATAATTTGATAACGGCGGAGGAGAATGAAATTCTTCAGATTCCTATTGAATTTCTAAATAGTTTAGAGTTAAGTGGTTTGCCTCCACATATCCTCAAATTAAAAACTGGAGCTATTGTCATGCTGTTAAGAAACCTAAATGCTTCCCAGGGGCTCTTAAATGGTACCAGATTAATTGTTCGAAATATGTACGACAATTGTTTGGATTTGGAAATTATCACTGGCGAAAGAGTAGGTCAAAGGGTTTTGATTCCTAGAATCGACTTAACGCCATCAGATACAACGCTTCCTTTTTCTTTCAAAAGACTCCAATTTCCTATTCGTCTTGCGTTTTGTATGACTATAAACAAAGCGCAAGGCCAAACTCTTGATCGTGTTAGTATTTATTTACCCCAGCCTGTATTTAGCCATGGCCAGTTGTACGTAGCAATGTCTCGAGTGCGATCGTTCGACAATTTGAAAGTACAAATAATTCCAAAAGGGAATAGCACTCTCAATGTAGTATTTACTTACTTACTTACTTACATTTTCCAATATGCCTGCCGTCGAATTTCGAAGGAGTAACACTAGTTTTTCATAAACAGACAAAAATATCTGAACCTCTTTCTCTACAGACGAGATTATGCACTGATACGTATTGCGTTGTTGTGTGATTGTTCCAAATATAATAATTTTGGTAAATATGTTGAAAGACACAAAAGAGTCTCAAAAAACTTTGTTGTATCGCTAAAACTGTTTTTTCGAAAATCAAAACCTTTCTGTAATATCAACTTATCATATTTTGGTAAGTGAAAACAGAACATGTAAAAACAATAAATGGATTCTTCAATATTACCATAAATAAGATTTAAAAAATTCAGTAAACTAAACAGACTTTGGCAGACAAATCAACGTACATTTTGTAGGCACTTGATTAAAACTATAATGTCAAATATAAAACAACAAAATGCAAAATAAAACAAAACACATTACTTCAAGAAAAAGTAAACCCATGTGATAATATGATATTCACCATCACTATCTGGTCTCATTTTCATATCGTTCTTCTCTAAGCAATACACTGTGTCTATAAAGTAATCCCCCCCCCCCCAACTAACTTTTGAACGACTTTATATTTTTCAACAAAATTTGGTGTGCTGTAATGGGAAATTAAATACTATTTTTCATACCATATTAAAATTTTGTATCATCCAAAATGGCGACTGGGCGCCATTTTGAAATTTCGATTTCAGATATTCCCATAGAAAAAATCTAAGAAAGTTAAATCTCGGGAGTGAGCCGGCTATTCTACAGGCCCCCGCCTACCAATCCATCTTCCAAGAAAATGTCCGTTGAGAAAGTCAGAAAGAGGCCTATAATAATGAGGCGGCGCACCGTCTTGTTGTCTTGTTGGAACATAACGTTTTCAATATTATTTCCAACCACCTGAGTTATTTCTGGGAAAATTTTGTACTGCAAATAAAAAAGTGGACTACTGGATAAAAAAATCAAAACAGTTTTGAATTGAGTGAGGCCATTTGTTTAAAATCCGATATTTTGTTATAGCTGAATATTTTTTTTTGGAACTCTAGGATCAGACGCAGAACAGATCAGACCTTTCAAATGAGGTGTCACTCGACCCTGGATAAAAAATCAAAACAATTTTGTATTGAGTGAGTCCATTTGTTTAAAATCCGCCATTTTGTTATAGCTGAACATTTTTCTTTGGAACCCTAGTATCAGACGCAAAATTAAAAGACCTTTCAAATGAGGTGTCACTCGACCCCGCTTTCTATTAAAAAAAAAATTTCAAAATGGCGCCCAGTCGCCATTTTGAATGATACAAAATTTAATTTTTTTCTAGAAAATAGTATTTAATTTCCCATTAAAGCATACCAAATATTGTGGTAAAATATCAAATCGTTCAAAAGTTAGTTAGGGGACTGGAGTTACTTTATAGACAGACGGTATATCATCCAATGTATCTGGTATTCTCGGCCCCTCAAACCACTTAATGTTAAAGTAGTTGTCCTCTTGGATGATATGAAGGTAGGCTGTTACTGTTTATGGACTTAGTTATTTGTAATGGATTGCGGATTGATTTCTTTCCATACAACTTCATGAACATTTTCAATCTTGCGTCATCTACGGTGGGTACTTTTGACTTTATACATTAAACATGCAATTTCGTCAATGATGACATCTGTTCCCAACGACGCCATGGCGGCCGCAATATATGCATGTTTAAATAGAATCTGCAAACGGTTAACATATTTCCCTTTACCAAAGAATGAAGTTGTATGTATAATCACAAACCGTCATAGTGTGAAAAGGCACGACACATTTTTTCGCCTAATTTTATGTATGTATGGAAATGTACTTCCATAAAAATAGCCTTATTGAAAAACTTGTGCACAATCCCTAATCTTATTATAATTGCCAAGTCTGTATCAGATGTTCTTGCAATAGTATTTTTACAATGGTGCAATTTAGAGACGTGGAAAAATATTTCTGAATCAGCCTCTATATAAATCTAAAACTACGGTTTTTATCATCTCGTCATTTTTCGTCGTTGTGATTACACAGCTTCATTCTTTGCTAAAAGAAAAGTTAAACCATTATGGCATTCCAGCTCTTTGTACGTTTAATGCATAAAGCTAAAAGTACCACCGTAGATGACGCGAGATTGGAATCTTTTATAAAGGTGTATGAAAATAAATCAACCAGCAATCTATTACTAAGTAGCTAGGTCCATAAACAGTAACAGCCTACCTCCACGTGAAAGTCTTCTGCTACAAAAAAGAAATCGAACAAACGAAATCTGCAATATCTGGTATTGTATTACTGTACGGAAGCTCAACCTAAACTTTGTTTACTTCTTATCGAAAATGGATGCAAGAGGACAACTACTTTAACATTGAGTGGTTTCACGAACCGAGAATACCAGATACATTAGATGATATATCGCGTACTAACCCGAACGAGGAGAACGATATTGAAATGAGATAAGATAGTGATGACGAAAGCGATGGTGAATATTTTCTATCAGAAATTTGTTTTGTGTTTCCTCCTGTTGCTTTATATTTAATATTATAGTTTCAACGAAGTTCTTACAAAATGTTTCTAATTTGTCTGCCAAAGTCTGTTCAGCTTACTGAAATTTTTTAAGCTTATTTATGTTAATATTTAAGAAGCCATTTATTGTTTATACATGCTTTATTTTCACTTACCAAAAGATGTTAAGTTAATATTACAGAAAAGTTTTAATTTTGGAAAAATGGTGCAGATTGCTTCATTGTGCAGCGTCTGTTGGACTAGTGGCCCAAAATTTTTAGTCTGGCTATTTAAATATAGAAAGTACATTGTACAATCTAACAAATAACGCCTCACTTTTGTTTGTACCTTATGGGCGGGCTCAAGCCGACGAAAATTTGCAATTATCATCCAGCAAGCTACAATTAGCGGCCCAACTGAGAACCGCCAGACGCGCAGTTTTGGGATGAGTAAACACCGATCAGTAAGTGCAGAATCGCAATTTTTTTTACCCCATATGGGCTCAGTGATTTCGCTCTGGGCTCCCGGACTATAAAGAACTAGGTATACAAAACCAATCAGTTACCAAACAAATAATTCAAATAGTAACCGGATGGTTATGTTAGGTTAGTTTATTCACAATATATAATACACCATTAGGTATAAGTGCAAGCGGCCAAATATTGTCCCGCGATCTGTCTCGCTTGATATAGAAAGAGCGGGTACGATGAGCTCTCGTAGGCCTCGGCACGATGCGGGCCGAGACCTAGATAGATCATCGTACCCTCTTACGTAGGCTTCGTGCGGGCCGACCACAACGCCCAGCTTGGAATACTATGCAATATAACGTAGATCTAACATATTTTGTTAAAATGTTACTAGTTTTGAATAATTTTAATAAGTATTTTTAATGTAATTTTCTTAATTTATTAATAAAATTTTTGAAATTTTTGAAAATTTTCATAATATTTGAAAGTTTGGAAATGTTTAAATTTTAAATATTTCGTAACTGCACACATTAAATATTCGTTAATCCTAAAGAGAACAACTCGCGGTAAAACAATACTAAAATTAAGCGCAAAAAATATTGAAAAACAAAAAAAAAGAAACAACTTAAGAAAATGTCATTAATGTTCAAAACCACAAATAAAGCAAACTAAAACTTTAATGCTTGTATTGTGAATACCCTAAAACGGATTTTGACTGGGATCTCTTTAAATTTGCTATTTTTATTGGTTCTCTTGTTACGTTCACTTTTTTTCTTAAAACCCTTTTAAGCAAACATTTTAGAATATTGCTATTATTTCCAACTACCTTTTCCTTAAACCGTTTATATGCGCTAATTTTAACTTTTATACAGCTAGCTGGTACTTTTATTTTAAAAAGAATTTAATATTTTCAATTATTAGTTTGAAAAATCTAATGTTGAAACATTGAATAATTTATAATTTACTATTTTTCGGTTTAAACAATTCAGCGAATAATTTACCGAATTTTTACACCACATTCTGATTCTACAAATGCCTGCTAGATCAAACAAACATCCCCCAGAGAAATAAATAGTGCGCTCTGTGAATCACCAAGTTCTGTGTTCTATCGGAAGCCACACACAATAGTCTATCGCGTGTATTTGTAAAAAGGCTAAAAACAGGGTTTTCTCCTTTGTTACCGTCAGTATTTCGGAGCATTCCATTGGGCTGTAACGTTTTGTAAATAATTTGAATTTATAATTATAAAATGCCTAAAGTGAAACATGGCGCAAAGATTTTCCTCAATTGATTTTTGAAAATAATAAAATATTTTGTAGAAGCTGCATGAAGTATGAACCTTAAGTTACGCCTTTGTAACATTTTATATTTTAAAAAGCTGATTTAGAACATTTCTGTCGCTTTCACAGAATATGCTTCAGTTAAATTTTTAATAAAAACATGGTTTGAGCGGCTAGGAAATTTATATCAAAGTAAATTTTTATTTGCTGTCCATTACGTTCTCTAGTTTTTATTTTGTATTGAAATATTTGTAACAATACCGTATTCTTACGCAAAACAAATAAAAATTTTGTTTTTTTTATTTGGTTTATTTTGTGATTTTCGTGCTTTTTTTTCTGATTTATCAAGCTTATTATAAACACTGATTTCCAAAAAATAAATACTTATAAATAACAGCTAGGCTTCCGGGTTGGAGCCGCGTCATCGGTGCATGAACTGCCGACGTTTCGTCCTCGGTTCCACGGGACATCTTCAGGGCTGTGGTCACTTTGGGATCTGGAACACAACTGGCGAGACCGGTGCAGGCACCGGGTTTATAAGGGACGGGTGGGTAACAAGGTGTGAATGCTGGGTTTGTGATTGGCTGTCGGGCTGTAGGGGTTGAGCGGTTGCAGGGCGGGGCTTGGATTTACTCGGAAATAACAGTTTGTAGGCATTGTGCAGGGGATAGCTGTGGTCTCGGTTAATATTGTTAGGAGTTTTGTGTATTTCTATGGATTCACGGATCACACGGTTGAGGTAGGTGGAAGAACGGGCTAGGATTTTGGTTTTGTCAAATTGAATGTTATGGCCTGTATCGTGTTTATGTTCTGCGATAGCCGACTCTGCGGGACGTTTCAGTCGAGTGCAGCGCTCGTGTTCAGAAACTCGAACGCTGATCGGCCTCTTCGTCTCACCGATGTAGGCTTTCCCACAGGAGCAAGGTACACTATACACACCGCAGGATTGAAGGGTAGGTAACTTGTCTTTGGTCGGAGGAAGGAAATTGGAAAGTTTTTGAAAGGGAGTAAAAACGGTTTTTATGTTTTGTTGTTTAAGTAGTCTGCTGATGCGGTCGGTGGTTTTGTGTATGTAAGGTAGAAATGCTACATACACAAAACCACCGACCGCATCAGCAGACTACTTAAACAACAAAACATAAAAACCGTTTTTACTCCCTTTCAAAAACTTTCCAATTTCCTTCCTCCGACCAAAGACAAGTTACCTACCCTTCAATCCTGCGGTGTGTATAGTGTACCTTGCTCCTGTGGGAAAGCCTACATCGGTGAGACGAAGAGGCCGATCAGCGTTCGAGTTTCTGAACACGAGCGCTGCACTCGACTGAAACGTCCCGCAGAGTCGGCTATCGCAGAACATAAACACGATACAGGCCATAACATTCAATTTGACAAAACCAAAATCCTAGCCCGTTCTTCCACCTACCTCAACCGTGTGATCCGTGAATCCATAGAAATACACAAAACTCCTAACAATATTAACCGAGACCACAGCTATCCCCTGCACAATGCCTACAAACTGTTATTTCCGAGTAAATCCAAGCCCCGCCCTGCAACCGCTCAACCCCTACAGCCCGACAGCCAATCACAAACCCAGCATTCACACCTTGTTACCCACCCGTCCCTTATAAACCCGGTGCCTGCACCGGTCTCGCCAGTTGTGTTCCAGATCCCAAAGTGACCACAGCCCTGAAGATGTCCCGTGGAACCGAGGACGAAACGTCGGCAGTTCATGCACCGATGACGCGGCTCCAACCCGGAAGCCTAGCTGTTATTAACAACGGCCGCGGAAGCCTGCAACTTAGAATACTTATAAATACTCTGCTGACTACCTATAACATACTGTTTTGGCAGTGGTATCCTAGATTACCTAAGAGTTGTGTAGTGTGGCTATATTGGCAGAGCCGGTCGTTTCTGTTATAAAGCCAAGGCGTGCAGTTTACACTGGCGACTGATTCAAGGAGCGGCAAAACTTCTTTTAGATAATATTTTGTAATACATATTTGCCTAAAATAATTATATTTTATTCGAGTCATAAATTTAATCCCATAAAATATATTTCAAATTTTAATGTTAAAAATAACATTATGCAGTGCGAAAGTGTGTGTTTATAATGTATACAGAATGTATTAAATTGCTTGTTAACTATTAGGACATCCCTTATTTGAAGCGATTCAAGGGACTGTTAATTCCAGAAAAAATGTACAATTTTATGCTACTAATAATCTAAGAATTGCATTAGATAGAATTAATAGAGATTTGACTGAAATTTCAGATTGGTGTAGAAATAATATGGCCTTCGATTAAATTAAAAGAATACAAAACAACTGCATTAGATACGTATGCCAAGAAAATTATAGAGATTATATTGCACCTCATTTGATACGTCTTAAAGAGTTGATGTTAATCAGCGTAGTGAGTTTATAGAATTTTTTTACTCAAGTTGCTTACTATAAAAGCACCAAAATATTTGTATGATGCTCTAATTACAAGATCTAATATACATAGCGTCAATGTTCGAATAGACAATTTCACTTTCCATAGCATTTCACCTCTAAGTTTGAAGGTTGTTTTTGTTATGTGGCGCCTGTTTTAATAAATATATTTTATGATAAATATAAATTAGTAATTTACTCGTTTAAACCCCATCTGAGAACTGTTACCTATGTTGGAAATCACACAGCAGCAGCTGCGATTCTATTTATTTTACTTTTAATTACTAAATATTTTATTTCTTTTGTTACGTTATCTTGTTTTATTTGGCAATACTTTTTGTTATTTTTAATTTTAGATGCGCGCTATTTATTTTTTTATAAGGGGGAGTGGAAGAATGGCTTTACCAAACTACTACCTTTTTGTGTGAGTGTAATGTAGGTACACAAATAAACAAACATTATTATTATTATTGTTATTATTATTATTAGAAGAAAAAATGTGAGCTATCTTGCTTAGTTTCTTAAGAACATTAAAAAAAACTGAAATTTTAATCACTTTGTTTTTTGCTACAACTAACTCAATTGTTATTTATTGCGTATTTCTACCTAAGCATTATTAAGAAACTTTTTATGCTGAATCTAGTGTTGTTTATCAGCAGAGCGCGGATTGATAAGCATTAGTTTTCTTAAATAAACTTTTATAATAAGCTTGATAAATCAGAAAAAAGCACAAAAATCACTAAATAAGAAAAATAAAATAAACGCCAACATTTTTAGTTTTTTTTAAGGAATAAGGTATTGTTACAAATTACATCAATGCTACCAACAAATAAAAATATAGTTTGATATAAATTTCCTTGCCGTTCAAACCAAGTTTTTACTAAAAATATAACTTAAGCATATTGTGGAAAGCAACAAACATCTTTTTAAATCAGCTGTTAAAAAATAAGAAATATTACAATGGCGTAACTTACTGTTTTCATGCAGCTTATGCAAAATATTTAGTTTTTTTCAAAAACCAATTCAGGAAAATTTTTTACCTCAAGTTGCGGTACGGATTTATTTTTCACTTTAGCCATTTCATAATTTCAAATTAAAATTATTCACAAAACATCACACCACAATGGAATGGTTCTGACTACCAAGGTTAACAAAACACATACCAATGTGTTACAAATAAACGCGAGATACGTTGTGTGTCGCTTTCGATAGAACACAGAACTTTGTGATTCCCCTAGCGCACTATTTGCTTCTCTGAGGGATCTAGCAAGGGATTTGTAGAATGTGATGTAAACATTCGGTAAATTATTCTGTGAGTTAAACCAAAAAATAGTATATTAATTAATGTTTAAACATTAGATTTTTCAAATTAAGAATTGCAAATGTTAAATTCTTTATGAAAAAACCACCACCAACTAGCAGTATAAAGGCTTAAATAAGCGCATACACGCAATTTAAGGAGCAAAATAAGAGTGGTGTCAAATGATTACATTTTTCATGAATCTTGGAGATACAACAAGATTTTGATTTGCTTACAACAATAGTGCATAAGCAAAATGCTTGAAATCCGAGTCCCATTTATTAGATTTGACATTTAAAAAAATTTCATTAAGCCACGAACTGAACCTCATTATGTAAAGAAAACAAAACACTTCTTTTTTGCATATTTTATTATTATGTATTGAATAATGATATTTTTAAAATACAAATTAATAAAATAGCTTCAATTGCTTAATTTATTAACTCATTAGTGACCGTGTCCCTTAAGAAAATTACCTTCAGCGCAGATGTGGAGATGGTCGAATCATACTTTGCACACGGGTCAAAGACGGATCCGGACATTAGTGCGCGGCCGTTAAGCCGCCGCCGTTAGTATGCGGGACACAAGGGCGCCAGGACATTATTACGCAGGCCATTAAAGCGTAAAGACACTGGAGCGCGAGGACATAAGAGCGCCGGCCATTAAGGCGAAGGATACTAGGGCGCGAAAACTGTGTTGAATTTTCAACGTGAATCTTCTTGAAGAAGTAATTCGTTTTAGTTGCACATCTATTCCACTCAGAGCTAGATCTATGTAATTCTAACTGTCATTGTAATTGTAAATTGTAATTGTAATTGTGTGTGTTCACGCCGTAGTGTTCCGCGCCCTAATGACCTAGACCCTGAACCGGCCCTGGCTATTAGAACAAGTGTAATTCCGATTACGGGTATGCGTATTAGATGAGGTTATAAGACAAGAACTACATGGTGCACATAACATTAACGTTGACTTAATGAAATAACTGTGAAACTATCCCAACAGTATAGATAAATCCACGAAAACAATACCATCACACAGAGAAACGGAACATTCTAATTTTTTATCCTAAGCGCATATACCGAGCAATTTGGCATCACCTGTATACTGTATCGTGGTAGTATAATGAAATTAATAATTCATATTTTTAAAATGTGATGCCATAATACTGAACAGTACAAATATAAACATCTCATGTGACAACATACCCTAAATCAAGTACTTTGTCTGCAACAATGGAGTAGTCATTCATTACAGCTTTTAAGTCCTTGTGACCTACGGTAGAGATCACGTGACAGAGCTACTGCCGGACATCAGATAAGATCAGCGAAAAGGCGCGCTCCGTGTGTGGCAAAATCCTGCACACACCTTCAATTTCAAATGACTAAAACTTAATCTTCGTTAGTTAGGCAGTTAGACATACAACATATACCACATACCCATTAGTAGTTATTCAGAAAACAAACGTAAAATAGTGTTCTTAAAGTCGCCTAGACAATCCTAAGTAATGAACTGGACATGACAATCATAATTCACAAGTAAGGCAGGTTCCTGCTCCTATAAATGCATGAGATTAATGTGAATATAGAATTGTTTGATATGTGAATCGATGTGCTGTCTACCTGCCATCTCACCAACAAATCTTGGTGCAATAAAAAAAACGGTCGTGGTATTCGTGAGCGGCTGTCGGTTGGCAGTGACAGGGAATACCGAAAATATCTGGACAATCGAATAAAATCTAAGATCTTTATCCACAATCCACAACAAAGCCGAACAACAAAACCGAACATTTTACGGAGGATTCCGAAATAGATGAATAAACAGATCCTAGTTTTAATTTTGATGAATGAGGCTATCAGCTGCTTTGGGATAATTTACATAGCTTCGTGTTGGTTTAAAGACCACACAAATAGAAAACGTTAATTTTATGGGAAAGACGGAAAGATTTTAATCAACATTTTAATCATCTGATCAATTAGTTTAGAGAAATGCAATTCATTAGTAGCTACTGAACTAATTATTACAATAGTATAAGTAATTTCCAAAAGTAAATAGATAACCAATTTAGGTTACATACTGTGACGTAAATGCTAGATATGATAAGTAGAAGAACTATGTTATAATCTCCATAACGAGTATTACCAGTAATATTTCATACAAATTAATAAATTATCTATTAGAAGCTAAGCAATTAATATGAAAGCTATTAGAATGACAAACACCCGTAAGTATTTTTATAATTTTCATGATGTGTTTATGTCGCACCCACGCTGGAATTGGCCATTTTATGAAACGGACAGCCAGATTATGAAATGAAAAAAAAATAATTATATTTTTTTTTAAATATCTGTTTTGATAACTAACCCAAAGGTCCTGAAGACGTGTCAACATTTTTCTAAAAAAGTGTCATGAAATGAAAATTTACACTATGTAAGTGCGACACATATTTATTATCATTTTTGAATATGTGCATATATGGTACTACTCAGATATCAAGAAAGCCAAATACTTAGGATTAAAACTCCACAAATACAAGGAAACTTTGAACATTTTCGGTTTTATTACTCAACGTTTTTAATGGTTCTAAATGCTAATACACTGTGCACTATGAAGCGCCATTTGGGCCAATTAAGCCAATAAAAATGTTTTATACTCAATCATTTTTTTCCATAAATAGTTTTTTTGACCGCATAAACAATATTTTTTTCGTAGACTTTTTTATATTTTTGTCACTTAATTAACTAGAAAACAAATTAATTTATCAAAAAATGCACCATAAATTTATTATCACTGTGTTCAATCTTAAAAACAATTAAGTGATTAGAAAAAAAATTATTTACTATATAGAAAAAAATTTAGTTAAAAAAATGTTTTTAAGTTTAGAATATTATATTTCAGTGAAGTCTGAATAATATATTTTACATAAAAACTTCTATTCGTTAACTGGGGGAAGCGCGATCGCGTTATAATTTTACTCGGATGATAAATGGACCCAAGGTGAAACCAAAATGTTAGCTAATACACGAATCAATGTATCAGAATGCCACGTTTTTACTACTGAAGACAATTGATTAGCCAAATATCAGCAGAAATGAGATATTTAATTGCCTTGAGGCTCATTATTGGGTAAAACTGTTTCATGCTTTATGTCTTTAATTCAACCTATTTGACGACTCACATCCCAAATTTATTTGAGTAAATTGCCAACGCGATTGCACCACCTCGTGTTAACAAATAGAAGCTTTTATGTTTACAAAAAATATTTTTCAGAATTCAAAAAACTTATTTTTATACACTAACAAATTTTTAATTTTCTCGACTTAACAATTATTTTTTTAGTCGCTAATTTATTTTTTTCAGATTTTACACATTAAACATAAATTTTTTGAGCGTCCTTAAATAGCTTTTTTTCTTTTTTTCTTTTTTTTTATCTTTCACCTCTTATACCCGACGGTATTTATTAAAATTAAAAAAATTCTCGGAAAAATAAAAAAAAATCTACTAAACATGTATTAAATTTTACATGTGAACAAAAAGAAATTTAAATAATTATTTTAAGCAAAATTTATATTAAAAAAATATTATAATTTTTAATCCCCGAATTGGCCCAAATGCCGCTTCATACATATTTACTGCACGCGCGGGTAAATCTGAAAAAAGCCACGCAACTCCAATCGGTCGCCCACCCTTCATGTTGGTTCTTAAATCAGCTATAAATTCGTAGTTCTTCAATAGGTACACTCTAGTTAAAAATGGGCAAAACAGGTCGCTGATACTTTCCCATACTTGTTACGTTTTAAATATTCTCGCGTCAAGAAGTGATTGAAATTTACATCTTGTCATCTCCAACCGGTACAAGCCGCCCCGCCCGCTCCAGATACAAGGCGCGGTGGGCGTGCCTACTATGTACCAGCGCTAGATATGTAAAATGCGCTCACGACTTCGGATCAAAAATGATTATAACAACTTTATTTATGGAGTTATCAAAAATATGCAATGAATAAAAAATATTTTTTTTTATTAGATCTAATTGCTAGGCGTAGTTAAAATCACGTAACTGCCGGAAAACGCGTTTATTATATAAAAGTATTGTTTCTCTTAAATTGTTAAAATAGTTGAAAATTCTTGCTAGTTCTAATAAAGTACTTTAAATAGTCTATCGATGATTGCTTTGCAAATAGTAGAGCTATTATCATAGTTGCGCGGTTTATTACCGCAATTGCTATAATTACGTTTTTTAACAATTAGCAAGTGACCATTGTCAATTATTTTTAATGTTTGTTATTTCTATTTTACAAACATGCATGGTAATTGTCGGTCGGCAACCGTGATATACGTAATTTACAGAATAAAAAAACTTTTTGAACGGTGATGTGGTCCAGCGGTAAAAGCGACGACTTGTAATTTAGTGGGCCCCAGTTTAAGTCCCGTTACAGGCTTTTTTTTCTAATTTTTTTGACCTTACTTACTGGTATGTAATCTTGTCCCATGTCTATAATTTATTTTAACTTTTATCATGTATTAATTAAAAAAAATGAATTTTGCATTTAGATTTAAAAATGTTACACAAACAAACGCCCGTGGAATAACAACTAATTGTATAAAAGAATGGCGCAACAATGTATTCAATTTTTACATACGTTTTCGCACAATCGTGTTGTTATATGTATTACTGTCATTGTTGACACAAGCCGTAAATTGAATATACAACACTGTGTCTAGTCGGCGTAGAAACAAAGAAAATCAGTATTGTTCTATTTCATAACATCACTAATGCTGTAAGTATTCAGTAATAGTTTTCACCAACAGATGGCTCAAATATTTACAAACTCCCTTGACCCCTTTATTTTGTAAAGAAGATTGTACAAAAGCGGTATACTCTACACGGTTGTTGTCTTACAGAATCTCGGAACTTTTCCTCGGTTCCTTTATAATATGCACTTACCAACCTAATACTGTAATATACTATTATTTATTTGCTTTTCTAAATGGTTTAATTTAGTTTATTCATTAAAACATGGTTTTAACAAAGCAACATAAAATATTTTGTTTTGAATAAATATATGATAACATTTAAAATAAATTATAGACATGGGACAAGATAATATTCCAGTAAGAAATGTGAAAATATAAAAAAAAAGGAAGAAAAACAAGCCTGTAACAGGATTTGAAGTGGGGTCACCAGATTACAAGCCCTCGCTTTTACCGTTAGACCACATCACCGTTCAAAATGTTTTTTGTTATATAAGTTAAATAGTTCACGAGTGCCAACTAACAGTTATCATGCACGTTTGTAAAATAAACATAACAAATATTAAAAATAATTTACAATGGTCACTTGCTAATTGTTAAAAAACCTTAAATGTGGGCGACTGCGATAAAATAATAAAACGGGCAACTATGATAATAGCTCCACGATTTGCAAAGTAATCATCGACATGACGCGCTCGTTTCAAAGGCGACTGCGATTACGTTTTTATTTGATCTCTCTGTACAAGAAGTGTAAGAAATACATTGCATAATAAAAGGTAACTAAGCAATATGTGGCTGCTGAATTGACACTTTCTTTGAAATAAATACATATGTCCGTCCATGAAAGATTATATTAATAAAACACTAGTACTATCTATTCGTTTTTCAGCGCGCTAGAAAAATCAATAGTATCTGATGTAATATTTGTTGACTATTTAAATAAGCTCTATTTGTCTCTCTCTTTCCCATGACGGTCCATATTTTGTACTATACTACGAGCTCTCATCCTTACCACTTTATTGATGCTCTAAGGGTGTGAGATTAGACGAAAAAGTGCTTCCATTAGCACGATATTTCGGCACGTTAACAACGGAGTTCCGATCTGTCATTTAACATAGGATATACTTGTGCTGTATTTAAAAACATAAACAAACTAGCTTTGACATTATACTGTTAATGGGGTGCCCACCTTCTCAAGTTCACATAAGTCTTATATAGCCTTATCAAGCACGTAATGGCCTGGCAACATAACTACAATATTACTAATATTACTAGGTATCAAGTAATAAAACAGCTTTGATACTGTAATGTATGTTTCTTATTCTTTAGAGTACTGACGGAGCCACCGCTATTACCACGCAATTGATCTCGCCAGCCAGACTTCCATTTTAGTTGGTGAAACCAATTTTAGAATACGAAAAGATTTGAATTTTAATGACGAAAATCTCTAGTCTCTGACGTTGCTAGCTCCTAAACTATTGTACGTGTATCTTTCACTAAAGCTAACAAAAGTAAGTACCTAAGTTAGCTACTTTTCTTTAGACTCGCCACATTCCTTTAAGCAAACACTACACCAAAACATTTAAATGTTCGTTTTCTGTATTATCTTATTTTAGTGTTATATAACAACAAATACTAGTAAAAATAGAGAAGGAATACATCCTTCATCTTTTATAAAGACAAGAAAGGTAATATGCAAAAAAGATAACAAAATACGTACCAACTGAAATCGGCAAAAAATTGGAGTAGGCAGTTTATGCAAGAACTCACCTGTAAGAAAAACATTAATTACTATACCATTTCATATTTAAGAACTTCTATTGTAACATTTATATTTAGATTTCCATTATTTGGCATTCGTATGGTAGGCTAAGGTGACATAAGAAAATATTCATTTAATTGATAGGTAGCAAAAATGCTAATAATGGTTTTCCACATAGAATTCCAAAGCAGAAGCTACACAATAACTATGTTAAACACAATTCCTAACACACCTGGCTGTTTTATTATGGAAATGTTAGCAATTATTTCTACTAGCGAGTGACAGTACACACAATCGTCCTATTAAATGCCTACAGGCTGCAATGGATATGGAAAGCTATAGGCTATTTATTTTTAACAAGATCAGACTAATGAAAGCAGTATAGAATGTATAACATTGGCTAATACATTCACCTAAGTAGGTATCTATGTATTAATACAGTAAAACATTATACAGGGTGTTTGTGCATCGTTTTACAGCTTGTAACTTCGTTATTAATAAAGATATTGAACAAAAACTTCTTTTTGTTTTAAATGCTAGCATGTGTGGTAAAAAATGCTGGCTGTCAATTCTCAACACCGCCTACTATTTTAGTATAACACCATATAATTTTTGCTTTTTAAATAAAACACCATATATATTTTGAGATATTTGGAATCAACGCCAAAAATACTTTGTGCTAGTACACTTAAAATGAAATGTTAGAGTGCAGATTTTTATGATTATTAAAAATACATTTTGTTGAAGTAGGCCATGGACTTCTGTAAAACCACTACCCACTAAAGAAATGCAAGACAATTGCCACTTGCCTTTAAAAGTGCACCATAACCGAATTACCCCACCGAATTTCATTAAAACATGTGAAAACATAATTCTTTTAATGGAACCATGTAAGTTGCAGTAGATAGCTGAAAATTCAAAAAAAAAGCTTTACAATAATATGTTATACTTCTCTTATGGTTTAAAATTAGTCTTTGAAAAACTAAAAATAACATTAAAACAATATAAATGCCGAAGCACATTTGGTCAGCTCAGACGTACTAAATATTACAGAAACCATTGGATAAGCATATAGTAACAACAGCACATTTATTCTTCAGCAATGGTATTATTATAATGATGTTTGAAATATTTTTGTTTTTTCAAAAACTAACTTCAAACAGTAAGTGGTATATCATTCTAAAGCTCTGTTATTGAAGTTTTCGACTATCTAATGCAACTCATATGGTTCCATAAAGAATTTACGTTTTCGCTTATTTTATTGAAGTTCGGCGGGGTAATCTGGCTATGATGCACTTTTAAAACCAAGTGGCACTTGTTTTGCATTTCTTGAGCACTTGTTAGTGATTTTATATAAGACATGGCCTACTTTAACAAAATATATTTTTAATAAGTTAAAAAATCTGCACTCTAAAATTTCGATTTAGGTATACCACCATAAAGTATTTTGGAGACGATTCCAAATATCTAAAAATATATAGGATGTTCTATTAAAAAAACAAAAGTTATACCCTGTTAGGCAAAAATAGTAAGCGGTGTTCGAAATTGGTATACAGCATTTTGTATCATTTATTTAAAAGAAAGAAAAAGTTGTTATCACTGCATTTATTAATAACGGAGTTACAAACTGTAAAGCGATTTACACACACCCTGTATAATGTACAAAAACAAAAAATTACAGGCTGTTGTTTTTGCGTATACAGGATGTATCAAATTGCGTGTTAACTATAAGGATCTCGCTTATTTGAAGAGATACGACAATGGTTAAATTAGAGAAAAGTAGAATTTTAAGCCCATTAATAATCTAGAAAGAAATTATAGCTTTCTTGCTTATTTTCTAAATAAACTAAATGAAACTGAAATTTTGGATTTTTTGTTTTCGGCTATAACTCATTTGTCATTTATATTACATATTTCTGGTTTACGCATTATTAAGACACTTTTTCGTGCTGAATCTAAATTTTTGATCAGATTTGGTATAACTGTTACCATTGCTCATTATCGACTGTCAACTTTTTTTTTTCTTATGGTCGGCATTTTTAATTTTTTCATATTTGAATAGTTTTTATTTCTGATTTCAACGACGTGTCACACTGTGTATTTTGTTTGCGTTTTGTGCATTTTATTACAGAAAAAACATTTTCGAGTGCCATGTAAAGACCACGCCATTTAATTTATTTTGAAAAAATTCTAGTAGGCTATGAACTGATGAAAGTAAAAGAAAACACTACTTTTACTTACTTTGGTCTTTAGATACATTAGGTACGCGAAAATTTCAGGAAACTTTGTTTTGACCGTAGGCAGCAGGTTTAAGTTATTTTTTACAAAAACAAACAAATGACACAGTTACTAACACACAGGTTAGAGAGTTTATTTTAGACTAGCTTCTGAGCATGTTGTACAAAGGTGTCAAATGTTTTGAACATTTATTTAATAATTGTTTGTATTAGTGCAGTTCTAGTGTTATCTGTTGTATATTTAACCTGTAATTCAAATTTGTTGTCAGTTGCAAACATAAAAACTGCAAGTGGAATTTTCAGTAAATTGTGTATGTTAAAAAATTTGCCATTCATTTGTTTTTATAAAAAATAACATAACCTGCTACCGTCGCTCAAAACAAAGTTTGCTGAAATTTTCGCGTACCTAAATTATCTAAAAACCAAAGTAAATAAAAGTAGTGTTTTGTTTACTTCCGTCAGTTCATGGCCTACTAGTATTGTTTCAAAATAAATTAAATGACGTGGTCTGTTCATGGCACTCTTATGAAATTTCTATTTTCTGTAATAAAATGCTCAAAACTTAAACAAAATGCAAAGTGTGACACACTGTTGAAATCAGAATTAAAAACTCAATTCAAATATGAAAAAAATTAAAATGCCGACCATAAGAAAAGAAAAAGTTGACTGTCGAAAATGAGTTACCGCACCAGTTGTACCAAATCTGATTAAAAATTTAGATTCAGCATGAAAAAGTGTCCTAATAATGCGTTAACTAGAAATATGTAACATAAATGACAAATGAGTTATAGCCGAAAACAAAAAATACAACATTTCAGTTTTTTACAGGTCTTTCAGAAACTAAGCAAGATAGCTCTAATTTTTCTGCAGATTATTAATGGGCATAATATTCCACGACTTTTCTCTAATTTAACCATCGTCGTATCTCTTCAAATAAGCGAGATCCCCATAGTTAACACCCAATTTGATACATCCTTTATAACTTAATAATTTACGTACTATGTTATAAAACGCATTTGAAATGTAACCACTGTAATCAGTATGTTATATTCCTAAGCATGTGAATATGAACGAAAAACCATTTATTGAGATAAAACAAAAACGACATATTAATCTTTTTATTTTGCAACTCCCCAAAACGCAATTCAATCAACTTAGGAACACTATTTAGCGGCCGACGCACGGTGGTCAGAGTCTGGCTTTGCAGCTACTCTTCCAATGGCGAATGGGTTTAAATCCCACTCACTGCCTTTCCCAGAGTGTTTGTAAATAGTTTTCGAAAATTGTGCATGTTATTTGGAGGTCGTATGAAGTATTGTATGCTTTATAAATTAAAATTTTTAATACAGTATTAAAATTAACAGTTTAATTATTGTTATGAGAGTAGATTCTTATCGAGCAAACATGCTGGTTTGTACAGGATTAGTAAAAAGTATCATCTTTTATAGACGTTATTATCCGTTTAAAAAAAAATTCAAATTCAAGTTATTTAAGCAACTGTTCTCTATCTCTTGGTGTAATAACTTCTTTTTAATAGCGAAAACGGTGTGGCATCTTGATACGTTTTTTAACAGCAACAAGCATTCTTTCTTTTCTTTGTAGATCCAGTTGTTTTTCTCTTTTCAAGCATGTACGTACCGTCATTGAATAAAAGCAGAGAGGTGAGTACACTCAGTACAGTAGTGTTGTCAGATGCTTAATTTGGACGAACCACAGCATTTTTGCATCCTTTCGGAGTGAGCCAAAAAATACCATACATAATAAAAATGTAAAAGTCATAATACTTAATCCAAAGACATAACATCAGCGACGCTATTAAAATAAATATTACTCTATAATGGGAAACACACTGTATTTTATATTGTATCAATAGCCTATTTTTGGAATATGCAATACGTAATAACACAATACCTGATTAAATGGTATTCTACGTGAACAATTTTCATTAAAGATCTTCACAACTAAGAAAATTTCTTTGCCTCTTTTCCTGATATTCAATTGAAATAACATAAATAGGATATAAACAATCTAATTTGAGCGAAAGAACGGCTCTGCTAGACTTGATTTTGATGTTTAAACCCATGCATTGCTAGAAATATGGTATGGCATTTTGAGAATGAAGTGGTCTCTTGGTCATTTTTGAAACCGTCTTCTGAAAACCCTAAGTTTAGTTTTGTTTATGAAAAATTTAATTAACTAAATTGTACTAATGTATTGCAACTGGCAAATGTTGATAGCGTTAACGTAAAATGCTACAAAATATATTTCTATAAACTATAATCGACAGTCGAAAAACCAATGAATTCATTTGTCTGTAAGATGGCCTTCTGTTAAATTATATGTACAGAGTGCCGACTTGAAAGCAACAGTAGACAGAAATACCCATTCTGGAACAAGAAGTGATCTCGCCAACACAGAATGCTATTTATGCTCTTGCTGTCGGTGGAACACGGCGTTCTCTGTTCTTATTTGTTATTGTAATGACGAGCGATGCTATCGTTCGCTATCCGTTGTCGCGTCACCTCGTCTACACGTCATGTTTCAGACAAACACGAATATAAATTGTCTTACAGTTCAATTTAATCGTATACGTTTTCTAAATTCAACAAGTAGGGTTGCCAGATTGAACGTACAGAACTTTCAGGACATGTTGGCCTGCCTACAAACTTCAGATGCTATCTTTTATGGATTGGGCACTCTTTCTTGATCTAATATAAACATGGTAGGTATAGCGGTGTCAAATGCATGGCGACAGTGACATATGGTTAATTAATCGATGAAGCTTTGCTTAAGAAGAAACGCTTAATATTAGAAAAGAATACAAATAATCCCTAGAATGATTACCCTCCAAATTCATCGTTGCGTAATAAAGATTTTTATTACGCAACATAATTTCAATTTTCTTACAAACATTGTAACGTAATACATCGTACCACTTCACACATTAAAAAACGTGTGATAACAAGACATCCAGTTTCTTTTAAAGTGCTTAATACGCTCCATAGGCTACGAAATATGCGAAGGCGGAGCTAACAATAAGTGGGAGAGTTAAATAGTTTATTCGAGCTTTACGTCGTTGAAGTTGATGTTAATTTATTGTAAATAAAACAATTCTTAACTTCAACAGGTTTTTTATTTTAGTCTTAATGTAAAATAACATTTAAAACAACAAAAAACGTTTTAAACACTTTGTTTGATGTTAAAGAAAAAACAGACAATTTACTGAAATCAGGCATCTACAAATTAAATTGCTCGCACTGTAATTCGGTTTATATAAAACAAACAATTAGAAATTTTTAAATTAGGTAGAAGGAACACGTGCGTTGTTACAAATATAAACACCCACATAAATCCAATTACGCTAAACACTTACTACAACACAATCATTCAAAGACATCTAATAACACTATAAAATGTTTACATTTTTCTGATGATAAACCTAAGTTGGATATACTAGAAGCAATTGAAGTTCACAAACATTTAAAATTGATCTCTTAAAATCACCGTTATTGAACGTTTTGGAATGAGAAATCAAGTCATCTGGACGCAGATATAGAAAACCAAGATCAAGTTATGAAGATTTATTGTTGCTATAGCAACACCAACTGTTTACTTTTAATCTTGCCTTTGAATATGACGTATGAACACGTGGAAATACGTATAAGACTAAAATAAAAAAACTGCTGAAGTTAAGATTGTTTTATTTACAATCAGTTACAGTGTTTCAAGTGAAACCTAAAGACGTGACCTTTTAATGACGCGAAATTTAAAATATTACAGCTCTTTCAAAGAAATTGTAGTGCTGGTAGTGAAAGAACTAAAAATGCAACGATTCAATCAAGATAACGAATTTCCTTGCACGGTAAACCAGGTAATGTGTATTTTAAGCAAAGTATAAGTTTTCTTCGTCCGGTATTATTAAATAAAAAGTAAGTTTGTAAGAAAATGCAACATTGTAAGAACCGCAAAACTCCAAGTGATAATTTATAACAATATACAAGACTAGTCTATAAGGTGAAACGTCATTTTCGAAAAGTTCGCAATCCGTAAGAGCTTTTTCTTCTGGAAATTCGAAGTCAGCCATTTCTTTTACATCATAATTTACCGCTTTCATCCGTACCTAAGAGAAACCAAGGTCCAGTACCAATTTCCACCATTTGAACCCCAACTGTTATTTCAAAACGAAACCAAATTGTCGCCCCTGGGCAATACATATGCTGGTAGTAATAAATGATTTCAATAATGAACGACTCGTTAAACAAATATAATAAAGTTAAACAGTGGCGGTGTTCTATCAGTAAGGCTGTTGCCTTAATTATTAATACAATTTCCTGTATTTTCGTTTATACAGGGTCGGCTTTAAAAGTGACTCCTGTTTGAAAGAGCATAACAATGGACTGGTTCGCAATAGAAATCTGAACATTTTACCAGTGTTTAATTAAATATTGAACTTTATGTTTGCCAAATTTTAACGTTTATTAACAAATACAAAAGAATAACACCAACTTAAGAAAAGTGTTGAAAATAATGATTTTCCGTCTAATACAAATAGAAGCTTTTGTTATAATTACTACAAATTTTATTGAAATGAACGTCCATTTTATAATGTATAGTTTTTATTTTTATTTTGTTATTTAAACATTCCTTAAATTGTAAAATAGTTCTTTTTTTAATTTCACCTTGAATTATTTCTTGTAATTCCTGTAAGCTTGTAAAAGGTCGTTGAAAACACTTTTTTTCGTAGTGTATTCTCAAATGAAATAGTGCAATGGATGCAAATCGGTGAATTTGGCGGCCACTGATTTGTTTCTACAAAGGATGGTACGTTTCCCCCAAAAAAAGTTTGTGATGTCAAAGCTGTACGAGAAAGGGAACTATCTTGTGTGAAAATGTAGTTACCATTTGGGCAGAGGGGGTAAATTCTAGTATCAAATCATTTTTAAAGTGGAAACTGTAATTGTTAGCGTCACTTTTTAACCCCTGTAGACGCGGTAAAAACAGGTAATTTTATCTATTCCAGAAAGTCGCCCAAGAACCATTAATTTATTTGGGAATTTTTCAAAGAACACACTTCAATAATGATCAAATCTTTGCTTGGGTTGCCATTTGTAACAAACAAAGTCGTACAAACACTTTAAAGAAATGGAGAAAACTCACTACCATCACTACATAAAAAACTAAGTCGCACGTTGGCTTTTTGAACGTCAGCACTTAATTATGGCACATTTGTTCCTGCTGACGTATTGGTTACTTGCTTTAAATTTTTTCTCGGCGGTTTTGTGTTATTTAATGGTTTTATCTCTACACTAACTTACAGGGTAAACAATCATAATGACCGAAAAAATCATTATGGATAATCGAGATGTTTAAAATATAAATAGGAATTTTCGAACAAACTTTCGCAAACTTTCTGCGATACTACTTTATGTGCTTGATGGAGGGGATGACTGAGGGATCGTAGAGACAGAGTTTGCGCAGATAGGCTATTTGATATCCGTAGAATATAAATGTAGAGCGATTCCAAAAAGTTTTCCGTTCAAATATATGAAAAGTTTGGAATCTCATCGACTACTATTAACAATTTTTCAAAACAATATCTGTAACAGGCTGAGTGGCCATTTTGTTTTTAACATTGCTACCAAAATATGTGTAATAATTATACGTTGTTTTTTAATATATACTGTTTTGTATGACCAGTTGTTATTTATAATTTTCCTATCTAAAATAATGTGAAAAAAGTTGCTTCGGTCAATATGGTTCACGAACCGTCACTGGTAATATTACTAAACATTATGTGTAAATAAACATACTCATACATACAGACATGGATATAGGTATACAACATATATAGTAACTTCCTAATTTGCACAAAACTCCGATTTATTCAAACTAAAAATCAGAAAAATTTGTTGATTCTTCATAACAAAACAAAGAATTTCACTCAAGAACGAATGATGTACAGCTTGAAATAACGTGCTGCTTGACATCTCCCAGCTAAACGAACTGAATAATTTGATTTTGTAATTTAAATGTCAGTCACAAGTGAAAGATGTTTTCAAGTTGAGAGATTTACATAAATTTATATCAAGTCCCAGTGAATTTCCCTTCGTGATACATGTTCCGACACGGATGGCATTTCTAGTTCTCACTAACACCATTTATTATAATAAAATTACTGACTTCAGCAACATTGTACAGTCATTTAGTTATTTTTTGAGAACTTTGTGATATCTGTAAGTATGAAACTTCGAGCGTATGTCTATTATACCAATATAAATTGAATTGATCGAGATACAATCTCAGTTTCACATTCCTTCGCTATTGTCACTGACACAAACATACCGCTTATAGAAACTCCATTTATATTTGTTACATGTTATAAGCAAATTACACGTTGTGAAGCATTGTCCTCTTGACGTGCACTACCAAAAGTGTTAAATTCAGTTCGGGAAATGGGGGGGGGGGGGGGGGGTTAGAGAGTATTATTTAAATAAACATATTTTACTGAGTATTAGGTTACACGAATTGAACAAAAAAAATATCAACTAGACTAAGAATCTTAATTAAACGTTGACTGCGTTCTACTGCATTTTTATGTAGTCAGTTTTAATCACATACAAAAATAATTGTAAAGGAACTTCTCTAAATTTGAAATTTTGAAGAGATTTTCTTATCAACATATCTACCATATTCATTAGTATTATTATAATCTTTCCAGTGTGGGCAAGTGGGCACATGTTTTCGGCAATCAATAGATATAGACGCTCAACAAGTAGTCTCAATTAATAATTGAACAGTATGTAAGAAATAGTAAACCACTGAAGTCGACTCACAGGTGCGCGCCAACCCAGCCATCCTGGAGAAAACCATATATTATATTATAAAATATAATGTTCCAAAAATATTAAAAAACACTTCTATTTAAAATCACCCCCTCCTCTCGTCAAGAAATAACTTTTAAAAATTTCTGTAATGACTATTTTCTCTCTATAATTGAACGATATTACCAGTCTTCGGCGAAGATTTCATTAAATAAACAGTGAGCATTATTGTGTGACAGTGTTAGGAATGCATACAGTAACAAAGTTAGGAAACGGTAATAGCAGTATTCAACTGATGTCGTAAAAATTAGTGTATCCCTCAAATTATAAAACAAATGACTATCGGCATGTGGGTCGATGGCACACGCAACAAACAAAATCGGCCAGTGCTCAGAATTTATACAAAACGCGATTGTGGATTTAGTGATTTTTCTGGAATCCGTTATGGTGACATTTATTTATCTTTATGCACGATTTGCGCGCTTTTTTGTTTATTTACTAGCGTTGCTCAGTAAGTTGTTGTTACCGCCCTAGGGGTGTTATATCCATTACGTACCTATAGCGGTACAAAATTGTGTCTATCGTAATTAGCCTTTACGTCCCACTGCTGGGCTCCAGGTCTCTTCTCTGCCACGTACTCTCCTCGCCGCTGAGGTAGAGTACGGGGGACCTACAATTTAACGTTGAATCCGAACGACTAAACACCAGAGAAGGTTTCAGGCGTTAAGACCACACGGCTGCCTACACCAGATTGGGGAATGTGAGTGGCGGATTGCGGCATAGATTTTTATTGCTACATGGCTGCGACGGGGAAACGAACCCTAAACCTTTAACGTTAGAGGCCAAGCACCCAACCTCTAAGCTACCGCCACTGTTCTTCAATCATAAAGAAAAATGTTGTAGATCTACTGGAGCTGTAATAAGGAAAAAATTTAAAGATTGTGTTTTGTTTTGTTTTCGAGATATAACACAAACACGAAATGTTTTAAATAGAAACTGTATTTTATTTCAGCACCAATAAAAACATTTTTCTCTTCTTTTAACAATATCCAGTTTATTTTACTTATTTTTAAATGTAAACAAGATATTGATTATAAACGCTCTCAGCATCACTGGGTCATGAAAAAAGTCAAAAAGTCGTTCTTAACGAGAATTATGATATATTGTTTTTATCATTTTATCAACTGTCTAAATATAAAAACAATATAAACAAATTTAAACAATTGTCTCCGTAATCATCATCATCATCATCATCATCATCATCATCTGACATGGAGCTGACTCGAAGATCGATCCTGCATTACGCCAGGCCCACGGGCCTGTAGGTCGGTGATAGGTTATGGGAACGGGTGGGGTCTGAACTTTTAAATCTGTTTCTTTCTTTCCGTTTCATAGCACTTCTATACTAGAAGTGACATACCTTTTTCGAATTTAAGATTAAGTATACCAAACCTTATATTCTTAAAAGGAGAAAAAATAAGCCTCTAATTGCGTTAAAATAAAATATGGTTTCTATTTTAAAAAATGCATGTTTATGTTATATATCGAAAACGAAACAAAGGACAATCATGAAAATCTATTTTTCTAATATAGCCTCAATAAATCTACAACTTATTCCTTTTTTGTTTGTTTTTTCTTTTTCACAATGAACAGAAATATGTTATCTTAAAGAAGTTCTGCTTTTCAATTTTTTTGCTTATATCTGGTAAGCCATGGATATTTTGGAATAAACAAAATCAGCCTTGCATTAGCACCACAATTAGACATCTTTAGACACTTTCATCCAATTTAACCGTTTTCGTATCTCGTATAGTTGCCGAGATCCCCACGATGTGCAAGTTATTCTGGGCACCCTGTATGTGTAGTTTATGTTGCATACCAATTATTGACGTGATATTTATGGATCATCAATTAAAAAACTGTTTTTAAGTTCGTTATGAGTAGATACCAAAAATTCAAATGCTTCTCTGAGTAAGAAGATACGCGGCTCTAACAAGAGATAATAATTTATTGTAACTGTACATATCGACTTCATTAACTGTCAATACAACTGTGGGTGCACAAGTCGATGCCTTGATAATCAAGTAGGTTACATAAACCGCCAGCTTCTACATAAATCTCCAAAGGCTATTTTGTACGTTATGGCGTCACTGTACCATAAATATGACCTAACGCCGTCATCATCGTGATTGGTATTTCTCCATTCCGCAATATCTTTTTCAATAACGAAATCAGATAAAAACAAAACCGTTTAATTGGCTCGATGTATTTAAAATAATCTGGTTCGATAACAGATACACAATATTTAATGAATTCGGTGATTGTGTTTCGGCAAGGGGCTATCTCATATCGCTAACACTTACATAAATCCCGAGCGGCCATTGCGCACCCAAAAACAAGTGCGAAGGCCAGTTTTTTCGCGTTCAAAAATAAACGGCTTCCAGACAAGGTTTGTGTCGAAAAATAATTGGACTCGAAAAAATGTCGAACCACTAAAAACCCGCTCTATGTGAGTTAGCGCTCTAGAATTCCGAATTGACACGCCGACTTATATATGTGTGCCCCTCGGGAATTGTTAGGTCTTTCCGCTTTGTCTTCACAATCACAGTATTTCATCTTTGTCCCTCATTTCGCTAATAAAATCTGTAGTTAGCGATAGCACTCATTTGTAACCGATTAAATAATTAGACGGTCTGTAGTTACTTTCTCATGATATTTCTTAAAGCAAAATTATATTAATGAATGGAACATAATTTACCTACACTTTCTATGACAAACACAGTAACCAAATAGATATATTTTTGTACATTTGAAATTTATTTAGTAGCTAGCACCAGCTTCTTCAGTGGTTAATAATATTTATTGGTACCTATAAAAAAAACTGTAATATAATTTATACAAGTACAGTAGGCATTTGGGAACTTTTATTAATATTTAATAATAATCTTGACGATCGACAAACGGGTAGTTATGGCAGTACAGTCCACAGTTCTCTTTATGAACTAACCGTGAAATTTTTAGTTCCAACTTTAAATGTATTATATATACAAACGGATCTCGAATATTCCATAGTAGTTTGTATTACACGATATCATTAAATTTGATAATTGGCATTACAGCGTAAAATTACTTACACGTAAACTTCAATTTCATCAATTAACTCCCATGTTACATATCAAAAAAAATACAAGTAATACAACGAATACGAGCATCTTTAATCATTAATGTTGTCAGTATGAATGGTTAGACTGCAGCATATTCCGCCCATACGTTCGGTTCTTGTTATAAAGCAATAACCAGTTAAAGACGGCTGAAGAGAGTAAACGAGATAGTGCAGTGTTGACTCGCCGCACGCCCTCGCGCGAAGTCTGCCACTCCAAAAATGCCTTGAATAGAACTTGCCACTTCGTGATCTTCCGACAGCAAAAAATGTATCAGAAACAGGTTAAATTAAATGTTATTCGGAATTCACCATCTTACCAGAATATGTCTGTTGGCAAATAAATTTTTTGTCTTCAAATCTTTACAGCATTTTGCGCAAATAGAATTGCTTTAATAATTAAATAAAAAAATGAAAATATTGTTGGAGCACGTATAGTAAAAGTAAAATTATGTATCCCAACTAACAATATTTAAACATTTTAAAAGGTTTCTACAATTTATACGCGTTTATTAGGCACTTCCACGTCCCAAAATTAGCCGAACATAGGCAAATAACGGCGAAATTGAAAGCCTCGCATAATATCTACCTGAAATGCGCACACCAATTTTAGCCGTCATAATAATGAAGTACAGATATTTATGTATTATTTGGTGAAAATGTTGGTAAGCTGCCGGTTTAATTTCGGCTTTAATTAATTAATTTTAAGTTCAAAACACAACATCGGCTAATAACTCCGAAATTACTTTCTCTCCGCATGCGTATGATGGTAGAGTAAAAACAATTAGAAAAGAACCTGTCACGTGAAGGTGATGTAATTGCGCAAAACATTATACAGGGTGGTCACTTAAAACTGCTTTTCAAATTCCCTGACTTTTCCCTGACTTCCCTAACTGATAAACTTCAGTTTTCTCTGACGCATTTTAATGGTACAAAAGCCAATTACAACTGTTTGTTTTAAATAAAAATTGTAACCCAACATAAAAATTAGCAATGTAAACTTAAATTATTTTATAGCAAATGGAAATTTTACAAGCATAACAAAATACAACATCTACATTTTAAGGAAAACCAAATGAAATAAATATAAACATATACCTAGGAAACAAAATTGTCGTTTTGCAGGCAAAAATAAAAATATTAAAATAAAATTCCTTGACTTTACGTTGAAATTGGTACAATTCCCTGATTTCCCTAACCAAAATAAAAAAATTCTAAATTCCCTTACTTTTCCCGGTTTTCCCTGTTTTCCAGAAAAGTGGCCACCCTGTTATATTAAAACCAGACGAGCCTATTTTAAGCTAAAAGGGGTGCATTGTGTATTGGCGTTAGTTGTTCGCGGTTGTTTGTTTTTCACTTTTGCTTGTTTTTCTACTCACCTGTTTTTATGTGTATTAATAAGTAAAAGTAATATTGTTAAATATAGAGAGTGCTACGAGTTTATTTATTTTGGATATTAATGTAATTGCAAATGTATTATACAATTGCTCGAAGATGGCCATGCAATACCACTTAATTTGGGACCCACGTTTTTTATGTGTATTAATTAAGAAGTAAAAGCAGTATTATTAATTATTATTTATTGTAGGTGCTAGATAGTTTTGAAATATTTTTGTCTACATTTTTTTGTTATTACACAATTATTCCCCTATTCAGATACACTAGCTCCGCCACTGGCATGTTCTTGACGAGCATTCTAGTGACGTGACGCACTCACGTGACAGGTACTTTTAATTGTTTCCACTCTACCCCAGTTGGCAAGCAAGTGTTTCACGCTCGGGACACAACAACGGTACCGAAAATGTAGCGGTTCAAATCCCACTCACCACCAGTATTTTTAAATATTTTTTCTAATTTAAAATAATTTTATAAGAGCTAAATATTACACAATTTATTATTTTGAACTATTTATTAGTCAAAAACTTTAATATGCAAAGATGACTAAATGAAGATTTAGTTAAATACAATATGTAATGTAATTAAAATTTTTTTGTAAAACAAAAAGCAGTAAAAATAATATTTTGCTCTTATAAAATAAAATTTACAATTAGAAATTAAAAACATAGCGGTGGGCGAGATGTAAACCGTTGAACGTTCGATGCCGTTGTTTTGTCGCGAGCGTGCAACACCCGCTTGCCAACTGGGCTACCAACATACGCATGCGAAGAGAGCGTAGTTTTGGAGTTATAAGTCAAAATTGTGTATTGAAATCGTAAATTAATTAACTAAAGTCATAATTAAGCCGAAAGTTTACTAAAATCTATACCGGATAATACAAAAGCATCCGTTCATCATTCTGACGTTTTGAATTGACGGCGCATTTCAGGGAGATATTATACGAGACTTTCGGTTTACCCATGTTATCTGCCTATATTCGGCAAGTCTTCAGACACATTGTATATGTACTTCAGTTTTTGATATAAAGACTATCATATATTGGAGGCTTAGCTTTTGCTACCTTTAGAGATATAATGACATGGCCGTCTTTGACGTCCGTTTTAACGAGCGCGTCTACATTGAAGAACAGCACCTCTATGCACCCCCCTTTTTGGCGGAGCAATCTCATTTTGTTGCGGTTTTATCCCAGAGTGACTACCAATTTATGTAACATAGACACCACGGCGATATCAAGTTGTCGCTATTCTGGGACCCTAAAACGTGCATATCCGTTGAAATCTCAAATTTAACGATCTCTAAGAATTCTAATTTCAGATTCGAAATTTGCGGAAAAAATGTTTTAATAATGTCAACACCGCTTTGAGTTATCTTTTATAATAACCAAATTATACACAAAAAGCGAAAACTGAAAATTTTAGTTTTTTGAGACTGTACTGGAAATTAAGCAAAAATTATAGGATTTGAATGTGAATCATAGTAGTACTCGATATGCTGAATAATTCTTTTCATTTGACCGAATCTCTATCACCCACCGTTTACGAAATTTTTTCTTCTAATAATTTTCAGTTGTAACTTACTCCAGGTATACTGACCAGGTTAGTAATGAAATTCCGATTTCGACTGTAATGGTATGCCGGACCAGCAGAGTTAATGCTCTAGATGAGGTATTCACTGTTTGCTATCCTTCTCGCGTAGCAGAGATATCAAATCACACTTGCAAATTTACAAAATTTATTTTCTGACAAAAATACAACCAAATACACTTCCGGTTTCGGATATTTTTTAAACACTTTTGTTTATACCCCACATTCCAAAGATCAACGAAAAATATGTCTATCCGTTTGGGAGTTATGGGATGCATACACCTACCTACCCACAGACGTACTTGTTTTTCAAACAACTTTTTTTAGTTCTCGAAGTCCAACACTCGAAATCTAAAGTTTTGATTAAATCCATATTTCTCCCTATACTAAAATATACGAAAGTAAAAATGAAAAAGTATAAGGATTACTGTGAATTCCTTTTCTGTACGAATTTTAATGTACACCAAACAAATACGATTTGTCTTTAGATTAACTTTTAAAGAAATGTAAAAATTAGATTGAAAGAAATGCGTTAGTAATTCATAACAAAAACACGTAACGGCTTTCTGAAAAAGGTAAAAATGGGAGAGTACGTGAAATACGAGTTATTGTATGAAACCTTGATCATCGACACTTGGAATACAAATGACTAGATTTACATTTTTCTTCTGTTGCTGCAGTCTTAAAACACTGTTAGCGTCTATGCCTCGCGCATATATCCCGCTTGCCATGGTTACATACATATATACGAGAATGTAGAAAGAGGAAGGGCGCATCCACGTTTTGACAATAAGTTGGGATAAACCAGCAATGGCAATCGAGCAACGCTAGTTTACTGTGCTTGTTTCGAACCAGTTGTTTACTTTGTGTGTGGGAGTCCGGCATTCCTGGTTTATGTATTCAGAAGTTCAGCATCGGTGTGCATATCAAAATAAAAAAGCGATACCTCGAATAATTACGACTACTAACTGTCGTCCATTTAAAATGAGTTAAATGCAGTTAGTTGTGTTCCCCAAACATTCGCTGTTCATTGTGAGATAATAAATTTTGAGGTTGTTACAAAATGTGCTTATAACAAGTATTTAAAATAACAAAGTTCAGGTTGTAAGACTCCATTATAAGTTTCACACGAAGAGTTTGAGAAGCTCTGAACAAGCTGAAGTGTTGCGACCTCCGACCCTAAAGAAACACCTAACACTGCTAATTCCATCTAAAGCAAGAGGAAAAGTATCGACTGTGACGTTTACCATTAGTAAGCTGAGCACACAAAATCAACTAAAGAACGTTGTCAAAGAAGAGTGAAAAGCAAGTTTATATTTCATTACAAAAAATACTAACTAAGAATTGCGATCATTCTTGTAGAAATATCAGTAAATAATCAGACAATTAATTTGGTCTAGGAATAAATTAGAGTAGTATACAACTGTTTAAACAAAACGTAATATCGCTAAAACGGCACATATTTTTCAAATCGCTTATATAGGATATTTTCATATTCATTAAAAGCATTTTTTCTTAGGTACGATACTCAGCTATTTTCATTCCGTTCTGAAAATGCAACTCCATCGAGAAATGCCTATAGAAAAGTCGACAAATCTGGTGGTTTATTTTGTTTAGCTACCTACACTGTGAATCGCTCAAACATTCTTCGTTGTCAAGACCTCGTATATCTGTATTCTTCTGCCACATATTTTGTGATGGTGATATCACAAGCGTCCATATCATTTAAGACCTTGTAATATTAATATAAGTAAAATAGTAGTTAATAATTTCAAGAGATATTTATTTGAACCTTATACGTAGAATTTCAACGTGTTTACACGTCATTATCAAAGGCAAGATTTAAAGTACATAAACAGTTGGTGTTGCTATAGGAACAATACAACTTGATGACTTAATTTTGGTTATCTACGTCTGCAGATGACGTGATTTCTTATTTCAAAACTTGTAAGAATGGTGAATTCAAAATTTGCTCAGTTATTAAAGATACAGTTTGAGTAACATATTATATTACATTATGTTATGCTGTATTATGTTACATTACAATATATCATATAGTATACTTTCATTCGCTATACTAAAGTTGGAAATAAATTAACATTAAGAATAAGCTAATAATTATTCTTATGTGGTTTAATTTTCTATAACCGCAAGTCCATAACATGAATTACCTTTTAGTCCACTTTGTTTAAAGTGTAGTATTACAATATCTGCTTATTAAAATTAAATTTAATTAATCCATATTAACCATATCAGTATTTCAACCAGCAAATTACAAAGAAAGTTGGTTCCTATATTTATCAGAAAAACATTAAAAGTGAAGTGAACTGAAGTTTAAATCCATTTTTCGTTGCGGTGTCCAGTTTTCAAAATATATAACAGTTAAAAATTTGCAATTCATTTCTATACATTTTTGAAATTCGGAAACTTTATTTAATAAATATGGAACGATAAAACATTCCTATTTTAACTAAGCGGCTTATAAATGATAGTAAGTTTTTAAACTTATATTTTGATGCGCAATATTTAGGGAGCTAATCTTTTTTCTTAGCCCACAATATTTAACTGTCAGTTTTGCCCTTTTCTGTTCTTTAACCCCAGGCACTCTTTGTTTTAAATCGAGAAGTGGAAATTTAATGGGGTTTTGTAAAGAAACGAAACAGGATACAAGACTAAAAACTCGTAGTGGCTTGCATACTAGGAAAAAATCCAGAGGACTAACATTTTTGCGGCGGAAAAATCACACCACTTCTTTGGAATTGATTACGATCCTATTGAATTTCCCTATATTTCTTTGCTAAAAAAGAAATACGCCAAATTAAATTTTTAATGAACTAAACATTAGCACAAGGAAATTTTTTTTAAAAATATTTATTGAATTTTCTTTCATTTCTAATTGCACTATGCGATCAAACCTATATTAATTAGCGCCACTAATTGCGTTAACATTAACGAAGCAGTTTTCATTTTGGTCTCATTAACACAAAACGAGGTGAGCATGCAAATATTTCTGTAAAATAGTTGTACAAATTTTAAGTGTCTATTGTGTGTAAATGAGCTGCTATTTATCAGAAAATCAATCACATTAAACAATATACAAAACCAAAAAAAAATATTCCGTGCTCTAATGTGACCCCAAGTAGCACACTAAAGTTGGGCCAATATTGGCTCTGTTATATTGGTGATATCTCTGAAATGTAACGCTTGTTTATAGTGGATATATATTGGCAACCAAGGTTTAACCAATATGCGAAGTCTAGTAAGGTAAGATATCTGAAAAGTTTATTGGTTCCTTGTTGGTCACTCTTGTTGGTTACATATTGGCAGCCAACGTTTAGCCAATATGTGAAATCTAGCAAGGTAAGATATCTGAAAAGTTTATTGGTTTCTTGTTGGTCACTCTTGTTGGTTATATATTGACAACCAACATATGTCCAACATCAAATACTGACATTGGCTACTTATTGTATAACAGACATGGTCCAATCTTGGGTGTAAATATTAATTAGTTATTGGTTGGCATTACGTGCCCAATATAAAATATTATTGTTGGATGCTTATTGGTCGTTAATATTGGTGCATTATTTTCTGCGTAGTTTTCCTATATGGGTGTGTCACGGGAGATGCACACTATTGGTATCTCGAAAACTAAAGAGCTACGAAGTCGGTTAAATTAGCAAAGATTTACAGTTTTTTTTTTCGCTGATTATGAAGCTGTAATTAAAAAACCAATTAAATGTCTAGTTTTAGAGATATTTTTATAAATATTTTTTTAATTTTTGAAACATTCTGTATATTTTTGAATATTTAGTAAATTTTCTATAAAAAAGTTAATAAGCACAACCAATCAATTTGTAAATAAAAAAGTTATAAGCAATTTTCTACAGAAAACCGTGTTATTATAGGATATAAAAATTATGCATTATTCAATGATTATTGCTATTATTATTAATGTAGAAAATTGCTTATAACTTTATTTTCAAATTTAGGCTAGTAGTGCATTTGAACTTTTTTATAGACAATTTAATTTTCCATCGAAATATGCGTTTAGTTGTGTTTTTTTAATTGCAGCATCGTAATCAGCCCAAAAAACTGATATTTTTTGCTCATTTAACCGACTTCGTAACTCTTCTAGTTTTCGAAGTACAAACGATGTGCATCTCCCATGCCACATCCTATAAGTGCGAGTAAGCTTCAACTTATAATGTTACAATGTAAGTACCTATCAGCTATATAAAAAATAGCCTTAAAAATTTTGTATATTTAATTTTTTATAAGTTTTTAAATAAGAGTAAGTATATTTTTCACGTCTTTGAATTCAGCATTTGCTGTTTCTCCTTCTGGTAGTTTCTTTGATGGGGTTAGATATAAGTTTTTGAATGAAATACATATATGGTTTCTAAAAGAATGTGAATGCGCCTCTAATGTTTATTTAGAATTAAACAATTACATTACGCATTTACTGTTGTATGTAAACTAGCAAAAATGCAAATAATAATTCAATAATTTATTTTAAAAATATTAAATATAAAAAAAATTAATACATTTTATAAATTATTGTCCACCTCTGCGTTTTCAGTTTTCCTCCTTTTACGTCCCCCATCGCGATCCTTTGCGGTGCACAAAAAGGTTCCCACCCTTCCTAAGAATTCCGTATCCGTAATACTCGGGAATCCTTTACGAATTGCTTCTGTAAATAGAAAAAAGAAGTTATTTTTTAAATTAACACCTAAAACATTTGCAAATTTGCTGTAAGTAAATATATTCTGTAAACCATGTACTAGATCAACGTACACTACTACTATAAGATATTTTGCCGTAAACTACAAATATTGCAAAAAAAATTGCGTTTCTAAACGATATACAAAACCAGCGAGAAATATTTGGGTTATGAAAGAAGTATTATATAAGAATTTTTTTAAATGCGTTTTTTTTCTTGATAATATTAGTACATTGAAATTTATTTTCACAATTTTGAATTGTACAACTAATAATACAGCCAATTTTATTTTCTGGTCTTTGCCCTGAGCTGACCACTGAGCCAATAATCAAAGATAAACTTTTAAGAAATAACGGATCGATATAAATCTTACTTTTTAGAGCAGAGCAAATCAAGTCGTTAAAGGATTCCTTTTTTTAGCCTCCTCGTATCTTGCCATGCCCGGAGTACTGTATGGCCACATCGGATATTAACAGCTTCTTCATGCAGTTGTATATTGTGGTGTTTTGATTTTCGCCCCCCACTAAATAAAGAATGTCGACCTAAAAATAATATTTTTTCATTAACACCAAATTCCAGACATCTTTATCTATGAATTATGCATAAAGTAGCAATAACAAATACACTATATATAGTTTATACTTACTTGTAATAATAAGCTGTTAACACTTTACACAATTTCAGTCAAAACACTTAAGTAACTAACTAACTAAACTAATTAACTTGTACTAAAATATCAAAAGAACACTTAACTAACTAACTAACTAGCTTAAACTGAAACTAAACTAAGAAAATGATTTTAAACGTTGCTCAACGAAACTTTTTGTTTAAACTAACACTGAAGCAATAGATAATTTAACTCTAACTTGTGTCGCTAACTGAAGGAAACTCACTACCCCCAACTCGATTTATCAGTACAGTAAAAGCGCAGGTAGCAAAATATGTACCCTTTCTTGCAAAAGGATTATGTAACAGTGGCGTCGGCAGTAGTACTGTTACAGAGCCCAAGAAACATTTGCAATTTAAAAAAATACAAATTCACTTATTTGCTAAAAATTTTTGGATTTTTTAAGTTGTTTTGTGCTAGTCATTTTTATAAAGTTCTGTTCCGGAAATGCTAAGCCACCCTTTTTTATGCAACCAATTTTTATGAGGATGCTATGAACCTCATATTGTTTTTTCTGCAATACTAATTTAATAGTGCTGTTTATTTTTGTCGAGTCGTTTTTTATTCTTTAGAGGATGCGAAAAAAAGTGCTTCAGAACAAAAGTCTAGAAAAAAGTTCCACGAAAAAGTCCCCGAATAAAAAGTCTCCAGGAAAAAAAAGTCTCAGAAAAAAATCACTCACAAAAAAGTCTTCGGAAATAAATCTCCAAAAAAATTGTTTGATGTGCAAGCCCCCTAAAACTTCTGAAATGTTCGAAATGATCATATGGGTTAGGTGGAATCGGTTATTTCGTTTTTTGTGTATAAAATACTCGTCAACGGAAATTGTATCTATTGCCTACAATATTTAGGTTTTATGACTAAATAAATGAGCACATCAACTGGTTTTGAATTTGCAATCAACTTGTATAATAAAATCATTTAAAAATACAAATTAATTTTGTATCTCGACAAAGGATAAACTTATTCTATGTTTAATAAATTTCTGTACATGTCATAGTTTTTTTCTGAAACTTTTATGGGTTTTTTTTCCGGGAACTGTTTTCCAGATTTTTGTTCAGAGAACTATTTTCCCGGGAACTTTCTGTGGTTTTTTTCGGATACTATTTCCTAGATTCTCTGAATCTCTTGATTCAAAAAATATCTTCTAGTAATGTCATGGTTCCTAATACCAGTACAAATTAATTACAAAATAATAAAACAAATATTACAATTTATTAGAGTATAATAAAACAATTGAGATAATCGTTTTATTTTTATATTAACCGTACTGAATTAGTAAGTTGAACAATTCTAATAAGTAAAATAATAAATTGTAGAATATATGTTTAATTTTAACCTGTGGTAACGCCACTGGAAGCAATACAAGCTCTAGTCCGTTGGTAAATTTTTCCAAGACAAATTTGTTTGCTTGCAGCCCTCGGTATTACTCATTTCTTAGAAATATCTATTCAAAAGGTGTTTTCGTTGTTTGCATCTTATGACGCACAGATATTTATGTAACTGAGTTATAGCGTGTAATTTAATCGGTGGTACTACTTTTTGTACATTTACTCTGAATGCTAAATATATTACAGATGGCATGTGTCAACCTTTATCAAAGTAGAGTAAAAAATATTTTGTCCAATTTTTTGATTTATCTATGTACATTGAAAACAACAACACAAACAGAAAATTTTAGTAAAATAGGTATTATAATTAGTATTTTTCTATAAAATAATATATGGGAGTTATAACCATAAACGGATACTTGTTTTATTATAGCTGTTAACATACAAATAAATCCTTAAAAACAGGCAAGAAACTAAAGTATAAAAACATACGTAAAAAAGCAAGAAAGTGACAAAAAAGGAACCAAAAAAGCAAAAATGTTATTAAAAAAAACACCCCAGAGAATTAAATAGGTAAAAATGACATACGCAGATAATTATACTGTTCTTATCAGTTTTTAAACATTCCATAAAGAGGGATTCACGAATGACGTCATAAAACTTTCTATTTACCGTAGCCATCTCTAGAATATGCGAAATTGACCTTAATTTGTATATATGTTAGAATACTTGTTCGGTCGCTAATATTATTCTTACGTCAGAATAATAAGGATTTAAAGACTGGTGAACTTTTCAGTGGTTTGTAATTGAATTTATTTCAAAAGTTTTAAACATTATTTGCTTGTTTTGGAATTTCTTACAAAAATTAAAATATAGAAAACAGTATGACTGGAAAATAAATTATAAAAAAAGTTTGCACAAAAAAAGCCAAACAACAAAACCCAGATAAAGGGCTATAAAATTCAAAAAATACAAAATAAAATTTGGATTAAATGTAAATATACTCTTAACGGGGTTTTAAATAGAGCATGCTTTAAATTTCCTATTTGTAAAAAAAACAATTTGCCTATCTAAGCAGGATCCTGTCTTTAGTAATAGTAAACAGAATAATATTTTTTTTAATAAATGCAGTGCTGACTGAAATTTAAATTTTAAAAGTGAAAGGTTTTTATTTACATTTAACGTTAAGTTTATCAAAAAATATTGGTTTTAAGTTAATTTCAAATGTTGAGCCAATGTAGAACATAAAATAAACCTTGGATAGATATTGGATATATATTGTGTGCTACTTGGGACGGTTAGAAGTCCAAGAATAGTGAAAATTAAACACAATATTAAATAACTTTACAATTCATATCATAGCCGCAGTTGAGGAATTAAGCAAAAAGGTCGGGTCGGCAAAATAGAAGAAATTTTTTTTCATACAGAAAATTTTGGAAATTTATAGCGCAATAAAGCAAATTAAGCTTACTCTCCGTACGTAATGTTGAAAGAATTATTTTTTTCAAATTGCATCTTAAATTACGGTGTATATTTGATTTAAATTACTAATATAAATCAATAACTTAAATAGCGACTTAAATCAACTGATTTTTTTAAATAATTGTTGATTATAAATCAGAATTTTCGGAACGTAAACTAAGTGCGGACCTTAGAAAAACACAAAATGTACTCTGCTAATTCCCCGAATGAAAGGGATTGTGGATTATTATCACTAGGGCTGTGTGACTGTCAAAACACATAATCGGTATCGATTGTAAAAAATTGTCGAGTGCAACGATTAATGGATAACTCGATTAATCAACGAATTGATTAATATTAATTAAATAGTCATTTATCAAATAATTGATTAATCGTTCAATCAAAAATCAACTAATCAAGTGAGTGATATTTAAACAGTCGATTAATCAAGTAATCGAAATTTTTCAGATAATTATCGACCAACCGACTAATTTAGTATATTCCACAGTTCCGAACAAAACATATAGTCTATATTTAGATTAAGATGTTCATATAACAGTTAATAGTAAATTGTGTTGTGGACTCACATTGAATTTAAGAGATCAATTTGCTCATTCATTAAAGCTGCAGATTTTCAATGTTTGTGAATTTAAAATCTGTACCTTTATTGAATGAGCAAATTGATTTCTTAAATTCACCATTATTGGACGTTTTGGAATGAGAAGTCATCTGGACGCAGATATAGAAACCCAAAATTAAGTTATGAAGATTTATTGTTCCTATAGCAACACCAACTGTTTACTTTTAATATTGCCTCTGAAAATGACATGTTAACATGTCCAAATGCGTATAAGACTAAAACACGTTGAAGTTAAAAATTGTTTTATTTACACTAAATTAAAATGAACTTCAACGAAGTAAAGTTTGAACTTATAAATATAACGTCTTTACTATCTTGACACAATGTTACCTCAAACAAAGTATTATTTAAGATGACATAATTGATGGTTATGGATGTTAAATAGAAATTATGTTTTAAGTGTTGTGTTTATTATAACAAACAAAATATTAGCAAGAAACAATATTTTACTAAACATATTATAGGAGATGCTGAAACTGTTGTCCTCCAACAGTTAAACATAAATTAATACGCCATAAATTAACTTTGATTTACGTCAAAAAAATTACTTAGATATGACTGACAAAAAGATATGCGTTTTACAATCAGAGCTGGGCAGTAGTTAACTACAAAGTAGCTTAGTTACTAACTTAACTACTTTCTTATGAAAAGTAGTTGTATTCTAGTTACTTTTTAAATTAAGGCAGCTGGGCAGTAGTTTGTATTCCTGCATTTAACATGAAATATTCAATAGTTTTGATTTTCAAGTAGTTAAATACCAGTTGAAGTTACTTGAAGTAGTTAAACTACTATTTTAGTAGTTTAGCTACTTTATGTAGTTTAGCTACCTAGAAGTAGTTAAAACTATTGGTAATTCAATTCCTTTCCCAGTAGCTTAACTACTCTCAAAGTAGTTATATTATTGCAAAATTTAAACTGTCTGCACATTTGTTGATAAATTTTGTCAGCAATGCTGATTCAAGCAGTAAATTTTTGCCATGAATGTGTTACAGTCTAAATATGTATTTATTGTTATTGTTCTTTAATTTGTTCTTGTATTTTTTATATTGCTTAGTAAAGTAGGAATAAAATGTTTTACTATTTAATGATAATGACACGTTTTTATATAGTAGAGAAAATATATAGTAGCTCGAAAAGTAGCTTGTTTAAAACGAAACAACTGCAAAAAAGTTGATAGTTTAGCTACTTTTTGTATTAAGTAACTTAGTTACTTAGTAACTTATCTACATTTTGAAAAAATAGTTAGTAGGAACTAGCTACTTTTTAAAGTAGCTTGCACAGCTCTGTTTACAATCTATAGCCGCCTAGTACTGAAAAACTTTTTAAACACGCCTTATACCTTTGATCAGACAAGAATCGACCAACCAATTAATCAATTATTAATCGATTGGTCACAGCCACAAGATTGACAAAAATTACGATTTAAGAAAAAATGAACATACGTCGTTTCTAACAAATAAAAAAATCATGTTTTTCGTATTTTATTTATTAACACTAAAAAAGATAATTCACATTACTTAAGAATTAAAGTTTTCCATCCTTATACCATGTTCACTTCCTTTGTAATAATAATAAAGCTTACTATAAAACACTAAATTGAATTTTATTAAAGTACTTTTAAATACCTAAACGAACAAACAGGTATTTATTAGTTTAAATTATGTTATATTTAAATACCGATTCTATAAAAACCATTGTGGGATATTAAACATATATTGCAAAATGGAAATCTTCAAAAAACGAGAACTTGAATTATCACCGGGTGTTTTATTGGAAATGATTTAAATCGTTGATTAAAAAAAAAGATAACCTTGATCTATATCACAATTTAAATTTTTTATAATTAAAAGATTTAAATCAACAAGAAAATTTCTTAAATTGTTAATAATGAATTTGAATTGAAAAATCATAATAGTTGATTTTCGCTAACGAAATCGATTTGAATTAAAAAAAAGATCTATTATGTTTTTTCAAATCAATTTTTATTATACCCTGCTCAAAACACGTTCCTCATTATAATATAAAAATCGAAGATTTTATGATACATTAAAAGTTACCCTGCAATAAAGAAACGTGGCTATTGAAAATTTTATAAATTATTGTAAAATTTTTGTATTGAGCTACTTCAAAAGTTCAAGATGCAAACAGGTGTTATTAGAAAGTTTTGCTTTCTTGAAAAGTATAACTTGTACAAATCTTTTAACACTATGATGTCCATATTAGACACCACCTATGTATGCACTTTGAAGGTACCAATTTTGATATCGTATGAGACCTTAAAAAGTTTTTTATAAGTTTTTAATATTTCCGTTTAAATGACGAAACAAGTGCTCGTTGCAGCGCACCATTTGAGTAAATAACATGAATTGTTAGACTCAGTTCCATTCGAACTGTAATTCAAATCGTAGTATTAATATCTGAAAACTTGAAGAAAGCGTTTCATGTTGTATAAAAAATCTGCAATTTTTCATAATGGTGTTGAGTTGCCAATGTATGAATGTACGGTTCGATGTTATAAATTAAAAACAAAAAAAGTTGTTTTTAATGAATAGCGTTTGAGTTGAGCCAAAAACGAAAAACATAGGAAAGATGATCCGAAAATTCCTGGTATAGGAGAATCCACCAACAAGCTCGTAATTCGAGAGAAGGCAGTTTTTGTCTTGGCCGGCTATAATAAGCAACGTACGTGTTCTCGCAGAACACGAGATACCACTTATCGCTGCTACCGGCTACAGCGGTTATTACACTAAAAATACAACTTGCAGACCCCCAAATTTCATCGAGTATTGCTTAAATTCTTGAGTGTAATATTGGCTTTATAATTTATTTATACGCTAAGAGAGTACGACTCGCGGTGGAAAATTTAAGATAAAAGCCATGTTTTGTTTAACTGCCGATAGACTCCTTCAGGAATATATTTTTCAGAGACGACCTGTGAGAGAAACCCGTTACTAATACGCTTTATTATGCCACTGCTCAAGATTTCTTGAAGGATCTCGCCAGGTATAAATTATATACGTAACTAAATATTTAGTGATACTATTGGAATAAGGAAATATTAAAATTATGAAAATTTATGGTATCTATTCTATTGCGACGTCGCGTCGCAAAAACGAGAAATGTCTCAGTATTGTATCGTGTCAAATACCGAGACGAGAATTGCATCGTCAAGACCCCAAGACAAGATCAACAAATTTCACGTCTCCATAAAAAAATTCGTTAGAATATAATAGGTTAAGGAGAAAAATAATTGCCCGATAAACTTCTTACTGATGCGCAGTCATGTTACAACATTTACAGCAAAAAAAATTGTTCTATACAATATGATTAATTTTGCAATAACTGTGTAATATTAATATTTGTACTTGCAGAAATAATAAAACATGTACAAATGTAACTTATTAATGAATAAATAACGATAGAGTCTAACTTAACCAAGATTTAAAATTGTGTCGTTATAAACTTACAGTTCTTTAAAGGGGCAGGCGTAATTTGCGCCGAACTATACCTGCGTAAGCCTCTCATTAGTTCGCGAGCCCTAAGTATACCCGTAATTTGCGCCGATGTAACTTTCGAATGCGTAAATCCTACCTGTAAAATGCGCTGGATTGTTTGTTGTTTGCTTATAGATTATTTACCACCACATAATTAATATATTGATAATTTCAAATAAAACAAAGATTCAAAAAATATGGGTATATTAAAAAACAAAAGTGAAAAGTAAGTTATAATTAGAATTAACAATAGAAAATATTATAATATTACACGTTATACAAAAAAGACATGCATTTGACATAATAAAATGTTTTTTGAGACAATTAATTTCAAAAGTAAGTTATAATTATAATTAAGAATAAAAAATATTACAATCTATACTTTGTACAAAAAAGAAATGCATTTGACAAAGTGCATTCTGCTTATATCACCATTCTTATACTCTGCAATTTTTGAATGCAATAAGCTTTTACGGTTTCTTACATCTCTATTTTGCAATGATGCGGGTTCACCTAATTTCACACTTTGAATTTTAATGTATGTATCTGTTTGAAAATTATTTAAAATGTTAACAAATACATAAACAGAGGGGTGAGTAGCATAGAAGTTAGAGTTAAATCTCGAATGAAACGATTCACAGGCGTTCGTTGTTCTTTCCATGCTATCGCTTGCTTCAGCCCAGATAGTTGGTGGAAATGTAGCGCCTTCGGTTATATAATTATCAATTAAATAATCGGCCAACTTAACTATTCTTGGATCATCTGGTTGGATGCTTGCAAAATCAAAAGCAAAGCAATCGCCCACTTCGTCTGGATTTAAAAATGGTATACCAAATAAGTATCGAATCCATTTACCCATGTCGCTTTCTTTATCTTTATATTGTACCACAAGCCCAAGTTCTTGAACTTTTCTAAACCAGGCCTGGGCCAAGTGAAATCTGCAGCCAATAATTTTTGCTTCCGACCAAACAGCTGTTACTGCATTATGAATTCCCTTCTCAAAATCGGATACTATAATTTTTGGATTTAAATTGAATCCTAGTTCCAACGATTTGGTACACAAAAGCACAAATAATTTTTCGTAAGTTTTTTGTTTTTTATCAGGTAGTAGACAAAATGCCAACGGAATATAGTGTCCACCTTGTAAAACATGCAGTGTAAACAACTGTAAACAAAATTTTGTACAGTAAGAGAAAGTTCCGTCCAAGTATATTTTCGAAGAACCGCACAAAAATTCCATATTACTTTTACATGAAAGCACCACAATTTCACTGGGTTTGTCAACTATAAGCACAAATTTCTCACATTTAACAGTTGTTAAATTAATAGATTCTAAAATATCTATGGTAGCATTTCTTGTAGTAGGTAAAACATTGCCGTTCACTTTTCTTCTGGCGTTATATAAATTACGCTTAATATTATTAACGTCTTTGATCGTTAGTGAATCCAATGTGTTGGAATTATTTTTTAAAGTGGTATGGAATATTTTAGACGGCCTTTCGGATATGTCATTAACAGCTTTCCTCTTTGCACTACTGTTGGCCACCTGTTAATATAGAGATGCGTTTTTAGATGTAATAACAAAATTGTGGCTCAATATTGTCATACAATTAAAGTAATTGCATACAATATTTGGTTAATTTTTAGCTTATATTTTAAACAGTTGACAAAATACATCTGACGATGAATTTAATTATTGTTTTGTAAATGACCGTGACAACCAAACTGTATAAACGGCAAAATTGTAGCTGTATAAAAATATAATAAAATGACTGATTTCGTATTATTAAATAATAATTACCTGTTTGTGTAGCGTCTTTATATCAGCAGCATGATTGTGTTCTTGCTTGCGTCTAGAAATTATGTTTTCCATTCCTAACGTATACAGGGATGCTGGGCAGGATTTCTTCGTACAGCGCCAAACAGTCTCACCACTTTTTAAAACACTCACTTTTCTAAACTTAAAGGAATCTATAACGAGCAATTGTACTCCACGGTTACTTGTGATAGCTTCCATTTTTGTGCTAATGGGGCTTCTTACAAACACCTACTAAGTTATGTTTTATAATAAACATTATGATTTGTTATCAGTTTTAACCCCCCTTTTACACAGTTTCTAAAATTTTAGAAATGTGAATTGGTCTATGTCATTAAGGGTTGATAACGATGCTTATCGCTAATCTTCAGCAGTCGGCGCAAACTACGTTAGGGATTACTAAAGTTACAAAAGTCTTCGGCGCTACTTACGTATCAGATTAAAGAGCAAGTAAAATTTCTGCGCAAATTACCATCGCCGCCTTTAAAGTGTACCACTTGCACCAAAATTAATAATGTTATTTCAAACTGTCCGAAAGTTACACCAAAACAATGATTTTTTTTCTCTGAAACTCTGTAACTTTGCAACGCTGGACTTTTGGATGTAGGTAAGCTAGGTTGAACCGCTATAATTTGGCTAGAATCCATTTTTAAATTTATGATATATATTTTAGAACACCCTGTATATTGAATATTCGGACAATAACAAGACACCGATTAACCCAAATAGTCCAAAATTGGTTACTTATCAAGTCATAGATCACTAAAGGTGCAAATTGCATTTAGGATTATTGCTTGTAGCGTAGAAACTATTGTATTATTTTTGTATACTGTCGTCAAATATTCATATAAAAACATGAGTGTGTTGATTTGAATATCAGTTTTAGCTGTGAAATTTTAAGTTTTACGTATTATGTAATATTTCGCTACATATTAACTTAATGGTACTGCGCTGATAACATATTCCAATGAAAACATTGGCAGTCACAGTAGGTTAGTGGGTTGAGAGCCTGCCTCCAACTCCGCCGACTAGGGATCAAAACTCGTTGTAGCCAAATTAAAAAATTAAAAAAGAAGTTGCAGCGGCAAAGATTGTTTCCGATAGTTAAGTTAGGGATTTTTGAAGTAGAATGAATGCTAGATTCGTAAGCAAGGTGGGATTTTACATAAAAAGGTATACTAACAACGCAACGGTAGCTAGAAAATTCAGTGCAAAGTAGAGAAGCCAGTTAGATTACTCGGTTTGTTAATATTAAACCAACTTATTGGGTCAATTTTTAAAGACGAATTCATTAGTAGAAATAAAAATTGAAAATCTCCCGTAGTTTTTGAGCTACAATCAAAAAATACAATTTTCATCATTTTTTTGGCGTTACAGCTCATTTCATTTCTGAAAATATAAAACAATGCTGTAGAGGATTTTGATAGATTTTTTGGTGTAGATTACATTGGCGTGTTTAATTTTTTATATTAGCAATTGTTTGCGAATTATAATACAAACATGCATTTTTTTTACAGAAAGTCATAGTCATTTGTTTAACTTTATTTCCTCAACATTTACACTAAAATCTTGGGGTAATTTTCATAAACGATTTTTTGTAAATAAAAAGAATATAAACGTGGTTTTACCTTAGGCAGAGAAAGATATCTCTTTTAAATTATATCTTTTTGATGTAAAACCTTTTACACTCGTAACATATAAAGTTTACAGGTTGCGAAAACAAATAAAATAATCAGTTTTATTGTTATCTTCACCTAATGGAGAGCGGAAACTTGTATAAATTCCAAGTCACCGACAAATGCCTTGGATTCTTATGAAAATTAATTTATTCTTGGTTTCGGCGTACTTGGACGAAACAAGTCACCCTGTTCGAAGAAAATGCACTTTTTATTACTGGTAATACCTTTTACTATAAACTTTTTAACAATTTGTTTAAAATAAATATATTTGTGTGCGTACGTGCGCGCGTGCGTGCTTGCGCGTGCTCATGTGTGTGTGTGTGTGTATGCAGACGCGCGCGCCTTTGATTTTGATGAGCTTTGGAATGTGGGGGTATACCAAAAATTCATCGAGGATATAAACTTTTAAGAAAAATCCAAAACCCGAAGCGGAAGTTAGACATGTTGTTTTGGTCGAATTTTTTCCGAAACCAATTTTTTTAATTTTTAAACGGAATCCGATAAAACACTTTAAGGCGAATCCGGCGCTTTTATCCGAACATTGAATCTTTAAAATGGCGACCACTACGATTTTTCGAATATTTTCACTTTACCGCCTTATGATTTAAAACCAAGTTGACAGATCAGGTTGAAATATTTTATCGTAATAGCCTTATAGAGGCACAATGTTCCTGTGAACAAAAAATTTCGAAAACTTAAAAGCTATGCAGTGAAAAAAAAACAAAATTATGGAAACTTTCAATAAAATATTGCTCAAAAGTTGGAAATGCGACTTTTTTTAATTTTGTAAAATCGCCGAGCTGAGGATATGCTACAATTTGTTTCGTGTCCCAGTTCGCAAATTTTAAAAGCCTATTTACTTCAAAACGAGTTATCAGATCGGGATGAAATTTGATATTGGAAATGCCCTAAGTGTACAAAATGTTACAAGCTACTAGAATTTTTAGAACTACTAAAACTATGTAATGAAAAAAATATCAAATCTTTTACTTTTTTAAAAACATACTGCTCAAAAACTGGCAGTATATTTTTTTCTAAATTATATAAGCCAATAGAGCCAGAGATAATCTATAATTTAGTTCAGGTCCCAATCCACTACTTTGTCTGTGATGCCTTCTATGAATTTTTGTAAATATGGATATTCATGTAACTTTGTTAACAAACGGGGAATGATAAAAATTCTGTTTCAGGTAAATTGCTCACAAGTGATGAAATAAGAGTCACAATTTCATTTTTAGGTGCAACAATATTTAGGGGGCTTGTTTTCCACCCATCAAATTTTATGGCAGACAAACTTGTTCTTCCAGTTTTGGTTTTTTCAGGTCAAATTTTTTTCCAGAGAATTAAAAATCAATTAGAAAAAACCATGATAAATTTGGTTGTTCATTGCACGACGCGCAGCTTAGCTTATAGTACCCTTAGCTATGATGTTTATGTGAGATATATAAAAGTCGGTTTCCATTGTTTTTTGTGATTATTTTAGACAAGAGAATTCTTTATTACATCTCAGCGGGGTTTCTGGTAATCCCTGGTTAAAAGTTAAAACCCAGGAAGGTGTTAAACGCAGGTAAAATTAAAAAACCAAGTTTTGCATACTTAATTTAGAATAGGCGTTTTAACACTTTCTATCGAATCCATGTGGATACAGTCCGTACTTTTAAGCCGACTTACGCAAGTCATACAAAAATGTTCTGCAACTACCTTTTCAAAGCGGATAATGTAGTCGCCAACTATACTAAAACTGCTGTGTCCCCGAGAGTGATAGGGGTACAGCTAGATGCAATCGTAGTCATTATTGGCGCGTAAACAATATTTAAAAAAATGATAAATAACAATTTCTAAAGTATAGAGAGATTAACAAAAGTAACCTTAGTAACTACAATACAAGAACTTCTTATACAATAAAAAGTAACTTAATCAAAAATAATTATCGGATTGACAGATAAATCCGAGGATAATTGTAATCAAACAAATTTATCATATTTTAATTTAAATTTTTAATAAATTCTCTTTTTATGTTATTTGAAACAAACTAAACTTAAGAACAAATATTTCAATTTACATTTATAATTTTTCTAACATGTATTATTTAAATTAAAACTTCGTTACTATGAACGTATTTGCAAACACTTGTATGTTACTCTATTTCATATACATTACCTTATTGTAATGTGACACTTTTATTATTTAAATGTCCTTTAAGGTTTGTCTCATTTGAATATTAGATTCTTCACCTTTTCTTAATAAAATATTTATAATTGAATTATAATTATAAGATTCTATACTATACATATGTTTCACAATCGTATCAAACTTAGATACTTGTATTTTAATATTAACTGTAATAATTTAAAGTGGGACTACGTTAATTTTCATTGTTTAAACATTAAAATAAATCGCAACTTTACTTGCTGAACCCATGAAGTATAGTCGAGCCATGTTTATTAAACAAATCCTCCAAACTATCTGTTTTATGCGTTTTCTCATAAAAAATATCTTTCTATTAAGCTAAACTTTATAGATAAAAACGAGTGTACTCCTTACTATTCATTTTTCTTTAAAAATTGCACTTTTTATAAACAGACCAACGGTATGGTCATTATATCACAGTAATATAATTATGGTATTGGTATACTTACTTTTCACAATATTTGCAGGGTTGTAATTCGCAAGGGTTCACTTTATGACAAGGTAAATTGAAGCAAATTTAGTTATTTCTAAATTTATATTTCTATTGCGACTATTATTATAGACCATACACTTCTTTTTAGCTCGAAAATGTTAAGATTTAGAGCAGTGCTCAAATTTTTGTGTAATGTAACGTAACTTAATAACGGCAATATTAAAATCAATTCCGAATAACAGTCAATCTTAGTCTTATAAACAATTCGGGTCATTACTAAAATAGAATTATTAAACATATTTTTGTTAAAATTACCATTTTCTTAAAAAAAATGTTTTTTTTATTTTCCCACTTTTATATTGTTGGTTATAAAAAGATAACACTAGATTTCTATATATTTACTCATTGTGCAACAAAAACATGCAATGTAAGATTTTCTGATCATAAGCTGCATTTTATTAACGAAACCATTCAACAACACTAAGCGCCGCAACGCGATTTGTTTCGAAAAGTAAATAGTTAATATTAGCTAATATTTTACAAGGAAATATGACAATTATCACAACAATTCAACTCAAATATACTAACTCATAAACATTTTATTAACAAACATAACCTACTCAAAGAATTTTTATGCTGCTCTATGCCCGATTCGCATTAGTACAGTATTCCTTACTTTGAATTAAAAGGTACGCATTATATCAATTGCTATTAATCAGAAGAGGGGAGTTCCCTACTCTGTAAAGTAACCATATTTTATTTATTACAAGGAAGCAGTACAAAGAGTGGTCGTATTCAGTAGATAGTTTGTATAATGGAAAGCTTGGAGCCCCTCTATATTTTTCTTACGTTAAACGCAGTGAAATAAATGACCGATGAAAGATGGAGAATTTCTGTTTATGTCTCAAATTATAAATATGACGGTTAACATACTGCGCCTTATTAAAATCAGTGTATAGACATTAAACAAGCACAGACAAGGACATGACAGTCAGAAGCTTCCCATCGAAAACATTCAATTACAAAACTGACTATAATAAGATCAGTTGGAGACAAGTATGTGTCCTTTTTCCACTTGTACTTTATAACCGGCATCTTCTTCATCAAGTGCATTCGTCAACTGCTGGGACGAGTAGCATCGGTATCCGTATAACAACTGATCCGCCAAGACCCGTATTCAATATGTTGTCTTTAAATGGACTATCGGAAATCTCATGACTGGATTACTGGGATTTGTAAATAGATATCAGTACTAATATTATACAGAATTGTATCAGTAACTAACCAATCTGTAAAATCTTTGTAAATGTGTTACGTGAAACTGGTAAACATTGTTCGTTCTCACATAATTACACTATTTTTCTTCGTGCATTTTACTATTATGTGAAAAAAGTATAAAGTATAGTTTAGCTCCGTATGCTACATTAAGTAAGTTGGAAGTTTACAACTAAAGCTTACTAAATTCAGTACCTTAACAACAAAATTTTTAATGTATTTACAACTAGCCACAGAAATGTACCTCCAGAAGGTCATGGGATAAATTAATCAAATTACATTAATAACATTATGTAATGAAGTGGATTTATTTTCTTTTCCATAATTTAAAGTGACGCGATATAATAAATGATTCATTAAATAAATAATTAAATAATTAGTGAAGAGGCTAAAGTTACATTAAATATGTTATATCATTATAAGACACGTGAATTCTTATTTTGCCCCAATTTTATCGCAGGAACCATTTACAGAACACATAGCACTTCTCAGATATTTTCAATTCAGTGCAACGAATTGAAACGTTACTTTAATACGCGATACCTTCCTCCGAGCTGTACTTCGTACACCGGCAAAACGCAAAAATTTCTATTTTCCTTTAAAATATACACGAGAAAATGAACATCTTTAACACAATTATTATTTTTATTATGTTATCAGAATAAATGTAAAGTTTATTATTTATTACTGAATTTTATATTTTTTGGTTTGGTATGCGATGCATAGCAAATCACACTAATAATAAAATTCTTCAGGTATCCACAAATAATTAATTTTGTAATTTATTAGGATGAAAATAGAACATATCTATCGATTAAATCTTATAAAGCTAATTCTATCGGCTGTTCTGTTTGATTTAAATCACAACTTGAACACAAGAAGTGCTGGCCATGAGTAGCATAAAATTTCGGCTTAACTGTACTATAGCAGCTCGAAGAGTGAGCGGTAAGACGATGGCAGTGGCCGAACCGGTCTGCGGTGCCGATCGTTGATATCACTCGACCGCGCTTGGGATACATCATCGATTCATTGATTAGATATTAGTATAGGCATCGCACTGTTTAGGCTTAAATCCTGTTGAATTATAAGTAAATCCCAATTAAAAGGTTGAATAATGGCATGCTTAGTATAAAGACTAGCAATGTAATTTTTTACTTTCCCATACCTTCGGTATAGCGATGTATTGATTTCATGAACATTTTCGAAATCTAGATTTTAACAGAAATACACGTTTCGGGACTCAAGGAACCCAAAAAAGTGGTTTTAAAAAAGTGTCTGTCTGTATGTGGGTGTGTGGTTGGCTGTGTGACGCCTCTACAGGCAAAAGTACTGGAACGATTTTAATGAAATTGTAAATTCAAAACCGGAAACGGAAGTTAGACATGTTTTTTGGTAGCGTTTTTATTCAAAATTAATTTTGGAAATTTGAGCACGGCATCTGAGAGAAGAACATAAGACAAATCGAAAACTTTTGTACCAAACTCACTAGCATTAAAATGGCGACCACTACAACTTTTTGAAAATCTTGAATTACAGCCCACTTACTCAAACAGTAGTCGTCTGACCGGCCGGCATTAGTTACAACCTGTTTGAGAGCCCTGTGTGGGTGGTAAATGATGAAACAAAATTAATTTCAAAAATCTGATAACGATCGCAATGGCGCTTCTTCAAAATTTTGAAAATTATCAAAAAAATATTATTTAAAAACGGCCTACACGATTTTTTTTAAACTTTGTAAACTGTTAGAACGAAAGATTGGCTACAATTTGATTTGTTTCTGAAAGCTATGATTTCACTGTAGCGTTTTCTATAGATTTGGATGGATGGAATGGAGGGTCGCCTATATAGCTTGCTTTCTTAGAAATCTAACAATCGGTGAAATGTTCAACGTTATAATTATAAAATTTACACTTTTGCCAAAATGGTAAGTATTATTATCTAGTATGGGAAAGTCCACTCGAAGTCCACACTTCAGCTTCTTTTCGCTTCTTCTCCCATTCGTAAATATTGATAAAACAAATAATTGTTTCACTGCAAAGTAGTATAGGTAAATAAATATAATAAAATTAAAAAACCAAGGACTTGAACTAATTATTCTCTAATACTTGAATTAAAATCCCGGAAAAAATAAGCTCACAAGCGTATCCCGGTTTACAATAGATTTACTCCAGCGTGATATTTCTATTACTCCTTTCTGCACCCCAACACCACCTCCACCCACCCCGAGTATATTGATTTGGGAGTTATCAGATTTCCACTTAAAACATTTTATTATGAAAGCACCTTTCCAGGTTTCCTTTTCGTTGATGATTTAACTTAATAGAGCAGTGGCAAACGTTACCGAAAAAGTGCGTTTTTAAATAAAATAAATAAATCAATATTAATGGATATAACGTAATTTGAGATTAGGGAATCAAAAATAGGATTGTGCGCTGGGGTAACGCTAGTTATTTATTATTATAATAAACCGTTATTACTTTAATGCAGTTTGTATAAGTACCTACAGAAGAGTGAATGTCAAAAATCGCCTCGATACGAATGCGTCCGTGTAGTCATAGGATAAAACTCAGTACAGTTGGTATCGACAAATCACCTAAAATTTGTATTTACGTCCCCGCCAGGATAAGCAATAAGATCAAGGTGAACCACTGTTGGTTTATGATTTTGATGTATATTAATTGTGATTGTGTAGTGTAATATAATAATTATTTGTTATAGACAAATCGGCGCCTGTACCAAGTTGAAGTGAGGAAAGGGTGGTTTTTGATTAGCCAATTAACTGGTTGCACGGTGATTTGTATTTCCTGCATGTGCTTTAACGGCTGGTACCGAAAGTTCAGCAAGTTTTTAAACATTTGACACCTGTAGGTACTAACGACGCTAAGAGCTAAACATCAAGTCAAGACCATCGACGTTAAAGCGATTGTGTAGTAAGTGAAAATAGTTTAAAATGTTTGTACAAATGTACAGTAGTTGCTTATTTTTCTGCTGATTGCTCAATTATATTTATGATAAAAAATAAATATGTATAACAGAATCCATATTACTAGTTGCTAATAGTAATATTAGTATTTAACATGGTCGTAATCGTATATGTCTCCATTAGATACAAACATAGTCAAAACAACTCAGGTAGTTAACAATAATTAACTATTTAAGAAAATAGCGATTTGTACGAACTCACAGTTCCATATATATAATGTTTTTCGAGCGTTGAACTAACAAAATGTGTAAAGCACAGAAAACTGTTAGAAACAATATTAAAATTTGTACTTAATAATTTGCAAAATCAAGTATTTTTAAGCGGGAACTTTTTATGCAAAACTAGCAGATATATCTAGCGTTGCCTAGTTTCATTCAATTCCCGAAATATTTAAGCCCCCTCTTCGTTTAATTCCTGCCACGGTTTAAAATACAATGCAAAAACACAGTTTTTAGGTCGCTGTTTTGTTTTAATTTCTTTTCGAATAATTCAACACAAAAAATTCGGGTTTTATAAAAGTTTTTCGTTGATTTTAGACCAAACATATGAGCAATCAAAATTTTAAAATTTCTAGCATATCTGAAAGTGGGTTAAAATTCCCCGACAAACAAACACAAACACATACTATACGTATAGGTTCTCTGATAATGCTTAAATTAAAATTAGGTGTGTATTTTATAATTTTAGAAATAAGATGCAAACTTATCTTCTCCAGTCACAACAAAATATTTTAATAGCTACTTTAAGATCTAGTCCTCTTCAAAGAACTCCAAATTTATTTGAAGTAATGCAAACCGAGAAGAGGTTATCTAGTCGTAAACAAAATAGGCACATCCTATTTCATGACTGATTAAGAAACATAAGTTAACTAGTAAAATAACACCTAAAAATTTTATGAGCGGGTCCGACAAACCTGTATATGTTGTCGTATTATTGCCAGTTTTCGACCGAAATGATGTGATAAGGTAGCCCATTTTATAACCCTTTTATTGCTATATGTAAATATTATTGCTCCCCGCCAATTTTGAATGCCATGATTTACGACAAATATTGTTGTAGATGTATGCAGTTGTGTGACAAAACTATTATATTATATTTTATAGTAAACTTTATTATTCAATACTGGAAAGGTACGCACACGGACACAACGGATAATTGGAAAAATAAAATCACTTGTTAGGAACAAAATGCGAGAATACTCCCATATACAATGCCTTGTTAAGTTTTGTTATGGCAGATGTGCGTACTTAAGAGTAGTAAGTTACGCGGTGTTCCGAGTGAAACACGATACTTCGCTACCAGTTGTGTATAGTTATATCAAACTTACCCTAAAACTTATCATTTTGTTCCAAAATATCAAAATGTGGCTAATGAAAAATTCCCGACTCCGATTATGTTATAATAGGTATACGTATTTCTATATTTAAAAATATTTTTACTTGAGTAGTGTTTGTCCGTTACCATGCGAGCAGAATATTTTTACATTACTTTATGTCATTGCCAATGGTTGGAGTTTTTATTGGAAATATAGTAAACTTCTTTTTAAGCTTTACAACGTGAGTAATAGCTCCGCCAGGCATACAAACTAAATTTAAAACTATTAACTGTAAAAAAGCATTACAAATAATTTACAGACAAACGAGACGTAGATGGAGAGAAAAAGATGATAAACAGAAATGCGAATAACGGTAAGAAAGAGGAAAAAAGAGAAAGAGCTAATTGTAGTTATTTAAAAATACCAGACTCCATTTTTAATGAAAAATGTATGAATACTGTAGATACTAAATTGCTCTTTGAGCTAATTATTTAATTTCCAGAACTGCTTTAATTCCCAACGGATAAATAACATTTACCATGGTCTTTTTAGATATTTATTGCATATGTGAATAAACTACTAATATATATAAATGTTTACGTTGAAAATATAAAAAATAATTTTCATACAAGATTACAGATTGTATATATTATATGCAATGTACTTGTAAGTAAATAAAACGATGGCAGTTCACGGGGTTGGGGAGCGTAAAATATCAGAATTCGAAAAGGGGTCTCGAGAACTGTAAGTTTAAGAATCGGTGGCCTAAGGAAGCACAATGTCAATATGCTTGAAAATTATTGAAAAGATGCAAACTGTGAATTGACATAATTTTCAAGTTTTTGGAGGTGTCTATAAAACTATTGGTCAAATACTGGCCACCGAATGCTTTTAATTCTGTAGGCACAATGGATAAGCCACAATTTTAATCATGTTCTAATATGCTAATATCTATGTGAAGAAAAGAAAATCCCGGCCCGGCCCACCGATCGGGCCTCGCACGGCCAGCAGGGCTTATCCAACCTGGCAGAGCTAAAGACACCCGACGTAACTAAAATGTCACATGTTACAGACAAATTTACGAAAGTACCTACTTATACAGACGAAAACAGTTCACTCAATAAATATTTACGCCACAGGCAGAGTAAGCGAGAGCAGAGACATTCGAAATCTGAGTTGACGTGCCAAATATGGTACAAATTTATGGGGCTAAATTTATGTAATCATAAAACGGGCCGGTCCGGGCCAGTCCTTTGTTAAATTTGTTAAGCCGGGCCGGGCCTTAAAGCATGTATCTATAACGTATAGGCAAAGCCGGGCTAGCCCATCTTCAGAATTTGTCGGACTGGGCCTGAAAACTTCTCCATTTGCCCACCCCTAATGTAAAATAAATTTATGAAAAATCATACCCACTTTTAATTAACTAAAGGCAATAAAACATTTCTGTTTGAAGTATATTGCTTACGACTGATAGTAGAATAAGATTCATAACCTAACTGTTCAGTACAGCAATATTTAGGGGAGGAGTCGAATTTTCTCTATGGTCTATAGTTTTCTTTGGTCTTTTTTTCAAAGAGTTTAAAAAAACGACTTTATCCCATACAAAAATTTGATTAATACGGTATGTAGGTGAACGTGACCGAGGCTATGATATAATGGTCACTGTCGGCGGGTTAAACGTTGATACAAAAATAATTTTGAAAACGTATTAAGCAACAATTTCTTAAGTATAACTATAGTCTAGGCGAAGTGCTTCACTCATTTTCGACATAATTTGTGGTTGTGCCTATGTCTCAAAGAAAAGTATTTATATACCAAAAATTTAAAGAGGTGGGCAATAATCGTCAGGTAGACGATCCCCTGCAGAGTAGTAGATTATTTATTGCACGCATCGCATTGTAGCTTTAAAAATGTTATTGTTTAACTACTGAAGCTACTGAAAGTAATTATACAGAGCCATCGAACAAGAACTCCAGAACTTCTAAAATTCATTTATTATAACAAAAATGAGCGAAACACTTCGCCTATACTTATAAAATAACATTGTTTTATATTTTCCAACACTTTCGATTTACACCTGCCTAGACACGGCTAGTTAAAGTAAATAATTCTTATAAGTTGTACTATCTTAAAGCGGTTGAAGAAAGACCGACCGCTGCGCTGCAAGCATAAGGTTGGGTAAAATATTCGGACTGAAATCTACGGAAGTGCGGAAATCTATATTTGAAAATATATTAATAACTCGAGAAGTATTATTTTTAGCAAGAAATTACTTTTATTAATTTGTATTTAGAATTTAAAAACCTTTCTGATTTTAAAGCCAAAATGCCACGTTTCCAATTTAAAAAAAGTTAGTTTTTACCGTGGCCGCCATATTAAAATTGGAAACTCAAGTTTTTTTCTTAAATACAATCTAGAAGAATTTGCCCTACAACTTTACTTTTGGGTATGCGAGTCTATCTATTAAAATAAAAAAGTTAACCTACACTAAACATTAAACGACTAGTACAAGAATACAACTGCTGTAGAAAGTATGTGAAATTCTTCTAAGGACAAAAAGATTATTAAGGGGCAAAAAATTGGATTTTCTGATTTTTTTGTAAAAAGATTCTCCTAGAGCAAACAAAAGAAGAAATCAATTTTTTAAATTTGTAGCGAAAATTTTTTTTGGGGGGGGGGGGGGGAACAGTAGTCCCCCTAAATATTAAAGTATCAAAAAAATATTATGATATTCGGATTTTGCTATTAATGGTGAGCTCTTTCACATTAACAGAAATATTTCATTGCCCCCCGTTAAATAAATAAAAGGGTACCAATTTTCAATTTTCAAAAATTCATAGAGGGCGTCACAGTGAAATTATAGCATTGCGCAAAAAAAAATTGTAGAAGATTCCCAGCTCTATCAGCTTAAAAAGTTTAAACAAAAACGTGTGGGCAGTTTTTGAGAAATATTTTTTTGAAAAATTCAAAAAGTTTGGAGTGATGTCATTGCTATCGTTTTTATATTTTCAAAATTAATTATATTTCATGGTATAGTACCCTTGAAGGGCTACCAAACTATATGTAGTTGATTCCAATCAGATAACTGGTTTTTGAGTAAATGGGCGTTAAAGTCGAAATGTTCAAAACTTCGTAGCGGCCGCCATTTTAAAGCTAGAGGGTTCGGTAAAATTTGATTTGTCCTAAGGCCTTCTTTAATCTCCACTATTAAAATTTCCAAAATTCAGTTTCTGAACAAAATGCTACCAAAAGAACATGTTTAACTTCCGCTTCCGGTTTCGGTTTTTTTTAAAAGCTTATTTTGTCGGTGAATTTTTGATATACCCCCTCATTCCAAAGCACATCAAAATCGGTCCAGCCGTTCCGGAGATATGGAGCGTAACACACCCACCCACAGACCCACCCACCCACAGACAGACATTTTTTAAAAATTACTTTTTTGGGGTCCATGGACCCCCCCCCCCCCCCCGACTATTTCCGTTAAAATCTCAACTTTGAAATTTTGCATGAAATCAATACTTCCCTATACTGAAAGTATAGGAAAGTAAAAATTGAAAGAATAACCAAGCTTACTATATTTAATAACAGACAATGTCTCAAAGTTTATGTTTATAATTTAGTAAGTCTTGATATTTGCACCATTTGTTGCTTTGACGACATTCAAGCGACTGCAAGACTGCACGATATACAGGGTGTATTAAAACGTGCGGCTAATAATTACCGCACGCAATTCTACGTTGAAAACCAAGCAAAAAACTTTAACACCAATTTGGTCTTAGACGAAGAGTCTTTAAATTATAAGCACTTAAAGGTTTTTTTAATTTGGCAACGCTGTACAATTTAAAGCTAAGAGACATGCATTTAGTTACCCTTGATCGTATATGTTTGTGATTCTGCAATTAAATCAAGTATGTGTTTTTTATTATTACATTTTAAAAATAAACCCTGCTTATAATGCATAGTTGCAACGTCTTCCAAAACTATAAATCGCGAAGATTTTGCATTCTTAAATATTATATTATAAGTAAACTAATTACCAAAATGTTATAATTTATATTTGATTACTTATTTTAATTGTTGAATTATGTGTTGTTGATACTATTTAAATCTATTTCTCAACCATAGTCGAAAAAAATTTCAAAGTTTGAGCATTAATAACTCCTTAATCAAAGAGTTAACACTAAAATTGTATTCGAGTTTTTTGCTTGTTTTTCTACGTAGAATTGCGTGGTGTAATTATTAGCCGCATGTTTTAATACATTTAATGTATATAAGCTTTGCTTCTCAAAATATTTCAGTTTAGGCTTGACTTATTTTGTGTAAACACTTCAAAATGCCGTTAATAAGTGCGCCAATAAACGAGAAACTACAAAATAGTGTATTTATTGACCTCGGAATGGCTCGACAAGACAAACAGATCAACCATTGCTCAGTTCTTTACAAGTGCTTTTCGCTGGGCACTTTGTTTTTTTTTTTGATAAAAGTCTCTACACCATTAGTGAAAAAAAGCTGAAAATCCATTAAAAGTTCATTAAAAAGAACTAAAACTTGTTAAAAAAAGTGATCAAACAATATTTCCGATTGTTTCGCGCTACCAATTACAAGGTCTATAGGGATGAAAAGGCAAAACTCTAATAGACCCAATCAAAATTCATTAAAGACAAATGCAGTTCAGTTTTTGTCTACAAACAAATCATATGTTAGTGTTGTCCATGTATTTTAGTCCATGTGTGCGGAATATACTGTACCTTACAGGCGCAATACCTATGTGAAGGTAAGTGTTGTATTTATTTTATTTCTACACTATATTACCACCCACAAGTGTTCAGGATGACTTGTTTATGCATCTCACTATAGATGCTGCCAATTTCCAGTTAACTAGGGATGTTATCTAATGTTTTAGAAATCACCCCAGTCGCTGATATTATTACAGATAAGGCAATAGTAGTATTGTAATTTATATTAGGAATGCGAAATTGGTTTCCTCGTTTACCTATGCGATATTTCTCTTATGAGTAGATAGTTCCTTTGTCTGTAATGATACATCTTGTCCCAGTTTATCTGAGCTAAACTGTTCCATTACTTTGGTTGAGTTGTGTATACATACTGATTTTAAGTTTATATTTTATTGTTAATTTATGGAAGACTTATGCCCCGTTGCCATGTCCGCCAGTATAGTCGGTTTGGGTTATAGTTTGGCATCCGGATATTGCATGGCTGATGTTTTCGAATGCGCTTCTAAATCGTCTGCCTGAGCACCGATTTTAATTATACAGGCTGAGTCAAGCTATGCGCCTTTTTTTTAGTGAGTTTATTATTAGGAATATATTAAAAGTTTTTGGTGTGCATATGTTTCGAAGGGTGCTCTACAACCTGGCGCAGTCAGTTTATTGATTGGACGTCAAATATCAAAATAGCAATTTTCAATTGTTTATTTTTAAATGGAACGGTACGACTTTCTTTGGCTTAAACGATGCTGTATGATGTTTACAATATGATCCTTATTGAATTTTTTCCCAATTTTTACGATTCAGCCGAAAAATGAGCATTTATTATGTTAGTCTAGTAGCCCGAGACCTACGGATTTTGATGTATTTGCACAAAACGATTTAATGGTTGTCCGTATGCATAGTGAAATCATTATTTTAATAAACATAAAAAACAGAAACTCAGGTATTTAGATTGCATTAAATAATAGTTACTTCAATATTAGGATAACATCGAATGAAAACTATAGGATTATAAACTAAACAAAATTTAAATAAAAAACTAATTAGTTTTTTATCTTACAAGAAACTCGAAGAAGTGGAAATGTTTACTTACAAGCATCATTACTTTTCATCAAAAGTTTACTTATTTTACGCAAAAACATGGTGACGCGTGCATAAGTACCGGCCTACTAGACTAATATAATGAATGCATATTTTACGGCTGAATCGTAAAAATTATGAAAAATTCGGTAAGGATCATATTGTAAACATCATACAGCATTGTTTAAGCCAAAAAAAGTCGTACCATTCCATTTAAAAATAAACAGTTGAAAATCGCTATTTTGACATTTGACGTCCAATCAAAAAACTGACTGCGCCAGGTTGTAGAGCACCCTTCGAAACATATGCACACCAAAAATTTTTAATATATTCCTAATAATAAACTCACTAAAAAAAAGGCGTATAGCTTGACTCAGCCTGTATACTTCTTGTAGTGTTTACTATTTATGAACTGATCTTATATCATTCACATAAAGCCTTTATTTCAGGAAACAGTTCGCTATTGAACAATCATGCGTAAATTGGTTAATTGGTTATTCAACATGCGTGCAATATTGAAGTAGGTGTAGAGCACCACATCCCTTATTTCATGAAGTAGCGTCTAGTTTTTTAATATCTAGTATTTCGTAATTGCCAACAATGTTTAGCCGGGTAGGATAACCGCGCTTGCGCCGATCTTCTATTCGACATGCGTAAAATACGAATAACACGCACGCATGCGCATTTCCGCCAAAATCTCGAATTCCGAAATTTTGATGAATACAATACTTCCTCCAGCTATACTCTGAATAGCGGGGAAGGTCATACATTCCAAAAATGACAAGGATTATATTGCAAGTATTCAATATCACTGATTTTTGTATAATGTGCGTAGGTGCTGCATGGTATGCTTAGTTATTTCAACTTTTGTCGCAGCGATATTGGTCCCACTCAGGTTGAGACAGATTATGATCCAGACATAGCATATCCCTGTTTGATTCCACATCTCTTTTATTTCCTAAGCCAATTGTATATATTTATGGATATTCTTTGGCCATTTCTTTTCTAGGTTTCCACTAAGCGTTACTGCTAGTATTAATTTTAGGATAGATATTACATTTTCCAGAAAAAAATTGCATTAAATTTAATAAAATTGTTTACAAAATTAGATGTCTAAATTTATTATCTAGTGTTTAACTTTAACTTTTATACTGACTAAATGGCTAACTATTCTAAGAATTGGTAGTGCCTGAAGTTCCAGATTTTTAAGTATCTTAGGTACACTTCCTATACCGGCGAGGAACGTAACAAAAGTGATGACATCGAATGGCACCCATGTATTATCATTGTCGAGGTTTAACTCTAACACCGAAATAATGTATTTCAGAGAACAAAGCAAATATAATGTGTCAAATTCCTCTTAAAAAATAATGAATCAACAACTCAGGTCAAAAAAAATTATTACAACACCGGCACAAAAATGCGCCCGAAAAACCTATAATTATAGGTATCGGATCTGTATATTGAATAAAGAGCCCCCTTAGGCTGTAAAGAAAACAAGAGAGGGGCTAATTCTAGTGCTCCAAAGAGGTAATAAATCAGTTCTTTTGCAGGAATCCACATACGTGCTTCCTGGCTGCCAGTAAACTTTGAATTATGAACTATAATAACGTTGCAGTTCTATAGTATACCTACATATCCTTTGCGAATTATCCATTTTTATAGAATATAGAAGCTGGCACAAAAAAGACTTCACCTTTAAGTTAACCTTCAGGCTTAAAAAGATATAATAAATACGACTGCCCTATTTTATTAGCCACAAATTAACTGAACACAATTAATTATCAACGAAGATAAATACATACCTTTTGACGAAGAAAATTCCGAAGGAACATACTTAGCTATAAATTATTTAAAATTGATTGTGTGGCAAAAGGAAATTTATACACAGACTCGTGGACACAATCCTTAACCGTATACTGTTGACAGCGTATAATTTGAAACGAACAACTAATTTTTCTATCAAGGGTCAGCTGTGGTTGCCATGTGTATTTCTAGTGATCATTAAAAATTCTCTAGAACAAAGGAGAAAAATGTTGCACCCCTTCTATTATTTAAACTTATTTACTACATTAGTTCTGAAATCAGCGTTTTCGTAAAAGCGCTTGTTTGAGTAATTAAAAGGTTAATTTAGCTACATGTGTCATTATGCGACAGATAATATTGCAATGCGTATATTCACATGTACATCTTTGACTTGCTACCACTAATAACAAATACTGAAGAAGAATAGGTGCCACGGGATATGCGAGCATAGTTTAAACAGCAATAAAAAAATAGTACAAACGTTTTCACTAAAACAGAAGTGGCCATGTTTCTATGCACACATACTTGCACAAAACTTACCAAATTTCAAAGCCAATTAAACCCCAAAAATCTTATTCGCTTAAGGCGCACCCCAACGCATTCTCCCTTTTACCATCTCTTTGTCTGTCTTTCACCATTGTACTTTATTCTTTGGAAATAGTGTTGATTGAACCAGCTCCAACACTATCAGTATTAGTATGTAATGTAGTAATATTTAGTTAATATAATATGATCAATAAATGTAATTTCTCTAGTTCAAGTTTTAAACAAAAAAGAAGCGAATCACTTCTACCGAAAATCATCCGTACTTTTACCCAATTTAGACCATAATATTCTAGTCTACCTAGTTACGCATGTTGTGACGCATTGTTTTCACTGTACAGCTGTACTTATACAACTAAAGCATGGAAATACATAACTTGTCTAGTTTGCACTGAAAATTGTTTCCTGGGTTTGGGATTGTTTCATACAATGTACAACTATTCTCCGAGGTGACATTACACTGACAGTTTTTTGATTAATATCAGTGCTGTATTATGTTAGCTGTGCATTCATTTACATGATACACAATATTGCATTTTTTGATTTAACATTGTGAACATTTTCCATTATGAATCAGCAAAAAGTTAGACCTTATATATTTTTGTATGAAACACGCTCACCATTCAATTTTCAGTGCGTACTAGATATATTATTTATTGCTATTTTGTGGTTTTAATACTATACTTATGAGAAGCAAAGACCGGACTTTTAGTCGCAAAAACGCAAAAAATTTCGTTAAAATTCAATAAGTAAACAAAAACCATGGGCGTACTCAAATCCATTAAGTAATGCGTGAAATATATTGGACAAGACACTAATTTTTTGGATAAAAATTTAGAAAAAGTTTTGGTTGTGTGCTGCAACTCTGAAGGTTCTTATTCAAAGGTGGTTTTGCGTCCTTTATTAATGTTGTAGTCCAAACTTTTTTTCGTAGAACTTTCTCGTTGTATTAATGAATTTACACGTTCTATTTTCATTAATACGTGGTTGCTATTTTACATTTAAATTTAAAAAAAGTACTTTTGCAGTTTCATAAAATCGTTTCGTGAGGTACTTTTGAAACTCATGACCATGCATATTCTACGCTTATGACTCTGTTTTTTTTTTTATTTTACTACAACACAAACATCACTTCCAGTTGACTAAATAAATAATACCTACCTGCACTAGCTAGATTAAGATTAGATAATTTGTTTAAAATTACAGGTATGCGCCAGCTATACATTTAAAGGAATTATGGCAAAAGTTATTAATAACTGATTGCCTCATAATTTAAATACTGACTAAATACTAGACTGTAATCCAAGACTATACGTTATTACACACAGAAATACCCCAAAAAACGATGATTAATTTCCATGGAAAGATATAGTTTGGTATAGAGAACACAGAATATAAAGTTATGCAGATATGGGTATAGGTACAACGAATAGAGATGCAGCCTCCTTAAATATTATTACGTATAAAAAATTCTTTAATAGTAATTCCATTGCCACCACCAACCTTATTGTGGATGTTATATTTTCTTTATTTATTAATAGTTATTTATGTTACTAGTGGGATAAGGCGTTATTATAACACGAGATAGAAAGTTAAAAAAACCGAGTCGTGTGATTAAACAAGTGCCATAATAATGCGTTATCCTATGTGTGACATACAAAATTTTATCTACGACTGCTCAAAATTTTTTTTAAATCGAATTTTTTTGCTTGAAATGATATTTGACATTTCGCATTAATTTATTTGTAAATGTCAAGTTACTTTTAAAATACTTTTGGTTTAAAATCAAAGGAACGAGATAGATTCGATTTGTTCAATACTATGGCAACCAGTCAGTTTTCCTATAAATAAAGCTTCAATTTTGTTTATGTAAATAAAATGAGTTAGGTAATGAATCAATTATCTCACTAGTGAAATAATGAACTTCGTTACCTATCGCAAATAAATGACATAATAAGTCATTATCCAAGCAATCGTAGATGAACAAGTAAACTAAATTTCAATTGTTTTAAAAAATCCATAGAAAATGAGGGCATTGATTATTAACGGATATTAATGTAATAAATTAAATTGAGGTAACAGTTCAGCATCTAGCAAGCTCTCCTATAGCTAACAAAATTTAATATTTTGAATTTCGACACCCAACGCCCTAAAGGCAAAAGGGGGATGGCTAAAAAAGAAGAAGAAGAAAATATTCTTAACTTCGAACAAATCTGACAGTTTTTAAGGTTTTAAAAATACTTTCATATCATAAAATTTTGTTTGTTTACTTTCGAAGCCATACTATGCTACAAAGATATTTATCGATCTGCATCTTGTGGTGGTCAAGTATGGGAAATAAGCGCAATTTTGAGATTTTGATGACAATAAATGTTTTGGACCTCGGCAACTTAAAAATAGGAGTTTTCAAAAATGTCTCTCTGTAGGTGGGTGGGTGGGTATGTATATATGTATGTGGTGAGCCTCATAACCCCCCGAACTGAATGACCTAATTTGATGAGCTGCGAAATGTGCGGGGGTAGAGGGTATGCATATATCAAAAATCCATGGAAATTTTCAAAACAAAACTGGGCCCAATATACGCTAATTTCTCTGTGGCTCCTCCTATGAATTTTTGAAAAGCTAAAACTCGTACCCCTCTATTTATTACATGGGGAACGATAAAACATTTGTGTTTTAGCTGAATTGTGCATAGGTGATAATTTACAACTTAATTTTTTGGTGCAGCAACATGTACGAGAGTTAATTTCTACAACAATATCTAAAGTATAGAAATGTCCTTGGGAAATGTTTCGTTATATAGCATGATATAACAATTATTATTTTTGGGAAGATTAACCTTCTTTTCCATACTTTATTCTCAGCGTTCAAACAGTACTGTGCTTATTCAGAAATCTCAAAATAGATTCAGTCACCGTAATAATACTCACGAAAAACTTGGTAGCTGTGGTTATCGCTCAGTTTACCTGATGAGAGATTAAACCAAAATGAAAGCATTGTGGAATTACTTCTAATGAAGTATTGAATTCCTAGGTATTTCATACTTCTATCTCAAGAGTTAAATCAAATCTCCAACATTTTTGAAAAATCTAAAAAACGGGGTCGGGTGCAAATAGGAGGTGGCACGAAATTTACCGATCCTTGTGTGTGTTTGTGGTATTACCGACTACACACACTTTTATGAAGTTACACTATTATTGATGGATCTAACTGCTTCCTTACAAATATCTAAGCAAAGAAGATAATGCACTTTGTTATTAATACATTTACGGGAACGATAAGAAGATACCGCGGGGATTCAAAGAATTTAACAGTTAGAAATTAGTGCAATAAGAGTTAAAGATAACAAGACTGGTTAAAGCAATAAATGAAATAGTAAAACCATTCAAGTCAACTTTATTCTAATGTCTTCATTTTTATGCATCCTACTGTAACTATATTACCTTCAGAGAGAAGTTATGCAAAGACACTCGATATCAATAACAGGCACAACCCACGAGAGACCCAGGTAACCTCTAAAACAATGGGATCGTAACTCATCCTTTTATTGGCATGAATACGATGCCATAATAATTTTATTTCTCATCATCACTTTTGCACAGCAAAAACAAACTTGTTTCAGCTATTATATGAATATTCATATTCATGTACTGGTAGTAAGTGAAGCTATCACAAACTGGTAATGATTACATTCATTCGCGTATCTCGAGGCAAATCGTTGCTTTATTAAAAAATTCCCGCAGCGTATCAAATTTTCGTCACGCTGTTTAAGATGATATTAAATATGTTTAATTAACACATACTTAGTGTTGTGCTATGTAATCCAAAATGAATTTGTTTCTCTCTTAACGATCATGAATAAAATTATACAGTTACAACATTGAACAAATTTGAATTGGTTACCTTTTCCTAATAAGAGCAAATTAATATTTTGTGTGGTTATTTATTTTATTAGTTATTACGATATAAACACTAAACAACTCTAAAGTTTTATTTTTTTACATTTACTAGACGGTAGTTTCTATTAAATTGTGTAATGGTCGTTGTTGTTAACTCGTAGGAAAACATACTAGCATTAAACTAAGAAATATGTTTAATAATTAAGTATTAGCTATACTTTGCTGAAGTTCATATTGATGTACGAATAATTATGCAACAAGTTTTAGAAACGGCATTTTAGTCACGAGTTTTATTAGGCACGAGCGGAGCGAGTGTTTATTAAAACGAGTGTCTAGAGAAGTTTATAAAACGAATTGCATACTATACTTTTTCTACGACCATCACAAAAATACTAAAATTTGGAAATTATTTTATTATCTTAAGCAATATTAATTATTTTGACGGATTGATGACAAGTGACGACTAACTTGATTTTCAGTTGATTTTCAATTGATTTTTGCGATTAAAAAACTAGAGCTAACTTCAGCCCGTGACTAAAGCGCACAAAGTCACGGCTTGTCGAGGTGTGCTTAAAAGGTCACTTAGCGTCATGGAAACATATGCGATAAATGGCATTTTAAACACGGAAGTAGAAAATAATATATTATACACCAAGGTAGAAAAGTCTACTATTATAGCCTGAGGGCTAAGGTTAGATGTAAGGCCCGAGGGTTATAAGACTTTTCTACCGAGGCGTATATACTTTTTTTTTCACTACTAGTGATATAAACCCTTACAATTGTCGAAAAATGACTATTTTAACTTAAATCCCTGTTTGTTTCAAATTATAAAACAAATGACAGTTTTGAAGTTAACGCCTATATTTATAATAGTAAGCACTTAACCTAAAATACAGAAAGTTATGTATCGATAGAAAGATTAAATCTACGTATTATTCACCTTGTTAAATCATCATTGGTCTTCAAAAACATTGTTTTTAAGATCTGGTTTCATCTAAAATACTGAAATTATTAACAATTTTCTCTTTTTTACTTTGTGTGGTTGTATTATAGGCGAAATTGATATTGACAGAGTTGTCATTTATTACGGCGCGAAAAATGTATATTCAAATACATCAAAGATTTAAAAATTACATTAATTTATTTAAACAACTATTTTATGCATAAAATACCATTAAATAGAATCTCTCCATTATATTAAATCGTGCTATAGAAACGTTCTCTTTAAAACTGTCACAGGATTATCAAAAAATATAAATTTGTTCATTATTTACCAGTGGTTAATAATGAAAAATTAGTTACCTGTCAGTGAGCAAAGGTAGAGAAATTGAATTTCACAGCATTCTATTATGTGTCAAAAAGCTACACTATATTACTAGTAGTGAAAAAAATACTTTGTTCCTTCAACAATATTTATTTATTTAATATACGCGTATTTCGACATGTTTACGTGGCATTTTCAAAGGTAACATTCAAACGTACACTTTTTACTTACTTTTACCTAAAGCTTACATCACAGATAAGGTTAACACTAACTAACCTTATCTGTGCTTACATGTAATTTTGAAAGGCAAGATTGAAAAGTAAACTTCTTATTTTTTAATCTTACCTTTGAAAATGACGTGTAAACATGTCAAAACACGAAGAAGGTTAAAATAATTAAATATTGTTGAAATAACAAATTACTCCATTCACACATCAATAAATATGTACTTATATACAGAAAGTGTATATGGTAAAAAGAGATGTAAAATCATAAACAGAACATCCGAACTAAAAAATAAAACATAAAGGTAAAAGAAGAACTGTATTCTCTAATAAAACACTCCACAGCAATATTAATTAACCAATCTTGAAAACCAAAAAAAAGTACAGTAAAAATTATAGTGTATACAAAAATTTAAAAAGTCGGTAAATCAATAGTCGAATATGACTCAAAGCAGTATGAGTACTGCGTAATGTCTGCCGGTTGCTATAAGGACGGTATAACTTCAGTTTCTTGTGCTTCAATGTCAATGAATTATTTATTAAATTTTTAAAAATAAATGTTCTTAAATGTCTGCTTTTAATGACAAAGAAATTTAATGTTGTAGAAAGAGAACCTTTTACAAAATTACCTCTTTATAGAAATAACTCGATGCGAATTGATGGTCCGCCTTATTATCGCACAATTTATTAATACCCTTAAAATTACTGAATCAACGGCACCATCAAATATCTGAGTTGGGAGTTTTGAAGAAAATACAAATTTATTATCCTTAGATTTATACCCCAAGTAAGCTAATACCACCTATATAAATGTCTTGGAACATATAATTGCTTAATCCGCTTACGAGCGCAGGAATTGCTTCTGATGTATAGTTTAAGAGATAAAAGTTACTTCTTTATTACTTTTGCTTCTCAGCAAGTTGGTTAGTGTGTGGTCTAGCTAAACAGTTAAGACCATTTTTTTTATTTGGAATAAATTTATATCAAATTTAGTTAGAAAATTTAACAAGATATATGATATTTATAAACTTGATTTCTGATTCTTATGCAAACATTGAGAAATTATCCAAACCTTAAGTTCTCGTCTTCATTGGTTACAGCTTGAAAGGATGAATTTAAACACCATCGCAGTTTATAGAAGTAGTGGAGGCGTCAGAATTACGTCATATTTTGTCGAACGTCTCAGAGCTTTAAGAATGAAAAATATTTTTTAATTGAAACAAAATTACATGAGAAGATTCGATTCGTATATACAACAGTTCGGAATTTATGGTCATCTGGTTAGTTAGTTTGAACAACGATGGTACATTTACTATCTTTTCAAGGAGAATAAGTCCGTTAACATGTTATTAAATACAGATACCAGACGAAAAGTGTTATTGCCGAAAAAAAAGTAAAAAGTTTCTTAGTATTAAACTGTATCGCATCGTATTTAAGTAGTGCGTAAATCACCCAAAAACTATAGAGAAAAAAACCCTCTAACGATGTCATACTTTAATACAATACGAGAAATTGAACTTTCCATCAGACTGATTTCTTCACAACATTAAATAAAATAAAATGGCTGGTGTAAGACGTTTCTTACAATGCTTTCAATTGTGAAAACAGAAAGATTCCAAATCTAATAAATGACTACAGCAAATATCCTTTATTCTAAATATATCAATTAGTTTCCGTCTTACATAATCAGGTAGTACCACTTGAGCAATACTAACAGTGATAAACATATAGAAAGAATTAACAAAAATTTATGGTCTCTTTCAAGTCGTTGCGGACTATAAGATTAACTTGCATTTTAATTCCGTTACTCTTTGCTTTGGCAGGTAATCGAAAGGACAATTTATACGCAACGCGTTTACAAGCATGTAGCAACAAAAATGGCGTAGCAATAAGTTAAACTGAAAATTCGCCGAATCAATCGATTAACATGGCCAAGTCGGCACCGCCTCTTCTATCTCCAGCAAGACCACCTCAAGAATGAAATTATATTATGTAAGTAAAATCACGAGTACAATGGACAGGTATTTAAGACTTAAATTTGCAGAACCGGCCTAAAGAAGTTTTGGTAATACTATACATATAGTATAGGTCGTAGATGTTAACAGTATAAATCAAGCATGTGTGGCTATCCTTACAGTTACAAATTAAATATGTAAATTCGAATGACAACCAAAAATCGAACATTCCTTTGGTTACGTGATATTAATCGCCTCAAGTTTCTAAAAGAATTCTTAAGTTCTGAAACCGCAAGCACCTTTCATTATGACACTGTCAAGCATTTAATTAATAAAGCCAACTAACAGTAATAGAGACTGTTGAAAAACTATTATTAAAATAATAAAATACATACCAATTAAATGATAAGAAGAAAGCTAGAGAAGCCTAGAAATTGTAAAACGAAGTGGTATAATGCTGTAATGGCATGTATACATGTATACACCAGCAACATCGACCATTCAAATATAAATTCTACACATTAAGTAAAATAACAAATACGTTTACAACAAAATGTCAACAATAAGGGTTTTTAAAAACTATTTGGGAATTTCTGGAGTTTAAGCTCCGCCCCTTTCTCTGCTGTGCCACGTACTGTAGCGATAACTTCAAACTCAGACACTATTCTACAAATTATGAACTACATATGCATTTTTACAAAACATGTACTAGAACAAAAAACTGTAATAAATAACTTATTTACTTTGCACTGAAACTTGATTGTAGTGTATGCAAATTGTTTCACACAATTTTGAACTATGGCCAAAAGTGACATTTCCTAGATTACTTTTTTGGTTAATATCAAAGTAAATTCTTTTACTTATCAATTCATTTACGCAATTCAAAACTTTGCATTTTTTGCTTCGACGTTTTGAACAATTTCCATTATGAATCGCAACTTCTGAACAAGTAAGAAGTTAATAAGTATCTGTATATAAAATACTTAATTACTTTAATAATATTTATTTATAAATAAAGTAAGAAGTTGTATATTTTTGTATGAAACAAGCTTAGACGTGACATTTAATTTACAGTGCGTTCTGAATAAATTATTTATTTCTATTTTTTGGTTGTATTATTATACCTGCTCGTTCTACATATCAACGCTCTAATAAAATTCCTATGCACCTACGTAGTAGCCGCAACAATGCCAGTTCTTGTCTGTGCTTTTAACTATACAAAACTATAATAAAGATATCTCTACCATACGTGGTAATCCGGTGAATATTTTAATTTTCATTTGACTTTCTTAAAAAAGCGCAGGTCCGATCCTGGAGCCGTAAGATTCATACACGGAACATACAGACTGGGTATAGAAGCGGGGCGTATACTCATGTAATAAATAACGTGATAATGGGCAGGTAGGCAAATACTAATTCCCGGGCCATTGTATTAAAGCAGCCCCAGGCTCCCTAATTATTTATACATATCTATTTACATTGTCACCAACTGCGTATCTCGTACGCTCTTTATTTATAGATGCCTTAAGTTAACCATATATGTACATATGTACATACATTCTTAAGCAATTTGCTAAAAATTAGAGAACTCTTTATTACATTCACAACACACTTATGTACACAGTCCACAACATACTAAAACTATATATCCTTGCAAGTATGTGTAACTAACATTATAAAACAAAACTGTGGCGATCAAAAAATATAAAAGTATCATAGAAAAATTCCGTGGAAAAAATATTAAAAATATGCAAAACGCTTCGACTGAATTTTCAAATATGTACTTCAGGAATTTTTCTTGTTTTAAATTCTCAAAGGTAGGTAGATTGTAATGTTCCAACCCCAACACTATGAATATATAATCAGAAGACCAACCCAAAAAACGTAGACAGCCTAAAAGAGCTATATTACCTTTAAAACTAAAAAAAAACATTGTAACATTACTGTAAGTCCCAAAATACTTGTTTTTAAACAAAGCCAACATTTCCATTTTCATATTTTTTACCAGATACTAAAAAGTTGTGGATAATGTCTTATTTTGCTCAATAGAACATTGTCAAAATAAACTTCAAAATTCGCGATAAGTTCCAGATCACCAGACAACTACAAGCCTATCGTAGTTGTTCTGCAATGGTGATATTATTAATTGTAAGGGTTATTAAAAACAATTTTAAATATTTGTAACTATTTTACACGTTAAAGAAATTTTATTAATTTTGTCGGCCATATCAAAATTTTAACAAAGAAATTGTTAATCGCTTTTAACTTTTTTCTAAGCGAACTCACACTCGGTGGAGCGTGATCGTAAGATGGGTGATGCTTACGAGTCCTTAGAGGATGAACTACTGTCCAAGTCCAAGCTTTACTGACTCTGAAACCATCCCCTCTGTTTATGTTGTTAGGTTGTTTCTCAATTTCAATTGCTTCACGTATGATACGAGGGAAGTAATGAAGTACTCTGGCGAGTACCAGTATGTTCAGCCACCGCAGATTTTGTGACGCGGCTGTGTTTGCAATCGCCTTTGTGCTTTCGCAATCTTAACTCAATTAGAACGACCAGTTTGAACCACAAAAGTAAAGGATATTGAAAATCCCGGCCGATTCTAACCTTGACATTTGGTCCTTTGTGGATATAAAACCGTTTCTCAGAGTTTCATTGGTCAAAGACTTTTTTTATGTTGTACTTTCTAAAACCATGCCCTATCTTATCAGTAATGCCTTTACTGTAAGGTAGAAAAGCTAAACCTCCTGGAGGTGCCAGTTCCTCCTTAGCCTTGGGCTGTTCTGCATTTCGGATTGTTCTGTGAATTTCTGTAGCTGTATAACCGTTTTGCTGTCATCACGAGATGAGTTTTCTCTTGTTGTAGGTGTTCTGCATCTGAGATTCGGACTGCTCTGGTTGTTAGAGGTTTTAGTAGAGTGGCTTTCTATTATGCTGGGTGTAATCCCAAAATGACGACGCGGTGTAAGCCGAAAGTAAAGTGCAATATTAACAGTTCGCGAAACCGCGAAAGCCTCACAGAATATATAGTAATAACAATAGCGGTCTAGCAAGATGTAAACGTTCTACTGGTTTAACATGTTTATTAATAAGTTTTATAGCTTTACTTCGTTGAAGTTCATATTCTTCTTCTTCGGAAGTTTTTGATGATTTTTCTTTCGAGTCCATACCTTCATACCATACAGCACGAACGACAATACTAAATACTATTTGATGCATGCTATTCTAGCCATAGTAATCCCCGTGTTGATTTATTGTGTCTGATCGTTGTTTTCGTTTATGGATATTTCCAAATATTTGTAGTTGTTAACGCGGTCAAGGGGTTCGTTGTTAATAGTAAAATTAGGTATTCTTGGGAGTGTTTTGCTTACCACTAGGTATTTTGTTCTATTGCTGTTCATTTTGAGACCATAATTGTTGCTTGCAAAGTTTATGATCCTCCAGATTATCGGCCAGCACCAACTATGATCAATGCTGGCCAATTATGATCTCTCCGTTAATGTTTATGCCTGGTGAGGGTTATTTTAGTGCTTCGGTGAAAATGGCTTGTAAGTACAGCTTGAAGAGCACTGGTGACAATACGCAACCCTGTCTCGCCCCTCTCGTGATTTCAATGTCGTCGGTCATTTCATCATCCACCCGTATTGCCGCCTTTTGATGCCAATACAAATTTACATGTCATTACTAGACGCAAGATTAAACGTAAACAGTTGGCGATGCTATGGAAATAATAGAACTTCATGATTTGATCTTGGTTGTCTATCAACTGCTGACATAGATCCCAAGATCAAGTCATGAAGTTCTATCTACTTCCATAGCAACTCCAACTGTTTACTATTAATCTTGTTTCTGATACTGACCTCTAAACATGTAGAAATACGTATAAAGCTAAAACAAAGAAAACTGTTGAATTTTATACTTAATAATTACACAGGCCAACAATTTTTACTTTTTTTTCTGCTGATTATGATCTGACACTTGTTATTTACTAAATTTGATACGCTGATTTCAAAACGCGCACTCATTTTTCTCCATCACGTCAAGTTTTTGTTGTATAGCCTACCCACGTCTTGAATCAGCAATCCGCCCGGTGCCTCATTCAGATGAAATACTAGTACCAGTTTTTAAAGGACACCTTTCAACTGAGGACGAAGAGAACATAACAAATTTTGAACATAATTATGATATAGATTTTGAAGATGATGCTTCATGCTCTACCTTAGGGCCTCAGTGTTTTAATCAGGAAGAACTGAATGACCTGATAAAAGATTTGGGCCGTTAAAAAGAGTCGTCAGAACTGCTAGCCTGAAGATTAAATGAAAAAAAATTACTGGAGCATGGTATAAAAATAATAGTTTACCGCAAGAGGGACCAAGATTTTTTACAATACTTTCGAGTTGAGACTGGTTTAGTTTATTGTCATGATGTGTCAGGTTTGTTAAACGCAATGGGTGTGACATCTTATGATCGAAATGAGTGGCACATGTTTTTGGATAGTTCAAAAAGAAGTCTAAAATGTGTATTACTTCACAATGGAAATTTACATGGGTTACTTCTAATTGGCCAGTCACTTCTTTTAAAGGAAAAATATGAAGACATTAAAAAAGTTCTAAGGTTAATACAACATGGTGACGATAACTGGATCATCTGTGTAGATCTTAAAATGGTTAGCTTATTACTTGGTCAACAAGCAGGATACACTAAGTATCCCTGTTTCTTGTGTCTCTGAGATAGTCGGGCTAGGGACAAACATTGGACTCAGACGAACTGGCCAGTAAGAACATCTTTAAATGTTAGAGAAAAAATGTCATCAACCAGTCTTTAATAAATAGAGAAAAAATCACCTTTCCTTCTCTCCACATCAAACTTGGTATCATGAAACAGTATGTAAAAGCTCTAGATAGACAAGATGACTGCTTTAAGTACATTTGTGAAACGTTTCCAAATCTATGTTACGAAAAAATAAAAGCTGGCGTTTTTGACGGGCCGCAAATTAGAACTCTGATGAAAGATCCGCATTTCACTAGCTCTATGAACATTATTGAGAAAGATGCACGGAATTCTTTTATGGCGGCTGTTAAAAATTTTCTCGGGAACAAAAAAGCTGAAAATTACAAAGATCTTGTTGAAACATAGTTTAAAAATTTCCATCGCATTGGCTGCAACATGAGCATAAAACTTCATTTTCTCAACAGTCATCTTAACGAATTTCCTGAAAATCTAGGTGACGTAAGTGGTGAACAAGGTGAACGGTTTCATCAAGACTTAAACACTATGGAAGAGCGGTACCATGCAAGGTGGGACACTCACATGATGGCCGACTACTGTTGGGGTATTCAAAGAGATTGTCCAAGTATGGAGCACTCCAGGAAATCTAACAAGCAAAAATTTCTTCCTTGAAAACCATGTTACTATTTTGAGTTAATGTTTTTATATTTGTCTGTTAACCTGTTACTTTTTAAAATATATTGTAATACTTATACATACTTAATTCATACATTTGTTCGACTCGTGTATCATTTGTTTCCTACCCTGTTGTTGGCGATTTATCAAAAATGCGAAGTATGCTTTAGAGCAAAAACTTGACGAGATAGGCAAAAACCAATTTAAGTTTTGGATTCAGCACACCAAAATTAGTAAAAAAACAATCTCAAATATTTCAGCAAATTTTGTACTGGCCTGTGATTATCTGTATATAAAATACTTAATTACTTTTACAATATTAAAGTAATTACCTAAGTATTTTATATACAGATAATCATTAAATATGGACATTAACGAAGTAAAGCTGGAATTTATAAATAAAGTGAATTTAATACTTGTTTTATTTACAATACATCGGTTTTACATATTCCTTTACAAACATTTTAAATACCTGGCTGCTGCATGACCGAAGAGATATATAGAGAATAATATAAAAACTAATTTTAAATTGACGTTACAAATTTCTGCCAATTGTTTTACGTCTTGTTCACTGCGTTAAGATCAAATGTAATATTTGTGCGACAAATATAAATTAAGAATTAAGGTATAGTATACATATATGAAATTATGGGTAATCTAAAATACGACGCAGTTTTTTGCGTTCAAAAGCAAACTATATTTGGTAACATGCAATCGAGAAAAACATTGTCTTCAAATATTCCACAAAATACTCTACATTTAATAACTTGAATGGGTGCGGTTGCCGTCACCAACCTACTTAGCTGCACACATATTACGGGTAGCACTTTACATATATTAGACGCCGTAAACAAGTTGAATTGTATCCTCCACCGGAATAAAATCCAATTTTAACTTTTCAGGTTACATTTTATTCATTCAATTATCATAAATATGTCTTTTTCATGTCCTTATACATAAAATTTAATTTGTTTAAGTGAATGTGGCTGTTTTTTACTAATATACGATGAGTGCATATATGTCTGACACAATGTACACTGTTCTTATTTCAAAATTAAACATTCAAACGTTCAAGTTACGAGTGAAGTTTCGGTAGCTCGCTGGTTATAGTTATTAACAATCGATATTCTAACGAAATGTGTTTCTACGTCCATCATTGTAAAACAATAATTAGTCAAGAAACTCGTTTTACGCATAATTTAGTGAATTGGTTTCTGTTTATGAATATAGTGTATAGGTCAGTAACACATTCCACAATATCTTAAAAGAACAAAATCGTATAACAAATCATAATTAGTTTAGTTTAGTATTTGTCTACGGTTAAGATGCAATAGGATTAAAACTTTTCTCGCTTTTTCGTTCTCCTTGATTAGATTGTTCTTCAATACACCTAAATACTAAAATCGCAACCGATATTACAACAATCTCGAAAAAACAACAAACAGATATAAGTAGCGTCACCTAACGCACTTTTCACACTTGAACTTTGTCAACAGTGCGGCTGCCAAACCCCGTGGCACAGTCTGCTAATTTTATTTCTTAACTGTTAGTATATTTGCAATCTGGTACAATATAAAAATAAGCAAATCCGGTAGCATTAGCACAATAATACTAGGAGTTCACATGTGGGAGTAGACGCCCAATGACAGCTCTCCATTATAGTCTTACAAATAAGTGTATGTGACTATAGAGTAAGATATCTTACCTAACTCAAACACCAAAAAATATGGTAAGTCTAATGGGTTAAACCGTCTTAATCTGCACAGTTTTCAAGTAGATTAAAAACAAGGTGATTGGGATGGAGATCTAGATTATGAAGATTTCTGAATGTCGCTACTTCTTCTTTTATGGAGGTCACTTTTAGGTCCCGAAAATTTTCATTATTTGAGACGTAGTATGGTGCATCGGCTATCACGCGAAGGGTTTTTGATTGCAGTGTCGTCGGCAAACGTTGCTGTAATTATGTTTTAATATGTATTAGTTAGAAGATCTGCCGTAAATAACAGATACAGTGTCAGACCCATGACGCTCCCTTGTGGCACACCAGTTTTGATGGTCCATTATTTCATCTGCGTACTTTACTTGAAAGCATCGTTCTTCTAAGTAAGATTTGAGGATAACATAGTACGGGTGGAGAAGAATACTTCTTACCTTGTAGAATAGGCCTTTGCCAGACCTTATCAAAGGCCAACAGCAGTGCAGTAGCTTCTTTCTTCGAATGCAGTATTGATGGTATCCACTATGCGATTTATGTGTTGTATAGTGGAGTGTTTATTCCTGAATCCAAACTTATGGTCAGGAATCAATTGGCCATTAACTAAAATAGAAGTGAGCCGTTTTAGAAAGAGCTTTTAAAATACCTTGCAGATTATTGGCAACAGGCTAATAGGTTTGTAGGATTTAGTGTAGTTTGGTGGTTTTCCAGGCTTGTGGATTCGAATAAACTGAGCGACCTGTTACTCAGTCGGAAACATTCAGTTCGTAAGATATCGTTAAAGTTGGAAGTGATCACATAAAAACCTATTGTTGGTAGATCTTTTATAATGCGGCCCGTTATCAGTTCGTCGGCAGGCGTTTTTTTGCTCTTTAGGCGTTTGGAAATCATTTCTTTGACTTCTCCGCGGGAGAAAGGTCTGATTGGCAAGGAAAGCTGCTGCGGTGCTTCGAAATAGTTCTGTATGTCGTCTTCGTCCAACTGCCCATCCGGTGATGCTAATCGAAGAATTTCTTATAGATGTTTCATATTGTTTTTGCTTTCTCATGCTCACAACGTGCTCATGTGCCATCTTCCTTTCTTATTGGGGGAGGTGTTCGTTGTTTATGTTGGATAAGCGATTTAGTTATATTCCATAGAGAGTAATTTGTATATGCGTTAGCAGTCAATCCTTCCAGGTGTATACAAAAACGAATCTCTCCAAATATATTTGGAGAGATTCGTTCTTTAACATATGGATTACTTCTTTAAGCTTCATAGTAGCTTGATAAAATCTCCGCTTATCATCAGGTAGCCTGTTGTTTCTTGATTCTTAGTATCCATATTATGTGGGAAATCTTTTCCGTACTTACTATTCGACAGTCAAAGGTTTTAGGTGTTGCTTTACAAGCAGGCAGACTAATGGTTGAGTGAAATTGACAACTACATCCCCGATACAATTTTGTGTTTTTAGAGTCACATTGAAAATCAGGTTTTCATCTATTATTTTTCTAAAGTACTCCCAATCAGTCTTATCGTTATGAAGAGTTGGAGGTTTTTGATTTTTCTTATTGTTGCACTAACAAAAGCAATAATTGGGATATAGTCTGCTGATAATTCAAGGCAAGATTCTATGTTTTAGTAACCTGGTGGTATGCCGTTACTACAAAATATCAAGCAGATCGGGGATTCTTGCTGTATCTCTTGGCTAACAAGTAGGTTAGAAAGTTGACAAAAAAAGTGCGGGTAATGGGTCCAAACCTGTGATCAAACAAACGTGATCCAAGCGGTTACAATATGGTCAGCGCACATCTAAGTGAGCTTAACCGCGCGGGCAGTTCATCGAGCGGTAAATGTGACAAATGACACTGGGATGAATGGATGCTACATTAAAAAAATTTTATTTATTTCCCCATTTTCATTTGTTGTTTTGTTTGACTAGATTCACAACTAATTCCTTTAGGTCTTTTGTTTCTTCTACTAGATTCTTTATTATCGTTTATTGTGAATCTATTCTCTGTTGCATGAAGGATACGATATTATTCTGATATAATAGAATATTTTGGGCTGCATTCCCTAATGGGAGCTGTGCTAACGTTGGTTCTGTATTTATTTAACTGGTCTGTACGTGAGAAGAACTAGACCCTGCTTCTGGTTCCTTTGCAAATATTTGGGTTCTTTGGGCCGGAGGTGCGTTTCTCTGTTGGAACTGACTTGCTAGAAGTTGACTTTCCTTAAATGGTGGAAATCTCCTGTCTCTCTTTCTACACTAAACGTCCTCTATAGCTTGCCAGGTGTTCCCCCTTCCCATAGAACACTTTTGGTTTTACTTCGATCCTATACCGGGTGTCGATCATGTAAGCGCGATTTTCAAATTTGTAAACCCATGCATTTTGAATATTATGTACTCGCAATAACTGTAAACGCCATAGGAATAGGCTAACCTCGCAAACGAGGTAGGACAATTTTGAAAATTTAAAATTCTTCTTATGAATGAACACTCCCAAATTAACTGTCATGAAACTACGCCAAATCGTGAAAACCACGTGAAAGCACTATGGCGCGATGTAGTGCGCGTCGAACACGCATTATGATATTCGTGTACATGAATTCTGTGGGAATGAAATGACTGAATCATTAGGCAGACTATGCCCCTGACATATTATTGTGACTCTTACCGCTAAGATTACCGCGGCCAGCTATCTATCTTTTATATATATATTAAACGCCGATCTTTGGCTTGACTTAGCTTTCGGTTGCCTATGTACATAAATAGACTCCCAAATTTGCAGTCGAATTTCGGGCGACTGGAATCCTGTTCTCTTATTTATTTCAACTCGCGCGCCTATCATTGAACAACGCGGCCGTGAAGCGCCGAATATATCTTTATTAGTTCAAACTTCAACGCGTATGCGGAGAGAATGTGTTAAAAGTGTCATCAAATGTTACTGAAACATTACATTCCTCAGAATATGTACAAGTAAAAGCAGTTATTCGACAAAAACATGTATTGAACCCTTATTGCTTATACATTAAATTTATTAAATAAATACGGCCATCTCAGGTTTGCGTGCAGCTGTGAGACGGAAGAAATCAATTTCAGTTTATTTATCACAATAAAAAATTGGCACGAAGAGCTCGAGTAACAATCAAAAATTAAAAATTGCTGAGTGTAGTGTACTACCTCACTTTTAAGAAGAAATAGCTGTCTCCGTGCGCTGTTTTTATTTTTCCCTATTTCCAGCATGGGGATGTATTGCGGCTGAGAAAATTTTCGATTTGAGGTTTCGATGGAAAGAAATGCTTGGATTGGAAATCCAGGAACCCAAACAAATGGTTCTTAAAAATTGTAGGACTGTATGTGTTTGTCTATGGGGGGCAGGAGGTTCTTTTGGTAGCGTCTTTTTCACAAACAGATGTCCAGAAATGTCAGAACAGAATATGATAGACGGCGTAGAAACAAATGGAAAAATTTTCCGAGAACTCTAGCTTTAAAATAACGGCCACCACGATTTTTTCACATTTTCGGCTTTAACACTCATTTACACAAAAACCAATAGACAGATCGGGATTAAATTTGGTATTATAATAGCCCTAAAGGACAAAATATTACCACACAAAGGATTTTTGTTACAATACAAACTGTAAAGTGAAAATATTTTCAAGATTTTGGATATTAAGAAAAAGAGATTCGGTCTCAAATGTAGCTAGGATGGACCACTACATGTTTCGTTCTCCTTGAAACTCGACAGGTGGATGCAATTCTAGCTATAGTTGAAACCAAAAGCGGCAAGCAAATATAAACGCAGAGGACAAATTCATCAAAAGGGCATACTTTTGTAATTCTCATTTGATAAATTTTGGACATTGTCAAAAAATTATTGCTTGAAAACTGATCACACGATTTTTTTAAATTTGTAAGCTTTGAGAGTGAAAGATGGGCTACAATTTGGTTTGTGTCTCAGCCCACTAATTTCTCAGTGACGCATTCCATAAATTTTTTTTAAATTCGTGCCCCTCTCTTTGATAAACGGGAGAAGATAAAAAACTTGTTTAAGCTAACGTGCCTATAGGTAAGAGTAGAATAAGATTCAGAACTTAATTTTTAGGTGCAGCAATATTTAGGGGGGGGGGTAATTTTCCCTCTCCCTCCTTAATTTTGGCGAACAAATGTGTCCTTGCGTTTTTATTTTGCTTTAAATCCTGGGGAATCTTTTCCACAATTTATTTATCTATAATTAATGCAATCTCTATATAATTTTAAAAACTGTAACTTAGATCCACGGCCCGTCACACTACCAGCTTAAGTAGCTTATCATTATTTAAAAAAAACAGTCCGAGGTTCATCGAAATTGGCTTATCCGGATATGAGCCGCACACACATACTTACCTTCATGCATATCCACCCACAGACAGACATTAAAAAACACTTGTTTTGGTGGTAACTAGAGGTACAATCATGTATTGCCGTCAAAATCTGGAATTCAAATATTTTCATTAAATCAATACTTCCCTATACTTTTATGAATGGTGCTCATTGTTGTTACTTAATATGTTACTTCACATCTATCCTTGACCTAACACTACAACAAGCACTACACGTTTATACTTGTATTTCACAGGGTGAGGTGGGTACTAAGAAAATCAACTCCAACACAAGAATAATTTAAAAGTCGCATATATATGCGTTACACATGTATGTCTTAATGATTTCTTTATTCAACAGTAAACATGTGAAAACAAATAGAGAGATAGGCGGCTGCTTATCGAATTATACCTTGAATATTAATAACTTAGCAGCTTGTTTCAGCTATGCCTCCTGCCCATTGTTTTACTGCTGTAATTATGTGGCACGCCTTCAGCGATATAATGCTGACATGTAATTTACCAGTGGCTACATTTCAAATTCAAATTTATTAAATTATAGAAATAACTATGTAATTAGCTAAATAAATAGAATAAATTATACCGCCTTTAACCTTTACATATCAAGGTAACTTTTAAACATTAACATTGGATTCTCCTCTGCTCCAGGGACATTGAACACCTATCCAATTCGCAAGTAATTTTTCTCATCAGCAATACTACAATATGCCTCGGTATGAAGAAGTACTAAAATAATTATTTTAAAATAAAAAAAAATGTATACAAAGTAGGCTGGAAATTGTGCATACCTTCTATATTTAAAAATACATAAACATACTTGAAAAATGACAAAACTGGTTAATACAAGTATGAAATTAGCAATTCATTTTTTCGTTAGCGCCATTCGCCAGAGATTCCTTTCACTTTCCAATCGTGTAACCATACTATTAAATTAGAATGCGGTACAAGGAGGTAGTTACTATTGGCATTTTGAAAATTCAATTCAATTCAATATTGGACAAAGAGTGATCGAAAGTTTGCGCTTGCAGAAAGTTAATTTTAATCGAAACTCTGTAACTAGCAGCATGGTCAAAAGCTGTTTTAAGATAGAAGAAATTGGAAATTGGAACTACTGTCACTAATAACTTCAATACACACAGTCTTAACTATTTTACGAAATATGTTGTAAGTTCATGCAAACATCCTTAATAATAACTAGTGATACAGCATCAAACGCGGAAAAATAATGGCCGTTGCATGGACTTCCCATACTTTAAAAATAAGTACCTTTTATGTTTTCAAGAATGTGTTATGCTATAATTATAAGTTATTGGTGTGTTATACCCCAAAAATTATACAAAAAATCAGTTGCAACTAACAAGGTCTGTTCAAATGTTGTATGCGGCCACCGACAGCATGCAAAGAACAGAACTACCAACGAACAGAATACCCGAAACCGAAGCCGATAACATGCAAACGTAAAGTAGCATTTAACAGAAATTTACACTTTATTCCTCCTTTTTCGGTTTTTAGTTAGTTATTTTGATGAATTGTTGTAGTAACACCCATAAAAGACTAATTTTTTATGTCAAGAAAAAGCAGTCAAAAGGGTTAGAAATTTAAAGGTTAGGTAATCTAAATCTATCGTTTGGGCAGAAAAATAAAATAGTAGCGTTATACCGAAGCAAATACATATTTTAAGAAATTAATAAAACCAGTGGTGTAGTTATTCTGCTGCACTGCGGAAACGTGGTACAGAAAATTTGTTTTGTAAATAAATAAAACAAAAAAAAACGCTGTGTTCCTGCATTGTGTACAATTGGAAAAGTTGACATGGAAATCCAACGTTAGTTTTTACCCCTGTATGGCAATCTTCCCTTCTGTATTTATCTTTTTAATATAAACGTAAACTCGCAAGACTTTAATAACCTTTAACTGTCCCACAAAACCATAAATAATAATCTTAAGTGGTTTATTGGAAGTTGCCTAACAATTCAAAGTAAAAACAATTATTTAAATACTAGAATGAACAACGGTGTTGTACAATTGAAATCCAAGAACGTATTTAAACGTCACCTTTAACATATTAATACTGATTTTTTGCTGCACCCTCGATTATTTTAGTATAGCATGGTTTTCTGCTTTACGGTGTGTTTTTTTCTTCACGATATAAATCGTAATTAATTTTTAAATAATACAATTACAAATCAAAGATCTTTAAACAGCATAAATGGTAAAATGAAAATTACTATACAGTTCTAATAATTACCTAAAAGACGTTCGATTGTCTCGATATCAACGTATAGCTGTTTATTCTATTAAAATAATTAGAGTAAGATTTCCTGTGCCAGTGTTAGCCAAATTACATTTGAAAGCAGTAATAATGTATCAGTGGTGTATCCTTACACCACTAATGTAAATTTCAAAATACATTTATCAGAACAGCTATTATCCTGTATAGTAGGTTGCCGATACAACAGCAGTATGCAACACCAAGCTACGTTATTAAAAGTCTCGTCATATTCGACGCTACTTCTATGATTCAAACAGTTGAACTATTTTTCTTGATGTTTGTTATACTGATACAAATCGAAGTTATCTGAATTTAAATTGGTTCTGTTTATTGCAATTCTGTTCAATACATATTCTGCTCGTTGATTATGCGCAATCGCTTTCAGAATATAAACTCGCTTCGGGTGACTTCGGATTCTGTTTAAATACCGTTCTGTTAAATGCAAGTTCTGTCATATGCATACCCACCTGGCCACCGACTCGCTCCGCAGTCGGAGGCGTACGAAACCTTCGTTCGCCTAACCTGCTCCGCGTGATGTCCCAACGACGACTTTGTTAAATTTTCATACTTATACAAGGTGTTCGTAAATTCACCACCCATATTCATATGACACATTCTAGGCACTAAAATAAGTAAAAAAGTTCCTATAATCATGTGTCTGAAAACGCCTCGTTACGGCGCTACTCCTGCACAAATAGGGAACTTACGCAACCTTTAATGGATAACGTTCATAATGACTGCACTAAGTTTTTGAAATTTCATACTTTGGCCCTGCTCACTTAGCTACACAAACAGAAGCGTATGAGAGGTCAGGAATAATGTTTTTAATGTTTTTACACCTTCAAAATTTTTGATCTATAATAACTTTGCTTATCACATACAAAAACATAAAGAACACACTCTTGACTCACGTTGTTAGCCCTACCGGTTTTCATTCCTAATTTGTAAAAGTTAAAAAAAAGGAAACATACAATGTATCGTGAGTCCCCTACTTTTTCAGGTTTACAAAATTCATTTGCGGAATAAATAACACCAAAAAGGCCATGTCTAGCTTCCGATTCCGTTTACGATTTTTTTTAGCTTATTTAGTCGATGAATTTTTGATATGCATCAACCATACCTGATTACCTAAGCTCTTAAGCTCCCAATAACCTTGCTTATCACAAAAACTACATAAAAAAGTTAATCTTGCTTCAAGTCGGTAGACCTATTTTTGTTTTAAAATTGAATGTTTTCGTCATACAAAACTTTACTACAACGGAGGAAAACAATATAGAAATGAGAAATTGTAAAACTTGAATAATGTAAGAGTTTAATGGAAAAAATTTAAAAAAAAAACATGATAATTTGACTTATTAAAAACCGGTGATTATATGATTTTTTTAATTGTGGTCTTTGTAAATCTTGTACGAGGATACCCCCAGACAGAACATGTTCTATTCGTTTAAAATTTCGAATTTTCATGAAATCAATGCAAGAGAAATCTTCGAAGAATGCAAGATCCCACTAAATACTTTTATCCACGTCTAGAAGTTTCGTCGCCGTGCGCGGTAAGTGGAAAACAGCAGGAACGCTGGTTTTAGGAACCCCGCGGTTGTCTATAACTCACCACCATCTACCACCAATTATACTTGCATAATAATTCCAAAGTGTCTAGCGAATATGCGCTTGCAACCGATTTTTCTACATAAATACAAATTAACTATAAACCTAATCAGTTTCATAAATAAACAGTTGATAAAATACTATAAACTAATATATGCATGTTTCTTACGAGGTATTTTTTTCATACTACAAAATTAGATATGAAAACAGTTTTACTATTCATTTAGCCCAAATGTGATAACCCCTAAATTTCGAAATAAATCGATCGCGAATTGCCTATTCTATATATTAAATCTGTAACTTTCTCACCATAACAACACAAAGGTTTCTTGCATATTGCCAAATGTAGCGTTATAACATGACGGCGGTTCCTTGCATCTCCACTCGAGTTGATTCATTGTTTACGGCAATTGCTTATATTTCCGTCACTACTATTGCTATAATTTGTTATTTATGGAGTACTTTAATTCTGGGGGGTCGACTAACATAAACAGTAACATATCAATTTATTCTAATGAAATTTACAAAATTGAGCAGGTTTAAATTTAACAATTTACGTTTGTTCATTAGAGGTGAGATATAAAGGTGTCTCCGGCATTAATGCAACTGCATAGCGAACCGAACGGTGAACCACTGTGGCAACTTAATTTAGCCGATCTTTTTCTAGAATATTTACCAGCAGCAAAAGGGAGGCAAGATTAACCCCTCTTAAAAGTCTTACAAGTAACTTAAAAGTCTTAGAAGTAATAAATACTTACTTGTTTTTATTCAAGTACAACTTCAAAAAAACATTTTTAAATACGTATATTTATTTTTCTTAAAATTGAAAATTAAAGATAATATGCGAAAAACGTACAAACAGGAAATTTAAGGGTTACACATGAATATAAAAAATACTTTAATTAAAGTAATGAGAAACGATTTTAAAGAAACGAAACCTATTTAATTTACCACTATCAGCAAGGCATGCTGAATGCGTTTTTTGAACTGCTAGCGTTAAGATGGCATCTTTTACGAATTTTTGAAAGGTTTGATAGAGATGATTTTTAGATTTTAACCATAAGGAAGCACAATGCCGCTATTTAAAAAAACCTTTTATAAATGACAAATTGGAGGATGAAAATTTTCAAACAATTATTGCATTATCTGAATTTTTTTAAATCCAAAATTTATGCACTTTTACTTAATAAACGGGCGGCTTTGTGAAATTTTTTTTAAGTTAAATTGCTCACGAGCATACGCCGGAATTCTAGTCTATTATTTAGTCAGTATTTAAATTATGGGCAATCAATTAATAAAAAAAACCTGTAAAATTCCTTTAAACATATAGTTTTGCGCATATACACTGTGTCCATAGAGTAACCCCCCCCCCCCCCCACTAACTTTTGAACGACTTGATATTTTTCTACAAAATTCGGTGTGCTGTAATGGGAAATTAAATACTATTTTTCAGACCCTATTAAAATTTTGTATCATCCAAAATGGCGACTGGGCGCCATTTTCAATTTTTTATTAATGGAAAGGGGGGTCGAGTGAAAAAAAAACAATTTTGAACTGAGTGAGTCCATTGGTTTACAATCCGCCATTTTGTAATGGCTCAATATTTTTCTTTGATATTCTAGGATCAAACGAAGAACTAAAAGACCTTTCAAATGAGGTGTCACTCGACCCTGGATAAAAAAAGCAAAACAATTTTGAATTGAGTGAGTCCATTTGATTAAAATCCGCCATTTTGTTACGGCTGAATATTTTTCTTTGAAACTCTAGGATCAGACGCAGAACTAAAAGACCTTTCCAATGAGTGTCACTCGACCACCCTTTCCATTTAAACAAAAATTCAAAATGGCGCTTAGTCGCTATTTTGGATGATACAAAATTTTAATATGGTCTGAAAATAGTATTTAATTTCCCATTACAGCACACCGAATTTTGTAGAAAAATATCAAGTCGTTCAAAAGTTAGTTGGGGGGGGGGGGGGGGGGGGGGTTACTTTATGAACACAGTGTATGTAATTTGAAACGAATTTTCTATGGGATTATTACAGCATCACAACTATATGTTTGACCTAAGGCTAGCTTGTGTAGATAGTTATTATTTATTTGGTTAGCTGCAATTCATGCTTGTGTAATAGTAAAATAAAATAAAACAGAGTTCATAAGCGTGGAATATAAATGATCAGGGGTTTTAAAAGTAGTATACGAAACAATTTTCTGACACTAAGCAAAATATTTATGAGTGCTTAAGCTTTGCTTGACAATAAAGTAACACTGAACGAAACGATGTATCTCAAATATTGCAGTAGAATTGTAGAAACGTTGGAAAATCGTGCAACATGTTTCACATATAACGTATAACAGAATGAATTTGAGTACGACCTGACCTGTCTTTTTGTTTAATTCCAACGAATCTTTTTTCAAAATACTTCAGATTGTCAAAAAGTCCATACTGTTTTTTTATGTGCAAGCTTTAGTTTCTTCTAGTGCGTTATTATAATATGAATATTATGCAGCTAATGCTATCGGTACAGTAGTATGAATGGCGCGATGCTACTGTAGTCAGTGTTGGTGCGTGAAACGTTAAGATTACAATACTTTTGAATATATAATAGCTGGTACGTGAGTTTTTGGTAAATTAAAAAAATATATATCCATCTCGAGCAGCTCGGTTTGCTGCAACCGTATCCCTTTCAAGTTGAGACAGGTGGAAGCTAGAAACCAAATCATCGCAGGACATAGCCCACTGGTTCCGCTAGTACTTCATAATTCAGCGGTTCTTGATTTCTAATATAACATGTCAGTCGCAATGTCGCAATATGTCATCCAATGAAGTTCTTGGACGATTTAAAATGGTTAGGTGATTTAAAAAAGTACCGTTAAGAATATTACCGTGACTACAAAGTCGAGAGTATCTTATAACCTCCTCCTTCAAAAAAGAGCGATAATCGGAAGGGAGGCCAGAAATAATTTAAAAAAATAGCACACCAAACAACTTCTGCAAGCATAGGCGCTTACTGCAGGGGGGGGGGCTTGGATGCTCCAACAACCCTGAGAGCTGAAACAACAGGAAAACGGTGATTAATCGAACTTTAATGTTGATAAAATTTATACAAGTATCGAAATTTACCATTTTTTTAATCATAAATAAAAAACCAACTCTGATATATTCCTTACATAAGCAGTATCAAAGTAAATTTAAACATACTGCTCGTTTGTTTTATTTGCTATTTTTAAAAATACAATTTATTTGACAATTTGTTATATTATCAGTGAATTAATCCGGTCACATATTATTACTCGTGAATATAAAATCGTAATTTGGGTTACTCAAACATCCTGCATAGCAAATTGTATTTGTATTCAAACAAAACTACACTCGTTGTTTAACTGCTGAGAAATCCGTTCAGCGTTACAATATAGATAGTTAGGTTTGTATTGCGTTACAGTCTTATATCTTATGAATAGAGCTGGGCACATGCATATTTGCATCTTTTTTCCTATTGATCATAAAATGTTAATTTTTCGTATATACACGTTTCGTGATGTTTAGAGTCATAAAAAGTAAATTTTATTTTGCATATTTCGCATATATTACAACTTTACGGCATACGGCATATATTAGTGCATATTTTAGCTTTTAATGGCATGAAAATGCATATTCTAGCAAAAAAAATTAAATTTCAAATAAATTATCAAATAAAATATTCGTAGTTCTTAGAAGAAATTGCACAATTTCTTCTAGGGGTAGAGGAAAAAAAGCATTAACTGACAAAGGTTGTATTATTTGGGTAGGTCTTATTCCTTGGGTACAAATTTCTTTGAAAATAATATTTGGAAATTTTTCTTATACTTATTCTTAGAAACAGTTATTTATAATTTTAGTGCTTGACTAGTTCATTTGTTGCCTTGACAGAGATCTGTAAAGTGTAATTGTCCAGTCTATACCCTGAAAATGCCCAAAGTTGATAGTTCAAAAAACGATTCAATTAAGAAGTGGTTGAAGCCGTATACATGTTTTAAATACGATGGAAGTGTTGTGTTGTGCGTCATCTGTGAAAAAGAGGTATTTATCCGTTTATTTTAATTTTGAATTAAAAAAAACTGTTTACTCTGTTTAAAACAAAACAGCGAGTTAAAAATTTAATACTAATTTGTTATTTTATTTTGTAATTAAGCAAACAATTTAAGAATAAAATTAGAAAGTTTTTTTGTGATATTGCAAAGGATATGGCACAGGCCACAGGGCACATTCAATTATTTTCCTTTGTGTAAGCTGTAGTAAATTGTACTTAAATATTGTTTTTACAGATAAACGTTAATAAAAAGTTTCAACTTGATCAGCACGTAGCCACCGGTCCGCATCAAAAAAGAAAAAATAATACAAAAGAGCCAAAACAACAATTATTGCTGAACTGCTTAAATAAGAATGTCAACAATTTCAACGACAATTTGTGTAGAATGATGGTTTCATGCAACATTCCATTAAATAACATGGACGTTCCCGAAAGTAGGAATTTCTTAGAAAAATATACAAAACAAAACGTCGTTTCCCAGGGAATGCGTTTCTATATTATGTAAGCCCTTTTGATTTTTTGAATGTTGAGTGTTTGTAACTAAAAATAATGAAAATCATTAATTGTATTTATCTTTTTCTTTCAACGAAAAATTACATTTGATGCAAAACGTGCTTTAACTCATATAATAATTACTTGTATTAAACTGCAGATTCAAATAAACATCAGATTTTCATATTAGGCACTAAATAAACAAACTAATTTTTTTTAGTGCATATCGCAAAAGGTTACTGCATATTCTTGCATATATTGAAGGTTTTATGCGGCATATTTTAGTGCATATATTGACGGTTTTATGCGACATATGTTGGTGCATATATGCACTATCTTTACAGCAATTTTGCCCAACTCTACTTATGAACCTACGAGTACACGTACACAGGGAACCTAATGTCATTTTTGCAGTAAACGATCTGTTTTAGGAAATATTGGACATATCCTATTCTCCAGTTAGCAATTTATACACAAATATGACAAATTTGATTTATTATTATCCATCATTACGTTAATTGTTGCATTTTAAAACAAAATATGCACCTAGAAATTTTGCAGAGAAATATATGAGCACGCGCTTATCGTTCTTTGCTGTTGAAAGAGTGTGGTGACTTGCTCTCATATGCCTGTACAAGGTTCGTCGATGTTAGGTTAATACTAACTGACATTGACAGACCTTGATGACTGTGGTGAGCGTGTTTAGTGAATCAGAAGGACATAGGAAACCTACTGTTTAACGTGAGCTCCGAACCGCAGGAAGTACAAGCACTTTTTCTTCAGAGAAAGTTTCCTTGGCAGAATACCTCGCTGGTTTGCCATTGTTATACGAGGGAGAACGGCCGTTAAAAATCCGATGTTCCGGTACTGGGATTTGAAACCCAGACCCCCAAGCATAAGCTATACAACGCTCTACGGCCGCCTAAAAGGCAATAATTGCGGCTGGTGACAATTTTACCATAAGTACTTTCGACAGAGGATTTTTGGCCGCGGGGTAGAAAAACAAGATATAGTAATAGCGCTAATTTTTTTACGAGTTATTCTTGGCAATATCACCCAGTGTAATTCAGCAATATGAAACAATGGTCTTCGTTAAGTTGCGGCGAAAAAAGTAAAAGTTCCTGTAACCTTGAAAACTTTATGTGAGTATTTTAACTTTATAGAAGTAAGCTATTCTGTCAAGTTTCTTCTGATCTAAATTATAACAATTTCAATAATATCGACTAGGGGAATATCGTTTGAAAGTGAACATCGGGGTTACACACAGTAGCTCGCTGTAAAACGAGACGTATAAACATAGCAGGTGGTAATGTAAGTAATGCAAATGTTGTGATTCAACATCGTGGTTACAAATGACGCAATATACATCAATATCTCCTCGGCACTCCATAGACAATTTTCACAGCAAAACGTGCGGCATAAACAGAAATATTCGAAGATGTAAAGCTGTAATCCAAGTTAACAGCTTCGAAACACACCTTGTGACTTGTAATATAGAGAGGGTAGCGCTATGGGGCTCTAGTCATAAATAATCAAGCCTGGGAAGAGGAATGCTGATGAGAGTTGGGTGCGGGCTAACGTGTTTCTGCGTAGGGGTACGCACCATTAAAACGCTTCCCAACTCTACTTCTACATTATTACTTAGAAGTAAACTAATAAACAATGGTGATTTTGTAAACTAATTTAAATTTAATTACTTAAACTTAAAATTACCAGCAATTATAAATAAAGTACGGCTTCGGTTTTTTAAAAGATATATTATCAAACCATAATAATATTTCAGTGTTGGTTGTGACGCACGAAATTAAAAGTAATCTTTCTTAATCGAACATTTTTGCATATTTTAGGTTTATGCAAACCTCCAATTTCAACAAACATGGGAGAAATTCGATGCATAAATTTAGATTTAATACAAATTATTGTGCATGATCCAAGATTCTCTAAATTTTAATATTAATAGGTTTAATTATAAATAAATGAAAATAAAGTTATGATAAAAATTTATAATTTTTCCTTCACAGCGGAGAACAATTTTATTGAAACAATATTTGTTAACAGATTCGTGGAAGTGAGTCTAGTTATGATAAATTAGAGGCCGCAGATACCTTACGCAAAACAATGTATTTCGGTAATATTTTTGCATATTTTAATAAATATTTATTTTTGTATACATAAATAATATTCTTTGTGGTAATCTTATTTTCTGACTAAATATTTACCTTTTAGAAAACAATAATATGTTTAAAAATATTTACTATTTTGGCACACAAAAATTCATTTTAAATTTGAAAAAATAATTATGTGAATTGAGAGAAAGCAATTTTGTGAAGTCAAAAAAAAGTAATTTTGCTAAAAAACTTGATTTGAGAACAAAGTCTCTACTCGATTACAGGAGGTGGCGCGGTCGCGCTAGCATTTTAAACAGCGGCGACGTTCTTTTACGATTACATAGGAACACATTATCCAAATTAAGGTAGAACTTAGATACTTCACTATCTTGAAGCCAACTATTGTTATAATTGTTTTGTTCATCATTCAAACGGCCCTTCATACTTAAACACCATTGGAATAAATTATTATTATTCTGTTACCTGTGTATTCATATTCATGATTGCAAATCTTGCATTTCCTTTTTAACAGTACGAACTATTTCCATTATGAATCCCAACTTTTTAATAAGAAACTAGTTGTATACTTATAAATGAAACAAGCTCAGTTTTTGGTGCATACTAGATAAATTATTTATTTCCAGTTTTTGGTGGTAATACCATAACTACAGTGAATATCAAAAAACGCGTAGTATTTTACTTTTTAAATAAAAATAAGCTGTCGTTGTAATCGCTTTGATGCTAACATTAATTTAAAAAAGTAGGGTTTGGAAATATTTGCTAAACAATTTGACAGTTAAGTACCAAAATAGACCGATGGAAGTTACTACAACGTGTTTTTTGGGTTGAAGATTTTGCGCAATTTGATTCAATTAGTGAAGCACAATGTTTGTTTCGTCCTTATTTTAATGTTCGAAATGTTCCCTCGCTTCACAGTAGGCTTCCTGAGCTATAGGAAACAGCGAAATGCTGGGTCAGTCTTAAATGAAAAATCAATTGACAAGCCTCGATCAGCGTGCAATTAGGAAAATGGAGAAACGGCAATAATACAGACCTTTTTTATTACACGTTGAAGAAGAGAGATGTATAAATTGTGATCTCAGAAAGACGGTGCTGCGAGCCAAACGGATCTATAGCAAACGTTTCCACATCGACTCATCTCTTGTAATAGTAAGCATGCATTGGATCTCAAGGTCCACGGATATTAGTACCCCTGAATAGATACCTCGGGGCCATGAAAAAGTCGAGTATATATTGGAAAGCTAAACACTACTATAGAGCACAAAAACACATCAGAGTTATGTCCCTTTTCGTCCATCGCTTAGAAATGTTTAATACTTACATAAATCTCCCATCTTAACTCCTACTGAAACTATTTTAGATAAATTTTACATTTAGTATATTTTGACTACATTGGTTTGCTATACATTTAGTAAGTTATTAAAAATAATTTAGTATATATACGCCAATTCCCAAATTTCTCTATGATGGAGTCTGTAAATTTTAGTAATCCGGAAATTCATTCAGCACACGAGGAATGATTAAAATAAACTTCATAAATTATTATTTATAGATACACTAGTATTCAAGAGGGGTACTCCTACACCCCCTCCTCTATTTTGACTCATATTATTTATGAGTTTTTAGAATGTTCTTTGATTCGAAGATATTTTCTTCTAGAAAAATAGTAACAAAATCAAGATTGTTTTTTTAGTTTTCTGTGTTTTGAACTATTTCCCATACATTCGGTGGATGTTTGTGTACACGGTACATTATTTTGACGGCATGTGCATCTCATTGTACTGCACCCTTTTCTGCAACTGCAGCTAATAATACTTATTGTTATTATTATTGTCTCTCATGATAGGTATAAGTTTTTGAACATCGAAACAGCATCAACAATTTCCTAGTTTTAATTGTGTTGCAACATATTTCCATACCATTATTTGATGGTCAACTCTAAAGTGATACTTAGCCGCATCTGGTATTGGAGGTAGCGAGTCGTTGCAGTCGAAATTTTAGATATAAAAGGTCGTTGACCCAATGATATCAACGTTTCTTCAGTTTTAGCTTGGTAATTGCACATCCGCATGTTCATCAGCCGACATTAAGGCCTTCTTGAAAATTTAAATCTGTACAGCACAGTCATAAGAGCATTTTGTTTTCCAAAGTCTATAGAATGATGAAGTCATAACACATACTAAAAAAGCATGTGTAAATAACAAAAAAAAATGTGTGCCGAGCGTGCAAGTTCAAAGTGAAACTTCTTCACGTGTTCTCACTGGAAGCGTTTTCCCTTTAAACCTTAAGACATTTATTAGATCTTTACTCCAAAGAAGGCACCTGCACTAGCCAATAAAAATATCATAATCTGGTAATAGCCATTTTGTGGCGATTAGTCAAATAATCTGTTCAGGTAAGCGACCAAAAGGAAACCTTTCATTGGTATTTTCTTAATGGAGTTATTCCTATTGTTATTTACCATGTTCATACCTATTCTGATGCCAAAATTCCTAAGTTAAAAAAAATATGGTGAGGTGTAGTGGAGGGAGGGGGACGATAGAAAGATCGCGTTTGCGCAGATCGGCTAGTCAACAAGCGTAGAATAAGAATTTAAGGTTCTCTTTCGACTGCGTGTATTTTGATATGAAGCACCCTCCCCCTTATTTTTTTCGGTGTCGTCCTACTGCAATTACCAATCTTTGAGTCAAATTTAGCTTTAATGCATTAGGCGCCTGGACTGTAAAGTGTATACAGACACACAGGCAGACACACACACACAGACACCGCTGCAGCGTCCGCTTTATCGGTCTCTCAAGGCCCTAAAACCTGCTTATTAGTCAAAATGTTTGGCATAAATGTACCCTTCTTTTAGACAGAACTAGTATATCGGCCAGTAAACTCAAAGCGAAAAACCTTTGCCGAATGAACGCATTCGCTCCAAATCCAACCTGACGATCACAATACCTTCCTCTATAGCTATACAGTATACATCCTACTGTGAAGAAGGTAAAAAAGAATATACTATATTTATAATAAAGAAAAACACAAAAATGGTGACGCTCCTGTTGCAATACCACGAAGATGGTTAGTTACCTAACCACAACTTCATTTAATACCCCCAAGATTTCTTTATATGTATATCAATTATTCAAAATTAATAAAACATTTTAATTTCGTACAGAAAGAAATGCAGTACAAAAGTGGTATCAGACGCGATTTTCATATTTAGTTGAAAAAAATTTCCAACGTTAAAAAGAAGGCCAGACTAAGAATCGGCAAGTTTGTTCAGGTAACAACTCTTTTGAATGTACCTAAATAAAATTACCACTACGTGATATTGATCTTCAACTACAATAGACACATGTATGCTCTTGTAATAACTCAACTCTTAGGTTTACTTCATTTTGAATCTGTTGCTACAATTCTCTGTGCTGACCGGCAGGAGATTTGGTGATACCTGTACAAAAAATTGAATTGCGCAGTTCAACTCTCAAAAGCTATTAACTGGCAAACATTATTTAATTAAAAAATCAAATTTGAACGAAATGTTTGAAAATTTAAAAACATCAAGATAAGGATAACGTTAATGAAGTTCATATTTCGATCGCATTTACCTTTTCACCATTTTGCAGTACTCATATTAGTATGTGTTAATGATCAACTTGTAGTTTTTTACCATCGTGTGGATATGAAAATGTGAATTGACAAAACATGTATTAATTAAGATGCCACCTTCAACTTTACACGATATACAAACAATACAGCTAAATTTTAGACGCATTCGTGACAAGTCTATATTTAAATTTCTATTAGAATATATTTCATTTTTATAACTTTGGAGATGGTAATTTACAGCTATATAAAAGCACGCGGCGGGCGGTAGTAAAGTCCGAAAAATGACTGTCATATTAATATACGTATGTACTTGCATACTTTCAAAATTTGATTCTGTTCTTAAAAGCTGCAGTTTCACTGCTATAGCTATAATTAAAAATAAACTTCTAGAATTTTCTACCGTACCAGCATGTTGCCACATAAATTTAAAACAAATTAAGTTTCGTAAACACTGCATAAAATTAGCGGCAAAATTTGTAAAATGACTTCTATCTTAGGATTATTAATTTTTATGTAAAACTCCACGACTATGTAATGTAATGGGCTATTTGTCATTTATTTAATAAACTTTTTGTTTCTATAAAATTTTGAAATAGAAATTATCCATTTAACTTATATTCGATACCATATTGAACAAAAATAATGTTAACAATGTTTCCTCTACCGCCAATTGCTGTAAGTTAACGTAACAATCGTGTATTAAGAATTTACGAATATCTTATTTACCAAGTTTGTATAATTTTTCAAAAGAATTTTTAAGAATTGCACTAAAGGCTAAAAATTTTTCAATTTATATTTGAAAAATAAGCTACGGGCTTTCATTGCTTTAAGTTGTAATTAGAAATAATGTTGTTGCCAGCTATATAATTCGGTTATTTTATTGAAACAATATGTATCAATTCATACTTTAGCTATAATTTATTGGTTGCGTGTCATTGAATACCTGAATGCAAAACATATGCAAAAGATCTTTGGATGTATTGTTTATTTTGCTTCTGGAAAAGTTCGAGTGGTGATGGATAAATTTAAACTTTTTTGTGTCACACATTCTAAAGCTGTAAATTTGCCTACCATGCAATTATTTTTGTCCGCGATGAATTATGATAATAGTTCAACTTGTACTTATAAGGCATTGTTAATAATAAGAGGCATATTTTTCATTTTTAATGAACACATGAGGTCGAACTGCAAAATCTAATTTATTCAGAAGTTATTTATAATATAACGTCGATTGTCTTTCTTTCTTCAATTCGCTGATTGATATGCAGGCTGATTCTCAAAGATTTTTCATTAATTAAAGGGTGGATTCCTTGGACAAAAAAAAGACAAAATGTGTATTATAAACATATGTTCGAAAACACACCCTGTTCGAGATGTTACGGTGCAGCCAAATCATATTTTATTTAACACCTTCGCCATGAATTTAGATATTTGATTCAAATTTTGTACGAATATTTTACTATTGATAGTTTATATTTTCACGTGTCTTCGTTTCAATCTATCGACCAGGAGCAAAGGCAGGTGCTCGGCGTAATTTCTTAACTATATTTTACACTCTTTTGACTTGAAAATCGTATTTTCCATTTCAAAATACAGAAAAAAGGCACTTTTGTTGAAAATTTTTTGCTCAAGTAGAAATCCAATGAAATTAGTTAATTTGAGGTCATCTGATTGAACACAGCCAATCAGAACAACATTGTACTGAAAACATATTCCATGGGCTGTTTTCACTCTATTACGTTGCTATGGATACATTTTGATTTATTTCAATTTTGACGTTTCAAATATTAATTAATTTTAAAATGTCACGATTTGGTTGTAATACTAACGAGAAGATTGATGAAATTATCGAATCAAATATACCAAAAAATACTGTTTACAGTAAAAAATTTGTATGGAAAGCATTTATGGAATTTTGCAATGTTAGAAAGTATCAATTAGATGGAAATCGGACGGTGGAAGAATTGGCGTCGATTTTAAAGGATTGGGTAGTGAACATGAGAAGAAAAGATTGTACAGAGTTTAAAGAAGCTACGGTCAAAACCATGTGGAACCTAACAAGTAAGCTTTTACAAGAAAAATATTGGAAAGAAATGAAAGTTATAATTGACCCGTTCAAAAGTGTTGTATTTCAACAAGCGCGAGCTGCCCGCGATTCTATACGACGAAAACTGCAATCGGATCCCTGTAAAAGGAAACAAAGTTCAGCAGCATTAAGTTCAGTAGAAATAACCAAAATAATAAATTTGTGGGATGAAAACACCCCTGGAGGGCTGCAACGGAAATTCTATCACATAGCCGCGGTAGAATTAGCTTGGCGAGGTGGGGAAGCTGCTGCTTGCTTGACTGACTTTTTTCGTATCGAAACAAATAACGATGGTTCTGAAACAAATCGAGTTGAATATAACCCTGTATTCAGCAAGACTTGCCAAGGTGGTTCGAGAATGTGTACAGAAGGCTAATTTTTAGTAAAAAACACTGACACAACGTTTGCCCTGTCAGATTATTTAACAAATTAATGTCAAAAAGGGGCCCAAATATTAAAACAAACAGACGATTCGTAAGAAAAAATCGTCACTGGAAAGCCGAAAATGATCACTGGTATGATAATATGCCCATTGGAAAAAATATGATTCAAAATTGGACAAAATCGTCTGCCGAAGCGATTGGCTTGAATACTAAGGGAAAAAAAATTACTAATAACTCCAATAGATCAACCGCGGTCAGTCAATTGGCCAAAAATGGTATTCAAGAGCAAGAGCTCATAAAAATTACGGGTCATAACAATGCCAACTCCATAAAATTTTACTTAAATATTGACGAAAAACATCATAATCAAATTATTAACAGCATGCGTGGAAATACATCTTCATCAGTTATAGAAACTAACACGTCTGGATCTTCATTTAACTTTTCAAATTGTTCTTTCGTTAATTGCACCTTTAAATAAATTATTTTTGCTTTGTATTTTTTTCTATAATTAGCAAAAAATTTGCTATCCGAATAACCCTCGAACATTGATAAATGCTCAAAAATTTTATAACAACTTTCTCAAGCTTGTTGCTTATAGGCAACAGACCTCCGCCTACGGGTCGGCCTGTTTCCAAGCAACATGCTTTCGAAATCTGTTATAAAATTTTTCGAACAATTATCAATATCCTTGGGTTATTACTACTGAAAATGGCTTAGTTTACAAGTTTTCGAGATATTTGAATCATTATGAAAATGGAATATCGAGTTACCATGAAGTCAGGGTATTTTGAAAATGAAAGTCAAATTTATACTAAACAATTTGCAACTTATTATCAAAACACAATACCTAGTTATATTGATAACAAATGCAGAAAGTCATACTTTGCAGCACGAGGGTGAAAAATTTCAACTCGAGACGAAGGCGGCTTTCGGCATGAGGTATTTGTTATAAAAATTTAAGAAAGTAAAGTAAAAATGAAATTTAAGACAGGTTTACATGTTACACTTATGGAAATCAGAAACATGTGAAGATGGTTAATAAAATTTATAAATGTTAGTCGCAATTGCCCGTGTTGTTTTTTTAAATATTGAATTTGCATTAAAAGCCGTTTAATTGACGATACCGACGAAGAAATCAGGTTTTCATGTACTCCTCCCGACTTAGAAGAAGTAGCGAAATAAGGTAACATTGAGTATGTTATCGGAAAAGTCAAAAGAAAGGTACATGGTAGTCTACACACAATTTGATATCTGATGCAAAGAAATCAAGATTTTTACTATTTTACCAAGAATGTTTTACTAGCGTAAGAAGTCTAAATTAAAGAAATCTTTAATTTTAGAGAGTGAGTATTCAATGTTGAAATTTACTCTTATAGTGAAGAAAAATATGAATCTTTCAAAAATGCCGAACCTAATTGCATTTCTAAAACAGAAGGCAGAAGGATATAAACCAAAAAAATTAAAAAAGTTTTTAAAGTAAGCTCCAGATGAGACATACCTGTTAATGAAGGTATAATTTGCACGCTTAATTTTTTTGGCTAAATAATTGCCTAAATCGTCTTTTAATTTTGTAGGTGGTATTGATAATTGGAATAGTTAGAGGATGTCGTCGAAAAGAAATTAAAAATATGACCAGTAATGACATTAAAGACCTGAATCCCATTTTGATTATCAAAATACCCGATTATAAAACAAAAATTGAAAGAACATTCATAGTTCCATCTGAGCCGGGGGGGGGGGGGGTCTTTTTCTTCAGTTGTATAGAAAATCTGCTGGACTTACACATACCGACACAAAGTACAGTAGATTTTCTTTAGTAGAAAAAAGAAAAGTGCGCCAAACAACTGGTAGGCTTAAATTTGACTGGAAAAGTCCAGACAAAATTGCCGCTTTTTTGAAATTTCCAAATCAGTGTTTCTACACCGGACGTAGTTTTCACCGATCCTCGGCATTACTAGTTGATTCTGGTGCTGATATAACTACCCTGAAAGACATGGTGGATGGAAGTCTAAGTCAGTAACCGAAAGTTATATAGAAATTCTGTTCAAAATTAAATCAGCAGTGCAAATAAAATACTGGCAGAATGTAGTGCTTCCGGGACCTAGGTCGAAGTCAAGACGTTGAAATTTATGAAGAATGCAATAGCACTAAAGATCTAAATAATAAATTGCTCTCAAATAAAAATAATATATCTAAGCAAGGCAATCTATCGTCTCTGTTAACATTTCAAATTGTAATATTTGCAATATTAATTTAAATATACATTAGATTAACGTTTATTGTCATTTTTGTTTAAATGAAATACACAATCTTTCAAATTTTATCTTCTGATTTTGGTTTAGCTATAACAGTTAAATATCTTTGAGATCTATAAAAAATGCCAAAAAATAACACGGTGAAAGTTGGTGCAAAATGCCGCAGTTGTGTGGCAAAATTTTGCAGCTGCTTTCCACATTGAAAAGCAGTAAGAAAATATGTACTTTTAGAAGCAGAAATAGAAAAAAAATATATGTAAACACGAATTCTTACTATTAACTTTTAATTTAAATGTTATTCAGCAATTCTGTGCATGCTTCTTAAGTGTTTGTCCGCACAAAAAATAAAAAAACGCCAAATCTCCGTAACTGAACTTTGGAGGATTTCGATACGTAAAATACACTTTTTATATTTCTAAATCATAATTTAAAAAAATGGTTTGTTAACGTAACTTTAACAGAGCCCCCCCCCCCCTCAATCGACGTCCCTGGAACTAAACGACAACGGGTGAAAATTCAAATCATTAATAGTAAAATGTTCATGCACAATTTGAAGCAAAGATCTTAATTTGTGAGGGAGATATGAATTAAACCATTTCAACCCTATACCTCCAAAAGACTGCGTCTTTGGGCGTACAACTTATATGAACTTTCTGTCTTAATTAACTAGTAAACTAGGATGCTAAGATACTATGTTGTGACACAAAGTAGGGCATGCCTTATTCGCGTTACTCAAAAAGTCATTTCAGTATTAACCTTGGTCTAAGTTGCAACGAAAATCAAATTAAAATATGATTTTCAGGTCTTTATGTTTGTTAGTTATTGCATTTTTTATGGACTAACATTCCACTTCGAGTGGTTCTACCAGCCCAACGTTGTAAATCGTTCTGCTTAACAAAATTAATACTCTGTGCGCCGTTAGTTATTTGTACGTGTTATGTGTTAAGAAATATTGCTTTGGTGAACACAATTTTTAAAGCTTTCTTTATTTCGTTTCAAAAATATAGAGAGGGAACAATTAATAAGTGCTTCATTTATTGTTGCCATTATTACTATTACAAGCGGATCTGCGCTTATAGTTTCTTTAAACTTACCATTAGATGACTACTAAGTCTTATTTATACACTGGTGTAAATACGTATTTATGTGTCCATTCGAGCATACTATTTTCAATATCCAAATGAGCGAAACACTTCGCTTGGACTTTCATATACTTTAGGCATTGTTACTTATATAATCTAAAATATCTTATTATTAATGTGTTACGGCCTAACATTGACTACAAAGAGAAATGAAGCAACGGTCTACAGCTAGCTGTGTGTGTGTACTTTGGTCACGCGCCAAAACACTTCGTGTCAACGCATGAGCGGCGTCTAATAGAGAGAAAGAACGAGCGATTTTTTTAAAATATTGCGTGCAATTAAAGAAACCCAAAAACGGAAAGACAAATTCGTCCACCAAAAATTGGGTGGGAGAGGGAAAATAAACCCCCTCCAAATATTTCCGTATTAAGAAATTAAGTGAACAACTTTACTCTACTATCACTTATGAGCAATTTAGCCCAAACAAAAACTTTTTATCGGCCTCGTTTATTAACTCAGGGGGTAGATAGAAACTCTCGATTTTCTAACATTTATAGAAATTAGAGGACTGGGACGCGAACCAAATTGTAGCTGATTTTTAGGCTATGTATGGATCAGCTAACAAAATTAATTTTTTTTAAGAAAAATTTTGTTCCAAAAGTTCTAGAACCTTGTAACATTGTGTACCATTAAAGCATTTCCAATATCAAATTAAATCCCGATATGATCACTCGTTTTTAAGTAAATAGGCGTTAAAACTACCATTTTCAAAAATTTATAGAAGGCAGAAGTTTGCGAGCTGGAACACGAATCAGATCGTAGCTCATCTCAAGCTCTATGAGGCTACAAAATTTAAAAGAAATCTGTGGCCACTTTTTAAGCAATATTTATTAGAATGTTTTCAACATTTTCTAAATATTTTTCACATCATAGCTTTTAACTTTTCGTAAATTTCTGTGCGCGGTAACATTTTGTTCTCTATAGGACTATTACGATAAAATATATGAATTCGATCTCTCAACCTGTTTTTGAGTAATAAGGCGTTAAAGTCAAAATTTTCAGAACATCGTAGCGGCCGTCACTTTGAAGCTATAAAGTTCGGAAAAAAGAGCTGGAGTCTTCTACTGGATTCCGTTTTCAAATTTATAAAACATGGTTTCTGAAAAAAATGCTACCAAAAAACATGTTTAACTTCCGCTTCCGGTTTAGGATTTTTTAAACGCCTATTTTGTCGGTAAATTTTTAATATACCCCCACATTCATCAAAATCGGACCATCCGTTTGGAAGTTATGATACGCCACACACATACATACATACCTACCTACCCATTTTCGTCAAATCTCGAACTTGAAAATTTTCATCAATCAATACACTGAAATATAGGGAAATAGAAAAAATAAGCAAAGCACGTTGCCTAGACTTTCCTATACTTTAGCCATTGTTGCGGATCTTATTTACAAAAATTTTTTTGTGTAAACGTTATACGCGCCAATAGTGACTGTACCTACCATTCTAGCGGAGGCAGCAGCTGATATTGTATAGTTGGTACTATCCGCGTTAAAAAGTAATTGTAGAACATATTTGCACAACCTGCGTAAGTCGGCTTAACAGTACGGAATAGATCCAATGTTGATCAATAGAAATGCTTGATGAGAAAAAAATCTCTTACGGGTAATCTTGAGTAAGATATAATATATTTTCGACCTAAAATATTTACTATAAGTAAGGTTTCCAAAATTTCATTATACCTGCCTTTAACACTCTTGACTTTAACCAGGGATTACCAGACACCCCTGATAGACAAAGCTGAAACGCCCACTATTATACAACAAAAGGGGCAAAAAACTTCGCCTGGACTTTCCTATTGTATTTGAAAAACTTTTATTTTTTCGTATGTCTGCAAGTTTTGTCCACGACATTGTAACCCCACAGCAGTAGAACGGAACATGTCGCGTCGTACAGATAACAGAAGATACCGGTAGTGCAACGAAAAAAGACATATGACGTGCAGTCAAAACAAGCTAAGCTGTAACTACCGCCTGACTGATGGTTCGGCAGCATGCCGCTTGGCATCTTATTGTGTTTCCATGTAAAAAAAATGATGTTCGATTTTCGGGAAAAAAATACCTTGTAATGAAAGAAAACCAGAATTAAAAGGCCAAATTGGTCCGCCAAAAATTTGGCAAGAAGGGGAAAATTAACCCCCTAAATATTATCGCACCTAACAGTTATGTTTTGAATTTTATTCTACTGCCAATCATGAACAAAAAATTCAGCGGAGTAGGACACAAACCACATTTTAGTTATAAAGTAAATTCGTACCAGCTCTATAAGCTTACTAAATTTAAAAATAACCGTTTGGTCAGTTTTAGAGTATTATTTTTTGAAAAAGTCAAAGTTTTGATTTTATTCATTTCGCAGTTTTAGTAGTTCCAAAAGTTCTAGTAGCTTGTAATATTGTGTACCCTAAAGCATTTCAAATATCAAATTTCATCGCGATCTGATGACTCGTTTTTGAGTAAATAGCGTTAACGTGAAATGTTAAAAAATTTACATAAAGCGTCGGACAAAATAGAAGGCTGGCACACAAACCAATTGTAGCTCATTTTAGCGCTATGAACTTACAAAATAAAAAAACAGTGTGTCCAGCTTTTGCGCAATATTTTTTTGATAATTTCCGAAATTTTTGAAAATGTTTCACTTCATATTTTTAAACCGTCTGAAAGTTCTTTTGCACAGTAACAGTGTGTCTCTATAGGGTTATTGTAATAAAATATTTGAACCCGATCTGTCAACCAGTTTTTGAGTAATAAAGCTAGCCAAAATTTAAAAAAAAATCGTAGCGACAGCAATTTTAAAGCTCGAAAAAAGAGTTGGATTTGCTCCTAAATTCTTCTGTCGGATTCCGTTTTCAGATTTATAAAATTCGTTCTTGGAAAAAACATGTATAAATTCCGCTTCCAGTTTCGAATATTTTTAAAGCTGTTGATATACCCCGACATTCCAAATGTCATCGAAATCTGACTATACGTTTAAGAATCATAGAGCGCATATACATACCCAAGCACCCACCCAGCCACCCACAGACAGACATTTTTAAAAACCATTTTTTGAGTTTCTTGGACTCCATAACGTGATTTTTCGTTAAAATTTAAAATTCGAAAATTTGCGTATAATCATAATTTTCGTAAAAGGCAATGGGAAAGTAAAAATGGACAAAACGCCCAGCCAGAACGCTTCCATATACTCCAAACAATTGTAATATTCTTATTTAAAAACATTGTAAAAGTATATCATTACGTTCTACTTCTACCCCCATTAATTATTTTTAGATCAAACTCCTAATTATGTTTATGACCTTCGTTATTAATCACAAAGACATTAAGTTCAATTCATGGAGAACATCCTAAAGTTAATAAAGTATTTGGAGAAAAACAAATTAATACCTATTAGCCACCTCTAGCTGTATTAGGCTACAACATAAGAAAAAACCACCGACGCGAACAAGAATAAATTATACTACCTAGTAGCATACATGGACAGCCCTAGAAATTTTTGCGACTGGGACGAAATAATGTCCGAGTAAACTAATATAAATCTTAAAAACACGTGCTCTTAATGCTCCGTATGTGTCCGTAGCTAGGGCCGTCCCTAATTTTAATCCACAAAATGAAAACGTTGTATAATAAATTGTTTAACATCAATGCTCCTTATAAAGCATCCAATGCGAAATCTTTAACACTTTGTTAAGCCGGAAGCAATATTAATATTAGTTTCTACATACTACAACATTGAATTCACAAGTAAAAAAACGTTACGTCCAAGAAAATGGGTGAGTTATCAGTATATCACTTAGCTAGCTAAAAGACCTTTCGTGATAACTAAAGACCGGACTTTTAGTCGCAGAAGAGCAAAACATTTCGTGATAATACAATAAATAAACAAAAAGCAATAGGCGTACTCAAATCCATTAAGTTATACGTGAAACATATTGGACAAGAGAACTAATTTTTCGGATGAGAATTTAGAAAAAGTTGTTGTTTACTGCAATTCTCAAGTTTTTTATTCAACGCTGGTTATCCGTCTCTTATAATCCAAAATTTTCTTTCGTAGAACTTCCCCGTTGTATTAATGAATTTGCACGTTCTATTTTCGTTAGTTCGTGGTTGCTATATTACATTTCAATTAAAAAAATATTTTTGCAGTTTCAAAAAATTGTTTGGTGAACTACTTCTAAAACTCATGGCCACTTCTATTCTACGCTTATGAACCCTGTTTTATTTAATTTTATTATTACATAAGCTTTAATTCCAGTTGACCAAATAAATAATAACTACCTTTACAAGGTAGATTAAGGTCAAACATATGGATGTGTTACCATTCTAAGTTCGTAAATAATTCGTTTAAAAGGTTAGGTATGCGCCAACTACACATTTAAAAAAATAATGCCAAAATTGTTTAATAATAATTGATCACCTCCTAATTTAATTACTGGCAAAATACTAGACTAGAAATCCGGAATATACTGATAACTAATAAAGTGATAATACTAAAGAACTCAAAAGAAAAACGGTATATTTTTTTGTGTTTTACTGGTACACCGATTGTATTCTATATTATTATCGAAAAAAAAAATTAAATGACACAAAATTTAAAGCTTCAGAAAAGCAGCTAAATTAAGTGCCTATTACGATAACACCAAGTTGATAGGTACTTACAACCAGTTTTAAGTCTTATATAGAAGGACCGACAGACCAAGACATCAAAAACAGCAGGCGCTACTTTTATCAAAAACCGGTAGTAAAAGTTCACATTGAATTAAATAAATGAATCAATTATTATCATACGAAATGTATAATATAACTAACTAACTAACTCTAAACAAACTAATAATGAGAATAAGAATTTGAATTACAATTTGTTTTAGCTTTCAAATTGAAATACAAATGTAAAATGCTTAAGATAACAATATTTCCGCAAGTAACAATTTTGTGTTGTGATTTTTTTTGTTACCTACATATAAAACAAGCATGTTTGCACCGTACACTAAATTAAAAATTTATTTTAAATTTTCTTTAATTTAACAAACACTGGTTGCTGCTTATACAGCAATAAATAGATAACATATAATATTGTTACTGTAACAACGTTTATGTGTTTCCTGAAATAATATAATGCAGTATTCTGTGAAAGCTGGAAAATTGTGTTTATAAAGTTCGTGTTTGTTAAACTATTAAGTACGTGTTTTTGAGACTGCTAATTAATACTAATTATACCATAAAAATTAACAAATAGGTAGTTTGAGTAGTTGTAACAATCGGTATCGTAGTTATTTTCTATTAGACACTTATTTGGCCGTTTCCTGTTTTACTGTGTAGAATAGCAAATAGATTATTATGTATCTTTTGAAGAAGTAGCTTGTAAGGTGCACATATTGCATTTCATTTTTAGAATTGCTATATTTCTAACAAATGTTCCATTATTGTTTTATTACTTATTATTTTCTATCTTACCAATAGTAACATTTCTTTTCCAGAGCAATTTGTTGTAACTAGTCCTCTGACGTTTATGTTTAGTTTATGGAAAATAAATAGTTTGGCGGAATATTAAAATATCCTTTTTGGTGTTTATTTTTTGAGCAAATTGAATTAGTAATCACAACAAACCCACCTTTCCATTGAAACAAACACATTTATTACAAGACCTAAAAAGCGAATACCATCACTAACAAAATATTGAGTCAACAAAAAAAAAACTGCCGTGAGAAATAAAAATGATCTTTCCAAACAAACAATTTTGTTGCAAAATAAATAAATAGTTACAAACATTTTTAGGTGTGGTAACCAATTTTTTGATGATGAATTAAATCTTTTTTCAGCATAAGTTGGAATCAAATTTCCATATTCCATTTATTTCAAAAGTAAAACACATCAATTTCGTTCGTAAATTTAAATGTCGAGTCATACTGTATGTTTTACGTATGTAACTATGTATTCACATAGCCACAGATGCAGTTTAATCTACAATCAGCAAAAAAGTAAAAGATATTCCTTGCATTCTTAGTAAATAAAATCACTATAGTCCGAATTTCTAGTCTAGTATTTAGTCAGTATTTAAATTATGCGGCAATCAATAAATAATCATTTCCGGCAAAAAAATTTTAAGTATATAGTTGGCGCATATATTAAATTGATAACAAATTATTTTCGAGCTTAGAATGGTAACACATTCATATGTTTGACCTTAGTAGCTTGTGTGGATAGTTACTATTTATTTGGTCAACTGAAATTGATTTTTGTGAAATCGTAAAATGAAATAAAGCAGAGTTCATAAACGTAGAATATGAATGGTCATTAGTTTTAAAAGTCAATTGAAATGTAAAATAGGAACCACCAATTGATGAAAATAGAACGTGTAAATTCATTAATACAACGAGAAAGTTCTACAAAAGAAAAGTTAGACTTTCATAAAAAAAAAAAACATTCATAAAGAACGGAAAACTACCGCTAAATAAAAAATTTAAGAATTTCAGTACATAACAACAACTTTTTCTAAATTCTTATAAGAACAATTATTTCTTCTTCCAATATGTTTCACGTATAACACGTTATAACTTAACAGATTTGAGTTTACTCATCGAATATTAACAAACCTTTTTGCTCTTCTTTATCTGCTCAAAAATTGCTAAAAATCGAATTTTTTGCTTGAAATGATATTTGACACTTTTAATTAAATACTTTTGTTTTAAAACCAAAGGAACGAGATAGCTTCGATTTGTTCAATGCTATGGCAACCAGCCAGTTTTCTTATAAACAAAGCTTCAGTTTTGTTTGTGTAAACAACATGAGTTGTGTAATGAATTCATTACATAACTCATTTAACATTAGTGCGATAATGAACTTCATTACCTAACGCAATTGAATGACATAATTTATGAGTCCTTGTTTAAACAGTCGTAGATAAATTGATTGATTAAAAACGTTGAAAGTTGTACGAATTTTCCATTAATTGTGTTAAATTACCATAATGTTTAAACGAGATTTGAGAAATAGTGCAGTCTCCAGATTTTTGCATCTTAAATTATAGCACCGAGGACCAATATTTAATGTAGGGTCAGCAGTTCGACGAAATGCAGACGGTGCATATGGGAGTTTAGTGGAATAATATACGAAATACTTGAGAAATAATACTTACAAATATTGTCACACAAGAATATAAACAAACTTGAAAAATCAACTATTTCACATTTAAGTAGTAGCAAAAACTGTCAGATATTTTAAGGCAATTGAATTACGTACAAAATATTAAACATAATTTTAATTTAATTTTAATAATGTTTAGAAAAACAGCGGTAATTTTATAACTGTTGTAATGTTAATATTAACAATAACAGTGACGCAATTACGTCATATTCACTTATTCTCCAGGCACTGAAATATGATTACCCATTACGATATCTTAACGACCCTGTTAGTTTGTTTTATTTGCTGCAGGGATGTTTTAATGTCCTCTCAAAGATGGTCTTTTCGTGTAGTTGGATTCCTTGTGATCGTTATTAATTGGGCAATAACGCGACGCGCCGCGGGATCATGGTATCTTATTGCGGACTTGGATCGACTACATTCGCTGCTGTCTTCGTTTCTTTCGGTGTGTCTAACGAGGGTACGAAGTGAATTTATCAAGTCTCTTTCTGCTAGTGAATTAAATGGCATTATTTGCATTCTTGTTACGCACACTTGCAGCCAAATCTTAATACATGATGACACGATAGATAATTGTACAGTGAACGGGCAGGTTTTGCTTTCAGTACTAATAACCTATACGAAAACACTTTTTCTCAGATAATTAGTAGTAAATTAAATTAAGAGTGCTGCTAATTCACAAACAAAGTGATAATATAGGAACATTTCTCGTTCCGTGAATGTCGTTTTGGCCTTGGTTTCGTACAGACTACGCTACAATGAATTTTATTTGAAAATGCTAATTGGTTGTCCGAATTCACTCTGATTTTATTTTGGTTTAGAACTCAACATTCAGTGTTGAATTAATAACAAAATGAAAGAATCGGGTAATGACCTTTGCCTCTATTAAAAACATTTACCGGTCAGCTGTTCTCTTCAATATGGCATCAGATTTCGGCGTTTCAAAATTCTGAAAATATCAAACAACATATTTCTCAATTTCCCTGGTTTATTTTCCCAGATCTGAAAGTAACTTTTGCTAAACCATAAAGTGTAACTCACAAAGATTCATTACAATTATAAGATTAACCAGAAATTTAATAGATTGAGGCTTACACAAGATTCGTTTAGTTATGCCCGACTGTCAATAAAAAACTACCATTGAAAAGAAAATGCTTATTTAAATTTCTATTATTTGCCCAATCCATACTCATAGGGTTTCCCCGTATAAAGTAATGCATAACACACAAATAAATAAAATGGAAGCATTTCAAAAGAAAGTGTTTAGAATATTAATACTGGTCTTAGTATAATACTTAATGCTCCAGAGTTTGTAAAAATAAGTTTGCTGTAGTAGTAATATGAGTTGATATAAACCTTTTAGTGCATAATGTGATGTATATCAACTCGGCTATGAATAGCAAGAAGCTGCTAAACTAGCTTAAACTGTATTAAATTTAAAAAAAAAATTATTGGCTTAGGTACTTTATTAACAAAATTCATTAAAAGGTTTTTCAACGTTAGGAGAGCACGTAAATTTTAATTAGAACACTTCACTTAGTGTAAGAGGTCTGCAGGCAAGTAGTAACTGATTTAAAATTAATGTGTTGCTATTAAACAATCTAATTTACAATCAAGCGATTACAACTAACAAGGTCTGTTTTATTTTAATTACTAATTACATACATACATAACTAAGGTAGGTACAAAATAGGCATAACAAGCAGTGGAGCTGTCAAATTAATAATGAATAACATTCATACAACGGTCTATTAATATTTAACACCCAGAAATTTATTTTTATTCATCAAATAAACAAAAACTTTTAAATAATTTTCAATAATACATAAATCACAGTTATTACTGTGCAATACTTCTCCGACTAAATTATTGTTGATAAAAAAAACAAGCAATATACAATATCAAACACAATTAGTTCGTATTGAACATGAAATTTAATTTCTACCATTATAGATTCTCTTGGTGACTGGCCGTGTAATCAACAATAACAGTTTGCATTGGGTTAGTAAATAGTTTTAGTTCTGGTGGTAAAACATTCCACTAGCGGCGAGACGCTGGCCCGAGTCAATTATTCAAACAGTAACGAGCCCAAGACCGGACAGAGTATTGTAATTATGCTGCGTTGGGATGTTGTTTTTACGACCGGTATTAATAAAGATTTTAATTAGTTTATTGTTAGCAAATCGTTTGCTAACCTAGCATTAAAGTCTCCGCCCCCTATAGCACAAACACAGAGTCGAAAGCACATAATAACGTTATATCGTCCATAGACAATAGATTGAATTAACAGTTACGCATTACACGGTTAATTATATATTCATTAACAACAATAACCATATAATTTCACGCAAATGCCTACATTGACACTCGAATAAATACTTCCGTTATAAATTGTATTTATCAAGATTATTTGGGGGGAAATGGCCGTGATTGAAACTTCTTTGTTTCAACGAGACGAAACGACATGTTAGCAGAGAAGCGCAATACTTTCGAGTGATTTCAACGGGCGATGAGATAGAAAACCCGGCATTTAAGTAAAAACACGGTCCGAGTTAACAGTTTTTTGTAACCTGCCGCCGACTCGGTATATTCTTAAGCTGCGTCGTGCTTGACGAAGTGAGGAGGGCGGGCAGGTGAAGAGTTCGTGGCCTTGTGCGAGCGGCCGCAGTCAAGCGGCGAGCTGCAAGTGAGTCGGACGCGGCATGCAACAAAACGAATTTTATTATATACAATGGTGTAGCCTCGCGAGCACGTCGACATGGGCACCACGGTGGTGTGTGCAGTGCTGTTTGGGGTCGTTTTTGGAGTATTATCGGCGTCCCTGAGCAAGGCGCTGCGCTACCAGGCGCCCGACGAGTGCAAATGGGTAGTGGAAAGCGGCGGCGCCGACGAAGACGTGGCGCTCGTGTGCAGATTGCGTACCATCAACAGCGAGCTAGAAAATACCAATTTCAGCGTTATCCAGCCACAACATACGGTGCGCTTGCGGTTGGAATGCAGCGATGCTCTGTTTTTTCAAAGTTCTTTGAACGCTGGCAGCTTCAGACCTCTGGTAGAACTTCGCGAGTTGTCAATTGAATACTGCAAAATAGGAAACCTATCCGACGGCGCATTTCGAGGACTTAAAGAATTACGAAATCTCACTGTACGGACGCACAATACCGACTGGTCGGCAATGACTTTGGAAGTATCTCCTGGTATTTTTACTGACGAACTGCGATTATTGGAGCGATTGGATCTAGGAGAAAATAATATATGGAGTTTACCGGAAGGTGTGCTTTGCCCGCTATATTCTTTAGAAGTACTGAATTTGACACGTAACAGGTTTCGTGAAATTTCCACCTTTCGATTTGCACACAACCCCTCGGAAAGGTGCGGAGCGAGCCTTCGTCTGCTGGACCTGTCAAGAAATAACATCGACCGGTTGCCATCTGGACAGCTGTCAGGATTAACGCGATTGCAAAAACTGTACCTTCAAGGAAATGGACTTTCGTACTTAGCGGACCGCGCTTTAGAAGGACTCTCAGCGCTTAATGTTTTAAAACTTTCAGACAATCGTTTAGTTAGTTTACCGCCGGAATTGTTTGCAGACACTCGCGATGTTAAAGAAATGTATCTTCAAAATAATTCGATAAACGTGTTAGCTCCAGGTCTTTTCAGTGAACTAACGCAACTTTTAGTGCTCGATCTGTCACATAATGAATTAACAGCTGATTGGATAAACACGGCAACGTTTGCCGGTCTTATACGTTTGGTGGTTTTAGACATTTCTTACAACAGATTAATTAAATTAGAACCGTCCGTGTTCAGAGACTTGTATAGTTTACAGATTTTGAGACTGAATGATAACTTTCTAGAATTAATTCCTGAAAATACGTTTTCTGCGTTATATAATTTACATACCCTGATTATATCTAATAACAGACTGACTAGTATAGATAGTGATACCTTTAACGGTCTTTATGTGTTGTCTTTATTATCGCTAGACAACAATAGGATATCTAGAGTGCATCCTGAAGCTTTAAAAAATTGTTCTAGCTTGCAAGATCTTCATTTGAATGGCAATAAACTAATGCAAGTTCCCGAAGTGATATCTAATGTTCCAATGTTAAGAACTTTAGATTTAGGTGAAAATCATATTGATACACTCACAAATGAAACGTTTCGTGATATGAAACATATGTATGGATTAAGACTGACGGAGAATAATATAGGCAATGTTTCCAGAGGGGTATTTAATAAAATGGCTGCACTTAAAATCTTAAATCTTTCACGCAACAAAATACAAAAAGTTGCTGCCAGCGCATTTGACTCTAACCTGAATTTACAAGCGATCAGGTTAGATGGAAATTATTTAACGGATATTGAAGAGCTGTTTGCAAAATTACCCAGCTTAGTGTGGCTCAACATTTCCGACAATCAACTAAAGTGGTTCGACTACGCATTAATTCCAACTGGATTGCAATGGCTCGACATACATTCCAACCAAATTTCGGAATTGGGAAATTATTTCGAAATAGAATCTACCCTTGCGCTAAGTACGTTCGATGCTAGCGCGAATAAGTTGACAGAAATCACAGGTAGTGCGATTCCCAACAGTGTGGAGGTGTTATTTTTAAACGACAATTTAATAACAAAAGTTCAATCGTATACGTTTTTTAAGAAACCAAATTTAACGCGAGTGGATTTATTTGGAAACAAAATAACGCACTTGGACCCTAATTCGCTTCGAATTTCCGCGGTTCCGCCCGATAAACCACTTCCGGAATTCTATATTGGTGGTAATCCCTATCAATGTGATTGCACAATGGATTGGTTGCAAAAAGTGAATGCGGGAAATCGTGCTCGAACTCAGCCTAAACTTGTTGATTTGGAAAGTATTTATTGCCAACTACTGTATAACCGTGGCCGGACATATATTCCTCTTGTAGAAGCAGCCCCTTATCAGTTTCTCTGCACATACGAGACGCATTGTTTTGCCCTTTGTCACTGTTGCGATTTCGATGCATGTGATTGTGAAATGACTTGTCCTGAAAATTGTACGTGTTATCATGATCAATCCTGGTCTGCAAATGTAGTAGATTGCTCCTCTAGTGGCTACATAGAAACTTTACCGGATCAGATACCTATGGACGCTACTCAGTTATATTTGGACGGCAATGATTTACGTTCTTTGATTAGCCACGCGTTTATAGGACGGAAACGCCTTAAAATATTGTTTTTAAATAATTCAAACATAGAATTGATTCAAAATCGAACTTTTAATGGTTTAAAAGAATTGGAAGTGCTTCATTTGGACGAGAACCGGATACGAGAACTGCGCGGATACGAGTTTGAAAGCTTGAATAGCCTGCGGGAAATATTTTTGCAACATAACCGAATATCACATATTTACAATGCAACATTTACTGGTCTTCGGCATCTTCGCGTGTTGAGGCTCGATCACAACAGGCTAAACGTGTACATAGTGTGGCAACTTCCGACGACGCTTGCTGAAGTTACCCTAGCCTACAACCCTTGGTCTTGTGACTGCGAATTTACGGAGCAACTACGTGAATGGATGATTCGAGGCGATGCTGTATTAGATTTGACTTCTGTGCGATGTGTTTATAACGTTACTGAACTCGATTACTACACTGAAGATATTTATGTAAATAATTCTGACGTGGGTTTTTACATAAACACTGAAAATAGTACTGCATGCACGGGTGCAGCAAACATCGACAACAGTATCAATGGAAATTTGACAGCAACAAAAACCATCATCAGACGGCAAGCAATTCAAGACTATTTACCACTTTTAGTTATTACGCTAGTGGTTTTCGCTGTTATTGTGGCAGTTACCTTGCTTTTGTTCATCTTTAGGCAAGAACTGCGCGTGTGGATTCATTCAAAATTTGGAGTGAGACTTTTTCATAGGCCAACGGAATTAGAAATGGATGACAGAGATAAATTATTCGACGCCTTTGTAAGTTATAGTTCAAAGGACGAAGCGTGGGTAGCAGAAGTACTTGCCCCAACCTTAGAGCCTAATTACAAACTGTGCCTCCATTATCGTGATTTTCCAGTGGGAGCATACCTCGCAGACACTATCGTGCAGGCTGTAGAATCGTCTCGACGTACCATAATGATTCTGTCCGAAAATTTCATCAAGTCGGAATGGTGCAGATTTGAATTTAAATCAGCTCACCATCAAGTTCTACGGGATCGGCGCAGAAGACTTATCGTGGTATTATTAGGGGAGGTTCCGCAAAAGGATTTAGATCCAGACATCCGTCTATATTTGAAGACTAACGTGTACCTGCAATGGGGCGATAAGCTCTTCTGGGAGAAGCTCAAATTTGCATTACCTGACGTACCCAACAACCAACGACGTCGCGGTTCGACGCGAGGACCACATGTCCATCATCATGTGCATAGACACAATACGCGAGGTCAGGCACCTAATCCTCCTGGAAGTGCACCGCGAACGGTGGCCATTCATATTTAGAATAGTGTAACTTATCCTAATGTCAGCCGATTGTGATACGTAGAATACAGATGACTGTGAGTGCAATGCGAGTGCTAATGTGAATGTGATACTTGTGCCCGGGGCGTAAATGAATGTGCGTGTGTGCAAATCGTTAAGAGTGCGTGAAACCCCGGACAACTCGGGCCCTCCAGGACTGCATGGCCTCCAGGAGCGGCAGGAGTCTAACACTTGTTACTACTGTACATATGGACTTGTATAGCTAAGTATTATTTTATGTCTGAATGTAAAACTGTACATATTTATATATTTTTTATACAATTCCTTCGAATATTTATTGTTATAGAACTTCACAAGCTGCCTAAACAATGACCAGTTTCGTATGAAAATAAAAATTACTTTTCTTTATTGAAATATTTATTGAGATCCTGAAAAGTGAAATAATTTTAGATGAGGATTTTTGTTTCTTGGTACGAATATGTAAATAAGGAGCACTAACAATGTCTTATCTACATAAATAAGGGGGCAACAGATCGTCTTAGTTCAAGCAGTTAACTTAGTGGGCAGAAGTTTATTATGTGCTGCTTATTTATCTGACAAACTATAGTTATGCAGCACAATTTGCTGTGTTAATATAATTACTGCAATGAAGAGCTTAGATAAAAATTATAAACGACATTTGCATTTCCAATTATCACTAATTACTAAGTCTACAACATTGACAAACTCAATTTTAACCTCATTAAATTTTTGAAATTTTTGTTTCATAGTGATTTACAGCACGAAAGAGGAAAGTATTTTAAAATATAAATAATAAAAAACAGTACCGTCTGTATGTTTGCTGTATATTAAAGCATCATGCTGATTCTGACAGACAGTTACTGACTAATAGCATAGTTATGAGAATAATTGTTAGCAAATTTACAAAAGAAAAAAATGAAATGTATTTTTAAAGAAAGATTACAGAAAAAATAAGTATTGATTAAGCTATTCAGTAATTCTAATGCCTATAACAAGTTGAGAAGGATTTTCTTAAACTGATACTTTCTAATAAATCAGAAGGATAAATACTAAATAAGTACAACTAAGTTTAAGCAAAGATTAAAATATGGAATCAAGAAAATTTTAGGTAATAGGCGACTATGGAAAATAAAAGTCGGCGCCAAAGAAAGCGGGACAGTTGTATTTTGCAATTGAAAATATTCATCAGGTTAATACTAGTAGGTAATAAAAATTACGACAGCTAGCTAACAACCAAAATCAAAGTCGGTTTCGATTAATAAAAAAATCTGTCAGCAGTGTAAAATTATTGTTTTAGTTGCTTCAAGGGGTTTTAAAATTATAAAACCACTTGTGTGCAATTGTTGGTGTTGTTTATTTCTCTATCCATCAAAGTGAAAAACAATATGGTTACAAGCGACAAGTATTTAGTTGTAGGAATGAAGCTAATACACACGATTTTATTTGTAATAGCCAATCTTCATCTAAAATTTTCTTTATCACACTGTATAACAGCGAGAGTGATGGTAGGTAACAAAAGTATATTTAAATGTCTGGGCTAGTGGTGTGTTACAGGTAACAAAATTTCTTAACATTCCACAAATATCGAAAATAATATGGAAAGTGGGCAAAAAACCTACTTTTCCTATACTAAAGAAAATCGAAATACTGTTAATATGCTGTTGCCCTCAGTCCTGATTTGCACAATCGGTTACACTCCGAACTGGCATGAGAATACAGGTGCAGTTAAAAAACCGAAAGTTCTCTTACGATATTGAAGCAAAAAAATCGTACTTGTGGTTAATGCGGAAAACCATTGCTTAGGATTATAAAAATCAGAAACCAGAAAAACAAAATTCGTTAAAACGAGAGACGAAAGGGAGCATTCGCCCTACTAAATACTACTATTTTTAAAATTTAAGTTTATAATTTGTTTTACTGTTACTGTCTTTATTGTCTTCCGATTATTCAATAAGCCGTTAATCTCCAAATTTAAAAATTCATAAATAGCATCGCAAGGAAATAAATGCTTAGAGGAAACTCAAAATTTTATCTCATCTCTATTAGCTGACGAAATATAAAAAATATGTTCTCAGCCAGATTTTGATAAATATTTTTGACTATTGACTGATTTCGGAAATAACGTTATTGGACACTGTGTTTCCATTCGGCTATTACAGCACCGTATTTTATGCTTGGCTACTAATTTTTAAGTAAATTAATCATAAAGGCGTAGCGGACATCATTGTGAAACTAAACAATTCGGAAAAAAATTTGAAAATTTTCTGTATGAAAAAATCGATACCAGAAAAAAAACTCTACTTCTGGATTCGGATTTTTTTTAAATTTTACTTTTCAAAAGAAGTCTTGAAGTCTTGTTGTTGATGTTGATATATCACCGTGTATTTCCGGGCTTTGGGTAAAAATAAATTTAGCTAAAAATTTTATACTTTTAGCATTATGACCTCGCAGCTTTACTACTATTTAAGCAGATACTGGTTTGGTAATTATTTTCAATAGTTGCAAAATTAAAACTTTTTGGTGTATAACTAGCAAATTAATTTTCAAACACGAAAGACAAAAGACATTTTTCTTTAAGCCTACCGTAAAACTGACATGTCTAACATGCCTATTAGAAATTCAGTATTAAAAGGTTATTAACATTTATTCAAATACTAATATTTATACTATACGATGAATACGTAGATAATTCCAAATTTTGTTATAGCTAAATAACATAAACTATAAAAGTTTAACTCCTTTAAATATGTATATAATTTCGTTTACGAAGAGCAGTGTTCGTGGAAGTATTTTATACTAATTATATTATATTACAACTCAAGGACGAATTTACATACACTAAAATACCTGAAACAGCACAATCAGCAGAAAAAGCTACATTTATTACATACCATACGTTTTAAATTAAGCCAGACTAGTGGAAGCAGTAGGGGCCCCACGATGTTAATTTTTGTTTTTTTTTCAATATGTATTAAATTTGGACTAGTGTTACCTCAGCGCACAATGCACTGACAGACTGAGCGTTGACAAAACCGGCTAAATGATGTCACGTGATGCATTAGTTCCATAAGGGAGACGCGACGTTGGTGTAGATGTCGCCTCAAGTAAAGCGCGTTTAGCAGACTTACATATATATTATAAATTAAAATAATTATTATTGAAAATTGACGTAGAATAAAAATGTTTTATGTTCCATCTGAGGATAGAGACCTTTCATTGAAAAAAAATGGTCCAAATTGGTGAAGCGGTAGCCGCTGGAGGAACCGGAGAAAAAAACCCTTTGAGCTTTTATATATGTATAGATGGATTCCTTCGACCTGTGTCAATTTAAAAGGAATAAGGCTGCAGCGGATATTATGCAAACCACGCGCAACGGGTATTTTATTTTAAAGTTACCAAAAACTGAGAGACTTATTTCTCCTGGACTTTCGAATACTTTAGATATTGTCGCTTATCATATCTTTATTTTAATAATACAGCTTCACTCCCAACATTGACTATAATAAAATCCCTTTACTCTTACCACCGCCCCGACCGCATAGCTACATAATAGTCACATTATAAGATGTTACATAATACTGAATCTTAAACATAGAATAAACATTCTAAACATTTTAATTTTTTTTTTCGTTGGAATTAAAAAAACTAAAAATGAGAGGACAATTTCGTCCGCCAAAAACTGGATGGAATAAAGAAAATTAACCTCCCTTATTTTGCTGACACCTGACAATTAAGCTGCTACTATTGCTGCAATTTAGCTCAAACAACAGTTTTTATCGTCCCCCGTTTATTAAATGAAGTCGTTTTAAGAAAAATCATAAAATGCGGCACAGCAAACCGGTACATAAAGCGAATTGTAGTTTATCCCTATCTCTATGAGCCCACAAAATATAAAAGAAAATTATATGGCCGTTTATTAACCAATATTTTTTGATCATTTTCACGCCACAATTTTTTATTTATGAAATGATTCTTTTACAGAGTAACATTGTGCTTCCCTAGGGCTATTACGATATCAAATTGCATTCCTGGGTTTTTCTTCTAGGGTGGGTTTATCATACTGGGTTTTTGTGGGTGAAACTCGCAAGGTTTTTGTTAAGTGGGGATTTCTAAGCCAACCCTGTTACTTTGTCGAGTTTTTATAGCTGCCGCACCTGATGTTGCTACTTACTAATCAGAGTGAGGTCTTAGAAAAATTTAAGAGCCTTATGTTAAGCTCTTGTGTAACACCCACGAGCCGACAATTCTTGAAAAAACGTAATAAATAAAATAAATGTATAAAAAACATGTTGCAGTAGTAAAAATATATAACTATGCAATAAAATATGCATTTTTAAGAAATGTGCATTTATTGTGAAAATATGTATTCATAGGCAAAATGAAAATTGTATGGTTTTATGTAGAGTCCTGCAAACGCTAAGAAAATGCAAACATAATCCGTACTTAGCTACCAAAACATATGCAAATGCGTATAAATCCGGGCTATGAATTCAAACTTTTAAAATACGAATGCAAAGTAACTACATTGAATTACAAGTTTGCATAATTGCCTTCTGCAAAAATTTAGGCTTCTGATAAGCAACATTTTTTACTAACAATAACATGATATAAACTATCCCTTAATAACATTGAAATATTTTGTGGTTTAATAACTCGTTTAACGGAAAGGATTTGCAAAGATTGTTTCTCAGAATAACATCGTGTCTAATAAATACTACATCCTGAATTACCAGCAGAAGGTATTCTTATCTCGGAAGAATTTTCGTAAGCGACAACTCTGAACGGCTGTTTTAAAACAAAATTGTTTAACATACCTAACGATGTTAAGATGTTTCTAGCCACTTTGAATGTGGTAGTCCAAGAAATTCTGCTTGCCATTTACTGAGTTAAGAATAATTAATATCCCAAGAAATGCTGAAAACTAGGAACTTCAGTTGAATAAAGTACCTTTAGTACTTAAGTACTTTATAAACTAATTTAAATTACTACGTGCATACACACTCGTACATTCTCTTTCTAACTAAATTATTGAGTTATTTCAATAGATTTTATATCTCCAAATTCATTAGAAAGGCTCTTTGTAGACTACGATAAATACATATAAAATTAGAGTACTTTTTAAAAATATCACAAATCAGCAGCATTCATTTTCATTAAACTTAAACAAATACATTTCACTTATGCAGCTTTTATTTAATTTAAGAATTGTCCAATAAAATAATAATTTAATCTAAGAATTAACAAAATAACAACAGGACGCTGAGGCAGACGCACTGCGATTTTCAATTTTCACTACGACCATAAAATTTGGTTATCTCGTAATGAATGTTTACTTAAACTTGATGAAAACGCAATTTTATAAATCAAACAGTACAAAAAACTATAAACAATAATTTCGTAATTTTAATGAAAGTTTAATATAAATGAAAATGAAGCCTTAAGTTATGTCAATGTCCAGTGTTTTTAAAAAAAGTCTTAAAAAATAACAAAAGCATAAACAAATTATTTCTTTAACTGTTGGGCTAGTTGCGTGATGATAGAAATTTCACACCTGTCAATACCGTTGGTGTGTGTAATTCGAGATTGTAAAACACGCACTCATTAGTTCTTCATACAAAATTAAATAATAGGTATATATACTAATAGTATACCAAACAACCACTACGCCGCATTTTCCGCTTCAGCAGCAATCGAAAGGTTTAACGCGAATATTTTTGATGAACAAAATCTTATCTGTAGTAATTACACAAGAGCTGTTTTTTTACAGGATTCAAATTACTTGTAGGCAAGCAAGTTTGAGTTGTTAATGAAATGAAATTTAAATAAGATAAAATAAAAATCTCGAATGTCATGCGATGAGATAATTTCGCCACTTTAAATAAAAATAAGTTGTTATAAATACGGTCATTGCTTACGTTAAAACATCTCTTAATTTTCGTATTTTTTATCTTTTATGTGGTGAAAGACGAATACAAATTTATCTAGTTGCAATGTTTACATTGTCTTTTACGCTGACAAACTGATATACCAACGTCTTGACATGACTTGTTTACATACGAGTTAAATTATCTGTAGTAATTACACAAAAGCTTTTTATTTCATCGGATAAAACTTCATTTCATACGAAAACTTGTGGCCTAGTAATCTAACGAGACAACTGTCATGATAAAATCGGTAGGCTGCAGGTCGAGCGATTTTATGTTTGTTGAATCAAATATTTTGAAGGTAACAAAGTAATAAAATTATATTCAGTTAGAGAGAATAAAAAAATTCGAGTGTAATTCGATGAATTGATTTTGTGACTTAACAAAAACTTGCTGTTGTGGTTGGAAAGGTAAAATTTTTAATAAAAGTACGTATTCAAAGAGACTTTTGCTCAATAAAAGTTTGAACAAATGAGAAAAAAGTTCAGGTTTCAACAGAAGAAGAAAAAAGCTGAAGTGCTGAGACCTCGAGTGGACTTTCCCATATTAGATATTAATACTTACCGTATTTGCAAAAGTGTAAATTTTAATTATAACGTTGTACATTTCATCAGCAAGCTGTATAGGCAACCCTCCATTCTATCCATCCAAATTCGTAGAAAGCGCTAAAATGAAATCATAGCTTTCAGAAAAAAATCAAAGTGTAGCCAATCTTTCGTTGTAACAGCCTACAAAGTTGAAAAAAAATCGTGTGGGCAGTTTTTGAATCATACTTTTTTGAAAATTTTTGAAAATTTGAAGTACTTAGCACCATTGCGATCGTTTTCAGATTTTCTAAATTAATTTTGTTTCATCGTATAACACCCACAAAGGGCTTTCAAACAAGTTGTAGCTGATGCCAGTCAGACGACTACTTTTTGAGTAAATGGGCGTTAAATTCGAGATTTTCAAAAAGTTGTAGCGGCCACCATTTTGAAGCTAGAGTGTTCGATAAAAAACGTTTTAGATTTGCATTAAGCACTTCTCTTACTAAAACAAAAATATGCAAAAAAAAATATATTTTTTAACTATAGATAATTGGTAGGCGTAGTCAAAATCACATAACTGCCGCAAAACGCGCTGTGTGCATTAAAAAGTACCGTTTTTTTCTTACTTTTTAAAATAGTTAAAAATATCAGCAAATCCTAATAAAGTACTTCAAATAGTCTATCGAACTGATAAAAGTTTATAACGATCGGTGTTTGCGTATTTGAATAAATAATTACTCAATTTCAAATTTTTCAAACATTTCTGGAAGGCAGAGTAAAATTTGGGAGATTAGTAAAAAAAAACAATTTGTAGTTCACTGCAAGCTCTATCGGCTATGTCGGCTCAAAAAGTTTTAAAAAATCGTTTCTGAAAAATATTTGCTTTGAAAATTTGAAGCAGGCCAGTGCGATCGTTTTTAAATTTCCATAATTAATTTTATTTCATCGTACACTATAACACTAGCCACAAAGGGCTCTCAAACAAGTTGTAGCTGATCCCGATCAGACAACTACTTCTTGAGTTAATGGGCGTTAAAGCCGAGATTTTCAAAAAGTTGTAGCGGCTGCTATTTTAAAGCTAGAGAGTTTGTAAAAAAGTATTCGATTTGCCTTAAGTTCTTCCCTCAGATTCCGTGATCAAATTTCCAATATTTACTTTTGGAAAAAACGCTGTCAAAAAATGTGTCTTTCTTCCGTTTCCGGTTTCGGATTTTTTTAAAGGTTTAATTAGAACTACTATTTTCGATATACCTCTTGATTTAATATTTCTATATACTATATACAACAAAATGACAATTTTCCATAAAAAAAATCATCGTAATAACTCTTTAACGATCTAGTAAATTGCTTTGGATGGCTTATTGTACATATATTTTTATCGGCCCCCGTTTATCAAAGGAGTTAGGAATATTAGATTTTCAAACATTCATAGAAGGTGTCACAAAAATAAATTTTAGTACATCCATAGCTTTATAAGTCGACAAAATTTAAAAAAAAATCGTGTGGTCAGTTTCATTATTTTCATGAAATCAATACTGAAAGTACGAAAGTAAAAATTAGACTAAAAAACTAGTATTTAATATATTTGCAAACCATGTCTATACTTTAAAATGTCGAAATGGATTTTTCCATTTAGAGAGTTTTTGTGGCTATGAATCAATTAAACTGTTTGGGTAAACAACCAAAAGGAAATCTTCTAGAGGCCTTTCTCAATGAAATGTTGTTTCTATTGTCATTTAACACATTCGTCCTAAGTTTGAAGTCGAAATCTGTAATTATTTTGTAAAAGCAAAAGTTAAATAGTGAGGGTAACTGGGGGTGGCAGGATATCGCGTTTGAGCAGATGGCCGATTTGTTAAACTTACAATTCATATTGAGCGTTTTCTTGAGTGTCTTTATTAAAGGAGAGGACTCTTCCAACCCCTTCATGGTTTCATGATATTATAGATATTTTCTATTTGGAAACCATGCTTGTACGTTAAAATCTAGAAACAGATTGTTCAATTTGAAAAGTTACTCAATTAAACTGCTCAGGTAAGCGACCAGAATAAAACCTCCTACAGGTTTTCTTAATAGAATGATGCTCCTATGGCCATTTAATACATTCATTTGAAGCGGAAATTCGTATATATTTGAAGAAGCGAAAAAACAATGGTGACGGGTGACTGGGTAAAAATATTGCGCTTGTACTGATTTGTTCTACGTAGAAACATATTACATGAGCTTCTTATTCTAGTTTGAAGTTTTGGCATGGTTTTTATGATGGTGCGTCATTATTTTCCCGTTTTAAAAATAACTACACTACCTAAAAATAATTTTTTTACGTGTTTTTGCCGACGAAATGAAAAATGTGTCACATACATAATTTTATTTCTCCCGCTAACTTTCTACCTATTTATTTTTGAAAAAAAACTTTTGTCAACAATTATATTTGCATGCACAATTTGCGTTTGAAACAATCAACAAAAAAAGCGGCAATCAGAAGCCAAAAACACAACTGCATATAAGTGCATTAACCTTAGGCTAGAGGATACATACGTAACTAATAATTTATATGATTACATTAGTTTACTTGAAAGACGACTAACTTTAAAATCGAGTTCAATATCCTAGAGTGATAGTGAATCACAAATATTTTAACTGCAACCAAATATTACGCCCAATGTAATTATTCAGGCAGAAACAATCAAATGCACATAAAAACAATAAAACTATCTACTACTGTAATTGAGTAAAACGAAGCGTTATTAATAACAACCGTCATATAATATAATCACTATATAGTCAACAGTCAGTAGCGTAACCAGGGAGGGGGACACGTAAAACAACTGTCTTGTGTGCTAAATAAATATGGGTGTCAATTTGCCTCACACTAGCACTGAGCAGTCGTGACTGCGTGTGCTTGCTATTCGCGACGACACTATATATTAAATCCCAACTTCTATGTATTAAATAATAAACTGTCTCACCATAACAACACGACGAGTTATTTCATCTCGACAAACGTTACCACCATAATACAACGGCGCGGTGGCGCCTTGCAACTCATTTATTTTTTGTTTTGTTTATTGATTGTTTTCGGCAATTATTTATGTTGGTATCATCGCTGTTGTTTTATTTGGTTATTTATCCCTTACTAACGAAAAACTCCAAGTCCTAATAAAATTTGCCTTCTGTAATATAGACAAGAGAGAAATGCATTGTAGTTGTATCGACTGGACGTTTAAAATATCAATTACGTCAATGCGATTACCGATTGTACTAAATACTTAGCTATTCTGTATATTGTGTTAAATTGATAAACTGTAAGACAACCATTTCGTTAGTTAGCTAGTAAAAGAGCAGCATTCGGTGCAGTAGCTCTGATTTCATATCTTACAAAGAATTTCGACAAAATGATGCAATGGACAATCATCATAAATTGATAAATGGGTTAAAATTTTTTAACTATTAAATTTATTTTAAAAATTGCTGTTTTGGTTTTGTCTTTTGGGCTCGAATGTTGCTACTGAGCTAACACTTTAAAATGATAAGCAATATGTGACCCCGCGAACAAACGCAACTACTATTTTGAAGAGGTGCATGCAGTTTTATGACTTTTCAATAAATGGGCATGATAATTTAATTAGTGAAATAAGTTAATTAATGTTGAAAGTATCAAAATCACGTAATTAATAAGCTATACTTTATTCTAGTTATTAATATTAAAATTATCCCAAATTTTCTTTGTTTTGTTCTTCAATTTTAATAATAAATACAAACTGTTTTATTTATTCTTATGTAACTTCTTTTTAATTTGTCATTTATTTTATCCAAGAAAATATTGCCGCCATACTTTAGAGGGGCGCAGTTTGAAGGCATCTTCTTTTGTGCAAATGAAAACTGAAGTGAAAATAATTAAAATTTTACATTGTCAAAAAATATTACCCAAAAGCTTGGGATGGGCTACAATTTGTTCCGTGTCCCAGTCCACTAATTTCTCTGTGACGTCTTCGCAGAATTTCTGATAAAAACAAAAGTTCCTGCCCCTCTCTTTAATAAACGGAAGACGATAAAAAATGTTGTTCAAGCTCTCGTGAGAAATAGAATGAGAGTCAGAAGTTAATTTTTAAGTGCAGCATTATTTAGGGGGTAAGTATCCCCTCCCACCCTCATTTTGGCGAACAGATTAATCAAAATCGATTTATATAGAATTAAAGCAATTTCTATATAAAATTCATAAAACTAGGACTTCGATTCACGGTCCGTTACACAACCAACTTAAGCAGCTTATTTGCTATTTAAAAAAATGGCGGAGTATTGCCCACGGGTTTCACTAGTTTTAAAATAAATAACTTTACTGTGCCCCATGCTTTTCTCTTTCTAGCGCCACTGATATCTAGAGATATGTGTGTATGATGTTAGAGATATTGCCGACGTCTTCTGGTGGCACTTAAATGTAAGTCAAGCACTTAATCCTCTCAATTAAAGTGTTTATTCAAAGTATTTAATAATATTAATCACTGAACAACATACGTATCGTGCTGGTAGTTCAACTAAAGCGAATCGAGCTTGTAACTTGTATGACATTTAGAATAAAAATTTGAAATTTAGAAATTAATGTAGTTATAAAATACGTACACACCGTAAGTACTATTTTGGTGCGGAAACTATATTGGAAATACACTCTATTTTGTTTGTATACACTAGCTTGGTTAAATATAGAAGAAAAATACACGTGTCATTTTTGGATCCCATTTACTCCGTATTCCATGCTTAATTAGTACTCGGCCATTATGTTATAAACAATACAATACAATTTAGAAAATAAATAACAAAACAGTGAGATTGCTAATTTTTATTTATGTTATGCCAACTTAAATTGCGGTAAACATTAATACAAAACAATATGTAACTAGCATTTGGTCCTTCTGTTAGCCTGCAACTGTTTACACCGCATTATAATTGTCCGTTGGTACAACCCTATTCAAAGAACTAAACAAATGAGCCAAATGCGGACCAAGTGCTTTACTCTACAGTGTATACACCGCGTGTTACAAATTCGATTCTTTGGTACCTGGAACGAACGTTTGGTCATCGCGGTGTATACGTAGTCATAGAATATTAAAAAAATGGGCGTACCAGGTCGCTGGTACTTTCCCATACTTTTTACGTTATAAATATTCTCGCGTCAAGAATTGATGAAAATTTACATCTAATCTAGCCGGTACAAGCCCGCTGCAGACTCAAGGTGTGGGTTACGTTTACGTTACGTTTTTACGTTTCAAATGTTCGAGCCCCAATAGCTGAGTAAATAACATTGTTTTTACAAAAACTAAAGCAAGAAAAAAAATAAAAAAATAATAACACCCCAGCGTCAATTTGAACTTGCGATAGCCTGTGCAATACGATGTCGTGTACCGTCTAAAGTATAGCGCCATAACTTCGGCTAGCCGCAGAGGACAGAAGCGCGACAGCCGACCGCGTCTTACATTTGATTAGATGCGCTTCGAACTTCGGACTAAAATCCCCGTAAAAGCTTTATTTTAACAGTTACTGAAAATATGCAAGAAATAAAAAATACTGATTTTAACTAGAGCTAATTGATAGACGTAGTTAAAAGCACGTAACTGTCGGAAAACACGTTGTGGATATTGAAAGGTATCGTTTTTTTTTCTTAATTTTCTTAATAATTCAAAATTCTTGCAGATCCTAATAAAGTACTTCAAATAACCTATCGAACTGATTATAAAGTTAACAACGATCAGCGTCGGCGTTTTTGAATAAATAATTAATCAATTTGAAAATGTTCAAAAATTCCTGAGCGCGTCATAGAAAAATTTGGGAGATAAGTAAAAAACAAATTTGTAGTTCATTGCAAGCTCTATCGGCCCAGAAAGTTAAAAAAATAGTGTACGCAATTTTTGTGGAAATATTTTTGAAAACGTCCAAAATTTTGAGTCACTAGTATATTGCTATGATATTTAGAGGTGTTTGATTTGACTGGGGTGTTGTGGTTGCTGGAAGGCAATTTTTGGATTGTTTGCTGCAGTTCAATTTTCATTTAGAGATTTATGAAGACTTGTAATATTTTCATACTCTAACTTTTAAACTCAGGGTTGAGTATTTTTGCTAGATTTCCTGTTATAAATTTTAATAATTGTTATTTTTCATATGGTTGTTTTTTTTTACAAAAAGAAAAGACAAACACAATTGATTGATACGAAGTTTATTTATGTTAATTGTAACTATAATTTAATTCAGAATTGTTAAAAAGGTTTAGTTTATAAAAAGTTTTAGAGTTACTTGATTTGTGCGTCGACTAATGTCAGTTAGGATGTCAGTGTCATTGTGACAAAGATATAAAAGGATACTCTTGGACATGAGGTTTATGTGTTTGTTTTATAAAAATAAAGATCAAGGAAGGAAGACAAAAGAGAAGAGAAAAAAAAAGAAATTTGTTTAATTAGTTACGGCTCGTCGGTGTAAATAGATACACAGAATTGAGATCCTCTGAAGGAAAAAAAAGAGGAAAAACGGGTCTAAAAGTTATATAAAAGATATTTGCGAGAATAAAAGTGAAAAATACAAAGAAGTAACAACGAAGTATATATAAAACCAGAAGAATTATAAATAAAAGGTGATCGAGGAAGTTTTTTTACGTTTGTGATGGCAATAAAACCAATTTGAAGATAAAATAAAACTTAACAGAATAAGAATCAGATTAAAGGCGAGTATTTGTGGATACTTGAGAATCCAGCAAAGCGAAATAGAAATTGGACAGTCAGCGTAAAGCTCGAGCGAAGAATATCCTAAGAAGGACACGCTAAGTTAAGTGTTCTATTTAACCAAATAAAAACGATAGTAGTTAGTAAAACTTATTTTGATTTTTCGGAAAACACATTTAGAAATTCCTTTATTTAATAAAATTATTATTTTGTAAAGTTGATATTGTTGTGTGTTTATTTCTATTTAAAATTAATTTAAACAACTTATTCTACAAGCTAAATAACGACCCTGAGAAAGTTTAAAAGAGTCTCACAGCAAGTTTGAATTTAATTGCGTGAATTGCAGACAGTTTAGGGATTCAATTCTAGTAATCACAAGACCAAGCATATCATTGCAATATTTTCAAATTTCCAAAAATGTTTTTACATCACTTGATTATACTTATTAAGGGCTGTCAAATAATATGATAATTTGTATTGATTGTATGTTTTGCTTTTGGGTAATGGGGCATTAAAGTTAAAATTTTCAAAAATCGTTAAGGCCATCATTTTGAAATAAAGCATTTGGTTTGTCTTTAGATGCACTACAACACTATGTTTTCAAAATTTTAAAATAAATGTTAAGAAAAAAATCTATACCAAAAAACAGGTCTAATTTCCGTTTTCGGTTCCGGTTTCGATTATTAGCGACCTACTACTACCTTCAACTAAAAAACTTCCACACACCAACTTGTATAAAAGTCGGTAAAGGGGTTTCGGAGATATAAAAAAAAACGCGTCCACCCACGCACGCAGCCACCCATAGACAGACATTTTTTTTAAAACCACTTTTTTGGGTTCCTTGGACTCCAAAACGCGTACTTCCGTTAAAATCTGAAATTCGAAAATTTGGCTGAAATCATAACTTTCCTTACTTCAGTATGGCAAAGTAAAAATGTCAGTCATTTTACTTTTTTTCGTGGGATCTCGAAATTACCACCCTTTTATTTAACAAACGGGAGACGATAAAGAATTCCTGTTTGAGCTAAATTGCTCAACAGTAAAACAAAATTCGGAACTCAATTTATAGATAACAATACTCTTTAGGGGTTGTGGGTAATCTCAATTGTCTATTATCCTTCGGTAATCTCCGTTTTTTCTTTGGATGATATATTATTTTATTTGTTTTCTGGCGTTCTTTGATCCCAAGCAATCTTCCGAAAAAAAATGTATCTTGAAAAGCTTTGCGATGCAATATTAGGTATATTGTAATCGTATGATAATTGTAGGCACTAGATCGGTGATACAAATACTTGTGAAAATATAAAAAGTTGTTTAAGTATGGGCAAGCTTCATTTCCCATTTACTATAAGGTGCTTTTTTGATTATTTTTGTAAATTTAATTTACCGATTATTAAACTGAATAATAAAATAAAAAGATTGTTGAGAGCTAGCATTCAGTTTCATTTAGTAATATAAATTTAAGAAAACTGCTCGAATAACTCATATTTATTTCAAATTTCTGATTGCATAAGAGAAAGGAAGTCCTAATTCGCATATTTATACAACATTACTTTGCAGCCAACCATATAGATTACAAGCGTTACTAGGATAAAGAGGATACAGTAGTAATACCACAAGTGGTTATAATTGCTTCTTGCTTTTAGTGTGACTTTATTGTAATGCATATTGCTCCAAATACGGAAAAGCAACAACATTAGAGTCGCAAACAATAACAAGTTTCCTTTGATTTTAGGTAGGTATAGTAAGCAGGTAAGTCGTTTTTTTTAATTATAGATTAATGCAAACAAACACACGCATGTGCGCTTACATATGCCTCCTTACAATTTCAAAGTATGCCAACAGCGAGATTTAACATTATAAGTTAAGACAACTTAAAGTTGCTTTGTAATGCAATCATAAATCTTACCAACGTCACAACTCTATTACTAAATGTGTAACTACGAAATTACTCTTAAGCACAATCAGCCCACATTATATGCCTTAGTCATTGTTCCAACAGCTGCAGTGCTACACGTTACCATTATAAAATAGCCAGTTTTAAGAAAAGTCAGTTACCACCAGTAAAAACAAAAATGCAATGATAAATAGCACCATTGTAGTACATTAACATTATAATTATTTTAAGTAATATTTAATAGAAAGAAGATGAAGATTACAGTGACAGATTGAGGTTTCTTGAACCCCAGGCCAAACAATATTTTGGGATCGCATTTGTTTTTAATATGAAACTTCTATTTGATAGAAACCATAACGAAAGCCGTCCAAGGGACGGTCACTTTGGCAGGGCGCGTACTGACAAATTTAAGTTACTCGACTGTTCGGTTACTCATATGAAGCTTATTGTTTTATACGCGCAAGCTCACATCACACTACAACATGTAGACTCGTTTAAGAGAACATAGGAGATGTCACGTGAAAGAAACAGAAAGCATGTACGACAGTATCCCATAGAGTAAAAGAGATGGGCATGGGCGATACAAAAGGCCGAGCTTCGGAGCGTGATGTTCCATCTCTTTTGCTCTAATGCGGGACTGTCGTGTATACTTTCCTTTACATAGGATTCCCCATGTTTTGTAGAACGATGCTACATTTTGTATAAAAATTACGTTTTATGTAAGGAACCGCACAGTTGCAACTAAAAGTTTACAGTGGAATGTAACGCCAAAAGCGGTTAACAAGCATAGTAGTACAAATCAAAACACAAACACAACGTAACCTCACAGACGTGAAAAACAATAAAGTATACAAGACAACTAGCAATTACTAAAACAACTGCAAAAATTCCAGCCAAAAGGTGCCCCTCGTCCCGCCTTGACCCAATGCTTAATCCGACCCTGGGAATTTGACACTATACCAGATGTAAACGAAACATGGGTCACCTCCTTTTTACTTCATTTATTAAAATAAACAAACAAATTGCGACTGTTTAGTATACTCAAAAAGTCCTATTTTTGATGCAAATTAAAATTCCGGTTTCAGTGGAAACTATCGCAGTCCAAAATTGTGTTTTTGTCAAGAGTGCCATGGCACGCGTTAAATGGTGCCTACCAAGTAAAATATTATTTTAAAAATTAAAATCGTTGCGCACTTCACTTTGTGGGCGGTTAATGTTAGTGGAAACAGTTTTTTCTTTTCTTTCTTTTCATCCGACAATGTATTTTATGTAACGATAAAATATGGAAAAATATAAAATGTCGCTCACAAGAAAATAAGAAGTTGATAGTCGAAAATCAAAAATGGTAGCAGTATATCAACTCTAATTAAAAAATGGGATTCACCATTGAAACGTGTTTTGATAATGCGTTAGCATTTAACCGTCCTCGTATTTTTCAAATGATCAAAGTCCCAATGGTGAGCATCGAAAAACGGGAACCGAACGGTAAGTTACAAGTAAACAAAGAATTACTTTTGGGTTTAGTGTCACCATGTATAATTGTAAACTAACCTTGAAGAAAATTTATACACCGTGTGTAAATCCTAAAGGGGGCGAATATATGGCAATAAACAATTTCTTAACGGGTATATCTTTGACTTTCACGTTTGTGTAAATTACTTTACTAATGTACGTTTAATTCTAATACTAATGTTGTTTAATTATAAACCATAAGTATTAAATGCAGCACGAGTTTTTAAAATTTAAAAATTGTGATAACAGCAATTGCTATGATATGAGCCTACAAAAATACACCCTCAAAGCACTTACCTAAAGACAATTTTTGAATGCTTGTACCTCGCAATTACCAATTATTTTAATGAATTCTTTAAATCTCGGGATCGAAATTAACTTAAAAAAATAGGATGAGATGAATAAAACAGAAACACACAATCAAATATCACGTTACAAGGATATCTATTAAATGTCAACTTGAAGGTATACTAGTCTCTATGGAATTTAAAAATTCTTCCTTTCGTAAAACAAACACTTATCTTAGTTTCTTCACATTTACTGTTGTGGTCCTCGACTTGATAACTGTTGCATGATACAGTCTTTCTTCTCTGGTTAGATTAACAATCTTATTACCATTTATTTATTTAAGATCGTTAACGTAATTTCAAAGCTTCCTCCACTGTAGCCTCAAACACGTATTGGATTGATTTTATACTATCACGCTTTTGATTACTTTCAATATGATTCAAAATAACATGTGAGCAAACGAAAGTGACATCGAGTTTGGCTTTGAAAATTGAAACGTATGTCTGTTAGAACTTCAACTTTGACATAACTTTGACACTTCTAGAAGTAATAATGCACATGACAATGTGATTTCGCTTTCGTTTGTTCACATTGAATTAATCACAGACATATGTTTCAATTTTCAAAGCCAAACTTGATGTCACTTTCGTTTGCTCACATGTTACTTCTACCCGTTTTTGTTATAGTATTTATCTAACTAGAAAAAACTCTTTTCTTTCAATATAACTGGTTTTCCTTCTCTTTTCTTTCAGGAATCCAAAATTCTCAGTCTTTGTTTACAGGACGATCCGTAACTAACTAACATTCCTCTTTCTTTTGTCTTCTTTCCTGATCTACTATTATACAGACAAATAAATCGCATGATCAACGAGTGTTCTATTTTGCACTTGTAACAGTATCAAAATGACATTTAAATCCATAACCCCCAAAAACGACACCCAATTCACAAAACAAGTAAGTTTAAACTTCTTATATCTGAAAAATTTTAAACATTTCTAAACTAATTCATAACTAAAATAAACATAAACCAAAATCGTACCAATCTGATTGTGTTCCTTCATCTATCAGTGAAGGCAAACTCCACAGATGTTGAAAAAACATAAATGATATAAAAATACCCACGTTATTTCAATTTTAAACAAGAAAATATACCAATAATACGCATCCCTGAATTTAAAACTTTGAATACCAATATCTTTAGAAATGTGTGATTATAAAATAAAACCCAACAAACATTCCAAACACTGCCATTAGGGAATTACAAAACTCCAGTCCAAAGAACCCAGCTTCAAGATATCATAGCAATATATTAGTTCAACACAACCATGAACTGAATCAATTTGGCATTCCCATAGCTATTTAAACAAACGTAAAAATCAAAGGTATAGATTATTAATAAAATCGAACTTGATTTCGTTGTGAAATTCATATTAATACATTATAAATAAAGTAATTAATAACTTTAGCAGGTAACTGTTTTAACCTTATACGTAAGGCAAGATTAAAATTAAGCAGTTGGCGTTGCTATAGAAACAACAGCATTTGATGACTTGCTCTTGGTTATATATTAGAGTAGGAAAAAAACACAGCTTTACCACTAGACATGTACAATGTGTTGCATTTAAGATGAAGACAGCCTGATATTTTCGTTATTTTTACGAGTAGGGATTCTTTTGAGGTACTCAACTCAAATGTAAGTTGTAAACCCAGCTTACTGCGACCTCGATACAATACGACAAATTCTCGATATGTTGCTTCCCGTTGGCAATATTGAATAACGTTATTAGAAAAAGTTGTTCAGAACCCAATTTTGACCCTATGTGCCGAGTTTCAAAGCAAAATTCGCATTTTGAATTTATTAGTAATTTTGCGCTGTCCACAATCCGAGTTTTGATTTACAGTTTTGACTAGAAAGCCATGACAACAAAAGAACTTGTCACAAACAAATGAATAAATAATAATAAATTCTTTATTCAACAAAACCTGAAACAGAAATTGGAACATAATTTGATACTGAAACAATGAGCTATTGAAAATTATGGAATGTAGTCTCTTTCAACTAGCCCGCCCTCAATACTAATGCATTTCTCAATTCTCTTGCGGTTATGATTGGCTACTCTGCTCAGTTCAAAAAAAGTTTTGACTTTTAAATCAAATAATAATTAATATATAGTAAAAATGAATCAAAAAACATCTCTAATGTAAGATGATGAGGAAACAGAAAAAAGGAATTAACATTGCTACTGTTTATTTGTGTATGTTGAAGGGAGCACAATCAATATTACAAGAAAGGTAAAAGCGTGTTTGGCAGCTAACGTACAAAACTGCATACGTCTGTAGTGATTTCTTTATTTGTGGCTACACTTGCTTTGTTGTAATTTGTGTAATTTTTGGACTTCGGTTCTTGATTTTTATTCTTCTCTCGTTTAGCCAAATCTTCTTCATCGAAGTGTTTCTATTTACATTTAAACAAAATTCTTTCAATGGCTTATTTTTAGTATTTAAATAGTGCATATGGTTACATGGTTACAGATAGATTCTTATAGTGCCATACCCTATTCGGGGCGTTGGCTACCTCTCTCCTATGTCTGTTTGGTGCGCGGCGATAGATATTTTTGCACAGACAGACATAGGGGACCTACAGCTTAACGTGGGCTCCGAACCACAGAAAGTACATTCACTTCTTCTCCAGAGAGGTTTTCCTGAGGAAAAATCCACCTCGCTGGTTTCCCGTTGCATTGCGAGGAACAGATAGATTACCGTTCTTTTATAAATTAGGAAGTGTTATGTTCGGGTTGCGTTATAATTCATACACTTTTTTTTATATCTACGGAATTTTGACAATCATTGTTCCACCAGCGTGCAGTATTCAAGTTAAAACAACCACTACATTGTTACAATGATATCGAAGGGTTGCCTGAACCATATTCTGTAGTATTTTCCGATAAGGTAGGTACAGAAGAGTTAGTCTACATTTAGCTTATAATCTTTTTAAATTTGATAGGGACGTATCTGTAAGAAATAAGTTAAGGGGCAAAAGTGCTATTGTTGCCGTGAAAAATAGGTATATATAGTTGATGCGGTTATTTCCACAAACCAACCCTAGGAAGCTTTGCTTATTAAACACAAATTCAAGAAATATAACCACGTAAATATTGCAGTTCACATTCCCCCTAATTCACCATTCAAAATTTCGGGTGTAAAAGAGACCCGTTCACCAGGTGTTTTTTTTTTCGTTGTTTATTAAGATAATAATAAATCAATTGATATTAGACATGGTTAACATATGCACAGGGTTTTAATATTTTACGTCAAAAATTGTGTAAAACAACATTACCGTATGGAGAATTTCATCCCGAATTCAGAAATGTAAAATATACAGAGTGTTCTATTTAAAATAAGAAAGTTGGTGTCACTTCCGGCGACACCGGAAGTTCTAGAAAGTGGCAGTCTTCGTCAAATAATAGGGTCTCATGCAAATACAAACCACACCAAATATGACTTAATTATTGTTATAATAAACAAAAAAAAATTGGTTAACCGGAATAAACATTGTTAAAATTTTGTTGATAAAAACTGTAGCGCCACTGATAACGTTTTGGTTTGTGGTGATTTTAATGTAACCACGGGTCCCAAATCGACACAATATCAGACTCTTTAAATGAGCACAATGTGGTTTTAATAAATAACGCTCATAACAGATATGATAGAATTTTAGGCAGCGATGCGACCGACGGTGAGAACATTTCTTGCAATACCATTAGAGAGGCATGTCCAATCGTTTTTTTTTTTTTTTTAATAAGAATAAACCAGCTCAACATACAGAATGTTATACATGGTTAGTAGAACAAGAATATATATACAATAACATAAATTAACAAGAATGGTTTTACCCTGACATGATAATCTAATTTACAATAACAGTTAATCACTTATGTCACTACTCTCCTCTGACAGCAGGATATCCTGAGGGAGCCTCTTTTTCAAGCGAGTGAATGTGGACTTTCGCCCAAGGCTAAAATGCATCGCGCCAGAACAATTAGGTATGTTTGCGAAAAATTTACGAGCAGTGTTACGAATGTAACTGGCTATCGTCTTTACGCCAAGTTCACAATGGATTTGGTCATTTCGCACAAACCACGGAGCATTTACCGCAATACGTAAAACCTTATTTTGGAATGTTTGCATCTTTTTGATATTCGTTTTCGATGTTGCACCCCACACTACACAAGCATACATTAGCACTGGCCGCAATATGCACTGATATATTATCTTCGAACACTTAATGCGTAGGGAAGATTTCCGGTTTATAAGCGGGTAGAGTAAAGCAAGCCTGGCATACACTTCATTTAGCTTTTTGTTAATGTGGAAGTTCCAAGTTAGACGTCGGTCTAGAAACACTCCCAGATATTTTACTGCTGAATCAGAGGGATTCCATTCAATATGTTGTCCATCAATAACAATGTTCAGAGGATTTTCAGGTCTTCGAAGAGTGAATATTTTGCTTTCACACTTACTGGCGTTTAGTTGAATATTCCATTTTGCAAAATACTGTAGCAACTCATTCAGTGATGTCTGTAACCTCTCAGCAGCAATATCTATGTCTGTATGTTGCGTTAATAGTAAGGTGTCATCCGCAAACATAGCTAGTTTTGCCGGAGTAGGCGTTGGTATATCATAGGTGAATATATTAAACAATATGGGACCCATCACTGAGCCTTGCGGGACACCAGCACACATTTTCTTAGTGTTAGAGTATGAGGCATTTAGCCTTACTTGAAACGTTCTATTACTTAAGAATGATGAAATCAAGTTTATAATATAAGCAGGTGGCGAGATATGAAGTAGTTTGTACATAAGCCCATTGATCCATACCTTGTCAAATGCCTTAGCCGCATCGAGAAACACAACACAAGTATGGTGTTTCTTTTCATATCCCCGAATTATGGTTTCAGTGATCCTAAGCAGCTGGTGTGAAGTAGAGTGCTTGCTCTTAAATCCAAACTGGTGCGTTGGTATAGTGTTATTGATATTTAGGAAGTTGTTCAATCGTTTCTGTATGATTTTTTCCAGAACCTTTGAAAGCACTGGCAGGAGACTAATTGGACGATAGGAGGCGACTTTTTTTGGATCTTTACCGTGTTTATGGATCATGATCACTTCAGCGTGCTTCCACATTTCCGGAAAGTAACCTTTGGATAGGCATGCGTTAAGGATGGTCGTGAGAAATACAATCGCCTTCATACTTAGGTTTTTTAGCACAGTATTGGGGATTAAGTCATAGCCAGGTGTTTTTTTAGCTGGCAGTTTGCTTATGATAGTTGCTACCTCTTCCGGAGAGGTATACTCAACTTTCTCAAAGTCGATTTCCATGGGTAGGTTATTATTGACAAACAGATCCACCTCTTTAGTGAATTGCTTCCTTGATTGATCATTTCCTAGCTGGAAGGTATTTTCGAGGTACTCAGCAAACAGGTTGACTTTATCTTGGCCACTGCAATAGTTACTATTATTTTCCCTAAGGGGTGGAATGGTGTCTGTGTGTTGAAGGATTCTTTTAGTTGCGCGCCATAGCGAGTTGTCGCTTGCCCCCAGTTCCGAGATATATTTTTGGTAGTTTTCAATACGGTAATTGTCTAATTCATAGGTGACTTGGTGGGTAAGTTGGTTTAATAAACGTTTATGAAATTGTTGTTTATGCCTTAGCCATAATCTTCTTGTGCGGTTCTTCTCCTTTATGAGTTCTAATATGTACTGCGGTAGTTGATAGTATTTAGACTGTGGTCGCCGTTGTGCTTTGCGAATAATGGATTTATGTACACAATTCACAATAGTCGATGTGTATTTAGCGATATTGGCGTCTATCGCTGCTTTAGAAGACGGGCCACTCGGTGGTTTAAGGGTACTATCAATATTATCACGAAACGTGTCCCAATCGACATTAATTAGCATTCTGTTATTAGCTCCCAAGGTGTAAACCAAAGTGTAGATATGTTTTATGAAAACATTAACCGTGTACTCTATGAAGTAGTTCCCAAATACAAAAATAAATGATGCAAATATCCGGTTTGGTTCAATGAAACCATAATAAATACTCCGAAAGACAAAAAATTGTTTTGGGAAATAGTGCGGGAGCAATTTAAGGTTGAAATAAAACAATTAAAATTCTGATAAAAGACACCTACGCAGATTACATCGTAGTAACTTAAACAAGTATTGACAAGAATGTGAGGGAATTTTGAGCGTACATAAAGAATTTAAAAAAAGGCAATGGAGACGTCGCAATATATTTTAAATAATGTACTCGTCACTATCAGTAAAATCGTAGAAACTTCTGCAAAATAATTTTTTCTATGTAAACCGGATTGCCGCTAGAACAGGTAACAACCGGCCATTTTCTCAATTTTTAAATTATTAATTTAAAATTTTTCTGGGGAATAAACACATAAAAATGCATATTACAACATAAAACGGTGTTAATTTTAACTTCCGGTTTAACCGGAAGTGATAGCAATTTTTATTATTTTTAATGGAACACCCTGTATATTTTTGCATATTTGGATAGACCTTCCAATTTCCTTTGCAGCTATGCGTATTACTTACCCATTTCCCAATTCCTGTACTTGAGTTTTATTGCACTTTTTGAATTGGCATTTTATTTGCTTTAATTTAATACCAATAACGTACCTTATTGGTAATTTGTTGTCAAAGCCTACTTAGTTGCAAAAACATAGCTATTTTTAATATTCTTAATAATACTATAATTTTATTTTCTCTCGCTATTTTAAAAATCAGTTATTGGTATTAAATTTGAGAAAACAAAATGGCAATTTAAATGTCCAATGAAACTCAGGTAGGGGTATTTAAAAAAAATAAGTTATGACCGTTTAAAAATTGAGAATTTTTTTCCAGTTAAACTGGAAGTCAAAATTAACACCGTTTTATGTCTTAATATGCATTTTTATGTGTATATGACCCAAGAAAATTTAGAAATTAATAATTTTAAAATTGAGAAAATGGCCGGTTGTTACCTGTTTTTGCGGCCCATGGGATTCAGATTGTGCTGCCCAATATGCACCCAAATTTGATCAGCCCCATAAATCCTATGATACTTTCAATATCGGCAGTATTGCGCATGTAAATTATTTAAAAGCAATCAAAAACTTACGCCAAGGATCCACGGGTGCAGATAAAATGTCACCTTACAATAACGTATGCACCAAAAGGTTCTGCAGTGTGCATCCATATTTGAAAAACCACTTCTTCATATTTTTCACCTTGCATTTGGTTTGAACTTTTTTCCTGATACGTGAAAGTATGCCCAATTGCCCAAAAATTACCGTCGTATAGCGATTTCATCTTTTACCGCTAAAGTATTTGAACAAATAATCTGCAGAAAGTTATTTGCAAACGTACAGGGACTGACAGCTAGGGTGCAGCATGGTTTTATGCTGAAAAGATCAATAACCACAAACTTTTTTACCTTAAAAAACGATGTTTATAACGCGTCTGAAGGCACAAATTGATGCTATTTATATAGATTATAGTAGATCACTATATTCTCTTAGATCAAACGACCCAGTTTGGCATTCAAGGACCTTCGCTTCGGCTGAGCTATATTTTTACAACAAAATATTTTACGTTTCGATCATTCACGCACCGTCTCAAAAATACGTCGCCGATTTGGGAGTGCCACAAGGAATCCAACTTGGGGCCCTTATTCTTCTTGTTATTCATTTATGGTTTACAAACTGAAGTTAACAGTTCGAAATGTCACCTATTTGCTGATGATATGAAACTCTACAGGAATATTAACTTCATAGAAGATGCATGCGAGCTGCAGCAAGATATAACGAATGTAACAGAATGGAGTATCGCAGATAAATTACATTTTAATGTATCAGAATTTTTCATCACCACATTTTGCAGAAAACAAAAACCGCTTAATTGAAACTATTTCATCAACGATAGACCAGTAAAAAGGGTTAATGCCATTAAAGATCTGGGTATAATACCTGATCAAAATTTAAACTTGAAAGGCCATATCACCAAAATTGCAGCCGATGCGCGAGTAACACTAGCATTTATAATTAGGACTGTAGGTTTTATGAACGTCGAAACGCTAAAAATTTTGTAGTTCATTCTAGTCAGACCTAAACTAGAGTATTGTAGCATAATCTGGAATCCCAATTTTATACAAGACAACAACTTCATTGAAAAAAATTAAAATAAATTCTTCAGCTTTTACGCATTATGTCTATCCTCATTACTCCAGTATTAGAACAAAAATATCTACGAAACACATGTACCATATAGTACCCTTATTTCATTATTCAAATAACTGCATTGATTGCATTGAAATTCTTAGAGTATGCGGGCTAGGGTATCTAGCCGATAAACTAGATATTCTGCGCTATTTGCAGTTCGCTTTAGAACCATCACACGTTCACACCTCTGACGTCTCTAAACCCTATTCCAATATTAACAAATTGCATTTCCTGAAATCTTGATATAGAATTATTTGTTGATGATTACTAATCGTGTCCCAGCAAAATACAGACGTATCTATTATAACAGCGACAACATTCTGATAAAGCCACTTGAAAATGTGTAAATTCCGTAAACGCAATGCCATACAACGCTTAACTCAAACTTATCATTATTTCGGCTTCTATGTAACTAGGAAACCGCCTGTCTGTTAAATAAATTATCATTTTCAACAGCTTGTTCAAAAACCTCTATTTGCTTAATACCTAGATAGTCTTTACATACAATTCAAATGGACCTTAATCCGTTATTTATTAGTTAAGGCAGAATTCTAAATAAAATGATATCACAAGTACATATTTCACAATGAATGCACATTTTGCTGTATATTTATTCATTTTTCTCATTGTCATTTGTTTTCCATGTAGATATTTGAAAATTTTACAAGCTTATTACGGATTTTTCTAGAATTGTCAATCCGTGGTATAATCGGAAAACTCTTTAATTATTCTAAAACCCCACTCTGATTAGCATGTAAATGTCCATAAATTCTAACTTCTGAGTTCATTTATACAGTTATGCAGACAATTAAAGCCCCCAACAGAAAAGGGGGGGACTCGGAAACAATGTGAAAATATAGAATAAATAGAATGTCTCGTTTGCAACTGTATTAGCAGTCGAATGCAAACGTTCAAATACTATCAACATTGTGTATATATAGCATTATTTCTTGACTAACCAGTTGCAACAGCGTTTCCTCCAGAATCCGGTGGTCTTCCCAAAGGACCTCCAACTGCTATCGTATTCGTTTTGCAGAATGACGTGACCAAGATGCAGGTCCGCACGCTTACTTCCCCGCTGGCAAAGCGTTGTTAGAGTGTAAGCGTCTAGAAGGTTTCTAAGACTGGATCTTGGACATTTAGTTAGAACGAAACATTCTGGAAACATGTATTATGTACGAGAGGCGTTATTGACGATTGCGATCTGATGACATGAAAGCTGCGTCAGGAAAGGAACCCATAACGTTATGTAAGAAACACGGTGCATTGCTCTCACCGTGCATCATCGGGGGTCACCTGCACACGCTGAGCTGTCGCAACTCTATACTGGCATGATCGCATTCTACGAACTTACAGAATTTGTTATATACGGATGCTCTTCACGCATCCCAATATATTTTATAGGTTATTTTATAGCCTTACCCGGTAATGGGCGCAATGGAGTACGCCGCTATCGTCCAATCAAAACACAATGAAAAATTCGAAGCATTCGCGTCAGAGAATATTTACGATGCATAGGTGAGAAGCGAGTTCCCATCTTATAAGCATTATGATTGTACAGCTCGTTGTAAATAAGGCCGATAGCAGTAAATGACAGTGCGGCTGTAAAGCGACAGGCCGTGGGCCCGTCATCGTAAAGAGTGCGTCTTATGGGCCATCGCGCCACTTTGCCTGTTGCATTCATTACGGGCCGCTAACAAAGTCCGCCACCGCCGATATTAGCTCGCACTCTTTACTACACGCTATACTTTATGGTTCGACGACCTTATTTATTGGTCTAATTCAGAACTAATATCACATATTTGGTTGGCAAATTCATTACATTGTTAGCAGTCAGTTTCACTTTTTAACTAGTTAGTTTCTCATACTATCAAGTCTGAGGTTACAGCAAATGAGAAACATATTGATTTTTTAAACAGAAAACACGTTCGACATTTAGCGCTACTAGTAAAATAAATTGCTTTCGAATGTATTGTAGCAGTCTAAAAATTGTTAGAAGTGGAACTAGCTGTCAGACTCACGACAAATGAGCCAAGCTATTGGCCAATGTTGCGTTAACCGCGGAAAAAGGTAGTGTGTCGGAATACACTAAGTGTGCTTAAATTATACTCATACTGGAACTGTAAATCTTCATTTCCAGGGAAGTTGCCCACAATAGTATCAACTTATCATTTCCAGGTTTTACAACCACAGAATGAATACTCGCACGCACACCTGCTGTTTTGTATATACTCTAAATTGTACCAAAGCCAGTAAACAAATTCTTTTTTATTTGCGTGTAGAATCCAAACGTTCCTTAATGATTATCATGTATTAATAAATTCTAAGCACTGAAACAAGTGACCGAAAACTAACCTCTAAACATTCAAATAAAATTCATTACTCGAAGAACGGCTAAACTGCCTTTCAAAGTACACAATAAACTTTTAAGAAAAAGCCGTAGAGCTGTATGAATGGCGCTATAAATAGATGACTTTATTTTTAATTCAGTCTGTAGCCCGACTTTGACGTGTTGGACGGCAACTGTTAGCAGGCGCACATAAAATTGTACAATTATATTGCAAGTACTGCCAAAGTTATCGACAAAAAAGCTGTCAGGCAACCGCCACGGAACCTTCCTCGCATTTATATAAGTTTTTGGAAAAGTTTTAATTTATTTAGAAACTTTTGTCAATTTTAGAAGAATTTAGAATATTTTTTTCAGTTCTCGAAAAAATTTCGACTATTTTTACACTCCTTGTTTCATATAATTTAATTTTTTTCTTTTTTTTTTCAAAATTTACTATGAAATTCTTTAAATATTATAAAATTAAAAATATAGAAAACTTTCAACCATAAATTTTTTTAAACTGAATTACTTCAATATTTTTAAAAATTTTGGAAAATTTTAAAAATTTCAAAAAATTAAACAAATTTGAGTTTAAATTTTTTTTATTTATATTTTATTACATTTGGAAAATGATAATTTTTTAAATAATTTTAATTTTGAAAAGTGTGGGAAATTAACTAAACTTTCAGTTTACGACAACTTTTGAAAATGTGGATTTTTTAGTATTTGGTAATTGTAAACAATATTTATTCGTTAAAATCTTAAATCAATTTCATTATTTAGTTATAGTCTTTATTTTAACGATTATCTAATTAAACTGTTTAGGTAAACGACCAATAGGAAACCTCCCAGAGGTGCTTTCTCAATGGAAGATTATTCCATTGTCATTGAACATGTTCATACCAACTTTGAAGCCGCGAAATTCGTAATTTTTCAACATCGAAAATTCGTTGGGAGGACACTGGGGAGTGGTATCGGCTATCGGATCGGATATTCGACATACGAATCTAAGGTTTTTTCCGAGCGCATCTGTTTTGAAGTAAGCACCTCCCCCCACCACATGTTTTAAAGCAGTCTAGTGGTTTTATGATATCTTGTGTTTTGTAGTTGCAACTAATGTTTATTGCTTGAAATCTCAAAATCGATTTCATAATTTAGTGATAGCGGTTTTTTTTTTCGATTACTCAATTAATTTGTTCGGGTAAATGTGTTTTTGTGACGTTTTGTGTTTTCTAATTGCAACCAATGTTTATCCATTAAAATCTCAAAATCGATTTTTCACGTCTTATAGACCATTGATTGGCCAAATTTCTGCAATCACTCAATTAAACTGTTGAGGTAAACGACCAAAAGGAAACCTCTTAGTGATGTTTTCTCAAAGGAAAGTTGTTCCTGTTGTCATTTAATATGCTCATACCGATAGATTGCGCAGATGACCTATTTAACATGCGTAGGATACGAATTTGAGGTTCTTTTTCAATAATCTATTGCAATTAGCAATCTTTGAGCCAAACTTGTTTTTTCAGGGCATCTGGACTGTAAACTGTATACAGACACACAGATAAGCAGACACACAGATAGACAGACAGGCGGACAGACGGGCAGGCGAGCAGTGCTGTCTTATAATTTTCATCCATGGTTCCCAGTATTTTAATTTTTAATTTTTCCTTCCTTTAATTTTATCTTTAGTGTTTTGGAATGTCTATCTGCTGTTTTTATGTATCCAAGATTTTCTATTGCTGCTGCTTTAAGAGCATTATTATATTTCTGCCAAATTCCCTGAACGTTGCGTTCTTCTAAATCTTCTATTCTTCCAATTTCTTAGGATATTCTATCTTGAAATCTTTCAATTATTTATTGGTTTTCTCGTAGTTTGCTAATATTGTACTTTACTCTACTTTTCCATGTAGTGTCATAAGTTTTGACTTAATTTAATTAGTGCTCTGACAAGGTTATGATCAGATCCAACGTTGGATAGCATAATATCGCTGTAATAAAGCATTTTTTGATGCATGTTTATACGTTTATTTTGTCTATTTGTTTACCATAACAAATGAACATTTTTGCAGACCAAGGAATCCAATAATGGTTATATCTAAAATTCATTGGAGAAATAAGCTTTCTAAAAAATCGTAGGTTTGACATGTTTCCTTGATATTGCTTTTTCAGGAACTGATATTTGTAAATCTAAACGGAATATGATACAATACCTTAAAAGTAATCCAAAATTTTTTCGAACGGTCTAGCTTCAAAATTGCTGCTGATATGATTCTTTTAATTTTTTGACTTTAAAGCATCCACTAAAAACAGAGTTGGCGGACCGCAATAACATGTGGTATCGCAAAAGCCCCAGTGGAGCACAGTATTACTAGTTTTAGTACTATTTCTGATCTTTTTCTTTCTACCGCTATAGTGGAAAGGTTATTGCCTTTAAATTCATTCCATATATGTATTGAAAGTTTCTTCTTCCTGTCTGTAGCCAGCTTCGTCCTCATTCCACTGCAATCTATTTCTTTTTAGCACATCTCTTACTTGATCATCTAGTTTTACTGATGGCCTTCCTTTTGTTCTTTTACTACTTCTTTTAGTTGCCATACTGTCTTTGGTATTATGTGACTACGTATAGTACTATTTTGGTGCGGAGACTATATTGAAACTAAATCCTATTTCGTCCTAATACATAAAAACAAAACAATTGACAGTTTAGATGCATATTTTGACAATAATAAATAAAAGCCCCCTTTAGTTCCCACAAGAACATGTTTGCGACATTTTGAGAGAAAAGAGGTATCCGCGGAAAAAACAATTTTCTGTTTCATGTTCTTGTGAGAACTAAGGGGCTTTTTTTCTTCATTATTGTTATAATTTTTTCACAGTCGTTCATATTTTCTTAATGCTTATTTTGGTTGCCCTTTGCTCTGCGGTTCATGCATGCGCACTGAATTAGTAGTTGTTCAACCATTGTTTTATAAACTATTTAAAATTTTATATAAATTAGAAAGGTAACAATAACTAAAAATAAGATTGTAATACTTCATTTATATTATACCAACTTAAATTGAACTAAACACTGCTATAAAATAAAATATAACTATAGCAGTGGGTCCTTCTATTAGCCTGGTACTGTTTGCATCGCATTTTTTTAACGTTTTTAACCCAAACAATGAAGGTAGAAATTGAAATTTGGAAACATGACATAGTGGTGATTGCTGCATACGGACCCACAGAAGATGCGAATGTTAGAATAAAGGACGAATTTTAAAGTAAATTGTCCTCACTACTTGACAATATGGGAAACCGGAAAGAAATACTATTAATGGGAGACTTAAACGCAAGAACTGGAACAGAACAAATAGATAACGTTGTCGGGAAATTTGGAGAGAATGTAGTAAATGAAAATGGCCTAAGATTAATTGAATTACGTCACCGATTTGAATTAAAAATTATGAATGGATACTTCCAACATCGAGATGCTCATAAATACACATGGATACAACCGACACGCAAATTAAAATCTATAATTGACTACATAATACAAAGACAACAATCACAATTAGAAATAACGGATGTGGCACTGACCACATACTAGTAAGAGGAAAAGTATATTTAAAATTTAAAAAACGGATAATGAAAGAAAATGACAACTACTCGGCCACTCTAGAGCAGAAAAAGTATAAACTGGAATTGTTACAAGACTCCATTCAATTCCTATATAAAATGAGAATGACTGCAAAACTCAATGAAGGAATACGCGGAAATGCAGAGGACAGTTACAATAAAATTAAGAAAGTGATACGTGGGGCCGCTAACGAAGCACTAGGTGAGCAAGAAGATGTCGAAAAGACGAAGTATTGGTGGAATACCGATACAGAAAACTTAATAAAGGAAAAGAAAAAATTATATCATAAATGGCTAATGACACAAGACCAAGAAGACAGGAAACAGTATGCTAGAGCCAATAGGGAAGTAAAGAAAGCAGTAGTCAAAGCGAAGAACGATACCTAAATAAAAGATGCAACGAAGTAGAAAGCTATCTAGGCGGGACCAGATCACAAGAAGCATGGAAAACGATAAGGAATATGATACAAAATTGCCATAGTAGTACTAATATACAACTAATCGGAATGGAAAATCTGCAGGCCCAGGAAGTATTGCGATTGAACTAATAAAGAAGGCCCCCGAATGCCTCGTAGAAATATTAGTAAAATATTTTAACAAATGTCTGATAGCAGGTGATAAAGTTCCCCAGGAATGGAAAGTAGCTTATATCAGTTCAATTTACAAAAGGGAAAAAAAAGACAGACTGCAACAACTATAGAGGGATCAGTGTATTATCTTCAATCGGAAGACTGTACGGGAAGATATTAAAAGCAAGAATAGAGAGAGAAATAGAGATAGGAGAAGAACAATCGGGATTTACCGCAGGAAGATCATGCGTAGACAATATTTTTCCACTGAAGCAGGTTATAGAAAAGAGAAGAGTAAGAGGCAGAGAAACGCACATCGTATTTGTCGACCTAGAAAAAGCATATGATACTGTACCTATATCAAAAATGTTTGAGGTAATAGAAAACACGAATTTAAATGACAAATATATCGACACAATTAAAGATATGTATTACGAACCGGAAAGAATAATAAAGATCGGAAATAAAATATCTTCAAGCTTCAAAATCACCAAAGGACTACGGCAGGGCTGCTGCCTATCACCTACCCCTTTTAAAGTGTATATTAATGAAGTATTAAAATAATGGCAAGAAAAGTGTAAGCCGATGGGTATAGAAATGGATGATGGGTATTTGCAATCCCTGCTTTTTGCTGATGACCAGATAGTGGTAGCCTTAGACGAAGACGACATCAAATACACGATGAGGAAATTGACGGAAACCTACGAGAAATGAGATTTGAAAATAAACTTTAAGAAAACCAAATACTTAGTTGCAGGAGGCAAGGGACAGGATCTATACATAGAAGGAAATACCATAAAAGCATGTAGAGAATACAAATACTTAGGAGTAGTTATATCAGAAGGAAACAGCCAAAAAGAAATAGTGAGTAGAATAACGCAAACTAAACAAGTAACCCAAAAGCTTAACTCATTACTATGGTAAAAAGAATTACGAAAGCAAACAAAAATAAAGATATATATAATGACATGGTGAAGAGCATCCTCACAAGCTGTTAGCGACCGAGATGGACTTTTTAAGACGAAGCTGTGGTGTGAGCCGGCTGGAACATATCACAAATGAAGAGATTAGACGGAGAATAGGAATAGAAGAAACGATAATGGAAGAAATAGAGAGAAAGAGATTGTTTTGGTACGGACATATGAGACGTATGCAACCCCACAGGTGGCCACGGAAGGTATGGGAATGGAATCCGCCCGAAAGAAGAAAGAGAGGTCGCCCACCTAGAACGTGGAACGACGATGTAAGAGAGGCAATGGAAAGGCGAAAATTGGCAGAGGACCTGTGGGAGGATAGGTATCTCTGGCATTTAGGATGCGAGACACGGCCAAAAATAAAAGATTCTAAACAAAGTTTCAACAAATAAGAGCTAAACGTAAAAAATTGTTTTTAAGTATAAAACGTACTTAATTTTTAAGTACCGGGAATTACCGGGAGTTACGAGTTGGCAGCGAACACTTTACCTGATATTGGTCCACCCAGTGCAGCACACAGTCTACTACATCTGTGGGACCCAGAAGTCTATGCAACTTTATTAAAAACTAGTTTTCAATAACAAAAAAATATAAATATACTATTATTCAGCAAGGTAGGTATAGTTTCATTAGCAAAATATCGTATATTAGAAATGACCTTTACCTTCCGCAATGCACACTTGTAAGAGCTGTATAAAATTCTGCATTACGTTAGGTAGAATGTGCTCTCCCATATTCCGTTTCAAGGTTTCAGGGTTATTTCTATATGCCAGTGTGTGACATAATCCAAACAAAGAAATTAAGCGGTACGGGAGAAAAATTAACGTAAAATAGGAATGGGAATTTAACGGTATGGATTGTGCCGCCGCACACTGGGGCAAATAACCTACAAAGCTGGCATTAAATAGAAAAATGAAATTCAGTTTAGAAGTACCCACTTAGAGGGTATTAGTAGACCACTTAATAACAAACACTTTGACAGTATTCAAATGTTTGGGAATGTATCCCGATCGTCACTAGCAGTTGTTATCGAAGTGGCTTTGTATCTACTGTTGTAACAAGTAACAGTTTGAGCATTTTTTAGTGTTATTTTCATTTTGAGTTTCTGCTATAATTAATTAATAATAATAGTTTTTGGTTATGGAATCATCAACTTCAGGCATGTAGCTATATTTAAGTAACTTTTAACTTGCTTTTGACGTTGTTACTATATGTTTAAATACGCTTAACAAAATTGTAGTTGCATATTTTTTGCATTATGATGAAATCTTTAAACACTTAACTTTTTAGTTACGTTCCAAGGTAGATCGAGTGCCGAAATTTTTTTTTCTATTAAGTTTGACTTACCAGGAATGTAGAAATCTTTCGATTTTTTGCAACTTTTTGCACCTTTTGACAGTTATTCACTTATGCTTTCTTAGCTACTGTTTCTTACTCTACCCACATATCTCCATTATTTATTGTTTTATTTTAGGAACGAGTTCGAACACATTATTTGTCTCTAGAAAAGAACTCATAGACATCATGAAACGATCTGGAGCAAGTGGTTTAGACCAACAACACAATTTCATGGTAGAAGAACTCAAGAAGCGGAGAAAGTTTGCGTCTTCAATTTTATTTGTTTATTTCAGGATTTTAATTATGTTTTTCGGTTTTCGCCACCCTAAAAACCACCCTATTTTATCCAAGAGATTTTTTTCACTATTTTTTCGTTAATTCGGAGGTCGAATTCTATACGAATCCGAAGTTTCAGAATTTTGCTCTGCCATTTCTATTTCCATCCCCTAAAAAATACCCCAATTTATTAATGGGATTTTTTTAATTATTTTTTCTGTAATCACGAGCTTAATTTGGACCAGTTTCATAAGTTTCAGAATTTTTGCCAGAAAAATGTTCATTCTGCCCCACTGTGCGCCGTCTTGCTGGACGCTCTCAAATTGCTCACCTTTTGGGCCTAAGTTTATAGCATTTCCACGTATCTCTGCAATTTATAATTACAATGACACGATTATTCAAAGGCTTGAAACACCATACCGTTACTTTTGGTGATTAAAGTGGCCTTATGTTGATGTTGCATGAGTTTTCAATATTTTTAAAAAGTTTCGAACTTCGTTTCTTTTTTTTTATTTAAATATATTAGTTCTAGATTTTTCTAAAACTATTAACAACATGATCTAACCTTCAGCGAAAAAGAAAAACAAAACAAAGGTTTACAAAACGGCATTTTAATAGTATATTATAGACCAAGGCAGAGAAGACATTTTTCTCAGCCTCGCAACTTATTTCCCTCGATGCTTCGCATCGAGGGAAATAAGTTGCGAGGCTGATAAGTCTTCTCTACCGTGGTTTATATAATATTTTTTCCACTACTAGCACCCTTATTCCTTTTATAATTAATTGATTTTACATTAATAAAAAATAAAATTACAAATGCAAATATGCAGAAAAATAAAGTAGCCTTGCTTGAAAACAAGAGAACAGTTAATTTCAATTGACATTTATGTAAAATATATATTTTATAATAGTGGTTATAAAATGTCCAATTTTGATGATTTGAGTGAAAACTGCACTCCTCCTGAAATTAGGGAAGGTGCAGAAAGTGTTGGTGAACAGTTATTACCAGTAAAATCTAAAGATTTTCGCATGAAAGTTTATGGTGAATTTACAGATTGGTAGCAATTGTTTTCATTATTAACCAGTAGTTAATAATGAAATATTAGTAACCACTAGGAAAGAAATTCATCTTCTTGGCTCTAAAACAAAGTAAATAATGATATTGTTTAATGCTAGTAGTGGAAAAACAAATTTATAATTATTGCTTTTTTTGTGTTAAAATAAGTTTCGATTATTTTAGTACAAAACAATTAATGTCACAGTAGACGAAACAATGGAAACATAAAACAAAAACAAACCACTGCAAAAATTACAAATTCTGTTACCCCTAGTCGAATTCAAACTCACAATTTCCGCATTTGCAGCGCAAGCAAGTCGCCTAAAAATCAACGAAAAAAATAATAAACGTGAATCTTAGCATGGCCACTTTGTAGATACATATTTTAACAGTGGGGACTGCATACATACTTAGTCTAAAATTTGAACCTCGTGCAGTAGTTTAGTGGGGGGGGGGGGGGGGGGAGTAAACGGTACACTCTGAAAGTTGAATGTTTTTAACTAATTAAAAATGTCCGACATTCGGAGGGTACCGTTTACTTCCCTCCCTAAGAGCTACTGCGCGAGGTTCGAATTTTTATCAGATTTCGTGGCGCGTACTATAACATAGTTATAGATCATCATTTTAACGGAAATAGCAAATAAACGTATTGGCAGAAAACAGCAAACACTTTCCGTTTCCTATGTTTACGAATAAAAGTGAGCATTTAGTACATGTTGCATTTGTAGAATGTAACCTAAACATTTGCGTTGTCATATTTGTTTGAGCTTTCTCCAAAGTGTATTAAACGTAATCCCAGCCCTGTTAAAAAGAATATATTGATGCTCTTAAGTAACCACGTACTTACACGTTCCGTACATCTTTACACCAACTAGTCTGTCCCACCAGCTCCGTAAATCAAGTCCGTTAGTTTACAAACCCGGGAACTTATTTTATTAAACAACCATACTTGACAAACTAAGCCGAGACAAGCAACATGGAACACCCATCACGATCGAAATCCCATTACAGTCCGAGCGTTAAAAATGAGAAGAATTTCAATCGTGGTAACATTGTAGCTGCGACGCGACCGCTCATGAATTAGCACAATTTCCATGTCGAGCTAATGACAACCAGTTGTGGCGCATCGCATTATATGCGTTAAAATCCTATAGTACCACTCTACTGCGTTTATCTAATTTCATTAAAACTATAACCTATATGCCACAATCAGAAATTTGACCGAAACATAGCAGTAAAAATTACAAAGAGTAAAACTTAAACCGAAAACTAAATAATAACTAACAAACTTGAATTCTTGTATGTGATCGCTCATTGGTATTTTAGTTTGTAAACTAAATGATTTAAATTGTTAAACATTACCGCTGACTATCTTTGGAGTTACGTGGAAAAATAGACACCTATAATAAAGGTATTGGTATTTTAGCGTGTAGCTTATATTGTAATGAAAGCTATAAATCCATCTCCGGTAAGCCACGTACAAAAAACGTGAACGTAATTCAGTATTAACTAGCGGAACCCGTGGTCTACGCTCTACGTTTGTTTGACAACATAAATAATTTTTAAAATAAATTTACTCACTTTTCATTTTAAATTGTAATTTCCGCATTTGAAACTCTTGGAATAATAGAAATGAATGTCCGTCCTTGATCTTCATGTTTTTTTAAATGGTAATCCAGTGCCAGAGGGTGATAACATATTTGTAGATAATTGAACAACATTTCCAGATATCTGCCCTTCACAATTCTCAGCTACAATTTGCTACAAATATTCTTTAAAGTAAATGTACCTACTATTCCACAATATGTTTCCGTTCATTAAAGTTTTAAATTGTAATCTTCACATTAGAAACTCTTCTAACTGTAGAAATAAATGTCGGGTCCTTCGTCCCTATTAATGGCGCGTATAGTAGATTTGGTTAGGTTACACTAGTCTTACCTAAAATGCTTTTTTGTTTACTGTAACTGATAATACGGTAGCCAAGAGCGATAAACTCGGGCAGAATGCTACATATAAGATTGAACTTCGCTTAAGGTATGTTCGTTTGATATATTAATTTTAGGTACTAAAATAATATTTTCAGATATCTGCCCTCTTGAAATGTCAGTTACAATGCAATTTGTAAACCTTATTTGCGTTAAACATGAATATCATCACGTGCAGCTTTGTATGGATGTTCTGACCCACTGTTATTAAACTTACTACGGTTGTCGCATGATCGCTCTAACTAATCAACGCACATAACGTTAAAAAATACCTGTGCTGCCTCGTTTTGTAGGTGCTCGCTGAAACTTCCACAAATGTGTATTGCTTTCACGCGGAATATTTGAAATTATTTATTTACTTTACCTGTTTTAACACTCTAACCACACAAAATTCGAGGTTTAATCTAAGAGGCAATTATTGTAAGCTGAAATTACGCTACGCTACTAGTTTCCAATACAAATATTTGTTATAGTAGTGTAGTAGTGCAGTTGTTAAAATTATTTCACTGTCCATGTAGTTCTGAAATTATTTTAATTTTATTTAAAAAAAAAATAAAATGAAATTCGTTTGTTAAATGTATTTTTTTGGTTCTGTAAGTATAACCTGAAAAAGTAATTTATAATGTTCCTCATTGTCATCTTCATTTTCTAGTTTCTTTCTCAACATCAATTTAACTTTAAACTATTATTTTTGATTTCCTACTTTAGCAACTGTTGAAACTTTCCGGCTTTGAAAATCGGAGTAATAGTATACAAATAATAAAATAGATTACTGAAGAATCATTAAATACCGCCGAACGTCATATTTGCTGCTTGCAAATATACCGAGATGCAGCAACCATAATAGTTTACTAACCGTGGATTTCTGACATCTCTTCCCAAAGTAGTTTTGGATACTGAGCTGTCCCGGTTCCTTTCCTGCTGCAAGAAAAGCCGAACACTATGTAAGTCAGAAACCAGGTGTGCGCTCCGCGGAGTCTGATGTGGGATATTAGAGCTACGCAGAAAAGGTGTTGAAATTAAAGCAACTTAGTCAGCCGCGCACATAGGCAGCCAAACACTAAGTCAAGCCGAAGATCAGCCTTGAATAGATAGAGAGTGATTTAACACTTAAATCCAAAAATAGCGACAATGATAGTGAAAATAATCTTCTAAAGTATGAGTCGTTAAATTTTCCGTTTAAAAACCCATGATCCATCACTATGGTCCGGATTTCTAGTCTAGTATTTAAATTATGGGGCAATCAATTATTACGCATTTTGGCATTATTTCTTTAAATGTATAGTTGGCGCATATCTTAACTTTTAAACGAAATATTTAGGAGCTTGGAATGGTAACACATCCATATGTTTGACCTTAATTTAGCTTGTGCAGGTAGTTATTATTTATTTGGTCAACTGGAATTAAAGCTTATGTAATAGTTTAATAAAATAAAACAGGGTTCATGAGCGTAGAATAGGAACGGTCATGAGTTTTTAAAGTGCGAAACAATTTTATGAAACGGCAAAATATAATTTTAAATTGAAATATAAAATACCAACCACGAATTAATGAAAATTGAACGTGTAAATTCATTAATACAACGATTAAGTTCTACGAATGAAAATTTTGGAATATCAATATTCATAAGGGACAGAAAACCACCGTTGAATAAAAAACTTGAGAATTGCGGTACACAACAACAACTTTTTCTAATTTTCATCCGAAAAATTAGTTCTCTTGTCTAATATCTTTCACGTATAACTTAATAATTTGAGTACGCCCATAGTTTTTATTTACTTATTGAATTTTAACGAAATTTTTTGCTCTTCTGCGACTGAAAGTTCGGTCTTTAACCATCACAATTAATTGAGTTTTGCTAAGTTCAGTACAACTCTTTTAAAAGCGTTTTAAATTACTAGTATCGAAGACTATCTTATGGGATTTTAGACAACGCAAATTTATACACAAGCGGTAGGTTTGTTGCTGCAAAACATGGTTTTGTAAAATTTATATACAATCATATAAACTACAATGTACGGATTACAAAAAGCAAGTTATTCACTTTTAGCTTATAAAACAATTTCCCTGAGTAGCAAGATACTACACCACACCAAAACTCGAAAGAAGTAAAATTGACTGTTTTTAAAGGAATATCAATGTTTTCCTCATTTCGTGCATATCAGGAATTTCTAGTAATTAGCTACTTATGTTCAACAGGAAATGGTTGAAATCATCTGCTGCAGAGTAATTAATAATTATTACTTACGTACAAAGTAATTGACACGAATTAAATGGCAACTGCATAAAATTTATCGAACAAGGAAGTATAACATAACAAACTATGGATGACTTTTAAGTAATTTAATATAATAATACGAAAAACAAATTAATAATAAATGCACATACAGCAATATTAAGATATACTTAAAAGCTAGGTAATTAGCAGATAAAATGTCCACTTGTGAACTACACCCCAATAAAAAGTAGACCCTTTTTCTAAGGCCTATAAAATTAATATTTTGTATGCGTCCGTGCGTCTGTGCGTGCGTGCGTCCGTGCGTGCCTCCATGCGTCCGTGCCTTCGTGCGTGTGTCGTCCGTGCGTGTGTCCGTTCGTCCGTGCGTGAGAATGTACGGACGTGCTTGAGTATGTACGGGCGCGCGTAAGGTTGTTTGTGTGTGCGCGTGTTTGTAGGTGCACTTGTGCGTGTGTACGCGCGCGCTTGTGTGTACAGGATGTCTGTTTATTACTTAAAAAAAAGTGGTATTCTTCTGTCAAAATTAAAGCGATTGGCCCAAAATGTTGTTTTCCGAAAACGCGCCCGTAAAAAGTTACAGACCCTCAAAGTTGCAAAAAAAAAAACGTATAGTAGCACAGACTACAAAACGGTTTGAGTTACAGCTATTAAATTTTGTAAATATTTTAGAACATGTTCTATTGATAATGTAGTGAAATATGAAGAAAATTCCAAAACAAGAAGGGCGGTGCACCCCCTTACCTTACCCAAATTGTTTTTGCCTTTATTAAAATTTAAATAATATTTACACCATTAAGAAGTATGTTTCAAAATGAGCATCTTTTGTTTTCGTAAGAGTAGCCACTTGAGATAAAAATTGAAGCAATGCTGTCGGTAACTGTTAGCGCTTCATTAGATAAATTATGAAAATAGAGATCTAGTCGTGGATGCTGTAAAATCAAAACTCTTAATTTGTTTTTTCAAATATTTACAAATTTCGGCATCAAAATCGATATGGGCATGCTCAATGACAATAGGAACAACATTCCATTGAGAAACCACAAGAGGTTTTTTTTTTTAGTTGTTTACCTGAACGAAAAGGTATTCTACGCATGTCGAATAGCCAATCTGCGCAAACGCAATATCCCTATCTCCACACTATAAAATCGATTTTAGATTTCAACGAATAAATATTGTTTGCAAAATTACAAAATACTAAAAACATCAACTTAATATTTTCAAAGTTTTCAAATCAAAATTTATTTAAATTTTCGGATCAAAACTTATTTAAATTTTCAAAATATCTCTAAATGTTCTAAATTTCAAAATTTTTCAAAAATTAAAAAAATTCTGATATTCGTAATATTTGAAATTTTCAAAAATTTTCAACTTAATTTTTTTAATTCATAAATTTTCCAGGTTTCCCAAAGTTTTATAAATAAGAAAATATTTCAAAACTTTTTAAAAATTTTACCTAATTTTCAAAATTTTACAAACTTTTCAGTTTCATAAAATTTCCAATGGTTTTTTAAAAATTTGCTTAATATTGAAAATTATAAATCTGAAAATTATTAAAATTTATAAAATTTTAAAAATTCTCAAAACTATTTAAATTTTCAACATTTTAATAATTTTTATAAATTTTTTCAAATTTCAAATTTTTGAAAATATTAATCATTTTTAAAATTTCCAAAGAACTCCAAAATGCAAAAAAAATTTGAAAATTACGATACTTTTCAAAATTTTCAAAAACGTTCTAAAATGTTGAAAATTTATAAAATAAATATTTTCAAAACTTCAAAAATACTCAGAATGATGAAAACGTTAGTAATAAACAAAAATTTGGTTTTCCAAAAATGTCATTAATTTACAAAATTAAATTTTGTTTTATTTTCTAAATTTCCAAAATAATTGAAATTTTAAAACAATTTCAGTTTTCAAAAACTAAGCACGAACCCTGTGTAACCGCTTTTATTTTTTTAAGCGCGAATGTTTAGAGGGAGCACACATACATATATTTCCCGGCTCTTGTTTTTCTAAACTGAATTTATTTTTTTTTTTTTCAAATTCTTCGGGGAGTTACTGTTAATCTGCCTTCCACTGTTACCATCCTCGTTTGAACAGGAAGGAAAGTGTTCATACACGCATGCGTGCGCTTATGCTCTTGCACGCAACAGGTGCGCGCGCGATTACACAGAAACACACATACCTGCACGCATATTTACACGTTCTCTCCTTAACTTCCTAAAGAATAATTAATATCCTTATTAGTGCTTGAAAAGTTTCAATTTGATTTTGCCACTGATGTTTTTATCAATGATTGTAACTAACTACACAAGAATGTATAAAGCGTTGCGTCAGTACGAACGGCTTAGTGACTAAATCCTGAATGTTGTTAAATGACCGTTGTGGGCGAAAACCGATTCAATAACAAGAGTTGTATGTCTTTCTAGCACTATAAACAAGCACTCAAATGATCGTGCAATTTTCCAACAAAGGTTCGTCTGCTTAACCCAGCCTATCGTTGCACATAAAAACATGTAACAAATAACATTATCCGTTCAAACAATGAAAAATTTGGCTACACTCACATTCAAACAGTAAAAAACAGCTAATTTTTACTGTTTCAATTAATTGTATAAAATATTTTTTCTACTCTCATGTTTTAATTTACTTAGTAAGTGTGCGCAGCCTATACTATAATGATACCCATTTCGATACAGATTTAATGACCCAAACTGACCAATAGCAGCAAAGCATTGTTTTTGGTAACCATGGTTACAAGAGCTGTTGACATTTCTCAGTTAACATCGCAAAACATTTCGAGTTGTTTTGAAGTATAATGTACAAATACACTTTTTAATGAATATTTTGATAAATTAACTAGTCGTAGAAAAAATAATGGCTATTAATACAGTCGTTTGATTCTCACTCATGTATTAATAGCTATCATTATAGATTCTTGCATAATATACTATTATTGAGCTACCTCATTGTTTGTACGAAACACAACAGAACTATTAATTAAGATATAAGATCAAAGCCCAAATTTTTGAGCTAGGTCACATTGACCACATCAATTAACAAATTTTAGATAATCAGGCATAGCAGTTAGCTAACTTGCAACTTAGTATGCATTAACAATTAGTTACAGAGGGTTCTCAAAACACATGCAAGAATGATTCTAGTGACGTTAGAACTGAGTTATATTATGGCACTGTCAGAATTATTTTTAGTTTTACCATATCCACTTCAACTAAGACCTTCGAGTTATGTGTACACACATACAAAAAATTCATTCAAAACAAACAATTTGAAAATGGTTACGATTAATAACATGACGTTTAAATTTAAATCATACTTCTTGTAAAGAACGCTTGCAAAAATAGAACATTGAAGTCTTGATATGGCATTTATATTTTGAAATTTAAATATTCATTGGAAATTAAATTATGTACGATATGCACTCCTTGCAAACTTGCTGATGAAACATCTACATTCTTATAATGATCGATCTTTTTATAAGGTAAATTGCTCCAATCAAATTTTCTGTTTTATTGTATTTTATATTGCAGGTGTCTACTTGCTACAGTACCTATACCGAGTGTCATTATTAGACAGCCCGTTATATCTACAGTCATTGAGATATGGCAATGAAACTTAGCATAGGTAATACGTACCAAAAAATCACATTTTGACACATTTGACACACTTTTTTGACTTCCGGTTTTACTGGAAATGACCCAAACTTTTGAATTTCAAATAAGACACCCTGTATATTTTAACTTTTTTTTTAATTCTGAGTGCACCTGCACTATTGTTAAAAAATTTTAAGCCTGCTTGATTTTTTTACAGTCAGTTTTTGTTTTAAAGTGCTATGAGCGGGCTCAAATCATCCTAAGGGACGAAGATGATAACACAAAAATACATACATGATATTTTACGAGTATTCTGGTAGGTACAGGCATTCATACTTGAAGAAATCATTTTTTTCTAAAGTAGTATTTTCTTTTCAAATAGCACTATTCTTTAGACATTAGCTATACGAAAGCAGATTTTCAACAGAAATCCAATGACGTCCTAAAATTCAAAATTGAATTAATAATAATCTAAACCCACCAAATCGAGGAAATACTTGTTTTTAAGTGTGTCATCAACAAAACAGAGAACGTTTGACAAAAACTAGCAAATTGCAAGGATATTCTTAAATAGAAAACCCAACTTGGTAGTATCGGTCAAAAGTTATCTTTTGTCCATGACACTTGAAAAAGTATTTCCCCGATTTGTTAAACTTTATACGCAAAACAAAAAATGAGCGAAACACTTCGCCTAGACTTTCCTATACATTTAAATACATTGTTTTATATTTTCAAACACTTTCGATATACACCTGTCTAGACACGACTAGTTAAAGTTAATAGTTCTTATAAGTTGTAACATCTTGAAGCGGTTGAAGAAAGACCGACCGCTGCGCTGCAAGCATAAGGTTGGGTAAAATATTCGGACTAAATCAACGGAAGCGCGGAAATTGATATTTGAAAAAATATTAATAACTCGAGAAGTATTATTTTTAGCAAGAAATTACTCTTATTAATTTGTATTTAGAATTTCAAAACCTTTCTGATTTTAAAACCAAAATGCCACGTTTCCATTTAAAAAAAAGTTATTTTTTTACCGTGGCCGCCATATTAAAATTGGAAACTCAAGTTTTTTTCTTAAATACAATCGAGAAGAATTTGTCCTACAACTTTGCTCTTGGGTTTGCGAGTCTATCTATTAAAATAAAAAAGTTAGCCTACACTGAACATTAAACGACTAGTACAAGAATACAACTGCTGTAGAAAGTATGTGAAATTCTTCTAAGGACAAAAAGATTATTAAGGGGCAAAAAATTCGATTTTTTGATTTTTTGTAAAAAGATTTTCCTAGAGCAAACAAAACAAAAAAACAAATTTTTAATTTTTTATCGAAAACATTTGGGGGAAGGGGGAACAGTAGCCCCCCTAAATATGAAATTATCGAAAAAATATTATTATACTCGGATTTTGCTATCAATGGTGAGCTATTTCACATTAACAGAAATATTTTATTGCCCCCCGTTAAATAAATAAAAGGGTAACAACTTTCAATTTTCAAAAATTCATAGAGGGCGTCACAGTGAAATTATAGCAATGCGCAAAAACAAATTGTAGAAGATTCCCAGCTCTATCAGCTTAAAAAGTTTAAACAAAAACGTGTGGGCATTTTTTGAGAAATATTTTTTTGAAAAATTCCAAAATTTTGGAGTGATGTCATTGCGATCGTTTTTATATTTTCAAAATTAATTATATTACATAGTATAGTACCCTTGAAGGGCTACCAAACAAGATGTAGTTGATTCCACTCAGATAACTGGTTTTTGAGTAAATGGGCGTTAAAGTCGAAATGTTCAAAAAATCGTAGCGGCCGCCATTTTAAAGCTAGAGAGTTCGGTAAAAAAACGTTTAATTTGTCCTAAGGCCTTCTTTAATCTCTACTATTAAAATTTCCAAAATTCAGTTTCTGAAAAAAATGCTACCAAAAAAACATGTCTAACTTCCGCTTCCGGTTTCGTTTTTTTTAAAGCTTAATTTGTCGGTGAATTTTTGATATACCCCCTCGTTCCAAAGCACATCAAAATCGGTCCAGCCGTTCCGGAGATATGGAGCGTAACCACCCCACCCACAGACCCACCCACCCACCCACAGACAGACATTTTTTTTTAATTACTTTTTTGGGGTCCATGGACCCCCCCATAACTATTTCCGTTAAAATCTCAACTTTGAAATTTTGCATGAAATCAATACTTCCCTATACTGAAAGTATAGGAAAGTAAAAATTGGTGAGTTTAGATTAATATCAATCCGATTTTGGATTTGATGACATCACTAGATTTATGGTAAAAATCTGCATTTAGATACCCAGTGTCAAAAAAATAGTGCAATTTGAAAACAGATTACTAATTTAGAAAAATGTGATTTCCTCAAATATGAATACCTGTACCTATCAGAATACTCGTTTTAAAAAATCGTTTGTATTTTTAATTTCCTATACTTTCAGTATAGGGAAGTATTGATTTCATGCAAAATTTCAAAGTTGAGATTTTAACGGAAATAGTCGGGGGGGGGGGGGGGGGGGGGTCCATGGACCCCAAAAAAGTAATTTTAAAAAAATGTCTGTCTGTGAGCGGGTGGGTTACGCTCCATATCTCCGGAACGGCTGGTCCGATTTTGATGTGCTTTGGAATGAGGGGGTATATCAAAAATTCACCGACAAAATAAGCTTTTAAAAAAAACCGAAACCGGAAGCGGAAGTTAGACATGTTTTTTTGGTAGCATTTTTTTCAGAAACTGAATTTTGGAAATTTTAATAGTGGAGATTAAAGAAGGCCTTAGGACAAATTAAACGATTTTTTACCGAACTCTCTAGCTTTAAAATGGCGGCTGCTACGAATTTTTGAACATTTCGACTTTAACGCTCATTTACTCAAAAACCAGTTATCTGATTGGAATCAACTACATCTTGTTTGGTAGCCCTTCAAGGGTACTATACCATGAAATATAATTAATTTTGAAAATATAAAAACGATCGCAATGACATCACTCCAAAATTTTGAAATTTTTCAAAAAAATATTTCTCAAAAACTGCCCACACGCTTTTGTTTAAACTTTTTAAGCTGATAGAGCTGGGAATCTTCTACAATTTGTTTTTTTTGCGCATTGCTATAATTTCACTGTGACGCCCTCTATGAATTTTTGAAAATTGAAAATTGGTATACCTTTATTTATTTAACGGGGGGCAATAAAATATTTCTGTTAATGTGAAATAGCTCACCATTGATAGCAAAATCCGAATATAATAATATTTTTTCGATAATTTCATATTTAGGGGAGCTACTGTTACCCCTCCTCCCAAATTGTTTCGATAAAAAATTAAAAATCTGGGTTTTTGTTCTGTTTGCTCACATACTTTCTACACTTCATACTTCTTTCACAGCAGTTGTATTCTTGTACTAGTCGTTTAATGTTCAGTGTAGGCTAACTTTTTTATTTGAATAGATAGACTCGCAAACCCAAGAGCAAAGTTGTAGGGCAAATTCTTAGCGATTGTATTTAAGAAAAAAACTTGAGTTTCCAATTTTAATATGGCGGCCACGGTAAAAAATAACTTTTTTTTTAAATGGAAACGTGGCATTTTGGCTTTAAAATCAGAAAGGTTTTGAAATTCTAAATACAAATTAATAAGAGTAATTTCTTGCTAAAAATAATACTTCTCGAGTTATTAATATATTTTCAAATATCAATTTCCGCGCTTCCGTTGATTCAGTCCGAATATTTTACCCAACCTTATGCTTGCAGCGCAGCGGTCGGTCTTTCTTCAACCGCTTCAAGATGTTACAACTTATAAGAACTATTTACTTTAACTAGTCGTGTCTAGACAGGTGTATATCGAAAATGTTTGAAAATATAAAACAATGTATTTAAATATATAGGAAAGTCCAGGCGAAGTGTTTCGCTCACTTTTTTTGTTATCATCTGGTTTCCTCAGAATTATTTGAGCCCGGTCATAGCACCTTAGGTTCAAAATAAATATTGACTCTAAAAAATCAAGTAGGCAATAAAAGTTGGAGTCATTTTCGGTAAAATTGGAAGTCAGAAAAAAGTGTCAGAATATGATTTTTGGGCACATATTACCTATAGTAGGTTTCGTTGCCATATATCAAAAATTCTAGAAAATACGGGCTGTCTAATAAATAATTAATAAAGAATTCTTTACTCTCATAACTTTTCTACCAAACTACCCGAGAAACCAACAAAACAAGTATTGTAAATATTCTTCGCATGCTATAAGGAAAAACGAGAAAAAATCCGCAAATCGCACTTATTCAATAGGGTCTGGGATAATGTTCAGTTCCCTTGACTATGTTCAATGGAGACGGCACAATGAGTAATCAACCAAATCGGATTCAAAGAACTAATTACAAGAGCAATCCCAAGTCCATAATAATGAAATATGGAATAGTTGTGGTTCCAGAAACCAAGGAGAAGAAAGTACTTTTAAGGAGTTGGTTGATATACCTATTTTTAACTAGAATTAATAAACCAACTAAGTGACCAGCTATTATGGCGAACCTTGTATATAGATGTAAAGCTAGGTATAGAATTTTGCAGACGCCTACCAGCAGGTCATTAACTGTCTCCGATACCTTCTTCTTCTTTTTAGGCGGTGCGGAACGCCACAGCACAGGCCCAACTGGCCCATTGTACATCCACCGCTCCTCGTACAGACCGGTACTTAAGCCAAAGGCTAGTACCCCGCTGATGGAGATATCCTGTAACTCCCCTGGCTCCGGAAACGGGATTGCGAGGTGTCGGTGCCTCAGTAGCATTAGTCTGGGACAATGGGCGAGAAGATGGAGAAAAGATTCATTTTCTTCTCTACAGAACCTGCACTTGAGGTCATTTACTGCTCCCATAGTGTTAAGATGTTTGTTAAAAGGACCATCGCCAATGGATACAGCGGATTTCAAACTGGAAGCAAGACCAGTTCTCAATCTCCTGCCTTGCGATGATCCTGGGGAATATGAGGGATGGTTCCGGGCCTAGAAGAGGCTTCTTAGAGCTCTTCCTAGCCAAAGCATCCGCTTCCTCGTTTTCACCAATGTTACTATGGCCGGGCACCCAAAGTAGCTTGTCCGAATTGTGTGAGCCGAGTCTGCTTAGGACCTCACGGCAGTCGTTGGCCAGCATTGGTTTGGTTATAAAAGAATCAAGAGCCTTGAGGGCCGCTTGGCTACAGCTGCATATATAGATAGGTTAGGCTTAGGTTCTCCTGCGCACAGGTTAAGATAGCACAAATCTCTGCCTGGAACACTGTGCCGAACTAACCAAGAGCAAAAGAAAACTTTGCCCTAGGCTTATCGCCATAAATCCTAGCACCGGTACCTTCTGCAGTCGTCGATCCGCCTGTGAACCAGACTACGTTCGCTGACTTAAGAAGGTCCTTGGTTCGGGTCCAGTCTTCCCTATTAGGAATGACAATGTTAAATGGTTTGGTACAGGAGAATACAGATGGCTTGCAGTCGCTCCTCGCTCCGAGGAGCGTGTGCGTCCATATCGTAAGAGATAAGACACAAGCATGCCGCACCCCATACCACAAACATTCTATACAAATTAGAAAAACAAAATTGGCATTTGGCTGTGCAGTGAAAAGTATGAATGTTTTGAGAAATTTGGGGCAATTCCATTATTCCAACAATGTCACAATATTTTTGGGTTTATTTTACAAAAATGAGGGGTGTAACGTGAATGTAATTAAATGATGGAAAACAAATAGAATTTAAATTATTATTACTAGATAATAATAATTGTCAAAGTACTATTAAACAAATTACGACATTGTTAATGTGAATGTGTTAAAAACCAATGCCTAGAATACATATATGCCATATGCGCCCCATTTTACGCGTAACAAGTTCGCTAGCTGGCATTCCGTTATCCCGCAGTTAACAACGTGCATGCTGTATATTATTTATATTTTGGACCACGGGGAAAAAAAGGTCTAAAATGCTACGATTTGATGAAAAAAAAGTTCTTAGCAATGCGGACAACAAAATTGTACCCAATTTTCAGCTTTAAGCTGTATCATTTTTTGATACAAATTCAGTTTCAGATGCCTTCATTCTTCTTTAAAAAGTTAATAAGGTCTTACATCTTTCTACTCCAAAAAAATTTCACTGACGTTTTCGGGTTTAATGCGGTTTACTTTTAAGTGTATATTGGAGAGGTAATCTGAAGAGTATATCCGAGTAGAAGAATAATCAAATGATGTGCAAATTCGGATAAGGCGTAATGTGTGTTTTACATCAGTCGAATTAAATAAAATGTTTGCTTCATAGCTTTGTTCATTGTCAAGCTGTTAACGGCGAATCGTTAAATATGTAATTTAAATTTCTTTTAGGTACAGAATTTTCGATAACAGTGTGCCTAACGTGGTCGAAATCCTTGCGCTATTCCGTTAGGATATAAAAATAGTTGTTTTTTAAATCACATAATGCAAACAAGTATTACATTCATAAAAAGATTATTTCTATTAACAACCAGTGAGCACGCTTGATATTGTTCTTGTAGAATATAGAAAGCAGTTTTGAATGATTCCTGTAGCAACGCTTTTGAGTACCGTTAGTTTACTCTTGGCCATTTTCATACATGAAGAATTATAAACTATTTTCTAATAAACAGTTATTAAAGTCAATTTTCTTGGGAATGACCCTTTTATCAAAATTCAAGATATGCTGTGCTAATCCAGTTATTCGATAATTAAGATTTCTAGAGTAACAGACTCTAATTTCCTAGATAATGGCATGACATCTGGTGAATATTATTAAATTTTTGTGAGAACTGAAAATTCACCGTGATGAATTTCTTACCGTCTAGTCTGTCATGCAAATACGAAATTAGTTTCCTGCAATTACTTCAAATTTATTTAGAAAGAAACCAAATGGTAACCTCATTTCATTTTTAGAAGTTGTCTGTCAGTTGTCACAACCATGAGTGCCATAAATGTGTAACTTATGCCTTAATTAGTTGTACATTCAAATACAATACAATATGTCTTGAGCAAGAATTTGAATCTGTTAATGCTCAACGTGTATTATTAGTAGGGTGAGTAGATTTTGAAATATTTCTAATTTTTTATAAAGAAGAATTACTTTTTTTTGTACCAGATTTATTTAAATTTTACTTTGCACAACAATGTGCTATTTAGATCAAGTTTTAAATTCTCGATGCTCATCGAACTACGCTTTTGTTAAAGGAAATATTTTACTGACTGCAATTCAAAATAAGCTAATTCTTTTGAAATTAGAATATTTTTACGTACAACTACGATATATACCGACTCTTTTCGAACAAGAGGTTCGCAGCTAACTGACATACAAAAATGTAGGCCAGACAAATTATAAAGTTGCATAAGACATGACAGTCACGTTATTAATTTGTTTATTGTTTAGATCACCACGACAAATATGCTTTTATCAATTTTGAAGAGATATTGCATAAACAAATTTTAAATTGCCTATTTATAAAACGCCATTCCAGAGGAGGTATGTAAGTAATTGTTGCTCAACTTGAAATCACGCGTGATATTTCAACAATGACATTTAATTACACTGTCGAATAGTTTCACAATGTTATTTGCACATTCGTCTATATTAACTCCTGATCTATATCTATTTCCAATTAGAAACTTAACAACGATTAGTTCGTATAACGTCGTCTGCAGTGCTGTAAATAAGACAATGAGCAAAATAAGTTATCACCAAACCAAAAACCATACAAACCTTAGCGTTCAGTTCTATATTACGAAATGATTACCTGAAATTTTTTTGTTTATAAAATACCGTAATTATTTATTATAAGAATTATTAATTTAAATCATGGAGTACAAGAAGCGGAATAAACCAAAAGTAGGTACATGTCAGGACTGACTTAAGGAGTGTCTCTGAACAGCGCATTTTACACACAAATGTAAGCAATTAATGTGGTCGTCAAGATGTTTGCTTCAGACTTTTAAAGCCCTAAATTACATAGGTAAGCTGTCTGGCTACCGCCACGGGACCGTCCTCGAATTTATTGAAATTTTTAAAAACATACATATTTTGGGTTTTGAACATTTTTGAAAATTTTCGGATGTTCTAGAAATACTAACCGGAAAATCGCGTTTGCGCAGATCGGCCATTCGACATGTGTAAAATACTAATCTAAAGTTCTTTTCCGAGCGCGTCTATATTGAACCCCCCTCCTCCATTTTTAATGCAATTGCCCGCTTTTATGGTATTTTGCATCATTTTCTAGTTGAAACCAATTAATGTCCATTAAAATTACAAACTCGATTTTCACGTCCTGTAGAACTTTGGACGATGGTCGTATTTTTGACGATTACTCGATTAAATTGTTCAGATAAACGACCAAAAGGAAACCTCCCGGAGGTGCTTTCTCAATGAAACATTGTTCCTATTGTCATTTACTATAATCATACCAATTTTGAAACCGAAAGTCGTAAGTTTTTAAAAAAACCAAAAAATCGATGGTTGGGCGCAACGGAGGGAGCAGGGTGATCGCGTTAGCGCAGCCCGACTATTCGACATGCGTAGAATACGAATTTTTTTTTTGTTTGTTTATTGACATCAATTGAATTTTACATCTACTCTGGATGAGTATTAAGCAAAAGAGTTGTTAGAGAACAAGACATTGAAGGAGATAATCATCCATTGATGTTACTCCTATATATGTATACTACAGTTTACTATGGTATGTATTTTAATTGTGGAGAGTATGATTTATTGCAACAATAAGTCGGTTGGCCAAATTCTCTGTAGTCTCCTTGGAATTTCTTCGTTTGAGAGGTAGGTGGCCCACTAGCTCATTTGGGTGTCCGTGAGTTTTTGCGTAATAGTTGGCAGCAAATCGGTGGATCTCGTCTTGCACGAAAGGTACTCCCAGGTCTTCGTGGATGGTCTGGTTAGTAACATACCAGAGTGCGTCGATTATTGAGCGTATGATCTTGGATTGAAACCTCTGGATAATACTGATATTGGATTTCTTGGCACATCCCCACAGCTGAAGGCCGTATGTTCATATTGGTTTTAATATGATTTTGTACAGCAACAGTTTGTTGTCAGTTGATAATGATGATTTTCTACCGAGCAACCAATACATCTGCCTAAATTTAATGTTTAATTGCTGTCTTTTTGCTTGTATGTGTTTTTTCCAAGTTAATTTCTGGTCTAGGTGAAGTCCCAAGTAGAATACGAATTTAAGATTCTTTTTCGAGCGCGTCTATTTTGAAATAGAGCACCCCCCCCCTTTCCCGGAATAACCTCATTTTCTTGCGGTGTTATCGTACTGGAATTACCAATCTTTGAGCTAAAATTTTTTTGTGCGTTAAGGCGTCTGGATTGTAAAGTGTATACAAACACACAGTCACGCAGAATGAACGCATGTGCTCCAAATCCTACACGACGATAACAATACCTTCCTCTATAGCTATACTTCATATAGCGAGGAAGGTAAAAACGATAATGACTTCGTAGAACTCAACAAAATTACCTTTAACAAACCCAGATATACTTAAGCAGATAGCACACCTCACTTTCGTAAATTATGATTTTATGAAAAATACATAATAACTTGTAAATTACTTTAAAACTTGTTTTGCACATGTCTTAACACCTTCCAACTAAAATAGAACACCAAGACTGAGTATATCTTATCTTTGTTTTATATGCATTTAATTTATAAAACAGAAGTGATGTGTGATATCCGTTGTATTTCGATATGAACCGTCAAAGTGACTTTTTGATGGTAGCATTCCTAAATTTGTGTAAGTGTATCTATTTCCTTTAAGCATAAATGTAATTGCAACTTTTATAATAATCGGCTTCTTCTTGTAGTGCTATACCCTATTCAGGGCGTTGGCTACCTCTCTCCTATGTCTGTTTTTGGTGCGCGGCGATAGATAATTTGCACAGACAGACATAGGGGACCTACAGTTTAATGTGGGCTCCGAACCACAGGAAGTGCATGCACTTCTTCTCCAGAGAGGTTTTCCTGGGGAAAAATCCACCTCGCTGGTTTCCCGTTGCCTTGCGAGGAAGAACGACCGGGCCGGGGATCGAACCCGGATCCGCTGCATTGGTAGCCCGCGCTCTTACCATTGAGCTACGGCCGCTCTCGGCTAAACTGTACAAACAAAAATTCATTGCTCAAAAGAACTTTAGTTTTGTGTAAAACAAATGAATATTAATATCCCAACACTACTAAACATTAAAAGGTTGAATGTACGAATTTAAAAAAATATTTCTCAAAAACGGAAGTTTTTCAAAAAGTTGCGGATGTATTTTCTGCGATTAAAAATATTATATAGCAATAATTACGGAAATAATAATTTTTTTAATACTGTCAATGATATATAAGAACCCGATTAATACGTTGTTTTAAATCAAACGCTTAATATCGAATTCAAAATTGTTTTTTATTGAGCTTGAAGGTCAGGTACAACTATTTTTGCTTCATTTCTTGTTACATTTCAGCTCTGTAATTTTGATCATCTTCAGACATTTATGTCAGTGTATTTCACAAAAGCAACATTTTTACTTAATAACATTAAGTACAAGTAATTTTCGAAAAATCCTTACATTTTGAAAAATATGCACGCATTATACTCAGATGTTCGTTGTGAAATAACAGCCAACAATTTGTTTAAAATTTTATGCATTATACATACACTTTTTATCACTGCATAGCGTGTATAAGCAGTACGATGAGTTTAAACTCATTAAAAACGTATTAAAATTATTGCAATCATGCAATTAATTACTACGACCGACACAACTGATACTGGTTTACATGGTCAAATGTGTAACCTTAATTTGGAAATTCCAGTGATCTAAATTTGCAGAATTAGGACGTGCACCAAAACATAATTTAAAACATAAAAAAACAACAGCAAAGTTGTCTGCGTCGTAATCTAAACGAAAATAGAAATTAATACTTTTTGTAACAGTAACCAAAAACTGCAACCCTAATTATTTTCTGAAATGACCGGTACATTATTGTACCGTCAAACGTCGTATTTGCTCATTGTAGCAAATAGCAATCTATGATATATCTAATCTAACATACAAACGCTGTCTAATGTTTGGATCTTTGCAAGCTGTATGTAAGTGCTATAAGCGTATAAAAATTCCGCCAGTTATTGTTTCCATGCAAATAAAAAGCAGAGATCCCTTTTTGAGTATAGCACGCTTTGTTTATCTAATTGAAAATGCCAGAATGCTAACGCTTACTCTTAAATAACACATCTAGACTATAAATATAAAATATTACAGATTATTTACTACATTGGCGTCACAAACAATTTTATTGATAAAAAGTGGTACGTTTACGTACAGATTATTTCTTTGTGCTATATAATAACAACGTCTGCCTGTCTATTGCTAAACTAGCCTTAATTTTAAAAAGAAACGATATTTGCTTGCGCAACATTGATAAAATACCATCTCGGGTGTTTACAAACATCCGTAAGGTATGAATTCATAAATAAACATTAATTGTCACAGATATTTTGGGATATAGTTAAATTAAAAAAATTACAGCAGTTTTATCAAACTAGCAGAATACGTGGACTACGCCACACGCTTTTCTTTACAAATCACTGCTAACTGCAGCTGTATTTATTACCAATATTATATTTATTTTTTATGTGCGTCTTAAACTTTACAATAAAGTAGCAAACCCCGTGGGCTACCTGACACGCTTTTCTTTACATAGAATTGCTAGAAAATTTATTAGAAGAGATATATTAACGTAATTCAAACAGAAGGCATAACCCACGGGTTTTTATGTTAATCGGAATTCCTTACACCCGACACAACTTTTAGTGGCGAGGGACCTTCACTACTAGAAGCAACATATTTACGTATCCATTTATATTTGCTGCTACAGTGGATCGCTACAGTTTTCGATTAAGATACCTACTTTCTTCGCTTATTTATTGTTGCCAAAACAAACAGAGAGCAGAGCTGGCCCCTACTACTATAAGCCACATATTTACGCGTCCATTATATAAGGTGCGTATATGTTGGTACGGCGGGGCGCGCCGTTTACGGTTTATGTGTGTGTGATTGGGACATAATCTGTCGATAGCTGACGTTCCCACATCACACCCCTTAGAGAACACACAAGTTGTGTTATGGGTCTCTTCCATCGGGCTAGACTTTTACTAACAGCAGGATCAGGGACAAATCAGTGCCAGATACTCTAGAGAGAAATGCAGGTCAGATCACGCAAACGAATCCGTCCGCAAAATAACTCAAATCAGATTTAAAAATTGCATTGCAGCTGAGATTTCAAGAGATATCAGCTGATAGCTGGAAATGTTGTTTTATTACCTACAATTATTTTATCACCCACGGGTACTATTGAAACCATTAATGAAAGGCGCCAATTTGAAGGAAAACTAGGTGCATATATTTTAAAGATTATTTGATTTCGATCACGATAGAGAGGGATATAAACACAAGGTAATAACGATTTGCATGATTACAGTAGTTACGTATGTTCAGTCCAGTCGCCGACTTTCCGTATTTGAGAATATACAATACTGCGGGACGCCTTCGATACATGTCGTGCAACTCAACGCAGCTTATAAATTACATTTTAAACAAAAGTTACCAAATACTTCCGCTAGTAAGTACTTAACCTTTGTAGTGTAGGTTAGCCAAACAATGATTTATGTTGTTCAATAAGATAAATGCGAACTGCATAGTCATTAGTTATTACACAGTAGGCTAGAATAGTAAAATTTTCCTTATTGAGAATTTGCTTTGAGTAAGTGAATCAGAAACAGCGACAGTAATTTGTGCTAATTTGAGTTAAGCCAAATGGGGAAAAAAGTGAAATCTCATACATAAATTACTGACATATGAAAACAAACTATAGGTAAGTATGTTTACTTCGTTTAACAAAAATTTGCGATTTCGATCATACAAAGAAGTTAAATTAATACGGTACCTCACTATTTGGTAAATCAGATGAGCAGCCTGGAAAAACTTTGAAATATGTGATAGCAATGGGTAGGGGAAGCTTATAGACTGTATTATAACGAAAACTGATGTCAAAATGATGACTGAAAATCTACAAAAACGCACACAAAAAATGTTAGGCTCAGCATTCGTATTGGCATTTACGGCGATAAGTTCGGCAACGCTGCGACGTCAGCGGAGAACAGAAATGTCATGAACCTGAATTTTCCTAGTAGTAGGATATATGAATGTTTTTTAATTTTCTTCTTCTGTAGATATTAGAATGCTACAGGTTATGCTCTCAAAAATGTTTTCAATGGAACGGCCGTACATGAAGTAGAAGGCGCCAGCTATTATGCAATTTCGTGCACAGGGTGCGATAACTTTTTAAAATTTCATTTCCGCAGTAAAATTCGTGACGTATAGGTTCCCTACCTATTTTACCAAAACGTTTAGGGTTTGATCCAAGCTGCTTATAAACATATTTAGTCACTATTTTTAAATACTTTTCTACAATACGCTTACTGTACGCCACCTTAAACTCCCCAGGCCCATAGCATTTAAATTGTAGGTAAATCCCTTCCAAACACGCCACTGAAAATCGAAAACCAATTGACAGTCAAAAAAATGTTGTTATTCATCTGAACCTGTTTCGTTACAATATTTTTTCACTGCACACTTACAAAGATTTTGTTAACACCATTAAATAGAAAATTTTATTACCTTCAATTTGATGTATAATACTAATATGATCGAATATACAGGGTGTTCGGAAATTCCTGTCTCCTAACAAAAGAGCTAATTGCACGTTTAAAAATAAGACGAAAACGTTTCCAAAACTGCTTCTCTGAGGAGTTACAGGCACTTAAAGATTACATGTAAGATGCAGCTTTTATTCAATAACTGTTGATCGCTTTAAACTTGGTTCTTCAAATTTGACATGAAGTCATACATAAATTACACAGCATGTAGCAACTTATTAAGGATGACTGTATAAAGAAAAACAACCAATGTAAATATCATATTAGTATTGTAAATCAAAGTAATCCAATTTTCTATTTAATGATGTTAACCAAATCTTCCTGTATGTAGGAAAAAAACATTCTAACAAAACAGGTTTAGATGAACAAAAACTTTTTGACTGTCAACTGTTTTTCGATTGCCAGTGGCCATTTTAAATAATTTTAAATTACCTACAATTAGATGCTCCTCTCGTCATAATACCTCTTAAAATAAAAATGTTATGGGTCTGGGGAGTTTTAGGCGGCTGATCCTATACCATCGTATTTTTAGCAGTTTAGCTGATTTGTAAGAAATAATATGTTTTAAGCATCTTTTTTTAAAATAAAAGTATGGGTTTTCGCAGCACATAGCATTTCATGTATTCAGACAATGTTCGTTATAGTCAGCTTACGTTTTTAGCTGGAATTGTACTCTACATCATTAAAATTGTATTCTTCGACCAAAAATTCAATCAATCTAACAGGCGTTATTATTATTTTTTAATTAAGTTTTATTATGAATTAAATGTTACATTCTATAAAACATTTCTAAAAAGCGGTAAGTATCGGTAACCGTGATCCAAACCGAAATTTGAAGAATCACACCGTAACCGACCACGTAACCAAAATTTAATGCAATTTGAACCGAAACCCGAAACGTTATTTTATAAATGATGCTAAATCCTTCAACATAATTTTTGACTTTTACAGTGCCATTTTTTTCATATGTTTCATTTTGCTTTATTAATCTGTTTTTATCATTTTGTTTCTTTCGTAAGATTCGTATGTTTCCAAAATTAAATGTGTGCTTTTGCGTTTCGTGAGGTTCCTTTGAAGCGGTTTTGTCTGTAGTTTTACAGCATTACAACCCTGTTTTTTCTGTGCTACCATTCCATTTTGAACAATCATTACTATCTATTTTATAAATAACATGTGCTTGTTTTCATTTTCAATTTTGACTTATTTTAATTTGCGTCACAATGAATATTTGAAATTTTTCGTGATATCAATACCTTCCTATACTGTAAAATATGGGAAAAATTACGTCGCATTTAAATATTTTTTAATTTCTTCTGATAAACTAATGAAAATCATTAAAGTCAGGAGTAAAAGTCCTTAATTGAGGGATGAATAAAATAGACTACATAAAATTACTTATTGTCAGCAGTTAGTCGTTGTAGCTTTCAATTTCGGCTGCGCCAATCGGTTTAGGAATGTCACGATTATTTACTATAAGCATTTCCAGGTGAGAACTCCTGTATTTAAACATACTAGTAAATATATTTGGAGTCCCCAATTTTGATCTTACCCTACTCACTTTGATACTTCTGGCTTCAACTTTTCATAACAATGAAACAATAATTGTTAGTGAAGTATATAGCGATATGTGTATACCGCAGGAAACGTCTCAATATTCTTTATTTGAAATTGTACCGAAAGCATTACATTCGAGCATGCAATAATTAATTACTAAATGGTTTTGTGCGTATGAAAACATGATTTCATTGTCTAGCATTATTATTAGTGTTACAGGTAGACCAAGCGCGTAATTGGTATATTTGAATTATGGCAAGTATTTCATTCATAATTTACTATAACTTTAGGTTAAAAAACGTTAACTAACATAAAATGATTACTAATTTTTTAGATCGAATTTAATCACATAATCGCTGAACTAAAGTGGATATTGCACTAGAATAAAAAAACTACGCAAATATCGAAAGATCCACAAAACTGATCCATTGAAATAATTAAAAATGTTGATGTCAATCGTAATTGTAATTTACTGAATATATCTAGATGTGATGCACTCTCGTCAAGACCTGATCACATGTAATTTCGTGGGTCCGTCCCACAGTTTGTGTCAGCGAAGTTCGGTTCACCTTGTATAGACGCCGTAATTACAAAAATAATATTAAGGTAGACTGCAGAAAAACTTCTCATGTCGTGACAAGCTCCGAACAAACACAGAAATTCATATCCAGCATATTCTGCACGCGAGACAATAAGCTAACCACCTAAACTGGGAATAGATCAGGCTGTACTACAGTCACTATAGCATCCACGGATGATTATAAGTTTATACATCAGATAACACCTTGCTGCTTTATTTTACGTGTTCACTGTAGTTTTAGGTAGGTAATGACAATACTTTGCTATCTTGCTTGTGTGTGTCCCTTTTTTGTATGCAGCTCGCTGACCGTTATCTAGTTTGTGCTTAAACGTAGTGTCTAGATATACGGAACTAGCGGTTTAACGTCCAGAGAACTCATTTACCGTGAATATTTCGCTAAGCTGACGTCAACTATCTGCGGCATAGAACCGGAGTCACTTAACTAACTAGCTACCACTGGACCAATTTTTCTATTTTGCCAACAGTATTTACAAAGGGGAAGGATGCTTAACGGCTTATCAGACAGGACAGATGTTAAAAATGGACTTCCTTAAGGTTCCACTCAAAGGCCTTTGCTATTTATATGCATTTCTTGTGTAATCACTTAAAAGTTTGCAGACTTCACATGTATGCAGATGATACTTAACTCTATCATTCTTTCGATATTGATAACTTTAAGCAGACGTTGGCAGGTATCCAGTGGGATCAAATTTTTGACAATTCGTCTAAACATTAATTATGAAATATTCGTATCTTCGCTAACTCTAATTAAGTAAATTCTACTACCATAAATGACCATATCTCAATCAATGGCGCGATTACACCCATACGGGATGAGGCAAACAATTTGAGTTTAGACTAAAATTTCTGGTTTCAAGAAACGTGCTTAAATAAATCTTAAACTCATTTATCCACATCAATATTACTTATCAATAAAAATGAAAACCACAACTCTGAGACTACTTATTTTAGCCCAACCTTTTTACTCAGCCCAGGTTGGTGGTAGCTTACGCTGTTTTGATAATATTCTAATAAAACGCATTTAGCTAGCACAAAATTCGTGTATAAAAGTCATTATTGGCATACGGAAGTAGAATCCCGTATCTCATAAATTTGCAAATTCAAATTGATTCAACATGCAAAACAGGAGCTTGCTGCTGCCGGCCTGCTTGTATATCATAAAGTCATACTTGAAAAGCGACCAGTCGATCTGTATTCCAAGATTACTTTCAGGACAGATGTACATTCTCTAAACTTGAGATTTAAAGAAACAAACACCCCACCTCGCTATCGAACACACCTCTTTAAAGAAGAATTTTCTTACAATACAAGGTGAGTCATTTCAATACCACCCCCTACTATTTCCTAGACTATTAAAAATATAGAATCTTTTTTTTGATAAATGTTGTTTAGAGCCTAATGAGCTACTTTATGCCGCAAGTTAAAAAAGGCAATATGAATTCTTTCTTAGGCAGTAAGATTTCTCGTTTCAATGATACGTTTCAATATGTTTGTGCATTTATTTAGCTAAAATTTATTTCATTGTTTCTTTGGAAAACTATACACCACTTACGAGAAAATTGTGGATGCCTTATCTCATTCGTTAGAATTGTTTAATTTAGGTAAAAAAAACTTCCGTCGTTTAACAAGATCTTGTTTTAAATATCAATGTTGTAGAAACTACCAGGGTGAACACAATAAGCCTTATAGGCTGCAGTGTCTCCGGAACCAAGGGTAGACGGACCAAGGGGTTGAAAACGAATTATTTGATATGGTGTTTTGTTTTCATCCCCTTGGTCCGTCTACCCTTGGTTCCGGAGACACTGCAGCCTATAAGGCTTATTGTGTTCACCCTGGTAGTTACTGACTGGATTTTGAGCTGTGTCCTGCTTAACATAGGTAGTTCTGTGGTTTTGTTTTTGCAAAGTCCATCGATGAATGCCTTGCTATGGGTTAATCCTGGTCTGTTGATCCAGTAAATTTTATGTTGACTGCAGATTCATTCGCTGATATAGCGAGTTAAATGCTTGTCCATGAAAGTCCTACGAGTAAAGGGGAAATAAAGGTCACCACGCCAGGAGCCCCCAGCTGACGTGGAAGGCTGGATACAACGGGGTGCGCCCGGTACCCCGAGGTTGGTCGCTATGATCGGGCTTCTCCTCGACCTTGAATCCCTTCGGCGCGCACCGTACCACTGGGAGTTGGGAGGTTTTTATAGTGGCTTCATCCACTGGTTCAGGTGGTTAAGCCCAAACCCCCGTGCCCCTCTGCATTGCTATTTGCAGCACAGAGCGGTTTACGGTTTAACGGAAGTATCCGACGCCGCGCCGCCGTTAAAACCCAGTGCAGGCCCTTGACCACGACATGACAGTTGGGCTGGGTGTTGGTTATTGGTCGAGTAGCATGTGATATTATTTAGTGAATTCGCATAGGGTATTTTGTGTTATTCTTTTGTTTATTGCAAATAAAAAATTTTCTTTCTGGGTGTTGGTTGAGGTAAACTTCGTGGTGGCTTAGAGGTGTTGCTTTAATAAAGGCTCGTATGCCGTTGTTGTCAAATATTTTCTATTCTCAGGGACCGGGGGTGAACTTTATGCCGTTTAAAGGAACGGCCTATTATATTTTGAAGAAGTAGCATCGTGTTTGCCAATAGCAGACAATGTTTATTCGGCGAAATCTTAATGTAAGTTTTTAATAATGTATTTTCTCAACTTGTTGTATTTCGGCTAAACCCAATTAAATTCTCCAGCAGAAAACCTCCTATAAGTTTTTTCTCGGTAAAAGATTGTTTCTATTGTTGTTTAAGATGATCGTACTGCATTTTAAGCCAAAATGGAAGCTAGTGAGAATATATCAAATACGTCTTTTTATAGAACGCCTATATTGGACTACAGCACGCCTCTACAACGGCGTTTTTCAACATGCGTCAAAATTGGCCGTGTCATAATTAAATTTTTCACTTTCCTTCGACATGAGGTTTGGTGAGTATGTTATCACAAATCACTAATACTTCGACAAAACCAAGACAAGACTCTCTTAGTCTTGTCTTGGGTCTTGAAAAAGTATTGTCTTGGTCTTGTGCTGCCAAGACCAAGACTAACTTGGTCTTGTTAAAATTTTTGCAAATTTTATAATAAAATAGTACTATGTTGCATTGCAATACAAAAAATCTGTAAATAATATAAATACGGGTGCAGATCTTGTAATAGAGTTTAATAAATGCAATAAGCAGTCCGCATCCTATACGCAATACCCATGCAGTCATGTATCCACTCTCGCTCTGCGTGTAAGCTGCGCACTGCCCTGGTCATTTCTTGCTCTTTTTACCTCGAGTTTTTACCGATCACATGCAGTTTTCTTATAAACAAAAGTGGGCAAAATAAAACACGGAACTTCTCCTTAATTGATTTGATATTGCACAATTTTACATTTACGGAAACCCCGGCGTCAAACAGAACCGTTTCCAGGCTACCCATATTTTACAAATGCCCCTTACCCCACATTCTTCTATATGAAATGCTATATCGCTTTGCGATCCTCAAAAAGTACATTCGACACATTAAAATGATGATCTAGTCATATATCTATCTATATACTGACCCCGGATCCCTTCCTCACCTCTCAACTTTTGTGACGACGTGCCCCCACTACTAGAAGCCAGATGTCTACTCGGCCATAAGATAAGGAGCATATTCGTATGTACTGATATGTATCAGATCAGTACAGTTTCTTTTTAATGCAAATAAGAACAATGTGTTTACGCTGTATATTTGTATTATTGGAACGCAATCTGCTGACTCGTCTCCTATCTTCTCCCGAAGCGCTCTCAAGGGAGGAAACACCAAGCGGCGTGCGGCGTAATTATAATTAGATATAATATGTACTATTGAGTTTACGAACATATGTCTCTTTTATTGATTTGTGCTGTATAAACTGCAATATTTAATTATAATACTAATAATATGGCTTACAAATTTCATTGCAGCTGATATTGTAACAAGGCAGAAAAAACTCATTAATAAGAAGCAAGAACAGACATATAAAAAACTAGGAGTTGATTTACCATAACCCGTATTCTTTTTAGTTTCATATGTGAAAATTAAAATTGAAAACGCTGATAAATAAACATGAGTAAAAGTGTTACATTATGTACTAAAGATATTGTATGGTATAATAAAATAACCGATTTATAATTGTAATACATATATTTTATACTTTTATTAAATGTCACTCTCGCTGGGTCGATATTTAACTCCAAAAGAATAAACATTAACGTGATTAGTTAGTAGCTATGCATATTAAATTCAGTATTTATTTCATAATAGCTGACACTTTGCCTATTTGAAAATATACAATATTGCTGAATACATTAAGTATATGTCTTACATACCGACATAACTTATTTATTTTATTTTTTTGTGAGATGAGTGAGTACTCGAAAATACAGGATCAATTAAACGGCTTGCTAATATTGCCGTTGGGCAACTGAGAATCATCAATTAAAGAAGGAATCTAATCTATACACCAATCTATCTTCGGTTTTAGCGTATGGTGTGGTTATGTCTACTGAACAGGGCCGTCGAGAGACGATTCCGGGCCCGCGCATTAAAATTTTGGGCCTCCCTTGTATTGCTAGTATAAGTGAATTTAGGTGCTGAAGAATCAATAACAAAATTGACTTTAAATGCGTATTTATTAAAACCGAATAATTATTTACATACTTAATATAATTAAAATATTTTTGTAACTAATGAAAAAATGCCTTTCGAACTTTTTGAGTTGGAAACGTAGAAATAATACAATCTAAATCTAAATTTCTACCAAGAAAAAGTTTCAGAGCTCATGATCCTTGGCTTGTTAAACGTTTTTGGCACATTGTAGAACGAAGAACATTTTTTATTCGCGCTAAAACACTGAAAACAAAACCGACAAATCCAAATTTTGTTGACCCTTTTTTTGTTTTTTTCTTTTATTAATTTTTCGGTTTTTATCTGAGCTTCCTGACTTATGTCTGTATTCCATTGTTTTAAATAGTAACACTACAACACTGCACTATATTACAACCGAACATCTACTAATACTAATGCCAATGGAATGAATTTTCAGTGGCCATCGTAGTTCATTTATATAATTTTTCCAAAAAAAAACTGATTTTAGTTAGTGTAAATAAAAACAATACGGCAAATTTCAAAAGCGATTCTACAAAGAGCGATATTGTTTGATAAGTCATGCGGCTTTCAGCTTTCTGCAACTGCGATTGTTATGGCTAGAGTGTCGACCCTTATCGCCAGGATTGCCCTATTTCTCCTTACCGCGTTTTCTTGTATTGTTTTGTTATTGATGTAAACGTGACAAATTGTGACATAAATCGGGTCTTTATTTTTCTGACAATTCCAAAACAAGTGCTATTTGGTAGAATTAAAAAAAATCAACACGTTTCCATTTATAAACCTAGATTGAAATAATGAAATGAAACCTACCACGCGGGTAATTACTAAAGGAAATGAAGCAGTACGAAATTATAACGGACAATGTTGAAGATTTTAATTAACTGATACTTTTAACCTTTTCTAATATTTTTACATAAGATTTATCATATAAAATGCGACAAGAGTCCGTTACCACTGCGCCCTTCCGATACCTTCGGGCCCCGGAGTAACTACCTCGGCTGATCCCCCCGCCTCGTCGGGCCTGCTATTGAATAAAACATTGGTGGTGAACCTGGTTTCATCTGACCATAAAAGTTTTGCTGTAAAATCTACATCATTTTGATATGTGGGGGTATACCAATCGCAGAAAATTTTCCGCTTTTCACCATCGCTTTCTCTAACACTCTGACAGTTGTAATACTCGTATGTTAGTTTACTAGTAGTCATTTGTTCCTATATAATTTTTTACAGTTTACTATGAAAAAACAAGCTTTTCGCCTATAACTCTCTTATGTGTGAAAATAAACCCATGAAACCTTTTATCACAGAAAAGGGGGAAATACCTCTATCCAATGATGACATGGCCGCCTTAGACACATATTGAAAAAAAACGAAGTTAATGTCCTACAACCGCCTCGGCCTGCTCATTTACGTTACGATGCCTACACAATCCTCGCACAACTACCGTAGTTAACAACCGAGAATGTTCTGTTTTTCTTAAACAAAATCGTTTCTTTAATTGCTTGCAAATACCATATAAAAACTAGCACCTCCTGTATCTAAAAAATGAGGTCTTGAATTTTATTCTACCACTACTGATGAGAAATTTAGCACAAACGAAAATGTTTTATGGTTTCCCATTTATTAAATTTTAAAGCCATTAATGTCCAAATTGCAAAATCGCATAGAAAGTGTTAGAGAAATAGATGCACATGCTCAAAATCTAAATTTTAAAATTTCTCCCTTCAAGAAAAATGCATGGCAGCTTTTGAGCAATATAAAATTAAAATTTTTCAGTTTTCTGTCACTTTGCAGTTTTAATGGTGTTTAAATTATCTGTATATATCTAGTAACATTACGGGAATACCAAATTTCATCGATATCTGCTAGCTCATTTTTGAGTAAAGAAACTTTAAATTAAAAATTCTCAAAAATAAACTTGTCGGTCACTTTTTTGAAGCCAGATACTTTAAAAGAATTCAGATTCCACAAGCAAAGTAATACCTAAAACATTTTTTAACTATTGCGGTTGCAATTTTTCAGTCTATAAAAAAATCAATCGTGTGCTTTACTCGATATAAACGCGTAATGAAAACGGGTGAAAATAAAGGAATTGTGATCGATTATGTAGGGAACATATTTCGCTGCGTTTTCGTATTCATCATACTGATTAACAACTAACTTTTTTTGCGTCTCACTCGCCAGTCTTCGAGAACGTGTCCAGTTATTTAAATTCGAAGTTGTGCCTTGAGCCGAATACATGGCACTTAACATACGGATGTGTTGAGTGCGCTGGGCGGGCTTGCTCGTGATCGCTCACATATAATTATCCGAGAAACCTAAAACAAACAAGTGCTGGTTGACTCGTTGACCCTCCGCGGCGCATCCTAATTTGACCCCTACGAGGCAGGCTGTACAGTCGAATAATAACAACCACCGTGCAACATCATTTAAAGCGATAATTTCAGCCAATTTGAGATTCAACATAATATAACGTTGAAATATATCATAAGCTCAAATCAGCCGGTATTTTTAAGTATTCGCAAAAAATTGTTGCAGAGCTTTAGTAGTTTCTTGTTGGTTTATTAATAAATTAGGCAGCTTGGTACTCAGAGCACCGTACATGATTGTTTTGTCAGTAAATAAAGTACAGCGGCGGATATACACTGGAATAGGGTCGGCTACCTCTAGCCCCCCTTTGCTTCGGAATTGTCACAAATTGTGTACATCAATGGTTTATGAATGGTTTTAGTATGCATATTTATGGTAGTATTGACGATTCTTCTTAAAATGTTGTGAACTGTTTGTTTTTGAGGCAGCGACCCAAACGGGAGAGCATTGTTATACGTCTTAAAATGCATTTAAAAATTAGTACTGCTCATCGCGTTTTTAGTTAGGATTTAGCTAACCTGGTGTAGCAAACGGCAAACGCTGCTTTTCGTTACCATCGAACCGTAAGTTAGTTGGCGATTAAGCTGCACTTAAAGGTGTCTGACGGCACTGTCTGGCAGATTTCAGTCTATATCTATATTATTAATCTTTATTGCAGGGGTGGTGTGTGGGCAACTCAAAAAAAATATTATTTTAGTTTCACTTTTACATTCATTTATTTTGTTGGTGCAAAATAATGAATGGAATCTTTGTATAAGAAAACAAGTTGAAGAAACAAGATCCTTATGCACAGCTTTAAAGTTCGTTTTTAATATTATTCAATTTTACGTGATAAAAATTAAAGTACCTGCCAGTAAATCCCCCAATCTATCACAAGGTGTAAAGTTTTATTCAAAATTATTGATATTTGCTCTATTCAAAAAGATATGAGTGATGTTACTGAGTTTTCAAAAGTATTGTCGAGAAATCATTCAACCCGGGCGCTGCAGCACTTCACGGGCCCCGGCAATAGTTTTTGCAACGATTTTTAATTCCTGGTGGTGCTCTTCTAGTTCTTGGCTCCAATTATTCAATAGTTATTTACGTCATTAGTCCGGTAAAATAGATATTACGTACGAATAAGTAATTAATTCGGACGAGGCAAAGCTGAGTCCGAATTTTATTGCGCAATATGAGTACGTAATATCTGATACCGGACAAATGACGTAACGCATTTTACTTCATACTAAAACTAAAATTTAAAAAAATTATAGTAAACCGAATCTGATTCAAACTTCCGCCAATTTATACAAACAACCGCTAGTTGGCATGGCTACAGGGTTGCTAGGGATGCTTAGTTTGTGTACTTTTGTCATTCGCCAATAAATTAAAAATGAATGAGAAGCATTCCGAAGAAATTTTGCGAAAATCTAAAGAAGCTACAGCTATTCCCGTGAAGTCAGAAGGGTGGTATAAAAAAGAAGATGATGTGTTTACAGAATGGCTGCGGCAAAACTCGTATAATGCTGAAAAAACTGATAAGGATGTTATGTTGGCATGTTTGTATGATTTGGTAAGTTTTTTTTGGCATTTTAAATATTTGTATTACAACTTCTTTCATTTCTAGTCTAAAAAATATTGTGGTACTTCTTTGTGGAGTAAATATTCCATGGTAAAGTCAATGTTGCTCGTGTTTGAGACTCAAGTATTTGGCAGTAATACTCTATCCTTACCTGATTGTGTGGAAATTCCTTCATTCCAAATTAGTGGAAATCAAACTGTACCATTAATTTTAATTTTTGCCTTACCAAAATGTTCTTAGTTTCTTGTTTGTTTTTTATTAATTTGTTAATAAATTTGTTCTGCAAAGGTGGCTTTGAATTGAGTACTGTAAAAACCTACTGTACTGTAATAACGCGTTTTACAGTACAGTGCAGTATGACGTAAAACGGTCTATAACAGTACAGTATGATGTAAAGGTTTTTTTCCATGCCATTCAACCGGCGGAGGACGCAGATAAAAGCGTTTTGCTTTTCTTTATCCAAATTGAGTCTGCCTTGCATAATTTTTCTTAAGATCTAATCATTCATCTTAAGTTTTCATTGAAGATTTTGGTGACACAAAGCTCCTTAAAAGTTTTGTATATATTAATGATTATATCCTATTCGTCCAACACCTCCCTCCTTGGCCTTTTATCGCGTTTATTTTGCAGAAGAGTTTGCTTTCAAATGTGTTTAGCGCTTGTTCGTCACATTTCGTCATAGTTCACGTTTCAGAGCCATATATACCGACATTGCTGTTAGGGTTAAAAATATTGCAAGGTATATAGTAATCTTACTGCTTTTTGGTAAGTCATCCCGACTTAAAGTGTTTGTAAAATCCATAGTAGCATTTATTTGCATTTTGTATGGGCTTGTTCGTTCCTTCACTATCGTATGTCACTACCTACGGAGACAAGATACGTGAAGCTGGTGCTGGTCAATCAATAAAAAGGGCTTTGGCCCAAAGTTGTTGTCGCTACAATATGTATATTTGGTTTTATTGTTATTTGTAACTAAACCCATTTTATCTGCGCAATTCTGATATGTGGCACCCATATACCGGTTGGCGCGACAGATAATGTCGATGCTGTACCCTAGCAATTGACTTACAAGAAACGACATCCCTATGTCTACTGCAATGTTTATAAGTAGATAAGGCAAGAAATGCCCCTCTCTTAGTACATTTATGATATACTTACGAGTTTCCATAGATCGATCTATCTGTCATCGATAGCTTCGTTAACCTAATAAGTTTCAGAGGAAACTGTAGCTCTTCCATTGCAGCATATAGCTGGATCATATGTTGCAATTGTATGAAAATTTGATTAGATGTTGATTTTCCGCATCTGAACTTCCAATTACTTTCTCTACGCAAAGCATCGCACCTCAGTAAATAATGTTAGAGGGAATTTAGCATTCGTTATTTAAAATCGTGATACATATATATTTTCCATATTCTAGAGCGTCTTAATAATTCATGTATTGAAAAAATCACTCTAATCTTCGAAAGAATCGATGTGTTCGACTAGCTCTTCCCAGACCTGCTTGAATTTTATCAATTTCAAGTGCCTTATTATTTGTCAACTTACCAATGTCTTATACTGACTCATTTGTACTGTTGGGCATTCCTACTCTAAATAACGAATTTTCGAAAAGCTAACACCCAAAACGCAAAACTTAAAATAAAAAAATACACCAATAACGAAAATAAGCTAGTCTCATTTAAATTACACTCTAGATAAAAATAAAATTATAAGATCTTATAGGTAAGTAGTAAGTACACAACCGAGATAGATGGAAAGGCATTGCGAAGGAGGCTAAAACGCGACAAGTGTTATATAGACAGCGTAAGTAAGTAGTAAATAATAGGTAAGTACTGACGAAATGAGACCAACATAGTAATTACATATTGTTTCTTCTTTTTTAGTAAATAAAGAAGTACAATATATTATTTACTTCACTCTTAAAAAAGGTAGGCTGCTGCAGAGATATCAAAATCCCATTTGCAATTTAGCAAAACGAGAATTGGTAAAACTTTAAAAAGGAACTATTCTTTGAACTATATTGGAGTCAGTTTGAGATTTGACTTATGACGTATTTTTATTCAGATCCGTATAAAATATTTATGTTATTCAGATTACGTACACTGAAGATAAGACTGGTGTAAAATGAAAAAGATGGATTTTACGATGTTACCGGATAAATATACTTTGAGATTGAAAAAAATCATACACCAAAAAATAGGGAAGTTGGAGATGCACGAATCAAAATTGCCGATTAGTATGTGTAATAAAACGCACGAAGAGAAATAAACAATAGAAAATGAGGAAAAGAGACAGCCGGACATCGACGAGGCGTTGGTGCGACAACTAGTTTTCTGTTAATAGTTATATATTAAGATCTTATAATGGATTTATAATAATCTTTACGAGGTTATTCTCGACGACTTAAACGAAATTTAGCTTAATATCATGGATGATATTATGTAGGTCGTGTCGTATTTACCATGTCATGGCATAGCGAATAGACACATCTCTAGCTATTGACGACGATTCCTCCATAAAAACTTCAGTTGCAATGAAAAAACTCGGAATATAATGGTTTGATGGCATTCTTGCCTCCAGTTGCAGCGGAGCAATTATACCACGGTCAAGATATCCTGCAGACGTCGCCAGCAAAAACTTGGACGACTACATGTAACGCTGTGTGAGAACCTGCCCGGCACAATGTGCACGCGGATCGTGCTGCAGTAGATATACTGGTCAATGCCGGTGGTAAGCGCTCACTCGTTACAGTCTAATAGTGCAAAAAAACAATTACATTGTGCTTGTTGAGGGAATTTGGAATCGAAGTGATAATTCCTGATATAGAAACTTATTAAGAAACGCCTGGTGGAAAGTAGTTGTTCGTAACTGCAAACGAGCATGCAACTGGGGAAAGTAGATTCCTCCAACACCAATGTAATTATTTGCTGAACTTGTAAAACCAATCAGTTTAAAAATCTCATCGTAAATTTAATAACACTAATATTTCAGAGAATAACTAAAGCTGGTGTTCTTTGTTACAACGGTTGAAAATTTGAAAAATAACTCCATGCCACAAAGTAAACTCTAAATATAAAGTCTAAACATAATGACACATAGATTATCATTACAATTACAATACTATAGTCAGGGCTGAATTGGTAATATTGGTGCTCCTAGGTAAATTATATTCCTGTGTCCTCTTTACCGCAAAAAAAATTGTGTAAAAATTATTAACGGTGACCAGGAAAGGAGATTTATATAGAAGAAATATGTTTAAAGCAATATAAATAATATATTTATTGTTTTATTTTTTTCAGTTATAGTGTACTGAGGGCTAATGTCAACAATTTTATCAACATTAAGAAGTTTTATTTTTTAAAAACGTTTCCTCATAGTCATATTTCATGTAATTTGGCGGTTGTCGTTATTATTTTGAGATATGAAGGTTGTATCTGGACGTGATACACGTCCTTTGTACACTAATAAGTGGGAAATTTATAAGTTAAATAATACAAATAAATAGAACTAAATATAACTAACTTTAATATTATTTCGTGAATGTCGAATTTACTGATAGATAATAAAAATTAGAATGAATTCTCAGGTAGTTACGGCGGAAATAGTTAATATTAGCACGCTGCGTTTAAAATTTTGAAATTATATCTAAAATTGAAATCAAGGGTTTCAATTTGAACGTAATGTTATAAGTATGTAAAATAATTTAAAAGATAATATACCATATTATAAAAACATAATTACTTCGATATAGAGTGTGTTCAACGAGGGATGTTACAAGCTGAATATTTAAACTGCCACTTTAAATATTGCAAATTTTAGCACAGCATACGAAATAGGAACAAGAGATTAACATGTTGTCAGGAAAAAAGACAATTTTGCCTCTCACTCCTAAAGAGGTAAGAGGGGGTTGAAACTTTTTCTTAAATGGGAACAGCTCGTATGTGACACCTCAAACAAAAGCCCTTTTTATTTCAATCAGATCAAATACATCTTCGATTCGGATTGAATATCGGTATGAATTCAATAAAGGATCGAATAGAAACCAGTATCGGATCCAATCAGTTTGACTCTGGTTTTTCAACTGACTGTTTGGACCTTGCTCGGATGGGATAGGTAATAAGTAACCGGTTATCGGATTCAGATAAATTTAATTTCCACCTCTAGCAAGTAGTATAAAAATCACATCGCATCCCCGATTCTTAGCACACATCAATCTTCTAGGAGGTTTACTTTTTCTGACAAATAATAATTTACATTTCATATTTTACCTGTCACCTGCAGTTAGTCACCATCGGTCAAATTAACCTTATACGTTAGGTAATTTTTAAATTAAAAAGCATCTGAAGTGTTAAACTTTCGAACTAAATAAGAAATGATATCAGTGGCTTAACTAATTTTCTAGTTTAAATTATCAAACAACGTTATTTTTAAATATACCTAATTTTTTATCGTTATAATACGATTATGTAATTACAGGAAAAAAATTTTAGATTTAAAAAAATTGCATGAGAATTTCTATGGTACTGCCACGGCCCCTCTCGCAGTTAAGGCACTTGTGAAGATGTAGCTGTCACTCAATGGTACTCTAACATATTGATTTCAATTGTAACTGCAGATATTTAAAGACGTATGTACATATTGTATTAAAAAAGACTTTTGCATTATTGCTCCGCACAAGCAAATTAATTAGCTAGCAGGAAAAAGAAACTTGGCTTCATATCATTTATTTTATGTTGTCTGGATGTTTCATTTATCGAAATGTTCCCACATACTACGCACGTAGAAAAACCGATTATTTAATTTGAATACCAACTTATTAAATAATTTTGATGTGAGATAATCGACTCAGGTAGAATTACAAGCAGACCTAACTGCCAATATCGAGTAATATATATGTTTAAATCAGCGTAGTTTATAATAAAGCTGTGCAAAAGAACAAATATCATGTATAAAAGTTATGCACAATGAAATGAAAGATTGATAACAAAAATGAGTACTAACTCACGAAACTAAGTTTGAGTTGTCCAACAACATTTAAATAATTTTGCTTCAAGAGATCGTATGTGAAACAGTAATAATAAGAGCCATACCGTTCTATGTTAGTAACACAATCAAAGGTATAACGGTAAATGCCGAAAAGCGTTCTAATCTTTCGACATTAAAATAATGTTTACAATCAGTTCCTTACTCTCTTAATTGTGCCTTATTCTTAAATATTTACCTTATATATCAGTGACAAGGAAGTCTATCTAAACAATCAAAGAAGTTGAAGTAAATTGTACTAATTATATTAAAATGACCCGCAAGCTACTAATAATAACTAACCGACGCGACACTTTTCTATTAAATAACAAGTTAGCATATTTATTAAAACCCCACCCAAGATTTATTATAACAATAACTAATATACCCGTTTTAAAATTATTTCAATGTTTTAGATGTAAATATTATAATAAATATAGACATATGCTGCCGTTTTTATGATCTCATACAAAAATATAACAAAGAACTCTTTAATACAATATTCGTTAAAATAATTTTATTAAAATTATAATTCTATTATTTCATTATATACAATATTTATAGCAAATGTACCAACTTTTTCTTTAAATGGACCAATTAATATTTGTGAAAAATCAAATTTTTTTGCTTTAAATGATATTTGACATTTCGCATTAATTTATTTGGAAATGTCGTCACTTTTAAAATACCTTTGTTTTAAAATTAAAGAAGCGAGATAAATTCGATTTGTTCAATACTATGGCAACCAGCCAGTTTTCTTATAAACACAGCTTCAGTTTTGTTTGTGTAAACAAAATGAGTTAGGTAATGAATCCATTATCTCACCAGTGAGATAATGAATTTCGTTACCTAACGCAAATGAATGACATAATAAGTCCTTATCCAAGGAGTCGTAGATAAAATATCTTTTGCTAAGCTCATGGCCTTTGAATAATAAGACCAGTAGTTCTCTAACCTTACATACGAATGAAGCCTAAAGACCCAGTTCACTTCACTATACCAGCGCTGCGGACTATCATAAGAAAAGCTTACCTCGCATTATTAATTATGAACTATTTTTGAATAAACTTCGAAATTAATTGTTCAAAAACAATTCTATCCTTAACATTAAGAAGATTTTTTAAGTAATTTAAAATAATCAACATACAAAGAAAATGGTAATTACTATTTTAAAACACACGCTTAAGAGAATTATCTAAATAAAAAAAATATAAGCAATTGGTATGAACATCTAGAACTTTAAATAAAATGTAGCCAAATTAACACAGCAGAATCTAGCATCAAAAATAAAACGATTTAGCTTGATTTCCCAAATCTGCATCGTTACGGAGTTACAGCTCTTCAAAAATTCTAGGAATATAATTATTTTATTATAACTTCGAAACAGTTTGAGACACAATACACGCAATATTCAATAGCCAAGAACATTAACTAATTATTTTATCAAAGCAATTGAACAACGCCAAGGGTTTATTCGATGCTACTCAGTTGTTTACACTATATTATTTAGTTGGAATAACTTTAAGAAATAATTCTGACGTAGTGAATCTCCCATGTCGAATATTATATAATATAATATATAATTTACGCTTGGATTCGGAGCTAACAGCCCCAAAACCCTCGAATACCAATTTTAATGCAATTCGGATAACTTATGAAACAATTGCGCCATATTGAAACCGCCATCTTGAATTTTATATTTAGATCCTGGATTCGCAACTAGCATCCCAAAAAACCCTCGAATGCCAATGTTTATGCAATTAGGATTACTGTATGACCTAATTTCGCCAGATTGAATCAACCATGTCGAATTTTATAATTTAGAGCCTGGATTCATAACTAGCAGCCTCAAAACCCCTCGAATACCAATTTTTATGAAAATCGGATACCTACCTAAAATATTCCCCAGCAGTTTACACTTATTTTGTGTGATAATAAAATGTGATGAGAAAATGGTAAAATAGCAATCACTAATAATATAGCAACAATTTTACAATACATACTTTTCTATTTATTTAAAGCTTAGATGTCCAGATAATCCTAGATAAGTACATGACGCATTTTCATCTTCGTGTCTATGAACCAGTTGTAGACCTACAAGATATTCAATGCAAGGGTAGAGGGTGGCAGTGGGGTGCGAGGAAATTACCACCGCGCATACGCGCACAGCTTTGTTCTTGCAGTGACCTCATTTCCATCTCGGTGCGTGCGCATTCGTGTTCCGACAAAGAAAAGTTAATCCTGCTGGCAAAGAAGTTTCACTTCAGAAATGAAATTCACCAAATGTTTAACAAACTGACATTTTACAAAAACAATGAATAACTGTTTTTTGTTGCTTCACGTAGAATGATCATTTTATTTTTGCTTCTAGTTTTGGCTGTAGTAAGTTAGCGACATCTTTTCAAAACACCCTGTATATTGCTGATCGTTGGAGATAAAAAGGAACCGCTGCTTATAGTTTGTTCGTCAAAAGCGGTTTTAAAGCACAATGTCATCAGTTGCGGTTGCTAGGTTTTATATGTTGTAGGTGTTTTTTAGTTAGTGTATTTTTCGTCATTTTAACAAATAGTGCTAGGGATGTATCATGCAACAGTCATATAATTTTTAGTTTTATGTTTTAAGGTCACGCTAAAAAGACGTTACAATAGTTTTGCTATATTATAATTACTTTTGTTGCGATACTTGTCATTTATCCTCCAAACGGTTCAATACATTCACTTTGTGTGATTGGTAACGTGTGATAATTTATCAGCCAGTGATTACTTCTTAGAAAGTAATATTTTCTAGATCAATCTACACGTACGTTACCACCCTTTTTAATCACAATTATTACAATACTTATAATGCTAACCAGTCCTGATCAGTACGGTAGGTAATACATATACTGGGTGTGCCTTTGAAAACTTCTAATTAGAATATTTTAGAAAAACTATTTTGTTATTGATTTTACACTTTCTACGCTCATTTAAAATGTAGGGGCAACAATGCTTCCAAAAAAGGGGTTTTACCAGCATTAACTCTTTCATCCCCAGCAACCCCAATTTGGAAAATTAAAATGGCAACATGATACATCAAATGAAAGCTGCAAAAAAACTGAATACGATAGTATATAGTGCAAAATGTAGTGAAGAACATTAAACATACTAGATCAATTAAAGATGTAAAGCGAGCAGCTAGGGTTAGAAATGAAATAGAACAAATAGCTTGTCTAAGCCATGTGAATTTAAATACACATAAGTCAATTAGGTAACTTGATGCTGCTTCAGGAATCTCCAGATCATTGGTTTAAAAGATACTGCTACTTCATAAGTTCCATTTGTATCAAATACAAGTTCACAAGAACTCAATGAATATGATTTTGACCGCCCTGTTGAGTTTTTTTTAAACCGATGTCTAATATTATTATTGACAGACTCAATCAATTGAACATCTGCTTCAGTGATGAGGCTACATTTTTGCTGATGGGTTCTGTTTATAAACATAACTATACGATACTGGAGTACTGAAAACCCACATTTAATGCGGGAAAGTAATACTCGGAGAGCTCGGAAACTAAATGCTTGGGCAGGTATTCTGAGCGACCACATTGCAGGTTCTGTTTTTTATCAATGGTAAGTAAGTAATGGAGACAAGCACCTTAACATGCTGGAAGTTTTAACTGCCCCACTGATCACTGAAATTGTAGAAAATGATGATACTTTAGATGACCATTCCATTATATTTCAACAAGATGGAGCTCCTCCCTAGTATACTAGACTCGTTTGTGTATTTTTGGATATAACCTTCCCAAATTGGTAGATTGGACGTAGAGGATTCATTGAATGACCGCCGCAATCTTCCGATATTACTCCACTTGGTTTTTCCTATTGGGTCAAGAGTACAGTTTATGGTACTCACCCTCTACCCATAGATGTACTCCGCCACAGAATAATTGACGCATGTCGATCAATAACACGAACAATTATCAGGAATGTACGCCAGGAATTTACAAAACGTTTGTACTACTGTATGGAAAAAGAGGGTCAACATTTCTAACATATATTGTTAATTTAAAATTAATTAATTATTTGTCATATTGATTAAATCGCATTTTTAAATTACTATTCAAAAATGAACCGATGAATTTTATTTTTCTTCATACCATCGCATCCAGTTTTTTTGTAGCTTTCATTTGATGTATCATGTTGCCATTTGAAATTTTCTTGGGGTTGCTAGGCGTGAAATCAATAGCAAAACAGTTTTCTGAAATATTCCCATCAGAAGTTTTTAATGGGACACCCAGTATACTTCCTCTACATACTGTGTATACACTAGATGCGAGAAAGCAAAAACACGTCCACTGGAAAGAAACGGATGTAAAGAAAGAAAAAGGTTTACCTTAAGTCGTGCCTATTATCAATGCTCGATTCCGTATTCACAAGCGAAGACTTAGTTTTGATTGTAAAATGATACATTTTAATGTTTTTGAAACAATACGTGTAATAAAACAATTTCCATTTGCTCCGTGACTAGAACAAGCGCAAACAATGCTAATGTGAAAAATAAATTTCCAGCCAAGCACATAAACAGTTCCAATTTGCGTAAAGAGAGTTTCTTGTAGTTCGCCGTTCTTTGTTCTACAATAAAATTCTTGAAAATGGAATTCTTAAAAGAAAATATAAAAGAAAGTAGACAAATTAACTGAATTTGTTGTGAATAAAACAATTCTTAACTTTAACAGCTATTTATTCTAGCCTTATACGTGTTTCGACATGTTCACATGTCATTTGCAGAGGCAAGATTAAAAGTAAACAGTTGGTGTTGCTATAAAAACAAATTAATCTTCATAACTTAAGTTTGATTTTCTATATCTGCGTCCAGATGACTTGATTTCTCATTACAAAACGTCCAATAATGGTGAATTTAAGTGGCCAATTTGCTTATTGATTAAAAGTGCAGATTTTTAATTATTGTGAATTTCAAACATTTAAAATCTGTACCTTTAGTACATGAGCAAATTGATCTATTAAATTCAGCATTATTAGACGTTTCGGAATGAGAAATAAAATCATCTGAATGCAGATATAGAAAACCAAGATCAAGCAATGAAGATTTATTGTTTCTATGGCAACAACAACTGTTTACTTTTAATCTTGCCTCTGAAAATGTCATGTCAACATGTCGAAATACGTATAAGGTTAAAACAAAAAACCTGTTGAAGTGAAGAATGGTTTTATTCACAATAAATTAATTTAAACTTCAACACAAACAAATTTTGGTTAAAACAGTAAAATTCCATTCTGAACAAAGATTCATAATGTTTTTTTATCTTTATTGTTATTATGGTTCCTCGATTTTTGGCGTTTTTATTTAATTACAGTAAAAGCACCTTTATATAAATTATAAATATAAAAAATATACCTGAAAAAATTTGAGCTGGAATTATGTTTTAGTAGTTTAGGTATGTTTCTTTAGGAAACCACTAATTTCACACTACTCAAAATACAGCACCCTTTTACAAAAGTAACTTAATACCAGATATGTATTTCGACAGTTAAGCTGGTATTAAGTTACTTGTGTGGAAGGGTGCTGTATTCTTGAGGTATTGTTATTCCACAGTTAGTATTTTAGTACACAGTACTAAATATAGTTAGGTCACAGTTGCAAAGAAACCATAAAAATGATTTTTTTTATAAATGAAATAATTTTTAAAGTATGAATATAAATTTATTTACAAAGTAATTATTAAACTATTTTTTTTAAATCAAACGTTTATAAGGTTATCATAAAATTGCAGACAATTACCGAGATCAAGTCATCAAGTTCTATTGTTGCTATAACAACACTGACTCTTTACTATTTAATACAACCTTTGATAAAGGCATGTAAACATGAAGAAATACGTATAAGGTTAAAATAGATAAATGATGTTAAAGTAATAACGTATTTTATGTATACTCAATATTATAAATAAAGTAATCACATTTGGAAGCGATTAAACAATAAACAACAATGTTGTTTATTTACTTTGGAGCATAATAAAATTTCTTAATAGACCCCTTAGCAAGAACCAACATTAGCAACGCGCGCATTGTGTAGTTTTTATTGACGCAAACATACCTTTCACAGGGACATTTGTTAAAATTTTACAGCGCAAACTTTGAATGTCCATAGTTGGTAACTTTGCTCGAACGTTTGTATACATAATGACTTTATTGTAAGTTAACAAGTAAAAACGCGAAAAAAAGTAAACTAAAGAAAAGCGAGTTGGTGAATGCAAAGTATTCACTGCTAACAACATTTTAGCGACAACATTTATTTCTATAATGTTTAAATTCAAACAAAGCATTTGTTTAGGTTGGTACCTACTTAACTTTATGGCAGTAAAAACTTTTGTGGTCTGAATTATTTGTCGCCAAATAAGATTCATTGCTATTATTATGGATTATTAAATCAACACCGTATATAGCGGGTGTTCTGAAAAAAAACGACATAAGTGATACCATACGTTTGAGTGTGAAAATATGTTTATTTAACTAAACATATTTATACATAAAAGATCTTCTTCAGAGTTATGGCATCTTAAAATGTAAGTTGATGTAACAGTTGTATTTAATTATAAAGTAAATAACTTCGCTATAGACACCAGCGTAGAAAGTACTTTTTTCCAAGGGGTCCGAAAATCCTAATCTAACCTAACAACACATGCCCGATTTTTTATAGTAATTTTTTTAGTCAACCTAATACAATGGGCTAGTATCTGCAAAAAAAAAAATTTCGATTAATATAGCAGGTGCGAAATACAAACGTGTTAAATGATTTTTTTACCAAGGTTTTTCAAAGGGGCGATAGGTACCCTGCTTCAGATATGAGGGGGGCTGCCCCTCCTCCGCCACTGAGAGACACGATGTGCTGGCCGACTTTTCTGTTCAGTTCCTGGAGGTCGACGCCAGGATCGCTATTTTCGCATAGCTACGATATACGAAGCTAGCTATCTCTTTAGCAAAACGCTGCGCATGTCGATACTTGTAAATAATATAAAGCGGTCGGTTGTAGCTGATACCTGCGGCAACAGTAAACACAATTTATTGTCAACGAAAGTTGCAACCCCATTAGTAAGGGTTGTTTTTCTATGGTGAACTCTGCGATCGTAGCAATACTTGCGGTAATTAGCTATTTACTTGTTTCTATGATAATTGATCCATTGAAAACATGAAAAAGATTATGGGCAATATACGTGAAATTTGTGGTGAAAGTAAAGAACGGTTAATAAATTAAAGTTTTATAGTCTTCCTGCAAAAGTAGGGACAAAACATCCCTAGAAAAACAGCCCTGGATAAATAAATCCCCGAAAATAGTCCCCGGGTAAAAAGCCCCCAATAAAAAGAGGTCTTCAAAAACATCCCCGGGTAAAAACATCGCATGGAAAAACACCCCCGAAAAAAACTTCCAAGGTAAAAAATCTTGAAAAAGCAGCCCCGATTCAAAATACCTTTGAAAACAGGTAATAAACATCCCCCAGAAACAAACCTGGTTTTCACCGTGTCTTACGTTACTCCGCACTATCCATATAAAAAATATATTTTTGGCTTAATTGAAGCCGAGTTCTTGGAGGATGACAAGTTGTCTCTATAAGAAGATTACTAAATGTTATAAAATGTAAAACAGCCTACTGTAATTAATTTTGTTTGGCAAAAATCAAACAATCCCATTAGATGTTTTATTGGCAAACTGATTCCATAATCTTGTTTAAACTGCCGTTAAATTTTTTTTATAAAAATAGACAATTTTAAAAATTATATAATTAAATGAAAATTATAACATCAAATGAAATTTTAAAAAAAATTATCTTTTTTATTAAGTTTTTTTAATGAGAATGACATTTGAGAGGGTCCTAAACACAAACTCCGTTCGGGACTTATGAGGCGTAATATACACTTACGCATACAAACCCACCCACAGACAGACAGACAAGCATGTTTTTCTTTGAGTTCTCAAGAGTTCCAAAACATGCATCATTTTCTATAGGGAATTCTTTTTAATTATTCTTTTTCTGGGAATTTATTTCAAGGAGATTTTTTCCGGGCTATTTTGTCCCTGGGAATTTTATTTCCAAGGGCTTTTATTTCCGAGAGTATTTTAGCAGGAATTTTGTTTTCAGGGACTTTTTCCAGGGTTGTTTTATCCTAGATTCAGAAAGATCTGCAAAATGACTAAAAATTATACTAAAAGTTAAATTTTTCATATACTGCCATTGCAAAATTTAGATAATATATACGATGACTGGTTTTCTGTTTACTACTTCGTCTCCTTTATTTATTTGTAGACAGATGCAAGGTCTAAAAAATCAGATTTCTCGTCGTTTAAATAAAAGAAATATTTTTTAAGCGGACCATCTAAAAATGTAGAACTGTATTTTTTTTCTCGTAAAACAAACATTTCTTTTTAAGTGACTTCAATTTATTTCATGCAATAGACATGTTTTCTACAATAAAAAAAGTGATTTGTACAAAACAAATTGTTCTCTGCAATAAAGTTGAAACGAGTAAAAAAATTATTATTTCTTACAAATAATGTATTCGTACAAATTTAGATTAGGAAGGGTTATATTGTTACAGAAAACAATGCCCAAACAAGTCTTTTTAAAACGATGTTGTAGGTCTAGGCGGTATATGCGAGGTTATTTTACGGATACACTTTTTGCAATTTTTTTTTGTATATTTCATTTTTATGGTAGAAATCTATTGTGGCCTAGGCCTTAAAGCGTTTGTTTGTCATCAAGGACCCACTGCTTACTGCTTATCAGCCATTTATTATAAGGAACAATATTTTTTGTATGATATTCGTCATTTGTAAAAAGCATACAAAACAATTTCAATTTCAAGAAACGAAGTTTTCTGAAGACGGTAACTGTATCGTGGGTAGATACACTAAACACTTGAAAGATTGACAAAAATCAGGGAATTGCAAGAAGTCTTCGTAAAATAACACAGAAGCATGTATACCCAGCAATGAAACAATGATTTGTAAATTAGCTCTTTAAATTTTTAGTAAGACAGTGGCGGCAGCTATATGGATTGCAGTTGCAGCTAGAGAACCAAGAAGCGAAACGGCATTAAATACTGCTAATTTTATAGAAAAAAAAACTAGATATTTTCAAAAAATCTTAATCGAAAACTAATTTAAAAAAAAATCTGTATTTGTTACAAACTTTGGAAGAATCTGTTGGATGAATTAAATTCTTAAAAATAGAACAAAAAGTAAATACAAAAAGCTAAACAACGTCAAGTACCAAGAAAAGTAATGAATATTTTTTTAAATATTGGGAAACAGGTTTCAACTGTTAGTAGTAACTAAGCATAAATACAAAATAAATAGCTTTGCAAAGCTGTTTACTTTATCATAAAGTAGATAGCTTCGCGAAACTATTTGCTTTATGATAATAGACTTTTGAAATTGATAATGATTACAAAAATTACTTAAAACGTAATGAACCCTCTTATAAAGGTTAAACTAGTATTTATTGTTGTTACCTCCTTATTAAAATCTTTCCAGCAACACTAAGTGCCGGCCAGTCTACTGCTTATTACAGTTAGTCAGTCAGCAAGTGGTAATGCTGAACAAACTGTTATAAGAAGCGTACAGTTTGATGAATGTAATTCGACTTAAGCGCCGCCCTGATCAGTGCATCTGTCTCTATTCTTGATCTATGCTGTATCTCTATAATAGCGAAGCTAAGAGCAAAGCTATCTACTTTATGGTAATATCTTTAAAACGGTTTCAACTACACTTTTAAAATTTGACACAAAAATATAATTTGAAGTCAGAAAAAGTCCAACTAATTTTTCTTAAAAATCAAAAAGATAGTAATATATTGTTAATAAAACAATTATTACCTTTAACAGGTTTTTATTTTAGCCTTATACGTATTTCGACACGTTCACATGTTCTTATCAGAAGCAAGATTAAAAGTAAATAGTTGGTGTTGCTATAGGAACAATAGCACTTGACGACTTGATCTTAGATATCTTTGTCCGCAGATGACTTAATTTCTTATTCCAAAACGTTCAATAATGGTGCATTTAGAAAATCAACTTGCCCATTCGTTAAGGTACAGATTTTAAATGTTTATGAATTTCAAATGCTTCTAGCATATCCAACTTACGTTTGGGATCACAAAAGTGTAAACATTTTATAGTGTTGATAGATGTCATTAAATAATTGTGCTCTAATAAGTGTTTAGCGTAATTGAATTTATGTGGGTGTTTCGATTTGTAACAACGTACGTGTTCTTTGTACCTAATATCAAAATTTCTAATTGTCTGGCGTATATAAACCGAGTTACAGTGGAGGTGCAATTTAATTTGTAAATGCCTGATTTTAGTAGATTTTCTGTTTTTTTTAAGCATTAGACAAAGTGTTTAAAATATTTAAGTTGTTTTTAAAATTACTTATCATTTCTTTGTTTTGTTTTTGATTTTGGCATTTTTTTTCCAATTTATCGCCAAAATATGGTATCAAAGCGTATTTAATAGTATCTGATGAAGTAGTTACATACATTATCTGAATAGCTGATTTATAATCTTTCTCTTTAATTAATATATCAATATCAATAAGTTTAGTATTATAACCATAACTATATGCAATTTGTTTATTAATTGAAATTACTCTATTAAAACTAATTTTATCTAAAGGAACCGTTAATCCTCGTTGTATCGTAGATCTGCATGCTTCTAATGTGTGTGTTTTATTATAACAAAAATCGTGTGGTATTTTAATGTCCGTTTGTGTAGGTTTTCCATAAACATGTTTTGAAGTTTACCGCCAGCGCTGGCTAGCAGGTTGCTGTAGCCACGGCTGTGTTGCGATGTGTTCTCGTTCAAGTGTGCTGTCGTAATGAAGTGTCAGCAGATTGTGCTGCTGCAATAAAACAAACAAATATTCTACATTAAGAGAGCGCATTTCTATGGAATATTACATCGGACCACTGTATAAAAGAAAATGGTCTTTTTATAAGTGCCGCGTAAATATGTGGGTTGTAGTAGTAAGGATCCTACACTACTAGAAGCTGCGACAGGGGATCCGGTTTTAATATATAGAAGATGAAAATGTCACAATTTTAGTCGGCCAAATTTCACAAGCACGCAGAAATCAATTCGTTAGAATCTATCAATACTTATTAAACTGCAATGGCATAATTTTCCCAACAATGAAAATACTAATATTGTGTTGGTTTTCGATGGGCTTCCGGCATTGTTACATTCATGTTATAATCGCCTTAAACCACAATCATATCTGTTAAATATTCTAAATGTATGAACTTTGTATTAGAAAATATGATAGAGCTTTTCTATATTACACGCAAATAAAAAAATGCGGCAAACTCTCTATTATCAGTAAAATACTTATTTACTTTTAAAATGCAACAAATATTATTATGATGATAAATGAAGTATATAGCACGTTTTTCATGGATAACCATTCGGCAGTCCGAAATCAATTTTTACTTTACCATGTCAGTCTATTTAAGTATTGTTACAATGTTTTTTTGATCTGGAGATTTTATCGAAAAACACCTTTTGGGAATCGAGGAATCCAAGAACTGGTAATTTAAGTAGGTATGTCTGTGTGTGGGCGGATGGGGTGATTCGTTCCGAAAAATTATTCCATAAGTGAGTTTAAAGAATGAAAAACCTAAAGCGGAAATTAACATGTTTTCCGTATCATTTTTCTCAAAAAACAATTTTTTAAAACTTTAGTATTAAAATCGCGGCCGCTACGCTAGGTTTAATGTAAAATTTAATTTTAACGCCTCGCTAACAAAAAACTAGTTGGCAGATCGAAATGAGATTTGGTATCGAAATAGGGTGAAAATTACTACATTTGAGAATTTTTGCACTTCCGGGAGTAAGTACTAATTTGATTGCGGTTTTCGAGGACTAAAGTGTCACTTTTAACGCCCGCCAAAGGGATTAAATATTTTCAAAGTCCCAAGGGATTAAATGTATATAAATTGCTAAGTTACCGAGGATGCTTTGTCGCCATCAGAAACTACGATTTTAATTTTGACGTTTCAAAAAGCTGGATTGTCACGTTGACAGCATATTTTAAGATTTAGACTATTTTGATTTCAAATTATTCGGAAGTGCAAAAATAGCGTATATACCACAGGACTGAGGTGCTTCATTCAATCCCTCGTGTGATTAGCACTTCAGTCCCTTGATATATAATATACTATTTGTAAACCACGAAAACATGGAGGAAAAGAAAGTCAAATGTTTTCAAATGTTTTCCAAATCTACCACTGAAATTTTGACAGAAAGATTTTTTCAAAAGCTTTAGACAATGCGCTAATAAATTTCTCTGCAACGACCTCCATAAATTACCAAATTTTGGAAATCACCTAGGGTACACAATGTTACTATGGAAATACGTTTCTGAAAACAAAAATAATCTGAATGAAATTTTAAAAGTCTTGGACTTGTGGTGTACCCCCTAACCCCTCAAATCGTGCAATTCACTCTTCAGTGTATAACCCAGAAAACTTCAAAACTTGCAACAATGACGAGAATAATCTCCTTTATTGAAGCGGCCATCATTCCACATCCTCCTGTACATCTCTAAATCACAAAAATTAAAAATTTATAACAATGACGAGAATCATCCCCCTTATTAAAATAACAGCTATAAACTATCCCCAAGTTTTGAACAAGTGTTTCTCATCTCAAGCAGTTAGCTTTTAAGTTTGTCGAGTTTTTCGTAGCTTTTTGCTACATATTTTATTTTAGTTTAGTTTGGATTTTTACTTTATGTGGATTAATTTCAAATTTATCGTTAAAAGTTAATTATATGAAAAAATTTCACAGGAATAAAGGAATTGTGAATCTATGGAACTTGATGATGCTGCTGAAATAAACAATTATCTAGGTGGTACGACTATACATCTTAGCATGGGTCATTTTAATATAAGAAGCATTAATAAAAATGTTGATGAAATTATATTAATTTTAAATGATATCGAAAATAATCTTGATTTTATTGTGCTTTCGGAAACCTGAGAAGTTACTGATGTAGATATGTTTCAAATTCGACTGTATAAAATTTATTATAATGAGTCTAAGATTTCAAAAACGATGAGACTAATATATGCTAAAGAATATTTAAACCACAATCTGAAGATAGTAAAAACTGATAAATTTTAATTTTTAAAAGTTGAAGTGCAATTAACTGATTCTGAGCTAGGAATTAATGCGTCTTACAAACCCTACTCCACAAATGCTGAAATTGCAAAATTTCTGTCATTAAAAGCTGAATTGTTTGTGGGAGATATTAACACCGATACTTATAAAAATTCAAAGGATCATTATAAACATGATCATTTCAATTTACTTCTGAGTTTGGGTTTATTACTCACAATAATTCGTTTACTAGACACTAGAGTAAGTTACAGTGCAGTCACTTGCGTAGACCACATATTTCTTTCATTACTCTACAATCAGATATGGCTGATCATTATCTCATTTTCATGTTATTTACAAGGAAATGTAAAATATCTCAAAATACAAATTTATCCAATAAACCTTCTCTTAGTTATGAGACAATTGATTTTAAGAAATTAAACAAATTCCTTAGACATCATGAGTAGGCGATGCTTTTTTATTTAAATAATGCTAACCGCGTAGCTATGAATCATTTTTTTATATGTTCTTGAAACGTATATTACAATCAGTAAAGTTGTTATAGCTAAATAAACCAATGCTAAAATGCGAAAGCTAAAGCCATGGATAACCACGGGATTAGTCAATTCAATCAGGGAAAAAGATAAGTTAAGAAAGATGTGCATAAAGTATCCTGGTGAGATCGGCATCAAAGTAGAATTTAAACAATACAATAAACAATATTAGTTAAATAATTTAATAAAGAAACCAAAAAAAAACAGTTATTATTCAAATCGAATTTCAAAAGCGAGTCATGACACGAAAAAACCTTTATTAATGAAATAACCGGAAAGCGGAAGATATGGCTAAACAGATATCATGTGAAGGTTTATTGCAACATAGACATAATCTGGTTATTAAATTAAGAAAAAATGAACCACTGTAAGAAAATTATAACAATAATGAGGAAACCCCCTTTAGTTCTCACAAGAACAATTATTAGTACGTTCAGATGTACATTTCGCCTGCTAAACAGCCATCTTCAGTGAACTAAAACGTTAGAAACAAACACTACGCCGAAGTTGAAAACCACAACGAAGCAGATAAGAAACTTACGCCTGTGATATCAGAGTTGTGACTCAACATTTTTACATTTTAAATATTCTCGCATCTAGAAGTGATTGAAATTTACATTTTGTCATCTCCAGCCGGCACAAGAGTTCCAGATTCAAGGCGTTGGTAAAAAAGCTTATAACAACTTTATCTATAGAGTTATCTAGAATTGCACAAAATGAAAAATATTTTTTTTATTAGAGATAATTGATAGGCGTAGTTAAAATCACGTAACTTCCGAAAAACACGTCAATATCAAAATTAAACAAAGTCCCGAAGGGCGACAGAATAAAATTTGGGAGATTAGTAAAAAACAAATCTGTAGTTCATTAAAACCTTTATCGCCTCAAAAAGTTTTTAAAAAATGGCGTGGGCGGTTTTTGAGGAATAATGTTTTGAAAATGTCCAATTTTGAGCCGGTAATATGTATATTTACAATTATCATATTTCAAAAATATTTTTACATCGCTGGATTATACTTATTAAGAGCTATGAAATCATATAAAACTTGTATTGATTAAATATTTTGTTTTTGAGTAATCGGATATTAAAGTTAAAATTTTCAAAAATTCGTAGTGGCGTTCATTTGTTGGATACAGCATTTAGAAAAAAACATTTGATTTATCTTTAGATGCACTACAACGCTTTTTATTCAAAATTTTAACAAAGTGTTTAGAAATAAATCTATACCAAAAAACAGGTCTAATTTCCGTTTCCGGTTCCGATTAACGACCTTACAAGGAACTACCTACAACTAAAACACTTACACACACCAAATCCGTCAAGCGATATAGGGAAACAAACGCAGCCATGTATGTATGTATGAATTATGTTTATTTTCCTAATACATTTTACCTTCTTTTGCAAATACAGGTTGTACAATTTAATAAATTAAATTTTGATGAGAAGCGTTTTCTATTGCTACTGTTTCACGTAAATAACCAACAAAAGTTAAACTAATAATTTTGGATAATACCTTCGTAGTGTAGAATAAAATGAACGTGGTCAGCCACGTAAAATTATTATACATTTAAATACATAAGTAGATAAACATAGCCTGAACTTGCTTTCGGCAGTTTGGAAGGCAGACAAGACGATTATATTGTTTGGAAATTGTGAACATCCGACCAACCCGAACAAGAGGGGCTATTGTTACATCTGTCGAATTTGCTAACCATACCGAATGCATTTTCTACTAATTCCTTCGCAACCTACTTGTAAACAAGTAATTTGTTTCTATATAAATATAGTTTAAAAAACTCATCACAAATAAATATTACCGCAAAGATTGAACAATTGTGTGGAAATCATGTCTCAAGTGGGTATGTCTTAGAAATAACCAGTACAAATAATAAAATTATTTGTTTATTTAAGAAGAGTAATGTATTTATTTTTTCACTGCTACTCACAAACAAGTAAATGCAATTTGAGGTACACTCACACAAGTAATGTTAATAATAGGTAATTATTAAAATATGCTTGCACTATATAACTAGCGACAAACTAAACACAGCTAACTTTATGCTTCTTTTACTTTCCTCGCTATAAAAACCACAGCTAAAGGCAGTTATTTTATTCGTCGGAATTTCAAAAATTGAGATTTAGACGTATAAGCACGTTGTGGGGTTTGCTATTACAGAGAAAAAAAACGGGTACCGCCATGGTGTCTGCCTGTGCGTGGCTGCTTGGATGAGCGCGTGTGTTTGTATGTATGTGCCCGTACGGTTACATTTCGAATAACAATTTATCGTTTGCAAAATAATACAGTTTTTTGTAATTTATCAAAACCGAATCTACCGACTTTAATATTCTTAGCGCAAAAGATAGCATTTTTAAAGACCTTTAAATAAATATATCACAGAAAGCAGAGGGCTATTTAAAATTTCAAAGTTGGGTTAGCTGGGGTAGAAGTTGTAAGTCATGCTGCGAAGGTGATTACGCAGCCTAGTAGTATTCCCCCTTCATTATGAAAAAACAGCGTTAGATTTATTATATTTATTATACAATATATTACAGGTGAAAAGTTGTGAAATAATCGCACTGTATATTACGTATTTATGCCAAGTGTCAAGATGAAATTGGATTGGGGTGAAGTACATGGTGGTTTATATATCCTTCTGGAAAGCTTGATTTTGGCTAATTTCCTAAACAGGTTAACATCAAGTTTCCAATATAATAGACTGAATCAGGGAATAAGCAAAAAAGCACCGACCGTCATGGAAGGTCTCGTGCTCCACAGAATTTTAAACGGCGATATTATACCGCCTTATACAGCCACACAATGTCAAACTTCCCCGTATTTCAAATGTTGCTATCATCATATTAAAGAAGCGTATATTAGTTATTCATTTTTGTAGAAGAAACAGGTTGCACTATATAGAGCGCTATTCACAAGAACTATCTGTGTGGTACTATAAAAATTGGCAAAAAGCTTCGCCTGGACTTTCCCACACTTAAAAAATAATTTCAAGTTGATTTCAAAAATGCTTTTTATTATATAAGTAGATAGGTATAGGATGTAGTATAAGACGGTCGCTCCTGTGCCCAGCAGCGTAATATGCCAAGTTTTCCCAGATGATAAATTAGATTATTTAGGATTTAAGAACCGGAAATAAATTGTCGACAAAGAAATTGCAATAAGGGGCGTTTAACCCCCTAAGTATTACTGCATCTAAATACTAAGTTCGGAATCCTATTCTACTATCACTGATGAGCAACATAGAATGTAATTACCTAATTTCAAAAATTCATAGAACGCGTCACAAAGAAATTAGCGCATCAGAACAGAAACTAAATTATAGTTCATCCCTAACCCCTACAAAACTAAACGAAAAAATGAGCGAAATAGGTCGCTGGTACTTTGCCATACTTTTTACGTTTTAAATAATCTTGCGTCAAGAAGTGATTAAAATTTACATCTAGTCATTTCCAGCAGGTACAAGCCGCCCGCCCCAGACCCAAGGCGTTGGTTTCTACGGCGCGGGCGCCAGTTACGTATAGGCGCTAGATACGTAATGCGCTCACACGACCGACGTATCAAAAATAATTATAACAACTTTATTTGTATCAAAAATATGCAAAGAATGAAAAATAGTTTTTTTATTAGAGCTAATTGATAGGTAGTAGTAGTTAAAATCACGCAACTTCCGGAAAACGCGTCGATTCCAATTAACGACCTTACAAAGAACTACCTGCAACTAAAAAACTTACAAAAACAAAATCTCATAAAAATCTGGCAAGGGGTTCCGGAGATATATGGAAACGAACACATCCACCCACGCATCCACTCACGCACCAACCCACAGACAGACTTGTTTTTGGGCCGGCGGGTGGTCTAGTGGTTAAAGTCCCAGGCTTTGAAACTAGACTCCCAATGGCAGTAGGTTCGAGTCCACTGCCCTTCGGTAATTTTTCTGAACAAGTTAAATCCGGCGGGTCCATGGATGGTGTATATAGGTGTGTATGTTGGGTTGCATGTCTTTCAGGGGTGAGGCATGTTAGACCGGTGAAGAGCACTTAGTGTGCTGAGCCCGGGTAAGGGGGTGGGATGGGAATCATATGGTCGTGCTCACGCACGGCTTCATGATTCTTTAAAAAAAAGACTTGTTTTTAAAACCACGTTTTTGAGTTCCTTATGCCGCAAAAAGCGAATTTCGAAAAATTGCATGACTTCATAACTTTCCTTACTTCAGTAGAATTATGGAAAAGTAAAAACCTATGATCAGTATCTAAGTAATAATTTTTAATAATTTCCGAAATTTTATAAGGTTTTCACTTGACAGTCGTCATAGATAGTACAGTTTTAATACATATAGGAACATAGTGTTTCCCGAATGCTATTTACAGTAATCAAAGTTTATGCAAATCAGATTACATAGGTGTTAAAACCATAAGTTTCAGGCAGTCCTATGGGCTGTCATTTTAAGGCTTAGATTGATTGTTCTGTCACGCCCTGTTTTCAAATTTTAAATATTCTAGTTTTTTGTTTAAAATTATACACAAAATAAAGCATCAAACTTTCGTTAAGAGCGGAGAAGCCAGCGAACATTCTCATTCACGTCAATGTTTTAAATCATAACAAATATGCAGTAGTAATGCTTTGATTAAAATCAACTTAAACATGGAGCTGAAAATACCGTTGTAGAATATAACACTATTTATTATTATCAATTCTCGATAAGAAATCGCACAGTTGTAGACATAGACAGAATGAGTTTACAATGATACATAAGAGAAAAAATACTATATTACTTAAAATTGATCCAGAAGACCAAAACATATTTCGATGCCGATAAGCTATCGAACTTACCACATCGCTAAGAAACAAGAAACAATTTTAAATAAATTTTTAAAGTATCTTTACAGAAACTGTGTTTTGCAAAATTTATTGAATTGTTTCCACATCGAACTTTTGCAGTGAACAGTGGATTTCGGCACACTATTTTCAACTGCATTTACGATTAGTTCTTTAGAAGCACCACCAAAACGGGTTTTATTATTACTCATTTTAAGTTTAGTTTTTCAAAGAACACGAACATAGACGGACATAGAAGGAAGTCAAGGATAGTAGACAATTAGTTAATTGTCTACTATCCTTGGAAGGAAGTAGCTTCTATTTTCGCTGTAAAAATCACGTTGCTAGCTGATGCCTACAAAATTCAGGATTTTTCTTGGTAAGAACCGTTTATTAATCAATACGAAATCAATTGTGTTTCTATTTAGTTGTCGATTTACTGGGTAAATTACGCACCCTCAAAGTAGCAATTACAAAAAATATAATCCAGATTACCAGTAGTAGTAAAGCCAAATGATACAACATAAGTTGACATATGTAATAACTCCAAGTGCTATCTAATTTAAGGTACTAAGGTAGTTCCACGCGCCACACAGCCATTTGACATAATGTAGAGTTAAGTATTTCAATTTGGTCGACAAAAACTGATGATCCACCTGTTATTGTCATATTACAGAAAATTTGAAAATAACTGATACTCTTAAGGTTATCGTAGGCTACTATTTCCTTTTACTAAAGAATAAAAACAAAAGTAACAGTACAAAATTGCAATGCAATTAGTCTTTATAAAGCAACTTTCATGCAACTCAAAAAATTTACTGAAAGCTAATTTAAAAAGCATTAGTACTTGTACCATCGTTGTAAGAAGCATCGTTAAATTCGGAAGCATTTAGTTTTTTTTATTTGTCATAAGAATCAATACATATTTTCAAAAAAATGAATTATGAAACCAGGTAACATTTACCTTTTAAAAAATGAATGTATTGTAAATATTGCAAAAAAAACTTAAAAATTATAACGAAGCTTTTGCATAGCATTAGAATATTATGTTGTGCCATATATCTGAGCACAAATTGTTATACTGGTACATTTTACACGCCCGAGGTCTGAAATATATAATAGCTCTTCATGATATAAATTTGATTTTAGAGAGGTTATCGTAAAGTACCCACGTAGTTTACGGTGGGCGGTCACAGCGGGATTTCAAGCAAAGGACACTCGCATATCTTTAGGAAAAACTGCAAGTGTATATAACAGTAATTCTCGCCAAACGTCAGGAAATACTAAGATAAAAGATTATACAAAAAAGCGATTTACTTGTGAAAAATGATGTTTTTAAACCCATTTTAAACATTCAAATATTATGTCAGCACTCAGTGTACAATTTGAAAATAGCGTAGTACGATAACGCTATTAAATAGCAACATTGGCTGCATTCGTCGTCTGGATTGTCAGCAACAAGTAGCAAGCAGCCAGGGGGTTCCAATTATTGAGCTACACGGCCAAAAAGTTCTACATGTCACCGTTTTCAAAGAATATTTTTATATATAGCAATAAGAGCGGCCTAGCTCAGTGGTAAGAGCGCGGGCTACCAATGCAGAGGATCCGGGTTCAATCCCCGGCCCTGTCGTTCTTCCTCGCAAGGCAACGGAAAACCAGCGAGGCGGATTCTTCCCCAGGAAAACCTCTCTGGAGAAGAAGTGCGTGCACTTCCTGTGGTTCGGAGCCCACGTTAAAATGTAGGTCCCCTATGTCTGTCTGTGCAAATTACACAGGCCAATAAATTTTACTTTTTTTTCTGCTGACTATGATCTGACACTTGTTATTTACTAAATTTGATACGCTGATTTCAAAACCCGCACTCATTTTTCATCATGTCAAGTTTTTGTTGTATAGCATATCCACGTCTTGAATCAGCAGTCCGCCCGGTGCCTCATTCAGATAAAATACCAGTACCAGTTTTTAAAGGACTTCCTTTAACTGAGGACGAAGAGAATATAACAGATTTTGAACATAATTATGATATGGATTTTGAAGATGATGCTTCATGCTCTAACTCAGGGCCTCAGTGTTTTAATCAGGAAGAAGTGAATGACTTGGTGAGAGATTTGGGCCTTTCAAAAAAGTCGTCAGAACTGCTAGCCTCAAGATTAAATGAAAAAAAATTACTGGAGCACGGTACGAAAATAACATTTTATTGCAACAGGGAACATGATTTTTTACGATACTTCCGAGTTGAGAGATGTTTAGTTTATTGTTATGATGTGGCAGGTTTGTTAAACGCAATGGGTGTGACATCTTCTGATCGAAATGAGTGGCGCATGTTTTTGGATAGTTCAAAAAGAAGTCTAAAGTGTGTATTACCTATTACTTTACAACGGAAATTTATATGGGTCACTTCCCACTGGCCATTCACATTTTCTAAAGGAAAAATATGAAGACATTGAAAAAGTTCTAAAGTTAATACAATATGGTGACCATAACTGGATCATCTGTGTAGATCTGAAAATGCTTAGCTTATTCCTTGGTCAACAAGCAGGATACACTAAGTATTCCTGTTTCTTGTGTCTCCGGGATAGTTGGGCTAGGGACAAACATTGAACTCAGAAGAACTGGCCAGTAAGAACATCTTTAAATGTTGGAGAAAAAACTGTCATAAACCAGCCTTTAATAAATAGACCAAAAATCATCTTTCCTCCTCTCCACATCAAACGTGGTATCATGAAGCAGTATCTAAAAGCTCTAGATAGACAAGATGACTGCTTGAAGTACATTTGTGAAACGTTTTCAAAAGTAAGTTACGAAAACATAAAAGCTGGCGTTTTTGACGGTCCGCAAATTAGAACTCTGATGAAAGATCCGCATTTCACCAGCTCTATGAACATTATTGAGAAAGATGCACGGAATTCTTTTATGGCGGTTGTTAAAAATTTTCTCGGGAACAAAAAAGCCGAAAATTATAAAGATCGTGTTGAAACATTGCTTAAAAATTTTCATCGCCTTCGCTGCAACATGAGCATAAGACTTCATTTTCTCAACAGTCATCTCGATGAATTTCCTGAAACTCTAGGTGACGTAAGTGATGAACAAGGTGAACGGTTTCATCAAGACTTAAACACTATGGAAGAGCGGCACCAAGGAAGGCCGACTATTGTTGGAGTATTCAAAGAGATTGTCCAAGTATGGAGCACTCCAGGAAATCTAACAAGCAAAAATTTCTTCCTTGAAAACCATGGTAATTTACTATTTTGAATTAATGTTTTTATATTTGTCTGTTAACCTGTTACCTTTTAAAATACATTATAATATACATACTTAATTCATAAATTTGTTCGGCTCGTGTATCACTTGTTTCCTACCATGTTGTTAGCGATTTATCAAAAATGCGAAGTATGCTTTAGAGCAAAAACTTGACGGGATAGTCAAAAACCAATTTGAGTTTTAGATTCAGCACACCAAAATTAGTAAAAAAAAAAGCAATCCCAGATATAAAACAGCAAATTTTGTGTTGGCCTGTGTTATCTATCGCTGCGCACCAAACACAAACATAGAAAAGAGGTAGCCAACGCCCTGAATAGGGTATGGCACTATAAGTAGATATAGCAATAACCTGCAAATTAATTCATTAATAAACTTTCACAGTGAGGAACAATTACTTGCAACATTTGAGAACCAATATTGTATTCTATTTCTCAACTTACGAAGGTATATTAAGGAAATGATAAAAATAGCACAGACAAATAAATACGTAATGTAATAAATTATTTCAATTGCAACTAGGTTCCATGCGTAACTAATAATGTATTAATTTTATCTTTCGTTAATCATGAAATTGTGATAAACATTTCTTTTTGTAATAAAAAAAATCTAATGTTTTACTATACCTACTGCAATTAGTACCAAACTCTTTGGAATTTGTAAGCCTAAAAATGCCACTGCGATAAATTATAAACTATATAAAACTACTGGATACTGTAATCTATCTTGTTAGTCGGCAAAGCAAACAACAGGTTATGGTGATGGCATGGAAGGTACACCGGAAGCATACGGCAGTTGTTTCGCCCGTCTTGGATTAATTGCTGTTTAATTATATGAATGATGTGTACTTGTGCATCACTGGTTAGCTTTTCCTACAATGTAAAGACAGACCAACCGACGATAAAAATTCTGTCTCATTAAGGATATGATTAACTCGTTTCGACGATTCGGATGTATTGCATTTGTTACGCTAAATAAAAATGATAAATGGATATGAGTGAAATATACCTTTAAATTTCCATAACATAGAAGTTATATTTGATTGTTATATTCTACAAATTTAAATCTTTGTTAATTTCTTAGAAGCGACAGTAGTTTTACAGCAAACCAATTAATCTCACACAAAACAATAAAAACGAAACCAAAATAAAATGTGCCTGTGTATGTGTAATTTTGGAGAGTACTTAATAATTACGTCGTCAAAAACAGACAAGACAAATTGACAAAGTGCGTGAAGTCTTAATATTTCCCAGAATTATAGTATCTCTAATTCAAATATGATGTAAATCAACCCGGGTAATTACTGGAACGTCTACTTGGAACTGAACGTGTGATTTGTCAAAACAAAACCAGTAATTACACATTTATATTAAATTAGTCTAAAATGGTTGCTACGTGCATTAAATATTTCCGTCTATCTATTTATTATTTCATTTAAGTAACATACGAGCAGGCAGTCCACGAATATACCGATAGTGCTAGATCAATTAAAAAAGTACTTCAATTAAATGAAGAATGGAAATAGAATCCAACATTGAAAATCGATAGGTATTAATACTTATTTCGCTTATTATTATAGTGGTGCTTATACTGAGCGCCAGCCGAATATGAATTAAAAGCAGTTGCTAATCTACACGAAAAATTTTCGACTTCTTAGGTTTTGTACATTGGTTACTTTAATTTATTCCAGCTACATGATCGTACACCCTTTTTTATTCATTTTACTTTTCAAAAATATAATATCTATTATCTAAGTTGCAGGCTTCCGCGGCCGTTGTTAATAACAGCTAGGCTTCCGGGTTGGAGCCGCGTCATCGGTGCATGAACTGCCGACGTTTCGTCCTCGGTTCCACGGGACATCTTCAGGGCTGTGGTCGGCAGTTCATGCACCGATGACGCGGCTCCAACCCGGAAGCCTAGCTGTTATATTATCTATTAGTCATACTTCTCCTAAAATAACTCATTCTTCGTTTAAAAATCATCTAATTTGACTTCGTTGCTAGTACTTTAAGTAAGTTTTGTTAAGTAATTCCTATTCCTTGATGCATGATGTTTTGATTGTATTATATTTCTTTTTCTCTCATTATCGATTTCGTTTCAACACTCAAAATGGCGTAATTGCATGTTCTTGCTATTTTATGATGAGGCGGTATACTAATTAGCTGGCGAATATTCAATTCTTTTCAAGAACTGTGGGAAAAATACGAGTTTGCGTGCGATTTGTTTTCTTCATTGCAATAATAGGTATTTAAACATTTTCGAAAAATTCCATTACCTGATGTTTTAGAAATTCATCATAATCTAGAAAAAAAAAACGGTTCTAAGTTGTCATTGCACATTTTCCATCCTTCTCTCTCAATTGCTAGCCTTAAAGTCGAGCAGATGCCCATATGAGTCGGTGGTAACGGTCATTAAAGGATCTTGTCGTGAGTACTTTCCCTTGATGCAATCTACGAACGACACGACTTGTAGCAATACAATTCACCATGAGTTATTACTACAAGATGCGTAACCTGCATTGCAGCAAGACAAAGTGCACATTTATATTTTCAGCAACTCTAATTACAAGCAGTGCTTGCAATTTAATCTTTTTATGAACTAAGAGACTCACTAGGACAGCTTCAATTAAAAAATTGAAAATATCGTCAGCAAGTACATTTCTTTATTCAACATTACCAAGTAACTTTTTTCTGTGCATCAACATCCTTCTAAATTAATAAACTGTTTTTTCTAATATTCTGAATAACAACGTTACTAGGCAATAAGGCTTTTGTAGGACCATAATATACTAAGGAAATCCTCAAACCAAACTTTTCCACATTTTATTCAACCAATATTTTAAACTGGCGTTACTATGGACACTATCTTTTTCCTTTTCCTATGTGATACGAAAATAGCTGTTTGTGCAATATGTGAGAAAAAGTGATTTTTCCGTACCAGCGATGAGATTTTAAGAGAGATCAAAAACATACCCTGTACGAAAAAGACACCTTTCTTACGTGTTTTACACAATATTTTTCTACTACCGTTTGAAAAAAAAACTAAAAAAAGTATTTTTCAAATTTGATAATTGTTATCTGTTATTTTGATGTTTTGGTAGGTTTTTATTTTTGTGTTAAAAATTGAATCAACTACTTTGCCACACTTGTATAGAAAACTTCAATTTTTCCTAACTCATATGAATATTAAAATTAAAGATTTTTCAAACGGTAGTACAATAAATGTTTTTCAAGTCGCCGAATGACTGTATTCCAGTCAAATTACCGTTCAACCTAGACAGATTTGCAACATGGGCGTTATATATGTCAAAATGTTAAAAAAAAATGTACCAAACAACATATTCCATATACAGAAACCGCTAAAATCCGCGTCTTTAAAGTGTTTTTTTAAGTAAACGTCAAAAATAAGAGAACAAATTGAATATCTTCAAAACTTAGCGAGATATGAAACTCTTTGCTCGATAGTCAAAAACGTGTCTTGAAAGACAATAAGCCGACTCCAGACAGCATATAAAGTATTATTACATGCAGTTGCAAAAAGGAGTGCAATACTATGAGATACACTTTACACATGCCATAATAGTTATTTTTGTATTAAGGGCGTAAAGAGGCTTTTATGGCGTAAGACGTAATTTAGAGCCCGAGGCGGCAGCCGAGGGCTAACAATACGTCGAAGGACATAAAAGCAAGTTACGCCCGTGGTACATACACAACTTTATGCACGGATGCAGATTTTTTAATTTATAAATATTTAGAAACAAAATTTATTTCCAAAAAGATGGTTTACCCATGGGAAGTCCAATTTCACCTCTTTTAGCTAGATCAAATATTCGAATCAAATCAATCCGAGAAAGTTATATTTTGGTTTCGTTATGTTGACGACATTTTAGTATGTTTTAATAGTTCATTTGATTTAATTAATGAATTTTTAATTTTTATTAACAGCTTGCACCCAAACATAAAATTTACACTAGAAACTGAACAAATAAGTCCATTAACTTTTTAGATTTAAACATAAAAATTAATTCAACTAATAAATTTGAATACTCAGTTTATAGAAAACCTACACAAACAAACATTACAATACCACACGATTCTTGTCATCATAAAACACATAAATTAACAGCATACAGGTCCCTGATACATAGGGCTTTGACGGTTCCTTTGGATGAAATTAATTATAATAGAGAAATTTCAATTATTAAACAAATTGCATACAGTAATGGTTATAATACTAAACTTATTGATACATTAATTAAAGAAAAAGATTATAAATTAGCCATTCAAAAAATTTATCCGAATACCCTAACTTCCTTCGATACAATTAAATATGCTTCGATCCCATATTTTGGTGACAAATCAGAAAAATTGCTAAAATTATAAACAAAACAAATAAATATAAAGTAAGATTTAAAACAACTAGAAACATCTTAAACACTTTGTTTAATGCAAAATCAAAAACAGACGATTTGCTAAAATCAGGCATTTACAAATTAAATTGTTCGCATTGTAATTCGGTTTATATAGGCCAGACAATTAGAAATTTTGATATAAAGAACACGTACGTTATTACAAATACAAACACCCACATAAATCCAATTACGCTAAACACTTACTAGAACACAATCATTCAATGACATCTAATAACACCATAAAATGTTTACACTTTTGTGATGATAAACGTAAATTAGATATACTAGAAGCTTTTGAAATTCACAAACATTTAAAAACTGTACCGTTAATAAATGAGCAAATTGATCTCTTAAATTCTCCCCTACTGGACATTTTGGAATAAGAAATCAAGTCATCTGCAGACGATTACCGAGATCAAGTCACCAAGTTCTATTGCTATAACAACACTAACTGTTTACTTTTTCATGTAACCTTTGACATGGCATGTAAACATGGCTAAATACGTATAAGGTTAAAATAAATAAATATTGTTAAAGTAATTAAGTATTTTATATACAGATACTCATTATTTATAAACAAATTGAATTTTCCACCCACATCTAGCGTTGGTTTGATTAAATTTGAGATTTGAAGCGTAACTGTGGTAGCGGATAAACAACGGTAGCCATATTACGTATGATATCGTTGTTTGACGTTTCATTATGGACCTCTTTATTGCCCATGGGCTATAAAAAGTCGTTTATGAAAAAGAAATTCGTGTATAATTGTCAATTTATGATACATCCGTGCATAAAAATAATTTACCGTGTACACAAACATGCACCGAATGCATGGAAGGGAAATAGTTATGTTAATTCAGAAAAACATGAAAATGTTGATGATCGTCTTTACTAGTGTTAATTTAATAATGTCATTTCAAAAAAAGGAAATTAAAAAACATTCTAACTAACATTATTTTATTGAACATATTTTAGCGATAAATAAACTGTTACATTATAGAAACCTCAAAAAAAACAAAAAGGAACGCAATTAGCATAAGCCGCGGCTCATCCTGGAAAAATATATTATCTGGCTATTGTGGACCGAACGTATTTGTTACCTAATAAGAGAGACGAATTTAGTGTCATATACACAATACATACTTTCAGTACGATTATCTCGAAATCTTTAAAAGATATCGAAAATTTGATATTTACATTTCCTGTGGAGCTTTTTCATATTTACAAATTTGATTAGAAGAAAGATTTTCGTTTCTCGCTTAGTTTCGAAGATAATCTATTTTTTCTCTTATTTTTTATGTTTAGTTAAAGAAAATCGACTTAAAAGATTTAGCAGATTTTGAATATGTGGTTCTGTACATCTTTCTGAACATTTTGACGTATAAAACACTCCTCATGTTGCAATTTTCTCTCGATCAACCCCTATTTTTGCGTATTTTAACTGGACTAGTGCTATAATCGAAAATTCACAATTGCTGTTTAGTGGGAAGGAAAAATAACTTTGCTCCCGCTTTTAAATGCGAATCTTGGTTTACTTGGTTACTGCGGAATACAAAGTTTTTACACAACTGTCAAATTATATAATTTGATTTAGAATAATTTTTAAAATTAACGTTTTTTGATAAATTTCTTACGGTCGACGAAAAAATCATGTGAAACTGGGGAAGAAACGGTCTGTTTTCTTCTGTGTGCTGCAGCCGCGGAAAAAGGGGTTCGTCATGTATATATAGTATCTATGGGTTCTTCCCCTGTTGTAAAACTAACTATTTCCAGATCAACCATAACTCACTTGAAACAACTGTTCCGGTTGCTCGCTTCATAGCCATCAACTGCGAATCCTAAAGCTTAACGTACATTACGCACGTCACATCACGTTACGCAACTTACGTTACGTTGCAAACCGTCTACATAAGCTCCATAGAAAAAAAGACCTAAAGCAAATTTACAGAAAATGATCAGAAAAGAATATTGATATTATCAAAATGTTTTTTATCTAATATATTTCCACAAACATTGCAGGAAATCTGGCTAGACATATTCATAGTATTCCAAAAACAAATGCACCCTTAGTCATAAAAATCTATAAGCGAGAAAAAACGTGCTTTAAAAAACGACATAAGTTATCAGGGCAACGATGAAATTTATAAAAAGCTGTCTTGTAACCGCTACGGAACCTACCACAATTTTTGGAAAATTTTATTACTTAATATTTTTTTTTAATTATAGACAAAAATATTTACTATTATTATAAAATTAAAAATTAAAAAAACTGAAGGTTTTTGAATATTACGAAAATTTTTTAAAATGTAAAATATTTGATATTTCAAGTTCTTAAAAATTTTTTAAACAGTTAAAAAATTTCGAAATTTAGAACATTGCTGGAAATTTCAGAAACTTAAAAAATGTAAAATTTTTTGAAAATATAATATTTTTAAAAATTTCGAAATTTTTCAAAATTTACAATTTTCAATAATACTTACATTTTTTAAGTTTTTAAAATTTACCGCAATATTCTAAATTTTGAAATTTTCAACTGTTTCAAAAATTTTTAAGGATTTTCAAAATTTCAAATATTTTACATAATTATTTTCATAATTTTTGGTGATTACTCAATTAATCGGTTCAGGTAAACGACCAAAAGGACACCTCTCAGTGATGTTTTTCAAATGGAAAGTTGTCCTTACTGCCCTGAAACATGCTCATGCAGATTTTGAAGCCAAAATTCCTAAATTTTTAAAATAACAGAAAGATAGTGGTGCAGCGGGGGTGATGAGGAAATCGCATTTGCGCAGATCGCTGTTCGACATGTGCAGAATACTAATCTAAAGTTCTTTTCAGAGCGCGTCTATATTAAAGTAGAACCCCCCGCCCCCCGTTTGTTTGCAGTCGCCCGCTTTTATGATACTTTATCCACTAAAATCGCAAAATGGATTTTTCACGTCCTATTGACCTTTGGCTGGTTGCAGTTTTTTCTGGGTCACAAAAAATAATGGTGGGGGACAATGCGTGAACGTAATGGAAACAAATAACTTATCTAGTCTCGACTTGTTTCACACAAAAAAAACATAATATCTTACTAGTTAAAAAAATTTATAATAGCAACTGTGCACAAAGTTAAAAGCAGAAAATGCAACATTTTGAATCATGTAAATAATTAGAGAATACAGAATTGACTTCCATATAACCCAAAAAAACTGCCAGTGAAATGACACTTTTGAATTGCATGAAACAGTTCCAGATGCGACATACAATTTTCAGTGCAAACTAGATAAGTTATTTATTTCTATGTTGTTGTTGTAAAACTATTCTACCAAGATTTTTATGCCTTCAAGAACCTTGACGTACTACAACTTTTTCGCCTAGCAATAAACTATTATATCGTATAAGTAAAACCATCTAAAATATTCCAAAAATTATGCAAATACAAGCAATAAAACTTATAACGAGCATTATACAACTAAGAAAAGTGTTGATTATAATAATTAAGAAAGTGTAGATATTATATAATTTATATCTAATTATCTTAGATCAATTACGAATGCTATTATTGCCTCACTAACTAGTTGTAGAGCAACAAAAGCGAAAGTGGAACACCAGTTCATATTTCTAACAACGTTGGAATATACAATCCGATATAATTCCTACGTTCATTATTTAAATAACCAATTAGTAAATTTAGTTCAACTTATTCAGATCCAATCAATGTTTCATAAATATTCTAGTAGCTACAACCGAAAGTATTAATGCAATCGACAGTAATTTGCATACTATAACAAAAAATAATAGAAACATTTTTACTCGGCAGTACATATTTTACCAATTCCCATGATAAAGTTGCAATTGTCATTAACAAAACACGGTTTATTTACATAGTACCATTTTTTCTCAAGTACAATTACTGCAGTGATAAAACACAAAGAATTATAGCCTGTATTAAATTTTCGCCATAAAACGGTTGACATATTTAAGTGCCATATTTATTGGGTTAATATAAAGTGCAACATGTTAATCTACGCCTTACATCCCGATGCATATCTACTTATTTACACCGACACCAACATTTGTTAGTCGTACGATAAAAACAAGTTGCTCATTCGATAACATTCAGCCACGTATAAAAAAATATTTTTAAAATAATAAATCACTAATAGATCATTATTCAATTTTTCAAAGATTAGAAAATTTATTAGGACAAAAAAAATTAAAAAATAGCATTGTAAACGTTTCAATTCATGTCATACTACCAATCTCTACAATCTGTTAGTATATGGTTAATAAAACAATTATTTACTTCAACAGGTTTAATTTTAGCCTAACACGTATTTCGACATGTTTACATGTCATTATCAGAGACAAGATTAAAAGTAACCAGCTGGTGTTGCTATAGAAACAATAGTAATTTGACTTGATCTTGGTTATCTATGTCTGCAGATGACTTTGTTTTTTTCCAAAACATTCAATAATAACGAATTTAAGAGATCAATTTGTGAATTTCAAATGCTACAATAGTAGAAATTTTTGTCATTAAAAAATAATTTGGCGGTCGCGTTAGGTCTGCGAGTCAAGAGCTCGCAATCTTATCCGGTCGATTCGAGTTCGGCCCTGGCTGTAACCGGATTTTTATAAATTCGGAGCAGCAGGGACGGGCTCGGTGGTTAAGTTGGGTTCTTCGGGGTGGGGCATGTTAGATCCGTGAATAGCACTAAGTGTGCTGAGCCGGAAATCCTGGAGTTGCAAATGCAACTCCAGGATTTTCTTAAACACGAAAATAAATGAAAGCAATATTAAGATTAAATGATATGTTATTTTAATTTAAACTGTATATGAGATTTACGCAACGTAACATTATCAATCCCATAACAAGGACTTGTTCTGGAGGTCTATAAAATCGAAAAACGAGACAAGTGCTTGCCGCTTCCAAGCTCAACAAGTTTGGAAAACTTGAATACAGGCTGCTTCAAATTCGAACCCCACCATGGGGATCTCGCTTATTTGAAGAGATAGAGAGTTGTTTAAATTGAGGCAAAGTTGCCAAATTTTATGCCTAACGATAATCTGTAAAGAAATTTAAAGTAGCCACTCTGGTTTTACAGATATCTGGAAAAAACTGAAATAGTGAATTTTTATTTTCGACTATAACGCATGTATCATTTATGCTACATATTTCTAATTAACGCATTATTAGGACACTTTTTCATGCTGAATCTAAATTTTCTATCAGATTTGGTATAACTGTTACCATTGTTCATTTTCGACTGCCAACTTTTTTCTTCTTATGGTCGGCATTTAAAATTTTTTCATATTTGGATAGAGTTTTTAATTCCGATTTCAACGATGTGTCACACTTTGCATTTTGTTTAAATTTGAGCATTTTATTACAGAAAATAAAAATTTCATAAGTGTGCCATGGAAGGCGCACGTCATTTAATTTATTTTGAAAAAATTCTAGCAGGTCATAAACTGACTTTGTTTTGAGCGCAGGCAGCAGGTTAAGTTATTTTTTACAAAAACAAATAAATGACAAAGTTTCTAACATACACAACTTACTAAAAATTGCACTTGCAGTTTTTTTGTTTGCAACTGACAAATTTGAATAACAGGTTAAATAAACACAACGGATAACACTAGAACTACACCAATACCAACAATTATTAAATAAATGTTCAAAACATTTGACACCTTTGTAAAACATGCTCAGAGGCTCGTCTAAAATTAAATCTCTAATATGCGTGTTAGTAACTGTGTTTTTGTAAAAAAATAACCTAACCTGCTGCAAATGCTCAAAAAAAAGTTTCCTGAAATTTTCGCATACTTAATGTATCTAAAAGTAAAAGTAAATAAGAGAAGTGTTTTGTTTTACTTCCATCAGTTCATGGCTACTAAAATTTTTTCAAAATAAATTAAATGACGTGGTCTTTCCATGACACTCTTACGAAATTTTATTTTCTGTAATAAAATGCTCAAAACTTAAACAAAATACAAAGTGTGACACATCGTTGAAATCGGAATTAAAAACTTTATCCAAAAATGAAAAAATTTAAAATACCGACCATAAGAAAAAAAAAGTAGGCAGTCGAAAATGAACAATGGTGACAGTTACACCACATATGATAAAAAATTTAAATTTAGCATAAAAAGTGTCCTAATAATGCGTTAACTAGAAATATGTAGCATAAATGATAAATGCGTTACAGCCCAAAACAAAAAATCCAAAATTTCAGTTTTTTCAGACATCTGACAAACCAGAGTGGCCACTTTAAATTTCTTTATAGATTATTGTTGGGCATAAAATTTAGCAACTTTGCCTCAATTTAAGCAGCTCTCTATCTCTTCAAATAAGCGAGATTCCCATGGTGGGGCTCGAATTTGAAACAGCCTGTATACTAAGAATTAATAGAAACTAGCGTAACCCGCAGGGAATGTATTTTTGGTGGTTGTTTTCTCTGGGAAGTTATTGTGCCAGGGTTGTATTTTCCAGGGACTGTTTCTTCTGGAGGATGTTTTCGCCGAATTTGTTTACACGATTTTTGTCGGCGGGTGTTTTGTTCATCAATGTATTTCCTAGCGAATGCGTTCTGGGACTGAGACAAAACTGCGCCCTTACCGTTATTTTTAGCCATGGATACATTTGCTGATCACGTTATATGTTACTCATTTAGAAGCGCGCGACGGTAATATTGGTCAAATATTATTTTACTTAATATTATTCAAATATTATTTTATTTATAAGTTCGAGCTTTACTTCGTTGAAGTTCATTTTTATTTGTTGTAAACAAAACAATTCTTAACTTCAACAGGTTTTTACTTTAGCCTTATATGTATTTCAACATAAAGTTTACATGTCATTTTCAGAGGCAAGATTAAAAGTAAACAGTGGGTGTTGCTATAGGAACAATAAATCTTCATAACTTGATCTTGGTTTTCTATATATGCGTCCAGATGACTTGATTTCTCATTCCAAAACGTCCAATAATGGTGAATTTAAGTGTTCAATTTGCTCAATTATTAAAGGTACAGATTTTAAATGTTTTTGAATTTCACATGCTTGTAGTATATCCAACTTACGTTTATCATCACAAAATCGTAAACATTTTATAGTGTTATTAGTTGTCATTAAATGATTGTGTTCTAATAAGTGTTTAGCATAATGGGATTTAGGTGGGTGTTTATATTTGTAACAACGTACGTACTTGTACCGAATGTCACAGTTTCTAATTGTTCGTCCTATATAAACCGAATTACAGTACGAGCAACTTAATTTGTTTAATTTAATTTAATATCTGATTTTAGTAAATTGTCTGTTTTTTCTTTAGCATTAAACAAAATGTTTTCTGTTGTTTTAAAAGTTATTTTACATTTATTTGTTTTGTTCATAATTTTGACAATTTTTTTCTGATTTATTGCCAAAATATAGAATTGACGCATATTTCATTTTATGTGATGAAATAGTTGGATAAATTTTCTGAATAGATAATTTGTCTTTTCTCTTTAATTAGTGTAGCAATAAGTTAAGTATTCTTTCTTTCTTTCTTTAGCCCTCTTCAGTCTACTTTGTGACATAGGCCTCCTTTTCTTGCTTCCATTTCGTTCTATTTTGTGCCAGTTGCTGCCATTTGAAAGCTCCAACTGTTTTAACATCGTCAGACCACCTTGTTTGCGGGCGTCCAATTGGTCTTCTGGGATTCCATGGTCTCCAATTTTATAATTTCTTTGTTCATCTATTCTGTATTCTCGCAACGTGACCTGCCCATTCCCATTTCTGTTTTGGCATAGCTCTACGATGTCGTCCACTTTTGTTGCTTTGCGTATCCAGGTATTTCTCTTCTTATCTTTCAGGTTAATGCCTATCATCTTGCGTTCCATAGCTCTTTGGGTTGTGCGCATTTTTTGAATGATCGATTTGTTGAATATCCATGTTTCAGTTCCATACAATAAAACAGGTAAAATACACTCATTGTAAACTTTTGCCTTGAGTTTTTGCGGTATATTAATTTTCATTATATAGTTTAATTTACCATATGCTGTCCATCCTAGTCGAATACATCTGTTTTGGTCTGCTTTCTGGTTTTCCTTTCCCGTTCTTATTTTTTGTCCTAAATGTATGTATTTTTCAACCTGTTCAATTGTAGAGTTGTATAGTTGGATGGGTATATTATTATTCTGCCTTTCGTTGGTCATAATTTTTGTTTTACTTATGTTTAATTCTAGTCCCACTTTTTGGATCCACACAGCTAAAGCCTTTTCTAAAACCCGCCTGCTCTTTCGGTTGGTAGAAGTCAAATTTGTTTTCTAGTCTGTTGGTTATAATTTTTGTGAATAATTTGTAAACTTGGGATAGCAGACTTATTGGTCTGTAATTGTCTAAGTTTTCTGCATCTCCTTTCTTGTATAGTAAGATAACTACTGCGTTGTTCCAGGAGTCGGGAATTACCCCTCTCTCAAGGCATAGGTTCAAAAGTCTTTGTAGTTCTATTAGCACTTGGGGTCCACCATGTTTTATAGCTTCCATAATTATTTGATCTTCCCCTGGAGCTTTTCCATTTTTCACAGTCTTTAAAGCTTTTTCTATTTCTGCTGTAGTTATATCTGGGATATCTTCGGAACTTACGTTCGCCACTTTTCTCGTTTCTCTTGCAGTGGGATTTCGGTGCTGTGATTTATATAGGTTTTCATAGTATGTTTCTGCTATTTCCAATAGTTTATTTTTGTCTGTTATCACAGTGCCATTTTCAGATTTTAGCTTGTAGATTTCTCTTTTTCCTGAATTCAATTTTTTACGTAGTATTTTCATCCCTTTATTTTTTTTTCAGAGTATCTTCTACTATTTTCGTAGTAGAAGATACTCTGGAAGAAAAAAGAATTTAATATTATTAATTATTAAAATTATTAATAGAAATTTCTCTATTATTTGGTAATTCCATACTTTAATTCTTGCGGGTTGGAAAAAATAAACAGTAAGCAAACATAATATATAACTTGTATCGAGTGCATGTGCGTGTGCGTGCGTGCGATATAGCATTTGGCCCGCTAATTTCTTTAAGGTTTTTATAAAAATTTTGATTTCAACATCTATTGCTCAAAAATGATATCAGAGTTGAAATTAAAAATGAAAATTGAATTTAATTGGATAATCGTCAAACAAAAACGACTATCGCCAAATTAAAAACTCTAATTTAGATTTCAGTGACTACTGTTTACAATTAACAAATACTAAAAACAATTTTCAGAATTTTGAAAACTTTGCAGAATATTAGTAATTTTCATGTATGTATTACAAAAATTTAGAAAATTTCTAAAAATTATCAAAATTTTCAACAATTTCCAAAATAAACAATTTTTTTTCTAACTACTACAATAAAGATGTTTGAAAATAATATCGCGCTAAGAATTAACTAGCCCCTATAAAAACAATGCCGCAAATATTTTAAATATGCCTTCTTTCTGCATTATCAGTAGGTGATTGATTAGGTATATTAAATGGAAATCATGATTTTAAGGACTTGCAAATATACCCTAGGTATAGTCTATTTTTTACTGTGGTCAGTGAATTAGCATTAATTTTTAGCATTAATTCATTACCATGCTACATAAAAACCTAAAATAAAAAATTTCTTAAACAGTCTATTTAAATAAAATAACAAAAAATAAATATGTCAGGTTTTTAATTATATTGGGTCTAAAAAGAAACATGATATAAAGCCATTTATAAGTAATAACAAATGGATTTATAGATCAATCATAAAAACAAGTTGTAAAGAAAATAAGCTAATATGTTTAAGTACGCAATCTCTTTGGAAATTATTGCCTTGTTCAAAGTGGAATTATCTTAATAAATTGGCATGGTATAAAAATAGAAAGTGATTGTAATGCAGCAAGCAACCTACGCGTATTTTTAATATAAGCTGAACAAGATACAGTAGCTCAAGTAGTAGTGAGAGTAAAATAAATTATAAATTAACCTCGTGATTCTGATTTTGCAATAGCTTTGTGTGGAAGTTTGTACTACTTTTAAATGTCGTAGCTGCATTGGTATGTGCACTTACATTGAACAATGAACAATTGAAGAAAATCGTGAATATTTGAAGCAAGTTAAATACAATTACATCTATAAAGTTCTATGAAACTCAGATTATTAAAAATTCTACATAATTAATGGTAACGCGACTAGTTACAAATCTTATAGCAAAATGCAAATCTCTGATAAAGTTACTAATGCAAATATTAATATTAGATAATAATAAATAATAAATCAAGAAACTATTGGTAGATTGTTTTAGCTGGATTTAATATAGCTTTACAAAAACATTTTGATACTTCTATTAAAATATTCTAAAACAAAAAATATATGACGCTCGAATCTATTTAATGTATGGCGCAGAATTAATAGTGTTTTGTTTCTAGTTGCTGAATTTGTCTTGCCCCCTTGGACCTACTGCAAGTTTAGCAGAAATCATCAATTGGCGATGTATCCACGGTGCGTGGTAACCACGCCAGCCTTTTAAATAAAATTATATTTTTTGGAAGTGATGTCGATGTGGCCACCGATATTTTACTTGCCGATATATCAACTTGATCACTTTAGTAAAAATTTGCATTTGGCGATGTATCCTTGGTGCGTGGTGACTACGCTAGTTGTATGGAAAATTATCTTTTCCTATGAAAACCTGTCGATGTGCCCACAGATGGTGTGTGGACATATCGGCAGTTTCCCATGTCATAATAATATAATTATGGATTATCGATCCTTCCAATGTATCCACAGTCTAATTGACCTAACTGTTGGGACACGGGTAGTTGTTTCATAAAATATAATTTTAAGTAGATGCAGCCGATGTGTCCACGGTATGAAGAATACGTTACAATTAAGCTTCTTAATCCGTATGTCCCAATTTGTCCCAAAGTGTCATCTGTGGGCACATCGGCAGCGGTTAATTCAACTGTCGATGTGCCCATAAAATCTAAAATAACAATGTAGTAGTTGTGTTTATTTGTTTGAAGGTACCTGTATTAAGTAGTGGTATTGCGACCAATTTATTGAATGTGCCAAAGAGTACCAGATTATTAAGTAGTAGTGTTGTGTCCACGATATACAGGATTATTCAACAGTAAGGAATAAAATTCGTATTTCTGTAGCGCGTTGATTTTTCATAATGTGTGGTACCTAGCTGTAAGTGTCGGTAGTGTAACAACAAAGAAAAGATTTTGTTATTTAAAATCGGTAATAACTCGTCCTTATTCCATGTTTTTTTATTATGCATTTTGTTGAAGAAAATTGAGTATCGATAATATAAATTTCAAATTTTTGTTCAGTGTTAGAACTTTTTAACTTGTAACTTTGTGCAAGTATTTTTCGCTTTTTTGCAAATACTCCACAAAATGTACACCTCAATTTGTGTTAATTTTCGTTTTGTTTATTAAAACTCCAAATAAATTTTAAATAAAAAAAGAATTCAAATTTATGATATTTTGTTGTGCAGATGGCTAAACATTTAATTTCAATTTACGCGTTTATATTAGTTAAAAAAACGTATTAAAATTATTTAAAACCAGTATTTTTACATTTAACTGAAATGTGTTGTTAATCTGCGCTATATCGCATAGTATTCGAAGCTGGCCGACGGCCCGCCCGTACTCTCTCTTTCTAACACGAGCGTGACAGGTTGCGGAACACTATTTGCCCGTTCGCGCTAATACGTAAGTGAACTATGTATCGTGGTTGTGTCCAATGAGTGATGTATTAATTGCAGATTTCAGATTTGTTGATAATGTTGTAGATAGGGCACCTGAGAGTACCTCTGTATAGAGGAGTAGTTATGTTGTGATCACTGTTTGATGTTGTGTTGTTGCTGTATTGATGTTATTGTAGATTGTTCTTCTTATTATCATTGTTGTTGTTGTTGTTGTTGATGATGATAGTGTTGTTGTTATGCATTAATGAGAGTTAATAAAGCCCGTCAAAGTAACTATAAACATGCTTGAATTCCAATTAGTCGGATAGATTAATTGAGGTTCCTCGGCCTAGGTAATTCATAGTGTGACTTATTGCATAAAAGAGTATTAACCGGTGACCCCGAAACGTATATCTCGGAGTAATTAGGGATGCTTATTTTCCACTAATCTATGTGTTTCGCGTCTTTCGGGATGGACGGGTACTGAATAGTGGGCACATTGCACGTGAATGCGATTTCCATTGATCGGTTTAACAATTGGTTAACTGGTATCCAGCGTGACGTACGTCCTATCATTCTCTTACAGGTTTTTACGTATGGTGAGTTAGTGCATTGAAGATAATGCTGTAGCATACCACTCAAAGGGTTAACTATTAGAAGCTACGTGAGATTTTCACGGGGGAAAATACCTCCCCCGTGAGTAACACATTTTGATCATGCTTTGCTAACGTAATAATGCATATTTGCTTCGATTTTCATGCTAATACTGCTGATATTCTGAATTTCGACAATGTGACCTGCTGCATCGCCGATCTGTTAAAGGCCTTGATGGGTCAATATTAATTTTTGTATTGCACCGCTCTGTTTAATTAAATCGGATTTTACCCATCCCACAAAAACAAATATAAAAAATGTTGTTGATATAAATGCTGTGGTTACAACAGCGATAACACCGGAGCTGCCTAAAAAACGTATTATCACGGCTAGTCAGGGTGGACTGGTTAAGACCACGAAAATAAACGGCTGCCGTTGGCAGTTACAATGTGAATGGAATATTCACTAAAACATCTTAATTATTTTGGCAGTGGTAAAAAACATAATACAACTTTGACAATTCCTATCTAAAACAAAGAGAGCGTGTATGAAGTTTGCCAATTTGTTTAACATAAAATTGTAACAGTGAAATAATTATATTTTCTAAATCATGTTATTCAATATTGGGAAAAACTTTTAACATGTATGTGTACGCAATCTTTTAAAAATATATTATGGCATTTCTCTCACGAGCAAATTGCGAACTACAAGTTACTAGGAGAGGCACACGCGCATATCTCCCATCTACCATTCCAGACTGACCGCTACACTAACCCAGCAATTTTGAAACGGTGGTGTAATCATAAAGAGTACACCATTTTACAGGACTGCCTCTAATCATATCGCTAGTGAGATGCACGGCCGGAGTTTTGACATAACCGAGTTCGCTCGGAGCTGATTTCATCGTGGTGTTTTTTTGCCGCAGTATTTGTGTGTTTCTACTTTGCAATACTATTATCTCATAGCATAGCACGGTTCTACACCATGATTATACGGCTATCAGTTGACCCCGACCATGTATGTCAGATTTTATAGTGGCTATTGTACGGAAATTCGATACGCGATGTTACATGTTACAAAAATACAAATTTACTATTAGTAACTAGTTTCATCGGTACATAGTCACGAACTATGTGTAACTATCGTTGAAACTGTAATGTTACTTGCAAAAATAGTAAAACAATTAAATTTAAAAATCCTTTACTCAAATACTGCTTGTTTAGCCATTCAGATGAACCTTTCCAAATATACGTCATATATTAATAATTCAAGCACTTAAATCTTTTTCGGGTTAGTTACAATACTGAAACTAGAAATCCGTTTTGTAGAACTAAAAATATTAATAACAGTGATCATAAAATAATAAGTATACTTAAGCATGAGTCATTAATCACTTTCTCCCTATAAATAATAAGCAGGTCTTCGATTACGCTCAGCGGAAGACTGTAAATATTTTATAACGGGCCGCCCAAACCGTGTATCTCTGCGTCCACACTGACGAAGCAAATGAGTTTCTAAAAGTAACTAATAAAATATAATACGCGAGATATTCATAACGTATTGCAAACCCGTTAAAGCAACTCGAATGAAAATGAACGTACAAACTAGTTTAGGAAGTTAGCTAGCATTAGCCACTTTACATGCCTGTTATATAAATTAAAAAGCCAAATGTCAAACAAAGTATCAAGATAAAAGTCGACCTATTAAACTCTATAAGATACAATGGGTGGAACTATTTAATGGGTTACCATGGCTATCTCTGTTATCATATAATTCAACAATTACGTCGTTTTCAGTTGAGGCTAATTTGGGCTAAGCAGCTTATTTTTTCTGATTAAATGTGCAATAAGTGCAACTTATTTAAATTTTAATTACCTATACAAATAAAGCAAATCGATTTAACTGTGGAAATAATCAAAATACCCAGATAACAGTTGATGAAATAGTAATATTAGTCCAAAATGTATAAAACTGAATGAATGAACTCTTCTATAAAAAAAATTACATTTTAGGACAAATGGCTAATAAATTGACGCCTGCAAAACTGAGTTGATATGTTTGTGTTGATACTTAAACGGAAATGTTTCATCGTCCCCTGTTTATTAAATGAAGGGATATGAGTTTTTAATTTTTAATAATTCATAGAAAACGTCACAGAGAAATTTGCAGGTGGAGACGCCAACAAAATTATAGCTCATTCCTATAGCTTTATAAGCTTACAAAATTGAAAAATCGCGTAGCCAGTTTTGAGCAGTATTTCCTTGGAATTTCCTAAATTTTAATATATTTTTCATCTAACAGTTTTCATAATTTCAAAATAACACCAAGTAACATTATCTCCCTCTAAGGCTATTACAATAATGAAAGTTTATGCCCATATGGCAAGTGACAACTCATTTTTTAGTAAATGAGCATTAAAAGCTAATGCCTATATTTTCAAAAAAACCTAGCGGCCGCCACCTTGAAGCTAGATTGTCAAAAAAAATCGATTGCTGTACTTAAAAGTTTGTTAGCGTTAGGGATGGGATTTCTGTTTTCTTGCATGCATACCTAAAGTGACCATACGTCCCGTTTTCAACGGGACAGTACCGTTTTTAAGCCATCGTCCCGTTGTCCCCGAGAAATCACTCGGGACGCAAAAATGTCCCGTTATGCAAAATTAAGCTATACTGTCCGTATTCATTTGTTTGCAAATTGAAATGAAGGCCAATAATGTTTTCATTCTGATAACCAAACTATATGATTGCCGTTTCGGTAGTAAGCGTAAGTCTATGGGGCGCCAAGTGTAAAGTGAAAATTTGCTGTGCATTTCACGGTATTTAAGGCAATTTGTCCCAATATTTATTATATATACTGCAATGATATGCGTGACCTTGTGACTACTAGAAAACAATCCCTAAAACTTTCTGCAATTCACGCAATTAAATTCAAACTTGCTATGAGACTCTTTTAACTCTTTCAGGGTCGTTATTTTGCTTGTAAAATAAATTGTTTAAATTAATTTTTAAATAGAAATAAACACACAACGATATCAACTTAACAAAATAATAGTTTTATTAAATAACTGAATTTCAAAATGTGGTTTCCGAAAAATCAATAAGTTTTACTAACTACTATCGTCTTTTTTTACAAATAAACACTTATCTTTCCTCGCTCTAGCAAAACGCTGAGTGTCCAACCTCTATTTCGCTCTGCTGGCCTCTCGAGCAATAACAAATACTCGCCCTTAATCTGAATATTCTTCTTGTGTGTTTTGTATTATTACCAATTTGGTTTTACTACCATCACAAACGTACAAACTTCCTCGATCACCTTTTATTTATAATTCTTCTGGATTTTTCTTTAATTCGTTGTTACTTCTTGTATTTTCCTCTTTTATACACGTAATTACTTTTATCTAGCTTTTTATACTCGTTTTTCCTGTTTTCTCTTCCAGAGAATCTCAATTCCCTGTCTTTATTTACAAGACGAGCCGTAACTAATTAAACAAATTTTTTTATATCTTTTGTCTTCCTTCTTTGATTTTTATTTTTTATAACAATCAAATAAATCCCATGTCCATGAGTATACTATTCTTTAATACGTTTGTGAAACTTGACACTGACATCCAAACTGACATTAGTCGACGCACAAATCACGTAACTCTAAAACTTTTTTATAAACTAAACCTTTTTAACAATTCTGAATTAAATTATAATTACAATTAACATAAATAGTCTTCAATCTGTTGTGTTTTTCTTTTCTTTCTATATAAAACAAACCATATGAAAAATAACAATTAGCAAAAATACGCAACCCTGAGTTTATAAGTTAGAATATTAAAATATTACAAGTCTTCATAAATCTCCAAATATAAATTGAACTGTAGCAAGCATTCCAAAAATTGCTTTCCAGGAACCACAAAACCACAGTCAAAACGAACACCTCTAAATATCATAGCAATACACACATTTAGCTAAATGCTTTTAATTTTAATAAATCGTTGTAGATTTAAATAAATCCTTAAACATTTGGTTTAAAGATTCCAATATTTAATAAAGCATTAGAGATTTAATTAAATCTTAAAACATTTACTTCAAATTTTCAATTATTTAGTAAATCATTATGTATTTATATAAATCTGCATATATTTGTTTTAAATCTTTCAATATTTAATAAATATTTGCAGTTTTAAATAAATTTTTACCGATATAAATAAATCTTTACAGCTTTAAATAAATGTTTTAACATTTAATTTTAAGCTGTCACATTTAATGTTAACCTGTCATATTTATTTGACCTTGGTGAGCCCAGCCGACAGGCAGGGTCATGGTGGGAGCGTTCAACGTTTAAACAAAACAGACTGAAAATTACATTCTCAAGGGAATGTTGAGCAAATTTTATTGTATGAATAATAAATTATGCAATGTTTATGTTGTTAAATACCGGGTGATCGTAAAAAAAATGATTCAGAGCTTCAGATACATTTAACTTAATGTATTTACCCAAAAAATTTTACAGCTGTCAACATTTGACAGTTGGCTTATATTACGTATTGCCAACTTTAACACTTCGGTCATGGCCTGCTCTGAATCATTTTTTTTACGATCACCTGGTATGTTGTTATTAATGATTGAACCAACATTAATTGTATAAATTCTTGAAAACGGAAAACGTGTTCATAATTGTTGAACGTTACCACCAGTTTAAACGGTCTTGGTCTTCTATGTATGTTGGGTCTACCAAGGTCAAATAAATATGACAAGTTAACATTAAATATGACAGCTTAAAATTAAATGTTGAAATATTTATTTAAATCTGCAAGGATTTATTTATATCGGTAAAGATTTATTTAAATCTGCGAAAATTTATTAAATATTAAAAGATTTAAAACAAATATGTGCAGATTTATCTAAATACATAAAGATTTACTAAATAGTTGAAAATTTAAAGTAAATGTTTTAAGATTTATTTATTTAATTAATATTTAAATCTCTACTGCTTTATTAAATATTGGAATATTTAAACCAAATGTTTAAGGATTTATTTAAATCTACAACGATTTATTAAAATAAAAAGCATTAAGCTAAATGTGTGTATATACATATAATAAATATTGGGACAAATTGCCTTAAATACCGTGAAATGCACAGCAAAGTTTCATATAAGTCGACGCTGGAATCTGCTAAGATTGCATTTGGCATTTCGCAGTAGCACAACGCATCTAAAAGCAATGTTAATAACTAAAGGCAATATAATTCAGTCTTGTCAAGAGTTTTATACTTATTTGAAGTCGTCACCTGCACTATTAAAACAAATTTGTTCTTCAGAAAAATGTAAATGAGTTTAAAATATTGATAGTTATTTTCTATTTGTTTTTCTTTTTTTGTTTATTTGAATGTAGAAGTATAACGTTAATAAACCAATAAACTTAATGTGTTCTTTAATATTTTATTGACAATAAAACCAATAATGTGTGTTTCGTACAATATTTTGTGTTGTTATCGATTTTTATTTAATTTTTATTAATTTTTAAAACACGTCCCGTTTTTGAAAGAATTATAAATGGTCACTTTATGCATACCCAGAGTTAAATGTTTTGGCGGCCCATCTCGTTTAGTTGCGATTTCATCCTGGTGTTACTACCAATCTATTAAACCAACATTAGGTTTTCTGTGTTAAGTCGTCTGTGCTGTAAAGGTAGACAGACATACAGGCAAACACATAGACACCATGGCGAAACCCGATTTTCGGTATTCTCGGGCCCCAAAAATGCATTTCCATCAAAATTTCAACTTCCGAAATTTTGATTAATACTACGATACCTGTCTCTAGCTATATTCCATATAGCGAAGAAGGTAAAAATGACCCACATGATGTTATCTCCGAGAGTATGGGGCGCCAAGTGTAAAGTGAAAATTTGCTGTGCATTTTACGGCATTTCAGGCAATTTGTCCCAATATTTATTATATATACACACATTTAGCTAAATGCTTTTTATTTTAATAAATCATTCTAGATTTAAATACATTCTTAATAATTTGGTTTAAATATTCCAATATTTAATAAAGCATTAGACATTTAAATATATCCTAAAACATTTATTTTAAATTTCAAATATTTAGTAAATCTTTATGTATTTAGTCAAATCTGCACATATTTGTTTTAAATCTTTCAATATTTAATAAATATTCGCCGATTTAAATAAAGTTTTACCGATATAAATAAATCCGTACAGATTTTAATAAATGTTTCAACATTTAATTATAGGCTGTCACATTTAATGTTAACATGTCATATTTATTTGACCTTGGTGAGCCCAGTCGACTTAGAACACCAAGACCGTTTATACCGGTAGTAAGGCGCAAGGCAGGGTCATGGTGGGAGCGTTCGACGCTTAAACAAAACAGACTAAAAATTACATTCTCAAGGAAATGTTGAGGACACTTTCATTGTATGAATAACAAATTATGAACTGTTTACGTTGTTGAATATGTTGTTATTGATGATTGAACTAACATTAATTGTACAAATTTTTGAAATACGGAAAACGTGTTCATAATTGTTGAACGTTACCACCAGTGCAAACGATCTTGGTCTGCTATGTAGGCTGGGTCTACCAAAGTCAAATAAATATGACAAGTTAACATTAAATATGACCGCTTAAAATTAAATGTTAAAATATTTATTTACATCTATAAGGATTTATTTATATCGGTAAAGATTTATTTAAATCTGCGAATATTTATTAAATATTGAAAGATTTAAAACAAATATGTGCAGATTTATCTAAATACATAAAGATTTACTAAATATTTGAAATTTAAAGTAAATGTTTTAAGATTTATTTAAATCTCTAATGCTTTACTAAATGTTGGAATAAACCAAATGATTAAGGATTTATTTAAATCTACAATGATTTATTAAAATAAAAAGCATTTAGCTAAATGTGTGTATATATAATAAATCTTGAGACAAATTGCCTTAAATACTGTGAAATGCACAGCAAATTTTCACTTTACACTTGGCGCCCCATACGAGAATACTTCCATATTTGCCTACGCCAATGAATTCTTCTAAAGCGCGTTGGAACTTAGATGGGTGTTTTTAATGGACAAAATTAAGGTTTCCCGTAATAGACTTACTTATGAATCTATCGAAATATATAAAGACGGTATATAGCGGCAAACCAAACAGATTAAATCTCAAATTGCTCGTACTGGACATGAACGAATGTGTAGTTGTACTAGAAGTTATTCTTGTTTACCTGTAACAACAAAAAATATATTTAGCAAGAAAAATAATAATAATTCAACATCAAAGTTTATCAGATATTGAGAAACTGACAATCTACAGTCATTTTCTTATCCCTTCGTTTTTAGAGAAAATTAAAAAAAATTACCAAAGCGTTTTACTTTTCAAACTCCTTTCGATATTAGAATATATATTTTTTTCTTTCAGTTGTATTACATGTTTAGAAAAAGAGTACAGCAAAGGCGGAAAGAATGAATACAAATTTCATATTGCTTTTGAAGTTACAGCTCAATTTCCTTGTGGACTTTTTCAAGTTAGTTTACTGAAGTTCTAAGTATTAATAAAACGCTAAGATTTTTAATTAGATGCTAAGATTTTAAATATTAAATTAAGCATTCACCGAAAACCTAGTGAGCATATCTTATTGTGTATATGGTAGAAATAACTGCTGTTTAAGGTCTCTGGGATGTGTTTAGCGATAATGGCAGCGCCATAGATGCTGGATAGTGCAAACTGGCATAGATGGGAAGCAATAATATAGTAGTTTTTAATTTAAAACTGCGCTCTTTTCAAATTAAAATATTTATATGTTTAATGTGCTTTGCAATTTATTACATCTATATATTAAATTCTCAACCGTGTCTCACCATCACACGACGACGGGCCCGTACATCTACGCTCAGTTTATTAATTGTTTTCGGTGATTGTTTATGTGTCAGTCACTGCTGTTGCTATAATTTGATTATTTCTGGCTTACTTCTATTCTGACGGGTCGGGAATCTCGAATAGTACACTTGATATCATTTCTTTCAATAACTGACAATTAATATAAAAAGCACTCCACACAGAACTATATTACAATTTCATTAAAACATTTGTTATAGCGAGTCGTGTGAATACTAATACGGGTATTTCTATTTCTATAACATTGCGTCTTGAAAAAGATCCGAAATTTACTTATGACACCAACAAAAAGGTACCGTAGCGTAATGTTAACTGCGGTTAGTTGTACGGGCAGCCACAAAATTAATGACACTAGTAGTAGTAGGCACGAATATGGAACACACAGCACAGCGCTAGAATGCCACAACAAACGTTTCCCGTCCACTGCCTACAACTAAACAAAAGAAATTCGCGCTCGAGGCGTTGGTGTCAAGGCAGGTAATTTTGCTTACCGGCTACCAGGCTTCGAAACATTTAAAATTTGTGAATGGCTTTATATATATAAACTGTTTTTGAACGAATTGTTTTTAGAATATCTTTGTAGTTTATGTTTATAGTTTTATTAAAAATTTCAACTGGATGTACAAAATAATTTTATTTCAAAGAATATGCATGTTATCTTACGTATACTGTTGTGAAATACATGTGCCAAATTGTTGACTTAATAAATACCCGAATTGGCGTAACAAAAAGAAAACTGTTTGCTTTCTTTTCGTATTTCTTCATTTCTTATTCTAATTCCACGAAAATGTTTTTTTTTGATAAAAGTATTCGGCCAAGAAATTATTTCTACATAACAAATGTCTACGCTTCAAATTTTATTATAGATAATAACTCCTGCCTACGAGAAATATATAAAGCACAAAAAATTTAAAAATTTTTAGAAATATTTTACATTTTTAACAATTTTAAAAATAATTTAAAACTCAATGCCGAGACGCTTACAAATTGCATAAAAATAATGGTCATACCAAATATTATACAAGTACCTATACCTGTTTTATGTTTTATATTGATTATTGATAGCTATGTATTTAAAATTCTGTTAAATTGCAAGTCAAATATCATTCAAAATAAAATTAGCGTAAACACGGCCAACAAGTTACATTTAACCATGACGTTTGTATATAATTTCATAGTTCGTGATTTACTATTGTAAACCTGAAATCCGTACCAAAACGTAATTTTTTCTTGCATAACGATAAATTTCGATATTTTGTTAATTTAAAAGAAAATTCACTGGGTGGTCATAGTTCTCGAAAAATTTGAGAATTACTTTATTTGTTTTTTAAAACAAATATTTAAAGTGCGAGGGAGACGATTTCAGAATTATTTTTTTGGCACATGAAATTCACGTTCGACCAGAAACTGTGTTTACATTTTTATAACATTTAATTAATTATGGTAAAATAAAGATTCTTTCTCAAAACATTTGAATTTCTCGTCCTAACCAGTTGATTTTTTCTTCAACATCTTTATATATTTCTAGTAGGCAGAAGTTATTATCCATATTAAAATTTTCCGCATAGAGATATTTGTAATGTAGACATAATTTTTTGGTCAAATACTGTAATTAAAAATAACATTTGCGTGGAATTAGAATAATAAACGAAAAAATAAAAAAAAATAGTTTCCCTTTTGTTACGTCAATCCGGGTATTTGTTTTAAGTCAAAAATTGGGCGAATGTGCACAATAGAATACGCAAACAACATGCATATTGTTTAAAACAAAATTATTTTATGCATCCAGTTAAAATTTTGAGAAAATTATATAACAATGTTTCAAAAACGCCTCTTAAACGCTGCATTCACGAATTTTAAATATTTCAAAGCCTTGCAGACCGATAAACAAAATTACCTGCCTTGACACTAACGCCTCGGCCGCGGATTTCTTTTGTTTAATGTAGGCAGTAGACGGGAAACATTTGTCGTAGCTTTATGTTGAATGTTCGCGCCTACTACTAGTGTCATTAATTTTGTGGCTGACTGTACCCAGAATATGAAGGTTCTTTAATTATGAGTAAATGCAGGATCATTCAAAAGTATGGAATAATGGTTCTGGTGGCGTAAATATTGACTTTACACAAAAATACTTTGGTTTTTTATTACATTTTTATCTACCTTTCAGCATATTAAAAAAAACAATGTTATATGCATTGTGATGCGATCGTCTTTTTTAAATAGAATATACTTATACCTATTTTTTGCATTTATTCGATAGAGATTTTTTTTTCAGCGGTATGAAATTTTTATAATATTCTTACAATATAAAATTTTCGAAAAAAAGCCCGAATTCAAGCAAAAGCCTATCACAATCGCAGTAGTGTGCTTTGAAATTAATTTTATTTCTCTTTACAATCAAAAACAATTGAAAGAACAAAATTCGCTCAAAAAACTGAGCGTTGAATTTTATACCGTATACTGAGTAGGCTTCCCCAATCATGCTGTTTCTTGCACCAACTTTCGTCGATCTGCGCAAGCGTCAAAACTTGTGGAGAAACTCAGTATGTGTGCTTCTGTCAATTTCAGATGTCATTTGCAAGATGTAGAGGTTAGGTGCTTGTAATTTGTCAACAATTTAGTGTTTAAAGCGAGTTACATTTACTTTATTATAAAGTGCTATGTAAAAATTGACCCAACTATAATAGTAAGACAAATAGTACGTATTAAAATTACAATCTACCGAAATTGTTCAAAATATAAATTTCTAGAAATGCCAAGAATTATGCTGTTTCTAAAACTGGCACCACCAAACTATTTCCTAATATACCCCCAGCTCTCACAAAAACAATATAACGACAGATCTATCAAAACGCTCGGTAACTTCGCTATTGGTTCTTGTTATGGAAAACGTGTCTCGACTTGCGTGTGTGGAATTGTTATCTACTTTTACACATCTAATTGAAAGGGAACGTATACTTAATTTTTCCTGCAGTATTCGTTTTGAGTTGGGTACACTATCATTTTCTAATTTGGGAGATACTGATTTAATCGTTAGTGTAATACTGTTATCATCCCACTAGTTCATTGTGTTATTTGATGCTACGCTTTTATTGTCCTTAAAAAGGTCTGTACTTTAGACATAATCCTTTTATTAAATAATCTACAGGGTGATTTTGGGAACCGGGACACTATTGTCAACTTTTTTATTTTTAAAGATAGAAAGTTGGTTAAATTAGGAAAAACGTGTAACTTTTTTTTCTGGTTACAATGGTGAAAACTAAAAAACAATTGCGCATCGCCTTTTCAAGTTATTTTTTAAAATGACTTTTTTTTAAACGGAACGCCGTATTTTATTATATTTTTGAATTGAAAATGTTATTCTCTTTAAAAAAGTGGAAGGTCAAACTATGTTTAAATTAACAAATAACGCCATATTTTAACTTTTAATGGTTTAATAACATAATCGTAACAGCCGTGAAACAAAAGCTACTTTTTTTATGGTATAGGTCAAAATATCTTTAAATTAATATGTATAAGAGTAATTATTATAGTAACTGCTCTTATTGAGCACCACCATTATCTAGACTGCCATATTTTAACACTTTAATAACATCATTGCAATAGCCGTGAAACAAAAAGTAGAATTCGCTTATTTTATTGTATCTATTTTGACATTCAGCAGTCGTGCTAATTTTATTTAACATTTAAGATAAATAATTTTACTCAAAACACAAAGCCGTTGTAGATCCTAATTTTTCCTTTGTTGTAATTCTACCATCAGGATGGTGCACTCCACATAACGCTGGTATAGTAGGTACTGTAATGTTTGGGTCGTAGTTGTAAATAAAACGCTTTTTTGTAGGAGGAATTTTAATGCGAGTTTTCACTTTTACAAATAATTTTTATGAATTGTTTTATATTATGTAAATAGCAACCAAGACGCTAAGTTACAAAATACAATTGATAAACCAGGCTGCTACATTAGTACCCCCCCCCCCAACTTTGCAGTTAATGCGAGTTTTCTCTTTTACAAATAATTTTGATGATTGTTTTATATTATGTAAATAGCAACCAAGTCGCTAAGTTACAAAATACAATTGATAAACCAGGCTGCTACAGTACCTATACTTAAATAATCAGTTTAGAACCCAATGGTTGGAATATAGGGGCATGTACGTTGGCCCCCACGGGCACCTGACATGAATCGCAAAATTTGTTTCTTTGGGAATATCTACAGCATTATATTTATTGAGATAGATACAACAGTGTAGAGATTTAGTCGAATCCATTACAAATGTATTGTAAACATTGCCCACGGAATGCTACGTCGAGCTTCGAATAATGTAGTTCAAGAATTTACTGCTGTCTAAATAATGATAGTGTCCAATTTGAACAGTTATTATAATAATTACTCCTAGACATATTAATTTAATGATGTTTTGACCTATACCATAAAACAAGTAGCTTTTGTTTCACGGCTGTGACGATTACAGGTTAAATGGTTAAAATATGGCGTTATTTGTTAATTTAATCATAGTTTGACCTTATACTTTTTTAAAGAGAATAAAATGTGCAATTCAAAAATATAAAACAATACAGGGTGTTCCGTTTAAAAAAAAGTCAGTTTAACAAATAACTTGAAAACGCGACGCGCAATTGTTTTTTTCGTTTTCACCATCGAAACCAGAAGAAAAAGTTACACGTTTTTCCTAATTTAACCAGTTTCGTATCTTTAAAAATTAAAAAGTTGACAATAGTGGCCCAGTTCCCAAAATCACCCTGTATACTCCCAGCTTGTTTTAGTTCCAACAGTTCTCATTAAACCATCTGTTCTTTAAAATATGTTTTAAAATTTCCAAAACTTCAAAAAATTTTCACAATTTTCAAGTAGTTTAAAATATCTCATTTTTCGAATAATCGAGATTCTACTTTTTAAAAATTTAAAGTTTCAAAAATTTTCTAAATTGTCAAAACTTATTTTCAAACATTTTTATAATTTCCGAAAATGTTTCAAAATTTAAAAACTTTTTTAAATTGTTTAATAATTTCAATCTTATAATTTACAAAACATTTCATAGTAATCAAAATTTTCAAAGAATTTTGAAATAAATTTTTTTGGGTAATAAAAAAAACATTGATACAAAATATATTCGCAATTTTTTTTTAATTTTTAAAATACATTAAAAATTTCCATAAATGCGAGGAAGGATCCGTGGCGGTTGCCCGACAGCTTTTTTATGTTGTACCGTTGAGTAAATAAGTCAATCAACGGCTGTAGCAACCTTCATATCTGTGGATGGAGAAACTACCACTAGCGGGTTCTTTTCTATTGATATTTCGAGAAATGCAATAATCTTTGATATGTTAAGCGATTTAGAATTTTTAAAAAAGGAAGTAAAAGAATTCATTGCGGAGTGTTTTTATTTAATCTGCTTTGAAAAGAGAATTATCTAGTTGGGTTAAGATGTTTAATGATACTGTTACTGTTTTCAGAGATAAGGGTCGCTTTTGTCATATAGATGACAAGCAACTCTCGCTCCTCTGAATAGTCAGTATACGTCGTTTTAAACTATTGTTTAAGCTTGAAAAAAAAATAATAAAGTATGTTCAAGTGGGTAGTTCGTTTTGACTAATGATTAAGAGTTTTTAGGGAATAGCGCCTACAGTATCTATTTTATTAGTTTGATAATCTAGACTGCCTTCCGTCAAATAGTAGACTGTCTACAACATGAAAATATTTTGTCCTTACGGTTTCATCGGAAATGACGTCAATTTGTTTTTTATATGGCAACATGTATGGTATGGTAACAGTATTTACTTTGAAATGGGTAATTTCACTATGCGCAAAGATGTAGAATAACACCGAAAGTTTTTTTAACTGTCCAGTGGAAATATAAACGCACCAGAGCGTGCTTTAAAATATATCAATTAGTGGTAACTGTTAACCGCTTAGTGTTACATCATAAAATGTTCATCTACGCTTGGAGTGAATATAGAGACACCAACAAACAACGAAGCAGAAACCATTATTACAATATTTACCAGGTTTTCTACGTTAAATGCTTATAGAAGTATCATTAGCGAATCTTTACTATTTTATGTGCCTAGAAATAACAACACTAAGAAAACTGAAAGACATTAACTAGTAAAAACAGGTCGGGTTTACTCAAACTACTATTTTTTAACTTTGAATAGAAAGTTTTAGCGTTTTATTTGTCTAGAACCAGATTATCTGCGACTAACTCGATCTTCTCACAGAGATTTACATTAATTGCTTAGGTGCGAACACGTTTAATTGTGCTATAAGTAATAACTAGTAATTACTGGTTGCGTAATAGCTATCTCATTGTATTAAACTTCTAAAGCAAGAATTCTAAAAGGTGGCAAACCTAAAAAAGCTGCCATGTAACCGCCACGGTATCTTCCTCGCCTATATTGAAATATTGAAATTTTTCTATTATTTCGTAAATTATAGTTTATTGAAAATTTTTAAACACTGAAAACATTTGAAAGTTTTAGAAATTTGAAAACCTAAACCCAAATTTTTTTTTAAATTTTGGTTTTAAGTTTATAAAGTTTGAATTTTTTTGAAAATATTTGAAAATTGTTAACACTATCAAAAATTTAAAAAAATTTAATAAAATTTCGTAATTCAGAAAATTTTAAAAACTTTTTGGAAACTATCAAAATATTCAATTTTAACAATTTTTAAGAACTCTGTTAATTTACAAAAAAAAAATTCTTCAATTAAATTGTTCAGGTAAATGGCCAAAACACAATACGCTTTAGTTTTTTTTTCTGTATGGGAGGTTGTTTCTATGGTCAATTTACATGTCCATGCCAATTTTAAAGTAAAAGTTCGTCAATTCTGAAGAACAAGAAGTCGGGGGCGGGAGTTACGGGGGGGGGGGGAGCACCGCGCTTGCGCAGATCAGCTACTCGACATGCGTAGAATACAAATCTGAGTTCCTTTTCTGAGCGTGTCTAGATTGAAGTAGAACACGCCTCCCCACCCCCTTATTTTTGCTAAAGTTATCAGGTTTTGTGATGTCTGGTATTTTGTAATTGCAAACAATGTTCAACCGCTGAAAGCCAAAAATTGATTTTGCAAAATTGATAGTCATTTTTGTTAGCAATTATTAAATTAAACCGTTCAGGTAAACGACAAGTCTTTTCTCAATAGGAGGTGGTTCCTACGGTCATTTAACATGTCTATACCGATTTCGAAGTCACAATTCCTAAATTTTTGAAAAAACAAAAAGTCGATAGTGGGGAACTATTCAACATGCGTAGAATACAAATCTGAGCTTCCTTTCCAGCGCGTCTATATTCCCATTTATTTTTTGCTAGAATTATCTGGTTTTATGACTTCTGGTATTCTGTAATTGCAAACAATGTTTATCCGTTGAAAGCCGAAAATCGATTTACTTGAGAGACCCTGTAGTAGTCAATTCTTATCAACAAAATCGTACCTGCTCGTTTTCTATAGGTCGGCCAAATACAGCAACTTTAAAATTTTCAGAGTTGAGGTACATTTGAGGGTGGTTTGGATGTGTTTCCTTAAAAAAATACCTAATTTTCGTCAGCATTGTATATTATTAACTTTTAGTGGTTGGGGGTACACTTAAGGGGAATTGGACGTTTTGTTACAATAAAAGAGATGACTCTCGTCGTTTTTACAAAATGTTCACTTATTAAGGGTTGGGTAAACTTGAGGATGGTTTAGAGATGTTGCTTGAATAATCGGAATGAGTTGAGTCATTGTTAGAAATTTTTAATTGCTAGAAGTTGGGCTGCACTGAGAGTGTATTAGATGACTTGATTTGAATAAAGACGACGATTCTCCTCCTGTTTTTCATTGTTAGGGGTTGGGGTTTGCTTAAAAGCGATTTAGGAATGTTGCTTTAAAGACGACGCAATTCTCATCATTTTTATGCATTATCAATTTTTACGGGTTGATGGTGCACTTTCCGAGATGTTTAATAATGGGGAGGATTTTCATCATTTAACAAATTTTTAAATGTGTGCGTTTGGAGTTTCTTTCACAAAGGTGATGATCCTCGACATTGTTATAGATTAGAATTTTTTAGGGGTTGTGAGTGTACGAAAATGTGATTAATAGATGTGCCTTTAATAAATGCGACTTTTCTTGCCATTTCCATAAAGTTTCAATTTTCAAAGATTGGGGGTGCACTAAGTACTAAGGGTGCTTTGGAGATGCTTTCATAAAGAGTATGATTATGGCCGTTTATAAATACCTTTATTTTTTAGGGATTGGAGATCATTACACAACATATACAACAAATATTGTTAATAGCCAAATTTATCGTTGGGGAGTCACTTTTGATGGGCATGCATGCAAAGCTAATACTTTTTTACGTATCGAAGAATGGCAAATTTCTAGGAACATTCCGAAAGCTCAATATTGTTTGTGTCTGCAACTGAACTTTTTAAAGACAATGCAGTCATTCAGCTGGTTATGATCGATCAAAGATTCTGTTTATTCCAGGCATGATATTATCGATAAAAAATACTTATTTTCTTCTGTTTGACAACCATCAATAACTTTGGGATTAATTTACGAATCTTACCCAAGCGTCACAGCAGAACGCAACCATTTTTATTGCGATGATGGAGAACGTTTTCAGCGGATTGACTAACAGAGTTAGTACTTAAAATTATTTGTCCTAAGTTACAACTTTATTTCTGCGAACACCTGACGTTCAAAATGATTTCATCCCTTGAAGACGTTAAAAGCAGTTGACGAATAGTAGAAGAACTTCGTAATCGTGCTGGTTAATCAAGAATCCGGTACTGGTCACTGCCGATGTTTCAGAACCTGAACGAAGCCTGTGCACTTAGTAAATCCGTTAAATGTTGGAATAGCCCAGAAGAAAACCATATGTTCCAGTCTTGTGAGAACCCAAAAACTTACTTCAGCCACCGTTGTGGAAATAAAAGTCCGTCAGGAAGGACCTGTCCAAAGTGTGCGAAGTCAAACAACGAATATGCTATATGGTTGCCACATTCAAAAGCGCGAACCATTAAAGATCACAATCAGAATGTGCTGAATGGTTGAATTCTCTTCACGAATTTCATAACAAAAACTAATTGCACCTTTATTTGCAAAGCACTCTTATAGTAACCGACCTTTTGTTACTGTCAAGATTTATGATAAAGAAATTATAACTTTGCATTATTTAGGAGCTGATTCGACAATAATTGGTGAACAGGACTTTTCTCTTCTTATCTCACAACCTCTCAAAATTACAAAGCACTCTCTAGTTTCCGTAACAACCGCCGATGGGATCCTTTCAAGAAATTTTAGGTTAAGCGGACTTGTCAATTAATGTTTACAGTATATTATTATTATTATTAGTTTGTTCTAGGCTTTGGCCTTAACTTGCCTTTCGTCACTGCGACCCTTGATGGTTCTATTGTGACTTGTGAGCCCTTGTCTTGTTAGAGAAGTTGTAGGCTGTTGAAAAACCTAAGTATATCTCTGAAATTCGATTCCCTTATTTTGGTAGGTGTGATAGTCTCCTTTCCGAAAATATTGTGTCTACAACGACCGGCAGCGTTGCATCTGCATAGGATGTGTTCTGCCGTTTCTGCTGCCTCGTTACATAGTCGGCAGATTTGGTCCTCAGCCTTACCAATCTTGAAAAGATGGTATTTTAGTGGAGCATGGCCTGTTAGAAGGCCAGTGATTGTTTGTAGCTCGTTCTTGCTGAGAGACAAAGCATTCCTTGCTTTCTTTTGCGAAATAGTTATAAACTGTTTTGCTTGACGTTGTCCCGGTATGTTTTCCCAGTACGAGGACTTCATTAGTTCCTCCCATAGACTGTGTTTTAAGTGGCTTTTCTGTACACCACAGCAAGGTTCAGGTCCAATGTAAGGCGTCATTGCTCCTCTTTTTGCGAGTTCATCGGCCTTTTCGTTGCCTGGTACACCCTCGTGCCCTGGAACCCACCATAATGTTACGTGGTTTTTGTTAGCCAGTTGCTTGAGGTTACCCAGGTATTCCCAGACAAGCTTAGATTCGCAAGTGTAGGCTTTTAAAGCCTTTATTGCTGCTTGGCTGTCTGTGCGTATATCAATTGTTGCACCTCTACAGCCCTTCTTGAGGTTTATTCTTGTGCAGAGGTTTATGGCATATACCTCAGCTTGGAAGATAGTAGTTTTAGATCCAAGGGGTTCATAAATACGGCACCCAGGATGGTAGACACCCGCTCCAGTTCCCCCTCCTTCCATCTTTGACCCATCCGTGTACCATTGGAGCGATCCTCTTTTAAAGGGAGGCACTCCTGTGAACCATATAGCCCGGTCTGGGATGTTCACTTTGAAGGGTTGATCAAAGTTGTATTTTATTTGCATAAAATCCGATACGGTGTAGGCCGTTCGCTCTAGATGGGCGCGGCTTAAGATTTCTAGGTGGCCAGTGAGGTCCCCTGATTTGAATTTGTTTATCCTACCGAGTGTCAGCGCATGTGACATCGCCTCCTTTTGCACTTGTAGGTGTAGGGGCGTTAGTCCTAACATGGCTTCCATTGCTGCGGTTGGACAGGTACTCATTGCACCTGTAATACTCAGGCAGGCGAGACGTTGTATCTTCTCTAGCTGTGACTGAGTAGTGACTTGTTTAGTTTTTGGCCACCATACAAGTGATGCGTAGGTGACCATGGGTCTTATAATAGTCACGTATGACCAATTGATCAGTTGTGGCTTTAGACCCCAGTTTCTTCCAAGAAGCCTGCGGCATGTTAGAGTTGCTACCACTGCCTTCTTCTGAAGTTTTTTTGATATGTGAGTTCCACGTTAACCTTTGGTCTAGTGTAACTCCAAGGTATTTGACTTCATTGCTGAAGTCGATGGTCGTTCCTTCTAGCGTGGGAGCTTTTAGGTTTAGCTTCCTTCGTCTAGTAAAGGGAACTATGACCGTTTTCTTCGGATTTATGCTTAGGCTTTGATCTCGACACCAGCCCTGGATGGTGTCGAGAGCCCTCTGCATGCGTTGTGACACATGTTTACAGTATAACAAAAACATATTTTTAATATTTCCGTCCATTAGACAAATATTAATACTCAGTGTTGACTTTTGTAATTGATTTAATAGTTCTATTGACTTTAATTCAAATTCGTGGAACATTAATAGTTCTGTGTTTAACAGCGGTTAATGTTATAAACGATGCTTTAATTTTAAACGGTTATCAACAACAACTTTTAGATTGGTTACCGACAAATTTAATAAACTTACTGGTTTAAGGAAAACACACTAGAAACCCACTATTTCCCTGTGGTCAAGTGTACAGTTTAGATTGTGCTTTGATGGACGCAAACTTAACGCCGTAGCCACAAGGGACGTTTATCCACTCCCGTATGTCTCCAACATCCTCAACAAGCTAAAAGATGCGCGTTGTTGATCATCAATCCACTTGAAAAACATATTCTGGCAAATACCTTTGGAACCTAAAACTACTGAAAAATGTGCTTTTACAGTGCCACACCGTCGATTATTTTTCACTTCATAGTTTTTATCTTTTCGAACATTTTTGTGCGCAGCAACATTGTGTCTCTATAGAGCTATTACTATAGAAAATTTAATTCTATCAATTCGTTTTTGAGTAATAATAACTTATTATTCAAACTAAAATTTTAAATGTACCATTGAACCAGCTTCATTCACTAGTTTTTAAGTAATTTAATATGTTTACGTATCTAAGTATTTTCAGGGTAGGCATACACTCTTATTTAAAGTATTCTATAAACAAGGCTTAAGTGGAAGAGCAGGATATAAGCATTGTTGCTAGATGTCTGCCCTCCGCTTTGAGATTTTTCACGCAATTTTTTTTGTCGTGCATAGTATGAATTGAAAACAAAAAGTGAAAAATAACGACATTTGTTATTAATAAAAATCCAGCCAATTTGAACAGAACTGCATATTTAGGTATTTGTTATTGTTATAATAAAATGTCAATAAGTGTTTATTTTTAAGGGGCAATCAAGAGGTCAATGTGCAGGCTCGGCCATGTACGCTAAGGCGACGTTGCTCGAGGGGGGGAAGTTAAAAATTCAAATTAAATTTTGAATGAATTCGTCGACGCGATGTAATTTAAAAAAATGCCAGACAGATGCCACGAACTTTCTTGACATTCGCTTCCTGCGTTTTCCCTTATAAACTGTTCACGTTCACACAACCGGCCAAAAAGAAAACTCCCACAGATTTCTTCTCAATGCGATGATGTTCCTATAGGCATTTAATACCTTCATACCGGGTCTAAACTACAAAATCAAATATTAAAAAATAGGCAATGGAGAGAGTAAAAAAATAGTGAAAAAAATTTTAAATAAAATCCGTAGAACACGAACTCGAGCTTTTAATTTGGCACGCTTATATTGAAGTAGCGCTCTTCACACTTCTGAAATTATTATGCATTTTCATAAGAGAGAAGGTTATTATTTTTAAATACGGTAATCGCTATAACGTGATAAGTATATCTTTTTTACTTTTCACTGAAGCTTGAGTTTACCAGCTCCTAGCTGCCACGTATTTTATCAATATTTTTTACTTCTCACGATCCTCAGTGTAGCTACAAAACGGTGACCATCATAATCTTCTGAAAATTTTGGCTCTAAATACTATTTATTCAAAAATAAGCTATCTGTTCGGCATAAACTTTCGTTTCCCTAATAGGACAGAAAACCACAATGTTAGTATGTCCAAGAATTTTTAAAGCAGAAAAGCTGAAAACAGTTTTGAAAATTTCGTATATCATAAAAAAAATAATTACGCTAACCTGGTCTCATAATTTTTATTTTCCCATACCTTCGGTATAGGGAAGTATTGATTTCATGAACATTTTCGAATTCTAGATTTTAACGGAAATACACGTTTTGGGGCTCAAGGAACCCAAAAAAGTGGTTTTTAAAATATGTCTGTCTGTGGGTGGGTGAGTGTGAGTCGGTGAAACCTCTACAGGCGAAAGTACTGGACCGATTTTGATGAAATTTTAAATCAAGAGGTATATCGCAAATTGTTGTTCTAGTTAAGCTTTTCAAAAAAATCCAAAACCGGAAACAGAAGTTAGACATGTTTCTTTGTAGCGTTTTTTGCCAAAACTACATTTTAAAAATTTGAGCACGGAATCTGAGAGAAGAACTTAGGGCAAATCGAAAACTTTGTAACGAAAAAAACATTTCTCAAAAACTGTCTGCACGATTTTTTTTAAACTTTCTAAGCCGATAAAGAACTACAAATTTGTTTTTTACTTATCTCCCAAATTTTACTCTGGCGCCTTCCAGGAGTTTTTGAAAAATTAGAAATTGATTAATTATATATTCAAAAACGCAAACGCTGATCGTTATAAACTTTTATTAGTTCGATTAGACTATTTAAAGTACTTTATTAGGATTTGGAAAATTATCAACTTTTTTAAAAATTAGGGAATCAAACAATAATTTTTAATATTAACAGCGGGTTTTCCGGAATTTACGTGTTTTTAACTACGCCTATCAATTAGCTCTAGTTAAAAAAATATTTTTCAATCTTTACATATTTTTGATAACTTCTAAAAAAAAGCTATTATAGCCATTTTTGTCCGACATCCGAAGCGAAATTTGTAATCCGCCGATGAGCGCGGCGGCGTGCGCTTACCTTGCTTTGGTGCAGGTAGTCGCTGCTTCTATGGGTAGAGTTACGGTACGGAAACCAATTGAACAGGCTATCGCAAATTCAAATTCCCGCTGCTTTTCCTAGAAATCTATCTATCTAGAAAACGTTATAATTATTAAATGTTACACTTTTGCAAATACGGCAACGCCAAGTATTAGTATCTAGTATTGGCTACAATTTGCTTTTTTTTAAGCTATACTTTCACTGTGGCGCTTTCTATGAATTTGGATAGATGAAATGGAAGGTTATAATTATAAAATTTACACTTTTGCAAATACGATAAGTTTTAGTATAGGAAAGTCCACTCGAAGTCCACACTTCAGCTTTTTTAATATTTCTGTACAGAATTAAAGATGGGGAAGCGCTACCATTGTCTTTTTCCGAACCCCTTATTTCTTTATGACACCCTCTATGCATTGACATTCAATAAACTGAGGATGAAATAAAAGTCGCGGGTAACAATTTCACTGCGGGTATTGAGCGTCCTACTATGTCCGCTATGTCAGTCAAATTTCTGTGAGAGTGATATTTTTAGTTCGGGCGTTGTCAGTCTTTTGTGACTGACATAATGCAGTTCGGTTCAAGCCGTATCAATCTTTTTTGGTACATGTATATTGTATATGAGAGTTTCTACGCTATTACTTACTGTGTGGCGTGTTAGTATTAGTAACCTGGCTCCCCAGAGTAGGTTACGGAAGTAATAGCATAACTTTTTCAACAAAATGCCATACGTTACTGGAGAGTCTGGCGTTGGAGAAAAATGCAGCCGTATAGCGCGGCGCTTTTGGAAATTCTCGCGTCAGTCATATATGACTGACATAGCGCGAAAGTGTTAAGCTATACCGCTCATCGGCGATAGTACTATAACTTTTAAGGGTAAGTTGACATTATCAGTTTTCTCATGTGTTCTGTCAAATATAATCTGTTTGCATGTTCACATTGTAATGTTCATCAAATGAGTACGACGCTTATCTGAAACATATTAATTTTGATAAAATAGAATCGCATCTATTTTGCTATAAGGTTTTTTTTTAACGAGACGTCTACCTAAATGGCAGTTTAAATGAGCAGAAGCTGCTTTGCCGAAAATGATTTAATTGTTATCAACTTATCAGCGTGGTTATTAGGTTATTTTCTTATTGTTGCTCCGCATGGCCATTTGATATTCTACTCTTTAAGCACAAAATTCAATATTCCTTGAACACAATCTCCTCGTCTTTGGAGGCATTTTCGTGGCCAAAATGTTTTAATAGGCAATGTACGGTCCGCTCATTTCTGGCATTCATACTGCCTACCTACGGCGCCTACTGTGGTATAAACTTGAAAACTCTTAGTTAGAATATAAGGCCTCAAGCGGTATATCTGCGCGTTTGCATCTATTTTATAAAAATTGTTTTATACTGTTGTGACCCGTTACGCAAAAATAGTACCAAAAACTATAAACTTTCTTTCCATGCCAGCAAATAAAATTCTAGCAATACAATAGTGTATTGCCATTAGGCGCGACCATAGAAAATTTATTAAAATATCACAAACAATGCGAGTTTGTTCGGCACATTTCTGTGAATATCATTATGTAAGTAAAAGAAACTGATAAAATATGTTTTGCCGAGTATTTTTAGTTTCAAGAAAACTTCTAAACCTCCAAGGAGGCATATAGAATATTTATTACAAGGATAAGAATGAAGCAAAGAAATATTACTTACTAAATTAATAAAAGTAGCTACCTACGGGTATTTCTATTCCTATGTGCTATCACATCATAATAATTATCTTATATTATACGTTGTATAATATACGTAGTACCTATTATAAAGCAATAATTAACATGTAGTACCTAATATTTTGCAATATAAATTATTTCTTTAAACTTTTAGCGGCTTAAAAGAGTAGAACAATTTTTATTATTTTATTTGCACTACTTTTAATAGTGAGTATTACAAAATTTACAAAATGAATATATATATTGTATTATAAAATCAATACAATAATTTTTATTTAATTGATTAAATTCTATACACAACTTAAACAAAAATTAATTTTTATAATTAAGCATACAGCGTGTAACAAACTATCCACGCACTATCTTTTACGGCTAAACTTTTGAACCTGCACGGATGGAATAAAAAATTTGTTGCATAAATCGTACCCGAGGTATTCAGTAAAAATATTTATACATTTTTTCGACTCTGGAAAGGGTAATTTGAGGGGTTTCTCGAGATTTTCAAATACGGTGGGTCAACTCGTACCCCATTTAAGTCTTTATAAACCTAACAACTTAAAAAAAATATATCGATAGCTCAAATCGTTTCAAAATGGTTCCCAATTATATCAAAAACACGGCCATTACATGAACCTTTTCTCAACCGCACATGAACTATTGTACTAAGAAAATTAGTACTGATCCTGGAAGTCCATTAAATTAGCTTTCCAACGATGTACCACATGAGGACAAAAAATAAATGTTAGAACCCCCCCCTCCTCCTCAAAAGAGCGGGAACATTCAAAAGACATTATCTCAAAAATCGTCAATAAGACAAGGGGTCAAGTGATACCTCATTTTAAAGGTCTCATTTAACTGAACAATTTTTATATTTAAAGTTTTTCGATATCTCTTAGCGTTACAAAACGGCGGCTCAATTTATAAAAATTTACTTCCTATTATCGGATGATTCGCTCCCTCTACCGCATCTAAGGCAATAAAACAGAATTGTTGTTGTTGATGTATAAAGTCTATTCATATAACATTTAAATTCACGTGAGAGTTAGAGTTGGACAACTCAACATCGCACTCACACTAAACCTTTATTATACCCTGTACTTAATTGTCTCGACCACGCACTCTTATTTTCTCCTTCCAACTAACAAGTTGTGACACCACCATCACCCGCCTCTTCATTTTACATTTAAAACAACCACGACACGGTGCACATTCTATTCAACAAAAACACCAACACACGCATTAATAGTTTCCCATCAGGTACAATAAAGGTTTAGCGAGAGTGCGATGTTGAGTAGTTCAACTCCAACTTGCACGTAAATTTAAATGTTATGTGAATAGACTCTATAAATCAGCAAAAACAATTCTGTTTTACTACACTACTACCTACTACCCTTTCCGGAGCCCCAAAAAAGTTAGAAATATTTTTACTGAATACTTCGGGTACAATTTATATGACAATTTCTTTATCCCATCTATGTAGGTTCACTAGTTTAGCCGTAATAAATAGTGCGTTGGTGGTCTGTTATACACTGTATAATACAGGACACTTCCACACTGCTGGGGCGCAAGTTAGAATACGCCGTAGCTAAGCACTCTCGTTTTCTGATTAAATAATTTTTTTTTGGAAAAACTTTTGCACAGTATAAAATATTATTTTGTCAACATTTCATCTCGGATAACTGCTGGTAAATATTCAATAATAAAAAAGTTTTACGAGTCTCGCAAATGCGCCTACAATAATTTAAACGTATATAAAATGTACTGTGTAATAAATGTTTTACTGACTGACTTAAGTTTAAAAACTAATTTGTTTAATTTGCTACCCAATCCCACAGTTATACGTTGACGCCTACTGTAACATTTGTCTATTGTATCTTTTTTTCGTCTTTCTTCTTCTTAATTTATACAGTCACAAATAACTGTCCTACAAAAGGTCCGACTTGACCTTTATTTTGCACGGCCAATCCTTACTAGTTTCATTTCTTGATAATACGCTACTAATGTATAGATACTATAATATTTTGGGAGGGGACGACCCCCCCCCCCCCCAACATTATTTTTCTGGCGTATTTTATTTTCTGGTCTCTAATGTTCTATAATAACAAGCAAACTTTTCCGCAAGAACCGAATACCTAATTTTTCAAGAAAATTTACGGCGTTAGTGCAATAAATTATAACAAGCGCTCGCTGCAAGTAGAATGCTCACCAATAAACGAAATAGCCTCAAGATACTTAGAACCCTGGAATTTATATGCAGGTAATTTATGGTTTGTTTTGCTGTCACGTACTTTTTGTCGCTGACAAGAAAATTTGTGAATACGCCACCGACTGCTAGCGGAAAAGGGGTGGGGTTCAAAATCAAATTTAGAGTTTGTTTTTTTATAAATATGTGGGCGCCAAGTAGTTTGCTCAACCCTCATACGCAGGCAGGAGTGTAAGAAATGTCTTATCTTTTTCCGTGCGCTTTTTAGAGGTTTGGGTCGTGCGATAGGCGAAATAAAGCATAGAATTTTTAGAAATTGTAAAAGGATTCATTCTTGGCCGTGAGGTGCAGCTGCTAACATTGAATTTTGCTGTGAAAAGTATAAAGTTATTTTTCGAATTACTGATCGTTTTAAACGGATCTTTCACGCAAGTTAAATTTAGTTGGGGCTTAGTAAATTAGTGATTAGTGTCCTAACTAGCCGTCTTCGAGTATTGGAAGGTTTTAAAGTTAGTAGCTGCTGAGATAATTCACGCGTTTGTCAAAACTTACGACGCCACCGTTTGTCACTAGCAGGAAAGGCCGTAGAAAGTGGAATGGAAATTTGGTTTATCCTTCACTGTTTATCAATCTACCGGGGCCCGCCAAAAGATTGCTCAACTGCACGTACTGTGAAGGCATGAGATGGGCGAATGGGATCCCCTGAAGGAAGCTACTCCTGCCCGTGGTTAAGTAACCCCTTCGTGGGAAATTTTTGTATTATTGTTTTTGTGATTGGTGTCACCACTCAGATATACTTATCTATTTGTGTGACGGCTATCTTTGGTGGTAGGATAAATTCCTACCTAGTTTTTCTAAATTATTACAAACTGGCCAAGTATTTACTTTATGTAAATGTACTCTATGTTATTTATAGCATTATTAATAACGGTGTTCAATATTCAACAAAGTTGCCTTGTTATTGGTTATTACTTATATGTATATAAATTTTACCAAAGAGGTGCACTATCGCCGTAAATGGTTAATTGCAGGTCTGGGTCCAAGTTTTGTTGGTTTTATGTCACATAAATACCCCAACCTGCATTTGCCATTTGTGCATAAGAGGGTGGCCACCATTCCTATATTTATATTTACATATGTACATGTTGTTTGTTTGTTATATATGTTATTTTTTTTGCATGTGTTATACCTAATTATCACTTATATATATTTATATCTACAAATTATATTTTGCTCTATACTAACATTGCCGCGTTTTATTCATAATACTGTCCAGTTTGTCAACCCAAAATTGTTACAGCAACGTACTTATTTTATTTTGAGGAGCCGGTTAGTAGTTTTCAGGCTTCGGAGATCCAGTGGTAGTGAATGCGTATGAGGGTTGAGCAAACTACTTGGCGCCCACATATTTATAAAAAAACAAACTCTAAATTTGATTTTGAACCCCACCCCTTTTCCGCTAGCAGTCGGTGGCGTATTCACAAATTTTCTTGTCAGCGACAAAAAGTACGTGACAAATTTTGGCAACATTTCCAACATTTCTTATTTAGACTGACTGCTAATACGTCCTGTTTACTAACACGGTTGCTATCGCTTAATCTATCCCTATACTCGTCACTATCTAAGGGGCAAGCTAAATCAGGCTCCAATAAATTGATTCTATTAATGGTGGGTAAACGAAATCCGGAAGCTAATTCTCTCGTGGTTTCCAGTTTTTTACATAGCAGTAGCAGTTCCTGCACCGTATTATAGTTTTGCAACCCAACACCACTAATATAGTAGGGTGCAATATTTCTCCGAAAAACGGATAACTTTTGCTGTTCAGTAGGAGGCTGAGGAAGTCTAGCAAAAAGGTTGACCATACACGCAAAGTAATTCCCTACCTTTTCCCTAGGTCCCTGTACACGGTTACGAATTTCGCTCCACAATTCTGTTTCATAATCCACGGGTAAGTACTCGTCTCTGAGACGTTTAACAAAATCCATCCATGAGGTTACTTCTGTTCGAATAGACCTATACCAAATTAACGCGCTACCTTGAAGTAAGTCTATAATTGAATTATGTAAGTCTACCTCCGAAACATTTCTAGCTACCCTATACTCTTCTACCCGTTCAATAAATGCAGTAACGCTCAGCCCTTTATTGTCTCCACTGAATACAATTCCCCATTTATGTACCGGTACAAACTTAGTACTAACCGCAACCGAATTCGACAACGCGGCGTTCAACGGACCAGGATTAGCTAACGTGGTCGGAGCTGTACGCGTACGGCTATCAAAATTGAAATTTTTCTTACCAAACAAAAATTGTCTTCAACGCAAACTACCATCCTCAGGCTAACCCCTGTGAGCGAATAAATAGAGTGATAAAAACCATGTTGCGTTCATACATTACGAAAAATCATCGGGCATGGGACAAAAAATTACCGGAGATAGGATTTGCTTTACGTACCGCTGTACATGAGGTGACAGGTTTCAGCCCTGTTTACTTAAATTTTGGTAGGCATATACACTTATCTGGGAGAGTAATTAGAGATGTTCCTGACCATGATAATCTTCCTCTTGATTTTTCATCTCGTGTCCCGCTCACGGACCATTTAAAATCTCTTCAAGACATATATCCTCAGGTTAAAAATAGATTAGAAAAGGCTTATGAAGTTAATGCTAAACGATATAATTTAAGGCGTCGTCCCATATTGTTAGATATTGGCCAGATAGTATGGAAACGAAATTTTACGTTATCTAAGGCAGTCGATTTTGTGGCATCTAAGTTAAATCCCAAATTCATTAAGTGTCGAGTTAAAAGGAAAATTTCACCAAATGTTTATGAACTTGTAGATTTGGATAGAAATCGTTCTCTTGGTTCTTGGCATGTTCAAGACATAAAACTTGATCCCGGAGAGTAAATTAAAAAAAAAAAAAGTTCCTTTTTTTTTCGTAGGAAGGGAGGAGTTGTGACAAATATTTGTTTCTATTTGTCACAAAAATATTGCATGTCTTATTTAAATTTTATTGTAGTGTAATTTATTTATTTGTCGATGGTATTTCAATTCAAGGCAGGAGTGTAAGAAATGTCTTATCTTTTTCCGTGCGCTTTTTAGAGGTTTGGGTCGTGCGATAGGCGAAATAAAGCATAGAATTTTTAGAAATTGTAAAAGGATTCATTCTTGGCCGTGAGGTGCAGCTGCTAACATTGAATTTTGCTGTGAAAAGTATAAAGTTATTTTTCACAGCAAAATTCAATGTTAGCAGCTGCACCTCACGGCCAAGAATGAATCCTTTTACAATTTCTAAAAATTCTATGCTTTATTTCGCCTATCGCACGACCCAAACCTCTAAAAAGCGCACGGAAAAAGATAAGACATTTCTTACACTCCTGCCTTGAATTGAAATACCATCGACAAATAAATAAATTACACTACAATAAAATTTAAATAAGACATGCAATATTTTTGTGACAAATAGAAACAAATATTTGTCACATTGCAAGGCAGATTAGCCAAGTCTAAGGAGTAAGGTCTTGGTTAGAGTTGCGGGTAGATTTATAAAATGTTATTATTTTTATTATTGTGGGGAAAGTCCAAGTATAGGAAAGCATCGATTTCATAAAAATTTTTGATTTCAGGTTGACATTTGATTATTAACTGAGACGTTAGTTGAGGTCAATATTCGTAAAATGTCAACATAACGACTCCAATTTTCTACAATATAGTGAGGGAAAATACTATATTATTTATTTTTTTAATAAGTTTGAAGTACATTTGTTAAGATTACTTCACGAATATATTCATAGAATAAGAAATAAATATTTTTTAATGAACTAGGTTAGTATTTGTAGTGCTACAACAAAATGTAAATTAATAACTTGTCTAGTTTGCACTAAAAATAAAGTAACGTGTCTGAGCTTGTTTCATACAAAATTTCTTTATTTATAAGGTCTAGCTTTAGTTCACTGACGTTCATTCACTATACATAAAATACCTTTATTACTTCAACAATATTTATTTTATTTTTACCTTATACGTATTTCGACATATTTACATGCCATTATCAAAAGTTATGTAAACATATCGAAATACGTGTAGGGTTAAAATAAATAAATAAATATTGTTGAACTAATAAAGCATTTTATTCATACTACATAATTTCTTACTTCTTAAAATATTGTGATTTATAATGGAAGCTGTGTATAATGTTAAAGTAGAAAATGCAAGATTTTAAATCATGTATTTGAATACGCAGTTAACAGAATACAGCATTGACTTTGATGTTACCAAAAAAAACCTATGAATAAAATGCCGCTTTAGAGACGATACAAAATGATAATTATTTGCTAATTAGAGTAATTATGAACCAGCTGGTTAACAATCTTCTTTATATGAATTTGTATAATTGCTACAGTTGTGAAGTATTAGTAGCTGCAGTCGTGTTTACGGACATCCATTTGTTGTCATTTTTAATTGTCGCTATTTTTGACACACCATCGATGTATTTTTTTCAATAATTTAACAATTTCGACTTCACAGCCGTTATCAACAAATTAAATGACAATAGGAACAACCTTCCATTGAGTAATGGAATCATATTGTAAACATCATACAGCATCGTTTAAGCCAAAAAAAAGTCGTACCGTTCCATTTAAAAATAAACAGTTGAAAATCGCTATTTCGACATTTGACGTCCAATCAAAAAACTGACTGCGCCAAGTTGTAGAGCAACATTCGAAACATATGCATACCAAAAATTTTTAATAAATTCCTAATAATAAACTCACCAAAAAAAAAGGCGTATAGCTTGACTCAGCCTGTATAGTTATTATTATAAAATAGATCAATTTAAATCTTATTTGCTAGGGCCTAAATTGCCTAAAATGGAATTTAACGAACTATTTTCCTTTTTAGCGCCTAAAATTGACTGTTGTAATTTTTGTAGGTAATTCTACAGGAAGATATATTTTTTACAATATGCCAATAAAGAGTATTTTCTAGAAAAGTTGATTTTTCTTATTGCTTATTAAATAATTCTCTTTAAAGCTGTATTGAAAAAAAATCCTATTTTGAATACTTTTAATGAAAAAATGGCAATTTGTTTTCAAAATTTAGTGCTTGCATTAAAACGTCAATAATTTTTGAGCATTTGTTTTACTTGAGCTCAAGAAAGACCCATTTTGCCTAAAGCCGGACTCTTCATATCTCAATATTGATTGACCAGCTAGCTCCGGCAAAAATTTGTTATGATATTTTCCATTAAAAGACGAATATTTACTGAAAATTCTGTAAACTACATTGGTTCTCAAAACACTGAATTTAATGGGCATCAAAAAGCCCTTTCTGATTTGTTCTTTGAAATAAAGGACGGTTGGAAACTCTAGATGTGGAAATTTGGGCGTTGTGTCCCTCTGATTTCTAAATAAGACCGATATTGCACGAGCTTAAGTGAGCATTATGGGCATCTTTTTGGGCGTTGTGGTCCTAAAAAATAATTGGGCGTTATGGGTACATTGGGCATTGTATCTCTAGCTATCTTTGGGCGTCGTTAACGATGTGTCTCTTTCCAGCCATTGGGCATTGTGGACATTTTTTAGGCGTTGTGGGCCTTGGGCGAATTGTCCAGGACCCATCCATACCAGCTCCCAATCACCGCCACCGTCCATTTTTGCTTTCTAAAAATTGTTACGACCTTACTAAATGGCATTAGGAATAACCTCCCATTGTGAAAAAACAGTAAGTGGTATCTTTTTGGTCGTTTACCTAAACAGTTTAACAGAGTAAAAATAGGCAGAACAACTACATCGGCCACTTCAAAAAACGATTTTAAAGTTTCCTGAATAATTTGATTGCGTAATAGCCAAAATAGATTTTGAGGTTTAAACGGGTAAACATTGTTGCAATTGCAAAATTCCCAAAATTGGTTTGAGATTTAAACGGGTAAATATTGTATGCAATTACAAAATTACTAAAATTTGTTATGTGGGCCTCCATGTACGACTATACCAAAACTAACTACGGGATTAAACACAAACGCGAGCGGGTCCGCTCACACACCCGCGTAGACTAGTTTAATTCTTCGGGCGCACTTTGCCACAGGTTGAACGGCAGTATTCTCCTGGGGCAATTATTTACCGTCTTAAAAAACAAGTAAGAATAAATATATACCGTCTATCTATAAAGTACCCCCGCCCCCTAACTTACTTTTGAACGACTTGATATTTTACTACAATATTTGGTGTGCTTTAATGGGAAATTAAATACTATTTTTTAGCCACAAATTAAATTTTGAAAGGTCTTTTAGTTCTGCGTCTGATCCTAGAATTTCAAAGAAAAATATTGAGCCATAACAAAATGGCGGATTGTAAACCAATGGACTCACTCAGTTCAAAATTGTTTTGATTTTCTTATCCAGTAGTCCACCTATTCATTTGCAGGACTAAATTTTCCCAGAAATATCTCAGGTGGCTTGTAATAATATTGAAAACGTTATGTTCTAACAAGACGGTGCGCCGCCTTATTATTATAGGCCTGTTTCTGACTTTCTCAACGGACATTTTCTTGGAAGATGGATTGGTAGGCGGAGATCTGAAGAATACCCGGCTCACTCCCCAGATTTAACTTCCTTAGATTTTTTGTATGGGAATATCTGAAATCGAAAGTGTACAGAACCCGTCCAGAAACAATTGAAGAACTGGAGCAACGCATTACAGAAGTTTGCAGAAATATCACTTCAGAAACTTATGAAAATGTAAGGGAGGAATTTCATAACCAACTTTTTATGCGCCAAAAAGTGAATGGTAAACATTTCGAACACTTAATTAATTTAAGCTTTAATTCTTAGTTTTTTTTAAAAGACTTCTTTATCTTCAAACATTGTCATTTTGTTATGGCTGCATGTTTTTCTTTGAAACTCTTGGATCAGACGTAGAACTAAAAGACCTTTCCAATGAGGTGTCACTCGACTCCCCTTTCCATTAAAAAAAATTCAAAATGGCGCCCAGTCGTCATAGTCTGAAAATAGTATTTAATTTCCCATTAAAGCACACCAAATTTTGTGGTAAAATATCAAGTCGTTCAAAAGTTAGTTGGGGGGAAGGTTACTTTATGGACACAATGTATAATAATAATGATAACGTATTCACAGTATAAATGAATTCGGCTTTAAAGTAAAAACAAAAGTGTATCCGGCTAAGAACTGATTGATCTCATTTAGCGAAGTGTCTTTCGTGACTGAGCCGCTCAAATTATTTGGCTCACGGAACTAAACGAAATGATTCGGTTCACGGATTACCATAGTTTCGGTTCGATGCTCAGTTCAACCCACCACTACTGAAATCCCTTATATTCTTAGAACAAATGCACTGAGCGGTTAAACAGGACAAAGATCATGCGGGTTCGGCTGCCGGTTCCTAGTATAATACACCAAGGGCACCAGATTTTATGATTGAATTTTGAATTTAAACAATTTATATAAATAAAAGATACCTAAACTCGTTTATCCTAAAGTTCATACGTTCATTAGTAAATTTGTATAAATACGTATTTCGATCTCAGAATTTATAGCAATCGTAAGCTCGGCTACCGTATATAATGATTAAGGTTGTTTTTTCCTATCAGCAAAGTTAATAACTTGATCGGGTTAACTTTTGCAAAATAATTATTGCTAACATATAAAACACAAATAACTCCAGCCATTTTCTTAAGTAGGTCAAGGTCATTGGGCAATACAATATTTTTGCTGCACGTAGGTAGTGTACAGTTGCAGATAGTGCAATCAACAGAAAAGGTCGAGTTTAACTCTTAGAATTGCCATCCCATCGAAACAACTGATGCAGTACTATAGTACATATATTCATAATTGGAAAGGACACATTTATTAGAAATGGTTCGTTTATTCCAGAATTTGTGTTCTGATTGGTTTTACAAAGGAATATTGTTAAATAAACAAACTTTTTAACTTTTGAAAACGAGGGCATTTGAAAGTATTTAGAACGTGAGTCACGCTAATAGCACATTTTTATATTGTTTAAAATTATTGAAATTTTTATGGAAAATAAATCAAAACAAAAAAAATAGTAAATTGTATAACGAAGGTTCTCATGAGTAAACGCCCTTCAAATTTTCATCGTCTGGTGATTGAATTCAATAGCATGAAAGCAGAAAAGTAATTTGTTCTATTGCTATCAACAGCCTTGAAAAATGAACAAATTAAAATTATTTTATTACAAATTTCCCCGTTACGCTGGGGTTCTTCTGTAAAGTGCTTTGGAATTACATCAGTACAATATCGCCAGTAATTTTTTTTTTACAAAAAAAAACACCATTAATGGGAAAACCTCGTTCCATCTACCATTACATGGCAGGATTTATAAACTGCCCGTGTTGTGATAAGATTTATCAGTTAAGCGTTAGCATTTGAAGAGTAAAAATGTTTGTTCGACTAACACTGTGCGTTATATTTTTGTGTGCAACTGTCCGTAGTCAGTTGCCTCCAGGATATACTTGCGTACCTACAGGAACTTGTACTACAGCTCCCAATAATGGCATCGACATTCGAATTGTTACACCAGTAAGTACAAAATGCTTAGAATGCATTTATTGAAAAATGTTTAACAACCGTTGACTACAGAATCTATTTTAACACCGTTATTGAAAACTACTGTGTGATATATTTTTGAAGTTATGCTATTGGCTTTTTTAATATTTCCGTGAACGACCAGAAAGAAAACAGATAGATTACTTAGAATCGCCTATGCACAAAAATTCGAACGTCGTTCATTTATTTGTTAAACTACATTTAAAAATTATATGGCGTACACGTTTAAATTAGCATTACTATACTTCCGTATTCAGGCGGCTGAGCAGTGAGCACCATCGATTGAGGGTCGAATTTGGGTGATTGTCCAAATTTGATTGTAATTCGTCATATTTTTTCATGTTATTTTAACAAGAATTTAGATTACTTTGCATTGGCTATATCTAGTGGGAAAATGAAAATTTGCACATGTTAAATATTATGGAAACAACATGCAGAAACAATACAATAAAATCCTAATTTCACACTTGTAGACTGTTTTCTAACCGTAACTTTATGTTAAATAACATGAAAAAAAAAACTGTTATTATAAATACAATAATCGAATTTCTGAATAAGGTTATGACATAAAATAATAATCAGAATCTTTTATGTTTTTCTTCGTATTTCAAGCAATAGGTGATATTTGATATACTTGTTCAAATTATGTTTTCACAAAGATAAAGCTTTTGTAATAGCTACAATTTTAGACCGATCTTAATTGTTTCATAATGGTGTTTACGTGTATTTCCCATGTGAGATGTTCATCAATTTGTGTCCCTAACCCTAAGTTTTTTATGCTTTTAGTTGCTCCTATAATATACTCTTAGTTTTCCCCAGTAAGTACTAATTTTCCAAACTGTCTTGATTTATTTGCGTAACAACGGCATGCATTTAGTTTTTTTCAAATTGATTGATAAAAATTTTTGAGCAAAGCAAGTTTTCATTTTATTTAAATCGTGCTCGGGAATATTTTTCAATTCATTCAAGTTGTTAACAGTGTCATCAGCAAAAGAAGATATATTACCTACTGTGTAAAGCTTCAGCAAACAATCAGTATATAATGACAATATAATTGACCCAAGCACGGTGCCCTGTGGAACACCACTTTCGTCTCTAGAATCAAGCAATACATCTGTAATTTTTACATACTGAATTCTATTATATAAATAATTTTTTATTAAGTCCAATGCTATCCCACGACACCCAAACTCTTTCATTGTTTGAATTAATTCAGCATGATTAACATTGTCAAAAGCCTTAGCTAAATGCATAAAGACGCACAGGACTTACTTACTTTGATCAGGGGCTCCATAAATCTTACTCGTTAAATAAACAATTGCATTCTCTGTCGATACCCCTTGTTTGAATACAAACTGCTTATCCGATAATAATTCATACTTATTAACACAAGATAATAGTCTGCGTGTTTAGCTACATTAGATCCGAGATATCGAACGATAATTACATATATCCGACTTGTCTTATTTTTTTTAAATAGACGAGTAATTACAGCTACTTTAAAGGCAGATGGATAAAGTCCCATTTCTCGACCTTTGTTACTTATAAATGTGAAAGGCGTTTTTATGTATTCTATCGTTCGTTCTATAAAAAACCGCCCCGCGCTATAGCGCTGTTATTATAAATTTTAAGTCAAATAAACCATATATCAGATTAACTATCACCAAAAACTCTATTTTTCGGCGATGTTCACTTTTTTCTATCTTAAACTGCTTCAACGTTATGGAGCAGTCAATAATATTTTTAGAATTCCGTGGTATATATTGTTTCCGTTTTGTAGTAGAGCGCTTTCTTTTCTTTACAACCATATAAATTTTTTTAGTGGTTATACAAACAAAATTTCGGAAACAATGCGAAAAACTTTAGCCATACATCCATACATATATAAAAGCTCAAAGGGTTTTTTTCTTCGGTTCCTCCAGCGGCTACCGCTTCACCAATTTGGACCATTTTTTTTTAAATGAAAGGTCTCTATCCACAGATGGAACATGAAACATTTTTATTCTAGGTCGATTTTTCAATAACAATTATTTTAATTTATAATATATATGAAGGTCGGCTAGACACGCGTCACTTGGGGCGCCATCTATAAAACCGCCGCGTCATTAATGGAACTAATGCATCACGTGACTTGGCATTTCGGGGGTTCTGTCAACGCTGTCTGTCAGTGCATTGTGCGCTGGGGTAACACTAGTGTTAATAAAACGAAAACGGGGGTGGAAGAAACTATTGAAACATGGAAACAGACAAGCGCCATAACCCGAAGGGAAAGTTTTTCGCATGTTTTGCAAAAAATTTTTAATGTAACGATATAAAAAGTTTTATGTGGTTAAAAAAAAAGAAAGCGCTCTACCACAAAATAACATATACCGTCCGCTTTAAAAATATTGACGACTGCGGCATAACTCGAAACAGTTGAGGATATAAAAAAGTGAACATGCCTAAAAATAGAGTTTTTGGTGATAATTAATCTGCTATATGGTTTATTAGACTTAAAATCAAAAGGGTAAAGCTATATTGAGTGATCACTGATCAACTATATTTCTTTTGCCGATTCTATTATTTGACAAAGTTATATTGTTACATTCCCATTCTTCTACTGAAGTACAGACGTTTCAGATTGTAACGGAAATACGCGTTTTGAGGTGCAAGCAACCCAAAAATTGGTTTTTACTAAATCCGTCGGTGGGTGGGTGCGTGCGTTCGTTTCCCTATAGCTCCGGAATCCCCTGACCGATCTTTATAGAATGTGGTATGGAAGTCTTTTAGTTACAGGTAGTTCTTTGTACGGTCTTTTACCAGAACCAAAACCGGAAAGAGAAATTATACCCGTTTTTTAGTGTAGATTTTATTGTAGACAGGTTTCTAAATTTTAAATATAAATAATAATAAAATTGTTTTTCCTAAATGCTGTATCTTCAAAACTAACCCCCTACGAATTTTTGAAAATTTCGACTTTTTTCCCCGATTACTCGGAAACAAAATATACAATCAATACAAATTTTTATATTATTTATTAGCTCTTAATAAGTATAATCAAGTGAGGTAGAATCATTTTTGGAAATATAGAAATTGCAAAAATGCTAGCTTCTCAAAATGTTGGCAATTTTCATCAAAAACTCCTCCGCCATTTTTTAACATTTTCTAAGCCGATAGAGCTTGCAATGAAATACAAATTTGTTTTTAAATAATCCCCCAAATTTTACTCTGGCGCCCTCCAGGAATTTTTGATAAATTTGAAATTGATATGTTTTTTATTCAAAGACGCATACCAATTTATTGCTACAAATTTTAAACAGTTCAATAGACCATTTGAAGTAGTTTTTTTTTAGAAAAAACAATTTAAACCATTAAAAAAACTACAATTTTTAATATCAACAAAGCGTAAGGTTATCGTATTCTTATATGGAATGAGACCGTATTGCACCGGCGCGGCTGTCGCAAGCTCAAATCACCACTGGGGCGTTACCTTTTTTAATTCTTTTTTTGCTTTAATTTTTGTTAAAACAATGTTATTTAGTCATTCATTGACGCGCAATACGTAAAATATAAAAATATGGGAAACTACCAATTTCTGCAAAATATTTATTGAACTGGTTTGCTGTTTGGTTTTTATTTGTAGTTACTCTATTGTCTACTTTTACTTCATTGTTGGGGCAAGTGTTTTTTTTGCATTCCATAATGCTTTACTACAGTATTTGTTCTCTACAATTTTATTCTTATAATAATTATTTTTTATATGTTTTATGAGTAGAGCCAGTTTTATTTCTATTTCTTATATTCGCTAATAATTTCTAATTTATTATTATTAGAATGTGCTAGATTTTGTTATAACGCTTGCTTTTGGTATCTATACCGACTTTAGAACCCAATTAGGCCATTAGATATTCAAGGATTACGTTTAAGTTTTCTTTTTTGTATCGGTAATAAGCTACAATTAGTTGTTTTTTTTTGTAAAAAAATAGTTACATTACTATCAAGGTCATTCATTTTGTATACTGCTGTCCAAGTTTACGTTTATCTAACGGAGAAAAGTTACTTTTACATGTAGTTTTAGCTGTGGTAGCTTAATCTTGATTTGCGCAACAATAGCAAAGCGATCTGTGATGTTGGCTTTGATAATATACAAGCAAGTCACAGACGTTTTGTACCGTCCTCTTGAAAAATGCGTGCTCTATACATATTTTGGAATCTTTATGTATTTTTGTAAAACAGTTAATCAAAGAACTAAACCTTGCCTTATACAATACTCAGACCTCCATGGCAACTCAATTTTTCACAAAAATTAAATTGTCTTAAAAACCATTAGAGTCTAGAAATTGCCAAACAGAGCACTTTTTATATATTTTTGTATCAAGAATAATACTTTCAAGAACTATATTGGAAAACCTAAAAAATATTTAAAAAAAAATTGCATGACATAGCACTGGATATATTAATGTTTACACAATCATATATTTTAGGGTAATGTCAATCCATGTCCAGCGGGCCAAGTTCCCTGTCCTATTGCTCCAACTACAGTACCACCTCCTAGAACTTGTGGAACAGTGGGCGTAACTAACGTAAACCCCGCAGATGGATTTGCTACTCCTGGTGCATACCCGTGGCAAGCATACCTTGTTAACCAAACGGGATATGCTGGAAGTGGTGTTCTTATTGATGCCTCTACTATTTTGACAGTAGCGCATAAAGTTTACCTAAACACGTAAGGAGTTCTTTGAAATATTAAAACGAATAATAAGTAATAATTGATGTTTTAGTAATACTCCAGGTATGATAGGTGTGTATATGGGAGTGTATAGTTCGGCCCAGTTAGGAACACGTTACACTGTTGCAAGAGTATTCGTTCACCCCAATTTCAATCCAGCGACTTTGTTTAACGATATCGCTTTACTTCGTCTAACTGCACCGATTACGCCTCTTCCTCAACAATTCATAAACACAGCGTGTCTTTCAACCCAAGGACAATCTTTCGTGGGACTAACGTAAGTATATATAATACGTATTACAACAGCCAGCAACCGGTTACTGACCATAACACCATTTCTCAAAAGCAGCACATTTTCCTGAACCGCACGACGCACGTTCCTAAGGAAGCTAATCAGTTGAGTAATTAAACATAGGTTTAGATTTCACAAAATAACAGTAAATTAACGTTAAGCGACAAGGACCTTAACAGACAACCTCTGTATACCGGAGGATATGACAGCCGAATATACCCACCCCTGTGAACACATTACTGGAAAGATTACAATAGAGAGTTCAAAAAAAAATTGGATTTCCCCAAGATCTTCTATCAAGTCTTGTTTTGAAATTTATTGATGGAAAATGATACCCACAAACCATGTCTTACTACCGCTTACGGTTTTGATGTTTTTTCTTCTTCCTCTTATTATAAGACAAATGGTCTATTTGAAAATACTTATTTTTTTCGATGATGGTTTAAATATACCTCAACTATCCCAAACTGATCAAATTAGGACCATCATTTCTGGAGGTGTAAGGGAACGAAAGAACCTTCAGACCGTTTGAAATTGCTTTTTTGGGTTTCTTCAGCTCCAAAACGTGGTTTTATTTTCGCTAAAATCTCCAAATTAAAATTTTTATAAATGTTCTATACTGAAGGTATGAGCAACGAAAAGAAAAACACCCTCATCACTTACAGTTAGTTTCGTTTCATTTGTATTCAATATTCTTTTATTTCTAATTGATAACGATAGTATTTAGTATTATATTCCTTTAAGCATTTCTTGGTCAAGTTTCAAGCTTTAATAAAAAATATCGTGATAATAAAAACATACAGAAGATAGCCCTCTTGAGCCGATTTCGAGTTCTCTAACCTGGCGTTATATTTAGTTTGTTATACTGAATTATTTTTGTTTCGTTTTCCCTGAAACTTTATAGTTTTAAGCTTGATAAAGTAACTAACATACGATAATGCCTTTCGAGTTGCTCTGGGTAAAATCTTTCTCACCCCTCTAAACTATCTTTTTAATTACTTTGTAATCCAATGTACAATCTCAATCAGCCAGTGAATCTGGAAGAATTGGCGAAATTACATAACTCACGTAATTTAATTTCAAGAAACATATTAAAGGAAATTCAACAAAACAATATTTGGCGATTTTAACTAATATTTTCTGTAAATCGTAGCACGGTTACCATTAAAAGATTACTAAGCCTGCGTTGTCTCATGGTAAACGTAAAAGGTAAAAATTAGGTTAGTGTTGTCCATCTACAATATCCCACTGCAGGAATGTGGCCTTTCCTGTACCACTACTCATTCCTGATTCTGCATTGAACGTGGGATTCTACACGTAAATTCGGGACCATCCATTTTAATCGTGTTCCTGATGATTCTGGTCAAAACATGCCACCATAACTATGTTATATAACTAGCCTTTTTTCATCAATACCACAAAAAAAACTCTTATATGCTTCATTTAGTTTTCCCTGTTGCTATAAGTAACAACTTCAACTTCTCCTTGTTTAACACATAAATCGGGGCCAGCGGGTGGTCTAGTGGTTAAAGTCCCAGGCTTTGAAACTAGACTCTCAACTGCAATAGGTTCGAGTTTCTGAATAAGTTAAATCCGGCGGGTTCATGGATGGTGTGTGTGGTGTGTATGTTGGGTTGCATGTCTTTCAGGGGTGGGGCATGTTAGACCGGTGAATAGCGCCGAAGTGCGCTAAGCCCGGGTAAGGGGGTGGGATGGGAATCATGGAGTCGTGCTCACGCACGGCCTCATGATTCTTTGAAAAAAATTAAAAAAACACATATATCATAAAACCAGTAAAAGATTATTAGAAAGCTATTAGAAACAACGCTAAAAATAAATTATTTTTTTTAGTTGTTCAGTATCTGGATGGGGTCAAACTGCTTTCAATGTTTTTGACTCTCCCACAACCCAAAAAAAACAAGTAGGAGTGACCATAGTCAACTACAACACGTGCTTCGCTTCCATGAGCAATGCCAGTCTACTAGGAACCAACGTCAATCTGTATTTAGATCCCGTTGGTGAAATCTGTGCAGGAGGACAACCACTAAGAGATGCTTGTACGGTAGGTACAAAATTAACAATCCTTATAACTAACAAACATGTATTCATAATATCATGTATCTACTGGTCAATTACCTCTAGCTACTTCAGTTAAGAAATGCCATAATTTCTTGTACTTATTACGGTATAAGCAATTGCAATAAAAATAGATGAAGCACTTTCGAATAGACGTTCGTTTCTACACATGAAATGATTTCGTTTTTCGTGTTTTAAAAATACTTTTTACAGCGGCTATCATCAATAGCTACTGTATGGTCAAAATACCTAACATTATTAACTGTGTCATTAGGAGGGTCGTGACTAATCGTACTCGCATACGCTTCAAACGCCTATAGGAATATTATAAAACGCTTTCGACCTAATATGCCACGCAACTGTTGTAACTTTAACCACAGATAAGGTTAACACTACAGATATACGACCCTTTATACAAAATGTCCGCTCATATTTGGAGACGAAATTAGCGTTAGTTTGGCTACAACGCACCAGACCAATTTTAGGGCGCTGCTATCGCTATTTGTTTATTACTGTTGAAATGTGTTGGAAACTGTTTTATCGGGGATTTGAGTGCATCTGTCACATCATGAATATAATTTAAGTAGAATTGGCTTCAATATTAATTATTTACGAAAAATTGCGATTTGACAATTAAGCATGGCAGATGGCTGTCTAACTTTTGGTTTGAATATGTGCTAAGTAATCTGCTCAATTACAGTCATCTGTGACTTAATTATAAATTGTCATTGTAGCGCCATCTTTTTGCAGATTATTAATCATATAAAACAAGCTGTCGATAGCTCACATATTTACCGTATATCTGTAGTGTTAACCTTATCTGTGCTTTAACTAACCGACATATCCGCATTATTAATTAAGTGCTACAGAATATGTCACGTAAAAATTTTGCAATTTTAGCCTACAACCGAAGCTGTAAACTCAATAATACTTTACCAGGTGATCAAAGCAGACGGATTGTCCGCGTCGATCGCGAAATCGTCAAATTTACACGCGAAATAAATAGATTCTTCGCATCGACCTAATATGCAAAAAGTAAATTATTATTATTAAATTATTTATTCAAGTACCTAAGTAAAAACTGCAGAATAGATTTTTAATAAAATAAATAAATAAAACTATTTATTGAATGTATTATTTATTTTAAGTATTAACTTGTTAATATCTGGTATTCCCATTTTTTTACAAAATGCTCCATACAAAAAAATAATGATTTTGCACTCAATATATTTTTTCTTGCAAATTGCGTTGTAGGATTTAAAGAAAATCACGCTTCCTTTTCCAAACAATTTTTGTCTGCGGCGCATCTGAATTTTGGATGCTTCTCTTTGCAGAACTCGTTCCTTTGGTACCCACGAACCGCAAAGGTATTAAAGAATATAAAATCCAGCAGCCAAAAAATGGAAGAACAAAATTTGGACTTACTAGAAAAATTTGTTATGCAAGCTTATGAAAATGATAAATCATTGGAACGAGAAAAAAATTCTCTTTTCAATGGCATATTTAAAAATATACGGCCTCATTAAAAAAAAACAAATTTAAATATGGCGTAAATTAAAAGCGGAAATGCATTTTAAAAATTTTATTGTTGATTTAGATTAAAGCGTTAAATGTTTAAAATATTTAGTAATATCTTTTAAAATCATATCTTTTCAAATAAAGAAGTTATAACGCGGGGGAGTTTTGGCTGGGACACCCTGTATATTCAATAACTAACTTTACATACATAGTGTATTGTATATTGCATATGATGTATTTAAGCAACTATATGTAACTTCATTTATAAAGTATTTTATTCATACTAATTATATGTAATTCTAATTTTAGCAAGACGGTGGTTCACCTTTAGTTTGCCTGGTTAATGGAGTTTACACGATAGCAGGATTGGTAGCTTGGGGTAAAGGATGCGGGCAAGCTGGAGTATACGGAGTGTACGTCAACGTTCCAAATTACATTACCTGGATACAAACTTCTATTGCTACATTGAATGGATAAAACGAAATTCCGCTTAAATGACTGTTATTAGTGAGAATTTAAAATAAAACAACTATACCTGTATAACCTCTTTCCTCAATACCAATATTTATTTCATTACCTGCAACTACCCACATTTGGTTATATCTATGTGATGTACTTATTGCTAATAAAATGCGATACTATAACAAACTAAAATATCTTTAAAAAAACTGTTAATTGTAAGAGCAATATAAGCGGAAACTAGAATTTAAACAAAATTAATTCATTATTTCGTGGTTCTGCGTCATAACCAACCTTTCTTATAATTTTCTGTTAATGCAATCGAATTGTGTATATTAACGCCACATAAAAATAATAATCAGCAATATAATTATCTCAATTAACTTCAAGCCACGTGTGGAAATCGATCATGGCACTTCATTCCATACTGATCAATAACGACATTCAAGCAGACCCTGTGTAGCTTTCAAACAAGTTGCATTTCACTGACATAAACGATTTCAAGAATATGTAAATGTAGAAGAAGCAATGAGAGTACGTGAGAATCCAACACCGGCCACAGCAAGTGCATAAATCATAGTGAGACAATTGCACAGTTGTAATTACGTTAAAATGGCAGAAAATTATAACGCTGTCGTTGGTCAACAATGCTTTTCTTGTCGTTTAAAAGGTCAATGGATGTCACACAACTTCAATTTTACCGCACTGTTGTTATAATTTATGCCGACAAATTTATTGCTGAAGGAAAAAGAAGATATACGAAGGTTATTATTATTCGAGCAAGGATTTGTGTATACTAAAAATTTCCAAAATATTCATGCATTTACACTTTAAACGTAAAAAATATGCGCTTATACGGGGTGTTTCAAACATGACGTGTCTGACTTTAGGAGTGAATTGTACCCCAAAAAACAATAAAAAAATAATTGAACGCGAACAACACTATACTGCACTTACTTTAGGACACGATACAGATTTGAAACTGACAGTTAATATAACATTACAATTTATAGTTAACCATATAGGTGTGCTCCTCATTACGTTGTATATTCCATTCTTCCGTGCCTTATTAACATTAATAAATTTCCAATAGAAGCCTATTTTCGTAGTGACGCACATGATGAAAAATGCGTTTGGCAATATTTCATACCTTCTTGCTTCAATCAGCCTCTAGAAGCATTTTCAAACGAAGAAATTGAGTTTTTGCGCAACACATTCGTTAAATTATAGCACGTTACGGCCGACACAGGTCATATAATTCACTAAGTAGTGGAATAGGACTCCGGCGCTAGATCGGTTTTATCAATGAGTTTTTACTTTCCCATACTTCTACTGAAGTAAGGACAGTTATGATTTCACGCAAATTTTCAAATTTCAGATTTTAACAAAAATACGCGTTTTGGGGTCCAAGGAACCCAAAAAAGTAATTTTATAAAATGTCTGTCTGTGGGTGGGTGGGTGCGTGGGTGAGTAGGTGCATTCGTTTCCCTATATCTCCGAAACCCCTTTACCGATTACCTATTTAAGATTTGAAGTGTGAAAGTTTTTTAGTTGCAGGTAATTCTTTGTAAACTCGGTAATCGGAACCAGAACCGGAACCGGAAATTACACGTTTTTTTGGTATAGATTTTTTTCTAATCACTTTTTTGTAATTTTGAATACATAGCGTTGTAGTGCATCTAAACACAAATCAAATTCTTTTTTCCAAATGCTGTATCTTCAAAATGAAGGCCGCAACGAATTTTTGAACATTTTAACTTTACATTATTCGATAGCCCTTAATAAGTATAATCAAGCGATGTGAAAATATTTTTGGAAATATTAAAACTGTAAATATACTAGCGGCTCAAAATTTTGGACATTTTCAAAAAAATAATTACCTAAAACTGCTCACCATTTTTTTTAAACTTTCTGAGCCGATAGAGCTTGCGATGAACAACAAACTTGTTTTCTATAAATTTCCCAAATTTTACTCTAGCGCTCTCCAGGAATTAATACAAAATATTAAATTGTTTATTTATTTATTAAAAAACGCAAATGCCTATCGTTAGAAACTTTTTAAACAGTTTGACAGCCTATTTAAAGTAGTTTATTTGGATTAGCAAGAATTTTCAACAACAGTAAAAATTAGGGGAAAAAACGATACTTTTTAATTTCAACGCATCTTAGGGAAGTTACGTGATTTTAACTACCGCTATCAATTACCTCTAATAAAAAACATATGATTCTTTCTTTTTATATGTTTGATAACTCTGTAAATAAAGTTGTTATAACCATTTTTATCTGAGCTCGTGGTGCATTACCCATCGCCTTGACGTAGTCGGTAAGCGTACGTAACCAACGCTCTGGGTCTGGAGCAGGCGGCGTGTACCAGCTGGAGATGACTAGATGTAAATTTCAATCAATCCTTAATGCGAGGTGTACTATTTTCAAAAGCAGAATATCTAAATTTTTAAAATTTTTGAAGTTGGGGTGTACTCGAATAAGGTGGTGTTTAAAAAAAAGATGATTGATGATACTCATGATTTCTTTAAATTGTTCTTTATTACAGTTTCGAAATGCACGTAAGAGTTGTTTAAAAGTGTTAACGGGGAAGGGGGTGTATCCAACATTTAAACTAGAGATCGCCAGATGTGGAGATTCCGGCCCTTCACCTAAATTCAAAAAAATGATATATAGATTTTCAAGAGAAATATTAATATGCAGTGATATTTTAATACAATAAGGAAAAAGTTCAATTTTTCTAGACTATTTCACTCATAACATATCGACCGATCACTATGTTGCATTTGCCGTTTCGGAAGCTAGTAGAAAAAGTTAACCCGGATATTTTTAACGTACAAAATTTTATGGCAAATAAATTTAAAAAGCTACTCATTTGTTTTATTTGCTAATTTTTAAAATACTAATTATTTGAGAATTCGACATATTCTGCGGGAAATAATCTACCAGTATACAATTAGTAAACCTGAAAAAGTAATGGGAGTACTCAAACTTCCTGCGTAGCGTGCTTACTTTGCATTTAAAAAAATTTAACATACAAAATTTTATCAGGATGCATTAGAGCAAACTACTCATTTGATTAATTTTTAACTAAAAATAAAATTAATTTGACAGTTCAATATATTATTTTATTGTAAATAAAGCAATTCTTAACTTCAACGGGTATTTTATTTTAGCCGTATACGTATTTCAACGTATTTACATGTCATTATCAAAGGCAAGATTAAAAGTAAAAAGTTGGTGTTGCTATAGGAACAATAAATCTTCATAACTTGATCTTGGCTTTCTATATCTGCATCCAGATGACTTGATTTCTTATTCCAAAACGTCCAATAACGGTGAATTCAAGAGATCAATTTCTTTATTCATTAAAGGTGCGGTTTTCAAATGTTTGTGAATTTCAAATGCTTCTAGTATCTTCAACTTACGTTTATCATCACAAAAGTGTAAACACCCCCATAAATGCAATTACGCTAAACGCATATTAAAACACAATCATTAAATGACATCTAATAACATTATAAAATGTTTACACTTTTGTGATGACAAACGTAAGTTGAGTCGAGTTCGAGCAGTGGTCGAGTCCACACGCTTAACGACGCCACTCCAGCTTTTAAATGTAAAACGGCGTTTTGACCGTTTGAAAAGACAATTTTAGTGTAGAGTGATCATTAAAGTTAGTAAATTAGTACCTTTGGGTTAGCATATTAGGTAAAACAGGTAACAACGTAGCGCGCGCGCCCGGAGAATGTTTGTTTTGTCAGCGCAAAGCAGGTGCATCAGTGACATGCGCCAGCTTTCAACAACAAAGAAGCGAGAATTACCTGCGGGATTAATTGTACCACCTGGATTACCTGCCGAGGTCACAACAGATGAAAGGAAACCGGAAAATCGATAATCAGCAAACAGTTAAAGCTAAGTTATAAATATAAGTAGTAATTTCTAATAGAGAATAAATAGATAAAATCCCCAAGATAAATTAAGAACAGGCGGCTGTAAGTAGATATTAAACAATACAAATAATTTAAAAAAATAGATATTGTTATTCTGTTAGGGCGGTCTGTTAGGCAATAGAGTTTATTTTCGTCCAAACTCGACAATAGAGAACGCCAACAGACGAACTCCTTGAACTCGACGCTAAAGCTCTTGAAGCAGGTAGATTTCCAAGGGTCCCCTTGGCTGAAAACGACAAACGAGATAGGTTACAATGTAGGAAAGTTATAACCAAAATAAATTCACACTCAACAGGCGGGAAAATTCAAGCAAACGAATTCTTTTAGGTGCGTGCGCCGCGATACCTACAATAAAGTACAATAATTTTCCATTAGATTAATTGATTTAATTACCGATATTTGTATTGAAAATACACTGTTTTAGTATTATGTTTGTATAGATGGTTATTTATTATATACTCTAAGGTAGTGATATAACCTAACATTAAGAAACTTTATATATTAAGTTGTACAACAGATCATTAAGTAAGGTTTGGAGCGTAATGTTGAATTTAAGGCTCAGAACCGGGTATGTCAAATAAGACTGGTTCTAGTATCTAACATTAACGTCTGTTGTCAATCAGAACAACTAATAGAATTAACAGGTGCGTAAACATATGCACGGAAGTGTACACACCAGCAAACCAACGGAAATCATCAGAAGCAGGAAATACAATACCTACCATGGAACAGGAACAGTATATACGGACAGACACAAATTGATAGTGCGGAAAATCCCAGGAGATGGAAACTATTTATTCGTCTCAATAGCAGACCAAAACACAAATGTCACAGCAACGCGAGAACAGCTCAAAAAAGAAGCTTTTATCTTAAGCAAAAAATCGTGTCATACATCAGAGAAAACCCACAAAAATTCCAATTCCAACTGGAGGAAAATGTAAGAAACTTGGCTCCGCGCTACGACCATCTAGCACATACCTACGGCCCAGCACTACAAACAGAAGCCTACTTAGAAGACCTAGGAAAAGAAGAATTTTGGGGAGGAGCCGAATCAGTAGCAGCAGCAGCAGAAATACTAAAGGCGTCAATAGAAATACACTACAAAGCAGGTCTAACCTCCACACACACACACACACTCCGATAGACAACAATCAACCACCCAGGGCAATAAGAAGCCAAAGAAGAAAAGGAATCCATAGGAAGCAGCAATGGAACGCCAAATATGATCATGCTAGATCAAAGAATAGTATTAAGTAGTTTATTAGCTATTAGGAAATTAAGATATTTTCAATTTGTAATCTTAGAACAATAGATATGTGTGAAGTAAGAACAATGTGAAACTTTGATACCAAAGTTTATTAAGTTAAGATGCATAATCGCATAACATTCTTGGTTGCGTACTCAAAAACCCCATTGATGCGTAGCTTACTAACTACCCGGTGTTGCAGCAGCGGTGTCTTGCGGTATGCATTGCAGACATGCTAACGCGGTTCAACACCCCACCCGATCCCACCTATCACATAAATTCCTACCCACCTTACTGGCATGGGGTGGTCCTGGCGTAATCCAGGATCGACCCTCGAGTCAGCTCCATGTCAGATGATGATGATGATGATGATGACTTTTGTGATGACAAACGTAAGTTGGATACGCATTTTAAATTCACAAACACTTAAAATCTGTAGCTTTAATGAATGAACAAATTGATCTCTTAAATTCACCGTTATTGGACGTTTTAGAATGAGAAATGAAGTCATTTGGACGCAGATATAGAAAACCAAGATCAAGTTATGAAGACTTATTGTTCCTATAGCAACACCAACTGTTTACTTTTAATCTTGCCTTTGATAATGACGCATAAACACGTTGAAACACGTATACTGCTAAAATAAAAAACCCTGTTGAAGTTGAGAATTGTTTTATTTACAATAAATTAAAATAAACTTCAACGAAATAAAGCTGGAACTTATAAATAAAGCGTAATATTATTTTTATTGTAAACGAAACAATTTATTATTTTTTCTAAATAATCCAATCACATTCACTAGTAGTACAACTGTTGACAATACGATTTATATCATTTTGTGGTAACATTTTATTAACAACATTAGTAAATGTGCAAAAAATCAATTTAAATCCAGAAAAAAATAATCTTATTTATTTTTTTGATTAATTGCATTTACACAATAATGTTGAATAACATTATCTCCTAGTAATCGTCTCAATGTAGTAACCGCTGTAGGTAGATTAGGTTTAATTCTCTTTCTCACCAAGGTTTGGAGCGACAGCTAACTGTTTTCTTCATATAACTGCACTATTGTCTAACACTGCAGCAGCAATGATTTTGATGGATTTTGGAGAGATGGCAATCATTACGAACATTGGTTCTACCAGACTTTATGGCCTACTATGAGCACAAATATAATGCTGGTGTGTACTCAGCTTTTGTGGAGGGTACGCCGACACCTTAATGGCGAACTTTAACTGTTCCAATATTATCGATTCCATTATAAGGCAATCCCGACGAACAATTTCACGCCACGGACATCCAGCCTCTTTTTGCGAAAATTTTCACCAGCTTCCAAAAAAAGAAATTTTCTTTTATGGATTATTAGTTCACAATCCTTGGAAATCTGACATTGTTCTATTTCCTTCGCACAGATAACAGACACTTGTGCAATTATTTAACAAAGTATTGGTTGGCTTATGGTTTGTCGATCTTCAGAAGTTTTCTAGAAATAAAAAAGCATAGTCATGTAATGTGTAGCATTGCAACAACACATTTGTTAGCAGTTGCTATTTGACATAGCACAATTATACCTCACAGTTTTCTGAATGAAACCGTAGTACAATACAAAACTTTAATAATCTGTATTTAATACAGTGCGGGAACCTAAAAACCAATAATAATATTTCATTGTTTTATTTAAAGTTAATGCTGTTACAGAAGTTCTGTATTACTGTATCAGTCCCCAATATGAAGTTAACATCAACAAGTTGAATCCCCTAAGAAGCCTGTTTCTATACTCCGCTTTTAACACCTATCCAGTATAAGAAATTCTTGATAAATGTTGAAAGTAATGACCAATGTAGAAGCTAACATCTATAGTGATTTTTCTAAAGAGGTCATCCTATAGAAAAAAGATAACCGCTCCGTGACCTTCCTGTATAAGCCGGCTGTTTTATTTTGGTATTTTATTGTAGATATCACGTTAATCCCTTCTTTTCATTTGTATACATTTACAATATTCAGAGAGTGGCGTTGCACTTGAGCGTGGTTTGAAAAAAGGCGCTTTAATAAGGTATATAATTCTCGTTATTTTTAACAATTTGAAATTTTAGGAGTTGGCGTGCATTTACGTTTTCACAACTATGTTGGGGATCGGATTTAGAAAAGAAGATGATTGCGTTATTTTCCTAAATTTTCAATTTTTTAAGATTGGAAGGTGCACTGGAGGGTAGATTAATTGCGCTTGAATAAAAAAGATGATATTCGTCATTGTTAGAAATATTCAATTTTTAGGGCGGTTTAGAGGTGTTGCTCTATTAAGGACGGTGATTTTCGCCATTTAAAAAAATTATATATCTTTTAAGAGATGGATATGCACTTAAGGGTGGTTTGGAGTGTTGCTTTACAACAGGGAGAGGTTTGCCATATTACATTTTTTTAAGTTTTGTTATTGGTCGAAGGTGCTCTTTGGGGGGTGTGCTTGGAGGTGTTATTCGAAATGCTGCCCTTGTGGGCAAATTAGCTGTTTGGTATCCGTAGAAGACTAATCTGAGCTTCTCTTTCGATCCCAACTATATTGCCATCGAGCAGTTCTACCACCCCCCTTAATTTTACGACAATTGATGAATGCATGAAATTATCATCAACATTATTTAAAAAAACTTTAAAAACATTTCAAAATATTGATTTCGAAAATTTTCTTATTTTTCAGATCACACGCGCACACACACACACTGCTGCAACGTCCGCTTTTTATCGGTTTCTCAAAGCCTTAGAAATGGTTATTAGTCAAAATGTTTATGTGTGCAATGAAAATGCCTTTCTTTTAGGCGTAACTCGTATAACGGCGAGTAATCAAAAAGCGAAAAAACTTCGAATAAAGTTGACATTAAATCCGAAATCTCTGAAGATGAATACATAACCTTCTTATATAGCTATAATACTCCGTATAGCGAAGAAAAGAAAAATCAAATGCATTGCTCCTTTGCTTCAAGCAAAGAAACAAACATAGGTGTTTTTGGAAAATGCGTTACCAAAAATGTGTTTCTTCAAACTAACTTTGGTGAAACAAAACGTCAAAAATCGTCATAAAGTTATATTACTATAGGTTATTATAGAATATCTAAATAATCGAATAAGTACTATAAGAGCTATTCGCTGGAATACTCTTCTAAGATAAACCAGTCTGGATCCAGGTCAAAAAATTTTCGAAATTCACCAATAGAACCTCGACTGTTTAACGATATACGCAGACGATTAAACTGAGGTAAAGTTGTAAAATAATGAAGAGAGGTTGGTCTTCCAAAAAACAAGAAGTGTTCTACTTAAATAAATAAAAAAGCACCCGCAATAAATACCAAACTTTCGTCTTGAAACTTGGCAGGGTCGTGGTACTAAAAAACCACGGAAGTAAGCGTCCACCACAGAACAATTTGTGGGTCCTTTTAGTTAAACGTTACGTGAAGTTTAGCTAAGCCATTGCAAGAAAAGCTATCAATTCCCACAGCCATATATGTATAAGGAACGAATAATTAATTTCAAGGTTTTAATATATAAACATGGTCTGCAATTGAGAAATACCAGATATAATAAAAGTACCATCTATTTTTCGTCCATTTAAAATATTCAAAAGTAAGTGTAGTATAGCCGCAGCAATAACCTTAACCGGTAAGAATACGAATACAACTCCAAACCACTCTATCTCTAATCCTTACAAAACATGATTTTAAAATGAGAAGTATCACCCTACCTCTTTCTAAACTACACCTTCAACCCGTACTAAATAAAGCTACTTACTAGGTGAGGAGATGTGGAGATTTACATTCTTTTATTTAAAAAATGTGTAATTTCGGAGGAACATATTGTCCACAAAGACGATCGTCATACCGCTCACATTTTTTAAGAATATCTCCACATCCCTTTTTTCTTCGCTTACAGGCGACATGGTTAAGATAAAAACTTTTACTGAAATCTTTAAAAATATGTTATATGTTGGCATTCCAGCCCCATTGTAACATTCACCTAGTCAGTCGCACATTGTTTTGTGCAAATAGAGACCCATCATTACCGACCATTTCAAAAATTGTGATGACGATTGCATAGACAACATCACAACAACCTATGTTAACGAAAGAAAATGTATATCTCGATATTGCATAAAACAGATATATAAAAATGTGAAAATGGATCATTATTGAGCTTCAATTTATGTTCCTACATTTTTATTAAATACCTACAAAATAATCAAAAACATTTTTTTAAATTAAAATTACAACGTATTGCGATATTATTTTGCAATAGGTAATAAAAAATTGTTTCCGAATATTTTACAGTAATTTCAAAAATACTTCGATCACTTCGTATTTAACAAAAATGTCGTAAGAACATAAATAATATGTTTATGGAAAATTAACTCAGGATCCTCACATTGATAAGCAAGTGGTGTACCTCGAAACCACTCCCACCAAACATATGTTTTTCTCTTATTTAATGGACCTTAACATAATACTAGTGTTACCCCAGCGCACAATGCACTGACAGAGCGCGTTGACAGAACCGGCTAAATGATAAGTCACGTGATGCATTAGTTCCAAAAGGGAGACGCGATGTTAGTATAGATGTCGCCTCAAGTGAAGCGCGTCTAGTAGACTTTCATATATATTATAAATTAAAATAATTATTATTAAAAAATTGACGTAGAATAAAAATATAAAAATGTTTCATGTTCCATCTGAGGATAAAGACCTTTCATTGAAAGAAAAATGGTCCAAATTGGTGAAGCGGTAGCCGCTGGAGGAACCGGAGAAAAAAACCCTTTAAGCTTTTATAGTATATACTAGTGTTACCCCAGCACACAATGCACTGATAGACAGCCTTGACAGAACCGGCGAAATGTCACAAGTCACGTGATGCATTAGTTCCAATAATGACACGCGACGTTATTGTAAATGGCGCCCCAAGTGACGCGCGTCTAGTCGACCTTCATATATATTATAAATTAAAATAATTATTATTAAAACATTGACGTAGAATAAAAATATAAAAATGTTTCATGTTCCATCTGTGGATAGAGACCTTTCATTTAAAAACAAAATTGTCCAAATTGGTGAAGCGGTAGCCGCTGGAGGAACCGGAGAAAAAAAACCTTTGTGCTTTTATATATGTATGGATGTATGGATAGTTTGCTAAAATTCTGTAGACAACCTACTTTGATCGTAACCAAATTATAACATGATTCATGTACTATGACCGGTACTCTGTGAAACACCCTCTATATTTGAAGGCAAAATGCCCCGCTCATCGCTTTACAAGTATCTCTAACTTAAACTGCAATTAGTTTGTTACATAGGAAGTACGTAGTACTGATAATATTGTTTAAAAATACGAAGAAAAAAGTTTGGCTTTACTTTCAACAATTTTTATAACATTGTTCTCTTTTATACTGGAAATTTCAGTAATTTTATCTAATAAGTTAATAAATTTCATATTAAATCTGACAGCTCATTGTTTATTATATTGTCATACCGGGTCATCATTTTCAATCTGGAATATAGGACAAAAGCATTGAATGTTACCTATTTCCAAATTACTCGTCCCCAGTTAGACCTGCAAGATTGGAAATGATACCAGTCGAAAGAGGACAATATTATACGACATTTAAAATGAAAAATGTATTGAATAATTACTTTTAATAAAAAAAATTGAAATAATGATTTTTACTTTCTGGCCTTCAATAATATTACTATCCATGATAATGGCATTTTAAATTTGACTGTCGTCATTTAAAATAAAAAAAAGTAATAATTACTTTTTCACGCTACAGGCAAGGTAAATAGGCGATACATCCATAGCTACAAAAGATGAAAATGGCCAATAACATTCGTTTACTTTTTGCCCTTGACTGCGGAACTTAATAGTGTCATTTACATTCCTAGGATAATTATTAAAGCAACAAGGTACAGATTCCAATATTTTATTTCAACAAGCACAGGCAACTTAGAATAATGGGGCTTTTAAAAAATAATTCCGATGACAGCAGTCAAAACGAACTTTTAAAAATATGATTAAATTTATACCTGTAGCGTGAAAAATTTAATAAGTAACACGGAATGTATCGGCTATTAACATTCTCGGCAGCCCACAAGCCTCGGCTTCGCCTCGGCTCGTATTTACCTACCTCGAATGTTATTACGTCTTTACATTCCTTGTTACTTAAATAACTATTTAATAAAAAAAACTGCAACTGCAACTTTTTATTATCATAACCTACGCTGAGTCGGTTACTTTTTGATCAACCTGTACCGCCGTTATGAAAATTGTGCGAAAACACTTAGACACAATATGGTGTTGCAGTCCCCCCGTGTCGGAGACGACGCTCATAGTAATAATTTTCTCGTAGTAAAGTGTCCTATCTATAATAAATGTCAGTATAATTTTGATTGGCATAAATATTTGAAATGGAAATATATGAAATAGAAAAGTATAACTGGCTTGCGGAATGGTATTTTGGTTTGATTAGTGCAAATAGCACGAAGTGCAATATACCAAAAAACTTCCAAATAGTTAATTAACATATTTGTATTCTAAAGATGTAAGTTCACAATCAGAATACACGCCACACCTGAAGAAATATACTGCGAATTATACAAAATACTTAATGTACATGTGTACGTAACAGTAACATTTGTCGTGTTTGTATGGTATGTTTAATTACCCATTTGAATATTAAATTTCTAATTTATAGTCAATTCTAACGTGTTTATCTCGCACCTTGAAACATGCGCAGTAGGTTAATTTATTTAGTGGACCAGCGGGGCTATAAATCAACATTTTATAGTAGCAGTTATTTGTACGTTAGAAATAACAAGATTTTTAGAATGTTTTGCAACATTTATGTGCTTGGCAGATGATTTACACTTCTCTTTATCGATCCTCCTTGTTTCTTATACATACAGACAAACTAAGTTTTCCAATGTTGCACACCTTACAATAATTCTTTACAGCGCGTGGGTTTTAATGTACAGGCAATTTCAATACATTTTAAGCTTATTCTACACACAGTTTTAAGGTAGTGACAACAAGATGAAGCATTTCAATACTTAACCTTTCTAGAAAAATTAAGTTGGCTCGTGTTATAAAAGCATGGTCAAAATCATTATCATTTTTGCAGTTAGCAATAATTGAACAAACGTACATACGATTGAAACTATAGTTCTCAAGAAATTAAGTTTTGTGAATCATTTTGTTAAAAACAACTTAGAAGTTTGGGTGTGAAAAAAGTTGGTATTTCTTGTTATTAACCTATTAAACAAGAATGAAGGGTATCCTTTTGGCATCATGCATTTTACAGCCAAACATGATGAACAGATGAATTTGGAAAATACTTTACAAATACAACGTATTTCTCTCGATAAGTAACATCGATCCAGTTCGATGAAAACATCACAAATATAGGCAATTATATTTCCATAATGTTTCTATAGAAATTAATGAATGGATTCGTTTTCAAGATTGTTATAGAAAATTTTTAAGTTTTAACAATAGTTATCTTTCATGAAGTAACTTAATGACTTTTCGCTTTAGAAGTTTATTATTTAAAATCAAAGAGTTCACCCTCAAATTTATGAAGGACTTTTTTAATGCAACTCGTTCTGCATATCTATTGAACTATACGTTTCAAGAAAGGAAGTAAGGTTTTTTAAAAATATTATCTATTTCTGTGGAACTAATCATATTTACGTTTGCATTGTTCTCGTTTGACACTGTTACCTGCTTCCATTATTTACAATTAGCAGACAATTGACGCAAAATATAAAACAGTTATACAACAATAGGACACAGTTTAGTTTCAAAAACTTTGTATAAGTAAACGAATAGGTGCGGCGTATATACGTTTAAGCTTATAATTTATTTGTACTATACAGCACTCAAATGTAAAGGAACACAGATACATTATACATACATGATTTATATGACAATCACTTATATCGTAACGAAATATTGTCTTCCTGAGAGAACAACTTTGCTGTTGGTTCTATTCCTTTATGCAACGTATCAAAATTGTCTGCGCACGGTCTTTTTATTAAATAATTAAGTAAGTAGTCTGTCAGTAAATGTAAGCGCTTGGAATTTTAAATGATACATATACCGGGTGGAACAGGAAATTGACTCACTCCTATAATTCCTTTATTTTTCAATAGACCAAACTGGAATTTCTATAGGTGTGTGGGTGGGTGACGCCTCTACAGGCGAAAGTACTGGACCGATTTTGATGAAATTTTAAATCAAGAGGTATATCGAAAATTGTAATTAAAACATGTTTTTTTGTAGGGCTTTGAGCTTGAAATCTGAGGGAAGAACTTAAGGCAAATCGAAAACTTTTTTACCGAACTCTCTAGCTTCAAAATGGCGGCCGGTACAGCTTTTTGAAAATCTCGAGTTTGACGCCCATTTACTCAAAAAGTAGTTGTCTGATCGGGATCAGCTACCACTTGTTTGAGAGCCCTTCCTAGGTAGTATACGATGAAATAAAATTAATTTCGAAAATCCGAAAAATATCGCAACGGCGCTGCTTCAAAGCTTTGAAAATTTTCAAAAAAAAATTCTAGAAAACTGTCCGTACGATTTTTTTAAACTTTCTGAGCCGATAGATCTTGCATTAAACTATCAATTTATTTTTTACTTATCTCCCAAATTTTACTCTGACGCCTTCCAGGAATTTTTAAAAAGTTTGAAATCGATTAATTATTTATTCAAAAACGCAAACGCCGATCGTTATAAACTTTTATCAGTTCGATAGACTATTTAAAGTACTTGATTATGATTCGCTAGAATTTTTATTTAAAATTTTAAAAATTAGGAAAAATAACGATACTTTCAACATCAACAACGTCTTTTCTGGCAGTTACGTGATTTTAACTACGTCTTATCAGTTAGCTCTAGTTAAAAAAATATATTTTTTATTCGTTGCGTATTTGTGATAACTTCCCAAATAAAGCTATTATAGCCATTTTTGTCCGACATCCGAACCGGAATTCGTAATTCGCTGAAGCGCTTCGGGGGGCGCTTACCTTGCTTTGGTGCAGGCAGTCGCTGCTTGTATGGGTAGAGTTACGGTACGAAAACCAATTGAACACTCATTAAATGTTTCATTGCGGTATTCTCGAACAATAAAAGCATTATGAACTGGCGTTCCGTCCAACTGAAAGTACAAACTTTGTCGCAAGGCCAGCGGAAAATCTGCCAGCATTGTAAATAACTCGTATTTAAGAAATTAAGATATTTTCTAGCATTCAGATTGCCATCATAAAAATCAGGTCCCAATAACTGACCTCCTATTAAACCGCACCAGACGTTAGTACTCTAAACAAGGTGACAGATGTGAAACAAATTCACAAAACAGCACTTTTTTTGACTTCTATGGCAATCGCTACTTTGTTTATTTAAACGGCTGCCTTGAGAACATACCAATCTTTAGACACGATTTTCGGCAAAACTTTTTATACAACCCCACAAAAATGTTATACGTACGTAAAGAGAAAAAAATGAGAAATTACAAAATGTCAAAAAATGCATAGTGCCATTTGAAAAACAAAAGTTATATGCACTTCCGGTTAATCCGGAAGTAGAAATTTTTTTTCTGGAAGTGCAACAGAATAGAGAATATGATCCAGAACAAAAAATTGAAACTTGTTTTTTCTAAATCGTAAGATAAAAAAGTTATTGAGTGTTCCCCCTTTCGTTGAAGACACTGTATATAAAAATCTTAGCGTCTAATTAAAAATACTTATCAAACTTCCGGGAATAGTCTACAAGGAAATTTAATTGAGAACAACAAAAAACTTTATTTCTATTTTAATTTAATTAGCGGCAAATTTCTTACCTCGTGAAGTAAAACATTGAAAATTTTAACAAACCCATTCTACTTTTATTTATTCTATCAAATATTATCTTTGCTACCGGTATAGTTTTTGTGTATTTCGTCATAAGTGGTTAGGTTGTTCAAATTATGTTTGATAAAGAACGCATTATGAAGTAATATGTAGTTATAGACCGGGAGATTGGCCCAGTGGTTAACACCGCTGTTGCCACGCTCTCGGACACACGTTCGAAAGATGTTTCAAAAATTCTGAGCCGTCCAGGTTGAAAATACGTTAGGATTTTGGTTAGGGTAAAGGGTAGACCTGTGTTTGTGTGTATAGCTAAATAACCTGATCCGGATTAATTGGGGTGAGGAAAGATCATAGAATTGCGTGATGTCACTCTATGATGTCTAAAAAAACAGTTATAAATATCTCTATTTTGATCGTTAGCATATCCTAATTTTTAACATTTATTTTTAACGCAGTAGACTTGTTTTTTTACACTAACAAAAGTTCTGTACATTGAAAAAATACCTCTTGTTGAAAAGTGTAACAGGTAAAAAAGCAGCAAACTAGATTAAAAAGAAGAAACAGGATTAGATGTCTTCATGTAAAATGAAACAAACTGCATACGAACCTTCAGCAACAGCCCTATTACGGAAATAAAAATATCTTTTAGTTCACCTGCCCGTTACACATTCTGCGTATGCAAATTAAGAGCGCCGCGTTCAGATACATTTGAAACAAAATATAATATGACAGGCGCAAAGAGCTGCCGACCGTTCGATTATGATTTTTATAAATTAATTAATGATGTCCCGTCAGGGACCGTCACTCCCGAACCGGTGCCAGTGCGGCTTATCTACTTATCAAAAGTCCGATCGGTTACCATACGCTGTATCCACATCTCTTGATATTTTTATCTCTAACATCGATCTGGTTCTGTCCCTTCGCCTTAATTTTTATTCAAATTTTAGTATAGGGGATTATTTCAAGTAGTCAGTCAGGATAATATCAGTAAAATGTATACACTTTAATTTTCCCTTTTTTGCTATCTACAACACCTAACCAAACCAAAAAAAACTTACTGAAATAAAACTAAATTATTTCGGGTATAAATTATAAGTTATCATCAATCAATCCGATGTATAAAATCCCATCGGGAAATAACAGAAATAAGCCACGACAAGAGCTTTGAAAAAACTTACACGCATTTTTCTGAAAAATATAAAGAAAAATAAATTGTTCCCTATATCTAGTTTTAAATAATACTTGATGTAAACAGTAATCCTGTAATGTTCTGCTAGGAATTGAAAAAAAAAACGGTTTATGACGTGTTTCTGCATGCAAAACGTAATACACTTTAAATACCGGGTACAACTTCAAACGCTTTAGTTGCTGGTTGAGTCAAATTACTTAAAAGTTCTACTAGGCAATTGTCAGAGGGATATTCGTTCGTACTGAACAAAGTGACAGAATTTACCACATTCTTTCGAATTTATTCAGTTGATGCGTTAGTAAATAAATTTAACAAACCCTTTTCCACTCTAGCACAAACAATTTTTGCGGTTCCTCGTATCTTAACCTGTTCACGTATACACTAACCTAAAAGGGGTGTGGGTAGGTGTGTGACGCCTCTAAAGGCGAAAGTACTGGACCGATTTTGATGAAATTTTAAATCAAAAGGCATATCGAAAATTGTAGTTCTAGTTAAGCTTTTCAAAAAAATCCGAAACCGGAAACGGAAATTAGACATGTGTTACTAGCGCTTGTTTCCAAAACTAAATTTTGAAAATTTGAACACGGGATCTCAGAGAATAACTTATCTCTCTACCTTCAAAATGGCGACCGCTACAACTTTCTGAAAATTTCGATTTAACGCCCATTTACTCAAAAAGTAGTTGTCTGATTGGGATCAGCTACAACTTGTTTGAGTAGATAGTATAAGATAAAGTAAAATTAATTTTGAAATTCCTAAAATGATGCCAATGCTTCAAAATTTTGAAAATTTTCAAAAAAATATTTTACAAAAACTGCTTACACGATTTTTTTTAAACTTTCTAATCCGATAGAGCTTGCAGTGAACTGCAAATATGTTTTTTTACTAATCTTCCAAATTTTACTCTGCGCTTTCTAGGAACTGTTATAACATTTAAAATTGATTAAACTTTTTTCACTTTGATAGACTATTTGGAGTACTTTATTAGGATCAGCAACATAAAAATTAAGAAAAAAAACGATACTTTTTAATATCAACAACGCGTTTTCCGGCAGTTAAGTGATTTTGACTACGTCTATCAATTAATTAGCTCTAGTTAAAAAATATATTTTTCGTTCTTTGCCTATTTCGGACAACTCTTTAAATAAACCATTTATATCGATTTTGTCTGAAATCCAAAGCGCATTTAATCAGCTATAGAGCGGGCGCGGCGGTTCCGTTCTTACTATTCTTCTGCGGTATGCAACATCGTAAAAAAGCTTAAGGCAAATCGAAAACGTTTTTACCGAACTCTCTAGCTTCAAAATGGCGGCCGGTAGAACTTTTTCAAATTCTTGACTTGACTTGACACTCAAAAAGTAGTTGTCTGATTGGGATCAGCTACAACTTGTTTGAGATCCCTTTGTAGGTGGTATACGATGAAGCCAAATTAAATTCGAAAATATGAAAATGACCGCGCTTTTTCTATATAGCTTGTTTTCTTAGAAATTGAATAGCCGGTAAACTGTACAACGTTATAATTACAATAAAATTAAACTTTTGCAAATACGGCAAGTATTAACACCTAGTATGGGAAAGTCCCCTCGAAGTTAACACAGTTTTTTCTAAATATCTTTTTTTTTGTTCGGTACAAGTACCTTGGAAATCTTTACAATTTATTTTAGAAATAGCATGCGTTTGTTTTTGGTTTGAGATTATATCTTTTAATGCTGAAAAAATGTTTTTAACAGTTGTATGGTTTACTGTTTTTATTTTATATTTTATTAAAATTTTAGTTAAATGTTCTGAAAAATTTGGAACATATGGCAAGCTAATATAATTCGAGTTAAGCTCGTCGATGTGATTTTTGATTGATTACACTGGTCAGCCAATTTTTACCTTTTTATTTTTTCATTACTATCTATATACAACTTATTTTTGTTTTCTAGTTCTAATTGCAATCTTGAACAGAAATTACTTCTAGCAGGTCGTTTTTGAAAAATTAACTTGTTGAATAAATAAGAGATATTACGCATAATAACTAATAGGTACACTATAGCATTACAATTAAAATGTTTTTCTCTTCACTTTCCTTTTGTATGGGGCTGTGGAACTTTCTGATATCAGTGTCCAGTAGTAATCAGCTTGGGGTGCAAAGCTAGTTCGCGTCCGTAGCAGAAGCTAGGCTACACGTGCACCCTGGATAGCGCTAAAGAACTAGCACAACATTCGGTTGCTGGACCTTAAATGCAAATGAAAAGGATATCCCAGCTATTCGAGGATACACTATGAACAACAAAACAAAACAAAAAACAACAACACAAAACAAAAAATGTTCTTATCAGAACAAGAAAACAATGGACCTAGGAAGTATCTTAAAGATCCTGCAACTAAATATCGAAGGAATAAGCAGACAAAAATGCGACATCCTAACTAAAATCCTAATCGATAATAAGGTTGAAATAGTTCTACTCCAAGAAACTCACTGTGCAGATCAAAATCAATTACACTCTAGATGCAAACTTCCTGGCTACTCGCTTGTGGCCGCTACTTATCATGGTCGCTACGGCACTGCCACGTATGCTAGAAATGACATAGACGATGTAAGAGACATCGAGATATCTACAGAAAATAACATATACAGTATTAGAACCAAAATTGGCCAGACTGAAATCATAAACATCTATAAACCCCCAGCCCAGACATGGACAAACAATGGTCTCCAAAATGTGGTTCACCCAGCAGTAATCCTTGGCGATTTCAACAGCCATAACACTAGATGGGGTTATAGAAACACTGATGATAATGGGCAAAAAGTATCCACATGGGCCGAAACTCATAATCTATTCCTAGTGTTCGACGCTAAAGAAAAAGGAACTTTTCACTCTGCTAGATGGAGACAAGACTATAATCCCGACCTCTGCTTTATCTCAAGAGATCATACTAGCAAGCCATTACATGCTAACAGAAAGGTACTAAAAGACTTTCCTAGAAGTCAGCATAGACCAGTACTAGTTAGTATAGGAGTTCAAATTCCAATCCTTAGATCAACTCCGAAACCTCGCTGGAACTTCAATAAAGCTAAATGGGAGGACTTCACCAAAGAAGTCGATCACAATATACAATGGATTCCCCCAAAGCCTGAAAATTACAACCGTTTTGCTGGCCTACTGATAGCTTTAGCCGAAAAACATATTCCTAGAGGATATAGAAAAGAATATATCCCGGGTTGGAGCCCAGAATGCACACGTCTATACGAGGCATATCAAAACACTCAGGATCCAGAAATAGGCGATGAACTGATGTCAGCCCTAGATACTACAAGAAAAGAAAAATGGAGAGCCCTTATGGAAGAAATGAATTTCCAGCACTCCAGTAAAAAAGCATGGGGACTGCTCAAAAAACTAGACAACAGTTCTACAAATACAACTACAAAAAATAACGAAATTCATCCTAACAGAATTGCAAACAGAATAAAAAATCTAACGAGAAAGCCTTTAAACGACGACAAAACTAAATCTAGAAGAATACAAAATGAACTCAAACTGCACATGGCTGAAGCCCAACAAATTACGGACACCTCCAGAGAATTCACCACAACAGATATCGAAACAGCCGTAAAAGAAACAAAAACAGGTAAAGCAGCAGGCCTAGATGGGGTCTATCCAGAATTTCTCAAGCACTGCGGCCCTCGTACGATAGTATGGTTAACTAGCTTTTTTAATAACATTCTACAGACAAGCAGGCTGCCAACACCATTCAAAAGGACAAAAATAATAGCCATACTTAAACCTGGGAAAAATGGCCAGAGCGAAGAAGACTACAGGCCAATTGCACTACTAAGCGCCTGCTATAAGCTACTAGAGAGAGTAATATACAACAGGATCTTACCCAAAGTACTTGAACATATCCCCGTTGAACAGGCCGGTTTCAGACCAGACCGCAGCTGCTGCGATCAGGTGCTCTCATTGACGACCCACATCGAAAAAGGCTTTCAAGACAAGAAGAAGACCGTAGCTGTATTCATCGATTTAAGCTCCGCCTACGACACCGTCTGGAGAAAAGGAATGATTCTTAAATTCCTAAGAAACATATCATGTAAGCCCCTTGCTCTGTTGCTAAACAACATGCTTTCGAATAGATTCATTGAAGTCCACCTGGACGGCAAGAAAAGCAAGCAAGTTAAAATAAATGACGGGCTCCCGCAGGGATCAGTCCTTGCACCCCTGCTCTTTAACATCTATGTTGCTGACCTGCCACAAACTACTGCAAGAAAATTTATCTACGCCGACGATATAGCTTTAACGAATCAGTCCACGGACTTTGCCACGTCAGAAGCTGTCCTGACAGAGGACCTGCGTAAACTAGACAACTATTTTAATGAGTGGCGCCTACGACCTAACATAAACAAAACAGAGGCAACCTGCTTTCATCTTCATAACATATATGCTAGGTACACCCCACAAATCGAGTTCAGAAACCAACAACTACGCTTCAACCCACACCCAAAATACCTTGGCGTAACCTTAGACCGATCTTTGACATATAAACAACACCTGTCTAAAACAACCGCAAAAGTCCAAACCAGAAACAATATCTTACACAAACTCACGGGCACCGGATGGGGAGCGAATGCAAGTGTTCTGAAGACCACAGCTCTTGCCTTAGTATATCCGGTTGCAGAATATTGTTGTCCGATATGGTTGAATAGCTCACATACTAACATGATCGACGTGCAGTTGAATGACACTATGAGAACTATATCAGGTGCAGTAAAAACCACCCCACTCAAATGGCTACCAGTATTATCAAATATTCCGCCTACGCACATCCGCCGGAAAGCAGCGCTGAAAAGGGAACGGCAAAAATGTCTAAATAACACAGACCTACCTACACATCAAGACTGTGGTGAACACTACAGAACTAGATTAAAATCAAGGACCCCGGGCCTGGAAACTAGGAGAAACACTAACACAAGACGATTTCCAAGTAAACACCGCATGGCAAGACGAATGGGAACTATCTAACCCAGACAGCCTCGGTCTCATCCAAGACCCCACTAGTATCCTTCCTGGATTTAACCTCCCTAGGAAAACGTGGACAGCACTAAATCGAGCCCGCACCAACCATGGCAGATGCCAATACTGGTTAAATAAATGGGGAATATCCGAAGACGCCAGCTGCGATTGTGGACACCCAAGACAGACCATCCACCACATCGTCTTAGAGTGCCCATTGAGAAAATTCGATGCACCCATCAGAAACCTACACGAGGCCACCAATGACGGAGTGAACTGGCTAACAACCTTAGACATTCAATTTTAAACTCTTAGACACGCTTATTCCACATATATATTGCCATGTTATCTGTACATAATATCTTACGTATTCCTAATATTCTATTTATTACATGTGTACGTGTTTAATTTGCTCATTTTGTTATGTTTGTATATGCATATGTTTATTTTGTCTATATTATGCCTTTAAAAATGATGTATTCTCACGCCATACGAAATATATATATATAGTAGTAATCAGCAAGCATTTCGCTGTTCCACTTCCCTTGGTAACGTATTTAGATAGTGGCAATGTCTTGATGGAACCATTCTTCGTGCTCAACACTCATCACAACGTCACCAAGATTCGGAGAAAAACATCCAAGTGGAAATCTAAAAAGTGTATTTTAAGGCTCATGTTACAACCTAATGCTTGATAACGTCTAAGAAGTTCACCGACAATTTCTGTGTTTAGATTTTGTATTTCCCAAACAGTTTTGTTTTACTGCTTTAAAAGCATTCTAAACAGAACGTTCTAAGTCGCTTAGAGCCTCTTCAAATTCTGTATCTCGCATTAATAGATTAATTTGGGGTGCTACAAAAATACCCTCTTTAATTTTTGCATCGGAGATACGGTGACATTTTTGTTTGAGATATTGAAATCCATGTCCTTCTTTGTTCATGGCTTTGACAAAGCTTTTCCCTCAGACCCAATTTTATATGCAACAGTGGTAAGAAAATTTGGTCATGCTCAACTAGTGCCGGATGGATTATGTTCTCTTGCCCAGGAATATGCTACTCTCTTGGTGGCCATTGTTAACAATATAATGAGAGTTTCTTGCTCGGCTGTACCACTCACAAATGAAACAACAATGTTTGGTGTATTCAAGTTGTAAACCAAGCAGAATTGCCACACTTTCAAATCAGCACTGATGTACCATTTCTACTTCCTGTGATTAATTTTGTCAAAAAGGCATAACATATTTTCATAGGATTCCTTCATGTGAACAGCATGTCTAACAGGAACCGAAGGATAAATATTTCCATTGTGTAGAAGAACAGATTTTAAGCTCAGTTTTGAAGCATGGATGAATAGACGCCATTTTTCTGCATTGTGTTCATAGCCTAATGCAAGCATTAAATTGTCAATGTTATTGCGGAAGGAAAGACCCTTTTTAGTTGAGAAATACTGTGACAATTTTTCTGACGATGCGATATACTGAAACACGCATATCTGAACTTCCATCCTTGTAATCGTGATCCTAGTATCCCTGCTTGAGTTTTTGATAAATTCAAATCTTGAACCAAGTAATTTAGTTGTTAGTTCTAATTGAGATATTAATGAAGTTTGTCTTCTTGAGATGGTAAAAATTCCTCATCATTGTTTGACAGTTCTTCAGTTGCTCCTTCTGATTCTGTATCAACTTCTTTCAAAACGTTCAGACATGTTGGTACCGGAAAGGCTGTCGAATGAGGCACTAGATGAGTAGCGGACGGCAAACTGGGATAAGCAATTTTCTTCTTATTTTTGCCAGAAAACCCGAAGATTTTGGTGCCGCAAAAGTAGCAGTTCGTTGTATGGTCCGTTTGCTCATGCCAAATCATAGCAACCGCAAACGGCATAGCAGTGCTCTTACCATTCAACCAGCTTCTTAAAGTAACAGCATAACGCTCACAGCAAGTTTTAGGAGTCCAAGATTTGTTTTAATTTTTAACCGACTTCAAAAAAAGGAGGAGGTTCTCAATTCGTCTGTATATATGTTTTTTTTATGTATGTTCGGGTATAACTTTTTTGTTTATGAACCGTTTTTAATGATTCTTTTTCCGTTGGGTTCAGTATAGTTCCAAGGTGGTCCCATTTTAATTTCATTGGTATTGGAGCTTGAACTTCGAAGATACACCAGGGAACTCCTCAAAATCTATTTTTTTAACCGACTTTTTAGTGTTTCCGTATTTCATCTTCCGTTTCAACTAGCCGTCGTTTCTTCATTCGAGAAGCATCCTTACTAGGTCTACCCATCACCTAAAATTGTAAAACAATTAACTTGTCAAAAAAAAGAAAACCGACTTCAAATAAAAACACAAAAGTAACATAAGTTAACTAAAAGGCAAAAATAAATGTTTTTTATACAACAGTTTAATACTTATTTGTTGTTCCGTTTAATGTAATTAAATAATTGTTGTTTATTATATAATTATTAATTGTTTTATAATTTTTAAGTCGGTGCCAAGTAAAACATAAAAATTCGAATCTAATTTGTTATTGTAGCAAGGTATATAATTTTTATGTTTTACTTGGCACCCACTTCAAAATTATAAAACAATTAATAATAATATAATAAACAACAATTTCTTAATTACATTAAACGGAACAACAAATAAGTATTAAACTGTTGTATAAAAAACATTTATTTTTTGCTTTTTAGTTAACTTATGTTACTTTTGTGTTTTTATTTGAAGTCGGTTTTCTTCTTTTTTAAAGTTAATTATTAATATTTAACACCAAAGTAGTAGTAGTACGCTTTTTCTATTGTAGATGTAATATTTCGCTTAAGCTGCTGAATAGTAAATTCTCCGCAAACATAACAAAAACTATTCGAATCATTTATACGCTTACGAGACATTGGCAATATAAAACACAACAGATTATCACAAACTGACTCAATTCAATTTTAATACTCGTAATAATAGGCAGCCGAAAGCTAAGTGAAGCCGAAGATTAGTTTTTAACATATAAATCAATCGCCAGAGAGGTTCTGCAAAAAAAAGAATTAATATGCGCTAGGAATCTCGGTATGGCATTAAGAGTCCGAATTATAAAGTGTACTATACAGTGTAGGTATGCATTGCACCTTATGCATTAATAAAACTTTCGAGGCGATTATCTAAAAATCGTGATTTCAGCGATTTCGAATTTTAGCTCTAACTTTGAATCCCAAACCCGTTGGTTCTACTAGTGAATTGAAATATTCCTAAAAGTAAACCAACTACGGGAAAATATGTAAACTCTGCAACTCGGCAGCTAGTACTGCCGATGGTTGATCGATATACCCCAGTGTCGATATGCGCTTCTCCTTTCTCTAGCGTGTTAGCAGCCATTAGCTTCCTTCTCTTTCACACATCTTACGTTAAGCGGTGCTCTTTCCAGAATTTGTATTGTTCCAAATATAAAAAATAATAGTTTCAAAATAGTACGTTAATAAGTATAATATATTCTACTTTCTGTTCCACATACACAGACACACATCATCACATCACATTAAGACCGTAATCTTTTTCGTTATTAGTTTTTACAAACAACTTCTTAAATATTGTTTAATTTTTATTCGTCTCAAAAAGCGAACCATTAAAACGTATGTAAAAATTACTTACAAAATATGTAAACATTCAAAAAAATGTGTTATTTCAGTTTTCTCCACTAAGGGAGAAAGGGGGGATTGACCGCGCCGGTGTTTTTACTATCACCGGAATCTTCTTTCTCCAGAGTTCGTCTGCATTTTGGCACACGAAAGTCGAGATACAGATGAAATTTATTTAGACTATATCGCCAAAGATGCATCTCTATGGTGTTACAAATATGATTAAAATGTTCTAAAAATATCGAGCAGATGCATAAATACACACAGGATATTTTAACAAACAAATCACGCGCGCGACATTAAGATGAAGGAGCGGTGCATTTAAAAAATAGGTACAGCCTACTCCTTTAATGCAGCTATATACTGAGAACGTCTCCTGATACCGAACACCACCGGATTCAGACAATTTGTTCATTGCAAAGCCGGTAGTGATTAAAATCAAAGGTTTGGGTTAAAGGCGGCCGCGCTTTGCGAATTCGACTCCTTTTCCGGTCGCAGTTAAAGTTTCAGTACCTACCTGAAATACGACATGAGATTTGTATTAGAATAGGAGTAAAACAAGAGCATGTTAAGTGCATTTTTGGTTTCGTTTTAGATACACAACGTTGTATGTGGATGTTAGAAAATTTTAAACGTAGTAACATCGGCACAGCCATAAAACCCAAATAACTCAATCTTCCGCACTTAGATGTTTCCAGATCTACCAACACAAAGGTGGCTTCACACGAACGATAACATCCGCGACTAATTAATTATCCTTGGTGCATTGTACTTTTATCAATTAGTTGCGGACCCGTTGCAGGAATTGCCACCACCGCCACTGAAGCACGACAGTCAAGTTTTTATAGTAATAAAAGAATTCTAAGCACAAAATAATAGTATGTTCATCCACAAGTAAGTGTACCATAAACAAGAAAGTTATCGGTACCTAAAACATGAAATAATAATTTAAAAAATTTCAACTAACCCTGGCGCAAATTACACTAAAGGAATCACAAATAAGAAAAAAAACTGTCTGCTCTTTGATGCGCCTATATCTAAAACCTCAATTTTTTGTTTACTTTTGCAGACTATCATCTTGCAAATTATTTTTTAATTTCGTAGCTATTAAAAAGGGCAGCTGTCACGGGTAACAGTAAATAAGGCGCAGTGAATCTCCAACATTTTTAATCTCTTTCGAAACTAGTACAAACAAATACGTAGAAGCTGCACAAAACTAATATTAATTGACTGAGATATTAATTATTATAGTAGCGCTACGGGCGACTTCACGGTTCACGCAGTATATGATGACTTCACACTCAGTTTGCTGGTCGACAGCAACAATAGAGATCATTTTATTTATGAATTTATAACTCCCCAATAGTTCTACTAAGCATTTGTTAATTAAAATTCTACAGTTTATTTAAGGTTATTCAACTTCATTACACGGCATAAAAATAGGGGCACTAGCTAAATGTATAAATGTTGCCCAAATTTTTCAGTAAAAGTAATTATACGTATACTGTGTGCTAGATGTCTCCAGCTAACATTTCGTTTTGTGCGGGATACCAAAATTAACTTTTGCAAGTTAGAACTGAAGTCTATATTCTCCCTGCAAAACTTTAAATTAATGTAGAATATAAAAAAAAAATCGAAATCATCCCCACAACTCTTAATATGGAACTAGCTAATAAATAAGCTGTGTCGAGATGTAAGAGCATGACCCGTCGTCGCGTAAATTTGAGACACTTCCGGATTTATTATTGCATCATCAGCCTCAAACAACCTCTGCAGGGAATAATTAACTACACAATCAAATAAAATTAGCTATGTGCAGCATGGAAAACAATATTATATACCACAATAAAACTAATTATTTGGGTATGAAATTAATAACTACACGATGTCAAGCGATAATGACGAGGCCCGCCAAGTTTTGGTCGCTATTTTAATTTTAAACTGTAAAACTTTTAATCGTTTGTTACCATGTAGTTATTATTTTCATATTCGTGTATTAAGTTTTATTATTTTATATAATTGTTTTTCGTGCTGCACATTGTTAATTTTATATGATCAATGTATAATTATTTTTACCACGGAGGTTGTTGGAGCCTGATGATGACTTGTTCGTCGAAGCATGTAACTTTCTACCAATTTTATATTTATTAGAACTTTTGCTGGTAGAGCCATTGGGTTTTTGTAATTCACAGAAATTTTTGTATGTGTTTATAGTACTTAGAAACTTTTAAATTCGCTTTATAAACGTCACTGCTTCTAGTTACACCAGAAGTGAGGCTAACCTTTTGTTTTCTGAAGAGAATAAAAATTCATATAATTGAGCACTAAATTGCCAAAACTTTTTCGAAGAGGTCAGTCTTAATATTAAATTTAATATTTGATGGAAAATTGTCTTTATTAAAGCTTTTCCGACTGGTAGGTGGCCAACTTTGTAAGAAAACGTAATTCGAAGTCATTTTCGACGAATTACTAGGGTATATTTTTCAGAATCGCTTTACAGCAAATGTTTTTCCTTTATTTAATTATTTAAAAAAAAGACAAAGCAGTAAACTTTTAATTTAAATCATAAAAAATATATATTGGTACTTGAAATTGTCCTGAAAAATTAAATTGATAATCGACAAAAACAATTTTATTTAGGCAGGTCTAGTAAATACAATAACCTTGAAGTAACGAAAAATGCAACACTAAATTACAGTTCAAAATACTGACTGTTGTGGTTCTTGCATAATGCTGCAAAAAAAATAGCAAAGATCCCTAATAATATTAGATGATAACTTAATAAGTAAACCATAAACACATGCAAAAGTTAATTTTAGTATCTTGAAAAATAAATGAATTTTTATCTTGAGACATCCAAGCTGAACGAACCACTTGTGAGCTAGGCTTGTAGCATACATTTTTTGCAGTGTAGGTAGAAAATACAAGTTCTACGGTGTGATACGATATAGTAGGTTAGGTATACATTTATACCTAGGCTACATTAGGTATAACTTATATACCTAACCTATTATATGTCTTTGCATATACATATGTCACTACTAATAAGCGCTTGAACGTGTCAAACTGCAGAGAACGTTTTTAACCCCGCTATAAGCAAGCTACACTTTAAATTACAACTGTTGAGTGGTATTGAGTTCCTCTTTGAAATCATTGGAGAATGGGAGGTTTTATAAATATCGCTCATAGATAAAATTCAATTTTTTTAAATGTAATAAAGAACGCTCAAAAATTAATGATCCACACAATAAAACAAAATCGTCCCTAACTAGTAAAAGGGGAGGTTGTTTTAAATACATCAAAGTTAGAAAAGTGAAGATATAGCAACGTAACTGATAATATAGTCGACTTTAGTCAAAAGTGGCATTTTACAAATTTGACAGACCTGTGTAAACTAGTTTTGGATATTATAATAGAGGTTCTAAACCTTTCTTTTTTATACACAACTTAGCGGTATTAATATGCCTCTATTTTCTGTTTGTCTCGACTGAAATAATAGTCAGGAGACAAATGTCCAAAATCAGTACTAAAGCCTGATTCTTTTAGGTACGGATAAAAGACGTGAAGTCTTAGGTAAAAAAATTTGACAAATTCAAAATTCTACAAAAAAAAGCTCTATTGTGAATTTGTCGTAAATTATATTTTTCTCGCATTTTCCGGGATCTCAAAATCTCGAAATTTTATACTTTAATACGGCGTCCTACGTGAACAACTACTGTCGAATATCAAAACAACGGGACATATTGCAAATGTCCTACGTGCAATGTGCAAGCTGAGAGACGGTACAGGCATAGATAATATCTATACTGCGTATAGAATGCAATCTCAATATAAATCAACTTAAACCACGATCCACTTGCGCCCCTGACCATCTGGAAGAACTATTGGTGATAAATAGTTGGAAATTAAAAATTGCACAGTTATCAAACCTGACGTCTCAGTAATGTATGAAACCGTTTCGGTTTTTTCACTTCGAGGTAGACAGTTAATTAGCAAAATTTACTTTGATTCTAGTTTCTTCAGTCTTTGTGTAATTGTTTAAATATGGTTGAAACAAGCTGCTATCCTCTATAATCTGCGTCTGCTTTGCGATTTACTTGGATCACAGCGAAACACAACGTACCCGTTTTACTAATGATACACAAAGGACAATAATTGCAAGAAAACACTAATTTAACAAACAATGAACACAAAAATGTTAATTTTAACGTTTGCCATGACGACAGCAGCTGGCCGTTGAAACCATCTTGAAACTTTGAAAATTGTGAACACCGCACTTTTTCCGAAAAGCATTTTAGACAAAATTGAAAATAATTTTTTCGCCATCTGTCGGCGGAATAGCCTAACTAAACATAAAATAGCAACTCAGCAATTTTCTCTTACCAACAGATTTAACATTTACGTGTAGCGTCATCTTATCGGTGTGGAAACATCAGTTGTTCATCGGCGACCATGGAAGCCATGACTATTTTAATTTCCTAATGAGATATATACTACCGTAAGTATAGGTGACCCGGAAAAAGGAAAATCAGTGTTGGTTCATTCCCCGTGAAAGGGCAGGCCGCTATAGGGATCTTTCGGACTCCGCACCGGAGTCCCAAGTCCCTCTTCAGCCGAGAAAGGATGGAAGGATAAAGTAGGATTTCCGCGGAAAGTACTGTCCCAGTATTCACTTTTTGGCTCAGGAAAGCCACAGAAGAAACCTGAGCCAGAACAGTCGGCCGGGCCGGGAATCGAACCCAAGGCCTCCCGAATCAAAGGCGGACGCGTTAACCGCGTGACGCGAGCAACTTTCATCCACGGTTGGCAAAAAACATGTTCTTTTTAAAAAACCAAGAAAACAGTATTTTTTAGTTTAAAACTGTTTTTCTTTGTTTAAAACAGTGTTTTAAACAATAAAGAACAGTCTGAAATTATAGCCCTTGCTCACTTGAATTGCAACTGAGAGTGGTGATAAATTGGTACGAAGAGAAAACGAGCACCGACAGCGTAGTACCCGTATAACAGTGATTTCGTATAGTAAGGTAGTAGTTGTGTAGTTTACAAATACATTGTAAATAGGGGAATCACCAGTGAAAACTGATAATCTATAAAGAGAGCTGCACTAAATAATTTATTTCAGTAGCTGTTTTCACTTTTCACGTGTGTCGGCAGCTTTTCTAATTTCGTAGTCAAGAGGGTAAATAATAATTTAATTTTTGTTTTTTTTTTACTTTAATTCAAACTGTTACATTTATTATTTTTTGCACTTCCGGGAGTAAAAGTACTAATTTGATTCTTTTTTTCGAGAACTAAAGTGTCACTTTTAACGCAGGAGGGATTAAATAATTTCAAAAGTCTCAAAGGATTACATGTGTCTAAATTGTTAAGATATACTGTCTGTCTATAAAGTAACCCCCCCCCCCTAACTAACTTTTGAACGACTGGATATTTTACCACAACATTTGGTGTGCTTTAATGGGAAATGAAATACTGGCAAAAAATTAAATTTTGTATCATTGAAAATGGCGACTGGACGCCATTTTAAAATTTTTTTTTAAATAGAAAGGGGGGTCGAGTGACTCCTCATTTGAAAGGTCTTTTAGTTCTGCGTCTGATCCTAGATGTGAACATCGATATATTATTACAAATGTCCTATTCAAAATCGGGCTTTTTTGACGTGGTCTGATATGCCAGATTCAGTGCAGCGGCGCCGAGGATGACAAATACCAGCAGGCGGTAGCGGCCCCTTAATAAAAATATTCGTAAGCCATAAGAATGAACTCAGATTCGTGTTTTACCATTACTAAATAGTCAAAAAAGGTGAGCCATCACTAAAAGATGACTGTCCTGGTGGCAAGCAAACAAATCAAAATTGAGAATAAAAACCATTATAAAACAGTAGTTTTTGTCTATTTATAGGTTATAAATTTAATGTTTTTAAATAAATACTATTTATGAATAATACTATCCGCACAACTTATTAAATATGTATAAAGGAGGTACGTACTACAATTAAACTTTTGTAACTTCCTACCTGTTAGATGATTCCCCGTAAATTCAAAGTCGTCATCCTGATCCCAATGTTTCAGTGAAAGATTTGAAAGCGGAGTTGCGTTTGCAAATTCTAAGTTTGCAAAGTGCCAATCCAAAATTTGTCGATCTTTCGACGAAAGGTACACGTCACTGAAAATAACATAAATGTAAATAAAAATACATACTACATAATTAATTTGCATATGTTTTGAGAAGTTATTATAACTAGGATTTAAAACAAACAGATTAGAGTTACCAATGGAAAATAATTGAACTAGTTGCGGCTCATGGGGTGACGTGAGTGCAGCTTCACTTCGTATAATTTCTAAAAACCAAATTTTATTATTTAATGACTACTAAAATTTTTCTACCAACCACGATCGTAAACACTGCAATGTCCATGCATTGGTCATCCAACACAACTACATAGTGAAGTAAAGCAATTTTATGGCTTCCTTTATCGCTACATTAAAGAGAATAGATATCATGACAACAAATTATCCTCCCGCCCCAACCTACTGCTGACGTCATGTTGATCACGATATTTACATCGCTTCGATTTTCGCTTTCGAGTCCTTTAGCATACTTCCCAAATAATAATGTGTCAATGTTTCATTGTGAGCATGCCTTTTCAAATACAAAATGCTTCCTTTAAATGACATTGTGTTTATATTATTTCAAATGGCCTTTATCGAGGTTTAATAATGAGTGCAAAAAGAAGTTTCAGGTTTGGAAAGATCGATACCGTCATTAGCACTAAGCATAACTTCTGATATTGAAAGTAACTGTAAATAATACAACAGAAAGTTTAAAACTATGTGGTATCAACACTATCACTGGTTATGTGGGAATTATTATTTAGAAACACCATTTTGCTAACCTTTTATTCTCATCGCAACCAAAATTCGGTATGGAATAAAATTACCTTCTACTTCATTATTACACAGCTTTGCTCTGGTGGTCAATCTGTAGATGCAGTTATTACAAATTAAAATAAGAAATACTAAAAGAGTTTTTCTGTATGTTCCCGGTCGTTTGGGAAAAGCCAAATTTATTTTGTGATAAAAACGCTAAACCTGGTTCTAAACACACGAGCCGCCACTTAATTGAACGTCTTTAATTCATTAATTCACGACATTCTAGATTGAGACGAGGCGGAGTATGTCCGGACTGACCAAACCTCAACTTCAACTCTTCACCGCATGGCGTTGCTTATGGTGAAGAAATTAGTGTGATTTCGATTTTTTTTGTCAAATTACCGGCATCAAATTAGCAGATTCAAATTTAGCAAGCTATCCCTCATGTTGTGAAACAGAAACTTGTCCAAAGTTGGGCAGTTTACACTGGAATTCCTGGTTTAAAACGTTCGCTGCCTTAATGCATTGCAAAATTAGCGTTCTGACAACCAAATTTGTTTTGGGTATAGACTAAAACATAATTTGCAGGCAGTTTGTGGATGACTCGCAGAGACACGGAAAACTGTACGTGGCATAGGGGGTATATCTCGTGCCACAGCAAGACTAAATATTATTTGAGGCATAGGTAATGTTGATGCCTTCTAGAAGCAAACCTGTTAAGCTATTTTTGTGTTGTGGTGTAGATATTTCCACCGAGATAAATGCCCTTTGCAATAAAATATTAAATAAGTCTTGTCTGATGTACAAATTCGCGGCATAAAAAATAACTCATGACATATTTCAAGTTGTAGCCAACTTTCAAGACCATCAATAGATGGGCAAATCATTCAAACTGTTAATAACAGTAGTAGAGTGTCAGATAGCAGATGTAGTTTGATAGCTTAATCTTAAATGTGTAATTTTTCAATAAATTACCCTAATCTTGTAGACATCTATGCCCTAGGTAATCTATTTTGATCACTCTGTATTACATATTTACCAAAACGCTTACAAAATTAAAATAAACGCCCATAAGTTAACGTTTGTTCTAAAACCTTTATTTTTAGATACATATTGACATGTCACAGAGATAGATACTTAATAAATATAAGCAGTGTACAAATCAGATAAATTATGTGAACTTTTTTGGATAAGTTAAAGTTACGGCAAGGTTAAGGTTTTCAATGTAATAAATAAATACGAGCGGCTGCAAGTTGGTTTTCATAACAAAAAAAAACAAAATGTTCAGTGTGGAGAAGTGCAATCAAAGTATATACAAGTGAACTGTACCTTAAGAAAGCATTCTAAAAGCTCTATTGTTCATATTATATATAACCAATGTAGAGAGGGTAATTAAACATTGTAAGTTTCACCTCTTTGCAGATAATACAATCTTATACATAGCGAGCTTTTAAATATCTAGGTATAATAGTAGATGATAAGCTAAATTTTGGTGAGCATATAGAATATACTTGTAAGAAAATATCTAAAAGTTAGAGGTACTCATGATGTGTATAGACTATTTACGTAAACGGACGAGAGAGGCAGTATATACTTGCATTTATCTACCGAATCTCTATTTTGCCGGCACAATTGTGTATTTGGTAAGGAGAGGCGACATAGACAGATTGCAATTATCGAAAAACGTGCAATAGACGTACGAGCATAGGCATCATGTTGAGATCATTGAATTGGATTAAAATTGGAGAATTTTGTAAAATAGTGTCTTATTTCCATTTATACAATTAAATATGGTTTATTGCCGATATATTTTAATCAATTAGTAGAACAGTTTGATCAGATCCACAAGTATGATACAAGAAATAAAATGAACTTTGCACTACATCATAAGAAATACAAAAAAGAGTCAAATTTCAATATTCTTTAAAAGATTAATAAAATACAATAAGTTACCTAAGACTGTCAAAAATAGTACAAATGTAAATATGTTCATTTTAAAATTAGGGGAAATATTTTTAGTCATGGTTAGTAGCTGCTAAATGGATTCTTTGTTTTGTTAGTTTAAAGTTTGTAAAGCAGCTTTGCTAAATAATGTTTACATTGTTATTATTATGTATGGCAATCTTATATGGCACACCCTGTATAACAGAAAATAATTTTAAAACATGATTCTATTTTCGTTACAACTTTTAATTGAAACCTTTTTTTCTAAAATGAATATTAAGGGCAATAATCGAAATTAAATGAGACTAGTTTCATTTTGCATATATGAACACTTTTGTGCATATTTCTCTAATTTTTTTTTTTTACTTTATATTTAATGACATCTAATAACACTATAAAATTTTTACACTTTGGTGATAATACACGTAAAATCGCAAATTGAACTCTTAAGTTCACCATTATTAGACGTTTTGGAATAAGAAATCAAGTCGTCTGCAGACATAGATAACCAAGATCAACTTATCCACTTCTATTGTTACAGAAACACCATCTGATGTTATTGTTATATATATTTCAACATGTTTACATGCCATTACCAAAAGAATATTAAAAAGTAAACAATTGGTGTTGCTGTAGGAACAATAAATGTCATTAAACGATTGTGTTCTAATAAGTGTTCAGCGTAATTGGATTTATGTGGGTGTTTGTATTTGTAACAATGTACGTGTTCTTTGTATCTAAATGCCTGATTTTAGCAATTCCTCTGTTTTTGATTTTGCGTTAAACAAAGTGTTTAAAATGTTTGTAGTTGTTTTAAAACTTACTTTATATTTATATGTCTTGTTTATAATTCTAGGACTTATTCTGATTTGTCATCAAAATATAGAATCAAATCATATTTAATTGTTTCGGATGAAGTTGGCGTACTGCGATAAATTTTTTGAATGGCTTATTTATAATCTTGTTCCTTAATGTATCAATAAGTTTAATATAATAACCATAACTGTATGCAATTTGTTTAATAACTGAAATTTCTCTATTATAAATTCATCTAAAGGGACCGTTAAAGCCCTCTGTGTCATGAACCTGTATGCTGCTAATTTATGTGTTTTATGATGACAAGAATAGTGTAGTAATGTAATGTCTGTTTGTGTAGGTTTTCTATAAACAGAGTACTCAAGTTTATTAGCATTTTATTGGACAATGTTTCGAGAAGAAATTGATGATAGAAACAAAAACTGAAACTGTTCTTTTGCTTTCAGCTGCAGTCAAAAAGTGAAATTTTCATTGAATGTTCTATATCTTATTTATCTTATAAATATGCAAATATTAAAAAAATACTTTTGTAGTTTTTAATATACAGTATAAAGTATGGAAGAAATTCAATGTCTCCCGAAATATTATTATTCTGTAAAAACACAACACTTGGACATGTAAACTTCAGTTTTATCCCAGCCACTTTTTTAGCATATTGCTGTTGCTAAACGGTCACATGACACAGCGCTGTAACTTGATCTTTGTTTTTTTTAACGGAACAGTGTGCCGTATGGCGGCTCATTTGAAAGCTCTTTTTAAGAAGAATTCAAACCACCATTTTTTTGCCAAATATTGACTGATAATGTATAGATAACTGTTGTTCCAATTAAATATCTCACAAAAAACACCTTTTTTGTTTGAATTTTACACACTGTTGAACGAACAATTAGTCGGTGATTTGGATACTTAAGGTTCAATAAGAGCGATACTTTTTCATCTTGAGTTCTAGTTTTATTACTACTGTCAACAAAGATAAGAATTTCAATTTAGTGAATTTTGGTCAACCCCATCACAATCAAATTTTTAAGTGAAACTTTACACAACTAATACAAGTATCTTCAGCGCTACACGCCATTGAGGCCCTTGGCTTGATCCGATTCACTCTGGGTTTGGCTTATTCGCTATGTTCCGGGGGTAGTGGGGTCCTTTGGGCCTTTAACCACTACGCCCCCTCAGCTTGCGCCAAACCCTTGGCATTACATTCACTCCGCCATTTGCTCATCCATCTACACTTTTGAGGGGATTTCCAACCCCTCTAACGACGACCAAAATCGCAGACTAGATTTGTTCCAAAAAATTTGTGCTCTGAATTTCTGTTGACAAGAGCTTTCAAATGAGCCGTCACACGATTCGATTAAAAAAAATAAAGATCAAGTCACTGCGCCTTGTCACGTGATCCTTTAGCATCAGCAATACGCTTAAAATGTGGTTGGGATAAAACTGAAGTTTACGTGTCCAAGCGTTTTTACAGAAAAATAGTATTTCAGGAGATATTGATTGTATTCCATCCTTTATCCACACACTGTATATTTTTGTGCAGATTACACTGGCCTCCTCCTATTCTTTATATTTTCAATCATTTTTGTATTACAACTCAAACATGCCTTTTTTAAATGGAAATCATAGTCTATTGCAACATGATTTGAAGGGTGTTTAAGGGGCTTTTCAAAGATAGATAGTTTGCTATACTTATTTTTTTTTAAATAGAGACATTAGATTGGATATGTTGCTAAAATTAATGTATTTTAAATATAAATAAAAGGGCCATGAAATGTAAAACTTACGAAAAAGCAAATTCAAGTGGTAGATTAACATAACAATTAACGATCTACATAACAAATTTCAGAACAAACACCACTGCTTATATCAAACCAAATTATGTATCTTGGCCACCAAGGTCACTGAATTTGTCAGCATTAGACTTCTTCGTATAGGGTTACTTAAAAGAACATGTTTCTAAGCATTTCGTAAAATTCTGCCAGTGCACTTATTGAATGCTACCGATGCTATAAAAGAAAGGGCAAACAGTTCGAAGGGAAAACGTTAAAGCAACAACATCAGCCTTTTATATTATTAAAATTAACTTGTGTAACATATGTTTTTTACAACTAGAATTTATAATCTTATTACCGAAATTTGGAAAAAAAAGAAGATGCCAGATGAATGGTATGAAACCATCATTAGACCCATACAGAAAAAAGGTGATAGTCAGATGATGGGGAACTATAGACCTATCGCTCTTGCAAATGTAATGTATAAAGTCCTCTCGCACGCTATAAAAAGAAGGTTGCAGGAGGAAGCCGAAGGGATGATAGGCCAATATCAAGCAGGATTCAGGAAAGGAAAATCAACAGTAGATAATATTTTTATCATAAGACAAATACAGGAAAAATATAAAGCAAAAAATGTGACGCTATACGTGCTGCTAATCGATTTTAAGCAAGCATATGATAAAATTAGAAGAGCTAAAGTTCTGGAAGCGCTTAAAGAATTGAAGTTTAAAGAAGAAACCATAGATCTAGTTAAGATGACGATAGTCAATACAACCAGTCGTATAACCGACAAAGGGGAGCTATCAAGGAGCTTCAACACAAATACAGGTTTGAAACAGGGAGACCCCATATCCCCTTTACTTTTTAACGTAGTGCTAGAAAATGTAATACGGAAAAGTAACATAAATACTAACTACAGCATCCTTACACAGTCGTACCAATGTCTAGCTTATGCTGATGATGTAATACTGATATCAAGAACGCAACAAGAATTAAAAATGTTAATAAAAAAACTGGAAATTGAAGCAAAAAATGTAGATCTGGAAATAAGCGAAACAAAATCAAACTACATGGTTTTCGGTAAAGGAACACAAGAAACAAAGCAAGACCTTATAATAAGAAGTAGTGAGGAAAACAGTCAGTACAAGTTCAAGTATACAGAAAGTGCGGTATATCTGGGGGTGGAGGTTAACAATACAGGGTCCTTAATACCAGAAATCGAAAAACGTTTAGTAGCTGGATCAAGATGCGCGGGCTCCTTAAAACCAGTGACAAAGAGCAGAGACACGTCGCGATCGCTTAAAATAAAAATATACAAATCGATAACAAGACCAGTGGTGCTATATGCCAGCGAAACGTGGGTGTTAACTAAAAATTTGTGTGAGAAAGTGGAAATTTGGCAAAGAAAAATTCTGAGATCAATCTACAGTGGAATAAAAGAACACGATGGATGGAGGCAAAGGACAAACAAAGAACTAGAAGAGCTCTACAAAGAACCCAAAATAAGCACCATCATAAGTCAAAACCGCCTTCGCTGGTTAGGACACATAACTAGGATGGAAGATACCCATTTGACAAAGAAAATATTCAAGGCAACGGTAGGTGGAAGTAACAGAAGAGGTCGACCAAAGATAACATGGTGGGATAATGTTAAAGAGGACTTAAAACAAGCAGGAATACAGAACTGGGAAGCATTAGCAAAGGATAGAAAATTGTGGAAGAAACAAACTCAAGCCATGGGCCTACAGGCCTAGACGTGCTGTTTTATATAACATATGTTTATATTTGTTCATACTAGTCCCTGTAACTTTTGTTACTTTTGTTAACTACTATTTATTATGTAGATCGTTATTTGTTATTTAATGTAATCTTCTTCTTCTTGTATAATCTACGTTATTTTAATCTACCACTTGCATTCGTTTTTCATAAGTTTTATGTTGCATGGCTCATCATTTATTAATCAATTATATTAATTTAAGCAGTAGGTACAGAGTGGCCCAAAAAAGAGTCTGTAAAAAAACAATAATTTTTTTCCAAGTCCAAACATTCATGCTGTGTTATGTTATGTTACTACACACTACTACTTTTCTAACGATTTCTCTAAATATAGATACTTATTAAATCTTTGGAAATAATTGTAAGTTCTATCATATGATAAACGAAATTTCTTTGGTTTATGATCAGCAAAAATAAGCGAAACACTTCGCCTGGACTTTCCCATACTTTAGCAATAGTTTTATCATATTTCAAAACTATATTTGTATATACATTTTGCGCAAGAACAGTGACTTAAGACTAGTAAAATAAAACTAGTGCTGCCACTGTCTTATTTTACTTCTGCTTTTTTACGAGAAAAAAAATGTATTTTTTAGTAAAAGATTCCTTGGGATTAAAGAAAACCAAAAATGGAAAGAAAAATACGATCGCCCAAATTTAGGTGAGAGAAGAAAAAATGACTGCACTAATTATAGCTGCGCCTAAAAATTAGGTTGAGAATCTTACTCTACAATCACTTATGAAAACAGAAATATTTTATCGCCCCCCGCCTAATAAATAAACAGTCATGAATTTTCTATTTTCAAAAATTCATTCAATTCAGGTGTCGCAGAGAAATTAGCGAACTAGGACATTAACCAAATAGTACGCTATCCCTAACTGTATGAGCCTACAAAATTACAGAAGAAAATCTTTGGTCAGTTTTTAGCAATATTATTTTGAAACTGCACACAGTTTTCATTTACACACAGATTATCTTACATAGTATCATTCAGTTTCCAGATTTAGGAATTTTAATTTTTAAAAGATATGCTGCCAAAAAAGAGTATTACCTTTCCTGGGGTTTAATGAGTTTGTGTATTTATTTGTATAGTAAAACAAACAACAAAATAAAGTAATGCAAAAAGTCAAAAACACATTTATGAAAGGGAATGGAGCATAGTATGCCGTAGAAGGAATACTGAAGTCATCGACAATATCTAAAAATACAAAACTCATAATATACATGGTAATTCAGAATTATGATGCAAAATTTATATGAAGTAGGTATCCAAATAAGAAAGCAATGTTCCCATAAACATGAATCCAAAAACGCTTATTTACTGAGCTTCAAGCTGCTAAAGATAGAACAGTCTAATCACTTTTTTTGTCGATAACTTGCTCTCAGTAGTTGCACTAAATATTTGAAATATTATATCTAACAATCATCTAGCTAGTAATGTAATGAAGACTGGTGTTTGCACTCTATTCAATTGTTTTCTTCCCCAAACTTTGACAATCTCAGGGCTCCTTGTGAATTTTATCAACAGATGGCGCAACTGTAAATCTCAATTTTATTTTAAAATAAATTTGACAAAAAGTTTTTTTGTTTATTTATTACCACGGTAATATTCTAGGCTAAAAAGGCCAAAATACTGTTGTTTGCGGCCTATCAAAGGGTGATAACAAAGATTTATCATTACTTACTGTTCCCAAATTGAATGTAGCTATTTAGTTTACCTATAATTGCTAACTTTGATGGAATTACAGACTAAAACAGAACGCAAGATTGGAGTAGAAATTTTAAAAAGAAAATTTCCGAAAATGGTTTTATTTGTAAGAAGCATTTTAATGACATCATTCAAATTAAATATAAAAGGCGAATAATCCTTAATAAAAGAAATTTGTAAAAGTTCCATCAGCACTCTTATATGATAAAACTAATTTAGAAATAAATTTCAGAATGTTCACTGCAGATAAAACTAATGCCTAGGTACGCGACGATAATGAGAACATAGCAGTAAATAAATGGCTTGTATTAAAATTATGCTTTGCACAAAGTTAGGTTTATGCAGTTATCGGAAATAACATGTTACGTTGGAACACTTACTGTAAACTAACGGTAACAAATTACAAATTTTGTGTAATGGCAATGCAAACTTTCGTTGCTTTTTTAGTTACAGTAGAGCTTGTAAATGAGACCACCAGTTTATTGTGGCGACTTGTTTGTCCAATATTGTTGGATGTTGGTATTTTGTGGTTTTAGTATAAGGTTCAAAAAGTGTCAAGTAGTGATCAAAGACTTATCAAACGGCGCCAAATTTGAAATATTGCTTAAATTTGAAGTTTTAAGAGCGCCATCTATGCGGAAATTTTATAAAGAGTCCCGAGGTTGTCAAACTCTTAGAATGAATTTTTAATATAAACAAATGGTGAGAGTTGCAACACCATACTCTTCCTTACATCACTAGATAGCTGCTTTAGCTGGTGCTAAATGTAACACAGAAGGTGACAAAGCTTTATTTATGCCTCAAGATGTTTGCTGCAACACTAGCCGATTGTTTAGAAATATATGCAAAAAAATCACAAAAATTAGTAAAAAATGGGTGACGAAAACAGAGACCAATAATCGACGACATAGTATGTGAAAAGGTGTTAAATATTCAAATTAAACGATAAGCAGACAATTTTTTTAGCAATTTCAAAACCGTTTTCTACAACTCTAGAAAGGTTTCAAAAGACAAATGCTTTTTTACCAGATGCAATTAAAGCATGGAAAGAACTTAGAACCAGTATTGACAGTACTGAATTATTGACTAGAATATAAAATGCACGCACACATTTAAATAAAGACATATCCAAGCTTTGACACCATAGCACATTTTAGCGAACTTATTAGATCCAACAAAAAGAAAATTTTAACAGTTACTGAAACGAAAAGTAGTTTACATGCTGCAAAACAAATGTATCTTAACAATGCGGCTTATTACCCATAATAAGTAAAGCTAGAAGCAAAATCACGCCCATTTAATAAAGAAATGTTTTCCAAGGATACTTTAAGAAAGGTGACTGAGTGGTGGAAATCACAGAAAGACTCAAACTTAAGAAATCGTTTAGAAGCTGAGAAAACAGGAAAATTAATATTTCTCATTCAATTTTACAATGATAATAATAATTTACTACAAACGTAATAGTTAAAAAATTAAATTTTAGATTTTTATTATTAACTTTAAAAATAGAATAGTTTTTAAAACTACTTATGGTTTGTATTTTATTTTAATGTAGCTAATTCATGTTAAAAGTAAATTACACCTACATGTTTCAATGGATGGATACACAAACTAACACATACAAATCAAACAAAACAAACCAAAGAAAGACAAAAGATCTTTATATCAAACTTATATAAAGTACTCGCCAGTGTTATACATAACAAAATTAACAACCAACTAGACTCGGAATAATCAATAGAGCAAGCCGACTTCCGTAAACGATATTCCACGGTTAACCACCTACAAACTGTAAACCAAATGATTGAAAAATGTAACAAAATTAACAAAAAAGTGTATTTAGGTTTTGTAGATTATAAAAAGGCCTTCGATTCAATCGAGCATAAGCCAATGATCAGTGCTTTGCATCAACAAGGTATACATGGAAAATACAATACAATTATTGATCGTATTTATAAAACTAGCAAATCAAAAAAAAAGAATGAAGAAAGAAGGGTCTGTCTTTAACGTGGAAAGACGAATATGGCAGGGCGACCCGCCCTCGCCAAACATCTTTAACTGTGTTTTGAAAAGTGTGTTCAGAAAATTACAATGTCATTGAAATAAACAGCAACGGAAAGAAATTAACCAATTTGAGACTTGCGGATGATGTAGTAATTGTCGCAAAAAGTCCATCAGAGCTTAGAATAATGATAAATCAACTAAACAAAGAAAGTATAAAAGTTGGCCTTCAGATCAACTATGCAAAAACAAATATCTTGACAAACGGTGATAGAGAAAACATAATTATGAGAGCCAAAGAGATAAAAGTAAAAGAAGAAGTGATTTATTTAGGACAACAAAATTGAAATTGTCGAATTTTTCAAAAAATCCCCATACACGTCAACCTTATTTTTTTAAATCTTTTTGAATAATTGTCATTTTTCGATCGTCTTTTGTTTTCGAACTATGAAGTCATCAACAATTTTTTTTAATGGCACCTTATATTTTTGCCGTCATATTTAGATAGAGGTTGAAATTCTGAACTCAGCCATATATCAAAGTATTACATTGACATCGATAGTTTTCTGGATAATCAAATTTAAAGTCAACAAAAAAAAACAATACAAAATTAAGTTAGCCATTAATATTTTAATTGTTTGGAAACGATCTAAATTTTGTAAACTAATAATAATTAACTTAAAATAACAATTAAATTCAAACATCACCAAAATTTCAATTCTTTGTTTTTCGCTTAAATATCGCACCATCTTTACCAGTAATAAATAATCAATAATCAACAAAATATCAAAGTAACAAACGGAAACATAGAAAATAATGTTGCACTGACAAATTTTTTTCATTTGTTTGCATTTTAAAACAATGATTAATTGTCAATCTTCCATAGCTAACTAAATTTTTGATGCGCTTTTTTTTAAAACTGCCAATGCCAATGTCATACTTTGACATATGGCTGAATTCGGAATTTTAACCTTTATTGAAATTATTATTAAAGGCTATACATTCCCGTAGAAATTGGAGCCGCCCCTAAGGGGCTCTTCTGACTGTTTCAGTGTTGGTGGTGCGTCACTCCACTACACCTTTATCGAAATACGACAGCAAAAACATGGGTTGCCATTTAAAGAAAGTGTCAATGACGTCATAGTTCGAAAAAAAAAAAAAAAGACAATCGAAAAATGACACTTATCAGAAAAGATGCACTAATAAAAAGTAAGGTTGACGTGTACGAGGTTATTTTTTAAGTCCGTCAATTTCAATTTTATCGAATTAGTTCCAGACTTTACACTTGCACTGTATAAATAAATATGTGAGCATCAATTAGTATTATGATAAATTTTCCCTTAATATCTACAGGCAGTGAGCGAGAGACATAGAACATCAGAGAAAGCCTGGACTTTTCTATACTTTTATACAAAATAATTCGTTTTATATATCTAATTACAGCACATCTATCTAAGAACTGTTTTCAGTTGTAAAGTATTTAAATATAAAACCCTGCTAATCCCTCATTGCAAGGACAACCAAACCACCTGCTGGGTGCAAAGTTTAGAATCATGTAGTACAAAGCTACAACTTGACTATTATCACAGGATTATACTATGTTCATTTTTTATGCACTACCTGTTTTGCAATCTACCTCGCCTACTCTGAAGTTATCATTGATGCGCCTATGCTGATTTTGTAACGACGGATTTATTATTTAAAAAAGATTCCTCGAGATTAAATACCAAAAAACGGAAGAAAAAATTCGTTTTCCAAAATTTAGGAAGATGAGAAAAATTAACCCTCCCACTCTAAACATTGCTGTACCTAAAAATGAAGTTCTGAATCTGAATGCTTATTTCCCTCATGAATTTTTCATATACCCCCACATTCCAAAGATCATTGAAATGGGACCATATGTTTAGGAGTTATGGAGCGCACATACCCACATACATTTTTTTTAAACTACTTTTTTGGGTTCCTGTAGGTCAAAACATGTATTTCCGTCAAAATCTTGATTTCGAAAATTTTTATGAAATTAATACATAAAGTATAGGGAAAGTAAAATAGACAAGAAAAACAAATTTAACATAAAACAATTTCTCAAACAGTTTAACATTTTACCCCAATTTTACCCATATCTACTAATCTAATAAAACTTATTACTTCTGTAACAGTTACTGAACATGAAAATACTCTCTATTACTTTACCTGGGTGGGGAGCTTTCCAATTCTTTTAATTTATCTTCTATTTCCTTAGCTTGTTCTTGCAATTGATCCCACTCTTTAGCACAAGCATTTAAATCTCGAAGACTACTTCTATAGGCAAATTCAAGTTCTACATTTCTTTTTACTATAGCACCTAATTCTTTATAGCGAGCAGTAGATTCTTCCATGTGCTCTTTAACGCCAACCAGGAGTTTGTGAGTGGTCTTAAGATTTTCTTGCAAAGCAATAACAGCTTTTAAGTGCTGAATCTGTTTTTCTTTAACATGTTTTTCCTGCAATTTGATAACCCATTCTAAAGCTTGGCCCAAACTCACAGGCTTATTTCCAGCATAATTGAAGTCCAATTGATGAGACAAATACGATGTTGCTTCTAAAAGACGATTAAATTCACGTTCCACCATTTCATCTTTGTCTTTATCTACTGTAATGCCACTTGATTGATACAGGGGACATTTTTGTCTAATGCGATGCAACTCCATATCTATTTGCTTACTTAAAACGGTTACAGGATTTCCTCCAAGTCCTGTCACTACCATTGCGCCCAAATCAGCAATGTAGTTTCCTAAAAAATTGATAATATTTAGTAGGTATAGTCCCGTTAATCCAAACTAATGCCCCTGTTGGGATTGTAAAAATGTCTGTTTAACAAATATTACACTACTGCAAACATGTACAAAATATTGAAAACATAGGTAATGTTGAACAGCTTGAAATTTGGACAATAAAATACAGTCAAATTACTATCAATTTTAGATATATGTATTGAATTAGAATTTAAGTTGCTTACACAATAGAAAACAAAGAAAAAGTATAAATAAATATGAAATTTATTTTATTGTTATTTATTTAATCTGTTTATACAGGGTATTCCGAAAAAAGTACAAAAAATGATACCACAGATTGTCGGTGAGAGAACATGTTGATTTAAATAAACTATCCTACACAGGGTGTCCAAAATAAGAGGTCCATGCATGGGGATCTCGAGAACGTTAAAAGATAGAGATTTGGTTAACTGAGAAAAATTATTCAGCATCTCAAGTACTATTATGTTCCACATTTAAATCCTCGAATGTTTGCTTAATATTTACTACAGATTGAAAAAACTAAAATTTTCAGTTTTTTCTTTTTGTATATAATTTGGTTACAATCACAGATAGGTAGCGCAAAGGAATTTTGACACTATTAAGACACTGTTTTGAACATATTTCAAATCTCAATATAAAATTTGTATACATCGTTAAAATTTCAAGATATTGACATTAACTTGGCCTTTTTCAATATGCGTCAAAGCCGGCCATGCCATCATTGGATAGAGCTCTTTTTCCCCTTTTCTTCCATGTAAGGTTTATGAATTTATTTCCACAAATAACGGAGTTGTAAGCTAAAAACTGTTTTTTTATAGTAGGCTGTGAAAAACTGTTTTCTCATAGTAGGACAAAAATTAACAAAATAAGAAAAAAGAAAACAAACAACAAAATGCTGCATTTGTTTCCATTGAGGTTTGATTAATTTATCTTCCCAAATAGAAAAGTAATAAGCAAGAAATTGTTTACTCATGGTAGGCTGCCAAAAAAAACAAAAAAAAACTAAATGTTTCAGGAAATAAACCTACTAAAAATGCATGCTCGTGTAACAATCAAAAAAATTTTAACTTTTAAATATCTTTGCTAATACTGAAACATGAAAAAAATTAGAATGACAATAAACTCATGCAAAGATGCAGATATTGCCAAAAACATTTATCATACGATCATACACTTTTAATAGTTTTATTCCCTGAAACAGTCAGGTGTTCTTTTTTTTTTCACAGCCTAACATAAGCAAACAATTTCTCGCTTATAACTTTATTATTTGAGAAGATAAACTGATCAACTCTCAATGGAAACAAATACAGCCTTTTGTTGTTTTTTTTTCTTATCTTAAAAATTGGAGATTCTAAATTTGTGTAAAAAAGTGTCGTAATAATGTCAAAACCGCTTTGCGTTATCTTTGATGATAATTATACACAAAAAGCGAAAACTGAAAATTTTAGTTTTTGCAGTCTGTACTGAAAATTAAGCAAAAATTGTTAGATTTGAGACACTGAATAATTCTTCTTACTTAACCGAATCTCTATCTCTTACTATTTACAAGATCCCCATGCATGGACCCCTTATCTTGGACACCCTGTATACTAAAGGACTTTGTGCCAGAGTTATAAGAGTCTTAAAACAGAAGGTGATGAAAGAGTTTTATTTAATATCTTTAAAACAGTTTGCGTTATATTTTTGAAATTAAGGATATAAAATATGATTTTGCACCAGGTATACTAAATACCACAAATTTAAAAAGTCTAATTGTGAATCGGTAGCGTGAATACATGGAAGAACGCCATGTTTGTCTTCATTTGTTTTTAATCTGCAATTTTTTTCCAAAACTCCTTCGACATTTAAATAGCTTGAATAAAAATATACAAACAACGTATTCTTTATTTTTCTTGTCAGATCAGCCTTTACCGTTGCCTTAGTTCTTGCGGTGAACTATTAAAATTAATTAAAACAAAAGTCAATCCTAAAATGTCTCCTGAAGTCCTGACTATGACAACACCCAAGTGCTTTATTTAAAAATGAGCAAAGCACTTCTCCTCCACTTCCCTATACTTTTAATCAAAATAATTATTTTAAATATTTAATCACAACAATTACAGCAGGTCTAACTAAGACCTATTTTGAGTTTTGGGGTATCTAAGTATAAAACCCTACTAATCCCTCATTCCAAGAAAGACAACCAACAAGGACCATAAACCGCCTGCTGGGTAGAAATTTTTGAGTCCTAGGATACAAAAAACACTGTTATAACGGGGTTATACCATATTCATCTCTTATGCACTACGTGTTTCATAATCTACCTCGCCTATTTTTAAGTTATCATCGATGCTCTATGCTGACTAACATATGAGAGAAATTTTATTTTTAGAAAAAAAAAACAATTTACGATGTGTGGAAAAAGATTCCTTACGATTAAAGAACAACAAAAAAACGCGGCCTTCCATTTAGCTACACCAATACTGAATCGTAATTGGGCTTTTGAAATTAATCATAATGGTATCGTCTTGTGTAATAATTATTTTTAGCCATGCCAAATTTCGAAGGTATAACTCAAACTGTTTTAAAGAAATTAAATAAAACTGTTTCAGCCACTTCTACTTTAAGCCGCCTTAACTCTGGAACTAAAGACATTTTTATACAAGATGACCCATCCAAAAGTCCCCAGCCTAACCTATAACTTCTTTATTTTAACAAATACAGTATTAAAAGTTTATTACAAATTTATAAAATAATTAAAGCGTTCAATGCTTAACCAAATCTGATCAGCAATAAAATTTTTATAATGTATTCCTGTATTTAGATTACGCCCTTTTGAAATTTTGTATTTAAATATGTTGGTTTTTTTTTAATACAACATCATTTTTATTTACACATTTTGGGAAAAAGAGCAGTTTTTACTCTTTCAAACGATTTATGATATTAATGTGATTGTAACAAAATAACAAGTACTTGAACAATAAAGGAAAACATACTTAAAATATTCACCTTTTCTAAATGTAGCAATACGTCCCCCAACACGATCTCTGGCTTCTAATACTATTACTTCCATTCCAAATTGTTGCAGCTGCCGAGCAGCAGTAAGACCAGCAATGCCTGCTCCAATTACAATAACTTTACCAGATTTCTGTACTGGGAGTGGTTTGGTTCGCTTAAATATACCAAAATTAATGAAACCATTTCTTTCTAAAAATGCATGTGTACGCTTAACAAGAGGGGCATCACTGTTATAAGGAGCCTCTATTTTTTCAAGACATTGTTCCATAAGCAACTGCAGTTTTGGATTATCTAACCACATTTGTAAAATGCGATTGCGAACATGTAAATACACCTTAACACTTGCCAATGAAGCTTGCGCTATATCTGGGAAACAAGCTGCTTCTGTTGATGTCATCTTATCAAAGGGCATCCTACTTTGAAATGCTGCTCCTTCCAACCCTGAAAATAGCTCTCGAACAACAGGGTCGTCTAATTCAGATTCGGGATCCTGTTCTTTCTTGTCTTCCTTTTTTGCTTCCTCTTTTTTAATTTCCTTTTTCGACGATTTTGAGGAACCTGCTCCTGATGCTAATTTTTTATCTGGCAAAGTTTTTTGTTTTTCTGTAACACTTGGTGTATCATGTTCTTCTAAACCACCATGGGGTTCCTCTGTTTCCTTATATTCGACCTGAATTAATTTGAAAAACTAATCAGCACATAACCTCAAAATTAATATATTACGTAAAAAAACACTTTTTTTCAGACAAACATACCTTAACCTTCTTTCTGCGACTCATTTTAGCAATTTTTACAATACCTTGATGTGATTAAATATTTAAAGCTGAGAATTCGCGTAAAAACTTTTACTGAAGCACGAGAAACCGCGTAACTAACTCAAAAGTCAGAATTGCAAACAATAAACATTTGTAATATGCAAACATGCGCACATAAAGCACCGCTGTGTCTGTGTCTACCGTACCGTAGCGATAAAACCACAGAATACCGAAACACCGAGAAGCGTCTCTTCGGTATTTTTAGGTACTTCAGTCGGCCATATTGTTAATGGTTCTCGTGCCAATCTGCATATGTAAGTTGGAGGTTATGTTTAACTTAGTGTTTATTATTGTATTTCAACATCTATAATAATTGAAAGTAGATACACTAACATTAGTTTTCATATAAGGTTCTTCTTTCTTCCATTATATTTAGGTATCGTTTTTAAGGGTATTACAGTTAGTTAGCGTGTCAAACATTGCACAATGCCATAACAGCATTACAGACAGAGCAGTTTGGTTTGGTTGACTTGGCAGTAAATCAAAGAGGCAGTAAATTATGTGCTGTGCGTTTTACTTAATGTAATTAATTTTAGTCAAACATTGGTAAATACTCGTACCATTTGGACATAACAATATCCGGTTTACGTACTACAAAATATTGAACAATGTAATTGTAACTGCATTTCACATAATAAAAATCCTACTCAATGTATAGAATTATTTTTACTTATTATTTTATTTAATGCGTGCTTCGATTTCCTGCAAATTACCTTTAGCAATATTGTTTGTATTTGTATCCTGTGATAAAACACCGAGTCCTATTATACGGAGTCGTTCAGAATTATGGCGCAAAAATTATTTGACGTATTCTAGGCACAAAAAAACGTAAACATATTTGAAATTCCCATAAACACTAGTTTAAAAACGCTTCGTTACAGAGCTACGGTCTCCTGGAGATCGAACAGTGTGTAATATTCAGGGTGGTTTAATACTTACTAGTGAGACCCCAGCGCACAATGCACTGACAGACTGGCGTTGGCCGACCCGTCTAAATGCGTCACGTGATGCATTAGTTCCAATAATGAGACGCGGGGTTAATGTAGATGTCGCCTCAAGTGAAGCGCGTCTAGCAGATTTTCATATATATTATAAATTAAAATAATTATTATTAAAAAATCGACGTAGAATAAAAATATAAAAATGTTTCATGTTCCATCTGAGGGTAGAGACCTTTCATTGAAAAAAATGGTCCAAATTGGTGAAACGGTAGCCGCTGAAGAAACCGGAGAAGAAAACCTTTTGAGCTTTTATATATGTATGGATTACGCCTGTATTTAATTCTGAAACGGATCAAGATAGGAAAAACATGTTACTAACAGTTTTTTGTTAACGCAGGAACTACCCTTTTGCATACTTGAAAAAAAAATTTATTCAAGGTGGTAGGCGCTGTCACGTGAGTGTTCATTTTACTTTCCCATACGTTCGGTATAAGAAAGTATTGAATTCGTGAAAATTTTTAAAACTGAGGTTTTAACGGAAATACAAGTTTTATGGCACAAGAAACTTAAAAAAGTGGTATTTAAAAAAGGTGTGTGTGTGTGCGTGCGCGCGCTTGCATGCCTGTGTGTGTGCGTGTAGGTTCTTGCGTTCGTGAGTCCGTGTGTACGTGCGTACGTGCGTCCGTTCGTGTGTGCGTGTGCGTGTGTGTGTGTGTGTGTGTGTGTGTGTGGGTGTGTGTGTGTGAGTGTGTGTGTGGGTAACGCTCATATCTCCGGAACGGCTGGACCGATTTCGATGTGCTTTGGAATGAGGAGGTATATCAAAAATTCATTGACAAAATAAGCTTTTAAAAAGAATCCGAAACCGGAAGCGGAAGTTAGACATGTTTTTTTGGTAGCATTTTTTTCAGATACTGAATTTTCGAAATTGGAATAGTGGAAATTATAGAAGGCCTTAGAACAAATCAAACGTTTTTTTACCGAATTCTCTAGCTTCAACATGGCGGCCGCTACGAATTTTTGAAAATTTCGACTTTAACGCCCATTTACTCAAAAACCAGTTGTTTGATTGGGATCAACTACATCTTGTTTGGTAGTCCCTTAAGGGTACTATACCATGAAATATCGTTAATTTTGAAAATCGAAAAACGATCTCAATGGCACCACTCCAAAATTTTTGAAATTTTCAAAAATAAAAAATCTCAAAAACTGCCCACACGTTTTTGTTTAAACTTTTTAAGCTGATAGAGATAGGCATCTGATACAATTTTATTTTTTGCTCATTGTTATAATTTCACTGTGACACCCTCTATGAATTTTTGAAAATTGAAAATTGGTACCCTTTTATTTATTTAACGGGGAGCAATAAAATATTTCTGTTAATGTGAAAGAGCTCACCATTAATAGCAAAATCCGAATATCATAATATTTGTTTGATACTTTAATATTTAGGGGGGCTACTGTTCCTCCCCCCCCCCCCCCCCAAATTTTCACTACAAAATTAAAAAATTGATTTCTTATTTTGTTTGCTCTAGGAGAATCTTTTTACAAAAAATCAAAAAATCGAATTTTTTTGCCGCTTAATAATCTTTTTGTCCTTAGAAGAGTTTCACATACTTTCTACAGCAGTCGTATTCTTGTACTAGTCGTTTAATGTTCAGTGTAGGCTAACTTTTTTATTTTAATAGATAGACTCGCAAACCCAAGAGCAAAGTTGTAGGGCAAATTCTTCTCGATTGTATTTAAGAAAAAAGCTTGAGTTCCAATTTTAATATGGCGGCCACGGTAAAAAATAACTTTTTTTTTAATGGAAACGTGGCATTTTGGCTTTAAAATCAGAAAGGTTTTGAAATTCTAAATACAAATTAATAAGAGTAATTTCTTGCTAAAAATAATACTTCTCGAGTTATTAATATATTTTCAAATATCAATTTCCGCCCTTCCGTTGATTCAGTCCGAATATTTTATCCAACCTTATGCTTGCAGCGCGGCGGTCGGGGTTTCTTCAACCGCTTCAAGATGTTACAACTTATAAGAACTATTTACTTTAACTAGTCGTGTCTAGACAGGTGTATATCGAGAGTGTTGGAAAATATAAAACAATGTTATTTTATAAGTATAGGAAAGTCCAGGCGAAGTGTTTCGCTCATTTTTACTTTGTGTGGTTGTATTATAGGCGAAATTGATATTGACAGAGTTGTCATTCATTACGGCGCGAAAAACGTATATTCAAATACACCAAAGTTTTTAAAATTAAATTAATTTATTTAAACAACTATTTTATGCATAAAATACCATTAAATAGAATCTCTCCATTATACTAAATCGTGCTATAAAAACGTTCTCTTTAAAACTGTCACAGGATTATCAAAAAATATAAATTTGTTCATTATTTACCAGTGGTTAATAATGAAAAATTAGTTACCTGTCAGTGAGCAAAGGTAGAGAAATTGAATTTCACAGCATTCTATTATGTGTCAAAATGCTACGCCATATTACTAGTAGTGAAAAAAAATGTTACACACTAGTTGCTTTATGCATAAACAAGTATTAGTTATTTATCGCCGATCCATATTTAATACTAGAAAATTATGAGTTATTATAAGAAACATCATGTTTGGTGGATAAATATCTAATGGATTTTAAATTGACGGTTTCGAATACTCTAGGTAGTTATCAACTACTATCAGAATTATATTTATGAATTTCTTTGGGATACGCATATTATATTAAATAATAAACTTTCCAAAAAAGTATAAATTATTTTCAAATAAAGACACAACAAGTAGAAGCTTTGAAGCTTCAACCTTCGCTGCAGATCTAGGTAACATAATTACTTAAATTTTTGATCCACCCAATGGTATGAAAATTTAAAAAATGTAATTATTTTACTTCTGTGTGTACCCATGTCATTACGGATATATTAATTTTCCTATATGTGATCCCTTCACATTAATTGTATTAAATGTGCATAGTTGAAGTCGGTAACACTAACCCTTTTCTTTCTTGTGTCAAAAATGAAATACTTTTTTTTCACGCTACAGGCAAAGTAAATAGTCGATACATCCATAGCTACAAAAGATGAAAATGGCCAATAACATTCGTTTACTTTTTGCCCTTGACTACGGAACTTAATACTGTCATTTACATTCCTAGGATAATAATTAAAGCAACAAGGTACAGATTTCAATATTTTATTTCAAACAGAATACTAAAATGTTGATTTTAACTGTTCGTTGATATGGTAACAAGCACAGGCAACTTAGAATAATGGGGCTTTTAAAAAATAATTCCGATGACAGCAGTCAAAACGAACTTTTAAAAATATGATTAAATTTCTACCTGTAGCGTGAAAAAATTAATAAGTAACACGACGGAATGTATCGACTATTAACATTCTCGGCAGGCAACAAGTCTCGGCTCGTATTTACCTACCTCGAATGTTATTACGTCTTTACATTCCTTGTTACTTAAATAACTATTTCTAAAACCACGTATCTACCAAAACAATAGAATTCCTGTTTTTGGAAAAGTTTCATGTTTTGGAGTAATAATAAAAATCTAGATTATATTCTGGACTTTTACTAAACGGTTTTGTTGCATTTATTTAAAGTACAAGTGGCACCAATTTCTGTCTATTTGCTTCATTTAATGTTGTGTTAGTTAATTAAAGTAAACTAATATAAACAGTAAAAACGTAAATTAAAATTCGATACCACTGCACTGGTTTGTTGCTATTAAAAGTGTATTAATATTTTGTGATTATTGTATCTTAAAAATTACAGTTCGAGCGTTTAGCAAAATGGCAGCTCTGAAGAATATTAAGTTTATAGATATATTGCGCCGTTTGGGAACCATTTTGGCTATTTGTCCTCCATGCAGCCATCTCAAATCTGATCAAAGCAAGCTTGAAACTTTTTATAAGTACTACGCAATATTAATTTTTTTGATTATGTTTATGGGAAATGGACTTATGATGGTAGATAAAATTGATGCCCGGGCCGACGTTCCATCAACTACATTGATAGTAACTGATATAGCGGTACTTTTCAGCGTAACTGCATTAAACCTTTCTGCGATTTTGGTACCATCACTTTGGAATTTCCATGATTTTAAAGCGTTTTCTGGTATATTTGATAAAACCAACAATTACCTTCAAAGGTCTAAATCTGTGAAAATAAAAACATACAAGACCTTTTATATTGAGCTTGCAGCTGGTCACTTAGTTCAATTTTCGATGATTATCTACAGTACTGACATATACAGCGCAGAATCGGGGTTTATACATTATCTTCACTGTGCATTTCACGTATTTCAATGGTACCAGGCGTACATCGCAGTGATGACAATTTACTATTTTGCATTATCAATGAAATATCGATTTGAAGTTATAAACAGCGATTTAAGAAATTTGAATAACGTACCACCACTTGTAACTAACACCATTACACAACTTGAGATAAAGACGAAAAACTATGAAGTTCATTACATGGTGAGACAAATTTCACAGAAGTACAAAATTCAGATTAAGCAAATTGCGTTGTTTAATAAAATTTTTGGTTGGCAAATATTGTTCCTGACTTTAAGCACGATTGTGGGCTTACTTAACTCATTGAATATATTAACAGCATACCTGACACACCGTAATAGAACGCAAGAAGTGACATTTGAATATGGACTGATTATTTTAAGTGCTGCTTGGCCTATCTGGCATCTAGTAAGTAGTAGCTTAGTAGAAGCAATAACAGTAGACGTAGTACTAGTAATAGTGTACTGTAAGTTAAATGTATTCATTATGTTTCAGTTTGTGGAAGCCACCGTGACGGTTTCGTGTAGCAATGCAGTCAAAGAAGCACAAAAAACAGCACATTTATGTTTTAACATAGTCCTTAAATTGCCTATAATTGCGTTAAGTCCTAAGGAGAAAGCTTTCCGAAATGAGATACTTTTACTGAAAGATTTGGCTACTAATGGTTGTCCAACATTCTTAGCTGCAGGTTTTTTTACAGTGGACTACTCTTTATTTCTTGCTATCTTTGCATCTGTGGCTTCATACCTTATTATATTGATTCAGTTTAATATGTAATTGTTAAACGCATGAAGTTTGAATTTAGAAACTTCTATTATTAAAATTGCTTAGTAGAATTTGATTGACTGTAATTGTAATACTATATTTTGTAAACACTGAAGATAGTTGCAGTCAAAATGAATAAAATTAGAAACGCTGTAAATAATTTATAAATTTAATTATTCTCTACACAATCCTCAAACTAGTTACGTAAAAGAACAGTATAGGAGTTTACAGCAGCACCATGGAAGTGCTCGTAGTACTGTGAAGTGTTATGCATTTTAGTTACCGTTCCTAGTTTTTTGGCCAATAAACGCTGTTCATTATTAGGCTAACAATCTACTGAAATAGACATAGACAATACATTTAAATGCACTTATTTTTGTTTATAACAATAATAAACAGAGCTAGTAAATTAACATAATGATCTGATGAGATTGGAGGATGGCTAAAAGTTTGTAATGGTAAATATTAAACCTGCTAAGAAAACATCGTATGTTACTTATTAAATGCGACGGTGGTTAATAATTTGACAATATAAATGTGCAATTAATTTTCGTAAAGTAATGCCCTACACGCCAGAACCAAATGGGGCGGCGGAACGAAAGAATCACACTTTAGTTGAAAGCTCGCGTTAATGAATCATGCTAAAACTGTCAATGAAGAAGATAAAACCTCAACTTCAGAAGATGCGGGCAAAGACGATGAAGCAAATAAGGACAGAGAAGAGCCGTTTCGTATTTAAATGTTTAAGTGCTGCTGTCAAATCAATCGGACTTTTCTATGCCCTAAAAGTAGTAAAATCACGCTTTGCTTGCTTCTTGAATGCTCTTATAAAAGAATTTTTGTTCTCATCGTCTTTTCTCGGGCCGCTCGGCAAAACAGCATAAACTTTCAGCTTTTAGTATTTTTAATAATTTCGTCACATTTCATCTCTAATTCCGGCCTATTTTTTAAGTAATATTTCTGTAAACCACGAAAGTAGATGCATTTTTGTTTTATAAATGAGTTACTTATTTTAATGAAACCAGCGATAAAAACAATACATGATTATTAATTATTATATAAACATTTCTTTCTACTTTATTTGTGATATGCACCACTTGTTTCTATAAACTTATAATACAGTATTATTCTTAACAATAATGATTTTTGTATATTTTCATATGTTTCATAATTTATGCTTTTCAGAGCAATATTAAAATTTTTAAATATAGCCCTGATGTTTGGATTTGTGTATTCGCATCATAATACCACGACTGGTGGTATCCTATTATGTACCATATGTCGAGATATTTCAATAATTGAATGGTTCGATTATTTTCGTTCGAAATATCCTATCACTAATTCGTTACATTTTAAAAACAGTTACTCAGTGTTGCCCTTAAATTTATTATTGTCTGTACAGTGAAAACCCGTATCGTACGTTTTATTATTTGTCGTAAAATAACATTTTTCTATCTAAATAAACTGACTAAAAAAACGCGAATCCTGTAAATAAAATTAGGTACAGAGTTCTCGCTACACAATGTAAAACAATAACGGATACTCTATCCTAACTGTTTGACAAACGTGGGTGTGGTGGCGTGCGTAGACTGAATGACAGACGACTTAATTTCTTACTGCAAATCGTGCAATAATAGTGAATTTAAGTGTGTGTGAGTGTGTGTGCACGCGTATGTGAGTGTGTGTGCGCTCGTTGTAGAATCTTATGAAACAAGAACACAGGTGCGAATCTGAGCGAATCCTTCGTCCCTAGGAATGCTGTGATGGTCGTTCAAGAACGAGTTTGATTGTTGTTGTAAATGTTTTGGTAAGAAGCCAAAATTCAGAGCTCTGAAGGGAATATGTGAAATAGCGTTTCCATCGTATGCGGCTAATTTTTTCGGCAAAAATTTTTTATCGGATATCTAGAAACTTTGTATATGTACTACGACAAACATGGCTAGTTAGAGAAGTACTTCTCTAAGAGCTGTTGTTCTTGATGATACGGAAAGGAATAAACTGGTTAGGTTCGTTCTACATTTACTGTGGTTTTACAGCTTTGTTTAGAGCATTGTACGTGCCACAACTATCATAAAGACACGATCATGTAAAACAACAGACTGTTCTGTTGACAGCCACGTTTGCTGCCGTGTCAAATTCTAATCCACAGTTCTAATCTAAGCAGGACAGCATTTGCTTGTTAATAAACTTTTTGATTGGAACAATCCACAACAATCAGCGTTGCTTTTGTTTTAAATTCTTCTAGAGATAGTAGCGGTTTATTATGTTTGTTGTAGTAAGTTGATTGGAATTAAGAATACATTTGGGAAAAGGTGACATAATCATTATTAGTGAAATCAATATTCAGATTATCATAAGGATATCTGTGTTTAAATAAACTCAAAGATTTTGAATGCCTCAACTATCATATTCACTCGTATTTTTATTAACTTTCCCTAAACGATATGTCTGAAAACCGACTATAACATACCGCGGAGTTTCCAATTTCAGGCTGGTTAAATAGCATGTGAATGCTGTTTAACTTCATTTATCCCCTAGATAATGTTTAGCCGCCAACTTCTAAACGCTATTTGAGTATTGATATTTCTATTTTCTTGCCGACAATTCTTGTGCAAGGCCAGCTGTAATACGCGGGACTTTTCAACAATTCTTTTAATCGTAACTTTAGCAGATTCAGTCGCTTGGTTCGTTATCTGTATTACTTCGAATTAACACCAATTCTTGTCTAAGGCTTGTTATGCCTTTTTAGATAAGTTAAGAATTTATGTATGACGTAATCGAAGTAGTAGGAAGAAAATCTGAAACCCATTAGACCTTATTCAAATGCAAACCTACCGTTATGATTTCTGAACTGAAACTAATAGGCTCATCGTCTGGGCCAAAAATTTTGTTATGGTAGCAATTGTTTTGTTTTGGTTTGACTAGCACCAATTCTATTTAACATCGTGCTCGAAAAAGTAATTAGGGAGACTACAAGGAACACCAACAGCACAATTATTAATAAATCCCACCAAGTATTTGGATATGCGGATGACCTGAATCTGGTAACGAGATCCGAAAAGGAAACTAAAGAAATATACAGGAAAATAGAAACACAAGCACAAAGGGTAGGATTACAAATCAATGAACAGAAAACAAAGATGCTAGCAGTAAAACCAGTAAGGAGGTTGGGACAAAATTTCACGGTAGAGGATAAAAACTTCGAAGTAGTCCAGCAAATTAAATACCTAGGAGCCCAAATAAATAGCGAAAATAGAATTAGACAAGAAATTCAAATGCGAATTACAGCTGGTAATAGGACATATTTTTCACTATTACAGATCTTTAGAGCTACATATGTAACAAGAACAACTAAACTAAAGATATATAAGTCGCTAATCAGACCGATTGTAACATATGGTTGTCAGACATGGACAATGACAAAGGGAGATGAAGAGATGCTATTACGCTTTGAAAGAAGAATATTACGAAGAATGTTTGGGCCAGTACAAGAAGATGGTTTATGGAGGATACGCTATAACTTCGAGCTGAAAGAACTATATAAAGAAGCAAGCATAGTAGAATTTGCAAAACTGTTAAGACTGAAGTGGGCTGGACATGTAGAGAGAATGGACAGCAGCAGAGTACCAAGGAAAGTATATCAAGGGCAAATAGAAGGAAGGAGAACAAGGGGAATGCCAAGACAAAGATGGACGGATAACGTAGAGGAAGATGCACGGAAAATACTTAAGTTGCAGAACCGGAAAGCCGGAGCAAGACAGAGAGAAGCATGGAGGCAAAGGATAAGGGAAGCCAAGGTCCAAATGGGACTATAGCGCCACGAAGAGAGAGAGAGAGCAATTGTTTTTGTGCTGATTGGAAGATAGATGACTCGACTTGGGGACTCCACTATTTTGAAACCAGCCGGTAGGGTAGGATAGAATTAATATAATACTATGACCTGGTTGTCTATTCTTATAAGAACGGATATATTACAATGTATTAATATGGAATTTATTTCATTATTTTCATTATATTTTCAGAAGTATCTCACGTATCAGGACTTGTCTGGTGGCCCAGGGTCAGACAGGCTACGGCAGCAACCAAACTGGGACACGTGCAACGTCTCGCCTGTCTCAGTTCTACAGGTGCTATACGCTCAACCCCCACGGCCGCCTTAGAGGTGATCTTATGCCTTCCTCCACTTGATCTCTTTGTGGAGGAAGTAGCTGTGAGAACTGCTTTAAGGCTCGCCACAAGGGGCTGTGGCAAACAGCAGGCAAGGGAGGCAGACACACCCGCATCCTGGAGGAGGCAATCGTCAAGATTCCTCTTCTGGATGCTATGGTGGACTACCTTCCTTTACAATATGCCTTTAATAGACACTTTAGTGTCTACGCGAATGCTGGACCAACCCAGCATATGGACATATCCATCTTCACCGATGGATCTAAAACAAAGCATGGAACGGGTGCCGGAATTTTCTCCGATGACCTAAACCTGCGCCAGAGTATACCACTAGGCAAAATTGCCACTGTCTTCCAAGCGGAGGTAGTGGGAATAATGCATGGTGCAAATGCAATTCTTGAACGACAAATCAAGAACCAACGTATTGGTATCTACAGCGATAGCAGAGCCGCTTTACTAGCCCTAGGCAGTTGTAAAATCACCTCAGGAGTGGTACTGCGGTGTCGTGAAGCTCTCGACGATATCTCAAAAGATAATGCCGTCTCCCTTGTATGGGTGAAAGGACATGACGGAACCTACGGCAACGAAAAGGCTGATGAGATTGCGAGACTGGCCTCCGGACAACCTCTCTGGGGGCCAGAACCCGTAATTCCCATATCCCTGAAGACATTAAGCTTTATGCTATACCAAGAAACCTTAAAAAGCTTCACACGAAGATGGGTTAACACTCAAAGCTGTCGTCAAGCAAGGGCTGCTATTACGGCACCCTCGCCAAAAACAGCCAAATACTGTGTGCAACTGTCCCGAAAGAACTTACGACTAGTTGTGGGTATCTTATCTGGACACTGCACCCTAAAGCAACACATGCACAGGATGGGACTGGCGGACAGCCCAAACTGTCGTGCATGCAACGAGGATGATGAGTCGGCAGAACATGTCTTATGTCACTGCCCAGCTCTCGCAACAACCAGAGGATCCATGCTGGGGGACTTCTGGCCTAACATGGCCGAAATCAGCAACACTCTAATTGCGGATGTCCTCAAGTACATCCAAAAGGTTGGATGGCTTGGGTGACGTCCAATGTGGAGAGCTGCTGGGGAGGTAGTACAATGGGCCCACCTATTGTGGCCTAAGTGCGCGTGAGGTAACTCACACTCCCAATTCCAAATCCAGAATCCACGTATCAGGACTCAGGAGCATATTTTAATTTTTTGAATCCTATAGTAAATCTCAAATCGAGTTCTAAGTTGTGAAATCTATTTCGCGAGAAGACTTAATCATAGTTTTCATAGTGTTATTATTTTCTTGTATTAAAACGATTTTGTGGTTATCGGAATTCAGTTGCGTTTTTATGTAATCATTGATTTTGTTAAAGTTATAAGCTCCGTCCAAAAAATTCGATGATTATGTCGGTTATCTCCTAATCTCTCTTTTAAGTTTTTTGGTTGAAATAAAAACAAATCGAATCGAAGATATCTTGTAGTTTAATAACAGAGAATTGGGTATTGTGGCATTTACTTCATCAAACTTTCATATACTGTGTAAAAGTCAAAAGAATTTTGTATACGGAACATTTTCATATTGTACCAAATTCTTTTGTCAGTTATTTACCTTCCATATTGTTATAAATGGATTTTATATACCACTAGTATATTGTTCATTGCCAAACAAGGATGTTCAAACATATTCAAATGCTTTTAGATTAATTGTGAGTATAGTACCCAACATGGGACAATATTCGAGCCGAAAGAACTATTAGCGGATTGTGAATTGGCTATATCCATATCGCCGCCAAAGCATTACGGCCATTCGTTAAAATAATGGGATGTTGGATTTATTTAGGGGAATCTTGGTATAGAAAAATTACAGTATTAGGGTTAACCAAAGAGTATACTTCCGATTCTGAAACAAGAATCAAACTCGACCACCGATAGGACCACGAATTCATGCGAATCTTTTCATTCAAAATTTAATCATAGCTTTTATAATCAACATCTTAATTTACTTATATCGATACAATGATCATTTTATTAACGTGCTCAAGAGCTTTCAAGTAGATACTTATACAAAAATGAAAAGTATCAATCTGGTGAAAATGCGAGATTTCAATTTGTTAAATCCGTGTCACATTTATATAAAATAAGGAAATAGTACATAATATGTAAATATTTTAAAATACGCAATCTTGTATTTTTTTTGTTTGTAATAATATACAAATATCTTGTAAGGTGTTTTTATATATTGTTATGTTTCTTATTGTAATGCATTATTTTCTTATTATGTACATGAGTTCTACATTTTATTTACTGAAATTTGATTTTTCTGTTTATTTGAGGCAAGTAGTTACCTATACGTTTAAAACTATGGTTTAATAAATTCTTTTAAATAAACATGAAGTCCAGTGGAAAAGTTCATGAATAATTTCATCTCTCTAAGGATCACTACTCTAATGAACACAGGTTCTTAATCCGATTACCCACTTTGCCCAGTTGGTACTATTTTTAAGTAAACTGTTTTTGCATTTTACCCAGTTGGTATACGAGTTCAGCGCAGAAACTGACCATTTTGCTCAGTTGATTTATAGCCCAAAAAATGGGCGATTGTAAATTGCATCAATTAACTCAATAATCTATAATCCCTAACGTAAATTGCACCGAGTCATGAGATGAGGGTGCGTAGGGGGAAAAATATGTAAATTACACCGGCACCCTTATTACCCGATATAGTAGAGTAAAAAGCTTCTTCTATCGTGTCATCCCGTTTGCACTTTGTTGCTACAATGTAAGACCCACTTCAAATCATTCCCTATCCCTTAAGAATGCAAAATAGCCTGGTCGTCCAAAAATCGTCCTGTGCAGGGGGTGGCGGGGGGTGATTTTTGAAAAATTTGCAAAAAATTTTTTTTGCGTTTTTTACATCCACGTCACCTGGGCATGTATCTGCTAAAATCTTAAATCAATATTTTAATCAGAAATATATTTTTTTAATTTTTAAAATTACCATATACAATGCTTTCATATGGAGCGCCTTAATGAATAAACGCTCGCCCTGAAACGCCATAACTGTGATATACTTTAACTTGTCTTAAGTCGAGAACCTTTCAGTTAATCAAAAAAGTCGTTTCTACAAACGTTGTAGATCGAAGATCGAGGATTACATTGATTTTTGCAAATTCTCAATCCGATGGCTAGTTTCGTTAAAAAATTGAAAATTGTAACTCCATGTCGTGCCGATCGCGGTCGGGCGTGGAGACGCGAGGAACGTTCAGATTACCGTGGCTAGTGCAGCCGAAAAACGACTCTATGTTTCAGGGCGCATATAAGGTTGATACTCGCCTATTAACGTGGTCTTTCGGCGTCTTGGACGCTTTACCGCGACTTTCTTAATAAATCTTTTGTTCAATGAATTAAATTTATTACTTTTAATGGTAATTAGATTTTCTTTTGATTTTTCCAATAATAATAATTGTAAATACGGAAAATATATATAGGTAAGTACCTACATCAGTAAGCAGTGTAAAAGTTTTATTGAATAAATATGAAGTTATCAATAACAAAAATAATAATATTTATGGGTTACAGTCCAGTAGATTTAAAATCAAAAATACTTGGGTAGGAACTTCCTCCTGTTAGAGACGAATACCCAATTAATTAATAATAGTTAATTATTACAATAAGAAATTTTATTTACCTACAGCTATTAGTCAGAGTCCGAACTTGTCTCTTTGTCAGATAACATATCATCAGGGGAAACTATACGGCGAGTATTTCTATCGTCCTTATTAGCACATGTTAATTGGGCCATACATTTGCAGGAGCCAATACAACTAATTCGTCTTTTTTTACAGGAACACAGCGATCCTGTACACCCTGAAATAAATCGTTCGTTTTCTTTAGTTCCAACTTTCATCCAAATTTCCGGAGTCAATATATCTTTAAAGTAAGCCAATAATACCAAAACATCCGTATCTTTGCAATCCACTATACATCTCGTATACCCTTCCATTTTCGCCGACAAAATGTGTAATATAATCCTTGTATCAGCCTCCTCGTGCGATGCTACTAATAAGTCATTATCTAAATTATAATTTGCTTTATACTGCAATACTTCAAGGAATCCTCCACTAGTAACAAACTTAACTCCCAAATTTAAAGAATGTTCGTACAGCTGATTACTCAAAAAGTTGGTGAGTTGTTTTTTATTAAAGATTGAATGTATAAATAAATGCCATTGTTGCGGTAATAATGTATATGGACTGGCAATCGCTCGCTCTATAGTTTCCTTTAGCCCTCTTTTCTGTCGTGTACAATTCTTTATTGAAAGATCATTATAATGATCTATCACTAAATCTATTCTTTCCGCATTGTAGGCATTTTTAAATACAATTGATTTAAAAATATTTCCATAATCTCCGACCGATTTGATGTTGGCAGGTTTGCCAAGGCCCTGTACCAATGCCATCCCATCAAATATGTGGCATGTTTTATAATTTCCCAATGGCAAGTCTTTACAACAAACAGTAAATGTTTCTAAAATATTTCCCAAAGCAGATTTATTTGAAGGGGTGGATATAACTCCGTTAGGTGCAAGAGACGTTGGGTAAGCTGTCAGTTCATGTCTAAAGATATCTTCATATTTAATATTTCTTCCCATTTCTTTGGCTGCTAATATTTTCTGCAAAAATTCTTGGCCTTTTTGAAAAGTTTTTTTATTCTCAGCAGGAGCTACTTTAACTGCAGAGTGTTGAAATGTTTGCAAATTGATTTTTTTTAGCGGCTTATAAAAATCAGGAGTACCAACAACGTCAAGAAATTTCCTCAGAGCCTCTTCTCCAATTGTTTGCGCGGTAAGTAATAAAGAAGTTTGAACAATCTCAGAGGCAATTTCATTAGTTGAAATAACAAGAAGTCGATCTTCGTTTTTAGAAAAAACATTGAATCTTGAAAATTCACTTTGTAATCTCTGCACAGAATCTTCATCAACTTTCATTCGTTTTGTACCACATTCCACGTTTTGACTGGATGAGTTATTAACAATATTCAAGGATGATCGAAATTCGTCCAACACCATGCCTACAACATTATAGCTCAAGAACCACTCATCCAGTTTTGTACTATTTTTAGTTAATCCTGCTATACCTCCTGCGTCTTTTGAGTTCTTGTTGATATGTTCCAGGGCTTGATCTACCGAAAGTTGATTAAAATTTCCATTACGTCGTTTAATAACAAAATTTTCATTCATAAATTCCTCAAAAACTTCTGGCGCTGCTTGGGGAAGTTTGTACATATCAACTAACTCTAGGTAAGTATACCAGTACTTAAATGTAGCTGTTTGTGTCTCAATAAATTGGGGAAATTCTTTAAATAATTCTTTTGTCAGATTTGATGTTTTATAAAAACTTGGCAATGCGTTCTCTTTCCTTTTTATACGATCGCGAATTTCCGAAGAACAAAGATGTATTAGATTGAAAGTGTGTACAGAGAAGCTTTTGCACTCGATAAGCCATTTGTTAAAGAGGGAAATTAATATTCGCATGAGACTTTCGTACGTTACTTAATCTAATTACCATTAAAAGTAATAATATTCAATTCATTGAACAAAAGATTTATTAAGAAAGTCGCGGTAAAGCGTCCAAGACGCCGAAAGACCACGTTAATAGGCGAGTATCAACCTTATATGCGCCCTGAAACATAGAGTCGTTTTTCGGCTGCACTAGCCACGGTAATCTGAACGTTCCTCGCGTCTCCACGCCCGACCGCGATCGGCACGACATGGAGTTACAATTTTCAATTTTTTAACGAAACTAGCCATCGGATTGAGAATTTGCAAAAATCAATGTAATCCTCGATCTTCGATCTACAACGTTTGTAGAAACGACTTTTTTGATTAACTGAAAGGTTCTCGACTTAAGACAAGTTAAAGTATATCACAGTTATGGCGTTTCAGGGCGAGCGTTTATTCATTAAGGCGCTCCATATGAAAGCATTGTATATGGTAATTTTAAAAATTAAAAAAATATATTTCTGATTAAAATATTGATTTAAGATTTTAGCAGATACATGCCCAGGTGACGTGGATGTAAAAAACGCAAAAAAAAATTTTTGCAAATTTTTAAAAAATCATCCCCCGCCACGCCCTGCACAGGACGATTTTTGGACGACCAGGCTATTTTGCATTCTTATGGGGTGGGGAATGATTTGAAGTGGGTCTTACATTTTAGCAACAAAGTGCAAACGAAAATCTTTTCTAGAAGGCTTTTGGCAGCTGGCAAACTCTACTAATATTGGCATGCAATAAAAGAGAACAACGACAACAATCAAACAACCTATGAAGATTGTGGTCCCTACTTAATTTCTGAATTAATAGACGCCAACTCAAATCACTTGAATTTTGCTTGTACAGGCCTAGAAGCAAAACTATCGGACATTTTGGTTTCAATAACAGCTACTGAACAGGGTCGCGAGTTAATTCTTATAAACAATTATAAAGAAGCAGAACTATGTTATGCAAAAATTAGATGAATATAAAAACAGAATAATTACTAGTAGGCTACAATTTGTACAAATAATTTCGCATCACTTTAGTCATAACTCGTTTTGTACTGCAGTAAAAACTAAATAATGTACATATATCAACTTTATACTGTAATATTTTTTTTTACTCTGTTTTACTTTAATTCTGATAATATTTATAAATTAAAACTTAAACTGGGTCAAACTACGTCAGTATTACAATCAAAATACACAGCCTACTTCTACTCAGCAACTTAATTTTCCCAATAATAACACGCACAATTACCAAAATCTTCCAAATTTGTGTTATTACCATGAAAGATTTGGTGATAGAGCCGTTAGGTGTGCCGGTTCCCCATGTTCTTGTAAAAAAAACTAAATGCGGCCTTGCTAACATCACCCAGTTGGCAGAATTTGGCTTTTCAAGGGTGAAATTTAATTTTTATTAAAGATGTATTTCCAAATATAAGTTTTTTAGTGGACAGCGGTTCAAACTACAGCTTGTTACCAAATGCTTTCTTTCATAACCACACAACATGCAATCCTGCCTCTTTGATTTCTTTATTGGCAGCGAACCAAACACAAATATAAACTTATGGTTCTAAAACACTAGCTTTAAAATTTGATTTTTCAAATCAACCAATTACTTGGAACTTTATTTTGGCAGATATTGCATTTCAAATTTTGGAGCTAGATTTTTTATAATATCATAATTTAATGATAGACTGTGCTGTGGGAAGAGTGGTTGAGCGAGTTTCTGTTAATCGATTTATGATGTTCGACCCGGAAATTCGTGGGTCATCCGTTCTTCCACAGACTGGTAGTAATTCACCTGTTCAACAAACAAAACCTCCTAGTTTTTACAAGTCGCAAACAATTATAAAACATTCAAACGAATCATCTCAACATTAAAACAACTCTTCTCAACTTACAAACAAATCACAACCATCACTCCAACCCACTTCATCACAATCAAAGATCCAACCAATCTCTCAATTATCTCTCTCTAACAAATCACAATTAATCACACATCCTAATCAACTTTCCAATCTTCTTTCTTCTGAACTTAACTACTGCCAATCACCTTATACGGTAGATACAGATGTTAATGTTCAGGAAATTTCTTCTAATTCACACTCTTTACAATCTTTATCACCTGAACGCACTCTTTACTATAATCTTCTTCAACAATTTCCGACTCTAACAGCTGAATTCGACATTAACACCCCTTTTTTAACATAATACAGTGCATCGAATGAAAACTAACAGTCCGCCAATTAGTGCAAAGTGTCGAAGACTTAATCCAACACAATTACTGTTTTTAGAAAAGCATCTGCATGAACTGTTACGTGCTGGAATCATCGAGCAGGCAGACAGTCCTTGGAGTAGTCTAATTCATATGGTGTTAAAACCTGATGGCAGCTATCGTGTCTGTGGCGATTACAGGCAGCTGAATGCGATGACAGTTCCGGATACCTATCCAATTCCCTTCATGCAAGACTTTACTCACAGAATTTTTGGATCTACGATATTTACTAAATTGGATTTAAAGAAAGCATACTTCCAAATTTCTTTGCATCCAGATGATATGGAGAAAACCACAATTACCACGCCTCTTGGTGCATATCGTTACAAAAGACTTAATTTTGGGTTAAGAAACGCTCCTTCTTCCTGGTCCAGATTCGTCCAGAAGATTCTTACAGGGATGTATTACATTTATTTTTACCTCGACGATATATTAATTTTTAGTATAACCGCGTCAGAACATTTGCGTCATGTAAAAATGGTTTTTGAACGTTTGGCTAGATACGGACTTTTGTTGAACGTTGATAAATGTGTTTTTGGGGTTAGTGAATTAGATTATTTGGGGCAGAAGGTTTCATGTAAAGGCATTCTGCCACAAGATTCAAAAATTGAAGCGATGAAGAACTTTCCAATACCAAAAGATCAAAAGAAATTGCGCAATTTCATAGGCTTGATAGGATATTTTCATAAACACATTAGGAACTGTGCAAAAATTTTGGCTCCGCTGAATTCTTTAGTTATTCCGGGTAGGGTTTCCACGAAACCAGTTGTTTTGCAAGGTAGGACATTAGAAGCTTTTTATGAAGCCAAGCAGGCACTTATTGAGGCTACGCTTCTAGTACACCCTCAAGAAGGAGCTGAGATCAGTATTTCTTGTGATAGTTCCGGAGATGCTATTGCAGGCGTATTACAGCAACTACAAGATGGTTTATACAAACCTCTCGCATTCTGCAGTCGATCGTTTACGCCTACTGAAAGAAAATACAGCATTTTCTCACGCGAACTTTTGGCTATTTATTTTGCAATTAAAAAATTTCGATATTTTATAGAATATAGGACTTTTCACGTGTATACGGACCATAAACCGCTTTGGTCAGCTATCAAAAGTTCATGCGACACTTATTTACCACGAGAGTTTCGTCATTTAGAGTACATTTCTGCTTTCACCACGGATATCCGATATTTAAAGGGTAGCGAAAATATTCCAGCAGACGCACTTACACGGGTTTCAGCAATTTTACCCGAGTTGGTTGATTATGATGCAATTGCACATGCGCAGGTTCAAGATGAAGAGTTATTGCAGCTTCAGTCGAATCAAAATTTCAATTTTGTCAAAACACGTACACCAAACAATACGTCAATATGGATCGACACGAGTCAGGGGTTGTCGCTACATTACGTTCCATTGCCGTTTCGTTTTGTAATTTTCCAGCGGTTGCATGGCATGGCTCATCAAGATACTAGGACAATGCAGAAGCTTGTTTCTCGAAGGTTCTTGTGGACTGGTATGAGAAAAGACATTCGGGATTGGGTAAAGAGCTGCTCTAATTGTCAGCAGAATAAAATAACACGACACACGAAGACACCATTGCAACCTATAATCGAACCTGTTTATCGTTTTGAACAAATTCATTTGGACATTATGACCCTTCCTCCTTCGAATGGTTTTAAATATCTGCTAACAATAGTAGACCGTTTTTCACGTTGGCCCGAAGCAATTCCATTAAAGAGCACCACAACTGATATTATTATACAAGAACTTATCAATACTTGGATCAGTCGTTTTGGAGTTCCAAAGATTATTTCTACGGATAATGGTCCGCAATTTATTTCTGCAACGTGGGAAAATTTTTTGAAGACTTTGGGGGTAAAACATATTAAGTGCAGTGTTCAACACGCACAGAGCCAGGGTTTGGTAGAAAGACTTAACCGTACGATTAAACAAACAGTAAGAACGACGGGGATGGGCGATTGGATAGATAGATTACCATAGATCTTATTGGCTTTGCGCTCAGCAATTAAAGAACAAGTTCAGGTGTCTCCTGCGGATATTCTGTATGGAACACAATTGCGTCTGCCCGGAGATTTTTTTCAAGATGTAGACCTTGATGATCGCACCGAGTTAACACAGTTTGTTTTTAAATTACGGAAACGCATGCACAACGCCAAGTTCTTTTTTACTAAGATTTTTTAAAATAGCAATACTTTCGTGGATCCTCAATTAGAGTCGTGCTCACACGTGTATGTACGCAACGACAGTCATACAATAGGCTTAAAGCAAAATTATTTGGGTCCATTCAAAGTGATCTCTCGAACGAAAAATTATATGGTATTGGAGGGTTTCGGTAGAAATGGAATTGTTTCTCTAGATCGCCTCAAACCAGCTTTTTTTGTTTAAGTATTTTTGTTTAGATGTTATGTTCTTTTGGTTTATGGAAATTTTTTTCCCTTTTTGTTCTGTTTTTTTAGTGAACTGGACTTTTTCTGCTCTGTTCTTGGAATCTCAAGAATTGGACACGCACCTAGAAGAACTAGAAGCAACTTCAAGCTAATTTAATTTTATTTTCTATAATGCTCAATTATTTACGTTACTTTCTTAATACTTGTATTGTTTTTGAAAAGAGAAGTTTTTGTAGGTATGATGGCATGCGCTTCACGTTTGCTACGTAGTTTTTTTTCTTCTGCAAGTTGGGGGGGGGGTATTAATGTATTAATTTTATCTTTATTGTTATTATTATGAACATTATTTACAGGAACAAAATGTTTATGGAATATGAAGATGTACGGTTGCATGTACGCATGTGTGCTGCATTGGCATATTTACCTTTAAATTATATTGACGATGGCTGGTTATATATATAATAGAAAACTTCCCAGAAAATGATAAACTGACGTCGTTTTACGATTACTTCGTAAATCAATGGTTGGAAAATAACGTCATAAGGAGAGAAATGTGAAACTGCAACAGCTACAGACATATAATCAACAATGCCCTTAAAGAATGGAACAGCAGGTTGAACCATCTCTTAAAAACAAATCCAAATATTTTTGAGCTAGTGAAGGTTTTGAAGAAAAAAGGAGAATGCATAGCCTATGTTAACGATAGGCAGTACTTAAACTTGGAAGGCAGAAGAAGAAAAAAGAAGTACTCTGTAAAATTGAATGATTCTAAAATACTTAATTACTTTACCAATATTTATTTATTTTAACCTTACACGTATTTCGGCATGTTTACATGCCACTGTCAGAGGTTATATTAGAAAGTAAACAGTTTACCGAGATCAAGTCACCAAGTTCTATTGCTATAACAACACTAACTGTTTACTTTCTATAACCACAGATAAGGTTAACACTACAGATATACGGTAAATATGTGAGCTATCGGCAGCTTGTTTTATATGATTAATAATCTGTAAAAAGATGGCGCTACAATGACAATTTATAATTAAGTCACAGATGACTGTAATTGAGCAGATGACTTAGTACATATTCAAACCAAAAGTTAGACAGCCATCTGCCATGTTTAATTGTCAAATCCCAATTTTTCGTAAATAATTAATATTGAAGCCAATTCTACTTAAATTATATTCATGATGTGACAGATGCACTCAAATCCGCGATATAACAGTTTCCAACACATTTCAACAGTAGTAAACAAATAGCGATAGCAGCGCCCTAAAATTGGTCCGGCGCGTTGTAGCCAAACTAACGCTAATTTCGTCTCCAAATATGGGCGGACATTTTGTATAAAGGGTCGTATATCTGTAGTGTTAACTTTATCTGTGCTATAACCTTTGACAATGGCATGTAAACATGCCGAAATACGTATAAGGTTAAAATAAATAAATATTGTTAAAGTAATTAAGTATTTTATATACAGATAATCTTTAAATATGGACTTTAACGAAGTAAAGCTGGAATTTATAAATATGTAAAATTGGATGAAAGAATAGAGAAGACCCTTGTGAAATTTGAAAATACAGGAGATTTAGAGAAATGTTTGCGCGCTTCTGCCTATATACAAAAACTAGAATAGCAGTATTTCGGGTGCTGTAATGACTAATGAGCTGCAAAGATGGGAGCAAATGAGACCTTAAATAATGATGATATTTATTTGGGGCGCAAATGAGCCGAAAATGGCGGTGAGCGCAATTGAGCCGGGCGCAAGTAGGCCGACACTCAATTTAAGGTGGCTTTATGTTACAAAAATTAACAATTAAACTAAAGTGCAACTAAACTAAAACTTAACACTAAGAAGATATACTGCCTGATTAACTTAGTCCCATTTATGTACGAAAATTAAATTTTAACTTAAACTAAACTAAACTAGAGATAATCAACTTTTAGCTTAACTCTTTTCCGGTCGTCTTCACAATGATTGGTGTTCGATTTCTATTACTAGCGATATGATTGGCCCTTTTCTAATTTTAGTTTAGTTTGTATTACGTAAAAGGCATACTTTTCATAGTTTAGTTATAGCTTTAATTTAGTTTAGTGTAAATTTAGTTTAATTGGTTAATTATTGTAACATAAAGCCGTCTCAAAAAATAGCATATGTTAAGTTCCGTACACACCAGCGCCCGCTGATACCTACAGCCTCTTTAAAACATCTTTCTTTTAGTTCTAGGATCTCCAAAACATGCATTTTCATCAAAATTTCAGAAACTAATTTTTTCAATTAAATATATTTGTAACCGGGAATTAGGTTGCCTTTGTAATTTGGGTAGCGTATACTCTTAGGCGTACTGAACATCACACATCAATTACTGTGTATGAAGATAATGTGTGTACGCGTACGCACCTATAATGTTTTTTCAGCAGCAACCAAGAATAACATCGTAGCAGGTTTTGTATGCTTATCGATAAATTTGTTATGTAGTGTTCAATGCTGGATAAACAATAATTCGTATTGACCTATCAGTTAATAGCTAACATTTAGATTTGTGCCTAGTTAACTTCTCGATGAAAGAAATTGGCACAATAAAAAAATGGTCATTATTATTAACAATTTTGTCCACGTGACGTAGGTAGACGTACCTAGAGCACTTGAAATTAACAGTTATCAGTGCCGCAGCACTACGTTATCAGACTTGATCTATATATTTATTACAACACCTATCTTGTTTAAACAATTATTTTTTAAATTAAAAATGAGGTTTGCTGGCACGTAAATAAGAAATAGACTTTTTCAAGTCTCACACACTGTGGAAACTTAATCTACTTATCATTATGGTATAGATACATACAAAATTTGGGAATTTAAGTACTTAATAAAAGCGTATTGTTCCGTGTAATTTTGCTATATAATTCTCGCTGATACTACGTCACTTTTCCTTGACCTAATCAAGAACCACCAAAGTTGTCGCCAATATAAAGCGGTTTTGTAGTAGATCACTTTACAAAACTGCCAAAAATTTATTGGGTATAGATCTAGTTGGTTTTAATACATTTCCGATATTTGTACTTTGTTAAGGTCAATGCTCTCGTGTCTGAGATCTAAGCAGTGGCTGGCGTCGGTGCAGAACTGTAGACGCATTGTTGAAAAACGTAATTATCAAACATGTGGACATGTGGTAGTGGTTACTGACTTGATTCTGTGAACAATATAAAAGTGCGCGTTGTTATACGCATTTTAGTCAATTAAAATTTGATATAACTAACTCAACACTCAAGTAAGTGGAAACATAGACTGTTACAAACATTTTCTTAATACGTAAAATGCTATATCGATAAATTGCACGAATAATAAATTTTTGATAGTCGGTAAAAACGCTGGAACGCGACGTGTAGAAGCTGATGTAGGGATCTTCTAAAATCAAACCGTAGCCAGTAAATTGTGGTAAGAATGAACTGTTTAAAAAATTCTATAACACTGCCCGTCTACAAAATAATGTGAAGTTTTTACCTACTAATTAACTAAAATATAAGTATTTTCTGTTACTAAACTATAATAATTTTTGTTAACAAGATAACTTTCCTTTGTTTTGTAAGTTGTGAGTGTCTAATAACAGAAGCTAGTTAGATGTAAGACTACCAACTTATTGTTAAAGAAATTATTAGAAAACTGTGACAATAAACAATAAGAGTCACACTCACATAGGTATATAATAAAATCGTTGGAATTTTTAGGGGCTTAGGGCAAAAACTGTTTACAAGAATGAAATGTTTTAAATATTCAAAAACTTACTTTTGTTACTGTTACCATTTTAGAATGACCATTCAATACCTATATCTATGGAAATAAATACCGGTACAACCTGTGTTTACATATTCATACAAGACTTGTTTCAATATATGAATAACCAAAATTTGTCTATAAATTTAAATATTTAATTCTTGATTTTTTATTATTACTGCATAGAATGTATTGGCACGTGCTCGATACATGACAAATCTCATTAAAAGCAGTCTCCACTCGTTATAACTTGCTTAAGCTGAATTCTTCTATATTTAGGTATTAAAAAAGCTTAATACAACATATGTATAATTTTGTAATGTCACGAGTAGCACATACACTTATCAAGGTCAAATTTAAGATTTTAACGCAAGGCTTGGTTTTTTCACTTTGTCGCATGGTCATAAACGCGCAAACTTCCTTATATTTAGACACGTGGTGTTATTCTGTTATTGTTTTATCGTACGCACATTTGTATTGAAAATGTTGTGTTGTAGATACTAATTTATTAGTAATTGCTCTGTACTAAAAAGCAGCGTTCTTTAAGTCTTAATGGCTTGGCAATGTTACATATATACTACTTACTTATCCAACTGAATCACTGGGATAACCTGTGTATCAGATAATAACAAAATTTAATGCAAATGTACTTAAAGGCTTGCTAAAAGTTTAGTTAATTTTACCTCCCAGGACCCAGATTAAAGTTGATATATTTAAGGTATTTATATTTCGGCTTCTCTGTGAAAGATCAACAATGTTCGTTTAACTTCTGAATTTTAATAAAGTTTGACTACAGAACAAGGATCCAGCGTTAACTGTCCAATCGATATATTTTGTTGGTAAGAAAACCGATACTTGATTAAATTTGGAAGTCCGTCGTCTAATGAACCTTGCTTTACTAGAGTGCATAGATAGTGTTGGCTTCAACACATTCCAGATGTCTGTAGCTTCTTACCTTGCCAAAGTTACAAATTTCAGATAGTGGCCGCGGCTGAACTAATCAGCAAGAGAAACTTATATAATTAGACCAGGTTCGATGTGTTAATATATCGATACGATACGCATATCAATACGCTCGATACACAGAAAATAAAAGTATCAATATCTACCGTATCGATACGATGATATGTATTTATACATGACATATTGAAAATATGGAAGTTTGTAGGAATATCAGAAGAAATCTCGTTCTCAGCGACCTCTGTTGCAAAAGAAGCATAATGTATCTATATATTGATACGTATCGATACGCTCCACCGGTGATACCGAGGGGTGAAGCGCAGTCGAAATAGCTACGAAATACTCCCCTTGTGTAAAGATTACCACAGATTGTCTAGTATTTGTTAGATTGCATCGGGTTACCGTGCTTACCTGAGATTGTTTGATTAGGTCGGATTTTCTCTTGATTACATCGGATTACCGTTGATCATTTTATCACGTAATGTTTGTAATTATTGTTTCAAAATTTTTAATCTTGTCAATCATTCTATAAGCAAAGAAACCAATATTAAATAGTTATCTATATATTTAAAATGTGTAGTCATTTCTTACAATATCTATTTCCAGAGTTCTACTAAGCCCATTTTGATCATTTGTTTTTGAGGAAAGCTATTACTGTATAGATGTGCACAAAAATCCTAAATCTTAAAAAAAATCGTAGCAAAGCCCTAATTTAATCGAACACATATGAACTTACGCCTGCCAGTTGCTGTACCATTTGTTTCTTCCCGGTGTCGAGCTTATGAACTACGGCTTAGGCATACCACACGATACGTTCCAATTTGTCTATAAAGAAGTGCTGTTTAGTTGCAAATTAGTTTGCAAGGGGTTCCACTTGTATCTAAAAATCATTGCATTTATCACATTTAATTTTCTTGACCTATATCTCGGATTACATTGAAACGATTCTTTATTTCTAGATTGTGTGTACATAATTTTTACTTTTTTATACTTTCAGTATGGAAAAGTATTGATTTCATGAAAATTTTCGAAATCGCGTTTTTGGCGGAAATACATATATGTTTGAAAGAATGGGCAGGTGTGTGGGTGACTCCTAAGAACTATCCAAAATTTAACGGTAAATAAGCTAAAAAAATTCTAAACCGACAGCGGAAGTTAAACATGTTTTTTCGGTAGCATTTTCTTTGGAAAACTAATTTTTTACATATGAAAACAGGATCTGACAGAAAACCTTAAAGCAAAACGAATGCTTGATTTGCAAACCTTATAGCACAGATAAGGTTAACACTACAGATATACGGTAAATATGTGAGCTATCGGCAGCTTGTTTTATATGATTAATAATCTGCAAAAAGATGGCGCTACAATGACAAATTGTACTCTCACAAATAATTAAGTCACAGATGACTGTGATTGAGCAGATTATTTAGCACATATTCACACCAAAAGTTAGACAGCCATCTGCCATGTTTAACGATTTCATTTGAGATGTTTAATTGTCAAATCGCAAATTTTCGTAAATAATTAATATTGAAGCCAATTCTACTTAAATTATATTCATGATGTGACAGACTCCAAGTAAATAAGACTACAAAGACGTATTATACAGTTCTGGAATCTAGTGTATTAATAATAAAATCAGTAGAATTGTAACCTCAAAATATATTTAAATTACAATTTATTTTATGTTATACCTCTGGAACCATTACATATTACAGTTTTAAAATATAATCAATATAATTTATAAGGTAAATATCTAGGTATAGCATCACTTTGAAGTCACCCTCATGTGGCGAAGCTTTAAAAACCTTTACCTATGGTCTTCAGCTCTGGCACTTAAACTGCAGTCTGAGCAGTAATAACTAATAAGGTAACCTTAACCTTGCAGAATGCAATGTTAAAGATAAAAACATTAGAATGAGCTAGCTTTTGGTGAAATGTGAACGTAGGTACACAACACGTCTGCGAGAACCTTAGAAGAAACAAACAAAAGTTCAACAATAATTTAGTTTTTATGAAATATCAAATTTCAGTAAACAGTAAAGGAAAATATAAAATACACGCTTTAACCAGATCCCAAATAAGGTTAGGTTTTTAACGTTATCTGTGACAGATGCACTCAAATCCCCGATAAAACAGTTTCCAACACATTTCAACAGTAATAAACAAATGGTGATAGCAGCGCCCTAAAATTGGTCTGGTGCGTTGCAGCCAAACTAACGCTAATTTCGTCTCCAAACATGAGCGGACATATTGTATAAGGGGTCGTATATCGGTAGTGTTAAGCTTATCTGTGCTTATAGCTTAAACCTTATAGCTTATTACTCAAAAACGAATGTGGAAATCGGGACTAAATTTGATATTGCAGTAGCTTTAGGGGGACACAGTATTACTATGTACGAGAATTTTTATACGCATGAAAACTGTAAATGCAAAGAATGGTAATAAGCGAAAAATGGATAAATATAGTTAAAAATGTGTACAAAAATACTAAAGCTCAAATAAAAATTAGTTGATCTTTTACGTAAAGTATAGACATCAGCAAAGAACAAAAACAGGAATGTACCCTTTGGTCTTTATTATTTAATATCGATGTGGAATAAGCTTTAGAAACGTGGTGTAAAAGATGTAGTGGGATGGGAATGCAAATACGGGAGAAAACATTACGCTCACTATTGTTCACAGATAACTAGGTTAACTTTGCCCAAGACGAAGATGACATGACATACATGTTACGAAAATTGAGGAATTTCGAAAAATAGTGCTTAAAAATTAATTTTGAAGACAAACGGTATATGTGCATTGGCAACGAAGCTTTATAATAACCGAGTCAGGAAAAATTGACAGATATAGAAAGAATGAATGGAGTAATTTGGAATAAAAAACATTAGAATTTAGATTAACTCAGATTGCCTTGATTCCACATCAGATTCACTCCGATTTACACGATTGCCTCAGGTCAGATTGCCCTACGATTACCCTGCGATTTCCATAGTAGTGTACAAGAGATAACCCCGTCAACTTGAACTATATCTCACGTGATACTTGTCAATACGATGATACCTATTGATACGCCGATATATCGATACCGTTTGCGTATCCCATATCAATTCTAAATGTTTCAAATCGCCCAGTTGTATACTAAAAACAGTTCAGTATTACTTGTTTTTTATAAAAAGGTTATTTGTTTGTCAAGTTTTTAGAGACCCCTTCTTGAAATCACAAAATTACTACAAAGTTTTCCTAAATACGTACGTGCAATGCAAGTGTATCGTAAAACGACCATAAATTGTAGAGAAACCAATATAAAAAAAAACTAAAATCGGAAACTTTTGTAGTTGGACTACAAGAGAATTAATACAGTATGAAAGTGACTTCCAATGAAGTATTTTAAAACATGTGAATGTGAAAATTGATCCATTCCCAAAGTGGAATTCGTAGATTAAATAAAAATGAAACAATATAGATAATATAATTAGTAACAAGCCCTACACGTGTTTCGGCCTCATAAAGATAAAAGTAGTAAACAAAGTATTCTGCTGTCCTCAGGCTAATAAAACAGTAACATAACCCGAAATAAAAGTTTGAAATTTAAGTTAATTAATACTGTATAAAAAAGGTATGAAAAAATTTAATTTTACGCTTAATCCCTACAACCCAACATCCGAAGGTCAAAATTGGGTGCTGGAATTTAGGATAAACGCGAAAAATTGACATAAAATATAATAAATAACCTGCAGCAACTACATGTTATATAAAACTGCAATTAACAAACAGGAAATCATTTCCTGTTTGTGAATTTAGTTCATATCACATGTAGTTGCTTCGTGTTATTTTATATTGATTTATCGGCGTTTATCCTAGTTTTCAGCACCCATTTTTGACTTTGGGATGTTGGATTGAGGGATTAAGTGCAAAATTAAACTATTTTTTCACACGTTTTTTATACTGTATTAATTAACTTAAACTTCAATCCTTTTTTGGCGTTATGTTACTGTTTGATTAGCCTGAGAATGGACGAATAATTTGTTGATTGCGTTCATATTTATGAGGCCAAAACACGGGTAGCGCTTATTAATTATATGATCTATTAGTGGATAAGACTTATGTTTTTAATTTTTATTTATATTAATATAAATTGGATGCTGATATATTTTTTTTTCGACATATTTATGATATTTATACTCATTAGAAGTTCTTATAAAGTTAAATGTTATGTTATAAAAATATTTTTTGGAAATTCTGCAAACTGTGAAAACAATATTGTTTAAAAATGAATTATTTAAAAAAAATATGATCTGTTAAAGCTACACCATAAACCATTTTTACGCGGAAAAAACTCTTACTTTAGTTAACAATCAAATCAATTTTTTTTCTTAATAAAAATGTGGCAATATTTGAACTTTTGGGTAAGGTATATAATTTATTATAGTTCATAGCTTAGCTATATCTTATTCTAAACTGCGGTCATGGTCTTATTTGAAACAATTTTTTGATATTTTACTACCGTAAAGGCGGTAGATAGGTAATGCGCTTACGAGCTCGGATCAAAAATGGTTATAACAACTTTATTTATAGAGTTACCAAAAATATGTCTTTTCTTAACTTTTATATGGTTGAAAATTGTTATGAGTGCTATTAACTATATTAAATGGTTTATTGAACTGTATAAAATTTATAACGATTGGCGTTTGCGTTTTTGAATACAAAACTAATCAATTTCAAATTTTTCAAAAACTCCTTAATCAAAAAAAGAATTTGATTTGTCTTTAAATGCACTACAACCTAAAATTTTAAAAAATGTGAAAAGATATTCTATACCAAAAAACAAGCCTAATTTCCATTTCCGGTTCCGATTAACGACCTTACAAACAACTACCTGCAACTAATTTCAATTCCACACCAAATTTACAAAATTCAGGCAAGGGGCTCTAGAAGTATAGGTAAACGAACGCATCTGCGCACCCATCCACCCACGCACCTACCCACCCACAGACACTTTTTTACAAACCAATTATTTGGGGTCCTTGGACCTCAAAACGCGTATTTCCGTTAAAATATGAAAATCGAACATTTGTATGAATTCATAACTTTCCTTACTTCAGTAGAAGTGTGGGAAAGTTACAAGAGGCGAAGCAGTTCGATGGTACTTTCTCATACTGTTTAGAAATGCTTTCTAATACTTTATTTACAGAGTTATGTACCAAAAAATGCAAAAACTAAAACAGTTTTTATTTTTAAATTAATGGTTTATACTTAAGGGCTATTTAATAATATGACAATTTGAATTGTTTGTAAATTTTGTTTTCGAGTAATTGAGCAGTAAAATTAATATTTTCAAAAATTCGTAGCGGTCTTTATTTTGAAGATACAGCATTCGGTTTGCATTTGATTTGCCTTTGGCTGCACCATAACACTATGTTTTATAAAATGTTAAAACCTTACAAAGAACTAGCTGTAACTAAAATACTTCCACATACCGAATTTGATAAGAATTTGTCATGGGTTCCGAAGATATAGGGGAACAAACGCACCCACTCACAGACAGCTATTTTTTTTAAATCAATTTTTTTTGGGTTCCGAGGAACTTCCGGATGAATGTGAAATTCGAACATTTGCACGACTTTACCTACTTCAGTAGAAGAATGGGAAAGTGAAAACGGGATAACTATTAAATTTAAAGTATAGTAGGCGGTTTAAGTTGCTAGTCAGCATGGGATCATATTTTTCAGTTCTTACAATATTTATGTCAATTACAATAATCAATTTTAGGCATGTCTTGTAACTACAATATTTCGTAAATTGTATTTTGTTTGACTGACACTATTATACAGTGAGTTTTTCTTTTTTGTATACATACCAGCTACGTATACTTTTATAAAAAACATGTCAATGCATTTTTTACTGCAATCTATAGGCAACCAACTGTACACAAAATAATAGAAAGAGAAAGAGGTTATGTTCGATGAGTATCATGAGTATGTTTGTGAATAAAACGCAAAATTATTTGAATATCAATAATTATTTACTGAAAATTATATTTTAAAAACAAAATATCAACAATTTTATGATAAACTGAAAATGTCAATACTAATTGCTTTAATTTGACATTGAACGATTTGATTACTGTTTCCACAGCAGACTATTCTTTTCAAAATTTGAAGCTTTGAAATTTAGTGTTTAGTTGGTTGCCTATAGACGCAGTAAAACAATGCATTGACATGTCGTTTTTATAAAAGTAAAAAAAACTCACTATATTTCCATTTTCTGTGGTGTGATATCACCGATATCACTATAATATTATCTAAATTATCGATTGCATTGATATCGGTATTATCGATATTATTAATTGTTTTTAAATAATCGCTGTTTGATACTATCGATATAGTAGGTATCGATGAATATTCCCAGGCCTAGTCTTAAAGTATTCCAGTAAAACGAATGTTTCCTCGTACACAAGACATTATGAATTGTGGCTGTCAAAGCATCTAGTGCTTTCGGCAAGTGACAAAAATATTGCTTTATTTTTTTTAAATTTATATTTCTTTTTATTGCGAAATGGTTTATAGATTATTCTTATTAAGGTATAACGGCGCTGTTTTCTAACCAGACAGATATCTGCAATTGTTTCCATAAGCACTTGCAGGTGGTTTATTTATCAATTGGTGCTGGGATTCAAAATGCCCGCCTTGTTTCGTTTGCTTTACTTTAGATTGTCGTTTCTAGTGCATAGTGTGACGCTTTTGTGTTCTCTATTATAAGAATGTGTCACGCGCGACACATTTGAATGAATTAGACGCTGTTAAAGTCCAAACCAAAAGATATTGCACGAATGCTGGGAATGCATCAATCCTCTGTTTCACGCATAGTAAAACGATATGAGGAAACTGGAGAGTACAAAAAAGACCTAAACAAGAACACAAAAGGTGTACAACACAGCGGGATGATCGCTACTTGCAAATTCAAATTTTGCGAAATTGTACGTTTACAGCCCCCCAACTAAAAAATTAACTATTAAATGCAAGGCAAGTAAACGGAAGTGTGAAAACAGTTAGACGGAGATTAAAGGAAACCGCATTCGATCCAAAACGTCTTGCTTAAGACCCTCGGTTTCTCCTGCGTCACAAAATTGTCCACTTAGTTTCCCGAACTCATGCTGATTGGAATGAGGAGCACTGGAACAAAGTCTCTTCTCAGATGACACAAGAATACAATTGTGGAAGTCAGATGTACGTCATCGAGTTTATCGAAGAATAGGAGAACGATGCGCTGCATGACGCAACCTAGTGCAAATTTCAGCGAATTATCAATTATGGCTGCGTTCGGATTTGCACTCAGATCACTCTGGCGCACTCAAGTTGTTCCGTTGCGTTTTTTATCGCTCGGAGAATAATCTGCCGCGTTTTCGGCATCGCTCCGAGACAACCTTCGACAATTCTATACATTCTTCGAGCGAAGCGAGAGAGCTATTATAGATAATCTGCTTGCTTATGACAATTGAGATCTTTGTCAAGAAATTGGCGCGCTTTCACGGTGTTTGTTGAAATAGTTTAGGTCCTTAATAAATTTGTTGCCTCGTGTTTTTATATAAAATCAAATCTGTTTATTTACTGATGCCAAATCGATCAGCTATTGACCTAAAATTATGAAATTTTGAACAAGGACAGTTAGCTAAAAAAATCACACATGAAACACACCTAAAACTTTCGAAAATAGCCAAATTCCAGGTGAAAAGCATTATTTGTTTATCGAAATCTGTACTGGGGTTACCTGCACAAACACTATGTATTATTAATAATTCAAAATTTCTTTAATACATCTTTAAAAGTTTCCACACTTAATCGAAAGTCCATTTTAAACTCCCATGCCGCATTCTTGGTACTGTCTCTTTCTACAAATTGTTCAATTTTCCAAAATAATTGTTTCTTCTAGGTCTTCTTCTTTCCTAAATAAACGATCTTGAGCAAATAAATAAATTATTGCACCTATCCCATTCATTTTAAGAAACGCACGACTTAAAGGTTAGATTTTGATGTTATTCCCGCCAAGATTGTTCTCACACGCGTTCGCATTTGTTCCGAGAACTCCGAGCGTTTATGCATCACGTGACTGATTTATGTGCTCTACCTGTTCTGTCTAGCAATAACAAAGTCGATTGAATGCAGACTGGTACATTCCCAACATCTTAAAGGATCCTGTTTTGTTATATGTCGGCTTTATTGTATACGATAGATTTGTGCTAATGCCTGATAATTCCCGTGCACACGTGGCTTGCACGATACTGGAATATTTAGATGACGTCGGAATCTCGTCGATAAATTGGCCATGGCCACCATTGAGTCCCGATTTAAATCCAATCGAGCACATGTAGGTCATGCTAAAACGTCGTATACGATCGCGAAATCTCGCTCCAAACTCGATAGCAGAATAGAAAATGCAGCGCAGGAGGGACGGAATTGCGTTCTGCGAGAAAGCATTCAAGTCCTTTTCAGTATCATACCCAGTAGAATGCAAGCAGTAATCAGAGTTTGAGGAGGGAATATCTGACACTAATTGGTCTCTATACGGGACACTGGGATAATGTTCTGTTGCCATGGTTATGGTTTTTCTAAATAAATGTTATCAACTACAGTAGCACCAATCACTATTTTAGTGTAACACTCCATGTGTATTTCCATGCTATCAAATATAGATTAATTAAAATTAATAATGATTATACAATAGTGTTACTGTACTTATAAGAGTAATCATTAATCACTCCCAGCGGTAACAAATATATAAATCAAAAAAAAAGTATGCAATATTTTTTGTCTGTAAGAGTATTTAATTTCTTACACAAATTAAGAAGTATGTAGTTAATTTTAGTTGACTACATGGCCCCATAAAACAATGTTAAGCAGGTTTAGCACTTTCAGCTGCCTTGGTGTAAATACATCCAGTAGAAGAAACCTGAATCAGGAAGTACGCACACAATCAACGAGGCCGCAGTGGTATAGGGCTTCCTACAAGACACAATTTGGAAATAAACACAATTATGTTAATCGAAAGTAAAGTGTGGACCTGCAAAACTTGCATAAGACGTATTCTAAGTCCTATGCCGCTGAATCTAGAACATAAACATCTAAAACAAAACACATTATGCGAACACCAGATGAAAATTTGAAATCCATATTAGTTCTCACCCTACGTGAGAGTTATGAATAAAAACATAGGAGATAAGAGAAACGTGTAAAATCCCAGATGTTGGTAAGTGCGTCATTACACGCCTCCGTGGCTAACAAGGCTATTAACAACAATAGACTGGCACAAATTACAATAAAAGAAAAACTTTAACCAAAGGGCCACAAAACACGACCAACGAAAAGGTGATATGAAAGATAGACCAACATCCCAGGAACAACAGGTAGATTAGCGCAAAGAAGAGAGGCAATTGGGACTGTATATTGCTCATAATTTTGTTTATAAAAATAATGTCTTTCGAATACTCTTCATGAAATCTAGTTTCAAATTCAAGCCCCACCATGGGGATCTTGCTTATTTGAAGAGATAGAGAGTTGGTTAAATTGAGGAAAAGTTGCCAAATTTTATGCCAAACAATAATCTGTAAAGAAATTGAAAGTAGCCACTCTGGTTTTTCAGATATCTGAAAAAAAACTGAAAAATTCAATTTTTTATTTGCGGCTATAACGCAGTTATCATTTATGCTACATATTTATAGTTAACGCATTATTAGGACACTTTTTTATGCTGAATCTAAATTTTTTTTCAGATTTAGTGCTACTGTTATCATTGTTCATTTTCGACTGTCGACTTTTTTTTCTTATGGTCGGCATTTTATATTTATTCATATTTGAATAGAGTTTTTAATTCTGATTTCAACGATGTGTCACACTTTGTATTTTGTTTAAGTTTTGAGCGTTTTATTACAGAAAATAAAAATTTCATAAGAGTGCCATGGAAAAATCACGCCATTTAATTTATTTTGAAAAACATTTAGTAGGCCATGAACTGATAGAAGTAAAACAACACACTTCTTTTATTTACTTTTACTTTTAGATACATTTAGTATGCGAAAATTGAGCGTAGGCAGCAGGTTAAATTATTATTTCAAAAACAAATGAATGACACAGTTACTAACACGCATTTTATAGAGTTCATTTTAGACGAGCTTCTGAGCATGTTTTACAAAGTTCTAGTGTTATCTGTTGTGTTTATTTAACCTGTTATTCAAATTTGTTGTCAGTTGCAAACATAAAAACTGCAAGTAGAATTTTTAGTAAATTGTTATAATGTAGTAAATAAATGTTACAGACTTTGTCATTAATTTGTTTTTGTAAAAAATAACTTAACCTGCTGCACATGCTCAAAACAAAGTTTTAAAGTATCTAAAAGTAAAAGTAAATAAGAGAAGTGTTTTGTTTTACTTCCATCAGTTCACGTCCTACTAGAATTTTTTCAAAATAAATTAAATGACGTGGTCTTTCCATGGCACTCTTATGAAATTTTTATTTTTTGTAATAAAATGCTCAAAACTCAAATAATATGCAAAGTGTGACACATCATTGAAATCAGAATTAAAAACTCTATCCAAATATGAAAATATTTAAAATGCCGACCATAAGAAAACAAAAAGTTGACAGTCGAAAATGAACAATGGTAACAGTTACATCAAATCTGATAAAAAATGTAGATTCAGCATAAAAAACTGTCCTAATAATGCCTAAACTAGAAATATGTAGCATAAATGATAAATGCGTTATAGCCGAAAATAAAAAATCCAAAATTTCAGTTTTTATCAGATATCTGAAAAACCAGAATGGCTACTTTAAATTTCTTTACAGATTAATGTTTGGCATAAAATTTGGCAACTTTGCCTCAGTTTAACCAACTCTCTATCTCTTCAAATAAGCGAGATCCCCATGGTGGGGCTCGAATTTGAAACAGCCTGTATATTTTGTTGAAACCAACTGCCACCATGCACTCAAATTATTTGGCTAAAATTGTCTCCAACATTATTCGGTTGGCTGTATTTCCAACGGTACGGTCGCAGTCATGTCATAATACCGGGTGTATGTATTTTATAGTAGGAAACCGGCTCGCCCCTATACGTTTTTTATATTTTAATACATAACATTTAAATTTTAGTATGTTATTAATAGAGTAAAACTCTATTATAATATGACGTTTATTTAGATTTTTTGTCACTCCCCGTTTTACCAAATTAACCCTTTAGGTATGTTTTTTCATTTCTATATTTTATTTTGTTTCTAGAATTTAGACTACCATGGTATGCATAAAATTGTTTCCATGACTTTATCTATTAAACTAAAAACAAAATGTATGTGTGTTTCTTTTGTTATTTATTATTCAATTTTCATGGCAGATATTCCATCATCAAGGAGGATGCCTTTTAGAATACCAGAATACCTTTTTTCTTTCACAGGAATAATTCTAATGTTCAATGGAGTAATGCAGGACTACAATATTGTGAAATATCACTGGTTTTACACAAAATATGATGATAGTGGAATTTTACTTCTCACTAGTATTTTTAAGTAACATTTAAAGTGTTTTTAATTATTGGTAGTAATATATTAAGGTAGGTAATATTCAGGATTAAACAGTCAATTGATGTCAATTTATATTTATTATGATGCTAAATCCCCAATGTTTACGCTATAAACTATTGAAACTTCACTTAAAAGCAATTATCTTAAAAATTCTCATTAGTTTAAGCTTGTTGATTCGGAAAAGATAGATATATTTAAACGTGATGACTATTTTACTGCGAACGAATTAAACTATAAACTTAATTATCGTAAATTTTAGAATAGATTATGTTAGTTTTGTTTATGCTGGTTTAGAAAACAGCGATATTTTTTCTGTATTTATCTTAGTTTTCTGTATTTCCAGACATGTCAGCAGCCGACAAATCCCTCGACTCCATTCTTGTAGAACTAGGAGATTTTGGAAAATTTCAAAGAAGAAATGTAGCTTTTATATGTATGGCTGTTGTTTACATGGCTATTCACCTAAGTTATGTTTTTACTGCCCGGGATTTAAACTACAGGTATGTATTATTACTGTTAAAATAGCATTGATTTAAGTATCTAAAACCGCTGTTGCGATCCTGTAGGTGTAAAATTGGGAAGTGCGATTCGATTCCAGGAACGTATAATGCTGTCTGGGTACCCAATGCTGTGCCTTCAATAGACGGACGACCTGCTAAATGTGAAAAATATAAACAAGTATTAAATTTGACAAAGTCCGAAGTCTGCTCTAGTCTTCAATTTGACAAAAATAGTATAGAGCGCTGTGATTCATACGTTTATGAAACCTCCGAAACAACTATCGTCAGTGATGTAAGTAAAGTTCCATTTTAACATGTAAACTGTGAAATGCGGTTTAATCTTCTCTGAATTTTGATGATGAAAATTTTATCAGGATATATCCAAATAACTTGAATGTCACAATAAATTAATTACTTGATTAGTTGGTATCTAGCAATGTACTATTTTCACCACAACATACACTTACAAGGCTATCTAACTAAAACCACAACAGTTTAAAGCCAATGTTTTTCACTTTTCTTTATTTTTCACTACTACAATTTTTAAAAACTTAAATTGCTGACATATGACACTAATAAAAAGCCCTAGTTGAGTAACATAGAGCAGCCCTAATAGCAATTCCACATTGGTATTATTAAACAATAGTATTAACTTATCACTACACCGATAAAGATAAGATTTATTGTAGATGGCACATTTTTTGTGTATGCACTCATGAAAGTATCGATATATTATGCAAGGTCACTCCTATAAAATAAATAAATACAATACAATCACAAGGCAAAACACTAGCTGACTAATAATTATAATGTAATTAATATTCTCTAAAATCATTATTTTTTTTATTTCAATTTTTTTCTGTGATTTCTTGTAATTGCTGCATTAATTAGCACACCAAGTTGTATTGTTGTAAATAGTACAAATAGTAAAAGTGACTATACATAAAATATATACGAAATTACTTATAAATAATAGTTTAGAAAACTGCCTCCTACGAGCTTTTACCAGTAAACTACCACATTAATTATAGAAACAGTATTACATTATAATAATCATTAAAATATATATTAACTATTACTTCCGAGTTACTGGTTCACTGTTGTAATTTTTCTCTTTCAGTTCAATCTGCATTGCAATGAAAACTTATGGAAGGTGACATTAGTTGGAACAGTCAATAATATCGGACATTTTTTCTGTATGCCAATTGCAGGTTTTATTTCCGACAGGTTAGTTATACGTAAAGTGATTTATAATAAGCGATATCCATTCTAGTTCTCATTATCCAATTCAAATTTATTTTTCAGTACTTTATAAATTAAAATTAAGAGAACTGTCTTACCCTTAACTTCAAACTAGCTACTATAATCAGGGTTCTTGTGTAATTTTGTTGCTATTCCACCTTTTCTCGAATAAAATGATACTAAATGTCCATATGTTCTGTTCTTGCATGAAATGCCTTATTTTTAATCAGATCAAAAGCTCCCTTGTTATCGCAATAAATTTTAACTTTTGTTCCGAACTTGGGAATAACTCTTTTTTTAAAGCTCTTAACCAAATTGCTTCTTGGGTTGCCATGCGTAACGCCATACATTCTGCGTCAGTTGTCAAAGTTGCTATAGTTGGTTGATTTTTGGAATTCCGACTTATAGCTCCTCTACTTAAGATAAACACATAACCAGTGGCTGAACGTCTATCATCATGGTTATTTGCCCAATCTGCGTCGCTGTATCCATACAAATCAGAATCTGACTTCTCGTGATCTAATTTCCAAGTTGATGTTATTCGCAAATAACGGAGAATGAGTTTAACGGCATTCCAGTGCGTGCGAGGATTGTAATTAAAACGACTTACTCCTCCCACTGCAAAAGCAATATCTGGTTTAGTTCCATGTGCAGCATACATTATACTACCAACCGCTTCTTGATGATGAACTTTATTCATCTCCTCTATTTTTTCTGTGGTAACTGTCTGCATTTCTTTATGCAAAACTTGTTTGGAATCTAAAGGGGTTACTGCCCCATTACAGTCGGACATCTTACAACGTTTTAGAATATTTTCAATGTAATTTTCTTGATCTAACGTTATAATTCCTTTTTCCCAATTTTCTTAAATACTCATTTCTAAACAATAGTGACCTTCGCCAAGATATCTTATTTGAAAGTGACGCTCAGTTCACTCTTCAAACATTGTTTCTCTTCCTTGTCATTTAAGAAAATTAACAGATCATCAACATAAACTACAGTATATAAAGCTTTTTCTATATTAATCCTGTGATGACACCCATCAAAATCTGATTGTTTTAATCGCATGTTTTTGAATACTTTATCTAGTGTTTTGTTCTATGCTCGACTAGCTTTATTCAGTCTATAAATCGATTTTCTAAGAAGAAAAGTTTTTCCACTCGCATCTGGTTTATAGCCATCTGGTAGTTTCATATAAATTTCTTCTTCCAATTCTGGAATTAGAAACGCTGTAATTGCATACATTTGATCAATTTCTAAATCATATTTTACAGCTAGAGCTAATAAAAGCCGTATCAAACTGTAACGTACTACCAGAGAAAATTTTTTTTATAATCGATTCCATGTCTTTGTGAACATCCCTTTGCAATTAATATTGTCTTGCATCGTTCAATTTGACCAACAGCAGTCAGTTTCGTTTTAAGCACATATTTGCATTTCATTGCTGTACTTCCTATTGGTAAATCTGACAACATCTACGTTTTGTTATCTATATGAGCTTTTATTTCTTTATCCATTGCACATTTTCATATATTTCCATAACATCGACTAAGTGCTTCTTCTACGGTCTCTGGATTATCTTCGATATTCAGAACTGCTGGAGAAGCATTAAAATCAGAATTGAAAACTTCCTTATTCGGCTGACGACCTAGTAACGGGTAACACCGTCTTAACAATTCTTCGCTACTAACTTGATTATCAGTTTCATCAGTCTGTGTAGCTATATCAGTGCTCTGGCTGTGTTGATGCTTATCTCCCACTTCAACAATAGTTTCCGAAATATAAACTTTCGCTGATCTTCCATCATAAGTTGAGAATTAGCATCAACAATTTTTGGAAAAAGATCCTGTGGTAAATCTAAAATAACGCTATCAAACTCGTAAAAATCAACGTCTTGCATTTTCATCAACTTTTTAGTTCCCTAATGAATTCCACGATAAGCTTTAGTGTCTTCCCAATATCCTACAGAAATAGATTCGCTGGATTTTGCATCCCATTTATTTCTTCTTTTTTGGTACATGCGCCATAATTTTTCAACCAAAAATACGCAAATGATTTAAATTTGGTTTCTCATCCGTTCAGGCTTCTTCTGTCATATTTTTAACAGCTTTTGGAGGAGAACAATATTTAATTTAATATGTCGCAGTGTTAATAGCTTCTCTTCAAAAATCTGTTCTCAACTTTGAATCCATGAGCATGCTTCTTGCACTTTCAACAAGACTTCTGTTCAGCTTCTCAGCGACACTATTCTGCTGCGGAGTGTGCGGAATAGTGGTTTGATGACGAATTCCATACTTTTTAAGTAAACAAACAAGGTGCTTTATTTAAATATTCAGTTTCATCGTCAGTACGAATAGATTTAATTCGCCGTCTTGTTCGATTTTCAACGAACGTGACTATATACTTTGAACCTCGAATTGAACTGATAGTCATTGGACTACAAATATTAGAATGAATAAGTTCAAGATACTTTGAGCACGTTTTGAACCCGACTTCTTAAATGGAACTCTGTGCTGTTTTCCTTTTACACAAGCAACACGTGTTTTTTCGGATCTTTTCTGATGTAAAACCTGTTACAAAAACAATTTTAAGAAATGACATCGTCTTGCGATTTAAATGACTAAGACAATGCCAAATATCATGTGAATCTAACGATTTTGCTGCATGCGTTTGTAGTGAAGTTCTGTTGAAACGGTACATTCCATTTACTAATTTCTAATAGAAGTTGTTGCTATTATGGCATATGGATCAACTTCAACATTCGAGTCGATTATGTTGAATCTCTTATCGTCAAAAAATAAGGATTTTTCCTGTCTTGCAGTTTTGTACGCAGAAAGAAGATTTATCGCCAACTGGGACACATAACCAAGATCCATGGCGATTAAATTTTTACTTACACATACAGAAATTGGCACTTTACCAATACCAGTGCAGCTTAATTTAACACCATTTGCTATGCTTATTCCTCGATCGTTTTGTTGCTGAAAATCTCAATTTACTCACGGCGAGCAGTCAAATTGGAGGTTGCGTCCGAGTCTAAATGCTAATCATAATCATCTGATCTTCTTTTGTAGTCATTGCGCAAGTTACAGCAAAATTCAAACTATCGGCTTTCGTTTTGAATTAAGAATTTGCTTATATACTGAATGCAGAACATTTAGTTCTGCGAAATTTATACTTATGTGAATACTTTATATTCAAGTAAGCTATCTCACTACTTAGTGTAGTATTGACAGTTAAACCTATATTTTTTTCTTGCAAAAGTAAATTTTTAACAAAAAGCAACGACCGTTTTTCGCTTAAAACCGGTAATCACTTCAGATTAATGGTTTGAATTCGCGAGGTAATTTTGCCAAAATTAATGCCTGACTTCATCATCATCTAAAAGTTTACCAATAGCTTCTAATTGTTCAGCAATCAATAACATACGATTATTAAAATCGTTCATGACTTTCAGTTTTCAAAACGAAGTTACAAGAGACCAATAAGTAAACCAATTCGTATAGCAATACCTCTGTTCTTATAATGATTTCCAATGTTTGCTTAAGCTTCCTTTGCTGTTTTGGCTTTGGTTTCGGAAGTGGCACAAGACCTTATTGACATTTTTTTGCCAATGCTTTACGATCTAAGTATTTATTTACTACACTTTCTTCGGTGTGTTTTATGCAACACTATAAACTTGCATTATATAAAAAAAATGTTATCCAAAAATTCCTGTCAGAATAATTTGTACCATCCAGATATTTGGATTCAGAAAGCCCACCAACTGAAGTTGTTGTTGCACTATTAGGAGATTTAACTCCTCCTCCTGAAATTTTCATTGACAACTTTTCTACTTGTTTTTTTAAAGCTTCTACTTCTGCTTTTGCAATGATGCAATTTTGAAGCAACAAAAAATGCTTACCCAAAACTAACTTGTTCAACCTACTATCAGCATATTTTAATTGTATTCTGGGCCCATAACCTGTTAGCCGAGCATCTGCAGATGCGAAATTCAAAGAAGAAGTTTTAATAAGAATCAACACTTCATTATGATATAAAACAATTCACACTAACTAATAATAACAACATCCGCATAACAGAACAACCAACCAATCACAATCCGTTACTTTTGTTGCAGGAGTCATCTGATTTCATAATATTTGGATTTTACAAATTACATTCTTTATCTATTGAAATCCCAAAATCGACTTTTCAATTTGCAGTAGTTTAACTCAATTAAACTTTTTACGTAAAGCGACCAAAAAAGAAACTCTTTAGTGGTGTTTTCTCGGAATAAAAATAGAAAGTTGAACATAACATTACTAAACATGTTGATACTGAATTTGAAGTCGAAATTCGTATTTTTTTTTACAAAAAATCGAAGGTGGATTGGGGCGTTGCAGGTTTGCGCAGTTGGGCTATTGGGTATTTGTAGAATACATTCAAGAAGAGCAACCCACCCTACCTATCTTTTAGTTGACCAACCTCGTTGGTCTTTGAAGTTTTATCCCAGTGTGAATACCAGTATTTTAAAACTTCATTGGGTTTTCTGTGTTAAGGAGTCTGGCTGTAAAGTGTTTACAGACACAAACAGAAGAAACAAACTATCCTTGATACAGTTGTTAAGTTACCTACTATGAAGATTTTGTGCTATTATCCCTAAAAACATTGAAAGAGAGGGAAGTGGGCGAGAGAAATATGGGCAAAAGAGAAGGTTGGGAGGGAGAGAAGCGTGGGAGAGAGAAAGGGGATAGGGATGGGAGAGACAAGGGCGGTAGAGAGAGAAAGAGAGATTGGGGGCGGAGGAAAATTGCTAGAGTATTAGTACTAAAAACTAAGAACAGATCTTCAAATTTTTCAAAAGTTTTTAAACTAAGGTGTTTTAACGTTTAATTTTAGGTATGGTAGAAAAACCCTTCTAGTGGGAGGACTAGTAATATCTGCATTTGTGGGTTTACTTCGATCATTTTCTACTTCATACTTGTGGTTCATACTTTTAGAATTTCTAGACACAACAATTGGATCCGGATCTTACAGTTGTGCATTTATATTGGGTAAGTGTATTAATGTATTACTTGCATTTACTTATGTACAGAATAGAATGTGTTATCATATTCTTACAGGGTTTTTAACTTTAGAATAACAACTTTGTATTTCGAAACGGTAATTGTTTACTGAAGTCGGAAACGGTTTTTAAATTTTGTTGTTTGTCAAAATACATTTTTTCGTCACACACAATCTAGCATCAGGATTGCATTTTTATAAACGCAGAAGTGGAAAAACTTACGGTTTTCGTTGGAACAGCGGAAACTGTCATTGATTTACGTCTACTTAATGTTGAGGTTTTTGGATTATTTGAGGTTGCAACTGAACGTTAATACACTTGTAAAGTAGAAATAATGCCTCGGATAGGCTTTGACCGAATTATAAACAACGTAAAACATTGATAATTGGTTAATATCAACATTTTTATACGTCCATAACATAAACAACGTCAGGAAACGTTTACTATTAACAACGTTAACGTGATTAATTTGTCATGTTTGATTTTTTTCAACAAAACCACAATCGTTCTGCATCCGTAATACGGCATTTTTTAAATGTTTTCAAAAGTAGTGGTTAAAGTACTACATTTTGTAAGTTTGTGTTATTGTTTCAATGTCTCGGTAATGCGATGGCGTGAATCAACAGAAAAGTCAAAATTGGGTTGGGGAATTTTTTTCGTGCTTTTCCTGTTTCCTACTAAAACTATAGGTTTCTCCGTTTTTTTGACATGCGAAATCATAATGCTCTAGTTGAATTACATAAGTTTGATAACAATTCCGCACAAAATACTTTAATTTTGACGAAAAATATGAATTTTTACCGTTTCTGTCTTCAATAAATAATTACCCATTACACTTTCTTTAGGTGTTTAAACGTCGATTTTTTTGCTGGAAAGTTGGGGTTGTCAAATATTACAAGTACATACCAAGTGTTATAAACACAATTCTTAAGGTTAATGTTATATTGTGCAAAATGTGTGCAAGATCTCAATTTTTGTGCAGACCTAACACTATGAACATGTTACTATATATTACGATTTTTCTTGGCATTTGTAAGTTTTCGACAGTTCATACCAGCTTTCTGAGCAGAAAATTTAGAAAGTGCAATAACGTTGAACAGTAATGTTGTGTACATACATACATATACAACTGTAAGTTGGATGTCCGTAAAGTTAACAGTGAAAAGAGAAACGCCAACTTTAACAGATTCCGCATCCGCCGCCAGAATATAACTGATCTAACCTATGGCCAGAATACTGCTTCATGTTGCAAACGTACACTTGCGGTTGTTATAAACAGTATTCAAACAATATGGGATAAGTATTAGTGGCTTAGAGATTAAATTTAAACACATCAACGTACCTAAGTGTGTACAAAACATTGCGGGGAAGATCATAAAATTTGGTTTGACAAAAGGTATGAATATTACTAAATCCATTGGTCCCAAATGTATTAAAATTAAAAAAGAACAGTATAAGATAAACATTGTCGGTTTTGCCGTTTCCGTAAAACATACGTCTGTACAGAAAGACGTCAAAGTTCGGATTGGCAAAAAAGAAGTATAAACTCTCAGTTTGTTTAATTTATCGAAAAACGTTTAGGTGCAATATTTACGGTTTTGAGGGATTACGTGTAACACCGTTCCCGAGTTGGATGAGAAAAAAAATCTATAATTTTTGTTAATGAGAAAATCAAAAATATTTTGTGAAGCTTAACAAGTCATTTGTATGGATGAAAACAAAAGCAAAACAGGTTCAAAATCAAATTTCAATTGCAAATTTACCGGATTTGTTCCGTTTATTCATCAGAATTCATATTTCCTGTTACAGGAACATGTTCTGCTAGTCGGTTAAATCAGATACTTTATGTGTATGTATATCCACAATCCACTGCATCTAATATTACCAATAGACAACACACACTCACGACAAGTAATCAACAGTGCCTAACAAAATTAAAAGAGCATTATACTGTTAATATGATAGCTCACTTCCGGCTTTTTAAATGTACCGAACAATGAAATTTCTACTATCTACATGCATATTCTTATTTAGCTCTTAGGTAACTGCACAGTGCCGCTTTAGAGGGGGCTGGCACTTTGGCTGACAATTTTCTGAGATAAAGGTTTAGATTACCGTTTAGGGGCACTTTAATGTATAATGTTACCGTTAACACCCGTTTCAGTTGAAACTAGTTTTAACTAAACGCCCGAAATCAGTGACTACTAGTTTTGGCTGAGAAAAACGAGTTTTCGCAGGACATAATAAAATAAAACTATCTTTTACCGAAAGACCCTGAAGACGCGACAACAGTGTTGTCTCAATAGAACAAGAATTCAGAATTGTCTACAGTTATTCTTTTTTTAAACCAGTTTTGATTAGTCAAAACTAGATTCAACCGAAAACGGGTTTTAAGGGTACCTAACATATGCACATACACGTAAGTGGCCAGTTACTAGTACTAGTTATAGATTTCGCGTTCATAATTTCTAGAAAAAAAGTTGCCGCATTAAATTCAGAAGCTAGATGTGCCATTTGTGTTGAGATGCTTCTCGATGCTTGTTTGTTGACAAATAATACTTGTGTAACACACACACACATAAAGAAACAATTTAAGCCCATTACCGCAAGAAAAAACAAGATAAATAAAACGATGACGCAGCTACAGACATCGATATTTCGAGTTATTGCTGCTCTTCAGTGTAGCGTGGCTGAAACGAAAGTTGGAAAACTCGAAGTCGCGGGAATAACAAGGTGGTAAAGTGCAAAGACACAAGTCCAAATTTGAGCCATCGTGACTCACACCTATTCTTTGCAGGAAAGAAAGCCAGTTGGCACGGATAAAGCAACTATGCCTAAGACCACACACCGGGCAAGATATATAATAAGAAGAGGAGCAATAACTCTGAAACATCGATGTCTGTAGCTGTGTCATCGTTTAATTTCTCTTGTTTTTTTTGCGGTAATGGGCTTAACATTTTTCTTTATGTTTTCTTACTCATTGTGCCGCATTATTCACCATTACTTTGTTTTATTATATACCCTGCCCAGTGCGTGGTCTTAGACATGGTTGTTCTATCCGTGCGGACTGTCTTTATTTCCTGCAAAGAGTAGGTGTGAGTCACGATGGCACAAATTTGGGCTTGTGTCTTTGTCTTCTCACCTTGTGATTCTCGTGATTTCGACTTTTCCAACATTCATTCCAGCTACGCTACACTGAAGAGTGGCAACTCCGAAATATCGATGTTAGTAGCTGCGCGATCCTTTCGTTTCTCTTGTTTTGTTTTGCAGTAATGGGCTTAACATTTTTCTTTATGATTATTTATTCAGTGTACCGCATTATTATGTAAATAACTTTTAATTTAAATCTGTGAAATATTAAAACATTTTTTGTATTAGGTACATAACCATAAGATATATTGATAATAATATTGATAAATGGTTCTTTCTTCTTTCTAAAAGAATCTTAATAACTGCACGGTAACCGCATTCTAGATCAGGCTTGGTTTACAACAAACGACACCAGTGCATTGCATTCGCAGACGACCTAGCGATAGTAGCAAGAAGTAAACAAGAACTACAGGTAGTAATGCGAAGATTAGAAAACTCAGCAAAGAAAATGGGCCTGGTAATCAACGAAGATAAAACTAAATTTATGACGTGGACAGATAAGGATCTGGGGGAAAGTGGGGACCTACAATTAAGAGCGGAAGATGGTAAAACTTATAAATTTGAAGAAGTAGAGAGTTTCTCGTATCTAGGGACAGTGTTTAGTAGAAAACCGGACATGAAAAAAGAGATACAGCAAAGAACAATGGCAGGGAACCGATGCCTATACTCACTCAACAACTTACTAAAAAATAAGACAATATCAAGGGGGTTAAAGTTAAGAATTTATAAAACGATTATAAGACCAATTGTAACATTTGGAAGTGAAGTGTGGACTGTGGGAATAACAGAGCAAAAGTTATTAGGAGTTTGGGAAAGGAAAGTATTAAGGAAGATATTTGGGGGGAGAAAAGTGAATGGTATGTGGGAAAGGCGAGCCAATCAGGAGCTAAAGGAGCTGTTTGAGGAACCAGATATAGTAGGAATTGTGCGATCTCAAAGACTTAGATGGTTGGGGCATATAATAAGGATGGCGGTGAATAGAACGCCAAGAAGAATATTCGAGAGTAGCATAGGGGGCAAAAAAAGACGAGGAAGGCCTAGATCAAGGTGGAAAGAAGAAGTAATTAACGACATGAGACAGTTGAACATCAGTAATTGGAAGGAGAAGGCAAGAGATAAAAAAGAGTGGAGAGCATTAGTTAACCAAGCCATGGGCCTACTAGGCTCGCAGTGCTAGTGTATATATATATAACCGCATTCATCATCTTCAAAGATACCGACAGAAAGTAATACTACTGTACTGTATAACATTATAGTGCGATAAAACTATAAAAATAGATAAAATCGAATAACTTGTTACACAACCAATAGCAGCCTTTAAAATACCAGTGGAGGTTCGTGCTATTATGCAGGTTAGGCAGTGCCTACCCATAACTTTTCAAAAAATAATCAAATTCTAACTTTCAATAGAAAAAAGTTACTTTTACACACAGTTTTTACTTTTTAACACCACCGCGTAACATTAAAAATTAGGCACCAAATAAATAGACCGTTGCTTTTAAACACAGTGTCGCATACGCGAAGGCCGAGCTTATCGGGCCAAATGATTCCAGCTACGACACAATCAACCAATCTATTATTCTTAATACGTTTGCATGCACATTGATACACAATAATGCAATGATCAGATGGATTACTTGCGTGCAGCTATTGTGGGTCTATTTATTTCATACGTAGTTTGCAAATTTGCAGTAAATATGGAAATTCTGGTTGACCAGCATTTAAAAGAAAAATTAAATAGATACTTTTAAAAAAACAAATATAAATAAAAAATCATGGGCGATGTACTTCAAAATGACTATGGCCGTTACATACAGACAGTAAGAAGAAATCTAGATCGTTTAATACTGATATTATAAAAGAATGGACTGGCTAACTGGTAGCGATATTAAAAATTAGTTATTGCTGGAATTGCTTACTATTTTCATCTATATCTCACGCCTCAAAAGTATAGTCTGATACAGAATACTCTGTTTGAAAAAACTTTCAGCTGCAATTAAAAAACATGCGTCGACCAATGAACATTTATGTGCAACTGTTAGATTAAAATTATTTAGCAAATCACTCATTAACCTGGGTTTAGACGAAGATTTACGTTATCAAATTAAAGTGCATAATGACAAAGTGAAATTTAATAGGGATTTTATGCGTACATTAATTCATTTAACAACAGGTCTTGGTAAATTGGAGTTGCCGTAATTTTTTTACTTTTTAATCTTAATGTTAAATAATTTTTGCCATTCCCAAATTTTGAACCCACGGAACGCCACTGAAAAATAGGTACGCGGTCATTGCAAAGTACTACTTAAACACGCGTTCGACGAATCCCTAAAATTTCTGTCCTACTTATCTAAATGCAGAGGTTGTCCGGACTCGCAAACAACTCTCCAAAAAGACGTTAGCATTTCCCGTACCCCTTCATGTTACAATAAAAACGCAAACACATGATTAATCTATGACACGTTTTGTGAAACCAAATATTAAGGTCTCCCCGAAGTTCAAGATAATAATTAAGCTATACCTATTTTGGCTCCCATTTCACGTATGCGCAGTTAATTATTAGTTGTTTGACCATTATTTTGAAAACTGTTTAATACAAATCAGAAAATAAAGAACTAAAAGTGCGGTTGGAATACTTTATATGTGTTATACCAACATAAATTGCGGTAAACACTACCACAAAATAAAACGTAGCTAACGGTCCTTCTGTTAGCCTGCTACTGAGTGCATTTTTGCCGTTGATACAACCCCATTTCAAAGACTAAACAACTGAGCCAAATGTTGACCAAGTACTTAACTCTAGAGTGCATATACCGCATTTTGGTAAACAACTTTGATCCTTTGGTCCTTCTGGACCAAACGATTCGACCTCGCGGAATATACGTAATCATAGAACTCATTTTTGGCTACCTCTCTCCTATGTCTGTGTTTGGTGCGCGGCGATAGATATTTTGCACAGACAGACATAGGCGACCTACAGTTTAACGTGGGCTCCCATTGCCTTGCGAGGGAGACCGACCGGGCCGGGGATCGAACCCGGATCCGCTGCATTGGTAGCCCACGCGCTTACCACTGAGCCACGGCCGCTCAATGCACCAACGTTAGGGTGTTGCAAATATATGCTTAAGGCCGCTAGCATTCATCCCATATCGTTTTATTAATATTTAATATAAGCTGCTAGAGTTCTTTTCTAAAACGAAAGTGGAATCTGGTAATAGTGGGAGGTACGTTGGTATCTTTTCAGATATTGTTAACTTTTCAAACATCCAGTATGCTATGAACACTTTTGAAAACGTAAAGTGATCTTGTTTTAATTACGTAAATTGAAACAATGCTGTACTTAAAACTGTGTATAATAAAATTAATTCTCATTTTCAAATTAAATTAACCCTCAAAAATATGTATATTTACAAAACAACTAAATATATGCGATACAATGTACAACTAATTAAATATTTTCAGGTGTAGAATTAGTTGGACCCGAACGGCGAGTACTTATTGGAACCATTATAAGCTGTGCTTTTACTTTAGGAGAAACACTTTTAGGTTTAATTGCTTGGTTTGCACAATCGTGGAGGTAATACTAACAATTAAGCATCTTACAGCGAAATTTATTTTTTTTTTAATTTGCTATTGATTTTTTAATCTTAAATAATTACATATAACATAAATATTCTTGTAAGTAGATAATAATAATAACATAAATGTACAACCAAATTTATAAACATTCTTGGCTGTCCATTTACATCTTTTCAATTAACGTTCAATTTTATTTTTGTTTTAAAAACTGTTCTTACTTAAAATGAAAACGGTAACTACTAATTAGATTTTTAAAAATACTTGCCAAATAACAAAGCATTTTTACTTTTTAGATTGCTCTTACGAATTATATATCCTCCTGGATTTTGTTTGCTTTTGTACTTGTGGTTAACACCCGAGTCGGTGAGATGGCTTTTAGCCAAAGGGAAGTGCACTGAAGCCATATACATTTTAAGAAAAGCAGCAAAAGTAAATGGAAAAACTATATCACCCAATGCTTTGGAGAAACTCAGCGTACAAGAAGAAAAAGGTCCAGAAAAGACGACGTATCCATTTTCACAAGTTTTTAAATCGCTATCTATAATGATAAGACTGCTCACATGTTCTTTTTGCTGGATGAGTTGTACCTTCTTATTTTACGGGTTGTCGCTGAATTCCGTTGCATTATCAGGAAATAGCTATTTAAATTTTATTATGACATCCTTAATAGAAATCCCTGCATATTTTGCAACATATGTATTGGTAGATCGAATAGGAAGAAGATCTTCGCAGTGTTTATCATTTATAATTACTGGATTTTCTTGTTTTGCTTTCATATTTATACCAGAAGGTATAAAAATATAACTATTAAGATGTTAGGCTTTTTATAATCATTTCTTCTATTACAGAAAATGCTGTGATTAAGTTACTATTCTATTTAATGGGAAAATTTGGAGCAACATTTGCTTTTACAGTTTTGTATGTATTTACGAGTGAATTGTTTCCAACTTCATTACGACATTCCCTGCTAGCAACATGTTCCATGTTAGGAAGAATAGGGTCTATGGTTGCACCACAAATTCCTGTTTTGGTAATTACAATCTTACCTATGCTTTGTAAAAAATTAACAGTTTATTATTATGCAGACTCAACTGTGGAAACACTTACCTCTGGTATTGTTTGGTTCAATGGCAACCGCAGCAGGTTTGTTATCGCTAACATTTCCTGAAACATTGAATACCAAGCTGCCTGATACAATTGAAGAAGCAGAAGCCATTGGTGCTGTTAACGAAAAAGAATTGAAATGCAATTATGTGTGATATTTTTTTTCGTATATCGTAAAGCATATCAAGAACGTTATACCTGTCAAAGTACAAATTTAAAATAAATATTTTATCATGTTATTTTGGTAAAATAATAAACAAATTGTAGAATGAAAATGTGTTTGTTAATCTTGATTTTCATGAAAATCACTACACGTTGATGTTCATCTGAAATTAAGAAATTAATTTAAATATTAAATGTTTTCAAAATTTTAATATCATGTCAATTATAGATATTTATAGCAATTTACAGACAATAGAAGTAATAAGTAACATGTTTTTCTCATTCTTGTAATTAAACAATTTCTACAAAATGATGTTTGTCACCTAATCAAGTATTAAGAAGAAATTAAATATATTTTATGCTTCGCAACTGTAGTTGTTTCTTTTTTGTATAAATGTATTCCTAAATAAATAGTATTGCATAAATTCTTATTTCAATGAAAATTCTTTGAGCAAACGTAAAATGAGAGAGATGCAAGATTGTAATTCGCAATGATTGTGATTTACTTCTTCACCTACCAATGCCCAATTGGCAGTTACTTAGCTGCTAAGTAACTGCTAAGTCTTAGCATACACATTTTTTTGTAAAGAGATGATCTAGGTACAGATATGGTCCCCAAAATTACATGTACTTAGATAATCAAAACCTAAATTAGTGCTTTAAAAATTTTAATTTACGAGAAGAGACAATACTAATCCTTTCCTCTTCAGTTATCCTATATCAGAGAATTTCAATATACCATTTAGCTTATTTAAACCAACTGAAATATTTCGGTCTTACTAGATAGGTGACAAAAACACAAAATTTAACTAAACTTGCGCCTTCGTAATATGGATAACGGGGGCAAACTCTAATATCAAATTAATTCGCATTTATACTAGAAAAATTCAATTGTCTAATACTGCGTTTTTCTAATATTTGTTGCAAATTCAAAGTATTTTACTTAAAACTTGTCACTGGTAACTTACTAACTTCACAATAAGTTTATTGATATACGTTTTTGTTTAGATTGTAGGCTAAAGTTTTCAAATTCCGCACAGCTGGAAGGTCTGTTCGCAAGCTAATTCAAAACGGTTGTTCTTAAGACTGTGACTAATTCCAAGTATAATGGAACGTTCCACAAACATGTGGAACGTTCCAATAATGGCACATTTGTGTTTCAAATGGAACGTTCCGCGGATATGTTTCAAGGCTATCTTTGGAACGTTCCATCGGGATGTTTTAAAATCGTGTTGTTTGGAAACTTCCTAATGCGTTATTGCGTTTGCGCAATGCAATTCTTTAGGCACGCGGCCGGCCGCTACCTTAGCAGGTTGGCTTGGCTTCATTCATGGTTTTATGCGTCATAATAAGTGTTAGATAAGTGTCATTAATTTCAATTTTTTACGCAAGCTCAGTTACTTTTCTTGTATGTGTACTTACACTCATGTTTCAAAAAAATTCAAAATTTATATATATAATCTTGACCCATTTACCTTTCGGTGTAGGGTGTTTTACAAAATTACTAAAACTTTTTTATACTGTAGTTAACAATATACAGATAAAATTAAATTATTATTCTAAATCAATATCCACTCTAATGTTTATTCTGCTAAATTTACACTATTTAACCTCGACTTTCCGCACTTCACTATACGCCTTTAGCTATTCACACTATTTACACCCATCTTGTGTTTACTAATTTCCAAATCTATTGCTTCCTTCTTCAGTTAAGTTTTAACCATTGTAGTTATGTACAAACTTTGCCCATTCTCTTTTATTTTGTGCTAATGCTTTAGCCTCTTGCCAGCTTCGGTTTCTCTTCTTCAGGCTCTCCACTATCACCTCGTCCCATCTTCTTCTTGGCCTTCCTCTTGGTCTCTTTATGTTTGTTTTAGTTTGCCATATCGTTTTGGCTTGCCTGCTATTATTCATTCTGCATAGGTGCCCGAACCATCGCAGCTGTTGTCTTTCTATGGCCTTCCTTATTGGTTCTACCTCTAATGTTTTCCGTATTTCTTCATTTCTTAGTCTATCTCTTTTCGTTACTCCCATGATTTCTCTTAGGTACTTCATTTCGCTTGCTTGTATTTTGCTCTCTTGTTGTTTAGTTAGCGTCCAGCTTTCACACCCAAACGTTAATATTGGTTTAAATATCGTGTTATATACCGTTAGTTTTGTCTTTTTATTTACTTCTTTTTTTCTGATGAAGTTATTACCTAGGGCGTAGTACACTTTGTTGGCACTCTCTATTCTATTATTTATTTCAGCTTCGTTTTTCCCATCTTTCTGTATTGTGACCCCCAGATATTTGAAACTGTCTGTTTGTTCTATCTCTTTCCCATTAAGTTGGATCTTTGTTTGTGTATTGTTCTTTCCAATTACCATTACTTTCGTCTTTTCTGTATTTATCTTTAGGTTGCGTGCTTGTAGTGATCTATTCCATGTTTCTAAGTTTTCTTTTAATTCCTTTTCGTTTTTGGCGCATATCATCAGGTCGTCTGCGAACGCACACTCTGTTATGTATATTGGTTCCATATATCTGTATCCCACGTGAACCTTCTTGATGTGCCCTTTAACTTCTTTTGTTATGTCATCTAATATAATGTTAAAGAGTGTTGGGCTCAAAACTCCTCCCTGTCTCACTCCCTCTTTAGTCACAAATTCTTCTGATTCTGCGTTGTTTGTCCTAACATAGTTCCGAGTGTTTTTGTACAAGCTAGCTATATTTTTCCTTAGTCTGCTCCCAATTCCTCTTCTCTTCAGGCTATCCCAGAGTATTTTCCGTGGTACACTATCGAAAGCCTTCTGTAGATCAATAAATGCAACATACATATCCTTATTGTATTGTTTTTCTATCAATTGTTTTATTGTGAATATGTGGTCCTGGATTCCCCTCCCCTTTCTGAATCCACTTTGCGACTCCTCCATGTGTGTCTCTATTTTAGCTTTCAGCCTATTGTCTAGAAGTCTCTCATATACTTTACAAACATTGCTTAGAAGCGTTATCCCTCTATAATTGCTGCAGTCTCGCTTGTTGCCCTTCTTATGTATAGGCAATATTATTCCTAGCTCCCACTCTGTTGGTATTGTGCATTCCTCCGAAATTTTGTTCAGCAGTATTGTTAGCATCTCAATTCCATTATTCCCTAGTAGTTTCAACATTTCCGAGGTTATTCCATCATGTCCTGCTGCTTTGCCTCTCTTGAGTAATTTTATTGCTTCTGTTACTTCTTCTGGTCTGAATTCTTCTTCTTGTTCATTGTCTTCCTCCTCCCTTTCCATGTTTTCTTCTTCCTTATCCTGGTTGTTTGTTTGTTCGGTGCTTAGCAGTTCCTCGAAATATTCTTTCCAGCGCTTCGTTATGTCTACCTTTTCCGTTAAAGTTCTACCTTCCTTGTTTGTAATGTATTGGCATTTGTTTTCTTTACCCTTTCTCAGCATTTTCAGGATTTTATAGAACAGTTTCTGGTTACCTACACTGTCCTTTTCCATCTTCTCGCCAAATTCCTCCCACGATTTTTGCTTCGCTATCTTCACAAGTTCCTTGACTCTGGTTCTCTGTTCTTTATATTCTGCATAGTGTTCATTGGTTTTGCTTCTTAGGTATTTTTCCCATTTTTTTTTCTTTATCTTTGTTTCCGCTTTTATATCCTCGTTCCACCAGTGTGTTTTCTTTTTGGTTTTGTTGTTGTTCGTTACTCCGCAGGTTACTTTGGCTGTATTTATTATAGTTTCTTTAAATTGTATCCATAGCTCTTCTAGGTTGTGCTTTTCTGCCATTCGCTTTATTTTTCCTATTTCTTTTTCTATCTTTTCTGTATATTTATTTGCTGTTTCTTCTTCTCTCAGCTTGTACGTTCTTATTTTTGTCTTCTTCTGTATATCCATTTTCACTGCCTTTTTGTTATCTTTTGTTTCCATTTCTATTTTCATCTTTGATATGACCAGGTAGTGGTCAGTGTACAGTTCAGCCCTTCTTCTTACTCTTGTATCTTGGATATCATTTCTGTTTTTTTTGTTTATTATTACATAATCAATAATCGATTTCTCCTTTCTGCTCACCATTTCCCTGGTGTATTTGTGTATGTCCTTATGTTCGAAGAATGAGTTTGTTACTATTAGGTTGTTAATTATACAAAAATCAATTAATCTTCTTCCGTTATTGTTTCTTGTTTCCTCTCCGTGTAGACCTATTGACTCTCCTGTTTCTTCATCTTTTTTCCCTATTCTTCCATTTAGGTCACCCACTATGATTATCCTTCCAGTTATATTTTCTACTACTTCTACTAGTTGTTCCCAAAACTGATCTTTTAGTTGTGCTCTTTCGTCTTCTCCCGGTCCGTAGACTATTACTATCGTTGTTTTATTTGCTTTTTCTAATTGTATTTCTATCTTGAGTATTCTTTCTGTTATAGCTACCCAACTTTTAAGGTATTTATACATTTCTTTTTTTACTATGCAGCCCACTCCCTCTCTTGCTCTCTGATTTTATGCAACTCCCGCGTATATTAGTATATTTCCACTTTGTAGGCTTTCCTCCCCCTTCCCTTTCTTTTTGGTCTCCGTTATTCCATTTTTGCCTTGTTAAATTCTTCATCTAGTTCGTGTTCCTTTCCTGCTATACTTCTTATGTTCCATGTCCCAATCTTCCATCTCTTATTTATTTGTTTCTTTTGCTTTATTTGTTTTACCAATTCGTATCCATTATCTTTGCCAGGATCTTCATTACTCATGTTTATTGTTGTGTCTGTGCTTACTAGTTTTTTGCTGTGCGTGTTATTTTCCTTAGTTGTTCTTCTAACCCGCTATTTGGTGATCTCACACTCACAGTTCTTTTGATACTGTTGCTGGTCCCTGCCTGCGTGCTTTCTCTTTCTCTTCCTAGTGTTTCTTCTCCTTCATCCTTTGCCTCGTATACCTCATTGTTAATTACCAGTTTGTTATGTTTTAGGTATGCTCTATGTCCTTGTTTTCTGGCCTCTTTCATTGTTGGGATCAGCTTTTTCCTTTCTTCCATCGTTTCCTTCGTATAGTCCTCATCTATCCAAATGTTGGTTCCCTTCAGTTTGTTGGCATTACTAAGTATTTCCCATTTTTTGTCTCCGGTAATTAGTTTCGCTAATATGGGTCTTTGTCTATCCCCTTTATACCCTCCAATTCTTTTCACTTCATCGATGTCTTCCTTATTAATCTGGATTCCTATCTTTTGTATTACCATTATCATCGCTTGCTTTGTTTCTTCTCCATTTTCTTTTTCCTTATCTTCCACACCTCTGATTACTATATTTTTCCTTCTAGTTTCTCGTTCCAGCCATTCAATTTTACGATCCTGTGCCATTACGTGATTCTTTAGCTTAGCATTTTCTTGTTTCATCTCTTCATTTTCATTTATTAAGTGTTCCAATTTTTCATTTATTATTATTAGTTTTTCACTTATAGCTTCGAACATATTTTCTATTTTCCTCATTTCGTTGTTATCTAAATTTTCTGGATCCATTTTTAACTTTTGTTCTTAGCTTGCTTGCGTACTGTGGTGTGCGGTGTGTTGCCTATCCTTAAAATTTTGACTATTCTCCTGTTGTGTGGAGTTAGTTTCTCTTATCTGTTCTTTGCATGCAATTTTCCGCCTTATTGCTTTTCTTAACCTCAAAAGTTGTTCTTATTTATAGCAGTTTTATTCACTATTCTGTTGTTTACTCTACTTTTGGCTCTCACCCGCTTTGAAGTGCCGCTTACTTCCTCTATTTCTCTGCCTTTTGTGTTTTTGGTTCTCGATTTGGCCCAATTTGGACTTTTATTAATCGGAGCTTCCAAATACACACACAGTTCACTCCACTTCAAAACAGTTGAATTCAAAATTTATTGAAATAAAACTCTAACATTTTTGATAAATCTCAAGCTATAGGTTATGTTTATTTTTGTAGTTATTTTCTAATTTTTGTTTTTACAATGTCTTGTAGTGATGATAAGGTAAGTGGTTTTGTGTTATTTTAAATTGTGATACTAAATCAATACTGTATTATAGGTAGTTGATGACGCAGTACTCCTGGCAACGGTTCTGAATATGATCCTGCATTGTCTGCAGTGTTCCTAAACAACAGCAAACAAAAACTGTAGCATGAGAGATTTAACCACTTATTTAAGGTACATTAAATTACTTTGCTAATTATTTAATTAGTTAGAATGTACATTGGCTAATTGTAGAATTGGTTTAAATGAAACTTTTACTCAATTCTCTGTTTGCCAATTTATTTTATTTAAAAGCTTGTATAGTTTGTTGCATTGGCAAACTGCAGGTAATTTAATGAATAGAAAATTTTAAATAATTTTCTGTTTATAGGTGTGCTCAAGAAATTCCACCCCACCCTGATAAAGGATTGCACGTTTCGAACTGGTTACACAGAGCAGCTAGAAGGCTTATTCGGGTAGAGAAGGAACAGAAAGACGAGGATCGGTATATCAAATGCTTGTTGTTTTTCTCTTTTTATTGTGTATTATAGTTTATGTCTATTTTTGTATTTAATAAAATCAGATGTTATAACTTACCTCTATGTACATATGCTTTAATGTTTAATAAACTACAGTGTCAATTAATAGCTTTGTTTATTTCAAACTTTTAGTTAACTGTGGTTGTAACTAGTTCCAAATAATTCACTACTTGTTTCAAAAACGTGTAAAAATTTGAAATATTTCTACGACTTATTGTAGCTCTGAAAACATCCCTCATACAATTTATAACAGCGTTGTGTGTTCTATCTGGGACGTTTTTGAGTACTTCTTAGGAACACGTTTGGAACGTTAGTAGAATGTTTTTGAAACGTCTCGGCTGGAACGTTCCACTGAGACGTTTCAAAGTTGAATGTCTCATCTGAAACGTTCCAGTCGGGACGCTTCTCAGTATCTCTTTGGAACATGTTTAAAACGATCCACGAATGCTTTTAAAACATCTCGGCTAGAAAGTTCTACTAAGGCGTTCTAAAGATACTTCTTGGAACGTTCCATAGAATGTTCCATGTTCCAACGCAACACATTTGAGGCTGTTCCAAACGTAATTTTTTCACCTGGGATACTATTACTAATGATTATTTCTTCATGGATGTTACTTTATATTTTACAAGTTTATTGCAAGGTTCGATATTCCAATGATTTTGCGATTGACATCAATCTTTTCTCGACAACCCAACAACGCACTAAAAGTGTTCGCGTTGGCACGTACTAATTTATTTCTGCCATTCTAATTACCCAATTAGTTTGAAATATGAATCATTCTATTTTCCAAAACAGCATCTCTAGACCACCCACAGTTACATTCACGACTATTAAAAATTAAAAATTTATGAAAGTGATGAATATCATCCACTTTTTTTAAAGTAACACCTCGAAACAACTTTCAAGTGCAGCGCCTATATCTCCAAACCACCCTCAAGAACACCTACTACCTCTACAAAATAAAAGTTTCCAAATATTACGAGAATTTCGCTTTAAAAGAACACCTCTCAAACTATCCTGTAGTGTACCAATTTTGGCTTCGCACTATGAAGACGTGCGCTGTAATAATAGGAATACATTTTCTTTACGCAAACGCTCCTCGAATGTTTGATTTTGCTTAATTACCTGACCAAGTTAACAACAATAAAAATGGGAGAAACAGGTTGCTGGTATTTTCACATACTTTTTACGTTTGAAATATTCTTTCATCAAGAAGTAACGAAATGTACATCTAGTCATCTCCAGCCGACACAAGCCGCCCGCTGCAGCCCATTGCATTGGTTACGCACGCGCCGCGTGCCGACTACGTACAAGCGCTGAATAGGTAAAGCGCTAACGACCTCGGGTCAAAAATGGTAATAACTTTATTTATAGTTATAAAAAATATGCAATAAATGAAAAATATTTTCTTTTGTTAGAGCTTGTTGACAGGCGTAGTTAAAATCACGTAACTACCGGAAAACACGTTGTTGGTATTAAAAAGTGTAGTTTTTTTCCTTAATTTTTAAAATTGTTAAAAATTCTTGCTAATCCTAATAAAGTACTTCAAATAGCCTATCGAACTGATAAAAGTTTATAACGATCGGCGTTTGTGTTTTTAAATAAATAATTAATCAATTTCAAGATTTTCAAATATTTTTGGAAGGTGGGCGTTAGAGTAAAACTTGGAAAATTAGTAAAAAACATATTTTTTAATTATAATTCACTACAAGCTCTATCGGCTCAGAAAGTTAAAAAAATGGTGTGGGCAGTTTTTAACGAATATTTTTTTTTGTTCATGCTTCAAAGATATTGAAACAAGCTAGTCTGTGTTATCTGATAGTCTTTGGCAATCTGCTGAAAACTTCGTAGCGTTACAACGATCTTAAAGAAGCAATGGTAAACCATGGATTACGAACCACATTAAAAAAGCAATACATACACAAGAAACGTTCCTTGTCAGACAAATATAGGCGTGCAAGTACGAATGTAGATTACTTGAAGTACCGTTCGCAAACTAATTTAGTTTCGTTTCTTATTAGATGTGCCCAATCAAATTATGAGCATACCATTACATCTAGTGATGTGCAATCTTTTTTTTTAATATATGAGAAACTTACTAAATAAAAACAATTCTTAGCTTTTCTCTAGAGATACACAATTGCGAAAATTTCTTTTTCATTCCCATCCAACAATAATACGTTTATTTAAATAGTTACCAATAGCATATGTAATTTAAACCGTACTTCAGTTTCATTTTCCGAATTATAGTTTTCAAGTTTAGAGTTTGTATGCGTATATAAATACTAACTCTACGAGCAACGAGCATTATTGTCAAATGGTGCATTAAAGAACTAATTTCAATTTAGCTCTACAATAAAATCCTAACTTTAAAAATGTCAAATTAAACTAATATAACTTATTGTAAATAAAACAACTCTTAACTTCGACAGATTTTTTATTTTAGCCTTATACGAATTTCAACGTGTTTACACGTCATTATCAAAGGCAAGATTAAAAGTAAACAGTGGGTATAGGAACAATAAATCTTCATAACTTGTCCTTGGTTTTCTATATCTGCTTTCAGATGACTTGATTTCTCATTCCAAAACGTCCAATAACCGTGAATTTACGACATCAATTTGTTCCTTCATTAAAGGTACAGATTTTTAATGTTTGTGAATTTCAAATGCTTGTAGTATATCCAACTTACGTTTATCATCACAAAAGTGTAAAATTTTCTAGTGGATCAGATGTCATTGAATGATTGTATTCTAATAAGTGTTTAGCGTAATTGAATTTATGAGGGTGTTTTTACTTGACCCAACGTACTACGTGTTCCTTGTACCTAATATTAAAATTTCTAATTGTTTGTCCTATATAAATCGAATTACGGTGCGAGCAATTTAATTTGTAGATGCCTGATTTTAGTAAATTGTCTGTTTTTTCTTTAGCAGTAAACAAAGTGTTTAAAATGTTTTTTGTTGTTTTAAAAGTTACTTTACATTTAGTTTTGTTTATAATTTTGGCTATTTTTTCTAATTTATTGCCAAAATATGGATTTGACGCGTATTTCATTTCATCTGATGAAGTAGTTGGATAAATTTTCTGAATAGCTAATTTATTATCTGTTTTCTTTAATTAATGTATCAATAAGTTGAGTATCATAACCATTATTGCGTGCAATTTATTTAATAATCGAAATGCTGAACAAAGGTGGTTGAAAGAAGAATTAAAAAGATGGTTTAGAATTAGAGACAATTTGGACATTTATTTAAAGGTACTTTACACAGAACTTATTCACAAATTACATCAAATTGAGTTTCACGTATTTGACAATGAGAATTAGTTAGTAGAATAAAAATTTGAAAATACACAATACAGAAAAATAAACTTATAAAATTAGACCAACGCACACGTGCAGTTCAACCACACACAAAACCTGACACTATAATAAATTTTCATATTTGTTTTTTAAATTTATCAGACACAGAATTGGATGAATAAGAGATAAAATTTCTAAATAAGGGATTTAAATTTTCCCCTTTTCCAAAGTTTACTAATAATATTAAAGAAATTTTAGCAGTCAATTCTGAAATGATTCTTAAAGAAAGACATTTCATTTATGCAAAATTTGTTGTATTCCTTTGTTAAATAATATTCTTGTTAACAAAAATGTTGAATTAATAAAACGGACTGAGTTGATTCAATTATTTGAACTTTGCATTAATCAACATTATTTCACTTTTAATAATAAAATTTATTTCCAGAAAGATGGTGTACCTACCCATAGGAAGTCCCATTTCACCCTTTTTAGCTGTTAATATATTTATGGAAAATCTAGAAGATCAAATATTTGATTCATAAACTATTCTGAGAAAGCTATATTTTGGTTTCGTTATGTTGATGACATTTTAGCAAGTTTTAATAGTTCATTTGAATTAATCAATGAATTTTTTGATTTTTATTAACAGCTTGCACCCAAAAATAACATTTACACTAGAAACTGAACAAAATAGGTCTATTAACTTTTAGATTTAAACATAGAAGTTAATTCAAATAATAATCTTGAATATTCTGTTTATAGAAAACCTACACAAACAGACATTACAATACCACACGATTCTTGTCACCATAAAGCACACAAATTTGCAGCATACATGATACATAGCGCTTTAACGGTTCCTTTAGGTGAAATTAGTTATAATAGAGAAATTTCGATTCTTAAACAAATTGCGTACAATAATAGTTATAATACTCAACTTATTGATACACTAATTAAAGAAAACAGATTATAAATTAGCTATTCAGAAAATTTATCTGACTACTTCATCAGATAAAACGAAATACGCGTCAAATCCATATTTTGGTAATAAATCAGAAAAAAAAGCCAAAAATATAAACAAAACAAACAAATGTAAAATAACTTTTTTCTACCTATTTAATTATATGACAATTAGTAGCATCTTTTTCGTGAAAAATCGTACCTATAATTCACTGTAGCGAATTATGGATTCATAATTCACTGTATCCGACCAATCACAAATACAAATTCAAAAATCACTGTTTCGCTGATTCGATGATATTTTAAATCGCCCGCGATCAACTCTTTCTGCGGCTGACAATCGACTCGCGTGACAGCCAAGTGTATCGCCATATTGCTTGTTTACGTTTTACAATCTGTGCAAACTAATAATTCAACCACTAAAACGAGTCTAATTTATTAGTTTAATAGGTGTAGAAAAAGCATAATATCGCATTCGCGATTATGGCCATTATTCACTCGGATGATTTACGCCACTCGCCTACGGCTCGTGGGCTCAAACATCATCTTCTTAAATAATGGCTGTCATAATCGCTCATATAATAATATACTATTAAAGCAACACAAAACATTTTAAATGCTTAAGAAAAAGCAGACAATTTACTTAAATCAGGCATCTAAAAATTAAATTGCTCGCACTGTAATTCGATTTATATAGGTCAAACATTAGAAATTTGATATTAGGTACAAGGAACAAGTACGTTGTTACAAATATAAACACCCACAGAAATTCAATTAGCCTAAACACTTATTAGAACACAATCATTCAGTGACATCTAATAACACTATAAAATGTTTACACTTTTTTTAGTGTTTAATTAAGCTAGTTCAGCAAGTCTTTGCTATTTATAGCTGTGTTAGTACACTCACTTTGTTTAAGCACTAAGGGGTTACTTTAACCCATCACTTATTTAAGCACTATTCACTATCATCAGATAACATGATGTCTTGAGGGAGTTTACGTTTTAAACGTTTGTGAATTTTGCTACTGCCTACGTGATAGTACTCAGATGCAGGACATAATTTTAGATTTTCGTGATAACGTTTGTATAACTTTGTTAAAAATTGTTTTATACTGGGTATTTTTAGTTCACGGTGAATTAATGAATTTCTGATGAACCATGGGGCACTTAGTACAATTCTGAGAACTTTGTTTTGGAAAGTTTGTATTTTGTTTAGCTGAGTGTCACTAGCGTTACTCCATACTGGGGAACCATATTTTAAGATAGGGCGTGTAATAGAGGTATAAATGGGCATTCCACATTCACTTTTTAATGGTGACTTCTTATAGATAATTGGATATAGCTGGATTAGTCATACGTGCGCTTCATTTTTTTGTTTATTGATATAAAACCCCCAAGTTGATCTCTTGTCTAGGTGCACGCCTAGATATTTAACTGCGCACTCGCCTCTATTCCACTTGTCCATTGATAACTACATTAGGTGGGTAAGTTAGTCTGCGAAGTGTGAAAAGTTTTGCTTCCGATTTTATAGTGTTCAGCTGCAATCTCCACAGTATTCACACTTTTCTGAAGATGACTAACAGTCCTTTCTATTTCCCTATGTTGACTTAGTATGGTTGTAACATCAGCATCCATTGCAATTGTTGTATTTTCGAGCACCGGGATGTCATAGACGTAGAGATTAAATGAAAAGGGTCCTAGAATAAAGCCCTGGAGAACTCCAGCCAGCCCCTATTGACTTTGAACTTAATGTTGCAGAATTTATAATTGTTGAGAATTAGCGATTACAGAGAAATGATTTGATGATATGCACGAGATGATTAGGCGTTTTGACGTTGATTAGCTTGTATATGATACCATTGTGCCACACTTTGTCGAATGCTTGTTTTACGTCAATAAAGATGGCTGCCGTATACTGGTTGTCTTCAACCCCTTTCAATATATTCCAGGAGCCGATTTAGCTGGTGGGTGGCTGAGTGATGGGATCTGAATCCAAAGCGAAATTAGGAATTACATTTTCACTATCCAAATGTTCTAACAATCTCTTATTTATGACTTTTTCAAACACTTTATAGATTGATGGTAATAGGCTTATAAGTCTATTACTTGTGATTTCATTTGCCTCCTTCCCGGGTTTATGAAACATTAGTACTTTTGCAAATTTCCATTGTTCTGGAAAATAGCCTTGTCTAAGGCATGCATTAAATATGGATACTAAGTATAGAAGGACTTTCTTTGGCATATTTTTAGGTAATATGTTATTAATTAAGTCGTGTCCTAGAGCTTTATTATTTGGGAGTTTATTTATTATACCCTAATTTCCTTGAGTGAAACCGGTACTGTATCAGTTGAAATTAAAGAAAAGTAGTTACTTGAAAACTCCTTTGACAACATTGTGCTCATTACTGTTATCATTAGGAATTGTGAATGTTTCAGCCAAATAATTTGTAGACTACTCACATTTTTCGTCGTCTTTTGAGTACAGCTTATCTTCTAATTTAATAGTGGGTATATGCTGTGGGGTTGTCCAGGACCATCTTAATACACCGGGCCGGCTCATGCTCGTAAAAAGTTCCTAAAGTGGAGGGGAAAGCGCCCTACGGCTGATGCCGTGTCTGGTCGTGCCAGGACCAGTCTTGTCCACTCGAAACAGTGAAATAGTAGGCACCAATAGTTCATATTACTTTTGCCTTAATTATTGCTATTGCTTATATTGTTTTTGTGTGCTATTTTGTATTAAATCCTAATGGCATACAACGACAAAATGTATCATTGTGCGTCAGATTATTTGATGAAAAAAATATATCAGCTCTTAGAATGCTTCAGAGCGACTTAAAAATTAATGCTGATGGAACCATACATTTTTTAGACACAATATCTTCTTGGTGGAAAATAGTTAATTGCGACAGCCCTTACAAAGGTCTTAGAGACCCATATTGTGATCCTATAAAACAAGTAGATGACAAAAATATTAAAATTCTTGAAAAATTTATAACGTGATTAAAAAATTGGGACAAATTACAAGTTGAAAACGTAGAAAAGCGGCATGGTAAACTTACACAACAAACTCAAGAGGCGTTAATACATACTTGTGAAACGTTAATTTTAATATGCAAGTATTTATTAACAGAACTAAATTTTAAATATGTGTTGTTAGGAAAATTTCAAACAGACCCTCTTGAGGGAAGGTTTGGCCAATACAGACAAATGAGTGGAGGAAGTTACAACGTTTCTGTAACTTAAATATTAGAGTCCGAAAAGAAAATTAAGCTATTAAGTTTACTGAAAATTAAATCTGCTAGTAAAGGCCAGTTTGAAATTAAAACGCTGATTTCTGAAATAAACGATGTGCATTTTATTGATAATGAAGATGATTATATACACGCAATCTATGAAGAATTCGACAGGCACATTGACGTCGTTGAAATTACAAAAAATGACCATATGGTTTTAATTTACATAGCAGGATATATAGCTAATAGTTTAAGATCAAAACTTACATGTAAAAATTGCATTAATTGTTTAACTATTGACAAAATTTTGGAATACGACTGCAGCCCGGAAGCATATTCCTATATAAAAGATTTAGACAGGGGTGGTTTAAAAGTGCCAAAAGAATTTTTATTGGAAATAATAATAACAATGTTTAAAACTTTTAAAGTACTTATTAGTGAAATATACGAAGAACAATATATTGCAGCTACAAACCAAAGAGGTCTTTTATGCAAATTAAGTGTAGAGCATTTCGATTCAATTAATTTTGAAGATCTCGACAACTGTTTGTGCAACAGCAGAAAATCTGTTGTTGATAAAGTAACAATGATTTCTTCTAACATATTATTGAATAATTATACAAAAACTAAAAATGATGTTAAATGTGAGTCTAAAAAAAGAAAATTGAATACCTGTCATTTAACATAATAAAGAATTGTTATTGTCAATTAAAATTAATTGTAGTGTAGATACTATGTACTGTATCTGAACTAAATAGTGTTTAATTTTTAAGTACAATGTTCTATGTCTTATTACTGTTTATTTCCACTTTAAATGTTTAATTTAGTAGTGATTCATTAACATTATACTGAATATATGTATCTTCGACGTACGTCTTTTTATGGAAATAAATATGAAATTCTGCATTTGTGTTATTTACTTATTAATGCAAACCCCAATAAAATAAATATTCGAAAAATGGTGACGTTTTATTATACTTCAATATCGTAAATTAATTAAAACATATAAAAAGCCCTATACACCGCATGCATTTTACGGGCGCCATCCCCTCCACAGCGCTACAGCATGAGCCGGCCCGGTGTATTAAGATGGTCCTGGGTTGTCTCAAGATACGCTTAGTTGCTCTCCACATCTACGGGTCCCTCGATTCCAGTTCCTTTATATAATTGGCACAATTGTTTATTCTAAATTGTTCCAGGTCTCTTTGAATTTTGTGAATCAGATAATTCAGACGTGATTTGACGGCAGCGTCTCTAGTTGCTATCCATTGCTTTCCGATTTTATGTTTCTCCTTAATTAATTGCTGGATGATAGGAGGAGGAACCATGTAATCGGTTCTTTGTATTTTTCTTTGGACTGTTGTGGAGTTCGTAACAGCTGTTTTATTGTTCTGGGCTAATGTGTTGACGGCGTTATAAAGTTCATCCTTGCTACAAAGAGCTGATGGAATTATCAAGTTCTGTTGCATGCAGTATGTTACTAAATATCTTCCAATCAATTCGTCCATTAATTAATCTAGGCGGCTTACTGATGAATTTTGGTGGATTACCCAGTGTTATAATAACCGGTAAATGATCAGAGTCTATCTCCGAAAGTACTAATTGATTGATACTGCTGGTAATATTTTTATGCAGAATTATATCGAGAATATTTCGTATGATTACCGAAATGTTTCTGGATGGTGATACCTAAGATATTTAATATTTTTTTCACTATCGAAATAAGATGTAAGGGCCCCACAATCTTCAATTTTATTAAGAGTAATCTTAACTTGTGTTCCTCTTACGGCAGTCACAAATTGTCCGTTGACTTTAGACTTTATGTCAGCGATTAATTGTTGATAATTCAAGGCATCATGAACAAAAATAGGCGGAACTCTTAATGGTCGCTGTTCGTTTGATGAATTATCATTTGTTCTGCTTCGCTAAATTAGAATTGTCAAATATATATGTTTTCTTCTTCCTCTTGTTATAGACCAATGGCCTGTTTAATACCCGCAACTAGTGCGGGTTTTGTGAGCCCTCTTCGCACGTATGATGGGCAGGAGGCTGGCCTTACCAGTCGAAAGGAGAAGAAGTTCCACTAAATGGTTTACGATTGCCAAAGATGTTAGTATGACAACCGGGATCGACGGTTTAACGTGCCCCCCGAAGCACGGTTGGTTGAAGATATACCCCTATATTGGTCAAATGGTCACCCATCCGAGCGGACAGTGCTTAACTTTGAATAGCGTATGACCGGCATCCACAGTTTTCCGCCATGCAACCAACTAAAAATATATATGTATTTCTTATTATTGTCCTGTACAGGTGGCGAATTATTATTACGTTTTTGATAGGAGGAATTACCGGTTTGTGAGAATTGAGATAACTCATGTGACTAATTACTTGAATGTTGGGCTTGTTTGCATTGGTTACCTGCTGCACTAGTTATTCCTTTCATTGTTGTGATAGTATTGTTGCATTTGTTGCTGCTTTTCTTTTGTGATAAGTTGGTTGATAGTTCTCTAAGCTAAAGCCTTGACAATGCTTTGTTAAGCGGCTATCGCTACGCCCACAGGCGTGCGACCGATATCCTTATCACTGAGCACAAGTATACGTTTACGTTTAATTGATAAACTGTGTACACTTCTTCTTCTTCTTCTTAATTAGCCCATTGCCGTCCATTGTTGGACATAGGCCTCTGTGCTTTCCTGACCCATCCAATTCCTGCCGTTCTTTGTAAATCATCCATCCATCTAGTCTTTGGCCGACCCCGACTTCTTTTGCCTAGCCAAGGTCTCTTTTGTTGAATCTCTTTGTTCCATCTTCCGTCTACTTGTCTCATTGCATGGCCGGCCCATCTCCATTTTAGCGAACCTACTTATTTTCTTATGTCGTTTACTTTTGTTCTCTCACGGATGACCTCATTTCTTATCCGATCTTTTAACTTAACATTCAACATTAATCTTTCCATTCCTCTTTGGATCCTTGCTAGTTCTTCCATCATGGTTTTAGTTAAAGTCCAAGTTTGTGCAGCATATGATAGCACTGGTAGTACACATTGGTCATACACTCTTCTTCTTAATTTTAGAGGTATTTTTTGTTTCTCAAACTGTGTACACTATTTTGTTATAATTAAGAATAAATTAAGAATTTACTATTAACTACGGCGTACTATAACTTCACAACTATTCCGTTTACACTTTTGTGATGATAAACTAAGTTAGATATGCTAGAAGCTTTTGAAACTCACAAACATTTAAAATCTGTACCTTTAATGAATGAGCAAATTGATCTCTTAACTTCACCGTTATTGGACATTTTAAGATGAAAAATCAAGTCATCTGGACGCAGGTATAGAAAACCAAGATCAAGTTATGATAGTTTAGTGTTCCTATAGCAACACCAACTGTTTACTTTTAATCTTGCCTTTGATAATGACGTGTAAATACGTTGAAATACGAAAGGCTAAAATAACAAATCTGTTGAAATTAAGAATTGTTTTATTTGCAATAAATTAAAAAGAACTTCAACGAAGTAAAGCTCGAACTTATAAATAAACTAAAATAAATCTTTTTAACTAAGTGTATACCTAAGAAATGGAAGGTATCAAGTAAAATGAGTTATGAGAAATATTGTTTTTAACGCAAATACCGGCAATAATTTTGTATACGTGCTATATCTCCTTCTAGTCGATAATGTTGTTAAGCCGATATGTAGTCGCTGTTTAACGAGCTATTGTGCAGTTAGTAAGGTGAAGGAGAAGTTTTATTCAGTGTATAATGTAAATTTGTTAAGGCGGAGGTTTAAATACTATTATCATAATTTTTTGCGGGGACTTTTATTAAAATGTCGAACCACGATGAATATTTAAATACCACCCTAGCAGAGTTAAGTGAGGTAGGAAAATATCAACGTTACATTATTATTTTGATTTTTACGGCGATAATGATCAATTCCAGTGCTGAAATAACCTTTGTGGTTGTTGCAAGAAACGTACATTACAGGTAAATATCCAAATTTTTTCTTATCTGTTGCTAAGTTTTTTTGTTTAGTAACACACCTATCACCGTGTCACATTTGAACATTTAAATTTTTAAATTGGGCATATAGACAGAAATGTAGAACATGCATACATTTACTTATTAATAAATATAGATGGTTGTATCTAGTCCGCAACAATATGAATTGCTGCACAATTGTTAAACTCTCTTAATATTACAATCACTGAAAATACATAATATTTAATATGGCAATAACGAGTGCCAACAACTTATACAAAATAATATAACCAAAGTTAAAAAGATTGCATTTTTTTAATACTATTGTGTTAGTATTTACATCGTGTCGCTTAAACTAAACTTTTGTTGGTTGCCCTCCGGAGCCCAGAGCGAAATCACTGAACTCACGGGGTGCAAAATTTTTTGCCATTCTACACCTACAGACAGGTGCCTACTCATCTCAAAACTGCGCGTCTGGTGGTTTTCAGTTGGGCCCTTATTTGTAACCCACTGGATCAAAATCGTAAATTTCGTCGGTTTGAGTCCATAAGGTACAAATAAAATTGAAGCATAATTTTTTACGTTACAAAGTGTACTTTCTATATTTAAATAGGCAGAGGTAAAATTCTGGACCAATATTTCAACAGACGCGGCACAATGAGTCAATCTGCACCATTTCTTCAAAAGACGTCGGCGAACTAAGGTTTTAATACCGTTTCAGGTTAAAGTAGATTATAATTTTTCATTAACGGATAAGTATCTGTATCTTTTCCTCTACAGACGATATTATGCAGAAGAAAATTTTCTGCAGAGTATTGTCTCTTTGCCAAATATTTGTTGTGTGATTGTTCCAAATATAAGAATTTTCGTTAAGACGATGAAGAACAAAAACCTTTATTCTATTGTCAGCACCATTTTCTTTCAAAAATCGAAACATATAACCTATCTGTAATATCAACTTAACATCTTTTGGCAAATGAAAATAGAACATGTATAAATATAATCAATGGTTTCTTAAATGTTAACATAAATAAAATTAAAACATATCAGGAAACTGAACAAGCTTTGGTAGACAAATCAAGGTACATTTTATAAAAATAAACAATATTAAATATAAAACAACAGAACGCAAAACAAAAAAATTACTTAAAGAAAAAATTAACCCATGTGCAAATATAATATTCACCATCACTAACTTGTCTCATTTTCATATCGTTCTCCTTGTTCGGGTTAGTCCAATGTTCCTGGTATTGTCGGTCGGTCAAACCGCTTAACGTTAAAGTAGTTCTTCTTTTGTATCTATCCTTGATTCAAAGGTGAATAAAATTTAGGATTTGTATTTTGTAGCAGAATACCTTTACATCGAGGTACGCTGTTGCTGTTTAAAAACTTAATTACTTGTAATGATTTGCTGGTTGATTTATTTTCATACACTTTCATAAACATTTCCAATCTGCTGGCGTCATCTACGGTGATATTTCTAGCTTTACACATTTAACATATAAAGTGGTTCAAAGCTATAATGACATTTCGTCAATGCTGACATCTGTTTCAATGACGCGACGCCATGGCGGCCGAAATATTTGCATATTTAAATAGAATCTGCAAAGGTTTAGTTTTCTCTTTACCAAAGAATAAAGCTGTGCAACTACAACCCGCCATAGCGCGAAAAGCTAGTAGAACACCACAAATTTTTTCACTTAATTCAATGTATATACTGGAAAGGTTGATGTAGCGCTGTGTATTATTCTAGAAAGTACCAACTTCTTCTTATTGGAAAACTTGTGCATATTCCCTAATCCTATAAATGCTACATCTGTATCAAACGTTCTTACAATAATATTTGTACAGTGGTGCAAATAATGAATGTGGAATTTATAGTTGAATCAACTTCTTCATGTTTGAAAAAGACATCCAAAATTTCGGTTTTTATCATCTCACTATTTTTTGTCGTATATTTGTAACAGCTATCTTTATAGGTAACATATGACACTTTCGTACTGTAGTGATTTCATTAGTTGGCTTTTTTCTTGTTTTATTTAGTTACCTTAGTTTCACTTATTATTTGTTAGTCTAAAAACATTTGTATCAAAGTTTAATTCATACTAGTGTTACCCCAGCACACAATGCACTGACAGACAGCGTTGACAGAACCGGCGAAATGTCAAGTCACGTGATGCATTAGTTCCAATACGTTATTGTAGATGGCGCCCCAAGTGACGCGCGTCTAGCCGACCTTCATATATATTATAAATTAAAATAATTATTATTAAAAAATCGACGTAGATTAAAATATAAAAATGTTTCATGTTCCATCTGTGGATAGAGACCTTTCATTAAAAAAAATGGTCCAAATTGGTGAAGCGGTAGCCGCTGGAGGAACCGGAGAAAAAAACCCTTTGAGCTTTTATATATGTATGGATTATATTTGCTTCCTCTAAAGTGTGTCTCATTTTAATTATAAATACAATATTCAATCATAGTACCCAGTAGGTCTGCATATATTATCTTCTCACAAAGTATGTAAATACTTAACCAAAACCATTTTAAAATTTTCTTTTCTTAGTGCTTTCAGCACTAAGTGCTAAGCGCTTTTAGCACTAAGAAACTACAAGTTCAAAATGACTTCGTGTGTAGATAACATACATGTATGCAGACCTACTGGGTACGAAAGTGTTATATGTTACTTATAAAAATGGCTGTTACAAATGTACGACAAAAAATGGTGATATGATAAAAACCGAAGTTTTGTATTTCTATTGCGAACATAAAGAGGCTTATTTAAAAATATTTTCTACATCCATAAATTACACCAATGTGAAAATATTGTTGTAAGAACGTCTGGTACAGATGTGGCAATTATAGAATTAGGGAATATGCACAAGTTTTCCATGAGATTATTGTTATTGGGAGAAAAATGTGTCGTGTCCTACCAGCTTTTCACGCTATGACGAGTTGTGATTGCACAGTTTTATTCTTTAGTGAATGGAAAGTTAAGCCTTTGCAGATTCTATTTAAACATGCAAATATTGCGGCCGCCGTGACGTCGTTGGAAACAGATGTCATCATTAACGAAAATGTCATTGTAGCGTTGGATAAAGCTAAAAGTACTACCCTAGATGACGTAAGATTAGAAAAGTTTATGAAGGTGTTCAATCAACCAGCAATCCATTACAAGTAACTAAATTTTATTACCTTCTAAACCAAGGATGGATACAAAATACAACATTAAGTGGTTACTAACCCGAACGAGGAGAATGATATGAAAATGAGACAAGATACTGATGATGAATATTAGTTTGTCACGTGAGTTAATTCCTTCTTTAGATATTTTTTTATGTTTTGCGTTCTGTTGTTTTATATTTAATATTATAGTTCTTATAAAATGTACCTTGATTTGTCTACCAAAGCTTGTTCAGTTTGCTGATATGTTTTGATTTTATTTATGTTAACATTTAAGAAACCATTAGTTATATTTATACATGTGCTATGCCAGAAATTCTCAAACTTCATAATTGATAAAACTATTTGTATTGAAACAGATCACAAACCTTTGGTTGCGATCCTTGGACAAAAGGAATTGGACAGTTTAGCTCCTCGTCTGCAGCGCATAAAAATGCGTCTTATAAGATATTCTTACTTGATTAAATATACACCAGGAAAAGAATTAATTATTGCGCACACCTTGTCCAGAATTCTCTTGAAAACGGAAGAATCTCAAGAATTAAGTGAAGAAATTTCAGCTTATGTACAATCTGTCATTGCAGGTTTTCGACTGACGAGAGGTTGCTAGAAATTGTAAAATATCAAATGGACGATCCTGTTTGCTATGAACTTGTAAAGTATTGCATAAATGCATGGCCGTCACGTCATAAATTGTCACAGGTATGCATTCCTTACTGGGAGCCTAGAAATATAATCACACTTCAAGAAGGCTTACTAATATGAAATATCCTTGTTTGATCATCCCGCAGTGCTTGAGAGGGTAAATTCTTGACAAATTGCACACTGGGCATTAAGGAATAAATAAAAGTCGTTCTTTAGCAAGGCAATCTGTATGGTGGTCTGGACTGTCGACCCAAATTGAGCAGGTCATTAAAAAAAGTTTGTAATTTGTATTAAAAACCAACCAGATCAGTTTGAACCGTTGATTCCATCAGAGTTTCTACAGTACCCGTGGAAAGTGGTTGGAACCGACCTTCTAAAGCTTAGTGGAAACTGGTTTGTTATAGTATCAGATTAGAGAGACTTTCATCTGAATGTGTTCTTACTCATTTGAAATCCATATTTGCTAGACATGGAGTGCCAGATACAGTGACAAGTGATAATGGTACCTAATTTTCTCAAACTGTAGGATCAAAACACCAACAATTTGCTTAAGAATACTGGTTTAAAATTGTAACGTCAAGCCCTAAGTTCTCCCAAAGCAACGGATTTATTAAATCTCAAGTAAAGAATTTAAAAAACCATTTTAAGAAGGCCCAAGATCCATACAAAATGCTGTTAGCTCTTCGTTCTACACCTCTTCAGTCAGGCTACAGCCCAGCTGAGCTCCTGATGGGAAGAAAACTTTGAGGGATATTTCCTATGTCCACAAATCAACTACCCTACCCAATAATACTATCGTTCTTAGGAGGGAAGATAAAAGAAGAGAAATGCAGAAGAAAATCTTTGACGCTTGACATAGCGCAAGTTTATTACCAGAACTTCCCATTGGCCAACTTGTTTGGACCTCAAATCTTCGGCAAGAAGGATGAGTTGAAGGTAACCATTCGTACATCATCAGAAGCAAAAAGGGAACGTATAGAAGAAATCGTAAGTTCCTTCATCGACTCCCAAATTTATCTGGTGTAGACATCATCACTAATAGTTACCTATTCCGTAGGAAGGTAGAACTAGAAACCACTATATAAAATACACTTAGGTATAAACGCGAACGGCCAATAGTGTCCCGCGACCTGTTACGCTCGAGTTAGAAAGAGAGAGTACGTGGAGGTCTTCGGCCAGCTTCGAATACTATACGATACAGTGCGGATTAACACATTTCAGTTAAACGTTACTGGTTTTGAATAATTTTAATAGGTTTCTTTAATGTAATCACTATTAGATTTTATGTAGATTTTCCATAAATGTTTATATTGAACACAAATTAAGTGTAATACTCAAACAAACTAATATAACCGCATAAATTAAAATTAAATGTTAAACCATTTGCATATCACCATAACATAAATTTGAATTCTTCTGCTTAAAATTCATTTGGTACCTTAATAAACAAAACAAGAAATAAAAACACAAATTCAGGTGTACATTTTGTGGAATATTTGCAAAAAAGCTAAATTACGTACACAAAGCTACAAGTTAAAAAGTTCCAAGTATCTTATATTAAAATTCAATCAGTCAATCTGAAGCTTAGTTTCATTTCTTTTCCCTGCTGTTTCCGTCACTTTATGTTTTTCTTCTTTGTAATATTGTTTTATTCTTATTGCTGTATAGAAAAAAAAGGCATTCAGAAATTATTTCACGTCGATGCTCTACGCAAGAAATTGATAAAAATGTAATTTTTGTTTCAAATATTCCTCCTATTAATTTACTGTAAATAAAACAATTCTTAACTTCAACAGGTTTTTTATTTTAACCGTATACGTATTTTGACATGTTGACATGTCATTTTCATTTGCCGCTGAAAATGACATGCCAACATGTCGAATTACGTATAAACTATAAAACCTGTTCAAGTTAAGAATTGTTTTATTTACAATTGTTAGGAGAGCTAATTTTTGATTACTAATTTCCTTGGTAAACAACAAAGACACGTATGAGGCTAGTTCAACCCAAGATCGTTTTACATAAGCCCAGCTTCACCCATTCCTTGTAACCGGGGGTGGAGTGTTGGAATTGAGTCGTGCAGGCGCCAATGACCGACAAGGGTCGCAAAGAAACGGCGTCACATGTGGAAACATGAAACAAAGAAAAAGACTCACCATCTGTCGCTATCTGATCTACTGTTGTTAACTCACCGGGGGGGCCGCCCCTCACGCCTTGGCAGAATGGATAATTCACAGGACTTCTAACATCTAATCACACTTTGATTGGCTACATCTCAATGGTAATTACTTCCAGGTTACATGCCATTGGGCAATTAATCTTTCTTGTTAATATTCAAATTAACACCTGTAAACCAGTTTGCACTGCAGCACCCCCGAAAGGGTCAATAGGGGTGGATCGCCAAACCGCCTATGTCAAGTGGCACAGCGGGAATTGCATAGCGCTTATCATGCCACAGGATCCAAGGTTTTTAGGCCTTGATTAACAATTCCTTTCGCCAGCCCGTGGTTAACCACACTTGTACAAGTACACCTAGCCAAAACTCGAGAGCTCTCACCTTCCAAACAACACAGATCACTGTAGCTACATACCAGAACAGTATACTGATCATCTACTAATTAACCACTAGTGCACTAGATTATTTTACAGGTAAATCACACAGATTCCATGCAGAGCAACACAAAAGCATGCTAAACCACTCTACATGCAAAACCAATCTGCCCATCTACCCCAGTTCAGAGCACATGCGTTTACACCCCTTACTTAAGCCGGGTTATTTATGTATCCTGCACCCCTTGGCCGGAGTCGTATCTTGACCCAAATTCTCAACTAGTTACGCCAGTGGAATATTACGTGTATTTATTAAGATAAAACTTACATTTAAAAGCTACAATACAAAGTCATACTATTGAATATTTAAAACATAAAGAAAATTATATACTAAAATAAATCTATCCCTAACACAATAAATTAAAATGAACTTCAACGAAGTAAAGCTGTTTCATAAAATCATCGACTTTATTAATATGTTTTTTTATTACAGATATATTTAAATTTGGGTGAATTACATCTGTTTCAATTTCGTACAGGTTAATGAAGAAGACTTTTTTCGGGTGTTTCTGATATAAATTGACTTTACATAATTCACATTCAGTTGGTGAAAAAAGTATTTTCAAATCAAACCTGTCAAATAATAAATTATGCAATATAAAATTTCGCGTTTAGAAAAATAGCCTTTATCTACATTAATTTTTAAATGTTTTTCTTGAGCGCAGTCACGTTTCTCGATTAAATCGTCCAATTTTACTCTAATATTATTCTCATCATTTTCATCGATAAATTTATTTTAAACTCAGCAAACGATAGCAACAGTTTCGTGCTTCAAGAACAGAATGGTTTTCAAAAGCTGAAAGAAGATTGGTAAGAAGTTTATAAACTGAGAACATTCTATACAGTTGGAAAATTGTTGTCAAAGTAGGGTGATCAATTGCACTTCCTGCTTATATAACCGTTTCAAAAACCTCTGAACTAAGTATTTAAGGCATAACACCGAAACAATTTAAAATTAACAATATCGATTAGCAATTTTCTTAACAAAATGTTTAATAAAAAAACAGGCAATAAAGACGAATTATTAGCGATTTTTAAAGACCGGACTTTTGGCCGCAGAAGAGCAAAAAATTTCGTTAAAATTCAATAAGTAAACAAAAATCATGGCCATAGTCAAATCCATTAAGTTATACGTGAAACATATTGGACAAGAGAACTAATTTTTCGGATGAGAATTTAGAAAAAATTGTAAAGTTTGGAAAAAAGCGTTAGATTTGCTCTAAAGTCTTCTATATAAGATTCTCGTTTCAAATTTAAAGAATTCATTTTACGAAAACAATTCTGTCAAAAAACATGGGTAGCTTGCTCTTCCGGTTTTGGATTCTTTTAAAGCTTATTTTTTTCATGAATAGTTGATACATTTACACATTCCAAAGCTCTTGGAAATCCGACCATCCGTTTGGGAGTTATGAAGACCACACACTCACCCATTCACCCACAGGCAGACATTGTTCAAAAAACCAGGTTTCTGGCGGTCCAAAACGTCTATTTCCATCAAAATTTCGAGGTCTAAAATTTGCATGATTTCAATACTTCCCTATAAGAAAATAAAAACGTAGGCATTTAAGCTATTCACTTTAATTTATTGTAATTGAAATAATTCCTAACTTCAGTAGGTTTTTTATTTTAGCCTTAGGCTAAAATAAAAAAAATTGTCTGTAGTCCCTCTTAAAAATACCTAAATACGGATCTGTTTTTAATAATCCACAATACGCATTACCTTTCATTTGTCATAGGTGTATGTACTTACTAGATGTTTGGGAGTTCTAGAGGTGAATGATGTGAAAGATAATCTTATCAATATGGTTGTACGTACACGAAATAATTGCTTCCGTAATGAATTTTTTGTCTTGCTTGTTATCAGTTTTATGACTTATAAGCGACTGATTTACAAATCACTTTGAAACCACAAAAATAAATACCTAAACAGTTTCAAAAATGAGAAATCTTTTACGCTCAGTGCATAATAATAATTATAACTTTAATTTTTTAAAGTTGATTTTATGAAATCAGAATTTATACGTTGTAAACCGTTTCAATCATCATATTCATTTATATTTAATTAATATTCAAGCAAGCAATTTGTGCAGCCCGATGACAAGTAAATTTATTTTATCACATAAGTATGCCTACCGTATTATCATCACGAGTATGTACTTGATTAGTCGTAATGTCACTAATAATCCGTATTAGGAACAGGTCAAGGAAATTTACTAGTTCTGCAAAAAAATTCGTTAGTTATAAATTTGAGATTGAAGTAACAAGCAGCAAGAAAGAGTATTACAAATACTGCACAAACATGCTTACAAATCATCGCGCATGAATGTAGCTTAGTATTTTACGTTCAGATAACATAACGAGTATTAATTGACAATCGTTGTTATATTTAACTTCGGTATAAATTCAGTTTAAAAAGTAATACGCTGGTATGAACATGTGATGCGATTTGTTAAAACATCAGGGCGCACCAAAATCAATTTTAATGTCGGCATAATTAAAAGACAAGAAAACGTAACATTTCAGCATTTGGCTAAGTGCAAACTATTAGGCAGTTACAATAAAAAAATTACAAATATCATTTTATTGTTTTACTAGTTTACACGATGCCAGAATCTGATCATTCACTAGATGTTATTCTATCTGAGATAGGCCAAGTTGGAAAATATCAGTGTTTTATGGTGACTTTGTTTTCAATAGCGGTGATAATACATTCCACTGTTCATATAGCCTTTGTTTTCACTGCAAAAGATGTTGACTACAGGTGAGTACTGCATTAAATTTAAAATATTTTTTCTAAAATTGCAGTAATTTAGCATCATCATTTGTACAGGGTGGGCTTGAATTCGTTGGTTCTGCAGGCTGTCTTGGTTATTATTGCAGTTAGAAAAAAACTGATAGATCTGTTATTGTACAATTTTTTGAGTACATTTTGATAGTAAAAACGGACTTAAGCTACCACCTTCTTTTGTTTTAAAGTTATGCGCAAAAAATGAATTTTTGCAAAATATGAAAGGATCTTATATTTCAGTTATTTCAAAAGGTGGAAGGAAAGTGAAACGACACTTTTTATAGATATTTTATAAAAAATTTAAATATCTAAAACATATGTTAAAAACATTCATTTTTTTATTTATAACACCAACTTGCGTTTTTTAAATGGAATCCATAGTTGGATGTGACTTCATTAAAAAGGCATTTGTTTTGCGGTTCAGAAAGTACATACTTTATTATACTTATTTCCAATACCAATCGATTTACAGCAACTTTTCTTAATTTTTTTGTTTTACTAATAAGGAGACTATCACAAAAGAGCAGATGCTCCGGTCAGCGCAACAAAGTGCTTTTGATATATTATAGACTTATAGTACAACAATCCAAATCTCGTTTGTTGTTGTTAGCTTAATAGTCAATTTTGTTCATTCCTAAAGACCGGGCAGACCAGAACAGCAAAAATTTCGTTAAAATTCAATTAGTAAACAAAAAGCATTGGCGTACTCAAATCCATTTAGTTATACGTGAAACATGTTGCACGATTTTGGAAGGTTTGTACAACTATAACTGCAATATTTGAGATAAATCGTTTCGTTCAGTGTTACTTTATTGTTTAGCTAAGCCAGAGGTTCTGCACCCAAAAATATTTTTTAAAAGTTCCATAAAATTGTTTCGTTTATTACTTTTAAAACTCCCGACCCTGCATAATCTACGCCTATCAACTCCTTTATAAAATAGCTCCAGATAATAAATCAGCTGGCCAGATGAATAATAAGTATCTAAACATACTCCTAAAATCAATCATGTAAGTGTGTTGCTATTTTAAGCCCTAAATAATTCGTTCAAAATTAGATATCTTTGCCAACTAAGTATGTAATTAAAGGAATTATGCCAGAATTTAAATACTGACTAAATACTAGACTAGAAATCCGGACACTGTATCATTCCTAAGCAGTCTTCGTCGAAGTGTGAATTTGAAACAAATTTTTGCATTTTTGCACCAATAAATATTGCATAATTACCATAGGATTGATTGATGATTTCCATAGTTCTATTATAATCTATAGTATACATTACCACGAAAAGTACATATAAATAAATAAATTTAAGGTTTAAATTTAATTTTAAAGTATCTAACTTTTATAGTTGAATTAGTCACCAAAAGTTTATTAATGTACCTATAGACCTTCGTTTTATTTTATATTGTGGCATGAAGTTTTGCGATTTTTCCACTGTCTTATTTCTTCGCTAGTTCGTTTACCTACTAACAGTTTTGGAAAAATAAAACATATACTTTGCATAAAATACGCCTTAGCTGCCACAACGCGCTGCCTTTTCTATTTTCTATTCACGTACCACACTGCAGAAATTTTTTTGTCGAAAACTATCAAACGACAAAGAAGTCAATTTTATAAAAAAATTATAGAATAAATTTGCGCTCTTTAAACCGTTACGTCTAGGGCGAAAGTGCCGCTCGCCCCCTATATACAGGGTGTGTATAAATTGATGAAAGAACTACAAGTGGCGATGTTGGTCATAAAATTCTGAGTCGAAAATCTTAATACCAAAATATTGTACCATGCTTGCTGGGTATGCACGGAATCTTCAAAGTTTGAAAATGAAGTCTTTTAATAAGTGTTTTAATTCATTATCTGTTGACAGAAAGAGCTGCAAATTAGAAGAAATAAGAATTGAATTACATATTTTTTCATAGATATTGTTTTTCAGACCCAAAAGCGTGTTTTAAACATTTCTTCGTTAATTTATTATTGTAAAAAATACATATGGCATCATTCTAAAACAATAATTAGTCAAGAGTGATGCGACTCTAAATTACTTCTGTCTTGATAACGTCAAAGTTTGACAAGTGTCAGAATTTAAATTGGACCTACTTTTTCTATCATCGTTGCTTTTCTCGTAGTTATTAGTATTAATTATTACAAGTGTTACCCCAGCGCACAATGCACTGACAGACTGAGCGTTAACTGAGCCGGCTAAATGGTAAGTCACGTGATGCATTAGTTCCATGATGAGACGCGGCGTTGGTGTAGATGTCGCCTCAAGTAAAGCGCGTTTAGCAGACTTTCATATATAAATTAAAATAATTGTTATTGAAAAATCGACGTAGAATAAAAATATAAAAAGGTTTCATGTTCCATCTGAGGATAGAAACCTTTCATTGAAAAAAATGGTTCAAATTGGTGAAGCGGTAGCCGCTTGAGGAACCGGAGAAAAATACCCTTTGAGCTTTTATATATGTATGGATTGGATTATTTTCGTTTTCTTGTTTCGTTCACTAACAATGGATTTTACGCTCAATGATTATACTGATATGTACATGGTTACCGTGCATTATAACAAAACACCTGTAGTGTGTGGATGCAATGTTGTCAAATGTACGTTCCTTTAAAATGGTTCCTGAGGACAGAGGAAGCATTGTCCAACATGTTGGTATTAAGATTTTCGACTCAGAATTCTATGACGAACTTCGCCACGTGTAGTTCGTTCACCAATTTATACACACCCTGTATATATTCCAGCATTGTCGCAATTCTTTTTGTTCTTTAGTTTTTCACTGTTTTGAGATATTTTAAGTTTTAATTTAATAAGCTATAATATATTTAAACTTAATCTCTTCCACTTGTCTCAACAATTAGTGGTGAGGGACCCGCACCACTAAAAGCCACATATTTGCGCGTTCATTATATAAAGCGCATTTTCGTTTGTACATTGGACCGTTACACTTTACAATGCAGGTAATCAAATTCAAGTTCACAGAATATGTTCGGCTTATTGGGAGCCTGACTTTTTAGTGCGTATTTATTAGTTTCAAAAAAATTTTAAAAATGTCTATTAAGGCACTCCCCTGAAAATGGGGAAAAGTACTAAGTTTAATTAATATTATCCCGCTTTTTTTCAAATAAGTTTTTTTTTGGGGATTTTATAGAATTTATCCTACAGCTTTTTACGGGGGTTTCTTTTTTTTATTTTTTTTTTCAGGAATTGTTTTTATGGGTTTTATTAGGTTTTTTTAAGGGATTTTCTTTCAAGAAATATTTATTACCCATTTTTTTTTCTATTTTTCTCAGATTCACAAGGTCCTTACAGTATTTAAGTAAGCACTTGCGACTTAGGCGACCAATCTATATATTAAATCCAAATCCATTTACCCTGTCTCAACTTTTGGTGACGACGGACTATGCTCTAACATCTCGACACAGCTTATTTATTATTATTTTTGCCGGTACCGATGTTTATGTAACAGTTTCGCAAGGCGGCGCGGCACTTTTTTATAAGTTTGAGTATTTAAAAGAAATTATCAATACAAGCGTGAGGCGTAGCCCACGGGTTTTGTTAATATTATTTATTTTACTTTGGTGTAGGGAGAGGCACTTGTTTAGTTGTATACGTGTTCATTTACGTGTAAACTGTCTGATTTTGCATCGGTATTAGTCTACCTACATGCAGAATATGTAGAAAAAATGCTTAATATTTTACATGTTAGATAACCATGTATAATAAGTATATTTTACGTGTAGTATTTTACGAGTTCAGCCCTGGTTCTTCTTCGTATTACTTTAGTTTCTCTGTTATTTGTGAATGTTATTTGTTTTTCATTTTCTATATACTTCATAGACTTTGTTTTTAACTTTTCTATACTTTCAGTATAGGGAAGTATTATATGCACGTACGCCTCATATCTCCTAAACAGATGTGCCGATATCGATGCGGTTTGGAATATAGAGGTACCTCCAAAATCGATCGACAATATAAGCTATTTAAAAAATCCGATTTTGAAGTGAAATTTAGACATGTTTTCTTAGTAGAATTTTTTTGCAAAACCGTATTTTCTAAATGTAAAACGGAATCTGATAGGAAACTTAAGGTCAAACTTTTAGCTTTAAAATGCAGTTGCTACGTATTTTTGACAATTTTGACTTTAACGCCCTATTTTTCAAAAACATGAACATGAAACAGTCCAGTAATAATTATATCAAACTTTTGGAAATTTTTAAAAAAGGTTATTCCTGCCAATTGATTTTTTTATGTGTTGTAGACTCACTAACGCTGAGGATGAGTTACAATTTTGCTCGTGTGTGTTTTAACTCGCTTTTCGAATTTTTGAAAATTTTCTTTTTATCGCTTATCTTCATAATGAGCTATCAGATCGGAATGAAATCTGGTCCATTAATACAAAGTGTTATAAACGAGGAAAATCTTGGGAAACTACTAGAACTGCGAAGTGAAAAAACTTCAAAGTTTTACCTTTAAAAAACATTGTTGCTCAAAAACTAGCCACTCGATTCTTTTTAAATTTTATTGTCTCATAAAGCTGAAAATGTGCTTCAATTTGGTTTGCATCTCACTCTGATAATGTTTTTGCAGCACTTTCTATCAATTTTACAAAGTTAAAAATGTATACCCTTTTATTTAAAAACAGAAGACGTAAAAAATTTGTGTTTACGCTAAATTGCTCATAAGGAGAATAAGATTCGCAATTTAATTTTTGGGTACGGCAATATTTAATAAAGTTAATTTTTCTTTTGCTGCCAATTTTTTGGCAAACGAATTTTCCTTTTTGTTTTTGGATTTTTTTAATCTCAAGAACTTTTGTGCAAAAAATTTAAAATCGATTTCTTTTCTCATAAAAAAACGGTGACCGTGCACCCAAGAGTTACCAGTGGTTGGTAACGCCCGCGGCTATTTTGGATTTTTAAGAATACAATAAAACGGCAGACGACACTGGGGATAAACAAAAGCGGGTGTGGTTATCAGTCAAGTGGTAGTAATGAGTTAGCTCGCTTTGACTGCGTGTCATATTGTGTATTTCATTGTGCGATTGGTATCTTCCGGTATCTGTACCACGCGTTGCATTTGCTCCTTGTGTTTGTTTTATATTTTATTGCCATTGCTATGCGCTACAACATTGTGCATAAAACTTTTGGACATCTGCAAGGTAAAAGTTTTTCAAATATAGAAAACTCTAGACAAAGTGCTTCGCTCAATCGGTATGAGCAATGAACATGTTAAAAATGGTAACAGAAATAACCTTCCATTGAGAAAAGACTTATAAAGCCTTTTCTTATTGTCGTTTACCTGTACGGTTTAATTAAGTAATAGCCAAAACACGATTATCTTTCACTTAAAAAATTGATTTTCAGTTTTCAGCGAATGAACTTTGCAATTACAAAATACCAGACACCATAAAACCAAACAACTTTCAGAAGATGAAAGAGTGGGGAGGATTCAATATAGACTCGCTCGAAAACGAATATTCCTACCACCCCACGGTCAACTCTGTAATTGTGTTTTTGTTTCTTTAAACATTACGAATTCCTACTTCAAAATCGGTTTGAACATATTACATGTCAATAGAAACAACTTTCCATTAAGCAAAGCTCTTTAAAGGGGGTTGTCTTTTAATCGTTTACATAAACAGTTTAATTGAGTCTTAAATACTTAAAGTTACTAAAAATAAAGAACATCATCCTTTTTCCCGTACCCATACTAATAAAATATAATTGTGCTTACAAAATATCTAACCCCAAATGTACAGCACAGCTACCTAAGAACTTTTTTAAGTTTAAGGTTATTTAAATATAAATGTTAAATCCTTTATTGCAAGAAAAAGAAGTAGCAACAAATCATAAACAACCTTCGTAGAAAATCTAGGGTCTTGCGAGTAGGCAGCTAACCGCTCAGCATTGTACTTGTCTTATTATAATGCTATAACAGCAAAATAGTATTTTTGTGAGAAAGATATAGATATGAAATTTTTTGAAGATTATTTGAGATCAAAGAAAACTAGAAACAAAAAACTACATTCATCAAACGAAAACACTTGGGGAAGGAATATGAAAAAATTATAATCATAATCTGATTCTGATTCCATATGACTCATTACAAATCCAGCTGAAATAGAAATGATTATCTGTATATAAAATACTTAATTACTTTAACAATATTTATTTATTTTAACCTTATACGTATTTCGGCATGTTTACATGCCATTGTCAGAGGTTATAGAAAGTAAACAGTTAGTGTTGTTATAGCAATAGAACTTGGTGACTTGATCTCGGTAATCGTCTGCAGATGACTTGATTTCTTATTCCAAAATGTCCAATAGAGGAGAATTTAAGAGTTTAATTTGCTCATTCATTAACGGTACAGTTTTTTAATGTTTGTGAATTTTAAAAGCTTCTAGTATATCTAATTTACGTTTATCATCACAAAAGTGTAAGATTTTTACAGTGTTTTTAAATGTCATTGAATGTTTGTGTTCTAGTAAGTGTTTAGCTTAATTTGATTTATGTGGGTGTTTGTATTTGTAACAACGTACGTGTTCTTTATACGTAATATCAAAATTTCTAATTGTCTGGCCTATATAAACCGAATTACAATGAGAACAATTTAATTTGTAAATGCCTGATTTTAGCAAATCATCTGTTTAAGATAATTCTAATTGTTTTAAAAATAGAAATATTTTATCATACCTTGTTTATTAAATAAAAGGAGATGAATTATCAATTTAAATAATTTATAGTAAGCGTCACAGTCTCACAGAGGTATTAGCAGATTGGGACACCAACTATAGGTTGGTTCGCGTCATTTGTATTTTATACACTTTCTACGCAAACGCATTCGCGTCGACGGTTGTGACGTTATATTCACGCAGCAGTTTTTATTTGTTATTCTCACACCAGCCCGCGGTTACGGGGTACAAGTTTCTACAAATCTTGTTTGATGTTTGATGACCGCGTGCTGTTCACTCTGTGTCTGCATCGCAAATGAATACGAGCAAAGAGCGAACATTAAAGCCGGGCCTCCAGCCACTAAAAGCTAACACTCAACGCTTTTAATATATAGCTAATAAATAAATAAGTATGACGTACTCGCAATCGGATAAACGTGGTTAACAGATGAGGTATCAGGCAGATTAATTCAATTACCAGGTTATAAAATACCGTAAGTTCTAATAAAAAATATATAAGGGTTTGCTTTGGAAATTATAATTTCTGTCTTTGCTTATTTTAAAATTTATTAACTGTCATCACTCTGTCAGTCTAACTACAAATGACAAACTTAACCTAAAAATTTTAAGTGACATTATGTTTTGTTTGTTTAAATTCGAAAGCATGCAAATACAGTATAGCTATTAAGACAACAAGTGTTTTATAGACGGTTTAAAATCTGAGGTCGGTGTTTAAATCTGACCGAGATTTTTAAACTATAAAACACGTGTTGTCTTCAAGATTTTATCTAACACTAATAGAATATCATAAATTTATTAGTCTTTCAGTTTTAGTCATTTTCAACTCAATTTTGTTTGAGTTATTAGATAGGTATGTCTATGGAATGTTATGTGTGCTATGGTAACGAGTCAACAAAGTATTGAAAACAAAAAATTATTTCGTTAACATGTGTGAAAGTGTTCCTACCGAAATATTAGAAAAAGGCAAAGAATTGCGGGCAAAATTATTACCTGCAAAATCAAAACATGCATTGAAAAATTTGGTGCAGCGTATTTTAAATAGCTATAAAATACGTTACCATTGACGACGTATTTTATAAGGAACGATGTATTTTATAGTTAACTTAACAAACGAATTCAAATGCACCATAGAAACAGTATAAGGTGTTAGTGTTAGATAAATTTTATTTTCCATGGCGAACCCTTATGTATTTTATATTTGAACATATAGTAGTTTGTAACGATAGGACTGACAAGCCGGACGGGGAGAGAGAATTAGCGTTTTACCTACAAGTCAACGTTATACGTCTTACCTACATCTGATTCGATTGAACAGTTATGGGTTAAAAAATTAAATTAAACAAAAAGCTGTATAAATTTATTGTATATAAAACAATTCTTAACTTTATTAGGTTTTTTATTTTAGCTTTATACGTATTTCAACGTGTTTACACGTCGTTATCAAAAGCAAGATTAAAAGTAAACAGTTGGTGTTGCTATAGGAACAATAAATCTTCATAACTTGATCTTGGTGTTCTATATCTGCGTCCAGATGACTTGATTTCTCATTCCAAAACATCTAATAACGGTGAATTTAAGAGATCAATTTGTTCATTCATTAAAGGTACAGAGTTTAAATGTTTATGAATTTCCAATGCTTCTAGTATATCCAACTTACGTTTGTCATCACAAAAGTGTAAAAATTTTATAGCTATATATTTTTGGTATTGTATACAGATCTAACGATGTGAATTTAAATCCTTGCTAAACGAATTAGATAATACTCTCGCTTCTCTTATCGGAGACCGTAACGAACTAATTTATACGGGAGATTTTAAGATAAATATGATTGACTTAGATGATGCGAAAACTATTCACTTAAGATCATTAATTGAGAGGTATAATTTAAAACAAGTGATTGACGAGCCAAGTAGAGTAACTAGTGCCACTGCCAGACTTATAGATTTAGTTATAGACAGCCTTATGGTGTTATAGTGGCACGAGTGATATTAATTTAACTGATCATCACTTAGCAAACTGTACACTCCAGCTCAACAAAGATATTCAAAATTGTTAGTTAAAAACTTATCGTTCTTTTAAGTGCTTTAATTTAGTTGTTTTTACAGCAGTCTTAATGCAGCTGCCTTTTTTTTAATTGTTTTATAGAGATGATGTTAATGCAAAGAATAATTTTCTAACAGCTTTATTAAACAGCCTTTTTTAATACGCATGCACCGCAGTTACTGTTTTTAGATTTACCAAGCTCTATGCACCTTAGTTTTCTGACAATATCAGACTTATGTTATATGATTCGTACAGATAATGCACTGAAAAACATGGAAAGTAGTAAAAAGCTGTTGCATTGGGATTGCTACAAACAATTGCTTAATTAAACAACACGTGCGATAAGAAATGAACAGAAAGCATTTTTTGAGCACGAATTGGAAACTTTTGGATAGTAAAAACGAGGAATCTATATCTTAGTCAAACAATTTTAAATCTTATTATTTCAATAATAACAGCGGCTATAGGTGCTGATAGTCTCAACATCAATATAATAAAACTTTGTTTTCCTCACATTTTGCCGTGTATGTGTCATAATATGATGATAAATATTTGCCTTGTGGAGAGAATTTTCTCAGAAAGTTTGAAACTATCAGCTGTAACACAATTACCAAAAAACAGTAATCCTATTTAATTTAAACATTTTTGGCCAGCCAAATCTTAGCGGTACTTTTTTAGATTTTAGAAAAAGTAATTGATATACAAATTAGAAATTACGTGGGTCAGCATACCATACTTTTCCCGATACGCAGTCCGAATTTCAGCCCGGCTATAATAGCAGTTGTGCTTTCTTTAATATATTAATACATGTGACGATTTATTTAAAAAAACAGATGATAATAGACTTGCACTGCTTGATTTGTAAGATTGCAGCAAAGCGTTTGACACTCTGAATCATGAAATTCTCATTGCAATGCTGAAATACATTAGTTTTGGTGAGATTCCCCTTTAATTGTTTAAAATATGTCTAACTGGTCTAAATCAAGCTGTAAGAATATCCAATGTTATATCAAACATGCGCACTCTGCAGTAAGGTGTGTCTCAGGGCTCTGTATTGGGCCTGCTATTATTTGCTATTTATACGTCGGCTTTTAATAAAACATTTAAATTAAAATTAATAAAAATATTCAAAGTACTGTTGAAATCTCACAATAAATGTTATTGATCATTAATTCCACCAAGACCAATGCTATTTCATTTGGCCTACGTAAAATTCGAAATTCGGTCTTACCATACATTAATATCTTGCTAAATAATGAACCAATCTCGCTTACAAATGTAGTAAAAAACGCAGGTCTAACCGTTGATTGTGATCTACAATTCTCTGAATTAGTAGTGAAAATTTTAAAGAAAGCTTATAAATAGTTACGAATTTTATATCCGTGTAGACAACCAAAATTAAAATTTTACTATGAGATAATGCTCTTGTGCTTTCGTATTTCAATTTTGGTGATGTAATTTATTAACTATGTCTGAGTGTTCTTGATATAAAGAGACTGCAGTGGGTGGCAAGCGGCTTGTATGTATTTATAGCGTTGTTAAAATATGATTCGATATCACATACGCTAGTGGATAAAGGTTGGCTGAATACTTACAACACACTACTTCTATGTTTCATAAAGTAATTCTCAATAAATGCCCAAAATATTTACATGATAAAATTAAATTTAATTTAATAATTCCAGTATTATTGTTCGCCCAATCTATTTCATTACTATTCTCAGACAAAACACGGAAAAACTTAAATCTTTCTTGAGTTATAAAATTGCTAATGTTTTAAATATATTAAAGCTTCAATGCAGATCTATGACATATCTTTTAAAACATATTATACGAATCTTTTCTTATGCTTACCGAATTGAAACGCTAACTATTGACCTTATAACTATTTAATTTATGGCCTTTCAATTAATTTTACTAAATTTAAGCTTATCTGTTTTTCTGTTAAACTTATTTGTATCGTTGATTGAGGTATTATATGCAGGGTTATTGGAAAGTAAGGAACAAATTACATACACAAGTACTGATTTAAATTTAACTGCATTTTTGTGATATCTTCTGTTTTACGTCAACTTCTTCACCTCCGGCCACCTTGACTTAATTTTTTTAAATAGCGACCAATCCATTGTGTAGGCTCATTAAAAACTAAAAAACTGCATACAAATCTACCATCATAAATAAACTGGGATCGTTGGATTTTTAACTTATAGCGATTTAAAGAAAAAATGCTCTTTTTTCATATTTTTCTATTAAGACATTAACATTAAGTAACCAAAGACATATGTTATATATTTAGTTATATGCATAGATATACAAGGTGTTCCAACGATGCGAAATTCTTTGATAACACCTTTCTTAATTAAGTAATCAAAAAATATTGTGCACGTGGCCAACTCGACAATTTATGCACATTCTAAAATTGTTTTCTTTTATACAGGGTGTTTCGCATTCGAGTGGCATACCAAACTTGCGTTTTTTTTTTCAAAGTGAACACTGTTTTTTTTCCATATTCTTATTGGCCGTTTAATTAACTCTTTAAAATTGTTCTGTTTGTGAAATTCCATTGCGGCGTTACCAAGTTAAACCTGCACAAGCCGCATTTCCATAAATTAAACAAAATTTTTCGGCTAAGTATAGTTAATACTATGTACTATTCTCCAGATATTTTAAAGTTAAATTTGTTTATACAGGGTGTTTGTGGCAACGACGTAAAACGTACAACTGGAATGTGTGATAACTGAATTTTTTTAAATAAAACACCCTATATATTTCTACATAGTCGACTTAAACTTTTTGCGGTCTACAAATTTTATTCAATAATGGTTATACCTAAATTTAATGGTTTTTCAGAAAATTAGAGACTAATCAAAAAATCAGGAAATTCCTAGAAATCTAAACATTACAGGAGGCATTGATACTTGTTTGTTTTTTGTATTTTCGAGAAACAACTGCAAACATTGTTTCAATTCATGTAAAAAATTTGTTTTCTATAAATTTTGAAATGGTAGAGTGACCAATTTTCTATTGCATACAAACCAAAATTTGGTTTCATTGACATTTGCTTAAAAATTACTTGAAATAAATTCTTAACATATCTGATTTGTAAATTCCATTGTCAATCAAATTAAAATGAGTTTTGTTAAGCAAATAACAGGTATCAATGTCTCCCATGACCAGACAATTTGTGAAAATCCAGGTATCATAGCCATAGTAGGCATCAACACCCCAGTTTTTGCTTAAAAAGAATTCAGTATGAATACTTATTAAAAGTGTTCGAAATTCGTTTCAAATAAGTTTTAACTTGCTCAAAATTTAAAATATGGGGTGTGAAATTAGACAATCTAACATTTCAAAATTTATAAAAACAATTTTCTTACATGAATTGTAACAACGTTTGCAGTTGTTTTTTGCAAAAACAAAAAACAAACAAACAGTGTTAGTGCCTCTTATGATGTTTGGATTTCTAAAGATTTCCTGACTTTTTTGCTTAGAATCTAATTTTCTGGGAACCCCTGAATTTGGGTATAACCTCCTCCATGGTCGTCAGTCCTGGGACTGGTTTGTCGCAGCTTTCCGTTTTCCTCTGTTTAAGGCCTTCTTTTTATTTCCTCGAAGCTGTTACTTCCCGAATCTTGTATTATTTGTTTTATATATTAAAGACGGGGGCGTCCTCTATAATTGTTTTTAGTAATCCATCTCTTCTCAGGATATGGCGTATTGTTTGGGTCCTTCTCTTCGTTATGTGTCTCCATATTTTATTTGCTCTAAGATCTCTTCGTTCGTTTTCCTTTGTGTCCAAGAGATCTTTAGTGCTCTTCTGTAACACCACATTTCAAAAGCCTCTATTTTAAATCAACTTCAAGTCTTATCATTTTTTCAAAAGTCAACGCGCTGCGGAAATGCGAATTTTATTCCTTAGTTTTGAATAACAGACTATTATTATTCTGAAACCGTTTCCCAGGGTTTCTTTAGTTTTAAAAACTGTCTTTATGCTGTACCTTCTAAGAACATGTGCCTTATCTTATCAGTAATACCTTTACTTTAAGGTAAAAAAATCCTTCTAGAAGTGCAGATTCCTTCCTAGCCCTAGGCTGTTTAGTATTGGGGATTGAACTTCTGTGTCTATATAAACGTTTTGTTGTAACAACACCAACAGATGGATTTTATCGTGTTGTAGGTGTTCTCCATCTGAGATTCGAACTGTTCTGTTTGATAGTTTTTCTGCATCGGGTGGTGATGCGAGTTTGCATTTAAATATCTGTCTGTTTGTGTCTTCTTTCTGTAAACTGCATGCTCCGAGCTACCATCTATTTTACGTGTTACACATCTAAGAACGAAATACTACCATTTTTTCTACTTTCATTGTGAATTAAGTTAAAGTGTGCTAGGACGTGGTTTAATGTTTGGTGTCCGTGAGACCAAATGACGAAAGTATCGTCTACATATCTGAACCAAAGTTGGGTTTTAGATCAGCTGCTTCCAAGGCTTTGATTTGAAAATCCTCCATGTATATGTTTGCAATAACAGGCGATAGCAGTGAACCCTAAGCCGTTTCTGGAACCTGTTCATATAAGTTCCCATTCCAACTGAAAAAAATATTTTTTAAACATAATTTGACTAGTTCAATTAAGTTTATGGGTAGTTTATTTCTTATATCTAGCACACCGTCTACCATACTTTTGTGAAAAGAGAAACAACCTCGAAACTGACTACAATGTCTCTGTGAGCTTTTGATCTTGTTGGCAAAGTCACAGGAACCTTTTATGTAAGATTCTGTATAGCCACTAAGTGGGCACAGTTTGAAGTATATTCATGTCCAAGATAGAGCCCACGTAAAAAAATGCACGCGCTGTTCACATGAACCACTGCAATGTGAAGCAGTGAACAGGGCAGTATCGTTAACACGCGACGACGAACGAGCGCACCGGGAATAAATAGTAACAGACAAAATTTGCATCCAAACACCAAACGCAACGAAAGCATGCCCATACGAGTTTATTGTCTGTATCGGTGCTCGACATATTATCAAAATGGCATTATTAACCCGGTCACAACTTACACTAATCCGTACCTGGACGGACGCGAATCTCTCATGCAGCTATCGAGGAATCCACGGCTGATCAGGCGCTAACTATTGCTTATGCCGAGTCTATCTTGGAATTGACTTTAGTGGCTAATTATCTTGTTAAATCATGTGTGGAAGAGTTGATAGCATAACAATAGATCTAAGCAGCCCTCCAACTTTCTTATTTTTGGAAGATCGTAGCTATGATGTGTAATGCTGTTTTTGGGTATTATGCTCCGTTTTTCAGTAATGTTTATAGTATTCGAGCTTTTAATCGCAGCTGTAACCTTTAAGATAAGAAATTTGAGCGAATTGCGATTAATCCTTTTTAATAATTGGAGTCGGATAATAGGTCTTTCGTACTTAAGTTATAATAATATAATCTGAGGTGTTCATCACAACAGTAGCGGTGTCTTTATCTCATTGTAATATGACATTTTCTTGTTCTCTCTTAGTAACTCTTTCTCGTCTTTACCGACATTGAAGGGAAGTGACTTTGCTCTTCTTACTATGCTTGATACATCCTTTGAGAGAAAGCATTCGACTTTTATATCTTCAAAATTGAATACAATCAAACCTCGAATCTCCAAGAGGGATGATAAATAATTTGAGTTACAGAAACTTTGAGTTATAAAATAACCTTTTAAATCTTTGGTGTAACCTCGTTATCGAAGTTAAATTTAGAGGATTTTGGCGGTTGCCGAATTTATCATTTTTGTTAGAATACACTAACTTAAAACAAGTGTTTATGGCTTTGTACTTCACCGGTATGTAGAAAAGCAAACTTGCTTACAGAATGTAATCGAAGTGACTCATTTAAAGTCTACCCAAGTAAAATAACGAATTAACTATCTGATAAAAATTATTATCTTACTATTTGATACTGTTAATTACTGCATTTTGAAATTAATTGATAGTGTATTTAGGTTAATTATGATAGAATAGAGAATTAAGTAGTTAGTCTGTTTTTCTGTAACTTTATAAACCTATTAATTGATGGTATAACCATTAGCATTTAAAAGCAGGTACTGAAAGGAAATGATATATGTGTGAAGCAGTGAAAAACAGTTACTTATATAATTCTTCCAAAAGATATATTATTATAAGAATGGCAATTTCTTACTTCTATTATATGTTAGCGGTAAGCAAAAATATTACATTAAATTACAAAATGATGTAGTTTAAGGTTTAATAAACATAAATTGTGCAATATTTTAGCTAAGTATTAAAGGTTTATTAATTTTTTGTGTAATAGAAATAAAACAATATATGATAAGAATATTAAACTCTGAGCATCTTGTATATCTTGTAATCAAACCGGGCAAGGTTTCCTTTGTGATTAATGTTTAATCTAAGTAGCAATAACGATAAGATAAGAATAACTCCATAAATCGTCTAGCACTAGCAGTCAATTTTTAATTTGAATAGCAGTAACGGTATTATTAACAATAGTTCCTTCAATAATTTTGTTTTAAATATTATAAGCTTCATGTTAGACGGCTTTTAAATGTCCAGAAAGAGCATATACATCTCGACCTCTCAACTCAGTAGTAGAGTGGTTTCTGTAAAATAAACCGAAGAGCGTAGCAAAGACTCGTTGGGCCATTGTGCAGAAGACCAAAATAGGCCCCACCAGCCCAGTGGGGTCTGCTTTATTAGGCAGGTTAAGCGGTACCTAGCAATAACTTTACAAAAAAAAGAATTCCAGTTTCAATAAACTTCTACTTTTTAATACCACCGCATAACATTGAAAATTTGGCACCAAATAAATAAACCGTTGCTGTTAAACACTGTTTCCCATATGCGGAGGCAAGCCTTATTGTTACCAGCCACGAAATAATCAATCAATCTGTTGTTCTTTATACGTCTGGTTGCACATAGTAAAAGAATGCAATAGTCCGTGGCAAAGAAATAGTAGGGATATCAGGGCGCAATAACCACAAAATAGGCGCCTGTTCCTGGTTTACGTAGTTTTATGGTTTAAATTTATTTCATGACTCTAGAGTCAGCTATAAAGTTTCTAACAGGCTCAAAAAATTAAATATTAACGTAGCTATACACAATCCGAATAAACTCCATAAACACCTAGTAAACAATAAAGACACAATAGAAAAATATTCAAAAAATGGTATCTATCAAATAGACTGTTCTAATTGTGATGCAATATATAATATAGGACAAACAGGCCGCAGTTTTAATACAAGAATTAAAGAACACATTAGATCAATTAAATACAATCATAAATCAACAGTCATTTCCCAACATTGTAATACAAACAATCAACAATCAATTTTACACATAGAAAACAACGGTAACCGATTAAATAAATTAGAAAATTTAGAAATTAAAAAGGCAATGAGGAATAATAAAAATTTAGTTAACGACCACACCGATTTAGGTAATTCACCACTCCTTGACCTACAGACCCTTCAGTCAACAAAGCTTAGAAACACATGTGGTAACACTTAAAATCGCCCTGGTGACGACCGATTTCTAGAAATAAGCATTTTTGTACATCTTTAGATTTTTAGTTAGTTAGTATTGTAAACTCCTGAAGATAACCGAGATGGTTGAAACTCGAGTCGAGTAAATAAATACCAACAAGTTGTGAAACAATTTACCAAGTGTTTTATTTTATTAATATACTATTAATTTTAAATAGTTGAATATTTATTAATAATGTTTCATCAAGTGCCTACCACACAATCAATTCAAAATATATAGGGTATGTATAAATTGGCGAAAGAACTACACGTGGCGATGTTGGTCATAAAATTCTGAGTCGCAAATCTTAATACCAAAATATTGTACCATGCTTCCTGGGTATGCACGGGATCTTCAAAGTTTGAAAATAAAGTCTTTTAATAAGTGTTTTAATTCATTATCTGTTGACAGAAAGAGCTGCAAATTAGAAGAAATAAGAATTGTAATAAATATTTTTTCATAGATGTTGTTTATCAGCCCCAAAAGCGTGTTTTAAACATTTCTTCGCTAACTTATTATTGTAAAAAATATATATGGCAGCATTGTAAAACAATATTCGTTCACTAACAATGGATTTTACGTTCAATGATCCTTAGTTACCGTGCATTATAACAAAACACCTGTGGTGTGTGGATCCAATGTTGTCAAATGGCCCTTTAAAATGGTTCCTGAGGACAGAGGAAGCATTGTGCAACATTTTGGTATTTAGATTTTCGATTCAGAATTTTATGACCAACATCGCCACGTTTAGTTCTTTCGCCACTTTATACACACCCTGTATATTAGGGAGTAATCGATTATTTCAACTCTTTTGAAAAACAAAGCTCTCTACAGAAATAACCTTTTTTTACAATATTTGTTATTTAAATAGTGAACAATGTACTCTCTTTTACAGAAAAAAAAAAAGATTATTTAAAGCAAAAAGAAAACTTTGCAAGCGACGTTCATAATGGAAAAAATTCAAAAATAAGATTAAGCCCTAATATATAGTTTTGGGCTCGTAGTATTGAAATGTTTCCATCGGTACATTATTATTATATACGGTTTATACTTGACGACGGTTTCACCCAATTTGAGCGCTCACCAATTGAGCGGTTTCCAATTGTGCGGTCCCCAGTTAAACAGTTCTAATTTTGCAAATCCCCACTGGCCGGTGACCTACTTGAGCGGTAACCCGATCAATCTACGACTAGGCGGTGAATTAATTGAGCGGCTACCCGATTGAGCAGTCCCCGATTGAGCGGTGACCCGTTTGAGCGTTTATTAAACAACACAAAAAATATAAATGAAAACATTTATTTTACAATCTAGATACTGAACTGTGAAATGTTAAGATAATAACACCATGTAAAAATCAGTTTTCGTATTGGCTCAAAAGACGCAGAAACAGGGAACGGAAGTTAGGCATTGCATATTTCAATTATCTAGATTTCATATAAACTTCTTCATTCCAATTTTTTATATTATTAAATAGCCGCTTAATCGGATTACCGCTTAATTAGTTTAACGCTCAGTCGGAGACTGCTCAAACGCAGCCCGCTCAATCGGGTCACCAATCAATAGGGGATCGCTCAATCGGGACCGCTGAAATGGAGACCGTTCTATTTTCATATGCACTAGGTCTGTTTGTCCTTACTCGAAGTGGTTAGTATATTGGTTTGTGGTGGTTAACAGCCGCTGTACTCGTCCATGGGAATCGACTAGGGTAATCTAATTATGCAGCAAGTTAAGACCAGCGTTGAGTGTTGCCAACTAGCCGTTTCTTGGTCCAGTCAGGCAATATCGACTTGCTGCCTATGGATAAGACTGTAAAACGCCGAAGAAAAAGAGTGATATATACTACGAGGTTCAGCAAATCACAGTTTAATTTTTAAATTATAAATAAAAAAATAATTATGAATAAGTTTTAGTATATAAAAATGTAGATTTTGGCGGTGACAAAATTATAAGAAAATCAAAAATGTGTCACTTAACCTATTTTGACGATAGCTGGCTACGCCCATTTTGAATAGCAGTAACCAGAGCATTCTACCTTACAATTAAATCAAATTACGAGCTAATAGTTTAAGATATATCTTAAGGGATGGACAATACAGCCTCACTGTTAATGTACGATACAATTTTATAGAATAAAGAGAAACGGAAGAAAGAAGTTAACAATAGTAAATATGAAAATTAAGAGAAATAGACTCTATTGCTTGTTTCACAGAAAAGATGTTTCGTTATGAGAATATTCAGTATCATAGCATACAATTTAACGTTTCGTTAATGTATCCAAATAATCGAAATGCCTATTAAAAGCAATTACGTTCACAATTAGTATTTTTTAGAAGCTATCGTAAACAACAAAACGTGAATTCGTAATAAGTTTCTTATTTATAAGTAAATTTAAATCTCTGTCTTCGAAACATTTCATTTTAGTGATGACCCCGTAGTCATTTCTAAATATATTGTAGTGCATACTTTTAATATATCCAGTATACAAATACCTAGTGTTGATTGTCAACCTTAATTCCCTTATATTGTTTCAGGTGTGAAATTCCAGGTTGCGAAACTGATCCGCCAGAATATAATCCCGGGTGGCTACCTAACGCCGTGCCTTTTAAAAACGAAAGACCAGTAAAATGCGAAAAATTTGAACATCGTAATGGTTCCGAACAACAAGCCTGTGGAGAATCCGACTTTGATACGGAAATCAAAGAAGTATGTGACAATTTTGTCTACGAAACATCAGAACAAACTATTGTTAACGATGTAAGTAATTTATTATTTATCGGTTACAAAGTTTAGTTAAAAAAATTTAGATAACATGACATGAAGTTGATTTGGCAATAAGTTGAACGAGTCTGCTAAATATTAATTTATTAAATTTTACTCATAAAATGCTTTTTAGCGTAAACCTAATTTTCATAGTTTTTTCATAGTTGTGTTTAATTATTCCCTTAACCAGCGCTTTTAGGAAAGTGCGGGTCAGTAAGCTGCTCTTTTAAGGATAATCCGTTGGTTTGCTGAATCACAATATCAACAAATAAACTTTATTACATTATTCAAATATCCTAAAATAATGAGCCTAATAAAAGTACTATTTTCATTTAATCTATTTTAGTTTAATTTGCATTGTGAGGAGAACCTTTGGAAATTAACTCTGGTTGGTACAATCAACAGTATTGGACAATTTGTAGGCTTACCTGTATCAGGATTTATTTCAGATAAGTCAGTCCAATACTTACTCAAAGCCTGGACTCCTACTAAAATTATTATTTTTATAGATACGGTCGAAGAACAACTTTAATATGTGGTATGGTGTTATGTGGTTTAGCTGGTTTAGGACGTTCCTTTACAACTGATTATATTTCGTTTATTGTGCTGGAATTCATAGATGCAACATTTGGAGCAGGAGCATATAGCTGTGGTTTTATTTTGGGTAAATTTTATTTTAATGCGGAATATAGTCCTGTGAATTGAATAAATTTCGATTCAATTTGAATATAAATATCACAGTTTATCAAATATAAACGAGGCCTGAGTAACTTGTATAAATATGTATAACGACCAGAATATCTGTATACCATGTACAAATTGTACATGGTGTACAGATGTTTTGGACATTATGCAACAATAAAAAACATTCCATTTTTATTCAATGGATTGAATTTATATAAAACAACTTTTAAAATTGTTATATTGTTGCATTACACTGCAACAAAAATCGCTAGGATTGTTATAAAGTACAATTCTTACATAGTAACTATACCGTCTATGTAAAGCCGACCGGAACATAGCACATTATCGTGGAAAATGCAAAAATGTTTTACATTATGTTTCTAGACAAATTATGTCAATTTTACTATCATAACTAGGAGCACATTTTTCCGAATTAGTTGATAGTAACTTTAATTGTTTTTGTGGTTACCCTCGTAAGCAATACACCTAGATCTGCTATCGAGTCGTATTACACATTTTTATTAAAATGCCGTTCGAACTGTTATCAAGTCGTATTGCTTACGTTCTTCATTCGTATTGTAAACATTGGACCAAACAAAACTATAACGATAATGATTAAACTAGATAACTTTAAATTATTCTACTCAAACATATAATACTTATAAATAACCTGTAAAGCTAAAATGTCAAGTTAGACTCCTGTTTCATGTTTCCTACTTGCAAGTTTGCTCAACAGACGACAGCTTTTCTACCACTCACCCACAAAAGAACCGGAACACCCTACCTTTTCTTAATTTTGTGGATATGATGCACGATTATCTATCAGGCATTCTACCGTGCTCTATACGCGTATTCTGCTTCGCGACTGTCATCAGTCAATTATTCTTGATCTACCTCTGATATTTTGCTTTTCAACTGTCTTTTGTAGTTTGTACCATTTTGTACGCGCTAATTTGCTGTAACCTTTTCTTTCAAAGCTTGCAAATTTGATTTAATTTCATTGAAAAGATGTACGTTTCTCAAAATTTTAATTGACCATTATATTAATGACTGCAGAAAACATCAGTTGTAGCATTAATCGAAGACGACAAAAGTCAATGTATGTCTCTAACCAGCTAGAAATTCCCCGTTCAACGATACAAGCTAATTATAGAATATTTAGAGAGACTGAAGAAACACACGCAGGCCCGCATCGGGTCGTAATTGGTAGCACGTGCTTCGGCCTGGTAAATACTGAACCCTGCATTCTTCGTAATATGGACAGATGAGATGAATGAAAGCTTACACGGATTGGGAACCTGCCGAAAAATGTGTTTTTTTTTGACACAAACTGTGACACCAGGCACTTAGTCGATACAACTAAGTTTTCTGTAAATTTTTGCAATATTTGTGGCATTTTGAGCAGGAATAGGCGTAAATTGTAAAAGCTCCTCTAGTTGCGGCATATTTTTTACGATGCCATAGTTCAAAATAAAAATTTAAATTTCTCAACGAAACTGCTCTTCTTTAACTACAGCACTTCTAGACCATCCTCTAGTGCACACAGATTCTTAAAAAACAAAAATTTACTAAAAGTCCCAGAACCATTCCCTTATACAACACCTCTAAACCACACTTTAGTATATACAAACCCCTAAAAAATAAAAATTCCTAAAGAAACTAAAATCATTCCCTTCTTTAAATACAACATTTCCAAACCATTCTCTAGTGCAACTAAATAAACAGAAATCAAAAATTTCCATAAAAAACAGAATAATTCTCTTATTTAAACACTTCATCAAACCACCCTCTAATGCATTCAAACCCATAAAAAAGAAATTTCTTCAAAGAACCAGAGGTATTCCTTGTTTAAATACAACAGTTCCAAACCACCTCCTAGTGTTTTCAAATCTTTAAAAACTACTTTTTCCAGCGCGTCTATATTAAAGTAGAGCACACCCACCCACCCCTTTTATTTTATGAGGTTATTACCTGGTTTTATGATAACTAGAATTTTGTAATTGCAAACCATATTTATCCGCTAAAAGTTAAAAATCAATTTTTCCAAAAAAATGAAAAACAATTTTTGGCAGCTACTCGAATAAATTGTTCAGGTAATCAACCAAAAGGAAAGTTAGAAAGTTTAAAAGTTTGAAAAAAAATCTTCCATCAGATTCCATGTTCCGATTTAGAAATTCAATTTTTGAAAAAAAAAAAGCAAAATGCTTTCGATTCCGGTTTTGGATATTTCTTAAAGCTTATTTTCCCGATAAATTTTTGATACACCCCTGCATTCTAAAAAGCATCGAAATCGGCGTGTCAGTTGAAAAGTAAGATTAAGAGATTAAGCGCACCCACTCGCCCACATGCAGACATTTTTTGAAAAACACTTTTTTGAATTTCTAGAGGTTTAAAAGATGTCGGAAGTCCAACTGTCCAAATCAAAATTTTTTATTAAATCTATACTTTCCTGTACAGTAAGAACAGGACAGTAAAAAGTAGAAAAATGTCTACAAACAAATTAAAGTAGTAGTGTACACCATCCTGATTTGTTAATAATTTTTCTTCCAATTATTATGTATTTATCGTAAAAATACGAATTACTTTCACAGTCTTTCAGGTGTTGAACTTGTTGGTCCCAAAAAGCGCGTATTAATCGGCACTTTGATAAGCTGTTCATATGCACTTGGCGAAGTTATAACAGGAGGCATTGCGTGGCTTGTTCAGTCATGGAGGTTTGTTAATATAAAATTTGATTACCTAATTGTAATAGTAACAAATAAGAAAAACATCAAGCTACAGGTAATATGAATAAGCTTTCAAAACTTACTTAAATTAGAATGGTTCACCTGTAACAACAAAATCGGCATTGACATTGAGAGTAACTACTAGAAAATCAAAAAGACAATGGATGTCGCGGTGTTTTTCAAGCATTTGCGAACAATGATAATTTTTGATACTTTTCAGCATTTACAACTTTAGGCTCTACGCGTCTTTTAACTTTGGTTTTCTAGTTTCGGTTTATTTTAAACTTGGAATACTATAAACAAATAAAAAAAACGTTTAACCACAATACGCGCAATTTAATTCTTTTTAAATTTATTGAATACAACCAATGTTACTGTTCTTAATCATCCTTAACGTTTTGTATTTCTTAATAAACAGTCGTTATTGTAAAAGCATTTTTTTTAAATTACAATTTAAAAAACTGCTTTTAGCTAGAAAGCATGCTATTAAAACAGACGATAAAACTTTATCTCAAAAAAATTTTGTTGGAAGTATTAATATATACTTACGGCGGCAAAGTACCTACCAAATTAATAAGTGAATTACACATTAATTTTCTATTTGTTACTATTTCAACAAAGTGGTACATTATATATACATTTGCTTAAAATGTTTTGTTTTTATTTACTTTAAACATCATTTTCAGACCATTAATACAAATCCTTTATGCTTTCCCTTTGCTACTACTGTCCTATTTTTGGTTAACACCGGAATCTGTGAGATGGCTTTTGGCACAGAAAAGATATACAGAAGCAATAACTATATTGAAAAAAGCAGCAAAGGTAAATGGAAAATTGATTTCAGAAGAAAATTTATCAAAGCTATGTACCACCGACGAGAAATCTTCGGAACCTGTAAAATATCCCCTTACTGCAATGTTTAAGTCTCCCATATTAATTATGAGGTTTATAAATTGTTGTTTTTGTTGGATAACCTGTGCCTTTCTATTTTACGGCTTAACATTAAATTCTGTGGCCTTAGCTGGGAACAGTTACTTGGATTTTATATTTACTTCTTTAGTTGAGATTCCTGGATACGTTGCCACTTATTTGATTGTAGATAGAATAGGCAGAAGACCATCTCAGTGCGGCTCGTTCCTACTTACTGGAGCTGCCTGTATTGGCTTCATCTTTGTGCCATCTGGTAAGTTAACCAATAGCATTTAAATAAATTTACCATGAAGGTCGAAGTTGATTTCCCCTCACAACTTGCTGTGAGGCAAATTTGCAGTACACTGTGGATGAAACTGAATATTTTTATGTTTAACCAAGTATTTTAAAACAACTGTAGTTTATGTTTTGAGTAGCAGATTTTAGTTTACATTAGTGATAGCAGCGTGACTTTGATAAGAAAAACATAGATTTTAGCACACTTTAAGAAAGTGTTACTTTTTTAGCACATAATGCAAAAAAACTTTAACAAAACCAAAACAATACAAAGTTTATATGTTTTTTCGTTGTACAAATAAGTAACAACAAAATTAAACTATTTTTTCATATGCGATATACTTAACTGAGAAGATACTTAACTGAGAAGACATATTTAAAACAAGAGTTTGGGAAGATCAGCTTAGCATGTGCATGCAAATACAATGTGACAACTGCATACTTATTACGCGTTGTTATTTTTTTAAGCAAAAGTGTGTTTCTAAGAAATACCCGCTGGCATGTAAATGGTCACATTGTGATTATAAATTACCTATGCAGATCTCAATTACACATTCCTTACTCCTAACTGTTTTAATAGTCATTTTCTGAATCATTCCAATTGATGAGGTTTATACGAGTCTGGCTGTAGTCGCTTCAAATATGTTACGGTCCAGTAATAATAATAATAATAACAATATCGATAACAACAATTTAGGCAAAATGTTTGCTGAAAAATGAAACAATTATCAAATAAGGTGAAAACAGTTACAAATTAATACTGACCCAATTTTACTCGTAGAAAAAACAGTAATTAATGAGTATCTGTATATAAAATACTTAATCACTTTAACAATATCTATTTATTTAAACCTTATACGTATTTCGGCATGTTTACATGCCATTGTCAAAGGTTATATGAAAGTAAACAGTTAGTGTTGTTATAGCAATACAACTTTTTTACTTATCTTGGTAATCGTCTGCAGATGACTTGATTTCTTATTCCAAAATGTCCAGCAGAGGAGAATTTAACAGATCAATTTTGCTCATTCATTAACGGTACAGTTTTTAAATGTTTGTGAATTTCAAAAGCTTCTAGTATATCTAATTTACGTTTATCATCACAAAAGTGTAAACATTTTATGGTGTTATTAGATGTCATTGAATGATTTTGTTCTAGTAAGTGTTTAGCGTAATTGGATTTATGTGGGTGTTTGTATTTGTAACAACGTACGTGTTCTTTATACCTAATATCAAAATTTCTAATTGTCTGGCCTATATAAACCGAATTACAATGCGAACAATTTAATTTGTAAATGCCTGATTTTAGCAAATCGTCTGTTTTTGATTTTGCATTAAATAAAGTGTTTAAGATGTTCCTAGTTGTTTTAAAGCTTACGTTATATTTATTTGTTTTGTTTATAATTTTAGCAATTTTTTCTGATTTGTCACCAAAATATGGGATCGAAGCATATTTAATTGTATCGAACGAAGTTAGGGTAAGCTTTAAAACAACTAGGAACATCTTAAACACTTTGTTTAATGCAAAATCAAAAACAGACGATTTGCTAAAATCAGGCATTTACAAATTAAATTGTTCGCATTGTAATTCGGTTTATATAGGCCAGACAATTAGAAATTTTGATATTAGGTATAAAGAACACGTACGTTGTTACAAATACAAACACCCACATAAATCAAATTACGCTAAACACTTACTAGAACAAAATCATTCAATGACATCTAATAACACCATAAAATGTTTACACTTTTGTGATGATAAACGTAAATTAGATATACTAGAAGCTTTTGAAATTCACAAACATTCAAAAACTGTACCGTTAATGAATGAGCAAATTGATCTGTTAAATTCTCCTCTACTGGACATTTTGGAATAAGAAATCAAGTTATCTGCAGACGATTACCAAGATAAGTAAAAAAGTTCTATTGCTATAACAACACTAACTGTTTACTTTCATATAACCTTTGACAATGGCATGTAAACATGCCGAAATACGTATAAGGTTTAAATAAATAGATATTGTTAAAGTGATTAAGTATTTTATATACAGATACTCATTAAATATGGACTTTAACGAAGTAAAGCTGGAATTGATAAATAAAACAGTAATTCTCTAAACCTGCTTTATTGTCAGAAAGGTTCTAGAAGCTTAACATCGAAAACCTGAAGACATTGAATGAACTTTAGAGTCAAGCGATACAAAACAATAATAGCTCTTTTGTGAACCCTAAATGTGATAATTTGCTAAGAAGCTTAGTATGATCAACTTTACCAAATACTTTGCGAAAATCGGTATATAATATCAACATAATATCTACGTTCCGAGGCTTCGGAAGCTTTTTGAGTGAAATGGCATAAATCCGCAGAACGGTCTTTTAGAAAATCCATACTGATTAGAATTAAGTAATTGTTGCACTTGGTAATGAATATGGTTAACTAAAACCGCTTCAGAATCTTTCGCAAATATAGATAAAACGGATATCGGTCTGTAATTTTCAACAATATAATGATCGCTTACCTGACCTATAAATCGGGCATACCTTTGTAGTAGATCATTAACTAGAATATGTTGTAGTTTTAAGGAAACGATTAAATATTTCTTACATCTACATACATCTTTTGATTGCTTTCTGTTCATTACAAGATGGATTATGCCTTTAGAGACAAAATCCACAAGTTGTTTTTGTTGATTTTCAACAGTCCATAGAAAAGACATAAAATGGTAGCTCACTACCTGACAGATACGAACGGTACAGTGACTTCTATATTGTGTGATACGATGGTATATTATATTATCTATCCTGTGACATTAGTAGCAAATAAACAAAGACAAATGCAGTGTTTTCATCTTTTTTGCTCAATTATGCCAAAAACAACCTACTCAAGTTAAAAGTAATCTCTGCTCTCTTACTGTATTTCAGCGTCCTAATATTTCCAGAAAGCGTAATAAATAATTAACTAATAAAATAATAATTCTTAATTTTATTTTGTCCATGTCGAATGCGTATAATACCAGAATACTTGAAATATCTATGACATTTTTATAACTTTCATGAACGTATTACTAATACCTTCAAAATATTTTGTTTGATGCACTTTGGCGGTTGTAGAAGTTTTAATAGATGTAAATTACTGTTACTTCATACTATTCGAGAAAATTTCCAAATCGGGGTTTTTCCCGGAGGGAAAGTAGTGAAACTTCCCTGAATATTCCCAAATTTAAATTTGGCGCCAAAACGTCAAAACACCATACTAAAAGCCTAAAAAACATAACATAACTTTGTATCGTAATTTTTCTTTAGATGAAACTATTGTAAAAGTAAACACTAAACAGTTAAAAAAATGGTACAGCCTAAAAGTTAAACTGACGAATTTATTATGAGCAGAATGCCAAGACATTTGAAGACCGTTTGGAAATATTTTGAAGCATACTCTAAAAATGAAAAACCATATGCAAAATGTAAATTTTGTAATAAAATATATTATGACAATGTTTCCAAACTAAGGGTGCATTTAGCAAACTCCAGTTTTTAAAATGCTTTCTCAAGTGGAAAACTTTGTTTGTGTTACATACATTAAATGTTGTACTTTATTTAAAATGCATGCACTTTTTTTTATTCTTGTTTCTTTCTCTTTGCATTTTTACAATTTACGGCAAGGAAAAATCTCAAACATCAATACAATATCTGTAAAATTATTAATTATTACAATTTTTATGAAAATAGCGGAAAGACACGTGAAAAATAGGGTTATTTGGTATCAAAATTAATGTCTTTGTAACACACGTCTGTTGGTAATAAAAAATAAGAAAAATCGGTGTTGGGAATTTTCCTGGGAGGATTCAAGAAAAAAAACTGTTTTTCGTCTCAAAAATAAACTCCCGGCATTTTCCTATCACTACTTCCAACGGTATCCATTAAAGTCAAGGGTCTCGCCCTTAATCTCTCTTAATAATTATGTATATAAATTGTCTAATACTATTTGTTTTTAGACGTATACTGGCTGCAATTGTCACTGTATTTACTTGGTAAATTTGGAGCTACCATGGCATTTTCTATATGTTACATCATCTCAAGCGAAATATTTCCTACTCCCTTGCGACATTCCTTGATGGCAACATGTTCTATGTTTGGCAGAATTGGATCTATGGTTGCTCCACAAATGCCTTTATTAGTAGGTTAGTAGTAGGGTGTTAAATACAACTTCTACAGTTTTAAACTATTAGGAACAAGTTTGGCTTCCTCTGCCATTAATCCTGTTTGGAGGAATGTCAACAATAGCGGGATTCTTAGCACTACTTTTTCCCGAAACTGTCAACACCAAACTTCCGGATACTATTGCAGAAGCGGAAAGCATTGGAAAACAAAACAATCAAACAAAACTATGATTTATTTGATAGTACTTTTAAATTATTATTTTTGTTCTCTAGAATTGTTTTCCAATTTAATTAGCAAATACCATAATACTTAGTACAAACTAAAATTGTCTAATTATAGATAAAGTATGAATAATTCAAACCATCTATAATAAGTTGGAATCTATGTGTTTGTTTTTTATTTATTTAAAGGTCTAGTATATCAAGTATTTTAACTATAGGTACTATACATTAAATAAGTAGGTAGTTAATAGTAGCCATTAACTTACATGTTGACCGTATTCAAATTTTTATCTGTGTACATATTGAACTAATTTAGTTAGTTTTAGATTATTACCAATCTGCATTTAGCATATTAAATACAATAAGGATAAAACAATAACACCTGTGGCTTAAATAAATTACTTGTAAACTTTATAACTTATATCAGAAATAGCACGCACCTAAAATATAAAGGCCACAGTAAATGTGAAATTTGTTACATTTATTCGTTCTGCTATATTACTGTTCGTAACCCAATAAAATGTAAATGAGCGTTCAGAAAATCTCTCTTCAAACTTCACTTGACATCAGTTGATAATGACTTTTCATTTTTACTTTCCCATACTGGAAAAGTATTGTGATCATGTAAATTTTCAATTCTGAGATTTTGACGGAAATACCTGTTTTGGGTTCCCAGGATACGCTTGGTATCTCAGTGACAGATTTTAATGACATTTGGTAAACCTAAGTACAACGAAAAGTTGTCGAGCCAAAATCAAATCCAATTTTTTTTGAATACTGTCTGTAGCTCTAAATGACGGCAGCTACGATTTTTTGAAAACTTTTGTCTTTAACGCCTATTTGCCAGAGCGGCGTAGAAAAAAACAATTTAATAGCCCTAGGGGTAAACAATATTGCTATCATTTTTAAAACCACAAAAACTGTGAAGTGAAAACTTTTGAAAAATATTGGATATTTTCAATTACAAATATTGCTCTAAAACCGACAAAACGCCTTTTTTTATTTGTACCTCAAGGAATCAAAAATTAGCTAAATTTTGGTGATACCTTAAACAACTAGTTCATTTTCGGTACAGAAATATTTAGAGGGATTATTTATCCCCCTCCCATTCAATTTTTGGTTGACAAATTTCGTTTTTGGTTTCTGGTTCTCTTTAATTCCAAAAATTATTTTTGAAAAAATTCAAAAATTCATCCTTTCATCACAAAAACATTTAGGTACAACGTCAGATATAAGCGTTTTCAAGCGAAAGAGTCGCCGACACAGAACTACCAAAACTGTGAACGGTGTTAACTTAGCAACTTTGTTACATATTTTCATCGTGTTTTACATTATACTATAACTCAAGTTGTTTAAAATAAGCAAGGTTAACAGCAATAAGATGTGTTCAGTTTCTCCCTACAGTAATAAAAAACGTAGAAGTATTATATCTCTTCATAGTTTTCAATCTACTACAGTTTTAAAGAAGCAGTGACAAATGTTAGCCCACTTTTAGCAAATAAAATATATTTTTGATATTTTGTGTATTCTTAAAAGAAGGAAACTGAAAACAAAAATGCTGATTTAAAATTTGATTTTTTATTTATTATATTTTTAATTATACATAAATGTAAATCTGTTAATGATAAATACTAGAATAAATACAGAATACATAAACGTAAAAACCAATAGTTAAGAATACACTGTTTCAGTATTTACCATAGCAGTATGAAAAAGTTTTGCATCACTTGAGAAATATTTAAATATTTTTCGCCCAATCATTGTAAATATCATACAGATGGCGGACATGGTAAAGACTTCAAAGCGCTCTCTGTAGTTTGTTGAAAACGCGTATACCCGGCCGTGTTTTTGTAATATAAATATACTTTACAATAGTGCAGTCTATGTCCGTGGTGCTTCCTGTTGGTTAATTAAAATTATACCCGCACACAGCCACGTCCATAAAACGTGCTCTAATCTAGTGCGTCACCATGCAGACGTGACTTTTGAAACTAATTAGTGTTATCGATTTATTATTGTTGGTTGCATGGCGGAGAACTGCGAATGCCGGTCACACGGTCTTACAGGTTAAGTAGTGTGCGCTCTGGTTCTGTCAGATGGGTGACCATTATATGGGTATATCTGCAACCAGCCGTGCTTCGGAGGGCACACTAAGCCGTCGGTCCCAGTTGTCATACCAACATCTTTGGCAATCGTAAACCATTTAGTGGAACTTCTTCTCTTTTCGACGGGTAACGCCAGCCTCCTGCCCGACATACGTGCGAGGAGGGCTCACAGAACCCGCACTAGTTGCGGGTATTAAACAGGCCATTGGCCTATAATAAGAGGAAGAAAAAGAAGAAGAAGATTTATTATTATAAGGTTTTTTGGCCATATATTTTTAACAATTCATTGTGGTTTTGAGCCCAGCAGGCAGTGGCGGTCCGTCCTATTACGCAGAGTGCCTACCCATAACTTTAAAAAAATCAAATTCCAAGTTTCAATAAAAAGGAAATTTAATTTTACATAAAGTTTTTATTTTTTAACACCACCGCGTAACATTAAAAGGTGGGCGACAAATAAATAGACCGTTGTCTTTAAACACCGTTTTGCATACGCGAAGGCGCGAGCTTATCGGGCTAAATGATTCCAGCTACGACACAATCAACAGATCTGTTATTCTTAATGCGTTTGCATGCACATTGATAAAATAATGCAACGATCAGATGCAAAGAAATAATAGGGATTTCAGAACGTAATAAGCACCGAAAAGGCACGGCCTCTGTAGTTTTTACTCAACTTGCAACAGTCAGGTTCAGCGTGAAGGTGTTGTGCGATTATGTATTTGATACTAGTTTGCAAATTTGCAGCGAATATGGTAACTCTCGTTGAGCAGCTTTTAAAATGAAAATTTAATTGATACTCTGACGGAATACAAATAGAAATAAAAAACCATGGGCGGTGTACTTCAAAATTAATAGGGCTATTACAGACAGGCAGTAGGAAAAACTCTAGATCGTTTAATACTGAATGTTATAAAAAATGGATTGGCTAACTGGTAGCGACATTAAAAATAAACTATTTTGCTGGAATTGCTTACTATTTTCATCTATATCTAACCCTCAAAAGTATAGTCTGAAGCAAGATACTGATTTAAAAAACCATTCAGCTGCAATTAGAAAACGTTCGTCGACCAAAGAATATTTATCTGCAACTGTTAGATTAAAATTATTTGGCAAATCACGCATTAACATGGCTTTAGACGACGTTTACGTTATCAAATTAAAGTGCATAATGACAAAGTGAAGTTTAATAGGAATTTTATGCGTAGATTAATTCATTTAACAACAGGTCTTGGTAAATTGGAGTTGTCGTAATTTTTATACTTTTTAATCTTAATTGTAAATAATTTTTAATATACATGCACGTTCGCGATTAAAATCGAAACTGAAGTAATTATTTCTAAATTCAAGTATCTAGTTATTTTGCTGACATGGGTTTTACGCTGTTATTTAGGCTACAGATTTTCGAGCCTTATATTGTTGGATGTTTTGAAGTATAATGACCGTAAATTTTTTTCCAATTTTTCCTTTTCAGTATTTGAGAGCATGTGATCGCTCTGGGGCCCACGCAGTGCAGGAGTTGTTGTTACGCCACTGTGTGAATATTTTACGATTTCTTTTTAAATTAGGGAACACAATGATTATTATTAGAAGTGTTATGAAAATCTTGTATTTCTAATAATGATACTTAAAATAATACTTCTGTGCACAAGTATTTTCGCGACAGGTAACAATAGCCAGATAAAAAACACAAATAAAAAATATGTATTTATTTTACCAACTAAACACTTTCAAAATCATCGCCCATAGGAACTGTTGCTTCTTGCTGGCTGCCGTTGACTACGCTGTTTTTTCACGATTTATGCAACAACAGAAAACAATACAAGTCACATTGTTCTTATTGCAGGAATATATCTTACCTGCACAATCGGAAACATTTTATTTATAAGTTCTAGTTTTACTTCGTTGAAGTTCATATTGAGTATGAATTAAATACTTTATTACTCAATTAATTAATAGGAAATTTAATAATTAGTAAGTAAAAACATATTAAAAATCAAACAATTTTTACCTTTTTAGCAACAAGTAGTAAAAATGCTGAGATTCTTAGGAAGAGCCCATTATGTCTGTAAAACAGGTACTATTTGGTCACACTCAATCATTCCAAAATATATGGGAATATGGGTGGTGGTTCCAAGCTGCTGTCAAATTTTTGTTTGATAATGTGTCCTTAAGCAATGTTGCTTTACATTATTTTCTGATAAGGTCAACAGGACCATTTTTTGACAATTTGCAGATTTTTAAACCATAGATAAAAGCAACAATTTTGAGTAGTTCGATCATAATCGCTCTGAAGAGTCTAATATTTAAGTGCCTTTTTGCAGCTTCACACGTCCTCTCCCTTAAACGACAATCAAATGCTCAGGACCATAAAAGTGTTATATAAGTCAACAGCTGACACTAGCAGTAAACATTACAGCCAAAGATGAAATGGCCCTACCATCAGTAGGTAGGTATTAAGCTCCATATGTGTATGCATGTTAAGACTGTTCAAAATCATACCCGACCCCGAACTATCGCTCAACTTCCTACCCACGTACTGTCACAAGATAGGTTTGAGGTAATTAAGATCGACTTTGAGTAAGCTCCATGTTACATAGTAATGAAGATTCTATACTCTTAAAAAAAAGCGAAACTTAACCAAAACAATAATGTACTTTTTGCTTATACTTGCCATTGTCAGTGATTGCTTAAATTTTTAAACGAATTCTGTCTTTAACACGTTAAGCCGTCATTTGGTCTGTCGGTCACACATTTTGATAATTGAAACGTTTATTGCTGAAACAACTTAAGCGACTTTTTGCAACTTTTGGGAAAACGATAAAAACGTTTCACATTAGTTGTTTCAGCACCAAATGATGGAGCTTTTGTGGTATATAAAATCCAATAGAATGCCGCGACTTAAGTTGTTACAGCACCAAACAATGAGATACTCTGAACACTATATGACAGTATGTATATCTCAAAATGGCCAAAATGTGACTTAAGTTGTTTCAGCAATAAGCGATTCAATTAGGAGGGTCGTTGTACTTTTCCGCAAGCATTACTAAAATGTGTTTTCTGAACAACAAAAAAACACATTAAAAAAATCTTTCTGGAGATCATGTCCTATTTTATCAATTCCCATTTTTTTTAAATTTAGCTTATTTTATCAAGGAGCTAACCATGTATGTTGCAAAATACTTAATATTATACCACACTCGAAAAACATTCCATTAAATAATACACCTTGCACTTAGGATACAGGCAGCCCACCTGTAATACTGGTGGGCTAGCGGCCGACCACAGAGTTGTTGGTAACGACTTTCTGAATTCCATGGTGGTGCTTAACGTGTTAATAAAACACTAAGTGCTTCAACTGATTGAAAACATAAATTGAAGCACAAATTAAAATTGATACGAAACCCTACACCTTTACCTTACGCTTTGTTAGTGCCCATTTACAAAAACTTGTAGCAACAATTACTTATATTTATTTCCTTTAAAAAACTAACTGATATTACAATTCAGTTTTAAATGAACACAATACATATTTATATGATAAAACTAAGTACAAAGTATAAAAACTAGATTTATTACTTATTTCCTGTAACACTTGGCACTTGGCATTTATGTTACTAATTCGTTATATTAATATCACATCAGTTAAAGTGTAGTGCTTTTATCTTAAAAACCATTAATTTAACTTATTTTGATTCTTCCAAAGGGACAGAAACAAAATTATTTAATTCTTGCAGTTCAGTCTCTCCCTCTGGTTTTTCTTCACTTAATATCAGTCTCTTCATAAACAAGTACAACCAAATCATCGATACTAGCATCATTACAGTAGTCATACTGAATGTCCAAATTGTACCAAATTCTGTATAAATGTAGGTTACAAATACAGGACCAAGCACTCGTGATAAACATCCAGAACCTGTCATTAGTCCCATCCAAACACCCTGCAACAACAGTTATAATGAAAACCTTATCAGTTTGTTTAAAAAAAACAGTACATACAGAAATGGTTATTATCATATTATTATTAATATTTCATGTGCATTATTTTGTGAAATATTATATCTTTCAGCTAGGCAGTTCTGATTTTAATTTCACTTCATTACATATTGATTTTGATTTGAGACATAGGATTTTAGCATGTAAAATTAAACTATAGCAAATATTATATTATTACAGGGTAGTTTGTTGAGCATTAAACACTGCATCTAATGCATGAGTTACTTTTCCAAATTTTACAAACATTTTGGAGTAAAAAACGTTTAAATAATTAAGCTTAATAGGGACCAGCTATGATATGACTTTGAAAACTAAAAAAATCGTTTTTATCACGACCTTCCTGATTGGGAGATAAAATTCTCTTATCCGGCTTGCGTATTTTAGTAAAACTATGTAATTCAATTTTGACCGCACAAATTTTTAAAAGAGGTGGGTGAGGGGAATTTAAAATAAGAGTACACCAATATTTGTTACCTGCAGCACTAGTTGCCATCTTAAATTTTGAAAGTTTAATTTAATTTGTGCGTTAGTGAGTTTATGAATAGAATTTCTGTTGCGTTAACATAGTGCTCTTGTACTTTTTCTTTAGTTGAATAACTTTTTCATTAATTTGTGTTTAACTTTTTCCTGTGATTTAATGTGTTTGCATTATTTATGTTTCACTTTACTTAATTCATTCTTATTATAAATTTGTTACTAGTAAAGTAAGAAGTACATGGTTCCTACTTATTCGAATTCGCGCGCACCTGCTCATTTTCAAATTCATGTAGCGCCTCTGCCCAGGCCAGATAAGATACCTTTGTCTCATCAAAAGTCCTAATAAAAATAATTAATTATTACTATGTTTAATAATTCTTAATAACTATTGACAAAATAAACATAGTAATAATTATTATTATTATCATAACAATGATATTTTTAATTGTCAAAGACATGTGAAGACACAAATATACAGGGTATATCAGATAAGGTGTCCCAAACCAAATCTAACATGCATTTTTAATACAACCAGCTTCAGTTATCCTCTGTACATAAACTTGGAACAGGACTATTCGGCGCTGCCGTTTCGGCACGGCTGGACATTTGGGCGCCGAACGTTTGGGGGCTGGTTATAAAATTCGGCATAGGTGTGTGAAAGAATCACTTTGAAAACACGCCCAAATGTCATGTACCGGTATAAACTTGCTTAAATTTGCATTTTTAAATGTTTTTTGTGACTACGTGCATATGTGGCTTTAGATCGATTTTACTAACTGGACTTCAAGTTTGTTTGAGTTCAATAGCTCTCTTGTTAAGCTACACAGCAATTTAAGGAAGCTTGTTTCTATTTTATACTAAAAATGTAACAAGTATCTAAATTTACCTGTGGTCTTGGTCCAAGAAGTTTTGAAAATATGGTTTGAATTAATGTTACTCCAACAGGATAACCTAGTGCTGTTAATACATAACCCAGCAGAAACTGGAATATTGTCATTGCTGGCGTATAGCTGCACCATTCTTGACTTGACGGACAGCCTACTAGTTCTGTTTGATTATCACAAGTTTGTAATTTCTTCAGATTACTAGCTAAATTATATTCGTCTGTATAAGTTAAATTAGCTCCAACAAAATTGGAACTGTTGGATAATGTTGAATTTAAATTGTAAATATCATTCGATGCATTAAATATGGCATTAATATTAGTACGATTATGTAGCATATCACAGATTGTGGCGTTGTTTGAATTATTAAATTTACTAGAATCATCATACATCTGGGGAGTTGTGCTACCCCATGGAATATATACAGCTCTACCTAATACCATAAAAAGAAAACCACCCCAGAGCATAACTTTTGCTTCGGGAAATGTCCTGCATAAGGGATTGATGGCAACAAAAGTTGCACACGCAATAACTGCTCCAACTGACATTAATATTCCCATGTAATATAAGGCTTCTGCTTTTGTCCATGCAAACTGATCCATTGTTAGCGGCGTTCCCAATCTAAAACAAAAAATTAATTTTACAGTGTCTTACACTCAGTGTTCATTAGAGTTATTCAAATCGAGTCAGTTTACACACATACAGTTAAAAAGGTTGATAAATAGTTGTAACATACAAACACAAGCTTACAATAAAAAAAAAATGTGTAAACTATAATTTTTCTTTTTTAATATGAAAGCCACGATTAATATACTCACGTTTCCAACAACATAAAATTGAAGACGATTACAAAAAAAGCAACTAATAAAGTCCACGCTGCTAGATAATCAACTTTATCTTGCTTCCAAGTATCTTCCTCAGTATCTTTTCCTTGTTTTAGCATAGCCTCTCGTGCTGCAATTCTATGCTCTCTGAAAATAGGTGGTAGGAACAAAAAGAAATTTAAAATTGATAAAAACACGTTTATCCATCCAGCTGCTGTATACATATTAAGCTTTAATCTTCCTGGAACAAGCCACACACCGTCATTTCCTAATGGTACTACAGTAGCTTGAAGCGCAGGACCAATTACAAAACCCAACACCTGAGCCAACGAAATCATTGATACAGCTTTTGTTCTCTCTGACAGACGAGTTGCTGCTGATAAATACGATCGACAAGCAGCTATATTAGCTAAAATAAACAGAAAAATATTGATAGAATATCAACCCTAAATAGCATAGCAATGGCATTTTAAAATTTATACTTTAAAAATACTTTCATAAATCATTTTTGCAATAAAAATTAAGGCAATTAGGTAATAATTTTAGGAAAAAGATTTTCAGTTTTCTTTAAAATTTTTGTAACAACATTGTTGTTTGCATGATTTAATTCCTTGCTGCTTGTACAGCCTAGAAGCACAATGCTAGTTAAATTTGCACACATTATTGCTATATAAACCTTCCAATCAAAAAAACTGTGCTGGCAATGTTTAGACATTTTCATTTTGCTTCAAAATCTAGAAGGACTGGGGCGTAATTATACAATTTGTTACGAGTTACATTTACAAATACATATCTAACATTTACCTACAGCAATATGAAATAAACCAGTTTAGTTACGATTTTGCCCCAAAAATGAGGTGCTTTAACTTTGACTATCATTTTGCATAGGGAAAATCAATATTTTGATCTTTCTATAAGTAGATTATAACAATCCTAATTTAAATCTAGAGCAATATACTCATATTAACTGAAATATTAACAAAAACTAACAGGAAGTGATTATCATATAAGTTAACTTCAGTTCATTAACAGGAAAGTATTACCTACCAGTGTGATATAAATAATAGAAAATAAAAATATTAGTCACACAGAATCAACATGCCAGTATTAGTCATGTCCAAGAACTAGGGTATGCCGTATGCTTGATTTAAATCGAATGAATTTCTTTAATTAATCATGATTTAAATCAAGTTTTAAACCACTAAACTAGTGGGTTATTTTGAAAAAACGCATAAGATTGTACACTACAGACACTCCATGGCTCTGAATGAAAGGCATTATAGATTAAACCTGGGTTGATAAAATTACTGAAAAATGGGAATATCACAAAACATAAAAGCTAATTTTTACATTTTTTTCGAAATTTTAACGGAAATACACGTTTTGGACCACCCGGAACCCAAAAAACTGTTTTTTAAATGTATCTTAATAATTCATCGACAAAATAAGCTTTTTTAAAAAATCTGATACTGGAAGCGGAATTTAGACATGCTTTTTAACAGCATTTAAAAAAAATATCTGTCGGTGGATGGATTGGTGGTCCATAACTCCCAAACGGATGGTCTGATTTCAATGAGCCTTGGAATGTAAAAATATATAAAAATTCATCAAGAAAATAATCTTTAAGAAACGCGAAACCAGAAGTTAGACATGTGTTCTTGGCAGCATTTTTTTCGAAAACAGAATTTTTTAAATCTAAAAACAGAATCTTATATATGACATTAGGACAAACCGAGTTTTCTAGCTTCAAAATGGCGGCCGCTACGAAAATTCCTTAACGCATGAAAATTGTCAACTAAAAATTATATCAACATTTTAGAAATTTTCAAAAAAATATTACCAACAACTGGTCATACGATTTTTTTTCAAATTTTGTAAGCTGTAATCTTAGAGCTGGGAATGAGCTACAAATTCGTGCGTGTCTCAGCCCGCTAATTTCTGTGAAGCCTTCTATGAGTTTGTGAATATTTTGAAATTGAATCAAAATATCATGAAATTTAATATTGTACACTACTTAACACAATGTTACTAGTTACGAGAAATTCTGGAACTACCCAAACTGCAAAGTGAAAAAAATATCTAAATTTTGATATTTTAAAAACATATTGCTAAAACGCTGACCACGCGATTTTTTTTCATTCTATAAGTTAAAAGAACTAGCAATGCGCTACAGTTTGGTTCGTGTCCCAGTCCTCTAATTTCTCTGTGACGCCTTTTATGGGTTTTTGAAAATCTAAAATTTATGCATTTTTACTTAATAAAACGGAAACGATAAAAATTGTTGTTTATGCTAGATTGCTTCTTGTTTTTGGTTTTATTTAATACTGGGGATCTCTGTCCAAAAATCGTTTTTTTTTCATCAAAAAATTAATACATTTTTTATTAGAAACATTGCATACAATCAATTATCACTCTTTCATCAAAACTGTAGGAGAATATAAATATAGAATATAGGAATCTGGGATAACAAACCCGTGGACAAAAAACCACAATAAAAAAAGGGGAAAAAAGCTGTTGTAACTTAAGTGTACTGAATAGGCGGTTAATGTCCCAGGCATATTCCTGTTTATTAGTGCGGCCTGCACTCGCTTTGGAGTGCTTGTACAATGTTAAACAAATCTACTTTTGCAAATACGGTATGTAACAATATCTAAAGCATAGGAGAGTCCAGGTGAAGTGCTTCGCCAATTTTCTAAACTGAAAAGTTTGTTTAATAAATTCGTTTTTGTAGCAAACTTTTAAACATGACCGATTAAAGCTGACTAATATTACGATATTATAAGTTTCGGTCCGCGACCATGTTCTCCTCTTGAACGTTCGTTTATACCGTAACATAAACAGTGTGATAAGCGCTAGACAAAACGAAGCATGGAATGAAATAAACCAACGTTAAATTAATATTAAAATATAGCATTTCTTTTTTTGTCATTCACCGTGCTCAGGCAAAAGGCCACGTGCAGGGCGTTTTCTATGTTTTAACTCGTTTGTCTATAAAGTCGCGATCTCATTTGAAAAGCCGCGTTTTCCACCTAAGACGTTAATATCTGAGTTTTGCCAGCTTACAATTCTTTATAAAAACATCGCTCTCCTGTAGTAAAACTGTATTATAGAAAAGGGGAATACGTAATAGGTAATATTGTTTGTGAAACAAAAAACTGCAGAGGGCGTCGCGTCGCCTACGTTGCCTCCCTTACTGCTTAAAGCTCGAAAAATCAACTTTCACTGTTCAAGTTACAACGTTAACGCACTATTAATATACAGCACAAAATAGCTAACTTACCTGAACTAACACCAACCAAAAAACGACTCCATAACATCCAATATTTTCTATATTCAACAAAAAGTTCGAGTGATGAATAAATTCCACTAGAAATTGTGAACACGGCTAATGAAACTAATAATGGTATACGAATTGATCCCAATTTATTTGCCCACCAGCCAACTAATGGTGAAAATAACATTTGACCAAAAGGATTTGCAGCTACTACATATCCCATAAATTCTTTTCCTGCACTTGAATCTAACTGGAAAACGAGGAAAACAATTAATTGTTCAGTAAGTCACTGTAAACATAAGCACAAGTACGCCATACAGCATATTCAAATTCTTACTTTATCTAAGTAGGGCCAGACTCCTGTTACGATAATACTGAATCCAAGGGATATAAGAAACATTGTAAAATATATCACATATATAGAGCGCCATCGTTCCTTATATTGCACTTCAGTCTCCAAGCCATCTGTACTCTCAATTGTTGCAGATTTGCTTAGTTCTCGTATCCTTTTTGCAAATCTTTCTAAATAATCCATGACTGCTGAAAAAATCAAGCACAATTAGTAACCTAATACACATAATTTGCGATTTATTACTTAAACCCATTGATGATACATTTGGTTTAGTTAATGTCAAATGTTGATATGATATTGAAGTACGAAAAATTAAAAACGCAGTGTAATTAAAAATAAGTAAAATTCCTACAATTTAATTATATCTCTACGAGTTGTATAATACACTTATCGCAAATCTCATAACCTATCATTAAAATCGAGGCCGTAAAAAACAAAATAAATATTACAGAAGTTTCCTATTTCAGACTCATTTATTTGCATTAACTCAGATAACTTAAGACCATAAATTATTTAGTATTCATAATCGGCACAGCCACCTATAACAAAATGCACGAAAGCAATAGCTATATTTGTATTAGTTACTACAAACTGTGAAATTCGTAAATACATCCAAGTGCTGTGTCACATAATCGGTCACATATCAATTATACGCCACTAAAAAAAGTTGTTTTATTTCTGTATAATACAATAGAGCAAAATAATTATTACACTAGTCTTCCATTTCAAATTTATACATGTGCATTGATTCAGAAAAATGAAGTCATACAGATTATACAAATTTTATAATGAACACTTGCTACTACTGTTTAAGCATTTTTACGTGATCACAAACTGGGTATGCTGCGAGTACTTCTAAATACTATTACAAACAAATTATTTAAAACGGTATTTGAAAAATGGAATAGCGTTGGTTGCATGGCGGAGAACTGCCTCACTGACGGTGCCGGTTGTCACACTAACATCTTTGGCAATCGTAAACCATTTAGTCAATTTAGTGGAACTTCTCCTTTCGACGAGCAAGGCCAGCCTCCTACCCGGCATACGTGCAAAGAGGGCTCACAGAACCCGCACTAGTTGTGGGTATTAAACAGGCCATTGGCCTATATAACAAGAGGAAGAAGGAAGAATAGCTGGCAGTAGATATCTCAAGACTAAATGTATAGTACTGAAAATAGCAGATTTTAAACCTATAATAAGGAAGAATAAGATGTAATTCAGGTACTGCAATAACTTTTCCGTACTTGAAACGTTTTTACTTTTTATATGTTCAAAAACATTTAATTATCGCAAAATTCAAAATTAACATTCCGTCTCTTCATTAGTCGTCAATATTGGATAATTTGCAGTCTACAGTTATTTATCTACTGATGCCTTGTACAACTGTTAAATGTATCTCCAACTTGTTACTTGATCCCTATAAATATATACACTTTAATTGCGTATACAAATAAAAATACATAAGTTAAAAACATTATCGAATAAGGCCCTCTTAGCATCAATTAATATTAATTTGTAACAGCAGATTGGCAAAACGCCAATTTGGCACAGAGCAATTGGGCAAGTATAGTTTGATGTGAAGCCAACCTAACGCAAAGTCAAAATTTATGGTGAAATATTTCGTTCTAGAATCAGTATGGAAAATTTTGTAGATTTTGTCTACAACCCAAGTTAGAACTAAAATTGCAATTGAAATTATAATAAAAAGGAATAGAAACTGTTCGTACAGCCAATCAACAACGAATCGTATGAGTATAGGTACTTCGATATCCGTATTTTGAATACCCCGCCGACAAAGAATGATATATAGAGTTTACTTTTTGTTTTGATATTTATCGGCAACGTTTTTTACTTTCTGAAATCATTGATCACAACCGTGTTTATATGCCAATACGTCAAACGTAAATAAACCATACCAACTTCTTAAGTAGGAAAGGACACCACATAATTAAATACTCAAAACAAATTAATTTTGCTAAATGCCGTTGTAAATGTATAAATGCCGTTTAACAAAAAAATTTAAAACCTAAAAAAAGAAATTTTAAAAAATTCAGAAAAACCGTGCGGAATTTCAAAAAAATTAACATTTTTTTAAACTCTTTCCCAAACCCATAAAGTCATTTAAGGTACCTACCAATCGATTCGTAAATGTATAAATGCCGTTTTATAAAAAAATTTTAAAAATTAAAAAAAAACATAAGTTACACACTATAATATTTAAAAAATACTTTTTAGTTAGCTTTCTTTGTATGAGATTTCTATGCGCGAACGTTTATTAAATAGCTGCCACAGGATCCGAAAAGGTTTGAATGTATGAATATTTCCCACGCATTAAACGAATCTATGCGAGGATCACTTGGCTGGTTGTCCCCAATACGCCATCGAATAATGCCGCAGGCTTAAAACCCTTTAAAGGAGTAAGAGTGAAATAGACAACTCATCGCGGTAAAATACAGACAAGACAAGCTAAGGAAGGAGATAAGTTCCTGCGTATTGGGGACTTCAGGGTCAATGACCCCAGTTTCTGATTAACTAAGTTGAATAACAGCGCATGCTAATCACGTGTAGTTAGTGAATTTCTTCGCAAGTGGATTTTATGCTGGTGTGACAAACGTTCTTTGTGTAAATCTTCATTGACTGGGGATTTTTCGTAGATGGGTTTTATCTTTGTGTCACAAACGTTCTTGTGTAGTAAAACTTTTAGAGTTATTTACTGCAGATATGTATATGTATAACTGTAAAGACAATGCAAGAGACGACAACGAAATGGTCAAAGCTTTGGCGTTGATAAATGAGGAATACAGATTTGAATTTAGAATTAAACTTGTTTAAGTTTTTATTTTGATCAAAGTTTTATTACTATGTAATAGCAATTTTAAATAAACAGTTTGTGGAACAGTTCTAAATTTATCATCGACAAAAAGAAATTTCAAATTTTGCGGGTTTTGGTTACTTGAATTACCTCTTTTGGCGACAAGACCAATATTAAAACTGGATACCCTATGCCTTCTCTTTCGATGTCAAGTATGTATACATGCTGTATTATTTGCACTCATCGTTTTCAGAGTTTTTAATGGCATGCGAAGTCGGTAGAGACAATCTACATGAGTTGTTGCTCCAACTAAATCACCATCATTCATAGTTTTGGCTATTTTCTACAAACACATTGTTATGAAAATTTTCTTGCTATTCGGCATGTGACTCCTAGCTGCGAATTCACATTCCGACTGACAATCGAAAACATAAGCTCTATATTGCAGCAATATTGTAAAGAATAATCTCCATGTCCGTATTCCACAGTGTCTTTGATTATTTGTAATCCTTGTTACAAAAAATGAAAATTTTTAGTAATAAATAATAATAAAGGGCGCCACTGATTCAAAAATAATTCTTCTTCTTCTTTCTCCAGGTATCCCTTATACCCTCACGGGTGTTGGATCAAAAATAATTCAAACTTCTAAAATTAGGTCAGTCAAGTATGTTTAGAAATGATCCAAATTAAATCAACAGAGGTCAAATTCGTTTGAATTTACATTTTTAATTAACAATAAATTTGTACAATGCAGCATTGGCTTAAGTGAACAAAATTACAATTACCGCGCAAAAAACTTTATGTTAACTTAACGTCACGTATGGAGATTTCGTCGTTTACAATTTACAAAATTAAGAAATATAATACATAACATAGTACATAAATAATTTGAATTACAATTCGCTGTATGTTGGCGCAAACAAAACAAATAACAAGACGAAAACAAATGTTTATGTGGAGTTCTGTCATGAGCTTCACGTAGTAGCTGATCAGTATTAATAAAAATGCTGGAGATACTTTGTACTATCAACCCCTCCGATTCCGCAATATTGACGATAACTCAGCCCAAGAAGATCCAGGTTACCGATTATGACATCAAGCAAGACAAACAATATAATATATTCACATATTATGTGAAATTATGCGAAAATATGAAGAAAAATGGACAAAACAGGTCGCTGTATCGCGCCAATAACTGATTAAAGTTTACATCTAGTCATCTGTACTCGGTACAAGCCGCCCGCACACAAAGCGTGGCTAACGCGAGTTTAGGCGTTAGCTAGATAATGCGCTCACGACTTCGGACCAAAAAACCGTTATAAATACTTTATTTGGGAGATTATCCAAAATATGCAAGGAATATAAAATATATTTTTAACTAGATCTAATTGATAAGCGTAGTTTTGCCAAAAAGCAGAAAAACGAGAATAAAGACAACTAAAAAATTTGGTATCAGGATGAACCCAAGTGGGAAAATTTTAAATAAAACTACATACAAAAATGTTTAAAACAAATACGAGCCAAAAATAATATATTAGGGGCTAATCTTGTTTTTGTATTTCTTCCACTATAAACCTCTCTTAGAGAGTTTTCTTTAGGGTTTATATAATATGCTGCTTTTCTGTAATAAAAGACATTGTTGATTGTTTAAATAACAAACACTGTACAATAAGGTAACTTCGTTTTTCAAAAGTGTCCAATATAATTGATTAGGCCTACATGGTTCTAGGCTCATAGTCCCGGAAACGCCCAAAATAATCAAATACCCCAAAACTCAAAAATATTTAAGGTATTGCAACTAATTAATAGGTTCTATCACTATACTTAAGGCATCAAAGTTAATTTAAGAACTAATTAAAACTACTAACATCATGCCAAATAATAGCTAAGTCGATGGTTGTATTCCACTGTTTAGCGTAGCCAAAACTAAAAATTATTTTATAATAAAAGAGCTAACAACAAAATGGTAATGTACAATTATTCTAATTAACATTAAGCGTGATTAACACCACTATTTGTTGCATAAAAATAATCAAAAACCGATTTATTTAGCTTTACCTAATTGACCACTACATTACAGTACATTGAACCTACTAACAAATCCATATCATAACCTGTTTGTTTACATGTTAAATTACCATCAGCCATTAAAACTAGTCAAAACTAATTAATAAGGTACGGAAAATAGAAGTGGATGCTTCTTTAGTTACCCTTCTACTAAAAAAAATAAAACTAAAACTGTAGGTACAATTTTTAGTCGAAAACAACTATTGGCTAAATACCTCACTTTGGGATAGAAAATAAAGTGCCATGGTGATCGCCAATAAAACCTCCATAAAGGAAAGAACCTAAGTCCACCACACTTAACGAAAGAGCAGTTCAAGTCACGAATTATTAAAATTAGATCGTAAATTTATGTTTCATAATTACTGCAATTTGTTTAAGTGATTGGCTTTAGAACAGACGACACATGTTTCTTACTTGCTCTTGCACGACCGTTCACCTGTTTGCACCTTCAAAGCATTTATTTCTCTGCAGCAAAACTTTTCCTTTATATTATCTTATGTATTCATTCACCAGCTTTCCCTTGCGGTCTAGGATGTGTGAACGCGGCCGTTTGGGCGCGGAAACGTTTGGGCGTAGAGATGTTTCGACGCGAGCCGTTTTGGCGCGGCGACGTTTGGTTGCAGAGATGCTTGGACACCGGGACGTTTGGGCGCAGAAACGATTGGAAGCGAGTCGTTTTGGTGCAGGGACGTTTCGGCGCAATGGTGTTTTCATGTTCACAATTTCAGAAATTATTAATACGTAATTAACAATTGTAAATAATTATCGGTACATCACAAAACTGCTACGGTTCAAATAGGAAATAAAACCTCCGCTAAATGTTTACGTATTTAACGATTCAGTTGTTTTATGGATTGGATTTACTGCTCAAATTGGATTAACCGTTCACCAATTTTAATATAACACTAAATTATTGATAAAATAAAGAACACTAGATGATACTTGCGCCCAAACGTGTCTGCGCCAAAAGGGTCGCGTTGAAACGTCCCTGTGCCCAAACGTCCCTGCGTCAAAACGCCCCTGCGCCGAAAAGTCTGCGCCCAAACGTACCTGCGTGCAAACAGCTGCGCCCGCGCCCAAACGTCCAGTTCCGTTCTTTTGACGAATTCAGAGTTAGATCTTTTTCCGATCTACTTTCTAAAGCTGTTATCGGTGTGTTGTAAGTGTAGGGTAAACTACATAACCAGAAAGCAGCAATCAAATTTCTAATCGGTCTTTGCTAGTTCTTGATGAACGATCATTTTATATTGATGAAATCTCTTTTTTTAAATATTCTTGACACTAATTTGGATATTCCTATTTTATTAGCAATTTCTCTTCTGCAAGTGTGCGAGATTTCCACTACGTAGTGCATGGTAGAGTAGTATAGAGGATGGTATGCTATTTCTAATATACACCCCATCTAAAGCTTATACAGATTGAAACAAAAATTATTTTGCAAGTCCAATATGAACGGAATAATTATTTCGCAGGCATAAAATCCGGTTTTAATGGTTTTAATAAAAATGCCAAGCAACATTTTGTACATACGCTTTTTTTTGTGTTAATGCGGGAAGTGCTGTAATGCCACTACGTCTTTGTTTTGTAAATAGCAACCTTGTTATTTCTTGCATTTATTCGCAATACAAAATTAAATCATTTTACAATTGAACCATGGCCATGCTGAGAACCAATTGATGTCAAAAACTTTGCATAGAATTTCGCAACTATTTAACTATTATAGCTTGCATTTTTTGCCTAATTCTAAATTTCAATTCTTCGTTATCAATTACTATATTGTTTGTTTGTATATCTATATCTTACCCTTTAAATAGTCCCACTAGAAGAATTCTAAAGACTTAAAATCACTATTCCGTAATTTGCATATTGGGCTCTGTATGCAAAAAGGTCATTCTTTCACACCTTTATCGGCGTCAATTCAGAGTTATACTGCACACATAAGGCAACTTACCACTGCTTATTATTCATTATCATAAAATGTCAAGGTTGATTTTAAATCAAATACATTTAGTGCTGCTAGATGCGAAAATTAAAACGTACCACAGCCACGGCATTTTACCAGATATTAATTTGTAAAACGGTAACATAGAGTGAATTATATCTCGCAATTAAGCGCTTCCTGGCAACAAATGCGGTGGCGCAATGGATGAGAACCCTCCGAAGAATCAAACATTTTTTTTTCTCTTCTTTAGTTATTTTGCATTTATTGGTGTACATTTTTTTATTAATTTGTTTTTTTATTGTGTACATGGTGGAATGCTACTGTTTATGGACCCTGGACCGTATTTAGCAACAATGGCTGCGCAGCAGCGCAAGAAACTATGGCATCAACCATGCAAGTGGGATAGCTATAGTAAGTTCCACTTTTCAGTTTCTAGATGCTATAGAGGAAGAGTCTGAGAGGTCTCTACAATATTTGAGGTTAAGTTCCACACATAAAAACAAATAAAATATATCGAAAAACGCTTCCTCGGAACGGTTCAATCGTTTTTTTTATCGGTAACATTACCAGTACTTGCATCAAAAGTTAAAAATGTAGATGTGGGCACTATTCATTTGGTTCCGTATTTTTAATTTTTTTTTTATTAGTCCTATTCGTAATATGTTTTTCTAAGCAATTTCGATCTTCCGCTCTTTCAGTATTAAATTTGTCTTAAAAGTGTTATTCCTCATACAAACGTACACAAAAAAGTTGTCGAAAGTCGTCCAATCAGACAGTATTTGAGATAATTAAACTTTTGTGAAAAATCGAGTTGCCATGACGAAAAGTCGGTATTACGATATTTCCTTAAAATGTACAAACAGTAAAGTAAAGTATGTTCGCCAAAACTATGCGTATTTATAACTGCTTTGGAATATATGAGGATATATCAAAAATTCACAGACAAAATAAGCTTTAAAAAAAATTCGAAACCGGAAGCGGTAGTTAGAGACGTTATTTTGGTAGCATTTTTCTTTCAGGCAAGTATTTTTTTAAATCTAAAAAAGAAATCCGATAAAAGATTTTACGACAAATCCAACGCTTTTTCCCGAACATTCTAGCTGTAAAATGGCGGTCGCTACGATTTTCTAAAAATTTTGATTTTAGCGCCTTTTCACAAAAAACTGAAGAGATACATTGTGTACACAAACATGTTGAAAACCCTAAATGCAGTGAAAGGAAAAATGTTTTCAAAACTTTGCATTTTATCAAAAACATATTGGTCAAAAACTGGCTACGCGATTTTTGTAAATTTTGTAATCTCGTAGAGCTGAAAATACAAGTGAGTTCGTGTCAACCCGCTTGTTTGTATGTGACGCCTTCTATAATTTTTTAAAAATTTGTGTTTGAACACCTTCTTTCTTTCTTTAACCTTTCCCTCTTATACCCGAAGGTGTCGAGGACTTTCACTTGAACACCTATTTATTCAAAATCGAGTAATCAGATCGAGATGAAATTTGATATTGATGTGTTTAGTTCTATAAGTTAATAGAGCTATAGAGATGAGTTATAATTTAGTTCGTGTCCCAGTTCACTAGTTTGTCTGTGACGCCTGCTACGAATTTTTGAAAACCAAATACTGATGCATTTTTGTAAAATAAACCAAGGATTATAAAAGATTTAGGTTTAAGTAAACTCTACTATCGTAAATAAAACAAAAACTAGAAAAATTTTGGTTTCTAAATACATTAAGACATGTCCCCGGGCAAAGTATAAGTTGAAGTGAATTGACGCTGTATGCTTGGTGTGTTAGTATTAGGGCATGCAATCCCGGGATTTCGGGATCAAGATTGGTTAACACCGGGATCCCGAGATTGATCCAGGGATTCTAAAACCACACGATCCGACATCGTATGCGATCTTGCATAAGAAAAAAACATATGGGCGTTCGCATGCGATTGCGGACCGCATGTTTCGACAATTAAAGACTTCATGAAAGAAAAATTTATCGAATTCATTATAAAATTTTAATAAGTTTTATTTCGAAAATGTATACATAATTACTCATATTATAAAAGTAAAAAGGTAGGTATTAAATGTTTTCAATAATTTTTAAACCAATTCCTTAATAAAATGAGTTTGTCAAGGGTTTTGTCCCCAAGCCTTGATCTGATTTTTGTGCAAAAGAACACCCGCTGCTGAACAAAACTCTTTCAGCTTCGAAGCTTGTCGGAGGTATCGACAATAAATAATCGTACGCAAGTTGCAAGTTAAGCCCGCGGGATCCACCATTTTCAAATAAATGCATTTCTTGTTTCAAAGTTGTCGACAAAAGAATATTTTGTGTCTGTGAACGGGATTTCATGGTTGTATTTAAGGCTTCCCTTAGGCTGGTTTCACACGAGACGACAGCGATACGATATGTCGCGCACGATATATCGTATCGCACCAGCCCTCTTGTTTCACATGTATACGATAATGTCGCGATAAGGGTAATTTAGATTCTTTAAAAATTGAAAAGTTTGCCCAGTGTTGCCAGCGTAAAACAGTCGATGATGAAAAGAAGACGTGTTGTGTTATTACTCTTGATACAACGCTGCGCCAGAGAAAGGCAGCAGTTCTTAGATGTTTTGTCCCAAAGACATGGTCTTTGTTCGACCATTTCTATTAAATCTGGCGGCTCACAATTCAGTTTTCTTCTTGTCGTCATATTTTTCAGCAGACAACCTTCATCCATGCAACGCTGCGAAAGACTAAACTTCCGTAGTTCATTGTTAATCCAGACGATACTGTACTGTTTACCGCTTCCGTGTGCAAACACACATATAATATGCATTGTCAACAAGAGTCGTCGCGATAACAATCCGAGGCGGTTCTAGAGAACAAATCGCGTGTAATTGCGATATCGCCTTGTCGGCGCGATACTCTTTATCGTATCGCTCTAGTGTGAAAGACTCCCGCATATTACATAGACTTTTGCTGCATCCGATATCGTAACGATATATCGCGCACGAAATATCGTATCGCTGTCGTCTCGTGTGAAACCAGCTTAAAGCCAGCCTTAATCTTTCCGTGAGTGTTGAGCTGGCCTCTGTAGGTTCTGTTGCAGTTTCTGTTAAAAGTCTCGAAATCGGTATATTATCGTCCTAGGTTAAGCCAATACCGAAAATCCCGGGATTGACTGTAGGGTAATCCCGGAATTTTTGAGACCAGAAAATCGGCCGGGATCCCGGGATTACCGATCCCGGGATTGCATACCCTAGTTAGTATACAATCTGTCCCAGGACCAGCCGAACATAGGAGGATAACATGGAGAAACTGAAAATTTCGTATAATATCTCTGAAACGCTCCCGTCAATTTTACACATTAGAACGACGAAAGACACGTTTTGTATTATTTGATAGATATTTTGGCAAGCTTTCAATTTAATTACGGCTTAAATCAATTAATTTACGATTGCAATAAACAAGTTCGGCTTATAACTCCGAAATTACGCTTCGCGAATGCGTGTTTGCATTGCTTAAGTAGTAAACGGACAGTGCACGCCCGCGGCGTAACAATGGGACCGAAAGTGTAGCGGATTCAAATCTCGCTCACCACTAGTTTTTTTTATGAGTTTTTTAATTTTTCTATTTTATTGTATAACAGCTAAATATTAGTTTTGTACTAATTTTTTTCAAAGATTTGTTAAACTGTCCAAAATCTCATATTTTTAATTATATCTTCATTAGTCATCTTTGCATAATTAAGTATTTGACAAATAAAAAACTCAAAATAATAAGTCAGCAATTTCACAACTGTTGCCTCCTACGATTTTGATGTTTCAACTGAATTTACATCAGCTTACTTGAAAAATTTCAGGTTATTTCACAGTTTCTCAATATTTATTAAAAATTTTGATTTTACAGATACAAGTACTTCAATGGGCAATGTTTACTAAATAGTTTTATAGTTTTTATTAGGCTTTTAAATTTTAAACTACGAGGGCGGAGTGAGAAATTTGGTAAAATTGCAACAGAGGGTGTCACAATCGCAAATCCCACATGACATGTAAATACCATCTGTCACTAGGTTGCATTAAACGTTTCACACAGATCTGTCATTTAGTTCAGTTTTGACAGCCATTGAAAGCAGTTAACCTCTCGTATTTTTGCAAACATGAAAAAAAGTTTTAATTAAACATTATTTTTTGCGTGGAAAAACCATTACGCAAACCAAAACAAAGGCTGATAAATATTATGGGGACTCTACAACATCGATTAAATTGATTCACAAGTGGCTTACTGATTTTCGTTGTGGTCGTACAAGCACAACTGATGCCGAACGTTCAAGACGCCCAAATGAAGTCACCACACCAGAAATGGTTGACAAAATGGCGATGTTCAAACGCAATAAAAAGAAGTTTTTGCGTCGTTTCATAACTGTGGACGAAACATGGATCCATCACTATACACCGGAGACAAAGGAACAGTCTAAACAGTGGATTTCTACTGGCGAACCTGTGCCGAAGAGGGCTAACGCGGTTTTGTCGACCAAGAAGGTCATGGCCACAGTTTTTTGGGATGCACGCGGCATTATTCACGTCGATTACTTTGAAAAGGAAAAAACAACCATCGGCGAATATTACTGGAACTTATTGTATCGTTTCAACGTCTTCTTAAAAAAAAGGACCGCATTTGGCGAAGAAAACAGTTCTCTTCCATCAAGACAATGCACGGGCACACGTGTGTAATTGCCATGGCCACAACCCATAAATTACGTTTTGAATTGCTTCCACATCCACCATATTCTCCAGACTTAACCTCTTGCGACTATTTCCTGTTTCCGAACTTGAAGAAATGGCTCGGCGGAAAAAGATTCAGCTCTAATGAGAAGATCATCGATGCAACAAACGCCTATTTTGAAAGGTTGGAGAAATCGTATTATTCAAAGGGATCAAAAAATTGGAAAAACGTTGGACTAAGTGTATCGACCTAAAAAGCGACTACGTTGAAACATAAATTTGTTTGGTCGAGAAAATTATTCCTTGTTTCATTTTTACCAGACTTCTAACTCCGCCCTCGTATCATTCAACTGTTGTGAAATCGATGAATTATTATTTGATTGATATTGATAGTTAATTAACAAAGATGATTCAATCAAGATTTAATTAAATATACAATCTCTTGTAATTTGCCATTTTTTTTAACTAAAAGCAGTACAAAAATAATATTTATCTCTTATAAAATAAATCAGATAATTAGAAATAACAAAAAACATCTGTAGGCGGGATTTGAACTACTACACTTTCGGTACCGGTGTTGTGTCGCAAGCGTGCAACACCAGCTTGCCGACTAAGCTACCAACATACGCATTCGGGATGAGTGTAATTTCAGAATTACATTAATTAATTAATTACAGCCGTAATTAAACCGGAAGCTTACCAAAATTTCTACCGAATAATACAAACACTCCGTTTTCATCGTTATGATGTCTAAAATTGACATCCGCATTTCAGGAAGACATACGAAATTTTAAGTTTCCCCATATTATTTGCGCGATCGTGTTTCCGTTCGGTGTGCCTGGAGAATGCATCGCTATAGTTTCGTTTTGTTCTATAGTAGACAGTATACAATATACATATACGTAGCAATTTTCTGTCTTCGTTTAGCTAGAGTTTCCTCAATTTCATTATCCATAATTAACTTTAAAAAAAAAAGAAAACCGACTTCAAATAACACAAAAGTGACATAAGTTAACTAAAAAGCAAAAAATAAATGTTTTTTATACAACAGTTTAATACTTATTTGTTGTTCCGTTTAATGTAATTAAGAAATTGTTGTTTATTATATAATTATTAATTGTTTTATAATTTTTAAGTCGGTGCCAAGTAAAACATAAAAATTATATACCTTGCTGCAATAACAAATTAGATTCGAATTTTTATGTTTTACTTGGCACCGACTTAAAAATTATAAAACAATTAATAATTATATAATAAACAACAATTTCTTAATTACATTAAACGGAACAACAAATAAGTATTAAACTGTTGTATAAAAAACATTTATTTTTTGCTCTTGATTTGTCTTGAGCAAGCGCGCAGATTGATCGTATCTCAATCCCTTGTCAGTCAATGGTTACCGTAGTGTATTAAGCTGAAAGGTAGGTGCCGCCACGTTAAAATAGACTCCAATCTTGGACTCCTCATGATGACATGGTGTCTTTTATCTGTTAATGTTCCATGAAAAAACACATATAGTTCTGTCCCTAACATACCACACCACACGTTTATACTAAATTAATTTTGATGACATGGCGATGATCTTTCATCTGTTAATGTGCCATTAATAAATTCTGGCCAAGCATTGTTATCCCTAACATACCACTTCATGGCCCGTTTACACTAAATCGGTTTTGTAAATTTATTTCTCGAATACTTCTGGACGTTTGTCCGCTTCAGCAGTAGCATATACTTTGTAGTTAACATACCATTATTCGTCCTTCTCGTCCTTCCTATGAAATTTTTCTTGCAAAATATGGTTCAATGTTTACATACATTACTCAAAAACCACAGAGAAAAATGCATTTTCTTTTCAATGTCATTTTCGTGCAGATATTGTACTAAATTTGTTTTGTAAGGGAACACTCGTAATCTATTTTTGTGCAAAATCTTATGTACCGTATAGACAGGATAGCGTTCGTTGGTGATATAGTTAATAAACATCTAACATATCAACTTCTTCATTAAAGTTATAATTATTCATTGTTTACTTAGTTATTAATTATTATGTGATAGATTCAAGTAATCTACAACATGCCAGTTTTTTTTGGTTATTGTTATTAATGTCGTTGAAATATTAACTTGTTTTCTTCCTTATGCGGCGGTGTCATAATACATAGTCTGACGAATTTAGTCAACGAGTGTAATTTTGTTTAAAAATTCTTGTTGGTGCTACATAGCGCTGCGCTATTTTTCTTAAATACGAGGTGCTACGCAGAAAGTTATTTTTCAGTTCTCAGGTGCTATATGATTGGATTATTTCACGAATAATAATATATCAAACTGTAAAATTAATTTTATATTTAGAACTAACAAATTTTTCGCGAGTGGCATATTAGAGGAATATTTCTTGCGTAATATATCGAATTATATGTTCAAAACTAACAAAAAACAAAGTTTGGTTAAATTTATTCGCTACAAAATTTTGTTCGTCAAAAATAACCCAGTTAAGCTTTTCTATTGGGTGCTGAAACAGCAAACGCGACCTAGCGATTAGTCGATATAATGAGTTGAGTAATCTGACAAAATTGCTACTCCTAGGTATAACAACCGCTTTCTTATGACATTAAATGCGAGCGAACGGTATGCTGCATGCCCGAAGCACCTGATCTTATGTAGTAGCTAACTCTTAGATTATATCTTAATCTATACTGACATTATATAAACTATGTTTACAAACAAATAAGGTAATTATTTTAAAACGTTTAATAAAATGCAAGTCAGGAACATTTTAGTGTATTTTCAGAAAAGGAAATTACAGAAAGTTCAAAAAGTACGGTTCTACAAACGAACAAAGCAAGTGTAACGGCACAAAGTGCAAGAAGATCAAAAGGTACGCAAAAGTGCAGCAGACGAACAGTACCATTTCCTCACTGCAACTTTTATCAGCAGTGGCGTAACAAACACCCCCGCAAACCCCGCACCACGGGGGAAGGGCAAGCCTTTTTAGAGCCGAGAGCGCTCAAGGGCCGTCCGAAAATAAAAAAGAAAAATTGAAAAAACCCGGTATTTGTACTTCAAAACGTACAATCATAAACAAATATATTCATTTTTATGAGTAGGTATAGGTATAGAATTTCGCGTCGAATAACTAGATAGTTGAATTTAGAAACTATTAGTTCAGTTTCGGTTTCAATCCTGAACGTGCATGTAAATTTAAAATTTAAAATATAATTGTGATTTAATTAAAAAGTATCTTTATAGTAAGTCCGTAAGTGTCTCACCATAATAACACGAAAGATTTATCACTATAACACACGCGCGGGCCCTTACATGTCTATTATTAGATTTATTTTATTCGGTTTATTGAGTGTTTTCAATAAAAGTTTACATTGCTGTCAATTCTGTTGGCATAATTTGGTTATTTATTGGTATTTTAATTCTAGCTTGTCTGAAATATGTATTTATCGCGCCGACAAACAATTGCATAAAAGAGCATTTCATCATTCATCGCCTACAAACTGGAATCTGGAATAGGTTCCGCTTACTATTACAAAGAGTTTACTACAAAACTGTTTACTACAAATTCTAGACGCATCTGTAGGAACTACACTTTTACTGACGACTCATCCAATATCATGTCGAGCAGATATTTGTTATGTTTGCGGGTTCTGATATTTACGTTAAAATCACGTAGGATGATTGGGCCATGAAAGTCGCCGATATCTGGGGAATGTATATTAATTGTATCGTTGCGTCTCTGACTTATATGAATAACAGTGAATTTAATTTTGAAATTATATGCAAACAGAACATTTTTTAATGCGTATTTATTAGTTCCAAAAACATTTTGCAAATCTTCGTTAAGGTACTTACCTGGAAATGAGAATAAATGATAAGTTTAACTAATTATATTCCCGCTTCGTTATAAGGAAATTTCTGAGGCTATGGTTTTTTCGGGAGATGTTTTTTCTCAAGATTTTACGAGGATTTTGCTTTCTTCAATTTTTTTACGCGTTGTTTTCCGGGCTTTCCTTTCAATCTTTTTTGGAAATGTTTTTCCGGCCTTCTTTTCGATTTTTTCATAGATTTTAGTTCCGGGAGCAGCTCTTATTCAGACCAACTCAGCGGAGGTAACATTCGGAGCTTTAAGCGCCGTGTATGAACTATAAAGGTACCAAAAAAATCGAGAAGCGTAGCCCACGGGTTTTGCTATTATATATTATTAAATATGGATCTAGCTAAACCACTAAGTGACGCTCAGAAGAGAAAATTCAGCAAGGAAAAGTAAACTTATACCAAACATTTTAAAAATAGGCCCCTGCAAACCCAGGATGCATTTAAGAAAGATGGTGTTTGGCTATAAATTTACTGCAAAAACTGGAAATAAGTTGTTTTCTATAAACGAAGGTTGTTAATAATAGACAAAATTAGTGTTTTTACCGCATAAGATTATCACCAACGAAAATAAGGTTACTTGCTAGAGTGTAATAGTTTCAGTAATGTTAAAAATATTTAACACTAATTCTGGTATGTGACTGCCAAAAGTAGATGTATTTTTTTAATTTGCGGGGGGGGGCTTACGGTTTGCGTTACGCCACTGGGTAAAAGTAACGTTACTGAAAACAATGATAAGATACCAACTTCCTTTGTGTTAAGCTTCTCTGTTAATTTGAATTTAAAAACTTTTAAAATTGTAATCGTTCATTGATTATACAGAACGAACAACATAAAAATATTGTCCAAATTTTAATATTTTGGTACATAATACGTACCTAGGGAAGCAAATACTATTAGTTTAAAAAATAGGGAAGAATCTGTATATAGTTACATAAAACAAAGTTATTATTTGATTATCTATTATTTATCTATATCTGATACCTTATCACTTTTCTTTAATTTTAAACACAATAGGCTAAACAAAGAAAATATCAAAATAAGTACCTACCTACTTACATATTTAAAAACTGATCAACAGCTGCAAATCATTTTAAAAGTTTGTAACTGTTGAAATGCCGTTGACTGTATCACATATAAGTATCTTAGTTTGAAAATGTATGAACACAAAAGTTTTATAAATAACACTACCTTAAAAAACGAGATGAAAGATCTACAGTGTATTGCCCTGTCCATGCCCTGTCAACTCCGCACACAAACATTACCACGTGATTAAACTTTGTACCGTTTCCACACAGATAGTTGTATTTCTTTTATAAAAAGGGAAAATATAAGTATCAAAAGCGAGTTCTAGTGCCATCTGTAAGTCGCTAGCAACATTACAACAAATTTTAAAAATAATTAACTTCTATACAAAAATTGCGACAGGTTTCTACATCCCACATTTATTATATGAAACGTACAAACTATAGAGGTCATACACCAGTACATTTTGGACCTCATTCGGTAATACAATCGCACTTCTAAATCATCTAAAAAATAATATGCAAATTACACACTGGTTTAAATTCTCTTTTATCATAATAGTTAAATTGTTAAAAAATAATTTTTAGTTTGGACAGGTTACAAAATATTGTATCTGATTAATAACATTAACATTTTTCCTTCCATTGCCTACATTTGGAACAAAAACAAATTAAAATACTATCTTAGACAATTTTTTTCTTTTCGAGTGTAATTTTAAGCTGAAATTTTTTATACATATTTTATTCTGTATGGCGTTTGATAAAACCTCAATAAAACAAGAAATTTTCTTACGAAAATGTAGTAAATTCGAGTTAGTTATTTGACTTTAACATTCAAAATATAATTGTCATACAACATCATTACTACTACAGAAAGTAGAAATATGTGAAATATGCATGCGTTGATCCTTAAATAAACAGGTTTATTAGGTGAATTTAAAAAATGAAATACCACCTAACTGCGGTAGGTAATTGTACAAAAATCAAACTTTTTTTCTACATTGCAGCCGTTTCTATAGCGTTGATCAGCCTTGGATTTAAGGGCTGCTACGAAGGCAGAAACATCTGGCACTCGAATTTGGGAAGCCCAATTTCAGCAAACGTCCATTATTTAAATCTACTCTACTTAAAGCAGTAAAAACATTTTTTCACGAATACTAAAAAATATTAAACCACAAAAAACAAATTCGCAAAGTATCGATCGAAATTGTAAACACAATCCTGTGTTTAAGCTAATGCATTTGATTTTCAGGTGGCAGCTACGTGTGCGGCGTCCGGATGTTTGCCGCCAAAACGCAAGTTCCAGCTGCAGGTAGCAGTGACAAGATATGTAAAAAATATGTATAAATCTACAATGGCTGAAAGAAGGAAGGGAAAAGTATTAGCAATTTGTTGCATCGATAGTGATGTTCTAAATGAATATAAATTTCGAAATTATAAAAAAAATTGTTACTGCTACATTTAAAGTCGGTAACACTTACCGATCGTTGATTATCGTAATAAAAACATAATAGTCACCGATGAATCGAGATTTACTAACAACGCCAACGGTTTCAACCGCAATTATATGCGAATATGGGCAGCAGAATATACTCGAGAAGTATGTCCAGTACGTTTTCAAGAGCAGTTTGGATTTAATGCGTGGTATAGTAACGGGTGTCCAGAAAGTCTTTCAGTTCTGGGGGGCTACTGTGGATTGTATAACGTATGTCTTTGGGAGCAATGGTGGAGTAGGCATAATGATACATAGAAGACTATATACACACATAAAAGAAATAAAAGCAATATCTGACAGAGTGATATATGTCACTATAAAAATAAATAAACTAACATCACTAAAGGTTATCCAGGTATACGCCCCAACAAAAAGCTATGAAGACGAAAGAGTATTGGAGTTCTACGAGGACATATCGAAAGCCCTAGAAGAAAATAAAACACAACAAGTAATTATAATAGGAGACTTCAACAGCAAAATCGGAAAACAAAATGATAGCAAAGAACAGTACATAGGAAAACATGGATTGGGTATTAGAAACCAAAGAGGCACAATGATGATCAACTTTCTAGAACAAGAAAAACTCTATAGCGCAAATACATTCTTTGAAAAGAAAGATGACAGAAAGTGGACGTGGATTAGTCCAGATGGACAAACCAAAAATCAAATCGACTATGTCTTAACGAAAAGTATGCACATAATACAAGACGTAAATGTGTTAGCGAGATTTACTACAGGAAGTGATCATCGATTAGTGAGAGCCACAGTCAATATAAATCAAAAATTAGAAAGATGCATAAAAATGCGAAAAAGCACACATAAGAAATTAGATACAGAAATGCTAAAACAAAACTCACAAAAATACCGTATAAATATAGAAAACAACTTCAGAGTACATCAAGAAGAAAACCAAAACATAAACGAACTAAATGAAGACTTAACAAATAAAATTAAAAAAGCTGCAGAAGAGTACATACAACCAATAGCGAAATCTACCAAGAACAATAAATTAAGCGACGAAACAAAAAATATGTTAAAAAGGAGAAGAATTTTAATTAGTGAAAACAAGAGGAATACAGCTGAATACGAAGAAACAAATAGAACAGCGAGAAGGATGGCTAAAGAAGACATAAGAAAGTATAAAAACCCAAACTAGCCCAAAAAATACTGGAAGAAAACAAAGGTATGAAAATCTTTCGGAGACAAACCAATACCAGAAAAGAAGTAGTTAAGCTAACAAACAAAGACGGCGTCCTAATAACGGACAGAAATGAAATCTTAAATGTGGTAAAACAATTTTATGAAGACTTGTACAATTCAAAAGTGGCAAGTGATGTAGAACCTGAAGAACAGAGAAGGAAGATAATAAATGTGAACTCTGAAGACATACCATCTATAAGCAAAGAAGAAATCGGAGCCGCCCTAAAACAAATAAAAAATAGGAAATCTGCAGGAGAGGACGAAATTGCAGGCGAAATGTTAAAAGAAGGTGGTAAAGTCCTAATAGCAAAACTAGAGAAACTATTTAATATATGTCTACACGAAGAAAACATCCCTACAGCCTGGGTAAATTCCAAAGTAGTCCTAATATATAAAAAGGGCAATAAGGACAACCTCGAGAACTATCGGCCGATAAGCCTGCTATCCCAGATCTACAAATTGTTCTCTAGAATTATTATAAATCGACTAACTAAAAAGCTCGACTTCTACCAACCGAAAGAGCAAGCAGGCTTCAGGAAAAATTTCAGTACGACAGAACACTTACAAACAATGAAAACCCTAGTAGAAAAGGTAACTGAGTACAACATACCAGTCTGGATAGCTTTCGTTGACTATAGAAAAGCCTTCGACACAGTGGAAATGTGGGCGATACTGCAAGCACTTAAAAACGCCAGAGTAGATTACAGATATTCAAACTTAATCGAACAAATATACAAACAAGCTACATTACAAGTACAACTTCATGAGTACACCGATAAAATTAAAATAAAAAGGGGAGTGCGACAGGGCGATAATATGTCGCCCAAGCTATTTACACTAATGCTGGAAGATGCCTTCAAGCGTATCGATTGGAGAAACAGGGGGTTAAACATCGCAGGAGAACCTCTACATCACCTAAGATTTGCCGATGACATTGTGATCATAGCGAAGTCAAAGGAAAAACTGACAAGTATGCTGAAGGATGTTCGTACAGCTTCAGAAAGAGTAGGCTTAGAAATGAACTTCCACAAAACAAAATACATGGCAAATGTAGAAGAAAATGAAAACGATGATGAGACAATCAAAATTGGCACCCACCAAATAGAAAGAGTCTCCAACTACGTTTACCTTGGACAAACAATAACAATTGGAAAAGAAAACCAAGAACTAGAAATTGACAGAAGGATACGACAAGGCTAGGCAGCATATGGAAAATTGAAAGATATATTGACGATGCAAATACCCATATCACTAAAATCGGAGCTATATAACCAGTGCATACTGCCGGTGGTGACGTACGGAGCGGAAACCTGGGTCCTCACAAGAGCAATAATCAACAAGCTACAAGTCCATCAAAGAGCTATAGAAAGAAAAATACTAGGAATCACTTTGAAAGACCATAAGACTAACACTTGGATAAGACAAAACACAAAAGTAGAGGACGTCATTAGACGGGCAGCATCATTGAAGTGGGAATGGGTAGGACATGTGGCTAGAGGAGTAGATAAGTGGAGTGAGAAAGTGATTAGATGGAGACCATGGGGTGAAAGACGGAAAGTAGGTAGACCCCAGATGAGATGGAGCGACGATGTCAAAAAAGTAGGAGGTTTAAACTGGTACGAAGTCGCACAAAATCGTGAAAATTGGAAAAGCATGAGGGAGGCCTATATCCAGAGGATAGAGAACGGCTAAACTAAGAAGAAGAAGATGTCTTTGGGTATCTTTGTCGAAATTCTTGTTTACACGCATTGATGGAATAATTCCAATTTCCGTTTTCTAAGTAAATAATTCAAAATAAAAACCTTTTTCACGCTACCGGCAATGTAAGTAGGCCTTACATCCATAGCTACAGGGATCGTAAGTGGCTGATAACATTCGTGTACTAGTTACCCTTGGCGACGGAACTTAATAGTGTCACTTACATTCCTAGGAAAATAATGTTGATTTTAACTGTTCGTTGATATGGTAACAAGCACAGACAACTTAGAATAATGGGGCTTTTAAAAAATAATTCCGATGACGGCTGTCAAAACGAACTTTTAAAAATATGATAAAATTTCTACCTGTAGGCCTACTTACATTGCCGGTAGCCTGAAAAATTTAATAAGTAACACGGAATGTATCGACTAATAACATCCTCGGCAGGCGACAAGCTTCGGCTCCGCCTCAGCTCGTATTCGCCTACCTCGGATGTTATTACGTCCTTACATTCCTTGATACTTAAATAACTATTAATTTAAATTGACTTTTGACTTATGTCAAATAAATTACTTAGATATGACTGAATAAAAGACATGGGTTATACAATTCATAGCCAGGGCGGCTATGAATTGTATAACGCATTGAACTATATACTTAGTATAGTATATAGGTCAATGTATCTAAGTAATTTATTTGACATAAGCCAAAAGTCAATTTAAATTAAAAGGTTTTTATTTTGAATTATTTACTTAGAAAACGGAAATTGGAATTATTCCATCAATGCGTCAGGGCGACTGAAAGACTTTCTGGACACCCGATATTTTGGAAAAACATCTGCTTGAGCCCGCAGTATTTAATGAACATTTTATAGAGGCGCGTTATCTCAAATTATAAAATCAAATTCAAGGTCTCTTAGATGATTTATAATTCAATTTACATTTAAATGTGTGGCTCGTGCAATACTGCGCCACAGAATATCACCGCGATATTACACCAATAAACTTATTTTTAACACATACTCCACAAGTTTTTCTTTCAAAAATCACATTAGTTATAAATCTGTTCTTGTCACACACACATTTGTTTTATTTCAAAAGTTTCTGGCTCTTGTTAGTTATTATTTCGAATAAAATAACTCTGTCGAGTCAAACATTATGAAAATTATGGTCAAAAAATAACTCACATTAAATCCAGCTACACAATCGGAAATTTTATTTTTTTCTTCATATTTTACTGCTGGAACGAATTCTGTATGTTTCTGAATAAGCAAGAAATTTCGACAGAATACTGCACTGAGTGGCAGAAGGATGAAAGTTGGTATTTTTATATTTATACCAGCCCTCATTTTCCAGGAGCGCCAAGTGACCAAACGCTGTTTTACAAGATGGCGGCTTATTTGTAAAAATCATATTTTAACAAATAATAGGCAAAATATTATATAAAATTGAAATACTTTTTGATAAAAGTGGTTCAATTATTGAATATCTATATTTTTATTAAACACATGCTGAAAAATGTTATATGTAAAAATTTATTTATCCAAATTTACAAAAGTAAGCTATCATTCCTCAACATAGTGGCCCTGTCGTTCAAAACGCGCCACTATCCCGTAGGAATAAAAAAATTTTGTTACTTGCGTTACCACAAATGCACAAAATTATTAAGTGTCTTTATCATTTCTAAAATAGATACCGCCCAATATGCTCTTTTAAAATGGTCATTTTTATACGCTGATTAGAATCCTAGTGCAAAATGCTTCTGCATTCATGTTGCAACAATACGGAGTACTGTGCGGGCTTCGACCCTTCTTTTTCTTCTTAGTTCTGGTGTTTAATAACATTTGCATGGCTATCTTGAAGCTTGCACAAATCTTTCGGAGTTTGAGCTTATTGTTAACGATTTTATGAGCAAATCCCAAACTGAGATTACTTTTTTAATAATTTCTTTCGTCGTATAATCCGTCTGTTTTCCAAAATAAGCTATTCTACAACTTTCATACTGTATTTGGTAATGACCCACAGAGAACATATAACCTTTATGACCCGATCGGCTTGTCCCAAACGCGGCGCATCTTGTACGCTACGTATTCCGCTTTTTATTAAAGTTTTGCACACATTTCACTACGGTTGCGGATGAACACCTACCGTACTGTGCTGTACGTAATCTACTGTAGATTTTCAATGGGGTAGCACCTTCTGCGCTTAAAAATTTAAAACGGAACGCACTTCTAATTTTGTACCGTTTTCAAGTAGTCATTATTGTCGGAAATTGGACATAAAACTAATAGCAATTCTTTTTCATTTGAACTACCCTCGTATCTGCAGGTAGGCGGAAAAAAATCTGTGGAAAAAAGTCTCGGAAAAAAGTCCACGAAAAAGTCCTCGGAAAAAAAATTCCAGGGAACAAAGTCTCCGGAAAAAAGTCTCCAGGAAAACAGTCCCCGGAAAAAAGTCCCATAGAAAAATAGTCCCCGAAAAAAAAGTTCCTTAGAAAAAAAGTCTCCAGTAAGAGAAAATCACCAAAAGTAGTGTTGGATATTGAAGCCCCGTATAAGAGTCGGTTAAAATAAACAACTTTACCTGATTTTCATATATGGTAGCCCTTTAAAGATCACTTTTAAATATAATATTGTAGCGACTTTTGTCAATAGAATTTATTTGTTTATTATTAAATTAAATGTACAAAATGCTGTAAAAACACGATTAAATTAACCTAAAAAATACAGTGTTCTATTTCAAAAGTCAAAGATAGAACCGTTTTTCAGTTAAACCGGAAGCCGGTAATTTTGATTTTGTGACTAGAAACTGCATCAGTTTTTTTATTATTTATAATAATAATAATAATCTAGCAATTGAAATAGCCCTGAATTTAACGGTATAATCAAAATATAAGCTTTTTAATAAACTCACTGCCAACGATGAACACTATAAAACATGCAATTTTATCTTAACTTATTTTATATTAAAAACATTTCTGTGTTTTCATGAGTTTTGCCTTTCTTTTCCAAGTCTTTCAGTTTCTTTCCCTAGAGACTTTTATTCCGAGGACTTCTTTTCTGTGACTTTTTTCCTGAGACTTTTTTTCCAAGAGACTTTTTTTCCGAAGACTTTTTCCAAGGGACTGTTTTCCGGAGACTTTCTTTCCAGGAGACTTGTTTCCATGGACTTTTTCCGGGGACGTTATTCCCAGATTCGTATCTGCAGGGTGGTCTTAATCGTAAATAAGCGCAGACAATATTCAGGGTGTCCCAGCCAAAACTCTTCAACCTTATAACTTACATATTTATTTTAAAGATACGATTTTAAAAGTGCTTACAATATATTCTAAAATTCAAGCGTTCAATGCTTAATCAAAATCCACAATAATTTTTTTTAATATATTGCCGTTTTCAAATTACGCCAAGTTCAAATTTTGTTTTGCTCTTAGTTTTTCATTTTGTCAAATAGGACCGTATATGTTTAAACAAGTCGTTGAAAAGAGAATTTTGTTTCTCTCTCAGATGATGTTTCATATGCCTGCATAACAAATTTTTGCGAGAAAATAAAGTGATTTTTGAAAAACTGTAACCAATTACTAAATAAAAATAAAATACAATTTAAATATTATTGTCAGTAATAATTCGTTGCAATTATTCTAGTTCAAATTCATCCAGTAAAACCATTTATAATTGGAATATTAGGCTATAAATTAGTAAGCGGTCCATTATGAACAAAATTGCATTGAACATCGGGTATCCTATGACACGTATTTTTAGGCTACATGATGTTCAATGCAATTTTGTTCGAATGGATTGCTAACTAATTATAGCCTAGTATTACAATTACAAGTGTTTATAATAAATAAATTTTATCTAGATTAATTAAAACAGATTACTACTGATAATAATATTTACAATTGTAATTTCATAATCATTTAGTAATTTTTTCCAATTTTTCAAAAATCACTTTGTTTACGTAAACAGTTTCTGTTATTTTTAAGCCAATCTTAGGCCAAAAATTAGAAAACATGGCCAATCGATTAATATTTTATATTTAGGTATTTTAGTTCATTCTAAACAACTACTTATTTAGGTATTTTTTCATTAAGAGCACTTTACTCGTGTATAATTTCAATAAATTTGTATCTTCGGCGTTACCATAAACAACAATTCAATTATTTTAACATTCATGTATCTGTTAACGATATAATTGTACAACTTTATTTTTCCGAAGACGTATCAAATAAAAAAAGTTACCCTATTTAGTGCGTTTATTTTGAGAGCATCCTGTAGATAATAACTTGGAGATATTTGTTGAATATAAATACAAATATTTAAAAATTATACACCTTGTATTAAACAATATCCTAGTTTCAGACAATTATATCCGCAATTTGTTATATATGATTTATATAAATCGGTCGCCATGTTTAAAAAGAAAAGAGATCAATTTAAATACAGTATACTTACGTGCAATTTTTTATGTAGTGGCTATACTGAAAGTGCTAATTGGAAAGTTACATAAGTGATCAAATCATATTCTTATTTTTTTGGGTGAATCTCTGAATTTGCGTGAAGAGTAATGAGGTAGGCAACTTCATTATCAAATACTGTATCATAAGCTGTTAGAACTAATTCATTTTTCGTAAATACCCGTAGCATGAGAATTTATTGTTAAAAAACCTGAAAACGTTCAACTCATGAAATATGGTGTTTTTATTTAAACTTGCGTCACTCTACTCTGCATTACCAAATATTTTATCATAAGCTGTAGTTAATTTTAAGCGATTATAGCCTGTGGCATGAGCCGCATGACAGTCACACAAAAATTAACGTGTTGGATTCTGGTTTTATTCTGCAATGACGTCAATTGCAAAGGCAAAGGGGTATGAGGTAGGTCACTTCTACAGAATTTAAACAAACAACATGATAGATTATGAAAAATTAAACATAACTCCACTTTTTCATAACGTAAATGCGTTAGCTGGAAAGTCCCGTTTAATTAAGCGGACAAACCAGTTTGTATGGCCTTCTTGGTTATGGATTACATCACACTAAAACTACATATTGGTTTTCCATAAATGCTTAACATTTGAGAAACTGAGAATTTAATTTTATTTATAAGAGTTGTAGCTTTACTTCGTTGAAGTTCATATTTATTGAGTATATAACTTTTTGTAAACATGTTGAAATACCTATAAGGTTAATAAATAAAAATTGTTGAAGTAAAATAAAAAGTATTTTATTCATCCTCAATGAGAAATGCATACATTTTTAAAGATAAATGTAAAGTGTATATTTGCAATGTTGCCATTCAATATTTAAACAGCTTTTTAATGGGGGGGGGGGGGGGGGGCTAAAAATTACCATTTCTAAAGAAGTAATTTCGAATCGTATTCTTCTATTGTTGATCAGCAATTAAGACAAGATTGTTTTATCATTCCGCGTTTATTACATAAAGGAACAATAATTTCCAAACTTCAAAAATTCACAGAATGCGCCACAGAGAAACTAACTCATTCCTAGCTTTTTCAGCAATGTTTCTGTGGAAATCTTGAAAACTTGGTAAATTTTCCCCTTGTAGTTTTTATGGTTTCAAAAATTGTTTCGCATACGCGTTTGGAAACAGGCATTGTATTCGAGTTAAAGTCGGCTATCAGATTCCGTTTTCAGTTTTCAAAAACTGTTTCTGAGAAAATGGTACCCAAAAAAACGTAGGGTAACTTCCGCTTCTGGTTTCCATTTTTTTAAGACGGGTGTATTTTTGATACACCCCCACATTTCAAAACTCATCAAAATGAACTATCTATATACAGTGTGTAGCATTTAAGATAAAGACAAAGATGAATTTTTTAGTAGCACAATCCGAGTTTTGGTTTTCAGTTGACTTGAGCAAAGTTACTGAAAAATTTAAAATGTGAACTTTACGTTGAAACTAAATACATGGGGTCGAAACTGGATTCTAAACAACTTTTTCCAATAACTTTTTTCGATATCGCAAACGCGAGCAAGATATCAAAAATTGGCTCTATTCACGAGATCGCACTATTTTTAGGAGTAGAGATTTGAATTTTTGCACAGACGCAAACCCAGGTGGTTTACAACTTACATTTGAGTCGAGTACCTCAAAAGATGCACCTCATGAAATTCTACGTCTACGTGCAAAAATTCAAATCTCCACTCCTAAAAATAACGAAAATAATCAGGCTGTCTTCATCCTAAACGGGACACACTTTATATACATATACAGGGCGAGTCTACAGCGCCGCGCTGGTCGATATCTCCTTTGCTGCTTAAAATACAGAAAAATGTTTCAAATAAATGGTTTAGGGAACCAAGAGCACCATATTTTAAAATTATTTTCAATTATACAGAGGATTGCATATGAGAGTGGCATATCAAACGTTTTTTTTTTAAATAGAACACCCTATACAGGATGTATCAAATTGAGTGTTAACTATGGAGATCTCGCTTATTTGAAGAGATACGACGATGGTTAAATTAGAGAAAAGTTGTGGAATTTTATGCCCACTAATAATCTAAAAGATATTGGACCTATCTTGCTTAGTTTCTGAAAGAACTGGAAAAAAATGAAATTTTGGATTTTTTGTTTTCGGCTATAACTCATTTATGATTTATATTACATATTTCTAGTTAACGCATTATTAGGACACTTTTTCATGCTGAATCTAAATTTTTGATTAGATTTGGTATAACTGTTACTATTGCTCATTTTCGACTGTCAACTTTTTTTTTCTTACAGTCGGCATTTTAAATTTTTTCATATTTGAATAGAGTTTTTAGTTCTGATTTCAACGATGTGTCACACTTTGCATTTTGTTTAAGTTTTGAGCATTTTATTACAGAAAATAAAAATTTCATAAGAGTGCCATGGAAAGACCACGTCATTTAATTTATTTTAAAAGAATTCTAGTAGGTCATGAACTGATGAAAATAAAACAAAACACTACTTTGACCTTTAGATACATTAGGTATGCTAAAATTTCAGGAAACTTTGTTTTCAGCGTAGGCAGCAGGTTATTTTTTACAAAAAAAAAGTGAATGACACAGTTACTAACACATAAATTAGAAAGTTTATTTTAGACAAGCTTCTGAGCATGTTTTACAAACATGTCATTGAACATTTATTTAATATTTGTATTAGTACAGTTCTAGTGTTATATGTTGTTTTTATTTTACCTGTTATTCAAATTTGTTATGTCAGTTGTAAACATAAAAACTGCACGTAGAATTTTCAGTAAATTGTGTATGTTAAAAACTTTGTCATTCATTTGATTTTGTAAAAAATAATTTAACCTGCTGTCTTCGCTCAAAACAAAATTTTCTGAAATTTTCGCATAGATACCTAATGCATCTAAAGGTCAAGATAAATAAAATTAGTGTTTTGTTTTACTTCCATCAGTTCATGGTCTACTAGAATTTTTTCAAAATAAATTAAATGACGTGGTCTTTCCATGGAACTCTTATGAAATTTTTATTTTTTCTGTAATAAAATGCTCAAAGTTTAAACAAAATGCAAAGTGTGACACATCCTTGAAATCAGAATTAAAAACTCTATTCAAATATGGAAAAATTTAAAATGCCGACCAAAAGAAAAAAAAAGTTGACAGCCGAAAATGAGCAATAATAACAGTTATACCAAATCTAATCAAAAATTTAGATTCGGCATAAAAAAGGGTCCTAATAATGCGTTAACTAGAAATATGTAATATAAATCATAAATGAGTTATAGCCGAAAACAATAAATCTAAAATTTCAGTTTTTTCCAGTTCTTTCAGAAACTAAGCAAGACAGGTCCAATATCTCTTTAGATTATTAGTGGGCATGAAATTCCATAACTTTTCTCTAATTTAACCATCGTCGTATCTCTTCAAATAAGCGAGATCCCCATAGTTAACACGCAATTTGATACAACCTGTAAATTTTTGCGTACTATTATTATTCGCATTTTAATTAACTTTTTTGAATATATTTTGCTTTTAAAATTTCGTTGCAGCATTGCCAAATTATAAAACTATTTGCAAAACATTTGACATTTGAAGACCTCACTAATAAAATCTGCATGCGCCGTGTTTCCCAAGATATAACAAACGTTTTCTGGTAAATCTTAGTCAGACCATGTGCTATCCTCCAGTTATTGGAAGTTGAATTCCGTTACACAGAGTGTTTGTTGCAGCAGAAAGCTCTATTCAACTACCTATTGCTGGGCCATTTTTATTTATTTTATATTATTATTTTTGTAATCTTCAATTTTTTTACCGTTCTGAATCCGTAATGTGATGCTACTTTAACAAATACATAACAATGAAATTATTTTTTTTTGTATGACTGACCATTTTCCAGAAAATTTTAATTAAACATTTTTCTACTTTAGAATGTGTAAAAACATTGTAGTTCATACTTATTTATTAAATTTGAGTACAAAATTCATCTACTAATGAAAAGACGTAATTATTACAGTTCTTAGACAATAATGGTTGCCCAAATGGTTAGCGGTAGACAAAAAAATAACAGAGTGCCATTTTTATGTATATTTTAACATAAATTTAACGTTTTTACATAAAGATTGATTAAGATTAAAGAACACCAGAAATGAGAACAAATGCGTCTGCCAAGAGTGGGCGGGGATTAGCTAAATATTGCTGTATCTAAAACAAATAAAAATTAAGTGTACGATATTGTTTTACTATCACTGATGAGCAATTTAGCATCAACACCAATGTTCTATCATCCCGGTTAGTTACAGTAAGGGGTAATAAATTTCAAATTTGATGAAAGTTCATAGAAGACATCACAAAGAAACTAACACATGGTGTAAAACCCAAATTGTAGCTCATCTCTAACTTTATGAGCCTATATAGCTTAAATCTTGTTGCTATTTTATGAGAAATAATTTTTTGAACATTGTTAATGTTGAATGTTTTTAGAGATTTCAAAATCTTCATTCGCCACAACATTTTTGCCCATTCAGGACTATTAAGCTACCAAATTTAATACCAAGCCACCCACTTGTTTTTGAATAAACAAGCATCATACCTAATATAAAAATTTTCATAAAATCTAGAAATACAGTTTCTTGATCCCTTGCGCTTTTGTTATAATCTCAAAAACGGTAATTTTCATGAAATCAATACTTTCTTTAGAGTGGAGGTATAGGAAAGTTAAAAAAAAACTAGACCACATTATTGAGATTTATTTCATTTTTTTAAGTACAATATAGATAAAAAGATGCATATAGTACATGTACTGTACTCTGAACACATTATTAGGCACTTATACACCAATAAAAAATCTTTATATAGATAAAAACAATAGTCACTTACATAATAATCAACCACTATCTTGAAATGATATGTAAAGGTTTTTGTCCTAAGTTAACAACAGTATTACATATTTGTCCTAAATTAAGAATAGTATAGTATATATTTAACTTAAGTAATATCCAGTATTGCACAAGTATTATTTTCAATTTATCTATTTTAGATGTAGCACAGTCCAATTTTTCTCTGTATACAGATCGTACACAACATTTTGACATAACTCGGAATGCTCCCATCCTAGCACTTGTACACAGTGTATATTCAATTCCCCTCATAAGGTCATTAGTTTTTAATATTAAAAGCATTTGTCTGTTAACATTTTCCAGAATTCCAGATATCTGAGGTAAAAGATTTGGCAACACCTTTTGCATAACTTCCTTTTCTCCATTTGTTTGTTTGTGCCTAAAAGAGTTTTTCATCTATAGAACTTGCAAAGCTATAGGTATCATTGTTAGACAGAAGAAGCATAATTCAAAAACATGCTCCAGCACATAAATTTAGATGAATCAAATTTGACTAAAAACACACATTGACACACACAAACATACACAGAGGATGATGGATTTTTATACTTATATTTTAAAGAGTACATATCATCAAACAAATCTGCTGTTTATAAGCATGACACACATGCAAGACAAGGTGTATTAAATTCATGCAGCTAAAGTATTAATATTAAAGAATTACCTGTCAATTCCATCTACAATGGTATCCCAAGTACGCCCTGTTACCATACAAGCAAATAGTCCATATAAATCTCCTTTTATACCAAGATTGTCACTGTGTAATCGCATAGCTTTACGGTCTCGATTTAAAATACTTAGCCAAAAGCGAGCATATTCTACTCTGAATTCACTACTGAGTGTCTACAAAGCAAAAATCCATATACTATATGTAGGTACAATACTGTGCGATTAAAAATAAAATCAAATTGAACAGGCTTTGATCAGCAACTTCAATGCATTCAGAAAACTACAATTAAGATTGACATTTGTAATTGGTTTCTGAATATTGCTAACACCATAAAGTCCTGCTCTAATGAATTTTTTTACACACGGTATATACAGGGTGCCGAATTTAACTAGCACAGCATGGGAATCTCAGGAACTATAAGAAATACAAAGACGGTTAGATTAGATGAATGTTGCCTAAATAGGGAAGCATTGTAATGGTGATTTATTTTTTCCCAAAATACCCATGATTTACTAGATACGATAGAAAAACTGGAATTTCTTTAAAGTATTTCTGTTCATAATGAAAATAGAAAAAAATCATAACGGAAAAAGTTGTACATTAATTGAAGCTGTATTAAGAAAAAATATTTTCACAATCGCGTTTTGTTTCCTTTTCGTGATATCGCACTAACATGCATTTTTTTAATCTAAACCAATTTCTTTTAACAACATTAAAAAGCTTCTTTCTTTCTCTTTTCAACGATATAGGTTTGCCATACTTAATTTTAAACTCAAATAAGATATTTATAAAAAAAATCAGTGAGCCATGAAAGTCAGAAAGTCGTTATCACAACAAGAAAGCTGCACAACTGTTTTTTCCACTATTAGCATTAAATGATATCATTATTTACTTTGTTTTAGAGCCAAGAAGATGAATTTCTTTCCTAGTGGTTAATTAGATTTCATTTTTAACTACTGGTTAATAATGAAAACAATTGGTACCAATCTTTAAATTCACCATAAACTTTCATGCAAAAATCTTTTGATTTTACTGGTAATAACTGTTCACCAACCTTCCCTAATTTCAGGAGAAGTGCAGTTTTCACTCAAATCATCAAAATTGGACATTTTATAACCACTATTATAAAATATATATATTTTACATAAATGTCAATTGAAATTAACTATTCTCTTGTTTTCAAGCAAGACTACTTTATTTTTGTACATATTTGCATTTGTAATTTTATTTTTTATTAATGTAAAATCAATTAATTATAAAAGGAATAAAGGTGCTAGTAGTGGAAAAAATAATATATAAACCACGGTAGAGAAGACTTATCAGCCTCGCAACTTATTTCCCTCGATGCTGCTTCGCATCTCGGGAAATGATTCTGCTCGGCTAAGAAAAATGTCTTCTCTACCTTGGTCTATAATGTACTATTACCATGTCATTAATTGTCTAAATGTAAAAAACAATAGAAGCAAATTTAAGGTGACGGAAGTCTACTATAATAATGCTACTACCGACAACTACACAATAATCTAGAACAATATTCAATTTTATGCTACCATCTTTTTTAACGCATATTTAAAACATGTTCGTTTGACCTGAGATATTTTACACTTTGAAGAAATACTGAAAATATTTTTTTTTAATGTTGTAAATGTTCATTTTTTTGGTAGACTTTTTCCCGCCGTATTTAATTGTAAATTAAATTTAACTGTGCAAATTTAATTATGCTAAAAAAATTCTATCGAACATGAAGAAATTATTGCTATATGGTTTACGAAAACAATTGAAGTAAATGATGTGCTTCGCCATAAGCCCAATGTTAATTTGTTTGTGCCGCCAAAACTAATAGCCCAAATAACAGCCAAAAAGTTCACGCACAATATTTTGATACAGAAGATTTGAGAATATCCGACTAATAAAGATTTAGCAAGTTATAGAATAATAAAGTCGATGAAAATAAAGTTGTCCTAAAATAAATAAGTTTATTGCCCTTTTTTGTGCAAATCGTTTTGTTTCACATTTTCAGAACATTTCCTTGGCAATTTGTTCTGCAACAAAATATTTCATTTAAATAAATTTCGCAAATATGCAGATAAGCAACGAGGACAAAACCCGGTAAATTTTAGTGGATTGCAAGAGGGAAGCCTAAAGATCACATTAAAAAGTAGCACTACGTAATAATATTTTCCTTTTCTTGCATATACAGAGTGGACCATTTTTGATAGTATTCCCGGGTTTGTCTCGCTAACCATCAACAATAAAAAAAAGTAATAAAGCACTCTCGATGGACAAAGATGTAGATAACTGTGTGTTTCTATTAGAAATAGGGCTGAGCCATATTGAAAATTGAATATCGGCTATCGATATTGAATTTATATCGATATATTGAAAATAGGATAACGATAATATCGAAATTCTGCTACATTAAAGATAATATCGACATTATCGATAATTTTGATATATTATCCATAATATCAATACTATCACGACTTATTTCTTGCGTAATGTTTTTTAAATTGTACATTTATACAGGGTGAATAAAAAGTAAGGAACATCGATGCTACAGCCTTAAATAATAACTTTACGAAAAAAAGCTTCTAACAAAAGTTTCCTATCAAGTTTTTTGCCACAATTTAGCTTTTTCATTTTTTTTTCAATTGTCATGTTTTAGTTATGACGTCATCGACATTTTTTTTTAAATGGCAACCTACACTTTTTATGGCATGACCAGTTAGTGCTTTTTATTCTCTATACAGCCATGTAAAAATATCATACAGTTGCATAATAAAAATTTCAAGAAAAATCACGATAAACATTTATTTTTGTCACTGGCAACATTTTTCATCAGGTACACTTACTGCAAGATAAACAAACGACAATAGCAGGTCCGCAAATTAGTAAACTAGTTTCAAATCATATTTAACATCAATTGAAGAAAGCAAATACTTGAAGTGAAATACGTTAATCTACATCTTGTTTCAATTTAAAATTAAGTATATCAAACATATGACAGTGGAAGAAAGACAAAAGACAAAGTGGAGTAGAGGAAAACTGTTGAGCAGGCAAAGGCCCACATAAGGCTGTAGCGCAATGATGATGATACCAAACTGTATACCTTTGAAAAGAGTAAAAGATAAACGTTTTAATGTTGTTAAAATAAAATATGGTTCCTACTGTAAAATGCATGTTTGTGTTATATCTCGATATGATACAAACAATCGTAAAAATATTTTTTCTTGATACAGCTTCAATAATAAATCTACAACTTTTTTCTTTGTGCTTTTTTTCTATTTTCACTATGACCAAAGTATTTTACATTAAAGAAATTCATGTTTTCAGGTTTTCGCTCGTATCTACTAAGTCATGATATTTTTGGAAAAACAAAATCACTTTTGCTTTCCTAATTAGGCAACATTCATCTAATTTAACCGTCTTTGTGTATGTTATAGTTGCAGAGATCTCCATGCCGTTAAACTGGGCACCCGGTACAGTACTTAAAATACTCACTGCATATAGTCCATGATCTAATAATATAATATCGCAATGTCCGCCGTTCTTTGATTTTCTTAATAAAATATTACCAGGGTGTGGGTCACTATGTACAAATCCATTGATGAAAATCATTTGGGAATAAAGTTTTCCCAATTTATCGGTAACTTCAAAAGGATCTATATTGTTCTTTTGAATATATTCCAAGTCATTCACTTGTCCACCTTCCACAAATTCCATTGTTAGAACTCTAGATGTTGTATAGTCCCATCTAAAATACCATTTTTCCCTTATACTTATGCTAGTTCAGGGAACTCTAAAGCAAATAAGTTCATGATAATAATGTTATGTTAGTACCTAAAACACGAAGTAAAATCTTTTTCTAGTTACATAATAAATTCTTCCATTTACACCAAACTTCTTATTATTCCTTTGCAAATATTTCTATCGATCTCCAATGTATTTGTTTTATGCAATCCCTAAATTAAATGATTTAAGTAGGTAACTTACCATTAAGAAAACCGTAAATATTTGACAACCATTATGATAAACGTATGTACGCGTATTTACTTCTAAATTAATATAATAATTTTCTATCTCATTATTTTAATCAAAAATCCAAACGCAACAATTACATTCATAATGAGTATCTGTATAAAAAATACTTAATTACTTTAACAATATTTATTTATTTTTCACACTACAGGCAAGGTAAATAGACGATACATCCACAGCTACAAAAGATGCAAATGGCCAATAACATTCGTTTACTTTTTGCCCTTGACTACGGAACTTGATAGTATCATTTACATTCCTAGGATAATAATTAAAGCAACAAGGTACCAATATTTTATTTCAAACAGAATACTAAAATGTTGATTTTAACTGTTCGTTGATATAGTAACAAGCACAGGCAACTTAGAATAATGGGGCTTTTAAAAAATAATTCCGATGACAGCAGTCAAAACGAACTTTTAAAAATATGATTAAATTTCTACATGTAGCGTGCAAAATTTAATAAGTAACACGGAATGTATCGACTATTAACATTCTCGGCTGGCCACAAGCCTCGGCTTCGCCTCTGCTCGTATTTACCTACCGTCTTTACGTTCCTTGTTACTTAAATAACTATTAATGTTTACATGCCATTATCAAAGGTTATATGAAAAAGAAAGCAGTTAGTGTTGTTATAGCAATAGAACTTGGCGACTTGATCTCGGGTAATCATCAGCAGATGCTTGATTTCTTATTCCAAAATGTCCAATAGAGGAGAATTTAAGAGATCAATTTGCTCATTCATTAACGGTACAGTTTTTAAATGTTTGTGAATTTCAAAAGCTTCTAGTATATCTAATTTACGTTTATCATCACAAAAGTGTAAACATTTTATAGTGTTATTAGATGTCATTGAATGATTTTGTTCTAGTAAGTGTTTAGCGTAATTGGATTTATGTGGGTGTTTGTATTTGTAACAACGTACGTGTTCTTTATACCTAATATCAAAATTTCTAATTGTCTGGCCTATATCAAGGTTAAAATAAATAAATATTGTTAAAGTAATTAAGTATTTTATATACAGATACTCATTAAATATGGACTTTAACGAAGTAAAGCTGGAATTTATAAATAAAATTACATTCATAGTAATCTCCTTGCGAAAAAGCTGTGAATGTTCTTAGGAATAGTTCATTGCTACTTTTATTTTACACTTCTGTATGTCACGCAAACTATTTTAAAAATCTTCAAAAATTATTTCAATTTATTGAATTATTGGTGTAAATGCAAGGTTGACAATGCAGTTCTTAGGAAAATATTAAATATGATAAAACTGTAAAGCGGATATGTTATAATTTATTACTTCTTTAAAAATTTATAAACCAAACATTAAATGTATTCAGTGAACCACCAATAAGTATATAAGACAACGAAATTTTACCGTATTTTTGGTATTATAAGCCAGTTAAAATGCTTAAACATTTCAGTGACTTTCTCGGCATTATGACCTTCTTGTTCAAAATTCAGTTCCTGGGGAATGTTCTTCTTTGTTTCATCAACTAGCCATTGGAACTTAAATTCGGGAAAAACCCAGCTAACTATTTTTACTAACACTTCCATTGTTTTCATATCAACTCTAGCGTTTCCTTGAACATAAGGATGTTGAACTTTTACAGCAACAACAGTACCATCTATTAAAGTAGCTTTATGTACTTGAGCTAATGATGCTGTGCCTAATGGTTCTGGTTCTATACTTGTAAATATGTCCTTTGGCTGCAAAACATAAAATGGCCTATAAAATTATACACTCAACTTTAATTATTTATCCTAGAAAAACACAGACGCGCATATAAGAAAAACCCGTTTCACGACCTCTTTCTAAGATATAAGCGACCGAATTTTCCAGGCTCATCATTGGGATTTCGCCTATTTTGGAGAGACACTAGCTAAATTGAAACAAAATTACGACATTTTTTATGATCACTAGTTATTTCAAAAGAAATTTGAACTAAAGTGAAAAAATGAGCGAAGCACTTCGCCTGCTCTTTCCTATACTTGAGACACTTTCACCTTTTTTAAGCTCACAAGTATTTGTGCGCACCTCATTGTAGCCCCACGGCAGTGGTATAAACTATAAAGCAAACCCACATTAATATTACTCCGCAAAGAGCACATGCAACGTACAGATACCAAAATATACCGGTCGTGCAACAAAAAAGACATAATATGAGGTGCAGTTACAAGGAGCTAAGCTATAACCACCACTTCACTGATAACCACAACTGGCGGCTACTTCACAGTAATGTCGTTGGTCCAGTTCACATTATTAAAGTGGCCCCCTCGGTTGGCGCGTTAGACTGTCTATGGGCATGTCTTATTACATTTAAATGGTTTTACGAGAAAAACTCGATTTTTTGGAAAAAAGATTCCTTGGAATTAAAGAAAACAAAAGCGGAAGAAAACAAATTCGTTCGCCAAAACTTGGGCGAGAGCGGAAAATTAATTCCTCTAATTTTTGCTGCACCTAAAAATTAAACTGTGAATCTTCTTCTCCTACCACTCATGAGCAATTTAGCTTAAGCAAATATTTTTGTATCGTCCCTTGTTTTCAAATAAAGATGCATAAATTTTGGATTTTCAAAAATTCATAAAGGGCGTCACAAAAAAATTAGTAGACTGGGACATGAACCCAATTAAAGCTCACCCCTAGCTCTATGAGCCTACCACGGTGCAAAATAATCGTAAATTTTATTAAAGAATCGATTTATTTGATTTAAATCGAATTTTTTTTACTCTAATCGATTTTTTGCAACAGAGAGCTGATTTTCCCTTATTTTGTTCTTTGTTTATTAAGATCAACTGAAATTTGGTATAGTTAATATATGCATGAGCAGTGAGCACCTATTATTTGACGTAAATTTTGACTTTTCCGGTTTCCCGGAAGTGACACCAATTTTCTTATTTTACACGGAACACCCTGTATATTGATACATTTTTGAATTTGGAATTTAATTCTACATAAGATGGTGTTGTTTGACTTAATTTTTGGGGGCAATCATTTTTATGACACAAAACATAATGAACGAAGCACCTTGTTTGAACTTGCCCTTAAGTTAAAAAACTGTTACTTATTATATTTTTAAGAGCATTTTTGTATCAATTTTTTATATGCCAAAAATTATTGTAATAAAATGGCAAGGCAGTAAGCGTTTTTGCATGTAATAATGAATGGCACTTAATCCATCACTGATACTAATGACTAGGCATTTACCGATTAGTAAGTCTCTAACGGCCTGATAACGAATATTTGGCGAAGTATTCAGCAAATATTCAGCGAAATATTCGGCCAAGGTGCGGAAAATATTTTGCCATTTTTCGGCCAAATCACAAATATAAGCCCAACTATTCGACTATTACCGAATATTAGCCAACTCGAACCACTTATTCGCCCAAAAGTGAACACTTATTGGGAATCAATGCGTGGGGTAGTTACTTGACATATGCGGATAGCGTTCCCGTTTAGCTACGAAATTATAATTTTGTTTCAATGTATTTTACTCCTGATTATTTTATCAATTTTAAAAAAATGCATTTCAGTATTGCTTTCATTTAGTGCATCCTGACTCGAAAAAATATTCAGCTTATATGAATATTCGGTAGCTCCAAAAAAATCGCTTAATATTCGGCCAATTATTTGGCCAACCGAATACTCGGTGCATCCCTACTAATGACCCTTAAAGTGTATGTACACCTCGAATGATAAGAGGACGTACCTCAGCATCTGTGATAACTTTAATTTTATATAAATCTGTCGATTCAAGTTTATTGCTAAATTATAAATTATTGTAGTAATTAAAAAATTGCACATGAAAACGACACCCCACTCAAAACCAATTGATTTAAACCAATATTTTTTCAAATAAATCGCTTGATTTAAATCATGATTTATATGTACTTGATTTAAATCGTCGCACCCTGGAGCCTACAACATTTCAAAAAATTGTGTAGCTAGTTTTTGATCAATATTTTTTTGAAAGTATCATAATTTTGTAATCTTTTCACTTCACAGTTTTATTAGTTTCAATAATTTTTCTTAGTTCATAATATTTTGTACCACTAGGATATTTACAACACCAAATTATAACCCGACCTAATTACTCGTTTTTGAGTATTATAGACGGTGAAACCAATTTATACAGAAGCTCATAGAAGCCGTCACAGAGAAAGTAGCAAGTTGGGGTACGAATCAAATTGTAGATCATCCCCAGCTATATAACATACAAAATTTTTTAAAAATGTGTGGTGTGTTTTTAAGGTACATCTTTTTTTAATTTCCAAAATTTTGGAAGAACTTTTGCATCGAATTTTTCATACGTTTAAATTCTCGTAAAAAGTACAACATTGTGTTCACTATAGCACTTACAATAACAATTTTAATCTCGATCTGCCAACCCGCTTATGCAACAATCGTAGCGGCGGCTACTTCAAAACTAAAAATTTTTCAAAAATTCATAGATGCGTGACAGAGAAAATAACGAGTTGGGACAGGAACCAAATTGCAGCTCATCGCCAGCAAAAATACTGTGGCCAGTGTTTGAGAAACATTTTATTTTAATTTCCAAGATGTTGCAATAAATAGTTTTAACATCAAATTTTTCACGCGTTTAAAAATTAGTTACATTGTGTCTCCCTTTAGCAATTACGACATTTTAAAGCTAGAAAGTTCGAAAAAAAGCATCGGATTTGCTCGAAACTCTTCTAACAGATTTCGATTTCTATTTATAAAATTCGACTTAGCAAGAAATCCTACCAAGAAAACATGTCTAACTTCCACTTCCAGTTTCAGATTTTTTAACCGTTATTCTGTCGATGAATTTTGAGATACATTCCAAAGTGCACTGAAATCGGTCCACCGTTCAACCGGAGACGAGGCGTAGTCACAACCCACCCGCTCACCCACCCACAGACAGGCATTTTTTTAAAACTACTTTTTTCGGTTCCTGGCGATGCAAAACTTGTATTTACGTCAAAATCTGGAATCCCACAATTTTCATGAAACCAATATTTACCATACTGAAAGTATAGGAAAGTAAGTAATTTTTGGTTCCTTTCTTCGGCTATAACGCAGCTGTCCTTATATACCTCTTTCTCGTTAATGCATTGTGAGGACACTTTTATATGCTGAATTTATTTCTTTTAACAGATTTGTTATCTTATGGGCGACGATAACGGTTTTATATTTAAATAGTTATTTGTTCAGACTTCAAGGATGTATCAGTATCATACAGCATTTTGTTTAAGTTTTACCCATTTTGTTAATAACAAAATTTCTTAAAAAGTGACCACTGCAATTAATTTATTTTAAAATGCTTATAGTAGAGCAAAGTCCATAGTCACGATGCATGGATAACTCTAAAAAGAACAGAATATCAGCAGAAAAATAAAGACTAGTAAGTACTATATATTCTTTGGGGCTTTAGCGGTTTCTCGAATTGTCAATATTACAATTTACTTTCGGCTTTCGGGAAACGGTTTCAGATCCGCAAAGGATCAAATATCAAATTTAAAATCAGCCGTGATCTACAACATCCCTTGTTCTTGTGGCTCAAACTACATCGGACAAACTGGTCGTTCTATTGAGTTAAGATTGCGAAAGCACAAAGATGGACTTTGAGAATGGGTACTCGCAGGAGTACCTCATTACTTCCCTCGTATCATACGTGAAGCAATTGAAATTGAGAAACAACCTAACAACATAAGCAGGGAGAATGGTTTTAGACTCAGTAAAGCTTGGACTCCAGTTGTTCATTCTCTAGGGACTCATAAGCATCATCGATCTCACGATCACGCTCCACCGGATCCGTCTTTGCCCAACGGTGACAGCCAACCAGAACTCCGCCGTTCTGCCCGACTGGCTCAAAGAGGTTTAAATACCTCCGCTTCTCGGATTTGAATTCAGTGTTTTTATTCACTCTGAAGATGTAAGCTGCAATGTCTAGCGAAACGCTAGTTTGTATGGGTTCACAAACAGCTAACAGGCATAAGCCGATTAAGTACTATTGTCCTGGCAAACAAAATACATTCAGATCAAATCCTTGTGCGCCCCAAGGTTTAAATAAACTAAACACACGGCCCTGTTTAGGCAGGCAGGGCCTACGAACAAATATTGCTCAAACTTCTAGAGCAAATGCTTGTAAAGGCAGGCAAGCTACAGGTCGGTCCTTACCTGATTATGCTAGGCGTAGTTCCCAAATGACGACGCGGTCTAAGCCGAAAGTAAATTGTAATATTGACACTAGTAAGTACTGTTTTAATTTTACTAATTTTAATCAATTATATATGTAGAATAACAATTAGATGGTAAAATCACAGTTAAGAAGCTGAGCAATACTTATAATGTATTATTTTCGGGTAGTTAAAAGAACTCTACTTCCAATCACTGTTGATAATAATCACAACATATAAAAATTTCTTTTTGCTGTAATTTCAACAATCAAGATCGTTCGTATTTTAGTATGCGGTTACATGTTACAATGGAGAAGATTGGCTCAATTCAAAATCTCGCTAATGCTAAAATAATTATAATTTAGCGTAGTCTACGATTTCTAAATGGGTATTTCTCTACAGGTCATGTCATTAACTATGTCTCTTATAACAATGGCAATATTATTTAAGATTCCTAACAACACGAATGAAGGAAATGTTAAAAGAGCTTCTCGAACTTCATTTGGTTCATCCAATTTTCACAATTACACAATTTTCGTTTCCGAAACCAATAGATATAGTGTGATTCATAACATGTGGAACTAATTTTCAGGATAGATTCAGAATATAAAAACAATGAAAAAAGTTCTTATCAACATGGGCCTGGAAACCATTCATTATGGGGTTACAGCGTTTTAAAGATGGACCAGTCGAGTGACTTTTTTGTAGATAACTTTTGCAATACCTAGTTGCACTTGAATTTTGAAATTTCATATGTAAACATTACTCACTTGGCTTAGTATTTCTAATAATTTTTGTTCAAATAAGTACACCAGAGGTGTCTCATACAGAAGGGGGAGGAGGATCACGTAATATTTTCTTCTATATATTTAAGATTTATGCATTTTTGGAACTGTTGTATATAAAATTTTTTCTCCATTCAAAATGCACAAAAAACGTACTCTTGTTGAAAATCCAACAGTTTTCGATATAATTCTTGCTTTTCTAAATTAAGTTGCCATGGTCTAATAAGTGTTTTCTTAGTGTGATAGAATATAACAATAGTAATAATAATAATAAATCTCACAAAACTTTGCGAGTAAGTTCTACAAATCAAAGCAATAAAAGGAGTTTCTATAAACATGCGTCCATAAAAGCTGTATTATAAAGTTAAGCCTCTGGAAGGGCTAACACTGTACCCACTTCTGCAGACTGCAACTTGTTCGGTAACGAGAGGTTTTCGGGCGAATATTTATAAAAAACTTTTTAATTATTTTCATATTCTTAATTGTACTGAAAGTGCTTTCCAACATGATGACAAGAGAACTTATTTCTTCGCCAAATGCGGTCGTTTTGTTTTCAAAACGCCGTTGATTGTTGTTCCCTTTTCAAGGTACGAGGGGGTATTGATAAGTACTTAGCCTACCATATAAAACGCCACAATATTTCAAAACAAAATTTTATTTATTCAACATAATCCAATATTTCAAAACAAAATTTTATTTATTCAACATAATCTCCTTTAAGACTTATACATTTAGCAGAACGTTCATAAAGTAATTTTAAGCCATTTAAAAAAAAATCTTTGTCTTGGTCTGCAAACCACTCCTCAACGGCACATATTGCTTCGTCATTTGTCGAAAATATTTTACCTTTCAAATGTTTTTTGAGTTTTGGGAACAAATAATAGTCTGACGGTGCTAAATCCGGAGAATATGGCGGGTGGTCAACCAATTCAAAACCAATTTCATCAATTTTTTGCAGTGCAATCAACGACTTGTGAGCAGGAGCGTTGTCTTGCAAAAAGAGCACACCTCTGGCAAGTTTTACGCGGCGTTTTTCCACAATTTTCTTAGGTAATTTAGTAAGCAACTCAGTATAATATGCTCCCGTGATAGATCTACCCCGTTCCAAATAATCTATCAGAATTATCCCATCTTTGTCCCAGAAAACTGAAGCAAGAATCTTGCCAGGGCGGTGCTCATCTTTCACATCTGATCTTCCTCTTTTATATTCCAAAACCCAGTTTTTAATAGTGGCGTATGAAGGACGCTGATCACCTAAGGTTTCTATCATATCATCAAAAATTTCTTTGCCCGATAAACCTTTCAAAAATAAATACTTAATAACTGACCGAAACTCGATTTTTTCAAATTCTATCTTTTTCTCAGTCATGGATGTCAAACTTTGACAACTTATTTATAAAACATCATAGTTGTAACCATAGCAACCATATTCACTTTTCTTTACTAGAAGCTTTCCAGGCTAACTAGATAGCAATACCCCCTCGTAATCGATGTAGATTATGCCGCGTGCATCCCAAAAAACTGTGGCCATGACCTTGTTGGCTGATAAAACCGCCTTAGCCTTCTTCGGCGCAGGTTCGCCAGTAGAAATCCACTGTTTAGACTGTTCCTGGTCTCCGGTGTATAGTGTGTATCCATGTTTCGTCCACAGTTATGAAATTACGCAAAAACTCCTTTTTAATGCGCTTGAACATCGCCAAACCTGCCTCTGAAGTTGTCACACGTTCCACCATAGCCCATGCACATAATAAACATCAAATCAGGTGCATGAAATTGCTGTATAGAACCAATTTTTAGCGCTTCCGGTGTTTTCTTGTGTTCTTGCTTTGCAATAAACCTTTTGGGGGCCTTGTCAATGTCAAAACTTAGTGCAATGAAATCCGATTTTTTTGTTTCTGGAGAATCAAAAAAGTGCAGCATTTACATAATGGTGAAGCCTTACGAAGAATCCAATTTTGTCATTGGCTTTTGGAAAAATATGATCAAACTGAAAATTTTGCAGTGCATATTATGTGGTCAGACCGCAGACGAGTCTAACTTTTCAAACAATGGAATGTTTAATACAAACAATCAGCAGTACTGGAGTCAGAATAATCCTATGATAGAAAAAGAGCCCATCAAGTTCAATTTAACGTGAACGCGTGTGCTTGCATATTTCAAATTAACATTTATTTTCACCTTTATCAAGGCACTTTGAATGCATGAATTTATTTAGAATATTTTGAGCTATTTCAAAAGACATTTTGATTGACTTGCCTCTGCATACACGAATTAATACATACTACAACCAAGACGATGCACCCTCCCCCACATAACGCTGGTATAGTAGGTACCTACTTAAATAATTTGTTTGAACCAATATGGGTCTGTACGTTGGCCCTTAAGGTCATCTGACGTGACGCCCCTAGATTTCATTCTTTGGGGATATTTAAAGGATAATGTTTATCAAGATAGACGATTTAGTCGATTCCCTACAAATGCGTTAGTAAACATTGACCATGGAATGTTATGTTGAGTTTTGAATACGGTAGTTAGGAGAATTCGCTGCTGTCTAGATAATGATGGTGCCCAATTTGAACAACTACCGTAATAATTACTTTTATACATAATAATTTGAAGATATTCTGACCTATACATAAAACAAGGCGAAAGTACTGGGTCGATTTTGATAAAACTTTTAAGGAAGAGATATATCGAAAACTGTAGTTCTAGTTAATCTTTTAAAAAAAGTTCAAAACCGAAAGCGGAAGTTAGAAATGTTTTTTCGGTAGCATTGAGCCCTTTGTGGGTAGTATAGGATTAAACGAAATTAATTTCGAAAATTTGAAAATGATTCTCCAAAACTACGCAAATTTTCATAAAAATATTTTTCAAAAACTGCCAACGCGATTTTTTTTAAACTTTGTAGGCTAGAACCGAAGATTGGCTACAGATTGATTTTTTACTGAAAGCTATAATTTTACTTTATTTATTAAACGGGGCCCGATAAATTCTTTTCTTACGCAGAATTGCTCATCATGACTAGTAGAACCTCAATCTAATGTTAGTTTTTAGATACTTTTACACTGGTGGGGCTACTGTAGAATATGTAAATTCTAAATATTTAAAATTTTCAAAATAATATGTATCAAAAACTGGCCATACATGCCGAACATGGGCTACAAATTGTTTTTTTGCTGAATACCATACTTCCTGCGACACCTTTTTTAAATTTTTAAAAATCAATAATTGGTAATCCTTTATTTATTAAATGAGAAACAACAAATAACTCCTGCTTAAGAAGAATTATTACTCATCTTGAATAGTAGAATTAAAATCAAATCTTAGTTTTTATAAAATTTTATATTTGATGGGACTACAAGTTTCCCCCTTCTAATTTTTTAGCTGACGATTTTAGGATTTGGTTGGCTACTGTAGAAAATGTAAATTACAATTATTTGAAATTTAAAAAAAAATCAATCACAAATTTTTGGACTTTAACAAGTTATGATCCAAGCATGATTACTAAGACCCAGCATCATTATTTGGTTGAATTATGGATATAATGGAGGTTTGTAAAAAATAACTTAACCTGCTGCCTAGGCTCAAAACAAAGTTTCCTGAAATTTTCGCGTACTTAATGTATCTAAAGGTAAAAGTAAATAAAAGTAGTGTTTTGTTTTACTGCACAGTTCATGGCCTACTAGAATTTTATCAAAATAAATTAAATGACGTGGTCTTTCCATGGCACACTTACGAAATTTTTATTTACTGTAATAAAATGCTCAAAACTTTAACAAAATGCAAAGTGTGACACATCGTTAAAATCAGAATTAAAAACTCTATTCAAATGTGAAAAAATATAAAATGCCGACCATAAGAAAAAAAAAGTTGGCAGTCGAAAATGAGCAATGGGTAACAGTTATACCAAATTTGATCAAAAATTTAGATTCAGCATGAAAAAGTGTCCTAATAATGCGTTAACTAGAAATATGTAACATAAATGATAAATGAGCTATAGACGAAAACAAAAAATCCAAAATTTCATTTTTTTTAGTTTATTCAAAAACTAAGCAATTTCTTTTCAGATTATTAGTGGGCATAAAATTCCACAACTATTCTCTAATTTAACCATCGTCGTATCTCTTGAAATAAGCGAGATCCCCATAGTTAACACGCAATTTGATACATCCTGTATAGTTGTTAAGGCTCGTACAATGATTCCTATATAGTAATTTTTCAAATGGAACTATATCGACACAAGCGATGTTCTTTATAAATTACAACTTTTTAAAAGTTCTTGAACACAATATTCGAGGCAGTTTGAAAAATTTTAGTTTTATAATATGCTAATAAATGTAAATACTAAAACATGATAAATAGGGCAATGAATCCTGAGACAAGTATAACTATAACTAATCGGTGGCATAAAAATGAGATACTCTGAAATCTGAAATAAAAAACTTGAAATGGGAGAGCCCCATCTTGAAGTAATAACGTTTTATCATAGATACTTGTATAAAACTCCAAAAAATCACCATAGCTAATGAAAGTAAGTACATAGTGTATTATTTGTACCTACATACAGTCAACATTTGTATGTTCATGATAAGACAAACAACTGTAAAAAAATAACTTACATCTTGCTTCAAGTCTTCTCTGATAACTCTATAGACATCTTCTATTTTATTAGGAGGAGCATGACTATGTAAAATCTTCATTGTTTGTACATATTCCTTAGGCAACAGGTAGTCCAGTGCAGCAATATGCTGACCAACTTTTATATATACACCTTTATTTATGCAGCACAATTCTAATAATTTTTCAGCAGCCTCTTTGTGGCAACGAGATTTCAAATCTCTATACTCTTGCGATTCTTTATCTAGTCCATGTTGATAAAGAGTTTTTTTATATGTCGATCCTATATTGAAAACTGTTATGGCTGCTCGACTTAAACGAACAACTCCAATAGAATTTATTTGGTAATCGTTGGATCGTAAACTTAGAAATGTACCTCCTATAACACCACCTGCGACTGCATACTTTAATATCTGACGAATATTAACTCTACCCATTTTAAATTATTTAAATATTAGCACCAAATGTTCACACATTCCTATTCTTGCACTTGCAATTTTTGATGGAATCCTCTATTTAATATATTATTCTGGTAGGAATTTTACAGTGAATTACATAATTCTAGAATAGTAAATATCAAACTCAGTTACCAAATATACATTACATGACGACTATCATAACCTTAAACATTGTAACGTCAACATGAAGGTAGTAAAAGGTGAAGGTTATTTTACCGGTGGTATAACACACATTTGTGCCTATCGCACGCAATACAGCACGAGGCGTAATTTGCGTCTAGCTCCTTGTGGTTCCTGCCCTCACATAACTTGCGCACTTCTTCTGCATGCAGCTGAAATGTGTGTAAACCACAACAATGTAATTTTTTTTTTTTTTAGTTTTTTTTAAAACACTTGTTGCGTTTTGCTGTTAACGCGAGGTTATTTGCTAAGAGCAGTTATATTTTTAAAGAAAAAATACGAAGACAAATTTGCATTCACTCACTGATTGACGGCATACTAACACGCAAGTCTGGTAATAAATTAAAAAAAAAAGGATTTGTTGTTTTCTATTGAATGCAATTTATTAGCAATGAAAAAATCGGCTTTAACAATGCAAATCTCGATGTAAATATCACACTCGCACTTATGCGAGCCAATTTTAGATGATATTGCGCAATTCAGGATCGGCAGGATTTCAAGGCGCTAGACTCTAGTCGTGGCGTATGCCCTAATATAATGGTTTGTGCCTATACCGTCGTGTGCGTTAGTTGTGCATGTGCAACAGCCTCGTTATTTGAAAATACCGTATATACTTTAGTTTTTATTATAGAATTCAGAGTAGGCCACGATTTGGAAATATTTGATATCTAGTTTGCACCGAAAATTGAATGTCGCGTGTAAAGCTTGCTTTAAACAAAAATTCATAATTTCTTACTATAGTTAAAAAATCGTTATTACAGAAACGAATTACAGTGTTCAAGCAACAAAATACAGAAGTGACTTTAATAGTAGCCAAAAAACTTAAATGTCACTTTTGTAAGTAGTTCTAAATTTTATGGAACAATTTCATGCGCGTCATTCAATTTTCATTGCAAACTAGATATATATTTATTATTAATTTTTATTTTCTGCTGTACAACAATATCGTGCAATCTAAAATAAAATCAATTACAGCGGGCCTTGACCAGCATTTGTCACATCTTATACAGGGTCGTTCAAAAGTATGAAATAACGGTTCTGGTGGCTCAAGTATTGGTTTTACAGAAAAATACCTTACATGATTTTTTTTGTTTAATTGTTATTTACCTTTCTGCACATTTCTAAAAACTTTTTGACTAATGCTGTAAGCACTATGACGCGATCGTAATTTTTTTAAACAGCGCTATACCTATTTTATGCATTTTTGTCACTGTTATAAAACCGTTACGAAAAACTTCATATTTGCAGAACCCGAATTCAAACAAAAGCACAATTCAAATTCATTTGTTATCTCTTAACAACCAAAAACAATTAAAAGAACAAAATTCTACTGCTTTCAACGAAGTCTATTAGTGCAAGTTTACTATAAACTTATCAATCTAATAAATCTCATCGCCATGGTGCATTTATGTTTTAAGAGAAAAAGGAAAAATTGAAATTTTAATTATTGGTTGCATATGGCGATCGACATTTTGTTCTTTCAACTGTTTTTGATTGTTAGGGACATCAAATGGATTTTAAAGCAAACTTCTGCTGTTGGTCGTTGTTTGATTTCAGGAACTAAGTTCTAATATGAAGAAGTTTTTTTGCGTTTTTATCAAAATGTCGTTATGTAAAGGTATACGAGTTTTATACGATAAAAAAGAGAAATATTCTCTATCAAATGAAAGCATTCTTCTTTATTTAAAAAAATATATGATCGCGTCACATAGCTTACACCATTAGCCGAAAAAAAACTATAGAAGGATAAATAAAAATTTAATTAAAAACCTTTTATATAAAGCATTTTTTGTAAAACCGATAATTACGTTCCCAGAACCATTATTCCATACTTTATAACAGCCCTGTATATATTTAGAAGACTACCATTTAAGATTGACATTGACATTTCTAACCTTTTTTCTGAATACTGAGGCGATGTCACACTATACAGGACCTGCTCTAATTGATATTTTTTAATGGCACGTTGTACACTCTGGTCTAAAAAACAACTTTGTGGCTTTTAATAGGTAGTTGTTCTCCAATGGCTGTTTTTGTAGTTTTTTCTCCTGAATCAGAATTTCGCGAGCTGCACTCAAAACACTCGTTGGGCATTTAGCCAGTGGGGGATTAACAAAATCGCATGACCGGCCTCGGCTCCAATATTTTTTTAATAATCTGAAACCTATCATATGAAAGGCCATAATGTCTACTTTCGAAATGTGTAAGATTCTTATTCCAACATTAATTTTATATACCAAGGCTGAATTGGTTTGATTTACAATACATGGGTTTTCAGTAATTCAGATTTAGGAGGACCAATATTAAAATTAAACCAAAATAATAATATCTTTGTACTAGGGGGTAATTTTTTGATTAAGTTTAATGTACCATATTACCATTCAACTTCCAGGGGCGGCCCCCTTGGCGCATGTAAAGGAAAAAAACATAATCTTAAACTTACTCCAACCCATTCGGATTTAATATTATTTAAAAACGCTTGATATGTACAATCAGAATATGTACCGCAATTTGCAAAAGTAATGTTGCAATTATTATTCGTATATACGCAACACCCTTTTTAGGCAGACATGAGCAACGACAAACGTTATTACAAAGTATTAATAAACACTAAAATAAACAGCAAATGCTTTATAATAACGATTGTCGGTGCTCACGTCTGCCTGAAGAGTGTGTTGCACTACTACTATTTGCGGCAATACTTATGCACCTTACTTACATATATGGAGGTATTATTATACTATAAATTGGTACTACTATCTCTTGTAATGTAAAGTAGCCCACTTTTTAGCAGTTAAGTGTGTAATAAAAAAAAACAAATAAAAAATTCTTATCGTAAAACAGTAGGGGAAAGGGAAGATGGTTCAACCATAGGGTAGATTCAACCAGTCCGCTTATTTTATTTTTTATTTAAATAACCTGCCTGCACAGTGCTACAGTAGCTACAGCATGTTAAACACGTGCTCTACAAAAATATGTTTGTAGTTATAGTATTTTAAGTGTTTCACGGTAAGTTTTTACTTTCCTATACTTTCAGTATTGATGTCATGAAAATGTTCGAAATCAAGATTTTAGTGGAAATACATGTTTTGGACCTCCAGAAACCCAAAAAAGTTGGTTTTAAAAATGTCTGTCTGTACACAATTTTACAAGCTAGTAGAAGTCTTGGAACTACTAAAATTGTGTGTAAATTGAAATAACATTTTCAAAAACATTTTACAGAAAAACTGACCACGCGACTTTTTCTTTAAATTTTGTAGACCTATAGAGCTATAGATCAGCTACAATTTGATTTGTGTCCCATTCTGCTAACCTCTTTTTAACACCTTCTTTAAATTTTTGAAAATCTATAATTCGTATCCCTTTATTTAATAAACGGGGACCGATAAAAATTTTTTGTTTAAGCTACATTTCTCATGAGTGATAGAATAAAGTTCTCAATTTAATTGTTAAATACGGCAATATTTGTGGAGATTAATTTTTACTCTCTAACCCAATTTTTGGGTTCGTCCAGTTTTTGTGTTTCTTTAATTATAAGAAATCTTTTTCCAAAACATCGATTTTAAAAAAAAAAAAACTGAAAACATTCAGCGTATAATATAAAGTATAGGAAACTCCAGACAAAGTGCTTTGCTCATTTTACTTTCCTTAACTTTCAGTATAGGGAAGCATTGATTTCATGAAAATGTTCGAAATCGAGATTTTGACGGAAATACACGTTTTAGACCTCCAAGAACCCAACTAAGTGGTTTTTAAAAACTGTCTGTCTGTGGGTGGGTGATTGGGTGGGTGGGTGGGTATGTATGTATGTGTGTGGTACATCATAACTCCCGAACAGATGGTCCGATTATGATGAGCTTTGGAATAGGACGGTATATCAAAAAAATCATCGACAATTTAAGCTTTTGAAAAATCCGAAACCGGAAGTTAGACTTGCTTTTTGATAGCATTTTTTTCCGAAACGTAATTTTATAAATTTGAAAAAGGAATTCAATAGCTTTTTATCCGAACTTTCTAACTTTATAATGGCTGTCGTTGCGATTTTTTTGCAAATTTTGATTTTAGTGCCTGATCACTTAAAAACAGATTGATAGATCGGGTTTAAATATTTTACCGTAATAGCCCTATAGAGACACAATATTGCTGCTCATAAAAATTCGAAAAATTAAAAATCTGAACTGAAAAAAAACTGAGTAAGAGATGAACATAGTATAATCCTGTGATAATAGTCACAAGCTGACCTTTGGCTTTGTACCGCATGAACCTAAAAGTGCTACCCAGCAGGTGGTTTAGTTATCCTTCCAATGACGGATTAGCAGGGTTTTATACAGAGTGGCTAAGAAAACCCCGTCCACTTTTCTTGCGGCTGTCAAGAGATGGCGCTTTAGTAAAGAAAAATTAAATTAAAATACTGGCAACAACACAGAATCCAAGATGTTTTAGTTATTAAATACGCCCCATATTAAATCAAAACAACTAAAACGTCTTGGATTCTGCGTTGTTGCCAGTATTTTAATTGAATTTTTCTTTACTAAAGCGCCATCTCTTGACCGCCGCAAGAAAAGTGGCCGGGGTTTTCCTAGCCACTCTGTATTTAAATACCCTACAACTAGAAACAGTTCTGAGTTTTATGTACTGTAGTTGTTGTGATACATATATAATACAATTTTTTTTGTTTATAAGTATATAGGAAAGTCCAGGCAAAGTGCTCCACTAATTTCTACTTTCTCATACTTCCAGTACAAGGAAGTATTACTTTCACGAATTTCAAAATTTAGACTTTAACGGAAATACACGTTTTGGTGCTCAATTAACTCACAAAAGAGGTTTTTAAAAATGTCTTTCGCTGGGTGGGTGTGTGACGCTTCTATACGCGAAATACTGGACAGATTTTTTTTGAAATTTTAAATCGGAGTATATAGAAAAAATTGTAGTTTTAATTAAGCTTTACAAAAAAATCCGAAGCCGGAAACGCAAGTTAGACATGTTTCCTTGGTAGCGTTTTTTCCAAAATTAAATTTTGGAAATTTGGGCACCGGATCTGAGAAAAGAACTTAAGGCAAATCAAAAACTATTTTACCGAACCCTCCAGATTTAAAATGGCGGCCACTACAACGTTTTGAAAATCTCGACTTTAACGACCATTTACTCAAAAAGTAGTTGTCTGATCGGGATCAGCTTCAACTTGTTTGAGAGCCCTTTGTGGATAGTATACGATGAAGTAATATTAATTTCATCAGTTCGGTAGACTATTTAACGTAAAGTAAAAACTAAGAAAAAAAACAGTACTTTTTAATATCAGCAACGCATTTTCCGGCAGTTGCGTGCTTTTAACTACGCCTATCAATTAGCTCTAGTTAAAAAATATATTTTTCATTCTTTGCATATTTTTGATAACTCTTTAAATAAACCATTTATAGTCCGAAACTCGAAGCGCATCTAATCAGCTGTAGAGCGGGCGGTTTTGTTCTTACTATTCTTATACAGTATATAAATATATAAATTGTTTTCAGTAGTAATAACCCAAGGACATTGATAAATAATTGTTCGAAAAAATTTTGTAACAGATTTCGAAAGCATGTTGCTTGGAAACAGACCGACGCCGTAGGCGGAGGTCTGTTGCCTATAAGCAACAAGCTTGAGAAAGTTGTTATACAATTTTTGAGCATTTATCAATGTTCGAGGGTTATTCGGATAGAAAATTTTTTGCTAATCATAGAAAAAAATACAAAGCAAAAAAATTAACTAATTTCATTGGATTTCTGCTTGAGCAAAAAATTCCATAAATGCTTTCCATACAAATTTTTTACTGTAAACAATATTTTTTGGTATATTTGATTCGATAATTTCATCAATCTTCTCGTTAGTATTACAACCAAATCGTGACATTTTTAAATTAATTAATATTTGAAACGTCAAAATCGAAATAAATCAAAGTGTATCCATAGCAACGTAATAGAGTGAAAACAGCCCATGGAATCTGTTTTCAGTACAATGTTGTTCTGATTGGTCATACGGTGAAATGAGAGTAGAGCTTAGGGCAAATGGAAAACGTTTTTACCGAACTTTCGAGCTTCAAATGGCGGCCGCTACAACTGTTTGATAATTTCGACCTTAACGCCCATTTACTCAAAAATGTACTCGTCTGACCGGCATCAGCTACAACTTGTTTGAGAGCTCTTTGTGAGTGGTATACGATGAAACAAAATTAATTTCGAAAATATAAAAACGATCGCAATAGCGCTTCTTCAAAATTTGTTAAATTTTCAAAGGAAAAATTATTCAAAACTGCTTACAGGATCTTTTTTAAACTTTGTAGGCTGTTAGAACGGAAGATTGGCTACAATTAAATATTAATTTCTAGTACGGGAAAGTCCACTGGAAGTTAATACTTTAGCTTTTTTGAGTTATAAGTTAGGTTATAAGCTGTGATCGGTTGTTTTTATCACTACAGAAAACCAGACAACCATAAGCGAAAAATTGGGCGGGAGGGTGAAAATTAACTTCCCTAAATATTGATGCAAACAGGGTGCGGCAACTAAGTGTTATAAGCAGATACTATATTACAAAACTATAAAAGCTTGAGCAACAACATATTTTATGATTTTATGGGACAGGGGACGGAAGAGGACGAATATTAAGCTAATAATGAACTTTGAGAAGCCCCCCTACTTTATAGAAATGGGGGATAACTTAAAACTTTTAAATAGGACGATAATTATAGTATATTTATTATTTTTATAATATCCTCATCAAAATAGGTCGTAGTACCTTCATACTTTTTTTATCATAACACGTAATAATTGACTTTGACATAAACCAAAATACTGCCAGAGAAATGTCACTTACGTAGATAGTTCTCGTATATACACATATTTTTTATCTATGGGTAGTTCCCTAAATTTTCAGAAACTATATCAGACGCGTCAATCAATTTTCAGTGCAAACTTAGATAACTTATTTTTTAGGCGACCTTAACAAAAAAATTTTAGTACTCAAAAGCGGCCAAAAAGAAACCGTTTTTTGACCGAGGACGAAAAAACACTTTTTGGCAGTGGTGCACACAAATGTTTTTAGGCGACCTTCATCATAAATTTTACAAATTTGTTAGTTTTTTATTTATGATTTATTGATATAATTATTTGTAACAACTGAACAATTGTACATATTTGTGACTCTTTCAGAAACGTTTATATTTTCTTTATTTACACTCGAAGTAATAAATAATTATATCAATAAATCATAAATAAAAATTAACAAATTTGTAATTTTATAATGAAGGTCGCCTAAAAACATTTGTGTGCACCACTGCCAAACAGTGTTATTTCGTCCTCGTCTGCTTTCTGCCTGCGGCCTTGGCTTCGCCTCGGCCATTAAACTCAGACTCGGCCGAAAAAAATCCACCTTTTGGCCTTGGTACACAAATAACTATATTTCCATTTTGCTGCTGTGCAACATTAACATAAATAGTACATATTTTTAAAATAAAATTATTTCAATCAAAACAAAGCTGCGTATTTACGTATTAATTTTAGTGATGAAAAGTAAAACGGCGTTTCATATTAGCATGTTTGACAACTGACAGTCTGGGGAAACCACTTATTAAAGTATACAAACCACACAAATTAAAAAAATGGATATTGTACCTGCAAGTGTAAGAAATAGCTTTATGTAAATAATTAAGTTAATTCAATAGATTCTTTCATTCATTTTGACGAAAACATACCTATTTCAATATCTTTAGGAACCTGAAAATAATTAATAGGCGTCCGTTGGTTACAGCATCGAAGTAGTTTACTCCGTTTACCTGGAGATTTGATTGCCATAGAAGACATCAAATTATAATCAGTTACAATCAGTGTTTCGTCCGCGTGCAATTTCAAGGTTACAAGTAGCCTACTTTTGGTTATGAGTTATGGAATAACCCTAACTGGCTTTCTGTGTTGCTTAATATATGAGCATTCTGAATAAAGGCTATAGTTTGGCATTGATGAATTATGTTTGCTCTGTAGGTATTACTATTAATAACATTACTTACGACCTAGAAACGTAGTAGGTTATGGTTAGTACAACAACATAGTTAACCCTACCACAAACATGTTGAATGTTTCATGTTTGTGGTAGTGTTTAATGTATTGGGGCCTAAATGCCTATAATAGTAGTTAGCAGCATGTTGCAAAATACAAATCTTGTAATGTCAACAAAAACTATAAAATAAACCAGCACTAGTGGGTAATTGTTTCTATTCTGGATTGACATTATTTGTTTTAAAAACTGTGTTAGGTACTATTGTTATGTGAACTTCACAATAGGTATTCGTTAATTTTTTTAACGCTAGAAAAAACTCGCATGTTGAAAAGGTTTGGTTCTTTCTTTATCCTATCCATTGGAGCGTTGGAAAGTGGAATATGCACCTGACACAGATCAGAACTTGATACCCTTGTCACAGTTTTTTTACTGGATATGCTTTTTAACTTATGACTGATGGGTATTTACATTTCTCAATTATAACATTCTAAACTTAAATATATAGACTAAGGAAAATATAATGTACACAATCTAATTCCAATTAAAACATAGGAAAATTAAAAAAATATATTAACACAGAAATACGTAAATATGATATGTCGTATCTCGTATGTCGCTTGGGCAATTGTGGAAGGTCCCAAGGAATTCAATTTAGGAGATTGTCTATATTATTATAATATTCTTTAGATGTTTAACCAAAAACTTAAATCTACTTTAAGCTTTTAAAAATTTTGTATGTTTTTAAGTGTAGCTGGTAATTTACTAAATAATTTGATTTCGAAATATAAGGGTCTTTCTGGGCTAGATAGACGGGTATCATCACTAATTATTATGCACATTTAAGTAGTAAATAATAAAGTGTTAACTATTGACTATTAAGGAAACCACCAAGCACCAGTACGTTATTAATTATTATCCATGGGAATTAATAATATTTAGAATAACCACAAACAATAACTACATTATGATGATAATGATTGGATAATCATATTTATATATTTATATTTGGCAGTGGCGGAACAAACATCCCCACAACCCCTTCATCGCGGGGGGACCCAGCCGCCTAGGGGGCCCCGACATCTAAGAAACCCATACGCAAAAAGCAAGAATAATTTCTCACATTTCTTAACTTGAAAACATATTTTATTACACGATTTAGTTTTTTATATAATTCATTGACTAGCAAGAGACATAAACTGACGCAGCACCAATATTTGTTTATTTTACGGTGTGTAGTTCTAATCGGCTTCTTTGGGAAGTTAAAATACAAACAAAGCGTCCTCAGCGCCAAACAAAATAAATTCTGAATCTGATACTAGGATATATGTTTTAAGTTTGTTAATGATATTTTGTCTATTAACTTGAATTGGAAGCTCATTCCTTCATCACGTCTGATAACTCTATACGGTATTAATTTTAAACCTTAGGATCATTCAAGCGCTGTACGAACGTGAACAAAATCTTAATGTTTATTAGTATTAAAAATGGAAATGAAACATAAACATTCAAGTAGGGCTCAAAGCAAGAAAATTTTAAAAGAGAGGAAAGTAAAGCTGAAAAAGCTTACAAAAAATGACACTTTTTAGAAGTGAAATAGAGCCTGTACCTTCAACTTTAAGTGAATGTGCTAAACCTAAGTGTTGAAAGTAGTGCTGAAAATATTGCTGAAAGTGTGGCAGAAAAATCGGACAAACCCTGTGTTTCTCATGAAATTATTGAAGAAGTTTTTGCTTTTGATTTGGCGGTTTATTTAGACAAAAACATTAAATCAGAAATTAAAGAACAAATTTTAAGCATTGGCCCATGTAAACCATTAAGTAACTTTTTGAAAGACGACATATTTCTTAATTTAATCATAGTTTGACCTTATACTTTTTTAAAGAGAATATAATGTGCAATTCAAAAAACAATACAGAATGTTCCGTTAAAAAAAAGTCATTTTAACAAATAACTCCAAAACGCGATGCGCATTTGTTTTTTAGTTTTCACCATCGTAACCAGAAGAAAAAGTTACACCTTTTTTTCTAATTTAAGCAACTTTGTATCTTCAAAGCTAAAAAAGCTAGCAATAGTGACTCGGTTCCCAAAATCACCCTATATAAGTAACACCGTTTTCAAGCAGACATGAGCTACGACAAACGTTGCTACAAAGTAACTGCAACACTAAAAAGACAACAAATGCTTTGTAACAACGTTTGGCGTTGCTCATGTCTGCTTGAAAAGGGTGTTGCTTATATACGAATACGATATGCGACATTACTTCTGCCCCGTGCTGTACATGTATTGCGCGATATATTGTTAGAATCATCCATACATATATAAAAGCACAAAGGGTTTTTTTCTCCGGTTCCTCCAGCGGCTACCGCTTCACCAATTTGGACCATTTCTTTTAATGAAAGGTCTCTATCCACAGATGGAACATGAAACATTTTTATATTTTTATTCTACGTCAATTTTTTAATAATAATTATTTTAATTTATAATATATATGAAGGTCGGCTAGACACGCGTCACTTGGGGCGCCATCTACAATAACGTCGCGTGTCATTATTGGAACTAATGCATCACGTGACTTGCAATTTCGCCGGTTCTGTCAACGCTGTCTGTCAGTGCATTGTGTGCTGGGGTAACACTAGTATCAGTTAAACCGACATGCCTAGGGATTTTTCACGCCACATAGTAAGCAATCTACAAAAACTAATAGAGCAGGCCTTGACCACCGTGCGTCACCTCAGAAAACAATAACTACAAAATTCCAATGCCAATTTCTTCATTGTAGTGTTATGCGACTATTCAATTCACATGTGAGGTAATATATAATGACTAATAAAAATGCAGAATTGGCAGTTCTTCGACCAACGAAAAAGAATTATAACGTCATAACGAAAATACCACGTACGGGAATTATAGCGACAATTACACGTGTAGTTTGAGCGGCAGTTTTGAGAACACTTGAAAGTATTTCTTCTAAAGGCATATTTGACACGATAACTAAATGTTTTCTATCGTAAAAGAAGTGAAGTAGCGCGTAATTCGATTTTTTTTTAATAATTTCAAAATTCAATTTCTGTTCTCTGAATAGTCTCCCAAATATCATTTGCACTGAAAGTTAAGTAGACACCTTTTGTGGCTAGCAAACCATCAATTTCAGTACTCATGGTATTATAAGTGACTATTATCTAAGACGTGAAGCACGCTGGTCATAACCATGTTTTGTGGATTGCTCGGTGCGTAAGTATTTTACCGAGTTAGCAATTTACTAAGTGAATATAAAATTTTCTTAGATTACATAATAGCTACGATGTAGAATCAATTTTTTATACGGTAAATAATTAAAACATAATAAAATTTACCGGGAACTAGCCGATTACTTAGATGTATTTGACCAATGATTTACCAAAATATTATTACTCAAAACATTTTTGATGATGTTAATAATATTTACGGCTCTATAATCATTTTTCTTTACTTTTGCAACATCCTGTATATTACCAGAACTCAAAACAGCTTAACCTTTGTCCCCACGGGTAGAATTTTGTTCGTTGTTCCACGAAGAGGCACCCGGGTACCTATACGTCAGATGTATTAGAACTACGCACAATCAGTGGAGTAAACAACCTCCGCCGTGCACGTGTGTTTATCTAATTGAGATTAATCTGTCTGCTGGTGCAATTATTGTAATATTTTTTGTGAATTTACTTTTTGCTATCTTGGAAAATGACCACGCCCTTTAGGGAAGTTTCAAAAAATGAATTTAAACGGTAAGTTTTGATTTCTAACATAACCTAAAATTGCTGTAGTTTGAATAAATAAGCATTTAAATTTTACAGCATGACTTATGAACAACAAGTGGTCTATCTTGAAAATTTATACGAGGATAGTGATGCAGATAACGAACCTTTTGAAGGCGACGCGTCAGACGAAGAATGGGTGCTACCGGCAGCTTCAACTTCAAAAGAGGAGTCAGATATTGAAGATGTTTATGCAGATGAAGAAAATGAAATAGAAGTAGAAAAGGAAAGCAGTGACGACGAAAATTCTGGTGACGAAACTGAAGCAAGTGTTTCTAATCAACCGGATTTTCAGGCTAAAGATGGAACAATATGGAAGTCGAAACCTCCTGTCGCAGTTCAAACTCAAAAACAAAATATATTAAGACAAAAAGCTGGTTCTGTAAAAGCCACAAAAACTCTTTCTGTTCGAGATACATTCAAACGAATATTTACACCAGTGATGTGCAATATTGTAATCCAGGAGACCAATCGGAAAGCAAAGTCTGTATACAAACAGTGGAATACAGATGATCCTAATAGGCCAGCTAGAGTTTGGAAAGAATTGACTGCCGAAGAATTTGATGGATATTTAGGAATACTAATAGCAGCAGGAGTATACCATTCTAATAAAGAAGACGTAAAAGAACTTTGGAAAACTACAAGCCATCCATTGTATAGGGCTACAATGTCAGTCAATAGATTTTGGGGAATCCAAAGATTTCTAAGGTTTGATAACGTCAACACTAGAGCTGACAGAATAAAAACTGATAAAGCTGCAGCAATTTCAGAATTGTGGCTATTGCTAAATGACAATTTGAGAGCAAATTATGTACCTTCGGAATGTCTAACAGTAGACGAACAACTGTTTCCGTTTAGAGGAAGGACTCGATTCACTCAATATATGCCCGCAAAACCTGCAAAGTATGGAATGAAAATTTGGTGGGTGTGCGACGCTGCTAATTCCTATCCATTGACTGGACAAATATATACGGGTAAATCTGCGGAAGGACGTGAACAAAATCAAGGCGCAAGAGTGGTGAAAGACCTGTGTTTTCGATACAAAAACACTGGGCGAAACATTGTAATGGACAATTTTTTTACCACGCTTCCTTTAGCTAAGTTGCTGCTGTCGTGGAATCTTTCGCTTGTTGGCACATTGAAGAAAAACAAACCTTACATACCAACCCAGATGATGGCAAATAAGTCTAGAGAAGAAGCGTCTTCACTATTTGGATTTAGTGACGACAAAGTTACCATGGTCTCATACGTCCCAAAGCGCAAAAAAGTCGTTATTTTATTGTCTACTTTGCATTATGACACTACAGTTAGCGGTCCTAAAAAGAAGCCTGAAATTATTCATTATTATAATTCTGGAAAAGGAGGCGTTGATACTATGGACAAAATGTTGTCACACTACTCCGTGAAGAGAAAAAGTAATAGGTGGCCTGTCGCCATGTTTTCCAATCTAATTGATGTAGCAGCCTTAGCATCTTGTATCATATACATGGAAAATAATCCACAGCAAGCTACCAAGCATTATCGACGTCGCAAATTTTTACAAAATCTTGCAAAGGAGCTAGCCATGCCGGCGATTGAGACTCGATCCAGATATCCACGGTCGTGTCAACATTTTGGCACTAGATCAGGCATTGAATGCATGTTAGGAAGACCCGTTATTCAGCTAGAGCTTTGTGAAGAAACCATACAGCCTCGAGATTCAACTGGTCGGCTTCAAGTGACAGGGCGATGCTACATCTGTAGATCAACAAAAATTCAAAGAAAAACAAGAAAAGCTTGTTGCGAGTGTAACAAGCCGATCTGTGTAGAACACACTAAAAAAATTGAAAAATGTGTTTCTTGTAGTAGTTTGTAAGTTGGTAGTTTTTTTGAGAAAAATGAAATTTAATTTTATGTTTACATTATACCTACAAACTGTATTCTCCAAGTACCAATAAACAGTTTATTTTCTTACTACTCAACTTTTTACATTGTAAATGCACTATCTACGCAACTGGCACCAGGGTACCTCGTCGTAGGAATAACGAATAAACATGTTTAACTGCAAAAATTTACCAAAAATGTTTTTCAGATTTTGATTTTAATTCCAATTATGTGTATTTCTCAACTAATTTTGAGATGTCATACAACCACAGAATAATATCTTATATCTAATACTGATTATTTTACAGTTGTATATAAAAATGGCACCCGGGTACCACGTCATGGGGACAAAGGTTAAAGATAATTTTCACACTGAATTTTCAAGTAGGAGTAGCATGCGCAGTGGTACGTAGACACGCGGCAACACATAAATGCTGCGCGGGCGTCTACAAAATCCAGTCAATCACAATTTGCAGGTTAGTTGCCTTGTTAGTTGCAGTAGTGCGCGGGTTGCGTGTGTGAGATATTTTATATAGTAAATAATTTCAAATTTAAATTAAATTTAGTGAACAAATAAAAGTTAAATTTAATAAGACAAAGATGTACTCGAAAAGTTTTATGTTCGAAGCCACGTATACGGCAGCATGTAGTGTATATGTATTTTTTGAGTTTTTCTTTAATCTGTGGGTGTACCTCCACCGCAAATTTGTTGACTTTTGTCACGGGAATACAATAAGTGATGACCGCGAATTCGTTTATAGAAATGTACAAAGGATTAATAAGTTACCTACACATTTAACAATTCTTTTGGGTAACGAAAATCCCTCCTATAAAGACTTGGCAAATTTGGTCATTTGGAGCATTGCATCCGGGATACCTTTTATCAGTTTTTATGATCATAAAGGTGGATTTACATGAATTTGCTGTACGTTGTGAAAGAAACAATATTTTTTGTTTTTCAGGAATTTTGAAGAAGGCAGAACTGACATTTCAAGAGGCAGTTAATAAAAAGAAAACAGAGGAAGACCATATTATATGGAGTGATAGTGAATATTCGTATAAAAATGGAATTACTGGAAAAAGAAAAATACATGTAAGAACATTATCAACAACGGACGGTCGACAAATTGTAACGGATGTAGCTAAACAATTTTCTGATGTAAAACAGGACACTATTGATCTAGAGACTGTGGACAATAATTTAAAAGACAATTATGTATTTCCTGATCCAGATTTAGGTTTTTATTGTGGTAAAGTTTTTAGTGTGTATGGATATCCGCCATGGCAAATTCGTACTACAGAATTTTTATGCATAGAAACACATCATAATATTACATCATACACTTTTGTAGAAAATTTGTATAGTTACAGTAAAACTGAACAACGGCTAGGTAAATAAGTAAAATGTATAATAACAAGGTTTTTGCAGGATGTATAGTGTACATAATATATTCATATTTCTTATACTATTCCTGATAAGTGAAAAAAATACCAGCATGTCACAACTGCAACTCTTATTTCACCTTATCAAAATTATGTATAATAAATCATTTGGAGGACAATGCCAGTATCTTTAAAACAAAAAAACAATTGGTGCCAATTTTAGCTTACCCTGGCATTTGAGATAACTACATCATTTCAGCGAAATTAACCATACAAACATTTTTGGTTGTAAGAGTGAAACATGCAATCACTAGAATTTATTACCACAGCTAAAACTATTGATAGTTTTGTACTGCAATACTTCTACAGTTGTTGACAAAAGTCAATGTTGAAAGTATGGTGGGGTTTCTGCCCCGGGTGACACAATTTAAAGGGCCCAATTTTGCTGTACAATTAGGGTTCCAACCAACCCTGGGTAAAACCTGGAGATCATGGAAAAGTCAGAACAAAAATTTCAACCTGGGAGTCATGGTTTTTAACCAAAAATTGAGAAAAGTCTTGATTTTCATTAAAAACGTGGTTTTCAGGAGTGTAGATAGAATATTAGGAGCTACAGCAGTTTTTGCCTCAATAAATTTTGAAATTCTCACTTGTAACCATTATTTAAGAAAATGTTCCGAGATTCACTCATAGCTCAAAATATGACTAGCTTCCACAAAAGCAGCATATTCATCTGTCCCTGGATTAGCCCCATACTTCAGTGAAACTTTATATGAAAATTTAAAGAAAATTTAACATTTAGGTATATGCTTTCAGAAGCTGAATAAAATCCCACAAAAGGGTCAAATGCATGTTGTCATGCGGTTTTTATTGAGGAAAAACATCAAGTTGATACAAGATACCTAACATCTGCATTCATAGATGGCAGAGCAACTGCAGAAAATATTTTAAAACGCTTTTCGCAAAACGCATTTCTAAAAATCCCCTTAAAAAAGTTGACAGGACTCTCCATGGCTGGCCTAAATTTGAATCTAAAGTTATATAGGTACGATAATATATTAAGGCGATTATATATTAACTCAAAATATTATAGTAAATCACAAAATTATAAGATATTACAAGCAAGGTAGCAGGAAATATAAGGATGCATTAGAAAAAGATAAGCGAGAAAAAATATACATGGAAAATATTGGTACACAAAAAAGAAAAATACAAACAGAAATACAGAAGTTAGGAGGTAAAAAAATTGTCACATTTTCTTTTCGACAGAAATTAAGAAAGTTGAAAAAAAATTGAAATATTAAGGAAGAATTTATGATTATTAATAAATAAAGCATATTTTGTAATGTTGAATTTTTGCTAATGGTTTATGGGAAATTTAATTTACATTTTATTATATATTAATAATAACTTCATATAAAATTTTTGGGAAAATAAAACCAGCCAATTATAGCAAAATAAAAAGTGTTTAATTGATGTAGCTACGTTTCGCTACTTAGTAGCTTTATCAAGCGTTTAAAACATTAAATATAAATTCCTTTCAATAATCAATATCTGTAATAAACACATAAAGTTAGTTTAGTGAAAAGATAAATCTCGCCTCTTCGGAAAAGGAGAGATTTATCTTTTCACTAAACTAACTTTATGTGTTTATTACAGATATTGATTATTGAAAGGAATTTATATTTAATGTTTTAAACGCTTGATAAAGCTACTAAGTAGCGAAACGTAGCTACATCAATTAAACATTTTTTATTTTGCTATAATTGGCTGGTTTTATTTTCCCAAAAATTTTATATGAAGAGATGCCATAACAGCCGTTTTTCTTTACCATTGTTAAAAATAAATATTAATAAAAACGTTTTTATTATTAAAAATATTTTTAAGTATTACCTAATTTTGTTGTTTTTTTGTCGAAGCTTACAGTTAGGGTATGAATTTTATTAATGGGTATCCTGGTAAAGGATTCTTAATGGTTAGTGGGAACCCTGTATTTTCTTTTGAAGGCGGTAATTCGATTCTGTTAAAAAATATGAGCTCCATACAAGTCCTAATTACCGCAGGGAATTGACGTTGCGTGATTATATCAACTTCTTTGATAGTTGCCAATCATCAAAATTTGTTGTGGGTACATTTGAATAGAGGACAGACTTTTCTCTTTCCAATCATACTATATGTATATCTCTGTCTTCCGTACTTAAAGCTTTACTGTGTTTAATTATATTTTGCAATATTTTTACAAATTAAAAATGGTGTTTTTTTGTGAATACATGTGCCTGCCACAGGTACATATCAAGAGATCCAAAAAAAGCTGATCCTCAGCGAGCTGTGGAATGAAAAGTCACGTCTTTGCTAGACTAAGGGAATGTTTATAATGTCAATTTCAGGTTAGGTTTTAATTATTATCTGACATTATAAACATTTCCCTAGTCTAGCAAAGACGTGACTTTTCATTCCACAGCCCGCCGAGGATCAGTGTTTTTTTTTGGATATAATTTCTTGATATAATTTATATTTCTTGCAATTATTAAGTATGCCACTGTTACGTTATTTGTGTAATAAATATACATGGTGAGCAGTGATGTACAAGATACATTTTTTTATTATCTAGATGCAGATACATTTTTCTAACGTATCTAGATACATATATTTTTTTAAACTATCTAGATACAGATACTATAGAAAGTATCTGATACAAATAGATATTTAAAGTCAATAGGCTAAAATTTATAGTAAAATAAAAATACAATTATTTTTAATTTTTATTACAATAAACTGAAAAATAAGGCTAGTGAATTAAATAAATTATAATAACATATTCTGCATCATAAATAATGACCACCATATTAGCTAATTTACTTATACATAAATAATTATCTATTTGTAAGTAAGATCTTAAATGACCCATAAAAGCTTGTTGACCTAAACTAACAAATGAAGGGCATTTTGTTTAATCCATGGCCTGCTTACCTAATCAGTTTTTTAATTCTACTGAAGTACGGAAAGTTATGATTTCATGCAAATTAGCGGTTTTCAAATTTTTTTATACCCATTTTGGGATCCAAGGAACCCAAAAACGTGGTTTTAAAAAAATGTCTGTGGGTGTGTTCGTTCCCCTATATCTCCGGAACCCCTTAATCAATTTTTATCAAATTTGGTGTGTGAAAGTTTTTTTAGCAGCAGGTATTTTTTTTTAACTGGAACCAGAAATTAGAGATGTTTTTTTGGTCTCGATCTTTAGTATTCCTCTTTATAAAACCTAACATCTTTAAAGACTTATTAACTATATTTTAACATGCTCCGGAAAATCAAGACGTTTAGGTAATAGTAGATGGAATGGCAACTGAATACGATCAAATCTTGTTTAATGACCATAATCAACTTGTAAAAGCCAACTGTCCTGCCATGACATTACTGTTTTGAAAATCTTAAGATCGTTCGCATATAATAGAAAATTACAAGATTTAATATCAACTGATATATTACACAGCGCAACAAAAAAAAAATTTTTTTTCGTCGCCGAAGATGTTTATGTGATTTTAGGGTACTTTGGGGCATTGAATTTAAAAACAATTTTTGTTTTTACTGAATTGGCTTTAGTTTTTTAGATAATTTATAACCTTCAAATTTAGAATTTACCTCAATAACACTGCACTTTCTTGACTTCTGCCTAGTATCAGATCGTTGTAATTTTTATATTATGCTAAACAGACGCTTGTTATGACGCATTGTAACAAGTTGCGACATGTCACAACAGTTTGGATGTACGTTACCGCACTCATTTACTTAGTTGTGTAGAGCGAGCCGTGGAAGAAAGGCGTGTTTTTATATTACTTAATTTCTGCAAGCAATACAATATTTTAAGCGTTCGCATAGATATGGGTTCCTCACGAAGAGCTTGCCTTAGCCATCCAGACGTATTCTGCTACGTTTATGGTGATTATACTGTGGAGAAACAAAGGCAAAAATTTTACTAATTTTGTAAAACAAGCATATCTTGCTTATCAACACCACAGCAGTTTTCTCGACGAGCTAAATGATTTGGTACGGGATCTAAATCTGTCAAAACAAGTGTCTGAAATTCTAGCATCCAGATTAAAAGAAAAAATGAGCGAAACACTTCGCCTGGACTTTCCTATACTTATAAAATAACATTGTTTTATATTTTCCAACACTTTTGATGTACACCTGTCTAGACCCGGCTAGTAAAAGTAAATAGTTCTTATAAGTTGTAACATCTTGAAGCGGTTGAAGAAAGACCGACCGCTGCGCTCTGCAAGCATAAGGTTGGGTAAAATATTCGGAGTGAATCAACGGAAGGGCGGAAATTGATATTTGAAAATGTATTAATAACCCGAGAAGTATTATTTTTAGCAAGAAATTACTCTTATTAATTTGTATTTAGAATTTCAAAACCTTTCTGATTTTAAAGCCAAAATGCCACGTTTCCAATTAAAAAAAAGTTATTTTTTACCGTGGCCGCCATATTAAAATTGGAAACTCAAGTTTTTTTCTTAAATACAATCGAGAAGAATTTGCCCTACAACTTTGCTCTTGGGTTTGCGAGTCTATCTATTAAAATAAAAAAGTTAGCCTACACTGAACATTAAACGACTAGTACAAGAATACAACTGCTGTAGAAAGTATGTGAAATTCTTCTAAGGACAAAAAGATTATTAAGGGGCAAAAAATTCGATTTTTTGTAAAAAGATTCTCCTAGAGCAAACAAAACAAGAAACCAAATTTTTAATTTTTTATCGAAAAAATTTGGGGGGAAGGGGAATAGTAGACCCCCTAAATATTAAATTATCAAAAAAATATTATGATATTCGGATTTTGCTATTAATGGTGAGGTCTTTCACATTAACAGAAATATTTTATTGCCCCCCGTTAAATAAATAAAAGGGTACCAATTTTCAAAAATTCATAGAGGGCGTCACAGTGAAATTATAAGAATGAGCAAAAAACAAAATTGTAGCAGATGCCTATCTCTATCAGCTTAAAAAGTTTAAACAAAAACGTGTGGGCAGTTTTTGAGATTTTTTTTTTTGAAAATTTCAAAAATTTTGTAGTGGTGCCATTGAGATCGTTTTTCGATTTTCAAAATTAATGATATTTCATGGTATAGTACCCTTAAGGGGCTACCAAACAAGTTGTAGTTGATCCCAATCAAACAACTGGTTTTTGAGTAAATGGGCGTTAAAGTCGAAATTTTCAAAAATTCGTAGCGGCCGCCATGTTGAAGCTAGAGAGTTCGGTAAAAAAACGTTTGATTTGTTCTAAGGCTTTCTATAATTTCCACTATTCCAATTTTCAAAATTCCGTTTATGAAAAAAATGCTACCAAAAAAACATGTCTAACTTCCGCTTTCGGATTCTTTTTAAAAGCTTATTTTGTCGATGAATTTTTGATATACCTCCTCATTCCAAAGCACATCGAAATAGATATGAGCGTTACCCACCCACAGACACACACACACCCACCCACAGACAGACATTTTTTAAAAACAACTTTTTTAGGATCCTGGAAGCCCAAAACATGTATTTCCGTCAAAATCTCGATTTTGAAAATTTGCATGAAATCAATACTTCCCTATACTGAAAGTATAGGAAAGTAAAAAACTGTCTAAAGCCAGAAGTTACAATAACAACTTACAGAACAAGAGAGCAGGCAATTCTCCCGTACTTCAGCGAAAATGAAGAGCTTGTTTATTGCAATGACATTCCAGGACTTCTTTTAGAAATGGGGTTTGCCTAAATATCAACCAAATGAATGGCGGCTTTTTATTGACAGTTCTAAAAGAAGCTTGAATTGTGTTCTACTGCACAACGGAAATCGCTATGCATCCATTCCAATTGGCCACTCAAGGAAACTTAACGAAGAATATGAAAACATAATAATGGTTTTGCAGAAGATCCGCTATCAAGACCACCAGTGGTCTGTTTGTGTTGATTTAAAGATGGTGAATTTCTTGCTTGAACAGCAAAGTGGATACAAGAAGTACCCTTGCTTCATCTGTCTATGGGATAGTAGAGCAAAGCAGGATCATTGGACGAAGAAGACATGGCCACTAAGAGAAAATTTGACTATAGGTACAGCGAACATCGTGAACGAGCCATTGCTTGACAGAGATAATATCATTCTCCCACCACTCCATATAAAGCTAGGACTCATGAAACAATTTGTTAAAGCCTTATATAAAAACGGAGAATGCTTTAAATACATTTGTACATCGTTCCCTAAACTAAGTATGGAAAAATTAAAGGCAGGAATATTTGATGGTCCTCAAATTCGCAAACTCATTAACGATTCGCATTTCATAAAATTTATGACTGATGTTGAAGCTTCTGCCTGGTGCTGTTTTGTCTCAGTTGTTAAGAACTTCTTGGGTAACCATAAAGCAGAGAATTATGAAGAACTAGTGCAAAATATGCTTGTTAATTTTAAGAAATTAGGTGCTAATATGAGCATTAAAGTACACTTTCTCCATAGCCACTTAGATAGATTTCCCAAAAACCTGGGTGATTTTAGTGAGGAACAAGGGGAGCGGTTTCACCGGGACATAAAGACTATGGAGGAAAGGTATCAAGGTAGATGGGATAGACACATGATGGCAGACTATTGCTGGAGCCTCCTACGTGATTGTCCTGAAGACCAACACAAAAGAAAGTCATACAAGCGACGTTTTACCGAGCATTAGGAGTGATTTATGATATCATTTTCAATTCTTAACATGTTCTGTGCAAACATTGTAATACTTTTTAATATTCCGTTCATTTTATTTTGTATAATTTGAGATTTATTTAATACACTTTTAATTTTGGGTTTTCCTTGTTTTTTTTCTTTCACACTTTCTAAAAGGGAGCATTATCTCAAAAACTAGAGCCAATCTAATAAAACTGATAGCAAATTTGGAATCAGCTGCACAAAGTAAACTAGAACATTTGCTGTAAATCTATTACATAAAACAAATCTTTCATCATTATTAAAAACAACTTAAATAGTTTTAAAGGTTGAGGTGGGTCTCCAATTGCGACGCCAAGCTTCCATAAACACCAACAGCCTATTATTGATGAGTCGAAAGCCTTGGAGAAGTCGTTATAAATACAATTAACTTGCAACCTATTGTACAAGGCGCCTGCAAGATATTTCTCAAATATTAATAAATTTGTTGCTATACGACGATCTATCGTAAAACCATGTTCAATAATTAGACGATTAAAAATATTCTTCAAAGTAAAGTTGGTGGCACTACACTCTATTTAGGAGTTTGGCGTGCAGTGTATCAAGATATATACTCTCAAACAGTTTAGGTGTACAACTTATAATTGAAATTGACTTATTTAATTAGCAAGTCACTTCTATCACCAGACTTGTAAATGGGCATGACAAAAAACAGGTATTTCAGCATTATTTAAATGTAATTTGAATAATAGAAATAATGGTTTAGCAACATACCAAATTTTAACTCTGTTTTTCAGTAAACAAGCTTTAAGCTTTGCTTGAAGTTACTATTTTCAATAAATCATAGCAGCTTTCAAATTTACGTAATTCTGCCTTTGAGAAACATTACACCAAAAACATATACCTATAACTTCTGTTACGTTTGGGAGCCTTTAAGGATATACTGCGAATGAAAGCTGGGAAAGCAAACAAAACAAGACTTGACAGAAAATTCAAGGTAGAAGGCAATTCTATGTGGATAACAGTTTTCACTTACAACACAACGACATTCACGACTTTTATTTAGTTATACAATTTACAGCAATATAGGAAGAAGCAGTCCAAGATAGGCATTGTAGGGAAGGTTACAGCTTTACGGTCATCGGCAATAAGAAGAGTACTGCGTTGTTAAGGTAGGATACACTGCACAATATACCTGTTATACTGCTCCTCAGAAGTGAAGTTCTTAATATGTAGAATATTAATGGCCTTGAAAATTGTCTTTAAACTTATCTGATTGTTGAAACACTCTTCGCAAATGATTTCCTTTGAATTTAAATGAAGAGCGTGTTGCATAAAACATGAAATGGTAAAATTTTACAGTGAAATTGTATAGTAGATAATTTTCGAATTTTTTACCAACTATAAATAATTGTACATTCAACTTAACGTAATGGGTAGGGGCACAAAATAATGTAATGTACTCTGCATTCAGAAACTTAGTTGTAAATTAATTCTTTCTCCTGTATATTGCTTTGAAAATTGTATCGTTTTATTTCTGTAAATCATTTTATACATTACTCAATTCCGGAGCAGGGTGCAGGGACACTTGGATTAGGGAATACAATCCGGGGATGTTGGCTAGTTTTTGGGCACGAAAACCCTGGGATGGGAGCTCTTGCAGTTTAGGGATTTTCGGGACCAAAAACTAGCCGGTTTTTTACTGCAAAGAATGTAGCTGACGTATGAGATTTGAATGAAAATTCAGCGGACAATCGTGGTCGGAAAGAGCGTTTTCTGCTGCTGTGCCCGCATCAGATTACACCTTGGTGACACCATTTTGGACAAACCGTATTATTTTCAAAATTCTAAAAAAATAAAATTTTTATTTTGTCACCAAAAATTTTTTTTTAATAAAGGTTATAGTTAACGCACAAAATTGAGTTTTTATTATAGTAGGCTAGTGCCAGGGTTAACCCGGCGATTAAAATTTCGTCGGAATACAGGGTTCCCACTAAACCTGGATAACCTGGAAGTCATGGAAAAGTCAGGGAATTAAAATTTTGGCCTGGAAGTCATGGATTTTATGCAAAATTTGGCAAAAGTCTTGATTTACAGTAAAAAACCTGATTTTCTTGCAGTAGTGTTAACATAATTTAAAAAAATTAAAAATTTACCGTTTGAATTTTTAAAGCTGCCGCTTATAAAACTTTTGCTGCTGAAGGTTTTTAAAATATCGTTGAGGTGCTTTTCTTTTCCTTGTTAAATTCCAAGGAACGTAATATGACTTATAATTAGGTGGAAGTGAGACCGCCATACAGTGTCGTGTGAATTGATAAAAACCGTATAAACATGACTATTTTTGCGTCTCCAATTTTATTGATATTTTTTGTCGAGAGTCATGGGTAAGTATGATTTTTGGTCATGGATATCCTGGAAAAGTGATGGATTCTAATTCTTGATAGTTAGTGGGAACCCTGGAATATATTGTCTAGTTTGGATGTAAGACAATGATTCTAATCGCAGATTTAAACATATTAAACGAGATGCCACATCCCCATATTGAAAAACTAAGTTGGCTATTCTGCAAACTCGTACAAAATCAGCTGTAAAATTCACGATGATAAATTGCAAGATATGGGGAACTCCTTACTGCAGATACCAGAATATGCAAAGATATTTTAAAAATATCTAGAGAATTAATTAAACCATTTCAAGTTTTAAATACTACGCACTTAGGATATTACTCTTGATTAAATCTGCAAATGCTCCCTAAGTTGTCAAATTGTCACTGAGCTCTATTTGCTTAGTTATTGATGTTTCCACAACCTTTCGATATCGGTGGCATTTTTGACTTGCGGTAGCGTTCTTAACCCCAAGTGCTTTAAATCTTATGAGCACGGTAAGTTACTAACCTTTTAAAGACCATTCAGCAACGGAAAACATTAGCAGGTGTCGTCATGCCAAAGAAAAATTATTGTGCAATCATTTGAAATGATTGCAGCTTTTAATTTCAAGCTTGTTCTATTTCCACAACTTAATTCTTTAATGTAAAATAAAATAACGCAATGTAGTTAATTCACTAGCTTCACATACTACATTAAGAAAAACAGATTTCAAAAACAACTCCTACCTTCATCTAAAATACTTTCCATCTCGCTGAAAAGGAACGTTAGAACTTATTAGAATGAAAACGTCAAATTGAAATATTAAAATTATTGACCTAGAAATAAGCAACACAAGTTTTTCTAACAGAATTTTACAAATAATAATGGTTAGCAGGCCAAGATTCTACATGGACTGTGTAGCCAGATAATGATGATAATGAATGGTTAGCATCATTTTTGGAAAAATGAATCTTTTATTGGACATACAGCAATGACCATTTGTACCTTTAATTTCTAACTAAAGTGCAGCTTCAGCTTTAAAATCCACCTAACACTCTCTTCCAGCTTAACATAATATTTATTTCAAGGAAAAATATTTCTATAAGCTGACCTTTGTTGGTAGCATCATTGTGAAATTCACCTCAGTTATTTGTTTATTTTTATGGAAGAAGTGTTATAATTAATTTTTTTTTGTATCTGTAGGTACATCCCTAGCAACATGTCAATATAATTTATTTCCAACAAATAAAACATATTTATTGATTATAGGAACATAAAGTAAAATACTTTATTACTTCAACAATATTTATTTTAACCTTATAGGACGATGTGATGTGCTGTGCTGAAACGTTCCTGGCTTTACATAGAAACGTGCTAGCGAAATATGAAACACATTTTATTCAACGTACTCCCCCCTCAAGCTAACACATTTAGCAAAACGCTTCTCCATTTTTGTTAACCCCTCCAAATACAAGTCGGACGGTTGCCCCTCCAAAAACGCCTCCGTAGCTGCGATGACTTCCTGGTTGGAGCCAAACTTGGTACCCTTCAGGTGTTTCTTCAGCTGTGGGAAGAGGTGGTAGTCCGAAGGGGCTAGATCTGGGGAATAGGGCAGGTGGTTCAACAATTCGAAACCAATTTGGTCGATTTTCGTCAGGGTGTGGTGAGTGGTATGGGCAGATGCATTGTCCTGCAAAAACAAGACACCCCGAGTCACCTTCCCTCGGCGTTTCTGCTTCAACGCCTCCTTCAATTTGTCCAAGAGAGACATGTAGCATTGGGCGTTGATTGTACACCCCTTTGGTAAATAATCGATGAGGATAACACCGTCCTTATCCCAAAAAACTGACGCCAACACTTTCCCCGCCGACTTCTGGACCTTGAATTTCTGTGGCCTCGAAGAACCTTTGTGGCGCCACTCCATCAACTGTTGTTTAGTTTCAGGATCGTAATGATGTAGCCATGTTTCATCCATTGTCACTAAACGAGCTAAAAAGTCCTCGGTTCCTGCTTTAAACTGGTCGAGAATGGCATGTGAAGCATCAACTCGGCTGCGTTTTTGATCAGCACTCAGGCATTTGGGGATCCACTTTGCTGACAGCTTGCGCATGTCCAAAATATCGTGTATGATATGGGAAACTCTTTCACGGGAAATGTTCAGTATCTCCGCTATCAGTTTAGCCGAAATTCGTCGGTCTTGCAAAATTAGGTCGTGAACAGCGTCGATGTTTCCCGCGTCGGTTGCAGAAATTGGTCTTCCTGACCGTGCCTCGTCTGTTACCTCGATACCCACGTTTTTACTGTGGAATAACTGGGACAGTTATTCTTCAACACTTCATGCATCTCTTCATGCACTCCCTTTGCTCCTTTCCCCTGTAAGAACAGGAATTTCATCACTCTGCGTTGCTCACTTTTCTCGAACACCGGTGTAGGCACCACCATGTCTGCTTTGTTAATGCGTGGAATAAAAACTCTCGCACATATATTCTGTTACTGCGCATGCGCGCTACTGAATAGTTAAACGTGCTGCAGTATTGTTTACACGGGCCTCACTTACTCGATTAGCACGAAAGCCAGGAACATTTCAGCACAACCTCTTAGGTATTTCAACATTCCATTGTCAAAGGTTATATTAAAAAGTAAATAGTTAGTGTTGTTATAGCAATAGAACTTTGCGACTTGGTCTCGGTAATCGTCTACAGATGACTTGATTTTTTATTCCAACATGTCCAATGGAGGCGAATACTCTGTTTATAGAAAACCTACACTAACAGACATTACAATACCACACGATTCTTGTCATCATAAAACACATATATTAGCAGCATACAAATCCTTGATACATAGGGCTTTGACCCCCCCCCTTTTAGATGAAATTAATTTTAATAGAGAAATTTCAATTACTAAACAAATTGCATATAGTAATGGTTACAATACTAAACTTATTGATACATTAATTAAAGGAAAGATTATAAATTAGCTATTCAAAAAATTTACCCAAATACTCCAACTTCACCCAATACAATTAAATATGCTTCCATTGCATATTTTTGTGACAAATCAGAAAAAAATGCTAAAATTATAAACAAAACAAATAAATATAAAGCAAGTTTTAAAACAACTAGAAACATCTTCAACACTTTGTTTAATGCAAAATCAAAAACAGATGCTTTGCTAAGATCAGGCATTTACAAATTAAATTGTTCACATTGTAATTTGGTTTATATAACCCAGAGAATTAGAAATTTTGATATTAGGTATAAAGAACATGTACATTGTTACAAATACAAACACCCAAATAAATCAAATTATGCTAAACACTTACCAGAACACAATAATTTAATGACATCTAATAACACTATAAAATGTTTACACCTTTGTGATGAGAAACGTAAATTAGATATAGCAGAAGCTCCTATCGGAGTCGTGCACTGTGACATTCAAAGTAAAAACCCGAGCATTGCGTTGAACCATATGTGTCTTTGTCAGCATGTAGATTACCACTCGTAACTTTAAGATTTTTTAGTAAACATGTTGAAACAGTATAAAGTTAAAATAAATAAATATTGTTGAAGTAATAATGTATTTTATATACCTATAATCAATAAATATGGACTTCAAAAAAGTAAAGCTAGAATTTATAAATAAAATAAAGCATAACCCATCAGGTCATCATTTATAATTTTGACACTCTAGTTAGCTATAACTTGTACATAAAATGTGAATCACAGTATTAAGGGTAGTTTTTATTTAAATGTTGACACTGACGATCACTAAATATCGTTATTAAGTTTGATGAGATACATATGGCAACAATTAATATTTGAACTTTTAGCTATTACTTGGTACCTGCTTCATCTGTTGAATGCAATATTCAGGGACAATTTAAGTGTATAAACAAATGAAAACAAATAGGTTCATTTGTTACTAAAACTTTATTAATTACATTAGCAATTGAATTTTGAATATAATATATTAAAATCTTATTTAATGCACCACTTGGATGCCCGAAAGGAACATCCCTTTGAGAGTTGTGGCATCTAAGATAAATTTTATACATCATTTTAATCCAATATTGAAACAAAATGTCCTATGTGGACATGGACATGAAATATTTACAATAAAAACAATTATATAATACATTTGAGTGTACCTTAAAAACAAATGTAGCAGTAAACTTCAAAGCGACGACTTCTTTATAATGAATCTATTTAAAAGAAAAATTGTGTTAATATTCAGTTCATACACCTGTTCTCACTTCACTACTGGATCATATTAGTTATGCAAGAAAAATATTTAAAATAAATGAATATGAATAGCACTGCACAATTCGTGACATTACATTACTGTAATAATTTACAATTTAGTCTTGCATTTCTAATAGGAGAAACTAATGCATTTGTAATTTTCAAACAAAAACTTCTTGTGTTATCCATGAATAAATCCAGTTTTGTTCACACTCATTTTGTAAAAAATGAATTCTACTGTTACCTTTGTTTACAGTTACATTCTGAAAGAAAATTAGAAAGGGTAACCATATCAATTATTAAACATCTAGAAGTTTCACAAACATTAAAAGTAAAAATTATTTTTTAATTATACTGATATAAAACCTAACCTTTGATTTTTTTATGAAAACTATTTTTTGTAAGCAATAAATTATATTTTTAGTTATTAACCAATTAATATGTATTTGGAATTGGAACTCCGGACTGATTTGAATGCCATTCCAATGGAACATTAAAGAGAAGCAAAATCACTGGTTTCAGTGGTACCCACTTACGACATCTTCATCGAAAAAGCTAATATGTGCCTTCTATTTTATATTTGTCTATGATATACATTAAAGCGTACCACTGTTTGCTTTCACACTGATGTTTTGTAGCAAGCACGATGCCAACTTTTAAGACCAAAAAAGCAATTCTCAAGGCAAAGTAACTGTAATAGTTACTTGTAGAATATTTATTTATATGCCTCGTGGGTGATGCAAAGGAAATGTATTGTTTTTGTTTTATTATATGTTGTAGGTTAAGTTTATTTATGTGAACCCGATATAGCTTCAACAACACACACACATGTAGATGCTTGGTGAATGTTGTGACTTGATTAGAATCAAAATAGGTTGTCTACAGAATTCTATCACATTATAATACTTGTCCTAACCCTTTAACTGCACGATATCTTTTTACCAAGTAGCAGGCAAGAATAATCGCATTGTGATTTTGTGACAGAAATGCTCAAGACGAGTATACTTGCACCAAATAGAAATACAGCTACATTTTTATTTTATGCAGCAATTAACAAATAAACACACTTAGTACCTACTCTGTTTGGGTGCAATATATCATAAAATGTGGGTATAGATATAGGGCACGTATACTAACCTTCCGCTAAGTGCTCAAGATGAGTATAGTCATATCGGAATATTAGTCCGCTACCTATCTACATTTGGTTTCTGGATCCAGCTAGAGCGGTTATCAAAAGCAAAGCATTTAATATTTTTGTCATATGCAGTAACGGCATTCAAGTTGTGAGAAAATCTGACTTACATGGTCAAGGGTTAATATCCATGAAATAAGAGCAAATCACATAATTAGTGGGAGTAGTCTTGAGATAGAGCACTAGCTCCCCAAAGCGAGATTCCAAGTCTCGGGTTCAATTCGCGTAAAAAATAATTTTTTAAATTATCATTAATGTTCTGATGACATTTTTATTAAATACAAAGTAATCGAATATTTATAATATATAATAATTACTTCAATATGAAATAAGACTTAACGTCTGTATTAGGTACTGCTGGTGTTATTTACAATATGTAATAAAGTTTTTTTGCAAACATTTTCAAGTAATTTGAAATACATCGATCACTATGTGTTAATCAGGAGGTCATAAGAACATAAATAATAGATGAATAATTAAAAAACAAAATTATGGGAACTGAACTCTGGATCCGTATATAATGTGATAAAATTATGCAGAGAAGATACTTAGACTATAACCAACTTACAACATGGTGAAAATCTTATGGCACACACTCCGTAAAACAGGCTGCATAATAATTCTATATTCACAAGATGTTATTAGATACGAATAAAAAACTGAAAAAGTGTAATTTTTTTTAAGTTAAAATATCTCTGTTCATATTGAAAATAGAAAAAAAAAATCGTAAAGGAAAAAGTTGTAGATCTATTGAAGCTGTGTTTAAGAAAAAATATTTTCAAGATTGTGTTTTGTTTCGTTTTGGAGATATAACACCGACATGCAATTTTTTTAAGTGGAAACCATATTTTATTTTAACACCACCATTAAAAAGCTTACTTTTTTTGATATATTCAAACAAAAACCCTGATTAAAAACGCAAATAGCATCAGTGATGATCAATAGCAGCAAATTTAAATAACTGTCTTTATAATCTTAGTACACTTTGCCGTAAAATCAAGGGATCAGAAATAAAAGTGCTATATTTTTTTTATCGTTGAAAATATTGTTATGAAACTCATACGCAATAAAGATAGGACCATTTATCGCTACTTTAGGGACATTCATATCTTAAGATATCACAAAAATGCTGCTTAATAAGAAATGTTGCAGAAATCGCATAAGTCTTGTAATTAAAAGTTGCCTGTTAGGGTGTTCTAAACAATTGATACAGTGACTTAAATCAAAATAAATGGCAGCTAATGTCCAGAGAAATTATCTTGCGGAGGTAGATGTATCTAAAGTGATCACACTGCTCGAGGAAGGCTATACTCAGAGAGAAGTTGCTGCAAGGGTTTTGGTTGTGCAGTCAGTGATTTGCAGAGTGTGTCGGCGGTTTCAAATGACAGGGAATTATACCAGGAGACTTGGCCAAGGTCGTAAAAAGAAAACCACCAGGCGTGAAGACCGGTATTTGGTCGTAACAGCGAGACGTGAAAGGTTCATCACTGCTCGATCGCTGAGGAATGATCTTCAACTATCCACCGGAACAGTCATTAGCTGCGATACCGTATTGAGGAGACTACAGGATGCTGGTATGAAGGCAAGACGTCCTGCAACTGGCCCAATTTTGACCCCCCTTCACCGGAGTCTACGTTTAGCATTTGCTCATGATCATTTGAACTGGGGAGATGAAGAATGGGCAGCAGTGTTGTTCACCGACGAGTCTGTGACTTCATTAAAAAGGCATTTGTTTTGCGGTTCATAAAATGTATATTTTATTTTATTTATTTCCAATAGCAGTTGATTTACAGCAACTTCTCCTAATTTTTTATGTTTTATTAATAAGTAGGCTATGGATTTAAAACATTATTCAGAACCAGCAGAAACAACTGAAGTTAGTAAAAACATTTTAAACATTTCTAAGATGTATCGAAAGTGGAGGAGAGCAATGCAAACATCCTTAAAGTTAATATTAATGAGTGTTATAAAACTGCTGAATTTCTTTGTTAAATGTATTTTAATTTTCGTTGCTTTGTATTGTTTACCTGAAACTAGATAATATTTCATAAAATTGTTTATAATGCATTTACTGCCTTCAGTTGCTTTTCCCGATTCTAGTAAATGTTTTAAATCCTACTTATTAGTAAAACATAAAAATGTACGCTTTGGATTTAAAACATTTTTCACAATCGGTAGAATCAAATGAAGCCAGTAAATAATACATTTTAAACAATTTTAAGAAATATTATCTAGTTTAAAGTAAACAATACCAAGTAACAAAAGTAATTCATCAGTTTTATAACAAACACATTAGTATTAATTTTAACACTGCTCAAATTGTTCTCCTCCACTTTTGATACATCTTCGAATTGTTTAAAATGTATTAACTGACTTCAGTTGTTTCTACCAATTCCAAAAATGTTTTAAATCCACAGCCTACTGATTACAAAACATAAAAATTTCGAAAAATTGCTGTAAATCTATTGCTACTGCAAATAAGTATAAACAAAGTATATATTTTCTGAATCGACAAACAAATGTCTTTTTAATAAAGTCACAGCCAACTATGGTTTCCATTTAAAAAACCACAAATTTAAGTTATAACTCAACAACAAATGAATGCTTTTAACATCAATTTAGGTATTTAAATTTTTTATAAAAGCATCTGTAAAAAGTGTCTTTACATTTTGCTTATATCTTTTGAAATAACTAAAATATAAAACCTTCTCATATTTTGAAAAAATTCAATTTTGGCGCCATCGAAATTACTCAAAAAAATGGCCCATAACGGATACCAGTTTTTTTCTAACTGCAATAATAACTGAGATAACCTGAAAAACCAACAAATTTAGGCCACCCTGTGTGGTTTTTATTTTAAGAGTCTGTTTTTTTCTTTTCTTTTTATGGCACTGTAATACTAGAAGTGAAATAAGTTTTTAATTAATATTTTCTTTGAATTTAATATAATATCAAACTGCATATCGTTGAAAAGTGAAATAATAAGCTTTTTACAGGTGTTAAAATTAAATATGGTTTATATTTAGAAAAATGCATGTTTGTGTTATATCTCGAAAACAAAATGAAAAAAATATTTTTTTCTAAATGATGCTTATATAGAGCTACAATTTTTTTATTTTCAATAGGAACAAATATATATTAACTTGAAGTAACTCAATTTTTTTAGTTTTTCGCTTGTAAAGCCATGCATATTTTAAGAAAAACAAAATCACCATTACATTGCTTCGCATATTATGCAACATCAAATTATGCAACATCAATATGAAACACATTCCAAATTAACAGGTAGAAATATTGTGATGAAGATAAACAGGAGAGATGAATGAAATTTGAAGAAAAATGTTCTTAAAAAAAACAAGAGTTACAATAGTACAGTAAAATGCAATACTAACCAAATTATGATAGCTTATTATGAAATGTTTTGATAAAAAAAAATTCCAATGTAAAATATATGCTATAAGATGGTCAACAAGTAAAGAGCACCTTAAATGCATGCCGTACACTTGTATAATAAATTTAAAGTAATTCTGAAATTCGTTTTCTTTACGTTGAATATTTTTATAAACAAATAATATTCATACGTGCTGCCTGCATCTATATAATACAGAACCTTTTGAACATTCTTTGTAGCAAATTTTGTTATTCTAATTTTAAAAGTAAGGTGCTTTGTTTCAACAGACCTACCCTGCAGACCTGCAGTCAAAACGTTTGCCTTAAATTCAATAAAATAATTTAAAACAACTTAATGACTAAATTAAATTTATTTGCCTGCCTATTTTGAGAATTTTAAGTGCCTGAACATTCCGTCTTTAGTGATAAATATTGTTTATGACTGAAGTATGACAAAATCTTGTAAGCTACTCACCACAGTTATCAAAATTAGAGACTAATTCAAATTTGTGAATAAGTAGGTATAAATTAAAACATTATCTATGAATCACAAGTCCATTAGTACAATGTAAGCTTAGTCTACTATGTAACAGCCCATGAGATCTGAAAGCACTTCTAAAAACGCCCACAATTTAGAATTATAAAATCACCCGTAAATTACAAATTATACTATGGTTCAAAGAAGGGGGAAGGACAGTTTTATTCTGGGATATTTAACAGAACTGTAATGGGGAGAAAACCTCATTGGCACCTACTATGAACAAGTAGTACCCTAGTGCTATAGTATTAACTACAAAATGGAAATAAATAGTTTATCTAGTACCTGCTGAAAATTATATGACTTGACCGAGATTGTTCCATACAAACAAACATTTATAATTTCTTGCTTTTGTTGTAACTTATAACGGAAATTATTCACAATGTTAAAACAGAAAATGCAACATTTCAAAACATGTAAATGAATGCACAGGTAACAGAATACAGTATTGCCTTTGATATTAACCAAAAAACTGTCAATGACATGTAACTTTTGAAGACGGTTTTAAATTTTATGAAGCAATTTCAGATGCCACATTCAATTTTTACTTCAAGCTAGATATGTTATTTATTTCCATTTTGTAGTTGTAGAACTAAGGTGTTTGAAATTATTGGAGCACCATTGCTAGCTTCGTTATTATTGGAGCTACAAAGTCGGTTAAATTAGCAATGTATTACAGTTTTTTGCGCTGATTGCGGTGCTGTAATCAAAAAAATAATTATGTGTGTCTGTATGAATTTCTCATAAAGGAGGCGTTCAATTGTTTTTTTGATACAGCATTGTAATCAGCGCAAAAAACTGCAATACTTTAGTAAGTATTGTATGCATTAAAGCAGACTCAACTGTTGACTAAAATTCTGTTGAATGCTTATGATATCGAATGATTACTCACTCAAGTGTTTCTTGTGATTGCTACACATTTTATAGAGCACAAATAAACTAAGCTACCTTGCTACTAATTATTATGATTATGATATAATGAGATGAGATAAATGCATCCAGCAGAAAAGGGGTCCAAGCTAGTAGCGCTGTTAATGCTGCTACCCAGTATCATTCACACAATCTTAAAGAATCTACAAAATGAGCTTACTGAAAAGTGATTAACACCATCAAGAAAAAGTCAAGAAGAGAGATTATCTCTAATCTCAACAATATTTATTGTTTACGTTTGCTTGTGCTATTAAATCTGACTATCTACTGATGTGAAGTCAGAAGTTAGAATTCCATTCTCTGCTAGATTTCTAGTTACTTTCTACAGGTACAAGTTTATTGGGTTCCTCAAGAACACAAGTATTTTAAATTCAGTTACTTGGAATGTACTCACAGCCCAGTGCTCAATAATTACCACTCTTATAATAATACAACTAATGAACAAAATTCCACTTTAATATAAAATCTTTAACCGGATCAAGAGCTACATACTGTGGCAAATTATTTTAAAAGTCATAAGGTCTGGCCATAGAAAACAAAGCTCTTGTTGGAATAGTAACAAACTGTCATGTGAAAATAGTTATTTTTGTTACTAGTCGGATACAGGCGTTATTATAACACGAGTTTGAAAGTTGCACAATGAGGCCGTAGATCGAGTTGTGTAATCAAACGAGTGCCATAATAATGCATTATCCCACATGTGACATACAAAATTTTATCTTTATTTATAATTTCCAGCTTTACTTCGTTAAAGTCCATATTTAATGAGTATCTGTATATAAAATACTTAATTACTTTAACAATATCTATTTATTTTAACCTTATACGTATTTCGGCATGTAAAAATACGTATAAGGTTAAAATAAATAGATATTGTTAAAGTAATTAAGTATTTTATATACACATACTCATTAAAATTTTATCTACTTATTTGTTAAAAATCAAATTTTTTTGTTTGAAATGATATTTGACATTTCGCATAATTTTTATTAGCATATGTCGTCACTTTTAAAATATTTTTGTTTTAAAATCAAAGAAACGAGATAGATTCGACTTGTTCAATACTATGGCAACCAGCCAGTGGTCTTATAAACAAAGTTTCAGGTTTGTTTGTGTAAATAAAATGATTCGGGTAATGAATTCATTACATAACTCATTTCACATTAGTGCGATAATGAACTTCATTACCTAAGGCAAATGAATGACATAATAAGTCCTTGTCCAAGCAGTTGTAGATAAATTATTTTTAAATGATAGTTTGCAACTGCATGAATTAAGTTTCGACAGAAGTTTTGTATTCCATGGCAAAGCTTTATAAATTTCTTTTAGGAAACAAAATAAGTAAGCTTATTTTCATGTAAAATTGTAACAAGAGCTGGACGATATTGAAATTTTAAAATCGACTATCGATACTGAATTTACAGCGATAAAACTGATATATCAATCATTTTTATATTATATTATCCATAATAACAATACTATAAATGTCAATATTACCACGACTGATTTATAGTGTAATTTTTTTAAATTGTATGTACGTGTAAGAGTGAGGGAATTTTAAACTAAAGGCTGAACTATTACTATTTTCAAAGCTTTTAATAAAAACGGGATAAACAATCAGTTTCAAGTAGAGTAGGACGTTTAAGTTGAGTCAGTATGGGTTGATATTGTTCAGTTACAATAATTACGTCCATTACAATAATCAAGTTTATGTACGTCTAGTAACTACATTATTTCTTCGATTTCTGGCTGTTCCTATTATATTTCAATTTTCTGTGGTATTATTACTGGTATTTCGATATTATCGATAATATCTATAATTGTTTTTAAATTATCGCAATTTGATATTATCGATCGATGTATCGATAAATATTTCCAGCCCTAATTGTGACTGTTAATGAATTCCTTATTTGCCACCATCTCAACTATATACTATAACTAAAAAATATTCAGGTACAAGGTAACAAAATGTTTAATTTTGAAGATACGTCCTATACTATGATTTTATATTACAGTAGTTTCTCCAAGACAATACTTGTAAAGACATCACTCATACTTATAAAAAATATTTTCATATTAATATGCAACATAATTTTTGATTGTATTGTAGTTAAAACAAGGACATGGACCATGAATAATTATGAACATATTTTCCTTGTAGATATTTATGTAACCATTAATGAATTGCTCATGTAAAGATTACAGCTGATACTTTATTTTTTTAATATTAATGAAAAAGGGATTGAAGTTGAGTTTCGATTGTTTTAAACAGTCCGTAGCATCCCATTTTCTCCCAATAAGAAAATTTTACAAAAACAAATTACATGCATGGTAAACTTAAAATATTTCACTACTGATGATTCACTTTTTGCAAGTTTCTTCCAAACAGCAAAACATCGATCACAACCATTTCAAAAGTAAGAAGAGCTATTCTTGTTTGAAACTGTAGAGTTACACTTTGATGTAAAAATGGGCATCTCGCATCTACTACCAAAATATGCTAGCAATATTGTTTTTAAAAAATGAACAGTTGAATAACCAAATAAACTAATAAAACAGAATTATGTTAAAACCGGCCATTTACTTCGTATATAAAAAATAATTAAACTACCGCAGATTATATTTAACTACAAAAATTAATACATTCACTGCAAACTAAAATGCAGGGTTTCAAAAATGGCACATAAACTCTAAAGAACTTTAAACAGCAGTAGAAATTATATTATAAATATTAGTAACAACAACCAAGGACATTGCCACAATGTTTTTTTTTCTAATTCTGAATAATTATTAAAAATTTAATATTACTGTTTTGGCAACTATTATGGTTTAACAACAAATATAGTTTTTGTTAAAGTTATATGACTTAGAGAAGGCATCAGATATAAAAACTTGGGCCCGTTATTTTTTAAACCGAGCTCCAAATTAAATTTTTCTTTGTTTCTTGTTTATTTTAACATGTTCTCTAGTGCCTTGCAGAGTTTATGCGCCACTTTTGCAACACCCTGAAGGTATAGTCAAGTTTAGTCAAATAAATATCACAAGGAAAATTACCAAACAATACATGGTCCATTCAATAACAACTTTGTCAGTAGTATACTATTAATTTAATAAATAAAAATAACATTTCGTGTCGCCAATTTTACAAATATAAGTGTGTAGTACTTGGTATTATCTCAAGCTACTTATCTAGTAAATAATAAAAAATACAACCTGCAATAAGTAGAGGCATCTCAGTGTCTGTGTGACCTCTTACCCCTGCTGCTGCTGCGGGACTTTAACCTACGGTGTCGGTGGGATCTTGGACTGTATGATTTGGATTTCTGTCTAGATCGGGATGTTCTGCTTCGATGTGTAGATCTAGAACGCCGACCTCGAGATCGTGATTTATGAGATCGTTCAGATCTAGTGCGTGATCTTGAATTAAGAGAATGTTCTGATCTAGTGCGTGATCTGGACTTATGAGACTTGTCAGGTTTTATGTAGGATCTGGATCTCCTCCTAGATTCAGATCTATGCGATCTTGTATAAGACCTTGAACGTCGAGATCTTGAGCTGGACCTTGTGTGTGATCTTTTTGAACGTTTATTATTTGTATGATCTCTTCTATATTTATCCGCAGATCTTGACCTTCTTTTTTTTGCGAGCTCGATTGATTTTGATCTGGATTTTCTTGAACGCGAACTACTGGATTTTGAACTAGATGATTCTGAATGTTTAGTTTTTTTATCATTACTATGTCTAGTCTTTTCTTTAACTTTTTTTCGTTCTGGAGTTATGCTTCTAGTATCCTTACTGGAATGACTTCTCTTATTTCGAGTTTTTGTAAGTTTCTGACTACGATTGCTTTCACTACTTGACGATTTCTTAGTTCGAACTATTTTTCTTTCTTTTTGTTTGGTATGTTTATCATGCTCCGAATCACTTTTAGTAGAGGAACTGGTTGATGTCCTATGACTTTTAAAGCGTTTAGAAACGGAAGAAACATTTTTTGGTGGGGTAACATCTTCACTCAATTTTATTTTATGACCTGTAAAAATATATATATTTATATTTGCTACAACAAAACGAGGAAACTTAAGTAATTGCTTCGAGGTGGTGGTAGTGGCTATTTGTTTCAGCAAATATGACACGAATTCATTACTGACCTTGCAATTTTGCGTCTACCTGTGAGTCACAGTCGTCTGCTTTTGGCGTTCCACCTCTACTGTCGTCATCAATATGCTTTTCTGCAGCAGCTAGTCTTTCTTCTATTTCACGCTCTGTCTTTGAAAATTCAGCCTTCCTTCTCTTAATAGTGTCCTAAAATATAGTTTGGTTAAATACATATAGTAAAAGTAAAATCTAAAGAGATAAAATACCTTCAGCTCTGCATCAGAATCATTTTTATTCTGCTCTGATTCATCTCCGGTGTCTTCGGTACTGCTTGCAGAATCTCCATAAATACCAAGACCTGTTACGTTTGTACACTATTATAACAAGCAATGCATTTACGGTGCCTAGAAACACTATTTGAAGATAAACAATGTAGCTACAAAAGTTTAAAAATACATTTTTATCAAACAATAAATTGAAGGCTAACTAATTCACTGTTCTTTTAATATACAAAAACTACTGTGCTGCTAGTGCATAAAACAATCATATATCTAGAGGGAGAAAGGAGGGAGAGATGCCGCCATAGGTATGTTATCGAATAGTTAAAACAAGACTCCTTTTTAATTAATAATGCTGAAACTTTTATTTCCAAAACCAACCATGTTTAAAAGTAATAGCTAAAAACACAGTGTACATTTGCTTGCACCTACCAAGGTAGACTTAACTAAAATCAATGCAGCTGCAATGTTACTTTGCATAGGATTTTCCAGAATTCTCAAAAATTGTGACAAAAGACAAATATTCACCCAAGTTTAATTAGAGACAGAACCGTTTGAATTAATTTCTCAACCGTTTATACTGTTACTAGTGCTATTTACACTGTATTACTTGTGGTACTTGCTTAAACTATTTATTATAGCAACTTATACGTGGAATTTTAAAACAATAGATGCAATATACCATCGACATAATATGCTTTTTCTATCATATGCATAAGCTTCACATTTTTGGTAAGTTTAAAATTTATTATTACAGGGCCTAGACCAATATTTCATACAGTTTGGAGTCAACACAAAACTTTATGAGCTAGACAAATTTTTTGAGAGTATACTGATGAGTCCGGTTGGGTCATGAATTATATCTATAATCACAATGAGAATTCTAGGCCTCACGGCGACCCGGTATTTGGCAAGCACCATTTTAGTACTTTATATACATAAAGGTGTCTGTTTAATACTTCAAAAAACTGAGCTGTGAAATCTTGAATGAATATGTATGAATTGTTACCCAACATTACATCCCTGAAGAATGCCCATCAAAGTTGCAAAAGAAAATCAGAAGAATCGTAATTAGTGCAGAATGGTGTAGGTTTCAGCGGCCAAACTTGGTAAGAGTTCTTAGACTGGAACTCGGGACTCTTGCTTACAAGAAAATATCCCTATCCACTTCGCCAAAGAAACATAAGAAAACGTTGTTACTCTGGTATTAAAAGGACACATCTTGAATTTATGAATATTTATTTAGATTTTTGCTTAATTTGATTTTCAAAATCATTAGACAACACTAATAGCAGCCAATAACAATAATAGAGTTTAAATTCTTAGACAAAGTATCAAGGCGACATAAAATCTGGAAAAATATAATTTCCCGTGTATTTTGCATATACAGTGGAACCTGCCTAACTCGAACTTCTGTAACTCGAATTATTCTCCAAGTCGAATTTTTGTCATGAATACTGATGTTTTGTTGTCTTTTTAATGTATTTTTAACTCCATAAGTCGAATTTCTATAACTCGAATATTTCTATAAATCGAACTGATATTTCACTTATAACCCGAATTATTTCCGGTAAGTCCCTAGTTACAAGCATTCGCTAAACATATAATTCGAATATTTAAGGGAAGTCCCTAGTTACGCACAGTGACGAGTATTTCCGTGGTATTTCTTACACACATTCAGTGGCAACCAGTTTTCTCGCGTGAGGTCAATTTTTTTTCAAAGATTACGGGAAAGAGAGTTATCAGTGGTAAAATTTGCTAGTGCATTGTGAAAGTGCATTCATATCTAAAATGACAAAGCGAAATTTAATGTGCTTATCACTTGAGCAAAAATGTTTGTTAATTGCCGAGGTAGAAAAGAGCAGAAAAAAGAAAAAAGATATTGCTGCACAATTTGGTATTCCCCCTAACACTTTATCGACCATTTTAAAAAACAAGAATGAACTTTTAGAAAAAATCAAAGACTATGGTGTTAGCAGTAAACGCAAGAGACTTACAACCTGTGTCTATGATGATATTGACGAAGCTATGATCAAATGGACAACCATGGCACGTAATTAGAATCTATCTCTGTCAGGAACCATAAGTAGAGAAAAAGCTAAAGAATTCGCAGATGCTTTGGGACATGAAGATTTTTGAGCTAGTGTAAGATGGTTAGCTAAATTTAAAAAACGGCATAATATTGTCCAACATGCGATATGTGGTGAAAGTGCTGCAGCGGATTTGAAAACTCGTGACCATTGGGTTCAAAATGTTTTGCCCAATTTAATAGGTCAGTACAATAAACATGACTGATTTTTAATGCCGATGAGACGGGGTTCTTTTTCAAATGTTTACCAAATAAAACACTTGCATTTAAAAATGAAAAATGTTATGGTGGAAAAAGTAGCAAAGAGAGAATAACTGTTATGCTTGGAAGCAATATGACTGGGTCCGAAAAGCTAAAATTGCTCGTTATTGGTAAATCAAAAAATCCACGCTGTTTCAAGGGTATCAAATCACTTGATGTGGATTACAAAAATAACAAAGAGGCATGGATGACAAGTGAAATTTATGCGAAGTGGCTTTTAAAGCTAGATAAAAAGTTTTGTCTCAGAAAAGGAACATTTTACTGTTTGTTGATAACTGTCCTGCACACCCAATGGATGTAGGGGATAAAATGAAAAACATCAACCTTGCATACTTTCCTCCCAATATGACCTCCTTATTACAGCCAATGGACCAGGGCATAATCAAAAAACTAAAACAACATTATAGAAAACAGATTGTAAAGAAAGTTTTGGGCAATATGGAGGAGGATGCCCCTACAACTGTGACGTTACTTGACGCAATTAGGGACCTCAGTAAAACATGGGATGTGAATGTAAAAGAACAAACAATTGCCAATTGTTTCCGGAAAGCAGAGTTCGTTAAAGATGAATTGCTGCAAGATATTGATTATTGGGATGAAGAAGATTTTCTTCCACTGTCCGAATTAAATGTTCTATGGGCTTCATATAGAACCGCAGCAAGTATGAATGATGTAACATTTGAAGATTACCTAAGTGTTGATGATGGTACATGTACAATGGATTATCCTACTGATGGAAGGTATTTTAGCAAGCATCTTAGACAGTCGTATTCCCAATGCAAAAGGTATGTAATTCAGACACATTAACTGTAGTTTAAAAAGTCAAATTTTACGATAAATAAAACAATTAACGAAATATTTTTTGTAGAATCAGACGAAGATGAGGACGAAGGCGAATCTAATGTCATGCCCACATTTGAACAAATTTATTCTTCGATTGAAAAGCTAAGAACTGTTATGGAGTCTCGAGATAATGTACCTCATAATATTTATAAGTCTTTAAATTTGGTGGAAGATTTTGTAGAGAAGCAGATGTGGTTATGTAAATCACAAAAAAAAATTATCGAATACTACTTTGAAAAAAACAAATAATTGTTTTCGTATGTTTTTTGGTGTATTTTCTGTAACTCGAAGATTCCCTTACTCGAATTTTTTTTCTTGTCCCTTGAGATTCGAGTTAGGGAAGTTCCACTGTAGTTCAATTTTCAACTCCCAAAAAGGTACTATAATAAAAATAGGCCACCTCAATTTTTAGTTCATTTTTTACCATTAATAATATATTTTTTCTTTCGCGCACTAGAGCGAAAACTATTTCGTGCATGAAGACAATGGTAACCTTCTTTTTTAAAAAGGACGCCCCAAACTTGTTTAGGAAAAAAAGAACTGACAAATATCAATATTTGGTAAATTTTGTTTCCGTAGTAACAAAAAAACAGACTAGATTGCGATAAAATAAATCTTTATTTTTGTATTTTATTATGATTTTACTTAATTTTTTTCATTATATCAGTAACTCTGTAGAAAAAATGTTGTATGCAACTCGTGAGCGAAATTTCTTTGGTGCTTTCGAATGATTTCTGTCTCGACTGCCGCCTCGACAAAAAACTTTCATTCTCAAGCACCAAAGTATAATTTCGCGCATTAGATACATAAATAATTATTTTCTACAACTGTCAAAAAAGTAACTTTTTCAGGTTAGTTTTTGTTTTTCAACTCGTGCGAGAAATGCCTTAAGCACCCTCCAATGATTTTTTATACCTTTTTTATACCCCTTGTCAAAAAACTTTCATTCTCGACAGTATCATTTGGCGCACTAGTAGCACAAATAACTACGTCTTCGTGACATGAGTTCAGATTTTATTAGTTACTTCATCTGGCTTTTCCCAAAATTCAAATAAAATACTTTTTATATTTTCTAAAGTATTTTATATTGTAATAATAACAATATTGTAACTTCAATGGTTACAAGATCAGGATGTTTCTAACATTCAGCCGTTCAGACTTGGAACACCTACCAGAATATGAGTTTAGTTACAACCCACAAATTGGGAGGTGGAGGAGAGTAGCATCTCAAAAATTATTACATTTAAAATGTAAGTTCAGAATTTTATTCTAGTTACTCATGAGCAATTTGGCTTAAGCAAATTGTTATCGTTCCCTGTTCATTGAATTTAAAATTTCTCAGTATTTATATAAATTAAAAAACAAAACTATTTGTAAACCAGTACCTTATTAGTTACAGTCACAGTCTTAATATAAAGTATTGCATAATTCATAATGCATTTCTTTCACCCTGTTCAACTGCCACATTTAAAGCATTGTTGAAACTATCCTATGACTTACAAGGAAGTAACTAATTACTATAGTGGATCAAAACATAGTTATTTAGTGCCGGAGAAGCAGTTTTGATGCTGTAATTATAATTAAATTATTGTAAAAACCTTACAAGAGTTAACAATATGCAGTAGTAGTAGTATGCAATGATTGTATATGTAAATAAAATTTTTTGGCACAATTATCATGTTCAGTATAAATAAAAATTACAAGTCTGTGTTCAGAAAGTAGAGAGATTGAGACCAATGATAATCCGCAAGACATTATATTTCAAAATTTTAGTAATGCATAATTGGATTAAAATATTGGAAATCATTAGCATTGTAATGTAATTGTACTGTAAAACCTATATCAAAATAAAAAACTAAAGTTTTTACGTTTTCCATACAAAAGAGAACTCAAAACAATTACTCTAAAATTTTTCATGTTGAGATAATTGTTTATAAACATAAACATTGTCATCTCTAACACAAGTTTTAAGAAACTGAATTTCAATTATTTTTCATTCATTTGCAACAACTATTTAATGCAAATATTATACTAGGTAATTCAAGGCTTCCAAAGAGTTTTAGCAGATTAAATATGAAATTCATGGCGAACTTGAATTTTTACTTCTACGCCCTCTAGTAGCTAACCTTTTAACTTTTACAGTAATTTTTATACATGACTATCAAAAAAAAAGATTTTATTTAAGGGAAAAAACTTAGCTTCATTTGTAACCGATGTAACCAAATGTAGCGCTGTTTATAAAGCAAATTTAACAATTTCTATAAGTACTATAAATATACGCAAAAGTTAATTTCGATTTTTGAAAAATAATTGAAATTTTAGCTTGGGATATCTAAGCTGAATCACCTAATATACTATTTTATATAGTTTATACATGCTCCAATTAAAAATGTCTCTCGCTTTCCATTACAGAATCTTAATTAAAATAAAATGTATTAACAAAACACAAAATATTCGTGCAAATAAGAAAAGTAACATCAAAAACTTGGTTAACCCTAATAAAAATACCAGTATGGAATAATGTAGTAAAGAAGCTAAAAGCTAAGATTGGACAAGAAACCAATGGTACATAACACATTAGCAAACAATTAATATATGGTACACTTAGTATCCCACTAAAATAATTAATTAAAATGTGCTACAAATTGTTATTAGGTAGCCTAAAGCTAAAACATCAAGTAATGAATGAGTTCTATGTAGCTGATTTGCAATATTTTTAGTGATTTTGTATTAACAATCTCCTGAATCATAAAACTCATGTTATACTTATAAGACAGTCACTGATTGTCTATAAGAATAAACTTTCTTTTGTACAAATATCTAAATTAGTGTCTCCACTAATATGAAATAATTGCACATCATAATAAAAAATAAAAGAACAACTTACCCAGTTTTGCACTAATGTTGGTACCGCTGGATGCGGATATACGTAGGTCTGAAGCTGAAGTTTATTAAATAAGCACATTAGCTCCATTCATCCTGCTAACAGTCTCACAACGCTTTAAAAGATGGCATAAAAATGCCATCAATCAAAACAATAAATTGTACTTAATATTAAAACAACAACTATCTAACTTTCTTAAACACCAACTCTGATTTACTAAATACTGTACCTTTATATTTCCTTAAATGTCTTTGATATTCTTCTTTACATACCGCGCGTATTTCTTGATTGGTTATCTTGAGTAAAATTTCCGTCATAGTACGGCGAACTTTTAGCATCTACAAATAAACCGTTAAGAAAATACATTAATTTACAATCTATTACAAGTACCAGTTCTTCCTGAGTAAGTACTACAGATTCAGGTGCTTCACGAACTTTTTCTTTGTTGCTGTTCTCAATCTCTGAATCTTCCCCATCGCTTTCCTAAAAATGCACACAGAAATTAAATTTATTATGAAAGATTTATAAAACTTAAATACTGCATGACATTACAGCACGCTATTTATGGCATAATTTAAAATTAATTAAAGTTTTATTTCAGAACTAAATATTTACGTAAATTTGTTTTTAAACCATTCCCAACTGGATAAGCAATAAAGCAAAGAATGCCCAACTGAAACAAGTAATTCACAAACAACAAATTATGCTCAAAAACCAACAGACAGTACAAAACCTGGAAAAGGAATCTAAAAAGAATTTTGTAATTTATGAAGAAAGAAAGAATCGCTATTAAGAAAAATTACCCAACTAACCAGGAAATTAGAAGTGAACGTAGAAGCAAATAGCAATATCGATTTTATAAGGATAATTGAAACTTATAAAGAAATGCAGAACCGCCCTATACTGCTGGCGTTGGTTACATAAACAAAAAAATAGAAGTACTTAAAAGGTTCCAACTACTGGGCTAATGAAGTCTATACAAAAGCAGAACAAGAAGTTAAAAAAAAGCTACTAGAACATCAAAAGAAAGCAAAAGCCAAAGGATATAAAGGGTCTAACTTGAATACAAAAGAAAATAAATGAAGTCCGTTTTTGCTATCAAAATATACACAAAAAATTGGCCCGTTACATATCTATCAGTTTTTTTATAACAGCAGTAATAACGGAGATAGCCTGCAAAACCAACAAAGTTAGGCCACATCGTGCAGCCAAATTTAGATTCTCTGTGGTTCAGTATCGATAATTTTGAGTAGTTATGCTATTGTTAATGCATCCGGTAGTTTGCAATTAAAAAAAAATTTAAAATGACGACCATAAGAAAAAAAAAGTTGACAGTAGAAAATGCGCAATGGTAACAGTTATACCAAATCTGATCAAAAATTTAGATTTGGCATAAAAAAGTGTCATTAACTAGAAATATGTAATATAAATGACAAATAAGTTATAGCCCAAAACAAAAAATCCAACATTTCAGTTTTTTTTTAGTTTATACAGAAATACAGGAAAAATACCTGAACATTTAATCAACCACATTTTAAAACTGAAAGTCGGATTTGGCTAGCTTGTATACCTACTGGTTAGTATTTGAACTAAGTAGAATTTTAGCGTTAACGGTATACGAGACGCCAAGAACGACACACACTTAGCTACGAAATGCACCCAACAGGCATTATAGAGGAATTTATGTTAGAACTAAGAGAGAAATTGAACAAGATGGAAGAAAGGAACCAAAGAATGGAGGAAGGTAATGGGCGGATCGAAAAGAAACTGGATAACTTACAAATAGAACCAGCAGCATTGCAAAAGGAAAACGAAGAAAGAAAAGGCGAGAACAGCAAGTTAAAAGATGAAATACAAAAACAAAATGAAAAAATCCTACTGCTAGAGAGAGAAACAAAAAAGAAAAATCTGACAATTTTTTGAATAGAAGAGATGGAAAACGAAAACTACCGAACCCAACAATACAAAGTACAAGAAGTCTTCAATAAGATAGGTGTTCAAACTTCAGCAAAAGACGACATAACCGACATCAGACGTCTAGGGAAGAAAAGTGATAATAACGTTAGACCTATAATGGTTGAACTATCCAGCGGAATTAAAAAAATGGAAATTTTGAAATCTTCCAAGAACCTGAAAAATACTGGATGGAGCATAAACGAAGATTTTCCCAAAGAAATACAGATACAACGGAAAGAACTGATAGAACAGATGAAAAGAGCGAGAAACAATGGACATAAAGCAACGGTCAAATACAATAAGCTAATAGTAAACGGGAAAGAATACTCAGCTAGAAATGCGGGAGAATGGAACAATTCAACACAGAAGAAACAAACGACCACAAACGTAGACGAATGGAGGAGAGGAGTAACGAGAAAACTAAGCCAAAGAACACCGACCAAGGAGGACGAGCTAAGAGATGAACAAGTCAAAATCACGAGATCATCAAGTAGAGCAGCAAAAAACTAGCCCCCCACACAGGAGAAGAAGAAATGACAAAAACGGCAACGGACACGGACATGAATACAACAAATGAAATGATGCTGGAATGTTCAAACCATGTACGAAATTAGCAAAGCAGAACAGGTAGCAAGAGAAATGTCAAAATACACCATTAAAATCTTAGGACTAAGCGAAACTAGATGGAAGGGAAACGGAAGGACAACGTTAACAAACGAACACATGTTACTGTACTCTGGCTTAGAAGAAGAATCCAATTGAACAGAGAAAGGAGTGGCAATAATGATTGACAAAACAATGAAAAATAGCTTAATGGAATGGGAAGGCATATCGGAAAGGATAATATGGGCAAGATTTAGAGGTAAAATTAGAAACTGTGTTATTATAATCGTGTACAGCCCTACAAACGACAAACACGAAGATACCAAAAGTGAATTCTATGAACAAATGCAAGCTACATGGGAGAGTATACAAAGTAACAACCCCAGGGACACAAAAATCCTAATAGGGGACCTGAATGCCAAGGTGGGTAGCAACAATAGAGGAAATGAAGATGTCATGGGAAAACAAGGGTTGGGAACTATGAACGAAAATGGAGAGAAACTTATCGAATTCTGCAAGATAAATGGTTTAATAATTGGCGGCACTCTGTTTAAACACAAAGATATCCACAAGGCGACATGGGTATCCCCAAATGGAAGATCTAAAAACCAAATAGACCATATAATAACAGAACAAAAATGGAAAAACGCACTATGAGATGTAAGAGCGAAGAAAAAGGTGCGGACATAGCGTCCGACCACTACCTCGTCAGAGCAAAGATAAAAATAAGGTTAAAAAACAATAAAAACATAGCAGCGAGACCCAAATACAACTTTGAGAAACTAAAAGTAGTAGAAGAGAACAAAAAATTCCAGGAGAAACTGAGAGAAAATACAGGGAGGATTGACGATCTAAAAGATCTGTCAGTTGAAAATCTACGGTTAAAATACAAAAAGGCAATTTAAAAAACAGCCTTAGAGACCCTCGGATACGCAACAAGAATAAACGAACCCTGGATAAACCCAGACACAATCAACGCAATCGAGGAAAGACGAGAGATAAGAATGAAAATACTAAACATGAAAAACAAAGAAGCAAGAAAGGAACTCGAAAGAAAATACAGGGACAAGAACAGAGAAGTAAAAAGAGAGCAAGACAAGACAAAAGAGCATACATAAAAAACCTAGCGGAAAAAGCGGAAATAGCAGCTCATAACAAAGATATGAAAGCCCTATACAATATCACAAAGCAGATCAATGGAAGGAAAAACAAACTAATAACGATACCGAGAAAACGGAGAAATCTATAGAACAGACAAAGAAATGATGGAAAGATGGACGAGACATTTCACAGAGATCTACAAGACAAAAGGAAACACACAGGAAGTGAATAGCGACATGATAATTGAACAACTAGAGATAAGCGAAGAAAAGTTCAGCAAGGGAGAAATTGAACAAGCACTGAGCGAAATGAAAAGGCATAGATGAGATTCCTATGGAACTATTAAAAGCAGACAAAGAGCATACAATTGAGATAAAGCATATCCCAATAAACAAAGTGTGGGACGGTGAAAACATATCAGAGGACTGGGAATGATAATAAAAATACCGAAAAATGGCGACCTCACTCGCTGTGAAAACTTCAGACCCATAATGTTACTATCAACAGCAAGTAAAATAATGACTAAGATAATGTCAAAACGAATGAAAGCAGCTATAGATGCTAAACTTAGAGAAAACCAAGCAGGGTTCAGGGAGAGACGTTCATGCATCGACCACATCTGCACTCTAAGGATTATCCTAGAGCAAACATCAGAGAATGATCAGAACATATGGGTAAATTTTATCGACTTCGAAAAAGCGTTCGATTCAGTCTCAAGGGAGGTGATGTGGAAGATACTGAGGTACTATGGGTTACCGGACAAATTTATAAGAATAATCAAATTGCTATACACATATTTCGCAGCAAGAGTGGAGCATCATCGGAAAAAATTAACATAAAGGCAGAAGTACGACAAGGGTGCATATTATCCCCAACACTTTTCCTTATCATAGTGGACTGGGTTATGAGACACACAGAAGACAAAAAGAATTGATTGGGACATGTTCACTAAAATGGAAGACCTAGAATTCGCAGATGACATCTGCCTTCTAACAACAAATGGAAAAGCAATGCAAAAGAAACTCGACAAACTAAAATTCGAAGCAGAGAAGGTCGATCTTAAAATAAATGGGAAGAAAACAAAAATACTCACAACAAGTAACCAAGACGAAACTAATATCACACTCGGGGAATCTAATATAGAAAAAGTCAACGAATTCTGCTACCTAGGTAGCATGCTGGACTTCAACGGGGGCACACAGAAAGACATCAAGAGAAGAACAGCCTGGGCACAATCGGCATTCAACATGCTAAGGAAAATTTGGAGCACGATAACATCAAAACAACAACCAAGCTTTTTAACACAAATGTTAAAAGTGTGCTGTTATATGGTGCGGAAACGTGGTCGATTAATAAACAAGTGGTGAATAAAATACAAGTGTTTATAAACAAATGCCTTAGGCATATACATCGCATATCTTGGCCGGAAAAAATAACAAAACCAGCTGTGGCAAATCTCAAAAGAAGAAAGGATTGAAATAACAATTAAGGCGATGGGAATGGATAGGGCATACACTGCAGAAACCAACCAGTAACAACACAAAGCAAGCACTGGATTTTAATACACAAGGAAAACGGAAGAGAGGTAGACCAAAGGACACATGGAAAAGAAATGTTGCTAAAGACCTTCAACTACAGAACAAGTCATGGGGACAAGCTAAATTTATAGCACAGAACTAAAAGGAGTGGAAGAACCTGGTACAGAAAATATCAACAACGGACCAAACCAACGATGCGCAGGCCTAGCAACCCTGCCATTCACTTCGCTCCTCTGGAACTACAGGAAGAAGAAGAGACAGAAATTAAGCAAGATAGCGCCAATTTCTTTTCAGCTTATTAGTGGGCATAAAATTCCACAACTTTTCTCTAATTTAACCATCGTCCTATCTCTTCCAATAAGGGAGCCCCCATAGTTAACATGCAATTTGATACATCCTGTATATTTAAAAAAATTTTGCCAGAAATTATTAATGGATTGGTTCATAATTTAAATCTGGACTGTAATAATATACAAAGTGATAAAAAGTTAAGTTAAAAAGTTATCGGTTAGTTCTTCTAAACTGTTGTGTAATTATGGAAAATGGGGGATATTTTCTAGATTACGTTAAATTTTACAAAATAAAGTATATTAGCATTCTAACACTTACAAATTTGCTTTTTTCCCGCTCTTTCACGGTAGATTTAATAATCTCCAAAGCTTCCTTTTCATTCAATTTTGATTTCTCTTTTTGGTCTTCCTTTTCTAATTTCTCTCTTTCTTTCTCCAACTGCTTTTGTTTATCTCGTTCCATTTTTTCTAAACCCTCTCGAATCCAGGCAGGAAGTTGTTTACGCTTACTGGCATCTAACATCACAGGCTCAGGTGTTGCTGCAGCAATAGGTGGACGTGGTGGAACATTCACTTTACTGTAGCGCTTATTATGTGGTTTAATTTTATTGCCAGATGCTGTCCAGTATCCTCCAGAATATTCGCTTGAAGGAGGTCTGTTGTATCTGAATATTATAAAATGGTTTAAGAAAGAAGTCATTTATAAAGTTATGAAACGTTTTAATTCAACAGACGTAATCTAAAGAAATCTTAACAAAATTATCATGAAATTAGCTTCCTCAAGCCATACTGCACTTCTCTAAGATCAAGAAGAATTAAGAAGGTAAGAAGGTACTTTAAAATCTCAACAACACTTATAAAAGGTGCTAAAAGCCTAGTAAGCACAATGAGCCCTTATGTGTTATGCGTAAGTGCTGTAAAAAAATCAGGTATTCACGTCATACTTCTATTTACACTTTTCAAAATTTTAGATTTCTGTCACTTTTCCAACAAACAAGTAAAACATCTCTTTTTAGGCAAAGTGGAAAAACTGGAGAAAAACAAGTCTGAAAAATCTGATATCAAACAATTCATAATTAAATTCTCTAGAACACAGTGCATTTATATCAAATAATCCTTAATTTAATGATAATAACAAAAGTTGTGAATTGGCCATGAAAGCGTGGCGAATTTGGGTTTGACCTATTTTAGCTCCAACAATAAAAAGTAACAATACTTTTCTGCAACTTGTCATAAAACTATCAAATTGCACATTAAATTTTACAATTCTTTCAATTTAAACAACTGTTTCATCATTTGCTTCTGAACCAATTGTAAAATGTACATGCTTCGAACAAACATGTTCAAACAGTGCGTTATTTATTAAATTTTAGAGTGAGCAACCTAATTTCTCAATTTTTGCATGGTGTGACAAATTTCCCTTTTCATTCGCAACACTCTGTTGAAAAATGGCTTCTATTAAACATAGTTTTTGTTAATCAATGTTCATAACATGAGAAGTGACAAGTTAAACAAAGCACCTACCCTCCAAAATTGGTAGTGTTGTCGCTGGGACCAGAAAACTGATTATATGATGGAGGAGTAGGAAGTAATGGTGCCTTAGCTACACCAGGAGGTGGAACTCCTGAAGGAGCTGACCATGTGTTTCCCCAGCCCCATTGTTGTTGCTGATTCCAGTTCCACGATCCTTCAGCAGAAGTATTATCGTTCCAATGTGGTTGTGTATCATCTTCCTTGTCATTTTCAACTTCCATTGGTGCTTCACCACCTTCTGGCAAATTCTCCTTTTTAACCTTTTGCATACTTAAAGGTGGCGTTGTGTTTGTAATTTGATCTGGGATAGGTGGGCCTGCTTCTTTCATTATTATCCATTGCTGAGCTAATGCGGCCCAATCTATCTGTTCATTTGGCGTGTTTTGATAGGCTGCAGGATTAAGGGGCCACTGATTGTAATTTTGAGAGCCGGTAGAATCACTACCCGAATACATCGTTGCAGCTGCGTTATGAAGCATCAATACTGTAATACACGTTTAAGCATAATTATGAAAATTTTATTCTAAATCTTAAAATAAGTTCTATGTTCCGTAACTCCCGTTTTTTACAAACCGAAACTGTTAATCTATATATAACCATTAACCAAAATGTTTTGACAAATAGCGTTAGTATTCTCTCACCAACCCTACCAAACTAGACACAACCAAAATTTTCATGCGCAAGGCCGAGATTTCTCAACCCGTCAGGTTGGTACTGGAAATCGCTCAGAAACATAGAATCAGAAAAATAACACCCGGAACAAAACTAATTGTACACTTTTGTACATTTTTTACTCTGTACCGCACTGACAGTTTGTTTTTCTAGGTATTAAACTTGAACGTATAGAAGAGTAGTACAAAGTCACAATAATAATTAACTACTTTTTTTTTATAAAAGTACTAAATTTGTTATTTGTTTGCAAATCCGTTGTTTTTAACATTTTGAGTTATGCTCATGCTAGCAGGACAACAAATAAACCTTACTTATAAGGCTCAGGACCCCTATTCTCGACTTGTGCGTCAAACTTTTCGTATACATATCTGACGTCATTACATGTAATTTTATATGAGATGACGTCATATATGTATACGAAAAATTTCCACAGACATGTGCCACAAATTATCACGTTATTAAAAAGCACACAAACGTTTGAAACAGTTAAATACCTTGTGGCTATATTGTCACGTGACTGGAAAGTAACTTACAGAAAATAATAATAGTATACCTTCGGGAGTGCCTTCGGGTAAGAAAATGCACTACTTACGTATGCCCTCTAAGTAAACTTTGGTAAAAATGCACAGGGCATGCCTAATTAATGAATTTAGTTACTCTCCAGTTAGGTGAGAGAATGGCCGCAAGGTATTTTGAACTGTCAAACAAACGTCAAACGTTTGTGTACCTTTCAAACAAACGATAATTTGTGTCGCTGTGCGAACCTTATTCCACAGAAGATCCAACTACAAATTTTACGCAGTTCGATACCGACCGCCACTCGCCTGTCCGGTAGTCATACAATTGGCTAGAAATAAAGTCCATACTTTAATATATTTGCACGATAAAGAAGTAATAAATTCACGGTAAATTTTGCCGTTTCCTGAACTGTCTCCACTTTGCTGTGGCTTCGATATATACAAAAAAATAATAATAAAACCCATGAACGTTGAAAAAACATTAAAATAAAAAAAAATGATGAAACGTGAACGCGACAAAACATGCATAAAAGTAATAATACAAACCCATGCACGTTGTTTAAAAAATAAGCATTAAAATAAAAGTGAAGTGAAAAGTTGGCAGGACGTGATGTAAACCCGCGACAAGGCATGCATAAAAGCGCGGTGCTCGCCATTGTTACACCTGCGCTACCATGCCTGTAAAAAGAAAATGCTAAATACGAAATATGTATGATAACATCATCAATCGCCACAAAGTACTGCTTGGGGTACGCCGTTACCGTTGTGTCAGAGCGTTGTGGTGCGCCGGTACTGGTCGGATAGACACATCCTTCATATTTAGGGACTGCGGTCCAGTGACAGAGAACAACATAATTCACATAATTGTCATAACATAACCTTACTATGTGTTGCATGTGTGTGATTACTACGGTTTAAAACTTTTGAGAATGTCGACCAAAGCTTTACATGCAAAAGTAATCACTGGAAATAAAAAGAAATCTAAAGTGAAATTGTATACAAAAAATGTAAAAGCAAAACAACCAGAAAGCAAATTAATTGAGGAACTGCAGGTGAAATATGAAAATGTAAGAATAACCACAAAACTACATGCACTATATTATTATACTACAATGTTCAATCTCATTTTGTATTTGTAGATTGACGTTAGCGGCATAACTAAATTTACTGATTTTCCCCTTTCCTCAAAAACCTTAAAAGGCTTGAAAGAGTGTGGATACATAAAGCCGACAGAAATTCAGCGTGAAACCATTTTGTTAGGTGTACAAGGAAAAGATGTTTTAGGAGCGGCCCAAACAGGTTCTGGTAAAACTGTAGCTTTTCTGGTTCCACTTTTAGAAGTTCTATATTGCAAACAATGGACACATTTAGATGGAATAGGAGCTTTAGTAATTACTCCTACAAGAGAATTAGCCTATCAAATTTTTGAATGCTTACGTAAAGTAGGCAAGTACCATGATTTTTCTGCTGGCCTTATAATAGGTGGTAAAGATTTAAAATTTGAGCGAAAGAGATTGGATCAATGTAACATTATGATCTGCACACCAGGACGATTGTTACAGCATATGGATGAAAATCCATTGTTCGATTGTGTTAATATGCAGGTAAGATTAAATTGTATAACATACGAACTAAAACCTTTTAACATGCTTAACATAATTTTATATTTTAGCATGATTTAATTGTGATTAAATCATCTTTAATTGGTGTTACATTTGTTTACGCAATTGTAAATTAATATGAACAAATCTTCACACTGTAACATGTTTAAAAAAAAAGGTTCAAGTGGACTTTATATGCCGCTGTTTCGCTATTCCCACCCAGAATTTATTTATCTATGTTTTAGGTATATTTCTCTTCGTCTATATGCTGGGTGATCATTTGGGTTTTTGGTCAACTCATGTCATGAAAAACCAAAGTAGTGTTTTTGTTTAGTTTGCCCACCTGTAATTAATTAATTTGTCATTTTGACAACTACCATTTATGGTACAAGGAAAGACGTGCAGTTCATATTCCATGGCGGGAGTTGACTAGAGATTTTGATGATCGTGTGGTATTTATTTAGTTCATCAAGGTGACAATAGAAGATCAGTCATAGTTGTAACTGAACTGCCTCCTTGTGCTTTCCCAAATACCTAAATTTTTATATAACTGTTAATGTAGCCAGTTGGAAATTAAACAGTTACTAGTGTTACCCCAGCGCACAATGCACTGACAGACAGCGTTGACAGAACCGGCGAAATGTCAAGTCACGTGATGCATTAGTTCCAATAATGACATGCGACGTTATTGTAGATGCGCCCCAAGTGACGCGCGTCTAGCCGACCTTCATATACGTATATTATAAATTAAAATTATTATTATTAAAAAATCGACGTAGAATAAAAATATAAAAATGTTTCATGTTCCATCATTGGATAGAGACCTTTCATTTAAAAAAAAATGGTCCAAATTGGTGAAGCGGTAGCCGCTGGAGGAACCGGAGAAAAAAACCCTTTGTGCTTTTATATATGTATGGATAATTGTTATTAGCGTATAGGTAGGATCGGCAAAACAGTGGCATGCAAAGCCCACTGACCTCTTTTTTTACACACATGTTTGTTAATTAAAAGATGTGCTTACAACTTTAAAGTGTTGCAGTGCTACATTGTAGTCTATAATTTTTTTTTAGTATTTTTAATTATATCTTCAAGTATTTACGAATTACAAAATTATGTGTCTTGCACAAAAGTTTTCATGCCCTTTTCCAGTGGGAATGAGTCAAATCGTTGTGGTTTTTACTAGTAAGTTTAGAATAATACTTGTGCTGTAGTAAGCATTAAAAACTTAGCCGTAATATGTTCCTAGACATATTTTAAAACATTGTTTAAAAGGCGTATTATTTTATTTTAGTATGCGTTTAGTATTTAAACTGCAGATTTTGGTTTGAGTATAACTGATATCAAGGCACCTGTTCTTGACTTGTGCGTTAAAATTCTCGTATACGTATGTTACGTCATTGAATTTGATGTTGCATGCAATGACATCATATACGCATACGAAAAATTTGATGCACAAGCCGGGAATATGTGCTTTTGGGCTTTGCTCTTGTAACCAAGTAACTATTTTCACATACTATTTACATAAGTTTTCTTTAAATTCTACAGTGCAAGTTAAAAGAAGGCTACATCAAGCTGACATATAGTTTGTCACAAATTTGCTGGAGACAGAGGAATAAGTAGTAATAAATTTATCACGACATTTATTTGTCAATGATTTATCATTAAAAATACTTATTCCTCCCATAACAGTCTATCCACCGATGTCGTCCCCATTATGAAAAATGTCATTCTTTATAAAATAATTTTTTCGTTGTATTAATGAATTTACACATTCTATTTCCATTAATTCGTGGTTGCTGTTTTACATTTTAATAAAAAAAAATATTTTTGCAGTTTCATAAAATTGTTTTGTGAAATACTTTGAAAACTCATGACCATTCATATTCTACACTTATAAACCCTGTTTAATTTTATTTTACTATTACAGAAGCATCAATTTCAGTTGACCAAATAAATAATAACATAAAAAAACATATGGATTTGTTACCATTCTAAGTTTGTAGATAATTTATTTAAAATTTTATGTATGCGCCAACTATACGTTTAAAGGAATTATGCTAGAAATTATTATTAATTGATTGCCTCATCACTTAAATACTGACTAAATACTAAACTAGAAATCCGTACTATACTTATTTATATTACATATTTCTAGTTAACGCATTATAGGACACTTTTTTTGCTGAATCTAAATTTTTTAATCAGATTTGGTATAACTGCTACCATTGTTCGTTTTCGTCTGTCAACTTTTTTTTTTCTTATGAACCACATTTTAAATGTTTTCATATTTGAATAGAATTTTTTATTCTGATTTCAGCGATGTGTCACACTTTGCATTTTGTTATTTATTTATTTATTTATTTATTCATCCAAAAGTTTACAAGCAAAATACATAACATATTAAATAACCTGTAAACCCTGCCGAGATATAGAAATATCTGTGTGTAGGCTTGGGTACTTAGAAATAGAAACTTACATACTAAAAAGAGATTAACACTACTTAATTTTTACAAAGTGCACATCCCAACCATCATCTTAAAATTAATAGAATTTAATATAAATTTAACAGAAAAAACCTAAAATTCATAAATTTTTAGCAGTATAGATTTTCCTATAAATTAAAAAAAAACTAAATAATATATACCTGATTGTAAAGATAATTAGGTAATATTATTAGATATAATCCATTTTTTCAATTTAGATTTACTATATTTAGAGCAGCTTATAGTTTTGAGATCTTTAGGGAGATTATTATAAAGCTGTATAGCTTTAATAGAACTATTTCTACTACCTACATTTTTACATATTTTGGGTAATAAAAGATTTTTATTTCTAGTGATACTATTAGAGTTGTTGAACTTATTCTTTAATTCTTCATAATGAAAAGCAAGAGATTCCAAGGCAAAAAGTTGATCCAAATTCAATGGTCTTTTATAATATATATCAAAATGATTTGTAAAAATGAATTTAAGTATTTTAACTTGCAATTTTTGCAACATAATTTTGTGTGTTGGTAAACAACCACCCCAAGCAATAATTCCATAGTTGATAATACTATGATAAAAAGCATAGTAAATCATTAAAAGAGTTTCAGGTAGCATAATTTTCGAGAATTTATAAAAAAGAAAAATTAGGTATTTGGTTTTATTTACAATATATTGAATGTGGTTTTCCCATCTCATTCTATAATCGAAAATAATTCCAAGATATTTACATGTTTCAACTCTATTTAGACTTGTTCCATAAATTTCTAATTTAAAATTTAGGGGAACACTATCGCTATAGTTACCAAATGTAATGTATACAGTCTTATCAACATTTAAAGATAACTCATTTAAAGCTAACCAATTAGAAATTAAATTTAGATAATTATTCATTTTTACTTCAACAGATTGCCAATTTTTATCTGAAGATATAACTGCAGTATCATCTGCAAAGGCTAATATTATGTCTTCAGGAAGATTGAGTAAAAGGTCATTTATGTATAAAATGAAAAATAAGGGTCCAAGGATTGTACCTTGAGGTACACCAGTTTTTACCTCACAAAAATCACTCATTGTTCCATTGACTTTTACACGTTGTTTTCTGTTTTGCAGATAACTAGAAATTAATTTATGAGCATTGCCTCTAATGCCATAATTAAATAATTTATCTAATAAAATTTTATGATTTACTGTATCAAAAGCCTTGGCAAGGTCAAGGAAAGATACAGCTACCGGAATACTTTTATCAAGTTTATTATAAATAAGATTCGTTAAGAAATTTAATGCATCTCTAGTTCCCAAATTTTTTAAAAATCCAAATGGTTTTTTTGATAAGGATTGAGCATTTTATTACAAAAAATTAAAATTTCATAAGAGTGCCATGGAAAGTCTATTTAATTTATTTAAAAAAAGAAATAATAATAATAATAGGCAGTCCGTTCAATCCCACAGATGCACAAAGGCCTCCCCCTTTGACTTCCATTCGGTCGTATTTGTTGTCGCCAGCCACCATCTCGGCCCTACTTGCTCTTCTAGTTTGGTACACCATCTTGCTGTTGGCCTTCCTCTTTTCCTTTCTCTATCTTGTGGTATCCATTTCGTAACAGTGTTTGTCCACCTGCACTCAGCTGAACGTTCAATGTGTCCAGCCCAATTCCACTTCACTAACCTACACCTTAACACCAAATCTTCCACACCAGTTATTCTTCTAATTTCCGTTAATTTTACTTTGTCCCGTATTCGAATGTTCAACATCGCTCTCTCCATTCTTGCCTGTGTGACTCTGTTTTTCGCGAAGTTTCTTATTTAGCAACCATGTTTGGGCCCCAAAGCTGATCACTGGTATTATGCACATATTAAACACTTTTTTCCTTAGACTTACAGGAATTTCGTTTTTAGGTACTCGTTTTAGTGCCCAGAAGTTTTTTCAACCTAAGGTGATTCTTCTTTGTACTTCCTTTTCTGTCCGATTTTCAAAAGATGTAAGTTGACCCAGATCGATAATTTCTTCAACATATTTGACTGTAGAGTTGCCTATTATTAGATTGCTTGATTTTCTGTTTGACATTAAGCTGGTTTTGTCATAGTTGATGTGTGGCCCTGCTGTATTACTCTCGCTGTTTAATTCCTCAATCATCTTCCCTAATGCTGTTCTACTTTCAGCAAATAGAATTATGTCGTTTGCAAATCGCAAGTTTGTTAATCTTTTGTTCCCCACTCTTACTCCTGCATTTTTCCAGTTTAGATTTTTAAAGACTTCTTCGAACATTGCTGTGAATAGGTTTGAGGACAAGGGGTTCCCTTGTTTAACACCTCGTAATTCGAAGCTTCTTCCCTCTTTTTCCAACTTTATCTTTGCTATACTGTCTTTGTATTATCTCTTATCTCTTATTATATTTCTTTGGGAAAAAAAGAAAACAGGTTTTATTTGCTTTGACCTTTAGATACATTAATAAACATATGTGAAAATTACAGGAAATTTTGACCATATAGGCAGCAGGTTAAGGTATGTTTTACAAAAACAAACGAATTACAAACTTTCTAACACACAGATTACAAAAATTTCAAGCGTTCATTTTAGATGAGCTTCTGAGCATGTTTTACAACGGTAATGTGGGTTGCAATTTGAAGATTTATTTAATAATTGTTTGGATTAGTGCAGTTTGAGTATATATTGTATTTATTTCACCTGTACGTTATTCAAATTTGTTATGTTGGTTGCAAACATAAAAACTGCAAGTGGAATTTTCAGTAAATTGTGTACGTTAGAAACTTTGTCATTTATTCGTTTTTGTAAAAACTAACTATCCTGCAGCATATGCTCAAAACAAAAATTTCTGAAATTTTCACATTCGTTTAATGTATCTAAACATCAAAATGAATAAAAGTAGTGTTTTGTTTTACTTATATTAGTTTGTGGCCTACTAAAATTTTTTAAAACAAACTAAATGACATGGTCTTTCCATGGCATTCTTATGAAATTTTTATTTTCTGTAATACAGGGTGTGATAAAACATGCGGCTAATAATTACACCACGCAATTCTACGTAGAAAAACAAGCAAAAAACTCGAATATAATTTTAGTGTTAACTCTTTGATTAAGGAGTTATTAATGCTCAAACTTTGAAATTTTTTTCGACTATGGTTGAGAAATAGATTTAAATAGTATCAACAACACATAATTCAACAATTAAAATAAGTAATCAAATATAAATTATAACATTTTGGTAATTAGTTTACTTATAATTTAATATTTAAGAATTCCAAATCTTCGCGATTTATAGTTTTGGAAGACGTTGCAACTATGCATTATAAGCTGGGTCTATTTTTAAAATGTAATAATAAAAAACACATACTTGATTTAATTGCAGAATCACAAACATATACGATCAAGGGTAACTAAATGCATGTCTCTTAGCTTTAAATTGTACAGCGTTGCCAAATTAAAAAACCTTTAAGTGCTTATAATTTAAAGACTCTTCGTGTAAGTTAAAATTGGTGTTAAAGTTTTTTTGCTTGTTTTTCAACGTAGAATTGCGTGCGGTAATTATTAGCCGCACGTTTTAATACACCCTGTATAATGCTCAAAACATAAAGAAATGCAAAGTGTGGTGAGGTGTAACAAAAATTAATGAAAACAGAATAAAGATTTTATTCAAATATAAAAAAATTTAAAACGCGGTTCACAAGAAAGTTGACAGTCGAAAATGAGTAATGGTAACAGTTGTACCAAATCTGATTAAAAATTTAGATTCAGTATGAAAAAGTGTCCTAATGATGTGTTACCTAGAAATATGTAATATCAACGACAAATGAGTTATAAGAAAGAGTGCAGGTTTGTTGCTTTGCAACTTCTCCTTGCCGCACATCATAGGGTTACTGGTGCTTTCCCATATCTTTTACATTTGAAATATTCTCGCGCCAATAGGTGATTGAAATTTACATCTATATCGTGTACTAAGAGATCGAACGGCACCCATTTGACTGACAAAGCACGGCACTAGGGATTACCCCAAAACATGTATTTTCATTGAAATTGGAGGTTCAAAAATTTGCATTAAATCATAACTTTAGTAGAAAGTAAAAATTTATAGAATATTAATGAAAAAACAAATGATAAAATACATAAATTAATGTTTTTCACTGAATGAAAATTAAGTAAATAAATTTACTTTCCTGTTGCATGTACATAATAAAATTGTGGTGTTTCCAATATTTATTTTATTTATTTTTATAACAAGACCTCACATTTTCAACGAAAAATTTTAGTTGTATACACAAAACATTATTGCTTGGCAACGCACGAGAACACAAAGCATTCTTTAATAAAACATATCTCCAAAAAACGTTGTAATTTTATATCTGTTTTAAATAATCGTGGTTTTGGTTGAAATGAGAATAATGTGACATATTACATGAAGTGGTGTAGTAGATGCCTTTTACTGCTACAATCATATATCTATGTTTTGTAAAAACAGCATATCACATTGCCGTTACTTTGTTATATTTACTGGCTTTGACTTAACCTAGATTACAGAGACATCTGCTGTCAAACATAACACGAAATACCCAACATCCAAAACATGCAACCTTCCTATACACCTAAGTAATATTTAATTGTGTAAACTCTGCTAACTGTTAGAAGTTAAGTTACATCATAGTCCGTAGATAGGTTGTAGAATGCTAGATCAAGTTGTCACAATCAGCAATTTTTTGTCATTGTGGATCCTCGGTGTTTGTATCATTTAGTAACTATTTAAATTTCCCAAAGATACATAGTTGGTTGTAGCGTTATTTAAAGGGTACCTCAGATTTTTTCTACTCAGATTTAGCTGTATTGAAAGTGTATGTGACGATTTAACTTAGCAGCCTAACCCATGAATCTATGGACTGTGATCAGAGGTGGATTTACGTATAGACCCGTGAGGCCGAGGCCTAGGGGTGCTGGCGCTACTCTATTCACAAATTTAAAATATTTTGTCTATAATGTGTAAAATTTTATTTAATGCGTAAAATAACAGAAGTCGAATTCTTAACATCATTAAAGTTGTCTCACCATCTTGCGTGAAAATGAAGTGCAAAAAATATATATACCCAAATTTTGATAGAAAGATGCACCCCAGGCAATTTTTCTCTAAAGTAGGCGTCGCCTACTTGAATGTGTTTTAAGAGCACATGAGATTTTAGGGTGTTCTTAAATATTTCTTCAGGGTAAAATTTAAACAGTAACGTGACAGGCAATAACTATTTTGATCACTTTAACACTTTTTTAAGCTTTTAACACACCTTAATTATATAAAAAATATTAAAAAGTCTTCTTCACTAGTTCATTAAGGTTTGGAGTAGTAGTTAAAAGTGTTTTTTTTTATTGAACACATTGCTAAAGTACACAGTCTACTTTCCTACTTTCTACCAAAAGTTTCTATTTTATTCTCGCGTTTTAAATGTTATTTTAACATCATAAACTAAATTATTTTGTTTAATTGACTTAATCAGACTGCTTACCGGCGATTAATTCAAAACAATAAGACTTTTATATAGGTTTCGGAGCTTTTTTAATTCCCATTAAACGTGGTTAGCACACCGTGTATTTAGTGTCCTCATTTTGCCGTTTGAAACGAGATGTAAATCACCCATGCTCTGGCAGTCAGTTATTGTATCAGTAAGATGTCATATTTTGAGATGCCCGGGCTGCTGGCATAAACCTCCAAAATCTCGCTCTACTTGCTGTTCCAAAAACGTGTTTAATTTTGACTAATTCATACTAACTCGTGCTACTAACGATCTCAACAAAATTTGTTGTTTTTTCTTTGATTTTCAAATATATAAAATTTTTAAAACAGTAATAATAAAAAACAAAAATATTAAATCGTAATAAATAACTGGGACGGCAGTGCCCTGTGGCCCTCCCTGTAAGTATACCAGGGGTATAAAAGATTTATATCATTGAAAAGAGAATAAAATCATCTATCGAATGAATGCATGAAAGGTGCTGGTTACGAAAATGATCGCGTCAGGGCTGTTACAGCATAACGTCGGCCTCACTGCAAAACCATATAAGTACAAATTGTCAACTTTTCAGGAGACAGAAAAAACGTTATAAAAACTACATTAATCTTCTTTGAAAGCTACTTTTTTATACTGCGGGGAATAAACTTACTCTGAATCAATGTGTTTAACTTTTTTTGAGTTTGCTAGTTTTACTCAAATATTAATAGCACTTACCTTATTTTGCAACTTTTATACTATTAGTTTTTGCTAGTTATATGGATTTGCTAGAAATTTTGTTTTATGCATAATAAGTAAAACTTAAACGTAAGTTGGATTATTAACTCAAAAACAATTTTATTTCTTATAGGCTACAAAAATAAACGATAGGTAGTTATCAAAAACTTAACTGACATAAAAATCTAACTTATTAACTTAAACCTAACTTAACTCAAAAAATAATTACTTGTAAGCTAAATTATCATAATAGCACCATGCAGTTTCCGGAATTACTTCTTTAAGTGCTTGAAGATGTCTGTACTTCGCTTGCTTAATTACAGGATTTTTTTTGTATAGTGGCGTAATATAATAATTGCCATTCAATTTGGGTTTTTGTCGGAAATCGCGATAGTGTTCATCTTTATAGTTTAGTTTATACTTGATAGACATCTGATCGTACTGAAGACTTCTTATATCACTCACAGTAGGATCTCCTGCGCGTAGCCCGGGTCTTATACTTGAATAATATTTTATTCCAGTGTAATTTTTCAAATCTTTATAAGACAGATATTTTACATAATATGGCTGTTTAAGTCGTGCCTCCCGGCATATTGCTATATAATAGGTTGGCAAATATATTTCCCGATTTTTTTTCTTTTTCTCAATTGTACTGTGAACACTGTCCACCTCCATTTGGGTGTGCCCTTTTTCCAGGTAATTGTGTATTATTTTTACATTTTTTTCTCTAACAAAATGAAAAAGGGCATTTGACAGTACAGCACACCTATTTTGATAGCCACAGCCATCGGTGTATAGTATAATTTCCTTGGTATTTAGATGGTCACTTAAGTAAGTGTCCAAGTGCCTAATCAATAAAGTTGCAAACACACTCGATTCTAAACCACCCTCTGATTCATCCCACAGATAGCAAGTAGCATCCTTCGTTACCAAATTAAATAGTGTATAATTATGAACACATAATTTCGTTTTATAGTAAATTGCGCTTGCTTTTAAAAATGGTGACAACATGACAGCTTCAACGTCTGCTGTGAAAACAACGCATTCCTCTGGGTTTTCTTGTGCACGCTTTTTATCTTTTTCTTTTTCACGCCTTGCTAGTTCCTTCAATTCAATGTGAAGTTGATAGTCATTTTCAGGTACATGCCCAAGATTGTATCCAATGCATAAGTCGCATTGATCTTTTTTGGGACGATGTATTTTTAAATTTTTTTCTTCAAATGTTTTATGAAAAACTGTTTTTGACAGAGGTTTTGTATTCTTGTCCCATAAGTAAGATTTGTATAGTTTATATACATCTGCTACTGTTTCATACATTGGTTCCAAGTAAAGCTTCTGTGACGAAGCTCTACAGTAGTGTGATTCCAATTTCGGCAATTCATCTAAAAAGGTATTCAGTAAGTTATGCGAATCCATAAATTTACTTTTTTTTGAGTGTCCTCTAGAAGGCGTTCTATAATTTATTTCCGTCATACCACAAAATGCCTTTTTACACCAGTCATCGACCATACAATTCGTTAACCCCAGAGTATTCAAAAACATTTTTTTGCAGATTTGTAATTTGTCACTCTGTAGAGTCTTCAAATGATATTGATACGTTACGGTCCTTGTTGAGTTTTCAGAAATTATTCGTTTTGGTGGTTTGACATTAATTAATCCGACAACATAATGCTTTCTTGCGTTCCAGTCCAATTTTTTCCAGAAATATTTAAATATAGTTTTTCTTGTATTTTCATCAAATCTATGGCAAAATTTGTTTTTGGAATTCTCGCATTTTTTTGAAACACATGTTTCTCCCAATTTTCTGTTTTGACGCTTTTCTGTAAGTTTATAGTGCCCATCTTTGTCTTTCTTTAAACCCCTATAGTTAATTCCCTTCATTCTTTTATATTTGTTTACATTTCTTGTATTCTTTTTGCTACCTGCTGGAATCTCTTCATCGCTCGTTTCGCTTCCTGTGTTGCTAATATCCTTTAATATTCGATCTTCTTCCATATTTCCATTCCGATCAGTTTCTTCTATGTCAATAAGATTATTTGTTCCTTCATAATATTGAGGCTCATCAAGAATTGGTAATAATGGTTCCTCTATTATAATTGCATTAAAATGTTGCATTACAGGTAGATCTTCGGGAACTGATGCTAAATCTTTTTCAATATCCATAGGTTCAGTAACATTAACATTGTTCATAACAATTTCTAAATTGTTAGTTTGGTCACTGAAAGTGTCTATTATACATTGTGGCGGTGTTGCTGTATTTACCCCTGCCTCCGACATAATGTTAGAATCATCAAATAGCAGAATGTTATCTTCATTATCTTCTAATAGCAATTGTTCTAATTCTTTATCAGTTAATCCGTTCATATTTGTCATTACAATCCTGAAACAAAATCATACAACTGCTAAAAATAATTTCCAAACACAGGTTGCAAAATCATACAACTGCAGGAAAAAAATTAATGAGACAAAATAGTTAAATACAGTTATGTAAACGTTTAAATGAGTGATTTTAATTAAAGTAATAATGTTTAACTACCTGATAACAATAAATAGTCTTTATAATACAGAGAATATATGTCTATAACTTTATAAAATTGATGAGCTATCACACACAACCACCAACCTTTATGAGAATCATTGCACTTATATGGTTTTGCGTATGATTTAAACACGCTGGAACTTGTATGGTTTTGTTTTTGCCGGATTAAAAATTAACACAGTCGAAAATGTACTTATTTGGTTTTGCAACATGTGCCTTATGAATAATAGATTCAAGAACTACCAAAATATTAAAATCGTTAAAATTGCACTTGTATGGTTTTGCAGTGAGGACGACGATAAGTCAAAAAAATTTTAAAGTAGAAGGTGCATTCGGACATAACATCCGCAGCGGAGCTCAGAAGAGACGTGTTGTTATACTTATACCAATATTTACGCCACTAGAATCATTATTCCATACTTTTGAACGACCCTGTATAATAGCTAGTAGAGGACAAAATGAGAAAGTTAAAATGTGAATTTAGGTTAAATGGTTTATTTAAGTCATATGGGATTTAGATCCGATAGATATTGGTCCAATAGTTTATGTTAATTGTTAACGTATTTTTGAGGTTAGAATAAAAGCATCATTGTCTTTTCTATCACATTTTAAATCACATATTACCTATTCATATTAGACCGTGTACAGCCAAGTACTGAAATGACGCGTGTAGCAACAGCCTGCTTTTTACAGTGTGTAAAAAATCCTAGTAAAAAAATTAATCTTCCACACGATACAACAATATGCTTGGGCAGAAATGAAGATACTATGCTCACTGATATAGGGCTATCACGAAGACAAGTAGATGCAACAGCTGACTACAACAGTTATCTAGTTGTAATTCAATGTCGTGGTGTAAATTACTCAGGTTGTAACGGCTATGCTTTAAGAAAAGGTGGTACCTACCATTTGAAACATGGAGATCGCTTAGAGTTACTTATAGGATTCCTCGAATTTGATGTTCTGTTTAATCCAGAACCTTGTGACGATAGTAATAATCAAGTTGTACAGTCAGGCAAAAAACGACTCAAACCTAATTTTCCAGTATTTAACTTTAATAATTCACCTTCTAAATTGTCACGAAATAAAGATTCAGTAACAGTAGACACTGATTCCAATGAAAATGCAGGATGTTCGGGTGTATGGGAAAGTATAGATAATGGCGAACTACTAATATACACTTATTTGCAAGTAAAATCACAATCAAAAGTAGCTGCATTTGATTTAGATGGTACAATAATCAAAACAAAATCAGGATCTCGATTTGCAAAGAATTCAGAGGATTGGACATTAAATTTTCCTGAAATACCACAAAAACTGAAGGATCTGCATAGTAATGATTATAAAATTGTTCTGTTTACCAATCAAGGCGGTGTTAAAATGGAAAAATTCAAAGTAAAAGAATTGAAGAATAAAATTGAAGGTATATTAACACATATCAAAATTCCAATCCAGGTATTTGCTGCAACGACTAAAAGTATATATAGAAAGCCAGCCCCTGGTATGTGGAATGCTCTTTGTAATGAAAAAAATGATAGCATGGAGATTGACATTTCAAATTCATTTTATGTAGGAGATGCAGCTGGTCGTGATAAAAACTGGGCTCCAAAAAAGAATAAAGACCATTCTGTTGGAGATAGATTATTTGCAATTAACATTGGTATCAAATTTTATACACCAGAAGAATACTTTTTGGGTGCTCGATCTGTTCCATACACGATGCCTAAATTTGATCCAAGAAATATAAACTCTTATAGTGAACCTGTATCTATTGGTAGTACATGTGAAGTTATTTTAATGGTAGGAGGTCCAGGATCAGGAAAAAGTTTTTATTGTAACGAACACTTAGTAAAAAATGGTTATGCTTACGCAAATCGTGATTCATTGGGTACATGGCAAGCCTGTGTTAAAGTATTAGAAAAATCAATCCAACAAAAGCAAAGTGTTGTGATAGACAATACCAATCCAGATAAATCAACACGCAAAAGATATATTGATGCTGCAAAAAGATTCAATGTTCCCTGTAGATGTTTTCTTATGACTACAAGCCAACAACATGCGAAACATAATAATAGATTTCGTGAATTAACAGACAAAAATCATTCCCAAGTGGGAGAGGTGATCTTAAATATGTATAAAAAGCATTTTGAAGAACCATCATTGGCTGAAGGTTTTGAAGAAATAGTGAAGATAAATCTTGTTCCAAAATTTGAGAACGATGAGCATCAAAAATTGTATAAAATGTTTTTATTGGAATCATAACATACTAAACAAGTAGTGTAATTTGCTTTGTCTTATTATTGTCTTATTGTATCTGTTTCCAGAATATATAAATAAAATATTAAGTACCTAAATTTTTTCATACTGATTTTAAAAAACCTTTCCCGAAGGTTTGCCACTGTGCATGCAAAACTAATTAAAGTACTTAAAAATTACTTAAATGTGTTTAAAATTTAACCTAGATTTTTGGTTTGTTTTTAGCTGTTTCTAACAGTTTATACGTCGGTAAAAATATCTCAGCCATATTTTTATTCTGCATAAAAATGCAATATTTCTAACTATAAAACCCTCTTCTGGTTTATTTTTGCATATTTTGTACAAGTGGATGGCTAGTTTTATTTTAAAAACGACCAGGCATGTTATGTCATTTCGTTTTTAATATAGTTATATTAATTAAAGTGAAGAAAAATGAAAGACTTGCTGAAGAGTAATGATTAAGACTACTTTGTTGTAACACTAAATTACATTAAAACAAAATTATGCTACTTCAAATGCTGTACAGTGACCTGCTAGGTAGACTTATATGGCACTTTTTGATTATCTTATGCAATTTCAGAAGATGCGGTATATAACACTCCTGCAACTGTTACTACGTTTACATGCAAGGATAGTAGACAATTAAAGGATGCCTCGATTATACCTGTAACTATGTTCCAGGCTAAAACAATTGCAGGTATAGCTATATGACGTCACTGGTGCCCTGTCAAATAAATTAAATATTTTCGTTTAAAGTGTCAATATTATGTGTTTCTATTCAGTTTTTGTAACAGTAAGTTATTATATTAAAATTAAATATGTCTGGAGTATGCTGTATAGTGTTTACCTGCAATAACAGCCATCGGAAAACAATTTAAAATTCTCCAAGTGGTAGAATTTCGTATCAGATATACAGAAGATAAAGCTTTACGCAGTCAATGGGTGCATTTGTGTCGGCTCCCTGTAGAATTGCATCGTGATCTCTACCACGTGTGTTTTGTTTATTTTCAAGAAGAATATTTTAAAAGAGAACTGAAAGCAGAATTGTTAAACCTAAGCAGTACAAAGATACTGAAACTAGGTGCAAGTCCATCAAAAGTTAGTACGTTCAAACAGGTTAAACAGGAAAAACAAAGATGCTAAAAGGCCCAAAAGCGTCAGTGGAAAAGGGACTATCGGCGCTAGTTTTCCAGAGTGCAGTAATTGTTTTTTATTTTAAGAAAAGAATCACCAACTCGAGGACACAAATAAATCTTTGAAACGAAAACTGAAGAAAATTAAGATGGAATTTAAAATGAAAAGGCAAACGAGTTGTTACTAAACCAACGCTTGCAATCTTAAAGGAAAATTTAGATATAGATACCGGAGTAGTAAGAACATTTGTGAAATTAAGAACGATAATATGAATTAATTACCTAAACTATAATTTAAATGTTAATAAATCTTCCCAACGAAAAAGAAAGAGCACAGCCACTTAACATAAGCGAATTGTTGAATTATTTTGATTTCAAAGTTTTATAAATGTTAATAATTAGGTAAAACTTAATAAAAACTAGTGTTACCTCGCCGATATTCGACGGCAGACTCAGCGTTGACCGACCTGGCGAAATGCCAAGTCACGTGATGCATTAGTTCCAATAATGAGACGCGGCGTTAGTGTAGATTCGCCTCAAGTGAAGCGCGTCTAGCAGACTTTCATATATAGTATAAATTAAAATAATTATTATTGAAAAATCGACGTAGAATAAAAATGTTTCATGTTCCATCTGTGGATAGAGACCTTTCATTGAAAAAAAAATGGTGCAAATTGGTGAAGCGGTAGCTGCTGGAGGAACCGGAGAAAAAAACCCTTTGAGCTTTTATATATGTATGGATGGATGGATTTTGGCACCAGTGACGTCACAAATCTTGTACTATGGCTGGCTAGACATAACCCTTGTTTTTCATTAACGAGGCATCCTTTAATTGTCTACTATCCTTGGTTTTTACATGCACCACATAATTCGCGTTGAATGAATTCGAATTTTATAAATTCGATATGTAAACACTTGTTAATGTGCATTCTCTTAAGTAAATTTGCATTCCACAAATTCTGCTTTTATATGTGGTCATTAGACATCAACTTTGGGTGTCGTTTTACATATAAACGCTTGCACCCGGTTTTGCGCAGAATTCTGAGTGAGTGCCAATATTGTAGTGTTATATAAAAAGAAACTGTTTCTGAAAATATTATTTATTCTTGGAACCACTGCTCTTGATGCTGTGTGCATTGCACTTCTATAAAATAACTGCAGGTATTGAGCATGTAAATTCATACATTTTCTAATTTTTGTATTTGCGACAAAACAAACGTTTTTTAATCATCTTTTTTGTATTCTTTTGCGTCTACTCTGCTCAAACTAAAGCAAAAGTCAATAAAATGAGAAAGTTATTTGGTAAAAATGATTATTATCCATTTAAAATAACAATCTCAATAACAAGATACGCATTTCAGTCTAATAAAGCATCGTCCAATTTGAATTAGATTAAATGCGAGTTATAGTCCAGTCCACGAGCAACTAAAAGTTGTAAAATAATATTTTTGTGGTAACATCTTTTGAAATGGACCTTCTTTGCATGACAATTTGTGAAAATATGAAGGGAACACGTTCCTGGTGGTCGTCAATAAAAAAATTCGCGGACGACCTCTCCGGGGGGGGGGGGGGGGAGGCTACACAATACCCCATTTTTAAATTTTTACATACACATAAATTGCAGAGGTGTGCTTTATCACTCCGAAAATTTCAATTTGTTTTCTTTAAATTTGTTATGTTAAAATGGCTTTTAAAGTTTGACAAATACGTTATTCTTTACGGCGAACGAAAACTTTAGGAAGGCATAGCCAAAAATTTGCTTTTGAGGAGGGCGCCTGTTTATTTTTAGCTCGTGCTCCTCACTAAATTAGTGAGGAATTAAAAAAATTGACAAGAATAACTTTTATGTGCAAAACTTCTGTTGTCCTAGTGAACACAAAATTTAAAAATTTACCTAAATAAAAATGTTACAGAAGAAAAATTAAAATAATTAAGAAAAAAAAACATGTCTCTTCATTTAAGTTTTGATCTGTTAGAAATTGTAACTGGACACTATTAAAATCTATTGGTATAATATAATAAAACGCTATAGGACCATCTATCTATATATTGAATCCCGATCCCTTACCCCTGTTTCAACTTTTGGCGACAACCGGCTATGCTCTTACATCTCGACGCAGTTTATTTATTATCTTGTTGGCAGTATTTGGGAGAATGTTTATGTAACAATCATGTAGTGCGACGTGACACTTGATTTAAAAAGCGTGTGTGGTGCGTGGCGCACGGGTTCAGTTAGTATTTGTTAAAAAAGTGCTCGGCTGTAGCGACTTTAATTTTAATTTAAAGTCCTGCAAACCATATACAGGGTGTGTATAAATTGGCGAAAGAACTACACGCGGTGATGTTGGTCATAAAATTCTGAGTCGAAAATCTTAATACCAAAATGTTGGACAATGCTTCCTCTGTCCTCAGGAACCATTTTAAAGGAATGTACATTTGACAACATTGGATCCACACATCACAGGTGTTTTGTTATAATGCAAAGTAACTAAGGATGTCCGTTACATAGCAATACTCCCTGAATGTTTTACACTGTATACACATATGTATTTTTTACAATAATAAGTTAACGAAGAAATGTTTAAAACACGTTTTTGGGGCTGAAAAACAATATCTATGAAAAAATATTTATTACAATTCTTATTTCTTCTAATTTGCAGCTCTTTCTGTCAACAAATAATGAATTAAAACACTTATTAAAAGACTTCATTTTCAATTTTTGAAGATCCTGTGCATACCCAGGAAGCATGGTACAATATTTTGGTATTAGGATTTTCAACTCAGAATTTTATGACCAACATCGCCACCTGTAGTTCTTTCGCCAATTTATACACACCCTGTATATCAAATGACACAGTTTTTTCTACAATTTGACGAAAACAAAAGTTTTTTCTAGTATTGCCAATTTTACATGATGCTGACATCGACATTTTTTTGCATGGCACAATTTTTTTCATATAGTCTTGTGGAAAGTTTTCTTTGCTTGATTTCATATTGACTAATTTCGGGTATATCTTCTGTGTAATGTTTAGATAATCTTGCTCTTTGGTCATTATGATTTCTCGCAGGGCGATCAATTTTAGTATCGTATAAATCTTGATAGAACTTCTCTATTTGTTTCAGTATTTCCGTCCTGCTTGTTAATATCTTGTTGTCGTCACCCATAATTTTTAAGATGTTGCCGGTTGCACTAGATAATTTTGACCTAAATACACGAGTTCCTTTATTGTTTTGTATTATATCTATTATCAATTTATCTTATTTGTCTTTCCTAATATTTTTCCTAACTTTCTTATTTAGTTCCTTTAATCTCTCGTTGTCTCTATTTGTTTGTGATAAAATATTTTTCCTTTCTTCCATAATCTTTTTCGTTTCTTCGCTTATTTTATCATTTTTGTTTTTTGGAATCTTTCCTAATATTTTGTTGGCTGCTTTAGTAATACTATCAGTGATTTTTGTATTAAGTTCTGTCGTCTACTTGTATTACATCGTCAATTTTTAGTATATTATCAATTTCCGCTTGATATTTTTCTTCTTTGTCTGGTAACCGTAAAATATTAAATCGATGGTCACTACCTGTGTAGAATTTATTCAGCACGGTGACGTCTTGGATTATATATATTTTATCCGTTATTATGTAATCTATTACATTTCTTGTTACTCCGTCAGGACTATTCCAGGTCCATTGTCTATGCCATTACTTTTGGAAGAAAGTGTTCATTGCGTATAAATTGAGTTTCCAGGAAATTTATTAGTGTTTGTCCTCTATCATTTCACACTCCTACTCCATATTTACCAATACAAATTTCTTCACTCTTTCTTGTACCTATTTTTGCGTTAAAATCGCCAATGATAACTTTATAGTGTGTGGGGTTTGTGTTAAGAGCGGTTTCTATGCTTTCGTACAGTTCTTCTATCTCTTCATCTGGATGTGTAGAAGTAGGCGCATATACTTGTATAATTTTTATTTCGTAACGCTTTGATATTCAAATCGTTATGTAGATTACTCTAGTTGATATTGAGTTGATTTCTACTATACACGGCACCATTCTTTTATGGACTAAAAAGCCCACACCGTGTGTGTTTGTGTCTTCGCCGTTATAGTAGAATAAGTGTCCTGATTTGAGTGTTAGCAGTTCTTCACCTTTACGTCTGGTCCCAAAATATCCCATTTGATATGGGAGAGTTCTTCTTGTAATTCTGTTAATCGATTTTCCGTTGATAGGGATTGGATATTGTACGTTGCTATGTTCGGTTTTTTGTAACAGCCTGTTGAAACCCGGGGATTCTTAGCACCTCCTGTACTATCGTTTATCTGACCGCTGTCGGAGTCAGGACGATTTGTACCGCCAGGGACTAGAGGCCTGACATATTTTTGACTTCATGTAGAAAAGGGAGTTTTGGCATTTATTCCACCACGCTTGCCAGGTGGGTTGGTGAATTTTGAAGCAGCCGCTCCTCTGGAGACAGACGCTGTTTGTGGCCGCTCATTATGAGTGCAGACGCCACGAATTTCGAAAAGGATTCTTCCGTCACATCTACCGTTGAGATGCTTAGCATCTTCTTCCGCTATAGACTCGTTGATCCTCTTCATACGTAACCCTGTTAGGGGCCCTAACAAGGTACAACCAGCCGGGCCAGCTGGACCTTGGTTTTTTTACAAGGTTATTACTCCTCCCCCTCACCTCTTTTGCAACCTGGCTTGGGACAGGCTTCGGCGGGCACTGTATTAGTGTATACCACTTATTTTATCATTTCGCAAGTCTCCTTTAGATACCTTTAAACTGATTGTAAGTAACCACGCTGCTTGCTATATTTTAAATCACTGTAGTGTTGTATTTAGCATCGTATAAGTGGAATTATTTATTATAACGGTCTTAAAGTATATTATAGTAGTTTTTATAAAGCAGTTAAAAATATTTATTTTCAATGTTTTAAACTAATATTATGAAAACATTGTGCAATATATTGTTTTGCAGATATTGATCCTGGACGAAGCAGATCGATGTTTAGATATGGGTTTTGAGCAAACAATGAATGCAATTATAGCAAATCTACCTCCACAACGGCAGACTCTATTGTTTTCTGCTACTCAAACAAAATCTGTGAAGGATCTTGCTCGACTGAGTTTGAAGGATCCAAGCTATGTGTCTGTTCACGAAAATTCTCAATACAGTACACCTGATGGCTTAGAACAAAGTTATGTAATATGTGAATTGCATGATAAGATACCTATCATATGGAGCTTTATAAGAAATCATTTAAAACAAAAATGCATCATATTTCTCTCTAGCTGCAAGGAAGTTAAATATATATTTGAAATGTTTTGCAAGTAAGAGATAAATTATGTTAATGATGTGTTACTGTTATTTATATATTTTTTATATTTTTGAAGGTTAAGGCCAGGCATAAGCATAATGGCATTATATGGAAGTTTACATCAGTTGCGTAGAATAAGTATATATGAAGAATTTTGTCAAAAAAATTCGGCAGTTTTATTTGCAACTGACCTAGCAAGTCGTGGTTTGGATTTTCCAAAGGTCCATTGGGTCGTACAAGCTGACTGCCCTGAAGACACAGATACTTACATACATAGGGTTGGAAGAACTGCTAGATTTCATACAAATGGAGAAAGTCTTTTGCTTCTGTTACCAAGTGAAATAAGTATGGTTGAAAAACTACAACAACGTAAAATACCAATTAACAAAATTGAGTAAGTATGCCATATAGTATTTTACTGATACTTACCAGGTAATGGGTAAACTTGGTTCTTTTTTTTTTCAATATCCTTGTGTTTTTATCAATGAAAAATATAAATGACAAGGCGATTTTTCATGTAGAAAGAAAAATAGGAACAGATTTATATTAATAAATATTTAACTATTAAAAAAATTAATAGATTATTAATAAAATAAAACTCTTGGTAATTGTTTCACAATTTGTTGGTATTTAATCAAACATTTTGAAACAGTTTGATTTGTAAACTCCTGACGATCACCGTGAAGGTTGAAACTTAAGTCTAGAAAATAAATACCAACAAATTGTGAAACAATTACCAAGAGTTTTATTTTATTAATAGTTTATTAATTTTTTAATAGTTAAATATTTATTAATAATGTTTCACCATGTGCCTACCACACAATCAATTCAAAAGATTTACATTAAATTTTCTCGGTAATTTATCTTGTTTATTAAAATGTTTTGATTATGTGCACTTCCCAATACTAGTTATTTATTAATTTTTTTTATTGTATTTTATTGCAAATCTTGAAGCTTCCTTCGGTATAAATAACAAAAATTAATTGAAATGACAAATTTTTTGAACAGTGAATGTATAAATTTATTATAATTAAGTTGTCATTATATTACATGTATACAGAGCATAGAATCGTTTTATGGAACATCTATGGAATAAGTCGTTGAAGCCGCCCCATTGTTATCTTCTATCCCTTTTGCTCTATGGGGGCCTGCCACATGTTTTTTTACATGGCATTTCTTATGTTCTGTAAAATATACTAGCCCAGAAAGACATCATTTGCAAGTTGAGACTTTACAGATGACCATTTAAAAAACTTGATTTTATATACACAAAAAGGAAATATTTTTGGTCAATATTCGTACAAAGGAATTGTAGTAGCTTTTAGCAATACTTTAAACAGTTTTAGCAGTAACAAATAACAAAAAATAGTTAATTAATTAATTAATTAAAAATAGAAAAATTAATAAAACTATTCATTTCGTTTGACCCATGATTAAAATATTATTTCGTTCACCGTAGCAGCTTTTGGTTGAAACGAAATGATTGCTCATCGTGTTCTGATGTCTAATGACATATTGATAGTCTGGTGTCAGTATTCAGTTTGAAAAACTGATATGTGGTAAAGGTTTATCTAGCGACTTACGTGAACTTATTGTTCATTTTGTTAAAATATCCATAATTGTTGCGGCAAAATTGCAAGTATCACGTTATACTGTACGAAATATTGCAATTGGTGAAAATTTTTTAAGATCAACATGTCTTAGAATTATCAAAAAACTGTTATTTAATTTCTATGTGGTGGTAAACATTTCAGTAGAGATAGTGAATTTTCTTTAATAGCATTTAACTTTTAGGCAAGAAAAAAGCGTTTGCTAAACACGAAACAGAAAAAAATAGACTAATTTGGGCAAAAATTCATCAAAGTTGGGCAAAAACTCATCAAATGGTTGTCACAGCACGATATTAGGTTGTTAGATTGGACGTCCAGCACGTAACAGTGACGCAACTATGGGCCCATGATGCCCGTAACTATTGGCCTATGATGCCCGCAACTATTGGCCTACGATGCCCGCAACTGCGGGAGGGCTCGAGCATTTTAAGGCGTTTTGGGATTCCCAAACTTTCATGTTATTTCTTTTTTATTTTATTTCTAAATTCTAAAAAGGACAGTGTAGAGGGGTCCGATAATATTGGTGCGAGGGGGACCGCTAACTAGTTATGCCACTGACATCCAAAAATCCTGATCTCTTCCCTATCAAAACACTTTAGCACATCTCGAAAAAAAAATTGCAAGCTAATCCAGCTAGAACCATTGTTGAATTAAAACCCACACTCACGAAAATTTGGAATTCATTCGCACTAGAAGAGTGTCAAAATTTAATAAATACCATGCCTAGGCGAATTCAGGCAGTTTTACAGAGTAAAGGCGATGTTATGCAGTGGTAATTGTAAGCGTTAGAACTAACTCAAACATAGAAACATGTGACTATGAAATGCGCCTTAAGAAACTTATTCTACATTCGTTCATCCGTACATCGGTTGTCTGCTCAGGCACATAATTTGTTATACCCTTGGGCCAATTAAAATGAATCGTTATATTAATCTTCCAGTTAGTGTTACGTGACTATTTATTGTTATTTGTATTGCTGAAACTGTTTAAAATGTTGTCAAAAACTGCTACAAATATGGTGTAAGAATATTGACCAAAATAGATTTTCTTTTGTGTGTATAAAATAAATTTCTTGAAAAGTCACCTGAAAAATCTTAACGGACCAAATGATATGACATATAAATTTTGAATTAAAAAACGTACATTAGAACAAAGCACCAAAATTTAAATAAACCGATTTCATTTGACTACCATCCTGACGATTTATATAAAGAATTAATAATAATTTTTAAATTGATTATACATATATTGAAAAATATTTGTATTTCTAAGCTCGTGTAAAAGAATTTCTTAATCATATGAGAATTATCCCTCAGTAGAAGTTTGTATAAACATTCAAGTGTCGAGCATAGTACTGAACTGTATGAGTTTTGGCTCCATTAAAATATTTAAGTTTTTCATAAATGCAGTTATTCATATGTTTTTATTTAATTTTGAAAGCCCTGGTATACAGGGTGCCCAGATTAATTTACACAACATGGGGATCTCAGCAACTATAAGAGATACAAAGACAGTTAAATTAGATGAATGTTGTCTAATTATGGTAGCTATATAGTGGTGATTTAATTTTCCTAAAATATCCATGGCTTACTAGGTACTAGCGAAACACTGAAAAAGTGGAATATCTTCAAGATAAAATACCTCTGTTCACAGTGAAAATAGAAAAAGAAAACATAAAGAAAAAAGTTGTAGATCTATTGAAGTCGTAATAAGAAAACATATTTTCAAGATTGTGTTGTGTTTTGTTTCCGAGATATAACCCAAACATGCAATTTTTTAAAGAGAAACCATATTTTATTTAAGCACCATTAGAAACGTTTATTTTTTCTCTTTTTAACGATGTCCAGTTTGATATACTTAATTTTAAATTCAAACAAGATATTTATTTAAAGCATCCTAGCATGAAAAAAGTCAGAAATTCGTTCTTAACAAGAATGCTGATCGATTGTTTTAATCATTTCATAATTGTCTAGTTGGAAAAACAATAGAAACAAATTTAAACAATTGTCTTTATAATTCTGGTAGTAAAAAATTGTTTCTAATACAAATGCTTAAAAAAGTTTTTTTAAATAAGTATTTTTTTTAAATTAATAAAGTAGGTACTAAAGTAACAGTTCTTATTTTAAGAGTCTTTTTATTCGTTTTATGGCACTGAAGTACATACTATAAGTGAAATAGGTTTTTAATCAATATTTATCTTTTTTGAATTTAAAATTAAATATAACAAATGAGTACCTGTATATAAAATATTTAATTACTTTAACTAGTAAATATTTTATATACAGATACTCATTAAATATGGACTTTAACGAAGTAAAGCTGGAATTTATAAATAAATATATCAAACTTTATATTTCTGAAAAGAGAAGAAAATAAGCTTGCTAATTATGTTAAAATAAAATATGGTTTCTATTTAAAAAAATTCATGTAAATGTTATATCTCGAAAGCGAAACAAAACACAATCGTAAAAATATTTTTAGCTAATACAGCAAGATATGTAGACTAATATAGGTATGCTAGGATTCGATATTGACGGCGCGCATGCGTGGCCTTGAGGAGCTTGTGACGTCACTGGAGGAAACATTTGCCACTGTGCGCCTATTTACGCATATAAAATACGGATACCAAATAATTCAACAAAATAATCATTTAAAATCTTTATTAACTGTGTGCTTTTTAAGAATTATGTTGTCACTCTTTTTAACTTGTTGCTAGCTTTACGGTCATCACGTTTCCTTTTGCCATAATCAATTTTTTGCTGCAGGAATTGAACATTTATGAAATTAATTTTAATGAAGATACGCTGTCTAACAAATGTTTTGATGATAATATAATTAATATTACATTTTTTAGAAATCTTTTTAACTAACTTTGCGTTGATTTGTTTCGTATTTTTAAAATTATTTTCTATATATTTACAAAATAATTTTTCAAGCAATTTAATTTGTTCCATGAACTCTTCTGATGGCTGAATTAACCCACCAAAGGATAAATGCCTAATCCAGCTAGGGACACTTCGTGGTAAACAATACGAGTGTTCAATTTTTTCTTCGTGTTTGTATGTATAAAATCCTAATTCTGGATGTGTGGTTTTTAGTTTTTTAGCAATCCAGCCCGCTAAATATTGCAAACCATCCGCCTCCACTTGAAGCTGTTGTTGTATATCTGTACAATCGCCTCCTAAATGGACAGTCGACTGGGAAGAAGATCTTGAAGTTGAACTGGAATGTCCATCACTTTCTTGTTCTTGAATAGATGGAATTGCTACTGGAATACCTGTTCGTTTTAAAACTTTTCCAATAATATAATCTTCGTCGCCAGTTCGTTTAACAGTGTTGGTGCTGTTCTGAACAATGTCTGTCTTTCCCAAGATTATTATGCGAAGACGATTCAATGCATCAAGAGGTGAAGGATGGTCATTCAATCCTCCTCTAGTTCTAAGCTGTGAAAATAAATTTTCTAACGCATCCTGATTTACCTTATGAGTTAAAATATAACTTAAATTGAAATCTGCTTTTAAATCAATAAGCAGTTGCTGCAAAGATTTTATAGAAAGAAGAATTCCGTTTTGAAATTTCAGCATGTTTGGTTTATTGGTGCATCTCATATGAAAAACGGTTTCGAATGTTTTATTAAGACATTCGTCCTGAATCGATTTCACATCGGATTTACCATATCCACATTTAGTAGATAAAGATGCTGACGGTAAATACGAATTCATAACGTCGAACCAGTTATTAATCGTGTCTATAAATTCTGCCAAATTACCACTATTCTTGTAGAACGACAAAGCAGACGAAACAGTATGTGACAGCAACTGAGCTGCAAGAGAGACTTTCTGTCTTAAAGGACCTTGGCAGTCAAGGTGTTGTTTAGTTAACTTATAAATGCTACTAACCTCTGTCTGATTAGCAATAAGATCAACCAAAGGTTTTTTCGTTATCTTTATTCCTCCTTTTAGCACGAAGCCTGTGTCTAACAGCCAGTTCCTGACCAGTTTAAGCATATGCGGTGCGTCCGCAAAGAAAAAAAAATTATTTTCTGTGCATGGATGTTTAATCCATGGCTTTTTCCACGAAATCCCCAAAGTAGTCCAAAGAATTGTATTTGTTGGACCACAGTCGCTTACACATGCAACAACACGAAACCCAATATTGTGTAATTCTGTACATATGGTATATAAAATTTCCTGCGTAATTCTTTGGTCAAAATCCGCAAAAACGGGTTGTTTCCATTTGCCACATAAACTTCTAGCATTTACCACCTGTAAATATTTATGGGGACCTACGATTTCATCGTTTGCTTGATCATATTCATATTTTTCTGCGACTTTAACTTCGTCGTATTGTAAAACAACTAGTTTTTCAGCAGGAGGCATGACAGTTCCCGCTACTTGCATTAACTTTAAAACACCATCTAAGATACCCCTCTTCATGTTTATTTTGGAAGCCCAACATCGTAATGTAGACAAACCTAAATAAATAAATAATTACTAATGATAGTTACACAATAACAACCCAATAAAAGAAAAAATTTTAATTTTACCTGGTAGTGGATAATGCAGCTTGTATCGTAGGAAAATGTAGCAACGTTTGCTGTAGTATCGTAGAGTAAATGCTAAAGAAATATCTTTTTCACTCCATCGTACCATTTTTTGTTTTTTTAGCAACAATTGTATCTGATTTTTTGTGAATATTTCAGATAAAACATTTTTGACTTCTGCTTCTATTAGATGCTTTTTAACTTTAATTTTTTTATTTTTTAAGTAATGTAATTTTCTGTCTAATGCTTTTTCTGTTTATTTCGTATTTACATTTTAGTTCATGCAGGGCTTTATCTTTGTACTCATTTTGTTGTTTTAAAGTACCCATTTCCTTTTCCATTTCACGAATTTTTGCTTGTAATTTTTCGGTTTCGTCAATTTTTGATCCCGCGACGTTCTCTTGATTTTCTGATGAACAAGGAGCAAAAGTTTGAGCTAATGGCAATAAGGCTTCCTGTGGTGTAGTATCGGCATCTACATCTGATTTTAAAAGCTGGCTGATTTCTAATTTTTGTTGCTTCTTTTCATAACGTATTGTTCTTTCAGATATTACCGTAGGTGTCTTATCGATAGTGGTTTTCAAATTTTTTGTGGGCAGAGCATTTTTTTCTAAAACCAATTTTTTACCGCCCATTAATTTTATTTGCATTAAATTAACAAAATCTTTTTCTTCAAAATGATCGGAGCAAACTCTGCTTGTTTCCACATTAAATGTTTCTTTTCTGTAACACTGCTTCACCCACATGTTACGCAGGAAAATATCTTTTGGAAATCGAAAAAAGTGAACGTTGTCATCGTTTTTCGAAATGTTTTTGCACAGTGCCACTGCACAACTTCCAGGCATATTTGGAGTGAAGAGATCGAGATATGAGGGATATAATTATATTTAAAATCAGCTACTCTTTCAAACACTATTAAAAAAATATTAACATTAATTCGCAAACAGTAGTTCGTAAAAATAAAAATCGTACCTAGTACTTATGGAGCGAATACGGAATACACCTTTGAAATAATTATATAAATGTCACGTGCATAGCACTTTGGAATAATAAAACTCACAAAACAATAAATAATACAATAAAAAGTGTATCAAATAACTTATCAACAAACGAACATCATTATAGCAAACTACTGTACACATTATATACTATATACATTACTATGCGTGAATGCACTAATGTCAGTTACAGCGGTGCAGTGTATTCCGCCAGTGACGTATGCAAAACCGCTTTAGCACCGCACTCCCCCCGCACCGATGAGTGTGAGTTCCCGTAACCTAGCATACCTATATTAGTCTACATATCTTGTAATACAGCTTCAATAAATCTACAACTTCTTCCTTTATGATTTTTTTTTATTTTCACTATAAACAGATATTTTACCGTAAGGAAATCCTACTTTTTCAGTTTTTTGTTCTTATCTAGTGAAGCATAATTATTTTGGGAAAAACAAAATCACCATTACATTGCTTCCCTAATTAGGCAACTTACTGAGATCCCCATGCTGTGCAAGTTATTCTGGGCACCTTGTATATGAGCTCCTAGGTGTGCACCTGTTGCATCTAGTATGTAATCTGCTACTGTAGGCTGTAACTTCCAAGCAGTAACTCTCATACTATCATATTAGCAAAATGCTAAAATTGACAACAATTGGTACTGGTTTGAATTATGTTTAAATAGTTTCATAGCTACCTATGTTTTGGATCTGTTATTATTCAAAAGTTTTTCATTAATCGTTACAGTATTCAGTATTCTGTTCGAGAAATTGGTTTAATTCTTATTCCAATGTAGTAAAGATTTCTTATTTCTTTTTCTTTCATATTTTTAATTTAAATTCACTTCCAGTGTAACTTCTGATTGTTAACCTTTCCGCTGCTGAATTAGCAATGTGTTGACATAGTTTCAGAGCTGAATTAAGAAATGTGCAAAACAAAATATAATTTCGAAGCTTACTGTATAGTGTATATTTTTTGTATATATACATTTTGTGCATTCATTGCAAAACTTTTTCGTATCTATACTGGGCAGAGCTGCCACTGAAGTCATTATACAATCATTAAAAGTCATTTTTTCTTTGATAGAATATTGATGTAATTTGATATTGGGTGTGCGTGTGCCATAGGGGTACACAGTGTTACAAGCTACGAGAAATTTTGGAACTACTACATTGGATATATTAACCACACCAAATTTGAATTCATTATCTTAATTCATAACGAAAAAAAAAACAGGGTGAAACCGGTTCCTTGTTAAAACTTGTATAGACATTCCTACTACACAAGATTATCAGTGCAATGTATGTTGGGAAATAAATAGTACGCTAGTAATAGTGCAAAACACTTTATTTGTTGCTTGCTACAACGAACTCAAAAAACTAATTTAGAACAAGAAAGCTAACTTAAATGCTAATTAATGAATAATTTCGAAAAAACAAATGTTTTACAAAAATTGACAACTAGCACTAAAACTTCAATCATTACATGAAACGTTTCGAAGCAAGAAATCATGCAAAGTCCAACATCACACTCTGGATAATAGTATCTGGTGTCTTTCTTTTGCTTCTTACCAATTTTCGTGTGTTTATAGACGTGACATATACGTTGGGGATGTTTCCTTCCTCTAGGAACAGATGGTATGTTTGTGTAAAGTGATGTCCAGTCAAACGTATATTTTTCTAACTTAAAATCGGCGAGGGGTAGATGTTTTCCAGTTTTTGCTTTGAATAAGGCATAAGAGTTTATCACAGTTAAGTTCGCTAAGTGAAGAAATAATTTTTTATACCACTTGGTCATTTTTCGGAGACTTGTATAGAACTTAGTAACATATCAATACTACCCATATTTTGATTATGATTCTAGTCAATAACACTTGCTGGTTTTACTACAAGTTGACCATAATTATCCATTTCTCTGCTTGGTATGGTGTTTTCATGCAGTGTTGTTAGCATATTTAATTTTCTACTATCTATCCATCTTACAACCATTATGTTGTCGGTGTGTTCACTAACAAATTCGCATTGTTTCTTTGAATTTTTAACTTTGGCATTCCTCGTCAATCTTTCCGTGCAGTACCGCACACATTAGTTTTCTAAGCGTAGGGATATTCAGCTAAAAAAGCGCTAGTGTACAAATTGTCTATAAACAAACTGTATCCCATTTCTAAAAAAGGTTCATTATGGTTTTTACAACAGCACCTGAAACACCCAAATTGGAATCAATTCTAGTTGTTGCTCCTGTATAAATAATAAAATTTAAAACATAGTCGTTTTCTACATCTGCTAGCACAAATAGTTTCACTGCAAACCTGTCTTCATTTTCATATACTGCTTGAAAAGCAGCCTGCCCTTGAGTAGAATCAAAGATTCATCAAGACACAAGTTATGAAATGGTCTAAAGTTTTTACAAAATCAGTCTTTTATTTCTTGAATAACCACGTCCAATTTGTATAGTCTGTTTCCTGGCTCTGGATCCTCATTATTACAAAAATTTAGTAATCGTAGAAGTGAAAAGCAGCTCATTTACATGCTGCTGGTCCTGGGACCAGCAGTCATTTTGATTCAATTTCAGTTTACTGTTTCTTGACACAAGCATCGTCACTGCGATAAAGAGATAAATTAATAAAACCAAGTTTGTTGTAAAAAAACACTCAAAGTATTCTTGCATGAAAGAACCATCATTTATCGTAAGGTTGTCATAATCAAATGCTGAATTATTATCAACTAGCTGGGCCCGGTCCGCGTTGCTGGTCCTAAGTAAGCCTTTTTTGTTGTATCTGTAGCTGCGGATATATATTTGGATTGCTATGCGCGTACGCCGACCGATATTTCGACGCCTCACTGGTGGCATTTTCTCCAAAGAAACTATCGCTTTGAATTCAATTTTCAATACGGAACGTGATACATAGCAGAACTGTCAAACTGAACGTCACACAGTGACAGTCATATGTTGATATCGAGACTCAAATGTTTGTGAGGGACGATTTTCGTTCAATTTGATCAAAATGAATTAAAAATCATGAGAATTGTCTGAGTTCAAGTGGGAACATGACTTTTGCATTGTTGCATTCCGGTTTTTCCATCCAAAAAAAGAGAAGAAAAAAATTTCGATTTTTCCTAATTTTGAGTTTTCCGAGTTTTCCACTTCGATTATTCCATTTTTCTCTTCGAAAAGCCATTCAAAAACGAAAACATACGAAATCTCATACAAAAATACCATACAAATACATCTTTTGGATTTTCCGACAATTACGAACACAACAAAAAAAAATGAGCCAAATCGGTCGAGTCATTCTCAAGTGATGATGTACCAAACATGTGGCAATTGATTTTTATTTATATAGATAAAACGATATTTCATAGAATGAAGTTTCCACTGCGCAAAATAAAGTTCACAGAATCGGTTTTTGAACGCGCCTTCTTGGGAGGAGGTTCTTTGAAATAACCTCTTCCTCTTCTTCTTCTTCATCTGAAATGTCGCTATTCTGAATTTCACAATCTGAATCTACGCTGGTTATAAGTTCCTTGCAGCTGCTCCCCTTTTTTTTTTGCTCAAACCAACGTAATGGGTCATTTTATAGCTCTGTAAAACACAATGCTAATATTTTGAAGTATTTTACAATACTAAACTGAAAGCATCGGCTCCGATTATTCTGTGGCGTTACATGCGTCACCTTCTACCATCTACACAGGCAAACCTCTCCTACATATATTTATGGCTGCTGCACGAATATGTGGAAATGCAAAGCGCACATATTCGGACGTGCTTCGAAGAAGTGGTTATGGTGCAATGTACATATACGGATGTAGCTGTTAGAAAGTTAAAGATTAACTATTTGAAATTGGTACTGCATCCATATAGTATTTATTATATATTTCATTATTTACTTTTAGAACAAATATTATTAGTTAAATGCAAAAAAAACTGTTCATATGTTTTTATGTACAAATTTTCATCAAAGTATTTTACTTGTAGGATTAACCCAAGCAAACTTCAAAATCCAGTACGGAAAATGGAAGCATTTTTAGCAAGAGATCCTGCTTTAAAAGATACAGCTCAACGAGCTTTTGTATCCTATGTCAAAGCCATATTTCTCATGAAAGACAAAAATGTTTTTGATGTACATTCTTTGGAAACAGATTCTTTTGCTAAATCATTGGGTTTAGCTATACCTCCCCGAATTAGATTTCTGCAAAGGTTAAATGCAAAAAAATTCAAAGAAAACGTGCATTATGAAGAAACTGAATCCAATGACACTGCTGACAGCATAGCAAACCCTTTCGATGTGTCAGATGACAGCGACAATGAAGAAGATGTTTTTAAAGTTAAACGTAAAAACCATGACATTGAATTACCTGTTGAACCACCACTTGAAGAGCTAAATTTACATAAAAGTGGTAAAAACAAAGTAATCTCAAAAGTTGCAGCTGCTAAAAAGATTCTGCGAAAAAAGATTGCTCCTAATAAGAAAATTGTGTTCAATGATGATGGAGAATCTATTAAAGTAGGAACTAAAGAGAAGAGATCAGAATTGGCACAAGCATATGAAAATGAAAATGAAGGTGGTATAGATATTGAAAAAGCTAAAATGGTCTTAAAAGAAGAGGATAAATTTGATAAGCAGTTGTTTAAAGAGAAAGTAAAAATAAAGCACAGAGAACAAAAATTAAAACTGAAACAGAAAAGGAAACTTGAAAATCAAGAGGAGAAAGACGATTTTGGTGGTGACTCTGATGGTGAAGAACCTGATCTCTCGTGGTTGCCAGATCCTGATAAAATTTATGGAAAAAGAAGAGCAAGTGATGGTAGTGACAATGAAAATGATGGTATTGATGATAATGGTGATAGTGATGATAATGAGACTAATTCACCTTCTAATCAAAAACCTATTGATAATAAAATAGAATTAGAACTAAATTCTAAATCTCGTAAAAGGTATGTAGATCTTTTCTTATGCGATTTATTTCATCTTCAATGTGTTGTAAACAAGAATAAAATTATTAGTTCATGGATCAGAACAATGAATGAACACCCCTTTTTGTCTTTTTGTCTGGGATCATTTCCGCTAAAGCTGGAAGTCCAAAAAAAAAGAAAATTACATCAAACAATAGAAATATATTGGTAATTTTATTAAATTTAATAATAAGTTCCAGTTTTACTTCGTTGAAGTTCATATTAATGTTTAAATAACATACTTTACAACTTCAACAACATTTATTTATTTTAACCTGATACATATTTTTTTCGAAATGTTTCCATGTCATTATCAAAGGTAATATTAAAAGTAAACAGTAGGTGTTGCTATAGGAACAATAGAACTTGATGACTTGTTCTTGATTATCTGTGTGCAGATGCTTGATTTCTTATTTCAAAACGTCCAATAATGGTGAATTTAAGATATCAATTTGTTCATTTATTAGAGGTACAGTTATTAAATGTTTGTGAATTTCAAATGCCTCCAGTGTATCTAATTTAATTTATAAGTTCGAGCTTTACTTCGTTGAAGTTTATTTTAATTTATTGTAAATAAAACAATTCTTAAGTTCAACAGGTTTTGTATTTTAGCTTTATACGTATTTCAACGTGTTTAAACGTGATTATCAAAAGCAAGATTAAAAGTAAACAGTTGGTGTTGCTATAGGAACAATAAATCTTCATAACATGATCTTGGTTTTCTATATCTGCATCCAGATGACTTGATTTCTCACTCCAAAACGTCTAATAACGGTGAATTTAAGAGACCAATTGGTTCATTCATGAAAGGTACAGATTTTAGATGTTTATGAATTTCAAATGCTTCTAGTATATCGAACTTACGTTTGTCATCACAAAAGTGTAAAAATTTTATAGTGTTATTAGATGTCATTGAATTATTGTGTTGTTTGTTTTTCTTTAGCATTAAACAAAGTATTCAAAATGTTTTTTGTTGTTTTCAAAGTTATTTTACATTTATTTGTTTTCTTTATAATTTTGGCAATTTTTTCTGATGAAATACGCCTCAATTCCATATTTTGGCAATCAATCAGAAAAAAATGCCAAATTATCTTACATAGCGACACAGCTTATTTATTATTTTGTTAATAGTATTTGGAGCGAATGATTAACTTAACAGTCACATAGGGTGATGCCTACTTAATTTCAAAAGGTTGCTTATTTTAAAAGATATCACTCAGCTAATAATTATTATGCATTGCATAACTCATCCTCAATAAAAGATTACAGTAAACTCAGTAGTCAAAAATTGTTCTGTCAGTTCCATTCCAACATTCCATTTTCATTGTTTGTTAGTTTATTGCAAAAAATGTTAGTTTAACACCACTTACGTTTTTTTGCAGTAAGTAATTTATGATAGGGGATCACGCGCATAAAAACAAAAATAAGACAAATTTGCATAATGTTTCAGAAAGGCACGTACGTTCAAAACATAAATTCAATGAACTGGATACTTGTAAACGCCATACAGTTTTATAGGTTTACACAAACTCTAGAAACGTCCCTCATATTTCCCTTGGCCTTTTCCAACTTCCCTTGGATTTCCCCAACTTACATTGGACTTCCCCAACTTGCCTTGAACTTCCTCTAACATGTACACTAAACATCCCTTGCGGTTCAGACCTCGTCATTAAATGATTATGTTCTAATAGGTGTTTAGTGCAGATGGATTTATGTGGGTGTTGTCCAATCTCAAAATTTCTAATTGTCTGGCCTATATAAACCGAATTACAGTGGCAGCAATTTAATTTGTAAATGCCCGATTTTGATAAATTATCGTTTTTTGTTAGCGTTAGGCAAAATGTTTAAAATGTTTTTAGTGGTTTCAAAAATTACTTTACATTTACTTGATGTGTTTATAATTTTAACAATTTTTTCCAATTTATCGCCATAATATGGAATGGTTGTTTAGTAATTGAAATTTCTCTATTATAATCAATTTCATCTAAAGGAACTGTTAAAGCCATATGTATCATGAACATGTATGTTGCTAATTTATGCGTTTTGATGACAAGAATCGTGTGGTATAATGTCTGTGTAGGTTTTCTATAAACAGAGTATTTTAGTTTATTGGTTGCTTTAATTTTTATGATTATGTTACCTTTAATGACATCTAATAACACTATAAAAGTGTCACTTGATAAACATAAATCAGATATACTGGAGGCATTTGAAATACACAAACATTTAAAAACTGTACCTTTAATGTATGAACAAAGTGATCACTTAAATTTGCCATTATTGGACGTTTCGGAATAAGAAATCAAGTCATCTGCAGATATAGATAACCAAGATCAAATCTTCTTTAGCAAATCCCTTATGCCCAGAGAGCTTCGAGTTTTTAAGATCAAATCATCAAGTTCTACTGTTCCTATAGCAACACCAACTGTTTACTTTTAATCTTACCTTTGATCCTGACATGTAAACATGTCGAAATACCTATCAGGGTAAAATAAACAAATATTGTTGAAGTTATTTAATTTATACATTAATTTTATTAAAGACTCACTTATTTTTTTTCATTCCTGGTTGCATTCCTTGAAGTTCCTAAAACAAATAATCAAACCTAATTTTAATGTACCAACTTATTTTAACTGAACTCTACAAGTTTGTAATTTAAAAGGGCTTTTATTGTAAAGTGACGAGCAGTTGGTTTACTTAAAATATGCTATATAATTAATTATATACCTTGACACTGTAATAATACACCCTGCATTTTAGAGAAGCATACTTTAAGTTCAACAGTAGCTTCTAGAGACCAAATCAAAACAATAACGCTTGGGCTCAGTGCCACAAATTATCATGTGATTGGAGGGTACACAAACAAACAGTTGAAAAAACCTTGCGGCTATTCTGTCACGTGACAGGTAACCAAATGCACTAATTACGCATGCCCGGCGCGGTTTTACCAGAATTTACTTGCAGGGCATGCGTCATTGGTGCATTTCGTTACCATCCAGTTAGGTGACAAAAAAGCCATAAGGTATTTTAACTGTCAAACTCAAATGTTTGTGTACCTTTCAGTCACGTGATAATTTACGTCACATGTCAAGTCCTATTAAGCCTAACTTAGCCTAAATCCAAAAGCGCTTCCTTAGAAAATAAGTTCTTCAAAGTATCCAAACAAAACAAAACTAATTTTTTAGTATAACTTTGAGACAGTTTAAGATAAAACAATAAAATATGGCACTCTTTCTTTAATGGTTAAGAGCATTAATTACATGCAGTTTAATAGCAGTTTACCAAGGTTAAATGATTAATTTGCAACTGTTTAGACTTTACATGAAATAAATATTTTTTTGTTGTTCACTTCACAAAAGTATCTGTCAGTTCCTGAGTTCGATAATTTTAAAACAAAAGTTTTCTTATTTTTTTAATTTTACTAAAGGTTGTCGTTTTTCAATGAGTTGAATAAGCTTCAAAATCATTATTAATATATACTATTATATTTTTCTAAATACCTTTGGTTTTTTTTGTTTCTGGCATTTGTTGATGGGAAATACATATGTTGCAATTGTTTTATTATGTTCATTAGTTTGCAGCCGTTTTGTAAATTTAATAATTACCAACAATTTATAATTACATTTTTAGCGCAACGACAGACATGCAATTAGTTTTACGAGAATGCAATGGCACATGTATTTCAAGCTTGCCACAATAAAAAACACAAAAGCCACCTAGAACACAATAGTGAGACCTATACAAAACTGTTTATTTTGGTAGTTGACAATGATTTCGAAGTTTTTTTAATTTTATTAAAAAGCAGTGCAAAAAATTGACAGAGAAACGTAGTTTTGTTAAAAGTATTCCATCTCAAAAGTTTAAATATAATTTTGTGAAATGAACGCCAAAAAACTTTCCATTGTTGATCCTTAAAAATAACTAAACGGAAATTAAAACAAATGGATATCGTAAATATTATCATCAATAATAATCTGTTTTTATTTATCTGATTAAAATTCATTTATTAAAATCATTTATAATGACAATATTATGCTATAAATTAGTTAGAAAATCATTTGAACAAAATTACATTGAATACTACCTGATGTTCATGTAGTTTCCCATTTCAATAAAAGTTGAAATGAGTTCCTAACTAATTTATAGCGTAATACTGTCATTGTAAATGATTTTATTAAATGAATAATAATTAGATTAATTAAAACAGATTATTATTGATAGTAATATTTACAATTGCCAATTAGTTATTTTCAAGAATTTTCACAAAAACGTTTTATTTCGAAAAATTTGTTATGCAAGCCTGTGAAAATGATACTTCATTTGGAAGAGATAACAATTCTCTATTCAATGGCATTTTTAAAAATAACGGGTCCTATTTGAAAAAAAACTAAAAAATTTAAAAACAAAATTTCAAATGAAAATACTTCATATACATATAAAAAAAATTTATTGTGGATTTAGATTAAGCCTAACGTTCAAAATATACTGCAATAACCTTTACAACTAGGTATATCTCTTCAAATAAAAAAGTTATAAGGCTGGGAAGTTTTGGCTAGGACACCCTGTATAACATTAACTTATAACCCAAGTGATTCACCTAAATTTTGGAAAATCAGTGCAAAATCATAGATGACTAAAATGGAACAGCAGCAAATGATATTTGAGCATTATTTTGCAGTTTACATTATGGTCTAGTGGTTAGCAGGGTTGACACAGCTAAATATTAACTACTATGAGTGACAGGTGAAAGTGATAAGCTTCATCTGATTGGTTAAAAAATATTAGTAAACATACGATGGTGCAAACAACAATTGCCAACAGTTCTATACTAGGTCCCTAGACTCTAATTGGAACTGCAAAACAGTGGTAAAATATAGATTTCAGCAATTTTGTATTATTGCAACCATTTCTAAATAAAATTTAGAAAAAATACTGACACATTTATACCAAGGAAATATGGGACATTGGCGAATGGAGGGGAGCAGGACTGAGTTAACCATTGGGCTAAAGTAGGCCGGGCCTGGGGACCCCTTTCTGTTTGAAAATATTTTAACAAAAATGTTGATTGAAAACACTAAAACTCGCACAGAAATTAAAATTGTTGTATTTTTCATGGGTTGAAAACCATATAGGGTTCTAAATCACAATTTATCACAAAATTTTTCAGGACAGCATTTATAATGAATTGTTTCAGCAATATTGCTACTTGTTGTTTTGTATACTTTATTATTTTCACGTCTATTTATGTTTGTATTTTTACAAGCACTACTCGCTAGTTAGTATCTGTTAGTGCCACATTCCAAGAACCAAGTCGGTCGCTAAGCCAGGGCGTGTTATAACTTTTAGTTCAGCAAGTGTTCAGTTACATGTATAAAACATGTTCTGTACTGGATGTAGAATCGTTTTACGGAACATAAAGAATGCCATGGGAAAGACACATACAGTCCGGAATTAGAGCTAAAGAGATGGTGGATACCAGAGGCATGAAGGGTTTGACTAATGAAGCCCACATTCGATACTTCTGGCAGCAAAACCGATAAATATGTTTTGAAGCCTAGCCCTTTGTGCCCCCATCTGTTTTGTTTTATAGAGGACTTGTCGCATATGGTTTCTCTTTCTCTCACGTTTCATGTGAGCAACCGACAGTTGTGCAATTAAAAGTTGCATATGTACACCATGCCTAAGTGAGCATTTTCGCTATTCTTTCACAAATAAGTTTCATACCAACAAACACAAATGAGGCCCCGAAATATTATTTCCTTAATTCAATACTAGGCGGGAGTACCTGCTCATAAAAACTAATACTTTTAATTTGTTCTTTTTTACAAAAACACACAAAATTTATATTTCAATATTTTAAATTGATTGTGTGGTAGGCACGTGGTGAAACAATATTAATAAATATTTAACTATTAAAAATTAATAGTATAATAATAAAATAAAACACTTGGTATTTGTTTCACAATCTGTTGATTTATATTCACTCGACTTGAGTTTCAACCATCTCGATTATCTTCAGGAGTTTACAAATAAAACTAAAAGCTAAAGATGCACAAAACTACCTATTTCTAGAACTCTGTTGTCGCCGCTCTGATTTTAAGAATTACAGTGGGAGCAATTAACACTATAGCTAACTGATTCTATTTTGTTGTTGACTGTAGGTCAAGCAGTGGTGAATTAGAAAATCCTAAATCGCTGTAGTTGTTCAATTTTTATTATTATTGCCTTTTTTATTTGAACAGTTGCCCTTGTTTTCTATGTGTAAGATTTTAGTATCTGAATGTTTGAAAAAATGATTGTGTGTAATGCAATGTTGAGAAATGCCAATTGATTTTGATTGTATTTAATTGATCTAATGTATTCCTTGATTACTGTATTAAAACTGCGGCCTGTTTGTCTCGTATATATTGTATTTGCATCACAATTAGAACACTCTATTTGATAGTTACCATTTTTTGAATATTTTTCTATTGTATCTTTATTGTTTACTAGATGTTTATGGAGTTTGTTGGGATTGTGCATACACGTTAATATGTTTTACCAGATCTTGTTTTTTCTTTAAAATGTTATCTACAAATTGCTCCGTGTATCCGTTTGTTAGGGCTATAAATTTAATTGCGCTAAGTTTTTTATTGAAATTTTCGGTAGACAGTGGGATATGAATGGCTCTGTGAATCATACTATTGAAAGCTGCTTTTTTAATTCTGAGTGGTTGTTTAGAATTTGAATGTATGACCATGTCTGTACTTATGGGTTTTCTGAAAATATTGTATTATAAATGGTCCTCTACCCTTTTTTGCTTAGATCTAAAAAGTTTAGGGTATTGTTATTTTCAATTTCTATTGGGAACTTAATATTATGAATTTTATTGTTATCTAAAAATGATTCTATTTGTCTTGTCACCACAAGCAATAAATATCATCTACACATCTAATTCAGATTTAAACATTGTTACTAATATTCTTGTTCAAGTTAAAAACTTTTTCTTCAAAATTAGCCATACAATTTTCGGCTAGTAGGGGTGAAAGTGGGGATCCCATAGGTAGCGCCTATTCCTGTTTGTAAATTTGATTGTTAAATTGGAAATAATTTTGTTCTAAGCAGGTTGTGAGCAACGTGAGCACTCTAGTTAAGTGAATAAAAATCAACAGATTGTGAAACAAATACCAAGTGTTTTATTGTATTATTATACTATTAATTGTGAATAGTTAAATATTTATTTATATTTCAGTTCTGAAAGAAAATCAAATCAATAATCAAAAATTGTATAATATTCTAATAGTAAAAAAGTTGCAATAAAAAAACATAGCTATGCTAATAATTAGCTTACATATCAAATTATCGTAGAAAAAATAGTCAAATATTAATAGCAATAAATAGCATATCAAATATTAATTTGTTCATTTCGTTTATTTCCAAATATGCTTCTTGTCAGATTTCAGTGACTAAAAGATTTTTGTTTTAAACAAATTTTGGAAAATCCGAACATGACTTATTGGGAAATATCGGTATAATTAATTTGGCTTTAATAAGATTTATTATGATCTATTTCTAATGTGATCTATTACTATTTTAAGGTCATATTGAAAAACACACTCTCAACAGATGGTATTCTCAATGTAAAGAAAGCAGAAGTATATTAAACACAACGGTAGCGATAATTAAAGCTTGTAACAAAGAAAAGTGTAGTATCCACGATTTGTGTTTACCTTGTATGTAATACTTAATTTTTTTTAAATCAAAATATACATTTTACTTTACATATACGTATATGAATTATGAAAATTAGCATGGTGATTTTAAAAATATTAGTAAATAGCATCGTATGGGATGCAGGACAAATCTCGGCTAACACCGTATGGTTGGCAACTCTATTTAGAAATTTGATACTTCTATTTAAAACATGGTAGCAACACCCCTGTGACGTAACAAAAAAAGAGGAAAATTAATGCTAAATTCTCCATTTTAATCTTCTATTATAACAATTTAATTTTCAAAAGCTTTATGTGAATCGCCTAGTAATTAATAAATATATATCATTGTAGATCCAAAAGAAAATTGCTGAACAAAGAAGAAACAAGCTCCATTAGTGTCACCAAGAAGAAAAAACACAATATAGCAAAAGCAGATGCACTCTCAATAAATGAAGCAGAAGAATTGGCAATGATGTTGTTGAAAAGTGGTCACTGAACAAAAAATTTAATTGTATATTTTAATATAATTCATAGTACAGTACAACAAAAAAATACCAACTACAGCTTATTATGTAACTAATAATAGTATTAGTAATTCCATTTTTTGTGTTAATTCCTCTTATTACAAATAAAGTCTCATCCATATACCTACACCCACTCTTTTGGATTTCTTAATACTTCTAGCAGTTGGCCCTCTTTTGAATTTTCGCTTGGTTTATGCATATACTCCCATCTCTACAAATTAATATGTATCTTTAAATAATTTTTCATTAAGAACACAATATACATACTGCTTGTAATGGAAGAGACATTAATATGCTTTCAAATCTTGCTCCAGGCGTATACAATCCAAATTTGGTGCCTCTGTCATAAATTAAATTAAATTCTACATACCGTCCTCTTCGAAGTAATTGCCATTGTCTTTCTGGTTCCGTGTAAGGTTTGTTTTTATGTTGTTGAACTAGAAATCAAAACAGATAACTGGTTTGAATTTTTGTATATGTCATGCCGAATTTGTGAAACTGCCTATTTCAGGTAAGAGACAATAAATTTTTTTTTCTCGAGTACAACATAAGCAAAAATTCGCGTTGTTTAGACAACATTGTTGTCGCGTCTAGAACTTTTAGGTTAGTTTTCAAAATTAAGTTGTTTGATAACATTTTATAAAAGAATTACAGACCTCTTCTAAAAGAGGGATTGAGGAAAGTAAAATTTCAAGTGTATCCTATATGAAACTAAAACAGCTCTACTAATTCAAATATGTATATCGCAGTGCACAGAAATATTACGTCACTTATAAACTACTCGAATTTAGTGCACGGTGCTTGGTTAAAAAATTAACTTACAAATAATTTACCAGTGATTCAAAATAAAATTTACCTATAATAGTATAAACAAATTTGAGCCATACAATGCCATACTACAGGATGATTCAAACTTTTTTGATTACATTGTTCTCTGCCATTTTGCATTTTTCAAAAAAATTTTTACCAATGCTGAAATTTTCTATGGAGCATTCAAGTAAAAAACGCAAGCTTTTTCGCTAAAGAATAAATTTCCGGTCATCACTAGAAAAAAAGTGAAAAGTGTTCCCAAGTTTATAAAATAATGACAAAAAGTAGAAATGTGACATAGTGGTCATTGCTTAGGAAACAACAGTGGGTTCTCAATCCTAAAATACCATACCAACATTTTGAAATGCTCTTTTACATATTGGCCAGAAGGTTTATACCATGTATATATGCTTACTATGGAACATAGGGAAACTCTATGTTAAATGCTCAATGTTCAAATCAGTGGCGGCACTAGAAAATTTTGTGTGGGGGCCACTTTAAAAGCAGATGTATTATCAATTTTATAACTATTTTATTCGAAAATACTGCTTTTAGTAAATTTAGACATTTAGACATGTTAAAGATTTGATGGCACCATAAAACAAAAGCTGTCGTGGGGGAGGGGGCATGCAGGGAGTCACAGTAAAACTCAAGGGCCCAAGACCCCCCGGTAGTGTAGCCACTGGTTCAAATATTGGGTTCCCTATTTATTTTACAGACAAAGTGTAAATGCAAAATAGATAAATGTAGGGAACAGCTCTCAATTGACAGAAACTATATGGCAGTAAATTAATTGACATACCTAATGGAATATATGATGGTATTACTGCATCAGCACATGATGTAACAAATTTAAAAGCCTCATCTTGATTTGGAGTATCCAAATCATCAAAGAAAATGCCACCTATGCCTCGCCTTTCATCTCTGTGAGGAATATTGAAATAGTCATCGCACCATTTCTTAAATTTAGCATAATATGTTTTGTTATGTTTATCACATGCATTTTTTAATGTTTTATGAAAAAGAATGGCATCCTCAGTGTTTAAGTAATAAGGTGTTAAATCTGTTCCGCCGCCAAACCACCATTGTATGTTTTGACCATCCTTTACTTCAAAATAACGGTAATTGAAGTGTACTGTAGGTATATATGGATTGCGAGGATGTATCACAGCACTGATGCCAGCAGCAAAGAAGGGAAGTTTACCATCACTCAATGTTTTTCCACGTGATCGCATTTGAGCAACAGCACTAGATGGTAAATATCCTGATACCACAGAAATATTAACACCTGCTTTTTCAAATGTCTTTCCATCTTGTAACACACACGTTATTCCTCCACCGCCCTCATTTCGCTGCCATTTATCTACAATAAATGTTTGAGAACTATCCTCTTCTTTCTCCAAAGCTTTACAAAATTCTGCTTGAACTCTTAAAATCATAAGTTCCATACGAGTTTTCATATCGTTATGATTTGCAGATAATTCATCTACAGATGTTACAGGAGTTGCCATATATTGCTTTACATTAATTTTTGAATTGGTCTCTGATGATGCTCCGAAAAATGCTAAAGCAGAACCCATAAGTGTTCCACATTTTCTGTAACAAAAACACGTTTTTAGGGAAGTAGAAGTTTATGTTTTGTAAATTCAACCTTTTACAAACCCACATTAAAAAGGAGATTATTCATACAATTAAATCAAAGAAAACATTTAGGCAACCGCAGTGGCACTACAAGTTTAAAGATTTGCAGTGTCACTCGATCGTCGATTTGGGTCGATAGTTAAGGTGAGTTTCCGAAGAGGAACATGTTAGACGCATAGACACATGCGGCGGAATCGCAATAAGCGGGTTGGGGAAATCCTGCAGTTGTATTTATTATTCTTTTATAAGTTTAACTGAAAGTAAACAATGGTTTTGTGGTAAGCATGAGCGTATTGTGAAGAGTCCTAAATGTATTTATTTTTTATTATTCCAAATTTATTTGTAATTGATTTTGAAGCTGTGATATATTTCTTAGATTTATTAACCCTGCCTAATAGTACCTTGCCTGCGCATTGCGCCTAATTCGGTATGACATCGTCAGGTGTTTTGCACAGGAATATTTGCACCAGGCGACTATTTTGCCGGGCAGAAAACATCGAAATGGCCTTGCACACGACTGTTTTCAGGCTATTAGCATGAGATTACAGTGACCGAAGCTCTTTTATTGCTTTACTAATAATGCAATTGTTTCGTTTATAAGTATATTCCACCCACTTTAGATATGAACTGTCAATGTCAAAATTCAAATAAAATAATGATAAATGTATAATAATGTTACTGATATATAATGATTAATATATTCCATACCAGCTCTGCATAACTAGTGTCAATAAAACAGGGTGTTCCAACGATGCGAAATTCTTTGATAACATCTTTGTTAATTAAGTTATCACTGATATTGTACACCTTGGCAATTTGACAATTTATGAAAATGTTAAAATTATTTTTGTTTGTGTTCGATATTAGAGGGTCGTACCAAACTAATGTTTTCTAAAATTGAATGTCTTGTATATTTTGTATATTCTTATTGGCTTTTTAATTACCTCTCTCAATATCTTTTGTTTTTGAAATTTGCGGCGTTGCTAAGTTAATTAACTTTTTTTGTAAATTTTGACATTTGCAGACGGCACTGATAAAACCTGCACAAGCCGTATTCCCAGACTAAACCAACTCTTTTTGCGAAATGTTAGTCAATACTGTGAACTATTCCCCATACATTTTAAAATTGAATTTGGTTATACATGGTGTTTGTTGCAATGCTGCAAAAACACACCCTGTATATTTTTTACATACTCTGTAAATTTTATGAGGCAATAGTTATGCCTAAATCCAACGTTTTTCGATAAAATTAGATTCTAAGGAAAAAATCATGTAATTTCTGGAAATCCAGACATCATATGAGGCATTGACACCTGGATTTCTGGAATTACCGTTGGTTTATTATTTATTACAAAATTTACAGGGCCCAAAAAGCTCTATCTGTGTACAAATATACAGAGTGCTATATTTGAAATATCGAGTTATGACACATTAAAAGTTGTAAGTTTTTGTACACTATGTATAACCAAATTCAATTTTAAAATGTATGGGGAATAGTTAATGGTATTGACTAGCATTTATCCAACATATTTTGTTTAATCTGTCGAAACACGGGTTGTTCAGGTTTTACGAGTGACGTCTACAAATGTTAAATTTTTCGAAAAAAAGTGGAATAACTTGGCAATGCCACAACGGAATAAAAAAAATATATTTCGATAGGTAATTAAAAAACCAATAAAAAAATGTAAAAAATACAGAGCATTTAAATAAAAAAAAATATAAGTTTGGTATGCCCCTTTAATATGGAATACCTTGTATAAACAAAAATAATTTTTTAATGTGTATAAATTGTCAAGTAACCCACGTGTACAATATATTTTTGATAACTTAATTATGAATGAATTTCGCATCGTTGGGACACCCTGTAAAACTAGGTACGGTTATTGAAAAATACACAACTGGAACTAAAACAAAATAGACTTTCTCATGTTTTTCTTCCCACACAAAAGGTTGTACTGTTTTGTCAGTTCACGTTTCGTTTACTTGCAGTACGAAATATTTGTCCAAAATGTTAAACGTTTCTCACTTGTTGATTTAACACCTTTTCCTTCAAGAAACAGTTCAAATGCTCTCGTCCATCTCTTTTACCTAGTGCCTAAACTCACCAGATCTCCGTTAATATCAAAGCTGGTTAGTCCTGAAAGTTCAATTTCGCCACTTATTATTATTGAAAGGATTATTTGCCACCGTGTCGGTCGTCGCGAAAATGCAATCCCGCGTCTATATTTAATAGTTATAACAAACTACTACCATTTATAAACTGTATTTAAATATTCTTTTGCTACACTTTTCTTATACCCTTTGTTATTCTCCATAAGCCATAACCCATGGTTACCCAAATTTACTAGGATATGACAGCTAATGCTTTATCCTTCATACACCTCGGAATATTTTTTTGCGACAGTTTTACTTTTACATACACCTCAATTAAGCGTAAACCAGCTACATAAGCCAAAAATATGTACGAACAAATGCTTTTCAAAATTTCATCGTGATCAATGTGCCGTTTTGTACAATTTTATTGGATCAAAACTAAAGTAAATAATGAATTATTTGCAAAGTGCTGCGTACCCACTCGCGTAAGCAAATCGAGTCGCAAGGGTTATGTTTTCCAAATATAGTACCAGCACGCAACGGGGATGCAATAAAATGCACGTTTTTTTGTTTAATTAGGCAACAATTTTAGTTTTTAAGTAAATGTTATACAGAAAATATTAAAACTGGATTGTACATCAAACAGTACAGAGTGTTAATTAGATGCTAATTTTAAAACAGCGTTATACAAATTCTATGTATCGTCGAACAAGTGCGTTATTTGTTAAAAAGAGGGAAAACTATAAGTACTGTGTTGTAACTTGGACTAAATTTAAAAAAAGCTGTGCGCAAGAGACTCGAAATGATTATGGTCCTTAGAAGAACTTGGTAACTTTTAGAACTATTTGTGGTAAGTATGGAGGTGCGAAATGCAGTGGCATAGACATTATTATTTTTCTTTTAGAAATGAAAGAAATATGATGTTACATGTATGAGTATCAAAAAGAAAATGTGATATGGACAACAATTTAAACAATGTGGGAAGTCAGTAAACCATGTTTTGAAATGCGTTTTCTGTCAAGTAGGAAAAACATGAGATTTACATTATCAATCCTGGAATACAATATTCGAATAGAGTAAAGAAGGGCCCACAAAAGAGCAAGTTTACAGTAACAAAGTTCACAGTTTACAAAAACATTGTACGACAGATCTAATTTGGTGGAAGCCTCAGCGCGAAACAGTTTACATTTTTAGCGAAGTCGCACGACTGTAAACTTATTAATATAAGCAATGATTCCGGAACACATTTTTCATTTTATCCAAATTAGTTTCCTCCATGGGCGAAAAGCCGGAGGTTCATCGCATGTCTTGTTTAATTTTATTGGTAAATGAATGCAGTGAACTAAGAAAAGATTGTTCCGTAAGAACTGGGCTTTTGTTTTTATAACTTGTAAATAAATTATGAATCGGAGAATTTCTACTATTTGTATTCGCAAAAATTAGCAAATTCTAATTTCGACTAAACGATTTTACACAATTAATCTCATTTAAAAACGAGATCGAACTTTCCTTGTATACTGTTTGGGCTGAGGCCGCCAAATTTTTTAAATTTGAGGTACAATGTTTTCGTACTATAAACTTATCCTTCTGTGAGCCCTGTTTTTATTTCTTTGGATGTTGTTTCGCAAGATTGACAATGTAAATCTAATGCTTTTTCTTCGCCATCGCCGTCCGCCAATGCAGGTTCATATTCTTTCCATTTATTTACAAAGCAACAAGTCGAATGGTAAGATTTGATTTGATTTATGCTTAGATGTAAACTACCTATTTTATTTATGATATTTTCGTTTTTGTTGCTTTCAGTTTAATTTTACTGCCTAAATAAAATCATAATACTTGTGACAGAATCCTATTTTTCTTCCGTACTTGACAGAATACGCATTTCCAAACATCAAAACACGGTAGTTCACATATTGTGGAAATTGTTCTTCATATCACATTTAACATCACATTTCTTTCATTTCCAAAAGAATAATAACAATGCATATGCCATTGCATTTTGCACTTCTATACTCAACACAAATAGTTTTAAAAGTTTACAAGTTCTTCTAAGAATCATAATCATTTTTTCGTATCTTGTCCACTGCTTTTTATTATTTAGTCCAAGTTACAATAGTACTTATAAATAGTTTTCCCTCTTTTTAGCAAATAACGCACTTGTTCGACGATACATTGGATTTTTACTTTCCTATACTTTCAGTATAGGGAAGTATTGATTTCATGCAAATTTTCAAAATCGAGATTTTGACGGAAATACATGTTTTGGGCTTCCAGGATCCTAAAAAAGTGGTTTTTAAAAAATGTCTGTCTGTGGGTGGGTGTGTGGGTGTGTGTGTGTCTGTGTGTGGGTGGGTAACGCTCATATCTCCGGAACGGCTGGACCGATTTCGATGTGCTTTGGAATGAGGAGGTATATCAAAAATTCATCGACAAAATAAGCTTTTAAAAAGAATCCGAAACCGGAAGCGGAAGTTAGACATGTTTTTTCGGTAGCATTTTTTTCAGAAACTGAATTTTGGAAATTGGAATAGTGGAAATAATAGAAGGCCTTAGAACAAATCAAACGTTTTTTTACCGAACTCTCTAGCTTCAACATGGCGGCCGCTACGAATTTTTGAAAATTTCGACTTTAACGCCCATTTACTCAAAAACCAGTTGTTTGATTGGGATCAACTACATCTTGTTTGGTAGCCCCTTAAGGGTACTATACCATGAAATATAATTAATTTTGAAAATATCAAAACGATCGTAATGACATCACTCCAAAATTTTGACATTTTTCAAAAAAATTTTTCTCAAAAACTGCCCACAAGTTTTTGTTTAAACTTTTTAAGCTGATAAAGATAGGCATTTGCTACAATTTTGTTTTTGCTCATTGCTATAATTTCACTGTGACGCCCTCTGTGAATTTTTGAAAATTGAAACTTGGTACCCTTTTATTTATTTAACGGGGGGCAATAAAATATTTGTGTTAAAGCAATATAGCTCATCATTGATAGCAAAATCCGATTATCATAATATTTTTTCGATAATTTCATATTTAGGGGGGCTGCTGTTCCCCCCCCCCCCCCCCCCCAATTTTTTCGATAAAAAATTAAAAATTTGGTTTTTTGTTTTGTTTGCTCTAGGAGAATCTTTTTACAAAAAATCAAAAAATCGAATTTTTTGCTCCTTAATAATCTTTTTGTCGTTAGAAGAATTTCACATACTTTCTACAGCAGTTGTATTCTTGTACTAGTCGTTTAATGTTCAGTGTAGACTAACTTTTTTATTTTAATAGATAGACTCGCAAACCCAAGAGCAAAGTTGTAGGGCAAATTCTTCTCGATTGTATTTAATAAAAAAACTTGAGTTTCCAATTTTAATATGGCGGCCACGGTAAAAAATAACTTTTTTTTAATGGAAACGTGGCATTTTGGCTTTAAAATCAGAAATGTTTTGAAATTCTAAATACAAATTAATAAGAGTAATTTCTTGCTAAAAATAATACTTCTCGAGTTATTAATATATTTTCAAATATCAATTTCCGCGCTTCCGTTGATTCAGTCCGAATATTTTACCCAACCTTATGCTTGCAGCGCAGCGGTCGGTCTTTCTTCAACCGCTTCAAGATGTTACAACTTATAAGAACTATTTACTTTAACTAGTCGTGTCTAGACAGGTGTATATCGAAAGTGTTGAAAAATATAAAACAATGTATTTAAATGTATAGGAAAGTCCAGGCGAAGTGTTTCGCTCATTTTTTTAAACTGTTTTAAAATTAGCATCTAACTCACACTCGCTGCACTGCTTGATGACCAATCTATTTTCTGTACAACATTTACTCAAAAACTAAAATTGTTGCCTAATTGAACAACAAAAACGTGCACTTTATTAGATCTCAATTGCGTGCCTCTACTACTGGTGCAAACGGGTGTAAGAAACATGAACCGTTGCTGGGCGAGTGCAGTGGGACGTATGTAACGGGGGCTCGATTTGCTTACGCGTGGGAGTACGCAGCACTTTGCAAATAGTTCATTATCTCCGTTAGTTTTGATCCAATCAAATTAAGCAAGACGGCATTTTAATCACAATGAAATTTTGAGAAGCATTTCTTCTTAGATATTTTTGGCGTATGTAGCTCGTTTACACTTAATTGAGGTATATGCGAAAATAAAACTGCCGCATGCAATATTCGGAGATATAAGCATTAAAAGAATGACTATAATCCCATGTAATTAGAATCAGTGAAAGTGTTGTAACTACTAAACTAACTAGATTACTTTTATAACTCACACATGTATAAAAAGCTTATATTTTTGTCTACTGAAATGCGCGTAGTACAAATTTGGAAAATTTGTGTTTTCCCCCCTAGGGAATGAACGCAACCCTTTCCAGCTTGACGATTTCATGGGGTTTATAACGGAGGTATATGTTATCATCTGGGATAGTCCATATATTTGTACCTTTCATGTCTAGCGAAACTTATTTCTAAGCGACTTTATCGCTCCCGATTTCTCTGAAAGCATTCGACAGGATATATCAAGCATCGTAAAAAGAGCGAAGCCGCCCGCTCTAATATCAGTACAGATGAGAAAGAGGCAGTTAAGTACTAATAGAGAACACAGATGTTCTCATATTAAAAGTAGATAAAATCCTGTTGTCCGATGCTACTTACAAAAGGCTTGACTACCATCAGCTTAAGTCTCGCATGTCAAAGATTACAGCTGCGATCAAACGCTTTGATACTGTAGACACTACGGAGAAACACGCAGAATACCCATAACATCATTACACCTCGTATTTAAGGTTTACGCAAAATAAGAAAGTTGGAGGGCTGCTCAGACCTATTGTTAGTGCTATCAACTGTCCCACACATGTTTTAGCAAGATACTTAGCCGCTAAGTTCCGCCCACTTAGTGGCATTACACAATCTTACATACAGAATTCCTGTCATTCTGCCAAGAAGTGCCAAAAGCATGCGGCTGTGGGAAGGAGACAGTCTAGTCAATTTCGACGTTGGTTGTCTCACTTTTCACAAAAGTATCGGTAGATGGTGTGCTAGCAATCCTAAGATATAATTTACCTACAGACCTATATCTTGCTTCAAATATGTAGACCATACTTTCGTCGTTTAGTCTCAAGGACGCCAAACATTAAACCACTTCCTAGAACACCTCAACTCAATTCGCTAAAGAAATAGAGGAGAATATCAGTATTCGGTTCTTAGATGTATATGTTACATTTAAATAAAATGTTTTCTTGGGGCACGCCGTTTACAGAAAGAAGACACAATATACAACCAGATATTTAAATACAAATTCGCATCACCACCCGATGCAAAAAGCTACTGTGCTAAAAACTTTAGAAACCAGAGCAGTCCAAATCTTAAATACAGTACACGCAGAACAAGAGAAAACTCATCTAGTGGGGTTGTCACAAGAAAATTGGATCAGATCCGCAAGAGACCAAATATCGAGCTTAAAATCGGCCGGGATCTACAACATCCCTTGCTCTTGTGGTTCGAACTGCATCGGAAAAACTACTGGAACGGAATTTTGCGAACGCTTCAGTACTCGCCAGAGTTTTTTTACCAGTTCCCTAGAATCATTCGTGAACCAATTGAAATTGAGAAACATTCTAACAACATAAACCTAGAAGATGGTTTTAGACTCAGTAAAGGTTGAACTTCAGTAGCTTATCCTCTAAGGACTCATAAGCACCCTCCATCTCACGGTCACGCCCCTTTGCATCCGTCTCCGCCCAACGGTGCTAGCCAACTAGAGCTCCGCCGTTCTGCCCGACTGGCTCAAAGGGGTTTCAATACCTGCGCATGCCGATCACTCTAAGGATGCATGCTGCAATATCTGTGCAAAAGCAGCTACAGGTCGATCCTTACCTGAGTATGCTGGTTGTAACTCCCAAACGACAACGCGGACAAAGCCGAAAGTAAGACCCCCTCTCAAATTATTTCAAAATTTCCTGTAACCTCTTCCTACAAAGAAGAAGCGACTCCATGCCCCCCAGACCCCACAATCACTACTACAAACAAACAATTGGACAACAAAGGTCATGTTGGAGCTTATAATTCATACAGTCTAAAACTTTCATATAATAATTTTTCTTAATATCAGCTTACGACTGTATGAATAAAGTTTCGACATGAAATTTGTTATCTATAGCCAAGTTTTACGAATGTTTGTTATCACGTTATCTGTAAATCCTAATAATTATAATCAGGCTTAGGGTAGTATTTAAAGCAAACATTTTGCGTTTTATAAGACTTTCTCACATGAAACACCAACATTTCGTTCTCTGGGAAACATCTAGAAAGGGACCTAAGGAAGCGCTAAATATCGAGTCATTATCTCCATGCGCCAGTAAGCTGTAAGCGTCAGTGTAAAATTTCATTTTGAAAAAAAATCGTTGCTTTAGCATCCAGTAATTTGTCATTTGGAGTGAAACGTATGTTTTACATAAGTAATAAAAACTAGTGGAAACCGTGGGCCGCTTCTTTTGTCTATTTTGTTTTAATAATAAATAAGCGAATAAAGTAAGTAGAGTAGCGGATCGAAGTCCTAGTCTATCTTTTATATACTAAATCCGGATCCCTTCCCCCTTTCTCAACCGGTAGTGACCGCGCATTCGTTTATATACCTTACATCTCGAGTCAGGTACTTTATTATGTTTGCGGGTTCCGATGTTATCCGGATGCCTTTTCTCAACATTTAGTGACAGCGCAGTCAGTAACATGCCTTACATCTTGACAGAGGTTATCTATTATATTTGCGGGCCGAATGTATTTAATTATATCGTTATATCTCTTTCAATAAATTTAATTCCATTGTTCTAAGAGAAAAGCGTGGGGCATAGTTCACGGGTGCAGCTGGTTTTATAAATTAATTTGCGATTGCTGTAATTCTTGTAACCGTAAATATAAGCGTTTGTTATTGTAACTAGAGCCTCCAATATTTGGGTGTAAAGTGTGGATCTTCTTCAGGTGCCGTCTCCGTCTCGAAGGTTGGCAATCATCATTGCTATGCGAACTTTTGAGATAGCCGATCTAAATAGTTGGGTTGTATTGCAGTCGAACCATTCTCTTAATTTCTTAACCATGAGTGGCGTCTTCTTCCAACGCTTCTTTTCCCTTGGATCTTTCCTTGTATTATTACTTGAAGCAAATGATATCTCTCTCCCCTCATAATGTGTCCCAGGTATTGTAGTTTTCTTTTCTTGATGGTAATGATAATTTCTTTTTCTTTGTGTATTCTTCTCATTACTTCTACATTCGTTATTCGGTCTACCCATGGTATTTTTAATACTCTTCTATACATCCATAATTCAAACGCTTCTAACTTTTTGCAGTCTATTTTCTTTAATGTCCACGTCTCCATTCCATAGAATAGAAAAGTGTGGATATCCCCACCCTATTCATTAATAAACATAATCGAAACTAAGTACGTGACAATTATTGTTAACAGAATTTTCTCAATGGAATGATGAATAGTATGCAAGGACCCGATTAGTTTTACGATTAGAAATAAACGGACAGACAGATGTTATTTCATAGGAAAAATTAATATTCTGTTCCCGTAATAGCTGTTAAAATTCGTTCGTTTAAAGCTTAGTTCAATTCGTGTAGTTCTATCCGCGTTGAAGTTTATTACCAAAACACGACCTATGTCGCGCCGTCCTATGTGACTGGTATATCAAGATTCGTTCAAAACAATAATTAAGCTGTCCCGAGATGTAAGAGGCCGTCGTTGTGCTATTCCTATGATGAGACAGTTAGGGTCTTAGGGATTTCATATATAGATAGATGCATATAGTTGCGATTAAAATGAAAGTAGCTTTAATAACATAGTCAGCTTTAGAATATTCTTTTAAATCGACGGAATCCAATTTGTTTAAGGTGGGTAGATGAGGATTTTTCCTACCTTAAAAATTATGTATCGCAAGGTGAGGCGTGATATGGGAATTTTTGGAAATAAAACATTTTTAACTTTATCTGGTAAACGGATCGACTGAATTCAATTTTTTTAACGAGGGCAGTGAGAAGTTTTCCACCTTTAAAATATGCATCACAAGGTAGGGAGGGGGTGCTATTTGAAATTTTAAAGTAGGGGTTAGTGGGGGTGGGGGGTGAAAAGGTCAAACCTAAAACTTAATCAATATTGGTTTTAAACTTCCCCCTCCATATCTAAATCGACGTGTTTTTTTTTAAATCAAATTTACTGAAAATCGATAGTTATTGAGGCTGGCTAGTTTTGAAATGAAAGCACGTATAATGTCCTGTATTATATTTTAAAGCTGTCCATGTACGATATAGCTTGTTAAAATGGATTTTGGTATCTCGTTTGGACATTCGGTAACTGCAAAGTTATATATAAATATTTTGGGAGCAAGTTGGTCCATTCTATATCTATGGGTTGACCATAGCAATAGGTACACTTGGTAGCTACTAGCCGGTGTCCGGACACATAAATACGCGACACATAATCATAGGACATTTAATCACCGACAGTTTAACACGCCGACAATTAATCACACGGACATTTAAACACTGAGGCACATAATCACATGGACATATAAACACACATTCTGCACGTAATCTGTACTTTTTAAATGTTTGTGAATTTCAAAAGCTTGTAGTATATCCAAGTTACGTTTATCATCACAAAAGTGTAAACATTTTATGGTGTTATTAGATGCCATTGAATGCTTGTGCTCTAGTAAGTGTTCAGCATAATTGGATTTATGTGGGTGTTTGTATTTGTAACAACGTACGTGTTCTTTATACCTAACATGTAAATTTCTAATTGTCTGGTTTATATAAACCGAATTACAATGCGAACAATTTAATTTGTAAATGCCTGATTTTAGCAAATCGTCTGTTTTTGATTTTGCATTAAACAAAGCGTTTAAGATGTTTCTAGAAACTAGATTGCAACAAAGCTTCATTTGCCATATTTTTTTTATTTTAGTTTTACTGCAGTCATATAAGAATTCAATGTGTTTGTACGCCAGTGTGTTTATATGTCCATGTGATTATGTGCCTCAGTGTTTAAATGTCTATGTATTTAAATGTCCGTGTGATTAATTGTCGGTGTGTTTAACTGTCCGTAATTAAATGTCCTATGATTACGTGTCGCGTGTTTATGTGTCCTATAACCCTACTAGCCACCGTCGCGTTGTCCGCTTTAACTATTACATTACATCGAGACCGGGTTTAAGAAGCTGCAGCACCGCCCCCCTCCCAATGAAAAAAACCACTAAAAATTAATATACTGCAATTATATCCATTAAATATTTAAACAAGCAGTAAAATATCTACATGTCTACATTATATAAGAACAGAGGTAAAAATTAGACAAACAAGTCGCTGGTACTTTCCCATACTTTTTACGTTTTAAGTATTCTTACCGTATCCGATTTCGGTTAAAAACTTTACAACACCCTACCTGCAACTAAAAAACTTCAACATACCAAGTTTCATAAAAATCCGGAGATATGGGCGAAGGAACGCTTGCACCGACAGATAGAAATTCGAGTACGTCATACCCATAACAGATAAGGCTGGTAATCTTAGACATAACAGTAATTAGTGGAGCAACCACAAATAAGCTCTAAAAACGGGTTTATCCGCCTAAGACATGCTCTATAAAAATGAAAATGTGCTCTAAAAATGAAAGTAGGTTCTTAATTAAATCTTAATTTTTCCTCAGGAAGGAAAATCGGTGTAGGTTCGTTCCCCGTGAAGGAGCGAGAAGCTATAGGGGTCTTTCGGACTCCGCATCGGAGTCCTAAGCCCCACTTCAGCCAGGAAAGGATGGGTTAGAACAAGGAATTTGAATAAAGACGGATTTCCGCAAAAAGTAATTTTCCAGTATTCATCTTTTGGCTCAGGAAAACCGCGGAAAAAACCTGAGCCAGGACAGTTGGCCTAAACCAAATTCTATTTGATTAAACCAATTCATGTATTTTTTATTATTTATTTTATTTTAGACCGGCAATTGAACCCAGCGCCTCCCTAATGAAAGGCAGACGTGTTAACCGCGGAGCCGCCTCTCTAAAAATTTGCATTTACGGGGTGATCATGGGAACCGGGTCACTATTGCCAACTATTTTATTTTTAAATATACAAAGTTGGTTAAATTAGGAAAAAAGTGTAACTTTTTTTTTCTGGTTACGATGGCGCAAACGAAAAAACAATTGCGCATCGTGTTTTCGAGTTATTTGTCAATATTTCTTTTTTTTTTAAACGGAACGGCCTGTACTTTTTTATATTTTTGAATGGTGCATTTTATTCTCTTTAAGAAAGTATAAGACTAAACCGTGATTAAATTAACAAATAACGCCATATTTTAACTTTTAATGGTTTAATAACATAATCGTAACAGCCGTGAAACAAAAACTACCTATTTTGTGATATAGGTGAAAACATCATTAAATTAATATGTATATGAGTAATTATTAAGGTAACTGTTTAAATTGGTCACTATCATTGTCTAGACAGCAGTAAATTATTGAACTACAGTATTCGAAGCTCGACGTAGTATTCCGTGGTCAATGTTTACAATGCATTTGTAACGGATTCGACTAAATCTCTACACTGTTGTATCTATCTCTATAAAGATCTTCCTGTTGACATGCCCAAAGAAAAAATCTAGCAATTCATGGCAGGTGCCCGTGGGGGCCAACGTACATGCTCATATGTTCCAAACCATTGGGTTCCAAAGTGATTATTTAAGTAGGTAGGTACCTACTATACCAGCGTTTTGTGGGGGTGCACCGTCTTGATGGTAGAGTTACAACGAAGGAAAAATTAAGATCTACAACGGCATTGTGTTTTGAGTAAAATTATTCATCTTAAATGTTAAATAAAACTAGCAGAACTGCTAAATGTCAAAATAGAAACAATAAAACAAGCGAACTCTACCTTTTGTTTCACAGCTGTTGCGATGACGTTATTAAAGTTTTAAAAGTTAAAATATGGCTGTCTAGATAATGATAGTGCCCAATAAGAGTTTACTATAATAATTAATCTTATACATATGAATCTAATGATATTTTGATTTATATCATAAAACAAGTAGCTTTTGTTTCGCGGCCGTTACAATTATGTTATTAAACCATTAAAAGTTAAAATATGGCGCTATTTGTTAATTTAATCATAGTTCGACCTTATACTTTTTTTAAGAGAATAAAATGTGCTATTCAAAAATGTAAAAAAATACAGAAGGTTCTATTAAAAAAATCATTTTAACAAATAATTCGAAAACACGACGCACAATTGTTTTTTGTTTCCACCATCGTAACCAGAAGAAAAAGTTACACTTTTTTCCTAGTTTAACCAACTCTGTATCTTTAAAAATAAAAAAAGTTGGCAATAGTGGCCCGATTTCCATGACAACCCTATTGCCTAAGAACTGTACAAAATAACGAAATAGAATAAACTGAATGACAAATTAGTTGCAATTATATTTATTGATTTGTTCAATGACAGTTGACAATTTCGTGTTTTAGAAGCGAAAAAATAATAAACTAAACTAAAAGTAAAACTAAGCAGTTCAGGTAAAATTATGCCCCCGAAAACTCACACATAATAATAATTAAAAAAAAACAAATTGAATTTAAATTTTTATTGCAAAAAAAGTTGTTGCTGTCAGAAGTTCTTCATTTTACATGTGTTTAAATTGGCCACGCACACTGTAAGTGTCAAAAATTAGGATAATTATGCGATTTTTACACAATCATAGCATGGTTTTTTTTTAAATATGTGACTATTACTGCTGTTGATATTAATTAAAATCGCTTTATTTTTTATTACTTGTTAACACAGATTTCCCTTGTCAAATGAAGAAGGTTTAAACAAATGCATAGAAACTGCAAACAGACAAAATTTTAAACCTACACAATATACAGTTATTTACAGCAATCATTTTACACCCAATAATTATTTACTATCATACATCTGTATTCTCATATTGTTCACAAGAATTATGCAGAAAGCAAGAAACGTTACCGGTAGAACTTCCAGAACCTATTCCGTCTACCTCGAAGGAACGAACCCTCATTGAACCTTTTGAAGTCGAAATAGAACGTACACAATACATGGATATTTGCAGAAATACCTTTATAATCATCTATTATTTTCAACAACGTGGAACCAATGTTCGAAGTCTTTAAAGTAAGGAACTAACTTCCATTGAACGCTTTAATACACATTCTGTGGTAGTTTCTTCGCCTACCAAAACGCGTCTATGAAAAAAAAAAATAAAACATTGCAACAGTAAATGAGAAGGTAAAAAATATTTTAAACATATAAATTATTTTCACTGACGTTATACTAAAAACATAGGTTTTCTATTTTTACCATTTTAGTTCTAGTTCTTATTAAAGCAAATTGAGTAGGTAAATGTATTGTAGGTTAAAACAGACCAACATCATATGTAAGCTGTGAATGTAAAAACATTATCTTAAAACTATAGGTAATAGTACTTTTCATTTGCCTAATTAATGTAATCACGCTACAATGCATTTTAATTTGAGATTTTGACCTCCTATAAAATGGCCGGCCGGTTTCACTTATGACATTGTTCAGAAACTGAAGTTGTGTGTCTAGTAAAACTATCAGAAATCGGTGTGCCCTTGATTCTCAAGTTATTACCATTACAACCAAATACTCCCATGAAAATAATTTTATACTATACAAAAATCAGCCTCTTACGTATTTACTCTCGTTAAAAATGAGCTTATATTTTACAAACAACATATTTAAAAATCCCGCGCTTCGGATGCTTACCTGGCCTTGGAAAATCCGCGTTGACGTTGATAAAATATCAATGAACAACTTCTTAAAACTGCTTTCACAAACATTTTGAAAAATTTTTCAGGTAGTTGTATGCGCAATGAAAGTAATTGTATTTAAATGAAGTATATTGAAATAAATAATCCTACCAAACAACCCACTCAATGTGCTAACTCATGTTTCGTCTGTATACTGTCAAAATCAGCTGTTGTAAATGTAAAATAGTACGCCGTGTAGGGAGCGTTTGAACCAACTAAACCACTCTATCTCGTTTCTGCTATAGGCAAAACCTATGTTAGAAAAAGCACGCACGAAAAGTTTGTCTGCACTTTAATATAGGTAAACGCAACATGTGTTTTGGTTCATATTGATCTGTCAAGTGTGTATTTAAAGATTGGTTAAGTTTATAGAAATGCATTATTGTTAATCATAATAAAACTACGGTTCTAAATAATTTGACTGCAATGCCCTATTGTTACATAAAATAGCGCTCCCATATTGTTCGTTATTCGCTTGCGCGATATTGGTTTTCCTATAGCGCAGAATTGAGGCTGTACGAATAGAGCTCGGAGGTTCGCCTATTGATATTTTCACGTCGGCACTGTGGGTTGGTGAGAGCCGCACCAGCTGGTTATCGTGTAATCCGTGATATCCACTTATTGGGCTCAAATTCCAGGCACTGGCGCATTGCAAAAGGTCCGTACCTTACGGCGCGATTTGTACGAGACGGCCTTGGCACAGGCGATACGTTTGCGGTAGATATGTTGTGATTTTTTTATCATCGGAAATTAATTAGCAGTATTACGTACTTGCACATTCCGAACAATATTTTGGAACTGTAAAATACTTTGAACATTTAGTCAAACACGGTCTAATATTATGGTGCCATGAAACGCGATAAAGATCCCGATAGGCGCGAAGTCATGAAGAAATTTACATTTAAAGGCGTTTTGGACAATTTCCGTACCTCCGTTGCCCAGGCGGCTAAACCCGATCAAGAAATTCAAGAAACTCTACGGCCCGAAAATTTTCAAGTCAAAAGGGTAAGTTTAAGACAGTACTTACATACTGTAGGTTAGATAACCAACAATACTTGCTTGAGGTACCCATTTATTTTTGCACGGCATACGTTAATAGTTGGTACCTATATAGGGTATTTCAAAATTTTAGGTAAGTTCGCATTTCACATATTGAACACCAATAGTGTGTTTTTACCAATAAATTGATTTTATTGGTTGCCGACACGGAAATAGAGCACTGTGATTGGCTAAATAGAATGTGTATGATATAATCTCCATGATTTCACTCTTACTGTAGGGAGCCAATCAGAATCCACAATTTATAAAAGTTTTGCCAATCACATTCGTTATTAATTAACAAAACGACAATATGTCGTTTTCAATTGAGAAAACAGGAATGTTGGTGTTTTCAGCTGAGAAAATTTAAAGCTAAGGTCCAATATATACTATTGGCGACTGCGCAAACAAAATCTACTCTTTTAATCACAGCTACGCCACCATACAATTCAACAAACAAGGGTTGCAGCTTCTCCTTTTAACCGTGAAATGATCAATTTAAATACTATTTTTGATTATAAATATTTAGCTTTTCGACAACCGCACTAGACCTTTTGACAATTTTGGGAAAAATATTTTGTCTTGTCAAAACGTGCCATGCTAGTTGCCCAGCAAAATATTACCCTATATCACAGATTTCTAATATAGAAATCTGTGCCGTATATATTACTACATCCACGATTTTGATAGTACAAAATTATAATCACTAAAAGTATTACTGTCGAATATACTGAATAAAAACATTAAATTGTTATGAGGTATAAGTAATTTTTTTAATTAATCGCTGTTATCAGAGTATGGAAAGCGGTAGCCAAGATGTGATATCTCCGCATTTTTATTTTTGCTTTTCATTCAATTATACTTACCGCTATCTTGTAATATTCTTCAGGCGATACATTTACAACAAAATAAAAGTTTTAAGGAATCTTGGCTATGGAATGAGGTACCTACAACCTACCTCGCCTTTATATGAAAAATAATTAACGGTATCAGTTTGATTTTTTAAAGCGTTATACATATTCAAGAAAAAACTACTTTTATTATAGATGATAAGTAAGTTTCAGTATCTCTGGATGTCGAAAAATTGTTTTGTGACGGTGTCTTTGTATCATATGCGTATACACGTAAAGACGGCACAATCAAAACATAGTGATGAAACGCTGCTTTTTAAACATTAAATACTTACATGAAATGTAAGCCTCGAATAGCTTTGCCTGAATCGTGTTAAGGAAATAGCTATAATTGGCGTAACCACCAAACCTTTATCGCGTTTTATCGGCTTTCGTCTCCACCATTTGGTATTCGAGAACATTGCCAACCAAGACAACAGTTCGATTAGTCACACAGTAGAGAGTTGGAGATGGGTGCCCCGGAGAAGATTAATCCTGGAAAACTAGAATGCAATTTCGTATTTAGGTAAATAGATAAGTAGGTAGCTGGCTTGATTAAGGAATTTTCATAATTTCTTGTTAAACTACTATTATATTATTTTTAGAGAATTGGAGTATTCGGGAGTATTAGACATTTGCGAAAAATTTGAATATTTAGAAACATTGTGGATGCGTTTCTTCCTTTGTGGCACGGGGAACGCAAACGAAAGTAGATTTAGATAATTAACTTTAAAAAAACAAGAAAACCGACTTCAAATAAAAACACAAAAGTAACATAAGTTAACTAAAAAGCAAAAAATAAATGTTTTTTATACAACAGTTTAATACTTATTTGTTGTTCCGTTTAATGTAATTAAGAAATTGTTGTTTATTATATAATTATTAATTGTTTTATAATTTTTAAGTCGGTGCCAAGTAAAACATAAAAATTCGAATCTAATTTGTTATTGTAGCAAGGTATATAATTTTTATGTTTTACTTGGCACCGACTTAACAATTATAAAACAATTAATAATTATATAATAAACAACAATTTCTTAATTACATTAAACGGAACAACAAATAAGTATTAAACTGTTGTATAAAAAACATTTATTTTTTGCTTTTTAGTTAACTTATGTTACTTTTGTGTTTTTATTTGAAGTCGGTTTCCTTTTTTTTTAAGTTAATTATTTTACAATTTTAAGTGATGGGTAGACTTAGTAAGGATGCTTCTCGAATGAGGAAACGACGGCTAGTTGAAACGGAAGATGAAATACGGAAACACTAAAAAGTCGGTTAAAAAATAGATTTTGAGGAGTTCCGTGGTGTATCTTCGAAGTTCAAGCTCCAATACCAATGAAATTATAATGGGACCACCTTGGAACTATACTGAACCCAACGGAAAGAATCATTAAAATCAGTTCAAAAACAAAAAAGTTATGCCCGAACATACATAAAAAAATAAAATAAAAACAAAACATATACAGACGAATTGAGAACCTCCTCCTTTTTTTGAAGTCGGGTAAAAATTGAAGCAATAAAGGCCTCCCGAGTACCTGCACCCTGGCCGTATGTTTTCATTATACATTTATAAATATAGACCAACGGATAAGCAAGTTAGGGGCTACCGAAATAACGGTCTTCGTGATAATGAAAAAAAAACTGAATCGAACAATAATTAAGCGGGCGTAAGCGAGGAAGGCTCATGGTCGTGGCGTATGCTTGCCAGTAGGTGGTCGGATTGTAGCCGAACTTGATGAAATGCATTTTGTACATGCATTTGTTAACGTACTCTCTAAAAGACTACGGTTTGGTAAAATTTCCACATATAGTGGTTTAGTATAGTAATTATGTAAGTAGCCGAAACCGCGACTTCCACAAACAATCTAAAATCTGCTCGCGTTTCCGCTTTTAATAAGGTATGATTTTTGGTTTTTCTCTCGGTTTTTCTGAAAGCGTACCTACTGATCTGTTTTTCATTAAAGAAGAAGAACGCTATATGTATTTTTTTAAATTTACCTAAAGTGTAAGTTTAAAACATATGTACAATTTGCTGAGACGGTCGTCTACGATTTGGTAAATATAATTCTATAGCTGATTCTACATAGTATCAACTTACAAAATTTAAAAATGAAAGAACCACTTCGCCTACAATTTCTCGTACTCTGACATTTTTTAAATCATATTTTCATAATTTTGTATCAGTGCTCTAGCCTGTAATTCGGTTACTATGGGATCTTAGTATACCCACCTGACACGTTCTTTGTGAGAAAAAATTGGATTTTTTGATAAAGTAAAACAGAGACTGAGGAGAAAATTCGCTGGCTAAAAATTGAAGGAGGAGAGGAAAAATTAACCCTTCTAAATATTGCTGCATCTAAAAATCAAGTTTAGAATCGTGTGGCAAGCTTTGAAAAATATTGGTTTGAAAATTTTTGTGAATAATTTTGTTTTACAATTTTCATGCTTTCAAGAATGTTGGTACTTTGTGTAACATTGTGTTATGATCGCACACAAATACATACCTTCCCATCCACCCACTCACATGCATATACTTTTTAAAACCCATTGTTTTGAATATCTGTAGCTCCAAAACAAGCGTTTTCATCAAAATTTCTAAATCGGAAATTAATCGAAAATTTTCACGAAATCAATACTTTCGTATATTGAAAGTAGAGAATTCAGATAAACATAATTTTTGTTAATACAAATACCAGCTGTACCTAATATTTGCACGTGAACAATCACGACAGGAGAGTTTAAGTGTTGTAATTGATTGATACCATTGTAGTAATGTCGATAGAAATTTTTATTTTAGAATTTTCGTTTCCAATGAAACCTAATTTGTCAATAATGGAATGTTGGAGATATGTAATGGAAACTATACACGGTACTGGACTAGAGAAAACCTCAGATTAGTAAGAGAGAGTCATTTCCAACAGAGATTTGGTTTTAATGTAGGTATAGAAATACTAGGGAGGAGCATTGTATGAGCAATTTTTTTTCTTGCAACTATTGCCTGGAGAGCGCTTTCTACAAAACGAAATGGAACTTTTTATAATAGGCGGTCTTACCGTTTTGGCCAAGTCTTGCATATCGCTATCTACCGCCCAGCCCAGTTTTTTAATTCAGTAAGTCAAAATAATTATGGTATTATTGGAAGAACGTGTATTGAACTTTCTCTTCATATGCAGGGTGGTTTTGGAAACCGGGCCACTATTGTCAACTTTTTTATTTTTAAAGATACAAAGTGGTTAAATTAGGAAAAACGTGTAACTTTTTCTTCTGGCTACGATGGTAAAATAAGAGTAATTATTATAGTAACTGCTCTTATTGGGCACTATCATTATCTAGACAGCCATATTTTAACTTTTAATACTTTAATAACATCATCGCAATAGCCGTGAAACAAAAGGTAGAGTTCGCTTGTTTTATTGTTTCTATTTTGACATTTAGCAGTTGTGCTAATTTTATTTAACATTTAAGATGTACATTGGCCCCCACGGTCACCTGACATAATTCGCTAGATTTGTTTCTTTGGGGATATCTACAAGATGATATTTATTGAAATAGATACAACAGTGTAGAGATTTAGTCGCATCTATTACAAATGCATTGTAAACATTGCCCACGGAATGCTACATCGGGCTTCGAATACTGTAGTTCAAGAATTTACTGCTGTCTAGATAATGATGGTGTCGAATTTGAACAGTTACTATAATAATTACTTTTATACCTATTAATTTAATGATATTTTGACCTATACCATAAAACAAGTAGCTTTTTTGAATTTATTGTGTGGTAGGCACATGGTGAAATATTATTATTAAATATTTAACTATTAAACATTAATAGTTTATTAATAAAATAACACACTTGGTAATTGTTTCACAAATTGTGAAACAATTACCATGTGTTTTATTTTATTAATAAACTATTAATTTTTAATAGTTAAATATTTATTAAGTAGCTTCTGTTTCACAGCTGTTACGATTATGATATTAAACCATTAAAAGTTAAAATATGGCGTTATTTGTTAATTTAATCATAGTTTGATTTTATACTTTTTTAAAGACAATAAAATGTGCAATTTAAAAATATAAAACAATACAGGGTGTTTCGTTTAAAAAAAAGTCATTTTAAAAACTAACTTGAAAACGCGATGCGCGAAGGTTTTTTCGTTTTTATCATCGTAACCAGAAGAAAACGTTACACTTTTTTCCTAATTTAACCAACTTTGTATAGTTAAAAATAAAAAAGTTGGCAATAGTGACCCGGTTCCCAAAATCACCCTGTTTTTTCGTTTTTATCATCGTAACCAGAAGAAAATGTTACACTTTTTTCCTAATTTAACCAACTTTGTATAGTTAAAAATAAAAAAGTTGGCAATAGTGGCCCGGTTCCCAAAATCACCCTGTATATGGGTATATTATGTTAGGTACTAAGGACTAAGGATAACATTTCCATCAACATATATAACATAATATAATACAGGGTGTCTCAGAAATATCTGACATAAATTATATAGTAGAATCCTGAACCAAAAGTAAGACGAAATTACAATATACATGGGCCTTCAAATGCTTCGTTTTCGAAATATGGACTTTTAGGTGACGCTCAAAACTGCTTTATTTATTAATATTTAAAGAATCACTCTTCTAAGAAATAACGAATTGTTACGATCGCACTTTTTCCAATGTCTGTTTTTAGTGTTTTATTTTAAATTTTTTTTGGGGCGCAATAATAGGGGATTTTAGACAACATTCAATTTTTGTGAAAGGTCGAGTTCGAGATAGGCGCCTTTAAAAAAAATTTCAATTGAAACTTATAGTGTGAGACGTAGACCTTTGATAAGTTCGATCGCATGCAAAGTTTCTTTATTTCAAACAGGATGGTATGTTTGATATTAACAAATAAAGCAGGTTCAAGGACTATCTTTGAATGAGTTTTAAGATTCACGTTTTTGAATACTTTTCGTTTTAATTTAGTTCAAGAATCCACTGTTTGAATTATGCCAGACTTTTACGGGAACACTGTATATCAGGAATACAAAAAAAACATATTTTCCTCATACTTTATTACAAACGTAATTTTCTTTGGGTCGTAGATTCATATTTAAGTATTATTTGGCAGCTTAAACATTGTTGCACAGTTTTAGATCTATAAACATCAACAAATTTTTGGGTTCTTGCGACGTGGTAGATCGTATTTTAGTCTTCGCAGTAGCGTGGCATTATGGTATGACTGCGGTAGCAGCTGATATAGATACAGCAAAACCAGGATAGTCAAAAATCGTGATTTCCGATAGAATAGGCGTGCAAAAGCAACAGTTGCAACTGCCTATGCATTTTTTAGAAGACCTGCTTTTTGCTTCACCGACTACGCATCCAGCAATATAATGTCCTATTAATTACAACTCTAGAAATGTATTACACCTGAATCTTTCTTTTTCTGAAGTGTGGTTCGAGACAAATTCTATCAGATGGGTTACCAGTCTTTTGATTTGACCTCTTTAGATTTTTTTTTGTGTGGTTACATTACATTACAAGTTTATAAAACAGCACCAACTACACTACAACATTTACAGGAACGAGTTATCACGGCAGCTGATAGTGTTGCTCCAGAACAATTACACTAAATTATGCAAGCCATTGCGTAAAGACCTGTCGAATGTAGAAACCGTAACTGGGCGTATTTTGAACAACACGTACTTTTATTATTTATATATGTTTAGTTTCTTTAATTTAATTTTTATTTGTTTTGCTAATAAACTACGTGTTCTTTAACTCTCACTTTTCTTTTTCACTGCATGGATTAGACTGATTAGTATTACAATTTACTTTACATTTGCTCTAAAAGTTTGAGCTATAGTTGTTAGTGCTCTTCCTATCTAAACAGGGCCGCATGCTTAGATTGTTTGCACTTTGGGGCGGACAAGGATTTGGAAATTGTAATATTCACAGTTCGAGAAACCGCGAAAGCTTCAAAGAATTAGGCTGATTAGTCACAAATTCGTAACCGTTCCTCTGGCATTCTGTTTAAATTCAAGCCATTATATTTCGTTTTCTTATGTTTTTTCTTGTAGATAAATGTATTTGTAGTTTCTCTTTTATACCCGTGTTTCTTATCCTATCTGTTCGTGTACATCGTTTTACGGATCTGAGAAATTCGATTTCTGCTGATAGTATCTGCTGTTCCTTACGTTTGTATCACCCACGTTTTACACCATACATTATTGTTGGTAGTGCGATAGTGGTGTAAAACTTTAGCGTACTTTAATTGATGGTTTTTTAAATGTCGATTAATGAGTTTTTATTACTTAGTTAATTTTTCAAGATGGTCACCATAGAGTAGCGACAAATGATTGGCGAGATTCAAAGGTAATATAACAGGACCTAGTGTTTTTATTGCTAATTTTGATTTTTTTAAAGAAAGCTTTTATTGTTGGCGATTACACGAGAACGAATTGCATGAACAAATCGAGACGAGTGTTTATATTTAATGTTAGCTCTTGCCAGTATTTTACTACGAAGCAACAACGATTTTGTCTAATGAGTAATGACCAGTCCATGTGAGTGTGTTTGCTAAAATCAACAAAGTTTAAGTTGTAAAAATCAAAATTTACCTAGAGAAAAACACAAGGTGGAGTAATATTTGAATGTATTAATTCACAGGCAAAAAAAGTATGTATTAGACATGATACCCCACAGCAGCTTTTTATTGGTATAAATAAAATCTGATTGGTTAGCAAATGAAAATTACAATGTTTTGTTAATTAAATGAAAAAATCAGACATAATCAGCGATTTAATTCGTATTAATCAATGTAAATACCTTAGTACAAAATTTAAAATTACAAACGAGTGCACACGCCACCCAATGCAGATTATTTTAAACTAACTAAAGTCCATTCATTTTATACGAGGGTTATGAATGTTAAAATGTAAATAAAAGCCATCTTTTATATTGTGATTAATATTTCTTGTACAAGCTGTAGGTCACTAGTGTCAAAAGTATAAGTGATGGCTTACGTTGTATTTGTTCGTAATAAATAGTGCCCGGATTTCTAGTCTAGTATTTAGTCAGTATTTAAATTAAGAGGCAATCAGTTAATAATAATTCCTGGCATAATTTATTTTGCACGCTACATGCAAGGTAAATAGACGATACTTCCATAGCTACAAAAGATGAAAATGGCCAATAACATTTGTTTACTTTTTGCTCTTGACTACGGAACTCAATAGTATCATTTACATTCCTAGAATAATAATGTTAATTTTAACTGTTCGTTGATATGGCAACAAGCACAGGCAACTTAGAATAATGGGGCTTTTAAAAAATAATTCCGATGACAGCAGTCAAAACGAACTTTTAAAAATATGATTAAATTTCTATCTGTAGCGTGAAAAATTTAATAGGTAACACGGAATGTATCGACTATTAACATTCTCGACAGGCCACAATCCTCGGCTTCGCCTCGGCTCGTATTTACCTACCTTGAATGTTATTACGTCTTTACATTCCTTGTTACTTAAATAACTATAAATATATGTATTCGGCGCATATATAAAATTTTACACGAATTATCTACCTCTTTAGAATAACACATCCATATGTTTGACCTTATTCTAGTTGTGTAGATAGTTCTTATTTTTCTGGTCAGCTGGAATTTATGCTTGTGTAATAGTAAAATATAATAAAACAGGGTTCTTAAACGTAGAATATCATGATCATGAGTTTTAAAAGTACTTCACGAAACAATTTTATGAAACTGCAAATATATGTATATTTTTTATTTGAAATGTGAAATAACAATCTAGAATTAGTGAAATTAGAACTTATAAATTTATTATTACAACGAGAAAGAAAAGTTTTGACTATCAAGATCTATAAGCGACGAAAAACCACCCTTGAATAAGAGACTTAAAAAATGCAACAACAACGTTTTTAAATTCTCAGCCGAAAAACTAGTTCTCCTGTCCGACAAAATATCTTTAAACATTGAAAATATCTCTCAACGTCGCAGCTAGTTAATGGAGCAAAACTGTAAAAGTTGGCCGGTGAACAACTGACTGGTTTATTTTTCGACTTTATATTTGAGATTTCTAATAATTGTGAGTAACCAGGATTGCGATGCAATACTTGTTCAACATATTGCGACAACCTGATGCCAAATTCTCTGCCTAATGCCAAATTGCCAATAATAGAATGAAAGTGGTCAACTGATTCTAATAAAATACTTTTGCTTTACAATGATTTTATTACTTTAAGAATATTACTAAAACGATTTTTAATAAGTCCAACTTTCTATCACAACAAGCACATGCATTTTGAAGTTTATAAAGCTCTGCTTGTTCATTTCTTCTCGTTTATTTTTCGCGAAACCAAGATACTTCACAATGTTAACGTTTATTAAATATGGCAGTTGTAGACACCTTGCAAAATCGTGCAATATGTTTCACGTATAACTTAATGGATTTGAATACGCCCATAATTAACGTTTACTTATTGAATTTTAACCAAATTTTTTGCTATTCTACGACTAAAAGTCTGGTCTTTGGTAGTAAATTATGTTGATGCATTTCTACGACGATATACAGACACCGATTAAAGTAATTGTAACACTTTATTGCACTTTGCCATTTACATAACAGTAATGGATCTGGATGTCGTCGTCAGTCTTAACATCTAGCATCTAAACTTAGGTACAATCGATTGGGGTGGCCCAGAAGTTTTTCCAATATATAAAAGGAATTAGCTGCTTTGATTCTAAATTTTGTGGTCGAGCTTATTTGCCTTATTTGTCGGCAGATAACTTATAATAAAATAACACAGCCGGCGTAATATGGCGACTTTTTGTATTTTGCGACGTGACATTTTTCTAGCCGTTCCCTTGAGTTCCCTCAATACCTTGTGGGTTATTCGTGTATATCGCTGTTCTTGCTGGGTCTATGTTTGACAACCCACATCTAAAGTGAATAGAGTTTATATCAATTAATTTTGACATTATGACAGAAGGTCTAAACATTTTTTGTATGCAATTTAATGTACCTCCGTTTTATTGTTTTCTAATGAAATAAGCTAGTAGATTAATGTTTAACCAGAGCGACCAACTAAATACTTAATCGCAATCGCCTATGAAACAACATCGATTAGTTTGCAAATTAGCAAGTGAACGTTGTAAATTGTTTTTAATATTTATTAGTTTTATTTTAAAACGTGCATGGTAAATGCCAGTTGGCAACAGTGACCCATTTAGCTACCATAAAGGAGAAACTTTTAAATGTCATGGTTTAGCGGTAAATACGTGGGCTTGTAATCTGGCGTCCCTAGTTCACATCCCGTCGCAGATTTGTTTTTATTCTTAGTTTTTTATTTGAGGATTTTAAAAACATGAAAAAACTAAGCTCGTTTATGCCTAGAAACAAAGGGACAACATTTTCAACATTTATTGTTTTGTTACTTATCTCGTTTTGTTTGTTTAGCGTTTTGAATTTAAATTAAATAAAAACGTATTTAAAGTTACCTCTTTCTTAAATAAAACAAAGATAAAAATTAAAATAAATTATAGGCATAGGGCAGGATTAGGTAGCGGTAAGAGATGTCAAAAAATAAGGAAACAAAAATTAAGAATGCAAAAAGCGGGTCTGCTACGTTTTTTAAACTGGGGCCGCCAGATTACGTCTACGTCTTCGCCGCTAAACCAACGTGTCGTTTGCAGTTTTTTCTATTATGGGAGTTAAATGGGTCACTGTTGTCAACTGACAAATATCATAGCAATTACCGTAAAATAATAAACTGCGCAACTATAATAATAGCTCCACGATTTGCAGACTAATCATGGATACGCCGCGCTTGTTTCATAGGCGACTGCGACTTTTCTTTTTTAGTTAATGATTTAAACAAAGGAAATTTGGAATACATATCAACAATTTTATAAATAATAATACAGGGTGGCCACTTAAAATTGCTTTTCAAGTTCCCTGACTTCCCTGACTAATAAACTTCAGTTTTCCCTGACTCATTTTTATGGCACAAAAGCCAATTTCAACTGGTTTGTTAATGAAAATTGTAACCCAACATAAAAACTAGTAAAGAAAACTTAAATTACTTTATAGCAAATGGAAAATTTTCAACAAGCATAACAAAATATAACATCTAAACTTTAAGGAAAAACAAAATCAAATAAATATAAATTTTATAAACATATACCTAGGTAACAAAATTTTCATTTTGCAGGCAAAAATAAAAATATTAAAGTAATTGCATTTTACAGAATTTTCCCTGACTATTTCGTGAAATTCCCTGACTTTACGTTAAAATTGGTACAATTCCCTGATTTTCCCGACCAAAAAAAAATTCCCTGACTTTTCCCGGTTTTCCCTGTTTTACAGAAAAGTGGCCACCCTGTAAAAGATCATCAACTGCATCGAGAGTAGCGTCATATCTATGGACTATGGCTACGACACCACCGCTTTAAAGTTTACGATTATATTAATTCTAAGTATGCCTTAACTAATCCCGTAAAATAAAATAAAATAATAGATGGAGTTAGTGGATAATTATTGTAGTACCACCTTCTCACAGATATCAATAAATTATCATTAATGACATAAATAAAACAAACGCAACTTTGTCACTTGTATAGCACGGCAGCTCTTAACCATTGCTTCTTGCTTGAAGTTTTAGGCATCAACATTTGCATCTCACCCCCTGCACAGGGGTAACAACACTCGGAATAGCTATAAGACCGTAAACAAAGCAGTGCCCCAACTCGCATGTTTACCGTGATTTAAACAAACACAGTACTTCAGTAACAATAATACAAAAAGCTGAAGTGTTAACTTCAAGTGGACTTTGCCGTACTAGATATTAATACTTGCCGTATTTGCAAAAGTATATATTTTTTTTAATTATAACGTTGTACTGTTCACCGACCATAAGATTTCTCTTCTCTCATTTCATCGTATGTTAGCTTTCTAAGAAAGCAATTTATATAGGCAACCTTACGATGAGCTGCATACCGTATAAGAATAGTAAGAACGGAACCGCCCGCCCTATAGCTGATTTGATGCGCTTCGCATTTCGGACTAAATATTGATATAAATGGTTTATTTAAAGAGTTTTAAAAACATGTAAGGACTGAAAAATTAAATTTTTACAAGAGCTAATTGATATGCGTAGTTAAAATCACGTACTGCCGGAAAACGCGTTGTTGATATTAAAAAATATCGTCTTTTTTCTTAATTCTTAAAATATTTAGTTAAATATTCTCACTGATCCTTATAAAGTACTTCAAATAGTCTATCGAACTGATAAAACTTTATAACGATCGGCGTTTGCGTTTTTGAATAAATAATTAATCAATTTCACATAAAAAAAAAATCTTGGACGGCGCCAGAGTAAAATTTGGGTGATTACTAAAACACAAATTTGTAGTTCACTGCAAGCTTTATCGGCTCAAGTTTAAAATAAATCGTGTGTGTAGTTATTGAAAAATACTTTATTGAAAATTTTCATAATTTTGAAGCAGCATTGCGATTGTTTTCGGATTTTCGAAATTAAGTTTACTTCATCGTATACTACTCACAAAGGGCTCTCAAACAAGTTGTAGCTGATCCTGATCGGACAACTGCTTTTTGAGTAAATGGGCATTAAAGTCGAGATTTTCAAACAGTTGTAGCGGCCGCCATTTTGGAAATTTAGTTTTAGAAAATAGCGCTATCAAAAAACATGTCTAACCTCCGTTTTCGGTTTCGGATTTTTTGGAAAGTTTAAATAGAACTACAATTTTCGATATAACCCTTTATTTAAAATTTCATTACAATTGGTTCAAAACGTGTATCGCCGTTAAATATACATTTCGAAAATTTTAATGAAATAAGTACTTCCCTATACCGAAGGTATGGGAATGTCAAAATAAAAATACTTATTATAATGGAATGCAAGAGAGTAATATCTATTATAATGGAATGCAAGAGAGTAATATCATGAAGTATTTTGAGATTTGCCTCTCGAGCTGCACTGCTTCCTAAATTGAGATTTTCAAAAGCAGCAGTTACTTCATCCATGCGCTGATGCACTAGAGCAGCTGCATTAACATTCTTCATAAAACTAAATTTCCGCACTAGAACGAAAAATTTCTGAGTGCGTATTCAGTATAATTTTATAAATGTGTGCTAGAAAATGAGATCGTAATAGACTTTAGATTTAAAGAAAAGTTATGGCTCCAGTGTATGCAAAGTTAAATTTAATAACACATCTATATTAGTAAACTTTTCAGATAATTTAGTTAGGGCTGGTGGTCATGGGTATCGCTAAATCACAGTTTTGTGACGTTTAATACTGGATGGGGAATATTACAAGCGTAGCCAGAGCAGAAAAGCGACCTATTAGGGAGTTTTATGATTCTGCTGTAAGCACGTTCGCTGATAACGATTTCATTGAAAATGTGTGCATCTATATATGTACTAACCAAACCCGTTTACTACGCCTACGCTTTATTTGGCGACTTCTTTAAAAATATACCTATAAAAATAGGTTATGTCGTAATGTAAGACGTATTATATTTTATTAAATGAAACCTTTTTTGAAGTGATACTTCTTTGTCTGCACCAACATATTTTGTAAGACTAAAACTCGTTCGTGCAGAAGGCAAACGGAGCCGAAAATGCGTCACGCTCTTATCAACGATTATCTGGACACCCTAAGCTTTAAATAAAAATGGTATCTCTTGTAAAGTTGTTACCTTATTATGTGTGATTGCTACACTACCAGTTTTATATTTTTATCGTTATTAATAAACTTAAAAGCAAAACAAATGTAAAATACCGGAAAATGAACAAACTCTAGCGCTTCGACCAGCCTCAAGGCCTCTACGTCACGTATTCGTGATACTCCCCCGCTTGGGCTGGTATTTGCCCAGCTTGGATGGACGTTGGTGGATATTTACGTTGTAAGCACGCTGAACGGTGGAATCGTATTATCTATGCCAGCTAACAGTGACCCTCAGTCGAAGAGAGAAACAGTTGTTCGGTAATGCAATCTAACATTGGAATATGCTTAAACGCTATCTTTGCTTATCTGTCTATGTATTATTACACCGACCAAATATACATTGCAATAACATTACAATACACTAATGCTAGGCATTGCTAAAACTTAAACCATTGATGATCATTTAACAATAATTTAAACAAAAAATGTATACTTGATTTCGTTTTCTACATTGAATATGGTATTAATCAATCTATATATTAAATAATAATAAATGTATTTGGTGCCAAGATACAATTAGTATTTACACAAGTCAAAAGAAATATAAATTCTAACTGCAATTTCAATACAAAGTAGACACTTAGATACATACATCAAATATTATTTTAAGTGAAAAAAATTTAAACCAAGACATTCATCAACACCATAGCAATGTTGATTTAAAAGCTAGTGTTTTATTGATCTTTTAAAGATTTTGTAGTCTAAATCAACTACCCTCTTTGGTAATGAGCTGAATAAATCAGCTGCAATTGAATTTGGTCGGTTTTTGAATTTCGTCAACCTAATTTGGTTACTCCGAATTTTATGTTTATATCTGGTATTATGTTGATGGGTGTCTTTCTGTGTAAAAAAAACAGGCCTAGGTTCAATTTCATGTATAAAAGACATTCTAATGTGAATAAACATGGCAATGTCAAAATTTCTAATTTTATAAAATGAGGGGTTTATAGTCTTCTATATTTAGCGCCTGCAAGAAGTCTAACTGCTTATCGTTGCAACATAAAAATTCTTTTACTTGATGGAGAATTTCCGGGCACTAAAATTGCATAATTTAGTAGCGATTGGAATTGCGCATAAAAGGACAGTGCGTTTGCAATTTTTTTGCAATAATTCATGTATGTTCATCCCAGGTTAATTTAGGATCGATATGTACCCCTAAACATTGTGCACTCGCAGGATTAATCATATTATTCAAGTTTCGTAGGGTAAGTATGTGTTTTATTTTCATTTAGATTTAATTTATTGGCAATAAACCAATCAGAGCCGTTTAACTGACCCTCCCGTGACAACTCAACAGCACAGTCGAGATTTTTATGAGCTACAGATATGGTGGTGTCGTCGACAAAAAGGATTATGTTGGCTCCTGGGATATTATATGTTGTTGTTTGCATATATGAGAAACAAAATCGGTCCCAAGATTGAGCCTTGTGTCACTCCATATCTAATTTGTAAGAACCTCAATTTGCCGATATCCAGCTCCACGCGTTGTTTTTTGTCAGTGATCTAGGATTTTATTAATTTTAGTTCATTATCATCAACGTTGTAAAATTTTAGTTTGTCGAGTAAGAATGTTTGGGAACCTTTGACAAATCACAAAACAACGATGCTGATAACAGCCCATTTTTAAAACAATTCAAGGTGTGAAGGGCAAAATTTGTTACGACATTCGTGCTAGATTTCCCTTGCGGAAAACATAGTGTTTTGGGAAAACAAATTTGTTACTTTCAAAAAATGACAAAGTTGTTGATTTATAACGGATTCAACAACTTTGCTAAATACAGGGAGGATTGATATCGGACGATAATTTAAGGGGTCGTAGTGGTCACCAGTTTTATAAATGGGTAGCACTCTAGCAACTTTCATAACATTTGGGAATTCACCCCGAGAAACACACAGGTTAATTAATTTCGTCATATGTGGAATTAGTAGATTTTTTAAATAGTAATCATTGAATTTAACTGATATGTGTCTCTGGCACTAGAGTTTTTAAGTTTATTTACGATATTTCGAACTTTGATTTCTGATAATTCTTTAAAACTAAATTTAGTTGATAAAACTGCGGTAGTTTCTATTAAATAATCGAAAACTGTTTTTTTACTCTCTCTATTCGGAATTGTTTTTTCGGCAACAATTACAATAAAACTATTGAATGTATCTGGATTTTCCGTTATCGAAGTTGTAATTCCCAAGATCTTTTCAGAGATCTCTGGCTTTGTTAGAAGAGTTCCTGATAAAGCTATCATTTCCAGTAACTTCAGCTTTATTTAGTTCTTTTCAGTATTTAGCTTTATGTTTTGTTAATATGTCCCTAGCTTCAAGGATGGAGTTTAATTTACACCATTCTGACATTCAACTTCTTTTCTGAAAATGACCGTTTATACGTATCTTCATTAGTGTTCATGTATTGATCGGAAATTTTGTTTACATCTCCACCGATATGTATAAAATTCTAGTTGATTTGTTCTAGCTGTGTAAACATATTGAAAGAACCGATTTGAGTGAGTGGGCGTGGCATAGTAGCTTTATGATAACCTTTAGAACTATTTATATTTATAAGTTCAATAAATTGAACTTGGTCATGATCGGAAAGATTTGCTTTAAGGTTTTTCGTTAAATCTGGATGCCTTCCGCTTGTCTCAGCTTTTAGTAGTGGGGGACTCTCTCTGCTTAAACCCACATATTTAAACGTCTATTATATACAGCTTATATTCTTTTGCACAACGAGCCGCTATAGTTTTGATAAAAACAAGTTGGCTGGATTTCAACGCTTTGTCTGCATTACTCTAGCATAATCTAAATCTATTGATAGCTGGCATTCTCACATCGGACTCCGCGGGGCGCCCTCGTGCTTTCCGGCTTACATAGGCAGCAGGAACCGGGGTAGCTCAGTATCCAAAACGGCATTGGGCAGATGTGTCGGTCAGAGATGCACGGTTAGAAAAGTATAACGGCTTCCGCAGCTTGATATAATTTTAGTGGGAGGTGACATCTGAAAGGACTTATGCGCGGCCACTGAGTTTAGTCTTGTGTATATTTTGATTTACAAGCCGCAAATATGGCGTTCAGCGGTATTCAATCATTCTTCAGTCATTTATTTTGTTTTTTATATAGTATTCTCCCGATTTTTAAAGCCAGGAAGTTTGAACCGTTGTCAAAATAGGAAACCAAAAATAATAACTTGAAGTTAAGTTGATGTAAACATAGAAATTAGAAAATAAAGGTCACAAATGAGGAACAATATGAATTACCTTTTCGGGAAATTCTTACTAAATGATGGTAAACATGCTTATTTACGCTATAGATTTAACAAACGAATTTCATTTCTATTTTGTGTCTTTTTATTTTTTTTAAACATCAAAACTATTTCATAACTACATGAACAGTGAAAGCGTTTTAACAACTACACTATAGTGGATAATTTCAATTATTCTGCCTAAAGTTACTGCGAGTAGATATAAAAGTTTTGTCTGTTGATACACTGTAAACTGAAAAGGTTGATTACTCTACCTTTAAAGGTATTACCTATATCCAACCTTAAGGTATAATATAAATACCTTGTAGTAAGGTATAATGCAGCCATTTTACCTTAACCGATATTATTGTACCTTAGTTAAAGGTATAAATTTATACCTCCAAAGGTATATCCTTCTACCTGGAGGTCAAATTGATGTGTAATGCAGAGGTATAAGAAAAAACCATGGGGTACATTTTTAAACCTCAACCGACTTTAATATACCTCATGTTGAGGTAAATAATTCCATCTCTAGGTATAAATTTATACCTCAACGCCTAAACCGTTACTAATCCAGAGGTAGAAGAAAAAACCTTGGGGCATTTTTTTACACCTCTAGCGATTTTAATATACCTCATTTTAAGGAATAAAATTCTACCTCCTTAGTATAACATTATTCGTTAAAGCCAAAACCCTGACTAATACGAAGATAGAAAAAAACACGTTAAGATATTTTGTAATACCTTTACTGATTTTAATGCACGTTATTTTAAAGAATAATGTTCCTCCTGTAAGGTATAACTTCAAACCTGGAAGCATTTTTCTTAATTATACAAATTTTACATTAATTGTTTAGGAACTAAAATTCAACCTTGATCCTAAAATAAATTTAATTATTTATTGAATTTTAATCTTACAAAACTTTTAAAATCCATACATTTTCTACTGTATTTTAATTTTTATTAGCAGTATGAAGATCTTTCAACACATTAATTTATTTTCGCTTAAGAAAGACAATGAAATAAATCAGATGTAACAGTTTATACATAATTATATTTATTTATTTAATTTAGTCAAAATATAATACTTAACATATAAAAAATAAAATTAATCAAAAACAAAACGATATATAAAAATAAGTATAAATAAACATTACATAAAATAATTACAGCATTTTATTAAGGACCCACGCAATCTGTGCCTTGTATCGACGTAGCGGCTCTTCCAGCACACAAACATTGGCCGACAAAGAACTTAATGTTTTTGCTGTACTTTTCGGGTACTGCATGTTAAATAAAAAATAATGGCTAGAGTAGCTTCCAGTGCCTCTCTGAAGGACTTCACCTCACATACTTTTGTATGATCCGCACACACATAGCATAGTACATATGTGGAATTATTTGTGCCGGACCACGATGCTTCCTCTGCCGCTACCGGCACAATGGAATGTAGTATTCCAGGCTTCTGCAATTGAAAGAAAATGTGCATTTAGAATAAACTCCTGTTTTGCATAATATTTTTATAAACTACCTTTTTTAATTAGTTGAAGAGGATTTTCCCTGAATAAGAGTGGCAATAGTATTAGAAATGATTCCTCTTCGGTATCTGAAAGTACACACAATAATAATTAGTTCTACACTTGTACTGTCAATATTTCGTATGCTTACCAAATAAATTTAAATTACAGCCTTTGTCGATGATCTTAATTTTTATCATAGTTCGGGTGTTTTTCCTCGTTGAAAAACAATTCCATTCTATTGCAAATACTCTCTTTGAAAAACAGCTGGCAGTTGTAATTTAAACATTAAAATTTGTTTTACAAACTCCTTTGCGAAATTGTAGTTTATTTCATCTCCAACAATCTGATCAGCATAATCGAAACTATCAATATTTCCATGTGAAGGATTCTCATAGATACTAATGAGGACTTCTGATTTAAATATTTTATTTATAACACAGTCACGTTTTCGGTAGCATTTAATAACATACTTGTGGTTCTTCTTACAGTGGACAATATAAGAAGATACACGCTGGTATGCTTTTAAACAGCTAACAACGTAACATACTATATTGGATTGCGTTAAATAATAATGGGCAAACTTCATATGTTGCAACATCAATTGCAAACGAAAAAAAGTTTTACCACAGGTATAACAAACGTACATATTTAGTTTGTAAATTAATTACAAATAAGAAATTTAACTTACCACTGCAGGAAACAACGTCGATTTATGTTTAACACTTTTAACGTTATAAACACGTTGACTCGGCTCGTCAGCTTTGATGCCAGTGCATAGATATAAATACAATCCGAAGTGCAATTGTTACCTACCCTCTTGCTATTTTACCCCACTTCCACTACCCTCAAACAATGGCAGGTAAACCCAACATTCCAAAGTACATACTTATCTATGCGTCATGCTTTCGTCATATAGCTATGACGAAAGTCCAGTTGCCAAACAAAAAGCCTTAAGAAAACGATGGCAACTTTTACTGTTAAGATACAATAATTAATAAATAAATATTCTTGCTTAACATATAAAAAATAAAATTCTGATTAGGTATGTTTGGTATAGTCTTTTTTAATACCCGATTGTTTTCCGCATAACGAAAAAAAAGTTCAAATAATAGCCGCCACGTCAATATACAAGGCACAGATTGCGTTGGTCATTAATAAAATGTTGTATACTTATTTTACTTACTGTTTATTTATAATTCTTTTTGTATCTCTTTTGGTCTTTGTTTCATTTTATTGTTTATATTTTAAGTATTATATTTTGACTAAATTAAATAAATAAAAATAATTATATATAAACTTTTACATCTGATTTATTTTATTGTCTTTCTTAAGCGAAAATAAAATGTGTTGGAAGATCTTCACACTGCTAATAAAAATTAAAATACGGTAGAAACTGTCAGGATTTTAAAAGATTTAGAAGATTAAAATTCAAGTGAAAATTAAACATTATTTAGGCACTATATTGGCCACACTTTTTAGCATCAAGGTTGAATTTTATTCTGTAAACAATTAATGGAAAAACTTGTAGAATTAAAAAAAAATGCTTCCAGGTTTAAAGTTGTACGCTAGAGGAAGAACATTATTCTTAAAAATAACGTGTATAAAAATCAGTAGAAGTGTTATAAAATATCTTAACGTGTTTCTTTCTAGGTAGAATGATACACCTCTTGAGGTGGAATTTTATATACCTTTCAGTTTACAGTGTATATATGTATTGTATACAGTTCGGCTGGTGACGATGGAAAATTTCTCCTTAAAAGGTATTTTTTTATTCCACAAAGGTAGAAAGTGCTAAGTATCGGTTAAGGTATTTTATTATTGTTGAAGACGTTTATTTTTCTACGTTTATTGGGATATTTGAGGTAGAATAAAACACCTTAAGTTGTAAGGTTTAAATAAATCTCTTGGGGTATTTCTTTCATCCTTTAATTCCGGATTATACCTTTACAGGTTGATACAAATACCTCAATGTTTGGATTATACCTTTTTTCAACCTTAACAAATAACAGTGTACCGACTATGCGACAGTAGTACCGTAGTAACTTTAACAACAGTGGTTCAGACCATGCAAACGAAGCCCCCCACGAAGGTATTCATATTTAACTCAAATAAGGTTTACGAACTCCATTGCAGCTGATATTACAAGAGGGCAGATATCTGGAAAGATGGCTTTATTTCTTGCAATTAATAGAACAAACGAACTTACCTTAAGTGAAGTTCGATGTTAATTATATGAAGCATTTCGCCCGAGTTTATCACCTTTGGGTACTGCATTACCATTTACAGTTTTAAAAAAGCATTTTGGGTGAAACTAGCCTAACCTACTCGTACCTACCATACTTTATCACCATTAATAGGAAACAAGAACCTACATTCATTTCTACAGTTAGAAGACTTTCAAATGTGAAAATTAGAATTCAAAACATTAATCAACGGGAACAATTTAATGGAATAGTGGGTACATTTACTTTACAGATAATTGGTTAGTCTAAAATGTAGCTGATTATTCTAAGGGGCAGCTATCTGGAAATGTTCATTACCTACAATTATTTAGAGTAAAAAAAAAGCATTTTAAGTAAGACTAATCTAACCTACTATACACAATCGTAATGAATAGGAATCAAGGACAGACATTTATTTCCACAGTTAGTCGAGTTTCTAATGCGAAATGTTAAATTTTTAACACTAATGAATGGGGCCAATTTGAAAGAGAAGCGAGTACATTTATTTTAAAGATTATTTGTTGTGGATCACGCTGGGTCGGGATGTAACTCCACAGAAATAAACATTCGCACGATTACTTACTAGTTACGCATGTTCTGTTCAGTCGCTGACTGCGTATTTCAGACTATACAATACTGTTAGGGCGTATTCGGTACATGTATTGCATTCAGAAACTTATTTATTACTTTTTAAAAAGAAGTTGCCAAGCAAACGGCGGCGTAGACCACGAGTTCCGCTAGTACAAACTAAAAAGTTAAAACTACAAGAAACCTAAAACTAAGATAGATACGAGATATATGAAATTTTAGTGTAACGCATTCACGCGCATTGACGTTTTTATAGCGATTCCTATCACCTAGCTCGAACATGACAACCGTTTTCGTTTTCTTGCTAAATCATACAATTTAAAATACACTTTCAGTGAGATCACGCTCAGAAGTTTCACTTAGAACTTGCGTGCCCGGCACACATTTGTTTTTTTATATATTAAAGGTCATTCATACAAGAAATAACTGTATAATATAATAATCATTAAAATAAATGTATTAAAACTATAATTCTATTATTTTTTTATACGTATGCAGTAGTTTCAGTACATGGACTTTTGTGTCCTTCAATCTAGCCGTGTTCGTTATCATTTTCTATTTTAATTTTCACATTTGAAACTCATCTAACTGTAGAAAATGCTACGTATAACTGTTCATGTGAGAATACTGCAGGCTCTGGTGAATAAATTGCCAGTTTATTAAATGTCTGTCTTTGAGCTTTATTAATAGTGGTTATGCCAGTAGCGCGTTGTCATCATTTTTTACTGTTTTTGTTTGTAAATGATAGTTTCTATTATTGACGCTATAATGTTACTTACACTATCCTCCATGTTAATTATTTCAGTAAGGTGGATGGGTAGTAATGAAATTTCTTAGACGCCACAACTTTTTCTTATTACTCAATACTGGTCTGTACGACCGATCAAAATATTACGTTAGTTCTATGCAACAATCCGCTACCGCGACGACAAATGCGGGTACCGCAACCTAGAGATGTGTCGTTATTTGAGGAACGGTTATTTCGGAGCTTTACTTTTCGGGAACGTTACAACGCGTTCCTAAATAATGAAATAACTTGTTACTGTGGAACGACAGTAGTTTGGGTAGTGTCGAACAACGACGTGCTTAAAAAGTTGTGTCGAATTTAAAATGAGTCACGAAGAAAGGACGATGGTCGTTCTAACGCGACTGTCGTAACGAGTAAAGTGAAACATACAACTGCAACTTACTGTTACTGGCTTGTTCGTTTGCAGGGGCGTTCGCGAATGTAACGCTTCACAAGAGGAACTGGTATTCCCATCTCTAACGTTAGCAGCTGTGAACTGCGAAGGCCGCTGGTATTTGTTGCTCGTGGTCGAGAAGCGCTGTTTTGTTCTCCGCGGCAATGAGGTATCAGCAGATTATGGTACAGTATCGCAACCGAATATTGCACACTATAGAATCCTGATTCTATTGTATACACATTTCTTGTATAATATGGAAGGCTACTGCACAAACGAATTTTTGTTTTCTGTAATGGGTTTTTAAATATGTGGGATTTGGTGGCGGGAATCTCCTACCACTAAAAGTTGAGAGCGAAGGGCTCCGAATTTAATATATAGATAGTTTAACTACTGTGCCTAAGCACGGTTTTCTCAGGCAAGTCAGTTACAGTCATTGTTGTGATCCGTTTTAACATCTGGATTAATGAACGGAATCCTTTTCTTGAAAACTCAAAGTCACATTTATTAGTTTATTTTAGATGGAATTACAGGGAAGTGTAGTAATAATATTCGGGACTTGTTGATAAATATTTTTAAATTTTTCTATTGAGAGTTTCATTATGAATGTTATCTTTAAAAATACATGGTTAAGTTACGTTCCGAACTGTAGTGATGTCAACGGTATTTCTGTCCATTGTTTGAAAACGGAACATTTGATGGCAGAGGAAAGTCTTAAGGGGTAATTTACCATATAATTTATAGCAGCGACCTGATACGTATTCAGTACATTGTGCACGTTGTCACCATGTTGATTGGTGTAAATTCTTAGAAACGATTATGAATAACTAATTATTTTGAAAAAAAAAGGTGTAGCTTTTCGAAAATCAACCGCACAAAAAGTAATTTTCCTAAAATTTAGTTTAGTAAACTTAATATAATTATAAGAACAGCATAAAAATGAGGGATATATTTTAATGATAATAATGACGATTAATATACCGTGTGTGTATGCACTTCACAGCACAGTCGCTGCCCGCTGTAACCAAAAAAATTAATTTAGGTTTAAAATATTGATGGTCGCATATGGACGAAAGCTCAAAAAACGAGGCTGTTCTGCCGAAAAGAAGATCAATTGACTAAGGCTGTTCTACTGTTTAATACATAAAAATACTGGTGTGGATGAAAATCATGTTAATTGGCCAAAAATATTGTTATCCAAAAATGCTTCCCTGAAGGGTTAGATGTCAAAGCTGCAGAAGAAAAACGGAACATTCCTGCAAAACAGTTCAAGTTCGAGCGATCAAACTTGGCAAGAGTTTTTATACTTACTCTAAAAATTTGATGCAGTTTGAAAACATCAATACGGGGTGGTTTAGGGATGGTGCACTTCTTTACCACCGCCAGAATTGGTTTCTCTTTAGAATAGCTAAAGCGTTACGTTATTGAGAAGCACGTTTCGAATTGATTTTATATTGCATCATATTTTTTCTAGAGTAGGTCTAAAAACTCTCAACTTAAGCCGATCTAAAGTAATTGCGGTTTTTTTGGTTTTCTGCAACTTGGACTGAAACTATTCAGGGAAGTATTTTTAGTTAACAATATTTTCGGTCATTCATGATGATTTTCACCTAAGAATTTACATCATAGTTTTTTTGTAAGTATTAAACAACCACCCTGGACAGGCGCACTTAAAATCGTCAGAATGATATTATATGAATGGTATATAGTTGATTTGCTCAAACGCCATATCCATACCACCATCTGTTCACTCCCACTATCGATTTTTTTTTGCAAATTTTGGAATTAGCACTTCAAAGTCGCCATGAATGTCGCAATATTAACGCACGCGGAAAATACGATAATAAAATACTATAATACATTCTCTGGGTAGCAAATAGCTGATATGCCCAACCATGATATCTCTACCATCCTCAATTCAACCCCACTCATTGACTTTTCGTGGTATTAAAATTCCACAAAATCTGTTTAAACTTGGCATACCTTCAAAACTCATAGACTTCGCGAGATCCCCATAGTTAACACGCAGTTTGATACATCCTGTATACTTTTGGGACGTTTTCGGCCAAATACTCAGATAAACTGTTCAGGTAAACGAACAAAAAGAAACCTCCCATTGGTGTTTTCTTATGCAACGTTCTTCCTTTTGTCATTCTACCCAGTATAGCATACCAGTATTCTATACTGGGTAACATATACTATACTGGGTAGGATCGGCAAAACAATGACATCCAAAGTCCACTTGACGCTGTTTTTATTAACGTGTAACTACCTACTACCTATAGAGTGAACCACGAAATGACGCACGATCTTATTTTGTTTTGTGAAAATGTCAACAAATAATTGAATAGTAAGTATTATATTGGGAAACTGTACATTTGCTTTCTGAAAAAACCTATACCTAACATTTTATGTATTGAGTCTATTGAACACAGAAACACAAGAAAGAAAACGGTTCATGTAGGATAGCGCGACACTCCATAACCACAGTCTAAGAGATTATTTCAGTTTTCTTCAAGAGACATTCAGCAATCATGTGATTTCGAATAATTTTACGGAAAATTGTGGAATCTGTTGGCTATTCCATAGTCCAGACTTAGTACCTGACATTATTATGTTTAAGAATTTTTGTAAAGCAATATTTGTACACATCGCCACAACCTCCAGCAGATCCAAAAAAAATAGCGTAATGACAATACATTAAATATTCGATAGTAACATAGGTTTAGAATAGTACATATTCGGGAATTAATGCATATTTTAACTATTTTTTGTTTTAATGCCTATTTTATGATATATTTTGATTTTTCAGTTGCTTAAATCTGCCCCTTTTCTGTCGTAAGGTGTACAAGTTAAGTAATTAACAATAAGTAGTGTGCCAAAAGAATAAAATTTGCAATACATTGATATAGTAGGTCGACTTGATTCTAAGTAATAAAAACAAATTCTTCCACAGATGTTTCCATGTAGAAACTAATCGTTTCTTTTAATTAACTGCTATAAATACCTATTATTCCAAATCAATAGTTTGTCATGTTATTAAATAAGTAAACTAAACGCGTCGTTTATTGTTGTGAGTGATATAACAATTGTGATGTTGATATACGTTTAAGATAAACTAAACTGTCTTAATGAGTGTTATGTTTTCCCACCTTCTAGGAAAACTGCTTTTTTTTTCAAAAATTTTGTAACGTAAGCATATTAAAGTTACACATTTTTTTTTCACTGGAAAGATTTATTTGCAATCTGCTACATTAGCAATAGGCAAATTAGATCACTATAACAATTAATACATTGCATTGGTAATTACATGTGAGGTAATCGCCCTTTGACGTTCCTCATGGTGACTTTACTTATACGGCTAGTTTATACTTGTTATTTTAGTGTCTGACAAGCTAAAAGCGAGAAGGAAGATCTAACGGTTTAAAACGTTTAAGTCTGCGCACTTGGTCACTCTCATCAAGCAAGTTTGACACTAGTGGATTAGGATGTGTTTCTAATCGCAGAAGGTATTTCTCACTACACTTGACTATCTCTTCTTTCACTGTCTTGACTTTCAGGTCTTTCAGAATTTCTTTGTTGGGTACATAATATGGTGCATTGGACTGGAAGCGTTCCAATATTTCAATATTTGAGTGAGAAGCTGTTCCCCACAACTGGATGCCGTAACTCCATATCGGTTTTAATATACATTTGTAGACTAGTAATTTGTTGTTAAGCGAGAGTTTAGAGTTGCGGCCTAATAACCAGTAGTAGTTCTTCAGTTTAAGGTTCAGTTGTTTCCTCTTAGTCCAAATGTGCGTTCTCCAGGTTAATCCTTTGTCAAGATGCATGCCGAGGTATTTTACACATTCTGCTTGGGGTAATGCTTTACCATCCATGTTGACTTCGGGGACAGTGCCTCTACATTAGTGGAGGTAATTTGAAATGACTTCTGAGCATTAATTTTGAATCGCCATTTTTTTGAACCAATCACATACATTGTTTAGATCTTGCTGTAGGTTTCGAGCGGCTACGATAGGATCTGGATGAGTGGAGAGTATTGCTGTATCGTCAGCGTAGGTTGCAATGGTATTATTAGGATTCGTAGGTATATCAGCTGTATATAAAACATACAGGACTCCAGATTTAATGGGGTAGAGGTCTGATAGTGCTTCTCCAAATTTAACTTGAAAATTTCTTTCTTCAAGATACGATTTAATGATCAGGTAGTAAGTATAAGGAATGGCCTGCTTTAGCTTGAAAAGTAAGTCTTCATGCCAGACCTTGTCAAATGCCTGGCTAATGTCAAGGAATACAGCCGCGCAGTACCTTTTGTTTTCAAAGGCATTGTTGATGTTGTCTACTACTCTGTGAACCTGTTGTATGGTTGAATGTTGTCTCCTGAATCCAAACTGATGATCAGGTATCAGGTTTTGTTCTTAAAGTTACACATGATGTAAAACAGTAGAAAAATTCTATCGATTTCCAACATCAAAATTATATGGTGCCATTTAAACAATTAAGAATTATACAATTCGGTTAGACTAGAAGTGCTACAAAATGTTAGCGATGTCCACAGAAAGCACCCACCTCATTATGCAAAGTATATTAACAATTTTTTGAATATCTGTACAAATACAAAAGTTATTTATCGTGAGCGGTCATCGTAAAACACCCTGTGTATAATATTCTTAATTGGGTTAGGGAACAAAATTTCGTCTCGTTTTCGTATAAAAACTTAGAGCTGTAATTTTCGTTCCAGATATATTCGATGCGCAATAATTTATTTATGAGTTACAAAACTTACAGTCGTAAATTATTTAAAACAAAAAACTTGCTTTCAGACCTTCGTCAGAATCAGTAGCTTAATTTACATATTGCTATTTTTATACCTATTCTCAACATACTTTGATAAGTTTAGATGACACAGTACAGTTTAATTTTGGATGGTACCAAGTACCAACACTGAATAATTTTAATTTACAGGGTTATTCAGAAGTATTGTTAAGATTTGTATTACTGTAGCACGTTGGTTTTTGAGAAAATGCTTAAATTGATTTAAATATATGTTATTTAATAATACATCTATAGTTTTCCAACGTCAATCTCCGCACCCCCAGCCACCTTGACTTAATTTTTTAAATAGCGACCTATACTTTGTGTGGGCTCGTTGGAAAGCTTACAAAAAACTTCATTCAAATCTAACATTATAAATAAACTGGTGTGGTTGGTTTTTAAGTTACAGCAATTGAAAGAAAAAATAAACTTTTTTCATATTTTGTTATTAAGACGTTAATGTCAAGTAACTAAAGACATAACAATTTCTAACCAATGTTAAAAGTGTTTTCTTTTAGCATAACTTCTAATTTGTCACCACATTCCAGCATCATCAAAATTGCAATTCTTTGTCTTTCTGATAATTGAGGCATTTTTTCTGTTAAACTTCGCTAAATTAAATAGTTACAACACGCTGTATTTGGCAAACAAAGTGGCAATAAAAACAATGGAACAATAATTTATAAACAACATGACATGAGCCACCTTATAAATTATTGTTGTGGCTAGTTATTTGATATTTACATCTTAATAAAAAAATACGGAAAACGTGCATTTTTTCTTTCAATCGCTATAACTTAAAACCCAACTGTACCAGTTCATTTATGATGGTTGATGGTAGATTTGAATGCAGTTTTTGCAATTTTTCCAACGAGCCCACACAAAGTATATGTCGCTATTTAAAAAAATTAAGTAAAAGTGGCTGCGGAGGTTGACGTTGGAAAACAAAAGATATCACATAAAGATACAGTTATATTTAAATCAATTTAAGTTTCCGAGCATTTATTTAAAAACCAACGCGCCACAGAAATACAAGTTTTATTCTATACTTTTAAATAACCCTGTATTATGTTAGGTCTAGACATTAGAGTTCAATAATTATAATTTCATTTGTTAAACCAAGGTTTAGATGGTAGATCAGGGGTAGGATTACCTGAAACTGAATCTTGTAGTGTGGTAAATGTGCTTACTTTTTGATTTTAATTTTAAAATTATTTTTCAATTAAATACTTTTGTAGTAATCTTACTCATTTCTATCATTTGTTATGTATGGACACGTTAATATTTTCAGTACTGTTATTCATTAAATGTAAACAGTTACAACCTACTAAAGAAGCAATTTTGGTTTGTGGTTGTCTACGGGGTAGTGTTTGAAAAAAGTGCTCGTATCGTTTCTAAGATATTCTAGTTGTTTTACACATACCATACTAAGATTTGTTTCTTACTTATTAACACATAAGTTTATAAAATTACACGAACAATTTTTCAAATAATTATTGATGCTTAAAATTAATTTTGCTTCCAAAACTGAAAATAGTATGAACTGCTAATTTTGTTATAGTACTACAGTGTGTTTAAATAAAATTGTGGGAAATATATGTTAAGGATATGTGGCTCTTAATAAATATTATTCTTTTGCTTGCCAACAGTACTTCGAAGTTATCACCTAAATGATATCTAATCACATATGGTGGTTATTAATTTGATAAGGGTTTGTTGCTCTCACTATACTTTTACTATAAAATAGGGAAATATGTCGTCAGTTAGTTACTGCTATTTGAAATGATTTAGAAAAATTTGCAACATTATTGTGCGTGTGGTTTTTGAAACTAAACCCTAATAGTAATAATTTAGAATGTAAATAAAATGCTAATCGTAACATTTGACGTAATTACATTACGGAATCAGAAATTATGTCCTCCGCTTTTAAAATACTCATTCAATATGAATAGCTGCTAAATTGAAGTAATGTACTGTACGTGTACATGTGCTTCAATAATGGAAAAACAGTACAAAACAACGATAACAATACCATAATGGTTTAAACTGTTAACTTTATATTCAATATGTGCTCCAAATCCAGCGTTATCAAGTGTAAAGTGAAAATTTGCTGTGCATTTCACGGTATTTAAGTCAAATTGTCTCGGTGTTTATTACATATAGACAAATTTAGCTAAATGCTTTCTATTTTATTAAATCATTATTATAAATTGTTCCAATATTTAATAAGTTTGTAGATTTGAGTAAATCCGTGAACATTTAATTTAAATAATCCAACCATATAATAAATCATTAAAGATTAAAGTAAGCTGAAGTATTAACTTCGAGTGAACTTTCCAATACTAGATATTAATACTTGCCGTATTTGCAAAAGTGTAATTTTTTGTAGTTATAAGGTCGTACATTTCAGCGTCTCTCAGATTTCTAAGAAAACAAGCAGCGACAATTTGAACTTGCGATACACTGTGCAATTGGTTTCCGTACCGTAACAGCGACTAAACTGCACGAAAGCAAGGTCAGTACCGCGCCTTAGGGTAATAACAAATTCCGCTTGGGATGTCGGACAAAAATTGCTGTAAAAGCTTTATTTTAAGAGTTATCAAAAATATGCAAAGAAGTGAAGATATATTTTTTAACTACAGCTAATTAATAGGCGTAGGTAAAGTTACGTAACTGCCGAAAAACGCGTTGTTGATATTAAAAAGTTTCGTTTTTTTCTTAATTTTTAAAGTAGTTGAAAATTCTTGCTGGTTCTAATGAAGTATTGCAAATAGTTTATCGAACTGATAAAAGTTTATAACGATCGGCGTTTGCGTTTTTGAGTAAAAAATTAATCAATTTCAAAATTTTCGAAAATTCCTGGAAGGCGTCAGAGTAAAATTTGGGAGGGAGCTTAGTAAAAAAACAACTTTGTAGTTCACTGCAAGCTGTATCGGCTCAAAATGTTTAATAAAATATCGTTTAGGCAGTTTTTGAAAATTTCCAAAATGTTGAAGCATTGATTGCGATCGTTTTCGGATTTTATACTTAAATGTACTTCATCGTATACCACCCACAAAGAGTTCTTAAACATTTTTTGAAAAGCTTAACTAGAACTATAATTTTCAACATACCTCTTGATTTAAAATTTCATCAAAATTGATCCAGTACTTTCGCTTTTAAAAGCGTCACACCCCCACCAACCCAAAGACAGACATTTTTGAAAAAACACTTCTTTGGTTTTCTTGAGCCCCAAAACGTGTATTTCTGTTAAAATCTAGATTTCGAACATTTTCATGAAATCAATATTTCCATATACCGAACGTACAGTAAAGTAAAAATTCTATATCATTTATTTTCAACGTTCAAATATTTAGTAAATCTTTATTTATTTAGATAAATCTGCACGTATTTGTTTCAAATGTTTCAATATTTAATAAATCTTTACAGAATTAAATAAATTTTTACAGATTTAAATTAATCTTTACTTAAATCTCAACATTTAATTTTAAGCTGTCACATGTAATGTTAACCTGTGATATTTATTTGACCTTGGTTGGCTCAATCGAGATAGAAGACCGTTTACACCCGTGGTAAAGTCCAACAATTATGAACACGTTTATTATCCCCTAGAGTATCAAAAACTTTTATACATCATATACTAAAATATAAAAAGATAAGTTAACTGTAAGCTTTTGGGTTCATACCCCAACTTTTTTTTAATAATTACGAACTTTAGAAATGGGGGAAATGTGTTTATAATTGTTGAACATTACTACTGGTGTAAACCCTCTTGGTCTCATAGAACATATGAACCTTTCCTACGTGGGCTGGGTCTAATAAGGTCAAATAAATATGACAGGCTAACAATAAATGTCACAGGTTAAAATTAAATGTTGAAACATTTATTTACATCTGTCAAGATTTATTTAAACCTATAAACATGTATTTAAATTTGTAAAGATTTAAAGCAAATATATGCAGATTTGTTGGAATATTTAAATAAAATGTTTAAAGATTTATTTAAATTTATATGATTTATTAACATTATATATACATAATTTTTATGTTTATTGTTTACAATGCAATCTATTAGATAACTAATATTAAGCATTTTTGTGAAATGAAAAATGACGCGAGAGAGATATGCTCCAGTGAGCAGTAATCTCTATATGTTATATAGTAAATAGTTTTAAATTTAGCATAATATTCCTTATCCTATGCTACATGCAGTTCTAAAAGTCAAGTTTTTATTGATTATATACCAAGTCCAGTGGTGTCCTACGCTTTAACCGCTTTGTTTGCTGACTATTATCGAGCAAGTTGATTGCCAACACATTTGGATGTCTTTCTAAGCGTTGGATGTATTTTGCACTACACTCCACGATCATATCACTCACTGTAGGCACTTCTAGATCACTGTAGATGTCCTTATTTGTCACGAACCAGCGGGCGTTTGTCATAGCACGTAGCACTTTTAACTGGAACCTCTCGATGATGTCTATGTTTGATTTTGATGCCGTTCCCCAAAGCTGCAACCCCTAGGTCCATACTGGCTTGAGGACGACATTGTATGCCAGTAATTTATTGCGGAGTGATAGTTGAGACTTTCTGCCTAGAAGCCAGTAGTGTTTTTGGAACTTGGATCCTAACTGCTTGCGTTTTTTCCAAACATGCGTGCGCCATGTTAATCCTTTATCGAGGTGAATACCCAGATACTTGACGCTGTCTGTGGTGGGTATTATTTCATTGTTTAATGTTATTGAAGGTGAGTTTCCACGGCATTTTGTAAAAGTAATGTGGTTTGACTTAGTCTCATTCACCTTAATTCGCCATTTCTTAGTCCATTCCTCTATTTCGTAGATGTTTTCTTGTAATATGTTTCTTGCTGCAATTGGATCTTGGTGTACAGCTAGGATGGCGGTGTCATCTGCAAATGTGGTTGTGGTTACAGTTTCGTTCGTTGGGAGATCCGCTGTAAATAGTAGGTATAGTATCGGGCCTAGTACACTACCCTGTGGCACTCCTGATGTTATGGGGTGTATTGCTGTTATCTCAGACTCATGTCTCACCCAGAAGTATCTCTCACTTAGGTATGATTTGAGGATAGCATAGATTTCATGTGGAAGTTTTTTTTTGAGTTTGTACAGCAGCCCCAGATGCCAGACCTTGTCGAACGCCTGGCTGACATCCAAGAATACTGCTGCACAATAGCTTTTTTTCTCAAAGCTTTTATTAATGGTATCAACGACCCTATGCACTTGTTCCACCGTAGAGTGCTGGCATCTGAAGCCAAATTGATGGTCTGGTATCAGATTCATTTCTGCAACTATTTTATTTAATCTTTTGACAAGAAGTTTTTCAGCGATTTTAGACATAATGGCTAGTAGGCTGATCGGTCGGTATGAGGCAGGTTCGTTTGGAGGTTTTCCCGGTTTTTGGATTAATATGACTTCTGCTGTCTTCCATTGGACTGGGAAATATGTTAATGTGAAAGCTGCATTTACAAGTTGTGTGAGCATGACTACTCCTTTGCGGGGGAGTTCCTTAATTACTTGGCCTGTAATCAGATCGTAGCCGGGCGCTTTCTTTGCATTTAAGTCTTTCGTGATTATGTCTTTTACTTCATTGGTGTTACCGAGCGTATAGGTTCGGTTGGTTGTCCTGGTTCTTCTAGGAATATTTGAATTTCATTTTCTTCATCTTCTTCAGCGCCTGGAAGTGGTTTAAAAACATTTTCTAAGTAATTAGCAAAAGTGTTAGCCTTTTCTTTATCAGTTTTGGCCCATCCACCAATTGGTTTTCTTATGGGTGGTATGTGTACTTTTGGTTGTTTTAATTTTCGTGTTGCTTTCCAGAGGGAGTATTCTGTGTCAGCTGATGGTGTTAGACTTTCAAGGTATTCCTGAAATGAGTTGTTCTTGAGTTTTGTTAGGGACTCTTTCAGTTGTCTTGCTGCTCGGTTATAGTTTGTTTTATCTTGTGGATGTCTTGACGTTTGCCAGATTTTCCGAAGTCTTCTACATAATAATGAATAATAAATAGTAAAATAATAAGAATATTGAAAACATTTGTCGTAAATACCTTGTAATGCACAGCAAATTTTTACTCAACACTTGGTGTTCTATACAGCTGTTTAAACCGAGTTTTTTTACGCAGATTTTTAAAACTCCAATAGCGATTGTTCGCATTTACTTTTTATATAAGCTTAAAAAACTTCAAAAGCAGAAACGGAAGTTAGACATGTTTTTTGGTGGATTTTTTTACCAGATCAACGTTTCTATACATACAAAATATTACTATGCACGAGATTTTTCGAAACTATGAAGTGAACAATATTTTCATAATTTTGGAAATCGTTAAAAAGATATTACTTCAAAACTGGGCACACGATTTTTTTTAAAATTCTGTGTGCATAGGAAGTTGAAAATAAGCTACAATTAGGTTGGTGTTTCAGTCACTAATTTCTCTGTGACGCTTTTTACGCTTACATTTTTGAAAATCAAAAGTTTATACTACTTTTATTTTTAACAAATTCATGAATTGCTCCCGAGTAATAGTATAATGAGATAGATTATAATTTGTACATAATTTAATAATGGGGGGGGGGGCTAGCCTTCCCTCTCTTTCTAATTTTCTTGCTGACGAATTTAGTCTTTGGTTTTCTTTAATCTCAAATAATATTGATCCAAAGATATAACAAAAATTACCTTTTTCTCAAAAAATGATATATAGTGCTTTATTTTAATTTTATGTAGCAGCTGCAACTTGTAGGCTACAAGTTATACCTATACTTATATGCTACGTGGAAACAGAAAAGGTAGTTGTTGGTAATGTAGGGGAAAGTCGATGCAAAGTGTTTCGCAAATTTTTCGTTTGTTAGTGTATGAGGAAACACTATCTTCCGAACGGATGGTCGAAATTTGATGAAACTAGGATTTGGGAGTATATCAAAAACTTAAGGACAAAATAAGCTTTTAATACGAAACCGGAAGCGGCAGTTACATGTTTCTTAGTATTATTTTTTTTCAGAAACTGAATTTGTGTAATGTGAATATCGGATTATTCAGATAAAATACCTTAAGGCAAATTTAATTTTTTTTTCTGAACACACTAGTTTTAAAAATGCAACAGCTGCGAATCTTTGAATTGCTGAACGGCGTAAACTTTTGGTATTGCGATAGCCTTAGAGAAGCACATAATGCTACTATGTCTATATTGAAGTAGAGCAGCTCTCTTACTACTCCCTACCATTTTGTAAAGCAGTCGGATGGTTTTATGATATTTTGTGTTTTCTTGTTGCAACCAATATTTATCCCTTTTTAATCAAAAAAATTGATTTCTGGATTTTGTGATAGCCGTTTTTTGCGGTTCCTCAAATAAAGTGTTCAAGTAAACGACCAAAAAACCTTTCAGTGGTGTTTTCTCAATGGAAAGTTGTTCCTATTGTCATTTATCATGCTCATACCGATTTTGAAGTCGAAATTCGTAAGTTTTTTGGAAAAAAACAAAAAATCGATGGTGCAGATCGGGTTTGCGCAGATCGGCTATTTGACATGCGTAGAATAAGAATCTAAGGTTCTTTTCCCCTTATTTCTGGCGGACCAACGTCATTTTTTACAGTTTCATCGGACTGCAATTACCAATCTTTCAGTCAAATACAGATTTTTGCATTAAGGCGTATGGTCTGTAAATTGAAATTATTCAAAATTTACAAAATATTCATAATTTTCAAAAATTTTAATTTTTTGCAAATTTTCAGTTCAAGTTCAAAAAGCTATTTAATTTAAAAAAAATTGGTAATAGTAAACAAAATTTTATAAAATAAAAATTGGTAAATATGTAATAAACATCCGGTGTAAAATATACGTAGAATTTTTTCGAGAATTTAAAAAAAATTTTCGAAAACGTCAATAAACTTGAAGAAGGTCTCGTGGCGGTTTTCCTGACAGCTTTTATTTAAATCGACGGGGTACGATAAAACATTTTTGTTTAAATTATATTGCTCATCATTGATAGTTTTTAGATTTATCTAAAACAACAATCCAAAAAATCAAGAAATCGATCTTTCTTCTCAGGAAACACTTTCTAGTTCTTACTACCACTAGGACGTGCAGGTCTGACTTTCTTTGTAAGTAATAGTTGCACGCTTCGTCTACCCATTTGGCTTAAGGTGGGCGAAAACGAATTATCATAGTCACTGTTGGCGGTGAAACGTTTATACAAAAATTCGTTTGAAAATATGATCAGTAACATTATTTAAAGTATAGAAAAGTGCTTTGCTCATTTTTCTTTCTGACAGTCGGAACTTTCATGTGAAATTTTGTGAAAAAAGTGTAAGTCTTAGAATATTATCCGGAAAACCTATACGCGCTTGAAACATTTTTTGAATTTAAGATGTATATCTAATTAACAACGGGCGTGATCTTCCAGTTCAAACATGATGCGGTTGTAAGTGTTCGAAATAATTAACGAAAGAGTAATTATGAAATGAATTGAACATTATTATACTATGAACATTACTATATATAGGTACATTTCTACCTTGAATACTAACTGCTTGAACCAGCCGCTTAGCTACATATTCAGTTCCTAGGAGGAGTAGGTCTACCAGGACATTTTGTTGTGTATCGCATTAAATATTTCTTTTAAACATTATAATTAATTACAATTTTACTTATTATTTAGCTTTTGTTGTAAATGGTACATTATAAAAAAAGCAGAAACAAATTTATTTCGTAATCATTAAGTTGTTTAACTTAGCAAAAATTACTAATAAATAACAACAAGTATGATTTTCTTGTATAAAACAGCCAACGTAGCAATCAATTTTGTTGTATAGAGCAAAAGTATTAGAAAAAACACATGAAACAAGCGCCGCAGATCGATGATTAGTTTATTTTACGTCAATTGCTCACATTTAACATTTTTAAACAATTAACAAGTGAACATTGTAAATTATTTTTAATATTTATGATTTTTATTTTAGAAACGTGCATGATCATTTTCAGTTGGAAACCGTGACTCATTTAACTCACAATAGAAAATATTTTAAACGATATGTTGGTTTAGCGGTGAAGATGTGGGCTTGTAATCTGGCGTTCCTAGTTCACATCCCTTCGCAGACCGGTTTTTTTCTTAATATTTTTTGTATTTAGGGGTCTTGATAACATGAAAAAACGAGTTCAATTATGCATAGAAAAAAAGAGGAAAGTTTAGTGTAGGTTTATTGCTTGTGAAGGGGCGAGCCGCTATAGGGGTCAGACTCTGCACCAGAGTTCTAAGCCCCTCTTCGACTGAGAAAGTGTGGTACGGTGGGTTAGCGCAAGGAATTTGGATAAGGGAGGTTTTTCCGCGGAATTTACTGTCCCCGTATTCACCTTTTGGTCTAAGAAAACCGCGGAAAAAAAACTGAGGCAGGACAGTCGGCCGCCCCGGGAATTGAACCCAGGCCGAATGAAAAGTGGACGCGTTACTGCGGAGCCACTTCTCTCGGTATGCCTAGAAAGTATTACTTATGTCGTTTTGATTGTTTAGTGTCTTAAATTTGATTTAAATAAAAACGCACTTCAAGTTACCTCTTGTTTATATAAAATAAAGAAAAAAATTAAAATAAACTAGAGGCATAGGGCGGTAACAGATGTCAAAAAATAATTAAGCCCGCAACTATAACAATAGCTTCACTATTTGTAAACGAATCACAGACATGCCGCGGTTTGTTTCATAGGCGACTGCTATTCAGTTTTTATTTGATCGCTCTGTATATGTAGGAACGGCGTGGGATAATGAACAAACTAACCACTGCATTTGATACTAACATCGGTACGACTAAGACTTGATTGCTGTAACATGCAATATGCAGTAGCCCTTTCCAAACGCAAAACTTTGTGTTAGAACTTGTTACATACCGGGTGATGTTTGGTTGGTCGTAGCACCCTGACCCTGATAAGACGCCGCCTCACAGCTGCTGTTGAGGGCGATTTCTTGGAAATTGGGTCTAAGAAAGTTGCAGTTGACAAAGGGAGCTTGCGGGTAGATATTTGGCATTCTATTTCAAATGTTTGAGTGGTGCAGAACATCTGTATACAATGTGATTTGTATTTGTTAAAATATTAAAATTGTGTAACTTTCATTTCAGTTTTATAATTAAAACTAGTGGGTCCCCCTGCAAAATAATTTGCAGTAGCTTACAACCTTATGTTTCTGTAACGAGCATTTACCGACGGCTTAGTAACGAACGTGTTGTTGCATCTTACCTCGGGGTGGCGCTAATGGTGTCAATGGCGTCTTCTGTCATTCATATACATATAAATGAAAATAATTATTATTGAAAAATCGACCTAGAATGAAAATATAAAAATGTTTCATGTTCCATATGAGGATCGAGACCTTTCATTGAAAAAAAAATGGTCCAAATTGGTGAAGCGGTAGCCGCTTGAGGAACCGGAGAAAAATACCCTTTGAGCTTTTATATATGTATGGATTATACTATCTGACATTTGTTTTTGTACATCTTTTTGCCCAGTATGATTTCGCGCCTCTTATGATTTTGCGTCGGGAGCACTTGCTTTAACTACTCTACGGTAACTAAGCCATTGGTTTCAATGTCTCTGAAGCTGCATGTGTATTGTTTGAATAGACCTGTATGCGCCTCTTATTAAAGGGTGAAGGAAGGTATACATTTTTCATATAGTATACATATTATCTAAACGAGGGACGTTTAAAATTGTAACTTTAACTGCTGCTTGAATCCGAAATTGCAACATCTATAGTTTCCGCAGAAACGCTTCCCGTCTAAAGATTGGCCTTTCGTTTGGTCGTTCGCTGATTAATTGATATTGATGTTGCTGACATTACAAATTACCATATAATTACATTATCGAACGTGTTCTGCATCGTCGACTAAGCGACGCCGATTTATTACACGATCACATCAGTCATGACCAGCTTATAGTCCCGGAAGGTTTCCAGAGGTTTCTAGATACAGCAGTTAGATAACATTGAAACCATACAACTGATTCAAAGCTAATAGTTACATTTTCTATAGATCCTGTTTATTTTCTAATCTATAAGACACTGTTGAATAATTCTGATAAACTGATCATCTTCTCTAAAATTTGACCTGATGCAAAGTTTTAAAAATTTTTTTGTTAGTTGGTTTTAGTGCTAAATTAACTATTAAAAAAATAGTTTAAGAAATGGACTCTCCCAGCATTTTCCCATATTTCAAAAGTAATTAAGTTTTATACAGGGTGTTTCATTAATAATTGTCCATAGAGTAACTGGAGAATGCGTGACCCAAAATATGACGATTTAACCTAAAACACTTCGATAAAATATTCCTCCTAACCGAGATACAGGGTGTTTTATTTAAAAATACAACGATTGAAGATAAACGTATTTAGGTTGATTCCTCATTATTTTCTAAGTAAATTAATATTGTCCTCTTGTCTATTGACAAAGGTGTAGTAGGCTGATGTTATTTCTTTATGTTTAACTGTCAGACAGTCAATTTTCATTGAAAAGTGTAAGATTAGTTACTGTTATAATAGCCTTCTTTGTGAAAATGCCACGTCATAATAATTTTTCAAATGCAGAAATGCGAGATATGGTATGTGTGTATGCACAACAAAATTAACGAGGGCGTCCTGCTGCTCAAAGATATTTGCAATTATATCCCAACAGACGATAACCTCATTACAGGACTTTTAAAAATATTTACGACCGATTAGGGAAAACTGGTCAATTTCATCCAAAGCGAGATGTAGGACGTCCAAAAACAGTTACAGAAGATCAGGAAGATGATATTTTAGTAAGAATTGCTGATGATCCCCAGTTAAGTACCAGACGCTTATCAGATATAACTGGAATAAGCCATACTTCAGTTTTCAGAATACTAAAAAAAATAAAACTTAAGACCTTACCATTTCACTCCAGTGCAGAATCTATTACTCGGAGATATCCCTCGACGAATGGAATTTGCACAATTTATTACGGATAAGACAAATGCAAATAACAATGTCGTTATCAACACTATGTTTAGTGATGAAGCTACTTTCACACGCAGAGGCGTTTTCAATTGGCGAAATTGCCACTATTGGGATACTGAAAATCCACATGTCATTAGAGAGACACACTTCTAGCACGAATTTAAGATAAATGTTTGGCGTGGACTTTTTAGAGATAGTTTAATAGGCCCTTTTGAATTACCTGCAAATTTAAGTGGTAATTCATATTTACAATTTCTCCAAACTACGCTTTTTGATGAGTTGGAACAGTTGCCATTAAACCAAAGAAGAGATATGTGGTTTATGCAAGATGGCGCCCCACCACATTTTTCCTTAGTGGTGCGAAATTATTTAAATAGTGAGTTTCCTCATAGATGGATAGGGCGAGGAAGTGAATATCCTTGGCCTACTCGGAGTCCCGATTTTAACCCCCTAGATTTTTATTTGTGGGGACATATGAAGACACTAGTGTATCCTCAGGAGATTAATCCCCGACAAGAATTATGGCAACAAATACAAAATGCTGCGAATTTTATTGGAAATCAACCAAACATGTTTTTAAGGGTTAGGACAAATTTTAACAAAAGAATTCAAAAATGTATTGATGTCAATGGAGTCCCACTTTGAAAATTTATTATAATATTGTTGATTATTTGTATTTTGTGTTACAAATAGTACAAATAAATTTTTTATGATCGTTGTATTTTTAAATAAAACACCCTGTATTTCATGTTTTAAATCGTCATATTTTGGGTCAAGCATTCTCCAGTTACTCTATGGACAATTATTAATGAAACACCCTGTATTTCAATAATGTTTTATATCATAACTTTGTATCTCCAAACATTTACTACGGGATTAGAATACTCCGACTCGCTTCACCACTCGCAAATACTTAGAAGGGCCATACGGACACCAAAGATCATAAAATAAAATTCGCCATGCAAAAAGTAAGAGAGAGAGAGAGAGAGGAAGGATTAGAATATGACTGCAATTAGAATCAAATTTTAGATCTCGTTATTCTACTGATTATCAACTCAGCTTAAACGCATTTAAAAAAAATCTTTTATTTATTAAATAAAGAAACATTAGGTAATTTTCAAATTTTAGAAATTCGGGCAGAGGTAAACTCGGCCGCTTTAGATATTTTAATTCTCGCGGTCAAAATAACTCTTAAGCTGTATAGGTAAACTCGGCCTGGTAGTCCAAGCATATAATTTGAGGCAATTAGCACATGTATCTAAAGCGACCGAGATTACCTCAATAACTGTACTAATTTTGTTAAATAAAATCACAAATGCATATGACATCATAAAAATATGTTAAATATAACCCTAAAAACAATACACATAGAAATATACACCAATTCAAAATATATTTTAATATTACATAGTGGAACTATAATAATGCGAAGTTAACTTAACAAATTCTAACGTTGACACTTTCCCATTATTAAAATCATTAATTTTGTTTTGAACGTATTCTTGCCTTTTCCGAGTGTCCGAATTAGGTACATATCGCTTGTGAATACTTTGCAACTTTACATATATTTCATTTTAAAAATTAATTAGGAAATCAATAAAAACGAATACAGAATTATGAGGAGAATTTAAAGTTTTGCTGATATGCGAATGGAACGATTCGCATGCGTTGGTGGTGCGAGCGGCGCTTGCTGTTTTTGATGCCCATAAATGGGGTGGAAAAACGGCATCCTCGGATATGTAAGTGTTGATCAAATAATCAGCAAACAAAGTAACTATCATTTTCTGGTTGAATAGTAGATAATGTAAAAACATACACATCACCAACACCTTGTGGTTCTACAAACAACAATCCAAAACAATAACCAATCCCTTTTCCAACCTCGCTTCTTTCTTTATAATCTGCTGAATGTCCAAGTTTTTGAATTGTACGCCACCAAGCTTGCGTTACATGAAATCTGCATCCAATTATTATTATTTGTGGCCAAACAATTTTAGCTGCATTATGGATAGCCATCTCAAAATCTGCCACAATTTCGGTGGGACAAAAGACAGAGAATATTCACTACACTTTTCAGTGATTTTGTGCAGTAGTCGAAAGTACCATCCACATAAATTTTCTGGCTTAAGCAAAGATGCTTTAAATTTGTAAAACAGCTAAACACTAATATATTGGAATCTTCGCTGTTGACTAAAAGAAATTCTTCCTTACGGCTGGTCAAAAATTGCGTCTCTGGTTTAAGCGAACTGTGAACTTCTAGTTTTGTTTTGGGAAGTACTGGTTGTAATTTTCTTCTTGCGTTATACATATTCTTCCTTATATAGGACAGATCCGTTATTGTAATACTTGTTGAATCTTCTTTGACAATAAGGGAACGCACAATTTTACTTGGTTGACTGCCAATATCCTCCACAGCTTTACGTTTTGCTGCACTTGTAAACACTTGTCTTTGAATGTTGCGAATGTCACATGCCGAATGGTTATGAATTAAATTCGATTTCGATATTGTGTTCTCCGGGCCCACTGTGTAAATATTTGCTAGACACTTGGCAGTCTTACACCTCCACTTTTTCTCGCCACTTTTTCTTTAAAAGAAAACTTATAGTTATCTACCAAGAGCATTACTTTGCCTCGTCGACTAACTATTTCTTTAACACTGCATTGTACGTAATGAAACTTCAACTGCAGTTCTATAAATAATAATTTTTTTGAAGAGAACAGAGAATAATGCAAAATAAGAATAACCAATGAAAGTGTTATTATTTTAGAAAGGGGGTTGTTGATAGGAAATTTTTAATGGGCCACATAGTATGACGCAGATAAGTTGGGCCGATAAGTTAAGTAATTTTAATCTCTAAATAGGGTCAAAATAACAGGTAGATATCTACCGGCCGAGTTTACCTATGAAGATTAAGGCAGAAAATTTCTAGCAGGCCGAGTTTACCTGTGGGATTAGTATATGTTCTGTTGAACGGCAGAGTTTACTATAGCCCAGAAATTCATAGAAAGTGTAGTTAAATTTGGTACATTGCAAAAAAAATTAGCTTTCTGTATTAACCCACAAAAAAATTTAAAAACCCGTGTAGCCAGTTTTTACACATAAAATTTGGAAAATTTCTAAATCGTGGAAAATTGTTGGCAGTTTTTATGACTTCGGAATACCTTTCCATAATAATACAATGTTGATCTGTCAATTAGTTTTGGATTAAAGAGGCATTTTGTCAAAATTTTGTAAATTTATAGCTGCTGTAATTTTGAAGCTAGAGAATTAGAAATAATTATTTGGTTTATTTCAATATCTCAATATCTTATATCACATTCTGCTTTCAAAATTAGATCATTCTGTTTTTATAAAAAACATACCATTTAAACGTCTTTAAGTTTTGCTTGCGGTTTAGGGTTGGCTAGTTTTTTTGCTATGAACTTCTAATGTGTCTTACATTTAAAAATGTAATCTAACTTAGACCATCTGTTCGGAAGATATGACGGAACGCATGGATGAATCAACGCACCCACCTATCTACGCACCAACTTCTACTAACCCCTAATGTACCCCTACCTCATAAACTTTAAAATTAACTGGAAGAGTCGAGAATGGTCTTCGTTTACTAAAATGTGCTTTTAGACTACGTACTGGTAGAATTGTTGCCACTAGATAATGCCCTCCACTCTAGTAAAAATAAAATATAAAAGTTAGGTTATCTGAAATCTTCATTTATTACAAATATTACTTCTAAACTAACTTTTAATTCACCTTGTCGACTAAATAATAAAATGTACTAAAAGTTGTAATAGTCGCTTCTAATTATTATGTTTATATTGTAAGTTTACAATAACCCTTTTTATTTTTGTATCTAATCTGTTGAAATACCAAAAACCTGTTGAAATAGTAAAAACCAATACCATAATATTATTTAATAAAGTTGTTTACTGCTTCTTAGATATACGAAATACCTGATGTATTTCACAGCTATATTGCATATCCATTATTATTAATCGTACTATTTTAGATAATTTGTTAGTTAATTAATGAGAAAATATTGTTTAATTTATCATACTAAGTAGAAAGTGGATTTTTGGGGGTACTTGAACTTTATGATATAATAATAAAGTATACGTCGCATCGTCAGCCAAAAACGTTGACCACAGCCACGCGTTAACAGCAGGCAATGATACCAACAGCAGCAATCAAAACACTAAGCAATAAGCAGTAAAACGCATGCGCATATTTAGCGCTTAATGACGTCGTATTTTGGCGTATTTCTTAAATGTCTTTTAAAATACAAATTTCAGTAATTAATTTTGCGGGTAATACACGTAAAACGTCAAATTTGAACAGTGAAAAAATATGGGGGTGATATTTCTCATCCTACAATGTAAATTTGGATTTAAAAAAGTTACTTAGTAAACCACCCCACTACGCTCACTGTATGTGTGGATAATATAAATTTGCCATTTTGTTTTATGAGCGGCGTTAATGGAAACTTATAAAATTAATATTATACGTAGTAGTTAGCACCTTTCACAATTCAGGTTCGTCGTTACGTAAATCTACTACAAACTATTCGCTTGTCATAGAAGAAGATCCCGTTGCTGAGTTACTTACATTCTAATATCGGGTGTTTATCATCTCTCCAAAAAACTTTTTTTCTGGAGGATAAAGCGTGTTTCCTGATGGGTGATTGCTTATAATTATAAAACTGCTTCTCTGTTTGGCTATGTAATCGAGATTATTCATATTGGCAGTATTATGCAAGTTCGTTACCCGCAAACATATTCTTTCTCATTCCAACTTGCACAGTCGAGATGCTAATCGATTTATTAAGATTTGTTTCAAACGGCATGACTATACTTCCTGAATACGTTCTTTATATACCGGAAACTAATAAAACGCTTTCCGTACAATAAAGTAATGTATTTTTTCAAGTAGCAAAATATTAATTTATTTTTGTCTTTTCAGGTGAGTATCCGAACGAAGTGGCTGCTAAACACAGCGCATGTTGTACTTACATGTTCTCACCTGTTCAGGTAATGAATCGGAATGACTAGATATTTTATACTTCCATACCAAATTTGAAATAGAAATTCGAAACTTATGAAATCGCTAAAACTTAGTTATGAAGGTAAACAGGGTGTAATAAGATTTCGTGTTTACGTAAATGAACTATTTTGGGATCGTATAATAAGTTAATTGATTTTTCATCTGTCATTTTGTAGAAAAATAAAGTAAGGTTAGTTCAATTATAAATAGTCCAGTTTTAATTTTAAAACAGCCATTAAAGGAGTATTTAATATTTTGTTAAAGTATTTACAATAAATGTTGAAAATGCCCATTACCGTTGTTCTAAACAAATTCTAACCCTTCTTCTAACCGGGTTAAATACTAAATTTTCAACAATTTGTGGTGTTTCTTAACCACTGCCTAAGTTCATCTAAATTTTTGACTTGTCTTTGAAATATTGATTTTTTTAGATAGGGCCACAGAAAGAAATTGCAGGGGGTTAGGTCGCAGGATTTCGGTGTCTAACGGATGACTGCATTTCTACTAATTGTTCATCATATAATTACAAGACCATGCGTAATTCACGTGTAAAGTGAGGCGTTGCCCCACCTTGTTGATTGTAACCACTTATTAATTTGAAAATGGTGTCAACATGTCTTCTTGGTTCATTTTTGCATTGATTATCGAAAGTATACAAACTAAATTCCTACCATAATACAAGTTTTTTTTCCTAATAAAAAGGGGCCAATTATCCGTCTCGGCTGACAGCAGCTCAAACACCAAGTTTATGAGGATGAAGATGAGCTCCAGCAAAGTAATGTGGATTATCTGCGCTCGACATATTCATATTGTGAGAGTTCACACAACCAGATACCTGAAACATTGCCTCTTCAGAAGAGAAGGTCGTCTCTAGAATTGCATTGATTGTACCTAAAAAGATTATCGAAAATAAACTAAACTCCTATCATAATGCAAGTACATGGGTCCCACTTGTTCTAAAATCCTAAAAATTCTTAAATTATACACATGTTCTAAAAAGTTTTTTTTTAAGTCCACAAATTTTAGTATTTTTCATTGTTGTATATGAATTTTACAATTTCAGAATTAACATCCGAAAAAAATATACCCGTACGAAATTGATATTTTTCCTCGATATTAAAGGACCTTAACGATGGTTAATATTTTAAATTTGCCGCCTGCGGCGCCGTTCACAATCTGGGTACTTTAGAAGTGCCTTTGAGTTAGTTTTACCACAGAATGACAAAATAGGTTAGGTTCAATTTTAAGAGTGCGATTATCAACAGCAATACCACAAGTGGATTAAAAATTATTGAATATTTCACTCGCATTGTAACAGCCAATGGTAGCTGTTTATTTTCAGGTTTTTGATTAATTAGATTCTGACTGGCCGCGATAATATTTTTTTTAGGAAGCTTCGGTGTTATCGGTGCTGTATTACCATAGAAAGCCGTCAACGGTATTTTTTATTGTATTTTTTTTTCAATTACCGAACTTTTACATTAGTACATAACAAATAAGTATAGTAAATAATAATTTAATTATTTTGATCGTTGAATATTCTAAAAAATACCACTGAAGTGAATTAAAAATTATCTATAATCCTGTCTTTCATTAACGAACTCAGTTGTGTTGATGCACGGCAATATCTCCCGTCCTTCTGACTCGTGATATTGCCTAGCAACAACGCAGTTTCGTTGTCAACGAAGCGACAGAATTATCGATAATTGTTAATTCATTTGTGGTATGCTGTTGATAACTCTGTCGCTTCATTATCACGACTCCGAAGGAGGAGTGATGTTGCCGTTGGTGAATGAAAGATAGAATTATAGAACATTTTTAATTCACGAGTGGATTTGTTAGAATACTCCACGAACTAAATATTAAAATACTTAGTTGTTGTAATTGTTTGTTACTTACTGACGTGCAAACGCGTTATTTAATTATTAAACGCAAAAATAATAGTATATTATACACCAAGGTAGAAAAGTCTACTACTATAGCCTGAGAGCCAAGGTTAGATATCGAGGCGCGTAGCGCCGAGGGATGTAAGGCCCGAGGGCTATAAGACTTTTCTACCGAGGCGTATATGCTTTTTTTTTCACTACTAGTGATATAAACCCTTATAATTGTCGAAAAATGACTATTTTAACTTAAATCCCTGTTTATTTCCAATTTTAAAACAAATGACAGTTTTTTTGTTTTTTTGGCATGAGAGTTGTTTGAAAATTGTTAAATCATCATTGGTATTCAAAAACATTGTTTTTAAGATCTGGTTTCATCTAAAATACTGAAATTATTAACAATTTTCTCTTTTTTACTTTGTGTGGTTGTATTATAGGCGAAATTGATATTGACAGAGTTGTCATTTATTACGGCGCGAAAAACGTATATTCAAATACACCAAAGTTTTTAAAATTAAATCAATTTATTTAAATAACTATTTTATGCATAAAATACCATTAAATAGAATCTCTCCATTATATTAAATCGTGCTATAAAAACGTTCTCTTTAAAACTGTCACTGCAGGATTATCAAAAAATTTAATTTGTTCATTATTTACCAGTGGTTAATAATGAAAAATTAGTTACCTGTCAGTGAGCAAAGGTACAGAAATTGAATTTCACAGCATTCGATTATGTGTTAAAATGCTACGCCATATTACTAGTAGTGAAAAAAAAAATATCTCGATGTGTTGCTTTGGTTATACAGCACCGATAACACCGAAGTTAACTAAAAAGCATTATCGCGGCTAGTCAGGGTCTAATTGGTCAAGAGCCAGAAAATAAACGGCTGCCATTGGCTGGTACAATCGAATGGAGTATTTAACTGTAAGTCCAGTAGCTTAAGTATTGTTATGTTTCTGTCTCTGTTTATCGATATAAATTGAATTGACGAATTGACATTTGTTTTTGCCTTTTATTATTTGTTTAACATCTTCAATATCACACTTTACTTTCGGCTTAGACCGCATCGTCATTTTGGGATTACAACCAGTTATCACTGTTTTATGCGTAAAAAGATTATTTTATTTTGTATGTTATATTACATTATGTTTATTAATTTTTTTAAGTTTCTATATCATACCCATTTGAATATCGTGTTGCTCATAGCAAAATGTGTTCAACAGTTGATATATATTATTATACCTAATTCTTTTTAATTATGAGCTGGCAAGATAAATGTAGCAAAAAGGGTTATATTAAACAAAAATATGTTATAATTGCGAGAAATTTTGTGTAAAAAAAAAATTGTTTCTCGGGCCCCTCTAAGTTTCTTTTTGTGTTTAAAAAAGTTCCAATTATCCGTCTGTGACTGACAGCAGCACAAACACCAAGTGTTTAAGAATGAAGAGGAGCTTCAGCAAAGAAATTTGGATTTTCTGCGCTCCACATTCTCCTATTATGACAGTTCACACAACCAGATACCTGAAACATTGCCGAATTGTAAAAGAACCGATACGTAAATAAAATCTTCGGTTTGTCGAGATGATGTTGAACTAGAAATATAATTTTTTGAACCAGCTTTAATTACCTGCCGTACGTTTAAATTGCTTTCGCAGTACGTTGGTTTTCCGCTGCCTTCCTTCCGACAGCCTCACACAATAATTGAGAGTGACACGAAACTGGTTATAATCAACAACTGCTGGAAATTTAGCAGGAAATTCTTTTAACCTATCGTGAATAGAATAATTCAATAATGCCATGCACCGTCAACCTGGTGCCCACTTTGAAAGTACGATTCGACCATGAATCTCCGTTATCCGTTAGAGAAAACCATTACACAAGTCTGCCTAGTTTAGTAAATCCACCTTTATCGTTCAAAAGAACTTTATTAAGAAAAACTGCGTGAAAAGAATAAACAGGCTGGAACCTTATTTGCCACACTAAAATTTGACAGACAATAATAAGAATGGCAGATGCGTGTGGGCTGTGAAGAAGTGACATACGTTTTGAATTTCGCGGCCAACCTTGGAGTGGTTGCATGATGTAAAGAAACGTGGCTGTCATCGAACAACAAAGAAGAAAGAATCAGATCGACCATGTTACCACAGAGGAAAAACACGCGACATTTATATTTGATGTAAGAAATAGAAGAGGAGGTAATTGTAATTTTGATAATTTTGTGGTTCAAATAACATACAAACAGGAAACAACAAAGACATCAAAAGGAGCGAGTAATCAATATAAACGCATTTATAGCAATGATGAAGTAAAGTAAGGGTACGGCACCAGAGTGGGGGAAGGAACAGCAAAATTGTTAACTGGGGAAACAGCAATCTGTTAAGATAAAATGGTGGTTTGGCTTAGCTGTAGAAAAGCTAGAAGACGAAACAAAGGCAAAACTATAGTATGGATCCAGAAGGAGCCGATATAAAGTAAAAATAGGTAGGAGGATAAAAGGAAAAGTACCAAACAAATGTGCAGACGAAAGAATAAGCAATATTATACTTAAAAGATTGATAAAACTGAGGAAAGATATAACATTCATGAAATTCGAAATTTTTATCAGGATATCAGGAGAAGTAAATCAGGTTGCAAGATAAGCTACACTTTTTGTAAAGTTTGTCTTTTGAAGAAAACAATAGGAGCACAAGAAGATATTCTAAAGAGGCGGAAGGAATATTTCGCCGAAGAATTGAAATACCGGAATTCGAAGAAGAAGTAAGTGACAAAGAAAGAAAAGACCTATTACAGGAAGATGAAATAGAGAAACCTAAAAAAGAAGGAAGTGCAAATAATAATATAGCTTATGAAAAACAACAATAGAAATGCCGATAGTGACAGAATATCAATTGAGCTAATTAAATGCGGAGGAGGTCTCTGCTTCATCGTAAACTGCATAAATCAGTAGTGAAGGTATGGGAGGAAGAAAAACTGGGCGAGCGCGGTAATATGCTCTATATACCAAAAGAGCGACAATATGGACTGTTTACATTTTAGAGGTATAAACCTTCTCAACATAACATATAAAATATTTGCCAAAATCATGGCAGAAAGGCTAAAACTCGAATAGAAGGAATATTAGGAGAGTACCGATGTGGTTTGAGGAAGGAAAAGTCAGCGACGAACCAAATATTTAGTATTAGACAAATCCAAAGAAAATGTTATGAGAATAGCCTAACTTCACCCTAATTTCACCCTAAAGCGACACATCTAACCCACCCTCCAGCATAGTGTAGGTACATTTTTAAAAATTTCGAGAATCATTTCCTGTATTAAAGAAACACTTTTAAACCACACTCAAGTCTTCCAATTTCTAAAATATAACTTTTATAGAAATGAAGATAATTATCCACTATATTAAAGCAACACCTCTAAACCATTCTTTAGTTTACCGGAAACCCTTAAAATTATATTATGCAATTATAGAAATAACTAAATTCACTCCTTTTATTAAAGCAACTCTTTTAAACCGCTCTTAGTTCACCCTAACCCTTAAAAATTGAAAATTTCTGAAAGTGGCAACAATTGTCTGCTTTATAAAGCAACACCTTCAAATCACTCTCGAGTGTATTCTAAATCTAAACAATTTAAATTTTATAAAAATGAGAATTATCTTTCCTATTAAAGCAACACCTCTAAACCAACCCCAATCTCTAAAAATCGAATTTTGTTAATAATGAAGAGTATCATCTCTTTTTTTAAACAACACTGCTAAACCATTGTCAAGTGCATTCCAATCGCTAAAAATTGAAAATTATTCAAAAATATGAGAATCGTCCTCTTTATTAAAGCAACACCTGTTACCCATTCTCAAGTGGTTCGGTTTCTTTAAGTGAGCACTGATTTTACAATAGAAAATTATGCAATATATTGCAAAATGGCAAAAGAAGCAGCGAGCGTATGCGGGGAGGGCAAGATGGGGGTTGCCTGACTTTTTTTTATGAGCTGATAAAGCTGCCGTTGCAGGCTGTCATTACTGTCGGCAACGAGTACGTCACCGTCAGCATAGTATTATGACGTTTACGTTTCGATTTCCTATTTTATGTAGTGCAGTGATTAGTCAGTGCTGTTTTATATTGTGTCTTACTACTGACCCCTGTATTATTTCTCCTGCTGCTGCTGCCAATGTTTCGGCTCTTCCCAAAAACCCTTTTACTCCTATGTTTTCTAGTTGTGCTTCTATTTGTAATGACTAATGACCGTATGCGTACTAGGTGATTGTATCGAGACGCCGGATCTTCTATTTTCCTCCAACTGTGCCTGAAAATTGCGTGAATTTTATATAATGTTAACTTGAATATCTACAAGTTTAACTGACAACAAAATATACGAATTCTGGGCCATAGATATAAACTGTTAGGCCGCAAACATTTGCTATTAACAGGAGATGCTAAATTGATCAAACTGTGTAGTACCTATTTTCTTAAATTAACCCTTACCTCATTTAACTTGAACCTCAGACAAAGAGTAAACTAACCCTATACAGTTTCAATACAGCACTTTGATTCTTAACTATCTTCTTATAGTGCCATACCCTAGTCAGGGCGTTGGTTACCTCGCTCCTATTTCTGTGTTTGGTGCGCGGCAAATTGATATTTTGCACAGACAGACATAGGGGATCTACAGTTTAACGTGGACTCCGAACAAGGGGAAGTGCATGCACTTCTTCTCCAGAGAGGTTTTCCTGGGGAAAAATCCACCTCGCTGGTTTCCCGTTGCCTTGCGAGGGAGAACGTCCGGGGATCGAACCCGGATCCGCTGCATTGGTAGCCCGCGCGCCCTTCACTGAGCTACGGCCGCTCTCATTGTTTTTCTTCTTCTTAACTATAAAACAGTTAGTGTTAACGTTTGCATTCAACTTCATACCTTAAACATTAAATACTGAAATAAACATCCATACAGATCACACAACTTTTGCTATAAGACTATAGCCTGTGACCTTTAACTCTTAAGCATGTATAGTCATAGTCATGTAAGGCGTAAAATATTCTTAGCTTTAGTATTTTCTTTTAACCTTCAACATTAACCTGTATTGTACTGGCTTGAAATTACAGGTGCAGCTTTCGTTTGCTGTTTGTCTGTAATACACCTGATTAGTCGGTCTACACAATGAAGCACGGAGACTGCGCATTGCATACTATTACCTCTTGTACCTGATATACTAGGTCGAAGGAATTTATTCGTTAACACAACTTGTATTGTTTGTTTTGGAAGTGAGCTACACTAAATTTATCTTATTGAAACGGGGAAAAGCCCCCTGTTTTACTTTCTAAAGCTGGGGAGCGTTGCTGCTTATGTGCACTCGGCCATTGTTCTCAAGGAACACCAGCATAGACAATTTTGATGTTATAGTGTAAATAAAGTTTTGAAAATTCAGTATTGATTAATGATTGCATAGTACTGCTTATAGTATTGAATAGTTAGTTACACAGTAATCTCTAAATGCAATATGCGATGAACTGAAGTAAAGTGAATAATGAAACTTAAAACTGAAATTAGAATTCTTACGGAAAACATCTGTTGGTTCTCTCATCCATTACAATAATTGTTTTCTGTCTGAAAATGTGGTGCTTGCCGTAGCGGAGTATTGCAAGATTATCCTCTTTCTTGGCAATAAGTAGTTGTTAACAGTGGCGGTAATGACCCTTGTCTTTGTCTTTTAGTGAATCACTTTTTCTCCCCTGTCCTCCGTTATCTGACCAGCCTTTTTAGTCTTTCATTATTTTAGAAAATAGAATTTGTAGTTGAACTTTTATCATCTATATCGTTTAGGAAATATACACAAATTTATTAAGATCAGAAAAAAGAGATATAGAATAGGGAACTAAGTCAAAAATTTCTCGAGAAACTTATTTATGAATACCGATAAGGCGAACGAGTGCAAATCGATCTACTTTTGCAACCAAAAAGTGATAACAGTGTATGGCCTTATGGGTGCTATCAATTAGGTAGCGGAATGTAGTAATGGCGATGGCTTCATGACAAAACAGAACATATTTTAGTAGAATTAAACTATAAAGCATGTACGAAAGTTTATAATTTTTCAAGATACATTTTCAATCTACCGAAAATAAGCGTTGCTTGATTATTGTTATAAACAAGGTCCGTACTAATCAACTTTGCTTTGATTTCTATGGACCTTAGTGGTTATTTATATATCAAGTTTCCAAATTGGAACTTTATGGCAACAAGTTTAAAAGCGAGGCGAAGGCGAGTTCTACAACCACACGAGTGCCATAAAGGCGCTTTGAAAACGAGGTATATACACTTTGTTTTGTCGAAAATCGTGTGAAAATGCTTCACTTTCATCAAGAAAATTCCAAAACAATCTTAAAAAATCCATGAAATGCAATTATCATTAAAGCTTTAAAAAACATAATTGAACAAGTTAGACGCTAAAAAGTAAAAAATATTTTGAAATTGTTGGTAATTTTCAAAACACTGTTGCTCAAAAACTTGCCATACGATTGTTTTAAATGTTGTAAGCTCATAGATATTGAAATGAGCTACAATTAGGTTCGTGTCTCATGCCGCTAATTTCTCTGTGGCCCCTGTTATGAATTTTTGAATATCGAAAGTTTTTTAATAAACGGGGTACGATAAAAATTTCTGTGTAAGCTCGTGAATAATAGTAGAATAGGATTAAGAACTTTATTTTTAGGTGCACTAACATTTAGGAGGGTTAGTTTTCCACCTGCCTCCCTGATTTTGGCGAAAAAGTTTAACCATGCTTTTTACTTTCCTATACTTTCAGTATAGGGAAGTATTGATTTCATGAAAAATTTCAAAGTTGAGATTTTAACGGAAATAGTCGAGGGGGGGTCCATGGACCCCAAAAAAGTAATTTTTAAAAAATGTCTGTCTGTGGGTGGGTGGGTGGGTGGGTGGGTGGGTGGGTGGGTGGGTGTGTTACGCTCCATATCTCCGGAACGGCTGGACCGATTTTGATGTGCTTTGGAATGAGGGGGTATATCAAAAATTCACCGACAAAATAAGCTTTTAAAAAAAAACCGAAACCGGAAGCGGAAGTTAGACATGTTTTTTTGGTAGCATTTTTTTCAGAAACTGAATTTTGGAAATTTTAATAGTGGAGATTAAAGAAGGCCTTAGGACAAATCAAACGATTTTTTACCGAACTCTCTAGCTTCAACATGGCGGCCGCTACGAATTTTTGAAAATTTCGACTTTAACGCCCATTTATTCAAAAACCAGTTATCTGATTGGAATCAACTACATCTTGTTTGGTAGCCCTTCAAGGGTACTATACCATGAAATATCATTAATTTTGAAAATATAAAAACGATCGCAATGACATCACTCCAAAATTTTAGAATTTTTCAAAAAAAAAATTCTCAAAAACTGCCCACACGTTTTTGTTTAAACTTTTTAAGCTGATAGAGCTGAGAATCTTCTACAATTTATTTTTTTGCGCATTGCTATAATTTCACTGTGACGCCCTCTGTGATTTTTTGAAAATTGAAAATTGGTACCCTTTTACTTATTTAACGGGGGGCAATAAAATATTTCTGTTAAAGCAAAATAGCTCATCATTGATAGCAAAATCCGAATATCATAATATTTTTTCGATAATTTAATATTTAGGGGGGCTACTGTTCCCCCTCCCCCCCAAAATTTTCGCTACAAAATTAAAAAATTGTTTTTTTCTTTTGTTTGCTCTAGGAGAATCTTTTTACAAAAAATCAAAAAATCGAATTTTTTGCCCCTAAATAATCTTTTTGTCCTTAGAAGAATTTCACATACTTTCTACAGCAGTTGTATTCTTGTACGGAAGTGGCTAGAGTTCTGAACGTTCTATGCATTTCTATTGCGCTCGCATTCAATACGCACTTATTTAACGATAACGAGCAGATTCAGAATAGCATGGATGGATATGCGGGTGTGTTCGGGTGTACTGCCGTTTTACTGCATAAGTAGTTGTGGGGCGAGCCTCGGTTGGGGCCAAAAATTTTTTTTTATTTTATAGTTTTTTTTAAAACACTGCTTTTGCGTTTCTAGACAGGTGTATATCAAAAGTGTTGGAAAATATTAAACAATGTTAATTTATAAGTATAGGAAAGTCCAGGCGAAGTGTTTCGCTCATTTTTACGAATGCGTTCGTGTACGGTACGTCATTTCGCTGATATCTCACGAACCCGTATTTCGATTTTGATGAAAATTGGAATGCAGAGCTATATCAAAAATTCATCGACAAAATAAGCTTTTAAAAAGAATCCGAAACCGGAAGCGGAAGTTAGACATGTTTTTTTGGTAGCATCTTTTTCAGAAACTGAATTTTGGAAATTTGAGTAGTGGAGATTATAGAAGGCCTTAGGACAAATTAAACGCTTTTTTACCGAACTCTCTATCTTAAAAATGGCGGCTGCTACAAATTTTTGAACATATCGACTTTAACGCCCATTTACTCAAAAACCAGTTTTCTGATTGGGATCAACTGCATCTTGTTTGGTAGCCCCTTGAGGGTACTATACCATGCAATATAATTAATTTTGAAAATCTAAAAACGATCGCAATGACATCACTCCAAAATTTTGGAAATTTTCAAAAAAATATTTCTCAAAAACTGGCCACACGTTTTTGTTTAAACTTTTTAAGCTGATAGAGATAGGCATCTGCTACAATTTTGTTTGTTGCTCATTGCTATAATTTCACTGTGACCCTCTCTATGAATTTTTGAAAATTGGAAATTGGTACTTTTTTATTTATTTAACGGGGGGCAATAAAATATTTCTGTTAAAGCAATATAGCTCATCATTGATAGCAAAATCCGAATATCATAATATTTTTTTGATACTTTAATATTTAGAAGGGCTACTGTTCCCCCTCCCCCCCAAAATTTTCGCTTCAAAATTAAAAAATTGATTTCTTATTTTGTTTGCTCTAGGAGAATCTTTTTACAAAAAATCAAAAAATCGAATTTTTTGCCCCTTAATAATCTCTTTGTCCTTAGAAGAATTTCACATACTTTCTACAGCAGTTGTATTCGTGTACTAGTCGTTTAATGTTCAGTGTAGGCTAACTTTTTTATTTTAATAGATAGACTCGCAAACCCAAGAGCAAAGTTGTAGACAGGTGTATATCGAAAGTGTTGGGAAATATAAAACAATGTCAATTTATAAGTATAGGAAAGTCCAGGCGAAGTGTTTCGCTCATTTTTACGAATGCGTTCGTGTACGGTACGTCATTTCGCTGATATCTCTCGAACCCGTACTTCGATTTTGATGAAAATTGGAATGCGGAGCTATATCAAAAATTCATCGACAAAATAAGCTTTTAAAAAAAAACCGAAACCGGAAGCGGAAGTTAGACAAGTTTTTTTAATAGCATTTTTTTCACAAACTGAATTTTGGAAATTTTAATAGTGGAGATTAAAGAAAGCCTTAGGACAAATCAAACCATTTTTTACCGAACTCTCTAACTTCAAAATTGCGGCCGCTACGAATTTTTGAACATTTCGACTTTAACGCCCATTTACTCAAAAACCAGTTATCTGATTGGAATCAACTACATCTTGTTTGGTAGCCCTTCAAGGGTACTATACCATGAAATATCATTAATTTTGAAAATATAAAAACGATCGCAATGACATCACTCCAAAATTTTGGAATTTTTCAAAAAAAAATTTCTCAAAAACTGCCCACACGTTTTTGTTTAAACTTTTTAAGCTGATAGAGCTGAGAATCTTCTACAATTTATTTTTTTGCGCATTGCTATAATTTCACTGTGACGCCCTCTGTGATTTTTTGAAAATTGAAAATTGGTACCCTTTTATTTATTTAACGGGGGGCAATAAAATATTTCTGTTAAAGCAAAATAGCTCATCATTGATAGCAAAATCCGAAAATCATAATATTTTTTCGATAATTTCATATTTAGGGGGGCTACTGTTCCCCCTCCCCCCCAAAATTTTCGCTACAAAATTAAAAAATGATTTCTTCTTTTGTTTGCTCTAGGAGAATCTTTTTACAAAAAATCAAAAAATCGAATTTTTTGCCCCTTAATAATCTTTTTGTCCTTAGAAGAATTTCACATACTTTCTGCAGCAGTTGTATTCTTGTACGGAAGTGACTAGAGTTTTGAACGTTCTATGCATTTCTATTGCGCACGCATTCAATAGGCACTTATTTAACGATAACGAGCAGATTCGGAATAGCATGGATGGATATGCGGGTGTGTTCGAGTGCACTGCCGTTTTACTGCATAAGTAGTTGTGGGGCGAGCCTCGGTTGGGGCCAAAATTTTTTTTTTATTTTATAGTTTTTTTTAAAACACTGCTTTTGCGTTTCTAGACAGGTGTATATCAAAAGTGTTGGAAAATATTAAACAATGTTAATTTATAAGTATAGGAAAGTCCAGGCGAAGTGTTTCGCTCATTTTTTACTTTCCTATACTTTCAGTATAGGGAAGTATTGATTTCATGCAAATTTTCAAAATCGAGATTTTGACGGAAATACATGTTTTGGGCTTCCAGGATCCTAAAAAAGTGGTTTTTAAAAAATGTCTGTCTGTGGGTGGGTGGGTGGGTGGGTGGGTGGGTCCGTTACGCTCCATATCTCCGGAACGGCTGGACCGATTTCGATGTGCTTTGGAATGAGGGGGTATATCAAAAATTTACCGACAAAATAAGCTTTTAAAAAAAAACCGAAACCGGAAGCGGAAGTTAGACATGTTTTTTTGGTAGCATTTTTTTCAGAAACTGAATTTTGGAAATTTTAATAGTGGAGATTAAAGAAGGCCTTAGGACAAATCAAACGATTTTTTACCGAACTCTCTAGCTTCAACATGGCGGCCGCTACGAATTTTTGAAAATTTCGACTTTAACGCCCATTTACTCAAAAACCAGTTGTTTGATTGGGATCAACTACAACTTGTTTGGTAGCCCCTTAAGGGTACTATACCATGAAATATCATTAATTTTGAAAATCGAAAAACGATCTCAATGGCACCACTCCAAAATTTTTGAAATTTTCAAAAAAAAAAATCTCAAAAACTGCCCACACGTTTTTGTTTAAACTTTTTAAGCTGATAGAGATAGGCATCTGCTACAATTTTGTTTTTTACTCATTGTTATAATTTCACTGTGACGCCCTCTATGAATTTTTGAAAATTGAAAATTGGTTCCCTTTTATTAATTTAACGGGGGGCAATAAAATATTTCTGTTAATGTGAAAGACCTCACCATTAATAGCAAAATCCGAATATCATAATATTTTTTTGATAATTTAATATTTAGGGGGGCTACTGTTCCCCCTCCCCCCCAAAATTTTCGCAACAAACTTAAAAAATTGATTTCTTCTTTTGTTTGCTCTAGGAGAATCTTTTTACAAAAAATCAAAAAATCGAATTTTTTGCCCCTTAATAATCTTTTTGTCCTTAGAAGAATTTCACATACTTTCTACAGCAGTTGTATTCTTGTACTAGTCGTTTAATGTTCAGTGTAGGCTAACTTTTTTATTTCAATAGATAGACTCGCAAACCCAAGAGCAAAGTTGTAGGGCAAATTCTTCTCGATTGTATTTAAGAAAAAAACTTGATTTTCCAATTTTAATATGGCGGCCACCGTAAAACATAACTTTTTTTTCAATGGAAACTTGGCATTTTGGCTTTAAAATCAGATAGGTTTTGAAATCCTAAATACAAATTAATAAGAGTAATTTCTTGCTAAAAATAATACTTCTCGAGTTATTAATACATTTTCAAACATCAACACGCTTCCTTACTCGTGCCGCCGGTTCATTTCAGTTCGGTTGTTTTACATGTACTCAGTTGCGGAGCCAGCGTGGTAATGGTACGTTTAAGTTACGCTCTTCAGGCTTGAAGTTTTTATAAACGCTGTTTACTTTTACTAGCCGGGTCTAGACAGGTGTACATTAAAAGTGTTGGAAAATATAAAACAATGTTAATTTATAAGTATAGGAAAGTCCAGGCGAAGTGTTTCGCTCATTTTTACGAATGCGTTCGTGAACGATACGTCATTTCGCTGATATCTCTCGAACCCGTAATTCGATTTTGATGAAAATTGGAATGCAGAGCTATATCAAAAATCCATCGACAAAATAAGCTTTTAAAAAGAATCCGAGACCGGAAGCGGAAGTTAGACATGTTTTTTTGGTAGCATTTTTTTCAGAAACGGAATTTTGGAAATTTTAATAGTGGAGATTACAGAAGGCCTTAGGACAAATCAAACGATGATTTACCGAACTCTCTAGCTTTAAAATGGCGGCCGCTACGAATTTTTGAAAATTTCGATTTTAACGCCCATTTACTCAAAAACCAGTTATCTGATTGGAATCAACTACATCTTGTTTGGTAGCCCCTTAAGGGTACTATACCATGAAATATCATTAATTTTGAAAATCGAAAAACGATCTCAATGGCAACACTCCAAAATTTTTGAAATTTTCAAAAAAAAAAATCTCAAAAACTGCCCACACGTTTTTGTTTAACCTTTTTAAGCTGATAAAGATAGGCATTTGCTACAATTTTGTTTTTTGCTCATTGCTATAATTTCACTGTGACGCCCTCTGTGAATTTTTGAAAATTGAGAATTGGTACCCTTTTATTTATTTAACGGGGGGCAATAAAATATTTCTGTTAAGGTGAAAGAGCTCACCATTAATAGCAAAATCCGAATATCATAATATTTTTTTGATACTTTAATATTTAGGGGGGCTACTGTTCCCCCTCCCTCCCAAAATTTTCGCCACAAAATTAAAAAATTGATTTCTTCTTTTGTTTGCTCTAGGAGAATCTTTTTACAAAAAATCAAAAAATCGAATTTTTTGCCCCTTAATAATCTTTTTGTCCTTAGAAGAATTTCACATACTTTCTACAGCAGTTGTATTCTTGTACGGAAGTGACTAGAGTTGTGCATTTCTATTGCGCACGCATTCAATAGGAACTTATTTAACGACAATGCGGGTGTGTTCGAGTGTACTGCCGTTTTACTGCATAAGTAGTTGTGGGGTCGAGCCTCGGTTGGGGCCAAAATTTTTTTTTTATTTTATAGTTTTTTTTAAAACACTGCTTTTGCGTTTCTAGACAGGTGTATATCAAAAGTGTTGGAAAATATTAAACCATGTTAATTTATAAGTATAGGAAAGTCCAGGCGAAGTGTTTCGCTCATTTTTGGTATTATTTTTTAAAACACGGGGAATCGTTTTCGCCATGATCGATTTATTTTAAAAATAATTCGCCGCAACTTAATCGATGACTAGTTAAGAGTGCACAAGGTAGATAGCGAAACGTGTAGTTCGTAAGAGATGAACATAGTAAAATCACATTATAATAGGCAGAAGCTGACGGTACCATCCTGAAATTGCTACTCACGTAGTTTACTTATGACTAAAGACAGGATAAATAGGCAAAATAAAACCACTGAAAAGCAGGCGAAAAGGCATAAAAAATAAGCAAAAAATGCAGCTAAAAAGGCAGCAAAAAATAGAACAAAAATATTAAAACGGCAGCATCGCAAAGCGGGTACAAAATTACAAAAGCACATATACATTATAGTTAATTATATAAAAGCAGACTTTATTTGCAACAGTATGTATACACGTGCATGTACAATAGGTCCTTAATCTTACTTAAATTCCTTAATATCGCACAATGTTGACACTAGCAGGTTGAGTACCTATTTTTATTAATTCTCTAAATTACAATGAAACGCATTCATCAATAATGATTTCATAAATTTTCTATTTACTCTTGCAACCTCCAGAACATGCGAAATTGTTTTTTATTAGTAGATATGTTAGGAGACTTGTTTGGACCGTAATGTAGCAGTTATCGCATAGGTCCATCAGTGATAAGAGTATTAAAAAAAACTGAAGATATCCAGAAAGAAAGTTACCAAATTCGTTTCCATTTATTTTAAAAGTTTGAAACAATATTTGTTTCTTTTTTTCACAGAAACTTAAAAAGCAAACTCTAAAATTAGAAAACAAGTTAACAAAAAAAATTTAGAAATTCAAAATTAAAAATTTTTGACACAAATGATACTAAAAAGGCAAAATAAAGAAAAATTAAGTAAAAACGGCAAAAAATTTTAAAACTCTCAAAAGGGCAAAATAAAATTTGCATTTTTTGAATGTACATACTCCTAAACGGGTTATAAATCGGCTTTGCCTTAAAGTTTTCCATTTATAAAAAAAATCAATTTGCCTAACGATCCTGTCTATAGATATGACTATTGTTACTTGTCCTTCTTGCAATGATGGATTAGCAGGAGTTTATATTTAAATATTCTACAACTCTAAACAGTTCTTAGTTAGATGTGCTGTAATTATTGTGATTAGATGTATATGAGTAATTATTTTGTATAAGTATAGGAATTTTTATTTCTGAGAAACTTCTACTGTTCTGAAGAAATTTTGCTTGATTTCGAACCCCCAAATACAATTTTGCTTGTACTTTTTCTTTTAATGTAAAAAAATGGCAATGTAGCAGGTAGAATATCCAGGTCTAAAGCACCACTGTTGCAAGAAAAATACTTTTAAACGTTTGTTTATGCTACATGCTATTTTTTAATGAAAAGTAGCAGGCTAAGCTACGAAACTACAAACATAACTTAGCTACAGTAGCGCGCTACAAATAGCGTGCTGCTTTCCACCACTGTTCACAACCTTTAATAAATAACAATTTTAAAAATTAACTAGAACAATCTCTTTTTTAAAAACGAAACCTACAAACCACCCTCTCGTGCACCCGTAACGCCTAAGAAATAACTGGTTCTTAAGATTACAAAAAATAACATTCATTCCCGTTCTAAAAACAATACCCATAAACCATCTCTCGTGCACCCCCCACTACCTAACAAATACTTTAAATAATAACAAGAATGTATTGTAAAGCATTTATATTGTTTCGTTTAAAAGGTATAGAAATTCTTAGCGGCCTATTTCGGGTGACTTTGACTTACAAAGATATATACGCACCATCCATGATTATATATCACACAGATTAGAAACCCGTGGAAGGAAAATGGAAATTGATTTGTTTGTTCAAGGTAAAGAACGAGGCCACATAATACCTAGGATAACGTAACATCATCTCCTTTCGACATACCAGCCTTTCTGGGTGTAAAGGAAAATATTAAAGCTGTAAATATGCTCGAAAAAGCAAATGGCTATGCTTTTATTCACTTGCAGAGATAAAGACGAAAGTTTGCGTTTCTCTAAAGACAATTTATTAAAAAAAAATTATTTTAAGCCATTACATGTTATCTCGGCTACACTTTTCGTACAATTTTAAATTATATGGGTATTACCGCTTGTTCTATGATTTATTTAGGTTTCTACCTTTATCTTGTACATTAAAATGACTACATCTGAAACTTAATAAAATCAGAATTTTTTTCTATGTCACATTAAAAAAATGTTCTAGGTATAGTTAAAGTATTTTGTAATAAGCAAAAAAGTATAACCCTGATAATATGGCGTAGCAGTTTATTTTGTAGTCAGCATTAGAGGACTGACTATTACTGAACCTTTCTGCAAAGTTTATTTAAACCCTTTAAAACGACCCCTTGCAATAAACGACCAATAATATAATTTAAAGCTCCTCATAACTAATATATTTGATTTGATACCTAGGAAGCAGAGGAATCTTGTGTAAAATAATATACCTATTAATGTTCTTATGCTGCGTGCTGACATAACATTTCCCTTATACTTCCAAAATATTTGGACACTTTCATGCAAGATATTAAAAAAAAGTTGAGAGATTTAGGGGCGTTTAGTCTTTTATCCTTAGGCCTTTAATAAAAATATGTCGGGAAATGCACCCTTTTCGATACCTTGAAAGATGGTGCAGCTATGGTGCAGATAGTACTTTTAATTAATAATTGTTTTTTCCACGACCGGGACTAGAAGTCGGTTTCTATGGCATCAGAATTGTGGCAGAAGTAAAGCATTTACTCTCTAGGTACGAAATAAGACAACAATTTACCTAGGGGAGTTTTTATTTCATTTCAAATTTATTTTTGTAAACAGATGTCTGTTGTCATGGTACGTTGCATGGAAACATCTCAAAGGCTTCTTCCGATTTATTATAATTCTTTATTTATGAAATTAAGTGTTTCTACTTCCGATCGTGGAAAAAATAGTATATACACCTCGGGAGAAACCGCCATTTTTCCCTCGATGTATTTGTAGTCCTCGGGCTTCAAATTACACCTCAGGAAAAATAAGACGTTTCTCTCGTGTATAATGTACTATTGTTAACATCCACAAACCATGTGCGCAGATGAGCAGGTTCTCCGCAGATCACTTGACTATTTTAGACAACTTGCGATTTTCTCACCTGTTGATATTCTTGTTGACAGTTGCTAAATATAACGGTTTTCGAGATAATTCAATTTTTGTGAAAACCGTACTATCATGAAGGTCTGAGTATTCTCTTTAAATATAGAATGCATTTGTAAAAATTTTCAAGATAAGTTCTACATACCAAAAGAGTTCCTATAAGTATGGGTCCGTAACGTTTCCTTTCTGAGATAGAGAGAATTGTAGATTAGGTAATAATTATTGATTTATTTGCTTTTATTGATCACATGTAAATAAACTAGGTTACCTACAACAATATGTGTCAGTGTGTCATTTGGTATTAGCAAAGACCGGACGTTTAGTCCCAGAACAGCAAAAGATTCCGTTAAAGTTCAATAGGCAAACAAAAAGAATGGGCGTACTTAAATTTATTCGTAAAATTATACGTAAAACATATTGCACGATCTTGTAAGGTATTGCTACAACTACAACCGCAATATTTGAAATACATCGTTTCGTTTAGTGTTACTTTACTGTTGTGCTAAGCCAGAGGTTCTGCACTCAAACATATGTTTACAAAGTTTCATAAAATTGTCTCGTGCATTACTTTTAAAACTCTTGACCATGCATATTTTACGCTTATCAACTCTGTTATCAAATACCTCGAGATAATAAATCAGCTGCCCAGATGAATAATACGCATCTAAACAAGCTCCTCAGTCGAACATGTGGGTGTGTTGCTATTTTAAGCTCGTAAATAATTCATTTAAAATTGCATAGATGTGCCAACTAGAAATGTAAAGAAATTATGCCAGGATTTATCATTAATTGATTGCCTCATTATTAAAATACTGATAAAATACTGGACTAGAAATCCGGGCTAAGAGTAAAAGTAACCGTAGTTGTCGAGATCGGGATAATAATCACTAGAGTGATATTGCGATAATAACCACTGGTGCGACTTGAAGGTATTCTAAACTAGTTGAGTTGTTTTGCAAACTACGTGATTTGAAGCATAGTTTCAAGCGGGTTTTCTGATTTTTTTTTCAATGAAAGTTTACTATTTTGTTACGGAAATAGCAGACATGCATTTTCATGTGTGACCGTTTCGATAGAAATGCCATTGTTATACGTCGCATGTACGCAGAAATTAATGTAATTTGCTCTTTCAAAATTTCCTCGCCACCAAACCTTAAGCCCAACTGTTCCCTAATTTTGTGTCTACTCAAACTTTATGCCAGTGTGCTTTTCAAATCAATTTAAAATATATTTTCACGGGCTTCTTTGATAAAAGTGTTGAATTTAAATTTTAAAAAGCTGTATTTACACCAAACATATATGTAGTGCGGAATTTTTTAATCAAAAGAGTATTTTCGAGGAGTTGCCTGTCTAGAAAAACGGTTATACCGTTTTAATGTTGGAATGTGTAAAGATAATATGTGAAATAAATGTGAATTATAAGTTTTAGTATCTTTCCTTATGTCATATAAAGAAACATAAAACTCAAAAATGTAAGTACGATTAGGATGGAATGAAAAAAGAACATTTGATTATATCGTAAAAGAGTTGAGTTTGATTTGTTGAAGCTTGGAACTGCAGCGACTGTTAATGAATGCATAGATTAATAACTCCTTAGATCACTGATTTAAATGCTGTAGTAGTTCTGCTCGAAATAGTGCCATTAAACTATCCTAGGTGGCAGTACCCGCAGGTACTGAAAACTTACTCAAGTGAATCGTGGTAGAATAAAAGCAATGAACCACTTAACTGGTCAACTTTGTTGAGGATTAAATCTTGAAGCAGGTAAAAGCACTGAACAGGGTTCCCTTTCTACCTGTTCAAGTATTATATTAATGCATTTTTGAACTATTAAGCTTAAGTAATATTTTTATAAATACGAATATTAAAATTACAGCAAAAATAGTATACGTTATTATTTATATATACATTTATTATGTTTAACGTGATATAAATTTTGATGAGGCATTTCTCAAGAAATTCATATCTTGTTTATTAACAAAAAAAACATCTCAATTTATGACAATAGTACCTTTATTTAGGAATGTACTATTTATACTTTTAATTAAAAATAGAGAATACATTTCTAAACTAGCAGCCGATTGTTGTTTAACATTGCACAAAAGTCCAGTAATCTAAATTTTAGGATAGAAATATTAGAAATAATTGATTAATTATCTAATCTTATTACTAGTATGATGTTGCTTAAATATAGCTTAAATATACTATTATAATTATATTATAAACTTCTCATTGCAATGTGGACGGAATCCTGAACAAACATAGGTAGAAGTAAGCTTTCGTAATCTTAAATATGTGACAATTTGCGAATTTTAGAATTCATTTTTACTCCACTTTTAGGTTTTCGAATATATTTTGACTCCCAGGTAGTTTGTTTTTGCAAACGTACTAGTAAGCAATAGCGAATTATGAACTCTCTATGTTTTATGCAAGATTCAGTAGCAGTAAGAAAACCAGGAAGTATGTTTGTTACTTGCATTAGCGATCTCTGGTACAAAATATTCATTATTTTTGTCTTGCCCTTTATAGCTGGATACAATGCAGCAAACACCTGTAAAGTAATTTTTACAACCGCATTAGTTAGATCGTTGGGCGCGCACAGTCTTCCGAAAACAGATACATTGCAGGGATAAGCCTTTTGTTTTATAAGTTCAGTGTCAGTTTTACTCTTTCTAATTTTAGGTTTTGATCGCAGACAGCGAGGTTCTGACAGACCTTTGAGTTCTTTTTCGCATGTGCTGCATTTAAATTTCTGTATACATTTTCGCAATACGAATCCTGCAGTGTACCGTATAGAGCAGTCTTCTAACGTGATTTCGTGTGTTTCAACACTCTGTATACTTATCTTGCTGATCTCGGTGTCCTCTTTATCCTTATTATTTGCATTCGCAGATATTAGGACATTTGAAGAAGATGGTGGGAGAGGCATTGATAAATCCTTGATGTTAAATACAAATTCTAGTTGATCCTCTTCACAGTTTGAATTTACCACCGTTTTTTTTTAAATTTTGCACAAAAAAATGTCGGAACGATAATCTAAAGCTTCTTGCAGTTGGATTATCATTAAATCCCCCTTTCTGGCGAAATACAGAAAATGTATTTTCTAACGCATCTTGTGTAAGTCGTCGTGTTAATAAATACTCAACATTGTATGCTTTTTTTAAATTTTCATGTAGCAACAAACAAGCGGTAACAGATTGAAGCAATCCCTTAAAACAAGGAGGAACATTACCTTTGGTAGTTTTAAGATTAGAAATTTCATTTAAACTGTTTTTTAGTATACGTTTAATATGCACATTTTTGTCGGAAAGCGGTACTCGATTTAAATTTTTGGAACACAAGCTTGAACTGTTCATAGCATACGACAAATCGTTAAGAAATTTTGTAAAACTAGCCGTAGTTTCATGTGACGGGTGCAGTTGACCTATAGATACTGCCGTTTGAACGCCAATTTGCATTTCATTTTTTGAAAATTGTTAGGAAAAATGTGTATGTCTGATAATTTTGGTAAAGATCTGGCCGTTTTGCTATTCTTGTCTAAATTATATGTTTCCTCAATGGCTTTCCATGATATTACTTTATCGCGAAAGACGAAGTCATTTGCGATAAACTGATTACGGACACTTTTAATTAAATGGGGCATGTCGTAAAAAAGGTAAATGTTTTCTTCTTCTATATTCAGAACTGGATTTTCCGCAGTAATATTTAACCTTTCGATGGCCGACCTGTTATTTGACCCTTGATCACACACTACAGCTTTAATTATAAACCCACATTGTTTTAGTTTTGTAATGCAGGACACAAGTAAAACATTTAAATTCTCGGCTTTAGTTTTATTTTCGGTTAAAAAATAAGCTACTGGAATTTTCCATTTTGCACACAACCCAGACACCATAAACACAAGTGCTTCGGAAGCATACGTACCCTTCCTTCCCAACTCTCCCAAATCTTGAAAACCCTCTATATAATCGTGTTTTTTATTATAATCAAGATGCTTTTTGATTGCAACTTCATCAAACATCAAAACACAAAGTCGTTGTTCCGTTGACCAATTTCGAATTTTTGCTTGTAGTCGCAAGAAGACGTCCGTCGCAAATCCTGGTAGTACATCTATTCTGTTCAGATATGATTGTAAAGTGGAAACGCCTGGAAGAATAATTCCTTGCTGCTGTAGTTTTTTATATGTTTTTGGAGAGGAAAAATAAATATTCATTGCAAAGTCGACCATTTGTGAGTCCCAACGTTGGCGTGGTTTGTGTTTCATTTGCGTTAATAGAAAAGTATTTCTTTTTGCCGGACTTTTACAAATTTGGCCTGCCATTTTCTTAATAGTTCGTTTTAAACGAATAATTTCAGTACGCTGAGATTTTAATTTTTCGGTTTTCTTTTCATTTGACATTATGAGTGCCTGCTTGTGGAGTGTGTGGGAATAGTTGAATTTTTTGTAATTTACTTTCAAAGTTGGTGATTTAGGTGATTTTGGTGCATTATAATCAGAACTCATGATACGTTGAAGTGTTGGAGACATAGGAGCATCGATCTCTATTTTTGAAGAAGTATCAGAATTCGGCATTATAGGTATTTTAAGCATACGTTCATAAGTTTTAACATTGCTCGTTCTTCTAAGAAAAAGTGGTTGTTCGGCAAGTGCCTCTAGTTTTATAGGGTTTGGAACAGCGTTGTGAATTAAACGTTCCTTCGAAGTATTCATAAAAGCGGAGGTTTCGAAGTGGTCTTCGCAAATTTGTTTATTTTTTAACTCCGTTGGTGAAGTGTTCAATAAAGCTGCCTCACCTAGAGATACACATAATATTTAATAATAATTAACTGTAATACAAATGTTGTTTTTATTATGAACCAACATTTTTAATAATTCATTTATCAACAGTAAAAATTAAATGTTACATTTTTACCAAGGGAAAATGGCACTCTCCCGAGTTGTATAATACTATTTTTTCCACGACTGGGAGTAGAAACACATAATTTATAAATAAATAATTGTAATAAATTGAAGGGAAATTATAATTTTTTATATCTTTCAGCTGTTTCTATGCAACGAACTAAATAAATAATTGTAATAAATCTCTCAAAATTAAAATGTCAATAAATCAGGTTTTAAAAAACAACATTTTTCAATTTTAATCTTACTTCGGCCGTGAAAAAAATAGTATATACACCTCAGGAGAGAATGCTATTATTCTTCCGGTGCTTTGTAGCCCTACTATTGTTTACTGACGCTAAATATTAAAGAAATAGAAAATAATCCATATTAAAGCTTCATTTTTAAAAAGAGGCTGGAACTGGGAACTGAATTATAATGTTTAGAAAAGAAAACAATTTACCTGTAGAGAAAATTTTATTTAAATTATGCTTACCTTTTGTGTTTGAAATCCACTGTTTACACCTTTCTGTGTCTTTAATGGGGAATACGAACATATGCAATCCCGGATTTGTTCTGCGGCTTTTTCCACAGTTGTTGTAAAAACATTTGTTTCCGGCTGGAAGCATTTTGGCACAAAACTTCCACACAGGAAAAATAAGCAGGTGTACTCGAACAAAATCGAAATCGACTAACAGAATATAACTATTATTTCGTGCTTTATATGAATATAATGGAACTTTAATGAAAGTTACAGGGATGGTAAATATAATCAAGAAATTTCCCTAATAAGAAAGTCGTTAAACTTGATTGCACATTTAAATACATTTACGTGGTTTTGCGCCAACTTAAATACCTAATAATGTATTTTTCCTGAAACGCACTTAAATTTAAATCGACACTACTTAATAAGTAATGACTAATGATCATACATTAAATTGGCTGTATGAATGTAAGGGACAAACTTTTACTTATACTAGAGGTTTCTCCTGATTTGATTGTATATTTGAATAAATACAAGTTTCCGGTTTCGGATCGGTTTTTAAACCTTGTTTTGTCGGTGAATTTTTGATATACTACCTCATTCCAAAGCTAATTAAAATAGGTTTAGCCGTTCCGGAGATATGAAGCGCCACACACAGACACACATACATACCCACCAACAGACAGACATTTTTTCTAAACCACTTTTTTGGGTTCCTGGAGGTTCAAAACATGTATTTCCGTTAAAATCTCAAAAACGAAAATCTGCATGAAATCAATACTTCCCTATACTGAAAGTACAGGAAAGTAAAAATATGCTACATAAGTACCTACTTTAAATTTAGATAAAATAATTTTGCATAGAAATAACAAAATTTTCAGAGTTAGTAATACCACACATCGTTATTACTTGTAGTATTCGTAATTGCGCTTACTAAAATAGCAAAATCTATTGTTAATAGAGTAGTTCTTAAATACTCCAAGTCATAAGCCAAATAGGTGCCACAGTAAATAATTACCTATAAGTATGCTCAGGTAAACGAAATTTACCTTTTCTGAGATTAGGAATTAGTTAATTGTACAAAGTTGAAAACACGTGACTTGGCTATAGCCATTTCACTCAACTTAGCGTCGAACGGCAACATACCGCTCAGATAGTAGCGATAGTACATGTCTGTTCCAAACGATGACAGCGACGCGATGCGGGCTGTTCCGGTACTAACCAAATAAGCATAACCATTAGTCAGATATCTAAGGAGTTATTAATCTATGATGAATGGTACGTCAAAGTAGAGGGCATTGCGACCCAGTGTGATTTTGGGAACGATATTGCCAACAAGGGTTATAGACAAATTTGTAGTTGGCATGAACCTCGCCCAATTTTAGTTAGGCTTTGTGAACATGTCAAAGATGTGTTTGATTTGGCTTTGGGTACGAGCAAGGCAAACTAAAGGAGGCCAGCAGGAATGTAGAAGTAAACAAGTTGACTAAAGTCTTGCTGAAGTGAAGAATGAATACAGTTTATATTATTGCTATAGTAAAGGTAATCGTGACGACACACGTTTGTTCGTGTTGTAATAAAGGACATATTGTCGCTGCATGTAAAGACAGGGTAGAAAATAATTATCTTGTAGAGGAATTGGTAGAAATAAAGTAAATAAATGAGCAACTAAGAGAAATGATTAATAACGCAAAAATAAAACCCTTTAATTCTCACAAGAAATTTCTTGTACTCTAAATGTACAGTAGAAAAAGAGAAGAATCGCAACGAATCTGCAAATTACAGCAGCGTAGAAATGTCTCTTAAGCCGGTGAATGGAAAATCACGTATTGCCGATGACTGGATCTGAATTTATAGTTTCGGAATTCCTCCCCCCCTTTTGTGCATTAAATTTAAGTCACAAAGAATTTGAAATCAAATCCGAGTCTTGATTTAAAATGTTGGTTTGAAATTTGTAGATAAATCTGCTTTCCCATGCGTCGAGTTCTCTGCTGTTTTTTACAGGTTTTAAGAGTTGTAAATCAGAAAACATTTCAGATTGTATGTTCTTAATATAAAATGTTTGCTACGATATAAGCATGACTTTTCTGGTCTGTTGAAGCGAAAACGAGATAAGTGTTTTTTAAAACGGTGTCTAGTTTCCATATGGAACAGCTTATTTGGTAAATCCCTGATTGATCTTAAATTGGTATGGGGTCTTTAGTGTCTCAGTATTTTTGCGAATTTGAGCTGTTTTTCTGTGTGTAGTTTTGAGAAACCTGTTTTGTGGAGATTGATTAGTGTAGGATGTGGTTAACTAATGAGGGGGAGTAGACATTAAATCTTGGTATTTCGTGGATATATAATATAATTAAAATAGAGATAGCAATTGAGGTAAATAGTAGGTCCAGATATTACAAAATGTTATTAATTAAGAATATTCTTAATTATTAGAGAATTTAGGTTTAGATTGTATAGGTAAATTAGTTGTCATTAACGAATTGAATTTAGAAAAATATACAAACTAGGTACAAAGGTTAGTAAGTTAGATTAGAGATAATGGAAAATGTTAAACCAATTTCTTACAAACCTAGACTTACGGCGCGAGCGTTCGCTTTTATTAAGTAAAATTTTAAAACTGTAATTAAATCGGTTAGAAAATGCAGGGGTCATTGAGAAGTTTCCTATTTCGAGTTGGGGGACAACTTTAGTAATAGAATAACTAATAAATATTCAAAAGATGTAAATTTTCTTTTCCCTAGAATAAAAGGGATTTTTACATTTTACAAGGGGGTTTAAATTTTACCAAACTAAACCCTTCACATGCTTACAAGCACAGATACATACATAATTGATCGTCTTCTACCTTTAGTTACTATGAAGTTGCTATTTGTACTGCTATTATTATTAAATTTCAAAAGTGGCGTACTTACAATTTTAAGGTCTGACATTAATACCAATGTTGATGAATCGATATTTGTTCCATTTCCGAGTTTCTATACTCATGGCTACTGTTTGAACATCAAGTTAAGTCCAAATTGATCTATTAAATTGTAGGCAGGTAACGGGGAAATGTAAAATGTTTTAAAAGGGATGAATGCGTTAAGTTAATTTGTAGGTATTGTAGAAATGCAAGTAAGAGAAGTAAGAGTGTGAAATGGACTAGCTTTTAGGAAATCGTATCTATGTGTGTGAGCTGGTCAACGAAAACATAATTTAAAAAAATTAATTCGATTAAAATTATAGAGACGTTACCAAATAGATGTACTGAAATTAGGTCTATACTACAAGCAAATAAGTCTGTGAAATTACTAGCACAGAGATCTAAACGTAATGTTAAACTTTCGGCGCGTTTAAATTTGTGGGTGCGGAAGATAGTAGTTGACGCTCCATTGTTGGGGAATTTGAAATTTAGATGTATAAATAAAAATTGTAAAATGAATGTGAACTTAAATTTTTGTATTTTCCTAATACGAAGAAGAAATCACCAACACTATTTGATGAAGATAATCTAACAGAATAGGACTAGGTGTGGATAGGGTCTAAATTCTATTAATCAAAATCCAACGCCAATGGGATTTGGATTTTGTACACTTATTTACATATCCAGAATATAAACTCAGTTCGCACCACCTGGAAGAAATCGGAAGTCCATAACAAAATCAGGTCATTGGCCACGGAGACCACCCTTCCGTAGATATAATAACAGAAATATTCGACCAGTTCAAGAAAAATAAAAGCTCTGGGAATATATCAACTACATGCGCAGTTACTACAAGCGGCCCCAACAACCTTTATAGGAACAATCTGTAAGATCAATGAAGGGCTCTACCACATGGCACTAACAGTTTGAACAACAACAATGCAAATATCTCCTAGTATACAACTCTATAATTGTTAAGACCGCAGTATATAAATTGGAAACGAGCGCAATTACGAAAGCTAACATAATTTCACTTGCCACACATTCTGAGGCGACAAGGCAACCATTCCCCAAGCCTATACTATGCATGAAGAAGAAAAGTAAGGCGACATAAACTTGGGCATACCTAAACAAAGATGAGAGAGATGTGAGGAAGAGAAACAGGAAAGATCTAAGCGAAGATCGAAGAATCTCTTCTAGGTTTGCCAGAAAAAGAAGAAAGAGGAAGCGGAAAGACTATACGATGGCAGTCAAGAAGAGAAAATGGAAGTGTGAGAGTGCAAAGAGGAGAAACTAAGAAGATAGAAGAAACAAACCACCTGTCAGTCCGCGTCAAATCGGGCTATATATTCAAAGCTCACGTGTAGCTTTCGAACCTCTTGGTACTGCAGCAGCGGTGTCTCACGGTTTACAGTTTATGCATTAACAACACTCTGAACCACCCTATCCTTACCGCTAAAGGAGTGACTGGATCGCCAGCTTTATGCTCTAGTTTCAGGTCAGACGATGATGATGAATTGTTTTCATTGATGATGATGATAAAGAACCAAAATGGAGTATAAAACACAGTGCTGTACATTACAGAATTCTTAAGGGTGTGGTTTACGTTTTTATTGATTTTAACTTGCACATACTACCACGTATTGTGATCTGAAAATACATATATATGTGTTTTATTAGACTGAAAAAACCCATAAAATAACATTAAAAAAATTTATCTGCGCGTGTGCACGCGCTCGAGTTTGTGTTAATAACGCTCTATATTTCAAGAATTACTTGTTCGTTTTAACGCAATTTGAATTCCTAGTTATAACAAATTGATCAGGTGCAAACATTTAAACAATTATAGTATCAATCAAGTGATCATTACAAGTCGTGGTAATGAATAAACCCCCTTGGAGAATACTATACAATACAGGTAATAGGATCCAACGCACTTTTTCAGCGCCGCCGCGACGTAGTGTAGTGCAAACAATCAGACGACGTATGAGCAGAGCACACCCGTAAATCAAGGTAGTAGTACGTATCACTACCTAAGGGGAATTACCTAGATGAACAATCAAATCTGCGACAGGTGTGGAAAGCATCTAAGTATCCATCAGTATAATACAAAATACAGTAAAGTAAAGTTAGATACAGTAGTTTTAGTGACGTAAGTTTTCGAGGTCGTTTCGCACGAACCAGCGTTGTGCCAAAAACAATACGTTGCAGGGTTTTCGCTATCCAAAGCAGGCAGATTCAAGAAAAATAAGCAGAACCCAAATAATGACCCTAGGCGAATACTGTTCTAGACAAAACAAATTCTTTTGAGGGTTCTGTTAAACTGAACAGAATGCGGCACACTTTGTGCAGGATCGATCTTCGGGTCATCTCCATGCCAGATGATGAATCCGGAACTGGATATTAAAGTTAAATATGATCCTCTGATGTCATTATTTTTCTCAAACGATGATAAACGCAAATTAAATATTTTAGAAGTTTTTGAAATTCACAAACATTTAAAAACTAATGAACGAGCAAATTAATCTCTTAAATGCACCTCTATTGGACGTTTTGGAATAAGAAATTAAGTCATCTGCAGACAATTACCGAGATCAAGTCATCAAGTTCTATTGTTGCTACAACAACACTAACTGTACTTTTTAATATAACCTTTGATAATAATATATAATAAATATGGACTGGGACAAAGTAAAGCTAGAACTTATAAATAAAGAAATGTTTGAGCCTAAAAGAGAGTTGTAAAGAAAATCAAATGCTTATTTCCAAAAACTATAGCTTCAAAATTGTGGTCCCTTTAAATTTTTGAAAATTTTGGTTTATTTACTCAAAACTAAGTCACCACATTGGTGTAAACTTCTTGTAGAATACATTATTACTATATAAGGAAATTTTCATAACTGTGACAATTACTATATTTTTTGAAACTTTGGCTAATTTAAAAAAATTTTATGTAAATAACTGCTATACGATTTTCTTTAATTTTGTGACCTAATACAGATAACGAAAGGATATTAAAACTGATAAACGTGGTGGGAGAAAGTGAGCAACCCAAAAATACTATTACATTTAACGCTGCTAAGGCTACTACGAAATTAAACTTTATGAGTGTGCAAACTCACTTTTGAGAAAACGGGCGTTAAAATTAATATATTTAAAAACGTAGCACGTGCAGCGCACTGTGTTTTATACTTCTTTTTGATTCTTCTTCATCATCATCAATGAAGACAATTCATCGTCGACCTGAACCTTGAGCATGGAGCTGGCGATTTAGTCACTCCTTTCGTGAGAATGGGGTGCTTCAGAGTGTTGGTAATTTCTAAACCGTACATCTCGAGACACCGCTGCTGCAGTACCTACCAAGAGGTTCGAAATCTATACATCAACGAGAGCTTTGAATATATAGCTCGGATTTGTCCCGGACTGACAGGTAGTTTGTTTCTTCTATCTTCTTAGCTTCCCCTCCTTGTACCCTCGCTCTTCTTTCTTTTTCTTCGTTATTGCCATCGTGTAGTCGTTTCGCTTCCTCTTTCATATTTTCTTCGTCTTCCTCTTCTGGCAATTCTGGGTGCGGTTCTTCGATCTTCGCGTAGATGTTTCCTGTTTCTCTTCCTCACATCTCTCTCATCTTTGTTAGGAATGCCCAAGTTTATGTCGCCTTACTTTTCTTCTGCATGCATAGCATAGGCTTGGGAAACAGTTGCCTTGTCGCCTCAAAACGTCTGGGAAGTGAAATTATGTAAGCTTTTGTAATTGCTTTCGTTTTCAGTTTATATAGTGCGGTCTTAACAATTATAGAGTTGTATACTAACTTTTTTATTGTCTGTGGTAAGACTGGTAGGTTGTCTTCGTGGTTAAAGAGAAGGATCATAATATTTATGTGCGGCTTGATGTGTTTTTGTAATTATCTGGTTTACTATTGCCAGTGGAGATTGCGAGTTTAGTAGGTAGATATCTAAATATAGTATAAGTTTGCCTCAATTCTTTTTAGCTGTTCACTAATTGCTTCTTTATCTGGGTCTCTGACCGTCGCTTCGCATTTATTAACTTTTATTTTCAGTTCGGCCTGCATTAAGTTTGTTATCAATTGGTCGTCTGCATAAAAGCGTGATTTTGGTTGTTAAGTTTTTCTGCAAATGGTGATGGTGCAAATATTAAGTGGACATCGTCGTGTGCGCTTGTAACCTATTTGTTTTCCTATGCACCTGTGTCCTTTGACCGAACCACAATGACGTTTTCCTGGAGACGTATTTGTATAATCCTATTAATAAAGCAAAGCTATGTCCCGCTTTCTTGTCGGGATTCTAGAAATGAAAAGTGATCTACCGTGTCAAGTGCTTTTCAATCTAAAGCTGTCAGTACTGGTCTCGTCAAGTACCGTGAACATGTATTTTTTTAATAATTTGTACCCTACACTGTATAGGCTGATTCTCCTGCACTTGACGGTTGTTTTCAGTTTTTTGATTTTGGGCGAGATACTTGCATTGTTGTGTTCCAATCTGTTGGTACTATGTGGTATCCAAAACTCTTCGTTGATCTTACATATTGTTTCTATAAAGGTTGTTGGTGTCACTTGTAGTAACTGCACATGCAGTTGATATATTCTTAGAGCTTTCAGTTTTCTATAACTGGTAGAATATTTTTATTATATATATTCTGCGGAGGAGCGGTCTCCGTGGCCAATAACCTCATTTATTATGGGCTTGCAATTTCTTCCACGTAGTGAGTTCATATTCTGGATATGTAGATAAGTTTACAAAATCCATGGCTCATTGGCGTTGGATTTTGAGTAATAGTGTTTGGACCTTATCCACATCTAGCTCTATTCTGTTAGATTATCTTCATCAAATAGTGTTGGTGATATCTTTTTCGATTTAGGAAAAATTCAAAAATTTAAATTTACATTTGTTTTACAATATTTATTTAAACATCTAAATGTTGAATTTTCTCAATAATGGAGTGTCAACTACCACCTTACGCACAACATGACGTTTAGATCTCCGTGCTAGTAATGTCTCAGACTTGGTTGTAGTATAGGCCTGATTGCAATACCTCTATTTGGTAACGATTTATAATTTTATTCGGACTTATTTTTTTAATTATGGTGTCGTTTGCCAGCTCACACACTTGGATACAATTCCTAAGACCTACTCTATCACACACTTTCACTTCTCTTGAAAATGAAAATTTTGATAATTTGTTGATGCAGTCGCCCGTTTTTTTGCGAATACTCAATTACTTGCGAAAAAAAACTTCGCTAAATGACCGCATTTGTTCCAAATCCTACATGGCGATCACAATACCATTCTCTATAGCTATACTTCTTATAGCGAGGAAGGTAAAAATAAATGATAGTCCCCAATTCCTTAATCTATGATAAAAACTAAATAGTTTAACCAACCATTCTTATTAACTCATTTTTGAGTAAACATGTGTAAAGAGTTATGTGAACATTTACACGAGGAAAACATGGGAAAATTAGTTTTTAAACACTGTTTGTTGTTCAGCATTCCTGTATCTTAATTAAAGCAAGAGTTTCTAACAGTTTAAGAATATTACATCTAATATTAGATGTTTCTAAAGTGTCTTGAAATGGAAACACACTGTCACGCTTGACTGTCATACTGCTTAAGATTTTTTGGATGCAATGTCACATATGTACGCAAAGACATGTTTTATCGTTTCTATAGGGTGGAAGTAATAAATGTAGAAAACCTCAATAAAACTTTATGACGTCGCGTCGGTGACTTTAGTTAACGGAGTTTTAGGCGTTCTTGTAAAGGCAACTTGCATTGTAAGGGGTATTACACTGTGTTGCTATGTATTTATTTATAATGGCTTCATAAAGGTTGCTTTCTACGTGGATCCTTAAGGACAGTTTTCTGAAGAGTTCGTTAAGAAATTTCATTTTCAAGTCATTTTTATAAATTTTCTGCCAAATTGGAGGTGTCGCTTTAATAAAGAAAGTGATTCTCGTCGTTTTAATATAATTTTTATTTTTAGATATTGGATGGCTTGCTTAAATACAAAGCATGATTCTAGTCGTTTTGATCAAGATTTAATTGGTTGGGGATGGGGGTGCACATGTGTAAGATTTAGAGGTGTTGCTTTAATAAACCAATCAATACTTGTAGTTTTTATATATATTTTTTATTTTTAGGGGCTAGAGGGTTGTTTGGCTAAGGTACTTTAATAAAGGGGATGATTCTGTAACCTAAATTTTAAAATGTAATAAGTTGAGTGCAATGTGAAGAAAGTTTCGACGCGCTGCTGTAACAAAGAAGCTGATTCTCGTAACTTTTTCAAATTTTAAATTTTTACGGATTGGGGGTGCATTTGGCTTGTTTTTAGGGATATCTTCCTTGTGCAAATCTTCTATTTGGTTTTTGAAGAAGACGAATATGAGCTTTTCCGAGCCCGCCTATGTGACATGATATCATGTTTGAAAATTGTCCGAATTTTGCGTAAAATTCCCGCGTTATCAAAATTGAACGCGTGTAATAGCTGTTAGGTTGATGCACGGCGGCCATGTTGAATCAAAACTTAGTTACAGCCCTTAGCAACGACTGTTTGTCATCACTGTAATAAAAAGAAATTTTCATTTTAATAATCAAGTCACTTACCTGCGGGGCTATGACAGCGAGCTCCAGTGGTTAAAACGCGCAACTTTGGATAGTCAACTAAACGGACGCGGTAGAAGAAGCATGCAAATTATTGTCAGTTAATTATTTAGAAATTATAATATGAGTTCAAAGCATATGTGCTGTGTTGTTAGATGTTATAACATACACTGACGGTTTTGTGAAAGGGTAAAATAATTTGTTGTTATTATTATTGGAACATAAATTTGTCGACTTTTGATGCGACAGATTTCATGATACATAAAACGATATCCACTTGAATCTTGGGACCAAAATTTATCTGGAAATTGATCAATTATGATTTTATCTTTGCTTCTTCCGTTATGATAATTAGTAATCCGCGAAATAAGACGAGAACAGAAGCTTTCATTTTCTCGTGCGAATTTCGGACATATCGTCTCGACTATTAAACTATTCAAAATATTGGCTTTCCTTATTATTGTAGATCAAAATAGGCACAGGGATAATTTGATGGCCATTAAGAACTTCATCATATATGTACACGTTTTACTTTTTTAAATACTACAATCCATTAAATTGAGAAAAACCGCTATATAATTATAACAAACACGCCAACAAAATTTTTTATTTTTGCATTTAGTAATTAAATAACGCGGTATAAATAATTATAATAAATAATAATTTGTCAATATTACAATTTACTTTCGGCTTAGACCGCGTCGTCATTGGGGAACTACACCCAGCATAATTAGGTAACGACCGACCTGTAGCATGTCTGCCTTTACAAGCATTTGCTCTAGAAGTCTGAGCAATATTTGTTCGTGTGCTTAGTTTATTTAAACCTTGGGACGGACAAGGATTTGATCTTAATGTATTTTGTTTGCCAAGACAATAATACGTAATCGGCTTGTGCCTGTTAGCTGTTTGTGAACCCATACAAACTAACGTTTCGTAAGACATTGCAGCTTGCATCTTCAGAGTGAATAAAACACTGAATTCAAATCCGGGAAGCGGAGGTATTTAAACCTCTTTGAGCCAGTCGGACAGAACGACGGAGTTCTGGTTGGCTGTCACCGTTGGGCCTAGATGGACCCGGTGGAGCGTGAAATCGATGATGCTTAGGAGTCCTCAGAAGATAAACTACCGAAGTCCAAGCTTTACTGAGTAAAACCATCCTCCCTGTTTATGTTGTCAGGTTGTTTCTCAATTTCAATTGCTTCACGTATGATACGAGGGAAGTAATGAGGTACTCTGGCGAGTACCCAAGCATTGTCAAAGTCCATCTTATGCCCAGTTAAACCAGTATGTTCAGCCACCGCAGATTTTGTGATGCGTTTGTGTTTGCAATCACCTTTGTGCTCTCGCAATCTTAACATCAATGGAACGACCAGTTTGTCCGATGTAGTTTGAGCCACAAGAGCAAGGGATGTTGTAGATCCCGGCTGATTTTAAATTTGATATTTGATCCTTTGCGGATCTGAAACCGTTTCCCAAATTTTCATTAGTTCTAAAGACTGTCTTTATGCTGTACCTTCTAAGAACATGTCCAATCTTATCAGTAATGCCTTTACTGTAAGGTAGAAAAGCTAAGTCTTCCGAAGGTGCCAGTTCCTTCTTAGCCTTGGGCTGTTCCGCATTGCGGATTGATCTGTGAATTTCTGTGGCTGTATAACCGTTTTGTTGTAACGACATCAAGACGTGAGTTTTCTCTTGTTGTAGGTGTTCTGCATCTGATATTCGGACTGCTCTGGTTGTTAGAGTTTTTAGCATAGTTGCTTTCTGCATCGGGCGATGATGCGAATTTGCATTTAGATACCTGCCTGTATGTGGTTTCTTTCTGTAAACTGCGTGCCGCAAGCTACCATCTGGTTTACGTGTGACATGTACGTCTAAGAATGGAATACTGCCGTTTTCCTCTATTTCTATTGTGAATTGGATATTATTATGAATTGAGTTTAGGTGTACTAGAAATTGTTCTAGTGTTTGGCGTCCGTGAGACCAAACGACGAAAGTATTGTCTACATATCTAAAACCAGGATTTAGGTTTAAGAGCAGCTGCTGCCAAAGCTTTGGTTTCAAAGTATTCCATGTATAATGTATATGTTTGCAATAACAGGTGATAGCGGTGAACCCATAGCCGCTCCTTCAACCTGTTCATACAAGTTGCCATTCCAACTGCAAAAGGTGTTTTTCAAACATATTTCGACTAATTGCTTTATATCTGTAGGTAGTTTATCTCTTAGGATCTCTAGCACACCATCTACCGGTACTTTTGTGAAAAGAGAGACAACGTCGAAACTGACTAAGATGTCTCCTTCACACAGCCGTAAACTTTTGATCTTGTTGACAAAGTCACAGGAATCCCTTATGTACGATTCTGTATTGCCACTAAGTGGGCGAAGCTTAGTGGCTAAGTATCTTGCCAAAGCATGTGTAGCAGAATTTATAGCACTCACAATAGGTCTTAGTAGAACTCCCAGCTTGTGTATTCTGGGTAAACTATAAATACGAGGGGTGATAGAGTTTTTGAGTATGATGCGCTGTTTTTCCGTAGTGTCAATATTATGAGAGCATTTGATAGCAGCAGTAACTTTTGAGATGAGAGAGTTAAGCGGATTGCGATTAAGCCTTCTGTAAGTGGAACCGGACAATAGTGTTTCCATTTTTAAGTTATAATCTGAGGTGTTCATCACAACAGTAGCATTGCCTTTATCTGCTTTAAGTATGAGGACATCTTTGTTCTCTCTTAGTAACTTCACTGCTTCTCTCTAATTTAACTGATATTGGAGCAGGGCGGTTTTGCTCCTCTTATTATGCTTGATACATCCTGTCTTATGCTTTCAGAAATTACTGTAGGTAGTTTGTGAATTGCTGCTTCTACACCAGATACTATATCTTCCACAGGAATGCGCTTAGGTGCTATAGCATAGTTAAACCCTTTCTTTAATACAGATGTCGTTTGATCATCTAGCAGCATATTGTTAAGGTTTACTATTACCTTTTCAGTAGGTAATTCGTTCCGGGGCGGCTTCGAAAGTAAATTGTAATATTGACAGTTCGTGAAACCGCGAAAGCCTCTCTCTCTCTCCATGGTGCCGTCTCATCTTCTGAGGTTGGCTATCAACAAAGCGTATCTCCATCTATCTCTGGCTGTGTGGATTAGATGTTCCCTATTGAGGCCTAGCCAGTTTCTTATATTACTCATCCAAGAGGTCCTTCTTCTGCCCCTTTTACGTTTTCCTTCTATCTTCCCTTCCATAATATATTGTAGAATCTTATATTTTTCATGGCGGATTATATGTCCGAAGTATGAGAGTTTGCGTTGTTTAACATTCATTTCCAATTCTCTTTGCTTTCCCAACCTGCGGAGTACTTCTTCATTTGTTATTCTGTCCGTCCATGGGATGCGAAGCATTCTCCTGTAAGTGCACAACTCAAATGCGTTCAATCTATTAAGCATTATCTTTTTGATCGTCCATACTTCACATCCATAAAGAAGTGTTGCCCACACATAGCATTTTAGCATTCTTAGTCTGAGTGATACATTCAGCTGTTTATTACAAAGCATATTTTTTAATTGTCCGAATGTTGTTCTAGCTATTTCGATCCTTCTCTTTATTTCGAGATATATGTATTTGTCTACTTGTTCTACATTTACGTTATTGCATGTGATATTTATATTTCTGACGTCCCTGCTTATTACCATTACTTTGATTTTCTTCACATTTATGGACAGGCCCATGTTGTTACTCTCTTCTGTGACATTATCTAGTAATTCTTGAAGATCGTTTTCATTTTTGGCTATTAATATCGTATCATCCGCATATCGAAGGTTATTGAGTAATACACCATTTATTTTGATGCCTTTCATGCTATCTGCGAGAGCATTTTGTATTATCTTTTCGGAATATATGTTAAATAGGATGGGTGACAAGATACATCCTTGACGTACTCCTCTTCTAATTTCCACATCATTGGTTAATTCTCCATCTATTTTAATATTGGCCGTTTGTTCCCAATATAAGTTCTTAATTATACGAACATCTTTTCCATCTATTTGAAGCTGCCTTAATATTTCTATGAGTTTATGATGCTGGACTTTATCGAAGACTTTTTCGTAGTCGATAAAGCATACGTATAGATCTTGTCGCATGTCCAAACATTTTTCTGCTAGTACCGTTAGGCTGAATAGCGCTTCCCTTGTACCCATGCCTGCTCTAAAGCCGAACTGTGTGTCACCAATATTTTATTTGCATTTTGTTTTTATTTGTTCGTATATAATTCGGAGGAATATTTTTAACACTTGGCTAATTAAACTGATTAATCTGTATTCATTGCATCTTTTAGCATTACTCTTTTTTGGGAGTGCTATAAATGTTGACTTCAGCCATTCTTTGGGAATTTTTCCTTGATCGTATATCATATTGAATAGTTTTGTTAGCATTTTGATCCCATTACTTGGCATAGACTTTAAAAATTCTGCTCTCATCTCGTCGGGTCCTGGTGCTTTACCATCGTTGCAAGTTCTTATTGCTTTTTCTACTTCTGATGTTAAGATATTTGGTCTTTCTTCGTTGTCTTGTATATCCTCTATTTCCTGCGGTCGGTTATCGGAAAAAATTTCCTTTATGTATGATATCCAAGCTTGCTTTTTTTCTTCCATGTTAAGTATTAATTTGCTTTGAGTGTCTACTAACTTCCCTAAGAGCGGTTTTCTATATTTTCCACACATTTCTTTTATACACTTGTGCACTTGAAAGTCGTCAAAGAATATAAATAATAATTTATTTCTTTTGTTCATGGAATACAACTCGCGAATTAAAAATTATCTATAATTCTGTCTTTCATTGACGAACTCAATTGTTGTTGATGCACGGTGATATCACTTGACCTTGGGACTCGTGGTATTGCCCAGCAACAATACAATTTTGTTGTCAATAAAGCGACAGATCATAGATAAAAAATATAATACGTTTATAGACAGAATTATGGATAAATTTTAATTCACATGTGGTATTGCTGTTGACAATAATAAGTTTTACTACATTTAATTTGCCATTGATTTCTTAAGGATTATCGATATGAAGTATAGTAATACATAGTTACTCTTATTATAGCATTGATTTTTAGTTGTCAAAGTCATGCCTAGCCGCTATTAATTTGGTTAATTTTTTGGACGATTTTTCTAATTTTATGAAGATCGATTCTAATATTTGACAAATTAATTGTTTTGCATGAGATGCAGTTTTTAATGTGGAACCAATTATTTCTTTTCCAATATTTTTAATAGTTTGACCTTACAAAATAACATAAATAACTTATAACAATTGATCTCAATTTCTCCCTGATATATAGGTTTATTGACACTAGTTTCTGGAGTAAGTAATTCTTTAATTTTTGAATTAGTGCCAACAGCTATTGTTTTAAATACGCCAGAAACATGACAACTTTTTATGAACTTTAGGCTTTTTCAAATACTGTTGTGCCTTAAATTTTTAATATCAATTTGATGAAAATAGCTGCCTCGATTACACTGCTTTGAAACTGGGAGCGCTTTGAAGATGTCACGCCGTTCTCGAGTTATTCACAATTTATTGTCTGATGGTTTTAATTATAAGTCGGCTGTGGAAACGAGAAAGAAACAAAAGAAAATTATTTAAAATTGCCAAACAATTATAAACAATCAAAAATATCGAAGGAACGATTCCACTACTGTTCCACTGACGTCTTTGTTGGTTTTTACAGCAGTGACTACTATTAACAACACTTTGTTTCATAGTAATCGAGTCTACTGAAGCCGTCCGATCTCGCCCTAATAAATATCATTTTATGGGGTTATTTGAAAAACTGAAAACCAACAGTTCATTGTAATGCCCATATGTCACTAGTAGATAGATTTACAATAAAATATAAAATACACAATCAGAAACATACTCATAACACCCCAAATGTCAGCAAAGAAACACAGTGTTGTTAATCGTCTACATGGCTGTAAAAATCAGCCGGGGCATCAAAATATTATGTAATGAGATCATTACTTGTTATTATTTTCATCGTTGTTTGACAGCTTTGACTATTGTACATAACAACAAGCCAACTTCAAAAATTCAACATTATTAACCGGCAAAAAGTATAATCCCGTAACTGCTAAATTCTGTCGTGGCGCTCGCGCTCGTCAGGGCTACGCAAGTAGCGTCAACTTGGAACAAAATAGGATTTAGTGCCAATGTAGTCCCCGCACCAAAATAGTACTCGCGGTGTAATCGTAGTGAATGTTGGCTATAAAAGTACTTTTCTTGTAGACGTAACTCGTAGATCAGCGAATAAGCACAACGCGAAAAACTGCGATTTATTGAAATTTCTTGCAAACGATAACATAACTTTTCCATACCTGCGAGGAACGTAAAAACGTACATACTTCATTTGAACGTAATTCAAAATTTATGGTAAGTAATATTATGGCGTATTATATAACGTTCCCAGAGTACTTTCATCGTATTTTACATAAATATCCACTATACCATATTACCAAGAAATTTATAGTATTGGTGTTATAATACTATGTAGTAGTATTAGGATTAATATTCGAATTGGGTGGCAATATTACAATTCCCTGTATCAGAAATACGTATCATGATTTCATATTTTTAAAAATGTCTTTTCTTGATGTTTTAAAAATAAGAAATTTTGACATTATTAAAAATTTTTTAGGTTATATTTTTATTCTTTTATATCTGTAACGGCACAATTATTAGTTTTACTATGGAATATCATTAAATGTGCGATATTTTTATGCAAGCCATTTCAAATATCTCGTGTATTGTTTCTAATTTCCGATATGAATGATCAATTTTTGATTTTGCAAATTTATTTTGATGTAAAAAAACTTTTTGATATCAGAAATTATTTTGTGGTATTATCAATTCGTTGCTGTGATCAGAAATGTAGAGTACATATACATTTTAGCGTTGCGGTAAAGCCGTTGAGTAGGGATGCGCATCGTAGTGCAAAAATCGATGCTGAACATCGGTAAACACCATCAATTCTAAAAAATAGCAAAGTTGTAACATCGAAATTCACCAATACAGTATCGAGTAGAATACATCTACGCATTTCTAACAAAATAATTTTGACACACACATAATATGTACCTGTTAATAAAACACGCTTTTTTCGCTGTCCTTATTGAATTTTTTTGCACTCTCTGTACCTTACAACACAAAAACTTCCATTTAAATGTTTAATGAACTTCAGTGTGGACTCGAAGTCAAAGCGATAATTGATTTCTCGCCATACTCGCCTAAGCATACCAGCGTTGGCCCAGCCACTGCGTTCGTACTTTATCGATCTTGTTTATTCAAAACCTTCGTCTTGTAGACATGATCTTTAACGAATCTCCATAGAAAAAAGTCTAGTGGTGTTACATCAGGTCAGGGCCGGCTGTAGCAGCTAACGCTGGTGGAGTAAATCTACATATTGCCGCCTCTTCGTACATAAACATAGATTTTATGCAAATTGAAAAAAAAATGTAGAGGTATTTTAAGTAAATTTTAACTTATCTTACTTAATTTAAACTAAAATATTGTTATTTGTTGGTTTACTGCAAAAAAGATAAGTGTAGACTAATACGCACGTGGACGCCGGGATAACCAACTAATTACTCGTTGCGTTGTTTCTCAAAGAAACTTAAGAAATGCAATCCAGAACCCAAAGTAAAATAAATATTTTGACATCTAATCCACTTACAATACATAATTTACGACGACCCTTTCTTATCCCAACTTTTGTTTTGTTCTTCTTGTTAGGTTCGCTCGACTGAACTGTGTTAAACGTTTTAAGTTTCTTTTCAATAAGATAATTTATGTAATTTTATTGCGTTTTGCTAAAATTGCATTAGTATAGCTACAAAATTGAAAAAATTTACTTACATATTTAGTTTGGCTGAATTTTTAATATCCAAATTTTTTTTTATTAAAAGTCACCATCAATGTTAAATTACCAGCCACCTCTTGAAAGTGCCCCTGGGACAACTGACCCATCTGCTCCACCCTAGAGCCGGACCTGACTCAGGTGACCATTGAGATAGGTCAATCACAATTAATTCATAAATCTGGAAAATCCGAACGGCGTTTTAGAGTCCAATGCGGCGAATCTTCATCCTGCTGAATAATGATAGCATCCGGTTAGATAGAAAGCTTTAATCGATTATAACTTTGTCAAAATGTTTCTCTGAGCTTGTGTAGCTGAATTGATTATTACGTACCACGCAAAACATAACGTTTGTTTGCTGTGAATTCATCATTTTGAAACCTTAAGTGACAATAAACAAACATCGGTTAGCAACAAAATACAAAAAGAAGTAAATGAAGCTTTTAGGAGAGCTATACCTAATAAACAAAATGTTTAATTTTATTATCTCCAATATAGATAGTAGCAAATATCAAAACCGTTCAAGTCATGTATAGACACTGTTTAAATTGTTGGGACACTTGAATAGACCCCACGCGATATTGTTTTCAAACCTTAAATTGTTTATTTAAATTTTTTATTATGTTAGGCCGATGGAACTTTTAACATATCTATATTTAAGTTTCCTCCAAATCGGATTACTAGCTCCGAAGGAAGGTGTTAGAGAATGAAAGGACACATAATTAACACACTCACAACAGAAACTTTTCTGATTGCCAAGATTAGGGCTGGGAATATTTATCGATAATTTCGACAATAATACCTACATAGGAAATCGAAATATATTAGTGACACAACAAATTAAATCCAAGAAATATTGTAGTTACTAGACATACATTAAATAGATTACTGTAATTGACGCAATTGTTGCAACAACTGAAACATATCAATCAACTCATATACCTTTTTTATTAAAAGGATATAAATAGTAATAGCTCTGCTTTTGGTTAAGATTAGGAGCAAAGGCAACGTGAACGCGTAAAAATTCTCTTATTCTTACAAGGTGTACATATACAATTAAAAAAAAATCATACAGAAAGAAAATACAAAAGAAATAAATTGTGGTAATATTGACATTTATTAACAACGATATTATAGATAGTATATCGAAATTGTGATGATAATGTCGGTATGATCATAAATATAGCCATATCATCGTTATTATCATACTATTGATGTTATCTATATTATCGATATTAACGGTGTTATTGCTAATATCGATATTATCGTTATTATCGATATTATCGATATATCGATATTATCGATATAAGTTCATTATCGATATTCGATATTAAATTTTCAATATGGCTCAGCGCTAGCCAAGATGTGTTTTCAGGATTTGTACCTTTTCGCTTTTCTGCCATGTCTGATAAAAACTATATAATCGTAATGTTGCACATTTGACACCTGCAATCAGCAATGAAATCAGTTATGTATTATTATTTAAAAACGGCAGTTTTGAGTATATGGCGAATTTGGTGATACAAAGCATAATGTGTCACTAAGTAGTAATTAAGTTCAACGAATATGTTATTTTTGACAATAAGAAAATACTGCATGGGTTTCAATAATTATAAATTACAAAATACGAATATGCCTCTTGCGTGGTATAGAAAACTAGCAGACAACTTGTACTATAATCACAGCTTTTATCTCTTGTCGGCTCGCCCTTGGACTTAATTGTGTTATCAGTCTAATATTGATTTATTTTGGCGTACCTACAATTTGGTAAATTGTAGCACTGAACTTATCAGTGCTACTAACAATTCCAACTGCTTACCAAATGTCAGTGTTATATGAAGGTGCAACTGCGTAAATAGCAATGTAATCGTTCTTAGTACCCAACTAATCTTTCTTCTCCTTATTGTCATGATTTAATATTTATTTATTTAGTTTATGTAAATCTAGATTTAATTTTTTGAATTAATCAATAAATCTTTTTGTTGGACAAATGTGGTACGTATCTTATAACATATCGGGTGTAAACGAAATATGGCGCACTCCCTTTTTCTTTATTTACTAAGATAAACTAATGAACTTTGAAGTGAACTACACATCTTTAGCACTTCGGATTTTACCGGAAATGAGTAGATTTTTTATTGCAAATGGAACACGTAGTGTATTTTGACATTTTTGGAATCAGAATAACATTATACGCGCGATAATATATTTTAATAGTCTTTTTAGGGCCAAATTTGTTTGACAAAATCAAGTTAAGGTTGCCATGACTTGCATAAAATGAATTCTATGAAGTAAAATGTTGATTTAAAAATGAAAATCGAAATTTAAACGTTATGCCGTATCATTGTATTGGAGCAGTTGCAGTTGGTGAAAACAGTTTTTTAAAAGATATCGATTTTTCCAAATGAAACTGCTACATATATTGGTTCGATATGTTCTTTGAAAATAGTATTTGGAAACAATTCGTATTATACCTATAACTCATTTTTATTCAATCGGGTGTAGGTATTTGCACAACCAACGTCTGTAGAAATCAACTTTACGGCGAAAGATCGGTCGTCGGTCGGTGGATTCGGCAGGAAATTTGAATTTGATACCGATGGAACCAAAAAATATGCTCACATTTACAAATAGGAACACGCTAAGATGCGTTTCATTCTTAGTAGGACTCTTCAGTCAGGTATAGTTCCTATTTGTACATGCAAGCATCGAAAACACTAACGGCGTACCAACAATAACATAAGCGTAAGCGGTGATACATGTCCGTATAGTGAGGGATTAAAGTAGCGAAGCTACAATCCGCGCAATAATGGGGGAAGCGACTAAGCTGGTATCAAACCGCCAAGATAGTCCTCTGTGTACGAATACGAACTGCATCGTAATACATCAAAGTAAACAAAAAGATGCTCACATTTACAAATAGGAATAACCTAAGACGCTTTTTGTCCGTATTAGGACTTTTCAGTCAGGTATAAATGCCTTCGATAATTGCATTTACAAGTAGGAACCATACCTGACTGAAGAGTCCTAATGAGGACGAAACGTATCTTAGGTTGTTCTTATTTGTAAATGTGATCTTCTTCTTGTTTACTTTGATCTTATTACGATGCAGTTTGTATACGTTTACAGAGGGCTCTTTTGAAGGTTTGATACCAGCTTAGCCGGTTCACCTGTTTTTGCATGGGTTATAGCTTTGGTATTACAACCCCCACCGAACAGGGTGGCTTAAATTCGTTGGATTTGCGGGTTACCTTGGTTATTATTGCACTTAGAAAACAACTAATACACATGTTATTATAGGTCAATTTTTTGAGTATATTTCGATAGCGGAAACGGACTTTAGCTATTGTTTTTTGTTTTTGAGTGAGGCGTCAAAATTGATTTTTTTCAGAATATGATAGTGTCTTCTATTTCAGTTATTTTAAAAGGTAGAAGGAAAGTGTAAAGACACTTTTTAAAGATACTTTTATACAGACTTCAAAGACGTAATTGGTATACGTAGAAAACTAATCTGAGCGTATTTTTTGAGCACGTCTATGTTATAATACATCTATTTTACCCACTCCCATATGTATTTCGTTTTATTATATCTAGTATTGTTTAATTGCAGGCAGTGTTCAATCGCTAAAATCTGAAAATCCATTTCTCCGTATTTAAATTGTTGAGGTAAGCCGTAAGCGACCAAAAGGAAACCTCCCAGAGGATTTTTCCTCAATCGAATGTTGTTCCTATTGTCATTTAACGCGTTTATACCGAGTTTGAAGACGAAATTCGAAAATTTTTGTAACAATAAACAGCAAATAAGCCTTGGCGGGGGCAATTGAATGGTGATAGGAAGATCGCGCTTGGCAAATCTGTTATTTGTCATGCGTAGAATACGAATCTCTGCTTTTTCTCGAGCGCCTTTATATTGAAGTAGATCACCCCTCTTTCCACAACTCCCTCTTTTTGGCGGACCAACCTTGTTTTGTTGAGATTTCATCTTTTTATATTGAAGTAGATCACCCCTCCTTCCAAAATCCCCTCTTTTTGGCATACCAACCTTGTTTTATTGCAATTTCATCCTATATTTTATAACTAAATTGTTTTTTTTTGCATTTAGGCACCTGGTCTGTAAAGTGCATGAAGACACACGCAGATGGGTGTAGACGAAGATTAGTTCTGCTAGTAGGGATATTAAACACTTATATGAAGTATTTAAACATATATTCTTTGAGGTTTTCGTGGTTTCTCGAACTGTCAACATACAATTTACTTTCGGCTTAGACCGCGTCGTAATTTGGGAACTATACCTAGCATAATCAGGTAAGGACCGACCTGTAGCTTGTCTGCCTTAACAAGCATTTGCTCTAGAAGTTTGATACAACACTGTGTTCCATTCACTCTGAAGATGCAAGCTGCACTGTCTTGCGAAACGTTAGTTTGTATGGGTTCACAGACAGCTAGCAGGCATAAGCCGATTAAGTATTATTGTCCTGGCAAACAAAATACATTAAGATCAAATCCTTGTCCTCCCCAAAGTTTAAATAATCTCAGACACGGCCCTGTTTAGGCAGATACGAACAAATATTGCTCAAACTTTTAAAGTAAATGCTTGTAGAGGCAGACAAGCTACAGGTCGGTCCTTATCTGATTATGCTGGGTAAAATCCCCAAATGACGACGCGGTCTAAGCCGAAAGTAAATTGTAATATTGACAGTTCGAGAAACCGCGAAAGCCTCAAAGAATATATTGGTAGGAATATTTCGGCTCAGTAACCACAGTATAGGCCCGCCTATTCTCGTAGTCTTTATTTGGATTGTCAGCGGCAATCATATGTAGCGTGTAGGGCACTACACAAGTTTATTTAATGTATACATAGATTGCACGTTTGCTGCGAAGACGAAAAATCTCATAAACCAACTTTTAAAAAATAAATTTAATCGATACTCTTTCGAAAAACAAACAGAACCAGTTTTTTTAAACTTGAGCAAGGTACGAGTAGTATGGTAATTTCGGCAATCGATCATTTTGCTGCTATGAAAGAAAGGCGAATCGATCTACCTTGTACCGTGTGTTCAAAAAGCAATTACATAAGTCTGTCTTTGCATGCTTTAGAATTTAACTGTCATAACTCTGTCAGTTTTGGGGACAGTGTATCGCCCTGTCTCACCCCTCTATTGATCTTAATAGTTCTGGTATGAGTGTGAGTATCCATTTGTACTGTCATTTCAGATTTCCTGTTAATATTTTGTATTAGAGTTCTATAACGGTGATCTATTCTGCATTTTACGAGGCTCTCTTCTATTGCCCAGAATTCAATGCTATCAAAAGCCTTTTCGTAGTCAACAACTGCACAGTAGAGGGGAAGGTTATATTCATTGGTCTTCTCTATCAATATTTTAAGGGTTAGTAGGTGGTCCGTTGTGCTATATCCTCGTCTGAATCCGGCCTGTTCAACTGGTTGGTAATCATCAAACTTGTGAGTGAGTCTATTTGTTATTATTTTGGTGAGCAATTTATAGAGCTGTGACAATAGGGAGATTGGTCTATAGTTTCCTATGTTATAACTGTTATAACACTGTCCCCAAAACTATTCACGATGACCCTGGAAGACATTTTCAAAGAATTAAATTGGGAAGACATGGGCATAAACATAAATGGCAAACGTCTGAACCATCTGAGATTTGCAGATGATATTTTATTAATATCTGACAATCATGAAGATATTCAAAAAATGCTTAATGAGCTCCATTACGTATCAGCCGACAAAAGTCTCAGAATGAATCTAACCAAAACAAAAATCATGAACAACGCAGACGATCACAGACATGTCATCGTAGACGGCACACAATTAGAACTGGTGAACGAATATATATATACTTGGGTCAATCAATCAAACTGAATAAAGAAAACCAAACAACCGAAATAAAAAGAAGAATTAGAATGGGGTGGGCATCATTCGGCAAACTCTCTTTTATCTTGAAAGACAAGAAGGTCCCAATCAAATACAAAACCAAAATATTCAACTCATGCATACTCCCTGTAATGACGTATGGAGCGCAGACTTGGACCTTCACCAAAGCAAACCTTGACAAACTGAAGAAGACACAGAGAGCTATGGAGCGCAAAATGCTGGATATAACTATACGAGACCACAAAACAAATACGTGGATACGACAAAAGACAAAAGTTATAGACATAGTAGAACATGCTGCCAAACTCAAATGGAAATTTGCAGGACATAACCAAAGGCTCTCAGATAATAGGTGGAATCATATCATCCAAAACTGGCGCCCATATGAAGGTCAAAGAAACAGAGGACGACCACAAATGAGATGGGTGGATGATATAAAAAGACACGGAGGATTGGCATGGAAAAAAACAGCACAGGACAGACAAAGATGGAAAGAATTGGAAGAGACCTACATTCAGAAATACCTGAATGAATAAGTAGGGAAGAAGAAGAAGAAGAACTCTGTCAGTGTCACTACAAATAACAAATCACAAGCTTAACCTAAAATACTAAGTAACATCAAGTTTTGTTTGTTTAAATTCTAAAGCATGCAGACAAATTTATTTTCCATGGGCAACCCTTATGTAATTACTTTTTGAGCACATGGTATAAAGAAAATAAATTTTTCTTGTATAGTGTATAGAGTCAATTCGTTGAAAATTATATTATGTTTTAATTATTTATTTATATATGTTTTGTTGTTTGTTATTATTTGATAAGAATAACAAGCATAATTTTTGAAATAAAAAATTTTTTCGTTTTTTAATTTAAATGTTAAATTACTTTTCTTTTGCCATTGCCTGCCTAGATTTTGAACCCACGGAATGCCACTGCTGAATATGTGTTTTACCTCTTAAGACAACTAAAAAGGGAAAATTTTTTTCAATCTGTAAAAATAACGGCGTTATCATTTGAATTTGGAAGTTGCTGCTCATGCTTTTAGTGCACGCCATTTAATTACCAGAGAATATTTTTATTTCATTAATAAGTTATAGCTTTACTTTGTTGAAGTTCATATTGATATATGAATAAAAAACTTTATTATTTCAACAATATTTATTTATTATAACGTGTCGGAATACGTATTAGGTTAATTAAAACAAATATTGTTGAAGTAATAAAATATTTTATAAATATATCAATAATTTCAATGTTAAATAAGTATCGGTAAACTTGATTAAGCCTTATTCCTCTTTATGGCGAGAAAGTAGAGATATATAAGTTCTGCTGCATTTTCTATCTGTAGTCATAGACTAAGTTAACCACAGTTGAGTTAAAAAATAGCGCATTTAAAAAAAAATGAGTTTAAAATTTCGTTCAGTAAGAATACTAATTTGTTGTCGATTTTTTAAAATTTTAGGGTTAACTGATATAGGCGTCGTTAAAATCACATAACTTCCGAAAAACGCTTCAAATTCGAAATTTTCAAAAATTTTTGGATGGCGTCACAGTAAAATTTGAGAGATAAGCAAAAAACACAATTGTAGTTCATTGCAAGCTTTATCGGCCCAGAAAGTTTAAAAAATGGTGCTAGCAGTTTTTGAGGATTAATTTTTTGAAAATGTCCAAAATTTTGAGCTGCTAGTATATTTACAATTTTTATATTTCCAAACATATTATTGCATGACTTGAATAATATACTGATTATAAGGGCTATCAAATAAAATGACAGTTTTTATTGATTGGAGATTTGGTTTTGAGTAATCAGGCATTAAAGTTAAACTTTTTTAAAATTTGTAGCGGCCTTCATTTTGAAGAGCATTTGGTAAAAAAAGGCATTTGATTTGTCTCTAGATGCAGTATAACGCTATCTATTTACAATTAAAAAAAAGTGTTCAGAAAAAAAACCTATACCAAAAAGACCGTTTAATTTCCGTTTCCGTATTCGGTTCCGATTAACGACCTTGCAAAGAACTACCTGCAACTAAAAAATTTCCACACACCAAACCTTCACAAAATCGGTCAAGGGGTTCCGGAGATATAGGAAACGAACGCACCCATCCGCCCACCTACCCACGCATGCACCCACTCACGCACCCATCCGCGCATTCACCCACAGGCAGACGTTTTGTAAAAACCACTATTTTGGTTTCCTTGGACCCAAAACACGTATTTCTGTTGAAATCTGAAATTCGAAAATTTGCAGTTCCTTACTTCAGTAGAAGTATGGGAAAGTAAGAAACTAAAAAATCTTTATTATAAAAATGTAGCGTATTATCCTAATCAAATATCAACAAACAACAAAAGCTATAAATAAATATTTAGAACATAATACACTGTTCGACGAATTGACCTTCTACGCAATATACAGGAAACATTTATTTTCGGTATACAGTCGATTCTACTTTCTTTGATAACTGTAACATCAGTGCAAGTAGTCGTGCACAAGCCTATTTAGTGGTTACTGGGGCTTGATATTCCTACTATTTCTTTGCATCTGATCATTGTACACTGTACCAATGGGCATGCAGAGTTATCACGAATAATAGATTGGTTGATTGTTTGGTAGTTGGGAGCGTTAAGGCTCGCCTTCGCGTATGCAAAACAGTGTTTAAAGGCAGCGGTCTACGTATTTGCCGCCTAATTTAAAAAATAGATTGATAGATAATCCCCTACATACTCAGTGGGTCTTTGAATAGCAAAATATATGTTAAAATTTCAGGTATTGAGTAATTATTACGTTTTATTTCACGCACTTGCTTTTGGCGTTGGTGCTTTCTACAACTGAACCGTTCCTGTGTGAATTTTAAGGTCTGAATAAAATTGTAATAAGTTTCAACATTCAAATTGAATTAGGTTGCACAATATCAAGCGGCTTGTCACCACTCATTACCATAACTTAGTTTATTTTCCAGAAAGTGCTCGTGAAGTCTCAGCCTGCGTCGTTCTAAAAGTGTGCTGATGTAATTAACTTAAGAACAGAGTATCATATTTCTGGTTGTATTTCGTACCGCGATAACATCAGATATTCACCACGAAACAGTGAAAAATTAGACGGCCTGTAATTTATGTTAGTGTTAATTTAAAATATGATAGGTATAGGGTTTGATGAAATTAATTAAACTTTGATTTATCCAATGCGGTTTCTGAGTTCGTTAGCTATCAGCAACTAATTGGGTATAACTGAAAATTTTAGAGTGCCTAATTACTGGAAAATAAACTTATAGAACTTTATAGGTTTAATCTTTTGTTGGACTTATAACTTTTGAATGCAGTCTTTAATTTTGTAGAGTTAGTTAACTATGCTATAACTGGAGTATAAATTCAAAGAAAACTGAAGTTGAGTATGAGGATGTAAGTAAAATTGGTAAAAGTGTAACTTATTTTCAAACACATGTTGTTGTTTTCTTAATCTAACTGCATATACATATACAATATATTATGCACTGTAGTATTTCAAAATACACGGTGTCCATAAAGTAACCCCCCCCCCCCCCAAGTAACTTGTGAACGACCTAATAATTTACCACGAAATTTGGTGTGCTTTAACTGGAAATTAAATACTATTTTTTAGCCAATAATTAAATTTTGTATCATTCAAAATGGCGGCTGGGCGCAATTTTGATTTTTTTTAAATACAAAGGGGGTCGAGTGACTCCTCATTTGAAAGGTCTTTTAGTTCTGCGTCTGATCCTAGAGTTTCAAAGAAAAATATTCAGCCATAACAAAATGACAAATGTTTGAAGATAAAGAAGTCTATTAATGTTCACCATTCACTTGTTGGCACATAAAACGTCGGTTATGAAACTCCTGCCTTACATTTTCATAAATTTCTGGAGTGATATTTCTGCAAACTGCTGTAATGCGTTGCTCCAGTTCTTCAATTGTTTCTGGACGGGTTCGGTACACTTCCGATTTCAGGTATCCCCATAGAAAAAAATCTAAGGGGGTTAAATCTGGGCATCGAGCCGGCCATTCCACAGGCCCCCGCCTACCTATCCATCTTTCAGGAAAATGTCTGTTGATGAAGTCAGAAACAGGCCTATAATAATGAGGCGGCGCACCGTCTTGTTCGAACATAACGTTTTCAATATTATTTCAAGCCACCTGAGATATTTCTGGGAAAATTTAGTCCTGCAAATGAAAAAGTGGACTACTGGATAAGAAAATCAAAACAATTTTGAACTGATTGATTTCATTGGTTTACAATCCGCCATTTTGTTATGGCTCAATATTTTTCTTTGAAATTCTAGGATCAGACGCAGAACTAAAAGACCTTTCAAATGAGGTGTCGCTCGAACCCCCTTTTTATTAAAAAAAAAAATTTAAATGGCGCCCAGTCGCCATTTTGAATTATACAAACTTTAATTTTTGGCTAAAAATAGTATTTAATTTCCCATTAAAGCACCTCAAATTTTGTGGTAAAATATTACGTTGTTCAAAAGTTAGTTGGGGGGGGGGGGGTTACTTTATGGACACAGTGTATATCTACATCATTAAAAAGTAGGTTCAAAATAGAGTTTTATTACTAATTGTTTTATTATTAAAATTGCGTGCGGATTAAAAGATTCGTAATGGCACTCGATGAAACTGCGAGATAAAGAGATTCGTTCGCCAAAAGTTAAAGGAGGGGCTTTCCTTGTAAAAACTGCTTACGTAAAAAATAGGCTCAGAGTACTATTTATTGATTATAGGTATACAAAATACTTAATTAATTCAACAATATTTATTTATTTTAACTTTATACGTATTTCGGCATGATTACATGCCATTGTCAAAGGTTATATTAGAAAGTAAACAGAATACTATTATTGTACCGTTACCACACACACATACCGAGCGCAATATCTGGCCTGCGAGGTTTAATTTTGGGGGATGGGTGGCTTATTTAAATAACAGCACACCAGCGTTGTAAGTGTGGATTCATATTGTACGTTTGTTAAATAATTGAATTGGGAAACTACGGTGCATCTCTACCGCCTCATGGTAAGCCTCATTGCTGATTTTGGAATTTCGGCTTCAAAGGTGGTATGCCAGTGCGAGACGTCTAAAGGAATAAATAATATTTCATTATGAAAAAGCTCTTGCAATATTTCGTGTATGTGGATTAGTAGATCAACATATCAACGGCTAAAACGTCCTATCAGTGTATTATTCAACGAAAAACACCAAATTTGTGATATTAAAGACTAAACATACGTGGAGATGGACGTTAAATCTTATACCATGAGAAGTAATGTAATAAATGGAATCACAGAATATCCAACAAGTATGTTGGGGACATTGCGTAGTTATACAAGGTGTTTCACGGTTGTTATTTGGTTAGGACCAAAGTAAGTTGTCTACAGAATTTTATCACATTACAGTCTTGTCTTAATATTCATGAAATAAGACCACATTAAATATTTGGTGAGAACGGTGTTGTCAGTTGAAATTTCAAAATCGATTTTCAACTAGGAGGACGATTTAGATGTTTTGCTTCAATAAAGTTGACGATTTTTGTCATTTCTATAGGTTTTAACTCTGTGTTTTGTGGGGGGTTGCGGGTGTTCTTGGGGATGTTTTAGACTTCTTGCTTTAATAAAGGGGATGGTTCTCGTAATTTTTAGAAATTTACAATTTTCACGGGTATGGATGAACTTTAGGGTGCTGTAAAGCTTCTGCTTGAATAAAGGGAATTATTTTTTTCATTGTTATAAATTTGTAATTTTTGGGGATTGCTGGTGTTTTTGGGGGTGTTTTAGAGCTGTTGCTTTAACATAGGGAATTATTGTCGTCTTTTTACTTTCCCTTAATTCTCTACTGAAGTATGTTGAAAATATAGCGTTGCCGTAAATTAAAAAAAGCTGAAGTGTTAACTTCGAGTGTACTTTCTCATACTAGATATTAATACTTAACTTATTTGCAAAAGTGTACATTCTATAATTACAACATTGCACATTTCACCCTTTGTTAATTTCTAAGAAAACAAGCTGTCAGTTCATAACTTATAGAGGCAACCCTACGACGTTGCATACCGTATAAGAATAGTAAGAACGGAATCGACCGCCCTACAGCTGATAAGATGCGCTTCGAATTTCGGACTAAAAATTGATATAAATGGTTTATTTAAAGAGTTATTAAAAATATGAAATTAATAAAAAATATATTGTTTATTTAACCAGAGCTAATTGAAGGCGTAGTTAAAATTACGTAAATGCCGGAAAACGCGTTGTTGATATGAAAAACTATCGTTTTTTCCCTTACTTTTTAAAATAGTTGAAAATTCTTGCTGATTCTAATAAAAAACTTTAAATAGTCTATTGAACTAATAAAAGTTCATAGCAATCGGCGTTTGCGTTTTTGAATAAATAATTAATCAATATAAAATATTTCAAACATTCCTGGAAGGTGTCAGAAAAACATTTGGGAGATTAGTGAAAACTAAATTTGTAATATAGTGGAATTGATTCATAGTAATCTTCAAATGAGGATTTTTGAGTAAAAATAAAAATATCCAAACATTTTCGAAGTCTTCTCACATATATTAAATAAATAAAGTTGCTACCATTGTTTCGACCGAAACCAGAAATCTACAAAGATATCTTTGTAGATTTTGGTTTTTCTTCTTTTTTTTTGCATGATGATGTCCAATGTATTCTGCTTTCGGCCGAAACAATTGTAGCAACTTTATTTATTTAGTATATGTGAGGACACTTTGAGAATATTTAGATGTTTTTATTTTTAATAAATTTGTAGTTCACTGCAAGCTCTATTGTCTCAGAAAGTTAAAAAAATCGTGTAAGAAGTTTTTGTAAAATATTTTTCGGATTGGTGAAATTAATTGTACTTCATCTTATACTAGCTACAAATGGCTCTCAAACAAGTTGTACGTAGCTGATCCCGATCATACAACTAATTTTTAAGTAAATGGACGTTAAAATCAAAACTTTCAAAAAGTTGTAGCGGCCGCAGTTTTTAAGCTAGGAAGTTCGGTAAAAAAGTTCTCTCCGATCCGGTGCTCAAATTTCCAAAATTTAGTTTTGGAAAAAAACGCTACCCAAAAAACACGTCTAACTTTTTTTTTCGGTTTCGGATTTTTTTGAAAAGCTTAACTAGAACTACAATTTTCGATATACCTCTTGATTTAAATTTCATCCAAATCGGTCCAATACTTTTGCCTCTAGAAGCGTCACACGCTCACCCACCCACAGACAGACAAGCCTACTTTTTGGGTTTCTTGAGCCCATGAACATGTATTTCCGTTAAAATCTAGATTTCGAAAATTTTTATGATATCTGTGTCGAAGGTATGGGAAAGTAGGTCGCTAGGATTTTTGAAAATTTTGATTTTAACGCTCGATTACTCAAAAACAAAATATCTAATCAATGCAAATTGTAATATTATTTAATAGCTTTTAATAAGTATAATTTTCAAAAAATTATTTCTCCAAAACATCCCACACCATTTTTAAAAATTAAGAAAAAAAATGATACTTTTTATTATCAACAACGCGGATTCCGGAAGTTACGTGATTTTAACGACGCCTATCTGTTAGCTCTAGTTAAATAATAAATATTTTACTCTTTGCATATTTTTAATAACTTTTTAAGTGAAGCATTCATAGCAGTTTTTTTGATCCAAAGTTGTGAGCGCAATATCTATCTAGTGCTTTTATCTGAGTAGCCGTGCGTGCGTTGGGTTTGAAGCGGTTGGCTTCTACCGCATGTAGATGTAAATTTCAATCGCTTATTGGCTCGAGAATATTTAAAATGTTAAAAGTATGGGAAGGTACCAGCGTTCTGTTTCGCTAATTTCTAATACATTTACAATTTTTATTGGTAGGGGTGCACTGAAGGGTGATTTGGAGGTGTTGTAAATAAAAAGGAATTAAAAATCAATTAATAGGGAAACCTGGCATGTTTAATGGTTGTTTAAAGGTGTTTTTTTATAAATTTTAATTTTTAGAGATTGTCATCTACTCGTGTTTTGAAGATGTTGGATGAAGAAATGGGATTATTGTCGTAGTTTTCAATAATCATTTACATTTAGGGGAATGCATGAACGTGAGGGTGATTTAGAGGTGCTGCTTTAACAAAGGGTATGGTTTTCGTTTTTGTTTAAAATTTGATTTCGATTGTCATCCACTTGAGGGTGATTTAGAGAGGCTGCTTCAATAAAGGGATGATTCTTGTCGTTTTTATAAACTCAATGTTAGGTTCTTGGAGATCCCAGGCGCAAGCGGATTGTGCGGTCCCCAAATCTGGCGCGGGGAGTGCGCTACTTTTAATTTAACATAAACAAATAGACTATTGCTCTGCTTTACTGCACTGTCGCAACAATCGTCTCTCCGTGCCTGTGTGGCTAACTTCGGGACCTCGATCATTCACGTGAATTTAAAGAGCTAAATATGTGGCGCCACGCAGTACTTACAAACAGTAGATTATGCCATTATTTTTTTAATTCGCAGAATTTCTAAAAACAGTAAAATATAGTTTTTCATTTTATTCGCTTGGAGACGTTTGTCAGCCTCGAGGCCCAAGCGAACAAGAGCTCTGTAGCACTGCATTGTCTCAACAATCGTCTCCCCGTGTCCATCTAAATATGCATATGAGCTTGCTCAATAAAAAGACGCGTTTAATGCTCTTAAATATTTATTGTAATCAATTCTCAATTAAAACGTTCAATACAACTAATTCCAATGCGTCACCAACAAGAGCTTAACATTGAATGCCCCGCCTGGTTTTCTTGAAACCAAGGGGTAGATTAGGTCACAGGTCATCAAAGCACATGTTCTGGCTGGCGGCGGGCAAGGAATTCGATGCGGTGTAGGATAATAAAGTTGAAGAAACTCGGAAATCCTCACATGCACATGTATTATTATAAGTGTAGTGAAACCTGCGCTGATTTTCAACCGTGTGTACTAGAGAAAGGAAATGAATGCTCCCTCGTTTGCGTTTGTATATTTCGTGATCTCGATCGCCCACGTGGATTTAAAAAGCTGGATGTGTGCTGCTACACGGTATATGCACATGACTATGCTTTTTATTTTTTTTTAATAAAATAAAAAAAAAATGTGGAATAGTTTGCGACTGTGCAAAATCATGAACGATTTCCATTACACAACTCTTTAAAAAGTAAAAAGTTGTATATTTTTGTAGGAAACCATTTCAATTTTCAGTCCATACTAGAAAAATGATTTATGATATTCCACGGATGAAATGTGATGGCCAATCAGTTTCCATTTTATTGTGCATGCAAATTATGTGTAATGCTATACAAGTGTTGATGAATTGCATAACAAAATTATTCGCATTGTTTATTTTATTTATTGAAATTGCATAAATGTTGCATCATAAATGTTAATTTGCGATGGTTTCTATTTCAAAAAGATGTTTCTAAATATTACTTTTTATAGTAGATAAGCATACATAAAATGATTCGGCAATTACAACTACTTGATATTCTTGATTACATCTATAATTGCCCTCAGATATCAACATATTAACATTATGTACGATTTTCAAATACTATCTAAGTACTTTAAAGCTAGATGACGCCATCACAAAATTTTGGTCATCATCATCATCAGCAGCAAGGTTTAGGCCTTTTGGCTTGTTCCGGCTTTTTATACATTCCATTTTTTCATAGGCCTTCCGCCATTTATTTTCCTCCTAGGTGGGGTGTTGCATATATTTCAAAATTTCGCAGTCAAATTAGGTAGGCTTCATTCGGTAACAAAACTTTTGGGAAGTTCCCTTTTGGGCAAGTACACCTCTCACACCTAAAAAATCAAAATTTATAAAAACGAAAAGAACTATCTAGTTTTTAGGGCAGCATTTTCAAAACATCCGCAAGTGTGCCTCAATCTCGAAAATTTTTAAAGTTTTATACATATGACTAGGATAGTTGTATTTTTTTAACACAAGACTTCCAAAGCACCCTAAACTGTATCACCAACCCCTAGAAAATAAAAAAACAAGTGGCGAGGATTATTCTGTTTATTACACAGCAACGGCGCGGCGGCGTCCGTGTTCTTTAGTTTGGTGTGTGTGGGGGGGTCACAATTCGGCACAATATTTTTGCGGTTGGGCACAGGCACTTTAGTATCAAAGAAAATAGTAGACGTATTTAGGTAGGCAGTTTTTTGAAAGCAAAACGGTGAAAACACTGTGAACGATCAGATCAGTTTGCGAGGATGCTTTTCTGCAAATTCATTTATTCTTCGGCTTTTTGATAAAAAATTTCAGTGAAGCGGTGTTGGCTTCACCTTTACTCATTTTCGATTGGTGATAAGAAGCAAGGTATGTATAAAACAGTAAAATACTGAAAATACAACATACTTCCTGGCTGCTGGTAAAATCCAATACTGAATTTTGATAGTAATATTGAATTTCCGACCCACCAGTATTAAAAAGCAATATAGTGCATAATTGTCCATATTTCGTAATAAAATAATATTAATGGTTGAGCTTTAAGAAAATATCCGTTTCTAACAGATTCTTATTTCCTCGATAAGTCATCACTGTCGCCAGTTGTAAATGAGGTGATGAAACTAAACTAAAACTTAGAGTTACACATATATCTAGAAAATCCTAAAATTTGGGTGGGCACTTGGTTGGGCACCCCAGTTGCTAAGAAGGGGATGCGCACCCTTCTGTCCCCTGATGCCGTCACTGTTATTACAGGAACACCTCTAAATCACCTTTCAATGAATCCCAACTTCCTAAAAACGTAATTTTTAAAAATTTCCGTAAATAATATTAAGGTAATAACTCTATACCACCTTCAAGTGCAGCCCCAACCCCTATAGATTGAAAATTTGCAAAAATGTCGAGATTTATCTCGTTCAATAAAGCAACGCCACTATACCGCCTGATAGCTTTTTTTGTTCTGGATTGCGTAGGTAAAGATGATTTGGAGCATTTCCATCCATTTTTAATGTTTAGTGGGTGAGAGTGTACAGGGTGAAAGTTTGGAAGTGATATTTGTTGAAAAGGGGAGATTGTAATACTCGTAGCAATTTTTACTTTCTCATACTTCCAGTATGGAATGTATTGTGATCGTGGTTTTGTTTCTTTAATTTTTGACGGAACTATATTTTTTGAACCTTCAGCTGTCGAAAACAGTCGTTCTTAAAAAATGTCTGTATGTAAGCGTGTAGTGGTAATGAAATTTGAAATACCCAGCTACAACGATAAATCATAGTTTTTAACAGTTTTTTTAATACGGTTTGAACCGGAAATCTTAATAACAGAGTTTTAGACATTTGATCACAGAGTTCATAGAGAACACCAAACCAAATCGTATTGTTTTCGGACGCTCTAGCTTGAAGTTGATGTCCGCTAGAATTTAAAATTAAAGTCTATTTACTCAAAGCGAGCTGCCAGGCTTTGGTTTAGTAATAGACCACAATGTGACCATCTACAAGAATTTTTTTAAATAATGAAAACTGTGTAGTAAAAACAATTTAAAATTTTGGAAACCTTTAAAAAAGTATTTCTCAAAACTATCCCCACAATGTTTTTAAACTTTGTAGGCTCGTAAAGCAATTTCATTTTGGTATACATGCTATAATTTTTCTGTGACGTCTTTTATGAATTTTTGAGAAGTGTAAAGGACTACAATAAACGAGGAACGATAAAAATTTCTGTTTTTAGCTGTATTCCACATTATTAGTGTAATAATTTAATATTTAGAGGGGCTAACTTTCCCTAAGTTTTGCCTAACTGGTGTAATTTGTGGTATCTGGTGTTCTTTCATTCCAACTATGGTTTTTCCAAAAAAATCGTTTTTATGTTCTCCCAACAAATTAGTGAAAATTCTGTTTTCCGACTTGCAGTAGGCCGTGTGTTGCTATCTGATAGTCAGTCACCACTGCTGGTTTCAAAACGTTGAATACAGAAATACTTTTGAAAATAATAATAACAATTTCTAAAGTATCTAATACTCGAGGCAAAATGCTTCCCCAATTTGTATGGTCGAGGAAGTAAGGCATGGAATATTAAATGAGGAGATTTGCATTCTATTTTCTTATATTTACAGTAAAAATATTACCTACAGATTATTTATCTAGAACAGCGTTGATAGTTCAGAATTACAATGTATACAAGTGTGTTTGTGAATGCTCTGTGCTATCTTAATCAATTGAATTCGTCTATTTTATTTTTAGTATTTGCTTAAATTTTAATTAAAATGATAATACAAAATAACATCGCCGTGGATTTTATCACTTGTTTCAAATAACATTGTAATTTTAATTAACTCCCATGCTGCTTTTAACAACGTTGTTGAGCAAAGTTTCTATTGTTAGGATGTTATTTGTTTTGCATTGATAAGACTGTAACGTCAAACTTTTGTTGTAGTTCCGCCGCAGTTGTAAGCAGCCGTATGGGCTTTTGTTCGTATTTCGTTAATCCTTCTGGTTAAGGTTTCTAACCAGCATCTCGTTTGACGTATTTGTAGAACAGATTTTACTGAAAACCAAAGTAAATTTATTTTCCTACTTTGAGAATTACGGTGCCCCCTGAAAATCTCGATTAGCATAACCCGAATGGCAAGCAAAAATCTCGAAAGACTAAATACCGAAGATAAAAATCTCGCATAATAACATCCTCAAATTGTAAAATACTATATAATGTTAATGTTTTAAATTAGTTGCTTTTGGTTATTTCCGTTTCGGTGAAATTATAACAGTAGATAAGGTTAGGTCATTCTAATATATGCAAATTAATTGACTGCATCCGAATGCATATTTTAACATTAAGTGCATATTTCGCAATAAATGCTTATACAGAGCGGTCACAAAAACTTAATCGCAGTTGCCCATAAAACAAGCGCGGCATGTCGATGATTAGTGTGCAAATCGTAGAGTTATCATAGTTACATGGTTTATTATGTTATCGTAACTGTTCATATTTAATATTTTTAAACAATTAGCAAGTGAGCAATGTAAATTATTTTTAATATTTATTATTGTTGTTTTACAAACATGCATGGTAAATGTCATGTAACCGTCACTCATTGAACTCACATAATGGAATAGTTATTAGTGTACCTAGCGCAGAAAGTAGTCTATTGCCGCTAGCGGCGTGGCCGAGACCAGCAATCATGCAAGAGCGGCAACGACGCTGTCTGCTGGAGGTACACGCACTATTTTTTCCACGACCTCTTTAAAATGAGCAAAACGTAGATGACTTTTTCCCTTCTCTGTGTTATTTTTAGTATTGCTCTGAGCAATTCCATTCTATAGTTCGCCATGTTAAGCCGTTTCCAAGGAGATATTATTAATACTATTTTTATTATTATTATCATTGTACCGTATCAGAAAAACTCACTTTCTGCTCGGCGAGCAGCAATGACTTTTGTGCTCACTCAGCGGCAAACGTCAATTGTTTGTTCTCAACTGACAGCTGGAAAAAGCAGACTTTCAATGATGTACGTAGAAAAAAAAATTGAACGACATGTTGGTTTAGCGGTAAAGAAGTGAGCTTCTAATCTGGCAGCCCCAGTTCAAATCCCGTGGCAGGCTTGTTATGTTTCTAAGTTTTTTTGTGTCTTACTAATATATTATCAATCTTGTTCTATGCCTATAATTTATTTTAATTTTTATCTTTTTAAAAAGCAGATAGCTAAAAATACTTTTTGCTTATTTTAAATATAAAGAAATAAACAAAAACAATGGTATAAGTAACAAAACAATTAAGTCACAATAAATGTTGAAAATGTTGTCCATCGTTTGTAGGCGTAAATGAACTTGTTTGTCACATGGTTTTACGACGCATGATGAAACAAAAAACAAGAAAAAAAAACGTCTGCTACGGGATTTTAACCGTGGCCGCCAGATTATAAGCCCATACCTATACCGCTAAACCAACATGTCGTTTAATTTTTTTTTCTTTGTGTGAGTCTAATGGGTCACAATGCTAACTGACGTTTGCTATGAACGTTTGTAAAATAAAAATAATAAATATTAAAATAATTTACAATACCCACTTGCTAATTGTTTAAAAATGTTAATTACACTGAGCTCGTACAGTTTGGAATAAATTCGATAAAACGTTTTAGAAGGGTTTTCACAGAAAATCTTCGGACACGTTAACCTTATATTTTAAAATGTCACTTTTTTCGGCTATTGACCTGTTTTGATCGTGTTTGTTTTTGAGCTGTGATGTATCGGATTTTTTTTGTAACCCTTATTTTTCTCTGCGGATTTGGATAGAGAATATTTTTCTGAGTACGAAAATGTCAAAAACGTATGACCTTGAAGAGGAAAGTTTTCGAAATAATCAGTCCCAAAGTTTCAAAAATGTATGTTAAAATTATTAGAGTAGACCAATCATTAATCAGGGAGCGTTGGAAGAAAAAAATGGTTTTGAAAATCAACGAAATTTATTCGAATCAACGACCTTAACAAGTGAAAATAATTAAGGTTTCTGCACAAATGATGAATAATTAAAGTTGTTAGATAAACTAGAAATTTAAGGTAAATGTTCGAAGTGACCTCCAATCACTTCTTGGCAATATCCTATCCGCCACTGAAACTCCTGCAGAACCTTACCAATCGTATTGGGTTGAATTGCCCGAATTTCATTGAGAATTCCATCCTTCATTTCGTCAATGGTTGTTGGTCTATTGAATAGCCTTTGCTCTTTAAATAGCCCCATAAAAAGTAATAAAGGGGAGTGAGAGCAGGACCAATTACGGTAAAATAATAAACCGCGCAAATACGATAATAGCTTCACGATTTGCAAACTAATCGTGGACATGTCGCGCTTGTCTTATATGCGACTGCGATTTAGTTTTGATTTGATCGCTTTGTATTAATGCATAATTATTTATTTTTTCTATTGTCACTTGATTTTCATACCGATATTTTTACGTTGTACGAGCTTATTGGCAAATAAATGTTCATACATTTGTAGTGTATTTACAGTAATTGTACAGATAAAGCTCTAAACATAAAAGGTGGCACGCTGAAAGAATTAAGAAAGATAAGCAACAAAACTATATGTGGCTTTCAATCAGCTGACTAAAATAAGCGGAGAAGAGTTGCAGAAGTATAAGTATGTGCTAGTAACATCCTGGGACGTTGAACGGGGGTTCTATAAGTATAAATTACATGCCTGATGCCTAGTTTAGAAATATCTCGTTTGTAACTTTATTAGCAATCGAATGCATACATTCAAATACTACCTACTAACAGAAACCATTTTATAAAAATACATTTGCGTTAGTTGAATGTATAGCGTAATCTTAGTGCGTTACCTTGCGTAAAAGAAAGGTGCGTTAAAATTTAAAAAAAGTCGACAAAAAACTTCCAACCGTTGTTAATAAGATGTCAGATGAACATAATTTAACATTTTATATCTGGTATTAATGCGAAATAGCATAAAAAATAAAATATACTATGAAACTTTCATAAGTAGGTGTTTACACTCTCTAATATGGCGTTTAAGGACACATATACGTTCAATATAATACTAATAAAAGAAGAGTGTACACATAAAGTTTTATAGTTGCTTTTAGCTTTGAAATACTCGAAATGTTTTTGCGTGTCACATATGTAAAATATCGATTCAGTGTGGCATTTTTAAAGACTTTTCTTCTAGAACATAAAAATGCTAATCTCAACAGTTTGATTTTACCAAGGGAATAGTTTCAAGCAACCTCACGTTCTACGTTTCAGCATTGCGAAATTCTTTTCCCAGCTGTATGGTTTACTCTTGAGACCAAAAGGCGAGAAGCACATATTCAGTATAAAAAATTATGTTTTCAACATCCCACCTTGATGTAAAACATTAAAATTCAATGACCATCTCGGTTCTTAGCAACGTTTCGGGAAAAGTGTTTAAGTACCTACGAAATGATGCGTTTGTATGCTTATTTCGACAAAATACGTAATTCTGAAAGTCGATACTAAATTCAATCTTCAGTTGATGTTACATGAAAGTTTCAAAATTAGATGTTTTAAAAAATTTGAATTTGTTTTGTATAAAAAGGCAGTGCCGTAGTCCGAATACATGTAATTATTAAGGTGATTGGTGTATTAGGTTAATACCTCATAGACAAATCATGTATACAGGGTATCCCGTAAGTAAAAACAAATAAATTTCTGTATTGGTGCTAAACGTACTTGTACTTACACAGGTCAATGTAGAACGTTACAAAATATCAGTAAAACAGATACTAACTAAATAGCAATCACAAAACACTTTAATCACATTTCAAAAATGGACTAGGAGTAAAATGCTTTAGAAACTAAGATATTTTTTATAGTTTTCTGAAGACTGTTAAACGGTAAAGCTTTTACATGCTCTGACAGATGATTAAAAATTTTCTACCTAAATTTTTGGCGTGTGTTTGACTGTTTTTTAATCTACAGAAATCAGATACAACGTTAGTTTTATACCGAGTTTCATAGCTATGAAAATCAGAATGTAAGTTAAAACAAGCAAGATTTTCCTTAACATACAACAAGCTTTCAAGAATATATTGCTATGTGTGGCCAAGCACTTGCCAGAAAAAATTCTCCTAATGCCCGCAACTTCTGCAATCACCAACTACAGCTCTATGAGACTCTTTTATACAATTTCTCAGGGTCGTTATTTAACTTGGGAAGATATGATATTACTAAATAAAACTCAAAAAGATACACAAACAAATATCAGCGTTACAAAAAATATTTTTTATTAAATGTCAATTTGAATCTGTATTTATGGGGAATCAATAGTTTTTAGATTTTACTTTTCTTAAAATAACCACTTATCTTAAATTCTTCTCAAACACTGTTGTGGTTCCTGACTAAATAAACGTTGTATTTAATATTTCTTCTTCTCTGATTTCTTTATTTCCATAAATCCACACACAGCTCCAAGCACAAACTTTATTATTAATTATTTTCTTCAAATATCGTAAATATAACTTCGCAGGTTCCTCCAGTGTAGCGTCCAAGTATTTAAATTCACCTACCACACTTTTGAATATTTTTAATATTATTCAAAATACTTCTGTATGTTCTGTTATCGACCTTATCTTATTAGAAAATATTATTTTCATACAATAGGACTCGTTCTTTTTCTCTCTTCTTTCAGGAGTCCCAAAATTATTCATGCCCTTTTTTAAGACATGTAACTAATTAAAACAATTTTTTTTGCTTTTGTATTCTTCCTTGATTTTCCCATTTTATTTTTAAAATAAATAAATCTCATAATCAATGGTTTTTTTCAAATTGTCAAAATGACACTGACATCCATAATGACATTTAACGATGCACAAAACAAATAAAATTGAAATCTTCTTACATATTAAACCTTTTAAACATTTCTAAACTAATTTATAACTAAAACTAACATAAATAAAAATCGTATCAATGTGTTTTTCTTTTCTTTCAATAAAAACAAACCTCACAAATATGAAAAATATAAATGATATAAAAATAACTACATTATAAGAATTTAAAACAAGAAATTACAGCAATAATACGCAACCCTGAGTTTATAACTTTGAATACCAAAAACTTACAATCTTCACAAATCTGCAATTGTAGACTACATTATTACAAGCATTCCTAAAACTGCTCTCTAGGAATCACAATACTTCAGTTTAAATATATCTCCAAATATCATAGCAATATATTTAGGGAAATGTTAACATTTGTAATGGGGCAACATTTAGGTATAGCTTCCTGGGGTCAAAGTGATGACCGATGAAACCTAAAATGCCTGAGTAAAAAGTGCTTCTTTAAGCAGTTAACGGGTCTTAAAGACAAAAATTGTATTTTTATTTTTGACTAAACCCCAAAAAATTTTAATCAGATCGAGTGGAAATTCGGTATGGTTATGTTTTATAGGTCTAAAAACACGCTGGTGTTACTCATTTGTTTGCTGTTTGCAAAGGGCGCTACTTACGCTCATCCAGCTTGATATTTTAGAACATAACTTTTTGCTGTTAAGTTTTTGGAGCTTTTAACTATAAATTCTGATGTAGAATTTAATTTTACAAAAAAAAAGGTATACTTGTGGAAAGTCGATAAAATGAATCGTTTTCGAGAAATACTAATTAAAGTTTCAGTGCTCATGAGAAAATACAATCACTTAATGCAGTAGCTATGTGTCATTTTAAGTAAACAAAATAATATTATTAATTAAAACAAATTACAATTTTATTTTCATAAAGGATTATTTTAACAGACTTAATGGCGTCCTCCATTCGCTTCGATACATTTCAGATTTAGAAAGTGTTCAATGTCCAACTTTTGGAAAATCTTAAAGTAAAACAGCACAAAGACTGGAATATTGTATAATAAAAAGCTAATAAACAAGCAACACCATAAAACAACAAATTAAAATGCGTTGAATGATTGTATTTTGTGATGTTCACTGCAACTTTTAAATAGTATTTCTCGAAAACGGTTCATTTCATCGACTTTACACAACTACATCGTTTTGTCTCAAAATCAAATTTTACGTTCGAATTTGTGGTCAAAATCTCGAAAACGTTAACAGCAAAAAAGTTATGTGCCAAAACATCAATCCGAAATGGTGTAACTACCCGTATAACCAAATCTATAAAGATGTCCTAGGCGATAGAGATATTTAAAGATGCGGTAAAGATTACGTGATACAGGTGTAATATGTATCGGAGCTGTACTTTAGCCTATACCTTAACTGTATAGATTAAATATTTACCGCATCTACAGGGTGTCTCAGACATGACTCCCCAGGCCTATAACTTTGTTATTTTTAAAAATAACTATAATAAACTATATATATATTCGTAAATGGGAGCAAATTCTCTATAAGATGGGGAAAGAAAATTTTAGAAAATCTGTACTCATATTATGGCAGCGATATTCAACTTTTTTTTTTCAAATTGCACACTATGCTTTTTTTCGGTCATTCTGATAGTACTCTTTATTCTCCTTACGCCCATGTAAACCAATATGGGTCTTACATAAGAAAATTCTCGAAAAAAATACGATTGAAAGTTGAAGTCTAGGTTTGCCATGGAAACAACTGATTTTTGTAATTTGTACTCATCGGCGATGAAAACAATAGCGTAGTTTAAAAAAAAAATACCTTACTACAGTCTGCAGTAATATTCCTCTAGAATTATTAATAAAAGTTACAAGTAGAGAATTTCTGCATAGACTTGAATGTTGCGCAACTGAAAACGGAGAGAATTTTGAACAATTTTTGTAATTATAATTAACTTGTTATTAGCATTTAGTTAATAAAGGTAATATTGTATAAAAATAATGAATTTGTATTTTTTTTACACTACGCTATTGTTTTCATCGCCGACGAGTACAAATTACAAAAATCAGTTATTTCCATGGCAAACCTAGACTTCAACTTTCAATCGTATTTTTTTCGAGAATTTTCTTATGTAAGACCCATATTGGTTTACATGGGTGTAAGGAGAATAAAGAGTACTATCAGAATGACCGAAAAAAATCATAGTGTGCAATTTGAAAAAAAAAAGTTGAATATCGCTGCCATAATATGAGTACAGATTTTCTAAAATTTTCTTTCCCCATCTTATAGAGAATTTGCTCCCATTTACGAATATATATAGTTTATTATAGTTATTTTTAAAAATAACAAAGTTATAGGCCTGGGGAGTCATGTCTGAGACACCCTGTATATGATATCTATACTTGTTTCCAGTACAGTTTTATCTTTATCACATCTGTATCACATCTTATTCTATGCTATACCGCACCGGTACTTCTAGCAGGGATTTTATCTTTATCGGATCTGTAGAAAATATATACTGATTGTCTTTACAGTTGTACCTTTAACAAATCTCTACAATATCTTCATGCAGGCTATATCGCACCTGTAGCGCAATTACCGATTTTGTCTTTATCGAATCTGTGCTAAATATGGTAGGCGGAATAAAAAGCCGTGGAAAAAAAAGCCGGGGTATAAAAAGCCGGGAAAAAAAAGCCGCGGAAAAAAAAAACCGGCGGAAAAAAAAACCGGCGGAAAAAAAAGCCGATGGTATAAATATTTAACATATGTAATAAATAAATACTTGAAGCAAAGAAAACAATGATTTGATCCACTACTAAGGGAGCATAGAATGACTAAAAAATTGTGAAGTTTCATTTTTATTGAATCCCAAAATAACAACTACTACAATAATTTGTACAAACTTTATTTTATGTCAGAAGACAAACTGTTTATATACACATTGAAATTATAATAATATCAATAATAATATAGAGACTTACATCTAACTACTACCACTACTACTAAATTTAGAAACCTGTTTGCTTTCTAATGGGAAATGTAAAGAGTGTTTTTCTTTTACTCAATTACATTTGTAATTAAATAAATGTGTAAGTCTCTATATTATTATTATGATGATTATTATAATTTTAATGTGTATTACTATAATTGTGTGTATTATAATATAATAATATAATAATAATGTATAATAATGTGTATTATTATAACACTTTGTCTTCTGACATAAAATAAAGTTTGTACAAATTATTGTAGTAGTTGTTATTTTGGGATTTAATAAGTATTTATTTATTAAATATGTTTAATATTTATACCATCGGTTTTTTTTCCGCCGGCTTTTTTTCCCCCGGCTTTTTTTTCCGCGGCTTTTTTTTCCCGGCTTTTTATACCCCGGCTTTTTTTCCACGGCTTTTTATTCCTAGATTCGCTAAATATATACTGCCTGTCTTTACAGTTTTATCTTAAGCCTAAAACCGCTGTGTATAGCGTCAATCTAAACACTATCTTTATTTGTTGGCCTTGTGTGTAAAAACGTTAAAAATGGCGCATCAACAAGATCAAGAATTTAAAGTTTACGAATTTGATGGAACCTTGGAGATTTGTGTGCTTCCTACAATTATAATAATAATTTATGACATAATCATTAACCAAGGCTGCTGTCTCCAATGTGGAGTTATTTTCGATAGGGGTAATTAACCCCCCCAGAAGGCCAAAAAATCACCTAAAGCACTAGAAGTAAAGTGTTTTTGAACATGTAATTGGAAAAACTTTGTAAATAAATATATTTCATCGGCTAAAAGTTCCAGCGAAACACAATAAAAATGACTCAATTGCAAAGAAACTTTCTTAACGGTAAAACCTAAAACCAAGCCGGACGTTAAACAATGCATGGCTGAAGAATAGCTCTAAACCTTTATGGGGGTTTATAAACAGACCTGTTTGGAAAGTCCACTCACCAAAAAGATAAAGATATTTAAAGCTTATCCCAGCGCCAGCAGTACAAAGTACGAACCGACATCAACATGAACAATTACGTGATATTTTTTTCTTGAAATTACAATTCTGACAGCAATGGCGGAAAATTCAGAAATAATGTACTTTAAAATAGTTGGTGGTAAAATAATACAAAGACATCAATTATTTCGAAGTAAGATTCTCGAAATGTCTGAACCTACTAAAACTGTTTTATATTTTATCCCCTATAATTCTTCACTGTTTATTTTTCTTAATACTTTACTCTATCAAAATAGTCTGTTTTCACGTGTTTCTTGAAATTTTAATACTATATATAATCTAACGTCGTTTATATCTGCTTTTTCCCACTTCGCTTGTATGCACACTACGTAGTTGTCTTTTGTTGTTTTGGCATCAGTTTATTAAAAACTTAGCAAAGCTGCAAACGATACACTTTACCAACTATTTATAAAATGATTTTACTCTACACTATTAACGAGATATTATGCAACGTCACTATAAATTTACTGCAAAAAAGAAAACGGTTTAACCCTAACCTGTAATTCTTGGTAGTACATTTGTATCATATTGTCCATCATAACCTAATGTAATACTCTTAAAACATTTAGCGGTCGAATTTTATAAGAGGCGAGATTAGCTCAGGGTGCAAGGAGACCGGCTCACAAACCAAAGATGGCCAGTTCGATTCCCCGCTAAGGTAAAGTATGTAGCGCATTTTTAAAATTAAAAATTTATCAATAAATACATTAGTGTAAGTGAAATTAGCTAAAAAAATACAGAAGTTGTATAAAATATTATAAAAGAAAATATATCCGCTAAATAAATTAGCGTAAAAAAATATTTTTTTGTTTTTATCTAAAATTAATTGCTTGAATTATCTATACCGCACCTTAATTTGGACGATACAGCATCGGAATAGTATCTTTAAAAACCTATATCGTATCTTTACAGTACCTTCATGTGCTCTATACGCAATCTTAACTGCATCTGTACTTTAACTATATGTTGTCTGTACAGGAGCTTTACATCTTATATACAGAGTTAGTAAAGACAACTATACCCAATCGATATGTAATCTCTATCGTCGCGCTATCCATAGGGTACAGAAAGCCTGTATCGACTAAAGATTTAAATACAGGTTCGATATAGGTTCTGTATTGTGTGGTTATACGGGTAGCGTCCTCTACTAACAGCAAAACATAAGCATCAGAATCGTGTTTGTAGACCTATAAAACATAATTTCAACTCGATCTGATCAGTAATTTTTGAGTTTCAGTCAAAAATAGAAATAAAATGTTTGTCTTTAAGGCCCTATAACTTCTTAAGGAAGCACTTTTCACTAAGGCATGTTAGGTTTAATCGGTCTGCTTTGACCCCAGAAAGGTATACCTAAACGTTGTAGATCACTTACGGGACACTCTGTATATCAGTTTGTTTCTATTTTTTTTATTAAAAAATAATCTGTTTATGGTTTATTAAACCGATAATAATGATAGTTATATTTAGTAAAACAAAAAAGATCTTTAAGATTGGTTCTTCAGGAATTAAAAATTTTAAATAGGCAAATCCGTTATAATGTGTACTTAACTACTTTTCAGGTGCCGACGAGAAAAAAAATGATGCATCAGTTTCAGTAATGAATTGTCCATAAATATTATTTTCGCATTTATTTGGAGTGGATACATAGAATAATAAAATAAAACACTATTTTTAAAATTATGTGAAATACCTTTCATACGTGAAGATGTGCTGCAGTTTGTTCATTTTTTTTTCACGCAATTCTAAGAGCATATGTTTGCAAATTAAAATCCTAGCATTGCAACGGGCGCAGTTAATTTAGTTAGCGTTGCGCCAAATCGGAGAGTTCTTTCTAAACAGAATCGATGGGATTTTCTGGCAGTACTTTACTTGTTGAAAGTAAATCAACGAATAACTTGGTCTCGTTAAAAATATGTTTTTATTAAAGTTTCAAAGCTATATAGCAAATTACTCCAAGTATGCTAAGATGTTAAGAGAGCTCATTATATACAGGGTGTCCCCCAATAGGTGTCCCAAAATTCACCAGCTGATGCAACATCCAAAAATAAGCAGAAATTTCCATGTAAACATGAGCCGACAAACGCAGACTGCCCATATTGTGCAAACAAAGTCGCACGCGAAGATAATCCAATTTAACGCAAAGAAGGTTTAAAAATTGCATTGCAGCTGAGATTTCAAGAGAGCAGATGCCATAATATTTTATGATCTACAATTATTTTATCACCATCGGGTATTGGATAACCATTTACACTTAAAAACAATTTCAAATAAGACTATCCCAACCGAACCTATCATACACAAACAATATTAATAGGGGTCAGGACAGACGTTCATTTCAGTTCCAAGAGTTTCAAATATGAAAGTTAAATTTAAAACACTAATAAACAGGGCCAATTTCAAAGAAAAGTGAGTTACATTTATTTTACAGAGAATGTGCTGTCGATCACGCTGGGGCGAGATGTTACTCCAAAAGATTAAATATTTGCGTGATTACTTAGTATTTACGCATGTTTAAATGCTGACATATTTTAGAATATACAATACTGTGGGAGGCATTTGGTACATGTATTGCATTGCGACGCAGCTTATGTACGGTGCGATCGAAAATGATTGAACGTGCCGCTTCATACTGATTTGATCTTGTCCGCTTACTACTTAATGTGATCTTGACTAATTCCACTGGCGTGCAATAGTAATTTAAATAGCGCGGGAAATTTAAAAATGGGTGGCGTGTTCTTTATATGAATGTTGGTGCACCATTTTTTTAGCGAAATAATTACTGTTAGGGACTTTTAAAGACTTTTCTTGTTGTAAATTACGATTTATGTTAGTAAATTTTTATATTCCAAAAGTTAACCTATAGGTTAAAAAACAAGACAATTTAATAACGTAATTTAATAACACAGTTTAATTAATAAAAAAAAACACATTTTTCTTGATTGTTGCTTACAATAATTACTCTATTTAACAATTTAATAACAGTTTAAATTAATAAAAAACACATTTTTCAATGACACAATTTAAATGAATACAAAAATCAAATTCTTTGTAAGACAGTTGTTACAATAACTGCTCGAAATGCCCTCCATCATTGTCTAAACAAACATTGACCCTGCGCTTCATATTTTCAAAAACGGCTACTAACTGTCTTGGTGTGATTTCATTCACGGCATTTACTATGGCCTCTTGTAACTCCTCAATTGTGTGTAAACGATTTGCATATACAACATTCTTAAGATGGCCAAACATAAAGTAGTCGAGAGGTGTTAAGTCGGGCGATCGCGGTGCCCAACGACCTCTACTTATTATTCGTTCATCAAAGAATTCCCTTAAAAAGTTCAACGTTGCACCTGCTGTGTGAGCTGTTGCACCATCTTGCTGGAAGAACCCATGCTGCAGTTCGTCATCGTGGAGTTGATCAATAAACGGTCTTAAAAGTAGTCGTTGATAATTGTTATCATTGATGTTTTCATTAAAAAAAATAGGGCCAATTATTCTTCTTCTCGACATTGCAATCCAAACCCCAATTTTAAGGGGATGCAATGAGGTCTCCCGATATACATGGGGATTTTCAGTTGACCACGTGCGATAATTTTGCGAGTTTACGTAGCCACTTAAATGAAACCAGGCTTCATCACTGAAAAATGTCAGATCCAAAATGTCATCATTGTTGAAGTTTTCATTAAACCATGTACAGTATTGTCGACGCTTTCCAAAATCTGCTGGTAGCAACTCTTGCACCACCGACACTTTGTACGGGTGCATATGAAGTATTTTTTTGCAAGCCTTCTGACACGATCCGTATGAAAGACCTGAAACTAACATAGATAAATCAATTACAAAAACAACATTATGCTCATTACCTGTTTGAGCAGATAAACATCTTAACGATTTGTTGGGACTTGCATCCATTCGTTCCTGAATATCATGTACAGTGTCTTCGGTAAGTACAGATGACCTGCCCGTAGACTTTCCTTTGCAGACGCTGCCTGTTTCGTGGTACCGTTGAATAATACGACGAACGTGTTGACTAAAAATTTCATAGTGAACTGCTTCGTTGGGAAAATGCTCTTGGAACTGATTGAAACAGGAGGGATAAGAGTACTGCCAAACACCATTTTGGTCACGTTCTCCGGATCTAAAGTACGCTTCCAAAATAAATTTATCATGCTCTATTGTAAACACCATATTAACCTAAAATTACACACCTGTTATCACCCTCATTTAAAATAAACTTTGTAATTTTATTGTCTTACCTAATAAAGGGAACGAATACAAACTTTGAGTTTTGAAAAAAAACTGTTATAACGTGGGGATTACAAAAACGAGAACAATAACACAAAAGAAAACAATAACTGTTATTATTACGACATTTGACAGGTAAAATGCGCGTACGCTAATGGATTCCAGGGATGTAAGTATTGATAAACAACAGGTTCGCGGACACATCGAAACGCATTTTTGATAATAATGCGACCAGATCGTGGTCACGTGACCTTCAATCATTTTCGATCACTCCGTATAACTTTTATAGAGAAGTGACCAAAAGTCTACGGGTTCCGCTGTTTTATATATTAAATCTGGATCCCTTCCACCTGTCTCAACTTTTAGTGGTAAGGTGCCACCGCTACTAGAACACTCATATTTACACTTCCTTATAAAAGGCGCATAGTCTTTTGTGCAGCCCGCTAGAGTTTTTAAAGCAGATCAGCAAATTTGGGTCCATACTGTTTGTTTATATTATTGAAACATAAATTGCTGGCTGTCATGACTGGAATTACGAACACAAACTCGGACGAGCAAACATGCAAGGCGAGAGGCAGAGCCGATGTTGATATAAAAAGGACATTCACTGACCTCTCGCGTAGGCGTGCGAGGCGGCTAAAAGCTAGCGCAGAATAGTTGTTTAAGATTGCCTGTTGCTATTAACTTATAGGGTTTTACACACCTTCACGCAACAGTTTTATAATGCGCATCACCACGGCATACATATTTCAGTACCCAAATTTCATAGTTTTCGGAACGACTGTACAGCTGTAGTACAGATCACTGCAACGGAGAGATTCGTGAGAGCGGCAACTGATTTTTCGCGCAGAGGGAAGCGCCAGAATACGTCTAATTCCCAATTTCCGCATAAGTTTGATAGGAACATTATACTAAGCACGGAAATATAAATACCAATTAAACTTCAAACAAAACTATCTCCGATATATAAAATTAAAAACACTAATAAACAGGGAATTTTTAGGAAAATTTTACAGGTAAAGCGTGTACACATTTACTACAAATGCTTTAGAGAATGAACGAAGATAATTATAATTACGATGGAATATCTATTAATGATTAGGTATTTGATGCCTCAACGCAGTTATATTATTTTTTTAAATGAAGTAGCCGAAAAGGCGTTGGGACGTGGTGCGCGGGTTATGCTAATCTATACAGAAAATGCGAAACTGTCTCAACTGCGGGTCTCCAATTTATGCAACGAAGGGCTCCTACATATCAATCAGTCTTATTTATTAGTTAAAGTGTAAACAGATTTTTAGCACGCCGATGAGTATCACCCTCAGTTCGAATAATAATGTACTCTTTTTCGTTTACTATTGTAATAGTTTTATTATTTATACTTTTATTTTATACTCAAGAATAATAGGCGCATGGAAATCTTCAGGAGTTTAAATCATCTGATAAATAGCTACGATTCCATGTTGAAATGAAATCGTATAGCAAGCAGTCATTTCTTAGCTCGTAAGCGACAACTCTATTAAAACATCAGATTGGCACCGGAAACACGTAATATTAAGCACTTTTGTGTGTTTGGTAATAAACAATACTTAATAATATGAGCACTTAAAACTAGAGACGACTAAAATAGGACTAGACCTAGTTAAAATGGCTAAGAAAGAATGTTTCTTCTCATACATCTGTGACTGTTTTCGATGCATTACATAAATTTGACGTAATGTTGGGAACTGTTAAAGTTTAAAGTTTCTTGAGAAGTTGCCATTTCTACTCAAAGTGGAATATTTTTTATTTCCTTTGGTCAATCAACAAAATATAGAAAAAAAAGTTGTATTAAGAAGAAGGAAAATGTAAGTCACGGACACCCTAAAAAAATGTCAACATAACAAAAACAATTTTTAACGGAGCAATATCACATTGTAGCTATAGGCACAACAATATAGGTGTTTACTGCAGCAGTATCGATTTGGTTGCTACTTAACGTTGAAACTAAAATACCAGTTTTGTTAAGTAAACAATGTAAAATTGTTACGTTAACACTTAAATATAGCTGGATTAACTATATGTTGTGGTTATAATTACTATGAAGAGAAACTATTTTGGATTATTGTTCTAGCAATGGATTCATGTCAATGGAATGAAAGCAGTTGGTAGTTTTATCCGTTTATTTATTTTCAGAAATAATGCAAAATGCAAAAATACAAAACTAAACCTAAGGTGTGTAATTATGAGCAATTACAATTGCTACTGAAAATTGAAAAATACAAGTACGGTTTCCCTTTACAGATCATTTAAATTAATGAATAAATAAATATTATACCACAGAAACTATCGATCAGATGATGCAGTCGCCATTCTTCAGAAATGTGTGTAACTATTTAATTTCCATTAATTGCAATTACTAAACTAAATAACATTAAATATAGTTACCACGCAATAAACAACAGATTGTACCTTTTTCACTTTACCATACTTCTAGTATGGGAATGTGTTGTAATCTCGAAAATTATCTATTTTGAGGGTTTTGGGTGGGTGCGTGCGAGTGCGCGAATTGTCTCGCTCGTGCTCGTGTTCGTGTTCGTGCGCTCTCGTTCATGCTCGTGGTCGTGCGCATGCGTGTGTGTGACGCGCAATGTCAGGAACTACTGGACCGATTTGAATGAAATTTCTAATGCCTAGGTATATGTAAAATTTGTCGAGCCAAAAAGTTGTTTTACTATCCGAAACCGGAAACGGAAGTTAGACATGTTTGTTTGGTAGCGTTTTTTTATAGTAAACCTTGGGTCAAAGCGTATGCTTTTTTTCGAACTTTCCAGCTTCAAAATGGCGGTCGTTTCGATTTTTTGAAAATTTTGATTTTAGTGCCTTATTACTCAAAGAGAGGTTGACAGATCGGGTTCAAATATTCTATTGTAATATCCCTGTAAATGCACATTGTTACTATGCACAAAAACAGTTGAAAAGTTAAAAGCTAGATGAAGCGAAATAAATTTACAACATTTTGGAAATTAAAAAAAAATATATTGTTCAAATCTGGCTACACATTTTTAAAATTTTGTTGGCATATAGAGCTAGGAATGGGCTATAGTTTGGTTGGTGTTCCAGTCCCTTAATTTTTCTGTGACGCTATGAATTTTTTTAATTCGAAAATTTATGTTCCTCTTTTTAATAAACGCCGACGATAACTAAATTCTATTTAAGCTAAAGTGCTCATGAGTAATAGTAGAATAAGATTTAGAACATAATTTCTGGATGGAGCTACATTTAAGGGGTTCATTCTTTCCCTTTCTAATTTTGGCGAACGAATTTGTGTTTCTGTTTTTGGTTTTTGTTTTCCAAAAATCAAAAAATTGATTGTTGTCTCAATTGTTTTACAGAAAAAAAGCCATAAAGCAGTGGCGGCTCGTGGGTTGAAAAATGGGCGAGGCGTTTTTAAAACCTGATGGTCACCGGGAGCGACACGCATGCGAAAATGTTTTTTAAATGGGCGTTACAGAGCATGCAAGATATTTAAAATCATCAACACATATTTTATTCCACGAGCAAGCTTTAACACTAACAAAAGTACACGACTAACAAAACAGTTTATTTAGATTATAACTGGGACATAACCACTAATATTGTTTGTACCAAACGTTTTTAAATTTTCTGTAGTTTATTTTTTACTAATTTATTAGCATTTATCGAAGGCGTAGGCCTTAAAACTTTCTTTCTATCATCTTCTTTAAATTTCGATAAAGGAGTTTCATGTAAGATATAAATGCTGTTGTTTATAGGAAACATTTTACTTATTTGCACGTTAACGGTGAACGCGAGCTTTAGTTTACCAGACAGCTATTCATCGATGCCTCCGGCTAAACTGAAAACCTGCAGCTACAAAGCTTCTAAGTGCCGCATCAGGTAGCCCTGCTCGAGAGCGTGTCTGTCATTTCATCATCAGCTTGGATGAACGGTAGTGGCTACTATATCGCGCTACGAAAATCAAACTGTTTATTGTTCAATTAATACATTTATATTTGTACTTTTGTGGAAAGCTATATTATTGTACTATTAGTAAGAAAATAAACTAAAATTAAATTATATGAAGCGGCGCAATTAGGTCAAGCGCCGCAGCACTCGCTTCACCATACGAGCCGCCATTGACATACGGTCGCGTCGTTAACGCGACGCCTGCGAACAATGTATTATAATTTAATTAATTAAATTTGGTGTGGTTAAATCAATCACACACTACAGAGTGATCGAAAATAAATTTGATTGCGGGAGCGCATGAAAAATATGACCACTGTCTACTTTGCACTTTATAAAACTACATTTGAACTACAATTAACGGTATTATTAGTACATGTGACTTTAACACAGTCTAATATGCTACACAAATACGCAAAAATACGTAATTTAAACCAAATTTGTATATTAAATTGACAGGTAACATTAAAATGACATACGTTTCACAGCAGCGTGAATGTCCCTATAGAAGAAAATTAGCCGCATCAACAGGATACTTCTCGCGAAATTATTCAATGCACGCTTCCATGGATTAATGCCATTCGCCATCTAAAAGATTCTAAAAAAAAACGGTTTGTACTCTTTAGTCAACATTTTATTGAAGACTTCGAAAATTAATCTTAAACTTCAAAAAATTTGACAATTCTATAATGGAAATATTATAAGGCATAACACAGATTAGGCAAGTTTAATTGTTTTCAATGGCTCCCGCGATCAAATGTGTTTTCGATCTCTCTGTATAACAAATGGTTGTCAATAGCAAAAGATTAATTTATACCGTGTGTTCAAAAAGTAATTACATAAGGGTTGGTCATGGAAAATAAAATTTCTGTCTTTGTATGCTTTAGAATTTAACTGTCATCACTCTGTCAGTGTCACTACAAATAACAAATTACAAGCTTAACCTAAAAATTTTAAGTGATATTATATTTTTTTGTTTAAATTCTAAAGCATGCAAAGACAGAAATTTTATTAGCCATGGCCAACCCCTATGTAATTACTTTTTGAACACACGGTATAATCTACAACTCTGTGTTGTTAGATACTAGCTTACCTAGGAGCGTACGAAAATGATAAGGTGTGACAAAAACTGCTAATAGTAGTACTTTTATTATAATTTATATTAATATTCATAGCTTCTTTTGTTAACAATATGAATATGGTTGCAGTAACAAGCATGAAGTTATGGTCTTTCTAAAAATTACAGTAAATCAAAGTTACATTACCAATATTTGTTCTCACAAGCACAATATTGTCATTAGTACAAATTAATTTTGTCAGTGATAGTGTAGAACACACTATACATCTATTGTCTGAAAATTATTTTGATTCTGTATCTAATCAGAAACTCAAGTGAAAAAATGTGTCTTTGCTATTTTGTTCTCGTAAGTTTTTTAACCCATGTATCACCATAATCGTCTTAATGTTTCAGAAATTCGATAAGAAAACGTGTGGTGGGTTTTATACCATATAAACCTTTAGTTGAACGCTTGTAATTTCTCATAAAGCGACAGTTTTCGAGCACATTCCATTATTAACAAAGTCAGCTTTGACCTCTTTACATTATACACAATGGCGGAATTTGTGTTTGTGACGCCGTATGAAGTACATAAGACAGAAAAATTAAGTTTTCATTCAAATCTTTCAAAATTAGCTTGAACATATTTAATAGAGTTTAGCATAATATGAATTCAATATTTTCTGTCAATTAGTGTTTTAGCTAGTTCAGAAATAGTTGGGTTGATTATTGTTGTTCTTTATCTCGACCGACGCGCAGCTTCCTTATTTATTACCCTAGGTTACTAGACACTCACGTGGTTCACTTATCTATCTTCAATCTTCTTCTATCTATCTATACAGGGTGTCCATGCATGGGATCTCGTAAACGGTAACAGATAGAGATTCGGTTAAATGAAAAGAATTATTCATAAATAATGTATCAATTTCAAATTTTTCAAAAAATCCTGGAAGGCGTCAAGAGTACAATTTAGGAGATTAGTAAAAAACAAGTTTGTAGTTAGTGAACTACAAACTTGTTTTTTACTAAGCTTGCAGTGGCAAGCTCTATCCACTTAGAAAACAAAGAAGAAATCGGGTAGGCAGTTTTTAAAAAATATTTAATAAAATTTTGAATCAGCGCCATTGCGATCGTTTTTTGATTTTCGAAATAAATTTTACTTCATCCTATACTACCCCGGAAGGGCTCTCAAACAAGTTGTAGCTGATCCCGATCAGACAAATACTTTTTGAGTAAATGGGCGTTAAAGTTGAGATTTTCAAAAAGTTGTAGCGGCTGCCATTTTGAAGCTACAGAATTCGGTAAAAAAATTTTCGATTTGCTTTATGTTCTTTTCTTAGATTCCGCTCAAATTTTCGAAATTTAATTTTGGAAAAAAAAACGTTACTAAAAAACATGTCCAACTTCTGTTTCCGGTTTCTGATTGTTGTGCAAAGCTTAACTAGAACTACAATCTTCGATATACCTCTTGATTTACGATTTCATCAAAATAGGTCCAGTACTTTTGCCTGTAGAGGCGTCACACACGCAGCCACCCGCAGACATTTTTAAAAAACTTTTTTTGGGTTGCTTGTGTCCCAAAACGTTTATTTCCGTTAAAATGTAGATTTCGAAACTTTTTATGAAATTAATACTTCCTTATACCGAAGGTATGGAAAAGTAAAAATGGGCAATAAGGACAAATTATTAGCGATTTTAAATAACAAAACCTTTTCTTTGTTGCTACACTATCGACTCTTACGGCTAGGTAGGTACCACACGATTTCTACTCGTTATTAAAAATCAATGCAAAAATTGCAGAAAAGAAACAAAAAAAAACAGCTAAGAAATGCTAATCCGTATACTACTATACGAAACTGCTAGCAGTAAGAGAGAGATACGCCAGACTGCATCATTCCCTCGCACTCCGCCCGGAGGGTAGCGCGCGTGCGAACAAATCTACATGTATTAAAAGACTGGGACGGCAATACCTAACTTATTATATATCGTGTGCAGGAGGCATTCAGTACATGACTTGCGTCTCCACACAGCGTACTTACTATACATTTTAAAAAGAAGTTACCAAAAAAGCGTGGGTCGTAGACCAGGGATTCCGCTAGTATTCATTATTCACTATTATCTTCTGGGATCATAAATAGTGTTAGTTTTTGCTGTATGTGCTGAAGAATGTGTTTGCTCTGCAGTTGGTAGTTGACTACTCCTGAACAGTTTCAAATATTATCGAAAAATGCTTCTCACTGTTTTTCTTATATACATTTTTTAATGGTTTCATCATTATGTGATGTAACCTCAAATTAGGTGCGGGTCTAGGGGGATTTCTAGGTATTTGATAGTATTGTCTCATGTGTTTCATAGAATTTCTACGTGATTGATTACAATATTATTTGTTTCTGCTAAGCGCCCCAGGCTAAGCATTTGACTTAGTACTTTACATTCATAGGTGTGGAAACTGAGTTTTTATTCTTTTGTAATTTGCTAATAGCATCTTGTAAATTATTGCCGAATTGGGGGATGTGATTATGTTAAACAACACTAGTCCCAGTATTGTGAAATGTGGTACTTCAGTATTAATTGAAGGGGGTATTGATAACGTAGAATTAATTCCTACAGCTAATGTGTATTGTAAGAAAATTCAAAATTTATACATGTTTAAATTTAGTCTTTCAAAACAGTTGATTCCTAAAATGCGCTTATATAAGAAAATTCCGATTTTTTTTCTTCAGTTTGTTGAATTAACTATATTATAATCCAGTGTTGTTTTGTTTCAGGTAAGTAAACAACTTTTAAAGGATTCTATGAATTATAGATGAGAGGATTCACTCAGATTTTCTTAAAAGCGGGTAAGTAAATATACGACTACCTACATTGCAATAGACGCGACTTTTCTGGCTTTTGAAATATAAAATCTTCAGCAAAAGCTCATAGTAGAGTCTTTTTTGCTACATATTCTCGACATCTGAATAAAAATCGTACAGGAATTATTTTTTGCACGCTTAAATTAAAGAAGTAGCTGTTGGGAAAAATATTATAGGTATATTTCCTTAACTTATTGAATAATTTGCAAAGGAACAACCATTCGTTGAAGGTTCAAACTTTAAAATAATTTTTTGGCGCGCGGTAACGGCGGTTAAGGCCGCTGGTTTCTTGCTGCTCTGCCAAAACGTGCTCGGTACGAGTCCCGCCCTAGTCATGGGTGTTTGTGTTCGTCTTTGCCTATTAGTTGGGGCTAATAACCACAGCAGTTGATGCCCCCGTAGTGCTCGTCCAAAAAAAATAAATATTTACTTACTTTGTCGTTTTCCAAAGTGTGTTGCATTACAGTTTTGTAGTCGTAGTTAACAACGTAATGTTTCATGAAATGACTTCTTACTTAAGGTATACAATTAGTTTTCTTAAAAGCAGATTTGTGTGCGCGCATGGATTCGTGGGTGCATGTGTGTATGCGGGTGAGCGCGCGTGCCCCACTTTTTCAAATATTTTCTAGTTTTGTTGTATCTGGTATTTTTTAATCGCAGACCTTGTTTATCCGTTAAAATCACAAAATTGATTTTTAGTCAATTTGGTGTTTCTTTGCCATTACTCAATTAAACTGTTTCGGTGGGAAGCGACCCAAAAGATACACTTTTGGAGATTTTTCTTAATGGGAAATGGTTCCTATTGTCATTTAACATGTTCATACCGAATTTCAAGCCGAAATGTCTAAATTGTTGTAAAAGCAAGAAATAGTGGGAATCACAGTATGGCTGGTAGAACTATCTCGGAAGTCGACTACTTGGTACACGTAAAATGCTTATCTCAGCTTCTTTTTTAGCGCGTGTAGATATCCGCCTTTACAGCCCTCTTATTCTTTAAATGAATTAACTTGTTTTAATATATTTTATAACTGCAAACAATTTTTTCAGTTGTAATCTTAAAATCAATTTTTCAATTCGTGGACACCTGTTTCCACCACCTCCTTGGGGCCTTGGTAGGCGAGTGTAGTCGGCGCTCAACCAAGGTCACAGTGGTTTTCGGGAGTCTGTGGCTCTATTTAGCCCGGTGTTCGAATCCGGGCTAGGGCAGTTGTCAGCTCCTGGAAACCTCTTAACATAGAATAGTTTAAGTAGTTTTTAAGGACTTAGTATGTAAGGTAGTACTCACAATGGGCCCGACAATGTGGCCTAAGTGCCGTAAGACCTAAAAAATACATACAATACATACAACACCTCCTTTTATTGACGGGCCAACCCTTTTGCGATTTCATCGCAGTGTAATGATTACTCTTTTAAACCTAAATTGGGTTTTCTGCGGCAAGGCGTCTAGGCTGTAAAGTGTATACAGACATATGAGCTAACTTGGCGGCACCTATTTTACAGCCTAATCCTCCACGGCGTCATTGATAACGGATTAAGATACGCTCAATCAACATGCTTGCCCAAGATGAGACAAGAACAAGCTAAAAGTACTGCCCAGTAGATCAGTACTAGGGATGGGTGATTCGAATCTTTTCACTGAATCGTATCATACGACTCTTTATTCAAATAGATTCGTATCAAAAGATTCGTATTTCGTACAAGTTCTGAGTTTGCTTTTCTCATCTTATTCGACTGGTCTCGGTTTCTGTGGCTGTATCATAGATCCAGATCTCTCCCTCGTATCGGTGCACTTACAGTTACCGCATTCGAGGGTCGCATCTCGTACGCATCTCATACTTTACTACTTGCTACTTATGTCTCGCGCAACGCAGTGCTCACAATTGCCACAATTTTAATTAACCGAACACGACTCAAACCGAGCAATACGATTGTCTGGTCATATTGATCGGTACCTCAACGACACCGACGTCTAGCTCGAGGCAAATTTATAACCCGTTGGGTCTTCCGACCGTAGTGACTGCGACACGACTTAGGCAAATTTATAGCCTCGGCTAGTGAGCCGGAAGTAGATACCGCTTTGGTGTTTGACATTTATTCCGGGAGGTAGTAAACATTCCATCTCAGTAAATCAGCTACCCAATTCTCTTAGGTCCCAATTAAGAAGTCCTTAAAACTCTACGAAGAGAGACAGAAGTTATCGCTACAACACCGGTCTTTAGAAAATTTTCTAAAATGGATAATACGTTGGATACAAAAATTGCTTTGGTATTTTCTACTAACTCTGTATATTTTTGACGTATGGGAATGTTTAGGCGAAGTGTTTCGTCTGTTTTTATTGGAACTAAGAGAGCGAAGTATAAGATTTTACTTAAAAAATACCGTTTAAAACAACTTGTACAGAGCAAAGTTTTTTACGCGTCCATTAAATACGGTTCAGATTTGTATGTATAGCAAACCACCGAGACAGCATTCGATGGAAATTAGCCAAATTCGAAATCTACAATTTTTGTGATTGTATTAGCTACAATTATTTCATCGCCCTCACGTACTGCTACCACTGACACTTGAAAAAAATTACATGCACAATCACCATTAACATGGATTAAGGAAAGACATTCATTACTACAGTTGGAATAGTTCCAAATGTGACAATTAAAATTTCAAACGCCAATGAACGGTGCCAATTGCAAGGGAAAGTAGGTGCACTTCTTTTAAAGATTATTTGATGTCGATCATGCGGGGTAGGGATGTTACTACAAAAAATAAATATTCGCAATAATTACGTAGTAGTTACGCATGTTCAGTTCAGTCACTGACTTTGCGAATTTCAGAATATACAACACTGCGGGGCTCTGTCGGCAAAATACCCTGAATCGCGACACAGTTCATTTACTATTTTTTAAAAGAAAGCTAGCAAAAAGCTTGGTGTGTAGACCAGGGATTCCGCTAGTTACTTTTAATGTAACGGAAGATATTTTCTATAAAAGTAAATACTAATCATTCTCATACTCCACTTTGTTATTACTTATAAAATTGACATATTGCGTTTTTCTACAAGGGCGAAAAGTTGCGGTTTCGTGTTTCCCTGACTAACGTTCTGGAATTATCCTCGATTAGCTATTAGGTGGGATTTGTTTGTTTGGTTGGGATTGTTCCCAAACTTTACTTTTGACTATGGCTTTCTAAAATCTTTGTTGTGGTTCGCCTACCCTTATCGATTTGTTTAAGTTGCACGTATCCTATACCGGGTGAATCAGCTCAGATGTTTCAATCTACTATTTTAATTATTTTTTAAGTTACCTAAATGACTTTTGCAGCTGTCTATGGTACTTGAACGTTGAACTTCGCGTTACTAACAATATTGTCATACAGGGTGTATTAAAACATGCGGCTAATAATTACACCACACAATTCTACGTAGAAAAACAAGCAAAAAACTCGAATACAATTTTAATGTTAACTCTTTGATTAAGGAATTATTAATGCTCAAACTTTGAAATTTTTTTCGACTATGGTTGAGAAATAGTTTCAACAACACATAATTCAACAATTAAAATAAGTAATCAAATATAAATTATAACATTTTCGTAATTAGATTACTTATAATTTAATATTTAAGAATGCAAAATCTTCGCGATTTATAGTTTTGGAAGACGTTGCAACTATGCATTATAAGCTGGGTTTATTTTTAAAATGTAATAATAAAAACACATACTTGATTTAGTTGCAGAATCACAAACATATACGATCAAGGGTAACTAAATGCATGTCTCTTAGCTTTAAATTGTACAGCGTTGCCAAATTAAAAAACCTTTAAGTGCTTATAATTTAAAGACTCTTCGTCTAAGACCAAATTCGTGTTAAAGTTGTTTGCTTGTTTTTCAACGTAGAATTGCGTGCGGTAATTATTAGCCGCACGTTTTAATATATCGGTATATATAGTATATCGGTTACACCGGAATTGAGGCCAATTTTTGTTTCTTAAATAGCACTTTACACTTTTTCTGATAAATTCTGATGTTCTAAAATTCTCTATTCAGTCATGTACGGTATCATAGTTACTTAAAAAGTTAAATTCAAGATAGCCTCGAATTTCATATAAAAATTTCATAAAAAAAGTTTAAAGCGGCCAGTGTCATTACAAAATTCAATTGTTATTGGAAAATTGTCTTCACTTAGACTTTTCTAACTGTTTAGTGGCCAACTTTGTCAAAGAAACGTAATTTCAAGTACATTTCAGTGGTCTACTTTTCAAAACCACATAGCTTTCATCAAAGCAATTTTTTTCTGGTTAAAGCATAGAAGAGGTAACAAACTTTTGTTCTAAACAAAAACCCTATTTGCTGTTTGAAAATTTCCTGTAAAATTAACTTGATAATCGACTATTTCTGCATCAAACTTAAAGCGAGAAAAACAAATATGTGTGAAAACAAAAATCGAACTTTGACAGTTTCTTTCCCTTAATTAGAAAACACACCCGTTTTTTGCAGAAGGAACAGTGGTTCTGAAAAATACCCATATAAGTACACCCCTGAAAATGGCTTGATTATGAGTTCTGACAAAGTTGTTGACGTACTTGTTTTGTGCATCGTGAATGTCAATTTTGGGGGTAATGAATTTAAATGTGATTTTGACACTTTTACAAGTGCAAGATAAAACACTCATTGATCAAGAGAATTATTTGTTTAAAAATGTGACATCAGGGGAAGAAGAAAAAAAGAAAGTGGAGTTTTTAGTTAGTTACGGCTCGTCTTGTAAATAGAGACCGAGAATTTTCAGTCTTCTGAAAGAAAAGAGAAGGAGAGCGAGTTCTATTGAACGAAAATAGTATTTTCTAGTAAGTTAAAGTCGATAACAAAACAGATAGAAATATATTAAATAATATTAAAAGTATTCAAAAGAGTGGTGGTGTAAAAGCAATTAAATACGTGTTGGAGACTACACTGGAGGAAGCTGCGAAATTATATTAACAATATCGAATAAAATATTTGGTAAGAAGATCGGTACTTGGAGCCGAGCTGTGTGTATTTTTGGAAATAAACAAACCACGGGAGAAGAAGTATTTCATATAACGTTTGTTCGGTCAAGGACTACGACAGTGTTGGTGAAAAATCTAAGATAAGTAAGTATTTTAAGAATAGTAGAATTAAAAAAAAAATTCTTGAGTCTCATAAATTTAACTTCAAATTAACATTTAAATAAAAACCTATTGTAACGTGATATTTGGTTGTGTTTTTTTTACGTTATTTATATTATCCGACTTTTTCTTCCTAAAGGTCAATAACGACCCTGAGAATTAAAAAAAAAGAAATGTGTAATAAAATAATTGGTAACTGAAAGAAACAAGTATACAAAAATTGTCTTCCGGTAAGTTCTTTGGAGCTACACTGTTATAAGCTCATATCATAGCAATACTTATTTACGATTAGATGGACATAAGTTCGTATAAGGGGATACGGTGAACATTCAACTCAAGCCCACAAGTAAATATATGGGTAATGAAATTTACTACTTGCCAAGCTCGCAAAAAGTAAATCCACCATCTAGATTTTATTGGTGCGCATAAGGTACACAAAAAAATTATTTGCAAAGGCTCGCATAAGGTTCCAATATTTCTCTTTTATTCGATTGGTTCAGTTGGGCAAAAAGCTTTCCACCCTACAAACTTTGTCCTTAATAAATTGCTCGCAATTTAACTGTAAAATGGTTTCTATTTATATATGTCGTTTGCATGATTTGCAGGCACACTTAATTAAAATTTGGCAATCAGTTTTTCTTTTGTTGACATACCTTGCAGATATATGTGTTTGGCTCAAATTTCAAATTTTTCACATTTTTAAACTGAATTGATCTTCTTTATTAACGTTTTTTAGTGCACATAAACTATAAAGCAAGTATAAAATGTGTAAAAAATTTTAAAATCTGTAACTGTCTCACCATAACAAAACAACTAAATCTTACATCTAGGAAAGATCCGTCACTATAACACGCTGGCGGTTCATTGCATATGTTGGCTCAGTTTATTGATTGTTCCAACCAGTACTGCTACTATAGTTTGATTACTGATGGCTTATTCTAAATCTCAGGGTCGGAGAACATAAACATTCTTATTATTAAAAAGCTGTTGGCTAACGGTCATGAGAATGATCTGTGGTCATAAATTCATCAGTTTATTTAAGTTTACTACGCCCTTTTCTCTTAAAAAATCGTCGCAAATTTATTGAAACAGATATAATGATGTAACTAATACATTCCGCACGTATTGGAACCCGCAAATATCAAAATCTGTTTATTAATGTGAATACATGTAAAACTCTTCAGTATGTTATAGTGTGCCGGCTAAACGTACATCGGCGCTTCACATATCACATGTTAGTTTACTCGAAAATCACAATACGGCGGCAAAATAAATTTCTGACATACTTAACTCCCGTAGAACAACCTATTATCTTCTTCATTATTTAATCAAAAATCCACTTTTGACCTATATTATTTGGGTTGCCATTTCGAATACAAACATTTTTATTGTTTATTAAACATTATGTTACAAACGACAAGCGCGAGCATGGCGACAAAATGATGATATGATGATTTTAGGTCGGTATGTGTGCTTGTAACACGAAATCCGGAACTACTGGAACCGAAAGCAGGTCTTTTAGGCCAATCAAATTAATATATTTAGAGGAATTAATTTCCAGCTAGCTGGAAATCATTTTAATACCTTTATTCGGTCCTAAATGCGTGTAATCTAAGTTTGCACCATCCCAGGAGGTGAGCTTAACTTTTGATAGCCAAAAAACCGCCAAATTTTTGCACTTTTTTTAGTTTTTTGCTTGTAGCTGGAAAACGGTGCGTCGGACGGAAAATGTCATTCCATTCAATAATACAGAGGACTAAATTCTGCGTCGAATGACATCTAAAAACATCAAATTCGGTTTAGTGGTATAGCCGAAATCGAATGTACCAAATCAGCTGAGCGGCTTCGCCGTAAAAGCAAGTACTCTTCTGCAAATGTGGTGTTCACTGAAACGATGAATGCAACCATGCCGAAAGAACAATTTCTCTCCAACGACAATAACAAAGAACGGCTTATTTCCATGATGCGTGAGAAATTGGTACAGCATGGGTTTAGTAAGGCAAAGTATTGAGGATGCTGACACCCTTATTGTCAACACTGCCATTGAATTGGCAGGTAACTTTGCGACGGTCATCATAATCGGGGAGGACACCGATTTATTGATCCTATTAACCGCCAAAGCACCAAATTCATCCAACATTTACGTCATGAAACCTGGAAAGGGAACCTCTCAGAACACATTCTACTCTCCCAAGTACTTCAACTTCTCGTCTGTTGTCAAACAGAATCTCCTGTTGCTACATGCAATCAGGGGATGTGATACAACCTCTGCATTCTATCGCCAAGGGAAGTTAAAGTTTGTCAAGCTTCTTGAAAAGAACACGACATTACAAGAGACTGTCAAGGTTTTTCATCATAAAGATGCAGATCCTGAGGTTCTCATTTCAGCAGGTCAACTGTTGTTGGCAGCCCTCTATTCATCTAAGGCAGATGAGACCTTCTTGGACCAAATCCGCTACGAGATATTTTCAAAATCCCTAACAAAGCCAACTTTCGAGCTGGCCTCTCTACCTCCAACAAATGCAGCCGCCGCCCAACATATTCTGCGGGTGTACCTTCAAATCCAGGGCTGGTATGATAGACCAAATGATCCTCTGAGCTGGGGTTGGAGGAGGACGGACCTTGGCCTTCTCCTCATCATAAACACCAAGGATCCAGCTCCACCTGAAATTCTCAACACTGTGTCCTGCAAATGTACAAAGGAGTGTACAGGGAAGTGCAGCTGCCGAAAAGTAGGCATGAAATGTTCAACAATATGCCTCAACTGCAACGGCCAGTCATGCTCGAATTCAGCACTCTTCGAGGATGAGGATGTGACCTTCATTGCCGTAGAAGCAGAAATAGGTGAAGATAGTCCCTTTGAAGATGATCCCGATGAAGAGGACCTCGATATGCAACCGCGCCTTCCGAGCTTCTCAGATGAAGGGCCATCGACATCAAAGAAAATGCGAACATGAATGCTGCCACATTTTGTGCTGCATGCCTATTATATATTGATTTATACCATGTTTACATTTATATTTCATCAATAAACTGTTCATCAATAAAGTGTTTTTGTTTCTTCGTTTTTAACATTCGATTTCGGCTATACCACTAAACCGAATTTGATGTTTTTAGATGTCATTCGACGCAGAATTTAGTCCTCTGTATTATTGAATGGAATGACATTTTCCGTCCGACGCACCGTTTTCCAGCTACAAGCAAAAAACTAAAAAAAGTGCAAAAATTTGGCGGTTTTTTGGCTACCAAAAGATAAGCTCACCACCTGGGATGGTGCAAACTCAGATTACACGCATTTAGGACCAAATAGAGGTATTAAAACGATTTCCAGCTTGCTGGAAATTAATTCCTCAAAACGGTTTTTTTCGATTTAATTTGATTGGCCTATTTGGTTACTTTATATTAACGTTTTAATAACAAAATATGGAAATGTTTATCTTTTCTTTCAATCGCTGTAACTTAAAAACTAACAATCCCAGTTCATTTATGATGGTAGATTTGAATGCAATTTTTTGCAAGCTTTCCAACGAGCCGACAGACACAAAGTATATGTCACTATTTACAAAAATTGAATCAAGGTGGCTGGGGGTGCGGAGGTTGACGTTAGTATACAAAACATATAACCTGAAGATCAATTTAAGTGTCCGATCATTTTTTCAAAAACTGACTCGCTACAGAACAAAAAACGATAAAAAAAAAGTGGGGCGTAGCCTACGAGTTCAGCTAGTTTATATTTAAGGGGAGATAAACATAAGTAACTAAATTATACAAGTTGGCTAGTAGTTCGACAAGACCGAGACCAGATTGTCTTAGTCTTGTCTTGTTCTTGAAATTTTTTAGCACGAAGTCTTGTCCTTGGTATTGCGATGCCAAGACCGAGACTAATTCAGTGTTGGTCTTGAGACATGATCTTGATTATTTTTTTTTCACATTTTATAATAATATAATACAGTAAAATGAAGAAACATTCGTAACCAGAACCTTTTAGTTCCTAAGTGTTTTGCCTGGTTCACAGACGGGTAAAGGACACAGGGCAGTACAGGGTCGAGTGTTTATGGAGATAAACCACGAGTAAGACATTTATTTCCTCTTGAGAAGAACGCCACCGTTTTCCAGGTCGACATATATGCTATACTGGCCTGTGCGTGTGAAAAACTTAAAATAAACATATTTATATTTATCAGACAGCCAGGTGGCTTTTCAGGTTCTGAGCTCTTTCAGAGTAACTTCAGAGAGCTAGTCCTGAAATGCCTATGAGCACTGACATTCACTCTGCGTGCAAAACTTGGTCAAACTGTGGGTATCAGATCACAGCAACTTTGAGGCAAACGAAGAAGATTTACTCACCAGAAGGGGTTCTAGGGAACATCTGCCTGAACCGTAACCAATTATCGAAATATCCGACTGCAATGCAAAGCTGTAAATAAAGAACTCGACTCAATTCTCACGAACCTGGTATTTGCAACAAGGGCTAAGGAAGGCAAACCTCCTCATCAGAGGGCTTTCGTGAACGACATCCAATCTGCTTCTATAGTACAACAGGAAGCAAAATTAAGATCATGACAAGGCTCACCCCACCTCAACAAACGCTTGCATACTAGTGGTATTGTTAACAATCCTACCTGCAGGTTATGAGGGACCCTGTGTCTAAGACATTTTAGATCTGGATATTTTGATCTGGAGGAAATACGGTTAATGCAAGCAAGGTGCTAGGCTTTTCGACGGACCCCGGCTTATTCAGGGAGAATCTTTAGCGAGCGTTACGCACAATAGGCTTCTGACCCGCCTGCTGCGGGTTATAGGACATTCGCCTCTGTAGAAGAAGAAGTAGAATAAACTAAAGATGGGTTGTTATATTGTATTGCAATGAAAAACTTGTAGCTGAATCTTGTAATAGAATTTACGGAAACCCTGACGTCAAGCGATGCTGTTGCTTTTCAAGTTAATCATATTTACAAATACCCCTTGCCCTACATTGTTCTATAAGAAATGCTATCGCTATGAGGGCCTTTAAAATTACGTTTGGCACAGTGGTGTCGCAGTCACATATTTATGTTTACTACTTCGTCCAGTCTTTTGGTCTTGATCGGTTACAGCAAGTCGTGCTTGATCTTGTGCTGATTTTCAAGACAATACCACGACTAGTCTTGGTATTGTCGAAACACCAAGAATGGCTATTACACGAATAACAAAGATAATGACATGCACTTAAAGCAGAAATACTAAAGCACTCGATCGTTTTAACACAGCTAGTGAAAACGGTTTTAAAATTTCTGGTAATCTAGGATCATTGCCGTGGTTATTGATACGCCAAGTATACGTATTCTAACTTTTTCTAACTAACTAGGTTGTCGAAGTAGGTCTTCACGTGGCAAAATGTATTTACAGCTCCTATCTGCACGTGGAAAAGAATGCGTCAAACTGCACCTAAATGTGATGTTTAAGATCAACACACTTTTCTACAGCTAAAATAAAAATCACTTTATATTGCCCTTTTGCTATTTATTACCAATATTATATTACACTATAATTTCTGCTTTAAAACTAACTTCAAGTGCAGTGCAAGGGATGAAAAAAGAAAAAAAGGGGTGGTAGTAGAAAAAGAACACAAGGTAGCGAAAATGGGTAGAGAGGGAATGCGTATGTAAGAAGGGTATTAGAGCGTCCGACTGATTTTTGGTTTATACAATGTTTTAAGTCAATTTTATGGCCTATATTAGTACTCTATTTTAACCATAATTGAAACCAAATCTCTTCTTTCTTATTTCTTGCCACACGGGCGTTTCCGTGTTTTATGCTTAGAGGGCGGTTTGATCGCTAATACCTGCTTTGAAGGTTCCAATCATATCTTTGCCGATTTGTTGCTTCACAACTATTCCTCGCCGCACATCATAGGCAGCGTTACATGTGTAATTCTCCTTTAATGTTATACTTTCTGGCATATAATTGCTTGTTTGCTTTTGGTTTCAGTTATGGTTAGAATTATGTCCACTTGATGATTTCAAATAAGAGTGGTTTATTCTAACCATAATTGAAACCAAATCTGTTCTTTCTAATTTCTTGCCACACGGACGCTTCTGTGTTTTGCCCTTAGAGGTCGGTGTGATCGCTTATACCTGCTTTGCAGGTTCCGATCATGTCTTTTCCGGTTTGTTGTTTTGCAACTATTCCTCCCCGCACATCATAGGGGGCGTTACTTGTGTAGTTCTCCTTTAATGTTATACTTTCTGGCATATAATTGCTTGTTTGCTTTCAGTTATGGTTAGAATTATGTCCACTTGATGATTTCAAATAAGAGTGGTTTATTCTAACCATAATTGAAACCAAATCTGTTCTTTCTAATTTCTTGCCACACGGACGCTTCTGTGTTTTGCCCTTAGAGGTCGGTGTGATCGCTGATACCTGCTTTGCAGGTTCCGATCATGTCTTTTCCGGTTTGTTGCTTTGCAACTATTCCTCCCCGCCCATCATAGGGGGCGTTACTTGTGTAGTTCTCCTTTAATGTTATACTTTCTGGCATATAATTGCTTGTAGTCTTTTGGTTTCAGTTATGGTTAGAATTATGCCCACCCGATGATTTCAAATAAGAACGAAACATGTAGTGGTTTATTCTAACCATAATTAAAACCAAATCTCTTCTTTCTTATCTGAACGGTGATGTATATTTCTAAACATATCTTTAACAATTTAAATAGTTCGTTCCCTTATTACTTATAGAGTTGTTTGCTTATGTTTTTGAAACTGTTGATACCAAAAGCAATTTATTTTGTGTCAGCGTGTCGAGAACGAGTATTGCTAGTATAGGGAAGTGCTGATTTCATGGAAAACTTTGAATTTTAATGTTAAAAAAGCAGTTTTCGTTTAAACAACACGTGTTCAGTCTTAAAGAACTCAAAAATCTGTATTTTTTTTATGTCATTGTGGGACAGGGTGTGGGGGTATGCTTAGTACATGCTTTCGTTTCGTCACATCTCTCAAACCGATGCGATGCGATGGTTCGCTTTTGATAAAACTTGGAATATGGGGATATATCAAAGAATTACCGGGAAAGTAAGTTTAAAATAATGTTTTGGTATGCGGTTTTTTTATAAGTGGAAGTTTATAAACCACCCACCTCAAAGGCAGATATGTTTTAAAACCACTTGTTTTTAAGTTTTTGTCAAAATCCTCAAATCGAAAATTTTCACGAAATCAGTACTTTTCTGTGCTAAAAGAGAAAAGCAATGCCCGTCGACACTTCGTAAGATAGTAATTCCGTAAAGAAGCACTTTTGAATATATGCAAGTTAGGCTCGATCGTTTTAATGAACCCTAGATTCGACTGCTAAAATCTGAAACATCCTATATACGACACGGTACGGGAATACGAAACATTATAAGAGGAAGAAAAAATCAAAAACAGAAGCTGTTTATTATTATTTAAGTTGAACTGATAATTGCATAAATTTTTGCCCGTCGTAAAGTTCTCTCCCCGTCTTTCAGTCCTGAAATTTATTATATTTTCAATAACACTTTTGAACTATTAGCGCCTGCATTTGTATATAATGAAACTCTTTCTCATTTTTGATAAAGTTTTTGTATCACAGATTACAGATGTCGTCAATCAAAAATCACGCTATAACCAATTCAATCAAGCAACTCGATCAACGTAGAATTGAGGAAATAGGTTGCGTTTAAAGATTATATATAGCACCTTGAACTTAAAGGGAAAGTTTTTTATATTTTCCAATTCCTTACGCTAGTTAGAAGTTTGTTTCGATACTGTTAAAACAACTCATCTGCAAGATAAGATTACATGAAGATTTAAGCACTGTTCCATGAGCTTAAGTTCATGGTGTTCGTTAATAAATGAGGCTTTACTGAATACACTGTAAATGTTAATACAAGCGGGTCTGTGTGATTTATTATAGTTTCTACTGACAACGTTTATAATATGGTAATTTGTTGCTGTGATTAAGCAGCAAAACAAAAAGTTTTGAGAAGGTGCCTAGGGCTAATACAAATTTTCATCATATTTAAAATTTATACCTTTTTAGTAGATACAGAACTGCTACAGACGCGTTAAGCTAACAGCGCACTTCTTTAGCCAAAATTAATTTAAACTTGTTTACATAAGTTTCATGTGAACAGAATACCATCTTATATTATCGTTAACGAAAGGTCAGTTCTGCGCCCTTGGCTGTTCACCGAATTTCAATCACAGGTTATTAAATTTGAAATTGCGAAAATATTTGGCACTCAGGAAACAGAGATATAAAAGCCGATTCACTGGGTCAATACTAACGCGCCTGCTCGTAGAACTTTTCCCCCGTTTCCGCTCGATCGTCTAGAGTATATAGACTTTACACCGGCTGTTATGCGGTGGTTATTGTATATTCGTGTGATGTGGATATTAAAACTTTTATCTAAATCGGTTATTATATAGCTGTATCGGTTAAATATGTTCGATTAACTGCGTTAATTTGATATAAAGTCAGAAATATACTAAGCATGTTATAATGGTATAGACGTTGTCAGTTTCAGGATATGGAAGTAGAACAACGAGATAGTAACATGTATCCATAGGACGAGCGTTATTCATTAAATAAGACCAAATCATCTATATATGGGGTTAATAACGCATATTCTAATGTATATTTGTTGAAATAAAGTAAATCACGTGTATGGTTTGAGTTTGTCATATTATATAAAATACCAACGCAAAACGCAGTTTTGGTATTAGTGGACGAAGTCCCTTTACTATACAGGGTAGTTTCTTAGATTTAATAAAGTAATAAAGTAATGAAATAATGTAGTATGAGGTTTTAATCTTACTAATATAAAAAAATATCAAACAATCATGAGAAGGGGGGCTGTTTAAGAGATCAGAGAAATAAATAAATCTCTGGATTTGGTAGGAAGTCTTCCTTAGCTTCTCATTATTAGTAGCAGTATCATCAACAAGTAGTGTGATTAAGTAAACAGAGTTGACTGCGCGAATATGCAAATCTATAATTATGCATCCGTAAGCTGAGCTACTGTCAGCATCCACTGAAATTACGTGTATTTAGTATGTGTTCATATTATAATTGTAATATAGATACATTTGCAATTATCTATCATGAATGATGATGCAAATTTGAAATCGCATTTAATCTCTAAATTGCGATGATAGAGTTCTATTGATTATTGGCTTCTTATTAGTTCACATATCATACATATTGTTAATTTGCAACACCTATAAGGGAGGGATGAAAGAAGGAAGGAAGGGAGCGAAGCAAAGAGGGAGGGGAGGGAAAGCGGGGAAGGGAGGGGAAAATAGGGGGAGGGAGGGAGAGAGAGGTGAGGGACCGAGAGAGAATGGTGGACTTAAAGAAGATGAACTGTTGAACTGTTTTGGTTGATCTGTTGAATGGAAACGTTCTTGCTACGGTATATAGTCTGCTTGTATAGGGAACGGGTATAGTGGAGTTTGAAATTTTACTCCAAATAAATGCGTGTTCTGAACTTAGTTTCGAGCGGGGACATCGCTTCGCTTCTCAATGTACAACTCGAGGTCACGCGTAAAACTGAATTGCTTGCCCCGGTGAAATTAATTTCATTGCTAAAATAATTTTAAAACAAAGCACATTTCAGAGAAATAAATACTAGAACAAATAATGCAACATCACACTGCTTCGTTTAGCGGCGGACTGTCCGAGTTCTCTGTAAAATGTAAGTACACGCTTCCCGTATAACCACACAATACAGAACCTATATCGAACCTGTATTTAAATCTTTAGTCGATACAGGCTTTCTGTACCCTATGGATAGCGCGACGATAGAGATTACATATCGATTGGGTATAGTTGTCTTTACTAACTCTGTATATAAGATGTAAAGCTCCTGTACAGACAACATATAGTTAAAGTACAGATGCAGTTAAGATTGCGTATAGAGCACATGAAGGTACTGTAAAGATACGATATAGGTTTTTAAAGATACTATTCCGATGCTGTATCGTCCAAATTAAGGTGCGGTATAGATAATTCAAGCAATTAATTTTAGATAAAAAAAAATATTTTTTTACGCGGATATATTTTCTTTTATAATATTTTATACAACCCCTCTGTATTTTTTTAGCTAATTTCATTTACACTAATGTATTTATTGATAGATTTTTAATTTTAAAAATGCGCTGCATACTTTACCTTAGCGGGGAATCGAACTGGCCATCTTTGGTTTGTGAGTCGGTCTCCTTGCACCCTGAGCTAATCTCGCCTCTTATAAGATTCGACCGCTAAATGTTTTAAGAGTATTACAGAAGGTTATGATGGACAATATGATACAAATGTACTACCAAGAATTACAGTTAGGGTTAAACCGTTTTTTTTGCAGTAAAATTTATAGTGACGTTGCATAATATCTCGTTAAGGGCGTATAGTATGCTTGGATAAAACGTGATTAACAGGGACTACGTAGAAAACGCATTGGACGCTTAATAATAAAGTTAGACATTTTTGTGGGCTCTTGAAATTTTTAAAGTTAAATGTGTTTCATGTTTCTCATTTTCTAATTTTGTTTTTTACATTAATTTTAATGTAGAGTAAAATCATTTTATAAATAGTTGGTAAAGTGTATCGTTTGTAGCTTTGGTAAGTTTTTAATAAACTGATGCCGAAACAAAAAAAAAGACAACTACGTAGTGTGCATACAAGCGACGTGGAAAAAAGCAGATATAGACGACGTTAGATTATATATAGTATTAAAATTTCAAGAAACACGTGAAAACAGACTATTTTGATAGAGTAAAGTATTAAGAAAAATAAACAGTGAAGAATTATAGGGGATAAAATATAAAACAGTTTTAGTAGGTTCAGACATTTCGAGAATCTTACTTCGAAATAATTGATGTCTTTGTATTATTTTACCACCAACTATTTTGAAGTACATTATTTCTGAATTTCTCGCCATTGCTGAGGTCAGAATTGTAATTTCAAGAAAAAAATATCACGTAATATGTCCATGTTGATGTCGGTTCGTACTTTGTACTGCTGGCGCTGGGATAAGCTTTAAATATCTTTATCTTTTTGGTGAGTAGACTTTCCAAACAGGTCTGTTTATAAACCCCCATAAAGGTTTACAGCTAATCTTAAGCCATGCATTGTTTAACGTCCGGCTTGGTTTTAGGTTTTACCGTTAAGAAAGTTTCTTTTTATTGAGTCATTCTTATTGTGTTTCGCTGGAAAACTTTTAGCCGATGAAATATATTTATTTACAAATTTTTTCCAATTACATGTTCAAAAACACTTTACTTCTAGTGCCTTAGGTGATTTTTTTTGGCCTTGGGGGGGGGGGGGGGGTAATTACCCCTACTACCCCACCCCCCGTAAATCCGCGGTTGGACGTTATAAGTACAGCAAAACTGAGAAAATGCTCTCTGCTGTAGGCACATCAAAAGGTATAGTATTGGTTATAGGTGTAATAACAGTTTATGATGAAGGTTATCATTTTATTTACTTGTGGTTTATAGATATTGTGGTAAATGATCCCCCTATCGAAAATAACTCCACATTGGAGACAGCAGCCTTGGTTAATGATTATGTCATAAATTATTATTATAATTGTAGGAAGCACACAAATCTCCAAGGTTCCATCAAATTCGTAAACTTTAAATTCTTGATCTTGTTGATGCGCCATTTTTAACGTTTTTATACACAAGGCCAACAAATAAAGATAGTGTTTAGATTGACGCTATACACAGCGGTTTTAGGCTTAAGATAAAACTGTAAAGACAGGCAGTATATATTTAGCACAGATTCGATAAAGACAAAATCGGTAATTGCGCTACAGGTGCGATATAGCCTGCATGAAGATATTGTAGAGATTTGTTAAAGGTACAACTGTAAAGACAATCAGTATATATTTGCTACAGATCCGATAAAGATAAAGTCCCTGCTTGAAGTACCGGTGCGGTATAGCATAGAATAAGATGTGATACAGATGTGATAAAGATAAAACTGTACTGGAAACAAGTATAGATATCATATAGATGCGGTAAATATTTAATCTATACAGTTAAGGTATAGGCTAAAGTACAGCTCCAATACATATTACACCTGTATCACGTAATCTTTACCGCATCTTTAAATATCTCTATCGCCTAGGACATTTTTATAGATTTGGTTATACGGGTTCGGTCAAAATTAATTTCGATACATTTCAATACAATAAATGCTAAAATAAATACTGCATCACAACAAAATAATAGAAAAAAAGTCTAGGCAAAGTGTTTTTTTTACCTTCCTCGTTATATAGAGTATATCTACAGGAAGATATTGTGATCATCATGAAGAGTTTGGAGCAAACGCGTGTGTGCTCTCTTTTTCCCTCCCTCCCTCTTCCCTCTCTACCCCTACGCCCTGAGCCCCGCACTCCTTTCCCTTTAGACAAAGATTTCCAGCTCCATACCAGCTGCTCGGGGAATGTTTCAAAGGTTACAAATCAAGGATTTGTGGCACCCAGGAAATAAATTGGTCAAACCGTAGCTGTCACCCACACTCTAAAAATGATTTTGCCCTGATAACTAAAATCTAGTTCTTGCAACTCAAATTTTTAATGGCTATGGCTATAAATAAATTTTGTAGTTCTAACTTGTAACAAAATTTGGTTGGACTATTTCTGTTACTGCAAGTAAAAAGTCTTGCTGCTACAATACATTTATGTTAGTCGTGATAGCACAGATCAATATTTATAAAAACATTATATTAGTATAGTGTACCAAGTACGTTTTTATTCAGAACAAAAAGCATTTGCTTCTCATAGCAATCTAATATTGTAAGCAGGACAAAACCAATTTGCTAGCATAACAAACTTTAATGCTTTGATGACTAATTTGTGTTAGTTATTGGAGCAAAAGTTAAAATTACCGGAACAGTACATATTAGTAAGATGCACTAACAGTGTTTTCATTAAGAACAAATTGTTCATATTTCTCGAACTACTGAAATTAGTAAAAATAACAAACAATAATACTTGTATTTATCAATTCCAGCTTTACTTCGTTAAAGTCCATATTTAATGAGTATCTGTATATAAAATACTTAATCACTTTAACAATATCTATTTATTTAAACCTTATACGTATTTCGGCATGTTTACAAACCATTGTCAAAGGTTATATGAAAGTAAACAGTTAGTGTTGTTATAGCAATAGAACTTTTTTACTTATCTTGGTAATCGTCTGCAGATGACTTATTCCAAAATGTCCAGTAGAGGAGAATTTAACAGATCAATTTTCTCATTCATTAACGGTACAGTTTTTAAATGTTTGTGAATTTCAAACGCTTCTAGTATATCTAATTTACGTTTATCATCACAAAAGTGTAAACATTTTATGGTGTTTATGTTTGGGTGCAAGCTGTTAATAAAAATTAAAAATTCATTAATTAAATCAAATGAACTATTAAAACATGCTAAAATGTCATCAACATAACGAAACCAAAATATAACTTTCTCAGATTGATTTGATTCGAATATTTGATCTTCTAGATTTTCCATTAATATGTTAGCTAAAAGAGGTGAAATTGGACTTCCCATGGGTAAACCTTCTTTTTGGAAATAAATTTTATTATTAAAAGTAAACATGCCGAAATACGTATAAGGTTTAAATAAATAGATATTGTTAAAGTGATTAAGTATTTTATATACAGATACTCATTAATAATACTTGTAACTAAAAATATGTATACAGGCTGTTCCAAGTTAAGTCTGCACTATTGCTAACTTTGTTATTATAGGAACTACGATGTCGGTTAAATGGACAAACTAGTAGAATTTTTTATGCTGATTAAGATAGTGAAATCAAAAAAACAATTGAGCATCGCATTTTCGAGATATTTACCAAAACATTTAATTTTGAAATGGAACACTCTGTATGTTTTTACATAAATGGATAGAAAATTAAATTCTGAACAAAAATGCCCATATAACTTTTTTTGATAACATTGAAAATAACCGAGTTATTTGGAAATAACTGTTTTAAACCTTTTAAAATCAAATAGCGATGAAACAGAAAACATTCGTTGTTGTCAATTATCCTAATGTGTCAAAATAATAATTGTGCTCGTTAGTTTTTGCAGCTAAAGTAGTTAAACGTTGTGTTTACTGTTATTTTCTATCTGAAAATGGTGTTTACACATTTACAAAAGTGTGATATGTTAGAAGCATACCTAGTATGTAATAAAAATGGAAGCCAACCCAGGAATATTATAGCGAGATGTTTCCCGAACGCGAGATTCCGGACCAGCGATATTTTTTAATTCTTTATAGAAGATTACGAGAAAAAGAAGGAGTTTTCAAGAAATAGAAAAAAAGTGAGCAGTTTACTTTCAATGAAGAAACCGAAATTAACGTTTTAGGGTATTTTCAAGCGTATCCCAATAATTCTACCCGAGATTTATCAAAAGAAGCGGGTTTTCTCTAGGCACTATTCATAGAATTTTGAAAAAACATAAATTTGTTCCTTACAAGTTTCAACCAGTGCAGAGTTTACACCCTGGTGATAACGAAAGAAGACTTGTATTCTCACATTGGTTCATTAATGAATGTCACGAAAATCCCAACTTCTTTAGACATATCTTTTGGAGTGATGAATCTAATTTCTCCAATAGTGGGATGTTCAACAGGAAAACGCATCATTACTGGAGTGATGAAAATCCATTTCTTGTTCATCCTCCTAATTCACAAAATCATTTTAGTTTAAACGTATGCTGTGGTATGGTAGGCTCTAGAATTGTTGGCCCATTTTTTTATAGTGGATATTTAACAGGACAACGTTATGTTGAATTTATGAGTGAATTCTTAGAAAACTTCTTGGATAATTTAAATTTGTTAGATCGACCACTCATCCATTTCTAACAAGATGGTGCCCCCGCCCATAACTAGCATGGTACAAATGAATTATTGCCGCGATTATTTGGAAATCGCTGGATAGGTACAAAGGGACCCATTCTGTGGCCTCCACGGTCACCCGACATGACTCCATTGGATTTTTACGTATGGGGACACGTAAAGAATGAAGTGTATAAGACGAGATATGCAGCAGTAGATGAGCTCCAAAAAGCTATCACCATGGTCATTAGAAATATTGATAGACGAACTATTTTGAAAACAACTCGTAGTGTTCAAAAAAGATTAATGATGTGCGTGTTGAGCAGGAGGGCAACATTTTTGAACATGTACAGCATGTGCCACCTAACCTTGCAAACTTTAGTGGGCTTTGATTCGGCTACTTACGCTTTGTTTCGTCGGTAGTCGTAACTTAAACTAGCTCTAATTGGCTGTTGGACAGTGTGGTACACTCTACTAAAAAGTGAAAGTCAATTTATTTATGGTTTACGAGAAATTGTGGATTTTTTGACAAATTAAAAGGCCGTGCGCCATAAGATTAGAAACAGTTTGCTTTGAGGAGGGATTAACGATAATTTAGGTTACGTATAAAAAATACAGCAAAGAAACTAGAAATGTAATAAAAAACCGTTGCTTTTGCTTGAGAGTGTAACGGCTTCTCGCCTTTTAAACTTATCGTCATTTTTTTTGCAAGGTTAAATGGCACTTGCTGTACTTTAAATGATTATGATATTCGTTACCTGCTATCTCGTTCTCTTTTTTTATTGAATAAAACACTTATTTTCTATGTGTACCCATGTAATTTTATTTTAAAAATATTGTAAAATTAAGTCTATCACTTCTTTAATTCTGATTTTTTTGTAATCATGTAATAAAATTATTTTGTTCAGAATCGAATTTCCTATCGTGATAAACTGTGATAAAACATACAGGGTGTTCCATTTAATTACTTTAGCTGCAAAAACTAACCAGAACAATTATTATTTTGACACATTAGGATAATTGACAACAACTAATATTTTTTGTTTCATGGCTATTTGATTTTAAAAGGTTTAAAACAGTTATTTCCAAATAACTCGGTTATTTTCAATGTTATCAAAAAAAGTTATATGGGCATTTTTGTTCAGAATTTAATTTTCTATTCATTTATATAAAAACATACAGGGTGTTCTATTTAAAAATTAAATGTTTTGGTAAATATCTCGGAAATGCGATGCTCAATTGTTTTTTTGATTTCATTATCATAATCAGCATAAAAAATTCTACTAGTTTGTCCATTTAACCAACATCGTAGCTCCTATAATAACAAAGTTAGCAATAGTGCAGACTTAACTTGGAACAGCCTGTATATTGGTAATGACAACAAATAATTTTTAAACCATTTTATTCTGGAATTGCAAAATTACATAAGTATTTTTTACTATGAAGAACTAAAAGACGCATATAAGTTGCCATCTGGCAGTTTACATACTAAACATAATTCTAAAAAATCTTTCACTTCAATGTGCTTTATCGTATACATTGTATCTCTTACTTGGTACGCATAACAATGCTCCTCAAAACCTAATATTTCTAAATTAGAGTACAAAAAAATATTTCATTGGAACTGTTAACAATAATCTTTTTTATCATACCAAAAAGAGGAAGTAAGTTAGCAGATCCTACAAAAAAAGTAGTTGATGAAGAATTGGCATAATACTTTAAACCGGCAATTTGAACCCATTTTACTGAAAATCCATCTAGAAATTTACTTGATATTGTAGTTAAATCACCAGTCATGTCATTTTCAATCACAGCCTAAATCGGTAGCACCTACTATTATATCATCTCTGAAACCTTTAGATGACATTAGTCTAAAACAGAATTTTAGTTTATAGTGCATTAATAAAGCATCCATTGAACTGAAAGTTTTAACACAAACGTTACAACTAGGCATTTTAACAAATATCGAAATACTGACGAGTAAAAAATATATAAAAGTAGGTATGAGTATATAATATAGAAAATTTTGCAAAAAGTAAATGTTGAAAAAGAAAGAATGATGTAATAGGTATACAACCATACATAAATTATGTTCTTGGTAGCGATGCTACTATGGAATTGACCGCTATATAAGATTTATCAAAGTCCGTTTTTATGTTGTACAGACCCCACTGCAACACCATCCAATAATTGATCTTCTTGCCTCTAACGTATTATATAGTTCTCCGACTGTCTGGTAAATATAATAAAACAACATTAGAAAATGTATAAAAATTTCAATAGGTACACTTAAAAACTATATTTAATAATAAAAAAATAATTTATCTAAAATAATCCATAAACTTATAAGCATATGATAAAAAATTAAGAGTTTTATAAAAAATAAAAGTATGAAGTTTAAAAAAAATGATGAATAATAAAGTATTCATATCATTATGTAAGCAGATGTCATGTAAATACCACCCAATTGTTTTTATTAAAAGAAATAAATAGAAAATTTTAAACTAGAAACTGAGATTTTGACGAAAATACATGTTTTAAATCTCCAAGAACCCAAAAAAAAGGTTTATAAAAAACGTCTGTCTGTCTGTGGGTGGGTATATGCGCCTCATATCTCAGGAACAGCTGCACTAAAAATAATTTTTGGGCACCAACTTTTGGTCACCAAAAGTATACTTGGGCGCAGTTACTGACCAGGTTAGTTGTTTTTATCGATTCTTTCTTTTTAATTTGGGGCTCAAAATTTGGTGATTAAATCACTATTTTTTTATGCTCCGTTAAATAGAAGCCTATTTATTTATTATTCCATCATAAATTGAGATATTTAATTCAAATTTTGTACAGATGTTTTACTATTATTATTGTTAATATTAAATAGGACATGTACGAACACGTTAAGTTCACTATTTTAGTAAAGCTAGTAAGTAAAGCATTTTATACGCCGAATAGGAGGAATTCGTCGACGCCTGGCCGCAAACTTAAACACATGTTCCGGCTTTCGGGCTGTGGTATTGCACAATATTATGAAATTTCTTGTAATTGTAATATATAGATCGACTTTAAATATAATGTTTAAAGCTAGAAGCTTCCGTTAAACTATTTATAATTTCTCATTCCATGGTGAAAACAGGAATTATAATACCGATTAAAAAAGATTAGCATAATGTACATAAACTCCAAAATTTCCACTAAGGGTGATTATATGGGCTATTTTCTGAACTCTGCTTATCTATTCACTTTTGTTCCGAGATATTAAACTTGACTTTATGTGCAAGTTTTGGGGTATTACAGCAATATTTCATGAAATAATTAATTACTGGTTTGTAAATTTATAACAAAACTTCATGCAAATACTGCAATATCATATCAATAAATAAATCACACTTACCTCTAAATGTTTCTATCAAATCCTGCAGTTCCTAATCTTGTAATAAACTATTCACTTCCATAATTATTACTGAACAGAATTGTTATAATAACACCACAAAAAAACTAAGGGCATCACAGACTATTAGCAACTACTTCTCCAACGAATGAAAACGGTATGTTTGCAACTCGAAATTCAAAATTAGTAACTATGAGAAGTTTCAGTTTACTGTCACTACACACTGAATGTGTTGGGAATGATAATAATATTGTTCTTTCGTTATTGGAACAAAATGACTTGTTAAAATAACTAACTTTTGTCAACTAATAATTGTGTGACATTCGAAATAATATGCCAACCTTGTAGCAACACTTGCATTGGTTGCGTATGCCAAAATTTGGTCAGGAGAACTAAAATTTTCCAACAAATAAGGGTTTTGTTGTTAATACCAAATCAGTTTTTAGAGTGCACAGACCCCACCAATTCATTGCTGTTCTTATTGGGTTGATTTTGACGTCCCAAAAATTATTCAAGATAACATTAATGATAAGTTTGGGATTTCATCCTATCACAAACAACACCACATTTTTACAGGTCAAACAAAACAGAGATATCAAAAATATTTCCTTTTGTAATCTCTTGGGTAAGTGTACGTACCACCGTCTAACTTAATTAATTTTTTGTAGAAATCTACATAAAATGAAAACAATGTCGGCAACGAACTACACCACACGGTTATTAAATTTTTTCAGTTTAAAAAGACGACCCAATTTATTTTTACACATTGTTTAATATCTTTGTTATTTTGCCGGCATTATCAGTTTGAATCTATCCAGTAGAATACTCGACCCACGTCGTGTTCTTCCGGTAACCCTTCCAGAGAGTGAAAACAAGCAGTAATCTCGCAGGGAGAATGTAAGTTAGAAATAAGTACTCCACTTGTCTATGATTAGTAAACCTGTTCAATTTTAAATGTGTTAAGTTTATAATAAATTATTTTAATAAAAAAAAGTTTAATTCTAAACACACATTATTTCCACAAAATGTTTCACTCCAAATTACATGAGCATAAACAAAATTTCGTTTTTGCTCGTTGAGGTGAAGTCACCAATTCACTATGCATTTATATAAGTCAGCAGTTAAACATCTGAATCCGACCCGGGTGATTTCAGGAATGCGACCATCTGTTTCACTAGTTTGCGTTAATGTTTTGGTACAGTAATAAAAACTGGCGTGAGGGCCGCCCGAGTAGGAGAACACCGACTCTCGAATGATTTCCTGGCCAACACATCTAGAAAAATCAATCATGCATATTAAGTAGAACTAACTGTATCACAATTTTAAAAACAATAATTGTAACATATATCGCAATTCAACACCGGTAGGTGTTAAAACACTATTACAAAATGCAGCCTCAGTACACTAGTACAAAATGCACTGAAGCCGAGTTCTGACGATGCAATTTTAGTTGATCAACTAAAATCGATCAAATTTTTGGGTCACGCTTTTGAAAGTAAATTTATTCAACTTTATTGTAAAAACTCTTCACTCTGAGAAACAGTACAATTTCAAGTAGACTACTGACATCATTCACACGTTTCAAACAAGCTTCAACTTGAAAAAAATCGACGATAATTCATAGTTGAACGACAGAACTTCTGTTGAATCAACTAAAGTTGATTAACTGAAATTGAAACATGAGTTCTCACTTTCGATTTTAGTTGATCAGCTAAAATCGAATCGTTAGAACCCGGATAGAACCCGGATTAACGCAATTAAGTAATTGAAACCACAAATTTTAACACACAACGCACAGGTATTAACAACTGCAAATGCAATTTTAATAAACAATTTGCACCGAAAGTAACAAAACAATTGCAAATGCAATTTTAATAAAGAAAACTCACCGAACAATGAACCGACCTGCTGCATCAAAGACCTCGGGTAAAACGAAAATAATAATCAATTTATTATAGAATTATCAAACGCGATGATCTCACTTGTAACTATATAGGATAGGGCAAAATCGATTTATTTTAACAGAGCAATTCAATATACAGCATAAATTCGTGTTGACTCGGCGAAGTCTTTAACAGATCGGCCAATGCAGCCAGGTCGCATTTTCGAAAAACACCGTGCAGGCCTTATCTATCTACGTACTTCTCGCAATGATGGTGCTCCCAGACCCATCAAATATTTATAATTCTGAATATTGTCAGTATTAAAATGAAGAGCAAGCAAATATACATTATTGCATTGGCGAAGCATGATGAAAATATGTTACAGGTGTAATAATTTTTAAAATTTTAAAATTTTTTTCTTTGAAAATACAAAATTATTTAAAACTATCGAAAATTGTAAAAATGTTCAGTATACCTGAAATTCAAAACTGTTTGTAAATGTTAAAACTCAAAACTTTCGTAACTTTCGAAAATATCTATAATTTTAAAAACACTGAAAATTTTCAAAATTGAAATATCAAAATCGATTTTGCACTTTCTAGACGCTTTTCAGATAAGCGACCAAACTGACTCTGTTCATATCGATTTTAAACCCGAATTTTTTTAAAAACGATAAAATCTACGACGGGCATGGTGGGGGGGCTGATAGATCGCGCTTGCGCAGAGCGACTAGTCGACACCAAGCAGCACCCGCTTTATCGGTCTCCCAACTTCCATATGAAAGCTAGCTTTATATTTCGAGTTTATACTGTATAAATAAAAGCATATTTTTTAAGAAGTGTAAGTGAATCGACAAAAATAATTGTGCATATTTGCTAAAATTACATATAGTATATCACAGAAAAGGTCTGCCATAAACTACCAAACTTTTTAGTATCAAACTTCACTAAATGCTTTTCGATCCTATCTGTTGAAGTTCCAACTTCTAAAAGAAATGTAACTTTCTTACATACATCAATCGAACGGATCTAAATTTTTATTCTTATCGTCTTTTCAGTTTCTTTCTTTAGATGAATGTTGTAGGCTAATGTTCGGTAACGACGATATAAATTGTAGAACGACAAAGCCTTTTCTGTATTCTCTTTGCTGGTTAATTCGTTTACTTGAAACTCCTAAATGTTGCTTTTCGTTGAGAATTATTACTCAGCAATTCGAGCTTTGTAAGCGTTTCGGGCAATGCAATATTTCTAAACAATTAGCGAATCTCTTTCTTAATTTGCTATATACAAGAAAGTAATTAACGCCTAAATTAGCATAATCGTTGTTTTTATTTTTTCGCAAAGAAAATAAGTGTTCGTAACATTAAAATTAGTTGCAAATCTAAATAAGAATTAACAGATGGTTCACTGGATGTATTACTGTCTTTCCCCGCAAAATCAGGTATTTTTTGCGGTTATTCTCATTTTTATAGGCATCGAAGTCTTACAATGGGTCAGTGACTGTATGCCACAGTCTTACGAGCCGTAATCTCAATTCTGATCTTGTAGTAACTGTTGGGGCTATGAAATTGATTTAAAATAACTTTAAAAGCATAGCAAGAACCGATACAACGCTGCCCATTTTTTGCCTTAATCGATACAACGTCACTTGATACGAATTGACGGCTAGTCGATGTTAAAACAGGGTGGCCACTTTTCTGGAAAACAGGGAAAACCGAGAAAGGTCAGGAATTTTTTTTTTATTTTGGTCAGGGAAATCGGGGAATTGTACCAATTTCAACGTAAAGTCAGGGAATTTTAAAAATAGTCAGGGAAAATTCTGTAAAATTATAATTATTTTAATATTCTTATTTTTGCCTGCAAAACGAAAATTTTATTACCTTGGTATATGTTTATAAAATTTATATTTATTTAATTTTTTCCTTAAAGTATAGATGCTATATTTTGTTATGCTTGTTGAAACATTTCCATTTGCTATAAAGTAATTTAAGTTTACTTTGCTAATTTTTATGTTGGGTTACAATTTTTATTAAATAAAAAACAGTTGAAATTGGCTTTTGTACCATAAAGATGAGTCAGGGAAAACTGAAGTTTATTAGTCAGGGAAAAGTCAGGGAATTGAAAAAGCAGTTTTAAGTGGCCACCCTGTAAAAAAGCGCTGCATCTCCGTTTTATATTTTCGTACCTCAGAAAAACCAGGGTTCAGTGCAGATTTTGAACATTTGTCCCTTGATTAAAGAGCGCAATATCTATAGTGCTGCTAGTAGATCTCAAATGTGAAATTGTTGTTGTTTAAGTCAATAACGAGTTCAAAGAATTTTTTAGTGGCGTTTAATTACAAACAGGACGCAAATATACGATGAAAAAAGTAGAGTGCACAGCAATTACATTCAAATTAGATGTTTTGTTTAATTCTGTATTTATTTGTGCACGTAATGTTTCTTTAATTAATTCCAGTTCCAATATTATTACATGCAAAAAAATGATTTGATTTTGTGAACAAATGCATATTTGTTATTTTGTTTTTAGTTCGTTAACTAAATATTAATAGACCCAATCAATTGAATCGTATTTGTAGCTAATAGGGATTTGTTATGGCTTTTAACAAATATTAGTTGATGAAAATTTGTTGTGAAAACAAATTATTTTGTTTGGATAGCCAAATCGAAATGAATTTAGTGTTGTGAACAAAAACTCTTTGAAACCTAAGCAAATCGCGGTTCGTTCCGCAAAGGAATTTAATAAATTGTTGGTAGAACAAATTCTGTTGGTTGCTAGAAATGTAGGAAATGTTTTCAGAACCAATAATTTTACTATTAGCCATAATATAATTTTGCAGACACCGCAGAAACTGTGAAGAAAGTTCATTTTGCTCCGACTTGTTACGTCGAAGGCGTGTATTAAGCGAAATTATAAAATTATGTTTTCTGGTGCATAAGTATTAAGGAGTTTGATCAGTACCAGTGTATAACAGCTAGTGATTTAATAAATTGGAATGTTTGATTAGTAGGCATAATCAACTATATTACTTTATTTCATAATACTCGAAAACCTAAACTCCGCCATTTAATACATTATTCATTGCAAAAATACAAAAAGTGAGATCGGCAAGCATTTTACCAATGAGGATTCAGTGTTAAAATCCTTAGTAGAAATTGAGTGGTTATGTTTGGGACAACATGTAATGAAGAAGAAGAATCCTTACAGTGTGATGAGGTTTAAAGGCTTTTAACGGTTTTAATGCGTGCCGTTATATTTAAAATTTATCTATCCCAGCAACAACAACAATTTTGTATTTTCAACAAATGCAGCATGTAACACTATTTGTTATGTAAACAAATACAATTTGTTGTAGGCGCAAACAAAATGCTTTGTTCTGAGAAATATTACCTTTGTTACAACAAACAACATGAATTTGCTCCATTTACTAAATAACCACTGGTTGCTGCAACGAACTTTTTTTTTAGTAAAACCAACGGAAATAGCTCAACTAATAATTCGTATTATCCATAACAAATGATTTGGTTCTGCGTATATTATTCACTAAAAATTTTAGTTGCTATAACAATTTTTATTTACCAGGGCCAAATATTTTAGAGTGTAGCTAATTTCTGTGTTGACGCATAGTTACAAAATTTGTTATTTTACACTGATAAGAAAGTCAGGTGCTGTAAAACGATAACTAAAATATATTACAGGAGCCGTCGTAATGTTATACATCAGGTTTACTTCAGAGAGATGTTGCTACGAGTATTATAAGAAATTTATATTGGGATCAGATCGCAGCAGTAAGAATTGCAGACGAAATTACTGAATATGTACAGATTAAAAAAATAAATGAAAGAGATGTATGTTATCACCTACATTATTCAGTGTTTATGCGGAACGCTGTGTACGTATACAACGCAGCATTATATTACTGCGAAGAAGGTATAAAGTGCATATCTATGGAAGACTTAGGACAATGTATTTCGTATGGTAGAAACTTCTACTCCCCACAGCGCAGCGCTGGGAACAAACAGAAAGTTTTGCGGTACGTATAAGGTTCTAGCATAAGCTATTTACTTTATGGTTCTAGGTTGTATGATAAATCAAACCAAGTGATAATAACGCAGAGATTAAATTAGGATAGGATAGGATAAATGAGTGATGGCGTACAGAAAATAGAAAATGTGGCTTTACACTTGTAAAGAGTTTATGGACCAGAAGAATTAAAAATTCTGATGTTCTTGGAAGAATGCAGAAGGAAAGGAAAGTTCTGAATATAAGTGAAAGAAGGAAACTATGGAACTATGAAACTTCCATATTAGATTGGGTAATGGAAGGGTGGAAATGAATAGTGTTGGCTAGTATCTAGAAAGTGGATCTAGATACTATTTAAATATTTAGTATCTGTTTCTAGATACTTTTATTAAGGTATCTTGATCTGTGCATAGATCCTATTAGATGGTATCTATATTAAACAATAAAAGATATAAAGATATCTTCAAGATTTATATTTTGCCTATATGTTTCGAATTTCTGGGAAATATATCTTTTAATTAAACATTTAGGACATTTTTGAACATTTAATTCAACGTGATTAGTTTTAGAGGAAAATAAGATAGGTAATAGCTTCAGATTATCAAATATCAACATTTCTAGGCGGTTAGAAGCTTATTTTTAAGTGTACATTAGCATTAGCAGTAGCATTAGCTACTGCTGTTTAGATTAGATATTGGGAATTTCCAAATAAATCTCTTAACCCGACCCCAGTCTTGTTTCTCCACTTTAATAATAACCATAAAAAGTTTCTTCGGTACAACTGAAGTGGTATTTAGGAAGATAACTGTTACGTATGTTTTCCTATATTTAGTTTGCTCCCTATAAAGTGTTGTCTATAAATTATTTAGTGTTTTATTAATTATTATTGATTTGCTAGTGTTTAGATTTGTAGATAATTATCGTTTTAAAATAAAACTACACATGTCAATATGGCATATTGTAAACGTTTTCAAAATCCCGTAAACGCGCGAAAGCAAATTCTACAAAATTTAAAGAATTTGCGCTGGCCGCACTTGCGCAACATGTCTATACAGCAACTAGTGTTCAACCCTTTTAGTATTTTGAGAAGATTAGATCAGATCAGATGCCTGAGAGTAGCACTTTATTAATTATGGTTGTAACCGGCAGTTATGTTCTATGCCAGCAGTAGTAGCACTATAATCTTAGTTGAGTAAACATATTCATTTCAATATTCACAAATAAAAATAAGTCCAAGTAAGTTGTTTTATCAACCAAAATATAGTATCTTGTGTCTGTACCTACAAGATGCGGCAACTAATGTGTTACCAACTGGTATCTCCGAAATTATAAAAGATGCAGCAACTATTTTTTTTTTCGATTTTATGGTACGCTAGGAGCCGTATATTAAGTTAATAGTGAGTTTTGGAAAGCGACTTTATTTGAGGAAATGGGGGATGACTTAAAAATTTTAAATGAGGTGATGTACAATTTTTAGTATTTTTTAGTATTCGCATCAAAATCGGTGAAGCCCAGATTTTTTTTCAAAAACGTTAAGTAACCCTAATTAATGGGGGGATTTAAATTAAAAAAATTATTTTGTACCCATTTTTAATATTTATAGACTTTCTCTCTCCATTTTTAGGGGAACTAAACCTTTAGCAAAAGAAATTTTTGAAAAATAAGCTGGACTTACTTATTTTGATGCGAACATTGAAAAAATATTAAAAGTTATATATTATCTCAATTACAATTTATAAGTTACCCTCCCCCCATTTCCTTCTCTGGGAGGATGATTCCTTTTGGCCGTTACAAAAGTTCAATTTCCAAAAACACTCAAGAGTTTCAAACTTTCCACCAAAATTTTCAATATGTTGAAAATTATTAAAACTTTTAAATTTTAAAAATTTACAACAATTTACAAAACGTATTTCAAAAAAGCAAAATTGTTAAATTTTCAAAAAACATGCGGTAAAACGTAGAAAATTTTATAAAACTTTAAATAATTTTATAAATTTTCAGTTCTAGTTTTACTTCGTTGTAGTTCATATTGAGTATAAATAACATACTTCCGCAATATTTATTTCTTTTAACGTTATACGTATTTCGACAAGTTTACATGCCTTTGTCAAAGATAACGGTACAAAGAAAAGTTGCTGTTGCTATGGGAACAACAGAAATTTGTAACTTTTTATTGGTTATTTATGTCTACAGATGACGTGATTTCTCATTCCAAAATGTCCAATAGAGGTGACTTTAAGAGATCAATTTGCTCATTCATTAATGGTACATTCTTTAAATGCTTGCGAATTTCAAATGCTTCCAGTATAGCTAATTTACGTTTATCATCACAAAAGTGTAAACATGTTCAAGTGCTATTAGTTGTCATTAAATGATTGTGTTCTTTCAAGTTTAGTGTGAAGCGTAATTGGAATTAAAAATTTATAAATACCCATATAAATCTAGTTTAACACCTTAAATATTTTCGCATATTCTTATTGGTCGTTTAATTGATTCTATTAATGTTCTATGTTAAAATTTAAATTTAAATTAAAATTTTGTTGCGGCGTTGCCTAATTATTCCACTTTTTCAACAAAAAAAATGATATTTGCAGACGTCACTGATAAAAAGTACATTAGCCGTATTTCCACAGGCTAAATGTTAGTCAATACCATCTGGAATTCCCCAGATATTTTAAAGTTAAATTGGTTTATACAGGGTGTTTGTTGCAACGGCGCAGAAACTTAATGTCATAACTCGATTTTTTTTAATGTAACACTTTATATATGTTATATAGTTAAATAGAGTTTTTTGCCCTCTGCAAATTTTATTAAATAATAGTTATACCTAAATCCATTGGATTTCGAGAAAATTTAATTCTAAGCAAAAAATCAGGTAATTCTAGACATTATAGGAAGGAGGGCATTACACCTGTTTGTTTTTTGTTTTTGCAAGTAACAACTGCGGGCATTGTTTCAATTCATGAAAGATATTTGGTTTTATAAATTTTGAAATGGTTTCCCATTTAAATAAGATAGTAAATGCATTAAATTGTAAGGCTATAGAAAAAGCTTATATGCACCAAAACTCCATAAATAAAAAACAAACCCTCAAATTTAAATAAGTAAATAACACCAACACTCCCCTTTAAATATGCAGTGTAACCAAACTGCAACTAAAGTAAAAATATGCAGGCAGCAACGGGAATAATCAAACAGGCCAAAGCTTGCCATTATTCGGGTTTTCACTATTCGGTCTTACTACCCGGCCAAGTACCTACTATACGGCCCAGATTATTCGGTATCTGCTAATTTACTAAGGCCAAATATCCGTTATCCGGCTTTTTAAAACAAAGCTATCCGTTACATCCATAGTTAAAATAAATAAACATTATTTATAAATTCTAGCTTTACTTCGTTGAAGTCCATATTTATTGGTTAAAGGTATATAAAATACTTAATTACTTCAGCAATATTTATTTATTTTAATCTTATACGTATTTCGGCACGTAAACCTGCCGAAAAGGTTAAAATAAATAAATATTGAAGTATTTTCTACATATTTCATAAAATTGTGATTAGAGTAAAAATTTGTTGAAAATTTTCATAAATGCGGAGAAGGTCTCGTGGTAGTTGCCCGACATCTGTTTTAAATTATGGTTTAATAATTTGTATCACGTTTATAAGCAAGCGTCGAGTTTTTATGTTCCTTTTTTTGTGGCAGCGATAGTAAAAATACAACCCAAATCAACCCTTTTCACACTTTCCAGCTATTGGATTATTGTGTTATTGCATGCGTATATAATTCTGATTGAATGTGGGTAACCGAAAATGCAGGGCGTCTGTGGAGTATGTTAAAGCAAACTTAGTTGATAATTTCTCGCTGAAAAATAAGCCGTTTGACTTAAAATGATTGTTATCAGAAAATCCACTATTGAAAAGTGGTAGTCTCTCAAAGTTGCACATGAAAAACAGAATAATAGCAAATACTACAAAAGGCTTTAAATTACAGCAATCAGATTTGGTACCAACTTTAGAACAGATTTCGTACATAATTTGGTGAACTATTTCGAAACGAGAAGGGTGGTTTCAGGGTGGTGCATTCTCCCACTCAATTTATTGCCTTTATTAAAATTTAAACATTAGTTACACCATTAAAAAAAGTTTTAAAATAATCATTTTGTGTAGCTTTCTTTTTCTTCATAAAAGTAGGAATAATGGAACAATCGCTGTACGTGCAGTGCAGTACTTTTGGTGAAAAGTTTCACAAAATAGCAAATGAAACATAGTAACAGCGGATTTAATAATAATTAATTAAGTAAGACACCAATTCTACAAGCTTATGATTGATTTCTTCACAAAAGGTGTTGAAACTGGTCTCCATTAACTTGGATACACAATGTACATGCTGCTACGAGGAACCAGAGATTTTCTCACCCGAAACAATACTCCTACATCTTCAGGGATGGGCGCACTCGAATTGCAGACCAAATTTAATCAGGTAGCTAAATACCGAAAGGGATCGTTAATCCATGTACTGAACTACGTACGTATTTTTACAGTGCTAACCAGCATTCCAGAGAAAAAATATTAGCAGGTAGTGTGATTAAGAGACTTTTATAGCAAAATGTAAAATGTGTTTCGTTTACATTTAGCATGATCGTATTGTAATTGTTTTATTTTATTGTCGTAATTTGCTGTGTAATTGCTTTATGTAATTTTTATTTGGTTTAGTTTCAATAAAAAAATAGCTGAAGTGTTAACTTCGAGTGGACTTTCCCATACTAGATATTAATACTTGCTTCGATAAAAAAGTTTTCTATTTGCTTTAAGTTCGTCTCTGAGATACCGATTTCCAAAATTTAGTTTTGGAAAAAAACGCTACCAAAAAAACATGTTTAACTTCCTTTTCCGGTTTCGGATTTTTTTGAAAACCTTAACTAGAACTACGATTTTTGATATACCGTTTGATTTAAAATTTCTATTTCTCTATTTCTGAAATAGAGTAAATGAATAAATAAAAGAACTGAAGAAAGCATATGGGGAAAAATTCTCTGCAGAAATGGAACATGACCTCTATGGAGGACAGAAAAAGGTTTGGAACGTACTAAACAATAGAAAAAAAAGCTGTTAATGAAGAAGCACAAATAAGCAACATCACACCAGAAAAATGGAAGAACCAGGCAAGAGCTATATATAAGAACCAGGAAAGAGACAACGAAGATACCCAAGAAGATATACACCTGGAGGAATCCTCAGAAGAAGAGACTATAACACAAGAAGCGGTGCAAATAACAACATTATTCCAAAAAATTGTCTCAACTCGAAGAATCCCCGAAGAATGGAGAAAAAGCTTGACGGTACCGATTTATAAAAAGGAAAATAAGAACGACCCCGAGAACTATAGAACAATATCGTTACTAAATAGTAAGTACAAGCAAGCTATTCACAAAGATCTAGACGACGTATTAGAAATACTCCGAGAACACGAGATTGACCAAAGCTATATCAAAGTTATCGAACAGATCAATAAGACCCGTATAAAGACTCAGCAGGGACTAACCGAAGAAGTACCCATTCTGACGGGAGTTCGCCAAGGTGATAGTATAAGCCCAACTCTATTCAACTTGATTATGGACAAGATAATACAAAGCTTCAAAGAAATCGATGGAGGGTATACAGTGTATAAAATACTGTGCTACGCCGATGATGCGATATTAATGGCACAAAATGAAGATGACCTGCAAAGACGAAAAATCCTATACAAGGAAACCTCCCGGCCGACCCCACCCAAAAGATGGTATGAAAGCTGGGTCTCCACTTCAAGAGAGGCCGAGTAGAAAAAACAGGAAAGCAAGACAAAGTCTTAAATAAATGAGAAAGAAGAAGAAGATTTAAAATTTCATCAAATTCGGTCAGGTACTTTAACCTTTAGAGGCGCCACACACCCACCCATAGACAGACAGTTTATAAAAACTACATTTTTAGGTTCCTCGAGCTCCAAAACGTGTATTTCCGTTAAAATCTAGATTTCGAAAATTCTCATGAAATCAACACTTACCGAAAGTATGGGAAAGTAAAAACGGGCGAAACAGGTCGCTGCTACATTCCCATGCTTTTTACGTTTTAAATATTCTTGCGCCAATAAATGACTAAATATAACATTGTTTTAACAAAGTTAATGCAAGAAAATAATAATAAATAATATTCTGGCGTTTGCGTTTTTGAATTAATAATAATAAATTACAAAAATTTCTGGAGGGCGTCCAGTAAAATTTGGGTGATCAGTAACAAACATATTTCTAGTTCATTGCAAGCTATATCGGTTTAGTAAAAAAATGGTGTGGGCAGTTTTTGAGGAATAATTTTTTTAAATGTCCATAATGTTGAGCAGCTCGAGTTTTTACAATTTTCATATTTCCAAAAATATTTTTTTGTTAGTTGGTTATACTTGTTTAAGGGCTATTAAATAATATTACAGTTTGTATTATTTGGATACTTTGTTTTTGAATAATTGAGCATTAAAGTCAAAATTTTCAAAAAGTCTTAGCGGCCTTCGTTTTTCAGATACAGCATTCGAAAAAATTATTTGATCTATCCTTAGATGCACTACAACTCCGTATTTTCAAAATTTTAAAAAAGTTTTAAGAAATGTCTACCAAAAATAGATGTCTAATTTCCGTTTCCGGTTCCCATTAAAAACTTCTACAGAACTACCTGCAACTAAAAAGCTTCGACAAACCAAATTTAATAAAAATCGGTCAAAGGGTTCCGTAGATACATGGGAACGAACGAACCACCCACGCACGCACGAACGCCTGCGCCTGCCTGCATACCCACTTACAGACAGTTTTTAAAAACCACCTTTTTGGGTTCCTTAGCCCCTGCTAAAACCTGAATTTCGAAAATTTGCATGAAACCATAGCTTTCCTTACTTCAGTATGGGAAAGTAAGAAGTAATAAATGAACAGTTCGTTATATTTTATATTTTAATCTTCTTAGGTGGTCCGCAGTTCAGGTGCAATTAAGACTAGAAATTTACGTGAAATTTTAGGTCCGAAATTCGGGTTTGGGATTACAGTATTGGATTATTCTGTACGAAATTCAGGTGCCTCGTCAGGAACGACTTCTAATGCTTGAAGAATATGTGCCCATACGTTTTCCTGAGTTTGTACAGGTGTTGCATAAATCTGAGCGTTTATAAAGCTCTAAAAACAAAAATCCAAGGGACTAAGGTCTGGTGACATTGCAGGCCAATTTATAGGTGCATCACGACCACGGCCTATCCAACGTCAGTCAAATTGGATATTAAAAAAATTTCACACATCTTGATCATAGTGCGAAGACGTACCATAGTGCATATACACGCATTCCTTCTAATGTTTAAAGGTATATCGTGCATTAAGTCCGGTAGTGTACGCTTTCCTCGGAACTGTCGATCAATTGCCTTAGACTTACTCGGATGAGGTATTTACTATTGCGGTGTTTCTCTGCGTATCGTCTTGCCAATGTCAACAAATTGAAATTGTATTCACCATAAACTAAACGAATACCAGCCAATGCATTTAACAATGAAAGTGCAGAAGGAAAATTGCAAACTTGCATTTGATTTTATTTAACGGTTCCTACCCACAACAACTAGATTTTTATTATCATAATTTATCTTATAAAGCAATAACACTTACTACGGCATTCCTTCCCTTTTCCTCTAAAATGGCTATTATTACGAAAAAAAAAGAGACACAAAATGCTTATTTTGAAGCATACTGTTTAATGGTGTGTAACTATTATTTAAACCACCTCTGAAGCAAGCACCTTTCTCGTTTCGAAATTTTCTTAATATTTCACTAAATTAGCTATGCAGTCGTTCGGATTCGACGTTAAACTGTAGGTTTCCCGCACTGCACCTTGGCGGTAAGGAGAATACGTGGCAGAGAAGAGTGCCGGAGCCCAGCAGTGTGACGTAAAGGCTAATAATTACGATGTCCTAAAATTGTTACAAAATTTTATCGCTGTAACTGCAACCTTTTTGTAGTACTTGCTATATTATTCTGTTGTTCTTTTGCAACTTTTAAAGGGTGCATATTTCGGATAACAAAATTTGTTTTTCTTTTACAGAGAAATTACGTTGTTTTGAAGTGCTTAAACAGACGCAGATTTTCGGTTACTTAGAAAATTAAAAATTGTTATTCAGTTTTTCATTTAAACGTACCACTAACCAGGGGTCTCCTAACGCTTTTAGTGGGTAGCAGTCTAAAAGTTTACGACTTGTTTTTATGGACACATCAAAGCCATATTAATTTTTGTTGATGTTGGTTTTAGCTTTTAATTAAACCCTTAATTTCCCATGTGAAAAATTACTTTTTTGCTTTCTACTTCGTCTATGTAGTAAAACTTCAATGAATAATCTGATATGTTTTGAATTTTTGATATGAAGATTTATCATTCGGCTGTTTATAGAATTTCGCATATTGACATAGTGTTTAAAAAGCAACACAATCAAGGGCAACTAGGAAATAATTTACTTGTCTTTGGTATTTTTAAAATTGTTGTAACAGAAAATTAAGAACGTTTTCAACAGTGTTTGTGGCAAAATCAAATGTACATTTTGGTTTTTATTAATATTTCACAACTTATATTGGTTAAAAGCTAACCTTACTTTTGATATTGTCTGCATTAAACAGTGATTACCAAAATATATTAATCAAATCAAAAATTAATAAAATCTGTTTTTTAATATTTTTTGCTTCATAATAAACATGCTATTATTGTTTCTATTAAGCAACTTTCATTTAAAAAAAGACTGCTGAGCTTCCGTAAAAATTTTCAAGTTTTGGACATTGTTTTTTCGTGGTATAAGACATTGCACACGACTACTGCTATGTTAAGTCTTTTCTAAAGTGCAAATACTAGATAGGTTATTCCTCAATCCAAACGATATTATAAGGGCACGCTTAGCTTCACATTATTGATATAACACATGCAATCGTTTTTTAAGTTACGTTTTATTTATACGCCTTTTACTAGGGTTGAGCATTTATTTTTTATAACATGCACAATTCGATGTCGGCCATTATGGAACCGGATTTTTTTTGTCGCCTTTACGCGCGTCGATTGCCACAATCATTAGCCCACCTAAATCTATAATCTGAATTAAGCCCAAGGATCGAGTTAAATCCAACTGCCGCGCCACGACGCTACCAACGGATTCTGAATGTGAAGCGAGTACTCAAGGGGGATCGCAGACGCCTATGGAACGTGAATCATAGAACAAAGTTGCTAATGTTCCGTTCCATGTTTGAAAGCATTTGTGGAACAAAACATTAGCATTACTATTCAATTTTTATTAAAAGTTATAATAACACGGACAATTCTATTGCTATAGTCTTTGACGTAATGATTATAAACCACCTCGTACTTTGCTATTACTTAAATTACTTTTAATAAATTAATATCGCTATACTGTCGCGGGACCTGGGCCTCCGAATCGGAAATTTAACTGCAAAATTAGATTATAGATATTTGTTGTAGTGTTCGCTGAAACACACAGTAGATGTAGATTTATTTTAGCCAGTATGAATATTGCATATTTGAAAAATTCTAATACTAGCCATTTTCCGTTTCAGGTGAGTAAATTGAAGCCATCTATTTGGCTCTGGATTAATTCGAACGGAAACAACAGCGTCAAATGCTTGTAACACCTTGGAGTATTGAATATCGTTCAAGGTTTGGTATATTTATGTCTTATTATTGTTTTTTTTTAATAAGCTTATTTATATACACCGGATGTCAACGAAAGTAGTCTCACTCCCTTAATTTTATTTATTTATTAATATAATAAAACAAAATTTTGGAGGTTATTATGCATATAGAACCACATTATATGACGTCTACTTCAATTCCTTTGCACTTCCGGTTTTGTCGGAATACTTGTGAATACACATTCAACACATCGTTGTAATGGCTAACAAGTGCTCTTTTTAAAAATTATAATGAGCCAATATCGTTCTATTTAAAAATTTTGACTATTTCTGTTTGAGAAATGGTTTTACAAGTTTTGAAGTCTTCCAGATTCACAAATATGAACTTTAAATTTAAACAATTTTTTTTAATGTAACAACTGGCTTCATAGGAACCATTTTATGCATGTCAGAGCACTCTTAACGCGAAACTGAAAATTGCAATTAAAAAGTTTTGAACTGTCAGAAAAACAACTGAAGTACACCATTGTACTGGTCTGAATCAGGTTTAATATCTAGTATTTTGTAAACGCTAACGATGTTTCTCTGAATTCTCAAACTCGATTTTACTCCCGGAGTTTAGTTTTTTTTACGATTACTAAATTAAACTGTGTAAGTTAACGACGAGAAGGTAACCGGCCAGAAGTCTTTTCTCAATGGAAAGTTATTCCTAATAGTCCGGGAGCCAGAGTGCATCGATAATAAACCATAACCACAAAGTACAAAATTTTTGTCCATACAGTGTGAAAGAAGATAGAAAACTATTCATAGAACCATATGGAACGCCATATTGCTATTTATTTGAAAGTTAAAAGCAAGATTGCTAGTAATATATAGTCGAGTATTTTGTTTACATTTAGAACAACATGGTTGGTTTATGAAACAAAATTTAAGGTACAGGTTGTTTTAAATATTGCAATAGCTCTTCAAATTTTCAATGGAGTACATTGAAAGCTGCAACAAATAATGAATTCTTACTATATGCGACTGTTGTGGTAAACAATCTACAATAAAACAACAATCTACATTTGTTGTAAACCACACAATACACGACCATTGTTGCAAATAATCGAACTGAAATCAAATTAGACTGTTGCTGTGAACGATATCATTTAAAACAATATTACAATGCTGTTATAAATATTCGTAATTGAAGCAACTACAGAATAAAAACGATACGCGACTAGCTGTTGCTGCAAATAAACAATTATCCCAATATGCGAGTGTTGTAGCAATTCGAATTAATACAACGTGCGACTATCGCTGTAAATGTAGAATTGACGCAACCAACTACCTACCGAATTAAAACGACATACGACTATTGCTGCAAATAATACATTACCGTAATAGATGTCTGTTGTTGTAAATCGAATTAATGCAATGCCAGATTGTTGTAAATAATGATTTGAAGCAATACCAAAGCACTGGCGAAACTCGAATTCAAACGACACCCGACTATTGCAGTAAATATCAAGTGATTTTACGCAATATGCGGATATTGTTGCAAATCGAATTAATACAATGTGCGGCTATTGCTGAAAATAATGATTTCAAGCAACACCGTACTGTTGGTTTAAATGCAGAGCAAATAAGGAATTTATACAATGCCCCATTTAATACAATTGTCGAATTCGAGCAACACCCGACTATCGTTCGAAATAAAGTCAGCAGTTGGCCAACCTGTGTCGCATTAAATAGCGTTAGTGATTTTACTTTTAAACTGGGGGGTTGCCTGAACCACAAAATCACTAGGACGCTAGATAGTAGACCGCAAGGGTTTATTACTTGGCTATACTCGAGGATATAAACCCTTGCGGTCTACTATCTAGCGTCCTAGTGATTTTGTGGTTCAGGCAACCCCCCAGTTTAAAAGTAAAATCACTAACGCTATTTAATGCGACACAGGTTGGCCAACTGCTGACTTTATTTCGAACGATAGTCGGGTGTTGCTCGAATTCGACAATTGTATTAAATGGGGCATTGTATAAATTCCTTATTTGCTCTGCATTTAAACCAACAGTACGGTGTTGCTTGAAATCATTATTTTCAGCAATAGCCGCACATTGTATTAATTCGATTTGCAACAATATCCGCATATTGCGTAAAATCACTTGATATTTACTGCAATAGTCGGGTGTCGTTTGAATTCGAGTTTCGCCAGTGCTTTGGTATTGCTTCAAATCATTATTTACAACAATCTGGCATTGCATTAATTCGATTTACAACAACAGACATCTATTACGGTAATGTATTATTTGCAGCAATAGTCGTATGTCGTTTTAATTCGGTAGGTAGTTGGTTGCGTCAATTCTACATTTACAGCGATAGTCGCACGTTGTATTAATTCGAATTGCTACAACACTCGCATATTGGGATAATTGTTTATTTGCAGCAACAGCTAGTCGCGTATCGTTTTTATTCTGTAGTTGCTTCAATTACGAATATTTATAACAGCATTGTAATATTGTTTTAAATGATATCGTTCACAGCAACAGTCTAATTTGATTTCAGTTCGATTATTTGCAACAATGGTCGTGTATTGTGTGGTTTACAACAAATGTAGATTGTTGTTTTATTGTAGATTGTTTACCACAACAGTCGCATATAGTAAGAATTCATTATTTGTTGCAACATTCAATGTACTCCATTGAAAATTTGAAGACCTATTGCAATATTTAAAACAATTAACCTGAAACTTTGTTTTATAACACAAACACCTATGTTAGATTTATATTTGATATTTTATAACTACATGATGTATTATAACATAAAGTTTATTTGTACTAAACAGAGAAAAGGGTCTTATTAATAAAATAAATGTAAATTTTACAATAGCTTACAAATATTCGGAACAAATAATTCGAAGATTGTTTTAAATATAACGATACCAGCTCTGGCGTTAAAAACAACACATTAAGAATTGCTACATATGCTTATTTTCCGCAATATGTGCATAATGTCGGAATTAAGGAAATAGAACATTGTTCCACTATTGCTTTATTACGGTATGTTTTGGTAAACTTTCGTTTACAGCACCTAGTTATTTATATGGAAGCAGGTGAAACAAGTGTCGAATTAGAGCAATAGCCCAACATTGCTATAATTTAATATTTACGACAATAGTCGTATATTGTAAAAATTCAATATTTGCAGCAATTACTAACGTGATGATTTAAAAACTTGAAAGGGTTTTGCAATATTTAAAGCAATACCGTAGAAACTTTGTTTTGTAAATACTACTATATTGTTTTAATTGTAAATGAATTAAACCAACTAGATGTTGCTCACAATTTTGTTTTAAACTTTTGAATAAATAGTAATATGGCGTTCCATAGAACCAGCCGTTTCGGGTTATACTAAACCATAGGTACATTGTTCGTCAATATATCAAAAAATTCTATTTTTCATGGAGATGTCAAATATTTCATGGCAGATGATTTTAGGTGGGGCCTTCATGGCGTCAGACGCCTTCGGATATGACAAAAAACACCCTTTAAGTAAACTACTAAATTTTGTTGTAAATAAAACAATTCTTAACTTCAACAGGTTTTTTATTTTAGCTTTATACGTATTTCAACGTGTTTACACGTCAAAGGCAAGATTAAAAGTAAACAGTTAGTGTTACTATGGGAACAATAAATCTGCATAACTTGATCTTGGTTTTCTATATCTGCGTCCAGATGACTTGATTTCTTATTCCAAAACGTTCAATAACGGTGAATTTAAGAGATCAGTTTGTTCATTCATTAAAGGTACAGATTTTAAATGTTTGTGAATTTCAAAACCTTCTAGTATATTTAATTTACGTTTATCATCACAAAAATGTAAAAAATTTGTAGTGTTATTAGATGTCGCTGAATGATTGTGTTCTAATAAGTGTTTAGCGTAATTGGATTTATAGGGGTGTTTATACTTGTAACAACGTACGTGTTCCTTGTACCTAATATCAAAATTTCTAATTGTTTGTCCTATATAAACCGAATTACGGTGCTAGCAATTTAATTTGTAGATGCCAGATTTTAGTAAATTGTTTGTTCTTTCTTTAGCATTAAACAAAGGGTTTAAAATGTTATTTGTTGTTTTAAAAGTTATTTTACATTTATTTGTTTTGTTTATAATTTTGGAATTTTTTTCTCTCTGATTTATTGCCAGATATAGAAAACCAAGATCAAGTTATGAAGATTGATTGTTTCTATAGCAACACCAACTGTTTAATTTTAATCTTGCCTTTGATAATGACGTGTAAACACGTTGAAATACACATAAGACTAAAATATAAAAACCCGTTGAAGTTAAGAATTGTTTAATTTACAATAAATTAAAATGAACTTTAACGAAGTAAAGCTCGAACTTATAAATATAAGGTACATAGACAAATTATAACTCAAAACATTCGTCTTTACCTGGAGTGCGGCCTTTATAGTGGCAGACGCCTCCAAAGTTGAAAATTCGTGCTGCGCGGAGCACTGTGAGTGCAAGTGACAGTCATCGATACACGCGAGCGCCGGTTGAAAAGAGATATGAATACATTTCTAGGCGCGAAAGAATTACAGCACAGACTCTGGCTTGACCCAATAAATATTGGTTTTTAACAATTTCTAATTATTTAGCTAGAAATCTTTATTTTTTAACAATGACATGAAACCAAACACAATAAACTATATGATAAAATACTAAAACATGTTGTATAAGACAAACAGTTAATTATTAAAAAAATAGTTTTTTAAGATATTCAAAACTATATTTCACAAGAATAAGATAATGAGTAAAAATGAAATTTCATCGGCTGAATATTCATCATCAGTAGATAAATAATTTTCATTTTCCTCATCTTAAGGTATATACAGTATGTTCTCAAAATATTGATCGAACCATTTTATTTTAAACTTGTTATTTAAACAACGCCATCCATTTTCACATGGATTGTAAAATGAGGGACATTTTTCGGTGGCTTTCTCCCACATATAAGCAATTTGGTTGGTTCTTTTTATTTTTTCTATCAAAACACTTTTACATGGGGGAAATGTTACAGTTAAATGTATTTTTTACCTTCAAAGGGTTAATGTGTGTGCTGTTTTTATATGCGTCTGTAAAAATTTCATACCGCGCCGTATTGATATTTACTTCTTTTTTTATTATCCAAGGCACAAGAAAACTTATAATTTAACTATAAGTGGGTAACTAAATTTTGGTCAAATCCCCGAGAACTAAATGCTTCACAAAAATGTGAATTTTTTAATTACAAGTATAGTATGTGTCTTTGGTTGAGAAGTTTCTTGATTTATTGTTGGGTTTTCCACAAAAATTCTTCCTTATTAAATACTCGTATTCTTCTACTTCCTTTGACACTTCAGAATTGTCGAACAGTTCTTTTGACTCATCTGACGTCGCTTCATCAACGGGTAATGTCTGTATTTAGCCATACATGTAATAACAATCATGAGGAGAAGCCCCTTTAGTCTTCAGTGAACTAAAAATACATTCTGTATTTGAATTGAGGTAGCAAACTTGTTGACTTATGAATTATAAAATAATAATTTTTTTCGTATTCAGGTACGTAAGTATCTGAAGATATGTTTGTACGAACATTTTTTTAAGAGATCGTGGAGTTGACACTCCACTTTACACAGTTCAGCCACTCAGGCTCTGCATGGGTGTAAAATACCCCATTTAGAAATTCCAATTTTACTATCTAGCCTGTCTTCGCTGTTCTAAATTTATAAAAATCCGGCTACAGCAAGGTACGAACCCGAGGCGATCGAGTGACACTGCAAGACCTTAACTCACAGACCTACCGCAGGTGCCCTTTACGAAAAGGATAATAATATTCGTAGTATAATTTGTAAATTTTTACAGTATTGATTCTAGTCACCGTCTTTTTTATTTCATTATGTTTCAATAAAGTTTTTCTGTTGTAAGGACTATTGCATATATATTTTAATTTTGCATTAGGGGGCGTCAACGGGGTTATTAGCCCCCATCTAACATGCACAGACAAACACAAATATCCAGGAGAAACCCGTGATTCGAACCGGGACCGGTTGGTTTCTAAGCGAATACTCATTCACCTCGCCACCGCAGCCTCTATTTGGATGTTTAATTATTTCCATCAGCTCAAAGGTAAATGTGCGTACTACTAAATTACCGACGATGGTCTAAAAGATTAATGTACTACTATATAAGAGTACTATTCTTTAGTGAATGCACAATGCACGCGATCAAATTTAAAAATTAATTTTTGATGCTATTTTTGGTCAAACCAGAAATGGAATAATAGTTATTTATTGTACAAGATGATAAAATTGCACTTTATCTTCGAGAGCGATTTTAGCGTCGAGGCGTCAGCCGAGACGCTAATAAGCATCGAGAAGATAATGAAATTTTATCGTCGTGTGGAATACAACATTTTTTTCTATAGCAATTGTTACAGAATACCCAAAAATGAAGAAAAATCAATGATAAATTTAATTTAAATGTGTCAGGAAAAAAACAGTTTCACGAAAAAATGAGTAGGTGGCTTTAATAACTTTTTGGTTGCTATAGAGTTTGTAGTGCGTAGAAAAAAAAAATAATAGTATATTATACACCAAGGTAGAAAAGTCTACTATTATAGCCTGAGGGCTAAGGTTAGATCCCGAGGCGCGTAGCGCCGAGGGATGTAAGGCCCGAGGGTTATAAGACTTTTCTACCGAGGCGTATATACTTTTTTTTTCACTACTAGTGATATAAACCCTTACAATTGTCGAAAAATGACTATTTTAACTTAAATCCCTGTTTGTTTCAAATTATAAAACAAATGACAGTTTTGAAGTTAACCCCTATATTTATAATAGTAAGCACTTAACCTAAAATACAGAAAGTTATGTATCGATAGAAAGATTAAATCTACGTATTATTCATCTTGTTAAATCATCATTGGTATTCAAAAACATTGTTTTTAAGATCTGGTTTCATCTAAAATACTGAAATTATTAACAATTTTCTCTTTTTTACTTTGTGTGGTTGTATTATAGGCGAAATTGATATTGACAGAGTTGTCATTTATTACGGCGCGAAAAATGTATATTCAAATACATGAAAGATTTTAAAATTAAATTAATTTATTTAAACAACTATTTTATGCATAAAATACCATTAAATAGAATCTCTCCATTATATTAAATCGTGCTATAGAAACGTTCTCTTTAAAACTGTCACAGGATTATCAAAAAATATAAATTTGTTCATTATTTACCAGTGGTTAATAATGAAAAATTAGTTACCTGTCAGTGAGCAAAGGTAGAGAAATTGAATTTCACAGCATTCTATTATGTGTCAAAATGCTACGCTATATTACTAGTAGTGAATAAAATACTTTATCTATCCTTGCTGTTAAAGTACTACTTTATCTACCCTTGATGGTAAAGTGCTACTTTTCCCTCTAATTTTAGTTAATAATAGCACGTTTTAACAGTTGCTATAGAAAAATAGTTATTTATTGTACAAGATGATAAAATTGCACTTTATCTTCGAGAGCGATTTTAGCGTCGAGGCGTCGAGAAGATAATGAAATTTTATCGTCGTGTGGAATACAACATTTTTTTCTATAGCAATTGTTTGAAGAAAAATCAATGATAAATTTAATTTAAAAGTTTCACGAAAAAATGAGTAGGTGGCTTTAATAACTTTTTGGTTGCTATAGGGTTTGTTTAAAAATAAAATACTTTATCTATCCTTGCTTTTAAAGTACTACTTTATCTACCCTTGATGGTAAAGTGCTACTTTTCCCTCTAATTTTAGTTAATAATAGCACGTTTTAACAGTTGCTATAGAAGAAAAGTATATTATGTGTGCTGCTCTACGTAATAATAGATGCTGTTCCACTTCCCTTGGTAACGTTTTTCGATAGTGGCAATGTCTTGATGGAACCGTTTTCTGTGCTCATCCAAGTGAAATCTAAGAAGTGTATTTTAAGGATCCTGATACATCCTAATGCTTGATAACTCCTAAGAAGTTCACCGATAATTTATTTGTAGTTTTCAGATTTTGTATTTCCCAAAAAGTTTGGTTCCACCCTTTTAAAAGCATTCCCAGCAGAACGTTCTAATGCCACGGTGGTAAGAAAATTTTGTCACACTCGACTAGTGCCGGACGGATATGTTCTTTTGCCCAGGAATATGCTGTTCTCTTTGTGGCCATTGCTTAACAATATGAGAATTTCTTGCTCGGCTGTCCCACTCACAAATGAATCAACAATGATTCGTGTATCCAAGTTGTAAACCAAGCAGAATTGTCACAACTTTTAAATCAACACTGATGTACCATCTTTCTGTAACTAATTTTGTCAAGAAGGAATATCATAATTTCAAAGGATTCCTTCATGTGAACAGCATGTCCAACAGGAACTGTAGGGTAAATATTTTCATTGCGTAGAAGAACAGCTTTTAAGCTCAGTTTCGAAGCATCAATGAATAGGCGCAAATCTTCTGCATTGTGTTCATAGCCTAATGCAAGCAATACTGTGACAATTCTTTCTGACGGCTGCGATATAGCGAAATACGCGTATCGTAAGCTAACAACTTCCATCCTTGTAATCTTGATCCTAGTATCTCTGCTTGAGTTTTTGATAACTTCAAATCTCGAGCCAGGTCATTTAGTTCTAGTTAAGCTATTAAATGAAGTTTGTCTGCTTGAGATGGTAAAAATTTCTTATCATTGTTTGACTTCAGTTGCTTCTTCTGTTTCTGTTCTTTTTTCAAAACGTTTGGACTATTTGGTACCGGAAAGGCTGTCGAATGAGGTACTGGACAAATGCAGAAGGCAAACTGGGATAAGCAATTTTCTCCTTATTTTTGCCAGAACACTCGAAGATTTTGATGCGGCAAAAGTAGAAGTTCGTCGTATGGTCTGTTTGCTCATGCCAAATCATAGGAACCGCATAGCAGTGCTTTTACCATTTAACCAGCTTCTTGGAATAACAGCACAACGCGCACAGCAAGTAGTAGTAGTACGCTTTTTCTATTAGTGATGCAATATTTCGCTTAAGCGCTGAACAGTTAATTCTCCCCAAACATGATAAAAACTGTTCGGATCATTTATACACTTACGAGACATTATCAATATAAAACTTGTTCAGACCTGTCCAAGCATGTCAAGCAACACAAGATTTCTTAGTGTTTAACATTAATACGTTAAAACAGAAAATGTCAAATCCAGTAAAAAATATTAAATACATTTTAGGAGAAAACTATTATTGAATATTTTTCATAATACTGACGTTGTAGAAAAAAAATTGAAAATGTTTTCAGAATCAGCATGAAAAAGTACATATGGTCCACGTATTAGATTGTAAGAAAAAAACCTTTGTTGACCGGTGTAATTAAGCTGGCTATTTCAAACTTTATTGTGGTATAGAACAATACTCCCTTAAAATTTTAAACAAATTTTGGTAGTTATTTGAGCAGAAATGTTAATAAAAGTATGATATTTCATATTCTGCAAAAGTTTTTACAAAAAAAACTATTTAATCAGAAAACGGCTGTATTTAACGCACGGGTGGTGCCCTGATCCTAATCACTATATTCCAACTTGTGTCCGAGTAGCTAAAAATACATGGAGAGAGACTTGTCAAATGCAGGTACGCAAAGTATATATTAGGTACTAGGTATATTATTAGACAACATGTTATATAAGTTAATTATGATTGTAGTTGCACATAGAAATAGAAAATTACTAGGTACCTACTTACTTTTCTTAATTGGAACCATTTTTGCATAACGCCACTTTACTCCACACAACAGTATTGAACCATTTTTACAAAATATGTAGATCCAAAAGCACAAATGTAGTCTTGACGCTTTATATTGCGAAGCAATACTTTCAGTATTTATCGTACAGTTGCGTTGCAAGTAGGCGCTGCGGTCAAAAACGGGAGGAGAGTACATTGTCTGACTCGGATTTTTATTTTTGCTCCACTTTGAAAATAAAATTGAAGAAAAGATTCTATTATAAGCAACGCAATTTTTGTTATAATTTTTTTTTAAATAATTAAATTGTCATTATTCCATGTAACATGTTTGCTCAAACATCTACATACAATAGGTGGGGGCTATAATATTATAACATTAGTTATAAATAATAATAAAAAATTACAGACAAATTGCAACGGAGAATTTTAAAATAATATTGTATCATCGAATTTTTCACACACGTGCGTGTATTCATCTATTGCAGGTGTACACACCTTATAGAATCTTTTTTTAACAAGGTGACTGTTGTAACATGCTGGCAAAAATATGTGTTTACGTTATAATAAAAACGACCCTCGAAATAAATAACCTGGCATTTAACAAACACTACCACTTTCTTGATTCAAATTACGAAGCGGCCTTGATACACTTCCAAGCTTCCTGGTGTTTTCATTCAAGTGTGTTGCCGTTAAAGTCATTTCGCAATTTCCCAGGTCGTGATCAGAATGAATTAAAGCAAGGCATCACGACATTTCTGCATTAAAACGAAGTTTAATATAATTCTTGTTTTCCAACAGAAGTTAGTATCCTTTTTTATTGCATGATCACGAAAAGCAAAAACGAAGGGTCTAGCGTAGAGATTTAGTTAGGTAATTTAATTGTAGCGCAAGTGTTTTCCTGCAGTAAAAAACAGCGGAAGGCCGACCTTTTGTAATGGTTCAAACAGGGTGTTATTTAGACGTGAATATGGATTACTGGGTACAATACAAATGTAGGTAACCTATTTTAAAGTAATGGTCTACCAAAAAGAGTTTTTGAAGTGAAACTTCTTTGCCGGTCGAAGTAACCACGCGAATGCGAGACGGAAATGGTGGAACGGAAGCAATGTCGCCTGGATGCAAACACTGAAGCGAGCATGACGCGAGATGTCCAGTTGTGCCATCACAAACAAAACACTCTAAATGAGTGTAATGTGTTGCTGTGCTTAAGCTTAAGAACACATCTAGTGAGAGCTACAATTCATAATATATTTGACTGAAGATTAAATTACTTTCGAACACTATTTCCTTTTTACAAAAACGAGGAATATATCATTTTTAATTTAAATATTGACGTTGAAAACATTAATAACATTTTTTCATATGAAAATTAATAATTGACGAAACTTCCATGTACGGTAAAAGTGCTATTTTCATAAAAATTGTTTTTCATATACAATATAACAAAACTTCACATTTGTATCGGAAAATTTTAGTTGTATGCACGAAACATTGTTGCTTGGCAACGCACGAGAACACAAAGCATGCATATAAAGTTGTCGACTGCGGAGCAGGAGGGAATTTTTCATCAAGTGCGTTTGCCAATAAGCAATAATGTCAAGTGATGTACATCTAAAATTTACCAAGAGAAAAATGCGAGGTCGAGATATATTTTGAAAGATAAATAAATTCTCGAGTAATTCAAACACAAATTTTCTAAATTTTATTAATTGAAATAACAACAAAGAACAATTCTCAAACGTTCTGAACGGGTATTTATGATACTGAAAGGCATATTTACAACTGAATTCGAAGTCGATGGTGCTAATGATGCTGTTCTTATTTTGTTTAGTATACTCGAATGATGTTCCTCATTTAGTTGCTAAAAGATGTGCTGTTATGACCACTGATCTTCATTAGTTCTTGTTCTTGTATTCCTACCTTAGCCATATGGAAAATAACTGTCGAGCGACTAGAGTGATTGGTAACCTTTTTTTTTTGGTATCTAGACCCCGTTTTACAGCTGAAATGTTATTCCACTTTGAAACATATTTATTTTTAACTGTACAAATCTTATAAATTCAAGGTTTTCTCCAATTAGGATTGGGAGTAAGAAACAATCTGTCCGTTGTTACGTTTTAATTTCGTTTTTCCATTAGTTTATTAAATAATCGTACGCGGTTGTTTTAAATTTTGTAGTAACATTTAGCTTCTGCACATTTTTTTATTACCATCTTGGCAAGATTTTGTGAACATCGGATTGTATTGAATCCTTCGTGACTTACTTCCCTCATTATTTAACCCTGATTGGAAATAATAAGTCAAACAGCATACTTCTTCATTACCTCGCCATGCCAATTGTAATGATGTAATGTAAAAAATTTATTTATAAATTTATAAAAGTATTAATCATTAATTCATGTTCATTCATATTTAGCACAACGACACTTGCTTTTTGTTTTAAGGGTCATGTTGGAGTTGTTTTCTCTTGGAATTTCGTGCGCAGTAAAATTCAATACCGGAGAATGAATTGAAACTTTGTTGGAATTCGGTATAATACTTTTCCTGTAACATTTTTGCCGTGGTATTCCAAATTGTCTTCACAGAATATTCCTTATAGTCTTCTCAGTTAGTTTTACGAATATTAAAGCCCAGTCTTTTAAAATTTTTGCTGTTTTCTCCGTTGAAGTGTCTCTTTCTAGTTTGTTTTAATGCAGGAATATTTTAAAGCAAAAAATATATATACAATATCATATGGCCATGATTTTGATGGTATGAGTTATTAATCAAAACGCTATCCTATGATGAATACACTACCCACTACCCGCCTATACATCTGGTGGCACGTTTTTAGAACGATTTCTACAGCCTACTAAAACATGCCATAACTGTTTCGTTTTCTGTCAAATCATACAATTCGAAAAACCCTTTCAGTGAGAACACTTTAAGAAGTTTCACTTGGAACTTGCGTGCTCGGCACACATTAGCCTTATTCATGAAGTTATAAAAATTGTAAGTTAATCATAGAATGTGAACGATTGTAGTGATAAATACTTTAAATGCTTGTATATTTGAAAGTATTGATTTCCTATATTGCAAAAGATTAATTACTGATTACGCTTAGGCGTTTAATTTATTTTAATAACGTGATCATTAGGCTTAGGCTATTTATTAATATTAATACTAAATTGGTGTATGCAAACGCATTTCCATATGCAAGTTTAGTAAGCAAATGCTTGTATTCACTGTCTTGTGTTTTTCAGTACAAAATGCCCTGTACCAATTTTTAACACAGCCTACTATTTTTGCATCTTTTGCTTTTTAAATGGAACAGGGCAGACCGTATATAATTTAAAGATATTTTAAATCGTCGTTAGAACTGCTTTATGATGTTAAACTTAAATCGAAATTTTAAGAGTACAGTTCTGTTTAATTAAAAAAAATATATCTTATGAAAGCAGGCTATCTAAATTCACGCGGCGTTTAAAATTAATAGCGAAGTTACAGGCTGTATCGCGATTTACACACACCCTGTATATTTATTAACATTTGGAAGCAGTTATGTGTAATTCAAAAGTTTGTTCTTATGCGAGATGTGGAAGGAGATAACATAACAATTTAGCAGCTGTGCAAATTATACCCATAATACATATACTTGCAAATCTTCTTAGTGTTAAGTGCTACAATTATAATATAAACGAGGAGCAAAGTGGAATAGTTGGGAAAATGTCACGTTTCTAATGTCTACACATATAGCTGATATAGGTATCTTGTATGAATCGTTTTTGATTTATTTGGCGATAATTAACTTAATTTTTATAATTTTAACGCTTACATATTTCACCCGACATTATGGCGAAAATATTAACAACATTATTATACAGAATTCCAAGACGACTTTTAACGACAGTTTCTAAATTTTGCTACTGAATATGTCGCTATTTTTCAAAGATAAACTATAGTAGAGTGCAAATCGGTATCATCGTGCTTATCCAGGATCATAATACACACCTTGGGCATGAAGAATCTGTGAGTCGTCAAAAAATGGTTATGTGCGCTTGGATTATACAACCGTGGGATGGGGAAATAATGAGAAATGTACCTACATCGTTGCATTCAGCTTTTTAAGCTTTGTCAGAAGGTGCATCTGTGACTTCTGTACCCAATATAGAAAACAATATAAAACACATGAAACTTACAAAAATTCGTGGCTACGCACAAATGTGCTATTTTCTCGAAACATGGAATTATCATGTTTTGTCATTTTTCGATTAACTCGCGATACCTATGAAATAAACTGCAAATATAAAAAATTGCCTGGTATAAATATCATGCGCGTGTTTTTTTACGAGTCTACTAGTTTTTTGACTTAAAAAGCGGATTATAATTGAAGGAATTATTCACAAAAAACTATTAGCATGTAAACCAGCGTTTCCCAAACTTTCTTTCCGGGGCCCGGTGATTTTTATACTTCTCCTTCGTGGCCCACTAAAATTTGTATCGCCTATACAAGCCTATAGGTAAAATAAAACATATGTTTATGTCTATACAGTTTTCATAAATTATAATAAAAAAGCATTTACTCTTACAAAAGTATAAAGAAATCAAACTGAAACCAATAAATTATTAATGAGAAGTGTGACGCTGTTTCTTGTTAACTAAAAACTTCAGGTTTGGAGAGAAAGATGATAACTTTGTTCTTAGATCCGGTTCGATTTCCAATCGGTTTCTATATTTATTTTTTTAGGTAAACTAATGTTTGAAAGCCTGCTTTACACTTATAGAACTTGACAGAAGGCATTAGAAATTGTATCGCTTTTTCTGCTGAAACTGGGTACTCCTGATGGCAAGAAAGCCAAAAATCCATCAGTGGTATTCTGTCGTAGATGTCTTTCAGTGCCGTATCACACGAAAGTTGAATTATAAAATCAATATCTGAATCCTGCAATTCTGTGTCGGATTGTTGATTGGAGGGAAATTTTCCTTAAAACTTGTCTCCAGTTTTAGCAGATGTTCCTTGATAGCAGCTTAAATCTCATCCGGCATGAAACTCATGGTATACTCTTCTTGTAATTCTGTTGGCTTTGTGATTCCCTGCTTTTGCACCTAGGTTTTCGAGGTTTTTTTTGGGAGACCCTGCATTCTGCTTTCGCGGCCCGGTGTCGACTCGGGACGCACCATCTGGGAAACGCTGATGTGAACGCTCTCGCGTAGCAGTTTGCTACCCGTTCGTCCTCGCGGCGGTGATCTGTGTTGCATTATTAGATATCGCCAGTTCAATTGCATTTTGATAAGGCATTACTCTATTTATTTAAATTATTTGTGTGTGTACTATAAAGGAAAGCTCGTTTATAATAACAGTGTTAATAGTAATCACTACCCACCTTTTGTTTTACTTAAATTTTGCTTCTAATGCGAGGTCTGGGCTTGTAGTGTAGATCATTACTTCTTTATCATCATCATCATCATCATCATCTGACATGGAGCTGACTCTATGGTCGATCTTGGATTACGCCAGGCATACCCCATGCCAGTAGGTGGGTAGGAATTTATGTGATAGGTTGGGATCGGGTGGGGTGCTGAACAGCGTTAGCATATCTGCAATGCATACCGCAATATACCGCTGCTGCAACATCAGGTAGTTAGTAAGCTAGGCATCAATGGGGGTTTTGAGTACATAACCAACACCGTTACGCAATTATGCAATTTAACCTTATGATCTTTGATATCAAAATTTTACATGACTCTCATTTCACACGAATCCATTGTTTTAAGATTACACAAATATCTTAATTTCCTAATTGCTAATAAACTACTTAATATTTACCCCAAAACTTGTTGTTTAAACTTTGTTACCACTTAATTGTAAGGTTCCAGTTGCTCGATTTTACTTCCTTCTGCCTTCTTCCTTATTGCCTGAGTGGTTGATTGTTGTCTACCGGAGTGTGTGGAGGTTAGACCTGCTACGTAGAATATTTCTATCGACGCCTTTAGTATTTCTGTGCTGCTGCTGTTGATTCGACTCTTCCTCAAAATTCTTCTTTCCCTAGGTCTTCTAAGTAGGCTTTTATTTGTAGTGCTGAACCGTAGATATGTGCTAGATGGTCGTAGCGCGGAACCAGGTTTCTTGCATTTTCCTCCAGTTGCAGTTGGAATTTTTTTGTGGATTTTCTCCAATGTATGACACGATTTTTTACTTAAGTTAAAAGCTTTGTTTTTGCGCTGTTCCCGAGTTGCTGTGCGATTTGTGTATTAATCTGTTATTGAGGTGAATAAACAATTTCTATCTCTTGGGATTTTCCGCACTGTCAATCTGTGTCTGTCCGTAAATTTCCTGTTCCATGGTAGGTATTGTGTTTCTGGCTCCTGATAATTTCCATTGGTTTGCTGGTGTGTATTTTATACACTTCCGTGAATATGTTAACGCACCTTCTAATATTACTAGTTCTGATTGACATCAGACGTTAATGTTAGATATCGGAACCAACCTAATTTTGGATAATCTAATTTGACTTACCTGGTTCTCAGTCTTAAATTCAAACTACTACGCTCCAAACCTTGCTTAACATTACATAAACATAAACGTACACCCCAGATACTCTGCAACAAAATGTATAAAATTTCTAAATGTTAGGCATATATATTATATAACTACGTTAGATTATATTATAAGTAACCCTTTATTAAAACATAATACTAAAAAGACTGATTTCAATGCAAATATCAATTATTAAATTAATAAATCAAATCACAGTGATAAAAAAAACTACGTTAACTTGCTTGCTACCAAGTATTTGAAATTGTTGGAAAATTATTTTAATTTATTGGAGGACTGCTTTGGTTCTTGTGCCAGCCCTTAACCCTCTGAAGTTCAATAGCTACGGCTTATGTAGAAGAATTCTGATCGTTACTTAAAATAACTTATTGTAAGCGATCGCGTCTGCCTTTATCCGTCTAAAGACCCTTCCTGCCACTACCTGCTCCCAGACAATTTTGCAATTTTTGTATATCTGCATCTGTTGATCAAGCTCAAAAAGCAGAATGCGATGATATAAAGTTCTCATTATGTTCCATTTTTCATAAAACATCCTGTAGAATTTTTGCTGGTTAGGCACTCTACTATTACGAAATCGACCTGAATAACTATTTATGATTTCTGACTCGTATATTTTAAACATTTTTCATTGTTTTGATGTATAAATTTACTTTCAATGTTTGGGCCGGCGGGTGGTCTAGTGGTTCAAGTCCCAGGCTTTGAAACTAGACTCCCAATGGCAGTAGGTTCGAGTGCACTGATCGTCGGCAATTTTTCTGAATAAGTTAAATCCGGCGGGTCCACGGATGTTGTATGTGGTGTGTATGTTGGGTTGCATATCTTTCAGGGGTGGGGCATGCTGGACCGGTGAATAGCACTTAGTGTGCTGAGCCCGGGTAAGGGGGTGGGATGGGAATCATGGAGTCGTGCTCACGCACGGCTTCATGATTCTTTAAAAAAAAAACTTTCAATGTTTATGCAGATCACGCTCAATTTTAGTTTTTAGAGTTTTTTAAATACGTAAATAACCTTGAAACTGCACTCCTTAAAACCATTCGGTAAGCTTTTGAATGAAATATAGGCTTATGTGCAAACACCGGTCTTTTAGCAAAACATTTCGTTAAAATTCGATAAGTAAACAAAAAGAATGGGCGTACTCAGATCCATTAAGTTATACGTGAAACATGTTGCACGCTTTTTCAAGCAACTACAACTGCAATATTTGAGATACATCGTTTCGTTTAGTGTTACTTTATTGTTGAGCAAAGCCAGAGGTTCTGCACTCAAAAATATTTTTCGAAGTACAAAGTTTCATAAAATTGTTTCGTGTATTACTTTTAAAACTCCCGACCATGCATATTCTACGCTTATCAACTCCGTTATTAAATAGCTCGAGGTAATAAACCAGCTAGCCAGATGAATAATACGTATCTAAACAAGCTCCTCAGGTCAAACATGATTTTCCAATGTTTTTTTTAACGTAAGTCTACAATTGTGCTGTATATCATTGAAATTAGAAAAAGAACTCCCTTCTGACGAATGCAATAATTACCGTTTTATAGAACAAATGGTTTACAAATAAGATTTTATTAAGTAAATAGCTAAAATGTATACACTTATTGTTATTGAGATACTGACTGTTCAAATTAGATAAAAGATCGGTGTATTTTCTGTTTTAAATGTAAACATTACTTAAAAAAAGTTTTTTATTAAATCCAGATGATCTTAACCTAGATAAACTGTATTTATTTTACGTTATCAATCGGTATAATTTCATTATTGATAATCTTGATGATGTCTTCATCATTTAACTATGAAAACTGCATAATCAAATACAGTTTTGTTTTGTTTGTTAAAATTTAAGTGTAATTATAATAAATTAGGGCTGAGAGTAAAGGCATGCTTAACACTTTTGCAACGAATGTCTTGAAATTTAGTACAAACAACAACAAAAAGAATGAGAACGCGTCTGTAGCTTTGGAAGTTTCCGAGAAAATGTGGTTCTGTTAAGAACGGTGACACAGATAACAAAGTTAGGAACGCAGACATATTAATTATTCAAAGCTTTTATATAACTTTCGAGCAAATCCTGTTGCAAAATGCGGTAGGTTGAATAACAGCAGTGGTAGCTTTAATTGTGTTTTTAGATTCATAAATTATTACAATAATAATAGTTAGCAATACATTATTAGTAGACGCTTAAACAGTATCATACATACAGTAGATGATGGCAGTTATCTAGGTAGTAAATCCTTAGCTGGCTCACCATAACATCTATATTAAATCCGTAACTGTCTCACCATAACAAGACGATTAATTCTTGCATCTCGAAAAGATTTATCATTAACATAACGACGTGCTTTTTGTATGTCGACGCAGTTTATCGAGCGCTGTTACTTCTGTTGGCATAATTTGCTTATTTATGGCTTACTTTAATTCTAGCGAGACGGAAATGTCTATGATTTATCGCACCAACAACAAACAACATATCAGGCGAATTCTACAATTCATTGATACAAATTTGGAGCTTGACTAAGTTCCATTTATAATTAAAAAGTGTTTACTACAAAACTGGTAACTACGAATTCTTAGTGACGACACAGTCGGTAACATTGGTCTTACAACCCGAGACAGCTTAGATATTTATTGTGCTTGCGGACCAATATGTACTTAAAAAACACGTAGGGTGATTGGGGACATGCAGCAGTATGTAATGTATTAATTAGGTCATTGCATCTCTGATTTCTATGAATAATGGCGAATTTAGCTTTAGAATTTTATCTAAATATCTAAGAACATTTTTAGTTCGTATTTTATTAGTTTCAAAGACATTTTGTAAATCTCCGTTAAGGCACTTGCCTGGAAATGAGAACAAGTGATTAGTTTCACTAATTGTTTTCCTGCTTGTTTTTTTTTTGATTTTTTCGGGGGTTATGATAGGTTGTTTTACGGGGCTGTTTTTCCTGGCTTCTTTTTGGTTTTATCACGGATGTAATTTCCGGGAACAACTCTTATTCAGAACTACTCAGCGGAAGAGACATCAGAGCAGCAAGCGCCGGGTATGAAGTTACCAAGAGAAACCACCGAGGAACGTAGCCCACGGGTTCTGCAGTCTTTGTTTATATCTTCTGTATTTAAATGTTTTAGTTAAATTACAACTAAAACACTGCTACTTGAACACTTGGTACATTTTATACGCGCTACGCGCTGCAACGCTCACTGACGCAATAATATTTCAAATTTTGAAGGTCCATTATGTTATAATAGGCATTTGCGAGTCTAATAAAATATAGGTGGTACGTATAATCAGACACGTGTCTGAATATACCACCTGAATAAGAGTTGGTCCTCGGCAATACCAATAAGATTTTAGACTACCTGGAAGGTTTAGGCACCGTTTCAAAAATTGTTAATTTAATTATTTATTGTTACATTCAATTTTTAATAAATAATATTACTCGTACTTGTATTTTTATCAAACACGGCCAATCACAACCACAAAAAGAGAACTTTAAAATTATATGTTCTTTAACCCACTTTTAAATTTAATATATTATACATTGCATCATATCAAATGTTGTGCAAGAGAAAACGATTTTTGTTAGCGTTACTGTGACTGTTCATTAGTTTGGCTTAATTTGTTTACTTTTATTGGTACATGCAATAGCGCGCCGAAAGACAAACTTGCTATAGGTTTTCAGTGTTTTTGTTTTTTCAATAACAGTTGTCAGAATAATTTTTGAGAAGTATTACTTCAGAATTAGAATTGTAACAACAGTAATAAAGTTATTAATTATCTCTTCGACTTTTGTCGATTGCTACAGTGTTGACACCCGACAATGGAAGAAGCAACGTTGGATTGCAGTTGAAGATTGGAGATTTACAAGTACGTTTACAAGTTCTTCAGATACCAAATAAAAGAACTTTAGATTAACTAGAATTCGATTTTAAATTGTGTTCCTCAGAAAGGTTATAAATAAGATTAAGGTCGCGATTAATTAGTTGAAAGGCATTGGGGCAATTCGATACGGTAAAGAAATTATATAATTAAGCATCATCAGCCTAAGATTGTGCGCGACAATGTTCGATGGATTTTACTTATATTTGCGGTATAGACAATGAATAAGAGAGGCCCCAAGATTGAGCCCCGTGGCACACCAGACGAGAAGTGCACAGTAGACGAGAAATAACCGTTAATGCAAACTTTCTACCATCTATTACTTAGATACGATTCTATAAGTTTTACTGGCGGATTGTGAAAACCATAGCATTTTAATTTTGCACAGACAAGCCGCTGATTTATAGTTTCAAATGCATTCGAAACATTTAATAGCACAAGCACACCTACATGTCTTTATCCACTGCAGAGATGACGTCATTCGCAACCAAGGACAATACTGTAGGTAGTCAAGTATGACATTTGATTATACAAAAATGTTTCGAAAACTTTAGATATTGTAAGCACCATACTATCAACTATTCAGAGCTGCTGTAAATAAAATACAAATAGCTATAATGGTAGCCAACCTTCGGACGGAGACGGCACCTTAAGAAGAAGAAGCACAATACTGATTAATCCAAACATGTTTCAGTAATGGAGATCTTAAGTAAAGCATATAGCCTCCTTCCATAATTTAGGAAAGTAATTATTTTCAATACAATTCATATATTTGTCGATAAAGGGACTACAATAGATTAACATAGTTAAGGACATATTATTCGCACCGTAAGCATTTGATTTAAGACTGTGAAGAACCTCTGAACTTGATCAACGGTGGCTAAAGCAAAATTAAAATTATTATTGATTGGATATAACTGAGACTGAATATAATCAATTTGATCATCGCAATTATGAGAGGAAACTTGTTTGAATGAAGCAAAATAATTATTAATTTCCTCTAGATTAGCCAAGTTAGCGGGGAGATTGGCATTCTCTTTACAGCGTATACCAAGAGCGAAAAAGAAGCAGATCATGCTTTTCGTACATCTTTATTTCTAACTAGTGTGTTTATTAGTTACTAAAGTACTTTATACGATTATCTTATAAATTAATGTCGTTTATTTTAGCGCGTTATCGTACTTGCTAAAAAATTGCTTAAATTAAAGAATTTATTCAAGTTGTAATAAGAGTAAAATTGTTTGGCATGAAATTGGCAAAGAAAAAGGAAAAAATTAATTTTCTAGTTTTCAAATGGCATCGCTATAACTGCTCTCTTCGAAATAGAAAATTCTTTTAATCATTATATTTTACTAGCAATTCGTCTTAATCTGTTACTAACGATGATATGCAGAATATTGACGTTTGTCTGTATTCCACAGTTAACTTAACACTTACTCTTTGTCTTTCCCCTTGCACGGACAAGGAGATTGTTGAGATGATAAGTAGTAAATATGTTTCTGCTGTTGATCTGACGCCGATGTTCTTTTTACATTGACTGAAATAGTATTGCTAAATTCAACATGGTTTTATGAAAGGCAGATGTATCGAAACCGCGCTTTTTTATATTGTTATATAAATGTTAATAATATAAATTCTAGTCTAAACAACAAACAAATTGTTGGCTGTGTTGCCTGCGACTTCACTAAAGCGATTAATACTGTTAATCAAGCGTTACTGTTATCAAAATTAAATCATAATATTAGGGGATATATAAAAAAAATGTATAATAAATATAATTTTTGTTCATAATGCTTAATCCTACGATGCATTATGTTTGCTGATGAGTAACACTCTAGAAATCAACAAATTAAATATGAAATGGGCATGTGCTTAATTATAGACAAACGTTAAGTTAAAACCAACTTTGCATGACGTAAACTTACAACGCTAACGATTACGGAGACACTCCTGACTCCTGACCTTATGTTATTCGTTATTTTAATTTTTTACAGCATAATGAGAAATTCATAATATTTTGGGGTTTACCTGCGTTTGCCTACAGGATTTTTATAGATCAAAAAACCGTCATACGTATATAATTAGTAAATTTGACAAAGGCAACACCGTAAGAATTTATTCACTAGTTTAAAGATGCTTGCTTTTCCTTGCATTAAATTTTTGAAAGCTTACGCTTCCGTCACAAGCAAAATAATGCTTTCTTTTTTTAAAATTGTAAGTTTAAAATTTTTAAATAAATTCGTAAATTGCAACCGCTTTTTTTGTAATTTATGTGTCTGCATTCTACAACATGTATATGTTAAGAATCAATATACTACTATTGTTGCAAGTATATTCTAGCAACCGTTAATATACAAACATTTTTTGGACGCATGTCTCTACAGTAATAAATATTTACATGCAAGTGCCAATATTAACCTTGCGCTGTGTTCGTTACTACGCTTCAGCAATCTGCTTCAGGATCCTACACTTCCGTTTTCTCTCGTTAGTGTTGCGCACTATTACCAAATTTTGTTAACAGGCTAAACTTCATGGAACTAATTAAACAACTCAGAACATTTCTAACTTCGGAATTTTGTCATCAAATTTAAGTTATTTTACCGTCACATTTACAACATATGTAAACTTTACATTAGTTTGGTATAGCTACGCCTACCAAACACTTTTTTGATTTTTAGGGGATTTAAAAGTAATCTCCATTTAATTCTCTTAATAGAACATTGACCATCCATCTGTATAAAAATTTCAGATACCTCCTCAGTTACTGCCACGTTACACTAATAACCGGGTGTCGCCATTGTTATATAAAATTTTGTTTTTGTATCTATTAGAATGATTTCATAAGTTTGCATTAACTCTGCTCAAAAAACAATATTGCAATTGTAATTATCCGCTTAAAAACAGTTAAAACGATTTACACCGTTTAAATATGATATAGTGTTTGTAGTTGTACTTTAGAGATGCGACTGATTCGGAACATGGGTAAAATTAATGCAAATTCAAATTACTATAAGTTTTTCTCTGGTTTTATGTTGTATGTTCTATTTATTTTTCACATATTACCCGGTATTTATTTATTTAATAGCTTACCACAACAACAGAATGTTGCCTAAATACAGTTGTTGATACTGAACCGTTGATAGTTGAACCGTACGTTCAAATAAAAATACATAAGGGTTGGCCATGGAAAATGAAATGTCATGCATGCTTTAGAATTTAAACAAACAAAACATAAAATGTCACTTAATATTTTTATCTACGTCTGCTAGGATAAGAACCTATTATATCATTCATTTGAGTTGCATAATGATGTTTATTATCTAACTCAATGGGATAAGGATCACTTATCCCACTCAGTCGGATATGACAATTTTTCATACTTCATTTTTGATTTTTCTGGCAACAATGAAGAAACTACCATCGTTGCAGCTTCTTCTATGTCCGACGGAATACTGTCACAATCACTCATAAATATATTTACCGGTTTTCTCACAATTTTCAACACAAATCAAGGAAAAATTAAAAACAACTCAATTATTGACAAAAAATGTTTGGTTGCTATGACGATAATAAATTATGTAGATACAATGCTACTCTGTTTTTAAATAAAATAGCATGCTACTCTGTTAAATAAAAAATATGGTCTGTCAAAATTATATAATTTTTTCAATTTTAAAAAATTATGTAATTTTTTCAATTTTGAGCAGACGCGGATAAAAAATTGTAGTATATACATGTGATAGAGGCCATTAACATACTCATGCTCTTACTCCGACTGGGGCTAACGCCCTCGTCGGGCAACTCACCGCATTCGTATGTTAATAATGCCTTGATCCCACTGATATAATAAATAACTATTAGATTAAGCTTGTAATTTGTTATTTGTAGTGACACTAACAGAGTGATGACAGGTAAATTTTAAAGCGTGCAAAGACAGAAATTTTATTTTCCGTGGTCAATCCTTATGTATTTTAGATTTGAACGTACGGTATAAAAATGTAAATATAGAAAGTAAACCTATTGCAACTTTACTACGTTTATAATAATTCCACATTTTGTTTTTAATATATCATTGGTTATGGTTAACATTCTCAACACAGATGATTGCAGACGAAGATTAGTTATAATGTTGGGGATGATACAAACTATTGTAGGTCGAGTTCGATATGCCGCTACATATAAATTCACCATGATTAACAACCCAGGTCAATCTATTCTATTATTTATAAGTGTATTAATAAAGCAAAGTGCAGCAATTTCTCGTCTATAATGAAATTTGTATTTGTATGTTTCTCTTTTTTCTTATACGTCGTTTTTAGCAACATTGTAAAATATTGGTGTTGCATAGTTAGTTCAGCTTATAAGTAGCTCGCTGGAGCAAATTTTAATCGTCTTTAAAGAGTAGCAACCTGTGTATGATTATTTACTAAGTTTTACCTGCGCTATATGTTGAAAAAAGATGTCGGACAACCTCCACGGGATCTTCCTCGCATACACCCGCTGTTTTTTCTATTTTCTGATAAAAACTAAATGGTTTATTGAGTAAGCATACAATACACTTCTAATATTTACTTTCTTGTGCGTTTTCATCGAAGTAGGCAACCCTCCCCACTACCTTGTTTTTTGAAAGAGATCTGGTTTTATGTAAATTTTTGATAAAAACAATCGTTGGTGGAGGCGACCGAGGTATGGTAAGAAGATCGCGCTTGTGCAGATCGGGTGTTTGACATGCGTAAAATACGACTCTGAGCTTATTCTTCGAGCACGTCTATTTTGAAGTAGAGTACCACTCCTCACCCTCCTTATATTTTAAGGAGTTATTTGCTTTAATGATGTTTGGTTTGTGATTGTAAACAATGTTTATCCGCAAATCCCAAAATCAAAGAAATAAAATTGGCACTTATTCAATTAAACTTTTCCGGTAGCGTTCGAGCGCGCCTGTTATCAGTTTTACGTTATAATATTAATTGCATTCACGCAAGGAAAGTAAGAACGTTACCTATTAACTTGTCAGCCATGATGCTTTTTTGTATCCATGTTTTGATTCTTACTCTCTTATTTTGGTTTTATTATAGTTTGTGGCGAGCGTGATGGGATTAAATTTCGAATTTTTTATATAAAATTTTCTTATGTAGCGGTATACAATTTTTTATATGCTTAAAAAAAGAAATGCTCTAGCACAAAAAGGAAACAAATATATACCATGCAATTTATAAATACTGACGATATCGTCGCGGTCTAGGACGATTCCCCGCCAGTCATTTTGCCATCGCCCGTTCCGCTGTCGCCGTTTCGCCGTCGGCTATTTCGCCGTCAACGCTATCGTCAATATACTATGTTTCTTAAAAAGTATGCAACAAATGGGAAAGTTTTTTATTATCAGTCATTCAAAATATTTTACTCTTTATGGAAGTTATAAATACATATTTATTAATTTTATTAATAACCTAACCTAACTTAACCTAAGAAAAATAAAATCAAAAATTCAACACTAAGCGCTTAAATACATTTATTAACTAAACAACTAATTACAATATTACAAAAATGCCCAAATATTTAAACTAAAGACAATTGTTTAATGGCTTCGCACAGAACACTTAAAATGTTATAAATGGTTTTTGATATTTGAGGAAATCTATAAAATTATTAACTGGAATAGGTCGAAACAAGAAAATTTTGACAGCGAAACAGCCGACGGCGAAACGGCGGCGGCGAAACGACGTAATCCCTAAACAGTTGAAAATATAATGATCGCCAAAATTGAGGTTTGGATGATATTTATTTTAAGATAGGGATTATTAGACTAAGAATTTATAATAACAATGCTGTAGCTCGGTACGGTTTTTATAGAACGGACGTGATAAAATAATTCAAATTTACACAGTAAATTCAACAAAATTCAAAAGAAAGTTCGACGATAAAACTATTATAATCTCAAATAGTACTGCAAGTAAATCTTAACACTACAATTCTGTCAATATTGTGCATGGGTTCATTGGGTTGACACGGTATAACCAATTTGCGATATCATGAAGGAATATATATCAACGATACACACAGACTTTGAGAAAAAATTACTGTCTAAATTCTATAAAACCAGCCACTTGTCTTTTTCAATTTTAATGCTTGTATACGCGAGGCAAGAAAGGAATTCAGCTACCAAATACATATCATAATAAAAATTCAACGAGCAAAGATTGACACGCTAATATCTTTCTTGTTCTTCTTCTTTCGTACGTTAGGTCCAGAACCTGTGTTTAGCGGTTGATCATTCTTGGGATGTTGAAGTCCAACAATCTCGCCATCTTTTTGGCGGTCTCCCTAGTGGCCTCGTTCGATACGGTTTTTAAGTTTTCTGCAATTTTTGCTAGTTTGTTGTCGTCTATTCGTTGTACATGTTTGTTTCACATTCGCCGTCTTTGTTTTATCCATCTAACGACATCCTCTATTTCACAACATTCCCGTATGACTTCATTTCCAATTCTGTCGTGTCTTGTTTTCCCTGCTATAGTTCTGAGTATTTCCATCTCGTTCGTTCCCAACAGCTAATATACGAACTATAAATGGCATTACACAGATATGAATAAGAATAGATAATCAAGTCAATGGCTTAACAAACACCCCCGAAACCCCCACACCGCGGGGGCCCAAGTATTTTAGGGGCTCAGGGTGATCAGGGGCAGGGTCAGAAACTAAAAAGGAAAACATGAACAAATATATACACGGTCTTGTACTTCAAAACATAAAACTTTAAAAAAATATTATAATTATCATATTGAGTGTGATACTTTGTGTGGATGCGTTACCGAAATGTATAATATCACCTGTCAGTCAGTTTGATAATCAGTAGCCTAAATAAGAGCGTAAATTTTCATGTCAGCAAAATAACTAGGTTATTCAATTTAGAAATAATTAGTTCTGTTTCGATTTCAATCGTTAACGTGCATGTATCTGCATATTAAAGGCAGAAAAGTTGTTGTCTCAGCTTTCCTTGGTGTGGGACACGTAGACCTCAAGCTGATAATACCACGCTCCAGTACTAGCTTCAGTCGCGGATCCTCTGTCGAGGGGCATGTACGCAGCACCAAGCTGTGTCCCACATTTATTAACAACTTAGCCTACTGGCTCCACTAGTCTATATATTAAAGGCAGATCTTTGGATTGACTTAACTTTCTGCTCGGCTTCTTGCGTACCCGGCCGACTTTTCTCTCATTATTCTCTTCCACCTGCGTTTAGTCTCGCCTCAGCTGTCGTGAGGAGATGCGTGTTTGACACGGCTTACTTTTAATACTTTTGCTAACAATTTTATTAGGAAAAATGCGTAGGGCGTGGTCTACGGGCTCAACTAATTAAATATTTAAAATATAATTGCGGTTTAATTTTAATGTATACGTTAAATATAAATCTAGCTAAACAACTAAGTAGCGCCCAAAAAAGAAAGTTGAGCAAGAGCAAGGGACGAAAAAATAAAAACAAATATTCTACAAATTAGCAGTTTCTGCATCTGGTAGTAGAAGTAAATTTTCTGAATATGCTAGTGTCAGTGATGTAGAGAAACCAAATAAAATTGTTGAAGTGCTAGATCAACCTGCTACAGGAAACATGTATGGCTGTTTATCGAAATACAGTAATTGACGGTAAAAAAATTGGAAAAATACGCAACGTGCAAGTCGTTTTCTGTAAACTAAGGTTGTTAATAGACAAAGTTGTGTTTTTATCGCACAAAATTATCAATAACAAAACTAAAACAAGCTTACCTGTTAGAGTGTTATAGTTTTAGTAATGTTTAAATTATTTATTAAATTTTTTTCTTAATTTGCCTATTAAAACATTCGAGGTAGGGGTGGAATGCCAGTATAACAGTTTGCGGGAGGCCCTCGCCGTTTGCGTTACGCCACTAAATCAAGTACTTGAAAAAGTCGACGAAATATCAAGGGTGGCTGAAGCATAAGAGCAGAATACAGTAAGTGAAGAAAGCATTTTACAAGAAGAGGATTGCCAAAATGAGCAAAAACAGAAAAGTTGGAAGCATTAGAAACAGTAGTTGCCAAGAATATAAAAAAACAAACTAAATATACATTGTGACGAGCAAGAGAGGAACAGATCTCTGGAAAAGCGTATTAAACGAAGATCTGAACGACGGAAAAAAACGATAAGGAAGACATAGATGGAATATATTAATAGATTTAGAATGCAGAAAATATGAAGCGGTAGAAAGATTTTGGTTTTACATGATGACTAATATGCTTCATTAGAGGTATTATAACTAAACCAGAAAATATTATTCTTTTTGTGAGGTGGCGCTGTATGGCCAATTTAATTCGTCTAATAAAATACACAGCTGACCTTTGTAAATGTAGTTGACCTTTGACAGTGCTCGATTGGCTTTTGACACGATCTGGTCTTAACTTCTGGAATTAAATTAGAGTTTCAGACAAACCAGCTAAATTAATAAACTCTATAGCGCATAGGCGGCCATTTTAGTGCAACTCGGAGAAACCTGTTTAGCATTTATAATACCTGCAGAATGGAAATCTCCGAAACTGCCTTCGCTGTGTTGTTAAAAAAGTTTCCTTCGCTTGTATTGCGGATTTTTTAAGATTCGGGAATGGTTTTAGTGTTGTACTAACAGGTTAAATAAAAAACCAAAACATTTTTTTGTGAATAGCTACGCTGTAGATTCGCATAACAAACTAGAATTTTAATTTATGTTTATTAGTAAGTTAGTTCTAGCTTTACTTCTTTAAAAAATAATAAAGCTGTGTCGATATGTAACACATGTACTGCATGCGTGCACAGTAACGTAACTACGCCAATGCAGTTGCATTTGAGCCTTATTAGGCCTATTAGTGCAGTTTACATGCCCCAAAGAGTGCATATTATTATTGTCCGTTTTGGAAAAAAATCTTTAATATAAACTATGTTTTTGCCTAAAAGGTCTATTGACAATAGTTTTTAATTATTTTGCCTAATTCTTGAATTTTATGTTGTCACCCTTAATTTTTCGTTTTATGGCTATTTTGGTACTATTTTTATTAATTTTGTTTTATTAAAGTAAAAAATAAAATTCGCCGTCATTTGCATAAGAACTCACTAAATCATGGTCTCTACTTGCCTGAAATTTCTGGAAAACGCTCGAAATGAAACATAAAAATTAAAAAAAAAAAACCTGAAGCTTTCAATAAGTATATATCTATTTTTAACTATATAGCTAAGTATTTCAACGTGTTTTCAAGTCATTATCAAAGGCAAGATTAAAGTAAACAGTTGGTGTTGCTATAGGAACTACAGAATTTGATGACATGATGTTGGTTATCTATGTCTGCAGATAACGTAATTTATATTCCAAAACTTCTAATAATAGCGAATTTAAGAAATTAGTTTGCTCACTCATTAAAGGTATATATCTTCTTCTTCCTTCCGTTTTTTAACCTCTATGTGGGTCTTCCGGAGTCCAATATTTTCTTCCATTCTTTTCTGCTCATCCAGGCGTCTTGTTGGTTATGCCATTTTTGTTTTAGGTTTTCTATTTCCTCATTCCAACCTCTTCTTGGTCGACCTCTCTTTCTTCTTTCTCTTGGTTGCCATTCCATTGCTTTTTTCGGGAGTCTACTATTTTCCATTCTTTGGACATGCCCGTACCACAAGAGTTGTCTTTTTTCAATTTCTTCGACGATGTCCCTTTCTGCTTGCATTATTTCTCGTATTCTTGTATTTCTGACTTTTTCTCTTCGGGATACTCTTGCTGCTCTTCTCCAATAGTCCATTTCCATAACTTTTAGTTGGTTTTTGTGTTGTTCCGAGAGCTGCCAAATTTCGGATCCATATAAAGCCACGCTTTGGATCATAGTTGTATATATTTGTTTTTTATTCTTTTTACTAATACCTGCATCCCAAAGTATACTATTTAGAGCTCCTAAGTACATGTTCGGCCACTTTATAATTTATATCTAAATATTTTTTCAATGTACTGTTCCTCGCAAAATATATTTATTCATGTAAGTATTTCTTATATTTTAAAAACACCATGATTGTGGCTACTTTATGATGATAAAATATAACAAAAAAATCACATTGTTTGTTTGTCAACAAAATATTTTATTGAACTAAAACCGACAACTAAATGTTCGGTCAAAATAACATTCCATAATCATAAGTAACAATTTAATACGGCATAACATCGCATTTTTCTGGAATTACTGCCCGAATTCTTTTTGACGTGGAATTTACAAGAGACTGACACTCTTCTACCGTCACCCAGTCCCATACTTCTTAAAGTTTAGCCCTTAAACCTTCTCGAGTTCTATATGAATTGTTTCTCAGTGTCTCTTACATTTTGTACCGAAGAACTTCAATTAGATTTAAGTCAGGGCTGCTAGAAGGCCAATCCATTGTTTTCATATTAAGGTTTTCAAGCCAATTTCCGGTGCATTTAGTCGTATATGACTTGATGCGCCATCTTGTTGGAAAATAAACGGCTCCGCTGGGTACAATTTTTTAACACTGGTAATTAAGTTATTTTTTAACGTCTCTTGGTATTTTAGAGCGTTAACGGTTACAGTGATGAACTGCATGCTTACTACACCATTTCCGGACATATAACCCTTCAAGGAAACAATCTTTATGAACCACCTCTTTTTATTTCTAATTACTAATTTTCGATGATTTACTATACACACACACACACATCAAATTTGGACTAACCACTAAAAATAATCAAATTTCACTGCTCTTGTGTCCGTCCTTGCCGTTTCTCACACACGGCCAAACTCTTTTTTTTGTGGCGGTCGGCCATTAATGGTTTTTTCAATGGTCTAAAATGTTATAGGTCGGGTATGAAATTTACCAACATTAAGGACGAAACATATAAAAGTGCTGCTACAAACAACTTTACATTAATCTTAAACAATATTCTATTATCTTTTTTTAAAGAAATACTTCAAAGTATTGAATATGTACATTTTCTCACTGATCAAACTCTGCAAATTTAATTATATTGGGGACATGAACATGAAGAAATTATTCTTACATGATTTTGTTTGGCAAACTTTTCAGGTATAGTGGTCTACCCTGTGGAGGCGGTGATGTTCTTTAGCAGCAGATATAAGTCGGCAACAAATAGGTTTAAGAAATACTTTCGCAGTCACTGAAGCATGCGCAACAGAGAATGATGAAAATTCCAACTTGTTTTTACATAATTTTTTATGCATGGTGTCCAAGATAAGGAGTGAGGATGGAGATCTCGTAAACGATAAGAGATGGAGATTTGGTTAAATGAGAAGAATTGTTCAGCATCTTAAGTACTACTATGATCCACATTGAAATCCTAGAATTTTTGCCTAATTTTAAGTACAGAGTGAAAAAAATAAAATTTTCAGTTTTCGTATTTTGTGTATAATTTAATTATTATCAAAGATGGCGCAAAGCGGTTTTGACATTATTAAGACACTTTTTTACACAGATTTAGAATCTCAAATTAAAATTTTTATAAGTCGTTAAATTTTCAAGATATTGACATTAACTGTGTCATGGCCATGTCATCATTAGATAGAGCTCTTTTTGCTCTTTTCTCTGATATAAGGTTTGATGGGTATATATTTACAAATAACGGTGTTATAAGCTAGAAAAAACAAAAAAAAAACACGTCGATGTTTCAGGGAATAAAACTATTAAAAATGTATAATCGTATGTTAATCACAGATGAGTACTATTTGATTTGGCAATATCTGCATCTATACAGCAGTTTATTATCATTCTAAATTTATCTTTCTTTTCGTGTTTTATTACTTAGCAGGAGTATTTAAATGTTAAACGTCTTTTAATTGTTATACGAACATACATTTTTAATAGTTTTATTCCCTGAAACATTCAGGTGTTTTTTCATTTTTTTACAGCCTACCATGAGAAAACAATTTCTCACGTATAAATTATAACTTCATTATTTGGGAAGATAAAGTGAATAAACCGCAATTCAGTCTTGTTTTTTGTTTTCTTTATTTTTGTTAATTGTCAGCCTATTACAAGAAAACACTTTTTCATAGCAGAAAAAATGAAAAAAAAAAGAGCTCTATTTAATGATGACATGGCCGCTTTTGACGCATATTTAAAAAAGCGTAGTCAATATCAATATCTTGAAAATTGAACGACCTATAAAAATTTTAATTTAAGGTTCGAAATCTGTATAAAAAGGTGTCTTAATAATGTTAAAACCTCTTTGCGCTATGTTTGATAATAACCAAATTATACACAAAAAAACGAAAACTGAAAATTTTAGTTTTTTTAGTCTGTACTGAAAATTAAGCAAAAATGGTAGGATCAAAGTAGTACTTGAGATGTCGAATAATTCTTCTCATTTAACCGAATCTTTATCTGCTACCGTTTACGAGATCCCCGGACAAGAAGAAATTGATAAATTATAAGCAAATTTTGAAATACTTAACAAAGCATTCCTTACATAATACACTTTTTAAATTGCCTAAGACAAATTGTATTTTTTGACAATTTTCATTAATAAATAATTTAAGGAGTAATTACGTTTTAATTTTCTTAAGACAGCGAAAGCAATAGAGCACTGAGACAAGGAAATTACTAAATGTACTATTTCGAGGATGTGTTGATTCGCCCTGATATTGTTTTTTGTTCACAATTAAAGATTGGAAATTTGTCAACGAATTTGATTGTACTTACAAAATTGATAATTTTCAGCAATGGTTAAAACTAAAACATGTTCTGTCCTTATAGATCCGACACCATAAAGAGATCAACTGACACAACCTAACATATACGGTCTTTATCGACATTTGAAATAAAATATTGACAATTGACGATCGAGAACTTTTTACAGATTCCTTGTCTCGAATCTCTTAATTGCTTTGAAAATTTTTATTATTACGGATATTTTTATGCGTAAATGATTTATAGGGTTTATTAATAGGTTCCAGCTTTACTTCGTTGAAGTTCATATTGATATTAAATAAAATACTTTATAAGTTAACAATAATTATTTATTTTCACCTTATACGTATTTCGACATGTTTACATGCCATTTTCAAAAGTAATATTTAAAAGTAAACAGTTGGTATTGGTATAGGAACAATAGAACTCGATCTTGGTTATCAGTGTTTGCAGACGATTTAGTTTCTCAATCTATAACGTCCAATAAAGGTGAATTTAAGAGATCAATTTTATTATTCATTAAAGGTGCGGTTTTTAAATGTTTGTGAATTTCAAATGCCTCCAGTATATCTAATTTAAAGTTTATAATCACAAAACTATAAACATTTTATAGTGTTATTAGATGTTATTAAATAATTTTGTTCTAATAAGTGTTTAGCGTAATTGGAAGTATGTGGGTGGTTATATGTGTAAATACGTACGTGTTCTTTGTATCTGATATCAAAATTTCTAATTGTCTGGCCTATATAAACCATTTAAAATTCACAAACATTAAAAAACTGTACCTTTAATAATCTTTTATATTCACCCTTATTGGACGTTTGGAACGAGAAATCAAATCATCCGCAAACACTAATAATCAAGATAAAGTCATCAAGTTTTATTGTTCCTATAGCAACACCAACTATTTACTTTTTAATATTAACTTTAATAATGGCATGTACACATGTCGAAACACGTGTAAGGTTAAAATAAATAAATATTGTTAAAGTTAAAGAAAGTATTTTAAATAATATCAATTTAATAAAGTGCCTGTATATTATTTTGAAAAATTTTAGCCCTAATCTTTTTACTTCAAGGAAAAACCTGGGTAACTTTCAAAAAGTAGCTGGAATTTTATCGAAATTGAACCGGGAATTCCTTGAATAAGCTGGAATTTTTAAAATAGGATTGCAGTAGACACTCTATAAATACTTGCAACATTTAGCGAGTGCCCTGCGGCAGTAAAGGGTGTGACATGTGAAAGGGATCTGTATTTCGTACATAGATTACACATTAATTTCTATCATGCGTGCGTGTTTGGCTTAGTGATGCACAAAGCGAGATTGTTTGTCTTGCTCGGCAACTTCTTGTCTTGTCTTGCTAAGCAGATTTCTTGCTAGCTCAATTCTTGTCTTGCTAGCAAAACTCTTGCTTATTTCTTGTTCTTGTTAGTTGGGGGATTCCCCCTGCTATCGAGTCTCCATAAAGCGGCGCCGGCTTCCTGTCGCGTGCGCCTACTCGCTAAACGCCGTTGTACCGCGTAGTACTGACTAAGAAACTCTTATATTTTGTTAGCGCGTTTGTAGTTAGTAGACTAACATACATACCATACTTGCATATATTTTGTGTGGTTTCTTTGCATTAACAATTTAATTTTTGTATTTTATCGGTGCGTTCCAAATGAAGCACATATTAAACCAATAGCAAAAAGAATCGTTATTTATTTATTTTTTGAACTGTCAGTTTTGGACTTTTACATCTGCTTCGGTTTCCCCATGGTTTTATTGTACAGAAATGACAGCTAAAATAGCATTGCATTACATTGCAACAAAACTTATAAATTATTATTTTGCACTACAGTATCATTTTGTTTTCACACACCCCAGTTCCAGAAGTGTTAAAATCGGCGTTTTATTTCATGTATCTCCATAAAACAAGAAATCTTGTTTCTTGCAAAAGTCTTGACAAGAAATCTTGTTCTTGCTCCAGCTAGTCTTGTCTTGTCTTGTTTCTTGCACACCTACTTCTTGTTCTTGTTCTTGCAGCAAGAACAAGACAAGAACAAGAAGTTCGTAAAACACTAGCATGACTGGAGTCAAATTTTCAAAAACGCATATGTTTTGATCCAGTAAGAAGAAATAGGATGGATTTTTATACGAACAGCAGGTATACGAGTTATATCAGCCGAATTTTTAAAACGACCATCACAGAAGTATTTACGAGATTCTAGACGAGTATATTTTACATTTTTAGAACCCTATATTCCACTTAGTAAAGGCAAAGAGAGGGGGGTAATGAAATTTGAAGTGTTCTTCATATATTTTCGAAAAGCGTTGAGCTTGGCGGCTTTCAACAACAGTACATTTATGTGGAATTTTGAGAAAAAGACCGTGTAATAAAAAACTTGGAAAAATGGGGGATAAAAACCGGCGGAAAAAACCGAGAGTAAAAGTTGAAAATAAAGCAGACGAAAAAAAAAACAAAGAATAAAAGGCAAGGCAATGAATTGATAGTTCTTTTAATATAAAATATGAATAACCATTAGGCGACTTTTAACTGCACTTTGAGCACAGTACATACAGAGAACGGACATAATTTTTTAAAAGTCACTTTGTGGATGGAATTTCTCTTTCCAAGACAACAGGGTAAATCGCTGCTATTTACCATACCAATTGGTTTATTTCACTTTATTTATTGTTATATTTATGATAATTTAATTTAGAAATGTCTGCTCTTTTTAAATATTGCTGGAAAATGCTTCTAGGAAAGGGGGTGTGCTTACGTACCTAATGAAGACCATGCCTAGAATTTGGTCTTTAACATAAATAATGTACACCGAGCAGTTTACAAATAAGTTACTTCAAGTGCGTAGGGATTTGGATTAGAATTAGCATTCTGCATTAGGTAGTCAATTAAGGATTACAAAATGTAAGGATTATTATTCTCGGTGCTTGTACAATGTACGAGCTTTTAATTCAGATTTTAGTAATTCCCCTTTTACATTAAGACTACACGCTAAAAATGTTTGTTAATTATTCACCTATTCTTGAAATACAAAAATCACTCAAATTGTAAATAATGAATTTTATTTAAAAACTCATAATAATTGTTTTAAATTAAAATAATCAATTAAACAAAAAAAACGATTGTTTAAATTTTTTTGTATAAATATGTATGTAGTTTTATAACCTCCTTATACAATGCGCTATAAATTTTAGTCTTCTACATTTCACTCCACAATTGCCTAGTCTGCAACTACAATTTTTATGTTTGTGAATAGTATTTGTTTCGCAATTTCCCAATACAAAACTATCGACATTTTAAATGACTTTTTTTTTAATATTTATCTTTTTTTCGGTATTTCCTCGGCTTTTTTTTCGTTCTGCTGTTTTTCCGCCTGTTTTTTTCCCGGCTTCGAGAGTGTTGGTAACAAAGTAAAACAGAAAAGCGTTTGCGGGAAAGTTTCGTAAGTACTAGCTTTTGTATGACAGCTAGTTTAATAAAGAATATGTGTGGTACATACCAGTATTTGTGGTCTGTACTAGTGTCTTACGTGTTAAAACACAGAGTGTATGAATGAGTGTACCTGTTCTGGTTTCCTTTTACGTTTATAGTTTTATTAATGTCACATTATGCTGTTTTAAGCTGACTTCATACCCTCGAAAAAGTTTTAAAAGAATTTTCCTCAACAGTGAGTGCGCCTTTTTTCATCTTATGAAACACCGCTAACTCCAATGCCGCCCATCTCGTGTTCGCTGATCTGTTTATCACCCGTGGGTAGCACAAGAGGCTTTCTTGGAATCTTCTCGCTGCTATCCTTTGCTTTTATCATTTGACGTAGTGGCATGATGTCATCGTTACTCACTGTTACGGGAGATCCTTTATAAAAACTTACTGCATTACAAGTTAGAATGACAGCACAAAATACATTCTTGCATTTTTGGGTTCGTTGTTATCTATTTAGTGTTCGATTCCTAACAACAAGCTAATTTAAATATATTACTTCTATCATATACACAGCACAAGTCTTGCCCCACAACGCGAATGCGTGCGTGCAAGGTCCCTGTTCCAGTACGTTATCTAGCTAGTACAATGTTAGGATGTATGATATGTTTGAAATTAGCAGTCATGCAAAATAACTTCTGTTGCCCAATTATATTAAATTTACCCGATACTGCTCCAATCAAATTTCCAATTGCAAAAGAGTTGCCAACAACTTAGTGTTGGGTAGTAACTGTGTAAAAGTAACGTTAAGTAGTTACGTTTTTAGTAACTTTACTGTAACTTAATTAATTTTTTATCCCTACTTTTTTTCGTCGTGGGATGTTGTGCCTATTGTGCCTATTCTTCTAGTCTGTATTGAAGTAGAGTACCTCTTTCCACCCCCTAATTTTTAGAATAAATAATATGGTTTTATGATATCTGGTGTTATCTAATGGTAACCAATGCTTCTCCGTTGAATTCACAAAATTGAGTTTTCAATTTACAGTTTTTTTTTCAGATTACTCAATTCAACTGTTCGCGTAAGCGAGCAATAGGAAACCTCCCACAGCTTTTTGTTTCGTAGGGTCACTTAACGAAGGGTTTTGCACAAGAAATGTTTGTAAAACAAGTAAAAGGATTTCTTGGTATTTAAAAAAAACAGAGGTCAAAGCTGAAATTCGTCAACCAGCAAAAATTAATCCGCTTAAAAATTGCTGCACGTAGAAATTATGTTGTGAAAAATTGAGTTTGTAATATTGTGTTTTATCATCATCCTCATCATCATAATTGGTCCTCTTCTGCCTTTTGGTGTAGAGGTCTTATTAAAATAAGATTTAGCATTTAAGTAACTCGTAGACGGCACAGACAAATTAGCGGAATATTTCGAAATTGAAAAATATTTTTTACTCAACAGTTTTCATGCTTTTAAAAATTCTTGTGCATAGTAACATTGTGTCTCTATAGTTCTGTTATAATACCATAGTTGATCCCAATATGTCAACTCTTTTTTGAATAGTACGGCGTTACGGTAAAAGTTCTCAATAAATTGATGCTAGAAAGTTCGGCGAAAAAGCGTTATATTTTCCTCTAGGGTCTTTTATCAGTTTTCGTTATCATATTTGAAAAATTTGGTTTCAGAGAAAAAGGTAACGGAAAAAATGGTTAACTTCAGCTTCCGGTTTTGGATGTTTTTGAAGTTTATTTTGTCTATGAATTTTTGATATACACCCACATTTCAAAGCTCATCGAAATCGGCACACACAAACCCACACACCCACGCACCTACCCACCCACAGACATACATTTTGTGTTCCTCGAGGTCCAAAACATGTATTTTCGCCAAAATCTCGATTAAAAAAATTTTCGTGAAATCAACCCTTTACTGAAATATAGGAAAGTAAAAAGCATCTCCTGTAATTTCCTTTGAACTCATAACGTAAAGTTAAACGAAAATTGAAGAGAGGAGATACTGAATTGGTAACTGTTTTAATAAGCAAAGCTGTGCTTTGAATGTCGTTTCAACGATACTAACGGTTACATGAATTACAACTGTTTCATTATTTTCTATTCAGCATTTGTGTTTAAAATATATCTCGAGAATGGAATGTTTACATAATTAAATTTCTTTATTTACTCGATTGTTGCTACCTCGTACACTGGTAATAAAAGAATGTACAAGTAAAATGAGAAATTTTGAAGAGTACTTTAATAAATTTAATACCGTGTAATATTCATTGTTTTGGTACACTTCTTGCTTCTTGCTTAGTAGTGATTTGGAAGTTATTATATCTGAGACTACTAAAATAAATCAAAATTTAAAAAAATTGGCAGGCATCATCTGGAATTTTGGAATCCAAGGAGCTACCGCACAAACGCAACGCCTATTTTGTAATCGCCTCCCTCTCTTTTTGTAAACACCACTTTTCCTCATTATCTACTTGATTCCCTATTTATCTTTTCATTTTCCGCGCATGCGTGCGTGGGGGTGCGCGTGTGTAAGTGTCTGTGTACACTTTACAGTCCAGACGCGTTTACCCAGAAATTCCTATTTAGGTTTAACAGATTGATAATCAAACTAAGATGAAACCGCATTGTAGCGCGATTAATTCGTCTTACTTCAACATAGTCGCGTTTGAAAAAGAAGCTCAGATTCATATTTTACGCATGTGGCCGTCCTGCATAAGCGCGATCTTTGTGCCATTCCCCGGTCAGCACACCACCTATTTGTTTTTCCAAAAATTTACAAACTTTGACTTTAAAGTCGGTATGAACATGTTAAATGGCAAAAGACACAACCGTCTATTGAGAAGTTAGACGGTTTCCTCCTTCTTGGTTGTTTACCTGAACAGTTTAATTGAATAATTAATAATAATAATAACTGTCAAAAAAGCGGGGGGCTTAGCCTATGAGTTGAGCTAGTTACTGTTTAATGTCTCAATTTATTGGTTTTAATTTTTATTTTGAATTTATTGATGACCCTCTACGTTTCTAAAAAAGAACAGAAGGAGAAATGGGATACGTTTGTGTTTGTTATCATATTTTCAGAATCATAAATCGTAATTTTACAAATAAAACATGAAAGCAAATTGCGTTAAGAGGCTTTCAAAACAAATCGAATTTGTTTTCTTTAACATCACCATGGCGCAACGTTCGTTTGAAAATTTTCAGTTGAACGTGGATATGTTGGGAAACCGACATTAACGTGACATCTTTAGGTAGCTCTTGGATAGTAAAATACTGCTACATTAATAAGTATTTTATAATATTTTCTCAAAACAATTGCAGCTGAAGCTGATGCACAGTTATCTAGCCCCGGTTTTTACATGTACAGACTAGGGAAGCTGCAGAAAACCTAACCAGGGTATTACTCTTAGTTCAAAATAAGATAAAATCGCGTTAGCAACCTATACGGCTGGCCGCACCAGGCATTTTTTTAACAAATTCCGCGTGCTGCAGAGGCGCTACTAATCGGTGCTTGAAAAATGTTATACCTGAGATTAGATTAGTTAGCGTAAATGCGAAAACAAAACATTTTATTACATTTTACTTCCTATCCCATAGTTGTTATGAGCAAAGAAATGACTACCTGCATGAACTGATACTGAACTGACCTGACTTAAATAAATAAATTTCTGGGCGGTTTTCGCCTAAAATCACTAAATAAGGCCATTTTCAATAAAACTATTTCGTGACAAGACAGGCAGTATAGAGAGAGACGTCAGTCTATATTAATTCAGGTGGCCGTGAACATAAAAAGCTATTTGTTTTGAAGAATCTATTATTCATTGCATCGTTGGCGCTGATGGCTGTGTGGGATGCTACGTTTTTCCTCCTTCTAAGAAAACTGCGTTTTTTCAGAAATGTTGTAATGTAAGCGTATTAAAGTTTCATATGATTGAAAAGAGGAGAAAACGCTATCGATTTCTAACATCAAAAATGTATGGTGCCATTTAAACAATTAAAAATTGTACAGTTTCCGGTTAAACTGGAAGTGCTACAGAAATATTAGTGGTATTTACATAAATCACCCTACAAATTAATTTAACAATGTTTTTGGATATATGTACAGATGCAAAAGTGGCGCATCGTGAGCGGTCATTGTGAAACACCCTCTATATTGTAATTTTAAAACAATAAAGATGGGTGAATAGAAAACTGGTTAGTGTTTGTTATTATTAATTATTGTAAGTTCAATCCGGTTATATCAGTTCAACTTTGAAAACTACTCACTGGTGTACTATTGTTATAATAGTAATACTAGGCTAAACCTATATATTTTCTATAGAGTGCAACATCCCTGACAATTTTGGAAGTTAGTAAGGTCAAGGAAGAAAACGTTATCAAAGGATTTTAAAGACGTCGTGATGATGATGAAGCACAGCTCAGCGTGTGCCGTACTGATAGTGTTATTACTAGCTATCATAAGACACACGCGGCTATGCTCAGTCATTATATTACACATAAAACAACGCTTTGCTGAAACAAGTGCCAAAGCAAGGGCTTCAGGAGTATGATATTCCATTGTCAATCCACGGTATGTTAGGACATTAGCGAGTAGGTAACAATTTTTATTCTGCGAAAAATGTTCGAAAAAAAATCAATAATTTTATTAAATGCGAGGAAGGTCCCGTGGCGGTTGCGCGACAGATTTTTGTTGTCACTGTAGCTTAATTATACGTATGTGAAGAAATACAATTAGCTAATTCGAAATCAATATTTAAACTTAAATTAAAGTTTCCCACACTTATGATTTGATCTAATATATTAATTTCCACTGTAGAAATATTGTTGACCAAAATCAAACATTCTTAAGGCGTTTGCGCAAAGTAACCCTATTCCTGCTATTTTATAACTTTGGGGGTGCACTACAGGTTGGTTTGGAGCTGATGTTTTTAAAAAGGAGGTGATCTGCGTGTTGTTTAGATAAGTTTATTTTTTAGGGACTGGATGCATAAATGGGTGGTGTAGAAGTGTAGTTTAAAAATGGATGCACAGAAATTTTGTATAGTAGTAGTTTAGAGAAGTTGTCTTTAAAAACGGGATGATTTTTGTCATTTTTAGAAATATTACTTTATAGGACTTCGGGTGCAGTCGGGGATGATTTGGATTGTTTTAAAAAAGTTTTAAGGAATTTTTTATATTTCAGCGATGAATTGTAGGCGGTGCAGCGCATCTATAAATTGCAACTATAACCTACTTCTTTTTTTATTTAAAAAAAAAGATGTTTCTGTAATTATTTATTTTATTTTTAGAAATTTTTAGTTTTTAGAGGTTAGGGTGCACTAGGCGATAATTTGGGGATTTTCTTTTATAAATAGGATGATTTTAGTCATTTTAAGAGATAGTTACTTCTTAGGGGTTGGGTGCAGGTAATAGTAGTTCTGAGGCGTTACTATTAAAGAGGGGGTGATCTTAGTTGGAGTTCGCTACTTGTATTATGTGTTCTACAATTTCGGTCGTTTGCTTTTGGCCATTATGCAACTAACCTGTTCAGGTAAGAGACCAAAGATGAACCTTCCAGAGGTTTTTCCTCGACGAAGGAAGGTTCGTATGGTCTTTTAATACTTTCATACTGAGTTTCGAAAATTTCCGAAATTTTTGAGAAAACGGAAAATGAAAAACTGGGATATCGCGCTTACGCAGATCGGTTACCCCCGTTTTTGGCTGGCCTACCTCGTATATAATTAATACTGAATAAGTAACACTATATTTAAGTAAACTTTTCTTATGTTTATGAACAAGGTTTAACTAAACACAATGAAGTTAATAACAACAAAAATGGTAGAACGGCGATAAGGGTCCAGCTGAGTACCTATTCTCGACTCGTGCTGTGTGTGACATTGCATTTGATTTTCTATAGAATGACATCATACGAGACGCATACGAGAATAGCGTATCTGTTCACAACAAAGGTCAATTTTTACACATTTGCCATGTGCACCTGATCATATTCCCCAAGTTACCGGTTTGATCACAACGCCCAATTTAATCATAATCCCCAAAGTGCCTTCTGTTCTTAACATAGACCAACCATTTTTACTCTTTTTTCTGCTGACTTATGATCTGACACTTGTTATTTACTAAATTTGATACGCTGATTTCAAACCCATTTTTCTCTATCACGTCAGGTTTTTGTTGTATAGCAAAATGAAATTGAATAAAATAAAATCGAAATTAGTAAAAAAATTATTGCAATTTTTTCATTTTCTGGATGTTTTTAAACGACCTATGCGTAATTCGGTACTTTCCCGAGCAGAATATCCCGAGGCTACAAAAGGCTGGAGATGGAATTTTACGTTATTGTTTATTCGTTATTCGACTAGCGATCAGTTCTAAAAATTCAAGTCGGCAACATGTCTAGTAGACGAAATTGTTTTACAGTCTAGATTCGTTTTGCTATATATGTGGAGGCTTCACCGTACCCAGTCAAAGAACGAACATTAGTGATTTTGTGAAGAAAGTGTACTTCGCTTACTTTGACGTAAAACTTGGTGATCAAGACAAGTCTTGGGCTCTACACAAAGTATGCAGGCCCTGTGTGAAAAATTTACGGCAATGGACCAAAGGAAAGCGAAAGAAACTAGCATTTGGTGTTCCAATGATATGGCGAGAGGAAAAAACATGAAGACATTGAAAAAGTTCTAAAGTTAATACAATATGGTGACCATAACTGGATCATATGTGTAGATCTTAAAATGGTTGTTTATTACTTGGTCAACAAGCAGGATACACTAAGTATCCCTGTTTCTTGTGTCTCTGGGATAGTCGGGCTAGGGACAAACATTGGACTCGGAAGAACTGGCCAGTAAGAACATCTTTAAATGTTGGAGAAAAAAATGTCATAAACCAGCCTTTCATAAATAGAGAAAAAATCATCTTTCCTCCACATCAAACTTGATATCATGAAGCAGTATGTAAAAGCTCCAGATAGACAAGATGACTGCTTGAAGTACATTTGCGAAACGTTGCCAAATCTAAGTTACGAAAAAATAAAAGCTGGCGTTTTTGACGGGCCGCAAATTAGAACTCTGATGAAATATCCGCATTTCACTAGCTCTGTGAACATTATTAAGAAAGATGCATGGAATTCTTTTATAGCGGTTCTTGAAAATGTTCTAGGGAACAAAAAAGCCGAAAATTACAAAGATCTTGTTGAAACATTGCTTAAAAATTTTCATCGCCTTCGCTGCAACATGAGCATAAAACTTCATTTTTTCAACAGTCATCTTGAAGAATTTCCTGAAAATCTAGGTGACGTAAGTGATGAACAAGGTGAACGGTTTCATCAAGACTTAAAAACTATAGAAGAGCGGTACCAAGGAAGGTGGGACACTCACATGATGGCCGACTACTGTTGGAGTATTCAAAGAGATTGTCCAAGTATGGAGCACTCTAGGCAATCTAACAAACGAAAATTTCTTTCTTGAAAACCATGGTAATTTACTATTTTTAGTTAATGTTTTTGCATTTGTCTGTTAACCTGTTACCTTTTAAAATACATTGTAATATACATATTTAATTCATAAATTTGTTCGTCTCGTGTATCATTTGTTTCCTACCCAGTTGTTAGCGATCTATCAAAAATGCTTTAGAGCAAAAAATTGGCGGGATAGGCAAACACCAATTTGAGTTTTGGTTTCAGCGCACCAAAATTAGTAAAAAACAATCTTAGATATAAGTCAGCAAATTTTGTGTTGGCCTGTGATAATCCCCAAAACCAACTTTATCAGAATGCCCAATGTTATTATAATCCCCAAATGTGTTCATAGTTGTAGTGTTTAACATGAGCTATAAGACCTGATCATAGCCCCCAAATCGACTTTTTTTGTCTAAGATTATTAGAACCGCCCAAATTGATTGCAATCCCCCAAACGACGCCTGCTGCAGAAATACGACGCAGGTGGTCGGGAAATGTTTGCTGATTCGTAATCTCTTAGTCCGGTACAACCCCTTACCAACTACCTTCTTGATTGTAACGCCCGCCAAAGTGATCGTGTATTGTAATTGTCGTCATTAATGTGCTAATTGAAAGTTAACCACATTTATAACCGATTTTAGCTATATTTTGATGTTGTGAAACAATTTTCAACAAAGCTTGCATGTGATGGTTTAAATAATTATGTATGTCAAAACTACTGGGAAACTAGTGAATATATGACTAAATCATATTCTATAAATATACTCGGCAACCTAAGAGGTGGCTATTGGTTTTTAATTTTTTTTTAAATTAATTAAACGTAAAAAGGGAGGACGCGTATCCGTGATTGCCACCCGCTTTTAAATATAAATCGGTCGACTTTAAGAAGGAAAGCAAACCGTTTGCTATAAGTTTGTATAGTATGTTATTTGATGGTATTTAAAATTTAAAGAATCAAAATTAGCATGGCTTACAGAAAAGTGTCGCTGATGGATATTTTTGAATATTAAGTTAAACGAAGGCGACCACTTAAACAGAAGCGGCACTAGAAAATTTTGTGTATGTGTGGCGGGTGGGGGGGGGGGGGAGTTAAAGCTAGAGCAGCATTGCAAAAGCAGATGTATTATCAATTTTATAATTATTTTATTCAAAAATACAACTTTTAGTAAATTCAGAGATTATTATTGCTATTTTATTAACATAATTATGTATGTATGTATCAAATCAGATTACACTGCAGAGATAAATTTTTTCCCTGTATAATTTAGAATGCAAAATGTGTTTTTATTGGACAATTTAAAGTATCTTCTCCTTTCTGTAAACGGATTAGAATCAACTTAATAATATTTATGTTTATAGTCCGCTGAAATTGTAAATTTGGCGTTTTTTATTTGATGTTGATTGCGGGGATGTAAACATGACAGGAGAACTATTTTATTAAATATTAGCAGATGTTTGCTAGCCTAAACAAAAGCGTAATTTGATATTCTGCTTTTTAGGGGTGATCTAGCTTACCCAAGTTCATAAAAAAAACACTTTAATAACAACAATACAATTATATGTTTGCCTTGTCAGTAACAAAATCAAAACAGAGTTGGTTTTTAACTTCGCATTTTACTATAACAAATAAACATTCTTTATTAAAGGTTTTAGAAATATTCATCAGGTGCAGACTGCAGTTCATTAAATGTAGCAAAAAATTTAAAAAGTGTTTATAAACTGAAATTATTGTATTTTTCCTAAATATGTTAATGATTTGATGGCGCCATCAAACTTAAAATGTGTCATTGGGAACACGCACAGTAAAATTCTGGGCGGGGGGGCACCGTGGTGCCGATTTTATGCGGAAATTTGTGCAATGATTTTTTTACCGCGATAGGCGTTGCACTAAAATGCCGAACAAAGTGTTTTTGAATTAGAAGTCATTTCGAATGTGTTTATTTTAAATTTTTACTTAAACTTTTACTTTCATATAATATTTCTTTTCTACAAAAACAAAACATTATCATATTCCATTCAAATATTGACATTTGCAACATTAATAACATTTGTATATAAAAATAAATTTAAAATTGATGAAATTTACATGTAAATTAGCAAACGGTAAAAGCGCTTCACAAAAAAAAATTTCAACGCACAACAAGATTCTACCGACATATTCTTGTTAAGCACGTTATTTGCTATGCTAAATGGCCATTTACGACTTTTTTGACCGGTATAGAACTTTTTTTAATAATAAAAAATGACCAGATTGCCAATTTTCAAATTATGCGTTTTTTAACACACACAACGTAATATCTCGAGAAGTACTTGGCATATCTACTTAATTTTTTTCTTGTTTAAAAGCAGATGCATCAGCGCTGTCTTGATCTCATTTTAATTCTTTTTTTTAAGTATAAACTACAAACTCTACTTACACTGAGAATTTCAAATTTTCGACATCAAAATACGAAATTTCGACTTTTAATCTCGAAATTTTGCCTTTTTTAACTCGAAATTTCGAAATTTCCACTTTATAATCTCAAATCCGCTGAAAAGCGGAAACAATTTTTTAACGTAAATGTGCTTATTGAAAATGAGCAACGAAAATTAGATCAACAAAATTTAATAGCCATTTTACAACCCCTAATAGGGAGATGAAAATCTGTAAATATTAAAAAGCGAAACGAAGTTATTTTATTTTAAATTTAAATGTGCATACTAAATATAAACAACCAGAATTAGATCAATCAAAATTTAATAAGATTGAAAAATCTATAGATTTGCAACCCCTATTGGTAGGGGTTGATTAAAAAGTCGAAATTTCAAGATTATGAAGTAAAAATTTCGAAATTATAAAGTCGCAATTAAGCGAAATTTGTTTCTTTAAAAATCAGCTGTTTAATTTTTATTTAAAAAAGGAAAACGCGGCCCTTTCATGCCTTGGTAATGTCCTGTAACATAACACGTTTAAAATAACCACAGTTGAAGAATGAACTGAAAAAGAGGAGTATGATTGATTTTTTTGTCTTAATCTCGCGTTGGAGTAATGAATACTTTCAGCTGTGTACTTATGTTAGCCATGTCTACCGACGACTCTGAAGGAAGTTGTAACCAGTGAAGAATTCCGCAGCCGATCATGCCAGGGGTACAATTCTGATCTTAGGTAGCACCTCAGTCTGTGGTGTATACGCTATTTTTTGCACTTCCGGATAATTTGAAATCAAAATAGTCGAAATTTTAAAATAAGTTGTCAGCGTGACCATCCAGCTTTTTAAAATGTCTAAATTAAAATCGTAGTTGATGGCGACAAAACATACTCGGTAACTTAGCAATTTATATACATTTAAATCCCTTGGGAATTTTGAAATATTTAATCCCTCCGGCGTTAACAGTGACACTTTTAGTCCTCGAAAAAAGGAATTAAATTAGTACTTTTACTCTCGGAAGTGCAAGAAAGAATGAACGTCCATTAATTTGATGTAATAATAATAATAACTGTCTCCTACATTATATCATTATCGTTGTACAGCATATACATAAAGCGGCTACTACTTACAAAGTACTGTAAATTTCTTACTAAGTTTATTGTACTAAAGAAATTTCACTTTGTTAAATTTGAATGGACAAAAGGCAGTACGTTTTCGGAATTATAATTTTTATTCTCCGACCCAAAATTAAATGTTCTCAACTTTTCGAATACCAAGCGTGAATATTTTTATTGATTTCGGTTCTTATTCTTCAGTTTACAGTTTTACAACAGGATTTGATAACCAAATAATGTTTCTCCATGTTTTATACCTAAAATTAAAGTATTAATGTATTTGTATGTTATTAAACAAGTTTTAAAACAGTGTTACGTAGTTTATCTTCGATTCTCTTACCTTTCTGGGTACAAAATGTATGTAAACAATAAAGAATATGTTTTAATTAGGTATAATAAGGGGAAATGGTAGTTCTTGTGCCTGTAAGGTCTTTATATTGCACTGTCGTTTGTTTTCTGTCTGTATGCTCATTACTACGAAACAACTATACATTATTAGTGAATTAGTAAAGTGCTTTATGTATGCTTCTGCTATGTATACTTATCTTACCATTTCCAGCACTGACAATGGAATGCAGAATGTGAAATCTTTTGTAGATGTTCGAAGTTTAAAACCGGTAACTGATATTGTACAGAATTCGGTAATTTACTTGCAACCTTCGCAAGCGTGCAGGGAATTTATCATAGTTTTAATTGAATTTTGTTGTACTTTTCTACGTGTTCTGGCAGTTCTGTCCATTTTAACATCGTTTTAGAAAGTTGTATCTTAATATTTATCCGCTGAAACCTCTTAATCAATTTTTCCAATTAGGTTGTTTTAACACTTTCAAACGAGTTTGGAGCCGAAATTCATATATCTTTGAAAAAGACCAAAACTAGTGGTGGGCAGGGGTGCTCTACTTCAATACGCTCTTTAAAAGAAAGCTTAGATTCGTATTCTACGCGTACCGATCTGCGCAAACGCGATCTTTCTACCATCCTCGTCAACCCCACTATCGATTTTTTGTTTGTTTTTTCGAACTGTACTAATTGCGACTTTAAAATCAGTATGAACATGTTAAATGACAATAACAACAACCTCCTGTTGAGAAGAAACGTAGAGGGTATTTCCTGGGTTACGTCGTCTGGGCTGTAAAGTGTAACCAGACACACCCATACAAACAAACAGACACACAGCCAACACGTCGATACCTGGTTTTTCGGTATTCTCACATCCTAAAACGTGCATTTTCGTCAAAATTTCAATTTCCAAAATTTTTACGATTGTAATATCCATACATATATAAAAGCTCAAAGGGTTTTATTCTCCGGTTCCTCCAGCGGCTACCGCTTCACTAATTTGGACCATTTTTTTTCAATGAAAGGTCTCTATCCTCAGATGGAACATGAAACATTTTTATATTTTTATTCTACGTCGTTTTTTCAATAATAATTATTTTAATTTATAATATATATGAAAGTCTGCTAAACGCGCTTTACTTGAGGCGACATCTATACCAACGTCGCGTCTCCCTTATGGAACTAATGCATCACGTGACATCATTTAGCCGGTTCTGTCAACGCTCAGTCTGTCAGTGCATTGTGCGCTGGGGTAACACTATAGTCTTTATTTATATTTGAAATTGTCCTGAAAAATTAACAATTGTCAAAATCTATTACTGCATCAACCTTAATACGAGAAAAACAAAAATAATTAGTTGACGTAATAAAACAAAAAACAAACTTTGACAGTTTAAAATAAGAGTTTATTCTTCCTCTTTACCTTAAAGATAAAAACCCTTCTTTGGCTGAAAGAACGGTGGTTCTCAAAGTTAAACCTAAGTAGAGTAGTAAACCTCAAACATGGCTTGAAATTTCTTTTTTTGACGAAGTTGGCTACTAAACAATCAAAACAAATTAAATAAACACAACTGAATGCTGTGAAAGAGTTTTAGCAAATATAAATACGAAATTTGTAGCCAACTTGAATTTTCACTTCAACGCCCTCTAGCGATTAACCGTTTTTACTTTCCCATGCTTCCAATATGGGAATGTATTGTGATCGCGAAAAACGATTTTTCTTAATATGAAGACGGGTTCTCATAGAAGACCTTAGTTCGAAGCGAATGCTTTTTTTAAACTTTCAAGCTTTAAAATGGCGGTGTTTACGATTTTTTGAAAATTTTCATCTTCGCGCTCTATTACTCAGAAACAAGTTGACAGATCGTGTTCCAAATTTTTATCATAATAGTCCTGTAGAGACACAATGATGCTGTGCACAAAAAATTTTTCAAAAGTTAAAGCTATGAAATAAAAAAAATTTCCAAGATTTCGGAAATGTTCAAATACCTATTTCTGAAAACTGGCCACACGATTTTTTTTAATATTGTAGGCTTATAGAGTTGGGCATGGGCTACAATTTGGTTCGTCTCTGTTCCCTGATTTTTCTGTGACGCGTTTTATACATTTTTGAAATCGAAGACTCATGTCCCCCTTTTTAATAAACGGGAGACGACAAAAAATGTCTGCTTAAGCTAAAGTGCTCATTAGTAACAAGTAGAATACGATTCAGAACTTAATTTTTAGGTGCAGCAATATTTAAGGGGGTTAAGGGTCCCACTTCCTCTCTATTTTGGTGTACGAATTTTTCCTTCCGGTTTTGGTTTCGTTTAGTCTTGTGGAATATTTTTCCAAAAATAAGAAAATCGATTTTTTTCTCACTTGTCTCACAAACAAAAACTTGCAGAGAAGCATCGACGAGAAGTTAGGAGTGAGCGAGGTAGATTGCGTAACACGTAGTGAGTAAGAGATGAACATAGTGTAACCACGTGACCATAGACAGATGATTGCCGATGGTTGCCTGTCCCAAAAGCCTAAAATTGCTTCTCAGGTGGTTTGTAAGTTTAAGACTGTTGTTGCTCTATTATTTTTGGTTAGTTGTCCTTGCAATGGGGGATTAGCAGCGCTTTATATTAAAATATCCTACAATTCAAAACAGTTCTTGTAGTTGTTGTAATTAAATATACAAAGCTAATTATTTTATTTTAAATTAGTATAAATGTCGATTTTTCTTTGCGGGCCTGCGAGGGTAGGGGAAAATATTTAAATTAGTTATTATTTATACTAAGTTTTTTTTTTAATAAAAACTCTGCTTCTTTTAAAAATTATATTGAAAATTTTGTAAATCCCACGTATAAGTATGAAATTTAAAAAGTTTTCAATAAATTTTAAAATATATTTTAAACGTCCATAAAATGTAAAAAATTGTTAAAAACATATAAAATTTTCGAATATAAAAAAATTTCTATAAATGCAAGGTTGCCGGCAGCTTTCTTTAAGTTGCTTAGTATTTTGGGAAAGTGGTATTCCAAAATTGCTTGTTTCGTAATTTTGTATATTAAAGAACGCGATTTTAATGAAAGTAAGGTTAGTTAGTGACTAAACAGGTAGTAAATATATTTAGAACGAGCTTTTTTAAAATATGTAGATCTGAAAAATCTCACTCGACATTTTGATTAGACAAAAATTACATTTGTTTTCAATTTCTCAGGATTCTATCATGCCTGATAGGATAAAGATGCTGACGTCATAGGACCTGTTTCCCCTACTCTCTATATCGATCATTATCCTGGCGTCGGACAGCTCCAGTCAACAAGTGTGTGTGCGTCGCCACCGATTCCATTAACTTTGTTACTTCGCTTTTAAATATTTTATGGTATCACTTATCTTACAATACCTGCAATTATCACCTGATCTTTTAAGTGCAAATCGAAACAAAAAATATATTTTTTAAAAACTTTTTGTTAATAACAGATACTCACTAATTAAATAGTCAATACAAAGACAGTTATTTGATAAGTATGTCTAGGTATTCTACATACATGTGCAAAAATGTTTTTGTTACGTTGGAAGTACGATAGGTTTTATGGTTAAAATTCGACTGGCGTCTTAACTAGAACATACTTTTAATATCTTGTTTCAAAAGTTTGACCTATCTTTAATTTACGTGTAATAAACGAGCTCCATCAATAGTAGATCGATACATTTTTCTGTTTTACTGAGTTTCTGAAATGTTTAAACCATGAATTGGTAAACAGTACATTCATAGCAGTGGCGGCCCGTTCTATTAGGCAGGACCTACCCAAAACTTAAAAAAAAATTAAATTCTAACTTTCAATAAAAAACGTTACTTTGGCACAGTTTTTACTTTTTAACACCACTGCGTAACATTAAAAAATTGAACACAGTTTCGCATACGCGAAGGCCGAGCTTATCGGGCCGAATGATTTCAGCTATCACACGATCAAGCAATCTGTTATTCTTAATACGTTTGCACAAACATTGGTACAAATAATGCAATCATCAGAAGAACAGAATGCAAAAAATAGCAGGGATTTCAGAACGGAATAAACACGGCAAAGGCACGGCCTCTGTAGTACTTTTATTTCTTTCATACGTAGATTGCAAACTTGAAGTTAATATGGAAATTCTCGTTGACCAACTTTTAAAAGAAAAAATTAATATTTTATCTACACCCAACCCCTCATAAGTATAATCTGAAACAGGATACTCTGCTTTAAAAAATCTTTCAGCTGCAATTAAAAAACGTTCGTTGACCAAAAAACATTTACGTGCAACTGTTACATTAAAATTATTTAGCAAATCACTCATTAACGTGGGTTTAGACGAAGGTTTGCGTTATCAAATTAAAGTGCATAATGACAAAGTGAAATTGAATAGGGATTTTATGCGTAGATTAATTCATTTAACAACAGGTCTTGGTAAATTAGAGTTGCCGTAATTTTTTTACTTTTTAATCTTAATGTTAAATAATTTTTGCCATTACCTACCCAAATTTTGAACCTACGGAACGCTACTGGTTCGTAGAACGTATGGTTTCCGTAAGCATAAAAAAATGTATAAGAAGTTGTAGGATGGTCTTATTTAACACATTTTATGTACATATTGAACACTCGAAAATTAGTAGGTAAACTGTTCTTGAATAAGGTATGCTAATAATTCAACCCTTCCCTTCTGAATAATTTGCGTTCTTGTCATGGTAATAACTAACCTGTTTACCCTTTGCTGGGATGCCTGCCTTACAAATTAAATTATTCAAATGCTTGAAGTTTTACAATTATGAATATAATATAGCGCCTTGACACGGTAAAAAGCAAAACACAGACTTCAATGATTATCTTGTTTTTTTTTAAGAAAAGCAACATGCATATCCTAGGTTTACTAACTACATAACGAATTTATTCGCCTCGACAAAATACGAATTTAAAGGATTCATGATCGACATGAAAATGTCACTATGATGAATTACATACGGAATATCCCAGTGGTATGCCAAACTTAAGGAAGAAAAAGCTGCCGCGCAACCGTTACGGGACCGTCCTTGAATTTAGTGCAATTTTTGAAACATTTTAAAATATTTCGTAAATGTTGAAAATTTGATGAAATTTTGAAATTGTTTACGTTTTTTGACAATTTTATGAAACATTTGACATTAGAAAATTTTTGATTTTCAGTATTTTTTTATTGCAAACAATATTTATTCGTTGAAATCTAAAAACGGGTTTATAATTTGGAATCAGATTTTTTCGCGATTAATTCAATTAAACTGTTCAGGTAAACGACCAAACCTTCCAGAAGTATAAAACAACAAAATTGATGGTGGGGTAACCGGAAGGTGGTAACAATATCGTGCTTTCGCAGATCGACTATTTTACGTGCGTCAAATACGAATCTAAGCGTTTTATTCGAACGCGCTTACAATGAAGTATAACAGTATAACTTTCCACCACCTCTTTTTTTGGTGGACTAATCTTGTTTTGTTGGGGTTTCATCCCACTGACTACTAATCTATTAAACCAACATGCGTTTTTCTGCATTAAGTCGTCTGATATTCAGACCCTAAAACATGCATTTCTGTTAAAATTACAACTTCCGAAATGTTGATGAATACAATACCCGCCTCTAGCCTATACTCCCTATAGCGAGGAAGGTAAAAAGTTGACAATTTAATATAAAAATAATATTATATTTTACTTTCGGCTTACACCGCTTCCTTATTTGGGGATTACACCCAGCATAATCCGGTAAGGACCGACCTGTAGCTTGTCTGCCTTTACAGGCCTTTGCTTCTAAAGTTTGAGCCATAGTTATTCGTCGGCCTTGCCTGCGTAAACAAGGCCCTGTGCTTAGATTATTTAAACCTTGGGGCGGACAAGGATTTGATCTTAATGTATTTTGTTTGCCAGGACAAGAATACTTCATCGACTTATGCCTGTTAGCTGTCTGTGAACCCATACAAACTAACGTTTCGCAAGACATCGCAGCATCTTGCATCTTCAGACGTTGAATTTAAATCCGGGATGCGGAGGTATTTAAACCTCTTTGAACCAGTCGAGCAGAACGGCGGAATTCTGGTTAGCTTTTATCCTGGTGCGCAGACGGATCCGGTGGAGCGTAATCGTAAGATATATAATGCTTATAATTCCTTAGAGGATAAACTACTGGAGTACAAGCTTTACTGAGTCTAAAACCATCTTCTTTTTTATTTTGTTAGGTTGTTTTTCAATTTCAGTTGCTTCACGTATGATGGGAGGGAAGTAATGAGGTACTCTGGCTAGTACTCGACTATTCTCAAAGTTCATCTTATGCCCAGTTAAACCAGTGTGTTCAGTCACCACAGATTTTGTGATGCGTCTGTGTTTGCAATCACCTTTGTGCTCTCGCAATCTTAACTTAATGGAACGACCAGTTTTTCGGACGTAGTTTGAACCACAAGAGCAAGGGATGTTGTAGATTCCGGCTGATTTTAAATTTGATATTTGGTCCTTTGCGAATCTGAAACCGTTTCCCAGAGTATCGTTAGTCTTAATGCTGTACATTCTAGGAACATGCTCTATCTTATCGGTAATGTAGAGGAAAATAGCAGTATTTCATTCTTAGACGTACATGTAACACGTAAACCAGATGGTAGCTTGGTGCACGCAGTTTACAGAAAGAAAACACATAGAGACGGGTATTTAAATGCTAACTCGCATCACCACCCGATGCAGAAAGCCACTGTGCTAAAAACTCTAACAACCAGAGTAGTCCGAATCTCAGATGCAGAACACCTATAACAAGAGAAAGCTCATCTCTTGATGTCATTGCAACAATATGGTTATACAGCCACATAAATGCACAGAGCAAAGCGGAACAGCCCAAGGCTAAGGAGGAGCTGGCTCCTCCAGAAGGCTTAGCTTTTCTACCTAACAGTAAAGGCATTACTGATAAGACAGGGCATTTTCTTAGACGGTACAACATTAAGACATTCTTTAAAAATAATGATACTCTGGGAAACGGTTTCAGATTCGCCCAAATATCAAGTTTAAAATCAGCCGGGATCTACAACATTCCTTGCTCTTGTGGTTCAAACTACGTCCGACAAATTGGTCTTTCCATTGAGTTAAGATTGCGAGAGCACAAAGGTGATTGCAAACACTGAACATACTGGTTTAACTGGGCATAAGATGGACTTTGATAATGCTCGTGTACTCGCCAGAGTACCTCATTACTTCCCTCGTATCATACGTGAAGCAATTGAAATTGAGAAACAACCTAAGAAAATAAAAAGAGAGGATGCTTTTAGACTCAGTAAAGCTTGTACTCCAGTAGTTTATCCTCTAAGGAATCGTAAGCATCTTACGATTACGCACCACCAGATCCGTCTGCGCACCACGGTGACAGCTAACCAGAATTCCATTCTATCCGACTGGCTCAAAGGGGTTTAAATACCTCCGCATCCCGGATTTGAATTCAGTGCTCTAATCACCCTGAAGATGCAAGCTGCAATGTCTTGTGAATCGTTAGTTTTTATAGGTTAACAAACGGCTAACAGACATAAGCCGAGTATTCTTATCCTGGCAAACAAAATACATTAATTTATCAAAACTAGAACAATTCTTAACTTTAACAGGTTTTTCATTTTAGCCTTATACGAATTTCGAATGAATGAGCAAATTGATTTCTTAAATTCATCGTTATTGGACGGATTTAAAATGATAAATCAAGTCATCTGGACGCAGATATAGAAAACCAAGATTAAGATTTATTATTGCTATAGCAACACCAACTATTTACTATTAATAACTCTGAAAGTGGCATGTCAACATGTCGAAATACGTATAAGGCTAAAATAGAAAACCCTTTGAATTGTTGTATTTACAATAAATTAAAATTAACTTCAACGAAGTAACGCTAACGCTCGAACCTATAAATAAAAAAAATAAATTGTCTGTCCCAAGTTTAAATAATATAAGCACACGAACCTGTTTAAATAGGCAGGGCCCACTAACAACTATGGCTCAAACTTTTAGAGCAAATGTTTGTAAAGGCAGACAAGCTACAGGTCGGTCCTTACCTAATTATGCTGGGTGTAATTCCCAAATGACAACCTGGTCTAAGCTGAAAGTAAATTGTAATATTGACAGTTCGAGAAACCGCAAAAGCCTCAAAGAATATATATTTTGAAATAACTTTGATAACAATAATATAAGATCTAAACGTTACCTACAGTGATATTCGCTTGACCATATTCCAGTTGAAGTAACTGTGACTATAGTCTAAAGCTGCCTTGTATAATGAGTACAAGTAACAACGCTCACCGTGTATTTTGTTATAGTCATTTCCAACTTCTTGTGCTAGCCGTTGGGATGTTATGGCCTGTTACGGTAGGTGGGCGTTGCGGACATCCCAAAAAAATTAGTAGGAGATAACATTTGCGGGCATATGCGCTAATGCAAGATATGGACTCGGTACACAAACTTAAAAATACAATAGAGTATGCTTGTTTACCTATGTGTACTCAAGTGGGCCGACTTACGAGTCTCGCACTCCCCTCACATCACATTGTATGCTCTTAAAACAAGCAAAAGGGTTTGTATCTTTACTACATATTAAATCCTAATTCGTTAACCCAACTTTTCGCACGCTTATACAAGAAGTGTACATTGCATAATAATAGTTAAGTAGATAATATGTGGCTGCAAAACTGGCACTTACTTACTTACTGATTACATTACCATGTTTGACAATTTGACATATCAGCAATCAGCATTATTTTAAATCCAAAAAGTTCTAAATAAACGTTCGACTTATCTTATTCGCTTATAACAGACTTTGTGTCGACTTTGGGTTCAGACTGAAGCGAAATTGCATAATAGAATGTGTAAAGACCTTCTGTTCCGAGTACACGAGAAAGCAAGTTCTCAACAATAATTCTTAACAGAAGAACCTGTACTGACAAACTACCACAAGAACAAAGGAAATATCTACAAACAGTCTATTGAAATTCTTGTTTAATATTGTGATTAGCCAAAGTTGGATTTTGTAATGAAAATTCCGAGTTTTAATTACTTAGAACGTTGTACTAAAAGTAGAAATATGTCATCAAAATCATGGATTGAACTATAAAAAGATAATATTTAAAATTTTTATTATTGTATTTTTAACAAGTTCTATATGCGGTTATGCTTATCCATACAGGCAAGTACTGATTGGACAATCACCGCAAGCTACGTATTCTCCAGCGAGTCATTTAGGATATTGCGTAGTTCTAACTTGATAGAATTATTAATCAGGTCCCTTAGGACCAACTCCATGGAATATTTTGTATTGTGCGATGACATAAGCTAAGCATAAACTAATGTTTTGGAATGCATGGATTTGTAAATGTAGCAGTAGTCTATAAATAAATCGTTTTAGTTTTTTACCTTTCCATACTTCTACTGAAGTGAATTTCAGGTTTTAACGAAAATTCGCGTTTTGGGGTCCAAGAAACCCAAAAATGTGATTTAAAAAAATGCCTGTCTGTCTATCTGTAGGTGGGTAGGTGCGTTCGTTTCCCTATATCTTCGGAACCCCTTGACCGATTTTTTAGGAAACTTTTATTACATGGCGTTGTAGTGCATCTAGAGAAAAATCAAGTAGTTTTTTTTCCAAATGCTGTATCTTCAAAGTGGAGGAAGCTACGAGTTTTTGAAAATGTTATCTTTATAGCCCGATCACTCAAAAACAAAATATCCAATCAATACAAATTGCCATATTATTTTAAGCCCCTAATAAGTATAGTCAAGTGATTTTTTGGAAATATGAAAATTGTAAATATAGTGGCGGCTCAAAATTTTGGACATTTTAAAGTATTATTCCTCAAAAACTGCCCACACCATTTTTTAAAAACTTTCCGATTTTTTCTAATCTCCCAAATTTTACTCTGGCGCCTTCCAGGAATTTTTGAAAATTATGAAATTGACGCGTTTTTTGGAAGTTACGTGAGTTTAACTACGCCTATCAATTAGCTCTTATAAAAAAAATATTTTTCATTTGCAAATAATTGATAACTCTATAAATAAAGTTGTTATAACCATTGTTGATTCGAGGTCGTGAGGTCGTTTAATTTTTTATTATACTGATACTGATATGTAATTTAACTGAAACGTGAATTTTTATCATTCCTGTTAATTGATTATATTGGAAGTAATTTGCAAATTTCAAACGATCGTAGAACGCGTTAGAGAGAAATTGGAGAAATACCAAATAATAGTCAATTTGAAGCTCTATGAGATTACAAAGTTAAAAACGCAAGTTGTATAATAATGCGAAGAAATGACAAATGAAAACGATAAATACGTACGTGTTGTGTTATTTACCAGACTGCACGATAAATTTGCGGTTAAGGAAAGTTGGTCCTTGTGACCCCTTTCCGAGACTCTCTGGTTGGCGTGAATAAAGCGACCACGTTTGCACTAACTTCATGTACTATTTGTTTTAACACAAAGTTACAATGTTTCAAGTACAACGATGACAAATGAACTGTACTGTATCGATGCCAAGAAGGAGACAAGAAGCCCTACTACGGGTGCAAAAGTAACAGTTTAACTTACGTACAGTCCCGCGCAAATTTCATTACAATAATGAAAAAGAAACACGAATTACAATAAAATAAAACTAATTTAAACGAAGTCAACAAAGCGCCCACCAAAATACAACGTATTTTTGTTTGATTTAACAAGAGGCAAGGAGAAGTGAACAAATCTTGGTCACAGATCGTTGAATCAAACCTTGTTTGGTTTTCAAGGTCACTAGGCTGCACACGTCATTAGGACGTGCATGGAGGGACTAGATGCGAGCAAGTCGCTTACGTTATTACGATGGGGAAGAAAAATCATCCACTATGAGAACTACCATACCAGGGGACAATGGACGAGACACTTTGTTCTATTTGTAACGCTGTTGATGCGTGTGAAGATATTCGCGATGCCAACGCTTCCAAACGGCCTGATAAAAACGTTGAATGAGTTGCCAGAGTGTCAAACGATTTATTGTCATCCGTTAAATTGGGGTTGGGAATGGCAGTTAAACGTTCTAAAGTCAATGTTAAATAGTCATTGGGATCAGAACTGGTTTCAAATAAGGGACGCAAGTTTAAAATTGATTCAATAAATGTAAAAACCGTGTCGATCTCCTCATAAGTGAGTATTTGATCTCCAACTACATGAACTACACGAGAAAGATGGGTTGATTTAATTTCAGCCGATTGCATTTCACCCAAATGTGGAGCGGAAGTATTGAAACGACATTAGATGTGTTCCGATATGGCTGCCTGTTGCGTATGGATTGATACTGGGACCTACGAAATTAGTTCCACAGTTACTCTAGATCTGGGAACACCGACCTCTATGTGCTATAAAACGCCAAAGGGCTGCTAAAAAAGATTCGGGCAGACAAAGAGACACAAGTATGACTTGTATGTTTCTGCTCCTTTCATTTTTTCTAAGGTAATAATAAATAGGTCACTACAATCAACTTCAACACAGGAAAATGGTTTAACTTGATTTATCTGAACTGGTGGCAAATTGATCATAAAAAGTTGCAAGGTTTTTAATCATGGATGCAAATGTTGTCGATGAGTAGCTTCTATTATGAGGTCTGTGAGGCAATAAAACAGGATGTTTCTCGTCGTACGACAAAGCTGTACACGCTAATCAACCGCCCATCATAAGCAAATCGCATTCTTTAAGGAACGGGTTAGACTTTCGAAGAAGCTTTGATAAAGTTTGTTTGGACTGCAACGCATTAATGTCTTCCAAAAATTTTAAATGTTGTACGTATCAAAATCGAGGGTAAATTTTCTGATTGGGGAGGAAGGATGGTCAACAATCTTCGGATGAGGAGAGCTATGAAGAACTATTTCACCATAACGGATGGTCAACAAAATCAGTGGGTAATAAGCCACGAGAAGCACAATCCACAAGGGGACGAATTTAACCAAGATGAGATAACATAGTTGAATCAGACCCTGCAAGAACCTGGTTAAAAATATTTAACGGTTTGAATAGGTCTGAAGAATAAACGACATCCAACTGTACAATAAAAATGCTGCACATAATACTAACCTAGGTATAGAAATGCGTTTTGTGGCGCAACTTTAGATTTTGCGCATGCTACTGAAATGGCTACGTAATCTTCATGAATTGCACTAATATAAAGAACAGATACGTAACCCAACTCGGACGTATCACAGAAGCCATAAGCTGACATATTTTATTGCCGAGTAGGTGGATATGATGCTGAACGTTTGCATTTGCAATATGCGAGAGTTGCAAACGATATTGGGCCCAAAGCTCAGAAACTTGGGATGAGGGTTCTTTACCCTAATCAATACCCAGACACCATAAATGTTGGATAAGGTGTTTTGCAAAAATGGTTTGGTGCCAAGAAACCATGGGGATCAAAAATTCTAGCTGGTTTTGAAAGAACGAGACGTTTAGTGCAAGGGGCATAAGGACGCACGTCCAGCTTATAGGAGGATATATCTAGCGCGAGAAACCATTGTAACCTTAGAATTTCCACTTGCAATAAGAGAATCCGCATCAAAAGATTAAAAGTGTTTGATAATGGATGTCAGGTAACGCCGTTAAGAATGTGGGACTATTGCTTGCCCCCTTGCGAAGCTCAAAACCGCTTTTTTTAAATGTCAATTGCTGCTGAAGAATGAAAGCCTGGTCTAACGAATCTGATCAGCTTATTACAATTCATCAACATAGATATCAGACCGCAATATCTTTGAAGAGAAAGGATAATTCCTAAAAGCTAAAAAGACGTACCATACCATCCGCTGTAAACAGGATCGAATGAAGTCGAAAACGTAACAAAATAGTAACATAATTCAATTGTAATTTTGGACCGGTTAACAAAGGATCAATGATGATTGTTGGTTATTCGATTTGGCCGTGGTTTCAAAGACCACTCAAAGTTTTATTGTAATGCTACCTGGCTTAAAAACACTATAGTGGAAAATGTAATACTTTTTTTCACTAACATCAGGAGTGACGATTAATTCCATATGCCCACATTCCAAATATTTTTTAATGAACTCCAAATATAACTGTTTGACGGAAGGGGGGTTGTGCGAAAAACCAATGGAAACGTTTTAGTGTTAAACACCGGGTTTCTGTGAAAACAGGTTCCGGATTTTCAAAGGGCAATGAAACTGTGTAACGACTGGATTCGGTTCTAAAAGGCGATTTTTGATAGATATCTTTGTATAAAATATCTTCAGGAGTTGAAGGCAATCAATTAGGAATTTCCTGAAATTCCCAAAATTTTGTGAGGGTAGAATCTACCGAAGAATTAACCGAAACGATAAACGAAGAAACTAGCGGAGGAAGTGTAGTACACACCGGAATCATTAAAATCTAGTTGGTTGAGTGGCCTCACTTAAGATTTTTCCGGTTTGAATTAATTTGAGGAACACTTCAGCGCCAAGGTAAACATCAATTTTACCAAGGGTGAAGAACTTTGGATCTGCCAGTTGGAGATTGGATATGTAGTCCCACTTCGAGGTATCAATATTAGTATTTGGCTTGTTAACACAAAAATTCTCTAATACTACAAGGTCAACCGTTGAAGAAAAACTATGATTTTTCGAACGAATTTCACATTTAATAATACCGTTGGAGGTGGCTTAAGCTAGTTTGACTAAACCTTGGATTGATATGATTGGTTTAGACCGCGATAAACCTAATTTATTTACGCATCTAGTGATAATGAAGCTAGTTTGACTCGCGCTGTGGCACGGGCATCAGGTAAGATGGTAAGAACTGTACAGATCAGGGAATCATCATGTTGTGAGTGGTGCTACTGGATGCCACTGTATTTAGAACTGTTTGGGGACCACTGGGAACAATTTCTTAGCGAGCATTTGTTGTCGACGGTAAATAGTTGGGTGATTTTGAACTCAAATGCAACAATGTGTGATGGGGTTTATACGTAATTTATACGTACGACCCACAGACGAACTTGAACACCTTTTTTGAACATGGAACAAGGAAAGAAATTTATGTGTAATATTCGATCTTTGACAAAGATTCTGCACACTTTGAGGGCACATGATCTGCTGTAAGTAAGAATGCAATTTATTTATAACGAACGATGATTTCGGTTTAGCGAAATAAGGCTTCGGTGACACGACTTTATTAATCTTTAGAAACGATAATTTAATTTTATCTGATTCTATCCGAGATAAAACTATGAAGTAGCTTGATGAAAAGTGGTGAGATTCTGAAACTGAAATCGAAAGAGTTTTAGTGCTTTCAGGTTTTCAGTAAAAGTGTCTAGAAGATCACGAAATGCCACGGGCGATTTGGACCATAAAGAAGGGATTTTTTTTTGCTTTTCTTTCCAGTTATCGGTTGCAAATGAACGCTTATTTTGATAGCTATGAAATAAGGCCTGATAAGCAATGGGGTAATTGTCATTAGTTGTAAATTCGTAACCACGAACGAAGGGGTTTGCGAAAGTGAGGCAATCAAGTACTGAAATTTTTGATAGTGATACATTATTATGAATGTCAGTGTACAGTGTTTTTATTCACTCTGAAAATGCAAGCTGCAATGTCTTGTGAAACGTTAGTTTGTATGGGTTCACAAACAGCTAACAGGCATAAACCGATTAAGTATTATTGTCCTGACAAACAAAATACATTAAGATCAAATATTTGTCCGCCCTAAGGTTTAAATAATCTAAGCACACGGCCCTGTTTAGACAGGCGGGGCCTACGAACAAATATTGTTCAAACTTCTAGAGCAAATGCTTGTAACGGCAGCCAAGCTACAGGTCGGTCCTTACCTGATTATGCTGGCCGTAGTTCCCAAATGACGACGCGGTCTAAGCCGAAAGTAAATTGTAATATTGACAATTCGAAAAACCAAGATGCCAAGAAGAACTTAGGTACAATAACCCGTCAACTTTATTACAATGCATAACAAAAAATAAACTTTTTAGGAATTGTCTTTATGGACGGCAGTGTATGCTTTGCTTTTGTTTAAGCAGATAGTGCTGTGGTTAAACTAAATCAAGTCCCGCAAGTTCTAGGAAGACTTTTGGCGCCAATAGAAGTGCCAGAAGTGTAACTATATTACAAGAAGGTTATTCGCAACGTATGTGGCTTGGAAACTTAGGGTTGTACAAGAAACCATTTTAAAGTTGTGGAGGCGATATGGGGAAACATGATGTTACTGCACGCTCAGTCGCCTAGGCACAGGTCACCGAAGGAAAACTTTTGATGGCCGTTTTCTACGTTTACAAGCAACCTGCTGCGTGTTACTGGGCATAAAGTAAGTGACAAAACTGTTGATAACAGACTAAAACGGGCCAATTTGAGATGTAGACGTCCAACAAAAGTACTAAAATTGTCCAGATTGCATCGTAAAAGAAGACTACAATTCGCTAGAGAACATTTCAATTCGCAGCTTGGGCAGTGGCATAGTGTGATGTTCAGCTATGAATTGAAGTTTATTCTCTGAGGCAGTGATGAACGGCTACGATAAATTCCCGCACAGACCTTGTACTTATCCGCAATGGTTAAGTGACGGCACGTAGGTACGTAAACGAGATTTTACATCCTCGGGTCATACCCAGGGCACATTACTTTGGTTCGAAATTCATATTTATGCACGATAACGCTTGAGCATGCAGTGTCCACATCGTTACTCATTATATTGAGGAGCGTGACATTCATACGTTGAAGTGGCCACCGTACAGCTCAGACATGAACCCAGTTTAAAATGTCTGGGATTAACTGGAAAGACGCAATGGACGTCGGTCAAATCCTTCTGTAATAAAATCGAATAGTTGTCAGAATCTGTGGTTGAAGAATAAGAAAATAACCCGTAAAAGGGCTCCTAAAACTCATTATATTGAGGAGCGTGACATTCATACGTTGAAGTGGCCACCGTACAGCTCAGACATGAACCCAATTTAAAATGTCTGGGATTAACTGGAAAGACGCAATGGACGTCGGTCAAATCCTTCTGTAATAAAGTCGAATAGTTGTCAGAATCTGTGGTTGAAGAATAAGAAAATAACCCGTAAAAGGGCTCCTAAAACTTACCCTTAGCATGCCACAACGATGCGCAGCAGTTCTTTAAGCCCGAGGAGGAAACGCCAAGTATCGAGTGTAAAAAGAACAGATTTTTGCTTATGTTGAGTTACGTAAATGATTGTTATGCACCTATGTTAAGCTTTATTAAAAAAAATCTTACAGTACGATTAAAATGCGTTAGTTGAAAAAATGATTTTACTTTTTGAGTAGACATATAAACTAAATAAATGCTACGGTGCAAGGTTAAACAAGTTTAGCGAAGCAAATGTTATACAATAGCAAACGGTATCAAATATTATACCATTATAAAATAGTAGGAATGTTCGATCAAGCAAAAATAGAATGTTATAGTGCAGAACAGGCTAGGCGGTAGCGCAATAATGAATCAAAATCATAACGAAAGAAATGGGTAGTAAGAATGGTGATAAGTAGTTGAATAATTTGGGAATGACCATGATGCAGGTCTACAGGTTTCTAGTAATGGATTATGACGGATCACACCTTATACTCGATATAGGGTAGATACAGTATGAGAAAAGAACGAGACGTTCAGGTGATGCTGTGCGGGATAGGGTTAAAAAAGAAGAAACTGCCCTGCTCGTTTCAGGAAGGAAAAGGTTGGAGGAACAGGTAGATGCAAATATACAACAATAAGAGAATAAATACAAAAGCATCAGATTATCCCAATTTTTACTTACTCAGTATTTCTTTGAATTGGTGGTTACCTTTGCCGATCTTCTTACTGGGCTATTGCTATAAACTGTATATTTCACACCTAACCTATTATAACAGATTACAACTCAAATATTGTTGTGGGAGCTGCCTCCTCTTCAGCCTACTTTTGATTTATTTTCTTTTATAAGCCACACGCATAGTAGGGTCGGAAGAAAAGGAAAATTGGTGTCTGTTCATTCTCTGCGAAGGGGCTGGCCGCTATAAGGGTCTTTCGGACTTTGCACCAGAGTCCTAAGCCCCTCTGCGACCGAGAAAGTTCGGTACAGATGGGTTAGAGGAAGGAATTTGGATAAAGGAGGTTTTTCCGCGGAAAGTCCTGCCCCAGTATTCACCTTTTGGCTCAGGAAAACCGTGAAAAAAACCTGAGTCAGGACAGTCGGCCGAGCCGGGAATCGAACCTAGGGCCTACCAAATGTAAGGCGGGCGCTTTAACCGTGGAGCCACCTTTCTCGGTGGGAGTCGGCAGTCACCTACCATTAAATGCGCTCTACTGGATTGACGAATGGGGAATCGCTTCTCAGAGTCGTGGCTTTACCACGTCACGCGTGAACTTAAATATTTTGCAATATACCCTAAGACTAAAATTAAGATTGTTCCCAAATTAATTAGATAAGTTTCAATCAATATCGAAAATAAATATGCTTCGTTACATCGTTTGTTGGTGACAAGTCTGAAACCGTTTCTTTCTAATTTGACACAGAGGCTTAAAAATTATTTTATCAAATTGTCGTAATAGGTAATAGCGGTGACCTCAATCAACGGTAATAGTATTATTAGGTTGGTGCGTAAAGGGCGCTAGGAATAGCACTCGCCTTCTTGAATTTGGCTTGGAACTTGCTTGTCCCTAATTTCTTGTAATATTTAATATTACATTCAGACAAAATTTTATTTTACGCAGGACAGGTAAAACCGTCTTCTTGGTGTAGGATTCACCCTTTTCTGTTTACATTCGATTGCTAATAAAGTTGCAAATGAGATAAAAATATGCAAACAATGAAAATATATTTTTTAAATACAGCTAATTGATAGGCGTAGTTGAAATGAAGTAACTTTCAGAAAATGCGTTGTCGGTTTTTTGTTGTTTTTTTCCTTTCGGAGTATTGGTATCAATGATTATTTTCCCAAGCACCGCGGCTTAAAAGACGTATTCTGCTCCCTAGTGTAATATTAGCCTCATAGTGGCAGTCCTGTTTCTTCGAAAAAAAAACAGGATGTCTTCAATTGGGTATTGTTGATAAGCATTTCGGGATCCACTTCTGGTTTCCCAAAGTGCTTTTGATGCGGACTGATTGTTCTATGCAATAACATAGACAGTAAAGCGGAGTTTCATTTTCCTCTTCACAGAACCTACAAAGCGGGCTTTCTACCAGCCTTATAATATGTAGGTGTTTGTAGATACAGCAGTGCCATGTAAAGGAGTTTTCTTGGATGGCCCCTCGATAAGAGATTTTAATTGCCTTATACCCGGGTGCTCTAGCCAGTACTTGCGGTGATTGTTTCGCAACCAGCTGCCGCTCTGCTTCCTGGCAGTGCTATAAGCAATGCAAGTTCCATTGACTGACAAAGTTTTAAAAAATGGCGTAGGTATGCAGTTTTTGAGGAATAATTTTTTGAAAATTTACAAAATTTTAAAATCGGTAATTTTTACAATTTTTATATTTCCAAAAATATATTTGCATCACATAATTATACGTATAAGGGCTGTTAAATAATATAACAGTTTTAATTGATTGGATATTTTGTTTTTGAGCAATCGGGCATTAGAGTCATAATTTTCTAAAATTCGTAGCGACCTTTGAAGATACAGCATTCGTAAAAAATATTTTATTCGTCTTTTGATGCACTACAACTCTTTGTTTTCTAAATTTCAAAAACGTTTTTACGGAAAAATCGAGATCAAAAAAATGTCTAATTTCTGATTCCGATTCTGGTTAAAAACCTTACAAAGAACTCTCTGCCAGTAAACAACTTTCACCTACCAAGTTTGGTAAAAATTGCCCAAGGGTTTCTGGAGATAAATTTAAAAATTTGTATGATAGCGCATAACTTTCCACTCTTCTTTATGGGAAAGTAAAAGCGAATAAATGTAAATAAAAATCGCAAAATGTCGTAATTTGAAACAGCAGTACATTTTAAACATTTTATTGTTGGTTTGGATTAAGTGTTAAACGCTTAAAATGTTTTATGTTAGCCTTCAAAGTTGTATGTATCTATTCAAATATAGAAGTTATAAGGCTGGGGAGTTTTGGCTAAACGAATTTCAGTAAGCCCCGTTACCTTATAAAGTAACAACGCAGCAAACCGAAAAAATAGTGATCGTTTTATTTTTAGTGTAAAGTTAATTTTGAATCACCCTGTATATTCCATGTTCTGAGAATTTTAGCTTACCCGTTTAAACTAACCACCCTTAATTAATTAATCAGATTTGTTTTATTTAGAATTATTAATGTAGGAGTATACACTACGAATCTGTAGCTTTTATGTTACTAAGTTGAACTTGTTATCAGAAATATTCATCAGAATAATATTTATTAATAAATAAGGAATAGGAGAAAGGAATTGTATAACAACAGCAGCAGAGCTGTAGCGCCACGGATGATGATGATAATATTTCCTCTACTGTTATGTAAATACTTTGTAGAATATTTAATACCGTACAATCTCGGGTGTGTTATTAACTATTATGTTTTATTGTTCTATGTCTTAGGCCGCATTGCTGGCTTAGTTGTATTAATTATGGTTTAATTTTATAATATTATTTGGTTCATTATGGATTAAGTATGTAACAATAATATAATGAAAACTATTACACGGAAATTACATTATGTAGAATAATATGTCTGAAATCAAGACTTATATGCCTCTACATTGATTTTATAGCTTGTTATTGACTGGGCAGATGCAGAGATATATTTAAAAATAAGCGAAGTACTTCTCCTAGACTTCCCTATACTTTAGATATTGCTACTTATCATATTTCATATTCAAAAGTATCTTATTATTAATGTGTTACGCACCGACATTGACTGCAATAACACCCCTCTACGCTCACCACTGTACCGAGAGCATAGCTCCATAATAGTAATAATATAAGGACATACTACATGATACTAAAGCTTTCATATAAAAATAATAGCATAAACTAAGTGAGAATATTTTTATTTATTGAACTACTGACCACAAAGAGAGAATAGTGAAGCAAAGGTTGACGGGTAGGGTGTGCGGGGGCGGGGCGTGTGTGGGTATGTGTATGTGTGTACTTTAGTCTCACCGGAAGTCTTCACTCAACGCATGGGAGTCAAAAAGAGAGTGAGGGGGGAGGGGGATAGAAAGAGAGAGAGAGAGAGAGAGAGAGAAAGAAAGAGAGAGATCGTAAAGTAAATTTTATCCGAGCTTTTTGTGAAGAAAATCGATTACTTGATTTTGCGGAATAAAAATTCCTTGGAATTACAGAAACCCAAAAACGGAAGTACAAATTCATTTACCAAAAATTGGGTGGGAGGGGTAAAATTATCCCCCTCCCCTCCCGCCGTATCGTAGCGGCCGCCATTTTGAAGCTAGAAAGTTTGGAAAAGTCTTCTATTGGATTCACTTTTAAAATTAATAAAATTTGGATTCGGAAAAATGCTACCGGTTTCGGTTTTCGATGTTTTTTAAAAACTTATTTTACCGGTGACCTTTTGATATACCCCCAGATTCCAAAGTTAATCGAAATCTGATCATCTGTTTGGAATTGTCTTACTCTAGCTCTAATCCCTACCGGGGTTTGTGTGCTGAATTTTTTCACAGCTTTAGTATCCTTCAGTTGTTGAACGTGCCCTATCCATCGTAACCCTCTATCTTTATCGTTCTAAGAATGCCTAGTTCTTTATATGCTTGATAGCTCTCATAGTTATATCTTCTACGCCACTGTTCATTTTCTTGGATTCTTTTATACAGGGGGATTTTGGGAACCGGGCCACTATTGCCAACTTTTTTATTATTAAACATAGAAAGTTGGTTAAATTAGGAAAAAAGTGTAACTTTTTCTTCTGGTTACGATGGTGAAAACGAAAAAACAATAGCGCATCGCGTTTTCGAGTTATTTGTTAAAATGACTTTTTTTTAAATGGAACGCCCTGTATGTTTTTATGTTTTTAAATTGTACATTTTATTGTCTTTAGAAAAGTATAAGGTCAAACTATGATTAAATTGTCAAATAACGCCATATGTCAACTTTTAATGGTTTAATAACATAATCGTAACGGCCGTGAAACAAAAGCTACTTGTTTCATGGTGTAGGTCAAAATATCATAAATTAATATGTATAAGAGTAATTATTATAGTAACTGTTCAAATTGGGCACTATCATTATCTAGACAGCAATAAATTCTTGAACTACAGTATTAGAAGCTCGACGTAGCATTCCGTGGGTAATGTTTACAATGCATTTGCAATGGATGCCACTAAATCTCTACACTGTTGTATCTATCTTAGTAAATATTATCCTGTAGATATCCCCAAAGAAGAAAATCTAGCGATTCATGTCAGGTGACCGTGGGGGCCAACGTACATCTTAAATGTTTAATAAAATTGGCACAACTGCTAAATGTCAAAATAGAAACAATAAAACAAGCAAACTCTACCATTTGCTTCACAACTGTTGCGATAATGATACTACAGTATTAAAAGTTAAAATATGCTGTCTAGATAATGATAGTGCCCAATAAGAGCAGTTACTATAATAATTACTGTTATACATATTAATTTAATGATATTTTGACCTATACCATAAAACAAGTAGCTTTTGTTTCACGGCCGTTACGATTATGTTATTAAACCATTAAAAGTTAAAATATGGCGTTATTTGTTAATTTAATCATTGTTTGACCTGATACTTTTTTCAAAGAGAATAAAATGTTCAATTCAAAAATATAAAAAAATACAGGGCGTTCCGTTTAAAAAAAAAGTTATTTCAACAAATAACTCGAAAACGCGATGCGCAATTGTTTTTTCGGTTTCACCATTGTAACCAGAAGAAAAAGTTACACTTTTTTCCTAATTTAACCAACTTTGTATCTTTAAAAATAAAAAAGTTGGCAATAGTGGCCCGGTTCCCAAAATCACCCTGTATATGCATCTAAAGATTTTTCTCTCAAAACACCCAAGTAGTATTTTCTCACTTTTTGTTAGGGTCTAGGTCTCCGATCCATAGCTTAAAACTGGTCCTATTAGGGTCTTGTAAATTAGGCATTTTGTTTTCCCTTGTAATCGCCTCTGATCGAAGCTGTTGTAAGAGACCGAAAAAGGCTCTATTGGCTAAGTATGTTCTTCTTTTTATTTCAGCACTTGTGGTTAGAGTTCCTAAATATGTAAATTCTGAAACAGCTTCAAAACTGTAGTTGTCTGTTATTAGGTTTCTTTCACATCCATCTGCTCTACCTGGCCTACCCTTTCCTTGCACATGCATAAATTTAGTTCTGCGTTTATACACTATCCTATATTTTTTGCGGCGTGTTTTATAGCTCGGAAAGTCTCTGTCATGCCTCTACGTGATCTGGCTATGATATCAACATCGTCGGCATAAGCCAAAATTTGAATGATTTTATTTATTATTATTGTTCTTCTAGTGTGTAGAGTGCATTTCTGTTGATATTATTGTAGGCGCTTTTGAAATTGACGAAGAGATGGTGTGCATTTTAATTTGCTTCAATATTTCCGATATAACATTATGTATGCGAGTAGCGAGTTGTTCGCCTCCCACTTTCATCAGTTCTGAAGGGATCCCATCTGACCCTGATGCTTTGTTGTTTTTAAGTTACCTTGTAGCATTTACAACTTCTTCGCCTGTGGGTATGGCTTCTTTTTCTCGGTCGTTTGGTAGCTGGTCTAATAAAACCTCTTCATCCTTATGTATGGGGCCTGTATTTAATCTTGCCTGAAAGTTCTCAGCCCATCTATTCAATATTTCTCCTTTCTCATTTAGTATGTTACCGGCTGCATCTCTACATATAATTAATCTTGGTTTGAATCCTTTTCTGCAGCTATCGACTTTCTGATAAAATTTTCTTGTTTCATGTTGTAGGTTAATTTCTTCTAATTCATCCAGTTGACGTTTCATGTTTTATTATTTTTTCTTTTATGTATATATTTTTCTTCTCTTCTTAAATTCTTATATGTTTTTTAACTTCACCTAGACTTTGCCATACTTTTTAATAACAATTCCTTTTCATGGATAAATTTTAATCGTATTTAAGTATAAGATGTCTAAGAGTTCTACTACATAAGGTCAAATGGTCTGAGCATGTGGACGTGTACACTGTACAGTGCTTGTTTACCTATAGCATTTCTAGGTGCCAAAGTGGTATCTCAGAAAATTAAATTGTTTTTTTTTATTTTTTTGATAGCTTGAAATTCCAGAACACCAGAAACAAGCGAAAACATTTTCAGACAAATAATACGGGGCCGGAGGATGATGATTGGCCGCCTTAACTATTAATGTATCTAAACACTATGCTTAAAATTTTAATCTGCTATGAGCGTTCAATTTTAAACAAATGTTTTATCGTTTCGAGTTTATTGAATAAAACATTAATTACCAAACTTTAAAAATTCATAGAAGGCGTCACAGTGAAATTAGCGCATTGAAACAGAACCAAAGTATAGCCAACCCCTAACTCAACATGCCTATAAAATTTAAAAAATATTTTGTCCGCAGTATTGTTTTAAAAATTTCCAAAACGTTGTAAATGTTTTTCCTTCGATGTTTCAAAATATTCTGGTAAATAGTAGTAACATTCTGTACTCTTAGGGCTATTACAGGAACCAAATTTGAGCTCGATCTGACAATTTTTTTGGGGTGAATAGCCGTTAAACACAACATTTTCAAAACATCGTAGCAGCAGCCATTATAAAGCTACAGTTATCGAAAAAGCATTGTATTTGTATTCACTTTCTGTCATACTCTGTTCTTCAATTATTTATAAAATTGCGTTATAATAAAATGGTACCATAAAAACATATCTAACTTCTGTTTTCGGTTTCGGATTGTAAAAAAAACTAATTTATTGTTTGAATTTTTACTTTACGTAGGTCCAGTAGTTCCTGTTATTCCGAGCCTTACACACTTGTATATGCACGTACCTACTCATGCACAATTTAAGCTATTTAAAATTTAAAGACATGTAGTTTTTGTCTCTCCCATTTTTTATTATATCCACCATCTTCAAGTACACGGACAAAATGCGAACATTGTTAGAAATTAAAACTTATGAAGTCGTCTGGTAGCAGTTATTTTAAGCTTTGATTGACGTTTATTGTTAGAAAACAATTGCCAGTTAGTTGTACTTCAATAATATTTCACAGAAATGCCAGTCCTAATTTGCTGCAGAGGGTAGTTTATGATTTGTTGTTAGTTGTTTTCCATGAACTGGAGGTTTAACGGGGGTTTATATTTAAATTCTCTTTAACTCAAACAGTTCCTAGTTAGAGGTACTATACTTATTGACACTAGATATTCAAAAGTGATGATTATTTATTTATTTAAGTATGGGAAAGTATAAGACCAAGTACTCGGCCCATTGTGGTAGGTAAAATTGGCAAAGCACAAAAAGTTTTAGCATGTTGAACTGTCTTAGGATTTTGACTCATTTGCCGCAGTCGATCACAATCGGAACGGCTATAAGAATACAAACGTAGTTAGAAGTCTTCTTATAAAATTAAGCCAAAAATGTAGATCTTTTGATTTTTCCAAAAAAAGTTTGAAGTACGTCAGAGATTAGACAATAAATTTGGCTAGCGAAAAAATGGGGAGGCATTAACAAGTTTCCTGCAAAATTTTATTGTAAATTCCTGGGAGATTTCTATTCGTTACCCGAACAATTTAATTGAGTAACAGTTAAAAGAAACGACAAGGTCTGGAAAAATCAAATTTTGTGATTACACGGATAAATGTCCACGATTAGAAAATACTGGATATCATTAACGTAGATGACTTGTATAAATAAGACGAGAGAGGGGGTGTGCTTTGCTTCAATATAGGCGCTTTTAAATAGCGAATCATTGTCTTTTTTAAATAATATTTTATTTTTGAATTTAAAGCAACGCCTTTAAACCAACCTCAAGTTCACCTCCAATCCCCAAAACATGAAAATTTATAAAATTGTGGAAAATTATACCCTTTATTCAAGCAACGCTTTTAAACCATCCTGTAGGGCAACACCCCAACCCAATTTCGGTTTCACACTTTTGATGAAGACGTTTTTTAAGGAAACGCTGCTTGAAGGTTTGATTTTGGTTTTAATTTCTGAGCAGCTTCACATCACTTCTACCATAGAAAGTGATGTAATACATTGTAATATTAAATTTAAAAAAAACAGTAGTCGTATGTGAAGAAGATCTCGTTGCTGTTGACCGAGAGCTTTTTACTAGTTGGTACGGATGAATCCACAAATTATGAATTACGAATAAAATTTTCTTAAAGAATTGTATACATATACATGTAGTTAGTATTTTTTATATTGTTAAGTATGATAATGATTACTAACTTCACAAATGTTTATTATTTTTGGTTACATTAAGATCCTTCTCTATTATTGTTTCAGACATTTCGACATGGATTTCCCTTTCAACCTACTGCAATGGCATTTGATCCGGTTCAACAACTGCTGGCCATAGGATCAAAATGCGGGTCTCTGAGAATGTATCCTTTTAAAACAGATTTTAAAGTCAAACCATGATATAAATAAGCGATATCAATGATATCATATCATGGGTCAAACATAACTTTCTAAACGAGATGGCATAAACGTGTAAGTTATTTATTATTTTTTCTGTTTGTATCACTTTTAACAAGGGTGTATGTTACTAATGGAGAACGAAAATGTAAGTCTTTTATATGTAAGACTGAAAAAGTTTAAATACTTGAAGAATTCATCATCTAAGTACATGCTATATCACCGGTAGGTAAAGGTTCTACTGCGCAAAGTTAATATTAGTATAATCAGGTATTGTTAAATTTCTTTTGAATCGCTGTTGTTTTCATTGTTGGGAGCAATAAATGAACAATGCATATTTGGTTATCCAAGTTTTTTTTCTCTTAAGAACATTTCAGGGGTAGCATTGCTCATTTATTTTGTTTTTCATTTTAAGCGTACTATTAGCATTAAGCTTGCCAAGTTACGCTTTTCTTGTTGTTTAAATCCGTATACACCGTGTTATTAAAGTATCTATACAAGCTTAAATCTGAATAATTTTAAGTTTGATCAAACAAAATCCTCAAAAGGTATTTACTTTTACGGATGTTTTGGTGTACCTACTTGAAAAAGATTCCCCCTCCCATTTTGAACTACCTCCATCAAGGTTTTTTTTAATGACACTGTTTTTTCTATTTTGTTTTTTGGGTAGGTACTTTATAAAATTTTCTTTATGGTAGTATAAAATTTTGAAGAGTTGCATAAGAGAAATTGCAAGATTTTTTGCCATTCGTGTTTTTGTGAAAATATTAATTTATTCGATCAAACAACGTCTGTAACCGTTGTCTAGATAACAAATGGAACAGGCGTTGTTTTGTGGATTTATTCAAATTGTGTTAACAATGTTGTGTAGGTATGAATATTAATTGTTAATTTCTCTTTAAGTAAGCTTCTCTAAAATCTTCTTTAAAAACGAAGCCGCCTTTAGAATGTTTAACACAATACAATAATTAGTGAATTCAAACAGCGCTTATACCATTGCAAAGCGGCTTAGAGTGGACGTTCTCAATAAATAATTTAAACATTTAACCCCTACCGGTTGAAATGAACAGAACCACATTTGTTATTTAGTCTATGGGTAAAGAGGTTGCTTGATCGAATGAATTAAAATTAATACTTTCACAAGAATACGAAAAATGACGAAACTCTTGAAATTGTTCTTATGTAAACCTAAACAAATTTATACTGCCGTAAAGAAAATGCTATAAGGTACTCAAAACTGAAAATATATAGTCATTTAAAAAATTGCTTTAAAGGGGAAAGGGGAATTTTTTGCATGTTCGCTAAAACGTCCGCAAGAGTAAATATTTTTTGACGTGTCTGGTCTTTTTTCTTTCATAAAACCTAAAATTATTGAGATATAAGCTTGTATCCATACTTTACTAACACCCTGGCTGTGCATTTATCATGAAAGAATGTCTACCTTCTGGTTTGAATTATTTAACTAACCTCATTTGAATGAAGGTAATATGATGTTTTAAAATAACATTTCCGTGACTGGGGTGCTGGAAAATTATTTAAGTATACCTGCAAGCAAGTGAAGCGGTTTGATATAGATGTCTCTAATGTGCCTTTTACTTCTGAATTATATCAGCGTTTAAAATACTTCTATTTATGCATCTGTACATCTTATTTTTAGGCGTTTGGTACATCAGTTGTAAATATTTTTATATATAGGGCGGGCCAAATATTTCTAACCTTACAAGTTTTTTTTATTAAAGATTAAACAATGTTACCATAATTTATAATGTAGAGAATTCCACTGGGCATGGGACGTTCCTACGCCTTCGGTTCTTTGCCGCCAGTTCATTGCCGCCGTTTCTACGTCAAGACGGTTCTACGCCAGCCAGTTCTACGCCGGCTGATTCTACGCCAGCTCATTGAAATATAATTTTCGCGTTAATGTTGCTATGGGTTAAAATTTGTAAAACAAGAATAAGAGATAAATAACACTTGCAATGCAAATAAAATCAAGAAATTTAATAAGTATTACTAATTCGAACATACGTGTGTATGTAACACGCTGCTTGTTAGGCAACAGACCATAGAATATGGAATGCACTTCTCCATGTTTTGTTGCCATAACAATATAAATCTGGAAAAATAGCCTCGGAAGGTACCATCAGAGTACCACGTCGCTTACCAAAAAAGTTTCTTTTGTTCCTGGTTGAGGCCCATATAACTTATATGTATTTGGCAACACCAAACTGTTTAGGTCTGCGGAATCAGCGGGTGCAGTATTAATTTGATTCCGTTTTTGTCTGATTATTTTTCTTAGGGCTGTATTATTTGTAATCATACTGATTTATGACCCTCAATAGTTTCTTCTGCACGACGTTTAGTTTGGGTGACAACAGTTGCTGCTGCCGAGGAAGGGTGAGAATGATTGTTGATTTCATTGACCACTTCTCCAGCCCTCGTGTGAATTCTTCTTTTACAGCGACCCACTTCCTCGCACCGCCAAAATTTGAAACTAGCGTCCCTTTTACTAAAAACGTACAAATATCCGTCATAGGAATACTTCTCGTTTCCTCTCTTGCTGAGAACTTCTGGTTCCATTATTAGTACCACTGGTTAACTGATTCACGTGATAATTACTTTCTGGCGAATGCACTTAAAGTGATGTGTTAACGGCTCCTACCCCATATTTATACCAAATACTGTTAAAAACTTCTTAGAATTTTAATGTTAATGACAAGTTTATCAACTTCGATGCATAGGTACAACAACAAGGTTATTAAACTTGGCAAGTTAATGTCCTAGGTAATTTTTATTTTAATTTTTCCATGTAAATTCAGTAATCTGTAACTTACATGTATAAAATTATAGATTCCTAAGAAATAAAAGCAACTTATTCTGTAGAACACTAGCAACAAATAATATGCTGAGCCCTCAGATTGATTTTTCTTTACCTTTATTGTATCTCGGATTGTTGCAGAATACCTATTTCTTTTTGGGAATATTTGCCTGGTAATAAAATAAAATTTCTGCCGTAGAAACGGCGACGATGAACTGCCGGCTAAGAACCGGGAGCGTAGAAACGTTCTAGACGCTGTCTTGATGCACGGTAATATCACACTTCCTTCGGACTCGTAATATTTCCTAGCACCAACACAGTTTCGTTGCCAATGAAGCGACCGAATTATCGATAACTTGTAATACACATGTGTTGTTGCTGTTGACAATTTTTAATAGTAATCAAATGACATGAGTGATCGTGATATCTCAAAATTTTGGGTTTCAGTCACTATCACCTGTCACCCATTGTCACCTGAAACAAGTGGTAGGTTTTGGGTAAATCGTTATTTAAGATGGATATGGATGTTTTGCGTTCTAGCGTTGATTGGGGTATTGGGCATGCCGTACTATCATACAGTTTGTGAAAGTTATGGTTTTGGTTGTTTTACTTAACTCAGAATATAGTTTCACTACCTAAAAATGTGTGTCAGAGCAAACACAGGACTCGAAGAATCGTTCAAGCAACGGGGTTTTTATTGGTAACCTATATTTTCTTTTAATCACAATTTTTGTCATCTTATCAATACATTTTGTGCTTTTGACTTGATTCTACTGAGAAGAAGCCATTTATAGTTTTTTTAAATTTCTTACAAATGTAGAAATAATTTTTCCGCTCCATTTAAATTTATTACTTCTATTTTGGGAATATTGTGCATGGAATAAATGATATAGGTTACAGAGTTGGGCACTTTCGTTTTTAAAGTTTTAAGATAATATTGAATTTGAATATTACACAACTAGTTATTATAAAAAAGAAGATGAAAAATAAACAACTATAAATTTTGAATTTTAAGGTACAACAAATTCTAAGGGAGGCCAGCAGACGGGTTTGTAGCTCCAAAGAAGTATAGGTTAACTTCCCTGTGGAACAAGTTAAGAATACGTTTGCAACTATAACAAGTCATGCAAATCAAATTCTTCTTCTTTTTAAATTCTATTATGCCCGTTGGGCCTTAGGGGTTGTCTCGTTTAACAATTTTTTTTTAAATATATTGATCAGTGGAACTTTCTGCTGACTCAACAACTCACAACACATTATACTCTATGGTATCATGCTCAAAACCATTCTTAGTTAGATGTGCTGTAATTGTTGTGATTAGACATTTAAAAGTAATTATACCAGTTATGTATAATTATATATTGTATAACTGGATAGGAAAGTACAGACAAAGTGCTTTGCCTAATACCTCACTCAACGGTCCTAGTTGGTGTAGGACGTCGTAGTTGTTGTGTAACTAAATTATGGAATTCAGTTTACACATAGTGCAGTTAGGAAGAGTACTAAAGAAAACAATTAAAAAGAAGACCATGGATGCCGCACTGCTATATGTTTATAGTGTTTATCCATGTCATACATATATGATTTGTATAGAATTTTACCTAATAAATTAGTACCTAAATGGCGTGACGCATTTGAAAACTATTTATACATTTAAGCAATTCAAAAACAGCATTATTTCGTGACAAAAGAGAATTATAAAGCAATTATATGCCGATTGATAATCTATAAAAATGACGTAATACTAAAATAGACATGATTAAAACATACTTGAAGAATTTGTTGTGGAACTAAAATTTCTTAAGTATACATTTCATGTGGTGTGTCAGACGTAAAAGCTTTAAACTCGCGAAGCTGAAAAATTTATGTACAATACAAATTCCTCTCCACCTATGAAAGTATCAAATTGGTCCTTTGATGGTTTCTTATAAAATAAGTCAACTTTCAAGTACATATGCATCAGGTAAAATGTAAAAGGGAAAAGGTCAACTCACATGAATCTAATAAACTATCATCAGAAATGTTTTTCGATTTCTACATCTCTCACAAAGTGGCTGATAAAACCTACATTAATTTTTTCCCATTTTTATGGATATGCACTACGAAGGCGTCGCGTCAGCTGCAGTGGTTATTAGCCTTTATTTAGTTGTACAGACACAAACGTTCATGACGCTACCGTGATTTGAACCCGCGACCGCTTAGTCACTAGGTGAGCCATTGAGCCATCACCGCCTCTCATTAACTTTTGTCTTGTCAGATATGCTGCAACTACAACTGTTAGGTTAAGACCTTTCTATCCAGAGCAGAGTTTGTTGATTAATGTTTCGCATCTTGCTTTTTATCCTCTCTCTAATAGTTGCATACAGACACCAGATCAAGCATCAATTCAGCCAATTCTATTTACCACTTAAATTTTTAAGTAATTCCTGTATTTACTGTATCAAACTAGCATGCAGCTTGTGAAAGTTATGATTACAGCTGTTTCACTTAACTGAGAATATAGTCTCACTAGCTAAGAATTTGACTTGACTTAACTGTCATTTTTAATGATGAGTGTAAGAATCCATCTATAGGTTTTTCGGTAGCTTTTATTACTTCTACCTTTAGAATATTGTGCATGGAATTTTTCTAAATATTTCGATCACTGGAAGTTCTTGGCAACTCTGTTTATATCTTCTGTTCTGACCTTCTCATTGTTTCTTCTGACCTTCTATTGTCTCTTCTCAAGGGTTTCTGGGTCTCCTTCGTTCTGGTTATACTTGGGACATTTGTTTGGGTATTCTATTTTGATACATCTTCCAAAGATTGGTTTGATTATGTGTTTTGACGTTTGATTTAATTTATTTCTGATGTTATTTTTTCTTCTGTTTCTTTGTTTATGGGTAGCTTTCTGCACCTTACAGTAGAATGTGTATAGTGTACATCTGTATTTTATTCTTCCGAAGAAAAGAGTTTTGTAGTTGGTTATATTTAACATTTTTTTGGTTTATTTTTCGCTTTTGGTTATGATAGCACCCAAGTATTCATAGGACTCAACTTGTTCTAATTCCATTTCGTTCGATTGTGTGCATCCGCTAGGTTTTTGTCATGCGTCGCTTCTTATACACTATTGGTGCCATAATTTTCTTTTTAACATTGCCCTTAAAATCAAGTTTTTACGAGTTTATACAGACAGCCAAGTAGTTAATTGTATTTTCTCCCCGGGACTAGTATCAATAAACATTGTCCGAAAAACCGTGGTCTAAAGACCTACTGTAACTCCAATGTATTTTTGGCCTCATAGTGGCAGTTCGGTTTTTCGCAAAAGACTAGGCCCCAGACTGTAAAGACCATTTTTCCTGCATTATTTTCTTCCTTTTAAGGTTAGGGAGTTTTTCTGCCGTTTTCTTAGATGACTCCCCGATAAGAGATTTTGATTGTTGCATACCCGGGTGTTCTATCCAGTACTTGCAGCAAATTTTTCGTAACCAGTTTCTGTTCTGTTCCATGCCAGGTTTTCTCTAGACCTATCAGCTGTTCGCTCCGCCAGCTCTTGCTAGCCGATCTGCTTTTCCATCCTAACATCAAGCTTGATTTACTTCAGACATTTATTGCTTTCATTGTTGACCAAATTTGGTTTCCAGGCACCGTGTCAAACGCCGCTTTTTGTATTATTATTCGTAAAATTGTTATTTTTTTTACATCCGATTTAACCGAAGAGTTATTTTAAATATAAAATGCTGTATGTTTTTAACGATTCGGATGTAGTTTTTAATTGTCTTTAGGTGATAACATAAATAAAAACCAGATATCTTCTAGTCTCCCCACTAGTATTTAATACATAAACTGCTACAATTGTTTCTGCCAGAACAAAAATTAAACGGCCATCTTTTCGAGCTTAAAACTAACACTAACAGCTTCTCACAGCATGACATGAACAAATTAAAACAAAACGGGAGATACATTATATACATAAACCAAAACTACATTACAAACATTATGAATTTATGAATATAACAAGGGGTACGTGATCGGTGGGAAAAACGTCGGCAAACACAATGACTAATTAATTAAACGAAGAAACAGTTAAATTAAGTAAAAGGTTGATGAAATCAACGACTCACAGGAAGTCGTTGATTTCATTAACCTCTTTTCCAACTACTCCACATAAAAGAAAAAATAGATCCATGAGGAAATGCATGACTTAGATTGTGACATGTGATTACAAACACACAAAATTAAAAATTAAAAATTGTTAGTAATAAAAAAAAACATTTGTTTTGTACGGCGACATTTGTGCGCCGCCGTCATTTGTCCGTCTCCGTTTGGGCGCCGAACTGTTGACTATCGGCTTGAGCGCTAGTACATTTAATAGTCAGTAAATTATGTAGGATAGTATCTAAATACATTTTCAGTATCTTCTATCTGCGTTAATTCATTTTTATATAATCGGCAAGCATCAAATTTAACAACTTTTTCTAATTCAAAACTACTTACTTTCTATTATAGCAAGCGATACCCTCATAATGTGCTTAGAACACGAATCACCATGCATGTTAAAATACCACTACAATAATTTCCAAATTAACTTAATTTTATTCTAAAAAGAATAGTATGTAACCGTGTTTGAAGGTGACTTTTTCATCATGCATATATCGATTTTTATCATCGGGGCGTCCAAACGGAGGTCGGCTAAAAGTCCAGCGCCCAAAAGTCCTGCTTCTTTTGTACGGGTCGTTTCGTATTAAAAAAACAACTATACATCAACAATTTCAAAATGGTATTAGCAATTTTATAGCCAACTGAATCTATTGGTGTTGTGCTGATTTTCTTGAGAATTGGTACATCAAACTCTAGACAAGTATACATCATCGTAAAGAGAAGTGAAAATACTATCCGAATCGTTAGAAACGTACAAAGTGCTCCATTTAAAATAAATAAAGTTTATGTCTCTTTCTGTTACAACGGATAGTAAAAAATACGTTTACATTTTGCAACCAATATGTATACATATATTGACCGTACAACGTTTTGTTACGATTGTTTTCTAAATAACGAAATTATTTGTATTTTAGTAATAGATTATGGCGCCCCGATGTTCTAATCAATATTTAATTTATCATCTAGTAGCTATTCTTCGTTTTGTTGTTTGATGTAGTACGCTGTATAAAACAAGAAAACCAAAGCACAGCATGAAGTTTATTCAACATCTCGATGATTTATTACTCCATATCAAACATGATGTTGATACAACGCAGTGAAATAGTTTCTAAAAGCTATGTGTTGAAGGGACACTAGATAATGTACTAGCGGATGAAACGTCGTGTAGAATTTATTTATTAAAGTGGAGTAGTGATAAGTAAAATTTTTAGTGTTACTTTATTTTGTTGGAGGAAACTTTCTTTATTTGGTAATTACAATATTTAATGCCAAAGTTTCAACCATTTATTTAGCGCATGCATGTAATTAGAACACCGTACTACATAATTCGTACTTGAATGTAAATCGTCACATTATGATTATAAAACACACCGGTCTTAAATTATACATTGCCTTAGATATCCTAGAAATTGACATTTGGCTTTTATGATTTGAGTTAACTTCTCATATAACTTCTATTAGAACAGCGGTTAATAGTGTTTTTTAATTAAAAAATTAACCGGGCCATTGTTTACGTATTGCCCCGTGCTTTGTGTTTCATTTTAACTGTACAGGCTAAACCAACCTCCCCAATCTGTTGATGTACTTCGATTTCAACATGTCGCATGTGGTGCTGCCGTTGTTTAATGTACCAATATAGAAATTGAGTTCAACTAGATTTGCAGATTACAGTTCCAGCATCTACAGGTGATGCTGAAACTTCTTGCGCTATTATACAAGTTGACGTATATGTATATTTTAATTTCTAATAAATTTGCTAGACGGAATATCTAAAGTGAACAGTAATAGTGACCTCATTTTCAAATTTTGAATTACTGTTCCTCAGTTCAATTACATTTGCAAATCCCAGCTCATTATGCTGGTGTTTCGTGTATATTTGACGTTGACGTTGTTTTATTTCCTAATTCATATGCATTCTCGGCATTTCAGACAGTAACAAAAAATATTAATATGTATGTTTCTATTTATTTTCACCCTACTACATGAAATACTGCAGCCTACTTTTTGAATTCGTCGAGTTCAAACTTTGTTGTGTAAAATTGCTTTAAGCTTCTTTAAAATTCAGTAGTTGGTAAAAATTGTCTAGAATTTGTTTACAGAAAATTATATAGTGTAGTTCGAATGCTTATTGCCATCTAAAAAAGTCACTAAAACTATACTACTAGCAAAGTAAACAATTCATACAACAACCCACATTTATTTAAACACTAATTTTTTTACCTCCTTCGCTTATTTCGTTAAAATTGAACAGAAACGTGAGAAAAATAAAAAATTGATAAATCATACCACAAACTATTCACAGTGTTTTGCAGCAATTTTTTTCAGACTAGGGTATTGCCAAGAAGTCAATTGATATCTGTTGGAGCATGATTGTACTTATTGTTTGGAGATTCATAAATTTGCTGTTAATTTTAATTTGAATACTTTTCGATATATTAATTATACAGGGTGGTCCTAACTTTATCTTCAAAACTTTTAGTAGGTGATTCCTTAGGCCATTTAAGAAAAAAAGTTCCCACCAACATGGGTCTTAAAATGCCTCTGGGGAGAGCCACGGCCCGGGAAGGGGCGAATCAAATTTTACATTTAAATAATATCTCAGACACTCTTTAATATAAAATAATGAAATTTGGCATTTGGCACCGAAGGGGCTGGATCATTTTTATTTATTATTTTTGTAATTTTCAATGTTTTTACCAATTTGACTTAGTGACATGATTCTAGAAAAACATGGACAGTAGGGTGGAGCGAAAATAAACGTTTTTTATTTTTTTTTTCAATTTTAGAATCGCGTTAGTAACATAATTGTACTACCTATAGGTGTAATTAACCCTGCAAAATTTTGACCCTCCAGCTCATCATCTTCAGCTGCCACACAACGATCAAATTTTTCTTAAAAAGAAAATCAGTGCTTTTATGTATTTGTACGGGCTTTCGCTAATTCATTATTTATTTACAAATAAAGCTACCCAGAACTCACCGCAAGGAGGTACCCGTACCTAGAGTTCCATCCCACCTACCCACCTTAACTTCAATTCTTTTTTGGTATCAAATTTGGGCATTTCATATCTTGATTTTAGTTTTGCTGTTATATAACTATCCCTTGCTTCCATTCCAAAAACAGCTGAAGGTGCTTCCGTTACCAACTTCATAACCCTTTCCACGACCTGCGTTTGACAGGGAAATTTCATAAAGTCCATTTCGGGAACCAATTTTATTAGTTTGCGTAATGTTTCTGTTGGCATTTTTCTCAGTAAGAGAGGTTGACTTAATTTACATGATTGCCAGTCAATAAGTTCTTTATAAGTTTCTGCACTGAAATTCAATGTTGGTACTTCGAACTCTCGTTTCCTTGCACTAGAGGAAGTTCTTGATTTTAAAATCAGCCTCAAACCTAATTCCCTAATATGTTTTCTTTCATCGTTTAACATGCTAAGTATAATATTCTCGGGGTGGGCAAAATACGCATTACGCTGAATAACGGGATCTAAAACCTTTCTAATGTGTGGTGGTAAATATCTGGAACGTTTTACCATGTCCAACAATGACGTGGGCCATTCAAACAAGATGATTTGAGTTTGATGTTGAACCAAGTAGGAGGAGAAATATTCATCAGAAATGTGGCTAAAATTTCAATATCTTCCTTAGGTGTTTCTTTGGAAGCATGCAGACGCAAAATTCTGTTGGCACAAGTAAGCCATCTGGAGTGGGATAACGCTTCAGGATGCCTGTTTTCTAACTCTGGAGGAAATTCCCCTGCTGATACTGCCCTACATATTTGGTATATATATTTTTGATCTGTACTTAAAATTGGTTGGTGTATATCGGGTAAGTTTGTTTCAATGGGCTGAAATTTTAAGATTGGAAGGGATTCGCACTGTTCTAATTGTTTTCCTATTTTACCTGAGAAAGTAGTGGGACCATTCGTTGCTCCATCTAAGAAATGAATCAAGTGTCTTAAAAGCAGTTCGTTCATATGAAGCATGCAAACAAACCACTGGAGTGGTCGCGTAAGTGATTTTTCCAATAATGCAATTACTCTATTTTTTGAACCGGTGCTACGACGGTACTGTCACATCCTACAGCCGTAAAGTCAATAATATCATATTTTTCTACAAGAAATTTAAGCCAACTCGAAGAAATGTATTTCCCAGAACCGCTATCTGGTACTAGATGGCCCTGATATTTTCCTCCTGGCTCGCCAAGTACTGCGATATGCTCTTCTACAATAATTTTTCTATGTCGTTTTGCTTTCATAGTCTTGTAGGTGCACGTCTTATCTTTTCTTCCGTCGAAATAAATACTTTGTATTCCACCAACTGATTCGTCATCGTCACTTTTTGTACTAGAATCGTGTAGTTGAAATCTCATCTTTTTTCTTGCCCTTCTGATCTTACTTCTGTCAACTATAATATCATTTTCATTTTTTCACTTCACCCTAATGGACAGATTGACTAAGACACAACGTGCAATGGAAAGACAGATGCCCCACATTACTTCGAGTGATCGAAAAACCAACACCTGGATACGCGACAGAACAAAAGACACAGACATTAGAGAAAGAGTGTCCAACTTGAAATGGAGATTCGCGGGACATAATGCACTGCAGAGCGACGATAGATGGAATGCAGTTATACAGGGATGGCGACCTTGGCTCGGCAAAAGAACAAGAGGGCGCCCACAGATGAGATGGTTTCCACGATATCAAAAAGCACGCAGGTCTAATGTGGACCAGAAGAGCTCAAGACCGTACCAACTGGCAAAAAATTGGGGAGGCCTACACCCTGAAATGGGTTGAAATGGGCTAAAGAAGAAGAAGAAAAAGATATGATTCTACGTAAAAAATTTATAAAAATGGTACTATTGAGTTTTTCTGTACGACATTTTCAAGAACAAATCGATTAAAACGTTTTTCTTTTACAGAATTATATACATTTTTTTTCGTACTTATTTATTAACGTTGGATCATTTTACAGAAGAACGGTACGTTTTATTGAAACATTACAAGAATGCGTTTTACGTGCAAAGTACTGGTAGATTTTTAAAAACGCAAAAAGTTTTTTGTTATCAATTTGATTTCAGTTTTTATTTGGACAACCATTATTCTTTAAGAACTGTAATAATGTTTTGCTATTAGTTAGTAGTTAGTTGTTATCTATTATCTCTAAGTTTTCCGAATTTAAAGTAAATAAATAAGTATAAAATAAACAAAAGTTTTATCTCATTCTATAAAAGAAAAATGTTTAAATCCATTTTTTTTCTGGAAAATGGCTAGTCGTACAAAAAAATAAGAGTATTATTTTTATGCATGTTGTATCGTAGAATCTTATTACTGACTCAAGTTGGTAAACAAATTGAATATTACAAAAATAATGAATAATAAAGACCCTGCCCCTTTTCATTTTAGGACGTCTCTGGTTTAAATAATTTTATTTGGATGCTGTTAAATAGTAGCACTTGCTAGTACTAAACCCTATGCCAAATTTCATTGTTTTATATTTACGAGTGTCTGAGATACATTAATTCAAATTTAAATTTCATTGGTCTCCTTCCGGGGGCTCCCCTCAGAAGCATTTTCTTAAAATGGCTTAAGGAATAGCCTGCCGAAGTTTAAAAGGAAAAACTTGGGACCAACCTGTATAATATAATTTTATTCTTAAATTTCTGTTCACTTTTAAAGAAATAAGCATAAATAAACAAATCAACAATCGGTTTGAGGGCGTGCGGTAGAGTAGCGGCTAGCCCGCTGGCTGGTTTCGATGCTGCTCTGCCAGACGTGTCGGGTTCGAGTCCCGGCTTATGTTTGTGTCTGTTTTTGCATGTTAGATGAGAATTAATAATCACAGCAGTTGATTCCCCCGTAGTGCACTGACCTAAAACTTCTATTTTCCAAAATTCCAAATAAAATAAATTTAAAAAACGCACCACGTATTTTTGCCAGGGCTGACAATTTTGTAGCAACGCTTTGTTGATTTATAAATTATTACTTATAGAAACCACACTGAAATTCCATCGAAGTAATGCCTGTCTTTATTCTAATTCAATTAACTTTTATACTGCCTTGAAAAGTTCAAAAGTTATAGTATCGGCGTCCATAGAAAACTTATTATGTAGTTGCTATATTTCTGTATATTATTGAAACTAACAATTAGAGAAAAGTATCGTAACTCAAAGAATATTTTCCAGGTCGTATGTTAAACAGCCTTGACTGTAAAAATACCATTTCTTTACTCGATATACATATACTTTTTAAAGCAGACAATATTGTTAGTTTGTAGCAAACGTCAAATATCAACAAACGATAGATCAATCAAAGCAGAACATCGCAATATCCAAATCCCTTATGTTCACATGGTTTCCAATCTGCAGGGAAATTATCTTTCCAGTAAACTCATGCTCATAGGCAGTGCCGTGCCAAGCCATGGCGAGAGGGCTTCTCCCCTCCCCCCAAGGAAAGTCTTTTCTACAGCACGGAAATATATTGCTTTGTATTTCATGAATAATAGTATAGCAGTTTTGGGCGGGTTTTCAGTAATATTTGTTGCACTACAAGACGAAGAACATTTACGACAGCTAGTTTACGGTTCTTTTCAAGAAGGTATTTAAAATATTTTATTTATTGGTTTATTTGGAATTGTAATATACTATATTTCCACGGTGTGCATTGAATACAAATTAATTTCTTAATCGTGAAATAAATCTATCTAAATACCATTTGTGATTGTATTTTCTTTGGGATAACTTTAATGGATATTGGATATTTGTATTCTAAAATTTTTATTTTGAGCGACCGCACTCGACGTTTTGACAATTTTTTCGTCTTGTCAAAACGTCTCTTTTTCGTGTCAGTTGCTAAACAAAATATTCCTCAACAATGTGCACAAACTGACGAATTTTATCCAACGAAATTATAATTTTACTAGCTGAACCCGTGGGCGAAGCTCTACGCTTTTTTGGGCATTTTATTTTAAAATAAAAACAAATAAGCTGTTTTAAGCTTTAAGGCATATACTTGAAGCGTGCACAATGACGTAACTGTGCCAATGCAGTTGCATCGGGGCCTGTGATTAGGAGGGGCCCAGATACAGAGTAAATATTAGTTGTAATAATAAAAAAAAATTTAACTAATAGAAGAAAAATATAAAAAATTCTTGAAATTAGTGATTGCACTAAGCAAATTTAACATTTAACATTAATATTATAATCTAAGACTGCATATACATTATGTAATATATTCAAAAATATCGCTAATGCAATATGCAGTATTATTGTGGTATTTGGTATCAATAATATATATTAATTAATTTCGGGGGGGGGGCAAAACTAAAACCCCCCATAGATGCGCCACTGCAACAACCAAGAAGTAAATATACAGAGTCGCTATTAAAGATGGAACCAAAGCTCTCCTGCTAAAACGGTTTGAGATATAGATATGAAAATTGGAAGGCTTCCATTTGAAATTATTTCGCATATTTTGAGATTAAAAAAAATTTTTTTTGACACATGATTTTTGAGCGCGGCCGCCATCTTGAATTTTTTTAAATGGCAACATGGGCTTTGTGATACATCATTAGAAAGCTTATTTTTTTCTCTTTCTTACTACCTTAATCATGTATGGTGTTAAAGTAGAAAATAATGCAGAAAAATTAGAAAAACCTTTGCCATATTTCACGAAATTAAGGTTTATTTGTCACGTAATACAATAGTTGTAAGGAAGCAAACCATATGTACTGTGTTTTTTGTCACTTATTAAACTCCTGCTGATTGTTTTTTGTTTATTTTTGACGTTTCGTTATTGCAAAGGTATCTAGATTTAAAGTGCAATACATTAGCCAGCCACGCATACGGCATTATTTTCTACTTTAACACCATACATGATTAAGGTAGTAAGAAAGAGAAAAAAATAAGTTTTCTAATGATATATCACAAAGCCCATGTTGCCATTTAAAAAAAGTCAAGATGGCGGCCGCGCTCAAAAATCATGTGTCAAAAAAAATTTTTTTAACCTCAAAATATGCGAAATAATTTCAAATGGAAGCCTTCTGCTTATTGCTCGTGATGTGTACTGACCCGCCTATTTAGGATGTACTGTTTAGTTAATGAGTTGGCTAAAAGAGGAACGCAAACATTAACTCTGTGCTTGCTCGTAAAATAAAAGGTACGCTAGAGAACATCCTAAATTGCAAGGGAAACTAGTGGGTCCCGGGAACAGTCGTGTGTATTGAAAGAGATTTGCGTCTAGCTCCTTAGGCTTACAGCCGATCCTACGTCACATGACTTGCGCACCTCCTCTGCATGCAGCTGAAATGTATGTAAACCACAACTTCGTATTGGCACAGATGGATTTGCGGGTGTGTTCGGGTGTACTGCTTTTTGACTGCATAAGTGGTTGCGGGGTCGAATGTCGGTTGGGAACAAAAAATTTTTTTATTTTATAGTTTATAGTTTACACTGTTGTTGCGTTTTGCTGTTTACGCGAGGTAATTTGTTAAGAGCAGTTATATTTTTAAAGAAAAAAATACGAAGACAAATTTGCATTCACTCACTGATTGACGGCATACTAACACGCAAGTCTGGTAATAAATTAAAAAAAAGAGATTTGTTGTTTTCTATTGAATGCAATTTATTAGCAATGAAAAAATCGGCTTTAACAATGCAAATCTCGATGTAAATATCACACTCGCACGAGTCGCACATATGCGAGCCAATATTAGATGATTGCGCAATTCAGGATCGGGTGTCCGTCCAAGGCGCTAGACGCTAGTTTGAAAGAGGCCTAAGCTAGGCATAGACAGTCGTTTCGGCTAGATTCGGGCCGCAACTCGCGGATATTATTGTTGCAGTAACCTTCTTGAATACTGGCATGTGTAGCGAATTCAAACGCGTTACTGCAACAAACCTCAGCTGTGAAGAATTGTGACTTTTGCCTCCCGCGTAAAATGTCCTCGGTTCCCGGACACCAGCGAAATTTTATTTCCTTAGTTTTGCGGATCACTTTATATTACTATTACACTTAGCGAAATCGTGACTATTAAAAATGTACACCTTGTCAATGGCAGTTGATATCAAAAACATATTTAACATCGAGTAGTCAGTCAACATAGAGACGAATACTTAGTCTTGTCGGAAAAAAACAGACAGAATGGCAGCTATCAGAGTACGCGTTCAATAATATCAAAAAGTTAATGGTGCGCCAGTCATTGATCTTTTCGCAAATAGGAATAACGTGATTTGTGAAAAGTATGTATCTTCATCACAGATGCTCTTACGATACCATGCGACGCCTACTTATTTTAAGCTGTCTCCCCTTTATAGTTATCTTAAAAGTATTGCAAAAAATTACTTATCAGGTAAGCATTTCCTAAAGGAACTGCTACTTCCTGCGATCGAAATAATGGTTTCGTCTGTCACATCTTTGACCATGAAGCAGTATGAACCGAGCTTAAAATCCCTTTGAGCTTATTGCCAAGACCATGAACGTGCTCAAGGAGGATAGTAATATTTTAGCTTACAATTTGCTTTGGCCTTTTTGATTTTACCAAATATTGCGCTAGACTCAAGAATTAAACATTTACCAAACCAAGTACTACTTGAGCGAAGTTAGATTATGCTATAGTATGGTGAGAAGTCTTTCAAAAAAATATCTATGCTCCTAGCACTAACAACTGCCCACCGGGGTACTAACCCTATCGCTTGTTCATATACGCACCATAACAGCTGTTAACAACGTTATTGAGATCAAGATTACAGATAGAATTAAAACCAGTAAAAGAAATGCGACGCAACCTGTTTTATGTTGCCACTCGTGCATTTGAAATTTACCAGAAGAGGACGAGCAAATTTAGACCCGTGATATGTCATAAACATTTCTTAGATTTAAAAAGCCATACCCTGAAGCTACCTCACAAACGTTAAGTAAATTGATAAATAGTACTTTAGAGAAAGGTGGCATAGATGTCTCAGTATTTTCTTTGTATCTGCGACACACGCGAGCACACACAGCAAGCAGAAGGAACATTATTCGAAAGACCGCAGGGTGCTTACCAACACAGGAGAACGTACTGCATGCATATGATCGTGAAGGGCGGAGCGCAAATATAATTAAGATCGAACTTCACTTAGGGTAAGTTTGTTTGATCTACTAATTACTGATGGTATTGTATTACTATCGGTAAAATTGTGTGCATCAAAAATGATTGGAATAAACTTTTCTATTGGCTACTGAAACGGCGAATGCGACTTAGTGATTGTCGATATATTATGAGTGCAATAATAATTATTAAATTATTACTGGGCGATTTTTGAATAACATGGATCGTATTTTCATTTATACTTTTAATACTTGTTGTTACATTGTCGTAAATTATAAACTTCATGAAGTATTTGGATTATCATAACTCATTTTCATTTCCATATGAAGTATAAGTGGTTAACGTTACCATCTACCTGTCAATAGGAAATTTATATTTGTAGGCTATAAATAGATATTCTTGTGTAGAAGTAATGCATTTTGAAAGTATTGTATTTGACAATCTAAATTATTTAGTTGTGATTTATTATTTCGTGTTGTATTCTGCGCCACACAAGAAAAAGCACGTTCTCTGGAGGCTGTTTCTGATTCTCAACTTGACAGTTCGATATTGCTTCGCCTGAGTAGGTCCTAAAAGATAGGCTTCAAACCTCTCGTGAATGTCAATGGCTCTTAAAGTGTACCCTAGGTCTTGGTTTAGTCTCTTTTCGCTATTCATTTTATATTTGTAAATGCCAATTGAAACTTTGGCTGCCTTTTGTTACTAATGTATTTTAAAGGGATATTTTAGTTAAATGTAATAAATTAATGTAATATAATAATAATGAAGTTAATTTTACTGTATACATTTGTTTTGAGTTTTTTTTTGAATTTTTCAAGTTTTTGCGTGCATAACGTTGCAGTATGTCTAGTTAGAAATTGTATCTGCGTGGTTTGTGTAAGTCTGTTCTTTATATACTGAGAAAGCAAAAACCCTTAATAAAGAGGTCAGTAAAGAAAAAACCGCATTTCTTTGATTAGTTAATAATAAACATCAAAGCAGAAACTTTTACTGAACTGTAAAATATAAATCGTTTGGGAGTGTTTTACGGAACATGCAAATGTAGAATCAAACATACGCTAATACTCTCTTTCCTCATTATTTTAGAGCAAAAGAGAAGCTTGAAAAAATTCAGAATTAAAAACTGTATCTAACGTTAGCTTTGACATTATAGTCAAAGTCGTTTTATAACGAATCACAATTGAAAAACTCTAGAATTGTGTATAATAATAGTGAGTTCCATGAAATGTCAGACTACTTACAGGAGATACAATACATTAATATTTAACTGTCAACCTTTGTGTATTACTCGCTTAGTTTAATGCGTTGTTTTAATATTATTAAAAGACGACTTCATAATTCATTTACTTTTTACATAAATTTTATTTACGACGTATTAGCCAAATATAGGTTTATGAATGTACCTACTGTTTTGTTTGCTGTAATTAGTGCCATCGCGCTATTGTAATGAATAATTTAAAAAGACTAAGATTCCTCTGATCATAAGTTGCACTTTCTGCACATTTTGTTGCTTTTATTTTTTTATTTTTAAGTAAGAAAGCAGTGTAAATAAAATTCAGTATAAATAAAACCAATTAAGTTTTTCTATACTCGGTAAAGTGTTTAATGGATCGCCACGGTTCTGAGTAATTCCTTATTCAAACTGTGTTTATGCCTATGAAAATTAATCGTTTATATCTTACGGCTATAAGGAGTATAGCTAGAAGTAAGGTATTGTATTCGTCTTTAAGCATATAGAGCAAACGCGATCTTTTATCAATTTTGTTTTGTTTTGGGCTTTATTCCGATATACGAAATATACTTTTATGCAGTGGTGACTGTATGTATGTATCTGTATGCGCTATATATCCCAGATTCCTTAACGCAAAACAAATTCTGATTTAACAATTTAACAACTGGCAATTGCACTAAGATGAAATCGCACAAAAAAACGAATTTGGTCCGCCGAAAAGGGAAATGCTCCATTGCAGTACAGAGGTGCTCTATTGCAGTACAGAGGCGATGGATAAAGAAGCTTAGATCCAAATTCTGCGCATTCCGAATAGCCAATCCGCGTATGTATGATACCCACCATAGATTTTTCGTTTTTATAAGAATTCAGAATTTTCGCAGCAAACTCGGCATGAACATGTCAAATGACAATTTGAACAAGCTTCTATTGGGAAAAACACCTGGAGGTTACCTGAACAGTTGATTTGAGGGAAGTCGCCAAAAAACGGCGAATGCCTCATTCTTCGGTAATTCTATACTTCAATTCTTCCCAAATTTTGGTTGAATGCCTCTACAAGTTAATGTTACTTATACCGTGGAAAGTAATGTAGTAATGCATGTTTCAAAATTTTGCTTGCTGTAATAATATCATCCAGGTAAATTCCTACCAACATTTTCTATAAATAGTGTACTGAAATATAGCGGCTGCACTTATTTAATACACCATAGGGGAGACGAGTTATAATTGATTAATCATAAATGACTGATGATAGTTAAACGATTCTGACCCATAAACTGTTAAATTTATTCAAACAAACACAACTTTCGTGCATACTTTATAATATAATAATTATGTCTACAAGTAACTAAGATACAACCACGATATATAATAAGCGCGAACGGCCAAATAGGTCCCTGAGACATATCTTGCTCGAGTTAGAAAGAGAGAGTACGTGCGGGCCGTCGCGTCGGTCGGGCAGCTTCGAATACAATACCACATAGCGCGGATTAACGCATTTCAGTTAAATGTTACTGGTTTTGAATAATTTTAATACGTTTGTTTAATGTAATCATTATTAATTTTTATGTAGTGTTTTTATAAATGTTTATATAGATCACAAATTAACTGTAATACACCAACAAACTAATATAAACGCATAAATTAAAATTAAATGTTTAACCATTTGCATAACAAAATAACATAAATTTGAATTCCTCTTCTGCTTAAAATTCATTTGGTATTTTAATAAACAAAACAAAAATAAAAAACACAAATTCGGGTGTACATTTTGTGGAATATGTGCAAAAAAGAAATTAATCACACACAGCTACAAGTTAAAAAACGTTCTAAGTATCTTATATTTAATTTCAATCAGTCAGTCTGAAGCTTAGCTTCTTTTCTCTTCCCTGCTGTTTCCGTCACTTTATGATTTTCTGCTTCTTTGTAATATTCTTTTATTCTCATTGGTATAGAGAAAAAAGCTGAAGTGTGAACTTCGAGTGGACTTTCCCATACTAGATAAATAATACTTACCGTATTTGCAAAAGTGTAACTTTTAGTAATTATAACGTTATACAGTTGACCGGGTATTAGATTTCTAAGAAAACAAGCAGCGGGAAGTTGAAATTGCGATACCGGCGGATTACAAATTCCACTTCGGATGTCGGACAAAAATGGCTATAGTAGCTTTATTTGGGAAGTTATTAAAAATATGCAAAGAATGAATAATATAATTTTTTAACTAGAGCTAATTTATAGGCGTATACTTAAAATCACGTAAATGCCGGAAAACGCGTTGTTAATATTAGAAAGTATCTTTTTTTAATCAATTTTTAAAATATTCGAAAATTCTAGCAAATCCTAATACAGTACTTGAAAAAGTCTATCGAACTGATAACAGTTTATAACGATCGGTGGTTGCGTTTTATAATAAATAATTAATCAATTTCAAATTTTCCAAAGATTCCTGGAAGGCGTCAGAATAAAATTTGGGAGATAAGTAAACAACAAATTTGTAGTTCAATCGGCTCAGAATGTTTAAAAAAATCGTGCGGGCAGTTTTTGAAAAAAAAATTTTTTTAACTTTTCAAAATTTTGAAGCCCTACCATTGCGATCGTTTTCGCATTTCCAAAATCAATTTTATTTCATAGTATACTACCTATGAAGGACTCTCAAACAAGTGGTAGCTGATCCCGATGAGACAATTACTTTTTGAGTAAAAGGGCGTAAAGTCGAAAATTTCAAAAAGCTGTAGCTGCCGCGTTTTTGAAGCTAGAGAGTTCGGTAAAAAAGTTTTCGATTTGTCTTAAGTTCTTCTCTTAGATTCCGTACTCAAATTTTCAAAATTTTGTTTTGGAAAAATGCTACATAAAAACATGTCTAACTTCCGTTTCCGATTTCGGGGTTTTTTTAAAAGCTTAACTTGAACTACAATTTTCGATATATTTCTTGATTTAAAATGTTATCAAAATCGGTTCAGTACTTTGGCCTGTAGAGTCGTCACTCATCCACCCACACACCCACAGACAGACAATTTTTAAAAACCACTTTTTTGGGTTCCCTGATCTCCGAAACGTGTATTTCCGTTAAAATCTAGATTTCGGAAATTTTCATGAAATCAATATTTCTCTATACCGAAGGTATGGGAAAGTAAAAAGGCATTTAGAAATTAGTCTACGTCGATGCTCCACCCAAAGGAATGACAAAAATGTAGCTTTTGTTTCAAATATTTCTCCTACTTGTTTCCACAAAATCATCGACTTTATTAATATGTTTTTTTTTATTGCAATTTCTATTTCTTTGAATTTGATATTTAAATTTGGTTGAATTAGATCCGTTTCGATTTCATACAGGTTAATAAAGAAGACTTTGTGAATTTGTTTTGGTGCTTTTGATATAAATTAACTTTACATAATTTACATTAAGTTGATTTAAAAAGTATTTTCAAATCAAACCCGTCAAATAATAAATTCTGCAATATAAAATTTCTCGTTTAGAAAAATAGCCTTTATCTACATCAATTTCAGAATGCTTCTTTTCAGCCCAGTCACGTTTCTTTATTAACTCGTCTAATTTAACTCAAATATTATTCTCATCGTTATAATCAATAAATATATTTTAAAAATCATCAAACGAGAGCAAAGGTTTCATGCTTGTTTCAAAAACAGAATAATTGTCAAAAGCTGGAAGGAAATTGCTGAGAAATTTATAAACTGATAACATTCTATGCAGTTGGAAAAGTATTGTTAAAGTAGGGTGATTAATTGCACTTCCTGCTTATATAATTGTCCCATAAATCTCGGAATTAAGTATTTGAGATAACACTGAAGAAAAATTTAAAATTTACATTATCGATTCGCAATTTTCTTTAACAAAATGTAGAATAAAAACACAGACAATAAGGACGACTTATTAACGAATTTCAATAACATAACCTTTTCTTTGTTGCTACACTACCGACTCCTTGCAGCTAGCCACACATTTTCTACTCGTTATGAAAAACCAACGCAAAAGTCGCAGACAAACGAAAAAAACCTGCTAACGTATGCTAATCCGTATACTACAGTACGGAACTGCTAGCAGTAAGAGAGAGATACGCCGGCCTGAATGTACTCTCGCACTCCGCCCGGAGCGTGACCCGCTTGCTGGAAAATCAACATATTGTAAAAGACTGGGGGGCAATACCTAACTTATTATATATCATGGATTTAACAAACATACAAATTATTTTTAGAATGCCTCTAATCATCAAAGCCTGATAGGAATCAAAGGTAGTGGCTGAGCAGGAGTGCAACTCTAGACTGTTGTCACTAAACCCGGATTTATATGCATTTAAATAGCTCAAATATACTGGCAAAATATGCGCTTAGAAAGTCAAGATAAGAAATTAATATGCACTTAAACAGCGCAAGAAAAAAATATAATTAGCTAACATATGCTAGAAATTAAACTATATTGAATTCAGTTAACGTAAATATACTGTTGTAAATTACATTGCGTAGGTAGCAGAGCTAACACCAGATCTCACGATCCGCGAGATGCGCAAAAGCGGAGAGAAATAGTCGCGGAAAAGAGAAACCTAAAAACATTGGTGCGGGGAATTGTTAATGTTTACGCAAACAACAATGTCGAGAAACGATAAATGTTAACAGACTAAGAAGTAAATCATGGTCTTAACAAATTTTTTTCCTAAACTTAATGTCACAGGACTGGGTATTGTTTCACGAGTTCTGGGGCCTTATTCTCGACTCGTGCGTCAAATTTTTCGTATACGTATATGTCGTAATTCTATATAGGTATAATTACATGAATGTCATATACGTATACGAAAAATTTGACGCACGAGTCAAGAATAGGGGTCTTGGCGTTAGCCCTACTTGTAGGAATGTTTGCATTTGAGTGTAATAAAGTAGCGAATTGAATATTTTGAATTGTCCGGTATAAAATATTGCCTTCTGTCAGTCACGATGTGTTTGTATTTGGAGGTCCATTGTTTGTCATAGGATGTTACTATTCTACGCCTACTAAACAGTTAGATGATGTAGAGCCTAATCTAACTTTTGATATTTTGCTTATGATAGGAAAGCCAGAATTTGTTTTTTTTGTAAGCTCTGTTTAAATTGGCACTGACATTTTTAGCAATCGCACCTACTGTGTACATTTTGGAGAGATTTCCTGACTTCGGTCAACGCATGGGCGTCAAGATAGAAAGGGAGCGGGTGATATTGTAGAAAAAAACTGATAGTACGCTGAATTTTTTTCAAGTTTTTGTGAAGAAAATTGACTTTTTATGTTTTTGGAAAAAGATTTGTATGGAATTTAAAAAACCCAAAACCGGAAGGACAGATTCGTCCACAAAACATTAGATAGGAGGGGGATAATTAACCCCCGCAAATATTGCCGTATTTAAAAATTATGTCGAGAACTTTATTCTACTATCACTCATGAGCAATTAAGTCTAAACAGATTTTTATCCGTAGCTTTCTGTTAAATAGGGGGGTAGAAATTTTCGATTTTCAAAAATTCATAGAAGGTGTCACAACGTGGGACACGAACCAAATTCTAGATGATCCATAGCTCTATAAGTGTACTTAATTTAAAAGTAATCGTGGTGCTGGATTTTGAGCAATATGTTTTTGAAAAACTCAAAATTTTAATATTTTTTCACTTTGCAGTTTTAGTAGTTTCACAAGTTTTAGCAGCTTATAACAATGTATACCTTTAAAGAATTTTCAATATCAATTTTGTTCCGATTTGATAACTCGTTTTTGAGTGAATATGCGTTAAAATTCAAATTTTCAAGAGTTTTTAGAAGGCGTCAGAGAGAAATTTATGAGCTGGGACAAGAACCAAATTGTAACTTATTGTCATCTCTATGAGCTTTAAAATTTTAAAAAGGTCGTAGCCCATTTTTTGTGGAATATTGTTTTGACAATTTTTTACTTCATACATTTAGCTTCTTGGAAATTTCTGTGCACAGTAGCATTGTAGTTCTGTAGGTCCATTATGGTCTAATTTTTAAACGCTATCTGTCAATCTGTTTATGAGAAATCAGACGCTAAAATCAAAATTTTCAAAAATTCGTAGCGGCTGCTATCGTAAAGCTACAAAGTTCGGAAAAAGCGTTTTTGTCAAATTTATAAAATTTGGCTTAGGAAAAAATTATACTTTCGGTTTGGGATTTTTTAAAGCTTATTTTCTTGTTTAAATTATGATATACCCTCAAATTCCAAAGCTCATCGAAATTTGACCATCCGTTTGATAATTATAATACACCACACACAAACCCACCCACCCACAGACAGACATTTTTTAGTACCACTCTTTTGGGTTCCTGGTAGATCTCGATTTTGAAATTTCTCATGAAATAAATACTTTCCTATACTGAAAGTATAGGAAAGTAAAAACCATATATTGAGCTTCCCTGGGAATCTCGCGTGTACACATGTACAATTTGAAAATATGTATTCATTATGAAATATGCACTTATTGCTTAAAAGTTGCATTCAAACAAAATGAAAGTGGTATCATTTTATTTAGAACAGTGTGAAACGCAAGGAGAATGAAAAAAAATCCGCAATAAATACGAATATGCATATAAATCCGGCCTTTAGTTATTACTTAATTACTAATCAATAAGTTACAAATAATGCTGCTTTGTATACTGAAGGCACATGTTACAACGATTTAAAAGAGGATCTATAATCCCACAAGTGGTGTGGCAATACTCAGGGCGGCATTAGCCGCTAAGAAAGAGTAAGCAGTTGCTTACAGCGACAAATTTGCAGAAGATGCAAAAATGAAAAAAATAAAATAAAACAGAAGTGTTTGTACTTCCGTTTAGGTAAAAAATTTGTTGTAGTTAGCACGACACGCATTACGCCTGTGATAAATATTATTGTAAAATATTCACACACAGATTTAAACATGCCTCAAAGACGCCGATAAAAGAATATATCGAGTTCTTCTTTGTGGTTTTTCTAGCGGGTGCGGCGCGGCGCGGTGGCACGTTGATAGAGCACCTCACGAAGTAACAAGTAACACGCTGCAGATTTCGCGGCAAATTAAAATAATTTTAGAAAAAAAACTAAATAAGTTCATTTTAAATATTGTAGAATTTTTTTCGGGTATGTAATCATACTAAATTTTACATTGCACGAAATTTTATACTAAATTAAATTTAACATTGTGTCGACTTTTTTTTTCAGGCGGAAAAAATAAGAAAGCTACATTCATAACCATAAATTAAAAATCTATAATGTTGATGTGCGCACAAAATTTATACTAAAAAATTAAAATAAAGTAACTATACATTGAAACTTAAGTAAAATGAAGAACACAATAATGGTAATTATTTAAGAGATGAGTGGATATTGCATCACCAGAAATAGATGATTGCACTAACAATAAATTAGATACTTCATGCGGACTATATCAAACTCGCCCATCAAGTGAAAATGCAAAATGCAAGGCGATCACTAGATTTCAGATGTAGTCCATCATCCGAAGTGTCAATAAAAGCAGGAGTACCAATATTTGTTATCATTGTATGAATCGCTCAGAAAAGATTGCTTATAGCGGTTGAAAGTTTCCCATCACAGACACCTCATAAATTTATTAATTCTAGTAAGAGCTATAATATTTTTATGATATATGAAACGCATATGAATCTAATAGAACGAAGTTTATGCGTTTCTATTATAAGGATCTGTATATGTGTGCGCGCGCGCGTTTATGATCTCGTGCGCGTGTTCTGTATACACTTTACAGCCCAGACGCCATGGCGCAGATAAAGCAATTTCAGGTGAAACCACAAAAAATTGGGTCAGAGACTCGATGGATACGAAACGGTCGATTTGAGTAAGCCTCCATCATCAATGTTTTGTGTGTTTGTTTTAACATGCTCGTAATAGCGGCTTCAAACTTGGAATAAAGATGTGAAATTACCACAAGAATACGTTTTCATTGCGCTGATACTACTGGGAGGTTTGATTTTGGTTGATTGTGTGAACAGGTTGACATCACGTCTACCACGGGAGTAACGTAATAAGCTGAATAAATGAATGCGGGCCCCCCGCAGACTTTTATAATTAGGCCCCCACCTCCACCTCCAGTTTTGTTTATAGGCAAATTAAAAATAGGACATTATCTACGTTTAACAGTCACATACCAGAATTATTAATTAATAAAAACTGTATATTTTAACATTACTTCTACCATAACACCCCAGCTGGTAAGCTTACCATATTTACGTTGGTGATAATCTGTGCGGTAAAATCACAATTTTCTCTATTAACAACCTTAGTTTATAGAAAACGACTTCCATGTAGCATATTGTTTATGTCGAATTTATGTACGATTAACCTTCTTAACCGACTTCTCAATTCGTCTGTATATGTTTGTTTTTTTTATTATTTTTTTAATGTATGTTCGGGCATAACTTTTTTGTTTATGAACCGATTTTAATGATTCTTTTTCCGTTGGGTTCAGTATAGTTCCAAGGTGGTCCCATTATAATTTCATTGGTATTGGAGCTTGAATTTCGAAGATACACCAGGGAACTCTTCAAAATCTATTTTTTAACCGACTTTTTAGTGTTTCCGTATTTCATCTTCCGTTTCAACTAGCCGTCGTTTCCTCATTCGAGAAGCAGCCTTACTAGGTCTACCCATCACTTAAAATTGTAAAATAATTAACTTTAAAAAAAAGAAAACCGACTTCAAATACAAACACAAAAGTAACATAAGTTAACTAAAAAGCAAAAAATAAATGTTTTTTATACAACAGTTTAATACTTATTTGTTGTTCCGTTTAATGTAATTAAGAAATTGTTGTTTATTATATAATTATTAATTGTTTTATAATTTTTAAGTCGGTGCCAAGTAAAACATAAAAATTATATACCTTGCTGCAATAACAAATTAGATTCGAATTTTTATGTTTTACTTGGCACCGACTTAAAAATTATAAAACAATTAATAATTATATAATAAACAACAATTTCTTAATTACATTAAACGGAACAACAAATAAGTATTAAACTGTTGTATAAAAAACATTTATTTTTTGCTTTTTAGTTAACTTATGTTACTTTTGTGTTTTTATTTGAAGTCGGTTTTCTTTTTTTTTAAGTTAATTATATTGTTTTCCACTTTACTTCTACTACCATATGCAGAAACACTAAAGATGTTCGCGATTTAAACCGAAACTGAACTAATTATATTTTGAAGTGATTGTGTGGTAGGCACATGGTGAAACATTGTTAATCAATATTTAACTATTAAAAATTAATAGTTTATTAATAAAATAAAACGCTTGGTAATTGTTTCACAATTTGTTGGATTTTATTTACTCGACTCGAGTTTCAACCATCTCGGTTATCTTCGGGAGTTTACAAATAAAACTAAAACTAAAACCTAAAGATGTATAATACTACTCATTTCCGTAATTCTGTCGTCGCCGCCCTGATTTTAAGTGTTAACACATGTGTTTCGATGCATTGTTGACTAGGTCGGGGAGGGGTGAATTACCTAAATCGGTGTGGTCGTTTACTATATTTTTATTATTATTTAATGCCTTTTTAATTTCTAAATTTTCCATTTTATTTAAACAGTCGTTTTTGTTTTCCATGTGTAAAATTTTTCAAACACACAGATACAAAAAATTTTACATATAGAAAACAAAGGCAACCGTTTCAATAAATTGGAAAATTTAGAAATTAAAGAGGCAATAAATAATAATAAAAATGTAGTTAACGACCACACCTATTTAGGTAATTCACCCCCCCTCGACCCACAGTCAACAATGTATCGAAACACATGTGTTAACACTTAAGAGTCAGGGCAGCGACGACAGAATTCCGGAAATGGGTAGTATTGTACATCTTGAGCTTTTAGTTTTAGTTTTATTTGTAAACTGCTGAAGATAACCGAGATGGATGAAATTCGAGTCGAGTATATAAAATCCAACAAATTGGGAAACAATTACCGAATGTTTTATTTTATTAATAAACTATTAATATTAATAGTTAAATATTAATAGTTAAATATTTATGAGCTAATTATTTCTAAATTCATTTTCTATCTACGGTTGTATGTTTTGAAGTAACAATGACCGTCCACATTTTTTTCAATTTTTCCTTCCTAGTTTCTGCCGCCCAGGGATCTCTACTAAATATTAAACGCCGAACAATCAATTTTGTTGTTGTATACTAATGTCAGCAGAAAATATAAAAATATTCATTATTTTTATATTATTCTTTAATTGTAGCTATTTGATACATACGTTTCATGTATACTACTCGTATTTAGAAATTTGAGTACAAATTAAGATAAATAGTAAAGGAAATTGGATTAAATTGAAGCTATTTGGTATGCTGCATATTTTATGATTTCACACAATTGGTATGGCCCTAGCAATATAAAATATTTTTATATTATATTGGGGTTGAGAAGGACCTCGTTCTAGTAATCAGATATTCATTCCCAGAGTCCTGGAACGTGTAAATTTATGTAAAGTGCCGATTTAAGCATAAGACATATTGTCGCCTGTAGCCATATGTGAAACCAATTCATAGTCAAAGGGCCCGCGAATTAGTTGCAATTGCTTCCCAAAGTTAAACACACGGAACAGTAAAGCTGAAAATTAACAAAATTGTATACATAAGCATTATTAAACACACTGAATAACATTGGTTCAGTTAATTTTCAAATAATGGGTTAATTTTGTTAAATAAAACAAGTAATATAATAAATTAAAGCAATAAATAGGTAAAACATTTTATGCCAACATGTTAGACTTAACGTTTGTTTAATGATTTTTAAACTACCTAAATTAGTAGTGTACTCAGATATGCGTATTATTATACCAAACCAAAAGCCTCCATTATCTATGAATAATTTTGTAAAAAAATGGGTTTCCGAATTGCTACGAAATACTAAGAAAATAATTATTTATTTCATACTGTACGCTATATACCACTTTACGTCATTGATTTGAGTCCGGGAAATGGCACATTACAGGCCAAGGTCGGGAAGTGTTGCTTAGCAGCCCTTCCCGGACTGCTTGGAGAAAAATTCATCAAACACATCTATTTGTAGCTAAGCAACGAGAAATACCAACAGCGAATGTTTAATTTGACAGAATATAAATTTTAAAAATGACGTTTTTATAAAAAGAAAATATTCAAATAAAAAATGGTTTTGGCAGTAATGAAATAAAATTTTGTACGATACACGTCCGTGAAGTGATTATTAAAGCATTCGTTTAGAAATTTCGGACTCGGCTCCTTTCGTCGCCTCGTCCGCAAATATCTAAACTCATACTTTAATATGTCACTTCCCGGACTAGTGACGTAAATAACTATTATAGTACAAGTGAGTAAAGTGGAACATTTTTTGATCGAGCAGAAGTTTATATCACAAGCGTCGGCGAGTGATGTAAATCTACGAAATCAAAAAAAGACACTTTAGTCATGTGTTCTATATAAAATTTTATCTACAACAGAATAATATGTACAATTTTCAAAATTATTTAAATTGACGTTAAAAAATGAAAGCATTGCATCACAATGCTTTTGAAACAAAACATAAAATTGCTGACTTGACTAATCGCAATTTGCATCGCATTACTTTGAAAACGAACAAAAAATAACGAAATTTAAGTTAGTGAGGTAATGTCAACTAGAGAGTAAATTTTCACTTTACTCACTGTTAGGAGTGAGTAAAGTGGTCACTTTACTCATTGTTGTAGATAAAATGAACTTATTTAACTTTAATCTGAATTATTTAAAAGCTACCCATTTTCGAAAGGTGATGGGCAACTTTTGTTTTTCTTACGGCCGCCATACCATTTTTTACATTTTTAGATCTTTTTCTTCTCAGCCTCTTTCACATCCGCTGCTGGATAAAGGCCTCCCCATTTTTTTCCATACATCCTTTTCTTGCGCTTTCCGCACCCAGTCTTTTCCTGCTACCCTCACTATATCGTTTTTCCATCTCATCAGTGACCTTCTTACGTTTCTTTTACGAGTTCTAGGACTCCACTTGAGCACTCACTTTGCCCATCGGTTATCTGTTAATCGTGCTACGTGTCCAGCCCATCTCCATTTGTATTCTGCTATTCTTTTCATGATGTATACTTTCGTTTGTTCTCGTATCCACGTATTTCTTTTCTTGTCTTTTAACGTAATGCCCAGCATTGCTCTTTCCATATTACGTTGAGTTACTGGAAAGTTACGGGAAAACGTGTTGATTTTTAAAAGTATCGTTTTTTTTTTCTTAATTTTTTATTGAGTTGGAAATTCTTGTTAATCCGAGCCGAAAAGCGAAGGAGACGTTCACAAGTGCGGAATAGCCATTTCAAACGTGTTATAGACTATACTTTTTCTACGACTATAAATTATTTAGGTCATTACACTTAGAAAATCAAAAAATTTTAAGTTTCCTATCTAAAATACGCTTTGTTTATAATTGTCAACAAAATAAAAAATATTTGATAGACAAGAAACGCAACGTTTATTACTCAGAACAGCGTTAGAATGAAATATTATATAAAAAGTGTAAGAATGTAGTTATTCCGTAATTAAAAATTGTATCAGAATGCTTATATTCCAAAATAGTCGTAGAAAAATAGGTTTTTGTTATTTTAAATGTCAGTTTGACTTATTTCGCAGGATTGTTATACATAGTTGAACAATAAATAAAACATATTATCTAAAAATGTAAAAAGTTGATTCGGCGGCCCTAAGACAAACCAAAGTTTCCCATCATCTAGTGTTTCACGAACTTCTTGTTCTTGTCTTGCTTTTTCTTGTTCTTGTCTTGTTCTTGCTGCAAGAACAAGAAGTAAGTGTGCCAGATACAAGACAAGGCAAGACTAGCTGGAGCAAGAACAAGATTTCTTGTCAAGACGTTTGCAAGAAACAAGATTTCTTGTTTTATGTAGATACATAAAACAAAAGTTTCAAAACGCCGCCGATTTTAACGCTTCTGGAACTGGGGTGTGTGAAAACAAAATGATACTGTAGTGCAAAATAATAATTTATAAGTTTTGTTGCAATGTAATATGAGCTATATAGCCCCTGCCAATTAAAAAATAAACAAGCACATTTTGTAGGTAGGTTCCAATCTGATCAATAAATTCAAAGTCAGAAAATTGTTCTACATTTAATATAGATAACAGTGCGTTTCAAACAAAACACAAAAATCAGTAATGTCAAAACCAAGTTTTTTCGCAAAACCGCTATTTTAGCTGTCATTTCTGTACAATAAAACCATGGGAAAATCAAAGTAGATATAAAACTGACAGTTCAAAAAATAAATAAATAACGTTTTTTTTGCCACTTGTTTAATATGTGCTTCATTTGGAACGCACTGATAAAATAAAAAAAATAAATTGTTAATGTAAAGAAACCAAATAAAATATATGCAAGTATAGTATGTATATTAGTCTACTAACTATCAAACGCGCTAACAAAATATGAAAGTTTCTTAGTCAGTACTACGCGGTACAAAGGCATTTAACGAGTAGTCACACGCGACAGGAAGCCGGCGCCGCTTTATCGAGACTCAATAGCTCGGGGAATCCCCCAACTAGCAAGAACAAGAAATAAGCAAGAGTCTTGCTGGCACGACAAGAATTAAGCTAGCAAGAAATTTGCAAGACAAGAAGTTGTTTTACTTTTCGTCTTGCTTAGCAAGACAAGAAATCTTGCTTTGTGCATCACTACCATCATCTCTGGAAAATGGGTAGCTTTTAACTAATTCCGGCTGCACCAGTAAATTCCTTGCCATGCACTATCACTTCAAAAACTAATTATAAATAGAGTTGGGCAAATGCATATTTGCATCTTTTTTCCTATTGATCATAAAATGTTAATTTTTCGTATATACACGTTTCGTGATGTTTAGAGTCATAAAAACTAAATTTTATTTTGCATATTTGGCATATATTACAACTTTACGGCATATATTAGTGCATATTTTAGCTTTTAATGGCATGAAAATGCATATTCTAGCAGAAAAAAATTAAATTTCAAATAAATTATCAAGTAAAATATTCTTAGTTCTTAGACGAAATTGCACAATTTCTTCTAGTGAAACCACATGAACCCTAGACTTGCACTTTCTAAATTTCCAAGTAGGGGTAGAGGAAAAAAAGCATTAACTGACAAAGGTTGTATTATTTGAGTAGGTCTTATTCCTTAGGTACAAATTTCTTTGAAAATAATATTTGGAAATTTTTCTTACACTTATTCTTAGAAATAGTTATTTATAATTTTAGTGCTTGACTAGTTCATTTGTTGCCTTGACAGAGAGCTGTAAAGTGTAATTGTCCAGTCTATACCCTAAAAATGCCTAAAGTTGCTAGTTCAAAAAATGATTTAATTAAGAAGTGGTTGAAGCCGTATACATGTTTTAAATAGGATGGAAGTGTTGTGTTGTGCGTTATCTGTGAAAAAGAGGTATTTATCCGTTTATTTTAATTTTGAATTAAAAAAACTGTTTACTCTGTTTAAAGTTAAAAAACTTCAAACAAGCCAAAACAGCGAGTTAAAAATTTAATACTAATTTGTTATTTTATTTTGTAATTAAGCAAACAATTTAGGAATAAAATTAGAAAGTTTTTTTTGTGATATTGCAAAGGATATGGCACAGGCCACAGGGCACATATTATTATTTTCCTTTGTGTAAGCTGTAGTAAATTGTACTTAAATATTGTTTTTACAGATAAACGTTAATAAAAAGTTTCAACTTGATCAGCACGTAGCCACCGGTCCGCATCAAAAAAGAAAAAATAATACAAACCAGCCAAAACAACAATTATTGCTGAACTGCTTAAATAAGAACGTCAACAATTTTAACGACGATTTGTGTAGAATGATGGTTTCATGCAACATTCCATTAAATAACATGGACGTTCCCGAATTTAGAAATTTCTTAGAAAAATATACAAAACAAAACGTCGTTTCCCGGAGAACAGCTTCCAGAACGTGCATTCCAAAATTATACGAAGAAAATCTTCAAAAAATAAGAAACGTTGTTTCGAATAATTATATTTGGTTTAGTGTTGACGAAAGCACCGATGCTAAATGAAGATAGGTATATAGCGAATTTTATTGTAGGTGTTTTAAACAGCAGTCCTTCTTCCAGTTATTTAATGGCTGTTAAACAACTAGAAAAAACCAACAATTTGACAATTTCACGTTTTGTCAATGAAACCCTTTCGTTACTTTATTTGCCAAATCAAATACCACCAGAAAGGATTTTATACATGGTGACTGATGGTGGCGCATACATGGTAAAAGCAGGTCAAAATTTAAAAATCTTTTTCCCAAATTTAATTCATGTAACTTGTTTGGCCCATGCGATGAATAGGGTGGCCGAAGTGGTTAGAACTGAGTTTCCTTTAGTCAATAAATTAATTAATAACGGAAAAAAGGTATTTTTAAAATAACCACTTCGCGTCGAAGTTTACAAAGACTTGCTTAAAGATGTGCCCTTACCTCCACAACCAATTCTCACCAGGTGGGGAACGTAGATAGAAGCCGCTCTATTTTACTGTGAAAATTACAGTGAATTTAAAAATGTTGTTAACACCTTTGATTCAACTTCTGCTCAGTCTATAGCAGATTGTCAAGATATTTTAAAGTGTCCGGAATTGCAACCTCAGTTGTCCTACATAAACGCTCATTTTTCGGAAATTCCTAGCATCATAATAATTACTAGTATTAAACTGCAGATTTCAGTTTTTTGCGTATATCTAGTAAGCTATAAATGTTTCAAAACAATCAATATGGTAATAAATTGCTCTCCTAAATAGGCAAGTTATTCCTTATTTAACCGACCTTCTATCTTTTACTTTTATCGAAATCGCAATTGTGAGCGGAATTAAAGTTTACACCCTGTATACTGTATAGCAATTCTTAGGCTAGATCTTACACCTAGGCCGGTATGCACGTCAGAATAAGCGTTTACATGCACGCATACCTTCAAAACTTTTAAAAACGTATAAAGATGTTAACGGTTGTTGTTATAAGTGTTGTATACACTGTACAGGGCGTTCCTCTGTAAGCAATTATTTCGTTCACTCGTAAATGCGGGTGATGTAGGCTCAAGATTTTATAGAAAAGAAGAATACTTTTATTCTGCTCAAACTGTTTTCGCTGTTTCAATATCAGACCCATATTAGCTGTCAACATTTGCTTAGAATTCTCCTCACCGAATAACGCATATCAACCCTATTCATGTTTCAAAATAATATTGGTATTTGGCCGCATAAGCGACATAAATTGAAATGAAAATATAATATCCTAGCGATATACATACGAGCTTGAAATAGTATTAGTGTAGGTTGTTGAAATAAATGCATGTGTTATGTTGGTCACGTTGCAAACATTCAACTTTTCACCAGTCGTGGAAATTCTCGCTCACGTTCTAGGCCGGTGAGAGCTGTATTTGGTAGTTATTATTCCCTTTGCATGACTCACAAAAGGTTTTATCTGAATTTTTAGAATTAGCTTCAAAATTCATTAAAGTGATTGTGAAGTAATCAAATAGCCATATTTTTCTAATTTCGTTTTATAAGCATGTGCTTTGATTAGTAAAGTTCTATTTGATTACAATTGTATATACAATTACAAATGTCGTTATTTTCGATATACAATCAATAGACACGAATATTCACTTAAAAATATATAACTAGTGTTAAATCACATTAAAAAAAATTAATATCTACTGTATAGTATAAAGTCATTTAGGTGTAAGTTTAAATAGGCAGATTACCCAACACGCATGTTTTTACTTACAATTCCCACTTTAATTTTCAATTACAATCAAATGCAAATTTTTATCCACAATAGAACACAGAAAAAAATTACATTATTTTATTTAAATAAGAACGACACATGATCTTACTTCAGGTATCCGAAAGTGGCACTAGATCAGGATTTCATCAATTTTATAGTACTTTTATGCCATTTAACTTTTATTAAAGCAATTTTTATTGATTTCTGTTGCTTAAGAAGTTATATTTTTGCCTAATTATGTGTGGAATAATTTATCGTATCTACAAAATTACATAACTTATGATCACATCATTGTTCTTTTATCTCACTAATGAAAATAATTCATCAATTTAAATCTGTTGCTATGATTTCAAAGAAATCCTAAAGCCCTTATAAACGATTTTATTTAACTCAATTACAGTCATGGAGTAATTTCTATTACATTAGTATGTAAATCGTCGTTAACGTTCACAAAAGATCAACATTATTAGTTTATATGAATTGGCACCAGGTCCTTCTAAAATTGACAATACCAATATTAATTTGCAAATGTAACTACCACAAGCGTATCTTACGTAGGCAGAAAAATGGGACAACTCCAAATGTGTTTACTGGAACATGGAACATTCTATGGATCGTTCCAAAGAGTGTCTTAGAAACGTATAATGTCCTACCTCAGAAACGTTCCAGTGGAACGTTCTACCGAAACGTTCCAAAGACATTTTTATAACGTCTCGGTAGAACGTTCCAGCCGAGGCGTTTCAAGAGCATTTTTGGAACGTTTCAAAGTCCCAAGTGGAACGTTTCAGCCGAGACGTTCTGGAGACATTATTGAATGTTTCAGTGGAACATGCCGCAGCAAAGGCGTTTCAAAAATATTCTTAGGACATACCAATAAGGATCTAAAGAGGTATTAAGAAACGTCTCAGCTGGAACGTTCTAGCAGACGTTTCCAAGCTATTCTTAGAACGTTCTAAAGAGGTACTCAGAACTTTTCAAATTCTCAAAACCATTATAAATTGTATCAGTGACATTTTCAGAACTGCAATATGAACCGTAAGATCCTAGAGAGACGTATCAGAGATATTCTGTTACACACTATTATGAAATAATCAACGTTTTTGAAACAAGTAGGGAATTTATTTGGTATGTATTTACAATGTATTTACAATTAATCAAAATTTTAAAAGTAAAACCAGTTATTTTAAGTATTTTATTAAACGTTAAAATATAAATAGAGGTGGCTTAAAAATATCTGTTTTTTTTAATACAAAAACCGACACACGCTGTAATACACAGTAAAGCAAAACAACATTTGATATACAGATATACCGATCTTCATCCTCCTGTTCCTTCTGTTTTTGCAGCTTAACAAGCCTTGTGGGTGATCTGCGTAACCAGTTCAAAACGTGCAATTTGAACTGGTCTTCGTCAGGATAGGGCGGAATTTCTTGAGCACGCTTATAAACAGAAAATTTATTTAAACTTTTTCTATTTTTACATTACTTGCAGTTTGTAAATACAACAAACTATATAAGCTTCTAATCATTAAATAGATTGGCAAACACAGAATCAGTTCTAGAATTAGTCAATTTACATTCTAATTAATTAAACAATTAGCAACGCAATTTAATGTACTTTTAATAACTCTTTAAATATTTCATGCTACAGTTTGGGTTTGCTGCTGTCCAGAAACACTGAGTATGCTTACACCTAGTTATGTTTTGTGGACTGACCTAAACTGTGACCCAAATTACTGTAAACCCCAAGCGTTTACACCTTCTCCTTGTTAACTAGGACCAAGTTTGATATGGTCTCATTGTGATCCCAACATCTGCGCCATCTGTTAACAATTTATGTATACTGGAAAATCTTTTAAACGTATACTTACGTGATAGTTTTGTTGCGTCTGCATTTTGTTGCAAAGCTCCAAAAGGTGAGTTTCCTCGTCAGACCAATTCATTGCTTTTTTCCATTACACGAATTTATTTTTTCACAGGAAACTTCATATTTTGAGCTTAATACAACAATGCAGCCAATAAAGTAGATGACGTATTACTTAGCTCGAATATCTTTGGGTCGAGCAACCGTCGTTTACACCTGTTAAATAATTGCTTATATCAGTCCAAATTTAGGTCACGTAAAAAAGTGACGACCTAAGTGGACCTAAATAATTGCGTTAAAAGTGTAAACGTACTCACTACCGCTAATGCAGGACCATATACCGTTGCTAGGCATACTGCGTCATCAACTAGCTATAATACAATATCGATTTAGTATCAAAATTTAAAATAAAAGAAAACTAATTGCCTTATTATCGTCACGGCAAGATGAGTATGTTTACACCCAGTTTTGTTTTGTGGACTGAGCTATAACCTGTTCTAAATTTACTCTAAGCACCAAGCGTTTCCACCCTCACCTTACTGGTTAGGAGCAAATCTGTTATAGTCTCCAATTTGGTCCTAACATATGCGCCATCTGTGAACAATTTATAAATGCTGGAAAATGTTTTGTTCTAAAGTTCCACAAAACGTGTGCGTTTCCTAGTCGAACTAATTCATTGCATTTGTTATTTCCTTTCTTCTATCATACCAACTCATTTTCACAAGAAAAGTTCTATGTTGAGGTTAATACGGACTAACATAACATAATCGGTAAAGTAGATAACGTGTTATTTAGATCGGGCATTTTTGGGTCGAGCAATCGACGTTTACACCTGTTAAATTAGTGCCTAAGTCAGTCTGAATGTAAGTCAGGTCACGAAAAAAGTGGCCCTACCTAAGTGGAGAACTTACACCAAGTGACCTAATTTGTGCATAGATCGCCAACTAAACGTTCGGTGTAAACGTAAGATTAAAAACTAACTATAAAAACTACACATATCCAATAACTTGACAAAAAATCAAAAAATGTTGCTGAGAACTAACAAGTGACTTTTATTTCACAGCCAACATAAATTTCGAATTTTTTGAAACACATAGCTAGGTACACAATAAAAAATAACTGAACTTGCGTGAAAAATTGAAACAAGGACACTTATCTACTACTTATAATATGACGCAGAAACCGAGGCCAACGTAATGGCCGCGTGACTAAAAAGTTGGGCAAACGCAATAACGCATATGAAAGTTCCATCAAAGCTCGTTTTTGGAACATCCCGATGGAACGTTCCAAAGATAGTCCTTGAAACATCCATGCGGAACATTTCATTCATTTGGAACACAAATGTGCCAATATTGGAACGTTCCACATGTTCCAAAAACGTTTCATTCTACTTGGAAAGTTTTCATATAAATCTTTAAAGCAAAAAGTTTGTAATGTGTTTTCAGTACGCTTCTGCAAGCAGCAAACTTGTAGTATAGAAATTATATTATTACTAAGAATTTCAGAAAAGGCTCCCAACTAAGTTTCCGATTTACAATAATTTTACATCATAACATTATTAGTAAACATAAGGAAGTGTAAAAATGGTCGCATTGTAAGATGCAGTAGTTCTAAAACAACCATGAGATGTCGGAAAGAGAACTGTCAGTACAAAGCTAATAGTGTCAGTATTACAAAAATTTAGCATAAAAATAACGAGTATATACAATAAGAGTATTAATAAATTATAAAGTTGATCAATATCTCCAAAGTAGCGTGAACTTTAATATCCGAGGGTAATAAAAAAAAACTTCTAAATTATTGTCACCACTGATAATTATTTAATAATATGCTACATGTTTTGATCTATTGAAATTTACCATCTTTGGCCTTAACATTTATACGATGAGAAAAATTCACAAAATAGTGAAAAATAATTAAATGTATAACATAATTAACGGTTAATCCAAAAAATATACATATACTTGAGGTAGAAATAAAATTTAATTTGAATGGAAAATGTGAAATGTTGTTTCCTTAAAATCAAATTTTATTTCTACATAACAAATATACTTTTTTCTACTCCCATGTTTTAATTTACTTATTAAGTGTGCGCTGCCTATACTATAATGATACCCATTTCGATACAGATTTTCATTATGAAATGACCCAAACTGACCAATAGTAGCAAAGCATTGTTTTTGGTAACCATGGTTACAAGAGTTGTTGACATTTCTCCGTTAACATCGCAAAACACTGCGAGTTTTTTTAAGTGTAATAATCTTCAAATAAATTTTTTAATAAATATTTTTTTTTAATTAACTTCGTAGAAATAATAGTGTATGCAACTCTTATACTATAATGGCTATTAATACACTCGTTTCAATTACGACACTCGCTACCGCTCGTGTCGTAATCTCACTCGTGTATTGATAGCTATCATTATAGATTCGTTGCATAATATACTATTGGATTGCCCGTTAATTGTTATAAATTTAATTAACATTTAATAATTTTTTCACTATTTTGTCGATTTGTTTCGATCGTACTGAATAATGAAAGAATAGTATGTTGCTTAACATGGTTACATGGCAACGAAAAACATTATAACGCTGTGTAAATAAACAACCAAAATTGTTTCGCAAAAATGGATGCTCAAGCAGTTGAAGTGTATGAAGAATTCTCTGATATTTTAGCAGCAGCTTTAGAAGCTACCTCAAATTTACTTCCTGCAAAATCAAGGGAAAAGTAAGGGAAGTGTTACACGTTGTTTCGTCAGTGGAGAACAAAGAAGAAAGCGCAGGGAGTTTATAAAAAAGTCATGCTGTCAAGTGATTTATAATATTTTTATTTCATTCCGTACGCTATATACCACTTTACGTCATTGATTTGAGTCCGGGAAATGGCACATTACAGGCCAAGGCCGGGAAGTGTTGCTTAGCAGCCCTTCCCGGACTGCTTGGAGAAAAATTCAAAATTAACCTTTTTAACTGATTTTTATTTATTCAAATCAATACAAAAACCTAAAAGACCTAAAAGAAAAAAAATAGGTAACTTAAACTTTATGAATATTAATTGTAATTGTACAACTTCAGTTCCCTTCCACACTAATATTAGGCATATTTTCTGACATCTATTTGTAGCTAAGCAACGAATATAAAGTGCATGATGTGATTTAAAATTAAATACCAACAGCGAATGTTTAATTTGACAGATTATAAATTTCAAGAATGACGTTTTTATAAAAAGAAGATATTCAAATAAAAAATGGTTTTGACAGTAATGAAATAAAATTTTGTACGATACACGTCCGTGAAGTGATTATTAAAGCATTCGTTTAGAAATTTCGGACTCGGCTCATCGCCTCGTCCGCAAACATCTAAACTCATACTTTAATATGTCACTTCCCGGACTAGTGACGTAAATAACTATTCTATTAAAATGTTCAATTTTTTATTCATTTCTGTCTAGTACACGAAAACGTACGTAGGATAAGTTTCTTTTTCCGTACTTGGCGCGCTTTATACTGCTAAATTCAATAAATTAATTCCTGTTCTATGTTAGAACAGAAATACAGTATAGATTTCTGTATAGAACACGAAAATAGTTATTTGTGTCACAAAGGAAGAAATTATAAATATTTGACATTTTCATGACACTTATAAATCAATTCAAAAAATCAAGATTGCCTGTGCCCGTTTAACCAAATGATCTCATTATTTCACTGGGTGAAATAATGAAGTTCATTATCTAACTCAAATCAGTGAAATAAAGTCTCTATTACCTAACGGAAGTAGAAAATAGGTAGTTAATTTGTTTAACTAAGCAAAAAACAAGCAAATTTACTGCCGAGGCAGTAAATCTATATTTTCGCCGTGTTGAATATTTAATTTTTTCGCCGATTGTTAGAATTAACATTAATTTTCTGATTATTTTTAAATTTTTAATTATATCGCCGTCATCGTAGCCATCATGTTGCTATGTTATGCGGTTGCTATGTAAAACTAAATTTGATATTTATAATTTTATAAATGTCATTTTGTATGTCGTTTGACATTTTTTATGTCGTTTTTTAAAGCGTAGGCAGTTAAAGTGGTCTTTTACTGCCTGGGCAGTAAAAGTAACAATTTAGTGACTGTCAAATGTTAATAAAATCAAACTATTAATTTCAATCGGCTAAAATAGTTATTTGTTTAATAAGGCAATAAACCATGTGATATAAAGCCGTGGCTGGCAATTTCAAAGCCGAGACGAAGTCGAGGTCGAGCTAAGGCTTTAAATCTGCTTTATTGCCGTATCAAACATATAATTTTTTCGCCGATCGTTTAAGATATACATTTTTAAGATCATTTTTCCTGTACTCAAATAAAAATACGATTGCACTGAGGTGGCTTATACAGCGTCGTTGCTATAGAATTTTTTGTTTGTTTATTTCTCAGTTGTCTGTGTTTGTGAAGCTAGTGTCAAACGTGATAAGAAAAAGCTGATATCAAATACAACTTATAAAAGTGAATTGAAGTAAAAGAATATTGAAGAACAAGAATATTGAAGAACAAAGCCAAAAACAAAGTAGTACTCAAAGATTGTACTAATGTAACTGTTAATATTTACAATAAATAATATTGTTCTTTTCCACATTTATTGTGTCAATAATTTAGGTTATTAATTCATTCACTGCCTAGTCATTATGTCAATGTATTTCCCTATCTAATCATTAAATGTATTACTTTACCGACCGTCAACTGTCCGTAATGTCATGCATTTACTGACCATCGGCGAAAAAGTACTTTAGCGCACGCTGTCATGGACAACGTCAACAATTCCATTTTCTTTTGCAATTAAATTAGAACGATTTTACCTCGATTTCTTTTGGAATACAGCTGTAGAAAAATATGTTTGCAATTTTTAAATTCGCGTGGAAAGTACTTTATTTTCCGAACTTGTTATGAAAATTGGCATTTTCGCCCCAGGTGCTTTAGAAACCTCTTTTGTCGCACTTGTGTTTAAAAAGGCCATATTTGACACTAAGAACTGTTTCACAAAATGCCACGTTTGACACGCGTGTAAATATTTTTTTTCTACAACTATCAGAAAAAGTAACTTTTTCAGGTTTTTGTTTGTCAAAATTACGTCTTTTTTAACGGTGGCTCTTTTTTAACATTGCGTTCGTTCACGAATGTGAAAGTTGCAACACGAACCGCTAGTTGCACAAATAACTATTGAAGTCTTCTAAGTTTAGGACAATACTTTGCGCATTTTTATCAGCATGTAAGCATGCAAAATAGGTGATACAAATGATACAAATACTTTTAATTACTGCGGATCTCATGTGATAAGAAATTTAGAATAAAATAATTTAATATGTTGTGGTAGTATCTAATAAGTAATTTTTATTTATTGTTTAAAATTTCTACCTACCATGCTATCTACAATCTGCATGCAAATTATTTTAAAAATAAATATTTTTTTTATTTCAATTTTTAATAATTACATATTTTTGGCATGTTAATCAAGCATATTTTAGCAAGACCAGGGCATAATTTAGACGTTTATAATGTGTATATGTATGTATGCGCATATTTTAATACTTTAGCGTGCTTATAATTCCATGCTTGATTCAACACTGAGCAACTGGGGGTTAGAACAATATTATTAATCGATACAGCTGGTACGAGAACGACTGTAAGTTATTTAATCAGAGTTCGTAATGCAGTGCTAAAAGACACTTGTATTTAGCAATTTAATTTTCTAGTATTTTAGATTGTGATTTAATAGTTAAGATTTATTTGTTATATTATAACTTGTTGTTTGTTACGTAGGAAAAAACATTTAGTTTATTGTAAACAAAACAATTCTTAACTTCAACGGGTTTGTTGAAGTTAAGAATTGTTTTAGTTGCAATAAATTAAAATGGACGTTAACGAAGTAAAGCTAGAAATTAGTGTTTTCATGTCAACTAGTATCTAAAATCAGTTTCATTTGAAGAATTTTTGTGGGCCAACGAATTAGCTATAATTTACTTTTCTCCCAATACTATAATTTCTCTGCAACACACTCTATAAATGTTTGAAATTTGGAAATTAATTCCTTTATATGCAATAAACGAGTCAGTAATGCCCGCCAAATAATATTCTAGTATTGTTTAGTAGATGCAGTAGCACTTAATTTACAAGTTTTATTTTCTGTTCTTTTATGTTCTCTAATACCAAACAATAAAAAAAACTAATTTTAGGTATTTTTTGTGAATACCGCAGGAGTTTCAAATATTGAACATCCCGAACAATAATAACGAGGGTCGTGATCATGCCTAGCCATGGCTTGCTAGTACTTTAAGAGCTCTGAGCCACGCATAGACAGTAGTTTCGTTTGCATTCGGGGCGCAACTTGCGGATATCTTTTAAATTACGTTTGTCGATTTTTTTAAATTTTTATTGTGTACGTGGTGGCCCGCTACTGTTTATACCACCCTGGGGGTGTTTTTAGTGATAGATGCAGCGCTGTCAGACGCTGCAAATGTAGAAGGTCTCAATGAACGGTTTTCGAAATGCCGGAATGTAGCTGAAATGCTTAGCTCAGAGCTCTTTCAATACTCGCTCGCTCGCTTACCTGTACTAATATACACTCACTGGCAAAAAAATCTGGCCACCCTAATTTTTTTATTTTACATATCATCTATCAGAATTAGCTGCCGTACTCTATATCATTCTCATGCTTCGCGACAGTCAATTGTTCTTAAAACACTTGTGAATTTTTCTGTTTCGACGTTTTTTTTACCGTTTTAGACGTAATTTTTAGACGCGCTAATTTGTTGTAACTTTCAGAAGTAGAAGTTAACGCTATGTATCCAATCAGTTAGGAATACCACATTTAATGATACAACATGAAGATGTAGAAATGATTTAGGGAGATAGGGAATTTAGAAGTACTCCGTTAAGAAACCACGAAATGTAGTGCTTCTGAAATTTCTTATGCATTTTGTGTAAAAGAGCGCCTATATTTTTGTACAACCACAATAGCGTTCAAGAATGTCATTTACAACCTTAGCCAAATATTCGATCTGTACTTTCCCGTAAGTCGTAACATGTCTGATTCGTTAGAGAGACACGGGCAATATTATTCACCAAATGGGAAAACTTGGTACAGTCGTTGTTGGATGTATGGGTAGTAGGTATGCCAAAGGTTTTCAAGTCACATAAATCGAGAGGTTGCAGTTTTTATAGCTCCAAACAGCTTACGGTGCCGACACCCAACCCTTCGACGGTTGATAAGCAAAAGAAATCGGAAGGTGAGCAAACGTCTTACGAAGGTTAGAGGATAACAAGCGATGTTTTTAGATATAGCCTATTTAGGTAAGCTGTAAGCCATTTTAATTTGTAACTAACACTTATTAGTGTTAGACAAACATTAATGGCGTAAAGCGAGCGAGTGCTACAGGGTAAAATTTTAATCAGAAAAAATCTTTTTTTAGCAATTTTTAAAAGGATCTGTGTTCTGTGAAGCCTTTGTTAACATATAATCGGTTTAGCTATAGGAATTACGTCGGCACAGCTTTATTCACTAAATGTATAAACAAGTAGTTTACAAAGGCCGTCGGTTTTCGCGTGGGTTCTATTATTTCTATTTATTTAATGTTTATTTTGTTTTCTATACAGTAACTAAGCATAACGAAACGTTTTTCAACGCAATAATGTTTTAAGGAATTGATTTGAATGAACTTTAAAAATGTGTTCTTTTGTGTATAAAGCCTAATACATTAAACAACAAAGAGAACTTTTAAACAGAGAGAAAATGAGAATTTCCGCACGAACTGGAATACTCATAATTAAATGAAGTGCTGAGATGTCAATTCAACTATCGCAATTAGTTAAGAAAGCACAAATTAAATGAGATATCTCCGAGACAATAGTAGTTATGCGCGCGAATGACTTCTAATCAGAAAACCTACGCCCCTAAATTGCAAAATGAAGCTTCTACTCGTGCTCTCTTACCCACTACCGACACAGAACACAGTGTTGTCAGCTACACAGAAATTTCCAGGAAATATAGGAAAAAGAAACTTTTATCGGGAAATGGGAATGTTTGCTCAAATGCCGGGAAAAATAATCAATTGTGATTAAAAAAAAAGCTAGCTACAAATCTTAACTTCAAAATTACAGAAATTAAATACGTTTGAAAAGCACGTAACTGATTTACGATGTGCGACTCCGATTGGCCATAAATGATGAGAATCCATACATACAGGCTGAGTCAAGCTATACGCCTTTTTTTTTGGTGAGTTTATTATCAGGAATTCATAAAATTTTTTGGTATGCATATGTTTCGAAGGGTGCTCTACAACTTGGCGCAGTCAGTTTTTTGATTGGACGTCAAATGTCAAAATAGCGATTTTCAACTGTTTATTTTTAAATGAAACGGTACGACTTTTTTTGGCTTAAACGATGCTGTATGATGTTTACAATATGATCCTTACTGAATTTTTCATAATTTTTATGATTCGGCTGTAAAGTAAGCATTCATTATGTTAGTCTAGTAGGCCGGTACGTACGCACGCGTCACCATGTTTTTGCGTAAAATAAGTAAACTTTTGATGAAACAATTGCTTGTAAGTAAACATTTCCACTTCTTCGAGTTTCTTGTTGGATAAAAACTAATTAGTTTTTTATTTAAATTTTGTTTAGTTTATAATCTTATAGTTTTCATTCGATGTTATCCTAATATTGAAGTAACTATTATTTAATATAATCTAAATATCCGAGTTTCTGTTTTTTTATGTTTATTAAAATAACGATTACAATATGCATACTGACAACCATTAAATCGTTTTGTGAAAATACATCACAGTACGTCCCGTAGGTCTCGGCCTACTAGACTAACATAATAAATGCATATTTTACGGCTGAATCGTGCAAATTGGGAAAAAGTTCAGTAAGGATCATATTGTGAACATCATACAGCATCGTTTAAGCCAAAAAAAGTCGTACCATTCCATTTAAAAATAAACAGTTGAAAATCGCTATTTTGACATTTGACGTCCAATCAAAAAACTGACTGCGTCAGGTTGTAGACCACCCTTCGAAACATAAGCACACCAAAAATTTTTAATATATTCCTAATAATAAACTCACTAAAAAAAGGCGTATAGCTTGACTCAGCCTGTATATAAAAGCACAAAGGGTTTTTTTCTCCGGTTCCTCCAGCGGCTACCGCTTCACCAATTTGGACCATTTTTTTTTCAATGAAAGGTCTCTATCCTCAGATGGAATATGAAACATTTTTATATTTTTATTTTACGTCGATTTTTCAATAATAATTATTTTAATTTATAATATATATGAAAGTCTGCTAGACGCGCTTCACTTGAGGCGACATCTACACCAACGTCGCGTCTCCCTTATGGAACTAATGCATCACGTGACATCATTTAGCCGGTTCTGTCAACGCTCAGTCTGTCAGTGCATTGTGCGCTGGGGTAACACTAGTAATAAATAATACCACTACATATACCAATAACGTTAATTAACGAAAATGTCCTAGAATTAATATCGAATATGTTCCGACTGCGAATTTGCTCCGAATCAACGCGACTGCGCAGACGCACGTTAAATCGTTGCACTTTTTGTTTTGTTTTGTTAGACATGTCTAGTATTGTTATGTTTTCTATTTTAATTGAATTATATGTTGTTTGTTTTATCGATGTTTTTTTGGAGATTTGTATTTAATTTGCATCAAGAAAAATAAAGTTTATTTCTCCTAGTGTAACCTTATTTTATAGAAAAAATACTCCGGGACATTTTAGTCAAATTTGTAAATTTGGAAATCAGAACGACTGAGTAATAATTCTATAATTACACTTTTATTGAAAAGAGAATAAATAACTAAATGTGTAAAAGGCGAGCGGTGCTATTTTAAATTTATGCGTCTTTAAGAAGCAATTTGTAGTTATACGAGATAAAACGTTTAGTGTCAGTTGAAAAACCAAATTAATTGAGGAATTATATACCTCCACATTAAAAATCGATGAATTTTAGTTACAGAACGATGTAAAATATAATCTTTTCGGTTATTTGAAAAATACAGCACCCTTCCACACAAGTAACTAAATACCAGATACTCATTTTGACAGCAAATCTGTCATCATCAGTGGTAAACTAACTCTTGGCTTAACAAACTAACAGGGATATTTGACGTTTTAAGTTGGATATAAAATCTTCAATTTTGTTTTAATTTTTCAATGTTAATATATTTCTGTATGTCGTCACGATGCTAATTTATTTTGACGACAGTCAAGTCACTTATTCAAATATTATAAAAATCGAGGGAATTAGGGAATTGCTTCCTAAATATTTCAAAAAATCTGTTAAGTGCTGTAGCTGTAATTTTTTCGGTATGTACGCTAATTTTAAGTAAATTAAGAGCTGTACTTTATTCGTCCTATTTTTAGATCTTGAGAGCTTTCAGTATAGGGAAGTATTAATTTTATGAAAATTTATGAAATCTAGATTTTGACGGAAATACATGTTCTGGACCTCGGAACTCAAAAAATTGGTTTAAAAAAAATGCCTATCGGGTATGTGTGTAGTGCATAATAGCTATCGAACGAATGGTCGGATTTTGATGTGCTTTGGAATGCGGAGGTATATCAAAAATTCACAGACAAATTATGCTTTAAAAAAACCGAAACCGGAAGCGGAAGTTAGACATTTTTTCCAAAGTTAAATTTTATAAATTTGAAAACGGAATCTGATAGCAAACTTAAGGGCAAATCCAATGCATTTTTTCCGAACTTTCTAGCTTTAAAATTTTTGAAAATTTCGACCTTAGCGCCTTATTACTGAAAAATAGATTGACATATCACATTCAAATATTAAATTGTACTAGCCCCAGAGGCACAGTGTTACTGTGCACAAAAATATTCAAAAAGCTAATAGCTATGAAGTAAAAAAATTTCGGAAATTTTTCGGAAATGCAAAGCGCAAGGCAGGGTCATGGTAGGAGCGTTCAACGCTTAAACAAAACAGACTAAAAATTACGTTCTCTAGGGAATGTTGAGGAAATTTTATTGTATGAATAATAAATTATGCAATGTTTATGTTGTTAAATATGTTGTATATATTAATGATTGAACTAACATTAATTGCACAAATTCTTGAAATACGGAAAACGTGTTCATAATTGTTGAACGTTAACACCAGTTTAAACGGTCTTGGTCTTCTATGTAGGCTGGGTCTACTAAGGTCAAATAAATATGACAAGTTAACATTAAATATGTAAGCTTAAAATTAAATCACAGTATACTTATATATATTAAATGTTGAAATATTTATTTAAATCCGTGCGGATTTATTTATATCGGTAAATATTTATTTAAATCTGCGAATATTTATTAAATATTGAAAGATTTAAAACAAATATGTGCAGATTTATCTAAATACATAAAGATTTACTAAATAGTTGAATATTTAAAGTAAATGTTTTAAGATTTACTTAAATCTTTAATGCTTTATTAAATAATGGAATATTTAAACCAAATGTTTAAGGATTTATTTAAATTAAAACGATTTATTAAAATAAAAAGCATTTAGCTAAATGTGTGTATATATAATAAATATTGCGACAAATTGCCTTAAATACCGTGAAATACACAGCAAATTTTCACTTTACACTTGGCGCCCCATAAAAGCTGGCAATAAGATTTTTTTTTATTTTGTAAGCTCATAGAGCTGAAAATGGGCTACAATTTAGTTCGTGTCCCAGCTCGCAAATTTCTCTCTGACGCCTTTTTTGAATTTATGAAAATTTGAGTTTTAACGCCTATTTACTCAAAATCGGCATGAAATTCGATATGGAAAATGCTCAAGAGTACACAATGTTACACGTTACTGGAATTTGTAGAACTACTAAAACGGTGAAATGAAAAAATATCAAAGTTTTGACTTTCAATAACATACTGCTTAAAAACTTGCCACAATATTTTTTTTAAATTTTTGATTTAAAGAGCCATGGATCAGCTAGAATCCCAGTCCGCTAACTTCTTTGTGACACCTTCTTTGAAATTTTGAATACTCGAAAAAAAATTGCCGAAAAATATTTTTCAGAAACTGCTCATACGATTTTTTTAAACATTATGTGCTGCTAGAACCAAATCGAAAACTTTTTTAGCGAACACTAGCTTCAAAATGGCGACCGCTACTAATATTTGTAAATCTCGACTTTAACGCCCATTCACTCAAAAAGTAGCTGTCTGTTCAGGATCAACTACGACTTGCTTGAGAGCCCTTTGAGGGTAGTATACGATGAAATAAAATTAACTTCGAAATATGAAAACGATTGCAATGGCTCTTCTCCAAAATTTTGAAAATTTGCAAAACATATTTTCAAAAGCTGCTCACACTATTTTTTTTAAACATTGTGTGCTGCTAGAACTGAAGATTGGCTACAATTTGAGTTTTTGTTAAAGCTATAATTTCACTTTAGCGCGTTCTAGGAAGGAATTTTTGTCTCTTTATTTATTAAACGGGGTCCAATAAATTTCTTTTCTTACGCAGAATTGTTTATCATGTCTAGTACAACTAAAATCGAATATTAGTTTTTAGATACTTTTATACTTGGTTGGGCTACTGTAGAAAATATAAATTCCAAATCATTGAAATTTTCAAAATAATATTTCTCTGAAACTGGCCATACGTTGTTTTGTAAACTTTGTAGTCTTATAGAGCCGAACATGAGCTACAATTTGGTTTTTTGCTGAATACCATAATTCCACTGTGAAACCCTCTATGAATTTTTGAAAATCAAAAATTGGTACCCTTTTATTTCTCTTAACGATTAAACAGCAAATTATAATTAACTTTTACTTACGAAGAATTACTCATCTTGACTAATACCTAAAATCTAATGTTAGTTTTTATAAAGTTTTATGTTCGATGGGACTACACGTCCCTCCTCTTTTGTTTTTGCTGACGAATTTAGGATTTGGTTGGCTAGTACAGAAAATGTAAATTCTAATAATTTGGAATTTGGTTTTAGACTCGGTAACGCTTGGACTCCAGTAGTTTATCCTCTAAGGACTCGTTAGCATCATCGATCTCACGATTACGTTGCACTGCGTCTGTCTCCGCCCACCGGTGACAGCCAACCAGAACTCCGCCGTTCTGTCCGACTGGCTTAAAGGGGTTTGAATACTTATGCGATACGATTAAGTATTCTTGTCCTGGCAAACAAGATGCATTAAGATGAAGTCCTTGTCCAACCCAAGGTTTAATAATCTAAGTACACGGCCCTGTTTAGGCAGGCAGGGCTCACGAACAACTATTGCTCAAACTTTTAGAGCAAATACTTGTAAGGCAAACAAGCTACAGGTCGGTCCTTACGTGATTAAGCTGGGTTTAATCTCCAAATGACGACGCGGCCCAAGCCGAACGTAAATTATAATATTGACACTCTGTTAAGTTGTTATGTTCTAGAAATGAATAAATGTGAAACTCTTTAATTGCCGTGTTTTAATTGAATGCCTACTTATATGTACAGAGTGTAACAAAAATGGTGGACTCGCTATACATAGACGTATTGATCCCACTGAAATGATCAAAAAAGTGCAGGTAAACATGAGTCCTAAAATGCTTGTGAGGGGAGCTAGGACCCCCTAAAGGGGGCGAAAGAAACTTAAGGTTTAATTAATATCTCAGACATCTTCCAACATAAAGTAATAACGTTTGGCATACTAGTAGGTGCTACATGTAACAGCATCCAAATAAAATTATCTAAACCAGGGGCGTCTCTATTTAAGGAGCTGGGCCATTTTTATTAATTCTATAATATTATTTATGTATTCTTCAATTTTTTTACCTTTTGAGTCCATAATGTGATTGAATGTTAAAAATACATAAAATACTTTGTTTTTGTTTGTACGACAAGCGATTCTTAAACAATAATGGTTGTTCAAATGGTTATCTCATTCTAAATCAAAAACATGTTTAACTCGAATTTTTTGGAAAATGCCTATTCGTACACAAAAATCCAGAGTACCATTTTTATGTATTTTTTAACAATCACGTTACGGATTCAAATTGATAAAAAATGTAAGATTACAAAAATAATATTATAAAATAAATCAAAGCGACCCAGCTCCCCCAGCTTGAGAGTCGTCTGGTTTAAATAATGTCATTTGAATACTGTTACATGAGAGCACTGACTAGTAGTAAACCGTATGGTAAATGGATTTATTTTATATTAAAGGGTGTCTTGAGATATTAACTACAACTTAAGTTTCATTCGCACTCTTCAGAAGCATTTTAGGACACATGTTTTACTTGCATTTTTATGATCATTTCAGTGAGTACAATACATTTTTGTTACACCCTGTATAGCCATTAAGGGATTTTTTTATTTCGTTGTGAGTTCATTATTACTTGGAAACTCATGAAAAGAATTTTCCCTGCCATATTGCATGAGCAAATTGAATGTTTCTGTGACATGGTGGTCAGCAATCAAACGCGACTAGATTATATAAACCACGGCTACTTAAAAAATTGCCAAAACATATTTTGGGGCCTCCCAATTTCACACAAAAAATAATGAAGATAAAATGAGATAAAGTGAGACCCCAAAAACCCTGAGCCTCTTGGCTGCAGCCTAGTTAGCATATTGGTAAACCCGGCACTGTTATAGGTGCACTAAAAAATGAAGTTTCGAAATTATTTAAGGAAATATTAAAACTTGAGTATCTTCTTCTTCTTGTTATAGGGCTTGCCCTGTCGTTTCCTAATTTAGCCTCTCCTCGTCGATTATCTTGCGATGCGGATGTCCAGCAGTCTTTCCATCTTTTTGGTAGTCTGCCACGCGGTCTCGTTGTTTGCGGTCTTTCTATCATCGCTACTTTGGTAACTCGGCTGTCCTCCATTCTCTGTACGTGGTCCCTCCATCCGCTTCTCGTATTTCGCACCCACCTAACCACGTCCTGAATTTCGCACTTGTTTCTTATCTCCTGGCTCCTTATTGTATCCCTCAATGTCAACCCATTTATAGATCTCAGGGTCCTCATCGCGGTAGATCTTAGAAGTTGTTTTGTTTTACCAGTGTCTGCTCTGGTTTCTCCAGCGTATGTCATGATGGGTCTCACAGCTGTTTTATAGATGCGTGTTTTGCTATGCATATGTTTGTTTTTCCAGATAATGTCATTTAAGGCTTCCGATATTGCTGCCGGTTTTGTAGCTTGGCTTCTAACTTCGTTATATAGGTTTCGACAACTGGAGATACTTGCACCCAGATAGTTAAATTCCATGACTTGTTCTATTGGATAATCGTCTACGACTAATTTACATCGTAGTGGTTGGAACTTGAGTATAAACATAATAAATCAGCGGAAAAAGTTAAACACACACGTTAACAGAAAGGTTATTATTATATTTATATTATTTTATACAGGGTTGAGCAAAGGTATGGAACAATGCAAATATCTCTAATACGGCAACCGCGACTTCGACAAAATTTTCTACATGAAGGTAGATACGGTGGATATAACTTTATTTTTAATAATTCTAGAGATATTGAACAATAATGTTTCATAATTGTTATCTAGCAGCTCATGAAAACAAAAGAATGTGAGAAGCCTAAACAGTTCGGCAGCTCGTTCTTTGGACCTGAATCCATCGGATTTCTTTTTTTGGGAACATATAAAATCTAGAGTTTGTACTGAACGACCAAATGATTTGGAAGAATTGAGAATTGTTGATGAAATAAGGGCCAGAGTCGAATTGGTTCCCAAATACTTTAATCCTCTCTAATGAATTGGTTCCCGGGTTATGGTCGAGTTGGTTCCCGATGGTCAGGTATAGGTGATTTCGTGATTTCATAAGCGGATTAACGATATCAACATTAGATAAAATATTTTGTGTTATTTTGCAATATCTCCAGAAATATTTCTTCTTCTTCTTCCAATAGGTCGTAGACCTGTTTCTTCCAATATCGTTATTGTTCTTGTGATACAGAGGTCCAGCGTTTTGGTGGTCTTCCAGGTAGGCGTGTTGTTCCTGGTTTGTGATCTCTGGCAATTTTTGGCAGTCTATCGTTGGCCATTCTTGCTACGTGTTCATTCCACTCTCTACGGCGTCTTCTCGTCCACCTTATAACATCTTGGACATTGCACGTCTGTCTTATGCTCTTGTTTGGTATTCTATCGTAGAGTGTGTGTCCTGATATGGATCTTAGAACCTTCATTTCCGTAGTACGGAGTGATCTTTTGGTGTGTACGGTATCGGCCCTTGTTTCTGCCGCATATGTCATAATGGGACGGATGCATGTTTTGTATATTTTAACCATGGATTCGGTGTTCATGTTTTTGTTTCTCCATATTATTTCCCTTAGGCGTCCTGATACTCTTGCTGCTTTATTGATTTGAGATTTAACCTCTGTATTTAGGTTCCTGTCGCTTGATATTTCCACCCCATTTTATACCCGTGGTTAGTTCTTTTTACCTTATCTATAATTTTATCCATTATTATATTAAATAGCAGGGGGCTCAATGAATTTCCCTGCCTGATTCCGGTTGATACATCGATTTCTTCCGTTAATCTAGGGTTGATTCGTTTGCTTGCCTTAGTATGTGTGTTTAATTGTGCTATTATCTGTATTATTTCCTTTTGCACATGTTTTTCTTTTAAAATTTCTAAAACGTCGTTTACTTTTATTTTATCAAATGCTGTCGTGAAATCGATGAAACACGAAATAGCTGGCTTGTTGTATTCAGTGGATTTTTCGACTATTTGACGCATAACAAATAATGCGTCTGTTGTACTTCGGTTGTTCCGGAAACCTTGTTGTTTTTCACTTAGCTCAACGTTGTTTGCAATGATCGATTTTAATATGTTTGTAAATAGTTTCATAATACCTCTATAGTTTTGGGATTCTTCTTGTCACCTTTTTTAAATATGGGTATCGTTATACTTGATTTCCAGTCTTCCGATGGAGTACCTTTATTCAGTATTGACTGGAACAGTTTTTTCAGTTCTTTGCTTAGGTCATTTCCTTCGTATTTAAAAAGTTCGTTCTGGATTTGGTCTGCTCCCGGCGCTTTACGGTTTTTTAGTTTTTTTTATGGCTTCGGTGACTTGCTCTGTTGTTAGTATTGTCGTGCTTATTTCGTTTTGTACGTCATCGTGGTCTCCTGTCGTTATATTATCTTCTTCATATAGGTTCTTCAAGTACGTTACCCATGTTTCTTCTTCTATTACTTGTGTCTGCGTGTATTCATTAATATCTTGCCTTCATCGTTTCAGCATGCCCCAGATTTTGCGTTGAGCACCATAGAGATCATGTTCCATGGCTTGTGTAAATTTTGTCCAGTATTCTTTGTTTTGTTGGCGGATTTGTGCATTTACTGTTTCTGATTTCTACATAATTTGCGTGTTCGTCTATTGATCTGTTATTAATGTATCGTAAGTGTGCCGATTTTTTTTTGTGCTGGAATTTTTATTTCTTTAGTAACCCAGGGTTTTTAAGTTAATTTTCCTACTACCTAAAGCTTTGTATGCCGCTTCATTGTTGTTGGTTAGTGTCCTCCTCCACCCTTCTTCAACACTGTCTTCCTCTTCAATTGGATTAGCTTTGATTTTCTGAGATAGTTTGTTGGTATATATAGTGTGTTAATGCTATCGTCCATAATTGATTTGATATTTATCTTTTCGGTGTATTCTGGTTGTACTTTTTTCTTCCGTTGTGTGTTCAAGCGTATTTTCCCTATTACCAGGTTGTGGTCCGTTCCTATGTTGGCTATGTTTCTTAATTATTCTAAAGAGGGGGTTGCTTTTGTTTTTGACCAATGACATCGATTCTGGTGGTAGTTATTATAGGACCGGGCTACAAGGATAATGAGAAGGTATCAGTTGCTTGCTGCTAGTCTTTTCCTTGTGTTGAACTATGGCTTCTCTAGAAATTGTAAAAAGTGAAAAGGACAAAGACTTATTAGTAGTAAACGGGTATAAGTTTGGTTTTCAAAAACTGTTGTCGAATATGTATTTCTCAATGCAACTTTACGAGGATGTCGGTTTCATTTAGGCCAGTCATGGTAAGTTAAAAGAAAACTAGCTAGATTTTATTTTTCTAATAAAGCTTTCTAAACAGGCACAGGAAATTACAGCAAAAAGGATTCTGAAATTTCAAAATTATTATCATATATTTTTGGGTTGCCACTCTTGCATCCTGCAGAAATTGGATACTGCCTAGCAAGTGACTTCGCTAAAATACAGCTACAAAATGAGGATGTAACAACATTTTTAGACTATTTGGTAGATAACTTCATTTCAGAAGATTCTCAGTTTCCTCCTCATATGTGGGCTGAACATTCTGCCTCTTTGCAAAGAACCACGAATGCTTGTGAAGCGTTTTATTCAAAATTTAATTCTTCTTTCTATAGTCCGCATCCTAATATTCAAAATTTTATTACTGTTTTAACTTATTTTCAAATAGATTCTTATATAAAACAGCGAAGTGTGTTTAATGTATTAAAAATGTATGACCGTCGTGTATTACAAAGAGAGGAATTTGTAAACAATAAAATAGAAGAATTAAGAACAAACAAAATACAACGATTTGACTTTGTTAAAGCTGTTTCTTCCCATTTTAGAGTTTAAAGTTTTATTGTTTCCAACGTTTAATATAATTAATTTAATAAAAATTACGATTACGTTTTTAGAAAATTTGTAATGGTGTGTTTTATTAGTGATCTAATAAACGTTTTATATGTATTTCGCTTCTGTCTATATTTAACTGTGATAAGTAAAAATACATTATATAAAAATAAAATTAGGTAAATAATTGAAAAATATTTGCTAAGTGCAACTCAAAGTATATTATAACCCGGTGTCTATTGTTGAAATCATTAATCACCTATAGCCGTACCTATTAAATTTAAGTCTTACGATGTTCAAAATCTTAAAGCATAAACCGACATGTAAAAAGTTGTTACATTTATAAAATGATTTCTACTGAGAAGGATTTTGTTAATCAATTTAAAAAAACTGCTAAAAGCACTTCAAAAAGTTTTGTACACCGATTTCTAAACCGGTTTGTAAACCGGTTTGTAAATTGGTTTGTAAACCTACTAACCGGTGTTCGGTTTTCACAAAAACCGCGGTTAACCGTTAAACCAGTTTTTTTGCCAACGCTTGTTATTAGTCATACTATTTAGTATTATTTTACTTTGTTTCTCGTCATACTGGTAATTTAAATATGATTTTTTGCGTTATTCTATGTTATGTTATTTTCTTTGTATTTAGTACTTCTGGTAAGATACGGTAAGAAGACCTTTAATGTGAGTAAATGTCTAATAACAGAATTATCACTGATTTTTCCTTAACACATATTATTAGACTAGGACAACCGGGAGTGGATGTTCACGTACGGCACGATATGGATGGTCCCCCAGGTGCAGCTGCTGTTTTACACCTCCAGTTTCTAGTTAATGAAGGAGCCCTTATATCTGCAACGGCTGACGACACTCTACACTTATGGAATTTTCGCCAAAAAGTTCCACAAGTAGTACAGAGTCTTAAATTTCAGAGAGAAAAGTAAGTATTTTGAATCCAGATTTTAAAAGACTATCTTGTAAGATCTTTTTTAAACTGTTCTAGTATAATTTCGGGGGAATTTATTTTACCACTATTTTTACATGATGAGATTATTTGCAGGCGTGATTTTTTAGCAATGAATTAGCACAAGTAATTTTCAATTTTTTTTAACTGGCTATTGGGCATTGGCATCACAGTTAGTTTTAAACGGGGAGTTTTAAAAGCATGAGTGTAATGTTTTTTTATGAAATCACAATCAGACTTTGCATAATTAGTTATCATATTGTTAGTTATGTCCGTAGATGGAATGCAACTAGTAATACTATTTAGTGATACAGTGACGAAACAAAAAGTGACAGGTCCTCCCCACAAGGAACTGTGATGGGCTTACTTATATCAAAAGTATTATAATTATTTTTAGTTAGTCTTATCAACTTCATTTGTATTTTTATATTAGTAGCTTTGTAGGTATTTATAAATTAACCAACGTAAAATGAACCAATCTTGGGTGAATTAGAACGTACCATAATATAGTTGTTAACTGCAATTTCTCCTTCGGATTTTTTCACATAATTTATGTAAAGATACTTATAAAACATTGTAAATGTTATTTTGATTATTACACATAATTAATGTACACGTATTTATAAATTATGAACGAAAATAAAAATATTATAAAATACGCGCGGTTTTTCGAGTGTTTTTTCTGGCAATGTTAATGTTTCATTTCCATTTTTACGCACTTGTTTAATAGAAATACCAAGATTTGCACTTGGGCTCACACTCAGTCACTAACTATAGTTTATATTCAGTAAAATACTGATAGTATAATTAATGCGTTCTGATCCACGTTTAATATGCAATGCAATATAGTAATAAACATTTATATCTTGTTCGACTGCAGTGCACTGTTATAACCCTTAAAGCGCTGGAAAGAAACTAACGTACGTAAAGTCGTATCAAATAATCAGAAGTGATGAAGGGAATGAGCCCCTAGTTTTGGTCAATATACAAAATACCATTACCTATCAAACTCAAAACATACACTCTAGTATCAGATTCAGAATTTATTTTGTTTGGGCACTGATTGCACTTTGTATTATGACCTTCCAAGAAAGTCGACCAGCATTTCGCACCGTTAAATAAACAAATATTGGTGCCTCCGTCAGTTTACGTTTCTTACTAGCTAATGAATTATATAAAAAACTAAATCGTGTAACAAAATATTTTTTCAAGTTGAGAAATGTGAAAAATTATTCTTGCATTTTGCTTATGGCTAATACTAATACCATAAAGTCATTCTTTACAATACCTTATGATGTATTTTCTGTTGATGCCTTGGTTACCATAATATTAATATTATTGCAGGATTTAACAAGATAATATATTTTTCACCCTACAGGCAAGGTAAATAGGCGATACACCCATACCTACAAAAGATGAAAATGGCCAATAACATTCGTTTACTTTTTGCCCTTGACTACGGAACTTAATAGTGTCATTTACATTCCTAGGATAATAATTAAAGCAACAAGGTACAGATTCCAATATTTTATTTCAACAAGCACAGGCAACTTAGAATAATGGGGCTTTTAAAAAATAATTCCGATGACAGCAGTCAAAACGAACTTTTAAAAATATAATGAGTATCTGTGTATAAAATAGTTAATTACTTTAACATTATCTATTTATTTTAACCTTATACGTATTTCGGCATGTTTACATGCCATTGTCAAAGGTTATATGAAAAATAAACAGTTAGTGTTGTTATAGCAATAGAACTTTATGACTTATCTTGGTAATCGTCTGCAGATGACTTAATTTCTCATTCTAAAACGTCCAGTAGAGGAGAATTTAAGAGATCAATTTGCTCATTCATTAACGGTACAGTTTTTAAATGTTTGTGAATTTCAAAAGCTTCTAGTATATCTAATTAAGTTATCTGCAGACGATTACCAAGATAAGTCACAAAGTTCTATTGCTATAACAACACTAACTGTTTATTTTTCATATAGCCTTTGACAATGGCATGTAAACATGCCGAAATACGTAGAAGGTTAAAATAAATAGATATTGTTAAAGTAACTAAGTATTTTATATACAGATACTCATTAAATATGGACTTTAACGAAGTAAAGCTGGAAATTATGAATAAATTTTAAAAATATGATTAAATTTCTACCTGTAGCGTGAAAAATTTAATAAGTAACACGGAATGTATAGACTATTAACATTCTCGGCAGGCCACAAGCCTCGGCTTCGCCTCGGCTCGTATTTACCCACCTTGAATGTTATTACGTCTTTACATCCTTGTTATTAAATAACTAATTCCACACAATGACAAAAGTATGTTACTGTTTGCCAGGTGTTAAGAAAACTGATATTTGACAATTAAATAAAGTGTTGGAGATAGATTGTTATTTTCAGTTTCTCATTTGCTCATTAGTGTTATGTTTTAAGCAGTTTTACGCCCGTTTTAAGTACTAATTTACTAAAAATTGTGCAAGTCTAATATAAAAAACAATATTGAAGATACTGGTGAAATTATGAAGTTCAATTTGCATGACAATCTTAACCAACAGTGGTTCCACTTGATCCTGATTCTTCTGATGGGAATGTAAACAAAATAGTTAGGTTGTTTTATTGATATAAACTGCACTGCCGGGATTCGTTCGTGTCGAGGCGATTTTTGACCTTGCATCTTTCTGTACGTATACAGATTTTGCACTGAACTTAACGCATTAACGTGCAAATAGTGCATACGACCGACGTGAACAAACGTATAACTGAAAGAAACAATGCATGAAAAAGTGTCAGAAATTTGAGTTAATTCCCATCCATTGAAAACTGTTTGAAGAAAACTTGTAAATCAATTATTAATTGTATTATGTTCATTTGCTACTGTTTTTCTGTTTTTACAAACTGATTTCTTTAATATAGGATTACTTGTGTACATCTACCTCTACAATCGAAGTGGATGTATGCTGGAACAGAGAAAGGAAACATTCACGTAATACAAATTGAAAATTTTCTGCTGTCTGGATATGTAATTAATTGGAATAAAGCTATAGAAATGTAAGTTTTAATGCTAAACAAGTCAATATTTTCTTAGATAACATACAATAATAATTAACTTTTATTGCAGGTCAAGAAAAACTCATCCTGGGCCTGTAGTACATTTAAGCGATAATCCTATAGATCCCAATAAAGTAAGTTCGTTTTGCTAACAATATGATGGTACCCAATATATTATATTGCTGAGAGTGTTTTAAACTATTAGCAAGCACAAATTCAAAATTATTCATAAATACCTGAAAGATAATAATAATCGCATTGCCATATATGCGAAGTTTTTTAAATTATTAAAAAAGTAAATATGTTTGCAGTTACAAAAATATAACCATATACTTACCTTACGGATATCTAAAGCTGGTTAACTTATCTGAAAGCCAGTTTTAAAAATATCCATATTCATATTTAAAAACGTATGAGAAATAAAAAGTATTTTTAGCAGCGTTATTTACTTCTAGAATTTAGGTCAACCTAATATTCTTTTTTAGTTATTAGTAGGTTATGAATCTGGTCAGATAGTATTGTGGGACCTAAGAAGTAAAACAGCAGAGCTGAGATGTCAAACAATAGAACCACTCAGATCAATAGCATGGCATCATGAAGGCAAGCAATTTATGTGTTCACATACTGATGGGTCACTCACAACTTGGAGCATTAAACAAAACAATAAACCTATTCATATATCTCAACCACATGGTAAGATAAACCTCCATCTAATTTTTTAGTTATAAAATGATTATTTGGCTACATACTGCTTGATTATAAGAATAAAATCAATTTCTTATATAAATTTAATTTGAATATCTACTTATTTAGGTGAAGTACAATGTAGTACCTATAATGATGTTAAAGGTTTTCTGGTTTGTTCATACTTACTCTTTTTTTTTAGCAAAAGTAAACAAAGAAGGCAAACTGGAACAGTGTAAACCAATTAATAAAGTAGAATGGAAGTCATCCAGATCAGGGTTAGTTACTCCCGAGGAAATGTTACTTTATTATTGAACTAGTTTCGTTTCAGAGAAGCATATGTGATATTTTCGGGTGGAATGCCATATGACCAAGCAGGTAGAACACCCAGTATAACAGTTGTACATAGTAAAACTACTACCGTTTTGGAAATGGAACATAACGTAATAGATTTTATTACATTATGTGAATCACCTTATTCTAGTGGTAAGAATTGTTTTATTGTATAATTAAATTTTAATATTGTGGGTTTTTAAAAAAGGAAGCTATAAACACTTCTGTTCAACATTGTCTTACGATTTAGTATTTTTTAGCAGTTTGTTATTACCCTAGCAGCACCAAACATATACAGGCTGAGTCAAGCTATACGCCTTTTTTTTAGTGAGTTTATTATTAGGAATTTATTAAAAATTTTTGGTGTGCATATATTTCGAAGGGTGCTCTACAACCTGGCGTAGTCAGTTTTTTGATTGGACGTCAAATTTCGAAATAGCGATTTTCAATTGTTTATTTTTAAATGGAATGGTACGACTTTTTTCGGCTTAAACGATGCTGTATGATGTTTACAATATGATCCTTACTGCATTTTTTTCCAATTTTCACGATTCAGCCGTAAAATATGCATTTATTATGATAGTCTAGTAGGCCGAGACCTACGGAACGTACTTTGATGTATTTGCACAAAACGATTTAATGGTTGTCAGTATGCATAATAAAATCATTATTTTAATAAACATAAAAAAATAGAAACTCAGGCATTTAGATTACATTAAATAATAGTTACTCCAATATTAGGATAACATCGAATGAAAACTATAAGATTATCAACTAAACAAAATTTAAATAAAAAACTAATTAGTTTTTATCCAACGAGAAACTCGAAGAAGTGGAAATGTTTACATAAAAGCAATTGTTTCATTAAAAGTTTACTTATTTTATGCAAAAACATGGTGACGCGTTCGTACGTACTGGCCTACTAGACTAACATAATGAATGCTTATTTTACAGCCGAATCGTATAAATTATGAAAAATTCAGTAAAGATCATATTGTAAACATCATACAGCATCGTTTAAGCCAAAAAAAGTCGTACCGTTCCATTTAAAAATAAACAGTTGAAAATCGCTATTTTGACATTTGACGTCCAATCAAAAAACTGCGCCAAGTTGTAGAGCACCCTTCGAAACATATGCATACCAAAAATTTTTAATAAATTCCTAATAATAAACTCACTAACCAAAAAGGCGTATAGCTTGACTCAGCCTGTATGTTACATTTCTGTAATATTAGGGTAATCTCATATCTCATTTAAATAGAGTGAGATATAACGCATATTTCCGTAATATTTTAAAACGAGATGCGAGCAATATCTGAAAAATATATACAGACAACATCTAGGATATTTAAAAGCGTTTACAGTTTTCTAAGATTTACCTGATATCAAATGGATATTACAAAACTAGATGTAACTAATATTTGTTTCAAACTTGTAGGAGACATTTGCTGTGTATTTCTAACTGAGCTGCTTGTAATATATACCTTAAATATTCCAGTAATATTACTGATACATCCAAAAACAAATATATCTATACAACATTTAAGCATTAGTTAAAGATATTTATTAACGAGTTAAAACTAATATGTACTTCTGATGTTTCAATAATTATATAGTTAGTGGGTAATGTTTAATTCTAAGGTTTACTTTATTAGGGTGTATAACATCTGAGCAAACGAAAGTGACATCAAGTTTGGCTTTGAAAATTGAAACATATGTCTGTGATTAATTCAGTGTGAACAAACGAAAGCGAAATCACATTGTCATGTGCATTATTACTTCTAGAAGTGTCAAAGTCATGTCAAAGTTGAAGTTCTAACAGACACACGCTTTTTTTTTTCAAAGCCAAACTCGATGTCATTTTCGTTTGCTCACATGTTATTAAAAAACACAGTATAACTAATATTTGCTGCTGCTGTGCAACAAATATTCCCTGCATATTTAAAACTGCATTGCAAACAATATACCGTCTGTCTATAAAGTAACCCCCCCCCCCCTAACTAACTTTTGAACGACTTGATATTTTACTACAATATTTGGTGTGCTTTAATGGGAAATTGAATACTATTTTTTAGCCAAAAAATTAAATTTTGTATAATTCAAAATGGCGTCTGGGCGCCATTTTGAAATTTTTTTTTAAATAAAACGGGGGGTCGGGTGACACCTCATTTGAAAGGTCTTTTTATTCTGCGTCTGATCCTAGAGTTTCAAAGAAAAATATTTTGCCATACCAAAATGACAGATTTTAAACAAATGGACTCACTCAATTCAAAATTGTTTTGATTTTTTTATCCAGGGTCGAGTGACACCTCATTTGAAAGGTCTTTTAGTTCTGCGTCTGATCCTACAGTTCCAAAGAAAAATATTCCGCCATAACAAAATGGCGGTTTTTAAACAAATGGACTCACTCAATTCAAAATTGTTTTGATTTTTTTATCCAGTAGTCCACTTTTTCATTTGCAGTACATAATTTTCCCAGAAATAACTCAGGTGGCTGGAAATAATATTGAAAACGTTATGTTCCAACAAGACGGTGCGCCGCCTCATTATTATAGGCCTGTATCTGACTTTCTCAACGGACATTTTCTTGGAAGATGGACTGGTAGGTGGGGGCCTGTAGAATAGCCGGCTCACTCCCCAGATTTAACTTTCTTACATTTTTTTTCCACGGGAATATCTGAAATCGAAAGTGTACAGAAATATCACTCCAGAAGCTTATGAAAATGTAAGGCAGGAATTTCATAAACGACTTTTTATGTGCCAAGAAGTGAATGGTAAACATTTCGAACACTCAATTTAATTAATTTAAGCTTTAATTCTTAGTTTTTTTAAATAGACTTCTTTATCTTCAAACATTGTCATTTTGTTATGGCTGAATATTTTCTTTGAAACAGTAGGATCAGACGCAGAACTAAAAGACCTTTCCAATGAGGTGTCACTCGATCCCCCTTTCCATTTAAAAAAAATTCAAAATGGCGCCCAGTCGCCAATAAACTAATTTATTGTGATATTTTATTCTGTGGTGTATTGAGAGACGCTATAGTAAAAACAGCTAAAATTAAAAGTTTTTGTTACGTTATGGTAAACTACCAATATTTATATTCTTTCGTAAAATTTATGACAATAGGAAATCCCATACAAATCTTCATATTGCTATCACAGGCACCTGGTTATTGGAAAAAAGAAAAAGCTGATTAAGTCAGTGCAGGTATAGGGTTTTGGACAATATGTCATAAACACAATCTTTCCTAACGAGTTTTTTATACAACCAAGTAAATTTGTGCACAGTTTCATATTTTATTAATTGCATCGTTTGCGTAAATACTGCAAATACCTTTTTCTGTAAAATGATATATTTAAATACTTTTTACAAATTAAATATAAGACAAATTTACGAAAAAATGTTTAGAATTTTGACAAAAGCATTTATAGGATTGTTTTAAATTTTGATTCAAATAATATATAGTTTCGTAGACTCAAAACAGAGAATAAAAATTTTATGAAACTGAGTAATATTAGAAGAAACGGACTTTGTACGATTTACATGTTATTAATTAAGTATGCCTCAAATGTTTTTTTAATTTTTCTGCGTTATTTTCTTAAGTAACCCTATACATGTTTAATATTTCTAAAAAGAGAAAAAAATAAGCTTTCTATTGATGTATCACACAGCCTAGGTTGCTATTTAAAAAAATTCAAGATGGCGGCCGCGCTTGGAAACTATATGCAAAAATTTTTTTTTACTTCAGAATATGCAAAATAACCTCAAATTAACATATACCAAATATGAAACGCATATCTCAAACCGTTTGACCAGGGGAGCTTTGGTCCCATACATAATAGCGACCCTGTATAACTTATTGTACAGATTATTATATTAAAACATATATGCACACACACATGCGCGCATGCAAACACGTACGTACATACATGCACACAGTCTATATGCATATACACACAGCGTTATTAAAATTGATCAGAAAAATTAATCAAATGACATTTTAATTCTTGTTGGCAAGTGATTATATCAAGAGATCCAAAAAGAACTGATCCTCAGCGGGCTGTGACATGAAAAGTCACGTCTTTGCTAGACTAAGGGAATGTTTATATTGTCAATTTCAGGTTAGGTTGTGTCAGCTGGAATTAAATAATAATGAAACGTCATTTTTTTAATTGAATAGGTCCAGTCTTCGTCAACTTGAAAGCTGTCCCGAAAGTAAGATTCAATAATGAATGCTCTTTGAAATGTATTAAAAATCATTTTAACAATCTGCCAGATTCGTATAAAAAATGACAACTAATTATTATCTGGCATTATAAACATACCCTTAGTCTAGCAAAGACGTGACTTTGTATTCCACAGCCGGCTGAGGATCAGTTTTTTTGGATCTCTTTCAGACACTAAGCAACATAACTCCAATTCGTTTTTAGATTGTTAGTGGACATAAAATTTCACAACTTTTCTGTAATTTAGCCGTCTTTTTATTTCTTTAAATAAACGATATCCCAATAGTTAACTCGCAATTTGATACATCCGTATATAAAAAAAATAAATATATTTAACATCTCTAAATGATTTAAAAGATCTGAAAGATCGATTAAGATCAGCAAATAAAAGCATTTCTAACAATGTCAAGCTAATAGCCGTTTTCACAATAGTCATCTTTAAAAGACTGCTAACTTGAGAAAGAATTTTTCAATTTAAAGATTTTGGTAGTAACAAATAATTTAGCAGTAAAGTTCCCAACAACCAAATTCATTATGTCTAAAATAGTTACCAATTAATACAATATTTTTAACCCATAATTTTACTTTAGGCCTAAATTCTTAACTTTAAAAATTTGTCAAAGTTAATATTTAATATTACAATTTACTTTCGGCTTAGACCGCTTTGTTATTTGGGGATTACATGAGGACTGACCTGTAGCTTGTCTGCCTTTCAAGTATTTGCCTGCCTAAACAGGGCAGTGTGCTTAGATTATTTGAACCTTGGGGCAGACAAGGCTTTGTACTTAATGTATCTTGTTTGCCAGGACAAGAATACTTAATCGGCTTATGCCTGTTAGCTGTATGTGAACCCATACAAACTAACGTTTTGCAAGACATTGCAGCTTGCATCTTTAGAATGATTAGAGCACTGATGCTTCTAAAGGCAAACTAGGTACAGGTCGCCCTTTACCTGATTGTGCTGGGTCTAATTCTCAAATGACGACGGTCTAAACAAAAAGTAAATTGTAATATTGACAGTTTGAGAAACCGCGAAAGCCTCAAAGAATATAAAATTTAGAATTATGTAATTTAATTTATTATAACACCGCTATTTGTCAGGACCTTTTAGATCAAATTGTTATTATACACAGCTAAGTAATTGCAGTACTACTAGATGTTTCACTTCTACAAGAACTCTAAATTTTACAAAGTTCAGTTATCTAAATTCAGAACCTTTTGATTTTTTTAAAAGAATGAATTTTATTATTATTTACCTTCTAACTGCCAGCATTATTTCAGAAATGCAAGAGCCATATGCAATAATAGTTTTACTACAGAATGATTTAGTCATCATGGATCTGCAAACAGCAGGATTCCCATGCATTGAAAATCCATATCCTATGGATATACATGAGTCACCTGTAACCTGTTGTAGCTATTTAGCTGATTGCCCTGCTGATCTTATTCCTGCTCTTTACTCAGTTGGGAGAGCAGGTGCTTCTAAACGACAAGGTTTTTCTGAAAAAGAATGGCCTATTAGTGGTGGTACATGGTCTGCACAATCATGCAGTTACAGTGAAGTTGTTATGACTGGGTAAGTTATTTTCATATAAAAAATACATAGTTTTTGTTTTCTTTTGGCTGTAAATTTTTATTTCAAACTTTGCATTTCAACTTCGATATTTTGATAGTTTTTAAACCATGTGTATTTTTATTTATGACTCTCTTTTCTCAGAATTTTTTTATATTTTAAAAACCAAAGTGATAACAGTGCATTAGAGAGCATAACAACTACAAAAAGAGGGCTTAATAATCTGTTAAATTATACCATCATTCTAGTACACGTGACATACCAACATGGCGATGTAGGACAAGCAAAGTATCGAACATCGGCTGTTTGTATTGGTCTGACCACTACGCAACAAAATGCTGACAGTTTTAGTTTCAAGCGTTTTACTTGAGAAAACAACATTTATTTAGCACAAGAACAAGGAAATAGCTGACCACATGTATACATTTGTCCTACGTCGCCATATTGATTTAGTTAAGATTAAGGTTAAATCAAATTAATTAATGCATTGAAACTATTTCAGGCATGCAGATGGTAGTATAAAATTTTGGGATGCTAGTGCAGGTACTCTTCAAGTTCTGTATAAATTAAAGACTGCAAAAGTGTTCGAAAAACCTAAGTCTAAATCTCTTGATAATGAAGAAGACCCATTTGCCATACAGCTTATATCATTATGTCCTGAATCTCGTAAACTTTGTATAGCAGGAGCCTCTAGTCAAATCATATTATTTAAATTTAAGAAAGCAGAAAGTAGTGAGGAAATTACTGTAAGTGATCTTATTATAGTAAAGTGGTAATGTGCACTGCTAGCTTTGAATTTAGGTGTTAGAAATTCCTATAGTATACGAAATTCCTGATGAAGCTGAATGTTCACCAGACTGTGAATTTTCTGGACCAGGAAGTGCTGGATCTGGAAATAAAATAGATATATTGGATTCTGATAATAAAAAGGTATAATTATTGTATACATTCTTACTACAGTAATAATTTGAAATTTAATATTTACTTCCAAGGAGGCTGTAATGTTAAAAGTTCGATCAGGAGTTCAAAAAAAACTTCCTGGTTTTCAAGCCCAATTGGTTTGCCTTACGCCATGGAATAATGGTGAACCTCCAAGTCATATCACGGCACTTACTGTCAATAGTTCATATGGATTGCAAGTATCAACCTTTTTTTTTATATATTATACCCATACTTCATGAAATGTGTTACACGGTGATTTTGAATTTTTCACCAATCATATCAGGACTTGAAATTAAAAGTGCTAAAAAATTAAAACTATGATAAAATTAAATATAAACGGTACAGCTTCAGCTGTCTATTTCTTTTTTATAACAATATAGAAATAAATATGTGTTTGGTGTTCATTAACAGGATGGCATATGGAAATGAAGCAGGCATCGTAATAGTAGACATAGAGCAAAGAATTTGCCTTTTAAACATTGGAAGTCCTGACCTTTATGGAGCACAAGATCCCTATTCTCGTGCACCACGCAGTCCTAAGAAGAATCAAGTGTGTGGAACTGATGTGTTAGGAATAAATCCAGATAAAGAAGAACGCCAACCCAGAAGTCCCAGTGTTGACCAGGTCAGTCTCTTACTATAAACACGCAGAACATTATTTAATACGAAAAAAATCATATTTAGTAAGGCATGGACCTCTTTTATTAGGTATCTTTTATTATTTCTTAACTCCATTAATTCAGGTTTAACTGTTTATTCAAGTAGGTTTCTAATGTGTATAATTTATTCAACTAAGTGTGCAGTTACAATGTTATAAGTATACCCTATGCCAGGAAAAATGCTTCTGGAATGTTTAGTTCTTCTAAGCTAAAAGTAATTGCACAAAGCAGTTGATGGCACCTGACAGTTATCCTATTTTGCTGATTACCATAAGTTGCTGATGAGAGTCCTCTGCTTTCTGTTATCTGGATCTATGCATGCCTGTAGCTGGGACTCTCTCCGGAGTCTCCCTTTTCCCTGTGCCCCTGCCCTACTCCTGTTGAGCCTGCATACGAAGCATTGGAAGAGGAGCGTGCATTGCCCATTCCACAAACTGCAACTCGTCGCAAGTCTTCCACATGGAAAGCATTCAACCTGAAAAGACAACTATCTAAAGTAGACATGAAGTTGAAAAGTACATTTTCGGGTGGTGAGAGCCTTAAAGAAAAACGCAGTTCAGTGTTTTACTACTCTGATATGTCGCCTAATCCAGATATTGAAGATCCCCAAGAAGAGAAATCCTCACCTGAGTCTGATGACAATACAGTAATTGAAAATCCAATTAATACTGAATTACTAAAGGATGAAAAGAATAATTATCAAAACAAAGAATATGATGCCATGGAAGAATTATCTGCAGACATTCAATTTATATCAGGTGAAGAACCAAATAATACTTTTATTGTTGGTTCGCTGGGATCACAATATGAAATTCCTTTAAACAAAAAAATTGGCTGTGCTGCTAGACCAGACAATCTTGATTTAGTTGATGAAAATGGCTTTCCATTACGACCTCCACGTCGAATAAGAAAGAAAGTACCCGATAAAAGAGATCAGAGACTATTGTCTGTACCTAATATTAAATTTCAAAAACCAGAATTACAATTTTTAAGAGATTTAAGATACAAAGAAGAAACAACACTACCAATTACTCAGCCATCCTTTGCAGGCAGCTTGATGAGACGTTTCAGTAAGTCTTAACTCTCTCTCTCTCTCTCTCTCTGTCTATCTCGTTTGCTCTTTCACTCTGTTTCTAAACTCTTTATATTCATTCCCCTATACAATCTCATCCTTATTACCCTTAATTTGTTAGGTAATGTTGTTTATTATGCTTGTGTAATGAATTTTTAAATTATCTTGTATGATAGTAAAATAGTAGGCATAGATTGTAGGTATATAAATGCAATATTCCATATTAGTAATCTGAATAGACTTGGAAGTAGAGGTAGAGAATGAATGGCAATTTAAGACCCATACATCACTAAACCAGTTTTATGTTTGGTTCTTGTACTTGCTTATTTGCTAATTTGCTTTACTTGTTCTGTTGACTGCGCGTACAAACATACGTGTTAAATCCATTTGATAACTAACGCTTTATTTCAGTGGGCATTGGTGGGTTTGTGACTTTGTTCACAGTGGCTTTGGTTTATGTTGAAGGACGAGGATGGCAGTTGCCTCAGAGACTTCCTGAGGGAGCTATTGGGTAGGATACGTAGTCTAACGTAGACCCTGCCCCATAGTGCTTAGCTCACACCAACCTATATAGCGGAATATGCTGCTTATGTTCGTCTATAGTTTATCCATAAAAATTAATCAGTATTAACATATAATCGCAGTTAACCATCATTGAGCTTTACATTTTTTTCTATACAATTTATTAAATATCATATCTCAATGATGGCGGTTACTGCATAATATCTCTCATTAGCCGGAGTGTAAGTGATGGGTTTGGGTAGATAAACGGCGTGTGCAGTCCAGCGACAGCGTGTCCTGCTCCCAACACTGGCCGAGTGCGTCCTGATCCTCCACGCCGATCTCGATCGCAAGGTACTCGCAAACTACACAAGTGCCTGTCCACGGCTAGCTACTCAGAGGACTGTGGCAGCCACTCCCCCTCTACTATGGCGCCTACTGCCCAGCGCCAACAGCTGCTGGTGGCTCGCCAATATTGTAGTTTTGGTAGTACAGTCACCAAGCTTATGATACATCACTGGTGCTCTCTGCTGCTCACTTCCTGCTACATATATCATCTTTCATTTCATTATTTTTTTTCTATACTTTTTTTTCTAGTGGGTAGGTAGTTTTCTAGTTTATATCACATGATCATTTATTAATTATTCATAAATCTAAATAAATAAATACTTTTGAAATATTTTAAAGCCAACAATTTGGTAAAGTTTAATTTTCTTTTGTACCAAAAAAGCATCTGAATATGTGAAGTTGTTTTCACCTTTAACTGAATTGTGACTTAATGGTAATTAGTAGTTATTGAATATTATTATGAACCAACCAAAAGCATAGAAAGATCTTGAAACCCTGATATTTTATGAGTTTGTTTGTTTTATCATATTGTATAAATACTTTACTAAACAAATTTTTATCATGCTTTTGTTTTTAGAGTATACAGAATGCATTACTCAGAAAATTGCATATGATGGTTCAAGTGATTCATGTTAAATTAAATAAAAACTATTCCTACTAAGAATAAGATCATGTGATAATGATAAACTAATATTTTTCACCTTTCTTATCTTTATACTTTGGCACTTTAGACTAAAAAAACTACAGCTGTTTTCCTTTTTGATTTAGAAATTTTCTTGAGTATTTATTACAAATTTATTTTATTTGTTTGTATTTATTAAAAAAGAATAAATTATGTAGTAATAAATTTGTATAATAAAAGCTAATTAGTAATAAATAATAGTATTTCAGTAATTTTCACATTGGATATATAAAAATAATTTTAGTTATTTAATAAATTCTTTTGTTAGTAGAAAAGGAAAGCAGCTTGCAATGTAGGTCACGTAAAAATTTTATATTTTTGTTACTACCATTTTTTAAGAGCTTATAGTAGATAACTGATAAGGTATATTTAGCAAATATAGAATTTTTTGTTTCATTATATTACTGAGGTAATTTATTGAAATAAATAAAGAGCAATAGCAGTAGACATCTTTAAACAAATTATAGTTTTGCCAAGTTTGTTGTAGATATTGACACTTCACCGTAGTTTTGTTCGTCTCACTTCACAGTAGAGTTGGTCATTGCCCTTCTCTAACTCCAAGAGCTTAGTTATTGATAGTAAGAACTAGAAATTATTAAAATTGGTTATTAAAAAAAATTTTACTTGCTGGTGAAAGGAAACAAAAGGTACTATCAGTAAACTAAAGCTTTTGATTTCGCATGGTTTACAAGGTGACATGTACTATCCAAAACAATCTGTTCTACTTAATCTTGCCCTACTTACATTTCAAAATCTGGCAACAATAAGTCTGTGTTCTTAACTGTTAGCTTTTCTAATAATCTATTCATTGATACATGTACTTTACTTACTTATTATCTCTATATATGGTCTATCTCTATACTGCACATGTTAAATGTTTGCACTAAACATAGACAAAAATGCTAATTAAGTGAATACTGTTCCTCTATTTAAAATCTTAAGAGATACAACTTCGTTACATTAGAAAAATGGTTTTGATAGTATTATTAACAGTACCTACGTACATCAAATTCAGTGTGGAAAAGCTAAATCAAGCAGTAAAAATAATTTTAATTAATTGTGTGCATAAAATTGTTTAAAGATTTGACAAAAAATGATTCCAAAATTAACCATGTTTGATTTAAAGAAATAAGTTTGCGAAAGAATTTTTATTTTTATTTATTCTTTCTAATAGAAAGTTTTAGGCGGTTAACATGCAGGGTGCACCAGAAGTATGGAATGCTGGTTGTAACATTTTGGTTATTAATTGTGTCAAAAAAATATTTCAATTTTCATAGAAAGGAATGACACATTTAAAAAAAATTTGGCAACCAGTTTGAAGTCATCACCTTATCAATTTTGTTTGAAATGGAAACGTCAAATTTGGATAGAGCATTTTATTATCTATTCAGTGATATGAATGTTTTTGTTCTACTCAAAAATTAAAAGCTCAAAAGAACAAAAAATGCAAACATTCAAAAATTCAAACATCCATACCACTGAATAGATTCAAAAATGCTCTGCGTAAATATGACATACCGGGAGGTTGCTTTCAAGTGTGATCATAGTGTATCCAACGGAATTTTACACATGTCGCAAAATTTGCTTTTGTATTTAAAATTAATGAATTGTATTGCTAGAGGACGATAATTATAACATGCAGCTTTTTTAATAACACGTTTTTATGGTAAATAATTGTGTAAATAATAAAAACATTGAATATTTTAATTAACCTAGGGTTATGTGACGTGTTTGAACGTCTCGTTTTGAAATAATTACGGTAGCTTAGTGCTTGAGTTTTTTCCTGCTAAGCAAAGTTTTGACGGTTCGAAATTAATCCACTACTACTTTTTTTTAATATGCATGTTATGCTTCATTGTCTCAAAATGACTCAAACTCATTCTTATTATTTTATTAATAATTAAGTTCTTCTTTTTAAAGCTAGGAGATTCCTCCTGTTTGCCTGTTACCCATTATTTAAATATGGTGCAATTATAATAGGTACTCCTAGTCAGCAAAAAGAACAATAACAAAATATTAACATACATATGAGAACAACATTTTAAAATAAAAGTATTAGAACAAAAGTAATGAATAATTGTTTATAATAATTGTAATACAAATAATTAGAGTAGCACTACATTTTCTTTACGTAATAAAATTATTAATAAAATAATAACAACAAGTTTGAATTAATAAGGCGTAAACTTTCACAAAAACTAGTAATAAAAAAAAGTTGTTCTGGATTTGATTCGAACCATCAAACTTTTGGTCTAGCAGATAGATAGAAATTCGACCACTGAGCTACTGCATCAATTTAATGGGTTGTTCAAACAATGTATTTAATATCAGATAACCCTAAATAAATTAAAAGTATTCAATGTTCTTATTAAGCAATTATTTACTACAGAAACATTGTTATTGATGAAAATACAAGTTCAAATTATTGTTCTGTAGCAACATCATTCATTAATCACAAATGCAAAAGCAAATTTTGCAACAAATGTAAAATTACATTGGATACACTATGATCATACTTGAAAGTAACCTCCTGGTATGTTTTCATTTAAAAAAATATCGATAACGCCATAACTTTAAAATGGCTGTCCAAATTTTTGAAAATGTGTTTTAAGCTTCTAGCAAGTACACCTACCAGGTGTCTATTTTTACTCATGAACATAGAGAAACACATGTAATTTTTTGCATACACGTTTATTTGCTATTTCTCTTAAAATAATTATTTAAAACTCTGCTGTCTTATTAAATAATGTCGAGGGCATCGAGTCGGAGGGCGGCATATAAACCGAAACCTCTATTTTACAAAAGAGAAAAAGTTTTAAATTCAGACAGTGTAAAAAAATTGATATATTTTGACATAAATGTACTAACAACCAGTCTTACAATGTGAAACATAACGTACCCCTTTACTAGAACCTATAAACCGTTATATACAGGCTGTTTCGAAAAATGAGTGCTCGTTTAGATGCAAATTTCTTACCTAAAAATAAAACAAAAACTTCCTATAAATATGTGTTTGCAACAGCTTAGTTTTCGAGATACAGAGTGTTAAAACTTTTATTTTGTAATGGTTTTTCTAAAAAATTTCAGAAACGGCTTGGAATATTCTGTTGAATGTTCTCATGCCTTATTATAACCATTTTGGTTATAAGTAAATTCCAAAAATGTCACCAGGAGGTACATGTGGGTAATCCAGTCAGTTTAAAAAAAACTCATGCACGCCCCTGTTTTTTTACAAATTGCAGCAAGGGTTTCAAAATGTAAATCATAAATTAAAAAACAGTGGCATGCATGTGTTTAGTTAGAATAAAAACTTATTTCATTACCCACACCTACGTCTTTAGTGACATTTTTGATTTTAGGTGTAGCCTGAAAAATTATAAGGCATGAGAAATTCCAGTAGAATAGTCTAAGCCGTTTCTACAGTTTTTTTTAAAGAACCATTACAAAATAAAAATTTTAAAACCTTGTACAGTGAGAATGAGATTACAAAAATTTGTAATATAAATATAACAGAAATAGTCTCACTTTGAAAGCGAAATATTCTAGTTCTCACAAAAAGAAGAAAAAATGTGAATTCATAAAAGAATTCTAGTTATTAAATAATCACAGATCACAATGTATGTGTATTTATTTTCAATCAACAATAATTTCGTTGTATTACTAATTGTATGTACAGTTCTATACTGTATATTCTTCATTTGAATATTATTCAAAGGTATAAAATCCTAAATGATAACCATTTTGTAGGGTCTTATACTCAAACTCATGAAAACTTTGTGTAGGTACGTTAATAAGAATGTTCAAAACAGACAGTTTTAAGAAAACAGATTATGCTAATTTTATCCAGTTTCATTCTTAATTTTCTTACACTACTATAGTTAATGTCCACTGTATAGTTTTGCATCATTACTACTGCAATAACAAAAACAAACTGATTCTATTAAAGCTTATTTTTAGTTTTCTTTTGTAACATGTTGTTAGTATCTCTTGTGATTTAAAAGAGAGTAGTAGTAATACATTTTTAAAAGTCACTTTTTATATGCTAAATGAGCAACTTAATTGAACTACAAAAACGATTATTAACATTATGAGCATGTTATAAGTCTCTAGAAAATCTGTTCTTTTTATTTTTATCATTTGGAGTAAAGTTTAGCTGTAAATTTTTAACTGGGCAAATTACTCAAAAAACAAACTGTCTGGTCGAAAACTGGACACCTTGCAACCTTGCATATTGAAAGTCACAAATTTTTGAAGGAGGTGTACATCATTTACTCGTAGATACATACAGAGTGACAGGACCTGTGTGTACATAGTTATTTTGCTTATTATTAAAGTTACAGAATCAGTTGAATAAGCAAGCAATGTTTTCTTTTATACTGATTACAAATTTACAACCAGAAAAGCAATTGTGCATCATGTTTTTGAGATATTCACTTATAATAGGTACCATGAGTACTGAAAGTTATATCAAAAATGTTTGTAGGGGTATCACGAATGCCTATTGCACTTGATTACAAATAGCGCAAGTGCTCACACACAAGTGCTATTTGCAAGCGCTATATACATGAGTGATACAGCCACAAAAATTGTCCGCTTAATTTTCAGTAGAAATGGTATTTGGGAGACTATTCACTGAACAGAAATTGATTTTTAACATATATTTCATTAAATTTAATTACCAGCAACTTCACTTCCTCAACGAAGGAAAACAAAATTTTGTAATCTGTCAAATTATTTCGATTGGGAATTTACAGTTTTTGGAAATTACTAATTTGAAGCAGTGTTCCTAGTACGTTTCATTTTCAGAAATTAGTTGTAATAAACTTTTATTTTTACTCACACACATTCATACAAGAAAGATAAAGGGTATTCTATTTAAAAAATCATGTTTTATTGAGTATCTCAAAAACGTGTTGCGTAGGAAAAAAATATTATTTGTCTTGTTAGTTCACTCTATAACAAACATTATTAACAAGTGATATAGCAATGCACACACAGTTCCCGTGGACACCCTGTATACTACATAATACCACACACATTATTAACACGTTTCTAGAAACTATGTCTTGGTTAATTATACCTTAATAAGGAACACACCAAAAAACCAATTGTATGACCTACTATCATTTAAATTTTTTGCAAATTATTCCATTCAAATTTATATTATTTTTGTAAACTGTAACGTTAAATTGAAAACATGAAAAGACATGAATTTTGTCCCCTACATAACTAGCTTAGTATATTATTCTGTAATTTTTTAACTCCTAGCCTATTTTAATTGTTCCCATTTTCATTAATAAATTAATTGAACATAGCTGCTTTAACGCTTTGAAACTTTATTGCCTTTCTTTTAATTTAATACTTACTTAGAGCATGTTTAGCAAGAAATAAAAACATTTTTGAATGATACTGTAAATAATCCTTTCTGTTTTATCGTAATTCAGAAATGTGAATTGCTATAAAATAGAAAGGATGATTTAAAGTAATATTTAAAATGTTTTTAATTCTTGCTGAACTTGTTCTAAGTAGGTATTAAATTGAAAGAAATACAATAAAGTTTTAAAGCGTCAAACCATCAATATTTAATTAAGTTACTACTGAAAATTAAAACAATTAAAGTAGGCCAGGAGTTAAAAAATTACAGTATAATATACCGAGTTGTTTTTGTAGGGTGCAAAATTCATGTCTTTTCATGTTTTCAAATTAGCGTTACAGCTTTCAAAAATAATGTAAATTTGAATGGAATATTTTGCAAAACCTTTAAGTGATTGTTAGGTTACCATGATTGACAATTTTTTATTTGCATTTCCAAAAAAATATATAAAGATAAACATTGTGCATAAAAAATCAAATTTTAAGATGGTAAATTTTTTATAGATGGTTTTATCATTTAAATACCTGATAATACAGACAAATAATAAACATACTATACAAAACAACACCTGCCTAACATTTTAAAGGGGTCTATTCTCATAAACTATTTAAAATTACCTAGTATTTATATGATTTTTTAATAAGGTTATTTGTATCTATACTAAAAACCATTTGAGGATAGATTCTTATAAATTATAATATGTGTGTTACAGTCTGCTATTTACATATTTGGGCCCATATTGGCCAAGTCATGCATTTTCATAGTGAAAGTGTTTTTTGTACATTAATTGTGCTATGAAAATGTGTGTCTGTTGTAAATGTAGGCTATTTGTGTTTTTTAGCAAAATTAAAATTTGACATGCAGTAACAGTTTTGATCACAGATCAAAATTTTCTTAATACTTTTAATAAAAGACAGCAAAACATGTGCTATTTTAAGTTATTGTATTTTTGTGCTGATTTGCACGTAATGTAACAGGCAATTACACGTGGTTACTTTAATTTTGTCTTAATTTGTTGTTGTGTTTTTACTTTATGTTTCACAAAATCTAGCACTTGCAAGCTGTGTGGCATGACTTCTGTGTGATAAAAAATAGATATGCAATATAATTATAATAAGATAATTCATATAAAAAACATTAAACTATTTTTAGATGTTATAATCATTTACATCGTTAGAAAAGTTAAATTTTTAATGTTAATATAAATGTACTTTTGTTGAAACTATAAATCTAAAAAATTATATAAGAATACTTTAAATTTCTTTTCTTCAAAATTTAAACTTATTTTTTCCCCAAACAAAGCTTATTTTTTGTAAAATTGTTCCATTTTAACCCAATTTAATTCCGTTGTATGTAAGTTGGTCTTCTAACCTTTCACATAACGTGCATTACAAAAAAATGGATGCAGTATTTATACATATTATATTCTTGAATTCTTGATATTTTACAGTAAAAAGTAAGCTGTCAAAATATGAGCCTATAAATAGTAAAATATATATTTGTTGTATCCAATATCTAATAAACGTTTCAGTCAGTTCTTAATAGGGATGCCGCGGGTACCCGGCTATTACCCGGTATCCGGCCAATTTTGGCAGATACCCGGTTTGGCCAGGTAGTGATCTAGTACCGGCCGGGTACCAGGTACGAAAAAAAATTTTTTTTTAAATAAAAATAAACACTTTAGTGTGTATTATTTCGGTTAATAATTATTATACATAAGCATATATGTATATAAACATAAATAATTAAATCATTAAATATCAAACATAATGTAATAAAACTAATAATTAAAATTTAATAGGGGCAAGATTATTAACGATTCTACATTTTTTGGAAGTAACCTATTTCTTTTCTTTTCAAAAACATTGCTCGTTTCTGAAAAAAGCGTTTGTTATGAACGCTGCTTGCAGATGCTGAAAGGTATTTTTTTGCTAGACTAGCCAAAATTGGATATTGTCTCATGTTTTGTTGCCATCATCGCTAATAAATAATACTATTTAAATGTTAAATACCGCAAATTAAATAAACGTTTTGCTTCATAAATACACCTATATGGTCTACAATATAAAACCGTAGATATCTGTAAAAGAAGTAAAGTTCACAAAAGAAATCGGTACCCGGCCCGGGTAACCCGGTACCCGGCGTCTCGGCAAGGCCGGGTACCCGGTACCCGACCTTTTCAGAAAGTGTTCCCCGCTGCATCTCTAGTTCTTAATATATAAAACAACGCTACAGAAGGCCAGAAGGCCTTTGGCTCTAGTTCTTAATAGGTATTATAAATTCTTATTTTATTATAATTAATATTGCATATTATGTTTACTAATGTATGTAATGTGGCAGTATAAAAACTTTGTTTTAGAATATTTTGCATGTTTTGTGCATTTAGTTATGAGTAATGGTATACCAGGTAAAATAATAATTGAAATTTCAACTCATTACTGCTATTGCTGTTGCTTTGGCATGGTTGGTGTGACTGTAGTGTATACCATATCATGTCTATTTTTCTACATAAATCTTGCAATACCTAAATCTATTTTATCGTATATTATTACAATAGTTTAACTACATATTTATCTTTTACAGTTAGAAGATGAAGATATCAACAGTTGAATATTAACAGCATTTTATTTACTTGATGCTGTATATATTATGATCATTAAAACTTTCATAGTAAAACTAACCAAGTCGGTATATTTCACAAAAAGACTATATTTCATGTAGATATGACAAAAAAATTACAGAGAAATTTATTCTTGATCCAAATATTTCTATGATGTTGAATCCAAAGATGCTTCATAACATAATCCTAAGGCTTTGAAAATATTTTGTTAAATTGATACACTTTAATGCCAGTCAATGTCTTCTATTTTGAATTTTTTTGATATCCTCATTTGATATAACAAATACCACAGTTTTTAAGAATAGGTAAATCCTATTTTTGTTTCTATGGTAAGTAGTAGAAATACCTAGGTAACCTCTGTCACTACAGTTTTGCATTAGAGGATGACTTCTCAATCAAAATTGTTAACAATAAGATACTTTATAGGAAATAGAGTTTTGAGAAACAAATAAAAATGTCCATATTATTTTTTTTTTATCAGCTTTTGTTATTATCCTAAAAGATATAAGACAGTTAAAGTATAACTCAAATTGCTTTATTAATATTTCATGTTTGACAATTAACTAGAAGTTATTTTTACTTGACATCAAACAGAGGGATTCTATAAAGAAAAGTGGTCCTGAAAGACCACTCGACCATAATAGCATTCACAGAACTGCTTAACTAGCAGTTTTGCAGTTAGTCCCGACTTTCACTTTTTGGGGTGGTAGATAGAAGTTTGACAATTACGTAGTGTTTGTTCTATAAAAACCGCCTTGTGCTACAGCGCTGTTATAAAGTTTAAAGTCTAATAAATCGTATATAAAATTAAATATCATCAAAACTCTATCCTCTAGTGATGTTCATTTTTAATTAATATTCTTCTTCTTCTTCTTAATATTAATAATAATAAATAATTAGATAACAATTATTAATATTTTCAATTGCATGGTATACAGGGTGAGTTATTAGTGTAATGCTGTTTTCTAACGTCTTTATTATAACCGTGGGAAACAAAATTATTAAAAGATGAATTATTTGTTGGGCTGCTGTGCGTAATCTTAAGTATTACCAATTATACAGGGTGTTTAGTTATGTCATTTTAAAATATTTAGCAGCATGTTAAAAACAGCAGATTGTTACATAGGGTGCTCATAATTTAATGTCCATTTTGCAAAACTTCATATGTTAATAACTTTTGTTTTTTAAACGGAACACCCAGTATTGTTTAACACCATCAGATGTAGAAAATTTAGTTTTCTTTCAATTTGATATAGGTTTTTTTTATAAGAAATATTAGAATTTCTGTAGTTTTTTCGTGTTTTTTTTTAAACTTATTTTTTATAAAATAAAAATTAAAATAGTGTGCTATGAAAACAAAACAGAAACTTTTTATATCATTTTAAATGTGTCGCCCCCTCTACCATTTCCTAAACTAATGAAAATATCAAATGTTTTTCTTAGTATGTCGCATTCCAACATTTTCTGTACTGTCACGTGATTAAGCAGTGACTTCATCGATAATGTTCTTAAATGACAATACAAATATTTTCTTAGATAAGTAGATGGAGATTTTTCATAAAGTAAGTTAATTCAATAATTTCCAATATTGGCTCCATTAACATTAATTCAGTCGTTGCACCTGGCAGGCATACTTCTATGAAAAAGATTATTATCCATTTTGACAATAAGATCTTGTTAAATGATTGACAAAAGTTTGCTGACCTAATCTAAACATATGAACGAAAATTTTTAAATGTTTTCGTTTAAATGCATGGCCTGCAGCTTTCATAATTTTTCTCGAAATTTATATAATGCGAGAGAATGAAAGTTTTTTATCATTGAAACAAAAAATAATCTCCAGCTAACTGTCTAAGAAAATATTTATATTGACATGTAAAAGAAATTATCCACGTTGTCACTGTTCAGTCACGTGACAGTATAGAAAACGGAATGCAACATAAAGTAGCACATTAGGCAACAAAAAACTTTTATTCAGAAATTATTTGATACTCTCACTTTCAGTTCAGGAAATATTAGGGGGCGACACTTTTTAAACCTTATACAAGAGTTTTGTTTTGTTTTAATTTGCAATGTATAGAAAACAAATTTTAAAAAACTTAAGGTAAACCACAGACATTTTAATATTTGGTATATAAAACCCTATATCAAATTCAAAGAGAATTTAATTCTACATTTGGTGGTGTTATAAAATGCTGGGTGTTCTACTTGAAAAACGATAGTTATTGACATTAAAAGTTTTGCAAAATGAACATTAAATTTTAAACACCGTGTTTAATAATCTGCAGTTTTGAAAATACCGCTGAATACCTGACAATATGTTAATAATCTGTATTAACTAGCGATTGGTGAATGTGTGTGGTATCTAAAATATTAATTTTGAAATAGTACACGAAAGTCAAAATTTTTGCAATAATATACAGGTTGTTTAATTTAAAATAAAGTAATGTGTTGTACTGGAATAACTAAACACCCAGTGTAATTGGTAATAATTTTAGCTTACGCACAACAACCCAACAAATAAATTTTCTCTTAACAATTTTTTCTAACTGCTGTAATAAAGACATTACAAAACAATACTGCACTGATAACTCACGCTGTATATTTCTTTCCCTTTTGTGGTAGAGCGCTTTTTTCTCTTTTTAACCATATTAAATGTTGTATCGTTAAATAGGAAAACATTTGCAAAGAATGCGAAAAAGTTTTCCATCAGATTCTCCATGAATTATAATAAAATCATCATAGCTGTCTGGTTGAGTGGCAACATTCCTACTGAATACAATTTTAAAATTTTGATGCAACTACTGTGAAGGTTATCGACAAAAAGTGATTAGGCTGGTCCATCTTCTGCAGACTGTAGCTCTGTAATGAAAGTGTTTTTGGACCCATATTTATTGGAACCTTTTTACTTATTTTGGTGCTTAGAATATGTCATGTAAATTTTTCACCATAAATTTGAATCTCCCTCTAAGTGGATAATAAAATGAAATGAAATTAAATTAAATTAGGTACCAAAGACAAAAGTACATAAATGTTGAGCATAAACTAACAGATTCTGTTAAGTATGGAATCCTTGATATATGAAATAGTTTATTAGGTAGTTTTCATCGATGTGAATGCATGTATCTGTTTGTCCGTTATTTGCCTTTTACACAAGTAAAAAATACGTTAACAAGTTTTTGACATTGCATATGGTATGCACATGCAGTAGGTATGACGTCATTAAAAAGCCTTAAGGCAGGTAGAATTAAATGCTTTAGCCAGGGATGAATGAATGATTTAATTTAAATAACATACTAACATTTTCAGTATTGAGTATTTTATGTAAATATGTTATTCTTGCAGTTTTATGTAACTAAACCATATCTACCAAAATATTTTCATTCTTAGTAACTATATTTACATAAATGCCTCTACATAAATTATTTATGAGTTAAAACATTTCTTCAATTCTTAAACACTTGATTTATAAAATTATATTTATTTAAACAGGTTAATAAATACATTTTATCTCGTTTGTAGTTTGCTTTACACCTATAAAACAAAATTTTTAGAAATAAATAACATTACTTTTCGTGCATACTGATATTAAGTGAAACTGAAGGGTGTGAGGCAACTACTTTGAATGTTTAGCTTATCAGCGCATGAGTAATGCTACCCGTAGTACTTTTAAATAATCTGTGTTAAATCAACTAATAGTATTTTGTATTTATGGGCCGTGTAGACAAGTTGGACAGCTCATTTTCAAGGTCCCGCTCGAGTTCTATGAGCTCATTAGAGAACATCACCTCAGAGGCAATTCAGTGTTTAGCATTTGCAGATTCTTATACTCGGAAATCAGGTTAGTTGAAATATAACATTTATTTTCGAAATTGACAATTAATTGCATATACAATATATGACTTATTCAGACCATTCTGAATAAAAAATTTTAATTGTATAATGATACATTGTCTGAAATTGTAATGAAATATTCTCTCAATCATATTTTGTTTTATTTGGTTGTTACTGTTTAAATTATTGTAAAAAGCTCTCTGTTGGTTCAATACGTGATCAAGGTTGCTTTTTCCTTTTTTAGAGCCGCTAGTTTTTAAATGTAGAAACAGTCATTATTTTAATTTTGGATTTTTAAGCTACATTTGATTAATTAGGTACTGTAGTAATTGTAATCATTACTAAGTATGAACTTTAAGTTTGAAATGCAGCTGGAATTACCGGTATGATATTTTCAATTCCAAATTGAAAGAATGTGATTTTTTAAGACTATTTGAAAAGTTATTGAAAAACTTTTTATATCCTGAAATATATCGTAAAAAATAATTTCTAATTTATATTGTAGAACCAGCAACATTAATACCTACATTATGGGTAGGCACCAGTTTAGGATCTGTGTTAACAATTCTCATAACACCACCAGATCCTGATAGTCGTTCATCTCAACCAGTTGTAGTGTCTCTTGTTGGAGTTACAATCTTTCGATTGAAGGGCTCTATTCTTACTATGTCGTTTCTAGACTGCAATGGAGCACTTATTCCATATTCGTTTGAATCATGGAAAGATGATAATAGGGAAAGAAAAGATAGTAAGTATAATATTTTAGTTTACATTACACATCTATAATTATTTGCTGTAAATACATACAGTATTAACACAGTTTCAATATAGGTTAATCTTTATAGGAAGATAAATACCTCATTTTTTAATATAAAGGGCGAGTCTGGGTAGCAGCACCTCTCAGTTATCTTGTCAAAAACTGCTTTCACCAAAAAAAGTTCGTAATAAAAAGTTTTTCAGAAAGTTGTCGTACTGTATTTTTTTGATGGGTGCAACCAAAAACATTGCTAGTTTCTTATTTTAAATGACACCCCGTATATTTTTTAATTTTTTTAAAAGAACTGATTTTCTCTATCCATTTGTATAAAACTATCCTGATATTTTTATACACGTCATATAAGAAAATTACACACATTGTTTATGAAAAAAACGTCACATTTAATATTTGCATGAAGTAGCCATAAAATCAAGTGTCGTGGACACATATGTACATTTGAGAATTTAATCATCATCATCATCATGATAATCTATCCTCATATACCCGAAGGTGTTGAGGGTTTCACTCTGCGTAGGCTCGAGTGTTTAAAATTAATTTCGTTTTGATTTGTACAAGCGTCTAAATGCATTACATAATTTTTTCTAATGTACACACGTTTCTGATTATATTTTTCATGTATTCAAGATTTGACAGTGAAGTTTGGTAAACAACATCTTTTACATGCTCCCAAAGAAAAAAATGTATAGCTGTTTAATTAGGTGGACCTTGGAGGCCAACCTTTCTACCTTTTATTAGGATATCTTGCTTGATACAAACGTTTTGCTGTCTTCTGACAACACTATTTACTTCACTAAATATTAAAATCATATCAACTAAGTCATTTTTGAAAAATGCATGTTATCTTTTGAGTCAAACAACAATTAAATTTATCATTTTTTGAAAAACGCATGTTGTTATCCTTAGAATTAAGCATTAATTAAAATGTAGTTGAATGAAAAAAATAGGCAGGGTGTCATTTGAAATAAGTAACTTACATGTTGTATCTTAACTCCACATAACAAAAAAAAACATGCAATAAAATGCAATTTGCAATATTCTGAGCAACTTTTATTAGGAACTTTTTTTGTCAAAAGAAATTTTAACAAGATAACTGGAGGGTAAAGCTAACCAGATGCTCACTGTATAATTTCTGTTTTTATTATTGGATTATAATATTATGTGGTAGCTCTTTGCATTTTAAAATTTAAATGCACTAAAATAATAAGTTTTAAATAAATTTTTATAACTGCAACAAATTCTTAATGTAATTTAATGTAATGTGTAATTACTGCTTTGACAATTATCTAAGAAAAATGAAAAACCTAGTAATATGTCAAAATTTAAAAATTTTGCAACACTATATAAAAAGCATTCTGTCATAGGAGGCCTTTTATTCTTTCCTTAAATTACTTTATATTCAAGGCTTATATACTCTTCAGTAATTTCTTGAAAAATGCTGAAGCATAATACAATGTTGCATTTCGTGAGTTACATAGTTGTTCTTTCAGAATAAATTAAAAAAAAGCGAGTTATTAGGGAAATTGGCCTAAAATTACTAGCATCATTTTCACTTTCCTTTTTTAAATAGGTATTATGTACGTTAGTCCTTTTTAAGGGAGCTGGATATACAGGTCGTCCACTTTAACAGGGACACTATAGGAATCTCAGAAACTATAGGGGATACAAAGTCTGTTGAATTACATAAAAGTTACTTAATTAGGAGGGAAATGTAATGGTGATTTCATTTTTACCTTAATACCCATAGCTTACTAGATACGAGCAAAAAACTCAAATATGGATTTTCTTTAACGTAAAATATCTCGTTTTATATCACAAATAGAAAAAACTCATAACGCAATAAGTTGAAGATCCATTGAAGTTGTATTAAGAAAAAATAGTTTCCCGATTTTGTTATGTTTTGTTATTTCAAGAAATACATGTTTGTGTTATATCTTTAACATTAAACAATACGCAATCGTTTTCTTAATACAACTGCAATTGATCTACAACTTTTTCCTTTACGATTTTTTGCTATTTTTACTATGAACAGATATTTTACCTTAAAGAAATTATTACTCTATGTAGTCAGGTAGGGGTATTTTGAGAAAAACAAAATTACCATTACATTGTTTCCCTAATTAGGCAACTTTTATTTAATTTAACCAGCTTGTATCTCTTATAGTTTACGAGATCCCTATACAGGGTGCCCACTTTTCTGGAAAACAGGGAAAACCGGGAAAAGTCAGGGAATTTAGAATTTTTTTATTTTGGTCAGGGAAATCAGGGAATTGTACCAATTTCAACGTAAAGTCAGGGAATTTCACGAAATAGTCAGGGAAAATTCTGTAAAATGCAATTATTTTAATATTTTTATTTTTGCCTGCAAAACAAAAATTTTGTTACCTATGTATATGTTTATAATATTTATATTTATTTCATTTGGTTTTTCCTTAAAGTTTAGATGTTGTATTTTGTTATGCTTGTTGAAAAAGTTTCTATTTGCTATAATGTAATATAAGTTTACTTTGCTAATTTTTATGTTGGGTTACAATTTTTTCACGCTACAGGCAAGGTGAATAGACGATACATCCATAGCTACAAAAGATGTAAATGGGCAATAACATTCGTTTACTTTTTGCCCTTGACTACGGAACTTAATAGTGTCATTTACATTCCTAGGATAATAATGTTGATTTTAACTGTTCGTTGATATGGTAACAAGCACAGGCAACTTAGAATAATGGGGCTTTTAAAAAATAATTCCGATGACAGCAATGGAAACGAACTTTTAAAAATATGATTAAATTTGTACCTGTAGCGTGAAAAATTTAATAAGTAACACGGAATGTATCGACTATTAACATTCTCGGCAGACCACAAGCCTCGGCTTCGCCTCGGCTCGTATTTACCTATCTCGAATGTTATTACGTCTTTACATTCCATGTTACTTAAATAACTATTATTAAAAAAAAAAACAGTTGAAATTGGCTTTTGTACCATAAAAATATGTCAGGGAAAACTGAAGTTTATCAGTCAGGGAAGTCAGGGAATTTGAAAAGCAGTTTTAAGTGGCCATCCTGCAATAGTGTCCCAGTTAAAATGGACGACCTGTATACCCACCTTTATACAAACATTTATTAATTTAGTTATTTTATTAAATGAATAATACATGTCTTTGGTTTTTTGATTTTTGAGTGTATTTGAGGCTTCCCTGACCGTGACTGGTAAAACTTTCTGAAAAGTAAACGAAGTCTTATTCAGAAACTTGTTAAATCTATGGTTAGAGGTTGGTAATTGACTTAGAATGTTATCCATTACAGCTACAAAGTACCTATTAAGGTTGATTTAGTTTGGGTTTTATCTATTTTCCTTTTAGAATTTGTAATTTCCCAGACTGCACTAGCTTGGTTATCAGCTTTCTGTATATACACTGACATTGCCTTATTTATTTCATGATTTTAAAATGATCAATGGCATTTTATTTTTCAACTGTGAAACACCTCTTATTAGAATGTTTCAAATTGTTGTACTTTATAATATTATTAATAAATATAAAGTCATAAATATAGTACATATAGGTATGTATCAAATTGCATGTTAACTATTGGGATCTTGCTTATTTGAAGCGATACGAAAACGGTTAAATAGACAAAAGTTGTGAAATTTCATGGTCACTAATAATCTAGAAAGGGATGTAGCCATCTTGCTTAGTTTCTGAAAGAACTGAAAAAACTGAAATTCTGGATTATTTATTTTTGGCTGTATAATGCAATTGTCATTTATATTACATTTTTTTAGCTCATACGTTATTGAGACACTTTTTTATGCTGAATGTAATTTTTTTATTAGATTGGACATAACTACTAGGATTGTCGATTTTTGACTGTTAACTTTTTTCTTATTTAGGGAATTTTAAATTTTTTCATATTTGACTAGAATTTGTTATTCTGGTTTCAACGGTGTATCACCTTTTATATTTTGTTCAAGTTTTGAGCATTTTATTACAGAAAATAAAAATTTCATAAGAGTGTGACATTGTTTCTATAGTTTTATTGAAATACATCAAACGCATTTGAAAATTTTAAGAAATTATTTTCAATGTAAGCAGCAAGTTAAGTATTTATTTTGCAGAAATAAAAATGAATAACAAATTTTCTAGCATAAATATTACAGAAAATTCCCAAAAGTTGCAAGAGTTTACCTTAGACTAGGCTTACCATACGTCCCGGTTTGGCCGGGACTGTCCCTGTTTGAGACATAGGTCTCGGCATCCCGGCCGGTTTGGCTTTATGTCCCGGTCGACAAAAATTAATCCAGCATGGAAGCACCCGATTTCTTTCTCTGCTGCCAGCAATTGAAAGAATTTTAAATATCTTTGAAGGGCCGAAAGCATATTTTCTGGCCCAAGAAAACTGACCGCTAGCTTTACGAAATTTTTTTGGGAGTGACAAAGGTGAGATATATTTTTGGTTTGTTCACGGACAGCTAAATATATTTAACAAGACCATTCTTGGTATGGAAACAAATCAAGCATGTGCCACAGATGTCGTTTTACAGTTAATAAAACTTAAAACTAACATGCAAGAAAGGTTGGACAGCAGCTTTGTACCGCAAGGAGCAAAACAATTGTTGAAAAAACTCAGTACTCCGAACATCAATAAAATAATGACAGAGGTTACCGGTTTTTATTGACGTTGTATTTCGTACATAGATTTGTGGGAATACAGTTTCGGCCATGCTGACAAGTTTCCTTGGATCAACCTTCAAGACGAAATAAAATGGGACCAAATTGAAGCATCTGCTGAAGCAATTAATGATAAAATAAAACATGAAAATAAAATTAACATTGATAATCTCTTTGACGAAGTGATACAGGCAAAAACGTTTTTTCATCAAAAAATGAAGAATGGTCAACTGCTGTCCAGAATCATAGGATTTATTATGTGGACAGATGGGTCCAGATGTTTAAGCACATGAAGGAACAACACATAGAAATTCCTAATCTCTCAAAAATCATTGAATACATTTTGTGTCTGCCAGGAACTTCATGCCCTGTAGAACGAGTGTTTTCAATGATGAAAAACATTTGGTCGGATGATCGTGGACGCATGCAAGAATCCACAGTACGAGCGCTGCTGTACTGCAAACTAAACTTTACTATTACATGCGCTGATTTTTATGAAAATGTGAAACGTAATGATATAATATTAAAAAAGTTCACTCAAGTGAAAAATATGAGTGGTTCAATAAATAATGTTTGTGAATTGTTCAATGAATACATATTTTTACGTTTTGTAATTTTTTTTACTATTACTGTTATTCCGGTCCCGGTTTAGAACTTCATAATTATGGTAAGCCTACCTTAGACGAGCTTCTAAACATGTTTTGCACAGGTTTCAAATTAATTATTAAAAAATATTAATTATTAAACTTGTTGTTCAAATTTGTTATGTGATTTGCAAATATAAATACATTTTCTGTAATCTGTATACGTTATTCATTTGTTTTTGTAAAAAACAACTTAACCTGCTGCCTACTTTAAAACAATGTCTTAAAATTTTTATCTACGTTTAATGTATCCCAACTTCAAGCTAACATAAAAGTAGTGTTTTGTGTTATTTCCATAATAAGGTTTAGTTCATGGCCTACTACAAATTTGTTAAAACAAATTAAATGACGTTTTTTCTATGGCATTCTTGTGAAATTTTAATTTTCTGTAATAAATTTGCTCAAAACTTAATTAAAATGCAAAGAATAGTACACCTTGAAATCAAAACGATAACATTCTATTCAAATATGAAGAAATGTAAAATTCCGTCCATAAGAAAGAAATAGTTGACAGTCGAAAATTAACAATGGTTGTAAAAGTGATGTCAAATCTGATAAAAAAATAGATTTAGCATTTAGATGTGTCCTTGCTGGCTGAAAATACGTAATATAAATGACAAATAAATTATATTCAAAAACAGAAAAACCAAAACTTTAGTTTTTTTCATTTTTTTCAGAGAAAAACTAAGCAAGGTAGCTCCAGCTTCAATTTATATTTGGTTAATTACTGAGCATAAAATTTCACAACTTTTCTTTAATTTAACCGTCTTCGTATCTCTTCAATTAAGCTAGATCCCAATATTTAACTCGAAATTTGATACATTCTATATGTACTATAGATTTATAAACTGTTGTATTTTCTATGAATGCAAAGTTTATGACTACTTTATAAATGTTGATAATATAAAGTTTGGTCATTTAAGCAAACTATTTTTCAAATTCTGTACTCCAGAAACTGTTGTTTAGTTTTAAAAGTTAGTATATTCTAATGTCTTATTTATTTTTAGAAACACCTACCAAAACTCAAAATAGAATGAGTCCCACATTAGGTGATAGCCTAAATCGTGATTCATTTGGTGATCGACAGTTTGTGGTTATTGTTAGTGAGAAGCAGGCTAGAGTAGTTGCTCTTCCATCGCAGACATGTGTATATCGACAACAGATTGCAGATACGGATTTTGTTGTTAAAGCCGAGATTATTTCATTAAGAGGTGCTTTTTAAATACTAATAACTACATTTACCTCATGTCTCTACCTTATTGAAAATCCATCTTATTATTTACATTTGCTTTAACTTTATTAAATAAATCAATTCTATAATTTTCTGAGCTTGAGTGAAGTAAATACAAGAAACACATTCCATTTGTAAATGCAATTGAATTCGATTGTAAAAGAAGTCAAAGTACAGTCTATCTAGCATGATTAGTCAAAGTTATTACATGAAGCATATAGACGCTTTCTGGTCTATCAAATGCGACTAATTAAAGCATGTCATATCAAGCCGCTGTGTCTTGAAATTGCATTAGTGCAAAGGTAATTGAGGCACAACGACAACTCGGCCACATCATGAATGTTATTTATGAAACTGTTTCAGACTAGTGTCTTGAATGGTACCACATGTTAAACACTTCATCTTCTCAAAAATTACATAAGGGAGTACCATACCTGAACTGGCAGAGCAATTGGAAAAGAAGAACAAAAGGATAGCTGCTAGCCAAAACTCATCTAGGATAGTAGAACTATAAGAATAAGAAACAAATTTCTTTCTAACAGCTTTTAAGACCATTTTTTAGCAAGTTGACTCAAATAAATTGGCAATTAAAAGCTAGAAGTATATATGATATAAAAATTAGAAGTAGTAAAACTGCAGCACCAAACATGATGACAAACCACCTCAGTGCGACTAAACATGAACATTTAGACACCTTGTCTAATTGCTTTGACTAATTGTGCTAGATTGACTGTACCATTAGATGTTTCATTTGCTACTAATTTTAACTTTATTATGGTCAATTAACCGCTTTGTGCTAACTGCCGCTAGCACAGAAGCCTCGTATATCTGGATAGGCCTAGGGCACCAGGACCAACTGAATACATTGCACATTACATAATTATCCAATGGAAAAGTAGAGAAGGTGTGACCCGCCGCCAATGTTGTCCCTCTTATTTTACATAAATGGTAATCCGGGCTTAGGAAAAATGCAGCCTAAATGATGCAGATGCCTGCAACCTGTAAATACCATCAAAACGTCATGATGCATACGTTTGCATCACCGGCTGTAGCGGATAGTACCACATGATACACCCATTTGTATCACCACACCAGCACAAAGCGGTTAAGTTATTTGTTTGTTATCAATCTAATTCATTATTCGGTGTTTTTTCATACTTTGTATTATGTTGCTTACTTTGGCAAAATATTCAGCTCTAAATAAATAGACAAATTATCTGCAAATCTTCCAGCTCTGAAAATTCAAAGCCAGTAGATATCACAAAGTACCAACATGAATGTGAAAAGGCAACAGAGACGATTGCCGTCCAGTAGGTGGCCTTAATTCGCTACACCTCACTATATTTCTTCTTAAGTTTATTAATTCTGTGCGAAATGTTCCTACAATTAGAGGAAATAACAGTTTTTTCCAGTAAAAACTATTTTTTCGGTTGAAAAATGAAGTTCAAATATTTAAAACAACTCATTAAAAGTGAAATGTGACAGCGATTGCAGACCTCTTGCGGATAGGAGAGTACATCGTTATAATGTTGCTTTTTGAGAAACGTCAAATCGTGTTGGTACTTTGGTAGGTATATCTACTGGCTTTAGTTGTTAATGCCATTTGTGAGTGACAGTTGATCCTAGGCAGAGCTAAGCAATTGCTTAATAAAAGTAGCTAAGCTACAGCTAAGCTACCTATCAAAAAAAAGGTAGCTAAGAAGTCAGTTGTAAGCCATTAGGTAGCTTTTTGATATTAAGCTACTTTTGTTGCCATTAGTCATATACGTTTGAATAGTTCGTAGCTATGAAATATACAGGTACAAAAAGTAACTTAACCTACAAAAGTTGCTTAAAGGTAAATTGTAAATAGCTTCAACTAGGAGCTTACTTTTAAAAATTAACCATTTACTTACTACTATCCTTCACTACAAAAGGGCGGCATAAATTTGAAACAAAAAATTTTTTACGTTTATAGGAACAATCGGATACTTAATGTAACTGACTTAATAGCAACTATGATTAAATTCATGGCAACTGTGAGAGTGTACAACTTCCAGTTTTAATACGCTCCAAAATCATTATTTTTTATGGTAGAAAATTTTTAAGCACTTGTATTTTTTGTACGGAAAAGCTCTTTCAGAATATTGAACGAGAAACAGGGCGTTCTATTTAAAAAACCGAAGTTGATGCCACTTCCGGTTATTTTAGTAAGTAGGAGATTGCATTTGATACATGGATTTGATAACAAATGTAGCAAAGCTATAGCTACTTGTGCCATAAAATTAGCTTAGCTACAAAACAGCTACTGCTCAGCTCTGATCCTAGGTATACTTCAAGCTTGTTAGTTGTTTTAAAATAATGTGTTTGATTTGTGTTGATCAGATGGAGTTTCTAACAAATGCTAGCGTTGAGATAAATGCAGTCATTAATGAATTTCTTTATAGATTAATAGTATGACAATTTAACATTATCAAAATGGTTACAGATAGTGTTTGCTTAGTGTGCTACGTTTCGAATGGTCATCTGGTAGCTTATACCTTACCAAGTTTAAGGCCTCTCATAGATATTGATTTCTTACCATTGTCCGAGCTTAGGTAAGTTTTTCGTATATATTGACTATTTGTTTTCTTTTTAACACAGCGATAGCAACGCTGCACTTTAATAGCCTTGGGTTTCCTTACTTTCTGCTCAGGTTTTTGCATGGATGTCAAATACCATTTTACTAATTCTTACGTGAAACAACTGGCCATTTTCAAATTACATTAAGTATTTATATTTGTTTTACAATTCAATGACTTGACAGTGTAATATTATATATGTATACATTTTTAATACGGTAGTAGTATATAATAGTATAATACAGTACGATGACATTAACAAGAGCAAATACTTCTTTATTTTAAGTTTTATAGAAACTTTTACCGTTTATAACAATGTTTGCTTGTCCTCAAACTGAGGAAATTGTTTTCAAAATTGTTGTGTCCCTACAGGATGTAAGCACTGCTCCTAAAAAGTCAAGAAATGATAGATAATGAGTTTATTATAATAGCAAAAATTAATTGTATCTCCACGTTTACAACCCATTGTCATTAAAACTAAACATTTTTAATAAAGAGCTAAAAGAAAATTAATAAACTTATTCTACATGGCCTTCTCCTAATGATGCTGCATACTTTTTTACTCTATTTCTAAATTATCTAAACACTTTGTGTATCATATACATTGTGATTTCTTGAATAACCTCTCATTTAATTAATTGTTCAAATGTCCTAAATTGTTCCGTAAATTATTTTGTAAACTATCTTCTTGAAATATATCCACAGACAAAAATTTAAGGGGGATAAATGGGGGGGAATGAGCTGGCCATGATATTGTTCCGTTGTGTCTAACCCAATGCCCATTAAAATTGTTATTTAGCCATTCTTGCACTATTAATGCTGTGGATACTGAAAGTCCGTTGTATTGAAATTAGTCTTCAAATTTCAAAATTTACGTTATCTAAAGAGAGCTTAAAAAAGTTTTCAAAAATTCAAATATGAAGTTTGATTGCAAGTAATGTCAAAAAAGTATGGCAAAATATATTTTTTATTAAATAAAAAATAAGACAGTTTTCCTTCTTGTTAACCTCATTGTTAGACACGCTGTATATTATTATTAGAAATATTGATATTTAGCGTATTTAAAGTATTTAACTTCATACTATTATTCACAAAGTATTCTTATTGTTTAAAATTAAAATTACCAAGGTGATTTAGGAGTTGCAAGTTTTTTTTATAGCCTATTTAAAATAGCACTAAATAGGTTATATGATGTCAACGCATTAAAATTTATTAGCGTAAATTGAAAATTACCAAGCACTTATATTGGTGAAATAATTATACTATTCCAAGACAAAAAGTAAAGATTTTATTTTACAAAGTTAATGTGTAATTTAAGAATGGTTAGTGTTTTTCATATTTTTTAACACTTTATATTTATGATAATGTACAACCATACATATACAGTATAGAATTATCTCATGCAATGCAGTAATTTATAGATAAATTTACAGGATATCTGAATACATCTAATATCTGTTGTAGCAGTTTAAATTTTGCAACAAGATTAATAAAAACAAGCGTTTCAGCACATCAGTGGCATAATTAAACCTATATGTGTTTATGGTAAAGTTTGGGCCTCCAACCATATAGGTGATAAATATTCCTTTACACGATTTATTTATAATTTTTGTGAAAATCTTAAACTGGAACTGTTAGATACATTTTTAATAAAATTATTTTTGATATAGGAAATATGAAAGTAGGAACAAGCGTTTGTCTTGATATATGACTTGAAATTTTATCCTTTACGCATGTTTACTCAAAAACTACTTCGTAGATAGATCAGTATAAAGTTTCGTGATCCAATAGCTCTAGTAGAGGAAACTGTTGTATTTGAAAATTCATACGCTGTTTAAATTAAAGTACATTTTTTAAATTTATGAGATATTTCAAAACGTTATTTATCAAAAACTGACCTCCCTTTTTAGTTTCCCATACTTCTACTGAAGTATAGAAACTTATTTTCCCTTTATCTCCAGTACCCTTGTCCAATTTTAATCAGATTTGGTATGTGGAAGTTTCTTCATTGTAGGCCAAAGTTTGTAAGTTTTTTGACCGGATCAGGAAATGGAAATTGGACATGTTTTTCTGGTATTGTAATTTTCTAAAAACTTTTTTGAAATTAGAATAATGTATCGTTGTAATACATCTAAAGGCAAATCAAATGTTTTTCCTTTCAAAAGCTGTATCTTCAAAACGAAGGCTGCTAGGAAATTTTGAAAATGTGAGCTTTAATGTCTTATTATTCCAAAAGAAAATGTTCAATCCATAAAAATTATCTTATCATTTAATAGACCTTAATAAGTATAATCATATGATGAAAAAATATTTTTGCTAATAAGAAAATTGTAAAAAATAGCAGATTCTCAAAATTTTGAAAAATTAAAAGAACAATATTTTTCAAAAACTGTCTACACCATTTTTTAAAACTTTGTGAGTCAATGGAGCTTGCAGTGAACTACAAAACAGTGCATACCACTGATGTGTTTTTTTACACATTGTTAGCTGATAGAGGTAAATAAGCTGGGGTGGCATTCTACAAACAACATTTAACAAATTTAGAGGTTCTACAAAAATACTTTCTAAAAATAATATTTGATAAAGAACACATACTCAAGCGATTTGTTGTATAAAGAAAGTAACGTACTTGACATATGGCAATTATATTGTTATAGAATACTTTGCGTGCAGCATAAAACAAAATACATTTAAAAAAAACTGAACATGAACGTCAAGCTGAAACTATGTTCGAAAAGTTTGAGAAATCTATAGGACAAATTTTTTATAGCTATGTTGTATATATTCTGCTTTTCCCCACAATATAAAAAAATAATTAAATAACAATATTTTTTTAAATATTATTAAATTTTGGTTTCAGGCAACACCTAGAAATAGCATTCATAACTTAGCTAATATAAAGAATCCTTAACAATCAAAGATTATAATAACAATTTTTCCTCTTTTTGCGTCTGTTTGTTGTAATAAATATATACCTAAAAAATCAGAATTATGCAATTATTGAATCTTGCTGATTTTTGTTATCAAAATTAGGCTTACGCACAAGTACTTTTTTTCTGTGAGCTAAGATCTTAGTTTTCCTCATTTATTTCTGATATTTTTTTGCAGTTTCCAACTTGTATTTGTTCCATTTCATTTATATTTCAGAAACAAATTTATTATTATTGTATTTTATTTTTATTATCATTAACATTATTATTATTAATGTTATTATTATTAAGGTGCGCTAGTATTTATTATTTCCAATAATGCTGTAATTTACCTATAAAGCTTTTTCTCCTCGCGAGTTTTTGGATGGCTCCTTGTGTTGCTTAACATCCCAATCTATCTGCTTCTGTCAATAACTCAAAACTAATTTGTTTCTGTTATTTTGTCAAGATAGAAAAATGTTGAATTCTAACTGCTCTATAGAGGGTTCTTATAGACATCACATATATATTTAACTCAGAGTTAAAATATGCGTAGTAAATCATACATGGAGCTATAAAAAATGAGGTTTGAGATGGGGAGATGAGAGAGAAAGAGATGTCGAGGAAAGGGAAACGAGAGGGGAGAAAAAATGGGTGGGGCGAGAGAGAGAGAGAGACCATTCATAATTTATCTTGCAATTTCTACACTGCATATGTTGATTCTATACTTAACACTATGTATGCATCCCTGTGTATTATATTTTTAATAATATGCAATTCGCACAATTTGGTTATAGCATTAATGATGTGCATGTTAAAATACAGCAGTGAATACTAATATGGAAGTATAAAACAAAATGTTAAAAGTTTTGTGTTAATACATAATTAATAATTAGCTGTTTAGATTTCCTGGTGTGGAGCACAACCTCTTTTCTAATATCTCTTAGCCTCACAATTACTGTTTTAGACAAATCGTACTTCGATCTGTATTCTACGCCCTAGTTTGCTTCTAACGTACCTTGCTATACTAGTTTCCAGACACAATCTAACAAAGGCATTGTAGACCCAATGTTATCCATTTGGGGACAACAACTCATAGTTAACGAGGATACGGACCAGTAAGTCATTATAACACAATTGAAAAATTTCAGTTATAGAGCAGAGAGTTACAGTTCAACAGCTTTCATATGTAGAAAAATAATCACTTTAATTTAATTGTTTGTCTATTTTCTGATACAAGAATTAACTTACATGTAAAAAGGAGTGCTCGAATTATTTTGTGCAATTTATAGTTTCAAAATTATTCTTATTTTTAGAGTAGTCCAAATACTGATTATAAAAAAAAATAATTGTTCGCGGTTGGTTTCATTTACAAATAATTGTAATTTTGTAAAAAATATAATTGACATTTATTTGAAATTTGGTAAAATTTAGAAGGGATAAAGTCTTGGGCAGCATTTATCAAATTGTTCACAAACAGTGAAAGTAAATTTTAATACAGCATGATAAATAAAATGTTAAGGTCCTTTATGGAAAACAAAGCTCATGCCATACAGGCATACACACATTCTACTCTTCAAATAAGCAAGATCCCAATGGTGAGTGTCACAAAATGGTCACCCTGTACATATTTTTAGGTTCTTTTACTGACAAAAATTGATATATTGGATTATGTAAATGAAAGCAGCTTTTTTAATAATTAATTACCAAAATTATCACTCTATCAAAAAAGAAAGATATGTAAAAGGGAACAAAAATGCATATCGATGAAAGATATAATTTTTTAGTAAACAAAAAAACGTGATATGTGGGAGGAACCACAACATTTAAATCAATTACAATTTAAAATTGGATTTTTTTTGATAAATATTTACTTTGCCTAGATAGTTTCTTATTTTTTTAATTAAGAAAGTAATTTTTTAATTAGAAAAGTAATTAAATATTAAATTTCATTAAATTGTTAAGCTTCTACAGCCTCCTTATTACATTAAATTATTTTAAAAATTATAGTTTGTGATTAATGTTACTTAATGTAAATTATTAGTATCTATTTGTTTTTGCAATCATTTATGGTAGACATAAAAATCTTGAGTTTGTATTTAGAATAATATAGAGAAAATGCAGTTTTATTGGGAACATTTTTAAACATATTGAAAAAGCATTAGTTAAAAGACTGGCATCTAAAACCTTGTTGGCGTAGGTATTAGTTACTTAGCAAAATAGCACTTATAGTTAAGTCACACTTTTCTAATTGGCTTTACAGCATAATTTCAAAAGCACTGCATTTTGTACGCATGATTTTATATAAATAGAAATCTTCTTAAGTAAATTACAGGTCATAGATTGCATGGTTCTGTTGTGTATAATGAATATGTTGGTTGTTCTGCAAAAATTATTGCAATTTTGTAAAGAAGTTTTATAATTTAAATCATTTTGGTTTTGAATAAATTATTATAATACACCTTTAAAAAGAACAAGATAATTATTTCAAAATAACAAGATTTTCTCAAAGTTTACTGAATCTAGATATATTTAATGTTTAGCTATTCTTTCTATGTATGCATGAATTTACAAATGTTTTGGTAGCTCACATTCAGTGTTGAAAGTTGTACAAATAACTCAGTACATGTGAATAGAGGGCTATGTTTTTAAAATAAATTTTTATTATTGTGTTCTTTTTCATTTTGTTCAAAATTTTAGATAATTTCTATTAAAAAATGTGTACTGTATTTTGTTATCATAATTTCTAGATACAACTACATGCAGAACACTCTTCATAATTTTTGTAACAACTTCCATGCTTGTCAATAGAATTGTTATCTACAGTCAGAGCATATATCCAATTGTTAATAATTGTTATATCGTACTAACTTTTTAAAAACTACGATAAAATAATTGCCATCCAAAGTTTTGTATCAGTCATTGTTTTTTAAAAATATTAAAATAAAAATACATAGGTAGGTATAAAAAAGAGACTTCTTCAGCAAAACATATTTGTATAAACAATAAAACTTAAAAATAACTAATATATAATTATTGCATGTTTAGCTTTAGTAACTCCAGTATACTATGAGAAAAGTAAAGATTGGCCATGTCTAACCCTCTCAGCAGCACAGTTGTTGTAGTAGATACCTACTTATCCAAATTTTTTGTATTTTGGTACCTATTTAATTAATTTTCAATTCACAGTTGCAAAAAGTCGGCACCGTATGGAAAACCCTTTTATTAACTTATTTCGGAAAATCTAAGTAGGGCAATGGTTGTGCTTGTATTAAGACTAGAAATGTGACAGACAAAAGTCGACACGTGAAAAATTTAAAGAAAGAAAAGATGTTTGTAATGAGATGCTACACTAATGTGCAAAGTTTCATAGAAAAATTCAGAGAAAAAAATTTCACTTTTTTGGATAAAATAAAAAAAATCCTTTATTTTGATTTCACTTTTAGTGGAAGAAAATTGCTTTAAAACTCAAAAATAATTACCCCGAATGTCATAATCAGCATTTCTTTTGCATTACAAATTGTTTTTGGCAAATTTATTAAACTTATTGAAAGAACAAAGTGACAATGCTGGTGCAATTTATGTTATTTATTTAATATTAGCCCGTTTCACCTAATATTATTTTTCTTTGATCAAAAATTTAAAAACTAAAGTTGGTGAACAATTACCACTTCTCTTCCGCTGAAGGTGAAATCAATATAAAGGATTTTTTTTTTTTCAAAAAAGTGAAATTATTTTTTCTCTGAATTTCTTTATGAAAATTTGTACATTGACGTAGAATCTCATTACAAACAACTTTTCTCTCTTTAATTTTTCAAAATTTGTATAAAAAAGTTTTGGCATTTTGTTTTAGGAAAATGTAATATTTGGCATATACCGGAAGTCACGTGTCAACTTTTGTCAATTACAAGCACAAACGATTGCCTTACTTAAGCCACCTGCGTTTTAAGCGTTCTGTGCACTCCAAGAGTTTGTTTATTTCTCTATGCATGTTTGTTGATGAACAAGAGAGATTACAAAGAATGCCGAGAGCGCTCCGACCACATTAACGAACCCGGCTTTATATTTTTCCAAATAAATTAATAAAAGAATTTCACATATGGTTTGGGTTTTTTGGCAAACGCTGTATGTATATGTAATTTAATCTATACATAAATGAATTTAGAATGTTGTAGGTATGGGTATAGATTTACTAGAATTATTTGCTTATTGACAATCTAAAGGCTGTATCTCATAAGTTGCCTTGTTTAAAATTGGAAGGTTTGCCTTATTTCCATACAAATAGTTAAGACCTCATCAATGAAGGCTTGGATTATCTAGTACTCGCTCTGAATTATTTGTATGCAAGTACTGCAAATCTCCAAATTTAAAAATGTGACTTATGAGGTACACTGCTTTAGATCCTCGATATGCAATTGTGATCACTTGCTAAGGCTTTTTGGGGTAGGCAGTTATCGACTCTTATGACGTATTTTAGCTATATTTTAATGTTTTGAAACGGAATTATCAATAAAGTTTGTATAAATGTTGTTATAGATGTGAATGAAAATGTAGTCAAACTGAAGCGAACGTTATACAAACAAAAGTTTAAAAAATCTGGTTTACAGAACCTCAATTTAAGCAATAACTTTCAATTGGCCTTGATAGTACATTATACCTTCTAAATTATTCCATTTCGAGAAATTTGATCACTCTTTATCAAAATAATTTAGATGATGCTTTATTTCAATTGACGTTTTTTTTTAATTTCCAGTGTCATTGATTTTCTATTGTTAATTGCTAGTACGTACATAATTACATTTCGTAAATTTTGGATTCCTTAGCCAGTGATCAGTACAGTGGCAGTTGCAGTAGGATAAACATTTTGTGTTCAGATGTCAGATGTAGACGAAGAAAAACTTAATTTTATTTTATTTTATAGGTATATTATTTGTTATAATTCTGTATAATATCAAGTGTTTTGAACATTTAAATGCCCTTTTATGTCACCAGAAAACTCCCGGGACCTTAAACGGTAAAAAAACGACTAAATATGTCATGTCAATTGTAATGGCCAAATGGGTGAAGATAAAAAATTATATATTAAGAAATTCGTTTAGCTACCTGACTTCAAAATAAGAAAATAAAAGTTTGAATAAACATGGGTCCTTAATTGCTTTGTTTTCGAGATATGTACCTTCAAAGGTTGCGCTTAAACTGCTTTATTTATTAATATCCAAAAACTACCCTTGTATATGCTCTTTTCTACTTTTTAATTTTTTGTAATATTTTTTAAACTGTTTAAAGAATCTTTCTTAAACAAAAACACACAAAAAAGGTACTCTGGTTGAAACTCGCTAAATTTGACAGTTTTCGAGGCAATTCAACTTTTGTGAAAAATCGAGTTGGCGTGAAGGGCTCAGTCTTTCTTCAAAATGCGCAAATAATTTGTACAAACATTGAAGAAACATCAAAGCAATAAAGAAACTTCCTATAAATATAAGTTCCAAAAACGCTTCTCTATTGAGTTACAGCCTCCAATCCAAACTTCCTTCTTCTGGAGCCTGTAATTCCATGCGAAAGCGTTGCCATATCCGTGTTCATTGTTTTTTTTTTATTGCGTTGATGTGTAGAACCTTTCCTAAACGTTTGTACGAACTATTAGTGCATTTAAAAGAAATCCAGCCTTTCATGACAACTCGATTTTTCACAAAAATTGAATTATCTCGGCAACTATTAGGATAAGTGACTTTCAATAAGAGTACTTTTTTGTGTTCAAAGAATAAGATTCCTTAAAAATAGTTGAAAAGAAATGTACCTACAGAAAAAAAGTTAATCAGAGTACTTGTGCTCCCCTGATGAAATTCTTCAGATGAAAATTAGTGTGACATAGACCTTTGTTAAGTATAATTACACGCAGTATTAACAAATGCTTTAAGCGCCGTCTTTGAAAGTAGGTACATTCCTCGAAAACAAACCATTTAAGGACCCATGTTTATTAAGACTTTTTTAACACATGAAGCGCCGTGTTATTCATCGGCGATACTTACATTTTGATAACTAAAATGCTTTTTGTACTTTTACGCAAGCATTATTAAAATACGTTAATAACAAAAAAAATATTTAAAACACTCTTCTAGAGCGTGTAACTTTTTTGTGTTGATTGTATCAATATCCACTTTTTTTTTAAATCGTTTGGGATATGATTTGAACCCACTTATATTGAAAAAGAAACTTTCAACTATTTTTTGCCACCTGAGAATTCAGGTAATGATTGCTGTCTACGCTCTACAAAAATATGTCAACTCGGTTTTGCTGTAATTATTTTCCACTGCCATCTGCCACTGTAAACAACATAAAATAAAGAAAGGATTCTAAAATATGACACAGCCACGTAGATGAATATCGACTGACATTGCAAAAACTTCACTGCGCACGGAATGTGGATGTCATCTATAGCGGTTTGTGGCGAAGACAACACATTAATAATTTAATTATCTAAGTCAGACATCACTCGATATTAATGCAGGTGGCCATGATATGACGCTTAATCAGGAGGTTATAAAAGTTGTAACTGATCAGTTTGTTCAAAGCTTTTGTTTTTGCCAAACAATTGTTGATTTTGAGAACCGGCATTATATGAACAAGTTTATCTTAAATTTAAAATTTTAAACATTATGTTAAGCAAGAGGTGGAATTATTGTAACATTAATTTCATACATAGGTACACATATAAATTATGTATTGTAAAATTTGTTTTAAATATAAGCTATATGCATATGATCATTTTTAGGATCAGCCGGACATTCTGCTTCAGCAACAAGGGACACGGACTGTACCTGTCTTCTCCTTCTGAATTGCAGAAATTTACTCTGTGCACAGATTTTTGGTAAGTTATTTCACTGTTTTTACAGAAATGTAATTTTATAAAATCTAAAGTTTCTAATTTGATAAATTGCTGTAATTACTGTTTAGGTACTACCTTTGTGGGTGTATAACATTAACATTGTAATGTAAATGGTAAAATGAAAGTACATGCAAATTTACTAAAGTTTTAATTACAATACGACCTTTCTAATCCCCGCTAATGACCAGATGAAGGGATACTGGGTAATAGAAATGCAAAAATAATCAAAAACCGGCTTCTTTGGTTAAATTAAATAATTGTATCCAAATGTAGAATAAACAGTAAGCAAGCAGCCATTTACAGATTATACATAATACATACATGATTCGGTGGGTATGCCTCATTACTTCCGAATGAAAGGGGTCTGATTTTGAAGAGCATCAGAATGTGGGGGTACATTCAAATTCACCGACAGAATAAAGTTAAAAAAATACAAAACCGGAAGTGGAAGTTAGACATGTTTTTTGGTATCCTTTTTTTTATATTGATTTTCCTTAATCTGAAAACGGAAGAGGACCTTAGCGCAAATTCAATGCAGTTTCTGAACTTTCTTAGCTCTATGTCAAAGAATGTTTGTACAAATGAAAATTATTTTCTAAATTTTGAAAATCTCAAGAAAAATATTGCTTAAAAACTGGCCACACGATTTTTGTAAATTCTGTAGACTGACCTGCAATTTGGTTTGTGTCCTCCACTAGTGCGATCTCACAAGTCACTGTTTGTGTGCAAAATGTTGATGCAAAATTACAAATACGATTTTGAAATATGATAAGACAATTTCTAAAATACAAAATAGTTTACAGTGTAGCGAAAGTCGAATTTTACGGACATCGAGTGTTTCTGAAGGAACATTTAAGATATCTGACGATAATTACACTGACTATTCAATTCTCCTGTCATCTGTCAAAAATTGACCAATGAAAATCCAGAATTTGGTGTTTCTCGACCCATAAAAAAAATAGGGATGCATAACATAACTTTGACTACTCGTGGTAGGTATTATAAGTGAATACTAGTATTACCTCGCCGAAATTCGACGGCAGACTCAGTGTTGACCGACCCGGCGAAATACTATGTCACGTGATGCATTAGTTCCAATAATGAGACGCGGCGTTAGTGTAGATGTCGCCTCAAGTGAAGCGCGTCTAGCAGACTTTCATATATATTATAAATTAAAATAATTATTATTGCATTATTATTGAAAAATCGACGTAGAATAAAAATATAAAAATGTTTCATGTTCCATCTGAGGATAGAGACCTTTCATTGAAAAAAAATGGTCCAAATTGGTGAAGCGGTAGCCGCTGGAGGAACCGGAGAAAAAAACTCTTTGGGCTTTTATATATGTATGGATAATAAAATTTAAATCGGAATGTGAGTGAAAATATATACTGAGATAAAAGGAGATAAGAAAATCAAAAAAAATCGTTATTTAGTTTCGGAAATTTTCATGTAATAATATTGATAATATATTTGTTACCGTTAAAACCCGTTTTCAGTTTAGTTTTAGTTTTAACTAAACCGAAATCAGTGAAAACTAGTTTTGGCTTGTTAAAACTAGTTTTCATGGGACATATTTAAAGAAAAACTGTCTGTTTCGACAATTAACTTAAAGACTCTGTAGACGCTATAACATTGTTGTCTGAACAAATTGTCTACAGTTCTTTTTTTAAAATTAGTTTTGACTAGTCAAAACTAGTTTTTAACAGTAACATATTCATTCAATATTTAAGTAACAATTACGCTGGTCAACCAATTTTTAACTTTTTATTTTTTCTTTACTAACTATATACAATTTATATTTGTTTTCCAGTTCTAATTACAATCTTAAAAAGAAATTACTTATAGCATGTCAGGTTTTGGAAAAATTAACTTAAAGAATGAATAAAAGATATGACACATAATAACTAATAGGTAGGTACACTATTTACATTTACAATTAGAATGTTTTTCGCTTCACTTTCCTTTTGTATGCGGCTGTGGAACTTTCTGATATCAGTGTCCAGTAGTAATCAGCAAGCACTTCGCTGTTCCACTTCCCTTGGTAACGTTTTTTGATAGTGGCACTGTGTTGATGGAACCGTTCTCCGTGCTCATCACTAACGCCACAAGATTCAGAGAAAAAAAATCCAAGTGGGAATCTAAGAATCTCCCTTCAGTTGAAAAATACTGTGACAATTCTTTCCGACGATTGCGATATACTGAAATACGCATATCTGAAGCTTACAGCTTCCATTCTTGTAATCTTGATCCTAGTATCTCTGCTTGAGTTTTTGATAAATTCAAATCTCGAACCAGGTCATTTGGTTCTAATTGAGTTATTAAATGAGGTTTGTCTTCTTGAGATGGTAAAAATTCCTCATCATTGTTTGATAGTTCTTCAGTTGCTCGTTGTGTTTTTGTATCAACTTGTTCTTCTTTTAAAACGTTTGGACATGTTGGTACCGGAGAGGCTGTTGGATGACGTACTGGACGAGTAACAGAAGGCAAACTGGGATAAGCAATTTTCTTCTTATTTTTGCCAGTAAACCTGAAGATTTTGGTGCAGCAAAAGTAGCAGTTCGTCGTATGGTCCGGTCCGTTTACTCATGCCAAATCATAGAAACCGCAAACGGCATAGCAGTGCTCTTACCATACAACCAGCTTCTTAGAGTAATAGCACAACGTGCACGGCAAGTTTTAGGAGTCCAACATTTGTCTTGATTTTCAATTTTAACACCAAAGTAGTAGTAGTACGCTTTTTCTATTGTAGATTTAATATTTCGTTTAAGGTGCTGAATAGTTAATTCTCCGCAAACATAACAAAAACTTTTGGAATCATTTATACACTTACGAGATATTGTCAATATAAAACACAACAGATTATCACAAACTGACTCAATTCAATTTTAATACTCGCAATAATCCTTCTGTGCCTTCTTATATGCCCACATAATCGCATATTTATGGATTTCCGAAATATAATTGGTTTAAAAACAAAGAGAGGCCTGGCTTACGGTTGTGACGTAGAAAACATGCCAAAACTTGTTCAGACCTGTTCAAACAAGTCAGGCGACACAAGATTTCTTTCAGTATTTAACATTAATGCGGTAAAACAGAAAATGTCAAATTCAGCAAAAAATTAATATATTTTAGGAGAAAACTATTATTGGAAATTTCTCATAATTTTGAAGCAGTAGAAAAAAATTGAAAATGTTTTCAGAATCAGCATGAAAAAGTACATACGGTACACGTATTAGAGTGTAAGAAAAAAAAATCTTTGTTGAACAGTTATATATTTTTATTGTAGTACAGCTCATATACCTGGAAATAAAAAATTTGAATTCATCATTACATTCTTCTGGCAATGAATTAGGCAAAATAATTAAATTAAAACCTCACGAAAATATTGTTTTTTAAATATTTTTTTGTACTTGTCTTATAGTTGAAACAAATGGATCTGATGACATTAATAAATTATCCAAAACATTTTGTTTTGTTGCAGTTCTAGAGCACTTCCTTGTATAATGTGCTTGGTATTTTCGAATGCTTTATTTCTGGCCTGTTGGGCATTTCTAATAGGTAGTTGCCCAGTAGGAATAATTACATGATGGCGAATTATTCCTCTAAATTCACAAAGATGTTACCATAACTAGATGTACATGTACCATATCCTTGTTTTGCTACATCATCAATTAGACCAACTTTTAGTTTGAATTTTCTTATATATTTTTTTCCTTTTTTTTCACTGCTGATTTTTCCTCTGAAGCTTTTCTATTGGTAGTTTATAAGCAAAATGCAATAAAAACTTGAAACACTTAATCCAAGCATGAAGAATGAATAAGCCAAAGTTGTAAAATTCAGTTTTGATCAACTTTTGTCGAACATTGTCTACAGTGTTCATTTTAGTTAGTTTGGCATTACATATATCTCAACTCATAGATGAAATATTTTGAAGTAATGCATTACAGATTTTCCCATCAATCATTGTCATAGCCATTTCATGTTTCACAGTAGTATTATTGGGAAGTTCACAAAGCCGGTAGATTTTTAATCTTTTCGTTAATGGATCCTGCTGTATCGTGAATCACTTCAGGGCTCTCTTTTGTGAATTCAAACATTATTGGGCAACACAGCCGGTTGATGATGGCTTTTGATTTTGCCATACACACAACTGTGGCCATAAAAACACTATTAATACCTTTCTATGAATCTTGAAACGCTTTTATTGGCTTTAACAGGATGCTCCATCACACCCCTATTTAGTAAACAAACGCCAAATTATTTGAGGTTGTTAGATGTTTAGGCAGTCTTATAAATTTGTTGTGTGGTATAGTCCAATAAGGCTTGTAATTGTATTTTTGCACCTGTCTCTGTAACTAATTGAATTTTTTTTGGGATTACATTCAAGCTTAACATGGTCGACTTGATAGTTGGAAGAAAAAATATTATTTCAGTTGGTGATGGCTACTTGATCAATTATATTTCTGTGTTGATAACTGTGCTGAAACAACCACACCTAATGCCACTTCTTTTGAGCAAGTGATGTCTACTTTAGCTTTGTCTTCACAAAAATTTCATATTTGCTTGGCATCGTCAGGGTCCTTCAATAAATTCTATGCTACTGGAGGCTCTTTATAAAATTTTCAAAGCAACTACAGCACGATTCAGTTGAACTTTAAACTTCCTTTGCCACTTCCTCAGAATATACAAATTTTTGTTCAAGCCAATTCTGATTTTTTTGGTAAAATTGTTTTTCACTATAATGAGCTTTACGCTATTTTTTACTTTCCCATACTTCTACTGAAGTAAGGAAAGTTATGATTTCAGTGTCTGTCTGTTGGTGGGTGCGTGCGTAGGTGGGTGGGTTTTTTCGTTTTCCTATATCTCCAGAACCCATTAACCGGAACCGGAAACAGAAATAAGACCTGTTTTTTTAGTATGGATTTTTTTCTTAACACTTTTTTACAGTTTTAAATACATAGTGTTGTAGTGCATCTAAGTACAAATCAAATGCTTTTTTCCAAATGCTGTATCTTCGAAATATCCAATTTATACAAATTATCATATTATTTGATAGCCCTCAATAAGTATAATCAAGTGATGTAAAAATATTTTTGTAAATATGAAAATTGTAAATATACCAGCAGCTCAAAATTTTGGACATTTTCAAAAGAATGTCGACAAAACTGCCTACACCATTTTTTTAAATTTTCTGAGCCGATAGAACTTGCAATGAACTACAAATTTGTTTTTTACTTATCTCCTAAATTTGCCCTACAGGAATTTTTGAAAATTGTCAAATTGATTAATTATTTATTCAAAAACTCAAACGCCGATCGTTATTAACTTTTATCAGTTCGGTAGGCTATTTGAAGTACTTTATCAGGATCTGCAAGAATTTTCAATTATTTTAAAAATTAAGAAAAAAAAATGATACTTTTTAATATCAACAACGTTTTCCGGCAGTTACGTGAATTTAACTACGCCTATCAATTAACTCTAATAAAAAAAATATTTTTCATTCTTTGCATACTTTTGATAACTCTATAAATAAAGTTCCGCCCGTAAGTAACCAACGCATTGAGTCTGCAGCAGGCTTGTACCGGCTAGAGATGACTATCTTTCCATCACTTCTTGACGCGAGCATATTTAAAACGTAAAAAGTATGGGAAAGTACCATCGACCTGCTTCGCTCATTTTTTATAATTTTTATCACATGACTATAATATTCATTCATTTTTGTAGTTTTTAAAAAACTATTAACAGTACATATGACAACCCACATCGTAATGAAATAAAAAGATTTCATCAAGTTGAAACCAATTATGGTTGTAATTTAAAACAATCGTAGTTTGAGTTGTATCTCAGTATGTTATAAAATTATTAGTATTTTGGCATACTCTATGTAAAATTATCTAAAAATTATGGTTAAAAAGATATTTGGATTTGAAAATTTTGTCAGTTTGCAGTTTTTTGGCGTTTACTTTGAAAATTGGCACTCCTACTTTATACTAAATGTCTGAATTTTCTGGAGAAACCTAAATATAATGATTTACCTACACATGATAATACAATTTCTGTCAAATAGCGACTTAAACGACATTGATGTAGTCTTCTAAATCTACTCATTTTTGCACATTTAACCAATTCGGTATGTCTAATAACGAAATTACACATGTATAGTTGAGGCACCGAATCAGCCGATGCTCGTCAGACATTTGATGACGTCACAACCTTATTGCGGTTATCCTACAATGTTTATGTACTATTCTGTATCATAATTCTAGAGTAAATAATAGTTCATGTCTTATTTCCCCAAACATCCAATGAGATGAGCTAAAAATATAAATTTATTGTAAATAAAAATATAAAACAATAAATTTGTAAATGTCTGTGACGTGCATTGGCTGATTTGTTATCCCAACTGTAATGTGGTTGATTTTTATCAACCTGTATATACTATCGAGTAATACTAGGTGTTAGAGTAAATACTATACTAGGCTAGTATAGTATTTACTCTAACACTTAGACAGTAAAGGTGAAAGAATTAAGTAAGTAAAATAAGTATACTACTTTATTTTTTTAAATTTTTTTGCAGCTTCAATCTTCCAGACATGATGGGAGAACTGTTTTTACCGCTAGATATGCCCGAAGCACCTAAAGAAAGTTTCTTTAAAGGGCTCTTTGGGGGAGGGGTTAGATCTTTAGATAGAGAAGAGTTGTGTAAGTCATTTACAGCAACCAGTTTGTCATACCAGATGTGATTAATTTACATACAATTTCAGTTGGAGAGGCAAGTGGAAGAGCAAACAAAGCTGTAGCAAAACATATACCAGGAAGTGTCCAAGAACTTGGTGCACGCGCGTCAACTGCAGCAGGTGAAATAAGTCGCGCTCATAGATTGGCATTAGAACGTGGTGAGAAACTTAACCAGCTGGAAGAAAAAGCTGAACGTATGCGGAATGAGGCAGAAAATTTCTCACATTCAGCACATGACGTCATGCTCAAATACAGAGACAAAAAGTGGTATCAATTGTGAAGAGTTTATCTACTCGCTATTGTACAGATTTCTTACTAACATATAAGTAGAACTGTAGTCAATAAAAAAGCATACTACATGCTGTGTATTGTACACTGCTACAAACAAACTCCGGTTGTTCTATAAAGCAGTTTTAAAAATGTCATATTAAAAATATGCTATCTATAGGTACACATACTTCCATATAAATAGAAAAGCAATGTTCTTTAATTAAGTTTTAAAACTTTATTTTAGGAAAAAATAAATTCATAATTTACATAGCATTTCCTATCTGAACTGTAATATAATTTGCATTTTAGGAAGAATGGTTATAGAAATATTGTGGTAACTGGTAAGGAAAGGGTTTCTTTAGTATTTTGCTTCGTGATTTGATTTTTAAATTTGTATTACTCATATCACTCATACTTAATCTAACAAGTCTAAAATCTGAATATAAGACATTGTGGCACATCAAAACGATAAAATTAAAGCATTGCTAACCAAATCTTAACAAAAACAAATACAAAATAATATTAAAACTAACACTAAAAACGTTACAATACCAACATTTTTAACAGCGGTTAAAAGTTGTATTTAATAGAAATTTTAAATCCTGAATAGGTGAATTAAGCATTTACACATATTTCTGTTAAAATGGTATTAAAGATTGACAAGAATCAATGAAATAAACTGAACTTCTAATTAAAGTGATGTTTGTTTTTCTGCAAACACATTTTAATTTAGATATTTCTTAATTGAATTTGTTTTGGATTAATGTAATTACTTTGGGTTTAGAATATGTTTGATATATTACAACTAATCCTATAAATCTATTTTGAATTATTACCTACGATTGCTACAGCTTTCTTTTCGGTCAAGTTTAATTTACTATACGATAGGTTATTGGTTTAAAAATGTTGTAATAGTAGGTAACACAGTATCTCCAATGCACATGTGCAATCACACTTTTAAAGAAATTTATCATAGTCATAAAAAAGTATTGCCTATCTATATTAATTTTTAAGGAGATTGTTCTGCTATGGGTTTTCTTTATGTAAGAAAATTAAAGAACACTTCTTTATTAACTGAACATACAACTCGACAGCCAATACACATTTTACAAATACACCCCAATTAACATTTTTAACACATGCTTTTCGTAGCTTGGCCCCAACATGTCTACCACTGCAAGCCTTAGCTGTCCCCTTACTTTTCTTGCCCTATTCATACTCTAGTATAATTCATAAATAGGGCATTCGCATTTAGAAAAACAGTCTTGAAATTGATTGTATTCGTATATGCAAAACATTCATATTATTAATTTTATATTTGAAACTGTTTATATCTACCCATTTATAATGTCTAACCTCACCATAAATTAATACCACTCTAAGTTAAACAAAATAACTATTTCCATCTTTTGAAAAAAAAAAAGAAAGTGCTGGACAAAGCATAATTCCTGGACCCTGATCTAAGTAAGTTTTTTGGTATCTAGTTATTGTTTATAGAACATATTAAATGTAGTAAATGTGCAATAATTGCGAGCATTTAGGAAGCCCAGAACATAAAGAATCTACTCTAGTAGAGATGTACGATTTTGTTTGCACTTCATTGACAACTGAAACATATCACAATATAGAGAAATTATAGAGTACAAAATCCGCTATTTAACTTCGTTCTTATAAATTGATATTTTCTAAATCAAGGTGGTTAAAAATGGCAAATCACATAGTTATATATATTTCTAACATGTTTTAAAAAACAAAGTGGGCTTTGGATGCCACTGTTTTGTGTATCCTACCTAGTAAAGCATATGCACCACTCGTTACCTAAATATGCTGAAACTTTTGAGCCTAAGTATTTATATTTGAATGATTCTATTACTTTTGTTTACTACAAGATATGGTAAGGATACTTATTGTCAATGCAACAAAGTTCAGTACTAATTAAAAACAGCAAAGCTTTTAATTTTTAAAGATTGTCTAAGTAGATACCTCGAATTTCTATTTGAAACATCCAACTCATATTATAAATATGTAAAATTTCACGATATTGTTGTTTTAAATCAGTCTGCCCAATTCTAACAAATATCAGTTTGAATTATGTAATCAAACTAAGTTTTCCACACACTTAATTATGTTACAAGTAACTGCTTCAGTAAAAGATATTTAAAAGTAACGGAACAGGGTGTACATGTTTGTAACAGTGTACATTTTTGAAACTATCTATGCAGTAGGTTCTTGTACTTAATGCGAATTGTGATATTCTATTCTGCCTGGGGATAGTTTTTTAACTTGTACTATTATTTATACTGTTTACATGAGAGCACAGATTCTTTGTATAATGTATATGAATGATAAAACTAAAACATAATTATAGCTATTAGAATAGATTTTTAATGACAACAAACTAATGTACTATCGTTATTATATTGTTACTTGAGATACATTTGATGTAAATCTAAGTCACTAATTACAATTCACTATAAAATATAGATTTAAAAATTACTACTTTATAAAAAGTAAATAAGTAATCTAAAATTAAATTAAATACAATGCAGTAGTTTTACTCAAGAAAATTCTGTTATCTTACTTATAGAGGTAATTTACAAAACATAGAAAAATAAAATTTAGTTTTTTGTTATTAGAAACGGAATAAAATTACTTTAAGGTTAATTGAAACCTTATATTTGCATCCACTATGCACATATTTTGGTACTGTAAAAAGTTAAAAGAAATAGCTGTGTTAGAATGTAATTTCTCTATTATATCTTTACATCATGATTTGTGTTATGATATAAAGCATTGAAAGCAACAGTGACACTTACAGGTACCTAGTGTAAATGTGGAATATTATTAGAAACAAGGCAGTGATGTTTATGCAACTGTTAAATGCAATGTTGTGTTTATGAGTAGAACTGCTACATTGTTTGAAAATTCTACAAGGCAAGCATGTAGAACCAGTTTATTTAAGAAGGTACATCATTTTTGAAGGTTCTTGTAAATAAGCAGACTGTTGTTTAACTTTTCTATTTATTTATCTTAAAGATATGATCTGTTACTGAAGATTTTCTTAGCGAAATTAGTTTAGAATGGTTTGAAAAATTGTGCACGAAAAGAAATTACAACCACCACATTTAAAAAAATGATATTCCAAATCAACTGTAATTAGGTACTACTATGAAATGTTCATGTTGTATTCACCACCCTCTTTTTATGAGGAAACCCCTAAATTGGCTGTTCTGTTACAATTATTCATGGAGTACTTTGATAATTTGGGAGAGGTTGAATAGTTGCTTAACACTTTAAACGCCACATCGGACGTAAGCGTTCGACACCGCATACTATAATCAGGCCACGTCGGTCGCTGGCGTCCGACGGTAGACTGACACATAGTAGGAAATATAAATCTGCAGCCTAGAAATACAGCATCCTTGTTTTGCGGGTGGCCTGGTAACATGACAAAGTGTTCTTATGCTCGGTGGCCACGTGACTGTCGGACGTATACGGCCGCAGTGGCCCCGGAAATATTTTTTGGTATTGAGATATTCAAGACATTCTGAACGAAACCTTTTATTTGAAAATTATTATAAGCGAAATAAAGTACATGAAAATAAATTTGGAGGATACAAGCTAACCGAGATTATTTCTACATAAACCATGTAATAAACACTAACACAAATAATGTTTATTTTATTTACATAGTTCTGTCTTCTAAATTTAGTTTTTCTTTTTCGGGCTGCAAATATGCTCCTCAAAGAAATGCTGCATGCAAATAAAAGGCTCTCCTGGACATCCGGTACAAAATGTTGTAACTTTCTTTGCTTTATTTCGTGCTTCATTTCTTCCTAAATTGCGTCCAATGCGGCCTCCAGCTGCTATGTTTACTCACTGGGCCAGCGGACGCCAACGACCGACGCATCAAATTCGACCTTCAGGAGTAATACAAATAAAAAAACATACTTAGGTGGGGTTTTTAGGGCGAAATTATTGGTTATTATCAAGACATGATGCGTGGCCCAGTAAAAAGTTTTCGTTGTCTTTATTGTGGCGTTTAAAGTGTTAATAAGAGTGCTTGGTTATGAGGAAGTTAGGTAAATAATCAAGCAAGTTAAATTACAGTTGAACATGCATTACTAGTTTATTTTCGAATTTTAATATTTCTCTTTCAAAATAATGGGAAAGTTCAACAGAGAAATTTGAAATAAATTCAGATAGTAGAAACTAACCAATTGCCAGTTGAAGATTGATTCATTCAAAGTACATGTGAATATGTATTCAAAAAAGTAACAGACGCTTTTTTTTAGTGTGCCCGCATATGTTGATGCTCTAAAGTCTGTAAACAAAATAGTAGGCAATTAAAAAATGTCATTATAGTAACTTAAAAATCACTTAAAATTTTAAAAGTATTTATATAGTATTGTAAAATAATGGGCAAATCTATGTTTAGGCAATCTAAGTGTAGGATATTCATAACACACTTTGCATACATTCTAAAGTGGATTGCTTGTTTAATAATAAAAAAAAACAAAAGAATTTTTTTTGGATTTTTGCAAAAATTTATCGTTTAAAAGATATTTTACACGCTCTTACTCTCCTTAACAGAGGCCACATTTTTGTCAAGGTTCGTTGATGTTAGATTAGGTACCAACTGACATTGACAGACCATGTATTTTTTTTAGTTGTGAATTTGAGTTGGTTTTTTGCTTGCATTATATTCACAGACATTTTATTATTATATCCTATGCATTTTTATTATCTCAGGATAAAGTTCTCTGTATTTTCAACGAAATTATTGGTAGAAAGCTTTCAATCAAGACGCACTATTTTAATTGAGTTTAAAATTTGCAGAAAAACCGTTATAACAAAATATTTTTGCATGCTTATAAGAATAAGTAAAACTTTGATAGAAGATGAAATATTTTGAGAAATCAAATATACAAAGGATTTATATTTTTCTGGGAATGTATTATTTGAAAGAGAAAAACAGAATACTGTTTTTTTAAATATTTCGCAAACCAGTTCAGTAAGTTTATTTTATGTGTTATGAACAGATGTATTTTTTACCATTTTAATGTTTAATGAAGAAGGGTAGTTGAAAAAATTACAGATGAATAACAATCACTTAAGTCACAATACTTTACCAAACTTAATCTCCAATTACTCTCAACTATCAGTTCTCCCAAGCTAACTTATTTAAAAAATAAAACATTTTCATATGACATTGGTGAATTAGCAAGAAACACTAATAAATTTCCTGTTGCGCATTATTAAATTTTCTGTTGAAAATGTGTTTTCCTAATGCAGCATAGCACCTGTCATATTATTGTTGTTTTTCTATTAAAAACCGAGTAGGACTGACTTGGTAGATTTCTTTATATAAATGCTTAACAAATAAAGCTCCCAGTTGTAGTCTCTCAATTTGTATATACATATTATGTATTAAAAATTATAAATTGAGTAGTCAGTGTAAATAACTTACTACATTGCTTCTCTTCTTCCTCCTGCAAGTATTTAAGTATTATATTGGAAGACAATAAGCTGTGTGTTATGTTTTGTTATCTCTGCTCTCTGACCATTACATTTTTATCTGTATTATTGACTACAAAGGCAAGTCATTTTACTGCTTTTATTGTTGAAATTGTTTTGTCTTCCTACATGTATAGTGAAATAATAAATGCCAAATGTACCTAATTTAATGAAATCAAATGTGACGTACATGTATGTAGTCAGTAGTGTGTATGTTACTACTTATAGGTAGCCAAATGGTTAGTGATCGAGATTCGTCACACTGATGTCACTGTAACATAAGATCATCCATCCTAAGTTTACAATTAATTCATCTTAGCAACATTTCTCAAACTGTTGTATGCGTATCACAGTGATAATAAAGTAGAACAAAAAATTTGTTTGCTTCTAAAGCAAGTATAGGATCGGCTATTGGTATCAAAAGATATTTGACTGAGTAACTGCTGATACATGGCCAACAAATGTTTGAGAAGCATTGGTCTAAAGCAAATACAGTATATCATATATATTCTATAAGTTTAACTTTGAAAGTTTATTTATTGTTTATCATTTTTATATATTTTATTTAAAACATGTTTTACTTATATAAAATTAGCTTAAGAATGGGAACAATTGTTAAAATTACTTAAAAATTAAAACTGCTGAATTAGTCACCACAATTTGTATTCTCAGATCAGAAACACATGCTTTTGTAATTTAATTTAAAAGTTGGTTCTCTCATACTTCTGTAGCAAACACATTGAGCACATACATACTAATATATTTTACGGCACCATTAAATTAAGTAAAGTAAAGCCACGATAAGAATCCTGAGAATACATGTAAGTACCTACATATTATTACAATAAATTGGCTTTACGGCTATAAAGTTAATTAGCTTACACTTTATATTATTATGATATATTATACAGTCATAAAGTTGTAACTGTATCCATACTGCATTAAAATTTTGTTCCCATTTTGCATATTTTTCTTCAACCTGTTAAGCCGAATATATTATAGTGCAAAGATATAACTATTATAGTAGCTAATGTTATATACAATAAAGAATGATTTGTTTAATAATTACTGTATTTCATTATATACTCATGTTGGATACAAATCTATTTTAACCAAATTTTTGAAAATCACAATCTTTTATCTACTACTTACACTGAACACGAGATTATCTATTTTTTGGGTTTGCTTTGGAGCAGTTCTACCTCAAGAGGACAATCCAATAGATAAATATTAGTAAAATTTGGCTAGCTCATGTACAGCAAGGTGCAGAAGTAATGTTGCAAATAGTAGTTTTATATAGGCAACACTTTTCAGGCAGACCTGAGCAATGACAAACATTGTTACAAACTAACTTTGGTTACAAATCTGTTTAAATCTTATATTTAATAACTTCACCAATGGGTTGGAGCGAGTTGGGTGCACTTACACAGTATTGTTCAATTTGGGGTTTTTATAGCTCAGGTTCGGTAATATTTATTATACGCATTTCGCTCAATTTAATTTTAGAAATATTTATTTTTACCTATATCGGCTATTATCTTTAATGACATGAGAAATAAACAAAAATTAGATAACTCAATATTTTTCAAAATTCTTGTATTTCAATTTTTAAAATACATATTCCTAAGGTAAGGGCTTTTTTTTAAATCAATAATTATATTTTTTTTGTCCTCTTCCCTTCTCATGCTATTAGCTGCCAGGTCGAACAGTACTTGGAGAAGATTTGTCGCCTCGTGCCTAGAACTGGTTTCCCATCTGGATTTCTGCTTTTTTACTGCAATACAACGAAAATACATAATTAATACTTAGTCCAGAGACAAGAGTTCAAGATACACTGAAATTATAAGAAAAAGAAAATATTCACTTCGCCCGGACTTCCCTTCACTTTAAAAATTGTTACTTATCATATTTTTTTAAATAATTTTGCATCCAAAGTTGTAGGCCGAAGATTTATTTCTTAATAAAGAAAAAAAAGAGGTTGCGCAATGTTTCATCAACACCCGGTATAAGTAAAATAGACTAAATCATCCCTTTTTTGCTTCAAGTTTCTGCTGTATTAAGTTGGCTACATCTTTTTAAAGCACTTTAGCAAAAAAGAGGACAGTAGTCAATCTTACAAAAAGCAACATAGTGGATACCTTGATATTAACATTCAATTTAAAAACACTTACCTTCATCAAAGTTGGTGGGATCACCGATAAAACTGTTGTTCTTCCTGCACCTAAATCGTTAAAATAAAAAGTGTCAGACATGAAATCCCCTACTAAGAATGGGATGGTTCACTAAAATGAACAATGCAGAAAATCATAACGTTTTTTATTTTTGGAATCAACAAAAACATAAACACATAAAAATAAGATACGAAATAAAAAAATATTCTCTGGTACTAGAAAAAAAAAATAATCACATTCCCATTTAAAAGCAATAATCACATTCTTAGGTAAAAAAAATCACAGTAAAATTCAGAGAGAGAGAGAGAGAGAGAGAATTAATAAAGATGAACAGTGTTCCACTTTAAACGAGTGGTGCTCGTTTAAAGTGGAACTTTTCTTGCCTTCATTCTTGCAAACTTATCAATAATAGATTCATAATCTAACAATTGAACAAAATCATTTTGTATAAACATGAGTGACAAATTGCTCAAACGACTTAATGAATTACGTAAATAATTCTTGACCCGTTTAAGTACGGAGAATGAACGTTCACCGCTTGCATTGCAGTTAGGCATTGTCAAAAAGATTCTCAAAATAGTTTCTACATTAAGAAATGTAGACTGCAGTCCGTCAATTAATAATTTATACATATCGACAAGATCCAATACGTTTTCTTCCTTAGCATATTTGATGAAATGGAGAACTTCATCTTTAAAATATTTAATGTCGATATCATTGCCGTATTTCAACGATAATCTACCCACACATTCAATAATTTCATCCCTACTCATTTTCTCATTTTTTTAATTGGCATCAATGACTATTACCCAATACCCACTATGAAAATAGGATTTAGAAGATATTAACATTTGCCTACAATTATTGTTTTATAATTCTCATATTAACAGACAGTAAAAATTTAATTTTGGTTTTTGAGGATAAGGCACCCAACGATTCTGAGGCCCCAGGCAGGTGCCTCATGCGCCTGTGCGGTAATCCGCCACTGGGTATTCGGATATATTTTTTGAATGGCTAATTTATAATCTTTTTCTTATGTTTTTGTAGATGTTACATTATAGTCTATGTCTAGTTGTCATAATTTTTATACCAAAAGTGACGCTGATCATTTGCATGGGGCAGTTATTAAAACGTGAAGCGCTATGTCCTGCACCAGTGGCCCGCGTGACCAACCCTGTATGCCCAGCAGTAGACACGATTTGTGTGTTGCCTATACCTATTAAACCTCCGGCTCCCTGGTGCATTAGTGGTTTTGGCTGAACCGAGCAGTTTTAACCTGTAACATGTTGGAACAATTTTTTTGGTAGTAATCAAAGAAATACTTCTTTATGTTTGGTTCCAGGAAGAACTTACCAATTTTACAAATATTTAAAACAAATAACAAGGGTTTGTATGTCCAATAGACATACTTCGTACATCACCCATAATGTGTGCAGTGTGCTGCAAACTTGATTCTTTTTCAGGTCTGTCACGACAGTGGAAAGGTTACAATTTACCTTGTAATTGTTCAAAAATACACAACCTTCAAAAACTGTTAAATTATCAATATATTCTAAAACACAATACATTTAAACTACTATGAAATTTTTCAGAATTTAACACTATTTCATGAAGTGTTTGTAAAATTAAGACCATAACGACAAATGAGCTCTTTTAGCAAAATCTTTGAAATTAGCATGTACATAATAGTCAGCATAATTTGGTTCAATTAATTTGTCTTCTGGCAGCGTATGATAAATAGGTTCTCCATATAAAGTTCCAACTTTCCAGCCTTCTACATTTGCCATCAATTTTGCTTCTTCATCTCTATTTCGTCGAAGTTGTTTCAGGTATTCCCGGTCACGTTCAGCCAACAACATGGGATAAAGAGCAAAATTTGCAGATCGCCTTTCTACTTCTTCTTGATGAACAACCTTATTGCCCAAATAAAAAAGGTAGCAGGCACCTGCTGTAATTCCTAAGTAACCACCTATCATTGCCCATCCTGCACCAAAAAAAATTAGTTATTACATAATCTTACTTTTTGTTGTGTACATATATTTGTTAGTTAATTACCGCTGAAGAACGTTTTTGCTGGAACCCTTTTGTAATTTATAGGTTTATAACCACCCGCAGGTGGTAAATCTTGTTTTGGGCAAACCGTTGCCATATTCTATTACTTATTACTAATTTTCTACAATATTTTCTTGTTTTTCAGGTTGACTTTTCAGTTTTTGTTGCACTAACACAATATGGGAGTGTCTACGCGCCCGATAGCGGACCATAGGTAATATATACGCTGTGTCTAGCTGACCGATACCGGCAAGAACTGCCCCGACCCGTACCGGCTGTTGCACAAAAAAACAGGTATTCAGAAGTACCCGAACTATAGCGAATCGATGCGAACTTGACATGCTCATTGCCGTTCTGTTATCTATCTATCCTAAAAAACCCAACTCCTATCGTTATTTGTGACGCGTATGTAGATATGGAGTTAAAATGTGGATATACTATATACTTGCCATGGCTTTTTATGTAGGCCAGGTTTTTAAAAAATACAAATATTTAGTGGTAGGTTTAAGTTTTGAGCATTTTATTACAGAAAATAGAAATTTCATAAGAGTGCCATGAAAAGACCACGTCATTTAATTTATTTTGAAAAAAATCTAGTAGGCCATGAACTGCTGGAAGTAAAACAAAACACTATTTTTATTTACTTCGACATTTAGATACATTATGTATGCGACAATTTCAGGAAACTTTGTTTTGAGCGTAGGCAGCAGGTCAAGTTATTTTTTTTTACAAAAAGAAATAAATAACACAGTTACTAACACACACAGTAGAGTTTAATGTAGACGAGATTAAGAGTATGTTTTACAAGTGTGTCAAATGTTTTGAACATTTATTTAATAATTGATTGTATTAGTGCGGTTCTAGTGTTATCTGTTCTATTTATTTAACCTGTTATTCAAATTTGTTATGTCAGTTGCAAACATAGAAACTGCAAGTGGAATTTTCAGTAAATTGTGTAGGTATGTTAGAAACTTTCTCATTCATTTGTTTTTTTAAAATATAACTTAACCTGCTGCCTACGCTCAAAACAAAGCTTCCTGATATTTCCGAATACCTCATGTATCTAAATGTCAAAGTAAATAAACATAGTGTTTTGTTTTAATTCCAGCAGTTCATGACCTACTAGAATTTTTTCAAAATAAATTAAATGACGTTATCTTTTCATGGCACTCTTATGAAATTTCTATTTTGTGTAATAAAATTCTCAAAACTTAAGCAAAATTCAAAGTGTGACACTACCTAAAATCAAAATTAAAATAAAAACTCTATTCAAATATAAAAAAATTTAAAATGCCGACCATACGAAAAAAAAAGTTTACAGTCGAAAACAAGCTATGGTAGCAGCTATAACAAATATGATTAAACATTTAGCATGAAAAAGTGTCTTAATAATGCGTTAACTAGAAATATGTAATATAAATGACAAATGAGTAATAGTCGAAAACGGAAAATCCAAAATTTCAGTTTTTTTAGTTTATTTGGAAACTAAGCAAGATAGCTCTAATTTCATTGTAGATTATTATTGGGCATACAATTCCACAACTTTTCTCTAATTTAACCGTCGTCGTATTTTTTGAAATAAGCGAGATCCCCATAGTTAACACGCAATTTGATACATCCTGTATTTGCGTGCGTGCGTGCGTGCGTGACTGCGTGCGTGCGTGCGTGCGTGCGTGCGTGCGTGCGTGCGTGCGTGCGTGCGTGCGTGCGTGCGTGCGTGCGTGCGTGCGTGCGTGCGTGCGTGCGTGCGTGCGTGCGTGCGTGCGTGCGTGCGTGCGTGCGTGCGTGCGTGCGTGCGTGCGTGCGTGCGTGCGTGCGTGCGTGCGTGCGTGCGTGCGTGCGTGCGTGCGTGCGTGCGTGCGTGCGTGCGAGCGTGCGTGCGTGCGTGCGAGCGCTCGCGCGCGCGCTCGCGCGCGCGCTCGCTTTCTCGGCGTTTTTCACTAGATTTATTATAACAGTTGCCTATCGCCAATGCAGTAGATGATGCTTATTTTGTTAATTTATAAATACTGTTTTGTATCAATGATAAATTATTTATCAACCAATTTCTACGATATGGTTGTAGCTATGTATTTTATTTTATACTGTATTATGCATATTATTAAAATTTTAAAATTAGTTTTAGTATCATATTTCTGTTTTCTAGAACTGTTACAGGCTTATGGTACTAAAAAATTGTAGCGATGGCAATTTTGAAGCTAGAAAGCTTGGGAAAAGCATTCTAATTGTTTAATTATCTTCTATCCTACTTAGCTTTTAAAGTTATAAAATTCTGTGTTTCAAAAATGATGCTTAAAAAGTTTTGATTTTTATTTTCTATTTTAGATTTTCATAAAGTTATTCACCCGACCAACATACTGTTCCGGTTTCATATACAAAATTTAAAAATCATTTGTGTAAAATACTTATTACATTAAAAATGGTTGCAAAGAGAAAATGTTTATGCGCGGCAAACTTGTACAATCACCGGAAGTTCATTTTTTGTTTAATAATTGCGTTCCGTTAACGTTTCATCACAGTATACTTATATATACAGTAGCGAAAGCGCCCATATAACGCCTGGTAAGCTATAACTAGTGGCGCTCCAAGCGGTCGACAAGTTAAACTATCGTTTAAATTATGGCGGGTTTTAAATTCTAAACCAGTTCGTTGTTGTTACCATATTTTTAATGAGCAAAACAGAAAAATTACGAGCTACATTATATAATGGTTTTTAAATAATACAAAAATAATGCCAGTAATATGATTTATTAACATTTATAAACTGCGAATCTTCAAAATGCAGCGTACAAAGTGCAGTTTTTATTCAAATATCCCACCTCCTTTTCACGTAAATCTTCACGTCTAAGGTTTACAACCCACTGTTTTGATCTAGAACGACGAGAAAGTCAAACTTTAATGTATTAATATTTATCAGAATTTATTACCTTTTTGGATCTTTGGGAAATGTAAAAAAACTAAGGTTGGGATTCTTTCCTTTGTTGTTTTCGCAGTTCACGGCGGAACATGCACTTCCTTTCGAGACTCTCATAATAGATTGGTATAAGTATACTGTGTTGGTATATCACTAATCACATTTTTATAAAAACACTGGCAAACAACTTGAAAATTGTTCTTATAACGTTCAAAAAGCAGAGAAACACTACTACCGTCAGCTGTCAGATTTTAGTTTAACTTGTTCGCCGCTTGGTGCTATAATTACCATAAATGACCTTTACTTTCGCTACTGTATATATAAGTATACTGTGGTTTCATTCCGTTTCAGTTGTTCTGTCGTCCAAGTAACACTAATCATGATGTAAATAATTAATAATATAGTCAGGGATTTTCCTTTTAAAAATCTTGTAGTGACAGATGCCTTTTTCTCTCCGATATTTTGGGCATGCGCGTGGCAGCATGCAACGAACATACGCCCGATAAGAAGTTGTAATGGTGTCGAAATACGACATTAAAATTGATAATGGCATGAAAATGACTTATAGAACCAAATGGTATTTGGAACTTGTATGTTCAAAAGAAGATTTGTTAAATTCTTGACCGGGATAAATCTTAAAATGAGATGAGATGAAGAAAAGTTGTAACCCAAATGATATCCACCAAGAAGGGCAGGAGCAGTCTAAAAAGCTTTATCGGTATGTGTATTTAGCTAATGATTAGTCAATCTTTTTGTCAATTTATGTATATGAATGATTCCAGTTGGCCTTGAAAAACTGAAATGGTGGAGTTTGTTTCTATTAATTATTTTTGTGGTATGTAACCAGTTTGCAAGCATCAAATAAGAATATGTTAATTAGTTGTACCAGCAATGCTGATAAAGCTGGGACTTACTTACTAATGAAATTCTGATGAAATTTGCCCTTGCCAAACTGTTACAGTTTGAAACAAATTGGTTGCATAAAATTGTGTTATGCTTTGCATTATTTTAATTTTGAAAATTTTAATTTTCTATAAGTATAATATTCCGAGTAAAGTTAATTGTTTAGAGATTTAAATACTTGCCTAAATACCTAAGTTTGGTCTTTCCTTTTGTTAACTTTTGTTACACATAGTATCTACCTGTTTGATTTCCTGGTACTAGTATTTTTTATATTCCATTGATTTCATTTGTAAACCTCTGTTACACATAATACCTACCACGAAGTAATATATAACATAAGGAGGCTGCACGAATCGTTTTTTGCTCGGATGTATATCTCAATTTTGCAGTATATGCGACGGACACATCCGAGGCAAGGAACGTATAAACAGTACTCGATCTATCAGGACAAAACATGTTTTAGTTTTAACCATTGTTGAAAATTATAAATTGTTGTAATTACAATCAAATTCGTTGACTGATTTCAGAGCTGGATAGTATTCGAATACAAAGTAGTTTGAATACTATTCAAGCTACTTTTTCATGAAAAGTAGTTGTACTCGAATATTTTTATTTTCCTAGTATTCATATTCGACTATTTTTTTTTCTTTGTATGTATTCTGTATTCATTACAATTTTCAAGATTCTTTTTATTCGTGGTATTTATAGATATCGTATTTCAATCCATATAAATAGAAATATTCAGTTTTGTACAAAAATCGTATTCAAATCAAAATGAATAGATATATTCAATTTTGCTCTAATTGAATCAATTTATTCAGAATACGATAAATGAATGAATTTCAAGTTAATTTTTGTTTATTCAAAAAAAAATTTTTTTTTAATGAAAAGGAATGAAATATTCTTTATATTTTACATTTGTATTCCAATGAAATGGCGACTTGTTCAAAACACAAGGGTGAAAAACATATGGTGAGGGAATAAGATAAATATCGGATTTTGTTATTAACATAAAGTGGTGAGACCTGACACTTTTAATTAGCACAAGTGTTTTAGAAAGTTTTAAAGCACGAGAGAAAATTTTAAAGATACTTTTATCCAATCGAAAATTAAGGGAGTGTGGTTGTAATTTGATTGTAAAAATAATGCAGTGCAACCCTTTGGAGGTTTCATATGAATTTTAATAAAAGAGGCGGCGCAGTTATCTTTCGGGAATTACTAGCAATGTCTCGTCTGCGTCTGCTATCCGTTGTGACGTATCGAATTGTTTCTCTCCTTCATTGCGTTATTCACATGTGAAAGCCAGCTGAGAGACCCGAGTAAATTTGGCCTCCAGGTATATGCTGCTATAGTACGTTTCATACTTAAAATTTGATACAGGCGGTATAGGGCTATTTTATTAAATTTTAATGAGGGCAGTATATTACAAAAGTGCCACTATATGAAAGCAGACCTCCCAACAAATATACAGGGTGTTTCCTAACTAAGCTAAAATAATTAAGGGGGTGATTCCTCAAGCAATTTTATGGAGAAAAGTTTCTATGAAGATGTGTGCTCAGAGCATTAGTTTTCAAGATACAGGGTGTTGAAATTTATTATTTATTTTTAATTTTATTTAATATCTAGGACAACTTGTGAGATATTGATCTGAAATTCGGTACTTCAGAGCTTTAGTTTTCGAGATACAGGGTGTTGAAAATTTTTAATAAATTTTTAATGTTATTGAATATCTTGGACAACTTGTGAGATATTGATCTGAAATTCGATACACACATATCTTTTAGCAAGAGCAACTATGCTAGAACATTTTGACGGAAAATTATGTACACAGTGATTTTCTTTTAGGGTTATAAACACGTTTTCTCCCTTTAAGTTTTGTATGATACGCCACTGCTACTATAATCAATTTCATTAAATTGCCTGATAACGATAAGGCTGAGAACTTCGTTACCTTTTGCATATTTTTGATAACTCCATTCGTTCACGAGTAATTGTACAAAACTAAATGCATGTCAGACGTATTAATAACTCTAGCGGGCCTTGGAATGGTTACAGATACCACTTTTATAAACAAAAATAAATAAATGAATAAAAATATTTTAAATAAATAAAATTTTCAACACTATTCTCACAAACTAAAGCTCTGAGCGCACATGTTTATAGGAACTTTTCTTCATAAAATTGCTTAAGGAATCGCCTCTTTAATTATTTTAGCTTACTTAGGAAACACCCTGTATGTAACACGGTGTCCAAGTTGAGTCGTCTGTCGGCGGAAGATCGTACATTTACTATTACACATACTCAAGTTATGTTGGTGCAGTATTATATCTACCTTATTGGCACACATACAAATATTTTCAAATATACAGGGTGTTCCATCTAGCCGTAACGTCACAAAGTTATATTTTTTTTAAATGGAACACGCGGTATACGATAAAATATTTGCATTGCCTCTTCAAAGACGATTCTATCGATATCACGTTTTATGGGTCTGTGATGGGGGTATTCCATTCTACGGGCTTTTTTGTGCCAAAAACGGGTCATGTTTGTGATGCTGTTGTGACTTAATTGTTCGACATCTTTGAGTGCCGTTTTCGCCAAAGACCTAGAATATTCTACTTTCTAATTCATATGTCAAGTTAATAAAAAAATACAAAATTATACCGGGTGATCATGAAACGCAAAATTTTTTCAAATGAACTATCACCATGTATCAGATGGTACAGGGCGATAGCCCTTTGAAAGATGTTTATGGTTATAATATCACAAGATTCTTAGTATATTCGAAAAATACTTTCCTGACTTTGAGAACAAAATTTGTGTTGCTTGGAAACACCTAAGCGGAACGCGAGGGGTGTTTCCAAATAGCAATTGCGAAAGAATTACATCCGAGTTCACTGCTTACATGCAAGTCCAAAGTTATTGATGAACTCTGTGCCATACACATATACGAATTTTTAACTCGGTGTGTTACGAGGCACATATGACCCATACTAGTAAATAATACATGAATTGTATAAATGTACACTTAAATAAATATCTTGAAAATTACAAAATTTATTGTAAATGCATTAATAACAGGTAGGGTACGCTTTTATCAGTATTGCATTATGCATATGCATTACATACATGTAAGAATATTTTGTGTGTATTGGTTAGTCAAATTTTAATTATTTATTGTTTTTCTTTTTTCTTGTAGCTCCATTAGTGAAAGTGCCAGACGCTTGGATGATGCCCACAGCTGTGCTCAAAATGTGGGTGATTTATTCACACCCACATTGCAAATTCAACGTAGCAGATTTCAAGAATATTGTGAACGGTTAATATTTTCTGAGCCCACTTTCTTTGGCCGTAAGGCAGAAGAATTATTATGGCGTAAAGCTTATTATGATGTTATTTCTGCTGCTAAAAAGCTGAAAAAGAAGGATTATACTTCTGAAGATCTTTGTAATATTCAAACTCATATCAATGCAGGAGTTGGACATTACCATCATTTTATTTCACGGCTGCAATATCAGTTTAGTCTTGACGTAAGGAATTTTGTGGACTTTTCTATTTTTAAAGATAATTTAAAAAAATCAAATACAGCATTACAAAAACCCGAGCATTTAGACTGGGCAAAACAGTCTGTACATCGGTGCTTGATATATTTGGGAGATTTAAATAGATACAAGCTAGAGATTTATCCAAATTGGGATCCTGTATTAGCTCATCGATATTATGTTAGGGCTGTACATTTTAAACCTGAATATGGTATTCCTCATAATCAGATGGGTACTTTAGCATCAAGTCAAAATCGTACTCTAGATGCAGTCTATCATTACATGTGCTGTTTAGCCTGTAAACATGCATTTGAGGGAACAGAAAATAATTTGGTGCGATTATTTGAAAAGAATTCTCGCGTATTAGATGACTTTTCCCCTGAAAACCATAGCACAGATTGTATTGCACAACTAGAACCAGTAGACCACATAAAGCGCCTGATATCCCGATTTTTGTTTTTGGTGGAGACGTGGTTCTTTAATAGAAAGGTTTCAGATATTTATATACTATGTCATCAAACTAGCATGGATTTACAAGAATGTTTGTCATATTCTAAGCCAACTTTAATTGAAAGTGAAGATGTTCCAACTGATGTAGAATCTGTTGATACTGATTCTATTTCATCACCTGTTTATGTGACTGAGGACATGATATTTAAGATAATTGTTATATGTCTACTGTGTATTACGAAGCTACAGAAATCTCAGTCACATCAAACTTCGACGATAGTAGCCTTTACTTTGGCAGTTTATTCACAACTTTTGCAAATTGCTACTGATCATATTTATGACAGTTTATTAAATATAACTCTACCTAACAGTGATCCCGAAATACTTTGTAGTCGCACAAATGGGATAGTTAAACATGAAGATAGACGTAGGAAGAAAATAAAAAAGCAAAAAGCTAAAATTAGAAGAAGAAGAAAACAAAAATGCTCTAGTGAAGAAGATTCTGAATTTAGTGATGTGGATGTAGATGATATTGAATCCAGTTCTGATCAGTCTGTAGATGGTTCTGAAGATGAAGGAGCAATAAGTTCAACAGACAATGAATCTGGCGATGATAATTCATCTAAAAAAAAACCACCAATTGATGAGGCTGAAAGTAGTCCTAAATTAAATAATTGTAAAATTGATTTGGAAAAAACTGAAAATAATTCCCAGTGCAGTAGCAAATCATTTACAGACTTAGCAGATAAAGTTAGAAAGATTGATCCCAATGTTATGCTGGAAATAATTATAGAAGAAAAATTATTACATAGTATTAAAATTATAAGCGATTGGTTGATTTCTGATGTTGAAATAGTGAAATCGTGTGGAAAAAATACCATTTCATTATTAAAACAAATTGTGCACTTACTTAATTTTTTGAATATTGATTTAGGTAGTCTTAAGTTAAATAACTTAAAACTTGATATTCAGCAAATAAAACAAGATCATGCAAGAATTGCATTGCCTGAAGATGTCGCTTTGAAGGGCATTGAAATTGTATCAACTGCATATAATAATTTTAATTGGGATTACATCCACAGTAAAGCATTGTCACCAAAAGAAGAGGCAGCAGTAAGAATTATAAAACTTATTGAATTTGGCCATTCTCTTACAAAAATAGAAGAGACAAGTATAAACTTTAATAGCAAAAAACAATTATTTGTTATACAAACGGCTGACGTTAATGAAGTTAATGGTTTAGAACTCATAATTGAAGAATCGGTAAGATTATTATTAGCTTTTATGTTGGTTGTGTTATAATGCAAATGTAGAATTTAATTTCGCCTAATTTTCAATTTTGAGTATCATCTGATTTGTAGTTGGTTAAATTTAATACAGAGTGCCCATTTTAAAACTCCGAGCCTAATTTTTTTTAATAGGCAACACACAATGCAACCCCCAGATGACTGCATTTCTACAATTTTTTTAAAAAATTGAGATCAGAGTTGTTTTACAGTACATGTATCTACTAATGATTAAGTACAAATTTAAGTTTAAGTTGGAATACATTTTGCACCAAAGATTAGTGATCGATAATCTTTGTTTTGCACCGTTCAAGTAATGTGGCTTAACGAATTTGATTAGTAAACTGTCAAGTTAATGCAAACATGATTGCCCTGATCTTAATTATAGAAATATTTTGTTTTAAAATAATAGTTGGCAGTGACTTGTATTGTGTGTTGCCTATTAAAAAAAAATTAGGCTTGGAGTTTTAAAATGGGCACTCTGTATATCAACTTATATGAGTAAGTTGATAGAAATATTTTAGTTTATATCTTGTTTACATGGTTCTTTATCCTTGAATCACATGAGAGGTGCGCATAAAAATATTTTGAAGTGTTTGGGGTTTTGCTGCACATCTGTACTCTTTGTATACAGGGTTTCCTAGAAAAGTTGAACTAGATGCAAAATGCATGCGAAATAATATTTTTCCAGATACCCATGCTAAGAATAAAACTGTATTATTGTTATTAGTGCTGTTTAGCCAGAAAAAAAAAATTTTTACATTTAAAATTAAGTAAAAATCTGAATAAATTTAACACGTGTCTGTGTAATACCAGAATTACAACATGTTGGAATCTTTGTAATGAAGTGATTGAGGATGCTCTCTTCTAACTAGAAGCCTTGGGTTCCAATCCTGGGCGGAACAAAATTTTGTTAACTTTTTTTGTTTATTTAATTTTTGAACTGTTTTCATCTTCTCATAACTGAAGTTTTAATGTTCAATTATGTTATAATAATGAAATACATATCAATTTAATTATTTCATTACCTAAAGTATTAAACTTACAATTTACTGTACAAATTGTTTTCTTGTTACTATTTGATTGACTAACTAGTGTGGAAATTAAATAGATAATCAAAAATTTCTTTTTAGTTTGTTGCATTTGAATCAGTGACTTCTGCTTAGAAGACATCTTCCTCAATTGCAGCGCTACAAAGACATTCGAATATGTTCTTGTTTCTCTTAAGATTAAAAGGACACGTCTTGAAGTATTATTTTTTGTTATTTATTTTATTTAAATTTTTGCTTAATTTTAAATGTTAAATTTTTTTTATTTTTGTCTATATGGCACTCATAATAGTTAATAAAAGTAATACAGTTTAAATTCTTAGCCAAGGTATTCTGGGCATCTCAAATCTGGAAAAATATAACTTCCCATGCAGTTTAACTTTTATGGGAAACGTGTATGTTTAGTGTTTTGGAACGAAATTGTAAATAAAAGGCAGAAGGCTTCTTTTTTTTTGAGGTTTTCAAGTGAGCGCGATTGTTTATTTTCATAAGAACATGAACCATGAACGGTTTAAGAGTTATTTTGAAAGTTTTTATTAGACATCTCTGTTGCCCACTAAATATCAACAATCTGGACTTTCCAGGTATTATTGAGCAAATTTAAATTGTAAGCCTAATCTTCAATAAGTTAGGACATCAGAGATGCAAATGTTAGAAATTCTGTTATCAGTATCAGTGCTGGTTTTTCCAATGTTCTAAGAAATAAGGAATTGTGTCCTATGTGGTGGGTGACCAGACGAAAATTGAGGGCTGTCGTAGACATTTTCATTAATTGTACTTGGTCAAACATTCATTGTGCTTAGTTTCAATACATGTATTTACTAAGTGTAGCAAACTTTGTATTGTCTAGCATTCACTTAAAATTAGTGACAAAATCTCATTACCTAACTAAAATCAAATTTTGTAAGTAAGAATTTTTTCAAGAACTTAGTTCTTTTTTAGCAAGAACTTGAACTTTTACCATTCTTATATCCAAAAAATGGACGAAACAGGTTGCTGGTACTTTCCCTTACCTTTTACGTTTTAAATATTTGCGTGCCAATAAATGACTAAATGACATTGTTTTAACAAAAATTAGCGTAAGAAAAAAGAATCAAAAAAGGTAACGCCCTAGCGGTGAATTAAGCTTTCGACGTCCTGTGCAATGCCATGGCAATTTGCAACGTATTGAATTTTCTGCCAAGAATTTTTTAACTATCTCAAGACTGCATTGGACATAATGTCAAAAATCGCTCATCTGCTTCTTCTTTTGAACAGTACCTCACAATAATTGCCAACTGACGAGTCCACAATTATTGAATAATACTTTGTATCGACTTCATTGATTTCAGCACCATTTTTTGTAGAACTTGCTTCCCTATTGTAGCTATAGTTTCCCCATAAACGTTCTTCGATAGGTACGTAAGCGATCTCTGATGCAGGCTAGCTTAGTTTCATTTAGCAATGTGTTCTCGTAAAATGGATCGAATTTTGCTAAAAGTTTAAGACACTCCATATAATTGCCATTATGGGGACTAAAAGTTTTCTTCATGACCGCTAAAGGGCAAACCTCTCCCTTAAGAACTTGATAACAGCAACTACGCATTTTAAAACATTGTAATAGTAATCAGCTTGTTTATTTATTTGTTCTTGCAGTTGTTTGCTTATAAGTTTTTTTGTTTTTTTTACAAGTTGTTCATGACAACATTGACTTGTTGCGTTCAACAGACATGTTATGACTTTCAAGACACTCATTCAAATGCTTCCAATTTGAGAACAGGGCTACCAGTGCGGAAACTACTGCATAAGGGGGACCTAGGGGTAATTCGGGGGACTAAATCTTTGAAAAAGGGGGACTTAAGGGGACCATAAATTTTAAAATTTATGTATTTTTTAATATTTACTACTGCCGATACCAACAAGAAAAACTAAAATTAAATATTAATAATAGTAAAATATAACTTTGGTAGCTTACTTGCTAATAATTTATAATGTAAGGTTAAACTATTAAAATAAATTTTTTGTTTAATGTTCAATCATTGCAAAGCATCAAGTATTGCAGAAATTCTGGTGTGTTTATGGCATTTCAAAATTATTTGTATTGCTCGAGTAAGTAGAAGAAGACTAGTTATCTAAGAATGAGAATCTAAAGAAATATACAAAGTTATCTAAAGCCTTTGCAGCAGAAATAGTCCAGTGACAAATACAATAAATAAATGTAGAAATGACTTTAATAATTCTAGATAATAAGTACAACATAAAAACTGCTAGGTCAAAGTATGGAGTGAAACGTACTAAAAAAAAAAGACAAAAGTACCTTTGACCTCGATACAGTAATGCTTTCTTATTTTAGAATTTAAATTCAAATACTGCCTAGGTTATGAACAAAATGTGAGTGGGCAAGTGCCTCTGCTCGAGGCTGTAATTCGGGAAGTATGTGTTGTAATCATGTTTATAGGAACTTTTGTTTTGTATTTATGGGGTACAATTCACTTTTTACAGTTGGACACACTATTTTGGAAATGCGCTGTATACTGCTGAAATTAGGAGATGTTATTTTACTTTTAATTATAAATGTTTTGGTGTTTTGATTTCTCGCATTTTAATAATATCATACTGTTACCAGGGAGTATCAGAAGTAAAAAATGAAAGTACATCACTAAGTGGAGTAAAAGAAACTGTGAACAATGAAAGCAGAGGACAACTGACAAAAATGAAGCACATGGGGCAATTATGGTTAGCTGCTGAAGTCCGTGCTCTTGAAAATAGGGTTAAAGGCAGAACTTCACTGTCTCCTTACTTGGTTTTGGATGCAGACTGTCTTACGCAATATTCATCTATAGTAAAACATTTGGTTAATTCAAAGAAATTTATTGTTATTGTGCCTTCTGCGGGTAAGTCAATGATTACATATTTAAACTAACTTAAGTTAAATGAAACTTATTTACAATGTATTTTAGTGGTTTCCGCATTAGATGACTTGAAACGGGAAAAATCAGAGGCAAGGGATGCTATTCGTTGGTTGGAGATGCAATTGCATCATGGAAACAGATTTTGCCGAGCCCAGCGGCCTCATGAACGTGCTTCGCTTCCTCTAATTAAATATCCAAAGAAAAAGGATAAGGAAATGTTCGCATATATTCAAATAATAGAATGCTGCCACTATTTGGCACTGCAACAAAAAGATGCAACTAATTTAGTTACTTTATTACTGGGAAATCAAAATGCTTTATCCAATTGTGAGAATAGGGAAATTAGTTATACTGGACTAGCTCGTTCAGCAGGAATTAATTTGGAATTTGTGACAGACTTTTATGATAAATGGCGAAAAAACTTTAAAGGAAAGAATTGAAGATGAAAATAATAACATTTTTAACAGCAGAAAGTGAAATTGGTCGAAAGGATTGGTTATGGCCAGTATAATGAGGTTAAAACGAACACATGATACTGTTTTTTATTTTGTTGTATATTAGAATATAATAAAGGGGCTTTGTTTTGTGGGAATTTTCAATACATTAATTATTATCTAATGTTTGGTTGTTAATATAGCATTCATTGACAATCTACTATGTATAAAATGTTTTTAAGTTTATGTAAACAGTAAACTCTTAATTTATAATTATCAATAAACAGTTACAACTCTTATGTTCGTTTTCTGATCTACTTCTTTGACTTATATTCAAAGTCCAAAAACTGACTGTTTATCTCGTTATACCAAACCAAGATTGCTTTGAATATGTACAATAAATTGATTACTAAGAATAATTTCACTCGTAAATTTCAAGTTTTCTATAATTCTGTTTATCATCGACCAACTTATTAGTGTTGGTGCATGGCAATATCCTTTCTTGGTGGTATTTTCTAGACAAAATTTGTTTGTCAATGAAGTGATAGAATTATCAATCATTTTTAATTCACTTGTGGTATTGCTGTTGACAAATTATACAAATGCTAGCAGAAGCCATGGTCTACACCCTATGCTGTTATTGGCAAGTTTTTCAAAATGTAATAAACAAGCTGTGTTAGGATGCAGGACATGCATCGAATGCGTCTTGAGAATTGTATATATTTTTAAATTCTGCCGCAAGTAAAAGTGTAACTTGATAGAAGGGTTATGTAGGCCCAACATTTGTGCTACCCGTGGAGTCTGATGAGGATTATACCCAATCATAAACCCAAGTAGACATCAAATATTGCGCTTATCTTTATTGAAAACTAGAGCCTGCTACAACGAAATACTCGCCTTATATAATGGACTGTAAATGTGTAGCTTCTAGTAGCGGGGACCTCGCCACTAAACATTGAGATGGGTAGAAGGAATCCGGATTTATTATAGATAGAACAACGTTTACGGGTTTGGATGCTTATGTAATAGTTGCATAGCGTAATTGGGGCCATTAAACTGCGATATCATCGTTGTATTAGTTACGTGATTTTTTAAAATAAATTTGCTATTAATTTTTTTTCAAAGATAGACGTGGTTCATAGCCACAGGTTCTGCTAGTTTTTTAAATTATATTTTTCAATTCTTATAATAGTGTCCTCAAATCCGAGCATTTGATATTGAAAGCTACTATTAATGGGTGTACAGCATGTGCCACCTAACCTTGCAAATTTTAGTAGGCTTTGATTCGGCTACTTACGCTTTGTTTCGTCGGTAGTCGTAACTTAAACTAGCTCTAATTGGCTGTTGGACAGTGTGGTACACTCTACTAAAAAGTGAAAGTCAATTTATTTATGGTTTACGAATAATTGTGAATTTTTTGACAAATTAAAAGGCCGTGTAAGTAAAATCAAGAAGAATTTTGCTTTCCTATTTTGGCGTATGACAAAATAATAATGACATAAATAAATTAACAGCAACTAGATATTATACTAGCTTTCAAAGGACATGATTGCTTTTGCTTGAGAATGTAACGGCTTCTCGCCTTTTAAACTTATCGTCATTTTTTTTGCAAGGTTAAATGGCACTTGCTGTACCCTCCTTTAATGAGAATAGATTTTTTCTGCTGCATTGATTTACTTTTTTTTTGAAATCCTATATAATCAAATCCAAATATAACTAATTTCAAACCTATTTAAAACACACAAGTTTAAATTTCAAGTCGATAAATCCAAACAGGTTAAAAATTTGTTTATGGATCGGTTTTCCCCTCTACCTTTGTACATATATGGGATAAGGATAACAAAGTGGTTTATATTTTTGACTTCCTAGCCTACAGTACTTTTAAACATCACCTTAACTGTAACCCCAAATGGCTTACTATAAAGCAAATATTGTTTCTGTTTGTAAAATTACGCTTTTTATCTGCTCAAGGGCCCCCTTCTTTAGTAGGTATAATTAGAAACAGACAGGCAGGGTTATTTCATAGGATGATTTTATGCTCCAAGATGTAACTAAATAGATTTAGTAACAATAGAGCTCTAAAGTTTACGAAATTGAAGTCTTGTTTGCTGCTTGCCAGACGCATGAAGAATGCTAGCTCAGACTGCTCGTAGCGTCCTCCTCCCGCCGCTAAAGTTAAGGCGCTCGCCTTATACAGGATGTTATTTAAGTACGTAGACAAACCTTACAAGGTGATTCTTTGATTAATTCTAAGACAAAAAGTCTATATAAGAATGGGACCTAAACGGCTTTGTTTTCAAGGTACAGGATGTTGAAGCTTTTACAAAAAAATTATTTCGAATGTTTGGAATATTTTATTGATTACGTTATTTTCCAGTTCTGTAGCTCTTAAAACATTTCTTTTAAAAATAATTAATAATTATAATAATCATGGCTCACTTTATTTTCATGGAAATTATTTTTATAATTAATGAAATTGCGGTTATAGATTTTTCCGTTTTTCTCGAAAACTTTTTATTCTACCAAAAAAAGAAAAGAGACACCTTATGTGTTGTTTTAATAGATAGAGCTAAAAAACTAGTCATATTGGCTTTAAAACAGTGGCGTACCAGATTTTTCTTAAGTAACATATAACTGAGGTGGCCCCGATGCACACCACTCACTGGTAAAAATAAATAAAAATTTATTTTGACCAAAAAATGACACTTTATGCAATACTAACCTACACCAAGTTTCAATAGTTTTCAAGATTTCTGAAAAAAATTATTATTTTTCTTTTAACATCCTGTAGCTTGGAAACAAAAGTTTAGGTCCCATGTTTATATAAATTTTTGTCTTAGAGTTAATCAAGGAATCATCCTGTAAAGTTTGTCTACGTACTTACTTAACACCCTGTATATTAAAAAAGAAAGATAGATGCTTCTGTGTTGCCAGATGTAGTAACTCGTGTACTCCTACCACGGTAGTAACTAACATAACAGAGCTCTAAAATTAACGAAACTGAAGAATTCTTTTGCTCCCGCCACTAAAGTTTAGACACTCTCCCCTTTATATATTATTGGAAAGATAGATTAGATTAGATTAGATAGATAGTAACTAAATAGATGTAGTAACAATAAACCTCTAAACGTTACGAAATTGAAAACCCGTTTGCTGCTTGCCAGACGCGTGAAGAATGCGACCTCGGACTGCTCGGAACGTCCGCTTCCCGCTACTAAAGGATAGACACTCTCGCCTTACATTAGATATTAGATAGAAAACTAGGTAGATAGTAAGTAAATAGATGTAGTAACATAACAAAGTTTTAAACGTTACGATCTTGAACACTTGTTTGTTGCTTGCCAAACTCGTGAAGAATGCGAGCTCGGACTGCTCGGACCGTCTATCTCTCGCTATTAGAGTTTAGACACTCTCGAATTTATATATTAGATGTTAGATACAATACTAGATAGATAGATAGGTAGTAACTAAATAGATGTAGTAACATAACAGAGCTCTAAACATTACGAAATTGAACACTTGTTTGCTGCTTGCCAGATGTGTGAAGAAAGCGAGCTCGGATTGCTTGAAGAATTCCTGTTCCGCCACTAAAGGTTAGACATTCTCCTTTTCATATATTAGATATAAGTCTAGATAAATAGATAGACAGTAACGAAATAGATGTAGTAACTTATAACAGAGCTCTGAACATTACGAAATTGAAGACTTGTTTGCTGTTGCCATACAGATAGACGCCTACCGCAACTAAAGTTTAAATTTTATAGATTGGATATTAGATAGAAGACTAGATAGATAGATAGTAACTAAATAGATGTGGTAACATAACAGAACTCTAAACATTACGAAATTGTCGACTTACTTGCTGCTTGCCAGACGCGTGAAGAGTGCTCGGAACGTCCGCCTCTCGTCACTAAAGTTTTGACACTTCCGCCTTTATATATTAGATGGATAGATAGAAGAGTAGATAGATATTTAGCAACTAAAAAGATGTAGTAACATAATAGAGCTCTGAATCTTACGAAATTGAAGACTTGTTTGCTGCTTGCCAGATACGCGAAGAATGCGAGCCCGGACTGCTCGGAGCGTCCACTTCCCGCCACTAAAAGTGAGACACAAAAACACTTTTGCCTTTATACAGAGTGCCCATTTAAAAAATCCGAGCCTAAATTTTTTTAAATAGGTAACAGACAATACAAGTCACTGCCGACTATTATTTTAAAACAAAATATTTCTATAATTAAGATCAGGGCAATCATGTTTGCATTAACTTGACAGTTTACTAATCAAATTCGTTAGGCCACATTACTTGAACGGTGCAAAACAAAGATTATCGATTACTAATCTTTGGTGCAAAATGTATTCCAACGCTGACAAAGTGGACATGCTTCTAATTCTGGGTGAATGCGAGTTCTGTCAGTACTTTGTATGCGCAACGCTTTCCAGGTAGACGAATTCCAACAGACAAAACATTTAGAATGCTTCTTCTGAATTTGCAAGAGTATGGGCAATTTTCAAAACCAAAAGTAAGGGCACGGCAAGTTACGGTTGAACATAACAAAGTAGCTGTAATTGAAATGGTTACGGATAATCCCCATACAAGTCAAAAAGCGATTGCAAATGCCTTAAACATTAGCAAAGGTTCTGTTTTCAATATTCTTAAGGCGAACAAATTTTACCCCTACCATGTTTATACCATACACTATCTTGAAGATATTAGATTATGAGCATCGTGTTCAGTAGTGTCAATTTCTTAGACGGCAATTAAACGGAAATGCGGAAGTATGGTATTATTCTGTGATGAAGCGAGGTTTTCAAACAACGGCATGGTTAATCGACATAACTGCCACTATTACGCCCAAGACAATCCCAGCTGGATCAGGATAACTCATTTTCAGAGAATTTTTTCTCTTAATGTGTGGTGCGGTATTATTGGCGATTTTGTAATAGGTCGACCTTTCTTTAATGGAAATTTAGATGGTGAAATGTATTTAAATTTCTTAGTTATTGAACTACCGGCTCTCCTCCAAACAGTTCTTCAAAACGTACGGAATAGCATGTGGTTTTTAAATGATGGTGCACCTCCGCATTTTCATAGGGATGTGAGAAATTATCTTAACCAATGTTTTGAGGGACGCGTAATTGGACGAGGTGCATTGCATCCTTGGCCTGCCCGTAGTCCCGATTTGACTTCGCTAGACTTCTTTTTGTGGGGCAAAGTAAACAATGATGTCTATGAAGTGCCCATTCGAAATGAAGAACATGTACGCGAAAGGATAATTCAATGTTGTTGCTCTATCACACTGGAAATGTTAGCTCGTGTTAGAAGTTCGATGCGTAGAAAAATTATACTGTGCGAAAACGAAGGGGGAAGGCAATTTGAACACCTGCTTCGTTAGTTTTTGTACTATGTTCCTATTAAATTATTGTAGTTATTGTTGTTAAATATTAAATTTGAGTTATTAAAGTAACCTTAAGTTTGTACGTAATCATTAGTAGATACATGTACTGTAAAATAACTCTGATCTCAATTTAAAAAAAAATGGTAGAAATGCAAAGCGATCTGAGGGTTGCATTTTGTCCTGCCTATTTAAAAAAAAATTTAGGCTCGGAGTTTTAAAATGGGCACTCTATATATTATTAAACAGACGCTTCTCGTCACTAAAGTTTGAACACTTTTGGTTTTAAACATTGGCTATTAAATAGAAGACTAGATAGATAGTAACTAAATAGATGTGGTAACATAACAGAACTCTAAACATTACGAAATTGAAAAATTGTTTGCCTCTTGCCAGACGCGTGAAGAATGCGAGCTCGGATTGCTCGGTTCGTCCGCCTCCCGCCACTAAGGGTTAGACACTTTTGCCTTTAAATATTATTAAACAGGCGCTTCTCGCCACTAAAGTTTGAACACTCTTGCCTTTAAACATTGGCTATTAAATAGAAGAATAGATAGTAGCTACATAGATAGTAACTAAATAGATGTGGTAACATAACAGAACTCTAAACATTACGAAATTGAAAAATTGTTTGCCTCTTGCAAGACGCGTGAAGAATGCGAGCTCGGATTGCTCGTTTCGTCCGCCTCCCGCCACTAAGGGTTAGACACTTTTGCCTTTAAATATTATTAAACAGGCGCTTCTCGTCACTAAAGTTTGAACACTCTTGCCTCTAAACATTGGCTATTAAATAGAAGACTAGATAGTAGGTAGATAGATAGATAGTAACTAAATAGATGTGGTAACATAACAGAACTCTAAACATTAGGAAATTGAAGAATTGTTTGCCTCTTGCCAGACGCGTGAAGAATGCGAGCTCGGATTGCTCGGTTCGTCCGCCTCCCGCCACTAAGGGTTAGATACTTTTGCCTTTAAATATTATTAAACAGGCGCTTCTCGCCATAAAGTTTGAACACTCTTGCCTTTAAACATTGGCTATTAAATAGAAGACTAGATAGTAGATACATAGATAGTAACTAAATAGATGTGGTAACATAACAGAACTCTAAACATTACGAAATTGAAGAATTGTTTGCCTCTTGCCAGACGTGTGAAGAATGCGAGCTCGGATTGCTCGGTTCGTCCGCCTCCCGCCACTAAGGGTTAGACACTTTTGCCTTTAAATATTATTAAACAGACGCTTCTCGCCACTAAAGTTTAAACACTCTTGCCTTTAAACATTGGCTATTAAATAGAAGACTAGATAGTAGGTAGATAGATAGATAGTAACTAAATAGATGTGGTAACATAACAGAACTCTAAACATTAGGAAATTGAAGAATTGTTTGCCTCTTGCCAGACGCGTGAAGAATGCGAGCTCGGATTGCTCGGTTCGTCCACCTCCCGCCACTAAGGGTTAGACACTTTTGCCTTTAAATATTATTAAACAGACGCTTCTCGCCACTAAAGTTTAAACATTTGTCTTTAAACATTGGCTATTAAATAGAAGACTAGATAGATAGATAGATAGATAGTAAGTAACTAAATAGATGTGGTAACATAACAGAACTCTAAACATTACGACGCCAGACGCGTGAAGAATGCGAGCTCGGATTGCTCGGTTCGTCCGCCTCCCGCCACTAAGGGTTAGACACTTTTGCCTTTAAATATTATTAAACAGACGCTTCTCGCCACTAAAGTTCAAACACTCTTGCCTTTAAACATTGGCTATTAAATAGAAGACTAGATAGTAGGTAGATAGATAGATAGTAACTAAATAGATGTGGTAACATAACAGAACTCTAAACATTAGGAAATTGAAGAATTGTTTGCCTCTTGCCAGACGCGTGAAGAATGCGATCTCGGATTGCTCGGTTCGTCCACCTCCCGCCACTAAGGGTTAGACACTTTTGCCTCTATATATTAGATAGATAAAAGACTAGACAGACACACAGTAACTAAATACATGTACATATATGGTAATAGCAGAGCTCTAAACACTACGAAATTGAAGACTTGTTTGTTGCTTGTCAGACGCGTGAAGAAAACGACTTTGGATTTCTCGGAGCGTCTATTTCTCGTCAATAACCTTTAGCGTCTTCTTTATATTGCAAAAAGATACAAAAAAGTATTTTCCAAAAATTTGATCTTCCCTGAGAATTGTTTAATTGTTTGTTTATATCATAATATTAAACTTATTTTTCAACATTTTCCAATACTTTTTACAATTGAAATCTTATTCTCTCTGGATTCCTATAGTACCACAATAAAGTCAAAATTGTTGCTAAAAAATGCCACAGAATTTGTTGAAACAATACATGCGTGGAAAGTGTAGTGTAAATTTCTTGATTGCGGCAGAGGTGTAGGAGTTCCTAACCTGGTATAGTGAAGTTTAATTTCATGAAAATTTTCGAAATCTAGATTTTAACAGAAATATACGTTTTGGGGCTCTTCTTCTTCTTAAAGTGCCGTATTCATTAATGAATGTTGGCAACAACTTCGGCAAAGTTTTCTCGGTCTTTAGCTGCTCTAATCAATGCATGGGTACTCATATGTGTCCAGTCTCTGATATTTTTGAGCCAGGAACATCTTCTTCGTCCTCGTCCCCTTTTTCCATCAATTTTCCCTTCCATGATGAGCTGTAAAACTTTGTATTTATCATTTCGGTACAGGTGTCCCAGGTATGTTGTTTTCCTTTTGGGGCTTAGGGAACCTAAAAAAAATAGGTTTAATAAAAAAGTTTGTCGGTGTGTGACGCCTTTAAAGGCGAAAGTACTGAACTGATTTTAATGAAATTTCAAATCAAGAGGTATATAGAGAAAATTGTAGTTTGTACTTTTTTCAAAAAACTCCGAAACCGGAAACGGAAGTTAGTTTTTTCGATAGCGTTTTTTTTCCAAAACTAAAGTTTGGAAATTTGATCATGGGATCTGAGAAAATTCAAGGCAAATCGAAAACTATTTTTACCGAACTCTCTAGCTTCAAAATGGCGTCCACTATAACTTTTTGAAAATCTCGACTTTAACGCCATTTACTAAAAAAGTAGTAATCTAATCGAGATCAGCTACAACTTGTTTGAGAGCCTTTTGCGTGGTAGTAGTACGCTGAAAAACATTAATTAAATAATAATTAATAAATAAATATTCGAAAATCCGAAAACGATCGCAATGGCCCTGCTTCAAACTTAAAAAAAATTAAAAAAAAATTGTTTCAAAAATGGCGAGCATTATTTTTTTAAAACTTTCTGAGCCGATAGAGCTTGCAGTGAACTACAAATTTCTTTTTTACTAATCTCTCAAAGATTACTCTGACGCCTTCTCGGAATTTATAAAGAATTTGAAATTGAAAAATTATGTATTCAAAAACCCAAACGCCAATCGTTACAAGTTACAGTTTTATTAAAATCAGCAAGAATTTTCAACTATTTTGAAAATTAACAAAAAAAGATACTTCTTAAGATCAACAACGCGTTTTCCGGCAGTTACGTGATTTTAACTACGCCTACCAATTAGCTTTAGTTAAAAAATATATTTTTTGTTTTTTGCATATTTTTGACAACTCTTTACAAAAACTATATAGTAAGAAGAAAAAGAATTACCCCGCCAATTGGCTTTTATTAAAAGCAACTATAGCTTAGTTTCAGAAACAATTTTGAAATTGGAAAGTCAAAACATTTTACTTATAGACGCAATAAAATTAATTAATGAATTGAAAATTTCAATCAATCTGTTAGGGGTACAATCGGGGGTATAATTTCAAAGAAATTATATATATGTATAAAAGCACTAAGGGTTTTCTTCTCCGGTTCCTCCAGCGGCTACCGCTTCACCAATTTGGACCATTTTTTTCAATGAAAGTTCTCTGTCCTCAGATGTAACATGAAACATTTTTATATTTTTATTCTACGTCGATTGTTCTATAATAATTATTTTAATTTATAATATATATGAAGGTCGGCTAGACGCGCGTCACTTGGGGCGCATCTACAAAACTGCCGCGTCTCATTATTGGAACTAATGCATCACGTGACGCATTTAGACGGGTCGGACAACGCGAGTCTGTCAGTGCATTGTGCGCTGGGGTCTCACTAGCAATATCTTTTTGAAAAAGTCAAAACTTTGATATTTTTTTCATTCTATAGCGTTTAGCGTTTTGAAAATTTTTGTGCACAGTAATATTGTCTTTTAAGGAATATTATGATACAAAAATTGAACCCGATCTGTCAACTTGTTTTTGAGTAATGAGGCAGAATTTACAAAAAATCGTAGCGGCCGCCATTTTAAAGCCAGAAAAGCCAGATAAAAGGTGTTTGATTTGCCGTAAAGTTTTTTTATATACTCCTGTTTTAGAGTTATAAAAATTGTGTTCCTAAAATAATGCTACCGAAAAAACATGTCTAACTTCCGTTAAAAGCAGCCTCTTCTCAGTTTTCATTTGTACAGTTTTCTTAGATAGTGAGATTGTGTTCCTCTAGGGCTATTTTGATACCTAACTTCATTAATATCTGTGAACTCGTTTTTAAATAATAATGGGTTAAAAATAAATTTAAAAAAATTGCTTTGTTTACATCGATTTCTAGTTCGAAATTTGAAGCGCATCTAATCAGCTGAAGGGCGGGCGGTTTCTATTCTTGTACGGCATGCGACATCGTAGAGTTGTCTATATAAATTGTTTTCTTAGAAATCATACGGTCAAATGAAAGAAGTGCTTAAGGCAAATCGAAAACTTTTTTGCCGAACTCTCTAGCTTTAAATATATATATAATCTGGACCCATTTACCTTTCGGTGTAGGGTGTTTTACATACTTACTAAAACTTTTTATACTGCAGTTAACAATATACAGATAAAATTAAATTACTATTCTAAATCAATATCCACTCTAATAATTATTCCGCTAAATTTACACTATTTAACCTCGATTTTCCGCACTTCACTATACGTCTTTAGCCACACTATTTACGCTTATCTTGTGTTTACTAATTTCCAAATCTATTGCTTCCTTCCTCAGTTAAGTTTTAACCATTGTAGTTATGTACAAACTTTGCCCATTCTCTTTTATTTTGTGCTTTAGCCTCTTGCCAGTTTCGGTTTCTCTTCTTCAGGCTCTCCGCTATCACCTCGTCCCATCTTCTCCTTGGCCTTCCTCTTGGTCTCTTTATGTTTGTTTTAGTTTGCCATATCGTTTTGGTTTGCCTGCTATTATCCATTCTACTTAGGTGCCCGGACCATCGCAGCTGTCCTTTTCCATCTTCTCGCCAAATTCCTCCCATGATTTTTGCTTCGATCTCTTTACCAGTTTCTTGACTCTGGTTCTCTGTTTTTTATATTCTGCATAGTGTTCGTTGGTTTTGCTTCTTGGGTATTTTTCACATTTTTTTTCTTTGTCTTTGTTTCCGCTTTTATATCCTCGTTACACCAGTGTACTTTCTTTTTGGTTTTGTCGTTGTTCGTTACTCCGCAGGTTACTTTGACTCTATTTACTATAGTTTCTTTAAATTGTATCCATAGTTCTTCTAGATTGTGATTTTCTGCCTTTCGCTTTATTTTTCCCATTTCTTTTTCTATCTTTTCTGTATATTTATTTGCTGTTTCTTCTTCTCTCAGCTTTTGCGTTCTTATTTTTGTCTTCTTCTGTGTATCTTTTTTTATTATCTTTTTGTTATCTTTTGTTTCCATTTCTATTTTCATCTTTGATACGACCAGGTAGTGGTCAGTGTACAGTTTAGCTCTTCTTCTTACTCTTGTATCTTGGATTTCATTTCTGTATTTTTTGCTTATTATTACATAATCAATAATCGATTTCTCCTTTCTACTCACCACTTCCCTGGTGCATTTGTGTATGTCCTTATGTTCGAAGAACGAGTTTGTTACTATTAGGTTGTTAATTATACAAAAATCAATTAATCTTCTTCCGTTATTGTTTCTTGTTTCCTCTCCTTGCAGACGTATTGACTCTTCTGTTTCTTCATCTTTTTTCCCTATTCTTCCATTTAGGTCACCCACTATGATTATTCTTCCAGTTATATTTTCTACTACTTCTGCTAGTTGTTCCCAAAACTGATCTTTTAGTTGTGCTCTTTCGTCTTCTCCCGGTCCGTAGACTATTACTATCGTTGGTTTGTTTGCTTTTTCTAATTGTATTTCTATCTTGAGTATTCTTTCTGTTATAGCTACCCAATTTTTAAGGTATTTATGCATTTCTTTTTTACTATGCAGCCCACTCCCTCTATTGCTCTCTGATTTTGTTCATATTAGTATATTTCCACTTTGTAGCTTTTCCTCTCTTCCTTCTCCCTCTCTTTCCTGTTAGTCTCCGTTATTCCAAGTATATCGATTTTTGCCTTGTTAAATTCTTTATCTAGTTCGTGCTCCTTTCCTGCTATACTTCTTATGTTCCATGTCCCTATCTTCCATCTCTTATTCTTTTGTTTCTTTTGCTTTATTTGTTTTACCAATTCGAATTCATTATCTTTGCCAGGGTCTTCATTACTAATGTTTTTTGTCTGTGCTTATTAGTTTTTTTGCTGTGCGTGTTATTTTCCTTAGCTGTTCCTCCAACCCGCTATTTGGTGATCTCACACTCACAGTTCTTTTGATACTGTTGATGGTCCCTGTGTGCGTGTTTTCTATTTCTCTTCCTAGTTTATCTTCTCCTTCATCCTTTGCCTCGTATACCTCATTGTTAATTACCAGTTTGTTATGTTTTAGGTATGTTCTATGTTCTTGGTTTCTGGCGTCTTTCATTGTTGGAATCAGCTTTTTCCTTTCTTCCATCGTTTCCTTCGTATAGTCCTCATCCATCCAAATATTGGTCTCTTTCAGTTTGTTGGTATTACTAAGTATATCCCATTTTTTTTTGTCTCCGGTAGTTAATTTCGCTAATATGGGTTTTTGTACCTTTATACCCTCCAATTCTTTTCACTTCATCGATGTATTTCTCATTAATCTGGATTCCTAGCTTTTGTATTACCATTATCATCGCTTGTTTTGTTTCTTCTCCATTTTCTTTTTCCTTATCTTCCACACCTCTGATTACTATATTTTTCCTTCTAGTTTCTCGTTCCAGCCATTCAATTTTACGATCTTGTGCCAATACGTGATTCTTTAGCTTAGCATTTTCTTGTTTCATCTCTTCGTTTTCATTTATTAAGTGTTCCAATTTTTTATTTATTATTATTAGTTTTTCACTTATAGCTTCGAACATATTTTCTGTTTTCCTCCTTTCGTTGTTTTCTAAATTTTTTGAATCCAATTTTAACTTTTGATCTTAGCTTGCTTGCGTACTGCAGTGAATGTTGTGTTGCCTTACCTTGAAATTTTGGATATTCTGTTGTGTGGTGTTAGTTTCTCTTATCTGTTCTTGGCATGCAATTTTCCGCCTTATTGATTTTCTTAACGTCAAAAGTTGTTCTTATTTATAGCAGTTTTATTCACTATTCTGTTGTTTACTCTACTTTTGGCTCTCACCCGCATTGAAGTGCCGCTTACTTCCTCTATTTCTCTGCCTTTTGTGTTTTTGGGTTCTCGATTTGGCGCAATTTGGACTTTTATTAATCGGAGCTTCCAAATACACACACAGTTCACTCCACTTTCACGTTGAATTTCCTAGCTTTAAAATGGCAATTAAATTCCCAAATTTTACTCTGACTTCCTCCGGGAATTTTTGAAAATTTTCAAATTGATTAATTATTTATTCAATACGCAAACCCAAATTGTTATAAACTTTAAACAGTTTGAGAGCTTATTTGAAGAAGTTTATTAAAATTTATAAGAACTTTTAACTAATTAATAATTAGGAAAAAAACAATACTTTTTAATTTTAACAGCGTATTTTTGAGAAACTACGCTACGCCCATCAATTAGCTCTAATAAAAAAATGTTTTCAATTTTTTCATATTTTTGATAACTCTGTAAACAAAGTTGTTATAACCATTTTTGATCCAAGGTCGTGAGCGCATTACCTATCGCCTTTACGTAGTACGTAAGCGGCCGCACCCGTAACCAACGCCTTGAGGCTATAGCGAGTGGCTTGTACCGGCTGGAGATGACTAGATGTAATTTTCAATCACTTTTTGACGCGAGAATATTTAAAACGTAAAAAGTATGGGAAAGTACCAGCGACTTGTTTCGCCCATTATCTACTTTCCTATACTTCTACTGAAGCAAGGAAAGTTTATTCATGCAAATTTTTAAATTTCAGATTTTAACGGAAATACGCGTTTTGAGGTCCAAGGAATTCAAAAGGTGGGTTTAAAAAAATGTTTGTACGTGGGTGGGTACGTGCGTGGGTATGTGCGTGGGTGGGTGCGTTTGTTTCCTATATTTCCGGAACTCCTTGCCTGGTTTTTGAAAGATTTGGTGCGTAAAAGTTTTATAATTGCAAGTAGTTTTTTGCAAGGTCCTTAATCGGAACTGAAACTGCAACCGGAAACTAGACCTGTTTTTTAGTATAGGTTTTTTCTAATATAATTTTTTTAAATTTTGAACAGATAGCGTTGTAGCGCATCTAAAGAGAAATCAAATGCTTTTTTTTCTAAATGCTGTATCGTCAAAATAAATACCGCTATAAATGTTTGAAAATTAAACTTTAATGCCCGATTACTCAAAAACAAAATTTCCAATCAATACAAATTGTTATATTATTTGATAGCCTTTATTAAGTACGAGAACGGGTTGAAAAGTTCGTGGGATGACGGATAGATGGCTCTGTTTTAGACAGTTTTTGTAGCGTTTGCAGGTTCATTTCTTCAGACCGTCAACTGTCAAATTTCAGATCGCTGCGTTCGTTAGCTTCGTTGTGACAGATGTTTAATTATGAGCGTGTCAGAGTTTTTGACAAGATGGATAGTGTTAAAATTTGTGCTGTCAGTATGTGCTTCTTCTTGAAAGGCTTATCAGCAACCGACATTCATAACGAGATGAAGGATGGTCTGAAGGACTCGCCTCTTTCATTTTTAATTGTTGATAAATGGATTCGTGAGTTTAAATGTGGTTGTACAAGTGTTAAAGACGCACCCCGTAGTGGATGCCTAAAATCTGCCACTACACTAGAATTGTTGAGCAAGTGCATGCTATGGTGTATAAAGACCGTCGTTTGAAGACGTCTAAGATAGCAGGGGCTGTAAACACCTCCAAAGAACGTGCAACGTACATTTTGAATTAAGAGTCGGCCATGAAGAAGCTGTCCACAAGGTGGGTGCCGCGACTGCTCAGTGTTGATCAAAAATTAGTGCGAATGCAAATTTCTCGTAAGTGTTTGGAGCGTTTTAAAACAACAAAGTGGATTTTATTCGCCGATTTATCACCACAGATGAATCTTGGGTCCATCATTAGACGCTGGAAACAAAACAACCATGTAAACAGTAGCGGCAAAGTAGTTCTTCTCCTCGAAAGAAGGCAAAAGCTGTTGCATCTGCAGGAAAAGTAATGGCTTCCATGTTTTGGGATGCAAAAGGTATGCTTCTGATTAATTACCTTCCAAAAGGCCAAACCATCACAGGCGTATACTACGCGAGTCTTTTATTTATTCAAAAGCGCACACCCGAATGTTATAAACTTTAAACAGTTCGACAGTCTATTTGAAGTAGTTTATTAGGATTGGCAAGAATTTTCAATAATATTAAAAATTAGGAAGAAATACGATACTTTTTAATATCAACAACGCGTTTTCCGACAGTTACGCGATTTTAACTACCCGTATCAATTATAGCTCTAGTTGAAAATGAAAAATTTTTGATTTTTTGCATGTTTATGATAACTCTTAAAATAAAGATTTTACAGCGATTTGGGTCTGAAGCACATCTAATTAGCTGTAAGGCGCGGTCGGCTACCTATAGGCGTTCCTATCTTATGCGGCTAGCCGAAGTTATCATGGCACTATTCTTATACGGTATCCGATATCGCATTGCACAGGCTGTCGCCAGTTCAAATCACCGCTGCTGAGCTGGGGCGTTACTATTTTCTTATTTGTATTTCTTGCTTTAATTTTTGCAAAAACAAAAAACGTAAAATATATGGGAAAATACCAGCGACCTGTCACGCCCATTTTTGTTTGTAATAAAGCTCGCTGCGGTAATATTTGAACTACCTACTGCGCTTTCACTAAACAGTGACCGCTTCTGAATGTAGTAGTATGAATGCACAATACACTCACGTGCAAGCAACGTACATATAGAACTTAATATTTGTTTCTAAATCAAATATTAAAAGTTCGCACAATTGTAACATATTTATCTAGCTAGAATAAACAGAAATACTTATAGAAACTACAGATAAAGATATTTTTGTATTACCGCTATTGTTCGTAAACAGAATTAAACATCAATAAATTATAGATTCATAGATTTGATGTATTTATACCTATTCATTACGAAATTATGGATTGTCTTCAACTGGCAAGAGTAATGTCTGGTATTTAAATGTGTTAATTTAGCCACTAAGAATCCGACAAATATAAAAAAAAAATATTTGGAATTACAGAAGAAAAATAAAATGTGGTTAAACAGGAGAGGTGGGCGAGGTTAATTAATTTAGGAAGATTGGACCAGGAAAATGCTTAACAACCAAATGATTATCTGTATATAAAATACTTCTTAACAATTGTTTGCCAAAATTAAAACAAGATGGGATGAGTGTAAAAAAAAACTATAAGTTCTTGCACCGTTTGTTTTACCTCTCAAATCCGACGCCAATAGTACAGAATGTTTTGACTGGTTGGCCATAAGCAATAACGCTTAAAACTGTAACACTATGGAGATTTCCGACCTTGTGTTTTATGTCTTATGCTTTACGTGACTATTGTGCTTTAGTCGATAAAATTTTATGTATTGAATTCTTATGTTTAGTTCTTACACTTTATGCTTTACGTCTTATGTTTTATGCCCAAACCATTGGACTGTATGCGACACAGTCAGCTTTCTACCTTTTTTAAAAGATGGTTCAAACGTGATAATGATAACAAACTAGAATCGTTTTTAAATTATCTACAAGAAGATTTCTTTGAAATAACTAATTTTACAAATGCTGAGGGATATTTTTCAAAATTTTGTATGCCCGGCCATTTTTTTTAGAAATTTAGACAAATTTTACTCATTCATTGTATAGTTGCAAATCAAATATTAGAAGCTAACCACATACGGATCACTTATTCCACGCGCTGCATACCAATTTATTATTTGGAAGACTAAAGACGGTAACATTGTTAATCGTTTGTTTTCTAATCCATTAGACTTTGGATGTACTTTAAAGGACCAGTTGATATATGATGGCGAATAAAGAAAGCGAGTTAGTGTTGGAACCTTGCAAAACGCCTTTGGTGGGTTTAGTTTGCTTAAATTGCAATTTCTTGAATCACCCCAGTTATGTGAGATATATGAAAGATGTTGAAGTAATCAAACAAGGACATATAATTTGCTGTAAGTGTTGACATTGATGGTGAGATTCAAAGTGGATGTGAAAGTGACGGAGGTGATAAAACTGTTTTAAGTCTCAATCAATTAATACTGGACAAAGGCTTGACAGGTGAAGTTGGTTTATTAAAAGACATTATAAATGCCAAAGACATTATTATCAGTGAACTCAGAGAAAAAATGATTTTACTACATGACAAAATCGATATGTTAGAAATTTTCAATGATAAGAACATAAAGTTGAACCTCAGAACTTACGAGACCTCTCTAACTCTAAAAATACTAATCAATATCCTCAGAAACAAAACAAACAAAAAAGTGAAAAAAACAAAAGCCGCAGTTGTTGCATAGGTGTTAAATCAGCAAGTCGCATATAAAGATATCGCTAAACAAAAACTTTCGAAATTAGATAAGAAATCTGATTTGGATAAAAATAAATTAAAGGCTGAAGTGGAGTCAAACTCAAACTCTAACTGGAATAAACAGCCAAATGCAGAAGCATCTTCTGCAGTAGTAGTCGATCAAAAGAGATTAAATGCTGCTATCTTGGAAATACAATTACTAATAAATAGTATAATAAATCTGGATGCAACTGATGAACAAGACGGTTTTAAAACTGTGTACCCCAGAAGATGTGATGAAAAAACCAGAAAACAGCTTTGTATAGACAAAATTTAAGTGCTGACATATTAATGAGAAAAAATGCTCATATTGTTTCTTAACGCGCGCGAGTTCAACCCAAATATAACGCAGAAGACATTACAACTTTTTTGAAAACACAGCTTTATTACCTTAGTGTCGTGAGAAACATTGAAAACCAATTACGATGCTTACAAATCATTTAAGTTAGGCGTGAAGGAAAGTGATACAAACAATATCCTAAATCAAGATTTGTGGGGTAGAAATTTGCTACTGAAAGAAACCCTTCAAAAATAATAAGAATCTGTTTTTTCGGAATCAAAAGACGATACAGCCGCAGGCGCTCTAGATAAAATAAACTGTACTAAAACTAGCGCTTCATCTTCCTTATCTGCCTTTCACATTAATGTGCAGTCAATAAGGTATAAGATTAATGAATTTGAAGCCTTTTTATCTGATATGATAACAGTTATAACTTTGACGATGCGTTTATGTGTGAACACTAACTGACAGTAGACGAAATTAAGTTCCTAAATTTAAAGAAGCTGCACGTGGTCTCAAGTTTTGTAAATTGGAAAACCAGACAGGCGGAGGTGCGATTTTTGTAAGCGATGTTTTAGATTACATCTTTCTACCAGTGATAAATAGTTTTTCACCAGAATTTCATTGTAAAATCAGTGCTGTTTTAGTTACATCTATAAATGTAGTACCATGTTCAATAAATTTGATGAAAAAAAAAAAACAATCATCTGCGGCGACTTTAATGTTTGGTTTGGCACAAGCGATAAAAATGCAGTTGCCCTGCTTGATTTTTTTCTATCGCACGGTTTATCACCTACCATAACTAAACAAGCGTAAAAAAATTGTTTAGATAATATCTTTACAAACATTAATAACCTTTCTTTGCACAATCAGATTATTGACACTGGTCTGTCTGACCACTTGGTATTACTCCTCAAGTTTGAGACGGGACCTAGTGTACCAAATACGAATAAAATTAAAACATGTAGGCCTCTCACTCAAAGGGGTAAGTGGTGTTTCTTTTATAACCTACAAAACATTGACTGGAGCTTTATTAGTGAGCCAGGTTTCGAGGTAAATAAGAAGTTTGACAAATTTTTAGATACATAAAAGTCAAACATTAGCAAACTACTGAAATCAACGAGTTCAATGATAATTTAAAAATGATGAGGGAGCAGCTAAATTTTTTTAAAAAGATGTACACGACAAAAAACTCTTGCCTGGCCTGCGTGTCTATCTTAATTCATTTAAAAGTAAATATACAGCAGCCCTGAGGCATAGTAAAATTTGTGTTCATGATAATTATTTTACTAAATCTGGAAACAGCAGCAAAGTTGTGTGGCAGATTATTACAACTTTATAAACGTTGTGCAAAATATTATTAATAATAATCTACCTGACTACTGCAGATCGAGACGGTCAAGGCTATACTCATTCTCATGCGTTTGTTGGCACAAACATTACTTCGGACAGCCCAGTCCTAGATTTTAAAAAACATACCTTCATACAAGTAAGAGATTACATAATGTCTCTAAAAACACCCAAAGTAAAGATGCATGTTGCCTTGCCGTTAACGTGGTTAAAATAGTAGTAAACATTATAGTCGACCCGTTGACGAAATTACCGAATCTTTGTATCAAAGAAAAAACGTTTCCTGATGCACTTAAGTTAGCTAAAGTGATTTCTATTTCTAAGGGAGGTGATGTTGTCGATGTTGCAAATTATCGACCCCTATCTCTTTTACCAGCTTTTTCAAAGGTGTTTGAAAGAGCACTAAACGATCAGATTGTAGATTACTTTCAAACAAAAGATATCTTTAATTGTAGCCAGTATGGGTTTTGAAACGGCAGATGTCATATGTAATATTGTTGAGAAAGTTTTAAATTGTTTCGAAAATAATAAATTTCTTGTTTCGACCTTCTGTGACGTAAGTAAAGCATTCAATTGTGTATCTCACCAAATACTTAAAAATAAATTAAACCATGATTACAAGTTAAGCACAGAAATGATTAAATTTGATATTTAATATAAACATTTCTAAGCTAATTCATAACTAAAATTAACATAAATCATAATCGTATCAATCAGATTGTGTTCTTCTAGCTTTCAGTGAAATACTCAACAGATACTTAAAAATACAAATGATATAAAGCAACTATGTTATTTGAATTTTTAACAAGAAAATTTACCAAAATACGCATCCCTGAGTTTAAAACGTTGAATACCAATAATTTACTGTTTTCACAAATCTGTGATTGTAAAATAAAATGCAACTAGCATTCCAAACACTGCCATTAAAGAATATCCAATTCAAACAAACCAGCTTCAAGATATCATAGCAATCCTATTCTACCGTCAGAATATTTACATCATCAGCGGTATAGACAAAAGTAAAACACTAGTACATTCACATTTGTGAACATTTCAGGATAGCAAAAACTGCAAAGTTGCCGGTTATCAAAGTAACTCTCATTTCACTCAAACTACACATACCAGTATAGTACAGTACAAACCGCCAAAGATACGCAACATTTAAAACTGTCCGAAATGCAAGATGAGATCTATCAACAATCAGAAAGATCTGGTATATGCAAAGATAAAATATGTTCTATAATCTGGAAATAATTATATGAGTTATGACCAACACTTGAGTGTTTATCACAAGTAAACTAGCCAAGATGGCAGTTACTTGCAACGGTAACGGTGAAAATGTAACACTCAACGTCACGACTATTATTCAAATATTACAAGACTGCATAATATTAACCAAGAAAAATGTCCCAACAGCGAAGATGTACGACAACGTTTCAGTTCTTGCAAGACTCGTGAAGCTAGTTCAAGTAAATAGACCTTCAAGTGTAAGTTGAGAAAGCAGTCTTCTTCCAGAAAGCAAAAAGGGGGGCGGTATCAAGTCTTCACATAAATTAGGTGGGCCGAAGAACGAAAGAGATACATTCTATCAAAAGTCCCAAGAAGATACCTGAAAAACTCCGAGACGCCATTTAACCACCAATAGCAGTATAACAACCATAGCCATATTATTCGAGACCATCTTAGCGTAGATCTTCTACCGTCAATGAAGAAGGTCAAATCCAAGCAAAAAACGATCAGAAAATTCAACAGCAATTAAATAACTTATTACAAAATCATTATACACCGAACCGAAGGAAGGAATCACGTAGAAACAATCAACTAGCCAGAAACTCACCAAAATGTTTAATCTCAAATGAACAGTTATTTCGTATTTTATTAGATACTAATTTTATTCAATGCTTAAAAAAATTTACACAACGACCTAGAATTTATAAAAGTTTGCATTTCAGTGCGATTTTACAGCTCTCTACTGCTGACCTATACGGGTCGTCTTGTTTTAACCGGGACACTGTAGGATCTGGAAACCTGTAACAGATACAAAGTCGAATTAAATAAAAGTTGCCTAGTTAGGGGAACAATGTAATGATGATTTTGTTTCTTCAAAATACCCATAGCTTGTTAGATACAAGCAAGAAACCGCAAATAAATATTGTTTTAGGGTAAAATATCTCTGTTCACAGTAAAATCGGAAAAAAATCGTTAAGGAAAAAGTTGTAGATCTATTAATTGCAGTTGTATTAAGCAAAATTGTGTTTTGTTTTCAAGATGTAACACAAACACGCATATTTTGAAATAACGAAACAAAACACAGTCGGGAAACTATTTTTTAATACAGCTTTAATAGATCTACAACTTTTTATCTTACAATTTTTTTCTATTTTTACTATATGAACAGATATATTTTACCTTAAAGAAAGTATTTCTTTTCGGTTTCTTGCTCGTATCTAGCACGCTACGGCTATTTTGTAAAAAACAATATTACCAATACATTCTTTCTCTAATGAAGCAACTTTTATCTAGTTTAACCGACTTTGTATCTCTTATAGTTATTGAGATCCCTATAGTGTGCCGGTTAAAACAGACGACCTGTATAGTTGCAATAACTCACTAAATTATGTTGTGTTCGTTCGTAAATTTTAGTCAGAAAAATTTAATAAAAATTGGTATTAAACCAATTGTTGTTGTGGATATTCACACTTGCAGTGTGCAGCACTCCACGGATATACCTAGTAATTGGTAAAGTAAGGAAGAATATTTATGAATTTATGAACAAAATACTTAATTTTACTTTAAAAATATTTGTTTATTTACACTTACATATACATATTTCGACATGTTTACATGTCATTATCAAAGGTAAGTTTAAAAAGTAAACAGTTGGTGTTGCTATAGGAACAATGGAACGTGGTGACTTGATCTTGATTATCTATGTCTGCAGACAACTTGATATTTCATTCCAAAACGTCTAATAATGGTGAATTTAAAAATTAGGCCAACTAATAAACTTTGTTTATAGAAAACCTATACAAACAAACATTACAATACCACACGATTTTTGTAATCATAAAACAGATAAATTAGCAGCATACAGGTCAATGATACACAGGGCTTTAACAGTTTTTTTTTAGATGAAATTAATGATAAGAGAATTTCAATTATTAAATAAATTGCATAAAGTAATGGTTAGAATACAAGACTTATGCATACATTAACTAAAAAAAATATAATAAATGAGCTATTCGGAAAATTTATCCAAATACGTTATCCGATACAATTAAATACGTTTCGATTCCATATTTTGGAGACAGTTTTCCAAAATTATAAATAAAACAAATAAATGTAGTCATTTTTAAAACAACCAAAAAAATTTCAACTATTATATATTTACTGCAAAAGAAAAAACATGTGATCTGTTAAAATAAAAGATTTCCAAATTAAATTGCTCCAATTGTAATTCGGTTTATATAGGTCAGACAAGTAGATATATTTGATATTAGGTACAAAGAACACGTACGTTGTTGCAAGTACAAACACCCACAAAAATGCAATTACACTAAACACTTATTAGAACGCAATCATATAATGACATCTAATAACACTATAAAATTTTTACACTTTGGTGATGATAAACGTAACTTAAGATATACGGGAAGCGTTTGAAATTTACAAACAATTGAAAACTTAAATGAATGAACAAATTGATTTCTTAAATTCACGTTTTGGAATGAGCTATCAAGTCGTCTGCAGACATAGATAGCCAAGATTAAATCACCAAGTTCTACTGTTCCTAAAGTACCACCAACTGTTTACTTTTTAATCTTACCTTTGTCAATGACACGTAAACATGTCGAAATACGTATAAGGTGTAAATAAAAAAATATTGTTGAAGTCAAATAAAGTATTTTATTCATAACTCAATATAAACTTCAACGAAGTAAAGCTAGAAGTTATTATTATTTGGTTTGGAGTTTTTGAACTTCATAAAATACATGCTATATGAAGTAAATTCAATCTAAATAATTTTTCTATTTTCAGTTAGACGTCCCTATGCAAATTTCTAGAAATGTTTTCTGTTGAATTATTTTACAGCAAATTGTTAAGCACTCCTAAAGATTTTAAAATAAATCTTTTCGTGATTTGCACTTTATGCCATCTACGTTGTGGTTGCGTCATAAATAACGATGTCCAACAAACCTATGATTTATAGAGATGCGTTAATTAAAATGTAACGAAATGTGCTGACTCTCCAAAAGTTACGTTGGTAAAGCAGTTTTGTGATATAGATTATAACTCTCTCTCTCTATGTATATTACTTTGGTTGTAAAGTTTTCAGGTGGTTTTACCACAAAATTTGTTCTATTTCAGTAATATTTTTAACAACTTAACAGACGCCTGATCACGATTATACGGATAGTAGAGTGCTAAGCGGTTTCTATTTTGACTTTTGTGGGCACTTCGAGGTTAAAATGTTTGACCTAGCCAGAATTGTTGCTTATACCTCAAGGATTCCAAATCCACAATTCGTCAAAAAATCGTCCTGTGCATAAGGGCACAAAACAAAAAATTAAAACTAACAACGTGCCGAGAAACTTCAGGTCCTAAAGCATATTCCTACCAAATATCAAAATTTTTTCTGTACTTGTTATGTTAAAAAAAAATATTTAATGCATGAAATTAACGCATGCCATATGGGCAGCTAAAACACAAAATCGTCGTTTTCTCGATTCGAGGTACGCCAAAAATTGGTTATTTTTCCGACTTTTTTAACTCTACAATCGATTATGTCCGTAATGGCCACCTATAGCGGGAAAACTTACTCTTTATAAAATGTGCGTCATTCTGTCTGGAAGGCGATGGTTTTTAAATTATATTTTTAGAACGTATATTAACCGATATATTAAACTAAATGTAGAATAGTGCAAAAATTAGCAATATTTATCTGCTCCCGTACTCGATCATATGATTCACGCTTCGTCGCTTATCCCACTCCTCTCGACTACCCAATGCACACTCCACTACACCCCGCAATGACTATTCACAGTATAGAATCGCCATACGTAATACTTTTTATGAGGAATTATTATTAATATTAGAGAAAACGTTGAGAATAATATTGTTACTATTGTTGTTCTAGACATGTTGTCATGAAAAATAGATATAATAATATTTAAAAAATACTTCTGTGTACAGTTGGTGAAGACACAGCTGATACTATTTATGCTGTTAATAATTGATTTAATCACTATTATATACAAACATGACCTACATAAAATAACAAATTAATCAATCGCTTTCAGAATCCTCTTCAGGGGAAACAGTTGATAATTTCCGACTACGCTTAGATGTTGTACTATTTTTACATGATTTTTGCCCCATGCAATAACAGGCACCAATACAAGGCATGTTTTTCTTTTTGCAGGAACATACCTTACTTGTACAGTCTGAAACATTATTTATTTTTTAATAGTTATTAGTTGAGGTAAATACATTAAAAGTTAATCAATTCGTACCTTTTTTGCAACCACAAGTAGCTAATATGCTGAGATCTTCAGGAAGCGCGGGTTGAGTCTGTAAAACAGGTAAGATTTGATCCTGCTCAATCTTCCATCCATACTCTAAAATGTTAGGCAGTATGGGCTGTGGTTCCAAGCTGCTAAGCCAAATTTTGGTTTGATAATGTGCTCTCAAACAATGCTGTTTTAAACTATTTTCTGTAGGAGGCAATTTATCTATTGTTTTGGACACTGCAAGCGTTGATCTTAGAACATCGATGGAAGATATATCGCTGTTGTTAGTGTACAGTTTTAAAACAAAATTGTGCATAGGTATTCTTAAACAAATTATCATTAAAATCTTCAACACCAACATCTTCAAGTAATTTGTAGTAAGACAAGAATATCTTCCAGCAAAACTTTTTTCCTATTCCATGAAATTGGCTTGTCGTATCACATCCAGTTAATGCATGAAAAGCAGGTAGAGTTTTTGTAAGTGAAGGGTTTAAACTTATATCGTGAATCTGAATAAAACGAATTGCATTTCGACTACCAATTTTCATCCAAACTTCAGGTGTTAGCTGGTCTTTGAAATGGGCTAAAAGTATTAATACATCCGTATCTTTACAGTCAATTATGCATCTCGTATATCCAGCTTTTTTAGCAGACAAAATATGTAGAAGAATCCTCGTATCTGCTTCTTCGTGGTTAGAACTTAATAAGTTATCTTCAAGTTGAAAATTTGTTTTATAGTCTAAAACAGAAGCGAACCCTCCACTTGCAGCAAACTCTATAGCAATAGTGTTCGAATAAGCTATCATCAGCTGGTTCGATAAGAAATGCAGTGTCCAAAACAATAGATAAATTGCCTCCTACAGAAAATAGTTTAAAACAGCATTGTTTGAGAGCACATTATCAAACCAAAATTTGGCTTAGCAGCTTGGAACCACAGCCCATACTGCCTAACATTTTAGAGTATGGATGGAAGATTGAGCAGGATCAAATCTTACCTGTTTTACAGACTCAACCCGCGCTTCCTGAAGATCTCAGCATATTAGCTACTTGTGGTTGCAAAAAAGGTACGAATTGATTAACTTTTAATGTATTTACCTCAACTAATGACTATTAAAAAATAAATAATGTTTCAGACTGTACAAGTAAGGTATGTTCCTGCAAAAAGAAAAACATGCATTGTATTGGTGCCTGTTATTGCATGGGGCAAAAATCATGTAAAAATAGTACAACATCTAAGCGTAGTCGGAAATTATCAACTGTTTCCCCTGAAGAGGATTCTGAAAGCGATTGATTAATTTGTTATTTTATGTAGGTCATGTTTGTATATAATAGTGATTAAATCAATTATTAACAGCATAAATAGTATCAGCTGTGTCTTCACCAACTGTACACAGAAGTATTTTTTAAATATTATTATATCTATTTTTCATGACAACATGTCTAGAACAACAATAGTAACAATATTATTCTCAACGTTTTCTCTAATATTAATAATAATTCCTCATAAAAAGTATTACGTATGGCGATTCTATACTGTGAATAGTCATTGCGGGGTGTAGTGGAGTGTGCATTTGGTAGTCGAGAGGAGTGGGATAAGCGACGAAGCGTGAATCATATGATCGAGTACGGGAGCAGATAAATATTGCTAATTTTTGCACTATTCTACATTTAGTTTAATATATCGGTTAATATACGTTCTAAAAATATAATTTAAAAACCATCGCCTTCCAGACAGAATGACGCACATTTTATAAAGAGTAAGTTTTCCCGCTATAGGCGGCCATTACGGACATAATCGATTGTAGAGTTAAAAAAGTCGGAAAAATAACCAATTTTTGGCGTACCTCGAATCGAGAAAACGACGATTTTGTGTTTTAGTTGTCCATATGGCATGCGTTAATTTCATACATTAAATATTTTTTTTAAACATAACAAGTACAGAAAAAATTTTGATATTTGGCAGGAATATGCTTTAGGACCTGAGGTTTCTCGGCATGTTGTTAGTTTTAATTTTTTGTTTTGTGCCCTTATGCACAGGACGATTTTTTGACGAATTGTGGATTTGGAATCCTTGAGATATAAGCAACAATTCTGGCTAGGTCAAACATTTTAACCTCGAAGTGCCCACTAACTCCTTAATTAAGCGACTTTTGGTTCCGCGAGCACCCTACTAGGATGTTTCTTTTACTTATTCCTTTTGCTCTAACACTTCTAACTAATATAATTTTTTAAATAATTAATATGATCTATTACGTGATTTTTCACTCACGTAAAGTAAATATTTATGTTGTGATATTGGCAAACTTGTTGTAATAATCTTGAAGTAGTCGCTAATTATTTTGCGCTAATAACTAATGTTATTCACTATATGTGTCTAACTTTTCAAGTTTAGTTGGTATTTTACACACTGACCAATACGTAAAAGTATATTTTCAACTACAAGGAGCGCCAACACTTGATTTGCAGAATTGTTTTCCTAAGTAATACAATTAGTGATTCCGTTTTTTTGATGAACTTCGGTTGATTATTAAGGAGTGTTAGTTAAAACGATGATTTCACGAGCAGGACGCACGAGTAAAATTTTCCAAAATTAACTAGCACTAGTTAACACTCAAACTAAGTTGAAATTTACTAATCACTGGCGCGTGTTTTAAAATTTAAAACGTCAGTTCTACGACTACTTTGTTGGTGTTTTACTTAATAAAACTAAATAAAACAATATAAAAAAGACGTACAGCATAAACTAAAAATTATTTATTAATAGTTATTTTTACAAAATAAGTTAATTTTCAACAAAAATAGAATTCATTCAAATTTTCTGTTATGCATACCACAACCGACCGACCGACAAATACAAAACAATGACATGGAAAAATCATTAGAAAATGGTGTTCTTAATTTTGGATTTCTAACTTTTGGAACGAATATTAATTTGTCTTTTTTGTTGGTCTCCTATTGTGATGTTAGTAGGTATAACTAAAAAGAAGTAGTTCTATTTAAAAAAAACATTTAGATTTTCTAGAATACTTTCCCCTAAAACAACAGCAAAGGTATTATTTTGTTGATCAAAGAAAATTGCCATTTCACTTGACACTTTTATTAACTTGTTTTATTTTCAATTTAAAAAGCACACTCGCACAAACAATCACATGGACAAGCTAACACTACACAAAGCGCGCTTATATTAAACGAGGGTGCGCAAAAGCACCAATAAGAAGTAGGAACGGCTGTTGCTTAAATCGGCTAGACGCTAGTTGGTTATATCACACACATTTAATCACGACGTATTTCAAATTATCGGATTGTACAAGAAATTATCGTTGTACCTCGCGTTCTATACCACAGCTACAACTTTAACTTGTAGCGCTTGTCAGTCATATTAACGAATTATTTTATAATAATCTTTTTATGGTTTTTAAAAAATATAATCTGCTAATGGTCTTTTTCGGCTACAAATAAATGTAATTGGTTGTTGACACAGAAATTGAGGACTCTGATTGGATAAACAAAATGTGTACAATGTGCATATAAACACAGAAAAATGAAAATTACGCGGATAAATGACTAAATAATGGAAAAGGATATTGTCATAAACCGCTAAAGTAAGAAACGACGAAGCAGCTACAAACAGCGATGTTTCGGAGTTATTGCTTCCTCTTCAGTGTAGAGCAGCTGGGAGCAAAAGTTGGAAAAAGCAAAAATCACAACAGGGTAGGTACCAAGACGCACATTCCAAATTTGTGCCTTCATGACCAACACCCACTAATTTGCAGCCCTGATAGCCAATCGGCCCGGATGGGAATACCATGCCAAGACCTACACCACTGGCCAGCTGTATATAACAGAATTGTGTTACTTCCATCAGTTCATGGCCTACTAGAATTTTTCAAACTAAATTAAATGACGTGGTCTTTCCATGGCACTCAACACATAAACAAAATGCAAAGTGTGAGACATCGTTGAAATCAGAATAAAAAATTCATCCGTTTTTTAAATCAGAACCATGATTGAAGACCAAGCAAAAATAGAAGGTTCGACTCGACAATACCATCACGCAATATACTATCAAGCTCACGATCAATCTGTTTTTGAACAAAAGGTGTAACAGAACAATTTCTCTGCTTAATATCTTCCGCTAAAGTCCTAATTTTATGTTAGACGGCCTGCGTAATCCTATCCCTTCATTCATGTTCTTAAAAGCGGAATCTAATAATTTGGCCAGTGCTAACGATTTTTCCAAAGCTAATTCTATATGGGAAACTATAGCATCGATATAAACACTTCTGATGAATGCTCAAAATGTCATTCCCGCTGTGTAAGGTTAGGAACTATTTCTTTTCGCTTCCAAAAGTTATCACCCAAAATCAAAGTATGTGGAAGAGAAGTCAAAACTAAGACTTTATCTTTACTCTCTCACACGCAAACTAATCAGGAGTGAAACTACATCCTTCACTTCACACTTACTACCATTTGCAATGTACATATTTGAAGAGGCAATTTACGAAATGGCAATCCTAAGTTTTGTAATATTTCCCAACCTTTCCTACCTTATATAGTTTGAGTGGTCCCCGAATCGAGTTAACTCAACAACGTTTTTTTAAAAACATTGACTTCTAAATAAGGACGCTCTTCGCCATGTAATTGCTAAAAGAGGAAATTTGACAATACTTTTGAATTATGATCGATCAAGGTTTTGTTAGTAAGAAAGGGGTCGGATACTTAATCACTTATCGGTCCATTCTGGTGTTTCTCCGATTCTTACAAATGAAACAGCTCTTTGCAGTCACTCCTACATTCCCACATCTAAAACATCGTTTATTCAAGGGTTGGCACAAATACTTTTGAAAATACGATAAGTAGCAATAAGTATTGGAAAACACAGGCTAAGTCCTTCACTCATTTTTGTTTGTTACTTATATTATACTATCCTCTACTTCTGCACTTTTTCTTGTTGGTGTGTTTCTTTTCCTGTCTGTTAATGCTGTTCCAAGCATCGCTTGTTCCATTGTGCGTTAGACTATCTTCATTTTATTTATTACTTGTTTGATTAACGTTTAAGTTCTTGTGCTGTTTATCATACTATAGTATAATGCTGTAATGGTACTCTTTTTTGACCTATTGTTGAATTTGGATTGGTAATGCACCTTAGCTAACTCAGCCTCATAACTTTAGGGAAATTCAGGTAACGGGGTATTGGGTCACTTTCCTAGCCCGTAAACTTCTCGCTCTCATGAAATAAACTCGCTAAATGCACTTTACAAGAATTTTATTGTTAAATATTTAAATTACATAAGCACACAATTAACCCTATCGGCCCTACCTAGCTAACTATTCTAGATACAAAGTAAGAAAACAGTATATACAATCTTAATGCTAACTTATATTCTACTTAGCTTTTGGTGGTTGGTTGACGGGACAAAGCCGCGGTGTGTGCAGTGCAGCTAGCGGTGGTATTTCCACCGTGGATCGCTGATAATGGCGGTAATTATTCGAATTGCTGCGCTTGTTGTATGGCGGGTTCAAGATCTTCGAAATGATTCTGCTCCAACGTTCTGATTTTATTCCCTTTGCAAAAGGTATTGTTGTCGCGAAGTAGTACTCACGCACAAATAACACTTATCTATATCTATTTGATTTATTTAAATCGTTCTCTTTGATAGCACTGCGTAGAGCTTACGCACAAAAATCTTCTTTCACTGATTTACCACTTACGACTTAGCGAGCCAGTTAATACCACAACATGTGGTGGTTCTCTGGGTCCGCGCACTTCCACAGCTTGCGGTCATCTCCTCATCTACCCTCACGTTCTTCAACATTCTCTCACGCCTCCCTCGGCGTCCTGGGAATACCGTTAGGTCACTTGGCCGTTCTGGAGTCTATCTACGTGACCGGAACAAAGAGTCAACCCCGGCGGTCAGGCGCCAAAAACCAGCCATCCGACCAACACCTTTAGAAAAACAGAAACAATTTTCTAGGAACGCCTTAGCCTGAAAAGTTGACCCATTACAATGCACTGGTTATACTCGTACAGTTGTTTTTTATGGTTCTGTAATTTCCCTCGAAATATGTAATTTAATTTCTCAAAAGTACTTTATATTTTTTGTGGCAGAATGTTAGTCACAAATAACTGAGGTGCGTGCGAAAGTCTTGCGGTGTTAATGCAATAGCTATCACATAATAGTACAAAGACATTTAATAGCTACAGATTAAAGATTATTTTTAGCTATGCAAACACTGAATTGTATGAAATAGTGAGCCAATTGAGGAAGAATGTTTTCTTATCAACTAATTATAATTAAGATAAAATGGCAAAATTAACACACACAAGTTTAACAATTTAAGAATTCAGTGGCACCAATTTTCTAGATAAAATAATAAATTTATTCGGTTAAAGGACGAAGACAACAACAACAACTACTACTACCATTACTACTACAGTTACAGAAATATGCGCGTTGTTGCTTTTTATTTTCTCTTTGCACAAACTTTTGTAGGTATACAGCAGACTAATTGCAAGCTTTTAACTGGATGTTACAAATTATTCATTAAAGAGGCATAAACAGAAGCAGCTTAAAGCGTTACAGAAAACTTAGTAATTATCTTAATTAACATTTTAAATTGCTTTGCAAAATGTTTTTTCATGTGATATAAAATTAAAGCAAAGCTGAAAATAAGCCGATAAAACGTCTTAAAAGACACTAATATTGCTTACATAACTAAAATTTTGGTTGTCTGTTCTTTTTGAAGTAAAACTTCTTAGCGGCGCCCGGCAGGAGTAACTTGTGAACACGTGAAACAAAGCTGCGAAACGGATGTTGCACGGCGTTATTGCTGCCCTCTCAAGGTTAATGCTTACATATTATTATTCCAGCGACTGTCTGCTGACTCCCAGTACCCTTCCAGTGTATGTAAGGCTTGACGGTTGCTTATAGTCACAGATGAACGTTCATAAAATCTGGGAAATTGAAATATATATTTTTACGTTTAAATACACATATGTTAAGTAAATAAGCGCCGATTACGATGGTCCGCATATAAAAAGTAGCAGAGGAGGACGTTACCTATTTAATGTGTGGGTCGTCTCAGTTCATTAAAATTAGCAAATTAAATATAAATATTAGAATTTACTTTCGGCTTAGACCGCGTCGTCATTTGGGAACTACGCCCAGCATAATCAGGTAAGGACCGACCTGTAGCTTGTCTGCTTTTACAAGCATCCTGCTCTAGGAGCATTTGCTCTAGTGTTCTATTCACTTTAAAGATGCAAGCTGCAATGTCTTGCAAAACTTTAGTTAGTATGGGTTCACAAACAGCTAACAGACATAAGCCGATTAAGTATTATTGTCCTGGCAAACAAACTACATTAAGCTCAAGTCTTTGTCCGCTCCAAGGTTTTAATAATCTAAGCACACGGCTCTGTTTAGGCAGGCAGGGCTTACGAACAAACATTGCTCAAACTTCTAGGGCAAATGCTTGTAAAAGCAGACAAGCTACACGTCGGTCCTGACCTGATTATGCTGGGCGTAGTTCCCAAATGACGACGCGGTCTAAGCCGAAAGTAAATTGTGTTATTGACAGTTCGAGAAACTGCGAAAGCCTGAAAGAATATATTAAATATAAACAACTACTAAAAAATGCTACCAAATAAAATAATGTTAGGTTGAGAACTACAAACGGACAAGATCTTGACAAAGAAATCAAAATCAAAATGTTGTCTGATATTAATAATCATCCTCGTCTACTTGTGCATTTTTACAATTTTTACATCTACATTCGCCTGCAACATTTTACACCTTCTTCAACACAAATGCAATTTTCGCTAGTGCAGGTGCCATCCTTGCAGTAAAGAGCTAATAAATATCTTAAGGTTTAAAGGGAAAAACACCTTCATTGAGAACACGTGTAGAAGTTTCACTTAGAACTTGCCTGCTTGGAAAACAGTTTTATTTTCTTTAAAAAATCAATACAATGTCTTATTTTAACAAAAAAAAAAACATTTTGAGGCTTTTCGACTTTATTAAAGACAACATAATGGTTACGGCTTTAAAATTTGGTTTGAAACCAGTTTGAACAATCTACTTTAATATTTGCAAAATTTCGTTAAAAAAATAGCAAAAAATGCTTAAATGCTTGTGTTTTCTCGATCGACCCACAAAATTCAAACAATCAAAAATTTACCAAACATCAGAGAACAAAATATACGAGCCCACGCACAGACAGACAATTTAACCCTCCAAAATGTGGTTTTCGTTAAAATCTCGAAATCACTGAGTTTGCCAAGCCAGAAGGTTATATTTTGTCGATCAGAAAACGTTACCTACTAAAGGAAAAAATGGATTTTGAAATTTTGAAAGAAAATAATAAGTAGTTTGAAGCTAGGGAACACTAAAACCCAGACTGACTATCAAAATATGAACTGAAGGCTGAATGAGTTCAAAATAATTTTTATATTAGAATACAGTTGTTGTATTTTAAAGATACTAGAGAGTTATCACGTGTAATTGTTTTATTTGTTTCCTCTAGAAAATGTAGCGCAAAGTTCAACAATTCTTAGGAAATAATTCATTGTTAAATTGAAGTTGTATTTGAAGCATATTAAAACGCATTAAAGAATAAATTGAATGAGAACATTTACTGTTAATGCAACGGTTTATACCCTCTAGAAACCAAATTGAATTTGAAATTCATATTACGCTATAGCCAGAACATAACAGATTAAACAAAGTTTGCGTTATCATGAATACGTAACGTGAAGTATAAGTTTATTGTAGGACTGTTATGATAATTTTATAAGGGTACTAAAAAAAACAAATGGTAAACAAGAAATAAATATACCAAAATGTAATGTACGATGACGCTTTATTAACTGAGGATAGTGGTTATGATAATATAGAGAACGCAGTTAAGAAATTGGCGCTGGCAAATTACAATTACTACAGATTTTGCAAGTGCTGTCAGAGTAGTTGATGCCTTTATGTTAAAATTATTTAAAAAAAATTGTTGCGCCAGGACGCTTACCTTAATAACTCTCTATTTTCTTTGGTCCCCATTATTTATGTATCTCCCCTACTTTCTTTATTTCTGTCTCAGTCGATGATACTTCAACTTTCCGAAATGGAAGTATTGTTTGTCAATTCAAACCCCCCAATTACATATTTTTGTTAATAAACCGTGTAGTCACATTTGTGGTGTCGCCGAATCGTAAAGCATCAATGTTGAAATCTCAAAAGAGATTTTAAACAATATACACTGGTAAGACTTCGTCATTTTGACCAAAATTCTCAATTGTACAAAAATTACATGATTGATATGCGCTTAAAATTACGATTTTAATTTCACTTGTTTATATTCATCGAACAGGATGAATTTGGACGTAAACAAGTGAAATTGTAAACAATTGTCACTAGTAAATTACTTACTCAAAGTTTGGATAAAATATCACGGTTTATAGCCGATATATTAAACAAACAGTTCCGGTTTTTGAAGGCTGTAACTTTGTATAAAAGCAGTTTAGGACACACGTTAATGGGAACTTTTTCTCTGATATGTTTGAAAAAATCGCCTCCTGAAATTTGTCGGCGTAAAATTGCAACACCCTGTATAATATGATGTGTAAAATAATTGTATAAAGTCTAAAATATGTGTTTTTATTAATTGTTGTAAAGTTTACTTTTAAGTGTCTCTTAAATATTCAGAGATTTTCTCTGAGCACCGTAATTGAAAAAAATCTAAAATGATATGTAACTAGGTACTGTGAACTTTATAATGACCTCGAATTATCTAGCTTTTGTGAGAGCAATTATGTCCACATCTAGAATTAATGTAATAGCTTGTTATTAGAGGACTGTGTAAAGCATGAAAATTGCTGACACATGGTTCCTGTAATAATACACTAATGTTAGTTACCTTGCTACCTTTATGGTGGACACAAAGAGATAAGACAAAACAAATATTCACCGAATATTCTCAAAACAGTACGTAGAGGATTCAAAGTTCATCGCTAACATGCTACGTATGCCTATAATAAATTTGATTAACTGCACCAACTCTTAACAAACACTTTATTACAGACGATAATCTAGAAATAGTTAAACGGTTAATACAGATTGACTATAACTGAACTGTAAAAAAATATTTTTACAGTACTATCGCATTTATCAACATGATCATTCTCGCCGGTCAGACAGTCAGCATCTATCAAAGTTGGGGTGATATAGTTCAAACAACTAGTAGTCTTGCAGTATATGCTCTGAAATTACAAGTAAGTATCGAAAATTGTTAAGGTATCTTCGTGGAGCAAAATTTAAAATAATGTATAGAAATTTTATTTTTGCCAAAAACACTGAACCTATGTACAATGAGCATCTTACGAATCTATTAGAAATAAATTACGTTTGCTTAAATTAGAGTTTAGTAGAAAATACCAGCTTATTGGTTTATTTATTCACTGGATTGTCCACCATCTAAATTTAACTATTGGAAATATTGAGTTGAACTATTTCAATATTGATTTCTGTCTACCTTTACAACATTGTTTTTTATGGCAAATCGTTTCACTTTTAATAAGATATCACAGATATCAAGAATGCATTTAATATATCAAGAATGCATTCCAGATATCAAGGATACGTTTTAGATATCAGAAATGCGTTTCGGACATTAAAAATTCTTTTCAGATGTCAAAAATAAATTCCTGGTATCTGAAATACATTTTTTTATAAATGCAATGAATGTAAATCACTAACAAGAATTACGTTGTACACATTTATATTTTATTCGTGTTGTGACTGTGTTGAAAATCATTAAAATTGTCAATTGTTGATTTTTAATGTCCAATTCATTTATAATTATACTGTGATAATCAAAAGATGTTAAAAATATCACGGTTAGATTAAAAATGTTTGGTTTCCAATATGTAATAACATTTTTATTATAACTGTGATATTAAATACATCAAACATATATTGATTTCAACTACGTAGCCATATACAGTGAGTTTTTCTTTTATGTATACGTATCAGCTATGTATACTTTTATCAAAAACATATCAATGCATTGTTTAACTGAAATCTATAGGCAAGCAACTGTACAGAAAATAATAGAGAGAGAATGGTTATTCCTCATAGTGTGAGGTTATGTTCAATGAGTATGTTTATGAATAAACGCAAAATTATTTGAATATCAAAATTTTTTTAATAAAACTATCATTTTAAAAACATAAAATATCAACAATACACAAATTTTATGCTAAATTCAAAAAATCAAAACTAATTGCTATTAATTTGACATTAAACAATTTGATTACTGTTTCCACAGCAGACTTTTCTTTTCAAAAATTGAAGCGTTGATTGTAGTGTATAGTTGGTTGCCTACAGATTGCAGTAAAACAATGCATTGACATGTTTTTTTATAAAAATATACATAGCTGGTATGTATACAAAAAAAGAAAAACTCCCTGTATATTATCACTGTAATATTAAATAGAAAACGTTAAAACTAGCACTTATGCATATGCATTTATATTATAACCATCATATTAGACACATGGAAAATATCCCTGTAAAATTTAAAAGTTTGATTTTTGTATTACGTTAAAAAATAACAGTAAAAATAAAAAGCTTCTTGCTAAAAAATACATAGCACATTTATTGCCAAATAGATTAAGTGTTTTTAATTCAGTTGATCGTGATGTAGCAATTTTAATACTTGAGCTCTTTTAGTTAAATTTGCAACAAACTCTTCTTTTATGCAGATTTCTATATTACGATCCACTGAATTAAAAACAACTAACCTATTTAGCGAACTGTATTCTTCAGCAAGAAACTCTTCCCTTTCATTTTCACTGTTGTATTTTAAACTAGGCACGTATTTGTAATTACCATTTTTAACTTTACAATATTATAATTTTTCGTGGTCTATTTTAATAAATAATCAACGGTTTAACAGTTTACAGCTGTTTCGGCTTTTGGCCTTCTTCAAAACTTTAATTCTAAAATAAATATACAGAAAATAAGTTTTTAGGTTAACTATAGATGTTTACATGTTTTATATGTATATATATAACACAGATTTTATACTTACTAAAATTATAATTTTTAGAAATAGGCTGAATTGCCCTTGTCATTTAAAATTAATTTACTTAAGGAACATATTAAAATAATTATGAAATAGATAAATACACATATAGAAAATTTCTTGACATATTACAATGAACAATACAGATGAAGTTAGCTACGTTTGTGAAGTATGAAAATGTTGGTAATTTTCACTAGATTTAACATTTAACTAAAAACCATTTATTTAATGTGTCTCTTAATTATGTCATTGTACATTGCACTTAGTCCTTGTATGTCAGTTCTATCGTTTACACAGGGTTCTTTTGTTATATAAATCATCTCCATTACAAGCCGTTTTTTATAGTTGCTTTCTTGATTTAAAATTTTTGTTTTTTCAAAATCAAATTTATGACCCGTTTCATGGTAATGGTTTGTTAATGCTGTGGAGTGAGGGTTTCCTCCCCTGATACTGTACTCGTGTGCCTTGAGTCTATTCTCTAACCACGAAAACAAATAAACAAATTAACTTTACAATGATGTTTTCAATGTTTTAATATGACAGTCATAATAGAAATTTATACCACATATTTTAAATTTCAGATTTTCAATTTCACTGTTACATTTTTAACGTATTAAAAGTTCGCAATGTCTTGCAAAACGTTAGTTTGTATGGATTCACAAACAGCTAACATGCGTAAGCCAATTAAGTATTATTGTCTTGGCAAACAAAATATATTAAGATCAAATCCTTGTCCGCCCCAAGGTTCAAATAATCTAAGGAAACGGCTCTGTTTAGGCAAGCACGGCTCAAGAGCAACTATGGCTCAAATTTTAGAGCAAATGCTTGTAAAGGCAGACAAGCTACAGGTCGGTTTTTACCTGATTATGCTGGGTATAATCCCCAGTTAACGACGCGGTCTAAACCAAAAGTAAATTGTAACATTGAAAATACAGGATGTATCAGCCAAAATTTAACAGGCTCCTTTATTTTAAGCCTTTGCGGTTTTCAAGGTTAATTCATTAGTTAGAAAATATTTTAAGCGATCAACTCTTACTAGAAATCAACAATAAAGTTTTTCAACTGTATTCCCGCTTTTAGATTACGTTACGCCTGAATTTTGAAAGTTTGTTTTTAATTTTTATCGTTTTTTTTCAAATGGGTCTGTATAATTATTTATAATTAAAGATGTCATCGAAAAGAGAATTTTTTTCTTTTTCAAATAAAGTATCACTTTTATAAGCTTGCAAACAAATATTTCTAAAAATTACTAAATATTAGTAATATTGTTAAGTTAAGTTAAAATTCAGTTCTATTTCTTTTAGTATTGTAGCAAATCATATCTAGGATAGGTCTAAAAGGTCTTCTCAAATTTGATCAGTCTAACTTAAATTCTGAAGTAATTGCGATTCTTCATTATTTTTTTGTGCCACTTTGATAAGCGTGACTCTTTAAGAAAGCATTTTTGGTGAATAATCGTGATTCAACCTAAGAATTCACACTGTTAGTAAAATTTTACTAACAATATTTTAAATAAGTATCTAATTTTTATTACGCCACACTATTTTGTTTTTAATACGTAAATTTTTATTTGTATTATATTGATTAATATTATTACCTCAAGTGTAAGTAATATTACAAGTTTTGGTAATCCATACGTAACGCTTTTTTCACAAGCAGCAGCTAGGTATACACACGTAGTAACTAGAAATACCCAGTTGTGTTAAGCACGCGTATGTAATAGTTGTAATTGTATAATATTTGATGTTTCAGGCAAGTTATAAATTATTCTTTTTATACTGGGAAAAAGATAGAACTACTGAAATGCATCATTGCTTGAAAAACAATTTTTGGGATACGAACATCGCTGGTGAAACCTTAAAAAATGAACTAAATAAGTGGTTCCGTTACGTCCTAATACTTCTCGCATTTGATTATGTCAGTGTATGCATGGTTTTGTATCTTCCCTCTTACCATATATCCACCTAATGTAAGAAATCTCCCTCTTCAAATATGGGTGCCATTTAACACAAATCATAGTCCTTTCCACGAATTTATGGATTTCTTAGTGCAAGTGGAACTGGAAATATAGTGATAATTGTATATTTCGACTTTCTATACATATATTTTTCCCAACATCTCATTGTACAATTTAAATTACTACAAGCAGTATTGCCAAATGTGGCAGAATATACAGATTCTTTAGACGACGCTAACCTTTTGCAAAGCAATGAAACGCAAAATTCATTTTGCAAACGTCTAAACGCGTACATACAGCACCATGCAATATTATTACAGTAAGTGCAACTATATATGTACATATTGTACTTTTAATCTCATAATTTTTTTCTAGATTTGGAAAAGATCTTAAAATATGTTCATCCATAAGTTTTGCAATTCAGGTTACAATGAGCATGTTATCGTTAATTACTTTGGGTTTTCGTATAACCAAGGTAACATACCAATTCATTAATTTTTGCTTAAACTTTCTTATATACTTTTTGGCATAGTGTCACGCATACTAAAACTATAATATTGTTTTCTGGCTGATCTTGTAGTAGTTAACTTTCTATGTTATCGTTTCCTAGACTTTTAGCGCAGTCATTTTATGAAAATTAGGTAAAAAACCTTACAAGCAAGATATTGGGTATTTGGTCACCTGACTAACATACTAAAAGTGCCCGAAAAATAAAGTTGTGCTACGGCCGGCATCTTGGAAAATGACAGCTAAAATTCCATTTTCAAACTTATCTCGTAAACTATCTATGTTATCGAAAAATGCTTTAAATATTTGCCATAAAATTATCTACGTTTTCTGTTCTTAGCATTTTTTTGATATAACTTACCATCAAGCCAGAAATTTAATTTTTTACTATTGAAAATAAGCCAGCATGTGCGTCTCTCGCTATTTTTATCCAAAAGTTAAAAATCAAACTTACAGAAATCACATTCTACGGAATAAAAATACTGCTTATACGTATTATCCACAGACACGAAACAAGTAAGTTACCATCTTCGTCACCAGACAAAAGTTCAATGGCTTCTTCAGAATTCATGCATGATAGTTCTTGACAGTCTCGACACATAGCAGAGCATTTCAATCCAGACCTCCTACATTCACATCTATATGTACAGTTGAATTTACAAGTGCACGAGATGAGCGTTAACAGCTGTGGCGGAGCAGGGTTTCTGGTCATGCACACGGGTGTTAAGGTGTCTCCCTTTTGTATCCATCCCCAGTCAGTAGGGTTCATCTCATTACCTTTCTATTTCTGAAACTGTAGATAGACACGGTATAAATGCTGAACTGCTGCATCACTAGTTGGAGGCTTGGAGGCAAAGATGCGAGGTCAAACGTTTTGCCGACTGGCTGTTTTCCATGATTGTATCTGTAGTATCGTAAATCATCTAAAGTAGGTACTTCTTGATCGTCCATATGACGTAAGTGAAGTAAAAATTTTTCTTCTGCAGCAGTTTCCTCCCCTTTGGTCGAAGAAGGATTGTTAAACACTTTCATGCCTTAATTCCTTCAGGAGAGCACGGTCTTTTTATAGTAGCTTCAATGCGTTCAGTTTACCTTTCTTAATCATAGCAGAGGTGGTGTCACAGCTTCTTACCGCATGTGCAAGCAAAAGGACCTTACTAGTTTCTCCTACCAGGGTTTGCTGTCGTGGTATATCGAACACGGTTTGTTGTGTTTTAGAACCAGAAGCAGGGCGCAGGAACAGAACCTTGTCAGTTTCGGAAACAAACGAAGTTAATAGAACAAGCAAATCCCTGTCTTGGCCAATAACTACGACTTTAGTACCGCTATGTGCCTTCTCTAATGCTATTGAAACAATTAGAGAATCTGCATCCGACTCTGCCAACCGCACCTGTATGTTTGATGACAAGCAATGTCTGGTAAGCTGTTTTATAAAAGTTTCTTTGTTTCTGTTTCGGCCTGCGTTGTTGTCGCTTTTGTATTTTCTTGTGGCTGATGTGTAGTAGACGTTCTTCTGACAGCTCTTCGTTGTTGCTCGCAGCATTTGGTTGTAAAAAAATCAGGATATCCGTCGAAAACTACCCAACAGTTACTCCCGTAGTGAGATTTTATGTAAGAGATGTAGCAGTGAACTACTTCTCCATCGATGGCAGGTGGAGACCATACTGCACTGTGCAGGAGATGTCCCCCATCTAAAATACACAAACAGTTCTCAGGAATGTTTGGGGATTTTTCAACTTGTAAGGCTTTCACTGGAGAAGATTTCAGTCCTTTCCTTAGTGATACATCATCAAATAAAGAAAGAGGCCTTGCTACAAGCTCTTACTTCTTTTGAGTCAATGACAGCTGCACTGAGAAATCGTGGAGTTGAAGACACAATTTGCAGGTGGATTAGCAACATGCTACACGACAGAAAAATTCAATCAACCCTCTCTGGTGAGACGATGGAGATAGTAGCCGCCAAAGGATGCCCCCAAGGGGGGGTTTTATCACCCCTGCTGTGGAACCTAGTGTTGGATGAACTCCTTGTTGAACTAAATGGGCAAAGCTACTACACCCAGGGGTATGCAGACGATCTGGTGATACTCATCTCGGGGAAATTTGATAACATAGTCTTAGGACTTATGCAAAATGCTTTAGGCATAGTAGAAAGATGGTGTGCCAAGGAGAATCTAAGCGTAAATCCTCAAAAAAACGGCACTAATTCCTTTTACAAGACGAAGGAAACTGGATGGGCTAAAGCCCACAAAACTCTTCAACGAACAGCTGCAAGTGGGTAAGGAAGTTAAATATCTAAGCGTTATCCTGGAAGCTAAACTAACCTGGAAATCATAAATCAGCAAAGTTGTAAACAGAGGAAAAACAACTCTTATGGCAACAAAGCGAGCACTGGGCAAATCCTGGGGACTAAAACCATGCATGGTACACTGACTCTACACTGCTGTGGTGAGACCCATGGTCACCTATGGCTCACTAGTATGGTGGCCTAAAATGGAACAAAGGCAAGCCAAACAGCAGCTATCTAAACTCCAAAGGCTTGCTTGCATATGTATTACAGGTGCTATGAGAAGCACTCCAACCGCAGCCATAGAAGTCCTACTAAGCCTGCCTCTCCTAAATATCTTTATCAAGGCAGAGGCAAGGATGGCGGAGTACAGGCTGAATAACTATGAAAACTGGGAAGCCAGTACCTCTGCTGGCCATACCAGAATAATAGACATTATCACAAACCCATTACTAGAAATGAGCAGTGATATAATGACAACTAAAGTAAACAACCATAAACCCTTTAACATCCAGCTTGACTGGAACGAAGGGCTGGCACAATGTCGCAGACGGGCAAGCAAAGTAGTCTGGTACGGATTTTAAAAATATTTGTTTAATTTCCATTGTAACATAGGATCCAAACACGATCTTCTCAATTACGGCACAATAGTTATTTACAAACAAAACGCGGGAAAGCAATGTTCCCGCATGAGCGCTGTGCGAATGCGCGGATTAAGCTTTCTCGCATAAGGTTTGTACAATATTTTTTGTATCGAACAGAAATACATTAATAAAGTAAAATAATTAGTAATTTAGAATTTCAAGCGAATGTTTGTATTTTCAAGCCAATAGAGGTAGCTAAAAAATAAAGTAGGTTGATAGCAATTGTTTTATGCAGTTGTCGACTGACATTTCATATTTTTAATTTTGAAGAATGGTCGATGAATTTTCTTGTACACCTCCTGAAATTCGAGAAGCTGCAAATGTGGCAATTCAAAATTTATTGCCACTAGTGCATTCCAAATTTGTTCAGTGGTGCAAATCAAAACATATTGTAAATTATACAGAAAATTGTTTGCTAGCTTATTTTCAAGCCTTTCCAAGTAAGAAGTCATTATGGTCACACTACTCAATGTTAAAATCGTGCTTAATAATCCAAAACAATATAAACAATATAAACATTTCGAAATTTGCAAAGCTTATAGCATTTTTAAAGAGGCAAACAGAAAATCAAAACCCCAAAAAGTCAAAAGTATTAGATGATGAACAGATACGAAAATTTATTAATGAATCACCAGATTCTTCGTTCCTGTTAATGAAGGTATAGGTACATTTTGTTTTATTTATTTATTCACACATTAACATAAATATCACATTTCAACTTAGGTTGTATTAATAATGGGCATTTCTGGGGCATGCCGCCGTGAGGAATTGTGTAAAATGTCTATTGATGACATCGAGTTTAAAACCGACGACGTAGTATTTGTGACCATACCTGTCACAAAAACCAACGCTAGCAGACGATTTGCAGTTACTAATGTTTCTTGGATTGCCTTACTCCTAAAATACAAAAATTTAAGACCACTGACAAATAAACGTTCCTTTCTAACCCACCGTGATGGTAAATGTATTAATTCGCCAGTTGGTCTAAACACATTTGGCAAAATTCCATCAAAAATAGCTGAATATCTCAGGTTAGACAGTCCTGCTGAATATACAGGACATTGCTTCCGAAGAAGTTCAGCCACTTTGCTTGCGAACCATGGTGGCGATTTATTGTCAGTCAAAAGGCTTGGGGGATGGAAGTCCTCAGTTGTAGCTGAAAGTTACGTAGAGGACTCTCTTCAAGGAAAACTAAGTTTGGCAGAAAAATTAATGCATCCAGCGGCAGGACCATCTTCGGCAGCTGAAAAGAAGACAGCGGAAACTTCTGTCGATGTTACAAATCAAACTGATCCTGGCATTTCGATTTCAAATTGTACAAATTGTCCGATAAATTTCTATTATCAATGTTCACGTTGTAATTGATATTTATTTTCTGATCAACTTTATTATTAGATTTATGTTTTGTCCTAACCTAAAATAGTAATCAAATTGTTATAAAATGATATAAAATAGTGTAGTTCAAAAGCACTTACCTTATTTTCAATAAACTAATTTCAATTAGAAATAATTTCTTTACTTTTATCGCAATCAATCAGAAATTGATGCAAATTATTTATCAAATAAATCGCCGCGTTTCCAGTAGATGGCACTACCAAATATGTAAATTTTATTATTAATGATTAGTCTTCAATTTGTAACATTTAGTAAATAAAAATCGCCGAAATGGTACTTTATAAATTAAATTTTATTATTGTAAAGACGATTATTTTGTAAAATGCCTGAGAGGTTCAGTGCTTTTTGCTTTGAATGTGTTTGCATTCTTTAGGTTTTAATTTGCATAATTTGTTCTGTTATATAATTTTGACTAGTGAATTAGGAAGTACATTGTTATCTTGCTTATTTGAAATTCCCGCTGCCCGCTGCCTGATGCAGTAAAAAATTGAATTACACAAATGTACAGAACAGCAAGGCCGCATAAGAGACTCTTATCTCGCAAGCAAGAAAGTCTTGGTCTCGTGGACCAAAAAAGTTTTGGATCAAAAAACAAATTGATGAGGCTTGGTTAGAAAACGAAGCTAATTTCAAAAGTGAATTCAGACAGTCACAATCTGTCATACAAATTAATGCGCGTGAATTAATTCAAACCTGATATATGTAATTATTATTATTTTGTACATCAAATAATTTCGCGATCTTGACTTTTATAATTTAGATACTGGATTCGTAATTAGCAGCCCTAAAATCTCTTAAATACCAAAACGAAAATCTTATAAGATTATAAACTACTTCAGCTATGTTTACTCTGCCATCTTGAATTTTATAACCTAAATCTTTGATTCGTAATAAGCAGCTCCAAAACCCATTGAATACCAATTTTCATGCAAATCAGATAACGTTATGAAAAAAATTCCGCCGTATTCAATCCGCTATCTTGAATTTTATAATTTAGATGCTGAATTCATAATTAGCAGCCCCAAAATGTTTTAAATTATTTTTCGTATTTTATATTTTCCTTTGAAATTGATTTTTTTCTTTTTTAAATTTTCCGTTTCTTTAAGAAAAGGCATTTTTTTATAGTTTTTTAAAAATTCTGATTTTTTAATCAACGTTTTTTTCTTTAGTTACAGTTTCTGTTGTATTACTAAAGTTCATTCAACTCTGTACCTTTTGGCAACGTTGCGCTGGAGGTGCTCGGCGTGGTCGGTAGATGTCTTGCGTGCGCGCCGCGCGTGTTGACGTTGCTTGATAGCTCTAAAAGCTTGAAAATTTGAATACTAAATATCGGTTTAATTGTTTAGAATTAAGAACGTGTCATTTGTTTTCTTGAATAATTAACCGCAAGTGCTTTTAATTAGTAATACATAATTATTTAGTAAGAAGCTGCATGCATTTTGTTGAAGTTACAAGCTTGCCCCTAGTGTATTTTATAGGCAAGGCTATGATTTTGAACTAATGGCTTGTTTGGTACTATGTTTATTATTGAAGGTGATGCACTAAATTGTTATTATTTTTGATAAGTTTGATAAAAGACATAAACGTTACTTTAAAACGTTTTATTCTGTCCCAATCAGTAGCGCCAAACTCTACTTTTGATTATGGGGGCCAGATTCACGAGTCCTTTCAAAATTTTATCAACTTCAGTAATCGACTTAAAATACACAAAATTAAGAATCATTAATTACCTAAAACTATTGGGTTATTTAAATTGTTCAAAGTCATATACTTAAAAGCCTTGTAGTACACATTTGATCATTCTGGCGTTACAGTTACAATTTACGTTACGCTGTTACATTACTGCGCTTGCGCGAAATGTACAAATTATCACGGATACATTTATATTTATGCTATGTAAAAATTTATCGCATTACATTTATTTGAAACAAACATTTTTAGTCTTACAGTTTAGGTCAAATTTGCGTTACATACAATTTCTGCATTGAATTTTTCTTACATACAAATGTTAGTTGTAATACTATACGAACGAATATTGTACATATTACCTAAAAACTACAAGCAATAAATATTTGTATTAAATTTATGTAACAATAATTCATCCCAATACATTTTAAAGAAACAAGGGTTGAATCTTTCAAGCAGGGAAGAATCTCTAAAATGCGCCTTGTTTCTTAAAATTTTTATAGGTAGCTATACAATTTAAAATAGCTATTTGTAGTATTCTATAATAAGTAAGTTGTAGTGTCAGTACATAAATTAACATAATACAGTAACACAACATAAACACATAAACAGTATCAAAAGTATATCGCAATGGATAAAGAATATAGAAAATCAGGATAAACGTAACTATTACATAATGCATACTGACTAATTACACAATAGAGGAAGCAGAAAAATAAAAAAAAACAAACTACTCTCAAGTCCAGTGTTTCATCTGATTGGGACCATAAATCCCCTCAAATGGTATCTGGGTCACCTGGAAGCCCTCTATATCCCTGATCACTAGAGTTGGGCAAATATGCTGTAAAGATAGTGCATATATGCACCAACATATGTCGCATAAAACCGTCAATATATGCACTAAAATATGCCGCATAAAACCTTCAATATATGCAAGAATATGCAGTAACCTTTTGCGGTATGCACTAAAAAAATTAGTTTGTTTATTTAGTGCCTAATATGAAAATCTGATGTTTATTTGAATCTGCAGTTTAATACTAGTAATTATTATATGAGTTAAAGCACGTTTTGCATCAAATGTAATTTTTCGTTGAAAGAAAAAGATAAATACAATTAATGATTTTCATTATTTTTAGTTACAAACACTCAACATTCAAAAAATCAAAAGGGCTTACATAATATAGAAACGCATTATTATTTTTAGTTAAAACTGCATATACAAAAATACAGGTAGAAGTAAAATCAATAAATAACACAACCTATTTATTACAATAAATAATCATGTGCTTTTCAATGGTGTCAACGAGAAAATTTTGCCGCTTATCTTCCAATATATTTTTGTAGCTTCTTTCTACATCACAAGCAGTTACTGGACAATATTTAAACAAATGTGAATTTTTAACTGCAAAACATTCGTCATTGTGGCCATTGCTTAAGAAATCTCAATTTAAAATATTTTTTATGGAATTCAGTGTTGAAAGTCCGCTGTTTTTGTGAATTAAATCGTCCATTTCGCTGCTAACTTTTTTGCATATTTTATTTTTATTTTTATTCAAAATTGAATGAAATTTTTCGATTAATTCTAAAAATTCAGTGAGAAGCAGATTTCGTGTTTGTAATTTATTAATGATGCTAGGAATTTCCGAAAAATGAGCCTTTATGTAGAACAACTGAGGTTGCAATTCCGGACACTAAAATATCTTGACAATCTGCTATAGACTGAGCAGAAGTTGAATCAAAGGTGTTAACAACATTTTTAAATTCACTGTAATTTTCACAATAAAATAGAGCGGCTTCTATCCACGTTCCCCACCTGGTGAGAATTAGTTGTGGAGGTAAGGGCACATCTTTAAGCAAGTCTTTGTAAACTTCGACGCGAAGTGGTGATTTTAAAAATACCTTTTTTCCGTTATTAATTAATTTATTGACTAAAGGAAACTCAGTTCTAACCACTTCGGCCACCCTATTCATCGCATGGGCCAAACAAGTTACATGAATTAAATTTGGGAAAAAGATTTTAAAATTTTGACCTGCTTTTACCATGTATGCGGCATCATCAGTCACAATGTATAAAATCCTTTCTGGTGGTATTTGATTTGGCAAATAAAGTAATGAAAGGGTTTCATTGACAAAACGTGAAATTGTCAAATTGTTGGTTGTTTCTAGTTGTTTAACAGCAATTAAATAACTGGAAGAAGGACTGCTGTTTAAAACACCTACAATAAAATTCGCTATATATCTTCCTTTAGCATCGGTGGTTTCGTCAACACTAAACCAAATACAATTATTCGAAACAACGTTTCTTATTTTTTGAAGATTTTCTTCGTATAATTTTGGAATGCACGTTCTGGAAGCTGTTCTCCGGGAAACGACGTTTTGTTTTGTATATTTTTCTAATAATTTCTAAATTCGGGAACGTCTATGTTATTTAATAGAATGTTGCATGAAACCATCATTCTACACAAATCGTCGTTGAAATTGTTGACATTCTTATTTAAGCAGTTCAGCAATATTTGTTGTTAATAACAGCTAGGCTTCCGGGTTGGAGCCGCGTCATCGGTGCATGAACTGCCGACGTTTCGTCCTCGGTTCCACGGGACATCTTCAGGGCTGTGGTCACTTTGGGATCTGGAACACAACAATTCCCAGACATTCTCAGACACCAAGACTGTACGGACTTCCTAAAATCCACAAACCTAATATTCCTTTACGTCCCATTGTTAGTGCTATCAACTGCCCCACTTATAAACTTTCGAAATACCTTTCCAAAATTCTTAAACCTTATGTTGGCAAAACTGATTCTTTCATCCTAAATTCCAACCATTTTGTTCAACGACTTCAAAATTTGTCTATGAATCCTGAGGATATCTTAGTCAGTTTTGATGTCGAATCCCTGTTCACTAAGGTTCCTATCCCTGATTCCATTTCTTTAATCCAGGACATACTTTCCTTACACAACCAACCCACTGACTTGTCCCTCCTAGTAGAAAATTGCCTGGCCTCCACCTATTTTCTATTCCGTGGACAGTATTACGAACAAGTGTCGGGTGCTGCCATGGGTTCCCCACTCTCTCCTGTCGTTGCTAACATTTTTATGGAAGCATTCGAACAGGAAGCCCTAGACTCCGCACCTTTAAAACCTAAATGTTGGTTCAGATACGTCGATGATACCTTCGTTATCTGGCCTCATGGACGGGATTCCCTTTCCGACTTTCTGTCTCACCTAAATTCCCAACATGCCAGCATCCATTTTACTATGGAGATTGAATCCAACGACAACCTTCCTTTCCTCGACGTCCTAGTGAGTCGTCGCCCTGACGGCAAACTAGGACATTCCGTGTACCGCAAACCTACACACACTGACCGCTACCTAAACGCACATTCCCATCATCATCCCGCCCAGAAACGTTCTGTCATCAATTCCTTAGTTAACCGAGCCTTTGCCATTTCTGAACCATCCCACCTAAAAGACGAACTCAACCACATTACGACTGTCCTTTCCCAAAACAGCTACAACAAACGAGACATCCAACACGCTATTACTCAAAAGGCCCAACCCGCACACACAGAACGTACCAATACTCCTACACCACCTACCTCTGTAGCATTTCTACCTTACATACACAAAACCACCGACCGCATCAGCAGACTACTTAAACAACAAAACATAAAAACCGTTTTTACTCCCTTTCAAAAACTTTCCAATTTCCTTCCTCCGACCAAAGACAAGTTACCTACCCTTCAATCCTGCGGTGTGTATAGTGTACCTTGCTCCTGTGGGAAAGCCTACATCGGTGAGACGAAGAGGCCGATCAGCGTTCGAGTTTCTGAACACGAGCGCTGCACTCGACTGAAACGTCCCGCAGAGTCGGCTATCGCAGAACATAAACACGATACAGGCCATAACATTCAATTTGACAAAACCAAAATCCTAGCCCGTTCTTCCACCTACCTCAACCGTGTGATCCGTGAATCCATAGAAATACACAAAACTCCTAACAATATTAACCGAGACCACAGCTATCCCCTGCACAATGCCTACAAACTGTTATTTCCGAGTAAATCCAAGCCCCGCCCTGCAACCGCTCAACCCCTACAGCCCGACAGCCAATCACAAACCCAGCATTCACACCTTGTTACCCACCCGTCCCTTATAAACCCGGTGCCTGCACCGGTCTCGCCAGTTGTGTTCCAGATCCCAAAGTGACCACAGCCCTGAAGATGTCCCGTGGAACCGAGGACGAAACGTCGGCAGTTCATGCACCGATGACGCGGCTCCAACCCGGAAGCCTAGCTGTTATTAACAACGGCCGCGGAAGCCTGCAACTTAGATTATCCAACCTCTACGGGGAGGAAATCCAGAAGAAGACCAGACATTTTGGTAACCTACGACAGAAATTGGTGAGATTCATTTGTTCTTTAACTTTTCTTATGAGATGCCGTGATAACCATGTAGTTCCTAAATTCCTTACTGTCAAACACCATATCAATACCCGTTCATCGAACCTCATTCTTCACCGCGCTGGTTTGGCTTTGATACGGGAACGCATCAAGCAAACCAGACGGGACCTCAACAACCTGTCCTCTGAACTTTTTCATTTGCACCTCGAACTCTCTCACATCCTTAACCCTTGTGACTGGGACCTCATTGACAGAATAACTTCCGAACAAGCACAGACTACTCACGCACTAACTACGAAAACCCACTTAAAGAAATACGATTTACTTTCTTCTAAACAAATTTCCAAACCACAAGCCATGACTCACACTGTTATCAACCACTCCAAACACGTACTGAAACAAGACGAAATTTCCATTCTTTCCAAAGGTCCCAATTTCGCTTTAGCACCAAAACGAATTCCTGTAGAGGAAATTGTGTGCGGTGTTGAAGCTTCCATTTCTAAATTACCTGCTCTTTTAGCAGATCCCATACGTTTCGAAACCTTTAAAATCCTTAACTCTGCTAAACCACCCAAATCCAACTGCACCAAGTCCGAATCCCAAGCCCTTAAAAACCTCAAAACCAATCCTGATATTATCATATTAGCAGCAGACAAGGGCAACGCTACCGTTGTGCTTGACCGTGAGGAGTATGATAATAAAATCCTTTCACTACTCGACGATGACGCTTACCGCACATTATCCTCCAACCCAACATCCCGCATCGAAAAATCCACATCTGCTCTTATAAAATCCTCTTCAATTCCAAAAGAAATTCAAAAATCTTTAATTCCCAGACATTCTCAGACACCAAGACTGTACGGACTTCCTAAAATCCACAAACCTAATATTCCTTTACGTCCCATTGTTAGTGCTATCAACTGCCCCACTTATAAACTTTCGAAATACCTTTCCAAAATTCTTAAACCTTATGTTGGCAAAACTGATTCTTTCATCCTAAATTCCAACCATTTTGTTCAACGACTTCAAAATTTGTCTATGAATCCTGAGGATATCTTAGTCAGTTTTGATGTCGAATCCCTGTTCACTAAGGTTCCTATCCCTGATTCCATTTCTTTAATCCAGGACATACTTTCCTTACACAACCAACCCACTGACTTGTCCCTCCTAGTAGAAAATTGCCTGGCCTCCACCTATTTTCTATTCCGTGGACAGTATTACGAACAAGTGTCGGGTGCTGCCATGGGTTCCCCACTCTCTCCTGTCGTTGCTAACATTTTTATGGAAGCATTCGAACAGGAAGCCCTAGACTCCGCACCTTTAAAACCTAAATGTTGGTTCAGATACGTCGATGATACCTTCGTTATCTGGCCTCATGGACGGGATTCCCTTTCCGACTTTCTGTCTCACCTAAATTCCCAACATGCCAGCATCAATTTTACTATGGAGATTGAATCCAACGACAACCTTCCTTTCCTCGACGTCCTAGTGAGTCGTCGCCCTGACGGCAAACTAGGACATTCCGTGTACCGCAAACCTACACACACTGACCGCTACCTAAACGCACATTCCCATCATCATCCCGCCCAGAAACGTTCTGTCATCAATTCCTTAGTTAACCGAGCCTTTGCCATTTCTGAACCATCCCACCTAAAAGACGAACTCAACCACATTACGACTGTCCTTTCCCAAAACAGCTACAACAAACGAGACATCCAACACGCTATTACTCAAAAGGCCCAACCCGCACACACAGAACGTACCAATACTCCTACACCACCTACCTCTGTAGCATTTCTACCTTACATACACAAAACCACCGACCGCATCAGCAGACTACTTAAACAACAAAACATAAAAACCGTTTTTACTCCCTTTCAAAAACTTTCCAATTTCCTTCCTCCGACCAAAGACAAGTTACCTACCCTTCAATCCTGCGGTGTGTATAGTGTACCTTGCTCCTGTGGGAAAGCCTACATCGGTGAGACGAAGAGGCCGATCAGCGTTCGAGTTTCTGAACACGAGCGCTGCACTCGACTGAAACGTCCCGCAGAGTCGGCTATCGCAGAACATAAACACGATACAGGCCATAACATTCAATTTGACAAAACCAAAATCCTAGCCCGTTCTTCCACCTACCTCAACCGTGTGATCCGTGAATCCATAGAAATACACAAAACTCCTAACAATATTAACCGAGACCACAGCTATCCCCTGCACAATGCCTACAAACTGTTATTTCCGAGTAAATCCAAGCCCCGCCCTGCAACCGCTCAACCCCTACAGCCCGACAGCCAATCACAAACCCAGCATTCACACCTTGTTACCCACCCGTCCCTTATAAACCCGGTGCCTGCACCGGTCTCGCCAGTTGTGTTCCAGATCCCAAAGTGACCACAGCCCTGAAGATGTCCCGTGGAACCGAGGACGAAACGTCGGCAGTTCATGCACCGATGACGCGGCTCCAACCCGGAAGCCTAGCTGTTATTAACAACGGCCGCGGAAGCCTGCAACTTAGATTATCCAACCTCTACGGGGAGGAAATCCAGAAGAAGACCAGACATTTTGGTAACCTACGACAGAAATTGGTGAGATTCATTTGTTCTTTAACTTTTCTTATGAGATGCCGTGATAACCATGTAGTTCCTAAATTCCTTACTGTCAAACACCATATCAATACCCGTTCATCGAACCTCATTCTTCACCGCGCTGGTTTGGCTTTGATACGGGAACGCATCAAGCAAACCAGACGGGACCTCAACAACCTGTCCTCTGAACTTTTTCATTTGCACCTCGAACTCTCTCACATCCTTAACCCTTGTGACTGGGACCTCATTGACAGAATAACTTCCGAACAAGCACAGACTACTCACGCACTAACTACGAAAACCCACTTAAAGAAATACGATTTACTTTCTTCTAAACAAATTTCCAAACCACAAGCCATGACTCACACTGTTATCAACCACTCCAAACACGTACTGAAACAAGACGAAATTTCCATTCTTTCCAAAGGTCCCAATTTCGCTTTAGCACCAAAACGAATTCCTGTAGAGGAAATTGTGTGCGGTGTTGAAGCTTCCATTTCTAAATTACCTGCTCTTTTAGCAGATCCCATACGTTTCGAAACCTTTAAAATCCTTAACTCTGCTAAACCACCCAAATCCAACTGCACCAAGTCCGAATCCCAAGCCCTTAAAAACCTCAAAACCAATCCTGATATTATCATATTAGCAGCAGACAAGGGCAACGCTACCGTTGTGCTTGACCGTGAGGAGTATGATAATAAAATCCTTTCACTACTCGACGATGACGCTTACCGCACATTATCCTCCAACCCAACATCCCGCATCGAAAAATCCACATCTGCTCTTATAAAATCCTCTTCAATTCCAAAAGAAATTCAAAAATCTTTAATTCCCAGACATTCTCAGACACCAAGACTGTACGGACTTCCTAAAATCCACAAACCTAATATTCCTTTACGTCCCATTGTTAGTGCTATCAACTGCCCCACTTATAAACTTTCGAAATACCTTTCCAAAATTCTTAAACCTTATGTTGGCAAAACTGATTCTTTCATCCTAAATTCCAACCATTTTGTTCAACGACTTCAAAATTTGTCTATGAATCCTGAGGATATCTTAGTCAGTTTTGATGTCGAATCCCTGTTCACTAAGGTTCCTATCCCTGATTCCATTTCTTTAATCCAGGACATACTTTCCTTACACAACCAACCCACTGACTTGTCCCTCCTAGTAGAAAATTGCCTGGCCTCCACCTATTTTCTATTCCGTGGACAGTATTACGAACAAGTGTCGGGTGCTGCCATGGGTTCCCCACTCTCTCCTGTCGTTGCTAACATTTTTATGGAAGCATTCGAACAGGAAGCCCTAGACTCCGCACCTTTAAAACCTAAATGTTGGTTCAGATACGTCGATGATACCTTCGTTATCTGGCCTCATGGACGGGATTCCCTTTCCGACTTTCTGTCTCACCTAAATTCCCAACATGCCAGCATCCATTTTACTATGGAGATTGAATCCAACGACAACCTTCCTTTCCTCGACGTCCTAGTGAGTCGTCGCCCTGACGGCAAACTAGGACATTCCGTGTACCGCAAACCTACACACACTGACCGCTACCTAAACGCACATTCCCATCATCATCCCGCCCAGAAACGTTCTGTCATCAATTCCTTAGTTAACCGAGCCTTTGCCATTTCTGAACCATCCCACCTAAAAGACGAACTCAACCACATTACGACTGTCCTTTCCCAAAACAGCTACAACAAACGAGACATCCAACACGCTATTACTCAAAAGGCCCAACCCGCACACACAGAACGTACCAATACTCCTACACCACCTACCTCTGTAGCATTTCTACCTTACATACACAAAACCACCGACCGCATCAGCAGACTACTTAAACAACAAAACATAAAAACCGTTTTTACTCCCTTTCAAAAACTTTCCAATTTCCTTCCTCCGACCAAAGACAAGTTACCTACCCTTCAATCCTGCGGTGTGTATAGTGTACCTTGCTCCTGTGGGAAAGCCTACATCGGTGAGACGAAGAGGCCGATCAGCGTTCGAGTTTCTGAACACGAGCGCTGCACTCGACTGAAACGTCCCGCAGAGTCGGCTATCGCAGAACATAAACACGATACAGGCCATAACATTCAATTTGACAAAACCAAAATCCTAGCCCGTTCTTCCACCTACCTCAACCGTGTGATCCGTGAATCCATAGAAATACACAAAACTCCTAACAATATTAACCGAGACCACAGCTATCCCCTGCACAATGCCTACAAACTGTTATTTCCGAGTAAATCCAAGCCCCGCCCTGCAACCGCTCAACCCCTACAGCCCGACAGCCAATCACAAACCCAGCATTCACACCTTGTTACCCACCCGTCCCTTATAAACCCGGTGCCTGCACCGGTCTCGCCAGTTGTGTTCCAGATCCCAAAGTGACCACAGCCCTGAAGATGTCCCGTGGAACCGAGGACGAAACGTCGGCAGTTCATGCACCGATGACGCGGCTCCAACCCGGAAGCCTAGCTGTTATTAACAACGGCCGCGGAAGCCTGCAACTTAGATTATCCAACCTCTACGGGGAGGAAATCCAGAAGAAGACCAGACATTTTGGTAACCTACGACAGAAATTGGTGAGATTCATTTGTTCTTTAACTTTTCTTATGAGATGCCGTGATAACCATGTAGTTCCTAAATTCCTTACTGTCAAACACCATATCAATACCCGTTCATCGAACCTCATTCTTCACCGCGCTGGTTTGGCTTTGATACGGGAACGCATCAAGCAAACCAGACGGGACCTCAACAACCTGTCCTCTGAACTTTTTCATTTGCACCTCGAACTCTCTCACATCCTTAACCCTTGTGACTGGGACCTCATTGACAGAATAACTTCCGAACAAGCACAGACTACTCACGCACTAACTACGAAAACCCACTTAAAGAAATACGATTTACTTTCTTCTAAACAAATTTCCAAACCACAAGCCATGACTCACACTGTTATCAACCACTCCAAACACGTACTGAAACAAGACGAAATTTCCATTCTTTCCAAAGGTCCCAATTTCGCTTTAGCACCAAAACGAATTCCTGTAGAGGAAATTGTGTGCGGTGTTGAAGCTTCCATTTCTAAATTACCTGCTCTTTTAGCAGATCCCATACGTTTCGAAACCTTTAAAATCCTTAACTCTGCTAAACCACCCAAATCCAACTGCACCAAGTCCGAATCCCAAGCCCTTAAAAACCTCAAAACCAATCCTGATATTATCATATTAGCAGCAGACAAGGGCAACGCTACCGTTGTGCTTGACCGTGAGGAGTATGATAATAAAATCCTTTCACTACTCGACGATGACGCTTACCGCACATTATCCTCGTGGATTTTTCGATGCGGGATGTTGGGTTGGAGGATAATGTGCGGTAAGCGTCATCGTCGAGTAGTGAAAGGATTTTTTTTAATTCCCAGACATTCTCAGACACCAAGACTGTACGGACTTCCTAAAATCCACAAACCTAATATTCCTTTACGTCCCATTGTTAGTGCTATCAACTGCCCCACTTATAAACTTTCGAAATACCTTTCCAAAATTCTTAAACCTTATGTTGGCAAAACTGATTCTTTCATCCTAAATTCCAACCATTTTGTTCAACGACTTCAAAATTTGTCTATGAATCCTGAGGATATCTTAGTCAGTTTTGATGTCGAATCCCTGTTCACTAAGGTTCCTATCCCTGATTCCATTTCTTTAATCCAGGACATACTTTCCTTACACAACCAACCCACTGACTTGTCCCTCCTAGTAGAAAATTGCCTGGCCTCCACCTATTTTCTATTCCGTGGACAGTATTACGAACAAGTGTCGGGTGCTGCCATGGGTTCCCCACTCTCTCCTGTCGTTGCTAACATTTTTATGGAAGCATTCGAACAGGAAGCCCTAGACTCCGCACCTTTAAAACCTAAATGTTGGTTCAGATACGTCGATGATACCTTCGTTATCTGGCCTCATGGACGGGATTCCCTTTCCGACTTTCTGTCTCACCTAAATTCCCAACATGCCAGCATCCATTTTACTATGGAGATTGAATCCAACGACAACCTTCCTTTCCTCGACGTCCTAGTGAGTCGTCGCCCTGACGGCAAACTAGGACATTCCGTGTACCGCAAACCTACACACACTGACCGCTACCTAAACGCACATTCCCATCATCATCCCGCCCAGAAACGTTCTGTCATCAATTCCTTAGTTAACCGAGCCTTTGCCATTTCTGAACCATCCCACCTAAAAGACGAACTCAACCACATTACGACTGTCCTTTCCCAAAACAGCTACAACAAACGAGACATCCAACACGCTATTACTCAAAAGGCCCAACCCGCACACACAGAACGTACCAATACTCCTACACCACCTACCTCTGTAGCATTTCTACCTTACATACACAAAACCACCGACCGCATCAGCAGACTACTTAAACAACAAAACATAAAAACCGTTTTTACTCCCTTTCAAAAACTTTCCAATTTCCTTCCTCCGACCAAAGACAAGTTACCTACCCTTCAATCCTGCGGTGTGTATAGTGTACCTTGCTCCTGTGGGAAAGCCTACATCGGTGAGACGAAGAGGCCGATCAGCGTTCGAGTTTCTGAACACGAGCGCTGCACTCGACTGAAACGTCCCGCAGAGTCGGCTATCGCAGAACATAAACACGATACAGGCCATAACATTCAATTTGACAAAACCAAAATCCTAGCCCGTTCTTCCACCTACCTCAACCGTGTGATCCGTGAATCCATAGAAATACACAAAACTCCTAACAATATTAACCGAGACCACAGCTATCCCCTGCACAATGCCTACAAACTGTTATTTCCGAGTAAATCCAAGCCCCGCCCTGCAACCGCTCAACCCCTACAGCCCGACAGCCAATCACAAACCCAGCATTCACACCTTGTTACCCACCCGTCCCTTATAAACCCGGTGCCTGCACCGGTCTCGCCAGTTGTGTTCCAGATCCCAAAGTGACCACAGCCCTGAAGATGTCCCGTGGAACCGAGGACGAAACGTCGGCAGTTCATGCACCGATGACGCGGCTCCAACCCGGAAGCCTAGCTGTTATTAACAACGGCCGCGGAAGCCTGCAACTTAGATTATCCAACCTCTACGGGGAGGAAATCCAGAAGAAGACCAGACATTTTGGTAACCTACGACAGAAATTGGTGAGACTCATTTGTTCTTTAACTTTTCTTATGAGATGCCGTGATAACCATGTAGTTCCTAAATTCCTTACTGTCAAACACCATATCAATACCCGTTCATCGAACCTCATTCTTCACCGCGCTGGTTTGGCTTTGATACGGGAACGCATCAAGCAAACCAGACGGGACCTCAACAACCTGTCCTCTGAACTTTTTCATTTGCACCTCGAACTCTCTCACATCCTTAACCCTTGTGACTGGGACCTCATTGACAGAATAACTTCCGAACAAGCACAGACTACTCACGCACTAACTACGAAAACCCACTTAAAGAAATACGATTTACTTTCTTCTAAACAAATTTCCAAACCACAAGCCATGACTCACACTGTTATCAACCACTCCAAACACGTACTGAAACAAGACGAAATTTCCATTCTTTCCAAAGGTCCCAATTTCGCTTTAGCACCAAAACGAATTCCTGTAGAGGAAATTGTGTGCGGTGTTGAAGCTTCCATTTCTAAATTACCTGCTCTTTTAGCAGATCCCATACGTTTCGAAACCTTTAAAATCCTTAACTCTGCTAAACCACCCAAATCCAACTGCACCAAGTCCGAATCCCAAGCCCTTAAAAACCTCAAAACCAATCCTGATATTATCATATTAGCAGCAGACAAGGGCAACGCTACCGTTGTGCTTGACCGTGAGGAGTATGATAATAAAATCCTTTCACTACTCGACGATGACGCTTACCGCACATTATCCTCCAACCCAACATCCCGCATCGAAAAATCCACATCTGCTCTTATAAAATCCTCTTCAATTCCAAAAGAAATTCAAAAATCTTTAATTCCCAGACATTCTCAGACACCAAGACTGTACGGACTTCCTAAAATCCACAAACCTAATATTCCTTTACGTCCCATTGTTAGTGCTATCAACTGCCCCACTTATAAACTTTCGAAATACCTTTCCAAAATTCTTAAACCTTATGTTGGCAAAACTGATTCTTTCATCCTAAATTCCAACCATTTTGTTCAACGACTTCAAAATTTGTCTATGAATCCTGAGGATATCTTAGTCAGTTTTGATGTCGAATCCCTGTTCACTAAGGTTCCTATCCCTGATTCCATTTCTTTAATCCAGGACATACTTTCCTTACACAACCAACCCACTGACTTGTCCCTCCTAGTAGAAAATTGCCTGGCCTCCACCTATTTTCTATTCCGTGGACAGTATTACGAACAAGTGTCGGGTGCTGCCATGGGTTCCCCACTCTCTCCTGTCGTTGCTAACATTTTTATGGAAGCATTCGAACAGGAAGCCCTAGACTCCGCACCTTTAAAACCTAAATGTTGGTTCAGATACGTCGATGATACCTTCGTTATCTGGCCTCATGGACGGGATTCCCTTTCCGACTTTCTGTCTCACCTAAATTCCCAACATGCCAGCATCCATTTTACTATGGAGATTGAATCCAACGACAACCTTCCTTTCCTCGACGTCCTAGTGAGTCGTCGCCCTGACGGCAAACTAGGACATTCCGTGTACCGCAAACCTACACACACTGACCGCTACCTAAACGCACATTCCCATCATCATCCCGCCCAGAAACGTTCTGTCATCAATTCCTTAGTTAACCGAGCCTTTGCCATTTCTGAACCATCCCACCTAAAAGACGAACTCAACCACATTACGACTGTCCTTTCCCAAAACAGCTACAACAAACGAGACATCCAACACGCTATTACTCAAAAGGCCCAACCCGCACACACAGAACGTACCAATACTCCTACACCACCTACCTCTGTAGCATTTCTACCTTACATACACAAAACCACCGACCGCATCAGCAGACTACTTAAACAACAAAACATAAAAACCGTTTTTACTCCCTTTCAAAAACTTTCCAATTTCCTTCCTCCGACCAAAGACAAGTTACCTACCCTTCAATCCTGCGGTGTGTATAGTGTACCTTGCTCCTGTGGGAAAGCCTACATCGGTGAGACGAAGAGGCCGATCAGCGTTCGAGTTTCTGAACACGAGCGCTGCACTCGACTGAAACGTCCCGCAGAGTCGGCTATCGCAGAACATAAACACGATACAGGCCATAACATTCAATTTGACAAAACCAAAATCCTAGCCCGTTCTTCCACCTACCTCAACCGTGTGATCCGTGAATCCATAGAAATACACAAAACTCCTAACAATATTAACCGAGACCACAGCTATCCCCTGCACAATGCCTACAAACTGTTATTTCCGAGTAAATCCAAGCCCCGCCCTGCAACCGCTCAACCCCTACAGCCCGACAGCCAATCACAAACCCAGCATTCACACCTTGTTACCCACCCGTCCCTTATAAACCCGGTGCCTGCACCGGTCTCGCCAGTTGTGTTCCAGATCCCAAAGTGACCACAGCCCTGAAGATGTCCCGTGGAACCGAGGACGAAACGTCGGCAGTTCATGCACCGATGACGCGGCTCCAACCCGGAAGCCTAGCTGTTATTAACAACGGCCGCGGAAGCCTGCAACTTAGATTATCCAACCTCTACGGGGAGGAAATCCAGAAGAAGACCAGACATTTTGGTAACCTACGACAGAAATTGGTGAGACTCATTTGTTCTTTAACTTTTCTTATGAGATGCCGTGATAACCATGTAGTTCCTAAATTCCTTACTGTCAAACACCATATCAATACCCGTTCATCGAACCTCATTCTTCACCGCGCTGGTTTGGCTTTGATACGGGAACGCATCAAGCAAACCAGACGGGACCTCAACAACCTGTCCTCTGAACTTTTTCATTTGCACCTCGAACTCTCTCACATCCTTAACCCTTGTGACTGGGACCTCATTGACAGAATAACTTCCGAACAAGCACAGACTACTCACGCACTAACTACGAAAACCCACTTAAAGAAATACGATTTACTTTCTTCTAAACAAATTTCCAAACCACAAGCCATGACTCACACTGTTATCAACCACTCCAAACACGTACTGAAACAAGACGAAATTTCCATTCTTTCCAAAGGTCCCAATTTCGCTTTAGCACCAAAACGAATTCCTGTAGAGGAAATTGTGTGCGGTGTTGAAGCTTCCATTTCTAAATTACCTGCTCTTTTAGCAGATCCCATACGTTTCGAAACCTTTAAAATCCTTAACTCTGCTAAACCACCCAAATCCAACTGCACCAAGTCCGAATCCCAAGCCCTTAAAAACCTCAAAACCAATCCTGATATTATCATATTAGCAGCAGACAAGGGCAACGCTACCGTTGTGCTTGACCGTGAGGAGTATGATAATAAAATCCTTTCACTACTCGACGATGACGCTTACCGCACATTATCCTCCAACCCAACATCCCGCATCGAAAAATCCACATCTGCTCTTATAAAATCCTCTTCAATTCCAAAAGAAATTCAAAAATCTTTAATTCCCAGACATTCTCAGACACCAAGACTGTACGGACTTCCTAAAATCCACAAACCTAATATTCCTTTACGTCCCATTGTTAGTGCTATCAACTGCCCCACTTATAAACTTTCGAAATACCTTTCCAAAATTCTTAAACCTTATGTTGGCAAAACTGATTCTTTCATCCTAAATTCCAACCATTTTGTTCAACGACTTCAAAATTTGTCTATGAATCCTGAGGATATCTTAGTCAGTTTTGATGTCGAATCCCTGTTCACTAAGGTTCCTATCCCTGATTCCATTTCTTTAATCCAGGACATACTTTCCTTACACAACCAACCCACTGACTTGTCCCTCCTAGTAGAAAATTGCCTGGCCTCCACCTATTTTCTATTCCGTGGACAGTATTACGAACAAGTGTCGGGTGCTGCCATGGGTTCCCCACTCTCTCCTGTCGTTGCTAACATTTTTATGGAAGCATTCGAACAGGAAGCCCTAGACTCCGCACCTTTAAAACCTAAATGTTGGTTCAGATACGTCGATGATACCTTCGTTATCTGGCCTCATGGACGGGATTCCCTTTCCGACTTTCTGTCTCACCTAAATTCCCAACATGCCAGCATCCATTTTACTATGGAGATTGAATCCAACGACAACCTTCCTTTCCTCGACGTCCTAGTGAGTCGTCGCCCTGACGGCAAACTAGGACATTCCGTGTACCGCAAACCTACACACACTGACCGCTACCTAAACGCACATTCCCATCATCATCCCGCCCAGAAACGTTCTGTCATCAATTCCTTAGTTAACCGAGCCTTTGCCATTTCTGAACCATCCCACCTAAAAGACGAACTCAACCACATTACGACTGTCCTTTCCCAAAACAGCTACAACAAACGAGACATCCAACACGCTATTACTCAAAAGGCCCAACCCGCACACACAGAACGTACCAATACTCCTACACCACCTACCTCTGTAGCATTTCTACCTTACATACACAAAACCACCGACCGCATCAGCAGACTACTTAAACAACAAAACATAAAAACCGTTTTTACTCCCTTTCAAAAACTTTCCAATTTCCTTCCTCCGACCAAAGACAAGTTACCTACCCTTCAATCCTGCGGTGTGTATAGTGTACCTTGCTCCTGTGGGAAAGCCTACATCGGTGAGACGAAGAGGCCGATCAGCGTTCGAGTTTCTGAACACGAGCGCTGCACTCGACTGAAACGTCCCGCAGAGTCGGCTATCGCAGAACATAAACACGATACAGGCCATAACATTCAATTTGACAAAACCAAAATCCTAGCCCGTTCTTCCACCTACCTCAACCGTGTGATCCGTGAATCCATAGAAATACACAAAACTCCTAACAATATTAACCGAGACCACAGCTATCCCCTGCACAATGCCTACAAACTGTTATTTCCGAGTAAATCCAAGCCCCGCCCTGCAACCGCTCAACCCCTACAGCCCGACAGCCAATCACAAACCCAGCATTCACACCTTGTTACCCACCCGTCCCTTATAAACCCGGTGCCTGCACCGGTCTCGCCAGTTGTGTTCCAGATCCCAAAGTGACCACAGCCCTGAAGATGTCCCGTGGAACCGAGGACGAAACGTCGGCAGTTCATGCACCGATGACGCGGCTCCAACCCGGAAGCCTAGCTGTTATTAACAACGGCCGCGGAAGCCTGCAACTTAGATTATCCAACCTCTACGGGGAGGAAATCCAGAAGAAGACCAGACATTTTGGTAACCTACGACAGAAATTGGTGAGACTCATTTGTTCTTTAACTTTTCTTATGAGATGCCGTGATAACCATGTAGTTCCTAAATTCCTTACTGTCAAACACCATATCAATACCCGTTCATCGAACCTCATTCTTCACCGCGCTGGTTTGGCTTTGATACGGGAACGCATCAAGCAAACCAGACGGGACCTCAACAACCTGTCCTCTGAACTTTTTCATTTGCACCTCGAACTCTCTCACATCCTTAACCCTTGTGACTGGGACCTCATTGACAGAATAACTTCCGAACAAGCACAGACTACTCACGCACTAACTACGAAAACCCACTTAAAGAAATACGATTTACTTTCTTCTAAACAAATTTCCAAACCACAAGCCATGACTCACACTGTTATCAACCACTCCAAACACGTACTGAAACAAGACGAAATTTCCATTCTTTCCAAAGGTCCCAATTTCGCTTTAGCACCAAAACGAATTCCTGTAGAGGAAATTGTGTGCGGTGTTGAAGCTTCCATTTCTAAATTACCTGCTCTTTTAGCAGATCCCATACGTTTCGAAACCTTTAAAATCCTTAACTCTGCTAAACCACCCAAATCCAACTGCACCAAGTCCGAATCCCAAGCCCTTAAAAACCTCAAAACCAATCCTGATATTATCATATTAGCAGCAGACAAGGGCAACGCTACCGTTGTGCTTGACCGTGAGGAGTATGATAATAAAATCCTTTCACTACTCGACGATGACGCTTACCGCACATTATCCTCCAACCCAACATCCCGCATCGAAAAATCCACATCTGCTCTTATAAAATCCTCTTCAATTCCAAAAGAAATTCAAAAATCTTTAATTCCCAGACATTCTCAGACACCAAGACTGTACGGACTTCCTAAAATCCACAAACCTAATATTCCTTTACGTCCCATTGTTAGTGCTATCAACTGCCCCACTTATAAACTTTCGAAATACCTTTCCAAAATTCTTAAACCTTATGTTGGCAAAACTGATTCTTTCATCCTAAATTCCAACCATTTTGTTCAACGACTTCAAAATTTGTCTATGAATCCTGAGGATATCTTAGTCAGTTTTGATGTCGAATCCCTGTTCACTAAGGTTCCTATCCCTGATTCCATTTCTTTAATCCAGGACATACTTTCCTTACACAACCAACCCACTGACTTGTCCCTCCTAGTAGAAAATTGCCTGGCCTCCACCTATTTTCTATTCCGTGGACAGTATTACGAACAAGTGTCGGGTGCTGCCATGGGTTCCCCACTCTCTCCTGTCGTTGCTAACATTTTTATGGAAGCATTCGAACAGGAAGCCCTAGACTCCGCACCTTTAAAACCTAAATGTTGGTTCAGATACGTCGATGATACCTTCGTTATCTGGCCTCATGGACGGGATTCCCTTTCCGACTTTCTGTCTCACCTAAATTCCCAACATGCCAGCATCCATTTTACTATGGAGATTGAATCCAACGACAACCTTCCTTTCCTCGACGTCCTAGTGAGTCGTCGCCCTGACGGCAAACTAGGACATTCCGTGTACCGCAAACCTACACACACTGACCGCTACCTAAACGCACATTCCCATCATCATCCCGCCCAGAAACGTTCTGTCATCAATTCCTTAGTTAACCGAGCCTTTGCCATTTCTGAACCATCCCACCTAAAAGACGAACTCAACCACATTACGACTGTCCTTTCCCAAAACAGCTACAACAAACGAGACATCCAACACGCTATTACTCAAAAGGCCCAACCCGCACACACAGAACGTACCAATACTCCTACACCACCTACCTCTGTAGCATTTCTACCTTACATACACAAAACCACCGACCGCATCAGCAGACTACTTAAACAACAAAACATAAAAACCGTTTTTACTCCCTTTCAAAAACTTTCCAATTTCCTTCCTCCGACCAAAGACAAGTTACCTACCCTTCAATCCTGCGGTGTGTATAGTGTACCTTGCTCCTGTGGGAAAGCCTACATCGGTGAGACGAAGAGGCCGATCAGCGTTCGAGTTTCTGAACACGAGCGCTGCACTCGACTGAAACGTCCCGCAGAGTCGGCTATCGCAGAACATAAACACGATACAGGCCATAACATTCAATTTGACAAAACCAAAATCCTAGCCCGTTCTTCCACCTACCTCAACCGTGTGATCCGTGAATCCATAGAAATACACAAAACTCCTAACAATATTAACCGAGACCACAGCTATCCCCTGCACAATGCCTACAAACTGTTATTTCCGAGTAAATCCAAGCCCCGCCCTGCAACCGCTCAACCCCTACAGCCCGACAGCCAATCACAAACCCAGCATTCACACCTTGTTACCCACCCGTCCCTTATAAACCCGGTGCCTGCACCGGTCTCGCCAGTTGTGTTCCAGATCCCAAAGTGACCACAGCCCTGAAGATGTCCCGTGGAACCGAGGACGAAACGTCGGCAGTTCATGCACCGATGACGCGGCTCCAACCCGGAAGCCTAGCTGTTATATGCTATAATTTTTTATAGTCAAGTTTTACTAATATAAACAATTCTATTCTAGGAATAGTATCCTGGAAAAATCTCAATGCCACTAAAAATGCATTTAACCAATAAGAAATACAAGAAATCAAGATTACCATTGCACTACCGTCGATATAATTAAACTTCACTGAATTACAAGACCACGAAGAATCCTCTTACCTCAACAAAATTTCATACTTTTCTTAGTAATAAAAAAAAATTATCAATAATTTTTAATTTTAATTTTAGAAATAAATTTTTGAATTAGAACACACAGCATAAATCCCCCTTTAATTTTTCAAAATTTGAAAACCCCTAATAATAATAATTGCAAATTTTGCAAAAATTAACCACAAAAAAAATCACTCTCCCCCTTCTAACAATTTCAGTCAAATTAATATTTTATCTGCTAATCCTGGAGTAAATTTCCGATAATAATTTAAAATCCCCAAAAATCCTCTTAGCATTCTTAAATAAAATAAAAAAATTATCCCCCTCTAATTCCTATCCTGCCTTTATCTAAAATTTCTTTCATTTTCACCCTCTTCTTAATTTTAAATTGCGCAGGCTCTTTCATATAATTTATAAATTTCATCTTGACCTTCTTTTTATTTTCTAAGGCCTTCGCATTAATTTTATTATTTGAAATTTTCATTTTAACTTTCTTTTTATTTTCCAAGGTATCCGAATATTTTCTATAGTTTATTAATTTCATTTTCACTTTCTTCTTGGTTCTACAGGTATCCGGATATTTTTCATTAATTATTATTTTCATTTTAACTTTCTTCTTGTATTTTAAATTTCCTGGATCCTTTTTGTTGTTTACAAATTTTAATTTAATTTTCACTTTATGTTTAAATTGTTCTGGACACTTTTTATTATTTAATAATTTTAATTTAACTTTCTTCTTGTTTTCAAATTTTTCATAATACTTTATATTATTTAAAATTTTTATTTTACATTTAGTTTTATTTTTAAAATTCTTCAAATTGTTTATATTATTTAAATATTTCATTTTATTAATTATTTTATTTATCCTTGACATCGAATAATTTTTATTATTTGTAGATTTTATTTTTACTTTTGGTTGATCTTCAAATAACATCAAATAAATTTTATACTTTGAAAATTTTATTTTAACTTTCCGATTTTTATTATAAATTTGATTATTTTTATATTTTGAAGATTTTATTTTGGTTTCTTTTTTATTTTCTATCAACGAATAAATTTTATTTTCTGAAAATTCTTCTTTTTCTTTCACTTTACTTTCTATTTGATCTTCATTTTCACTTATTTCAAGCTCTTTACCATTATTTAGGTCATTAACAATATTACCATTTTTTATTTCATATTTATTCAATTCTGCTTTATTTATTTCATCACCATTTGTCTTCTTTTCTTCATTTTTACTTTTATTTAAATTTATTTCATTTTTATTTAATGATTCCTCCAAATCTGGTTCTTCTCTTGGTAAATCTTGATGATTAAAATTTTCTGCTTCATCCCCCTCTAGATAATTTAGGTTTTCACACTCCTTTTCTTCTTTATTATTATTTGAGGATGATTCTGTACACTCATTAACATTTAATTTTGATTCATTTATTATGACTTCCGGTAGTAATTCTTCTTTTATTTCATTAATTTTAACATTATCATTCTGTTCTTTATTTAAAAATGGAAATCTGTTGTTCTTATAAATTAGACAATCTTTTTCTATAATCATATTATGACATTCCAAAAAATCGCTTCCAAGCACCATGTCGACCATCATGTCCGGAACAATTAATAGTTTTGCAGATACTTCTACTTCATTGATACTTAAATCACAATCCAACCTTTCCTCAATACGACCAAACTTCATTTTATTTTCATCTATTAGATTAAACCCCCCAAATATTACAATATTATTCTCCAATAATTCATAATTATTAACGACGACGTCTTCACTTATAAGTGATAAATCAACCCCCATATCTATAATTGTTATAAATTCAATATTATTCAATCTAAGTCGTATTGATGGTAAATTAATTAAATCATTCTTTTCTGTATTATTCCATTTTTTTTCTGCTTCCACATTTAATTCTTTATTTAATTCTTTATTCATCTCCACATGATCTGTCTCCACTTCTTGTACTAATTTCTCCTTCGTATCCTCCACTTTTCCATAATTGTTGTCTAATTTTTCTTCTAATTTATTAACATTTTCTTTCACCGTATTTTCCATCCTATTCTTTTCATCAATAATTTTATTTATATTATCTAACCATTTATCATAGAATTCATCAAAATATTTATTCCATTTATCCAAATCTTTCTTTATTTCTTCAGAACAATCGTCAAATTTTCTTATTATTTCCCTTAATTTGTTTTGGTTTATATTATTCCAATTATTAATATTTGCATTAAAATCTTTCATCCACTTATCCAAATCTTTGTCTAGTTCTTCAGAACAATATTCAAATTTATCAATCAATTTACTTACTTTTCTAATACCTTCTCCATAATCTTTATTCCACTTTTTCAACCCTTTTTTTATTTCTTCATAATGATGGTCATTTTTTTTATCCATTTCCGCTATCTCTTTTTCCTCATTCTCACTAATATCCTTGAGTTTTTTTATAATATTTTTGTTTTTTATAAATATATCATCAATGTTTTTTGACTGCAATTTCAACACTTCCCTTAGTAAGTTCTTTATCTCTTCTAAAGTTGGCTTTTTATTAATTAACATTTTCAACATTTCTTCTAAAATTGTTCTTTCTTCTTTATTACTCTTGTTTGGATCCATTTAAGCTTTCTTACTCCTACTCCTCTTTTTCTTTTTAACTACTTGGAACTCTTCTCCTTTTTTACTTAAATCGCTGTTATCCCAGTATGCTTTCATTTACCCCACATAAATTATTTTATAAACCCAATTATTTTTAGTTAAATAAACTTTAATTAAACAATTTTTTAACCCTTCCATTATACATAAATAACCCAATCGAGCTCCCACGTTGATTCGGCGACAAAAAGATGGCCCTAATTTAAGAACCAAAAAAAAATTACAGCACGTTCCAGGCGTTAAAAAGAACGCCCCACGTTGCCAGGCGCCAAAAAGATGCTGTGAAATATGAATTTTGGAAATTCATACTACTTTTAAATTTTTGAATAAAATTAAATGCTAAAAAGCCCCACGTTGGGCGCCAAAAAGATGCTGTGATTATAGGTTTTAATTATTAAACCCATAATCTTAAAATTAATAAATTCAAATAGCCCCACGTTGGGCTCGTCAAAAAGATGCTGTGAAATAAGAATTTTGAAAATTTCTTTTTATAATTTTTAAAAATTCCAAACATTTGAAAAATGTTAAATTTTGTAAACTTTGAATTATTATTTATTTTTGACCCACTTTTGCTAGCTCAGTAATAAAATTAATATAATTAAATGCTGTGTGTTTTAATTTGGTTTTAAGCATTTTTTATAAAAAAATAAATTTCAAATAAATTTATAAGCATGGGAATTTTATTTTAAAGCAAGAGACTCTTATTAAATTTTTGACATGTAAATAATTGATTGAAATAAATTCATCTTGTACTTAATCTCAGGGATAATTTTAAATTCTTGAACATCATGTAGCTTCACTATTTTCGATGGGTTATTTAAAAAAAATTAATTGCAGGTTTCCAGAATACCACCTACTACATTTACACATAAATACATCACCATAAAATAATATTTAAAACATCTCTGTACATTTATAATAAATAAAACAAATTTCTTTATTGAAACACAACGAAAATTATTACTTAACTTTTGACAATGTTCTTCTTTGAAGTTCGGAATATTTGATGCGTGCGCTTCCACGTATCTGAATGGTAGCTAACTCATACAACCAATTTTTCTTTCCTGTCTGTGATGTGCTTGTGCACGGTATGATGTGTGCTGTCCTAACGCTGCCTGTCCAATAATACAAAACCATGTGTTCTCCAGCAAAATCTTCAATAACAGTTTTTCTCAGGTACGTAATTCTTTTTTTATTAGAAATTATATTTTTCAATTGATAATTATTTTAATTTTTTATTTATTGTTAGCATTTTTATTTTTAATTATAACTGATCAACTTTTATTATTACAGATTTATTATTATATCACACGAAGAAAATTAATTCAATATTATCCGTCAAATACAAATCTGCACCACTGACAACAAGATGTATTACTACACTTCAAATACCGGAAATTCGCAGAACTACATCTTTATCATAAAATGGTGCTCAGGTACGCCATTTTTATCACTTTATAATTTATTGAATTTATTTGTCGAAGAATCTTTCAAATTGTTCTTTAATTACTTGTATCACTGGTTATTATATTTAAATTTTAATTTATTTTCCCATTGGAATATTTAATACTTGCACAAATTAATATTTTTACAATAAAGAAAGGACGCTTCACAATTCTACTTTTTAATCTTCCAATAACTTTTATATTATTCAACGGATTTTTCTCAACTTTCTTTAAATAATAAAACACCTTGTTACTTTCACTTATAACAACAATTTATTTTGTTCACATTAAAAATTTCTAATTACATTATCAAAAATTTGGGAGCTAATCATTAACGCACCCACGCTATACAAAATCTTACCGGAAGCTTCTTTTTCAAATCTGGCTGATAGCCTCGTCACCTCAGACAAATTACCAATTATTCAATTATCACCCTTAAGTATACTTTACATAAAGATAAAACCGGAAACAATTAAAATTCTATTGTTTTTACAATATAGCTACGAAACCCTACAACTATAATCTAAATTTCACCCTTATTCAACTTATTACATAAATGTCATTATCCCAGATTAACTGGAATACATCTATTTTAAATACGCGATTCAAACATAAATCAACGTATGACAGGTACATTCAATGAAGAAAATTTTCCTTAAAATTTTAAAATTAAAATATTTTTTTCATATTTACAAAGGCACATAAATTAAACAATACCAGCTTATTAGCATTAATAATTATCAATTAATTATTCATTAATTTAAAACCATAGTCATATTCCTTAATTAACATGAACCCTAGGTTTACAAGTAATTTATATGAGGTCATTGACTTCTTATCACTTTTATCTGTGACTATATTTTATACAAAAACTGTCTGGCAATTTCTTACAACCTTGACCTAAAATACAGAAAACTATTTACATTACGATATTTTATATACCGACATACTCAAAAGTAAGGTATACGGTTTGTTTTAAATCTAAATAAACAATTAGGTTATCTAATCAAACTAAATTAAATTAACCCAACAAACACCTTAATTAAATTAATTCTAAATTAAAATTATACAAGGTGCGTCAAAATAATTTTCTAAAAAAAAATTTTTTTTAATTCACTTATTCATTTTAAAAACACACTTTTCAACCAATAACATCTCAAATAAGGATTACCCTTTAATATTATACAC